>CM060356.1:89804099-92304099 GCA_030545235.1 Helianthus tuberosus | reverse complement strand
AGCTGTGTTATTTTAAATTAAGAAATATTGTTTTGTGTAATTGGGTTATCCCTTATTAAAGCTACATTTGTAAAAACATGGGTTTTCCCATCTATTTAATAAATAAAAATCCGGTGTTTCTAAACTCTGATATTTTTCCTAACTCACGGTCCTGATGAAATTTCCGCTGCAACGTTTTCAAAATAATCACCAGTACCACTGGGCTGTTCGCGACTCCCGATTCCGTACAGGGTGGGTCGGGGGCCGTGACAATAACCTACTGGATTAAGAGTAGTGTTAAGGTCTACGGGACCAGGAAGACCTTTGGGTCATAAATAGAAAGAAACGAACTGTTGGGGTCTCACCTTAAAAAGGTGAAAATCTAAAGAAATAGCCTATGAGACTAAGTAAAAGAACCTACGGGTCAATAGTGTAAAGCGAGGGAACTGCTTACGATTCCCCGTGTAAAACAAGAACGGAAAAAAGTAAATTATTGGTTGTCAATTTCCTTGATGTGAGTAATTGACATAAGTTAAAGAGAAAAACGTTAAACTAAAATTCATTTTTAGTGAGAAACAACGTTTTAACAAATATGAATGTTGTGAGAGGAAACATTTAATATTAAATGAAACAAGTCCTGACGCCAATAGGTGTGAAACGATAAATTTGAAAGGAAAGTTTTGAAAACAACAAGGCTGTTGGAACTTAAACATAACATAAAGCATGACCCCCTTTTAGCATGAGCTAATATGTCGCAACCCCCGATCCCTTATTCCCGGAAACGGGCAGACGCGATCTCAGTTGTGGTGGTATCAGGTTATTTAATCTCGCAGCGGAATTTACATCAGGACCGTAGTTAGGAAATGTTTATCAGAGTAAAACCACCATATTTGATATTAATAATAACATGGGCAAAACCCAAGTTTCTTATTACAATACATTTATAGGGACAACCCCTATTTTATTGAATTTAAAACATCGTTTATTAGGTAACTTTTATAGCCACATTTTCCCCAAGCCTTCAGTGCTCTCCAGCTGGCTTTCATTAATTGGATGTTCACATTGTGTTACCTGTAACGCGTTTTAAAAACATTTGTCAGTCGGAAATACTGGTGAGTGAATCCCAATTTAATCAAGAAACATTTTATCAATTAAAACAGTATTGAGAGCGATCACATTGTTTATTTCTACACAATTACTCATTCAGTATTTGCCACTCGACCGGATCTATGGCTATGGTCAAATTACCCATTGGCTAACTCGTCGTCCAATGGTAATGCACTGTCATTCAGACTTACTACTACTTGTAGTAAATTTTGTATACAAAACCCCATAATACAGGCAGTAATTGAAGAACTACAAAGACTCAATCACCGCTTAATCACATTGTAAAACAATTAAGGTTTTGTAAAACATTCCAAAAAGGTTAACAAAAAGAGGATAAACTCACATTGCTGTCTTAGGATTTTCGTAAGGGTTTCCTGGATATAATCTATAATTTATACAAATGTACATTGGTTAGTACCATAACCCTTTGAAAATATTAATAATACCCTCCCCGAGACGGCATTCCAACAACTACGTCGGGCAGAACCACGACAGTTGTTACGGAACCCTAAATCAATCGGGCAGCGTAACTATTATGAAACTGGGGTTATAATACTTACAACGGAGCAGAACCTCGCTAATTAGGGGTATAGTACCCGACTATAATGCTTAATACTTTCAGAATTCGAGATTGAGATTGAAATGTGAGCGACGGAAATTGTAATCTGATGCTATCTATTTATATTGTTGGATTCTGGTCCTGTCGCGGCCCGCGTGAAAGACAAGGGACCCTTACGCGGCCCGCGTCAACATTGGTCAACGCTGTTGCTTAGCTGGGTCAGCTACTAGACTCGCCACGATGTTGACACGTGTCAGCACCAGATGCTTCCGCGTTTCATGATCTGTCGCGGCCCGCGTAATAGGATGGGGTGGGTTTACGCGGCCCGCCTCAACCCTATTTTTCTTATTTTTAATTTATTTTATATGTTAAAACATAATTCGGACTCGGTTTTCACATACGGGGTGTAATATAAAACATATTGAGACATTCTAAGATATAATAGAGTGTTAGACATATTATGAGAGTGTCGGTTTTACCGAGGGTTGTTACATTCTCCCCACCTTGTTTAGAGCTCGTCCTCGAGATCTATTGAAACAAATGCGGATATTTTCTTTTCATTTCTGCTTCAAGCTCCCATGTGTATTCAGGTCCTCTTTTGGAGTCCCACTTCACTTTGACTAGAACTAGTCTTTTATGTTTGAGGTTCTTGACTTTTCTGTCTTCAATCTGTAGAGGCCTTTCTACAAACTTGAGTTGTTCATTTACCTCTATTTCCTTAAGAGGTACTATCAATGATTCATCAGCTAAACACTTTTTAAGATTAGATACATGAAACACATCATGTATTCCTGCCATTTCCTCTGGCAGTTGTAGCTGATAGGCTACAGGTCATATTCTTCTAATAATCTTAAAAGGTCCAACATACCTGGGACTTAACTTTCCCCGTTTGATGAATCTTACCACTCCTTTCCAAGGAGAGACTTTCAACAATACTCTATCTCCTACTTGAAATTCCAATGGCTTGCGTCGGTTATTAGCATAACTCTTTTGTCTGTCACGTGCTGCTTTCAGTCGTTCCTTGACTTGAATAATCTTGTCGGTTGTTTCCTGCACTATTTCAGGTCCAGATAGTTTCTTTTCCCCAATTTCTGCCCAACAGACTGGGGTTCGACACTTTCGTCCATAAAGTGCTTCGAATGGTGCAGCATTGATACTTGTGTGATAGCTATTATTATAAGAAAATTCTATTAAAGGTAAGTGATCGTCCCAATTACCTCCAAAGTCAATTACACAAGCTCTAAGCATATCTTCCATTGTCTTAATTGTCCTTTCACTTTGTCCATCTGTTTGTGGATGATAAGTCGTACTTAATTTTAACTTAGTTCCCATAGCCTTTTGGAAACTTAACCAAAAACGAGATGTAAAGCGGCTATCCCTATCAGAAACAATTGATAAAGGAATACCATGTAAAGAAACAATTTCATTTACATACAATTTAGATAATTGTTCCATACTAATTGTTTCCTTCATTGGTAGAAAATGAGCTGACTTAGTTAGTCGATCTACAATCACCCAGATTGTATCATTTCCTTTTCTTGTTTTGGGTAATTTAGTAACAAAATCCATTGTTATCAATTCCCATTTCCAAACGGGCATTTCTAATTGTTGTAACAAACCTGAGGGTTTCTGGTGTTCAGCCTTAACTTGTGAACATGTCAAACATTTAGAAACATAGACTGCTATGTCCTTTTTCATTCCTATCCACCAGATTTTTTTCCTTAAATCCTGATACATTTTATTACTTCCTGGATGCATTGTATACTTAGACTTATGGGCTTCTTCTAATATACAATGACGTAGATTTCCTAATTTAGGTATCCACATTCTCTTTTTATGGAATCTCCATATTCCATCTGTTCCTTATTCTAATTCTTTTAGCATACCTTTTAATTTTTCAGAATCATCCTTGATTACTGATTCTTGTGCTTCTCGTATCTGATCGTTTAAATCTACTTGCAGATTTAATTTAAGAGAACGTACCCTTTTTGGATTTTCATGATACTTTCGGCTTAAAGCATCTTCTACTACATTTGTTTTTCCTTCATGATACTGGATATCACAATCATAATCACTAAGAAATTCCATCCAGCGTCTTTGTCTCATATTCAACTCTTTTTGCTTGAAAACATACCTTAAATTCTTATGATCCGTGAACACAGTAAACTTACTACCATAAAGGTAATGTCTCCAAATCTTAAGAGCAAAAATTATAGCTCCTAATTCTAGATCATGGGTTGAATAATTTTCTTCATGATTCTTAAGTTGTCTAGATGCGTAAGCTATAACCTTTTGACGTTGCATCAATACACATCCATAACCTAATCTAGAAGCATCACAATAGACTACGAAGTCTTCAGTTCCTTCTGGTAATGCTAGTATGGGTGTATGGGTTAATCTTTGCTTAAGAATTCTAAAGGCTTCTTCTTGTTTTAATCCCCATTCAAACTTAACAGATTTACAAGTTAACTTAGTTAAGGGAATGGCTATTTTAGAGAAATCTTTAATAAATCTTCTATAATAACCGGCTAATCCTAAGAAACTTCTAACCTCAGTTGGTGATTCAGGGGTTTTCCATTTCGTAATTGCCTCGATCTTGGTTGGATCTACATGAATTCCTTCATGATTGACTAGGTGTCCAAGGAATTGTACCTGTTCTAACCAAAATTCGCACTTTGAAAACTTAGCATAAAGCTTTTCCTTTCTTAATAGACTTAAAAGTGTGTGCAAATGTCTTGCATGATCCTCTTTACTCTTAGAGTAAATTAGAATATCATCTATAAATACAATTATGAATTTATCCAAATATGGCTTACATATTCGGTTCATCATGTCCATAAATGCAGCTGGGGCATTGGTTAAACCAAATGGCATGACAGTAAATTCATAATGACCATACCTTGTTCTAAATGCGGTTTTAGGAATATCCTCTTCCTGTACCTTTAATTGATGATATCCTGACCTTAAATCGATTTTAGAGAAAAATCGAGCTCCTTGTAGTTGATCAAATAGATCATCGATTCTCGGTAATGGGTACCTATTCTTAATCGTGACTTTGTTTAATTCACGGTAGTCAATGCACATACGCATTGATCCGTCCTTCTTTTTAACAAACAATATCGGCGCTCCCCATGGCGATGAACTTGGTTGTATAAATCCTTTTTCCAACAATTCATCTAATTGTTTCTTCAACTCCTGCATTTCAGCAGGTGCCAAACGGTAGGGTGCTTTAGCAATTGGTGATGTTCCTGGTAGCAAGTGAATTCTGAATTCAACTTCTCTGTTTGGAGGTTGTCCTGGCAATTCTTCTGGAAAGACATCTGAAAACTGAGATACTACTGGAATATCTTTTAAATCCTTTCCTTTAGTGTTAATGATTATAGAAATCAAATACAATATAGAACCTTTTCTCATACAACTCGCAATTTTCATCACAGGAATGAATTTAGTAGATCTAGAAGATTTATCTCCTTTAATTGTGATCATTTTACCTTTTGGTGAATTTACTTGAATTACCTTTTGATCACATAAAATACTGACTTTATTGGCTATTAACCAATCCATTCCTAAAACAACATTGAATCCTGTCAGATTCATGGGATAAATATTTGCAATAAATTTCTGATTTAAAATTTCTATGCTTGCTCCCTGCAAGATTTTCAGAAATTCTAACGGTTTCTCCATTAGCTGTTTCTACTAGACATTCTAGTGGTAGTTTAGTTAATGACTGATTTAGAAATTTGCAAAACGATGTATTAATAAAACTTTGGTTTGCACCAGAGTCAAATAATACTTTAGCAAAGACATCATTAACTAAAAACGTACCAGCTATGACATCTGGAATCATTTTGGCTTCATCTGCAGTCAGAACAAATGCTCTAGCATTTTTAGTATTCTTGTTATCTGGAGCCGGAGCTAATTTTGGGCAATTCAGCTTGATATGACCTTGTTCTCGGCAATTGTAACATACCCTGCTGTTAGCTTTCTTCCTGCAGTTTTCTTCCTTGTGTCCCGACATTTTGCAAAAGTTACAGTAAATGGAGCATCTCCCTGAATGCTTTCTTTTGCAATACCTACAGTAGGGCGCAGAGGTAGAACCTATATTTTTCCCACGGTTAGAATTTCCAGAACGAAATTCTTGAGTCAATTTCTGGGTTAGGTTCTCCTTTGATCCTCTTCTCGGGTACGGACTAATTCATCAGTCAAGGTATTTGCTAGTTCTACAGCTTCTTCTATGGTTTGAGGTCTAGCTGCCTTGACTACATGTCTAATCTCTCCAATTAATCCCCAAATATAACGAGAAATTAACACTGGTTCTGGTGAAGCAAGAATTGGTACTATTCTAGCATATTCAAAGAATATCTTAGTATATCCCTTACTATCTACACCAGTCATTCTAAGATTCAGGAATTTGTTTGCTATCTGTTCCTTCTCATTGGGTGGGCAGAATTTCCTTTCTACCTTATTCTTAAATTCTTCCCATTCCATATTGTAGGTTTGATCACTTCCTCTTGTCTGGAGGATAGTGTTCCACCATTCTAGTGCTGCATTCTTAAACAGATTAGAAGCAAACAATATTCTATCTTCTTCAGCACACTTGCTTATCCTTAATACTGCCTCAGTCTTCTCTATCCAGCGTAAGGTTGCAATGGCCCCTTCATTGCCCGAGAATTCCATTGGTTTACAAGACCAGAATTCTTTATAAGAACAACCATAAGGCATGGTTCTTCTTCTTTTGGGAATAGGCAATTGAAGTACTGGTCCATTGTTTACACTGTTTTCTGGTTCAACGGGTCGCTTGCTGCTATGTTTACTTTTATTATCAGCATCTTTAACAGTTTGGAGAATAAATGACATTGCATCTATAATTCCCTGTGCCACTATGTGTTGTATAGCACTATTATCCACTTGGTTTCCATTGTTATTGATACTCGGATTTTCATTAACCACGTTAATGGTACTCTGGTTATCGTTATTCAGATTTCCTTGATTTCCTTCGTCGGCCATCTGAATTTTAAACATTTATCCCATATTAATATCACAATTAATATTTTAATATATTTAATCACATAACACACAATCTAGCCAAAAACATAGATCATTGCTACTATACTCTTTTCCATATACTTATTGATGCATGCGAAGTGTTATATATATTAGGTGTATATTTTAAGCCCTTTTTAACACTTATTTTAGCCAAGTTTTAAATTTATAAAACACGATATTTCACTAACACGAAACACACATATGGGCAAGTGCACCCATCGTTGAGTGTAGTATAGCGTTGGTAAGATACCGAGGTCGTCCAAGGACACAAGAGCTTTTAGTACCGGTTTATCCTCAACGTCTAACCAAAATAAAAGTTTAGAAAAATGTTTTAAACTAAGAAAAATAAAACTAACTAAAATGCTGAAAATAAAAATAAAATAAAAAACAGATAGACAAGATGAATCACTTGGTTCCGACTCGTATCTAGTATAACCTTTGATTATTTCCGCACTTTTGCACATAATTAAGAGATTATCTTAGTTATTGTAGTAGGCCCCTCTTTTGAAGGTGACGTTACCCTCACCCCAGTAGTTTGAGTCAGCAGGGATACAATCCTAAAGGGGTGGATTATTGGAAGATAATGAATTAAGTTATTAATGCAGTATTGTGGTAGGCCCCGCTTTTGGCGGTGACGTTACCCTCGGCTAAGTAGTCTGAGTCAGCAGGGATACAGTCCTAAATAGCCGGGTTATAGTATTAATAGTAGTTAACTTATGAGGGGATCAAAGAGTTTGGACCCCCGCCATCCAATACCGTGAAGTATTGAAGGAGGTCCTACTAAATTTGACCCAGGTCCATTGCAGGACCTCTAAACGCTGAACAATGGCAAGACCTTTACCAAACCGTTCCCTTAACCCCCTACCAGGTAGCCAAAATACCTCCATATAGACCGTGGAGATATGAATGGTGAAAATCCTTTATTTTATATAGACAGTAAAATAATGCCAAGACACCACGGACAAACGATAAGGAAAGATCACCTTCAACATAAGTAACTAGTTATTAAAGTCATTAATACAAAACCAAATAAAAAGTGCAAAAGATTAGAAATAAAAAGTATTATACTAGACACTTTGTCTTCACCAAGTGATGTAAGAGACTTAGGCAAACATGGCCTTGATTGTCAAGAACTCTTACGATCAATCTTGGATCCCGAGACGACTCACACACTCTATGATGGACAATGGATGATGGTGGTGGATGATGGTGTTGTGATGGTGGTGGGTGGTGGATGAAGTGTGAGAGAGGTGGTGTGCCAAGGGATGAGATGAAATGAATCCAAGCACTCCTATTTATAGGCTGAACAGAGAGCTGGACACGGCCCCGTGTCCGCTGGGCACGGCCCCGTGTCCGTCTGAAAATCTCTCTCCTCATTAATTGTAATTCGTAATTACAATAAATGCGCCTGCTTAACTTTCGACACGCCCCCGTGTCCGCTGAGCACGGCCCCGTGATGGGCAATAGAAGCTTCTATGGATTTGTCTTTTCTGCTGCTTCTTGGGCACGGCCCCGTGCTGGCTGAGCACGGGGCGTGTTCAGCCTTCTGTCTTCTCCTTTTTGCTTTGGAAGGTGCCGTTGAGGGGTCGGGCAGTCCACTAATGTTCCTTTCCTTGTATTTATGTTGGATTTAGCTGTCTTTTTGCTTCTTTTGTGTTTTTGAGCTCATTTAATCCTGAAAATACAAAAGGAAGACAAAAACACTCTTTTTCCAATATTAGTACTTAAAAAGGGTTAGTTTTATGCCTCATTTGATGTAATTTATATGTTGCATTTTACACACATCAAATACCCCCACACTTGAACTTTTGCTTGTCCTCAAGCAAAACTCTTTAATATGTGGCTTACACTCCCAAATGGAATAGGTAAAAGAGAAGGTTTTGGGCTTGTCGTAGAGTGTCGGGATTTCCAAGATCTTTTTGGGTTTTATTTTTATTTATTTACACTCCTATTCGTAATGATTTATTTAGAACTTTTCATAAAAGAAATTACTTATTTGGGCATAACATGCCTTTTTAAAATTCTATTTATATACAAGTTCACATACCTCACGGGGAAATCACTCACACTCGGCCGAAGGTGTATTTTTAGTGAATCACTCGAGAGCGGCATGGAACTTATTCCTACCATAGGCTTGCCAAGAAATCAATCCTCCTCCTTTTTAACTTTTATAACTTTGTAGATATCAAGAGGACTTTGTGGGTTAAGGGTTAGGCTAGGGTTAAAGGTAGGTGGTTGGGTTAGTGGTTAGTAGAAAAAGGGCTAAAAGCGTAACAAGTATCGGTTTTCGTATTTTTGCAACTTTTTATTTTGATGAAGCTTTTATTCAAACTAAGTTATTTTTGATTAACTTGTTTGTTTATTCTCTTTTTGCTTCATCATTATCACAATTTTTTTTTTCGAAGAACCGAACTTGTTACTAAAATAAAGGGTTAAAAATGAAAAAGGGTTTGGTGGGTAAAAAGGGTTTTTGTTTGGGTGATGAAACGAAAAGGTTTAGGCTCAAAGGGGCTAACTAGGGGGATTTTTGGGTAGGTGGTAAAAGAAAAAGAAAAATAATGGTGTAGAAATAAAAAAGGGTTAGTCCTAATGCCTCCATCATTTACTTACTCGGGTTTAAGTTGATAAGGACCGGGAATGTATTGTCATGGCAAGTTCTAGAGTCGTAAGAACCAAGCGGCTATTCACACAAGAAACGAAAAATGAGCATTTAGTCAAATGATATGTAATTGTGTGCTCAATAAAGGCTCAAAACTCACTTTTGTGGGAATGGGTTTTTTATGTGATCAAGTATATATAATCAAATTTTAAATAAGTTTGCTATGCCTTTTCATAATTTTCTTATGTTGGTTCTTTTTATCACTACGCTATCGGTTGTAAATTTGTAAAAATATAACCTTTTTAAGAACTTGAATTTCCCGAGTTAAACCTAGACAAGTAAAAAAAATGAAATTTTTGAAAAAATTTGGGGTGATTAGCGGTTCCAATAGAGTTTTGTGTAAGGCTTGTATTTAGGACTTGCAAAATTCAAGGTTTTAGCATCCCCCCCATACTTAAATTACACAATGTCCTCAATGTGTCCCAAAAATAAATTTTTAGGTTGATTAGATGTGTAAAATAGTGTTTTAAAAAAAAGCAAAAATTTGTGTTACTGGGCACTAAACACGGCCCCGTGTTATCCGGGCACGGCCCCGTGTTCAAGTGCCAGTAACAAAATTAGAACAAGAGAAACAGAAGTCTGGACACGGGGGCGTGTTGGGTGAACACGGCCCGTGTCCAGGTACCTGAACTGGGCGTTTTTCTGCAGGTGGTTCGGCACGGGGCCGTGTTGGTTGAGCACGGCCCGTGTTGAACTTTCTGAAGTGGAGAAAATTGTCGCGTTGCCTTGTTCTTGTGCATGGGTTCATTTTTCTCGTTCCCCTTTTCATCCTTTACCACCATGAGTGTGTTTTATTCCTGAAAATTAAACTAACTAGAAAACATAAAAACTAATCTAAATTAAACTAAGGATAGTTCCGTGGAATGCCTCCATGGTGCGCCACGTTTATAAGGGTCCTTGGCTAGACCCAAAGCCTGGTCATATGTTACCCAAGTGGGATGTGTTGCATCCCATGTTACACCGTCGGAGAGCGTCATCCAAGCTTGAGTCTATGACCTTCATGTAGTTGACCTGATCTTCTTCCTCTACTCGTTTTCCACATTCAAATTTCACTTCCTCTTCCCCAAACTTCAATGTTAGAGTTCCGTCATTCATATCCACCAATGCTTGAGCGGTGGCTAGGAATGGCCTCCCGAGGATGAGAGGGACCTCGGTGTCTTCTTCCATGTCTAGGATGACAAAGTCGGTTGGAAAGACGAATTTGTCGACCTTGACTAGTAGATTTTCGGCGACACCATGTGGGAATTTGACGGACCTGTCGGCGAGTTGTATGCTCATCTTTGTAGGGCTTGTTGTTCCTAGGCCGAGTCGCTTGAACATTGATGTGGGCATGAGGTTGATGCTAGCCCCAAGATCGGCCAAAGCATTTCGGACGGGGGACTTCCCAATCGAACAAGGGATTGTGAAGCTCCCGGGGTCGATTTTCTTTTGTGGAAGTTTGTTGAGTACTAGAGCTGAGCATTCTTCGCCTAAGTTAACTAATTGCAATGATTCAATTTTCCTTTTGTGAGTGAGGAAATCCCTCATGAATTTTGCATATTTAGGCATTTGGGTTAGGACCTCAATAAAAGGAATATTAACATGCAATTGTTTTAGTAAACTTTCGAACTTTGCGAATTGCTCATCGGTCTTTTGACGATTTAACCTACCGGGGTACGGGATTGGAGGAGTCTTGGTGGGCTCTTGATTTGGTGTAGAAGCCTTTTCTGGCGCAGGAGGAGTCACGGGCTGGCTAGAATGGCTTCTTTCATTTGGCGGCAATGGAGCATCCTCGGGACCCACGGTTCGGTTTCTTAATGTGATGAGATGTACTTGTGCCTTTGGGTTCGTTTCGGTATTACTGGGTAATGCGCCTTGTGGTCTCTCGGAGAAATTTTGAGCTAGTTGATTTAATTTTTTTTCAACGTTTTGAATGCTAGCTTGTTGATTTCTGAAATTCGATTCCAATTGTTGAAATCGATCCGAGTTTTTCTTTTCAGTGTCAGAGAGGAGGCGAGATACAGTATCTTCAAGCCTTTCTCTTCCACCTTGTTGTTGAGGAAAATTTTGCGGTTGTTGAAAATTAGTTCGTTGGTTTTGTTGGTTACTACTATTTCCGGGATCTCTCCAACCAAGATTTGGGTGGTTACGCCATCCTTGGTTGTAGGTACCCGTTGGAGGACCCGACGGCCTAGGACTATTATCCATGTAGTTTACCGTTTCAGTTTGTTCATCTAATTCTTTCATACAACTCCAATTTTCATGTGACCCACCACACCCTTCACAAGCCATAACCGAGGCCGTTTTTGTCATTTCTAGTCTTTTGATTTTTGAAGAGAGGGCCTCGATTTGGGCTTGTAAAAAGGTGCTTTCATCAACCTTATGGGCGCCCGGGGCAATAGATTTATTACCTCGGGGAGTGTGCCATTGAAAATTGGTTTGAGCAATTTCCTCAATTTGGTTATATATTTCATTTGGGCGACGATTACCTAAGAGTCCCCCGGAGCTTGAATCAAGTGTTTGTCTTGTGTGTGGCAACAATCCATTGTAGAAAGTGGATACTTGTTGCCATACCGCTAGACCATGGTGAGGACACTTTCTTAGAAGCTCCTTGAACCTCTCCCAAGTTTCATATAAGGATTCCCCATCCTCTTGTGAGTATGTATTAATTTCAGTCATTAATTTAGCCGTTTTAGCAGGAGGGAAATACTTATACAAAAACTTTTGGGCGAGTTCATCCCAGGTGTTTACCGATCCAACTGGGAGGGTGTTAAGCCAAGCCTTAGCTCGGTCTTTTAGTGAAAAAGGAAACATTCGAAGGTGGATGGCGTCATTTGATGCTCCATTGATCCGAAAGGTATCACATATTTCTAAGAAGTTAGTAATATGTAGATGGGGATCCTCGTCCGCAAGCCCGTGGAAGGTTGCGGAGTTTTGGAGCATTTGTATCAAATGCGGCCGAAGTTCGAAGTTGTTGGCCTCGACATTCGGTGCATTGATAGCGGCGCCAAGATTGCCTACGGTAGGCCGTAGGTAATCCATGAGGGTACGTTGGTCCGCCATTGGAAGTGGGTCCCCCGAAGCTTTCTCTTGACTTTTAGCTTTTAGTCTTTTTTCTGAGAAAGCGCTCGGGTTCTTCTAGGGGTTCTTTTATGTCTCTACTAGAACTGGAGCTCATGCACTACGTAGGAGGTTCAAATGTGGTGCCTGGGTTCCAAGTCCTGCAACAAAAACAGAAAAGAACGTTGGTCAGAATGTTCACCACGGCCCCGTGCTCAATGAACACGGCCCGTGTTCAGAGGCACAGTAATTGAATTCTGGATCCCTGTTACTGGGAGTTGGACACGACCCCGTGTTGCACCGACACGGCCCCGTGTTCAGCTCTCTGTAACTCAGAAAATAAAAACTGCCAGTGATGATTGCTGGGCACGGCCCGTGTCTGACCGGGCACGACCCGTGCTGAGCGCTGCAGAAGCTGAAAAACTAAGAAAATCCTAAAAAAAATAAAAAGAAAAATAAAAGATGATTAGGCCGTTGATTCCTAACTTTCTTAAAATCCTTGTGTCCCCGGCAACGGCGCCAAAAACTTGATGCGTGCGAAGTGTTATATATATTAGGTGTATATTTTAAGCCCTTTTTAACACTTATTTTAGCCAAGTTTTAAATTTATAAAACACGATATTTCACTAACACTAAACACACATATGGGCAAGTGCACCCATCGTTGAGTGTAGTATAGCGTTGGTAAGATACCGAGGTC
Source organism: Helianthus tuberosus (assembly GCA_030545235.1). Taxonomy (NCBI): domain Eukaryota; kingdom Viridiplantae; phylum Streptophyta; class Magnoliopsida; order Asterales; family Asteraceae; genus Helianthus; species Helianthus tuberosus. The sequence goes on along the minus strand of CM060356.1, from coordinate 92,291,010 downwards.
GTCCAAGGACACAAGAGCTTTTAGTACCGGTTTATCCTCAACGTCTAACCAAAATAAAAGTTTAGAAAAATGTTTTAAACTAAGAAAAATAAAACTAACTAAAATGCTGAAAATAAAAATAAAATAAAAAACAGATAGACAAGATGAATCACTTGGTTCCGACTCGTATCTAGTATAACCTTTGATTATTTCCGCACTTTTGCACATAATTAAGAGATTATCTTAGTTATTGTAGTAGGCCCCTCTTTTGAAGGTGACGTTACCCTCACCCCAGTAGTTTGAGTCAGCAGGGATACAATCCTAAAGGGGTGGATTATTGGAAGATAATGAATTAAGTTATTAATGCAGTATTGTGGTAGGCCCCGCTTTTGGCGGTGACGTTACCCTCGGCTAAGTAGTCTGAGTCAGCAGGGATACAGTCCTAAATAGCCGGGTTATAGTATTAATAGTAGTTAACTTATGAGGGGATCAAAGAGTTTGGACCCCCGCCATCCAATACCGTGAAGTATTGAAGGAGGTCCTACTAAATTTGACCCAGGTCCATTGCAGGACCTCTAAACGCTGAACAATGGCAAGACCTTTACCAAACCGTTCCCTTAACCCCCTACCAGGTAGCCAACATACCTCCATATAGACCGTGGAGATATGAATGGTGAAAATCCTTTATTTTATATAGACAGTAAAATAATGCCAAGACACCACGGACAAACGATAAGGAAAGATCACCTTCAACATAAGTAACTAGTTATTAAAGTCATTAATACAAAACCAAATAAAAAGTGCAAAAGATTAGAAATAAAAAGTATTATACTAGACACTTTGTCTTCACCAAGTGATGTAAGAGACTTAGGCAAACATGGCCTTGATTGTCAAGAACTCTTACGATCAATCGTGGATCCCGAGACGACTCACACACTCTATGATGGACAATGGATGATGGTGGTGGATGATGGTGTTGTGATGGTGGTGGGTGGTGGATGAAGTGTGAGAGAGGTGGTGTGCCAAGGGATGAGATGAAATGAATCCAAGCACTCCTATTTATAGGCTGAACAGAGAGCTGGACACGGCCCCGTGTCCGCTGGGCACGGCCCCGTGTCCGTCTGACAATCTCTCTCCTCATTAATTGTAATTCGCAATTACAATAAATGCGCCTGCTGTACTTTCGACACGCCCCCGTGTCCGCTGAGCACGGCCCCGTGATGGGCAATAGAAGCTTCTATGGATTTGTCTTTTCAGCTGCTTCTTGGGCACGGCCCCGTGCTGGCTGAGCACGGGGCGTGTTCAGCCTTCTGTCTTCTCCTTTTTGCTTTGGAAGGTGCCGTTGAGGGGTCGGGCAGTCCACTAATGTTCCTTTCCTTGTATTTATGTTGGATTTAGCTGTCTTTTTGCTTCTTTTGTGTTTTTGAGCTCATTTAATCCTGAAAATACAAAAGCAAGATAAAAACACTCTTTTTCCAATATTAGTACTTAAAAAGGGTTAGTTTTATGCCTCATTTGATGTAATTTATATGTTGCATTTTACACACATCACTTATGTGTCTATTACACACTAGTATAGAAATAAAGATTACAATACCAACAGAAATAAAATAGTAATATGCATCCGTACACACATATTTCATTTCATTTTATTATATTATTATTACTACTGCTTCCTCCATTCTAACATTCACGGATATGGATTCATCCAAAAATCCATATTGCGCTCATCGTATTTCCATACAAGACGCTCTCCCACCTGACGCATTCTCTCACTGCTTTCTAAAATTTCCTCCCCAAAAGTCCTAAGTTCTTGGACGTTTTCTGCACTCATTGGGGGTGCAGGTTCTAGTACTGGGTTTGGAATCTGGGGTGCGGGTTCCTGATATGGAGGTAAAAGTGCCTGAAGTTGGTAAGGATCTTCCAAGATTCCCCTAATCTAGTTATCATGGTAATAGGGATCTAAAGGGTCCATACCTGAATAGGCTACTATAGGTGTGTCTTCAGGAATAGAGTAACGTTGCACATAGTCCCTATTCTCGTCCCACCAGGGGTCGTAATTCGGGTCTAGGGGATTTGGTGCAGGTACCCTAGGAATTTCGTCAGGGTTAAAGTCGTGCATCTCCACTTGGTTTTCTTGATTTTCTATCTCCATGGGTTGTTCAGGGTTTTGTGGTTGTGGGGCTACTAGTTGTTCCAGACTTGGGTCAGCAGCAGTTGTTGCTAAGATATGGAAATTAGCTAGGCTTCTATTTAGCATATCTTGTGTATGAGCATCTGTCTCTCGCTTAATTGCTGCTAAGGCCCTTTGCTGTTGCAATTTTCGCATTCTCTTCCTACGAGCAAAAGCTTCATTACTGAACCATCCTCGTTTCTTATTAGGAAATGGTTCTTCAGATTAAGCTCTAAAGGAAAATATCCCATCTTCCTGATCAGCAGTATACCCCGAAAGGGCAGGCTGTGATGATGTATCTTCACTCCTAGGTGAATCAGATAACTGACGATTCATATCTGATAGTTCTTGATCACTCATACTGTAAACTAACAGATAGTCAAATAACACATAACAAATAAATATAGTTATGCATTTATTTACATAATTTTATTTCCTAACACAAATTTCAGAATTTTAAGTGTCAGCAGATCACTTCTTTGGCTCAGACCAGTGGCTAGGCTCTGATACCACCTCCTGTCGCAACCCCCGATCCCTTATTCCCGGAAACAGGCGGACGCGATCTCAGTTGTGGTGGTATCAGGTTATTTAATCTCGCAGCGGAATTGACATCAGGACCGTAGTTAGGAAATGTTTATCAGAGTAAAACCACCATATTTGATATTAATAATAACATGGGCAAAACCCAAGTTTCTTATTACAATAGATTTATAGGGACAAACCCTATTTTATTGAATTTAAAACATCGTTTATTAGGTAACTTTTATAGCCACATTTTCCCCAAGCCTTCAGTGCTCTCCAGCTGGCTTTCAGTAATTGGTTGTTCACATTGTGTTACCTGTAATGCGTTTTAAAAACATTTGTCAGTTCATAGCTTAACGGGCAGAATTTTATATCATTCATATTCAAGTTCATAGCTTGTTATTTAGCTAAACTTAACATCAATAAAGCTTTCATATAACATTTAAACATCATTATTTCAGAAATCACTTTCTACGACCCGTATTACACTAAAATAATCATTCTAAACCCTAGTGTTTACTAGTTTCCCATAAAACCCATGAATCACCTTAAATGTGTTCATGAGATTTTCAGGAATTAGCCATGATTTCGCATGTTATTGTCTAGGTTTTACTCCTAGACACTATATCAACCCTATTCTACCCAAATAGCAAACATGCAACTTAAATTTTCAGATTTCCCAATTTCATGAGAATTTCAAACAGAGAATTAACACCAAATTTTACATACCTTGTAACCCCCTTGTGATAAGGATCACTAATCTATGCTTGATTATCGATTCAGGACCGATCTTGGCCTTCAATTTGTGAGATTTAACTGAGCTAGGGTTCTTGGGGAAACCTGGGGTTCGCCCCCTCCTTCTGGTCGATATCAGTAACACACAAACAAGTGTGTTTTGATTTTAATTTTCTTGTTTTATTAATATTAGTTTTCACTTTAACACTTTTGGTCCCTCAATTTTCACCCTTTATTTATTTTCACTTCTAAACTACTCACAACTCATTCTCTAACTAGGTTAACATTATTCCTAGTTAGTTTATAATTCTTATTTATTCGCAATGTTATTGTAATATAAGAATTCGTATTTTCGGGATGTTACAAGTCCACCCCCCTTAAAAAGGGTTTCATCCCCGAAACCAAAGTAAATACCAAACAATGTAGGGTAGAGACGTCGCATCTCCTCTTCGGACTCCCACGTAGTGTCCGAGCCTTCCTTATGCTCCCACTTGATCTTGACTTGATCAATTTGTTTGTTTCGCAATTGCTTGACCTTCCAATCCAAAATCTCCAATGGTCTCACCGCATAATTCAGGCTATTATCCACCTCGATACCATCGTAATGGATATAAGTTGTTTCCTCCGTTAGACACTTCCGCAATTGCGACGCGTGAAACGTGCCATGTATTCCACTCAACTCTTCTGGTAGCTCGAGGCGATAAGCCACCTTGCTAACCTTGTTCGATGCTTTTAAATGGCCCGATAAACCTCGGGCTTAGTTTCTCTCTTTTCCTGAATCGGATAACACCCTTCCTTGGGGAAAACTTTTAGCATAACTATATCACCTATTTCCTATCCTTTGTCCCCCCTTTTGATCGGGTTGTCTTTTGACCATTCATTCACTGAGTCTGTCAGCATACTTACTTGACGCTAGTTTTATATAAGCAAGCGCTCTACATAGGTCACAGTGTTATTTAGACTTCAACTTGTTTTATTGCCTAAACTAATTGGTCACCATCTTACCTCATACCTCGTCATTCGGGTATGCAATATTGCCGTCATCGGCCCTTTGCGTGCTTATAATTTCATATCTAGTCATTCACACTATAACATGATTACATTCTCTGTTAATTTTGTGTCCGTGATCACATCACGCCATGTTTAGTTTTACATCGACTTTTCATTCTTAAGAATCTTTCCTCCGAATGCACAATCCTACAGCTTTCGGCGTTAGACCTATATTCTTTAGTACTAACCATTTTCTAATTTCTCTCTCGGTATTCATAGGTGTTAGAACATCGTTTCTTTACTAAAATTGAATTTTAGTTTGATGTTTCTCTCTTTAACCATGTCAATTAATCATATCAAGGAATTGACGACAAGGATTATTCTTTGGGATTATCATTTTACGCGAGAAATCATAATTGGTTCTCCACACTTTATATTATCGACCCGTAGGTTCCTTTACTTAGCCTTGTAGACTATTCTATTAGGTCTTCACCTTTTTAGGGTGAGACCCCCTCCTTCTAGTATGTTCCCTTTGTATTTGCGAATCAATGGTCATTTTGTTCCCGTAGGACCTTACATTGTTTATAATTTGGAGGTTATGGTGATCCCATGGATCATCTTCTATTCGTTTGACCTTGACCGTAATCTAAGGCTACCCTCACTTTCTTTCGAATTATCTTTCGACTCTAAGGCTTCTTATGTGTCCTTCGCGTCGGTTTATTTTACTCATACCGTTATTTGGTTTATGCCTCAATTTCCTTTCAACTCGTTATCGGGTTCTTTATCTTAATGTTTTTAACGCTCTGGTTTTATTGGTCTGCGTTTTCCTTTCTATACTCTTTTATTTCATAACACATAGATTCATTAATATTTCGCACTTTCATTATTCGGGTTGTGCTTACTTAGAATATCAAGTATTATACGTATTTGATTCAAACACCACCTTCCTTTTGTTAGCGACCCTTAGGTCTGTTTCTTTTTACTAATGTCCCGAAGGCCCATTTCTTAAGTCTTATTTGGTAAAACCATTACTGTGGTTATACGGCTTTGGGGGTTTACCCGTTCTTATTCTAATACCTTCATAACATTTATTTACTAATCTTTTATATAATCACTTCCATCACTGTGATCATCGTTGTTCCTCATAAGGATTTGATTAATAGTATGTTACTTGGATGGTTACCCATACCCAAGTTTCTAAATCTGCATTTAACGATACTTTCTTATTCGTAGTGGCGAATAATATGTATCGTTTATTTGGTTTTCCTTGAGGATATTTCCCGCCCAAGTCTTAATTTCTCATTCTTATCCTCAGTCCAACTGTAACTGTAACAAAAATTAATTCGTTTAATTTTATTATTCCTTATTGTTGCATGAAATTTATCCACATCGTTTGTTGATGTAAATAATGCTTCTACACATTTTATTTAGTTTGGCCAAGTCTATAACCTTGCCTTCGCTATTTATTATTATTGCAATTTCCGGGTTCGAGTGTAATTACACTCCTTCCCAACGCAAAATTTATTCACTTCATTCATTCCCCGGGTTCGAGTGTACACGCACTCCTTCCCATTATGACACTTGTCTTTCATTGCTTCTCCGGGCTCGAGTGTAGATGCACTCCTTCCCGTTGCAATATCTATCGAGATTACTTTTACCTTTGATGCTCAATGTACAGTTTCAGCACCTCTTATAAACAATAGAACTTTTATTACTACCTATTTCTTACTTCTCAAAGCATAGGTAATTTCGTTAACGCGAATGTAGGATGTTGAATAAATCGATGTAAAACAACGATTTATTTGCACTCATAATAATTAAAATTTCATGCTGAAATTTAATTTACAAGAGTATACCTGAAGCGACATCAGTTTCAGCTTTAGCCTCTGCGGCTGTTATATAAAACAACTTTGTCCTTGATTTCTGGGCATCAGACTTTGTGTCGGTTGCGTCCTTGGTTCCAAATCTCTCTGGACATTTAGACTTCTTATGTCTTGGCATACCACATGTGCCCTTGTGAATTTTTCCACAAAATTTACACTGATGTACTACACTTTTTGTAACTCCTTTCTTGGGAGTTTTATCATACTTGGATTTCTTTACGGAACTTGGATTCATATCCAACACCCTCCTTTCTTCTATTTCTTGTAATATGCTATCTTTCAATTCAGCCATCATATCGTCCATTACCGGCACGATTGTGGTTTGTAATCTATCAATATAATGTGAATAACTATTTTCTAGAGCTTTTCCGACTGCCTCGGAAATCTTAGTTTTCATTTGTTCAGTCAATTGAGATGTCGAATCATCTCCAGTTACTCCAGACATTTCTTTAGCTGAAACATCCATCATGGTTAATCAATAATTATTTAATTCATTTCCATCTTATTATACGTAAATTTATATCGCTCTTACTTAATCATAAGTAATGTGTTATTCTTTTTCGATTTAGTCAGGTACATATCTTGCCTTACCTTTCTTACTTAGTGTATTTCCCAGGCTCGAGCGTATTTATACACTCTTCTCATACATTTTTCACATAATTCATATCATTCAATCTTAATTATAAGTAACTCTTACCGGATGTCTTGAAACTGAAATGTTTACATCGATTATTAAACATCTCATTTATAACATAACTTTGTTTGTTTCGGTTTAGCCAAGTTCGTAACTTGCTTTGACCGTTCTCATTTAGTGCACTTTTCGGGTTTGAGTGTATTAACACGCTCTTCCCGTGCACATTTATCTCCATCTCTTTCACTTACATAGAATAAGATCTACTGAAATAAATAATTAATCCTTACCGGACGATCGATCAAGCTTGAACCGAACACTTTGTTGACAACCTTAAGCTCTGATTACCAACTTGTAACACCCGTCTAATTACTACTCGAATTTAACAATAATTCATAAGATTTATATAAAAGATGACCCATTTAAAACATAAGTTCCAAAAGTAAAGTTTTAATGTAACAAACATTAGTCAACTACCGACTAATTCAAACATTCATAAGTTGTTTTGCAAACTAGTTACATTATAAACATTTTCTAAACAAAGTTAAGTTTAACGCGGAAGCTTCAAAAGTTCGTGTTCGGTTCTTCAAAAGATGCTTGATCATCGTCCATCTACTAGCAATACCTGAAACTGGAGATTTTAAACAAATCTTAGCATTAGAATTCTTAGAAATATTTCTTAATCGAAACTACGCTTAAAACGGATTCGATTAGCTAGGATATAAAAGAATTAGACAAAAATGTTTAGTATCTACCGTAACTTACGGTACCACCGTAAGTTACGGTGGTTGCTGGAAAACCCAGATCTGCCGTAATGCAGTAAAGGACTGTCGTAAGCCTTTTTATGTCTACCGTAAGTTACGGTACCACCGTAACTTACGGTATTCCCTGTAAGTTCATGATTTGGTTGTTTTGTTTGTTTCGGCTAAACCAAATTCTCGGATATCTCGTTCTATCAAACCAACATGTTAATTTCTCGCATTCTATTATGTCCTTTGTCAACTATAACAAATGCCACGCATAAATTGATTATTCGACCCATCCTAACTTTACTCATTTCACTATCATTTAACTAGGAAGCTTATGGCACTTTATACCCAACATCCGGGGCTTGTTATCACCCGCATTTCTTTACCAATCTCATGGCTTAATGCTCTTGTGATTGTTATCGCCTTTTCAACTCTCTAAAACACTAGTACAAGAATTTACACAACAAATCAACCCGTTTGGCTCATCTTGTGGAATCCTCCAATATGATGACTACCAAACGGTTTCTTGTCACGCTAAGCCTATTAATTCAAGTAACGATCATGGTCGCTACAATCAACACCATAACTACCCTACAACGAAACTTCGCATAATTTAACAACAATTCGTTTAATGTAACGGGTCAAGTTACATACCTTTAGCGCACGCTCTTCAAACGCGAATCACCACCGGCTTGTCCACTCGACGCTCCGGTATCTTTTCCTATAGAGTTCAATCACGACTTGTTTAGAATCCTTTTTCAACCATATATCGCATAATTTTGTCAAATCATCACAATCATGCGTCTAACTTTAAATTCCAATTTCGAGCCTTCTTTGGGCATTTTTACAAACACTTAACGGGCAGAATTTTATATCATTCATATTCAAGTCCATAGCTTGTTATTTAGCTAAACTTAACATCAATAAAGCTTTCATATAACATTTAAACATCATTATTTCAGAAATCACGTTCTACGACCCGTATTACACTAGAATAATCATTCTAAACCCTAGTGTTTACTAGTTTCCCATAAAACCCATGAATCACCTTAAATGTGTTCATGAGATTTTCAGGAATTAGCCATGATTTCGCATGTTATTGTCTAGGTTTTACTCCTAGACACTATATCAACCCTATTCTACCCAAATAGCAAACATGCAACTTAAATTTTCAGATTTCCCAATTTCATGAGAATTTCAAACAGAGAATTAACACCAAATTTTACATACCTTGTAACCCCCTTGTGATGAGGATCACTAATCTATGCTCGATTTTCGATTCAGGACCGATCTTGGCCTTCAATTTGTGAGATTTAACTGAGCTAGGGTTCTTGGGGAAACCTGGGGTTCGCCCCCTCCTTCTGGTCGATATCAGTAACACACAAACAAGTGTGTTTTGATTTTAATTTTCTTGTTTTATTAATATTAGTTTTCACTTTAACACTTTTGGTCCCTCAATTTTCACTCTTTATTTATTTTCACTTCTAAACTACTCACAACTCATTCTCTAACTAGGATAACATTATTCCTAGTTAGTTTATAATTCTTATTTATTCGCAATGTTATTGTAATATAAGAATTCGTATTTTCGGGATGTTACAATACGTTTGGAAACCAACAAGACATTACCATACTATCCTAGTAAGATTATTAAATGCGAGCAATGCTCAAGTAATTACCGAAACTATGTCCATGAAGTTAGACCTAAGAAACTACGTCAGAAAGGTTTCGAGGACGAAATCACTTTAAGATGGGTAGACTTGTAACACCCCAAAAATGGGTTTGTTAATTTTACTAAATTAACAAAAAAAAAACGAATAAAAGCTTTTGAGGAAATAAAGTTCATAAGAGGCCCGAGTTAACGGGACTTAAAAATAAAACGGGTTATGTAACACCCCGAAAATATAAATTTTTATATTAAACATTTAATGTCGGTTATAAACAAGATAAGTAACTAGGAATAAATAACCTGGTTAATCACAAGTCTTGTAGTAATAAGGAAACTTAGTTAAAACACACAATATGCAAACTTGGGTAAGTTGAGGGATCAAAAGTGGTAAACTAGAAAACTAGTTTTAATTAAATAAAACACTAACACCAAAACACACACCCTAAGTGTGTGTTCTGGTCGAGACTTCCAGAGGAGCCAGGGAGCTCTCATGTTCAAACCCTAACTAGCCTAAATTCAAGCAATTGGAAGGGTAAATCACACCCAAATTGAAATTCAAGCACGGATTAGTGATCGCCTCAGTGAAGTGATCATAAGGTATGTCAAATTTCACTATTTTGTTCCATATCAAATTCTTAATGAACACTTGAAATTCAAAATTTAAGCTTGAATGATTGATGTTTGGGTGAAACTAGGATGAATCCATGTTTAGGAACGAACCCTAGTCAATAAATTTATGAGTTGGAGTTCATAATTATGAACTTCATAATCACCCACTTAGGTGTTAAATGGGTTTTGTAGAATGAGGAAGAACACTAGAATTTTGATCATGAAATAGGTGTTGTTTGAATTCCATGAAGTGAATCTAGATGTTGTTTTGCATACTAGATATAATGAATTTCAAAATGATGTTAAACTTGGTAGAAATAACTAGTTATGAACTGGATGTAAATGTGTAAAAATTATGCCCACTAGGTGTTTGTTAAAATGCCTAAGTGAAATCGCGCGTCTACTCGGTTGTAAGTAGAACTTGATTTGATTAGGTATCGTAGGAATGCCTAATAAAATGATGAAAAGGGTTTCATTTACAGATGAAAACCCGTGGATTTTGTCTATTGAATGAATAAAGTGGCTTTGATAATTGGGAGTTAGGTTAACTTGATGCTAATAATAGCATGAACATGGATAATATATATATATATATATATATATATATATATATAGTTTAAAATGGTAGCATCATTATAATGTCTACCGGATAATTGATGAGATTGCCTAAATGAGTTATTGAACGCAAATTTGCATTTTGTATGATTAAGAGTAAATGACTTTTATAAGTCAAATTAACCAATGATGAAGTCGAATAGTAGTTTCAACATAGAATTCGTAAGATGGAATAGTCGTATGTGATAATGACTAATCTAACCTTCTTACGAATTATGATGATAGTTTGACTCTTGACAAGCTAGATGGAGGCTTGGGAAAGAAGCGGGTCAAACGGATCGAGTACTCGGAAAAGAGCATAACCGGATGCAAGGTAAGTGAAACTTACACCTTTTTGTAGAATATGTGGTTATTCGATAAGTTGCAAATATCATAAAGATAATATTCTAGATATGGTTTCCGACACGGAATAATAAGGGTCGGAACTAATATAAATGATTAAAAAACCATGTTTAATGGTAAAAAGAGGTAAAACGGTAAATTAGCCATGAAAAGCTAATTGTAAAAAAAATGAGTTTTTGAACGGCTACTTATAAGTAAGCCTAAACGAATAAAAGTGTAGAACGGTGATTTAGTCAAGAATAAATGAATCAAAATCAAAATTTAAAATGATACCAAATGGCGTAAGCCATGTTGGGTAAACGTGTAAGAAACGGATTTGCGAAACCTAAACAAATTGGTAAAAAGGAAAGATCCGAAATGAGATACTTAATGAAATGGTAAATAAATACCATTAGATTATAAGCGCAAAATATTTGGTCGTTTAGACCAAACGGGTCAAATGGTATTGTTGATACCTTTTGACAATTAACGACTAATATGTGTTTGTTGAGTCATACGCTCACAGGATAAGACGGCTTACGAATTAGAGATACTATGGATTAGCAATTTTGAGACAAGGTACTAAAACGGGTCAATACGTTGACCCGAGCCAGGTACGTATAAATATGATTATAGTTAAACGTACAATTTTGGTCAAATAAGTAGCAAAAGTCTTTCGTCGTAAAATGGGGGACTAAGTTGACCAAAGCGCCCTTGATGGGTAAATTGGGCAAACGACCCTCATGGGTTGTTTAGGAATTTTATATTGATTTTGAAGTCCTTAGATACGTATAAAAGCTATAGGCATAAACATCCGTGGGTCGAATGCCTAAAAATGGGTCATTTGCGTAAATGTCTAACCGAAGGGTGAAATTTGAGATTTTGGGTTTCTTATGTTAAATCCACCACAAAATAGTTGTGGTGGAAGATAAGTAGTTAATTAATATGGGAATGTGAATTGAGAAAAAAAAAAAAGAACGAGTTTGATGCTTAAATGCTTAAAAGTCCTCTAAGCGGGTCAAAATAAATTAAGAAGTTAAATGTTGATTTAGTGTATGAAAGTTACAAAATAAACTGGTGAATGTAGATGCATGTGCAAACCATGTAATGGTAGCAAAATGCTAATGTTGACAAGCCCGTGGATGAGTAAAAAGGGATTAAAATCAATTATTTATGATAAACAAGTAATATGTAAATAATTGAAACGGGTTGAATAATGGCATGAAGAATTTATAAGCCTTTTTGCTTATAATTCAGCTTTTGATGTGAATTAAGATGGTAAACAGGTCCGTATTTAAATTACGGACACGTGGGAAAAAGAATTACGTAAAACGGATATGTAGAACTAAAGTTATGAGATTTTAAAGTTTAAATTTTGGTTAAAAATTGAGCTGGGCAAGTGCAGCTCAACAAAACAAACATTCTGTCGAAAAGTGGCTGTCGCGCCCCGCGACGGAGGAAAGGGTTGTTTGTCGCGCCCCGCCACGGCCTGTGGCGGCCCGCGAAAGCTAAGGTTATGTTTGTCGTGACCCGCGACAGACTTCAGAACTGGCAAATTTTGTTGTTTTGCTTATTTTGTATTTCGGACTTGTTTAAACTTGTTTATAAGCCATCAAAACTAACTTTTAAGTTGGTTTTGATCATTAGGTGTATGCTAAGACTTCCCGGATGAAGATCAAGCTCAATGAAGAACCGAACACGATGCAGTTACAAGCTTCCGCACATAGTTTCGTTGTTATTTTTAAACGATGAATTTTTACCAAACATGATGTAACGTTTTAAAATTTAGAAAAGTTTTAATTAACCTGTATTTTCATTGTATATGTAATTATAGTTACATGTTAATTTTGGTAATCTGTACGAAATCGTAAAATAATAGCGAGGGTCTTACACATAGGTGGTGATGCTAGTGACTACATTAGTGACGGCGACATTGTGATGGTAGTGGTGATTATATAGATCCATGTAAGCAAAGGATGTTACATAAGATCTTAATATGATCATAGCATTGTAAGTTCTCGGTGGTGTTAATTTAAAAACTTTTAAATGTTCTAACGTTATTAAAATAAATAGGTTAAGGTTCCTCTACAAAGGACCATTAACCTAAGAAGTCAAGGAAAAAAGAATAGGACATGTGGTATTGAATAAGATAAGTCATTGAGGGTATTGGTGTAATTGTGTCCATAATGCCAATAAGGAAAGATAATGCAGTTACTATTTGGAGAGATTTTTAAGGGTTTTTATTTTTTAACCATATCTCCGTTTAATCTTACATTATCAGTGTTTTAATAAAGTCTTAGTTCAATTCATGGTGTTTTACAACATGCGTTTCCAAAAGATGTTCTTAGTGTGGTGTTTTATTCAACAGTAATAACACAACATCAATACATGGTGTTTTAATCGTATTTGCTTTATAACATTGTGTTCTAATAAAGTCACAGTTCAATTTGTGGTGTTTTAAAACCTGCGTTTCTAGATGATATGGTGTTTAAATAGCGTATGGTGTTCCAACATGTTTACATAACGTGGTGTTTTAATAAAGTCTTAATTTAGTTCGTGTTGTTTTACAATCTGTGTTTCCAGAAGATGTTCTTAGTATGGTGTTCTATACATAATAAGAAGATATCTCTTAATAATATAGTGTTCTATACATGCGTTAACACATGATGTTTTAAACCTGCATTTCTAAAATGTGTTTTAGTATGGTATTTTATTCCTTTTTTTTTCAAAAGATGCTCTTATCATGGTGTTTTACACCACCTGCAATCTGGAATACTTTTGTATGTAAAACCCCATTTTTTGGGGGGTTAATGGATTTAAACACCCCCAACTATGGCCATTTGGCCGATGGCACTCTCAACTTTCACTTTGTCTCAGACCACTCCCAACTTAACACATCGATTGTCATGGCACCCCCTTGTTAAATATTCTCTAACCAGGTTAGTAAAATGAGCCTACATGTCAATTTAAGCTGATGTGGCATGTATGATGTGTCATTTAAATATGATGTGGCCAATTATTTTTTTAAAGAAATCTATATACTAATTATTATATTTAATAATATATATATATATATAATATGTGTGTTTATATATGCAGAGCCCATCACTCTCTAGTTCTCCCCATCTCCATCTCCCTCTCCCTCTCTCCACCAACAACTGCCACCATCAACCATCACCGCCACCACTTCCTCACCTGCTAACATCCACCACCACCACCACCATTACCATTTACACAAGCCGTCATTTACTATCACTATTTACCCCCACACACCACCGCCCCACCTGAAAACGATTTTAAGGGATCTTTTGGTGTGATCGGAAGTAGGAGGGTTACAGGAGGTGCGATGAAGGATATGGTATCGATTTGGAGGATGATTGAGAAGAAATGTTTGGAGACGAGATGGTAGATGTATAGGGCTTTTTGGTTCGGTGATTTGGTTAGGATTTGGAGAATGATTTCATCGAGTAAGTGGTTGCTTGAAGATGAAGATGAGTCAGATGATTCTTTTTCTTCGTGTGATATCTCGATGTTCTTTTTGAAGATGATGAAAGTATGAAACCCTAATCTACGATCAGCACATTTACATTAGATAATGGGTTTTTGTTTAAAGTTCCTGATTTTTTTTTGTGAGATTTGAAGGTTTTAGAGGTAGAATTGAGCTTGTTGATTATGGATTATTGTTCCTAGTTCCTGATTTCACGATTTGCAGGTGGCCGGAGGTAGGATGGTTCCGGCGAGTTGTAGATGCAAGAAATCGAAGAAATTGAAAATGGAAGTTTGGTTGCAGCAGGTTGGAATGGCATCAGTGAGTCTCTATATATACTAATGGTGGTTCAAGTAGTAGAGGTGTAATAGGATTTAGATGCGGGTTAACCGATAAGCATGTAATCGAGCCAAATACGGGATAATCTTTGGTGGTTAGTCAGGATAGAGGTGGAGATAAGAGATAACGCAAGAAAAAAAGGGGTTAAACGGCTGCGATTGGAGGTTCCGGCGAGTTGCAGGTGGTCGGCGGATTTCATTGGCTGCGATTGGCGGTTCCGGCGAGTTGCAGGGATAATCTTTGGTGGTTAGTCAGGATAGGGTGGATGGCAGCGTAGGGTCATGGTGGGGTGGAAGGCAGGACGGTGGTGTGGGTGGATAGAAGGAAGAGCACAGGGTTTTTGATATGAAGTTTCTGTTGTTAGGGATTGTGGTTTTAAAGATGATGAATCAGTTTAAATGACACGTTGGACATGCCACATCAGCTTAAATTGACACGTAGGCTCATTTTACTAACCTGGTTAGAGAATATTTAACGAGGGGGTGCCATGACAATCGATGTGTTAAGTTGGGAGTGGTCTGAGACAAAGTGAAAGTTGAAAGTGCCATCGGCCAAATGGCCATAGTTGGGGGTGTTTAAATCCATTAACCCTTTTTTGGGCAATCGTCCATCTGTTTTTTAGAAATTCAGATTTTGAAGGAAGAGAAGGAGCTTGATAATTGCAAGTTATATACGACAATTTCTGATTTTAAAACAAGATCAATTACCATTCTACCCCATGCTCGTCGATTAATAGTTATTTAAATAACATTATTTACAATTTTGCGACTTCTAGATCTTAACCACACATTAATCCATCCAATGACCCAAAATCCTTGCCACTTTTCTTAGATAAAACCTCTTTTTTTTTAGGATAACTGGACCCTAAAATAAAATAAAATAAGGAAATGAGTACCTAACGACGCATAAGAAGACCTTTAAATACCCATGGCATTATAGCCTAGTGGTATTTTGGGGGTGGGATAAGGCTTATGACCATTAGGTCATGAGTTCGATTCCCACAAGGGGGTTTTTCCCAGATTTATTGGGTTTCCTCCTGAATTGGTGTATAGGCATTATTGCCTAGTGGAGATGGATATGATCGGGTGGTTCCGCTGGTGGCACGATGATACTCCAGTGGTCCGTCAGTGATCCAAATTTGTCGTTAAAAAAAAGACCTTTAAATAGTATTTTATCAACAGAGTCCACAATAACTAAGTATTCCGTAATTATGTTTTAACTTTTAACATGTAATAGATGTATTGTAATTAGTCGTGTTTTATACTTTAGACGTAATTATTTTATATGCATAGCTCTCCACGTGCCTTGACATATATTTTTGGTTTCGTGTCATGCTCGTGTAAAATTTCCAGGTTTATTGTCAAGTTCAACATGACTCCTTTAGCATAGAGGTGGGCAAAAAAACCGGTTAATAACCGGTAAAACATTAATCGCTTAGTGGTTAATTTTAACCGCCGGTTCTTAACCGGTTATAGATATTGAGAAGTGGAACTGGTTTTTAACTGAACCACCGGTTAACTCAAAAAATCAAAAAAGGGGAAAACCCATTAATTAACAGAAAAAAACGGTTATTAACCAAACTAGTTAAAATTAATAAACCGCCAGTTTGGTTACAAAAATAAAACTGAGACATGCACCTCTACAGTTTAGCACCTCTAGCCCTCTTCTCCATCCTTCGTCGCCCATCCACCATGACAAACCCAAAGATTTGTCATATGGAAACCAACAATGGGTTGCTACCCATTGGTAATGGCACACCCATCCTTGGAATCCCATTGGGGTGACGATAGCGACCCATTTTCATCAACGTCACAACTTTTAGGTGTTTGTCTATCAAAAGGGATATTTTACTAGGTAGTCATTCGAGTGTTTTTTACCGGATTCAGTTTATTTAGTTAACTTGATTTTGAAGATGATTTTAATTTCTTTTTTAACTTTTCTAATTTCTATATTCACTTAAAATAAGTTGGGTACATCAATAAAAAACCCTTAGGCTGGGCAGAATGGGCTAGGGGAAGTGGGTGAGGCGAAGATGATGTGGCGGTGTTACACACAGGACAGAGATGGAGTGGGATGGTCGTCTCAAATTTGGATGCAGATCAAAAAATGGAAATGTGCCATGCGGAAGGAAGCAATGGAAGGGTCGAACACCAAAAGGGTTACGTAATATACCTCCTTCGTGCACCCATAGTCGCACGGTATATAACGCCAAACACCCTCATCACGCCTTACAGCGCCGGGGAACACCGCCCTGGCCGGCACTATGTGGCGGTTTGGAACCATGCACGCGAAAATTATAACAGGAGTTTGGTGTTCAGGTTTGTGTTGGTCTCTCACACACATATATAGAATTGTGCTAAAATAAGAACCACCTCGAGTTGTAAGAACTGTAAGAACTTTTTGATCCGGGGCGAGGTGGACCAAAATTTTTTTTCATAAACGTAGATGCGTGTATTATAAACACATTTGTAAAAAAAAAAATGTCGTGTGTGTAGTTTTGAGCACCACAAATTTGTGTTTACGGGTACCGTAAATTTTCTGGTAAGATTTACGATACCTGTAAACACAAACTTGTGGTGCTCAAAACTACACACACGACATTTTTTTTTTTTTGAATTTTTTTTACAAATGTGTTTATAATACACGCATCTACGTTTATGAAAAAAAAATTGGTCCACCTCTGTAAGTCCCGTAAACCGGATCTTTCAATGATATCAAACAACCTATTGATTGTGCGGAATCCAATCAATAGGTGATTCAAGAATCAAAACGAAAACAAACAAGAACAAACCGAATACGAAGAACACAACGAATCACCTTTAAACACTTGCACACGATTCTATTACTATGAACTAGCAAAACCGTCTAGTACAAGTGCTCACAAATCAAATCGCCTCCCACTCTCTGTTTCTCTAGAATTTCTGTAACTAGGAGGTTCCAAAGTTCAAACCTAAAAACAAGTTAGAAACTTGTTTTTATACTAACTCAAGCCCACTTCCCTACATGGGCTCCCCTTGGGCCTGCTTGGCCCACATGGCCTATAGCTTGGCCCAAGTGACCTATAAAGGTCCACAACCTAATATAAACTAACCTGGTAAAGCCCAACTCGTAACCATAGCTTGTTGCATTAATTTGATGCGTCAGTCTCACACTTCAGGGCCTAACAATCTCCCCCTAGACTGATGCCATCAAATTGTCTTCATACCATGAATTCAGCAACGTCTTCAATGAAGTCTATGGTTGAATCTATGCTGCAGATGTTGTGGAAGTTCTTGACTTCTGAACTCTCAGCACTGGGTCTCTTTCTTCAGCTCTTGTGGTTAGCTTCATATCAGGATCTCGATCAGCTTTGCTTAAAATATCTTTGTCAAAAAGAATGTGAGAGGAGGATTCTCAGCAGCTCTTTTCTTCTTCAGTCTTTGTCTTTCAAGCAGGTTCACGGTACTTCTTCAAATGCACTATCACTGTCAGACGGCAATTCGTATCCGATTCTTCTGACTCAGGTACATCTTGTTGTTGTGCTGCTTCAGGCTTCTTCAGCAACTAACAGCATCTCAGTCTTCATCAACCCCTGTTCTTGATTGAAATCAAGTTCTGCACATACTCACAAACTCATAAGCAAACATTTCTTATGCAACAGGGAGAGTACCACATGAACACTAGGTACATGAAATTTCACAATTTAAATTCTTTTAACTTTTGATGATCAGTCAAATCTTCAAGAACGGTTATATTTTTTTTAATTTTAAGAAAAACAAATAAGCACTCTATTTTTGTTTTTTTTTATTTTATAGAAAAACAAGACACTATTTTTTGTATTTTTTTTTTAATTTTTTAAGAACTAAAAACAAATAAAAACTCAAAATATAAACAACTACCATAATATACAATTACAATTACAATGAGATCAAAATTCGTTCTCAGGCAGACTAAGGAACACTTTTCAGTACGAGCCTAATCAAACTGGTCTATGCGATTGCCAATATGTTTGTCCACTTAAACTTTAACGCTCAACTTTCAATTTTTCAACATCATGATATGCTTTAGGTAATATTATACTATCATACCCGTGTGTCCCATTCCAAGGCATACCCCCGCGATCAAGGTAAGCACAACGATTCATCGTAGCAGGTGAGTATACTGATGTCATCCTTTAAGATATCTTGACTGTGTCTAGGTCTGCATATAATCTGTTTTATCATGTTTTGATTTCTTAACAATGAACACCCAAATAAATATTAATCAAATCCTGGAAATATAAACAGCACACTCTATCATGCAAGTATCTTCCCTACCACATATTTCACAAGTCCAATCCAGATTTCTGAAATCTTAACTGGGAATAGGTTGAGAAGAGAACAGAATAGATCGTTTGCAGAGATGGTATAATATACAGATCAAATGAGTTTTTCTCAGTTTGATATAGGTTTCGGGGGTTTCTTTTGGGCACTTGAGGGCCTCTTTCGGGTGTTTTAGATCTATAGCGCGACAACGTACAGCTAGGTCAGCATGTATCTGGATGCAGCAGAAGCTGTCGTTGCCTAGCACCTCCAGGTCAGCATATATCTGGATGCAGCAGAGGAGGTACACGACTTTTTCAGAGAAGATTTCAGAATCAGATCAAAATTGTGTGTATCGGGACAACATACAGACATTCAAATAGAAATAAGCTAATTCCAAGTGACTTTCTTTCCTGGGGTCATGTACAATTTTAGTTCTGAACAGAAGAACATCCAAGATATCCCCGGATGATTCAACAATATAAAGACCCGAAACCTCAGATGTTGGCTATCTATCAACGCAAGATTTAAGACCATAAAATCATACACCGTTGGTATGTTACCCACATGGTACATAGTTCGTTATGTTTATATCACTTAGTATCTTTTATCATTTTGAGCGTCAAGCCTATCGACATATCGCAGTAGATCCTAGTCTATTCAGCTATGACACCTTACATGTGTTAGTCAAACCCTTTAACACGAACATTTATTTCACTTCCCATATCATGCAATTTTTCTTTTTGGCTTTTTCATTTTTCAAATGTTTTTGTATTTTTCTCATTTTCTCCCCCTAAAACAATACATATTTACAGCAAACTCTTTTTGTATTTTCTGAGTTTTCTCCCCCTAAACTCTATATCTATCTATATGTTCCTCTCCCCCCCTAAATTTGTGCATAAATCTTGTATTTTTGCGCAAATTTACCATTTACTAGAGAAAGGACACATTAAATACAAAATAATGAACTAAGAAAAAGAGAAAATATTTTTGCTTAACCGTTCTGTCATCAGATTGAAGACTAATCAAATTCAATTCAAAGTACTGAATTTAAACGGTACCTTTTGCTGATCTTATCTCACTTCTCTAATCTCCTCCAAAGGAAACATATCATCTGAAAAAAAAAATTTGAACTTTTTGCAACAGTGAAATGTTACCCGTTTTTATCTCTGGAACAACCGCTATCAACATTCCAGAGATTGTCAACAGCTCCTCCTTGGTTGTTCCTGAAAGGTAAGAAGATTAGTAAGACATGGGTACCCAGGCCATCGTGGTCCTGGGTTTACCTGAAGCATCAAAGTAAGACACTTCCTTCAAACACAAGTCCCCTTTCGTTTCAAAGATTGGAGACATTGCTGCTTTGGATTTGGGTTTCCAAATCTGTTTCGGTTTAACAAACATGTTTGTTGCCTTCAGTTGAGCAACTTTAGCTGATTCAGGCTTGTTAGTTTTAGAAAAACGTTTTTGTTCTTTAACAGCCTTGCGTTTGTTTTTAGCAGCGTTCCAATCCCCATCAGAAAGTTTAACCTTGGGATTCACATTCTTCATTGCCTTAGGTGAAGATACCTTCATTGGCTTAGAATGATATTTATCCTTTGATGTAACCCTCTGATTTTGAGCATAATACGGTACGTAGGGACGATGTGTGCAGTTCCGAGCTATGTGACCAGCAATGCCGCAATTGAAGCATGTTTGTCTCTTCATGTAGAAAGCATTCTGATCAGCTGGATTTGCTCTTGCAGACCCTGAAGGACAAACCGGTCCTCTTCGTGTTGGATGCGCCTGCACATGACTTTCAGACGAAGACGAATTTGGGTGCTTATATTTGCTGTTTGCAGAACTCTTGTTGCTATGAGCACCATTCTTCGTCTTTTCTCCCTGATTGAATCTTTCATTCACCTTGTCACGAGCCTTATGAGGATTATGGCTGCCTTGTCCTTGATGAGCAGACTTCTTATACCCTCGATTTTGATCTACTCGTTTTGGCTCCTTTTGCGTGTTGTGAACCGGCTCACAAACATCAGCACACAAGTGAGTGTTGGCATTTTGTTGCACTTTTGCATGATGAACACAATTTCTAGCAATGTGTCCAGGAATTCCACAGTTGAAACATGTCTGTCGTTTCAATGTATGGAGATTCTGAGAGCTAGCAGCATTAGCTGTTTTGATAGGTCTAGATGACCGAGCTTACGTTGCTTGTGTTCCATGTGCCTTTTCTGAGTTCTTCTGTACCTGCTGATCAGAACTAGCACAAGCATGAGATGTAGACGGATGATGAGATTCATCCTTCTCACTTTTATCTTGATCATTTTGAAAAACCGGTGTTTCAGGTTTATCTTTATTTTCAGAAACATTTTTCGGTGACTGTTCATTTATTTCAACTCCTTTTTCTTCTTTAATAGATTCAGATTCAGTTTTAATTTTAGAACAAGTTGAAATTTCATCAACACATGTTTCGTCAACACATGTATCATGTGAATCCGATTTAGGTTTGCTTTCATCCACGATTTCCAATGGGGTCCCACTAGATTCAACATTAGGGACGTCCACTGAGACCGATTCCGAAGATGAATCAGGACATTCTTGATTTTCTTGAGAAGAAGTTTCAGTGGTTTCACTGAATGTATCCTGAGGGACCTCGCCTGTAACACAATCATCAACTGAAGAGTTAGAAACATCACAATCACAATCATTAACTGAAGAAGATTCATCACCAGACTTATTGTTCAAAGGTTCAACACAAACATTATCAGTTTTGCCCAAAACATCAGGCTCAAAAGACGAAACATAAGCAGAAAATGACGCAAACAAAGAACGACTAAAAGCAAGGTCAGATTCAGTTGGTTCAGAATAAGGTTCAAGATAAGGTTCAGAAATATTTGAAATAACGACTGGTTCACTCCCATGAACATCTCCACACTTTACTTCAGAACTATCATCTGCACATGAAGATGAAACGTTAGGATCAATTGAGCCTTTGGAAACAAAATTTATTGGAGCAGACTTCTGTTTCTCAACTGGTTTGCCATTAAATGATGACTTATTGTTTTTGGGACCATAAGTCATTTGACTTTCATTTATCATCTCCTCCTCAGTCATAGGTAAATAAGTATAATTGTCATTATAAGGAGGAGGAGCCTTATTAAAACCCAAACCACGCCCTTTATTTTCTTTGTACGCAAGCTGTTGATCGCACAGGTTTTTAACTAGTTTGCTGGAAGAATCAAATTTCTTGATATTAAGTTCATTAATTTGATATCTGTCTCTAATATCTTCCAGTTCCTTAGTTAAAATGCATACCTTCTCCTGTGCCTCTAAGAAATGGGCTGTTTTTACACTTACATCATCCTTAAGTTTGATGATGTCTTTTCGCTGAGCTTCAAGTTTATCTTTATAAAGCTTTTCATTCTTTGATAAAGTAAAATTTTTATTTTTTATGTCTTGATAATCTTGTATTAGCTCAGCGTTGTGTAAATGATATGCCTCAACCCTTTCTCTACATTCAGGAGTGCAAAAGACAGAAAGTGTCTCTTCACGAGTAATTTCTTGAGCCGCGGGTTTGTGAAACACAAATGCCATAATTTCAGCGGATGGTTAATACTTTTGTTCTTCTCCTCAAAACACAAATCAAATGAGAACCCGTGCAATCGCTAACTCAAACACTCAGCAGTTGAATGAACCCGCTTTCTGAACCGCACCTCAAAACCTGTCAAACTTTTCACAAACAAACATCCCTTTTTTTTTTTAATAAATAAACTTTTTTTTTAATTAATTAATTAAATAATATAACAAAACTATTATTATTATTATTATTATTATTATTATTATTATTATTATTATTACAAAAATCAATTATTTAGTAATGATTACCAAATGATTTTAATATAATTATTATTATTAAAACATAACGACAAAACACGTTCTTATCTTCTTCTTCGTAAACCCCACAACCGTAACTCTAATTATAAGTCTCAGGCGACTAATCGATGTTGTACGATGGTAACCGGAGATCGTCGGGAGTCACCGGAGAAGAAAAACAGACGAGAAGATGACCGGTGATGTTGTAGTGTATGTTGCCGGAGAAGATAAGGTCGGAGGGGGTGACCGGAGTTGAACATGATGATGAAGTTGCAGGTCGTCGCCGGTGAGAGGTGAATGAGTGATTTGAGACGGTGATTGTGTTTCGAAAACGTCGCGGACTTGGAACCGTTGTCGAAACAATGGTTGCGACTGGTATACTTGGTGACTCGAAACCAAAACAAGATGACTCGAGATCTCGGTTGCGAGTCGGAACCGTGGATGGTTGCGAGTCGAAACCAAAGCAGGATGAGCCGAAACTGATGATGGTTGCGAGTCGACACAAAGGTGATTGAGGTTGCTACTCGAGACCGGTGATGATGATGTAACTTCGGAGATGAATGCGACTTAAAGTGAGAAGATTGGTGACTCGTAATCCCGACCCGAAACCTCAATAGAGATGGTTGCGACTGAAAAGCTATTGCGACACGAAACCGGATAACTCGAAACCAGCAAATACGAAACCTGCAACTCGGAAACGTTGTGAAAGTGAACGTTTGCGACACAGATGATGATGATTAAGAGATTGCGACTCAGATGATGATGTGTTGATTGCGACTTGGAACCGTGGTTGCGAGTTGGACGAGTCGGAACGGTGGAGATGACTCGAGACCAAATGAAGGTTGCGACTGGATTGGAAGTTAATGTGAGCCGAGACCAGTTTGAATTGGTTGCGACACGGATGCAAATGGTGATTGCGACTCCGGAGAAACAGGAGCAGTGAAACCGTGAGATGGAGTCAAACGTAATGAGCCTGATCAAAATCCTGAATCTTAAAACAAACAAGTTGACCAATTTTCCGAAAAATTTGAGATTATCCAAAATCTTTTTAGCCTTTTCAAAAATAAAGATTTTTTCAAATCTTTTAAAATTGGATGCAATCCCTTTTAACAAAATTTCAAACGCATCAAGAAGCAAATATGATAAAAATTTTAAACAAAACCGAAGAACACTTTGAATACCTCGAAGAACACGAAGAACGCGATGAACACCAACCCCAAAAATAACGAAAAACTTGAATCTTTGATATCAAACCGAGCCTAGAAATAGGTTCTAAAAGCTCTGATACCACTTGTAAGTCCCGTAAACCGGATCTTTCAATGATATCAAACAACCTATTGATTGTGCGGAATCCAATCAATAGGTGATTCAAGAATCAAAACGAAAACAAACAAGAACAAACCGAATACGAAGAACACAACGAATCACCTTTAAACACTTGCACACGATTCTATTACTATGAACTAGCAAAACCGTCTAGTACAAGTGCTCACAAATCAAATCGCCTCCCACTCTCTGTTTCTCTAGAATTTTTGTAACTAGGAGGTTCCAAAGTTCAAACCTAAAAACAAGTTAGAAACTTGTTTTTATACTAACTCAAGCCCACTTCCCTACATGGGCTCCCCTTGGGCCCGCTTGGCCCACATGGCCTATAGCTTGGCCCAAGTGACCTATAAAGGTCCACAACCTAATATAAACTAACCCGGTAAAGCCCAGCTCGTAAACATAGCTTGTTGCATTAATTTGATGCGTCAGTCTCACACTTCAGGGCCTAACAACCTCGCCTCGTACGGTGTAGTTTTCACGGTTCTTACAACTCGAGGTGGTTCTCATTTTAGCAGTCCCCCACATATATATATTACATATATATATATAATTGAAGGGGTTATATAACCCGCTTTTCACTATACACTCAAGTTATATAACCCCCCCCCCCCTCTTTTACACATTTTGCCACGTGTCACGTAACCCCTCTTATGGGCTTGACCACTACACATGGTATTAGGATGCTTGTATCTAAACAAAAAGGTTGCAAAGTTCAAACTCCTTACCAAGCAAAACACTGTCAAGTGTGTAATTATAACTTGTATTGAATGCTATGACGTTAAAAGCAAGGGCATTTATTGTTGGGGAATTTCAGTTTACCGGAGAGAGGCGTGTAATCACTCTCAGATCAAATTATTTCGGTGGTTCACCCGAATAATTCAATCGGATACAACTCTGATTTCGAGAAATTGAACAGGAGTATGTTTGTGTGTGTGAAAAATCGAACCAGGAAGAAAACATATGATCAAAACTGTCAACGAATTAGGTTTTGGGGTTGTAACTGCCATTAGGCAGTTACCTCTATTTTTCAGACAAAATTCCCAAAAAACTACTGTTTTTTATCATTTCGAAAATGATAAAATTCCAGAAAATAAAATTTTCTAATACAGTTTCATTAAGGCAATTTAATGAAAATAAAATTTTTCCAAGCTGACCTGGCAGCTCAACCCCAGCCAGGGGCTCTGCCCCTTGGACCCTGCTCCCAGGGGCGCTGCCCCCTTGGAACCCCCGTAGGGTACGGGCTCCGCCCGTACACTCCGAATAATAATAACTCAGACAAGCGTGCACTCCCGCACCTCCTAACTTGCTTGATGTGTATTATTATTCGCTTTGATCACCAAGTCAATCCCCGATTACACTAAAATATCTAACATTTATAATACCCATATTTACATAATCTACCAACTAATATTTACATAACGTAACCTTTAACCAACCATAATTACTTTGTTGTTTAATAAAGATGAGATTAACCACTCAACTTGCATCAGTTTTTACAATGGTCGTACAAGAAAAACTACATGGTCAACCGACTTTTTGCGTTTGGCCCAAACTTATTTATATACCATTTCACGTAGAAGTTATACACTATCCGGTAGAAGGAATGGAAAGTATAACAAAACAAAGCAACAGAAGACAGTTAAAACAGTCCTTACATATAAAAAATGCACCTTTTCACCCGAATGCTATAAAACTACAACAAAACATATACCATCACGATACAAAATACATGGAAACTAGAAAGACGGCAATCATCCTTTACCTTTCCCAGCTCGCATTTTCTTGCAGTGCAGTATAAATAAAAATCTACTGCAATCATCAAAATTTGTGACTCACCAAAATTTTAGAACAGGAAATGACAATTAGTGACGAGCAGAGCACCAGCAGCAGGAGTAAGAAAACGGGTCCGGAGCTAAAGATGAACGATTTATGTGTTACCAGTTATTTAGCTGAGATGTAATACTTTTTACGATTGGGTGATATTCTGTGTGTATGTGTCGTTTAGCTTTTTCAGAACCAGGATGTTCCAGCCACTCGTCATACAAGATCTTCACAATTGGGTTTTCAAATGGATCAGTGACCAAAACCTGAAAATTATTCAAATATATTTAAATTAATATTTGTAAAAATCAAGCAACGGATAGTGAATCTTGATACTTACATTTTCCATATATGCCGTATCCAATGCTTGAATCAAGTCTTTCCCGGATTGTCCTGGTTTTGGCTTTAGTTGGCCACCTCCATTTAAGCACCCTGTTCAGAGTTCACCGTGAGATTTAAAACCCATTTCTTATTCTCCCTGTTTACATGTTATATTTGATATTTATTCTTAAAACAGTTCTTCAAACCACAAAAACGTCGACCCCTTCACATACGAACAAGTCAATTTGGCTTGTATTTCATTGATTTCATCTAAAGTGGGTAAACCATGATTTTTAGCTAAAAAGGGGAGCAGGTCAGATGAGTTGAAACTTGCCCAAAGTCTATATCCAATGCATACAATCTCCTAATTCACTATTATTCACAGATTCAGGATTGTAGTCTATGAAAGTGTTTGCATGTCTACCTGGCCCATTTTGACCCATACTAAAATACAAACAATTCAACCCGAGCTCATTTTGAACCGACATGCAACCACTTATCTTGCCACCTCTTAACAATCACTTTGTCTAGCTTAATGTTTTTGCATGTCTAAAGAAAAAAAATACAACAGTGCAAAATAATTGTGTTAAACTGTTTTGCTATCTAGCATCAATCTGAAAGCAGCTAAATAAGAGGGGGGAAAATGAGACAGCAGAAAGATACCTGAAGGGCAAGCCATGATCTCTAAATAGTCATAATCAGATTTCCCAATTTTAAGTTTCCTCACTACATTTTGCAAGTTCCGGAAACCATAACATAGAGCAAACTTCAATACGGTTTTACCATCTACCTGCAAATTATATTGATTTTAATTTTATTTATTTTTTACAATAATGTGTTGAGTTCATAAAACGCACAACACAATATCCAACAAGTCATTAGAAAGTAGAAGTTAACTTACTTCTAAAGTAACTTCCTGGAAATCTGAGTTCCTCACGGTTCTGAAATCCAGAGGCCCTCTGATATCATGACCAAACAGTGTTTTGGCAGCATAACGGAATATTGTATCTGCATATCCTCCTGAACTTCCCCTAACCCCAAAAAGATTTCCTTCTTCACTCACATTGGATAATCTGCATAACGGTAACATGAATTTTAGTTTTTATATTTTCGAAGAAATTCAAAAGAAGCTAATGTTTGTTCTGCTTACATTTTATCAAGAGGAGACTCATCCAAATTGCTGAAGTCTACTGCTTTTAACTGCACAACCAACAGAATGTAGAAACATTCCCTTATTCAGAAAAGATATCATGTTAAAATTACCTATTTACCCATTATCACCACGTGTTAATTACTTCTTTTGATGGCAAAATAACTTTGTTATATATGAGCAAAATTGAACATTGACATGTTAATGAGTGGAGGTACTAAAAGATTATAATTTATAAATATAAAAAAAAATGATATACTATTATCAGCTTATATAACTATTGGCGTACCTGTATTAAATCTATAACCTCTCCAGTTGTCAACACAGAATCCACCTCTGTAGTCATTTGATCTTGGTCTTGGAATACAAAATCATCCCTAGAAGCCTCAAGCTTTTTGTCGTAACAAGGCATCACTGTCACATGATAAATATCACTTGGCCTGTATAGGTAATGCATATAAAAACATATGTAAGCATATGAATAATATAATATAACTGTATATATTTACAAAAATAAAGATGCTCACCGAACACCTAATTTATGGCATAAATGGTGTTTGATGATAGCTCCAATGGATTGTTGGGGACTCTTCACTGAAGATATATATGGCAGAACAAATGAACCAAGTGTTTTCTCAGCATAGCATATCCAACCTGAATATATTTTAAAAAACATTTATCATTAAAAAGCTTTTATAGGTACTTACAAAACGCTGCCAGAAAGATAAGCGTACCTGGGCATGCAGAGGATATCATGGGTAGAAATGATTTAGATTCCTTGTCATCTAAACAGCTTTGTTTATATCGTGAAATGAACTCATTACAAGATTCAATAAGAGACAAATCTTTACTACAGCTGGTATCATATATAGCATTAACTCCCAATGACTTAAACAATGTGGTTAGTTTCCTGAAAACCTGTAACATACCATTCATAATTACCTTTAAATCCACTAGCGGTATTAAACGCACGCCTAATTCATTTAGCAAAAAAAAAAACAAAGAAAAACAAATTCAACCCTATAGCTTTTGTAAAATATTCACATGGCGGTATCTACCTGAACTGGAGAAAGACCGTAGTGCACAGCAATAGAAGCCCTAGACTGGGGTGAAAGAGAAACTATAACAGTTTTTCCATTGTTTATATTAGAAAGAAACTCATCCAAGCTTTGCTTCTCTAGCATAACAGTCTCTGCAGAAGTAATGCACCCACTGCATGATTACAACAATATTACCAATTTAATTAATTACTTTTATCAAAATGCCGTCAAAAGATGGTAAAAAACGAAATCGAGAGTACATGTATAAGTATTGTGATCTACACATTTAAAATGTCCAAAATTCAGAAAGTCCCACCTGCAAGCTAGGCAATCCTTGAGTGATATTTTTACTGGATCTGTTTGAAGTGTTTCTTTAGCAGGTGCTGCTTTTGCAAGCTTCTGTTAAAGAAAAAGTACTTGGGATATAAATTAAAATTTAAAAGTATAATGTATATAATGCTGAGTCTTAATTTTCTGTGACACACTGGCACGTAAATCATATATTATAGCATATATCTTTGTTGTCAAAGGCGCAAGGCGCCCTTAAGGCGCATAGGCCTCGCCCAGAGCCTAGGCGCAAGGCGCTTAAAAAGCAAGGGCTTTTTTAAGCGAGGTGCATAGTATAAATATATTATTTTTAAAGGTTTTAGACATGTTCTATACTTGTTTAGGGCTAGTTTAATAATAAGTAACAACAATAATTACATTAATATTGTTTTACAAATGTAAAAAAAAATCTAATATGTATATATAATTCATATAAGAAAAAGGAAAGATGTTTAAAAAAATATAAAATATAAAATCTGTACATCAAAAAAATATATAATATAAAATCTGTACATCAAATTTAAAAGGTAGTAATAATAAATTATATCAAAACAATAGTTTTAAGCAAGGAAGGAATCGTGTATGCAAATTATCAATAGCAAAAAGAAAGGAAAGCCCAAAAAGTCAAATATAACAAAAATAAAAAAAGGAAGCCCAATAATAAATAAATAAACCGTTTAATAAAACCCTAATCTGTAAAAAAAGAGCGCCGCTCTTGCAAATAAAAGAAAGAAACACGAATGGGAGAAAAAACGCAGGAGCAAAGTTATTGTTTCAGTTCAATAGGTTCGTTACTTCTCTTTATCTTCTTCATTGCGCCTAAGC
Organism: Helianthus tuberosus; assembly: GCA_030545235.1. Classification (NCBI taxonomy): domain Eukaryota; kingdom Viridiplantae; phylum Streptophyta; class Magnoliopsida; order Asterales; family Asteraceae; genus Helianthus; species Helianthus tuberosus. The sequence continues at coordinate 92,261,360 of CM060356.1, read as the reverse complement.
CCATGCTTTTTCTCGCCTGCGCCTGGCTCTAGGCGCTCGCCTGAGCAGCGTTTTTGCAAAAAAAGCCCAGATTCTCACCTGAGCAACCACCAGGCGCTATAGCCACGCCTCGCTGCGCCTGAGCGCCTAGGCGCGCGCCCGACGCCCTTTTGACAACATAGGCAGATATATATTAAAAAATTATCAGGCTGGCCTAAGTTCTGTGGCACATGCACACACATTGACAGTAAGTACAAGAAGAGATGCTACTATCCCATTCAAATTGAAGCAGAAAACAAAGAACTCCAGGCATATGCAGTTGTTAATCATTCAAAAGATACAAATGTTAATCATTCAAAAGATACAAATGGTTGCTTCAAACAACCAAATTTAAGTCATAAACTAGTTTTACAAAGAACAAATAGCTAAAGTTAGATTACCACTGCTGTTTCAATCAAAGTGTTACACATCGCCTACAGATTCCAACCGGCACACTTTCCCAATTTGAAATTAAATGACTACTAAAATTTATTAACAGAAAACTGGTCACATGTTGAACATTAAGAATTTAACAAATAGTAAAATTGAAAATTTGGAAGCGCAAATTCAATGTTTAACATGTGACCAGTTTTCAATAATGATCAAGCTTCTAGTAAAATTGAATATTTGGAAGCGCAAATTCAACTACTACTAGTACAAATGATGAACCAGTCTAAACCCTAACGACCTAGGGTTTACAATAAGGATCAATCTTCTAGTTTTCAACACATTCCTAACTAAAATCATCGCAAAACTTTAAATAATTAGCCAAACATGAAAACTAGCATAAATGATAAAACAGTCTAAACGCTAATGACCTAGGGTTAACAATAATCATCAACCTTCTAGTTTTCAACACATCTCTAACTAAAATCATCGCAAAAAATTAAATAATTAGCTAAACACGAATCACAACTAGCATAAATGATAAAACAGTCTAAACGCTAACGACCTAGGGTTTACAATAATCATCAATCTTCTAGTTTTCTACACATTCCTAACTAAAATCATTGCAAAACTTTAAATAATTAGCTAAACACGAATCACAACTAGCATAAATGATAGAACAGTCTAAACCAATGTTTTAAAAACTGGTTTAAACCGGCTGGTTGAACCGGTTAAACCGGATGCCGGATGCTTGGCCGGCACGAATGATACTGGTAAACTAAGGAAACCGCAAAGAAGTTGTACCGCCGGTTAATTGGGTTACTCCGGTTTAAATCGGCATACCGGTACCAGTTCATACCGGGCCAAATGTCAAAATTTTGAACTTTTAATTTTTAGGTGCCTAAAAAAGGTGACTATTTACCTTCTTAGTTAAAGTGTAAAACTTAGCGCCCACAATCGACAATCCACATCGATCAAACTTCTTCCTCACTCAAAGATAGAAAATCAATGGATTTTTCAAATTAAGTTCTTCAACCGATCATCCAGGTTTACTTTCTTTTGACTTTTGTTCAATCATTCATGTTGTTAATTGTTATAGTGTTTGCTAATTGCTATATAATGGGTATTTAATCATGAACTTTTGGATAATTTTTTTTTTTTTATTTATTTATTTTTTTTTTTTTGAACGGTTAACGGTACGCTCCCCTTAAGAAATCCCGAGTTCGAGCCCCGGGCCCCCCCGAAGGTCCAGCCCTCACCAGACATATGCCGGTTAGTACTCGAACCCCCCCTTAACACACCTGGGCAGGAAACCCCAAGTCAAAGCCCCAGTAGGAGCCGGGGCAGGTTGATTGTCCCCAATGAGGATCGAACCTGTGACCTGTGGAAAACCTTCCCACCTCCTCCCAAACCAATTGGTCTGGGAATCATTGGCGGATAATTTTTTTATTATTGGTTAACTTTTGGAATATTTTTTATTATGGCATGATGTAGTTTTGGATTATTTTTTGAGTTCAAATTATATTTTATGGATTCATAGAGTTAATTAGTCAACATGGTTGAACCGTCCGGTACAACCGGTTCAACCATTTCTGAGTCTAACCCGGTACGATTAAAATACCGGTTCTTAAAATATTGGTCTAAACGCTAACGACCTAGGTTTAACAATAATCATCAACCTTCTAGTTTTCAACACATCTCTAACTAAAATCATCGCAAAACTTTAAATAATTAGCTAAACACGAATCACAACTAGCATAAATGATAAAACAGTCTAAACGCTAACGACCTAGGGTTTACAATAATCATCAATCTTCCAGTTTTCTACACATTCCTTACAAAAAATCAGCTTAAATTATAAACAATTAACTAAACATAAATAACGAGTAGCATAAAACAGATAAAACCTAACGACCTAGGGTTTCAGAAATCAGAGATAATATAAACCTTTGGTTTATCAGCAAGTCTAGCGGAACCGGACTTCATAGAAACAACACATCCTTGTGACGGTGCGATGAAATCGTTGAGGTCGCCGATCCGTAGCGTCGCCGAGAATTTTTCCGACATATTTTGGAGTCGATTGGTGATTCAGAGTCGAAATCAGGCGTGAATGAAGTGAGATTGAATATAGTTTGTGTGGAGAATTGAAGGTGGAATTGAGAACAGAATGAGCGGAGATAGCGTAGAGAGGAATTTATGAGCCGTACGCCGTCGTTAGTCGGCGGCGATAGGGGTTTGATTATGTATAATAACTAGTAATAACACCCGCGCACGTTGTGGCGCGGGTACATCGCCCTAATGGCTAGTCCAAACGTTATGTGATGCGTTAACCATATGAAAACGCGTGTTTCGGCGTATCCGATTGAACTCAATTTAACCTATATAAGCATTGCGATTGGATCAAAACGTATATTAAGTTGAGTTTATACTGTACAAATCAAAAGGGATGAATTAGAAAACATAACGGGTATAAATGAAAAAATGACACGTGTAATTAAAAGGGGTGAATTAGAGATTTTGAAAAAAAAAAAAGAGGAAAAAGAAACCGCAATTTGACTCCACTCGGTTCAATACGAAGTTTCATACATAAAATAAGTAAAAACATATTATATTTGGCATGACTCGTTTCCAAAGAGGTTTACATCGAAAAATAGAACTCGAAATTATACCCAAACATACATGAAAATATGCACGTAAAAAATGTTTTTTAAACAAAAACGTATTATATTTAACTTGACTCGTATTCAGAAAAAGTTTACGTTGAAACGTAGAGCAAATCGGATTTATACCAACACGTACATAATAATGTGCATGTTAAAATTTAGCTTTTCAAGTAAAGGAAGTATAAGGGTAAACTCGAAACAAATTATTAGTAAAAAAATTAAATAGGTTAAAAACGTTCGTAAAACTGTGCCAAGTAACGCCAATGTCACATCATTGCCAACGACCACTAATGTCGGAAAAGCTCGTAAATGTAAAATAAATAAAAAAGGAAAGAATAACACCGAATATGTAAATCGTTGAACCACGCAACATGTTGTGGTGTGTTAATGCTAAGAAATTAGACCAAAGCATAAAACGGAGAAAATAATAACTAAATCGATCTAGGACCCGCGGGTTGCGAATAACCTGCCAAACGGGAAAAAAATAGATGTGCTACGATGGCCTATCAAACCAGAAAAAATAGACGAAAAAACGTTGAACCCCACACGCACGTTGCGGCGTGTTAACTTCCAAAATTTTGAACGAAACGTAAAACAAAAAAATTTGGGAAAGATAAAAAGTATGAAGGATCAAAGTTGAAAAAAAAAGGTGATGGGGTTAAACTTAAAAGACGAAAAACTTTAGGTTAAAAGTAAAAAAAAAAAAAACAAATGGGTTAAAATGAAAAAGATAAAACATTTTGGTTAACAATGAAAAATCAATATTTTTTTTTGTAAAAAAATTGGGAAAGATAAAAAGTATGAAGGATCAAAGTTGAAAAAAAAAGGTGATGGGGTTAAACTTAAAAGACGAAAAACTTTAGGTTAAAAGTAAAAAAAAAAACAAATGGGTTAAAATGAAAAAGATAAAACATTTTGGTTAACAATGAATAATCAATATTTTTTTTGTAAAGCTCCCAATGCATGAAGTATAACAACTTGAAGCACTACAATGTTACTTATTTATAGTTTGAAATATCACGTGTGCTCATGTGATACGAGTAGCGCTTCAAACGAACCAAATGTTCGGCGAATAATTCGTAAATCATTCGGCGAGAAATTTTTTTATGTTCGTTCGTTTATTAAACAAACGAACACGAAATTTCGTTCGTTTAGTTAAATGAACAAACATGAACAGAGGTCGTGTTCGTTCGTTTATGTTCGTGAACGTTCGGTAACGTGTTCGATAGTTCATTAGTGTTTTTAGTTTTTATATTTATTTAAATACTTCAAAATTTCGACAAATTAAATATCTAATAAGTGTCAGCGTATTACATATTCTGTTCATGAACGATTGTTTGTGTTCGTTTGTTTCCTTTTGTGTTCGTGAACATTAGTTTGTACTCATTTGTGTTCGTCAACGTTCATTTTTGTTCGTTGCCTAAAATGAACAAATAAACACAAACGAACACGAACAAGTTCATTTCCTTAACAAACGAACACGAACATAAAATCTCGTTCGATAAGTGTTCGTGAATGGTTCGCGAACACATATATTTCTTAACAAATGAACACGAACAAGGTCGTGTTCGTTCGGTTCGTTTGCAGCCCTAGATACAAGTTTTAGTGACGCTTATTTCTCCGTATCATCAAAGTGTTAATGTACTACAACCTTTTTTTTAAGAAATGAACGAATATGAAAAAGAAATTATATATTTAATTAGTTAAATGAATGTTAGACGGTTGTATTTGTGACCGCTCCGTAGATGTTTGTTTATGTTCATTTAGGTCTGTTTTTTTTTTCATGATCATTTGTGTTCATAGTTTGACTAGTTATCAAAAACTTACATCATTGATACACTATTTGGAGATAATTATATTTGTGTTTAATTTATCTAACTTATGCTTAAATTTTGGGATAATTATGTTTATATTTTTTGATAAACAGTATATGTTTGTTTGTGTTCGTGAATCGTTCGTGAATAAGTTCAATTCCTCAATGAACGAATAAGAACGGAAATTTTCATTCGATGTGTGTACATGAACAAGTTTAAATGTTAATAAATGAACAAACTTGAAAAAGGTTTCGTTCTGTTTGGTTTGACTTGTTTATAGCCCTACTTATACGTCATCTAGTGATGGTTTAACGAGAGAAAAAGATAGTATTGCACTTTAGTTGTGAATTACCGAGTCCAACTTAAAAATGAAATGAACTTGGATGAAGCAGGGAAAAGTCGTGTCACAAATTTCTTTTCGAAAGAAGCTCGGAGAAAAGGTTAGAAAATTGTAATTTTCTTTGATGAATGGACACACACATAAAAGTTTTAATTTATTTAATTTTTTTGAACTCTCAAACACGAAATTATATTATATATTTTTCCTTCTTTTTATCTCCTAAATTCTTCTTTCGTGTTGATGAACACAAAACTTAACTATGGCAGTCACAACCAAATTATTTATTCTTATTCTTAAATGAAATGAAAGTGACCGTCATTTATAAATTATTTATCTCAAGAAAGAATAATGAACCAAAGGTTATATACTGACGCATAAAATCATTAGTATTATTTATAATATGGATAAAATCATTACGGTTGAGTAGTCTTACTTTTTATATTATATAATTGTATCCGTAACAAAAATGGTGAAAGGGATCATATAAGTCAAAATTTTGGAAAGGTCAAGATGGAAATTCAAAGATGGCTCTACGTAATTTCTCTTCGGATTAGGTTAGGGGAGTGGAAAAAGCCAATAATTGAAACCGATGTTGGGCGTATGGGTCGTCTTTTGCCATTGAGTTATCCCGGGTAGTCAGACCTTTATTTCGTTGGCCCTTAAAGAAAAGAACACTAACCGGGAATATAGCAAAAACCGAGTCGTTTTAGAAAAACAATAATTCACTTATGATTTTTTACAACCAACATGTATGGTTTAGTTATGGTGGAATTTGGAATAATTAACCAACGAACTTCAATACTTCATGTCATATGTTTGAAGAAAATTCGTCAAAGTTTTCTTTAAATAACAAATTAGTTGTATATATCTATACATTAAAAGACTTGTTGAATTCTTAATTGATACAATATATAATCCATAATTAGAGTTGTTTATTGAAATTAGCTTGAATCCACTCATCATCTAAGTGGACGGTTACAAATTACCAAACAATCTTTATCAATAACCAAAGAGTTACAAAAATCTATAATACAATGTTGCTAACCCATAGCTGAACCATGCTCATCGTAACACAAAAGGGTATGACCATCAAGCAAGGATGGGTCGTTTTTTTGCTTTACACATGCAACTGTCAGCCATACCGTTAAATCAAACCATAAAAATAGGTTTCAACTGTTTATCAACACTCCTGGCTATAAAGCAATAAAAAAAAGCGTTAATTATAAAACAAAAACAAAAAAATACATTAATTCAGGTAATCCTCACTCTGATGATTAATTGCAACACTTAAATAACATAACAAGTACAAAGTTACTGCAACTTAGAGTATTGGTTATAATCATATTAAACATTATAAAGAAAATTAGAACAACCAACACCAAACTTACTCAAACAGAACCAAGCGACCGCATGTCACCAGATTGACCATCTCCTTTAGAAGGCGTAGTATACATGTTCTTGAGCAAATCCTGAATCTTATTATACATCATCATCTGTGATGGCTCACTCACACCAACACTGCTTTGTGATGCTCTTGATGAACTCTCTTGCAGCTTCATTTTCTCAAACAAGTAATGTTTTTCAGCTTCGGCTTCGTGTAACCGTTGTTTCAAATACCTGCTTGCGTAATCTTCTTCAGATTTCTCAGCTTTAGCTTGAGCGATTCTCTGCAGTCGTTCAGCTTCGCGTCTAGCTTCACTGGCTTTGAGGTCAAACATCTCGGCCTCCGCCTGTTTAAGCCTCACAATGCTTTCCAACTCGTCGACTTGCTGTTTTTTCTTTTGTCTTTCCATTTTAAGTGCGGCTACTTCACGGGCTTTGTCTTTGAGTTCTTGATCGCATGCCTCCAGAGCTAAACGAGCTTTTTTTGTGACGCGTATTTTCTCTTCTTCCACCATTTCCATCTTTTTAATTGCTTCTTGTACAACGTCCGCGATCCGGTTAAATGCTTCTTGTGGGGCCATCAGTCGACCTTCACCACCTTCTTGATGCTTTGTTGGGTCTATGTCAAACTCTGCAAAAGTCATCAACAACGTTACGTATCTAAGAATAAACTAAACTACACAAGGGTATCGGTTACCTTGAAAAAATGACAGTATTGCTTTGGAAGCCAGTGGTTCAGCGACCCCGCTTTTTAACTTTTCAACAAGTTCTCCGCATTTCCAATACAGTTTCCTTCCTCTCGATTCCTCACATCCACGAAAAATCCTACTCACATATTCAAGTTCTCTAACCAAAGCTTCTCGGTCCCACAACGGCGCACAATGATGAAAAACATCTTTGACCCACCCAAATAACTCTGATGTCCTCATGCATGCTCGACACCTAAACAGCATTTCACCTGAGCTTCCTCCATTTACAGTGGACCCCATGCCAATTTGTGCATTGTGTATTGCACAGTCCGTGTGAGTCCAGTGTGAACACGAATCACACCCAATCCATCTACACGTATTGACTTCAAAGTCAAACTTGCTACATATCACACACATGCATAGGTTACAGAAACCGTTCCTCTTTGAGCAAATTTCACAAGTACAGTTGTCAGCTGGAATTGAGTTTCCACATGCTATGTTTCTACACCTTTTGTATAGAAATATCTCAATGAGAGAAGCTTGAGATAGACTGACAGTCGGATGTAGAAACGCTTGAATACCGGTTTTGATAGCAACTAATATCTCTAGCTGTCCACGGTGTGCTAAGATGAGTGTTTTTTCTGTTAAGTCGGGCCTACTTAGAACTGCTTTTTGAAGAGAAATATATTCCTCTCTATGTTGAGGACCGCCCATTCCTTCAATAAGACCACGAAGTTCGTTTTTTAGTTTATCCAAAAAGTCATCAGGGAGATGATGCATTCGCTCCGCAATTACATCAACTCTCTCTTTAGTAATATCTCTAAGAGACATTTTATCCGAAGTTGAGATATGGCGGATAACGGAATGTTCAGCAGAACCGTTTTCACGTTCCTTTGCTTTTTCCCTCTCTAACTGCTGCTGTTTGGATAGCATCAAAGCATCAGATGTGGGCCAGGTTTCGCGTGAGCTAGCACTTTCTGTGGGTGAGTCTCGGACCTGATCAGAATTTGAGCCGTCTGCTGGAACAAGGGAGAGAGATGTGTGCAGTACTCCCGACCTTGGTTGCTGACGTGGCGGCAACATTTTTGGCAATGCTGATTACTGAAATGATAAACAAAAGTAAACCAATTAAACATAATGTACACCGACACTGAATAGTCAACAATAATAACATTACTACATTAAATAAAAGCACTCCGGATAGTTAACTAGAAAGTCCCTGTCAAATTTGAAGTTAAAAGTAGATGATTTGTTCAGGGTGAATGAAGCAGCCTCAGAAAGACACTCAGTTTCACCAACAGTGCCTTTAAGTCGATAGAACGGTGAAGTCTAAACTATGAGAGCAATCACCTACTTATCATTTGTCACCATAAACACGGTCAACAACATAGTTTCAAACGCCAGTTAGTCGCTAGCTCGAAAAACAAATTCAAGATCTGACCTAATAATAAAGAAAATCATCCTGCTACAATAATCGCTCGATTATTATCTTCGGAAAACCCTAAACTTCATAAACAAACACAATCTACAAAACCAGATAAACATCTTACCATCATGATTCTAGTTAACATAACAGTTGACTTTCAATTTCAGATCATAAAATTCATTTTCAACTCCATACATCTATAATTCATAAAGATCATACCCCCAAACACCTCAAATGAAACCCTAGAGCTAACAAAAATCTATGTGAAATTATGTTAAAGTGTTAAACTCCAACACATCAAACTAAAAGCACAAAAATCAATGAATTTAGATGAAATTATACTCACCTGAACACGAAAATCACTCGACTTGAAGATAAATTTAACGAATAACCTTCAAATCAAGTCAACGAAGAGAGAGAAGCGCGCAATCTTGAGAATCTCCTCCTATTTTGTTTACGAAACGCTTCAAATTGATACGAACAAAACCCTAATTTCAATTTTATTTTTGTGTTGTGCGTTGAAGTGGATCGTTTTCCTTTTTTCACCTGTTGCGCTAGTGCTCAATGCATTGACCGGCTCAGCCGGTCATAATTTCGATGGCTTGACGTGTTCTTTGACTTGGTTATATGGTTGACAAAAATAAGTAAACTATCTCTATATTTTTATAAAAAAAAAACAAAATATCAAAAAATATTTAGACCGAGTCTCCATAAAAACAAATATAAGTATCGGTATCGGTATTGATGTTGTTTGAGCGGAATCGATTTGGTTGGTAGAAAAGTAGGTGTAATGATACGTGCCCATGAGTCCGTGACATGTTCCCATGCAATTTTAATTTCTCCATTTATTTTCCATAGCTCATGTTTAGTGGTGAGTGTCAATGGGTCAGTGGAGTATTATTTTTCTTATGTAATTTCCTTTCTTGAAGGCTTTATAAAGCCAACTAGCTGTTTATTTTAATTGGGAATGAAGAAATGAATTAGTCACTTTCAAAAGTCTTATTTTCTCTCAATTTCTTATCTATTTTTTTTGGATCATTTGATTACGATTCGGTTCGTATCAATTACAAAGTAGAAAATTGTGTTAGGGTATTCACAATGGTTTATTTAGAAAATTTTTTATCTCATGTAACCCAAAAAGTAAGTCGTGATATGCCCAAAAATGTAGCAAAATATGTTTTACTATGGTTAAAAACCATAAAATTAAATACCGATATAAGTTTCGATAATACCAATACCGATACTGATGTCGTCTAGTCGGTATCGGTTTGGAACTAGTACTCTTAATAGTCAAAGACACAAAAAGAATGTTTATTTACAATGGTTTTATTACACAAAAATTGTCTGATGTAACGAAAAATATATTCGTGTTATACATGTCACATCCCAACCGAATGCGGAAACATCGGAGTCGGACGAAAACGAGATTGCTCAAGACTTCATAACACTAAATTATGACAAGTATTTAATAACAAATTTCATTTAATTGCTAACATCAATTACATTGTTTGAAATAGAAAATACAACAAGGTTGAAACAAATAAAGTACAACAAGTATTTGAATTTAGTGTGTGTTTCTAGGCATCCTTGTCACACCCCGGTCGTTTCGACCACATCATAGCCCGGTGGGCCTGGTTGGGGAGTATCGTAACGTAGTTGATATCAATATAAGCAAACACAGATAGCACATCATAAGTCTTAGAGTTTAAAATATTATTACAAACTTAAATGTCCAAATGTTCAAAATAATATAATATAATATAGACAGCTTGTAATAAAGATTCACATGCGGATCGAAAATGTACAAAATGAGATCAACAAACTACTCGGCTATATGCAAAGGAGTTGCAAATTCCTCTTCTAGCATTACCAGACAACTTCCAGCCTATTTACATATCCTTGCAACCTGTAACTTAGTCTTTTGAAAATACGCCAGTTTACACTGGTAAATACAAATAACCGACACATTTGAAAACATTTTCAAAATCATTTTAGTGCACAAGGCACATGATTTTATAAATAACTTAGGACAATTCAAAATGATCTTGTATACAGTTTTACATGTCTGTCAATACATATGCGGCCCAGTACTAAACACCGAGACATGATTAACCGACACGCCACTTAAACCCACAAAGGGGTATCCCCAGTTAATGGGTAAGAAAAACATTTTATAATAGCATTAGCATCTGTCAGGTGTATGCCTACACTCCGTACTCGGTCGTGGCCATTAGTAACTTAAATGAGCCGAGGATATCCAGGACATGGTGACAAAGTTTGTTGATGCTCTACCACCGAAGTGGAGCCCTTTTATTGAGCTATTAAAGCATACAGGTGTCTTAGATACTATTAGTATCTATGAATTCGTTCAAAAGCTGGAAAATAAAAATGAAGAAGAAATCCGGAAGGCGAAACGAATTTCAATTCCTCAGAATCCAGAAATGTACTTTGGAGGGATTAATCCTGCTGCAAGCTCCAGTCAGCAACCAAAACTTCAAACAGCGTTCATGTCCAATTCAAGCCCGTTTCTTCAAGTGACTAATGTAAATCCTTTTGGATTTGTGCCGGAGCAACCACAACCTCAATCTCAAACTCAATTTGATCCTAGCGCCTGGTTACCAAAACCACAAGTTGTTGCCCCCCCCCCCCCAACTCAACCAAAATTTGATCCGAGTGCCTGGTTCCCTCAACCACAACCTCAAGTTTCTCAACCTCACTTTGATCCTAGCGCTTGGTTCCCGAAACCACAAGTTGTTACTGTCACACCCCTTTCTCAGGCGGAAGCACGAGGTGTGATCATGAAAGGTTCTTATTGCATACGAATGGTAAACAAACTACATGCTCGCAAAAATAACTTCAAATGCCAATAACATTACATAACTGAAAACATAGTTTAAGTTTGGGGTTTACATTGCATCATAATACGTTGTCTGAAAAGTTTACAACATTATTCAAAGACAAACTTAAACGACATCCGCGAGCAAGAGTAAGACCGCGCACATCCACTTTAGTTACCTGAAATACATGTGAGTTTTTGGAAATCGTCAACATAATGTTGGTGTGAATTCATGCAGTTTTTGTATTGAACGTTTGTATACTTTGTATGAAAACATGGTATGTATCTTGTATAAATCAAGTATTTCTGTATGTATCTAGGTTGTTAATGGGTTGCAAGGCCATTAACATGTGACAACGACATAGGAAGCATCCAAACCATAGGCATTTTTCTAGTTGTCGATTCACGACTGAGACACAAAAGCACTACTTGGTACTAGTTTTCACCAAGAGTGTGGCTGCCCGAAAACCCGTTAGATCTAACCTTTTGTTCTGCGGTCTTAGTATGTACACGATTAATGGTGCTTATGGTACCTTATTCGTGACACGATTTCACGTATCATTCCTTAATTCTTGTATCCATCATACCACAACACACGTATTTTCCCCAAGTTTAAAAAGTATGTAAAAGTTTAAAAGTGGGGACTTTTCTGTAAACATCTAGTAACATGTACTTCACCCCCGAAGTTACAAAACTGAAAACAGTTAAAAGAAAAGGGGGAGCATGAACTCACAACTTTGTGTTCCTTGCGCCGTAAACTTCACCGGTTTTTGCTTATCTAGCGTCGTGACCTAAACGTGTTTTATTAACGTTAGTCACTAGACTTGTATCGCACAAGTACAAGTCACCATCTTTTATGTATTTGTTCTTTGTGTGTTAAAAATAATTTATATTTTTAACTATGTATCTTACTTATATTATTTTCTCAAGAATAAATATAAGTATCTTGTATTTTTCACCCGAGTTATGTATCTTGTCCAAAAACTTCATTTCATGTTCATAACTTGTCCAAGTTATTTATTCTATCAAGTAATATATTTTCATAAATATATTTTCTTGTATTTATCTAAGCATGTTGTATGTGTATTTTTGTATTTTTACTTCTATTGTTTGACTGCTTTCTGCAGATTTGTTGACACAGTGTGTCTTACCGGTGAGTTTACTAGTATTTCTGACGCAACGCTGTTCATTAATGCATAAAGCAATATTTGTAGTATAAAACGTGCATGAATTCACTTGTATAGTATGAAATCAGACAATATTGACATTTAAGCACATAATTGCAGTCATTAAATAATAATTAAAGTGTACGGAAATTACCGGTTTGGTGCCAGTTGTCACAGTTACCCCTCCACCTCAATCTCAGCAAGCATTCTATGGTAACAACTTCACCCAACCGCAAAACCCCAATAACTCCAAACTTGATACTTCAAACCTTCCCAAAGTCAATGTAGAAGTTGCCAAGGAACATATGGAACTTCTTAGCACAATGGTCAATGCCTATTATGGGTTGGTTGCTGGTCAGATTGGAAACATAAATCTGACCAATGAAGATTATCAACAGATTGATAGGGATGAAATGGAGTTAATGGATATAAAGTGGGCTTTGGCAAGCGCGGTTAGACGAGCTAAAGACTACATGAGCAGAACTGGGAGGACTAGTTTGGAAAGCAAAAGGGATACAAAGTACGGGTTCGACAAAGATGTTGTCACCTGTTTTAACTGCGGAGAAAAGGGTCACTTCTAGCGTGAGTGCACTCGTCCGAGCAGACAAATAAGTCAAAATCCCTTCAGGAATCAAACAAGTACTTCCAACCAGAATCAAGCTAACCAGGAAAGAAGGATAGTAGCTGTAAACAACCAGACTAACACCGCCAGCGCAAACCAATCGGGTCCTTCTACACCAACCGTGCATTAGTTGTTTAAGCTGATGAAAGTTGTGATTGGTCCGTACAGTTTGGAGGTGGCGATCAAGGAGGAACCGCATGCTATGCTAAGATCATCAATCATATCAAGCTTGTGCATAAGGAAGAATTCTCAGAAAGCGCTGATAGCTCGGGTTATACTAGCAGTTCAGATGAGGAAAGCTCGAACATTGGAGATTATTGTTGAGAATCAGATGTAAATGAGGGAAGTAATTCTGATATTGATAGTTTGTTGATGAAAGCTGAGGAGTTAAAGTGTCAGAAATCTGTTCTGATCAAGAAGGCTGATGTTGCATCGAAAGAGATGGAAAAGTTCTTTTCTGAAGACTGATCTTTCTCTTATTAGACTGCCTTTATGGTGAATGTCGCAGCCTCTTCGAGTCAGGTAAATTCTGATACTCCTACTCCTAGCATATGTAGTAATTGTGCAGATCTTAAACATGAATGCTCTAAATTGAAACTTGAATCTGAAACGGTTCATGGTCACAACCAGAGTTTAGTTATTGAATTGTCAAAATGCAAAGAGGCAAACATGGCCTTGGCTCGCAATGAGAAGGATTTCAAATCAGTCATTGAAACTTTAAAGAAAAGTGTTTCCGAATTGTCTAAAACTGTTCTTAACAAACAAACTGGTATTAATAACTACATTAATATTATTGAGGAAACAAAGAAGGAGCTAGCAATGGCTAAATGTGAGTATGAAGCGATCAAGCTCAAATTGGATAGTTATTCTAACTCCCGATATGTGCTTGATCACATCATTGAAGTTCAATAACTGAAAGGAAATGTGAAAGGCGTTGGGTATAAGTCGTGTCCACCTCCTTTAAGACACAACTATACCATGATGCCCGATGAGGAGGAAATGCCTCAGTTTGAACCAAGTGTACCTCTTGATTATAAGGAAGTAACTACAGGATTAAGGTTCAAATCGGATAGTTCCTTAGAGGGCTCATCTGAAACAAAGGAAAATTCAACATCCATGGAACAAAGTGCTCCAACTGTTGAGGACTATGAATCGTCGGATGATGAATCAGATGTGAGTGATCAGGATACATCTGTTGATGATAAGAAAGGAGTAGACATTCCTATTGAGAATCACATTCTGTGTGATCCTCCTACTCCTGCTGTGCACTCTACTGTTAAGCAAGAGATGGATCCTATCACTAAGACAGTGTCTACTGTTAAAAGTGATAACATGTTGTATACTTTGGTCGGGGATAGTAAAATATATTCAAACAAAGATTTTCCAATTAAAAACATCAATCAATCTCTGATTGATAAAGTGTTTGAAGATACTACTAGTAAGTTTTTGGGAAAAGCGATCCAGAGAGTTTCTGTAACTCAGTGCGATCCTATTCCAAAAGTTGAGGTTAGGAAACAATTTGGAAACCAACGATTACCGACAAAGCAACAACCTATCCCTTTTAAAGGCAAACAGAAGGAACTGCGAGCTTCAAAACCTATGGTCTCACAACCAAAGGTAGAACCAAAAGGAGCTCGTTTCAAAAAGAAGGACAATGATGTCAAATTCGTAGCATCTAAGGGTACTGACAAGGTGGAAACTTTTGAAAATAAATCAAACACCGATTTTGTTCAAAAGGTTAGAATTTTAAAACGTAATAATCAAAATAATTACACCAAACACACAAACGGGTGTGATGAAGGCACTAGTACCTCTGATTCTACAAGTTCGACATCGAGTCGTCATGATGGATCTCCTAAGTTTGTTGAAAGGAGATCCTGTTTCAAATGTGGGGAGTTTGGACATATCATAAAAAATTGTACAAACTCGCCCAAAGCAAAATTTGTTGAGAGAGCCCCTCCTGAAAAGGATCACCCTCAACGTTGTTCGGTTTCCCCAAAACCAGATAAACGAATTATTAAAGAACAGGAAATAAAATAACGACGCAAGAATATAAAGGTGATCGAAAGGGCTTTGAAACCAGATGTAAAATCTGTTAAACGGGAACCAAGTTCATCTCAACCAATAATACCAGAAATTTCAAAAACTGTTAATATTACACAATCTGGTAAATGAAAAACTTGGAAACCTAAGACAGGTGAGGTTTCAGGGGGAGGCTTACAATTTCAGAACCATCAAGAAATTGAAATTACATTTCTTGATTCTCAGGGAAGACCCAAGACCACTAAGGCTTGGGTCCCCAACTCCAACTAATCCTTAAATGCATTGTGCAGGGTGTTCCAGGAGGAACTATTAATAGTCATTGGATTGTTGATAGTGGAGCATCTAGGCACATGACTGGCGCCTTACGACTTCTGTATGATGTGAAAAACATTAGAGGAGGTTATGTCGCGTTTGCTGGAGACAAGGGCGGATACATCACTGGAGGAGGAATGATCTCCAATGGTGTTGTGTGTTTCGATAAGATCAATTATGTTCGACAAATTGATCACAATCTTCTGAGTGTTTCGCAAATCTGCGATAAGAACTCCACCGTGCATTTTGATGATGCCGGTTGTTATGTGCTGAAGCCTGGGTTTAAAATTCCAAAAGAATGGATTCTCTTGAAGGCTCCAAGGATTAATGATCTTTATATTCTTGATATGAGCCAGGCGATTACAACTTCTGCAAAAGTCACTTGTTTTGTCTCAAAAGCCATAGAAAAAAGTCAATATCTTGGCACAGACGAATGGGGCACATTCACTTGAGAAAAATGAACCATCTGGTGAAAAACAATCTTGTGAATGGTGTGCCTGTCAAAAATTTCCATCTACAAGATGTCTATGTTTCGTGCCAGAAGGGGAAGCAAACGAAGAAATCCCACCCGATTAAGAAAGTCAACACTGTTAGCATACCTTTGGAACGTCTTCATATGGACCTATGAAACACAAGACGACCTTTGGAGATGCTTATTGTCTGGTAGTTACTGATGACTACTCCAGATTTTCTTGGGTATCGGTTATGGCGCACAAGAGTGAAACTCCAGAAATCCTCAAGAATCTTCTTACTTTGCTAGAAAATTTGTACACATTGAAAGTAAAGAGGATCCGAAGCGACAATGGCACTGAGTTCAAAAACCACATAATGGATGAGTTCTGTACTTCAAAGGGCATTCTTCATGAGTACAGTTCTCGCTACACTCCACAACAAAACGGTGTCACAGAGAGGAAGAATCGGACTATAATTGAGACTGCGAGAACGATGTTGGTAGAGTCGGAGCTTCCTGTTCAGTTCTGGGGGGAGGCTGTGGCCAGTGGCGGATCTAGGATTTTTTTTCATTGGGGTCCTTTTTTTGTGTTAGAATTTTTCACAACCAAACATTAAAATTTTCGGGTCGGTCATCGTAGTGGGTCGGGTCGGGGCTAGGAAATAATGTAGAAGCATTTAGTGTATATGAAACCACTACATTATTAAGAACCATTTTTAAGAATCAAGTTATCAAATTGTGGTGATTAATAAGTTGTTTGAAACCAATAGCTACCTAAACAACACAACTACTAACTTCAAAATTTTGTTTAAGCTTTTTTTTGAACACCACTATATGTTGAAAGTCTTATTTGGTATTCAAATGTGAAATAAAATCATTCGGA
The DNA here is from genome assembly GCA_030545235.1 of Helianthus tuberosus. Classification (NCBI taxonomy): domain Eukaryota; kingdom Viridiplantae; phylum Streptophyta; class Magnoliopsida; order Asterales; family Asteraceae; genus Helianthus; species Helianthus tuberosus. The sequence goes on along the minus strand of CM060356.1, from coordinate 92,244,327 downwards.
GACATTAAATTTATCATTAAAAAAAACAAATTAGAGGATCAATGGGTGGTTGTGGTGTTTTAAAACACTAGTTTAATTTTGATAGAAAAAATAAAATAAAAACAAGAGATGTAATACTTGAACTTGAGACCTACTTGTTGGAACACAAGGAGTTTTACCACCATGCCATCTATCCTTTTAAGAATATGGGGTCCAACTAATTCTTTTTATGGGGTCCTTGAAAAAATTAACATACCGGTTCTACTATTTTTTCAAAAAAACATTGGGGTCCGTGGACCCCGACCCGTGTCATGTGGGTCCGCCCCTGGCTGTGGCTATTGCATGCTATACATTAAACAGAGTTCTTACAGTCAAAAGGCATGACAAGGCATGTTTCGAACTACTACACAAAAAGAAACCGGACGTTTCTTACTTAGAACCTTTTGGAGGCCCATGTACTATGATTGATCCAGATGGTAAGTTTGGTGTGAAGGCTATCGAGGGATTCTTCCTTGGATATGCTACTCCGAATTTTCGCGTATGGAATTTGACAACCAAAAAGATTGAGTTATGGGGTGAAGTAAGGGTTCAAAGGTATACTAATTCTGTAAGAGCTCCGGGTGATCCTTGGATGTTCGATTATGATGGACTATTCGACTCCTTTAATCTGCCAACCTTTGATGAAGAATCTGCAGTTGCTCAAATGTTATTTGAAAGTGATAATGCAGCTGATTCATCCTTGGTTCGACCAATTGTTGTTAGCCCTCAAGCTTCTACTTCGGTTAACAACACTGCTCAAAATGAAGAAGTTGAAGGTGCCGCTGATTACAATGTGTCGTCGGAAGATGATATACATGATACGACTGAAGGCTCTTCGGCTCTAGCTGTTACTGTTCAGGGTACTTTTGAAGCAACTTCTCATGTGCAGAATGTGGACACTGCTGGAGGAAATGCATCTACATCTACGTCTATGCCAGGCGTGGATTTGGTTGTCGATCTTAATCTCAACAATTTGGGTATCAACACTCGTGTTTCTGATAATCCTGAAACGAGAATTCATGATACTCATCTGCAGCAGAACATTATAGGAGATGTCCAAACTGGAGTGCGCTCTAGCAGAAGTATATCTCAAGGAAGTTGTCTCGAGGCACGGGGTGCCCACCTCTATTATCTCGGATCGAGATGTGCGTTTCACTTCAGAACTGTGGCAAGCAATGCACAAATCCTTTGGCTCACGATTAGACATGAGCACAACGTATCACCCTCAGACGGACGGGCAGTCCGAGCGCACTATTCAAACCTTAGAAGACATGCTTCGTGCATGTGTAATCGACTTTGGCAACAGCTGGGAAAAGCATCTGCCACTTGTGGAATTCTCGTACAATAACAGCTACCACACCAGCATTAAAGTTGCTCCGTTTGAGGCATTATACGGGCGTAAATGCCGGTCACCTCTTTGCTGGGCAGAGGTGGGGGATAGTCTGATCACTGGTCCAGAACATGTGGTAGACACAACTGAACGAATTGCTCAAATACAACAACGTATGGCGGCAGCTCGTGACCGTCAGAAAGTCTTCGCCGATAAGGGCAGGAAACCACTAGAGCTCCAGGTTGGGAAGCGGGTACTACTCAAGGTTTCACCCTGGAAGGGTGTGGTTCATTTTGGCAAACGAGGCAAACTTAACCCACGATACGTCGGACCTTTTGAAATCATCGAGAAAATAGGCAAGGTGGCCTACAAACTGAACTTACCAGCAGAACTCAGTGCAGTTCACAACGTTTTCCACGTGTCGAATCTGAAGAAGTGTCTGTCAGATGAGACCCACATAGTTCCTCTGAAGGAACTCACTATCGACGAGCAGTTACGATTCATCGAGGAACCAGTTGAAATCACGGACCGGGATGTTAAGGTCCTCAAGAACACTAGAATACCTCTCGTTCGAGTTCGTTGGAACTCACGTCGCGGCCCAGAGTTCACCTGGGAACGCGAAGATCAGATGAAACAAAAGTATCCCCAACTATTCGCAAACAGTACAACCACTACTGAGGCTAAAGCTACGGAATTTCGGGACGAAATTCCAGATCAACGGGGGGAGGATGTGACACCCCAGGAAAACCATACAACTTAACTAGCTTCCTCAGTGAGTACTTACCAAATTTCGGGACGAAATTTCTTTCAACTTGGGGATAATGTGACAACTCGATATTTAGAACCCCTCATTCGTATATTGGTGTAACATGCTTGAACATTATGTGTCTATATATATACTAGTAAATGAAAGTAAGTGATTATCTTGATGTGCTGTGTGCTATTAACGTGTACGTATAAAGAATAGTTTTAAACTAGCATATACGTAGTTAACCGGAACCCGAGACACAAGGACCCGACTCGAGACCATGCGGTCTCGAGTGAACAGTGCAACAGTTGGGCCGGTTGGGCAATACACCTCCTTTAATCCATTCGGAACCCATTAGGGTGCACCAACTTGGAACTAGTATTTAACCCATGTGGATAGCCAACCTTGCCATTTTTGGGCAACCAACATTCCCTCACACTCTCCTACACACTCTCTCTCTAGAAAACCTTAAACCCTAGAGATTAAACATCCTTCTTCCCTCATTCTCGGATTCAAACCGGCAACACTAGGACCCTCGGTTCAAGCTTGGAATCGTCAATCGGAAGTTCACCCTTCATACCCTCTAGCCGGTTAGTACCTCTTTTAGTTGTTTAATAACATATACATGAGAGATTGTTGATAAAGGTGTTTGTTTGATAGAAGATGGTTATTGTTATTAAATGATGATTATTCATTGAAGGATGCACATGTTTTTTTTTTTGTATAACACGCATACTTTTATGTGGTTAGGAAGATTGAGGTGAATTAATGATTATCATGCTAACTTGACAATTAAATTTGGTATAAATGTATAAGTGGACACAAGCATGTCCTTGAATAATCGGATGTTGATGCACTAGCTAAGTGCGATATGTTTGAACAATTTGTTTTAGTGTATGTGTTTTAAATATGATAAATCTTATGTAAGCATGCTATTGTATTGATTGAACATACTAGATATAGAAACCGATGATAGCCTTTAGTGATGTCCGAATCATGCATTTGTTTAGAGGTTTAGGTTGCCTTGTATGAACATGCTTGTAAATGATGAAAGGGATGAATAGGGGTTGATTGTGATATGAATATTGGATGAACTATTTGAATATATGTTGAACATGTTATGAACATTTGAAAAATGCTTGTTTGATCTGTTTTATTTGAGTATTAGACAAGAAAACATGTTTGTATGGATAGTACACACTGTTGCATGAAATCGGAATCCCATTGGCTAGTACAAATGCTGCCAATCAGCAAATGTTCCAGCCGAGACCTCCGGTCTCGACTCGAGGCCATTAAGCCACAACTCGAGACCATATAGGTGACAGCTCGAGAACACGGTTGTGACACAGGTTGTGAGTCGAGTACCCCTAGTCTCGACTCGAGACCACACCACATCAGCACAAAAACAGCATGACTCGAGATCATGGTTGCAAGTCTTGTTGCGACTCGAGACGTGACTCGAGATCGCCAGTTTCGAGTGATGAACGTATGACCCGAGACCTCCTCAGTTGCGACTCGAGAACTTGTAGGCTACAACTCGAGACCGCACAGTCTCGACTCGGGATCTCTAGTCTCGACTCGAGACCATATACACGTGCACACTGTTTTGGACTTGCATGCTATTACGAGCCCAACTATTTGGGCCGCATACTTGGACTTTGCTTATTTAAGTAGAGGAGGCTATTGGATGTGTTTGAGCCCTGTTGATTAACAGAAGTATTTATACGTGTGTGCCATGATCAATACGTGTATGCAAATGTGTGTAGAAAACATACGTGCACTATCTGAATACGAACCTGACTTGTGTGGTACAACTATGTTAGGACGTGGTTGACCACAATATAGCTTGATTGACCTTTCTGTGTATCTGCCGAGCAAACCAAGGTGAGTTCACACCCTTTACAAAGCATGGGATTCCCAGGGGTTGGGAATGGGGTTAAGGAACATGGATTCCTCGTCCTCTATTAGGTAAGACAGCGATGGCTCAGGAATAAAATTCCTCGTCCTCATGGACAGATAACTCGTACTAGACCAAAACTCTATCATGAAGTCCCTCCTTCTTATATCGACTTAATCGTCGGGCCAATGGCAAGCGGGTCATTAGTTAGATAGCGCTATTTAGGTCTGACAAGCCTCACACCGTGCCGCAGAGGAAGGGCGTGAACTAATGGATCTGGGCACGTCAATGATGATAGACATTGACAGTTCAGGGCACATAAAAATGACTACAGTTAGCAGTCGATATGGTAACGAGTCTAGTGTATACATGGGGTAGCCCCCACGGCCGAAATGCCAGATAACTAACATGGGGTAGCCCCCACGGCTGTATTGCCAGAGTAAATGGGTAAAAAAATAATGTTTTCAACTATGGGGTAACCCCCACGGCAGGATGCCAGTTAAAGGAAACTGTTTTTGGAACAACTTAAAAATAAACACCCAACCGTGAACTCACTCAACTTGTTGTTGACTCGTTACTACATGCTTTGCAGGTCAATAGGTACTTAGCTGGAGCTTGCATGGAAGAGAGTCGTTGTGGGGCATGGATAGCTGTGTGCCATGTCAAACTTAAAAACGTTTAAACTTATGTTTTGGATTTGAACATTTTGCTTCCGCTTTGCAACTTAAACTATGTTTTGTTTGGACACCAATTGTATAGGTTGGATTTTTATAATCACTTACATGCTTGTTCAATATGATTGGTGGCTGGATCCTGGTCAGTCACGCCTCCAAGTGGTAGTATTCCGCAGGTGGATTTTGGGGGTGTGACAGATTGGTATCAGAGCCATTGGTTATAGTGAACTTGGTTTTAATAAGGGGAAAGAGTTTTATTAAAATCAGACTATAACCTGTACAGTGCTCTACGATCCACAACGACGCTTCACTCCACATGCAAGGCTCGACATCCTTGGTAATATGATCTGTGTATATATTGCCTACTTGTTAGTTACATAGTACATTGCTCATGGTATGCTTGGTTAGTATAACTACTGTTGCTTGAACACGTGTGTGCTTACTCCCTTCTGTCATCGCACTTTCGCGAACCTCTCTCACTCATGTTTCCCTCTTACGTGAAGATCATGAGTGGACGCGTTAACCTGACTCAAGCCCAGTTGACGGCTCTGATTAACGAACGAGTTGCTGCGGCCCTTGCAGCTGCACACGCAGGAGGTATATCCTGCAGTCCAAACTCATTCTAGGATCTTTAGTTCCTACTCTCGTGAACCAACCTTTGTGTTAAACTCTGTCCTTTCTTTCACCCACAACAGGTCAACATGCTCAGCCACCTATGTGCACCTTTAAAACTTTTATGGACTGCCGACCAACTACTTTTAGTGGCACTGAAGGAGCCGTAGGTCTCCTCCACTGGTTTGAGAAACTAGAATCTGTGTTCGAAATGTGTGAATGCCATAAGGCGCGCAAGGTGAAGTATGCTACCGGTACTCTCGAGGGTTTAGCCCTCACATGGTGGAACGCTCAGGCCCAAATGCTGGGGTTGGTTGCTGCCAACGCCACCCCATGGGAAAATTTTAAAGAGATGATCAAGGAAGAATACTGCAGTCGGGACGACATTCATAAGCTGGAAGTCGAGTTCTACAACCTCAAGATGACGGGGTCAGAAATTGAGGCGTATACTAAGAGATCGAATGAGCTTGCACTATTGTGTCCTACTATGGTGGACCCTCCAATTAAACGAATTGAACTCTTTCTCAAGGGCTTGGTGCCAGAGATCCAAAGTCATGTGACGTCAGCAAACGTCGTCACCATCCAGCAGGTTGTTCAGTTGGCTCACCGTCTCACTGATCAGGCGGTGGAGTAGAACAGGTTACCAAAACGTATAAGTGCTACAGCTACTTCGGATGCTCCTAGTGACAACAAGAGAAAATGGGATGGAGCTTCAAGCAAAGGTTCAACTTCTGTGCAATCTCAGTCTCAGCAGAGAAAGACTGATGACTACAAGAGCCCCAGTCAGCAATCATCTGGTGGTCAAAGTCATGGTGGGTACAAGGGGAATCACCCCAAATGCAATCGCTGCAACCTACACCACAGCGGGCCATGCACCAGGGGCAACTGTCATCGGTGCAACAAGCCAGGTCACGCCGCCAAGGATTGCAGAAGCTTGTACCCCGCAAACCAGAATCGTCAACAACAAGCCCCTCAGAACCAGCGACAGCAGCAACAACAGGGTAACAACAATGGGTGCTTTCAGTGTGGAGATGAAGGCCACTTCAAGAAAGATTGCCCCCAACTGAACAGGAACCAGAACAACAACAACAATAATCAGGGGAATGGTAACAATGGGAACAACAACAACAACAATGGTGCCAGGGGGCGGGTGTTCGTGATTGGTCAAGGTGAAGCTAGGAATGATCCCAACGTGGTGACGGGTAAGTTCCTTCTCGACGACTTTTATGTTACAGTTTTATTTGATTCGAGTGCCGATACTAGCTACGTGTCACTAGAAATTAGTCGAATGCTTAAGCGTATTCCAACACCTTTGAATAACAAGCACACCGTAGAGCTAGCCAACGGTAAGAGTTTAGAGGCCGCACACGTAGTCAAGGGTTGTAAACTTATTCTCGCTAACCAAACCTTCTCTATCGACCTTATTCCTATTGTCTTGGGTAGTTTCGATGTTGTCATTGGGATGGATTGGTTATCCCAACACCGAGCAGAGATTCTTTGCAACGAGAAGATTGTTCGTATTCCTGGTTCCGGTGGTGAACCTCTCATGATTCGTGGAGACAAGAGGGGTACTGTTGAGAACGTCATCTCTTTCCTTAAGGCCCAGAAGTGCTTGCGAAAGGGCCACACTGCCATTTTGGCTCTCGTTACTGACACCTCGGAGAAAGAGAAGAAGATAGAAGATTTTCCAATTGTACGCGACTATCCTGAGGTATTTCCTGAGGAATTACCTAGCCTTCCGCCTCATCGCCAAGTCGAGTTTCAGATTGAACTAGCTCCTGGAGCTGCACCTATAGCTCGTGCACCTTATCGTTTAGCTCCATCAGAGTTGGAAGAACTCTCAACGCAACTGCAAGAACTCTTGGATAAGGGTTTTATTCGTCCCAGCTCATCGCCCTGGGGAGCTCCAATGTTATTGTGAAGAAGAAAGACGGTACCTTCAGAATGTGCATCGACTACCGGGAACTCAACAAGGTGACCGTGAAGAATCGTTACCCTCTACCACGTATTGACGACTTGTTCGACGAACTGCAAGGGTCGAGCTACTATTCAAAGATTGATTTGAGATCGGGTTATCACCAGCTGAGAGTCCGAGAAGAGGACGTCTCCAAAACAGCCTTTAGAACTCGATATGGGCACTATGAGTTTTTGGTCATGCCTTTTGGGCTGACAAACGCAGCTGCGATTTTGATGGACTTGATGAATCGAGTGTGCAAGCCTTACCTAGACAAGTTCGTTATAGTCTTCATCAATGACATCCTGATCTATTCTAAGAGTCAGGAGGAACACGAGCAGCATCTACGACTTATTTTGGAACTTCTTCGAGCAGAATAGCTATACGCCAAGTTTTCAAAATGTGACTTCTGGCTTCGTGAAGTCCATTTCTTAGGCCATGTGGTGAACAAGGATGGGATTCACGTTGATCCATCCAAGGTAGACTCGATTAAGAACTGGCCTGCACCTCGTACACCAACGGAAATTCGCCAATTCTTGGGTTTGGCTGGTTACTACAGGAGATTCATAAAGGATTTTTCTAAGATTGCACAGCCTCTCACCTCACTAACGCAGAAAGGCGTTGTTTATCGATGGGGAAATGCACAGGAATTAGCATTTCAGCATTTAAAGGATAGACTTTGCAGCGCACCTATCCTTTCATTGCCAGAGGGCACAGACGATTTTGTGGTTTACTGCGACGCATCAATTCAGGGTCTTGGTTGTGTATTGATGCAACGAGATAAAGTTATAGCTTACGCCTCACGCCAACTTAAAGTTCATGAAAGGAACTACACTACGCATGATTTAGAGCTGGGAGCTGTTGTTTTTGCACTTAAGATATGGCGACATTACCTGTACGGTACCAAGTGCGCCATCTACACCGACCACAGGAGCGTCGAGCATATCTTCAAGAAGAAGGAACTAAATATGCGACAACGACGATGGGTCGAGCTACTGAATGACTACGAGTGATCGATCAGGTATCACCCGGGCAAGGCCAATGTTGTGGCTGACGCCCTCAGTCGAAAGGACACCGCGCCTAAACGCGTGCGAGCGTTGCAACTCACCATACATTCTAGTCTTCCATCCCAAATACGAGCTGCTCAGATAGAAGCATTGAAACCAGAAAACGTCAGGGCTGAAGCCCTACGCGGCTCAAGGCAACGCTTAGAACAGAAGGAAGACGGTGCTTACTACGTAACGGGACACATTTGGGTCCCACTCTATGGCAACTTACGAGAGCTTGTGATGGATGAAGCACACAAGTCTCGCTACTCGGTACATCCGGGATCGGATAAGATGTACCACGATATCAAAACTACGTATTGGTGGCCTAGCATGAGGCCCACAAAGCAACTTACGTCAGCAAGTGTTTGACTTGTGCGAGAGTCAAGACGGAATACCAGAAACCCTCAGGCCTACTCCAACAACCAGAGATACCACAATGGAAATGGGAGCAAATTTCCATGGATTTCGTTACTGGCCTGCCTAGGTCCCAGTGCGGAAACGATACTATTTGGGTGATCGTGGATCGACTCACAAAGTCTGCACACTTCTTGGCTATCAAGGAGACGGATAAATTCTCCACTCTAGCAGAAGTATATCTCAAGGAAGTTGTCTCGAGGCACGGGGTGCCCACCTCTATTATCTCGGATCGAGATGCGCGTTTCACTTCAGAACTGTGGTAAGTAATGCACAAATCCTTTGGCTCACGATTAGACATGAGCACAGCGTATCACCCTCAGACGGACGGGCAGTCCGAGCGCACTATTCAAACCTTAGAAGACATGCTTCGTGCATGTGTAATCGACTTTGGCAACAGCTGGGAAAAGCATCTGCCACTTGTGGAATTCTCGTACAATAACAGCTACCACACCAGCATTAAAGCTACTCCGTTTGAGGCATTATACGGGCATAAATCCCGGTTACCTCTTTGCTGGGCAGAGGTGGGGGATAGTCAGATCACTGGTCCAGAACATGTGGTAGACACAACTGAACGAATTGCTCAAATACGACAAGGTATGGCGGCAGCTCGTGACCGTCAGAAAGTCTATGCAGATAAGGGCAGGAAACCACTAGAGCTCCAGGTTGGGGAGCGGGTACTACTCAAGGTTTCACCCTGGAAGGGTGTGGTTCGTTTTGGCAAACGAGGCAAACTTAACCCACGATACGTCGGACCTTTTAAAATCATCGAGAAAATAGGCAAGGTGGCCTACAAACTGAACTTACCAGCAGAACTCAGTGCAGTTCACAACGTTTTCCACGTGTCGAATCTGAAGAGGTGTCTGTCAGATGAGACCCACATAGTTCCTCTGAAGGAACTCACTATCGACGAGTAGTTACGATTCGTCGAGGAACCAGTTGAAATCACGGACCGGGATGTTAAGGTCCTCAAGAACACTAGAATACCTCTCGTTCGAGTTCGTTGGAACTCACGTCGCGGCCCAGAGTTCACCTGGGAACGCGAAGATCAGATGAAACAAAAGTATCCCCAACTATTCGCAAACAGTACAACCACTACTGAGGCTGAAGCTACTGAATTTCGGGACGAAATTCCAGATCAACGGGGGGAGGATGTGACACCCCAGGAAAACCATACAACTTAACTAGCTTCCTCAGTGAGTACTTACCAAAATTCGGGACGGAATTTCTTTCAACTTGGGGATAATGTGACAACTCGATATTTAGAACCCCTCATTCGTATATTGGTGTAACATGCTTGAACATTATGTGTCTATATATATACTAGTAAATGAAAGTTCGTGATTATCTTGATGTGCTGTGTGCTATTAACATGTACGTATAAAGAATAGTTTTAAACTAGCATGTATGTAGTTAACTGGAACCCGAGACATAAGGACCCGACTTGAGACAATGCGGTCTCGAGTGAACAGTGCAACAGTTGGGCCGGTTGGGCCATACACCTCCTTTAATCCATCCGGAACCCATTAGGGTGCACCAACTTGGAACTAGTATTTAACCCATGTGGATAGCCAACCTTGCCATTTTTGGGCAACCAACATTCCCTCACACTCTCCTACACACTCTCTCTCTAGAAAACCTTAAACCCTAGAGATTAAACATCCTTCTTCCCTCATTCTCGGATTCAAACCGGCAACACTAGGACCCTCGGTTCAAGCTTGGAATCGTCAATCGGAAGTTCACCCTTCATACCCTCTAGCCGGTTAGTACCTCTTTTAGTTGTTTAATAACATATACATGAGAGATTGTTGATAAAGGTGTTTGTTTGATAGAAGATGGTTATTGTTATTAAATGATGATTATTCATTGAAGGATGCACATGTTTTTTTTTTTTTGTATAACACGCATACTTTTATGTGGTTAGGAAGATTGAGGTGAATTAATGATTATCATGCTAACTTGACAATTAAATTTGGTATAAATGTATAAGTGGACACAAGCATGTCCTTGAATAATCGGATGTTGATGCACTAGCTAAGTGCGATATGTTTGAACAATTTGTTTTAGTGTATGTGTTTTAAATATGATAAATCTTAAGTAAGCATGCTATTGTATTGATTGAACATACTAGATATAGAAACCGATGATAGCCTTTAGTGATGTCCGAATCATGCATTTGTTTAGAGGTTTAGGTTGCCTTGTATGAACATGCTTGTAAATGATGAAAGGGATGAATAGGGGTTGATTGTGATATGAATATTGGATGAACTATTTGAATATATGTTGAACATGTTATGAACATTTGAAAAATGCTTGTTTGATCTGTTTTATTTGAGTATTAGACAAGAAAACATGTTTGTATGGATAGTACACACTGTTGCATGAAATCGGAATCCCATTGGCTAGTACAAATGCTGGCAATCAGCAAATGTTCCAGCCGAGACCTCCGGTCTCGACTCGAGGCCATTAAGCCACAACTCGAGACCATATAGGTGACAGCTCGAGAACACGGTTGCGACACAGGTTGCGAGTCGAGTACCCCTAGTCTCGACTCGAGACCACACCACATCAGCACAAAAACAACATGACTCAAGATCATGGTTGCAAGTCTTGTTGCGACTCGAGACGTGACTCGAGATCGCCCAGTTTCGAGTGATGAACGTATGACCCGAGACCTCCTCAGTTGCGACTCGAGAACTTGTAGGCTACAACTCGAGACCGCACAGTCTCGACTTGGGATCTCTAGTCTCGACTCGAGACCATATACACGTGCACACTGTTTTGGACTTGCATGCTATTACGAGCCCAACTATTTGGGCCGCATACTTGGACTTTGCTTATTTACGTAGAGGAGGCTATCGGATGTGTTTGAGCCCTGTTGATTAACAGAAGTATTTATACGTGTGTGCCATGATCAATATGTGTATGCAAATGTGTGTAGAAAACATACGTGCACTATCTGAATACGAACCTGACTTGTGTGGTACAACTATGTTAGGACGTGGTTGACCACAATATAGCTTGATTGACCTTTCTGTGTATCTGCCGAGCAAACCAAGGTGAGTTCACACCCTTTACAAAGCATGGGATTCCCAGGGGTTGGGAATGGGGTTAAGGAACATGGATTCCTCGTCCTCTATTGGGTAGGACAGCGATGGCTCAGGAATAAAATTCCTCGTCCTCATGGACAGATAACTCGTACTAGACCAAAACTCTATCACGAAGTCCCTCCTTCTTATATCGACTTAATCGCCGGGCCAATGGCGAGCGGGTCATTAGTTAGATAGCGCTATTTAAGTCTGACAAGCCTCACACCGTGCCGCCGAGGACGGGCGTGAACTAATGGATCTGGGCACGTCAATGATGATAGACATTGACAGTTCAGGGCACATAAACATGACTACAGTCAGCAGTCGATATGGTAACGAGTCTAGTGTATACATGGGGTAGCCCCCACGGCCGAAATGCCAGATAACTAACATGGGGTAGCCCCCACGGCTGTATTGCCAGAGTAAATGGGTAAACAAATCACGTTTTCAACTATGGGGTAACCCCCACGGCAGGATGCCAGTTAAAGGAAACTGTTTTTGGAACAACTTAAAAATAAACACCCAATCGTGAACTCACTCAACTTGTTGTTGACTCGTTACTACATGCTTTGCAGGTCAATAGGTACTTAGCTGGAGCTTGCATGGAAGAGAGTCGTGGGGCATGGATAGCTGTGTGCCATGTCAAACTTAAAAACGTTTAAACTTATGTTTTGGATTTGAACATTTTGCTTCTGCTTTGCAACTTAAACTATGTTTTGTTTGGACACCAATTGTATAGGTTGGATTTTTATAATCACTTACATGCTTGTTCAATATGATTGGTGGCTGGATCCTGGTCAGTCACGCCTCCAAGCGGTAGTATTCCGCAGGTGGATTTTGGGGGTGTGACATGGAGACTTGTTGAAAAACCCAACGATTACAAGAAAATCGGTACTCGTTGGGTATACAAATGCAAAAAGGATGATCATAGAGTGGTCATTCGCAACAAGGCGAGATTAGTTGTTCAATGCTTTCGACAAATTGAAGGAATTGATTACAACGAGGTTTATGCACCTGTTACACGTCTGGAGGCTATTCGGATCTTTTTAGCTTATGTTTCTTTCAAAGGATTCAAAGTCTATCAGATGGACGTCAAAAACGCATTCCTTCATGGTATTGTTGAAGAAGAGGTGTATGTCGAACAACCTCCTGGTTTTGAAGATCCTATCCATCCTGATCGGGTTTGGTTGCTCAACAAAGCTCTCTATGGTTTACATCAAGCACCGAGGGCTTGGTACGCAACCTTATCTACTTATCCACTGGAAAATGGTTTTCGACAAGGTCTTATCGACTGTACTCTTTTCATCAAGGAAACAGATAGAGATCTTCTGCTGGTACAGGTATACGTTGATGATATCATTTTTGGTTCAACTAACGATGCTTTGTGCAGGCAATTCGAGCGTGTTATGCAGAAAAAATTCGAAATGAGCGCAATGGGAGAGATGAATTTCTTTTTGGGTCTACAAGTTCAACAAACTAAGTCTGGGATATTCATCCATCAGACTAAGTATGTCGGTGACATCTTGAGCCGGTTCCAGATGTCAGAAGCGACGCCCATTGGTACCCCACTTCTGACTAATCACGGGATTACTCCGGACTTGAAGGGTGAAAGTGTCAACTCTTCTTATTATCGCGCTATGATCGGATCTTTAATGTATCTCACTGCCTCAAGGCCAGATATAATGTATCCAACGTGCCTGCTCGCAAGATATCAAGCCAATCCGAAGGCATCTCATCTGGCTGCTGTTAAAAGGATTTTTCGCTATTTAAAGGGTTGCCCAGACACCGGTCTCTGGTACCCTAGGGATGATAGCTTTGACTTGGTTGCATTCAGTGATTCTGATTTTGGTGGCTGTAAAATCGATGGCAAATCAACAACTGCTGGTTGTCAGTTCTTAGGAAATCGCCTGGTCACATGGCAATGCAAGAAGCAAACTTGTGTAGCGACATCAACTTGTGAAGCTGAATACATTGCTGCCTCAAGCTGTTGCTCTCAAGTTCTGTGGATTCAACAACAAATGCGCGACTACGGTTTTGAATTCCTATCCACTTCTATTTTTGTTGATAATAATGCTGCTTTACAGATTACTAGAAATCCTGTGCAACACTCCAAGACCAAACACATCGAAATTAAGTATCACTTCATACGTGATTGTTTTGACAAAAGACTTATAGATGTTGTTAAGGTCCACACCGATGAACAACGTGCAGACCTTTTTACAAAAGCTTTTGACAAATCTCGTTTTGACTATCTTTTGTTAGTTAATGGCATTAAGGTGAAACAAGAGTAAAACTTCTTTCGGCAAATCGTTTTTTTCGTAAATATTTTCTTTAAAACTCAAAAATACAAAAATATTTTGAGTTTATTTATCTTTTCGCATTTTAGAGGGAGAAATTTCAGAAAATACAAAAACATGTAAAAAATCCAAAAATATGTTTTTACTTTATGTTCGTAAGTTTGAAAAATTCAAAAACAATAGAAAATAAAAAATGAGTTTCTTGGATAAAAGAAGGGAAAGTGATGATATACACCGGTGTGGTCTGTCAATATGGTCAAAAACAAAAAGAAAAACTGAAAAATGATAAGTAGCTCTACTAACGATGTATCGGTAGGCTCACAATCAGACTAAAATGTGCAGGATGATATAAACATAACAGACTTCAAGTCAGGTGGGAACCATTCATTGGCATATGGTCTTAGTACCGAAATTTCGTTTGAGAGATTGCCGAGGTTCTGAGATATGCGGTCTTTATGCTGTCTAATCATCCGGGTATCATGGTTGTATCTTTTACCGAAAAATAACGGAGACGAAGTCTAGATCTTCCATGATACTATACATACGTGTACATATTGCATACGACCTCAATAAGTGATCAACAATCACATGTCCAAATAAAATAAGTGATAATATATCACAGCTTTCTTACGGGAGTCAAGTTCGTCTCTTTGCTGTACGTTAGTACTGACCTGTTCACAGACTTGCTCCTGTGCCCTCATGCATCTGAAAATCAAGATCCTCGTCAATAAGTGATTCTATCACATAGGACTTTTTTTCAATAAAAAATAAGTGAGTTTCTCACATCTTTTATACGGTCAAACGGATGATAAGCGGTATACTCACCGGTAAGATGAACTCTCGTGCATACCTTGATACGGGAATGTGTCGTGAGTGGATGAACACCGACAAGTAAGTATAATTCTACCGTAAATCATATCTCCTAATTATGATTACATCTGATAAGTTGAGCTTATATGGATAACCATACCGATAATTGTGGTAGGATACTTATCTAAAGCTTTAAACAGAAACCATAAACCATTTTCACAAAGATAGTAAGCTGGTAATGATTCTCTTACCTTGAAACTCACAAAAAGTTTGCTTCTGTACAATGTCTTTATGCTTATTATTACTTCTCGTTAGTTTAACGCATTTTTAAATTCTGTTTAGTGTTATCTGTAAAGTTCATTTTGATTAGCCGAAGTTGAAACTCTAAGTTTTCTGCCGAAAAGCTCGAGACCGACTTGTTTGTGATTTCACTACTTCATAAAATGTCCTTTTTGCAAAATCTAACACAAGGAAAAATAATGTTTCAAAATGTTTCAAAATCAAACATTTGTGCTTCTGTGTTGACTGGTCAACGAAGACTCCTTAAGGTCTTCAACGAACTTCCTTGGTCGATGAAGTTTCAATCTTCGTCAAAGATCAAAAGTGGGCTAATTCATTTTGGCCCAAACCAACCTTCGTCGGTCCAAACCAATCTTCGTCGAGTCTAATAAATCTTCGTCACAAACCAACCTTCGTCAGAGGGTCCAGTTATAAATAGGTACCCCCTGTGCATTAATGGTATCACCTATCTCAAAAATATCTCAAAATCTCTTCTCCCAACACTGATCACCCACCCTTTTTGCTGGAAACCCTCATCGACTCAAACCTGTTGATTCATTTGTTATTTTGACGAACCAAGGTAAAATCACGTACCTAAAACATGATCGAGACTATGTTTAACCATCTGTTCTTATTAGATGTTTGTGAAACCCTTAAATCTCATTGATCTTGATCATTTCTCACATTTATCAGTTTTGTTTCATATTTTAGCTTTGAATCTTGTTTAATATATGAATATCTCTAAAAATTATGTGTTGGTAGTTATATGTTCTGGGTTTTGGATTTAAGTGTTGAACAAGGTATTTGGTTTTGATGTATCTCTTTTGAGATATATGATCGATTAAAACAGGGGTTCTTGAGTCATTGCTGTTGTGTTGAAATCGGGGTATGGTTGTTATGTTTTTCATGAAAGTTTGGTTAAAGTTCTGTGCTCTGGGTTCTCATTTTAGTCATTTGACTGTGTTTTTGACATTGGTCATTTTGATGTTTGTAACACCTCGAAAATTCGTGTTCAGTAATATAACGACACGTGTCATGTAAGACAAAAAGGGCTGTAAACCCGGATTTAATAAAGATGTTTTGGCAGGATTTAAAAGTGGCGTCATGTTAATTTTTACCTCTGAACGACCTCATTTATAAATCCCAAGACCCAAGTATATATATCTTAAACATCTAATATATCTTAAATCCAGAAATTCTTGACAATAATTGAAATGGTGGACTTCTACGAAGAAAAGCTCGGTAAACCTTATTGTTCGGCACTTTCAAAATGAATCAAAGCAAACAATTCAAAATGGTAGGGTATGTAACTGTTCAAGGCCATTTTGGGAGGTCCCTAACTGATAATTGAGGTCCCAAAGTCGAAATATGAGGTTGCCCTTTCGAAATACTGAAAGAACAACAAATTTTGGTCCCTGATGAAGGCTTGCGCACCGCAAGCATGAAGCCTTACGGTGCGCAAGCAGTGCCCAGCGACAGGAAATGTTTCTGTTTGCTGTTATGCGCGTGTAACTGCCTTTTAAACGATTTTCCTCATATCCCTTGGCCCCTAAACAACCCCTAAACATCTAGGACACCTGTGGGAATGTTGTGGTCAGTGCTAGACTTAGATGTCAACACATTGTGGTGCCTTGATCACTATATAAAGCTCCAATGTGCAAACACTATGATCATTCGTTCCTCAAACATCTTCTGATCAATTGTGGAGCACAAGAGCACTCTCCAGGCCTTCCTAATCAACCATTAGACACTTGTAAGTTTGCTAATCCTCCTTTAATTAAGTTTAGCTTAGTTATTTAGCTAAAAGTCAAACCATCGTAATTACGGCTTGACTTCGAGATTAATTAATAATGGCTCAGTCAAATCTCGAATTAAAAGTAGTTATAAGTTGGTAATTATGTGGGTAATAAACCCTTAAAAGGGTTCCCCCTGATTCCCACTCTAACTAGGACAAATGTCGGGTCAAACTTACTAATAAAAAGTCAACAGAATGTTAAAATTACAATTTATGCATAATTAGCAATGTAGAACACTTATAACCTGTTTGATCATTAATATAACTTGGTAATGAATGTAAGAACATGTCTAAACATGTTCAACCCGACAATTTTCAGTAGAGACCCGGTTCGGGACCGAAAGTCGCATAGTTTGACTTTTACTTTGACTTTCAGTTCTGACCCGTTATGGTATGTTTTAGAAATACCTAAGAGCTTTATTTGGACCATGTTACATGCTAGTATAACCCTCTGTGATTATACACCTCAGATCATTAGTTATCCAATTAATATGCATGATTCCGTTAATTGCTCATATGTTGACCATTATGCCCTTTTCACCTTAAAACGTGATTTTTGGAAATGTAAAAGAGTAGAAACCTTAATTACTGATATATAAACTTGCATACAAAATTTGACATCAGTTTGAGGTGTAGGTTAAGAGTTATGCTCGTTAGCGTAAAATGAAAGCCTTATGTTAATAAAACGGCGTAATTAGCATATAGCCTAGTTAAGCCTACTTTTTGATACCAAATCTTTTACCCACTGATGTAATATATTATTTTGGGATTTTTAAAGATTTTTAATTAATTTTAGGCTGAGCATAACTTATAGTCGTAGGCTTAATCCGGTAATTGTCGGTTTTGCCCTTACGGGTCATAAAATGAGTTTTACATATCTAATCAGCTCCAAACCTTTTGCTACTGATCACATACGATAAATAAATTATTTTTAGCCTTCTGGAATAATAAAAATATCAGATTTCTATATAGAACCCGGAAACGGCTTCTAATCGCCTCTTTAAGCGTTTTTAACGCATAGTATGTACTAAAAATATTTTAAACATACCAAGGGTGATACCTACTGATATTTGAGGCAAATTATAATATTTTAACAGTAAGCAAAGGTTGATAAACTCAGACTTCAGTTTTGAGCTTTTCGGCTTATGTGAAATTACCAAAATACCCCTACGGGGCATAGTTTGGTTATAATTGATAAATTTCACTTATATACTTTAACCTACTGATATAACTTAGAAAATTGAGTATATTTGCTGATTACATCAGGCCTGTAACTCAGAATACTACTTAAACTCTTTTATAACCTTTTCAATGACCAAACTACCCCTACGGGGCATAGTTTGCGTTTAAATTCATTTCGGGCATAATAAAAGACATCTTACTGATGTCACAACATATATGAAGCATATTAACTTAGGAAACCTGTAAATGGCTCATATGTATACCCGTTACGCTTATTACGCGTTCGGTTCGGTTTATGTAACTAGTTTACATAAACTAGCCTAGATGGGTCAAACCTTATCGGTTTTATCTCAAAATCCAGAATGTGTATGAAATACCCATATTAAACAAGTCTCTGAACTTGTCGGGTCTAAATCACATTCTATCCGGTCTTCGCTTAATCGTGCGTACGAACCGCGTCTTTGAAAGTAACCGGTCTAAGCTTAAGCTTAACTAAAGACCCGTTAGGATTCTAATAGGTTATTATAAACCTTCGTTCCAGATTAGGAGTACCAGTAAAAGCTACGTGCGTTTGCTTATTGTGATTTATACATTGCTCAGGTAAATACTTTTAACTTAGTTTCCCTATACGGGCTTGGGTTACGGTATATAGAATACCGCTTGATCGGGCATCAAATCTTCCATCGTTGGGTGGTTAATTGAATAATTTGATCGGCCCGTTTAAACAATATTGTTACTTAAAGCCTTTGGGGGGGTTAATGACCATGTCCCGGATATCCTTGGCATCATTTTACGAAATGGCCACGACTTAAGCGCGGGGTGTAGGCGTACACCCGTCAGTGCACAAAAGAATAATGTGGTGTGTCTATTGATCTTTAACCCGGACAAGATCCGGGCTACTGAACGCACAAGGAACATGTAATTCGTTCACAAGATTATATATTTAAATAATTCTCCCAAGTTAAATAAAATGTTTATGCCACGTGCATCCAAATCAATTTTCAATCATTTTCTAAAATGAGTCAGTTGATTGTATTTACCAGTGTAAACTGACGTATTTTCCCAAAAAGATTAAATGCAGGTACTATGCGTAATTGGCTGGGATTTCCCCTTAGCATCATTAGAAGTCTCGCAAGCTTAAGATGCCTGAAGTCTGTTGAACTATAGTTTCCAATTTGTTTTCGATCCGTCTGTGGATAAACTTCCGAATATTGTGACATTTGATATTACAATATTAAATTCGGTTGTATTATATTCTTTTAAATTGCTTCCGCTGTGCATATTAAATATTGTGTTGTTTGACTATTATATTGCCAACCACGTCACGATACTCCCCCACCGGGCCCACCGGTGACACGTGGAAATCGGGGTGTGAAAGGTTGGTATCAGAGCCAACATTGAGTGAATTAAACACTAGCCTTTTATGTTTAATCTCACTAACACAATTGCACATATCTAAACTTTCGAGTCTAGACAAATAACATAGGACAAATTCTACCTTATTTGGTTTTTGTTTTGTCCTTTAAATTTTTATATATATTGTTTTGTTATCTCATGCCATATTGACAGGATTAACAAGATGCCGCCAAGATTCTTCAGGAGAAGAGGAAGAGGCAAGGGGCCAATCACCGCCCCCAATGATAATGAAGCCGGACCTTCGAATGTGCGAGCTCCATCTACCACGGAGAGTGACGACCCCCGGCAGAACCGGAGGAACCTCTTTGAGCTGGCTAGACGGTCGGTCTCACACAGTTCAACACCTCCTAACCCTTATGGGCCGCAGCCCGAGTATGAGCCCAACAACCCTCAACCCTCCTACATACCGTTACAGCGATCCTTATCGCATAACTCTTTTGGGGACCCTACACCAGTTTTTAGGGGCCGATTTAACCCAGCGAATTATATACAAGAACCAGTGGGTTTCAACCCATTGGGACCGGAGGACCATTTTTCTGGAGATCACGCAGATGACATGGACGAGGATACGGACCCCGTCGAGC
This sequence comes from Helianthus tuberosus, assembly GCA_030545235.1. Taxonomy (NCBI): domain Eukaryota; kingdom Viridiplantae; phylum Streptophyta; class Magnoliopsida; order Asterales; family Asteraceae; genus Helianthus; species Helianthus tuberosus. Next base: position 92,224,179 of record CM060356.1, on the reverse strand, counting down.
CAGCCAGTGGTACACCAAACCACCTGATAGAGATCTCTGACGGATCTTCTTTCCACGGATCACCCTATGTTGGTCCAGATAGCTTTCAAGCTATGTTTACCAGGCACGAATGGTACTATACACCTCCTCGCCATTCACCGCCTCAGCAGCAACAACAGCAGCAACAGGATCCCTCTGTGGATTCACGGTTTGTGGCAGTTACGCCACCGCCTCCACCGCCACCAGTTCAACCGGCAGCTCCGCAACCGCCAAGGCATAGGAGATCTAGACCGCGTTTGTCTACACGAGGAGGAGATTTCCATTTCAGCTCTCCTCGGCAATCAAGTGGCAGCCATTACCCGCCACATCAAGAAGATCCACAAATGGGTGGACCTTCGCACCCAGTTGCACCGCAACCACCGCCTATGGGTTTTGATAACCCAATTCCAGCATACACGGGTTCCATGGCGTATAACCCGTTTGAGCAGCCGGTGCACACCAACTACAACTACGCCGAAGCCGATCCTTACATGGTAGCGGCTAACTACAACACCCAGGGACCCTATGGAGATCCATGGGGAGTAGGGTACCCAACTCATGGGTACCAAATACCTCTAAGACCTATTATTAGGCAACAGTCGCAACCACCAAGGTTCTCCCCACCAGAGCGTGAAGAAATTCTGCAAAGGTTGGACCATGTAGAGCGAGAGTTTCATAGGGAACGAAGGGAGCGACAAACTTTCTTCCAAGGATTAATGAGCCTAATTAAAGGGAAGAGCAAGAAGGACCGCTAAATCCTTCCATTTGTTTTTGAGCCCTTGCGTGGGCCAGTCTTGCTGTATAAACCCCTGCGTGGGTATGCTTGTTTGTTTGACCCCTGCGTGGGTCTATCTTTCTGTAAACCCCTACGAGGGTATGTTATTTGTGTAAGTCCCTGCGTGGACTATTATGTTATTAAGCCCCTGCGTGGGTATGTGTGTTATTAAGCCCCTGCGTGGGTAAGTTGTTTGTTGAAAAGACCCGTTTAGGGCAGCGTGTAATATTTTAATAAATTAATGGAATGTTTGTTTTATAAATTTCATGTTTGCCATTATGCGCATAGATAAATTATATATGAAATAAATAAATTAAAATCATTCCTTTTGAAATAATCTGCCTATGTAAATTTTTAAATAAGAATCTTAAAGAGTAAAAACTAGCCTTCGGGTCATTATAAGACCGGGCCAAGATGGTAAGACCTGTTCAAAAGATTCAAATCCCAGTTAACATCTGAAAACATGTTAACACTCCTGGCAGACGTGATTCATTTAAAATCACACACGTCATTATTATTATTGGATTCTTTAAAAGATTCCTAACCCAATTATATGATCTCTGAATCATGGGTTTAGGTCATCAATTAAGATGATCATATTTGACCATACGTGGTAATATAGCGCCTACGGGCCCTGCTCATTTCTATATGAGCCAAAAGACAGTGGTAGTGATGACTCCCTGTCAGATAAAGGTAATGAACTAGGTTCAAACCTTCATGCTTTGATTCTCTGAAATCATAGCTTATAAATTATAAATGTCCTTGTGACTAGGCCTATTGTGCCACTATACCTTCATGTTTTTATTCTCTGAAATCATAACTTATAAATTAAAATGTCCATGTGACCAGGCCTTTTGTGCCACAAATAAAACTGTTATTGTTTTATAATTAGGATAAATTATGATAGAAATCCTAAATAAATATGATTAACAAATTAACCAAATATGGTCTCTGTTTACCATGGTTAATGGATTACCCTAAGGGGCAATTCCATAATAAACTCCCAAATAAACTATTGTCCTTGTTTTCTGTAACAGTTCAATTAAAATGGCTAACTCAGACGAGATAAATAGTCATCCAGGGGAGAACATTGATAACGCCCGGATTAATTTAACGGGTGCTGAATTAAAGGCGTTGGTCGACGATGCTGTTACAAAGGCATTGGAACGGCAGTACGAAGAGTATAGTGGGACTGGTAGTAGGACCCTATCTACGCAGCCTTCAAAGCCACCGTCCAAGAAGGACGAACCAAAGAAAGATGATGATCGACACTCCTCAAACCATCACAGTGCTCCATCTCAGCAGGTTGTACTAAACCAGGGACCCCGTGACATGGGTTGCTCTTATAAATATTTCGTTTCCTGCAAACCCCGGGATTTCACTAGGGAGAAAGGAGCCATTGACTGTATGACGTGGCTGGATGAGATGGATACGGTTGTGGATATCAGCGGATGCGCTGAGAGAGTCGTGGTCAAGTTTGTGTCGCAGTCTTTTAAGGGTGAAGCTTTAGCATGGTGGAGATCTATGATTCAAGCCACCGGGAAAATCCCATTGTACAATATGTCATGGGATCAATTTGTTGCCCTTATCAGGGAAAATTACTGCCCTCAGCATGAGGTGGAGAAGATAGAGTCTGATTTTCTATCATTGGTGATGACAAACCTTGACTGTCAAGCTTACCTAACGAGCTTCAACACGATGTCCCGATTGGTTCCTTATCTGGTGACCCCGGAACCAAAAAGAATAGCTCGTTTTATCAGTGGTTTAGCCCCGGAAATCAAGGCAAGCGTAAAGGCTTCTCGGCCAGCTACTTTTAGATCTGTAGCTGACATATCCTTGTCCCTCACTTTGGATGCGGTCAGGCAAAGATCGCTGAGGAATAAGGAGGCTGAGAAGAGGAAACGTGAAGATGATAGTTCACGCAGATCGAACAAGAAGCACCGTGGGAACGGTGATAACAAGAAAGGATCTGAGTCAAGGAAAGATGGGCATCATTCTGGTGAGAAGCCCAAATGCAAGATTTGCAAGAAACAGCACTTTGGAAAGTGCAGACTTGAGTCGAACTCACAGACTCAGTCAAAATCTTATGCTTGTGGTACATGCAAGTCCACGGATCACAAAACCTTGGATTGCAAGAAGATGAAAGACGCAACGTGCTACCGTTGCAATGAAAAGGGGCACATTAAAACCAACTGCTCTAAATATACCAAGAAGCCTGAAGAGGCCAAGAAGACTAATGCTAGAGTCTTCAGAATGGACGCAAAGGAAGCGGTTCTAGACGACAACGTTATTACAGGCACCTTCCTTGTAAATGATGTCTATGCAAGAGTACTTTTTGATTCAGGCGCTGATAAGTCTTTTGTAGATAATAAGTTTTGTGAATTATTGAAATTACCTGTCAAAACCTTAAATGTGAATTATGAGGTGGAGCTAGCAGATGGCACCCTAGAAACCGTCTCAACTGTGTTAGATGGATGTGTTATATCCATTAAGAACCACTCTTTTCCTCTGTCTCTGCTTCCCTTTAAGTTGGCCGGTTTTGACATAGTTCTGGGTATGGACTGGTTATCTCGTAACCAGGCCCAAATTGTCTGTAACAGAAAGCAAGTGGTGATTAAGACTCTGTCTGGTGAATCACTTACCATTCGGGGAGATACCCAGTATGGGCTACCTGAGAAAGTGACTATGCTCAAGGCTTCAAAGTGTTTAAAGAAGGGTTGTGTCATTTACATAGCACAAGTGATTATGGATGAGCCTAAACCGAAGATAGAAGACATCCCCGTCATTTCTGAATTCCCTGAAGTTTTTCCGGAAGAACTACCTGGTTTGCCACCAGATAGGCAAGTGGAATTCAGGATTGATATCATCCCCGGAGCAGCACCTGTTGCTAGAGCACCCTATAGGTTGGCTCCAACAGAGATGAAAGAATTGAGGACACAGCTAGATGAATTGCTAGCTAAAGGTTTCATTAAACCTAGTTCGTCTCCTTGGGGAGCGTCAGTCCTGTTTGTCAAGAAGAAGGATGGATCGATGCGTCTGTGCATCGATTACCGTGAGCTTAACAAGGTCACAATAAAGAATAGATATCCTTTGCCCAGGATCGACGATTTGTTCGATCAGTTACAAGGGGCAAGTTATTTCTCGAAGATTGACTTGAGGTCAGGCTACCATCAACTGAAGGTTAGAGATGAAGACGTGCACAAAACAGCATTTAGGACTTGTTATGGTCATTACGAGTTCCTAGTGATGCCTTTTGGGCTCACTAATGCACCAGCCGCATTCATGGATCTCATGAATCGCGTTTGCAAACCGTACTTAGATAAATTCGTCATCGTTTTCATCGACGACATTCTTATCTATTCGAAGAATCAAGCTGAACATGAGAAACACCTTCGATGTATTCTCAAACTCCTGCATCAGGAGAAGCTCTATGCTAAATTCTCCAAGTGTGAATTTTGGCTTCGTGAAGTCCAATTTCTTGGACATGTGGTTAGCAAGCGTGGCATCCAAGTGGATCCCACTAAGGTGGAAGCTGTTATGAACTGGCAAGAACCAAAGACGCCTACAGAGATTCGTAGCTTCCTGGGATTGGTAGGATATTACCGGCGTTTCATTGAAATTTTTTCAAGGATTGCTGCACCCCTAACTTCCTTGACCAAGAAGAAAGTAAAGTTCGTTTGGGGCCCTAAGCAGCAAGAGTCTTTTGACATCCTAAAGCAAAAGTTAAGCAACGCCCCAGTACTGTCATTGTCAGATGGAATAGAAGATTTTGTGGTTTACTGCGATGCATCGCACACTGGCATGGGGTGTGTACTTATGCAAAAAGGCAAGGTTATTGCCTATGCATCACGACAGTTAAAGGTGCATGAAAAGAATTACACCACCCACGACTTGGAGTTGGGTGCCGTTGTATTCGCATTAAAACTGTGGAGGCATTATCTTTATGGAATCAAGTGTGTGATCTATTCTGATCACAAGAGCCTCCAGCATCTGTTTAATCAGAAAGATTTAAACATGAGGCAACGCCGTTGGATGGAAACTTTAAATGATTATGATTGTGAAATCAGATACCATCCCGGCAAGGCGAATGTAGTCGCCGATGCCTTGAGTCGAAAGGAGAGGGTGAAACCCATCCGAATCAATGCCAAGCGCATGGAGATAAAGAATAATTTGATTGAAAGGTTGTTAGCTGCACAGAAGGAAGCTGTGTTGGAAGCTAACTATCCTAATGAAAAGTTAGGAGTAACTGAGGAGCAGTTAACTCTTAGCAAGGATGGAATTCTAAGATTAAATGGATGAATATGGGTTCCAATTTATGGAGGACTTTGAGATGTCATCCTCCAGGAAGCCCATAGCTCCAAATACTCCGTTCACCCTGGAGCTGATAAGATGTACCAGGATCTAAGGGCAAATTATTGGTGGATAGGCTTGAAAAAGTCTGTAGCCACCTATGTAGCTAAGTGCTTGACTTGTGCACAAGTCAAGGCAGAACATCAAAAGCCGTCAGGCTTGCTACAACAGCCTGAACTTCCTACATGGAAGTGGGAAATGGTAACCATGGATTTTATCACCAAGTTACCTAAGACAAGGAAAGGAAATGATACAATATGGGTTATAGTTGATAGACTGACTAAGTCAGCACATTTCTTACCCACCAAGGAGACTTATAGCTCCGACATGTTAGCCCAGTTATACGTGGATAAGATTGTAGCCTTACATGGCATACCTGTGTCTATTATCTCTGACAGAGATACTAGATACACGTCACATTTTTGGAAGAGCTTCCAACAATCTTTGGGGACGCGTTTAAATTTTAGTACGGCTTACCATCCTCAGACAGACGGTCAGAGTGAGCGTACTATTCAAACGTTGGAAGACATGCTACGTGCATGTGTGATTGATTTAGGTGGTAGTTGGGATAACCACCTACCATTGGTCGAATTCTCCTACAACAATAGCTACCACACCAGCATAAAGGCTGCGCCTTTCGAGGCCTTATACGGTAGAAAGTGTAGAACGCCCGTTTGTTGGGCGGAAGTTGGAGATGTCCAATTATCAGGACCGGAGATAGTGTTCGAGACGACGGACAAGATTGTCCAAATTCGTGACCGTCTCAAAGCTGCCCGGGATAGGCAGAAGAGTTACGCAGATCCAAAGCGTAAAGCTTTTCACTTCGAAGTAGGTGACAAAGTATTGCTAAAAGTATCACCCTGGAAGGGAGTGATGCGATTTGGTAAGAAAGGCAAGATAAGTCCGAGATACATAGGACCTTTCGAGGTTATCGAACGTGTCGGGTCAGTTGCCTATAAGTTAAACTTACCGGAAGAGCTCAGTGGAATTCACAATGTGTTCCACATCTGCAATCTGAAGAAGTGCTTCGCTGATGAATCACTGGTAATACCGCATTCAAATGTGCACATAGATAAGAGCTTGAAATTTGTGGAAAAACCTTTGTCGATTGAGGATCGACAGGTTAAGAAGCTTCGAAGGAAGCATGTCCCTATTGTAAAGGTCAAGTGGGATGCCCGTAGAAGTCCCGAGTATACGTGGGAGGTTGAATCCACCATGAAAGAAAAGTACCCTTATTTATTACAGTAAATCTCGGGTCGAGATTTATTTTAAGGGGGTGAAGATGTAACACCTCGAAAATTCGTGTTCAGTAATATAACGACACGTGTCATGTAAGATAAAAAGGGCTGTAAACCCGGATTTAATAAAGATGTTTTGGCAGGATTTAAAAGTGGCGTCATGTTAATTTTTACCTCTGAACGACCTCATTTATAAATCCCAAGACCCAAGTATATATATCTTAAACATCTAATATATCTTAAATACATAAATTCTTGACAATAATTGAAATGGTGGACTTCTACGAAGAAAAGCTCGGTAAACCTTATTGTTCGGCACTTTCAACATGAATCAAAGCAAACAATTCAAAATGGTAGGGTATGTAACTGTTCAAGGCCATTTTGGGAGGTCCCTAACTGATAATTGAGGTCCCAAAGTCAGAATATGAGGTTGCCCTTTCGAAATACTGAAAGAACAACAAATTTTGGTCCCTGATGAAGGCTTGCGCACCGCAAGCATGAAGCCTTACGGTGAGCAAGCAGTGCCCAGCGACAGGAAATGTTTCTGTTTGCTGTTATGCGCGTGTAACTGCCCTTTAAACGATTTTCCTCATATCCCTTGGCCCCTAAACAACCCCTAAACATCTAGGACACCTGTGGGAATGTTGTGGTCAGTGCTAGACTTAGATGTCAACACATTGTGGTGCCTTGATCACTATATAAAGCTCCAATGTGCAAACACTTTGATCATTCCTTCCTTAAACATCTTCTGATCAATTGTGGAGCACAATAGCACTCTCCAGGCCTTCCTAATCAACCATTAGACACTTGTAAGTTTGCTAATCCTCCTTTAATTAAGTTTAGCTTAGTTATTTAGCTAAAAGTCAAACCATCGTAATTACGGTTTGACTTCGAGATTAATTAATAATGGCTCAGTCAAATCTCGAATTAAAAGTAGTTATAAGTTGGTAATTATGTGGGTAATAAACCCTTAAAAGGGTTCCCCCTGATTCCCACTCTAACTAGGTCAAATGTCGGGTCAAACTTACTAATAAAAAGTCAACAGAATGTTTAAATTACAATTTATGCATAATTAGCAATGTAGAACACTTATAACCTGTTTGATCATTAATATAACTTGGTAATGAATGTAAGAACATGTCTAAACATGTTCAACCCGACAATTTTCAGTAGAGACCCGGTTCGGGACCGAAAGTCGCATAGTTTGACTTTTACTTTGACTTTCAGTTCTGACCCGTTATGGTATGTTTTAGAAATACCTAAGAGATTTATTTGGACCAGGTTACATGCTAGTATAACCCTCTGTGATTATACACCTCGGATCATTAGTTATCCAATTAATATGCATGATTCCGTTAATTGCTCATAAGTTGACCATTATGCCCTTTTAACCTTAAAACATGATTTTTGGAAATGTAAAAGAGTAGAAACCTTAATTACTAATATATAAACTTGCATACAAAATTTGACATCAGTTTGAGGTGTAGGTTAAGAGTGATGCTCGTTAGCGTAAAATGAAAGCATTTTGTTAATAAAACGGCGTAATTAGCATATAGCCTAGTTAAGCCTACTTTTTGATACCAAATCTTTTACCCACTGATGTAATATATTATTTTGGGATTTTTAAAGATTTTTAATTAATTTTAGGCTGAGCATAACTTATAGTCGTAGGCTTAATCCGGTAATTGTCGGTTTTGCCCTTACGGGTCATAAAATGAGTTTTACATATCTAATCAACTCCAAACATTTTGCTACTGATCACATATGATAAATAAATTATTTTTAGCCTTCTCGAATAATAAAGATATAAGATTTCTATATAGAACCCGAAAACGGCTTCTAATCGCCTCTTTAAGCGTTTTTAACGCATAGTATGTACTAAAAATATTTTAAACATACCAAGGGTGATACCTACTGATATTTGAGGCAAATTATAATATTTTAACAGTAAGCAAAGGTTGATAAACTCAGACTTCAGTTTTGAGCTTTTCGGCTTATGTGAAATTACCAAAATACCCCTACGGGGCATAGTTTGGTTATAATTGATAAATTTCACTTATATACTTTAACCTACTGATATAACTTAGCAAATTGAGTATATTTGCTGATTACATCAGGCCTGTAACTCAGAATACTACTTAAACTCTTTTATAACCTTTTCAATGACCAAACTACCCCTACGGGGCATAGTTTGCGTTTAAATTCATTTCGGGCATAATAAAAGACATCTTACTGATGTCACAACATATATGAAGCATATTAACTTAGGAAACCTGTAAATGGCTCATATGTATACCCGTTACGCTTATTACGCGTTCGGTTCGGTTTATGTAACTAGTTTACATAAACTAGCCTAGACGGGTCAAACCTTATCGGTTTTATCTCAAAATCCAGAATGTGTATGAAATACCCATATTAAACAAGTCTCTGAACTTGTCGGGTCTAAATCACATTCTATCCGGTCTTCGCTTAATCGTGCGTACGAACCGTGTCTTTGAAACTAACCGGTTTAAGCTTAAGCTTAACTAAAGACCCGTTAGGATTCTAATAGGTTATTATAAACCTTCGTTCCAGATTAGGAGTACCAGTAAAAGCTACGTGCGTTTGCTTATTGTGATTTATACATTGCTCAGGTAAATACTTTTAACTTATTTTCCCTATACGGGCTTAGGTTACGGTATATAGAATACCGCTTGATCGGGCATCAAATCTTCCATCGTTGGGTGGTTAATTGAATAATTTGATCGGCCCGTTTAAATAGTCTTGTTACTTAAAGCCTTTGGGGGGGGGGGGTTAATGACCATGTCCCGGATATCCTTGGCATCATTTTACGAAATGGCCACGACTTAAGCGCGGGGTGTAGGCGTACACCCGTCAGTGCACAAAAGAATAATGTGGTGTGTCTATTGATCTTTAACCCGGACAAGATCCGGGCTACTGAACGCACAAGGAACATGTAATTCGTTCACAAGATTATATATTTAAATAATTCTCCCAAGTTAAATAAAATGTTTATGCCACGTGCATCCAAATCAATTTTCAATCATTTTCTAAAATGAGTCAGTTGATTGTATTTACCAGTGTAAACTGACGTATTTTCCCAAATAGATTAAATGCAGGTACTATGCGTAATTGGCTGGGATTTCTCCTTAGCATCATTAGAAGTCTCGCAAGCTTAAGATGGCTGAAGTCTGTTGAACTATAGTTTCCAATTTGTTTTCGATCCGTCTGTGGATAAACTTCCAAATATTGTGACATTTGATATTACAATATTAAATTCGGTTGTATTATATTCTTTTAAATTGCTTCCGCTGTGCATATTAAATATTGTGTTGTTTGACTATTATGTTGCCAACCACGTCACGATACTCCCCCACCGGTGACACGTGGAAATCGGGGTGTGGCAATGTTGAATCAACTGTTATCCAACTTAGTTCAGTGAAGAATCTTTGTGACGAAATTCCCCAAATTTCTGTTTGGGACGGCGAACTTCATATAGTCAACGAAGAAACAATCTTCGTTGACTAAAGTTGATTTTTGTTAACCATTGATTCTTCGTCAAGCTAAGGCGACGAAGTTTCAGTCTTCGTCATTGATAAGGATCTTCGCCTAAAGGATAACTCTTCGTCATTACGCTTCTTAGAAAAATTTCAGTTTATTAATGTTTTACCCTTTTAACAGTGTGTATATATACATATTCCTGGTTGAATATGTATACTTATATGCATCATGAAAGTGCTATATCATTTGGTCTTACTGGATGTTTATCTTGTACAGAATAGTTTCGAAGATGTTTATCTTGTACATACTGGCTCCAAAAATAAAATAACGGTCAAGAAAAGTAATGTGAAATATAATCACATTGTAGCCGTAGTGATGTGTATAAAATAACTGGACTAATAAGTCGAGTTAGTGAGACCGGTTAGGGTCAAAATTCAAACTAAGAATTCGTTTAATACGCTATTTATTATAAGAATAGCGTGGAATAAACGTAAATTATAAATTCATATGACCAAGAGGCAAATTTGGCGACTCAGTCAAGTAAACAATAAAGGTATAATTACACAAGACAAAAGTGACGGCCCATGAGGCCCCACTAACGAAAAATACTGATCACCTATATTGAGGGATCATAAGACAGCACAAGTGAAGTGTTGGGAAGTCAAATCGAGCAAAAACATGATTGAAAGATAAAGCTATAAGTTACGCGAGGGTATGCTTATGAGAATTATGTTATTAACCTTTATCGAACCATCTTAATTAACTAAGATGAAATTCAAGAAATTCGATTTGCTAATACGCAGTGGATTCCGTATAACTGAACCGAAGGAATAAATTCGAAAACAAAATAATTTGTTAGTCAAAGGTGAAAGATTTCACTAAAATATCCAAATGGATTAAATTAACGGATTCATGAAGAATTCGATAGTATAACAGCGATGGATTTCGCTAAGTTAACCAAACTGGTCAAAAATAACAAAGTTTCGTTATTCTGAGTTGCATCATTTTGCGTGAAATACGCATATGATTGTTAATAAAAAAGATATTACCATATTTTTCTGGTAATACTAATAAATGGTTAATTTATGAGTAATGTTTGAAAGGTTACTCAGTTTAAGTGCATTGGGTTTAAAACCCAATAAACTATATAAGAAAGGTTTCGGGCAATGTTTTTAAAACCGGATCAGACGTCGAACCAGCATCCTTACCGGTTCACCGGTCGAACCGGTCGGACCGGGTATAAGAACCGGATACCATCATAAATAACATAAAAATTAAAAAATAAAATAAATAGAATCTATAAACTTATAAAATAAAAATTTTAACATTCCATAAAAGACAAACAAAAATAACATACAAACCAAAATTGATTTAATAATTTAGTTTAGTATAAGAGATTACATGTTTAAAAAATAATAACCTTCTTTAAAAGAAATAGTAAAGTTTTATTCAGTATCGTTTAAAATTATAAAATTAGATTTAAAAAAATATATACTTTGGGAACATACACTTGAATTGATGATGTGTGTCAGTGTGTGCAAAGACCAAAGAGTAGTCAATCAACCTTTTTTATATTAACATTCACATTTTCTATTTTATTACACAACATACTCTCAATTTCATTTTCTATCTCTACCGAGTACTAGAGTTCGCTGGCCGAAGATAAAATTACCATTCTTAAATCTTCAAAAAAATCTACTCACAGTGGAGTTCCAACGCCATGAACACCGAGTCTTCTTGTTCCCTCTTTGTTTTCTTCCCGTGACATTGATGTTACGGCGTTACTAAGTTTAGCAGTTTTCCTCACAACCCGTCGCCTCTGTCACTACCTCTCATCTTCATTGTTGACGGTCGGAGAACCTTCTCTCTTTATTAATCGGATTAAAAAATAAACATGATTTAACCACCGGCCCGACCTTTTCCGGCGAGTTTCGGGTTCGGCCGCCGGTCACAGGCTCGACCAGCCGGCCTGATGCAAAAGGGGTCCAACATAGCCACCCGGACCGGTGAAGCCACCGAACGCCGGCCCGACCGGTCCAACCGACCGATCCGGTCCGGCTTTGAAACCCATGGTTTCGGGGACGAAACCACTTTAAGGGGGTAGACTTGTAACACCCCGAAAACGGGTTTGGTAATCAAACCGCGTTAATACTAAAGGACGGGTAAAGTACCGTTAGTGGAAAAAAAATTAACCCGATGAATATTAGTATTTAAATAAATAAACCTAATATTAAATAAAAGTAGTATAAATGATTTTAATGAAATAAAGTTTATAAAAGGCCCGAGTTAACGAGACTTAAAATAAACTTAGTCATAAATTCCCCGAACCCACTAAGTTAACTAGGAATGTTTAACCTAGTTAATAAGTGGGAATATTATTATTAAAATTGGTACGTGGTAGCCTACTTAATAACGAGCCAAACACGAGGGGTTAAAGTGGGATAAATTGAAAGGTTATTTAATAACAACTAAACAAAACACACACACACAAAGGTGTGTTCTGGATCGACATCAGGGGGCTCCCAAGGAGCCAAAACCCTAATCCACACATATGTATCAAATTGAAGGTCTAAATGATGCACAAATTCACAACCGAACATGGATTAATGATCACCCAAGCTAGGGGATCATAAGGTATGTAAAATCTTGATGTTTGGTGAAGTTGTAAAAATTGGATAATTGGATAATCATCCTAATCGCGAATTAGGCATGGATTAGAGAAGCTATGGCTAGATTAGTGATGTATACTTGCTTAGGAACAAAACCCTAAGTGAAAATCATACATAACATGCTATGAATTGAATGATTAAATGATTTACCACACTATATTAAGTGGGTTTTAATCATATGACGAAATTGATGATATAACTATGATTAGAATCATCATACGTGATTGTAATAAGGAAATACTTGAATAAATTGTGTGTTCGAGTACATGATCATACTTGCTAGGAAACGGTTTTGTATGATAAAATGAAAATGATGATATATTATTGATTAGAATGATGTTTGATATCATCATGTGTTAAAATGATTAAACAGGTAACATAAGAATGATGTTATCGGATAATGGACTAAGTAATTAAACGAGTAGTAGAGCTACATCGAGTAATTATTAACGTTGATAGGCGGTTGACTTTAAAAAGTCAAACCGACCAACTTTATGATCGAATGATAAATTCGACAAAAGAAGTGTAGGATGGAATAGTCGTAAATTGTTGGGATTGAACCCTACCAAAGGAACAGATAATCAAAGCCCTGAAGAAGTAAACACTGCTAGGTTCTATCTACTGATGACAAAGCACTGCCCACTCAAGGACTGATCAACTTTGAGGAAAGCACTGATGGAAGAAGATAGCAGTAGTTTAGTGTATTACTTGTCTTATGTAGAATCAGTGGTTAAGATTATCAGTGTTTGTATAGGAACAGTTGTTACAGGTTGTTAGACTGTTAGACGTCGCTTTCATGGTGACGTCAGCTGAGATGCCTCAGTGGTTTTGGTTTGCCTATAAATGGAGCAGTACTCTGTACTATTACATTTGGTCGTTTTGAGTGAGTTCTTCTCCTCAATTCAATCCTTTCATCTTGTGCAACCAACCCTGGAGTATCGGGCTGAGGGGGAGTTTAGTTTGTAAGCTTGCATTGTAATCTTTTGCTTTGAATTGTAAACTTTCGACTTAATGAAAAGCAAATGTTTATCAAAACTATCTTTCTCTTTGATTGTGTTTACAAAGTTTGTTGTTCATTTCCGCTGCACTTAAACTCTGTTCATTTCTATTAATTTGTTCAAATTATACAAACAAACACAATCATGAGAGCCTCCAATCCTAACAATTGGTATCAGAGCTTGGACAGTCAAATTTGATTTAACAATCATTTTGACGTAAATAGTTCAGCTCATAAAAGTTGATACTGATAGTTTGTTCTTTTATGTTGAAAAACAGAGCAAGGTTTAATCACCATCAAAGTTGATTAATCAGTGCCTATAAAACAACCAGGATGAAGTCACAATCACAAGATGATAAGAATAACATTGGCTCGCTTTTTAAACCACCCATGCTTAAACGTAATGAATACAACATCTAGGAGAGAAGGATGGGTCACATCCTTGCTCAACAGAACACTGGATGTTGGAGGTCTGTTGTTTTTGGTCCCCATGTTCCTTTGGTGCCAAGTGCTGAGGATCCAAAGAAGTTCGTTCCTAAACCAACTGAAAACTATACTGAAACTGATTTTCAAAAGTTCGAACTCGATGCCAAAGCATTTAGCATCATAGCATCTGCGTTACCCAATGAGATCTATGCTGGACTGTTACACTGTAACAGTGCCAAAGAACTATGGGATGCACTGAAGGAACAGTTTGGGGGAACAGAAGAAGTCATTGAAAACAATAGGGAAATTTAGCAGTATGAAACATTTTGTCACATCAAGGGTGAATCACTGACTCAGCAATTTGAGCGATTCAGTTGTCTCATTAGTGAACTAAGGCTTGTTAAAGTAACATTTCCAAATTCAACTCAAAATAGCAGGTTCCTTAGGTCACTACCAGAAAAATGGGATACCATAGCTTTTGTCACTAGAAACTCTGCTGAGTTCAAGGATCTGACCCTGGCCCAACTTCATGGTAGACTCCTGACCTATGAAAGGGAGTTGAACCAGAAAAAGAAGTTGCAAGAGTCTGGCAAAGTTGCTGATGATTATTCATTCGGTAGCACAGCTCTTTTTGGTCAGGAAGAATCTGGTAGCAGTGGTAAGGATCAGGGTTATGATCACTTCATTGATATAACTGCTGGTGGAAATTTTAACAACCCTGATCCTCACTCTGCAAATTATGCTTTTACTGCAAATTGTGAAAACCAGATGTCAGATAATTTGTGTTTTAAACTCAATGATTTGCAACACTTTGATCCCACTGACTTAGAAGAGATGGACATTTTGCATCAATTGGCTTTGCTTAGTGTAAGAACAAGCAAATTCTACAAAAGAACAGGGAGAAAATTTCCCAGGGTTACATGGGAATTTAAGGGTGAGGTTGGATAAATCAAAAATTAAGTGCTACAAGTGCAATAGGCTAGGACACTTTGCTAGGGAATGCAGAAGTCAAAACACTGGTCCAATAATCACTCATCCCAGCTCAAACCCTAGACCACAAAATCAAAGCACTGTGCACTATACCCAATATACCCCTGCAGCCCATGTTAACACTGCTCACTATGCTGCTACCCCTGTGCCTGTGCATTATGTCCAAACCACTGTTCCACAAATTCAGTATGTTCAAACCCCTGTCCCTCAGGCACAAGTGCAATCTGTTGCACCTCAAACAGCTGCTCCAGCAGTGGTACAACCAGATCAGCAAAGCTTCTTCACTCAAGGCTTTGTTGACTGGAGCAGCATGCCTTATGAGCTTGGTGATGAAAATTTTGCACTCTTTGCTTTTAATGAACCTTCTAATGATGAATTTTGTTTGATGGCATTAGAGTCAATACCAGAGGGGGTAGAAACTGAAGGTGAACAGCTAAGTGCTGAAACAGTGGATGAGGTGACTGAAGCAGTGGTTACTGCAGCTGCTGGTGAACCGCTGCTGGGAGAAAATTCAGAAACCCTGATTGAACCATTGACAGATCCCTGGTCCAAAGAAGACAAGGAAGATGAGGAAGAAAAGAGAGCAGGTGAGAAAGAAGTAAGAGCTGATGATGAAGAAAGCCATCAATGTGATTGTGCCATGATGGCTGCTGCCAAGGTATCACCTCAAGTTCTTGAAAAACTGTGTTCAGACAAGTGCATTATTGCATTCGCTAACATCAAAGAGGTAAATGAAAACCTTAGGGATAAAATCTTAACTGATGAAGTCAAATTTGAAACGTCATTAAAAGAGCTTAGAAACAAATTGGCTGAAAAGGATAAAGAGATCAGCAGTCTCAAAGAAGAGCAAAGCATAACCAAAACTCAACTCCAAACTATGGTAGAAAAATACCAAGTTTGCAAAAAGGAGTTAGAGTCCACCCAAATCACATGTGAAAAATGGGTGGAATCCTGCAAAGGATATGAGGTAATGCTTGAAAAACAGATTAAAAGCAATGTGAAATTTGGTGTTGGTTATAGAAAACATGATGATGAAAACACTGCTTTTGAAAAATCTGTTCAAACCACTGATGTAACTACATAATTCATTCCCACAAACAAGAATGGCCAAGAAGTGAAAATCACTGATAAACTTGGTAACAAAATCACACTTGACAGACCAGTGGGATCCTCTACTTTTGAGGAGATTGAGAAATACCAGTTTAAACCCACATGGTCTGATGAGTGTGACATTCTTGAAGATATCAAGCCCATGGACTTTACAACCACTGATGGTGTTAAAGCTCCAAAAGCAAAAGTCATTCCTCTTAAGGACACCCCAACAGAGGTTAAAAACTCTGTTGCAAAGGAGTCTGAAAAGAGAAAGAAGAGAGAAAAGATCAATAACTTGTTTTGTGAATTTTGTGACAAGAGAAACCATCTAACAAAAGACTGTTTTCATCTAAAAGCATATGATCTAAACAAAACAAGTGTCATTGTTCCTGCTGAAAGCTGCACCATCTGTGGTAAAACAAACCACAAAACTCAAGCATGTGTGTATCTCAAAAACTTTGATGTAAAAAAGAATGAATACACTGCTAAAACATCCTTGAGTCCATCAACATCATCTGTCAAATTCACCAAGAACCAACCACTATTTATGCCAGTTCAAACAGCTGTCACAAAACAGCTGAAACAAACATCTGTCAAAAGAGATGTTCAGGTTACTGATGCACCCCCTGCCAATCAATACAGAAGAGGTAAGGGACAACCATCTTACCAAAGGATTCCACACGTTTATGAGACCTATAAAAGGCCCTCTAAACCTAAAGTGAACAGGCATCCTTTTGGGTACCAACAGGTGATTGGGCAAAACCCACAACAGTGGTTAGAAAGAAACAGTCCTAAAACTGTCCAAACCCCTGACCTAACCAATGTCCATCAAATGTTTGTGAGGGATTGCTATGAAAAAGGTTTGATTTCTCTGCATCATGTTCCAACTAAAGACCAGCTGGCAGATGTGCTCACAAAAGCATTAGATACAGCCACCTTTGAAAGCTTGGTCTCTAGGATTGGCATTCTAAACATGGAATAACAAGCAACATCTTGTTTTTCTATGAATAAAAGCATTAAAATGTTTTCAGAAAATCAAAAATCCATCCTTAAAAATAGCTAAAAATGAAGTTTTCATTAAAATCCTTAAAAGTCTGCCATAACCACTGCTTGTTCAAAAGTCTGCTCTACTTCAAAGTCTGTCCACTGCTGAAAGTCAACCCCTGTTCTCTCATTTTCTTAAGCACTGATGCTCAAAATCAGTGTTTTATCCACTGATATGCTATCCACTGATAGTAAAAATCACCCACTGCTTCCATTTGTTACCGTTGTAACCACTGCTTTTCATCAGTAACTTTCATAAAAGTACTGTCCTTCATTTCATCAGGGGTTGGCATGTGGGCCGTACATAGTGGTCAGTCCTTTTGTAACCACTGCCACGTCAGCATTCACTTTTCCCTATAAAACCCCCATTCAAAACCCAAAACAGGGTTTTACTGTCGAATTGAATTCTTAAAAATTCTCTTCTCAAAGCAGTTTTTCATCTCATTTCCTCAAAAATTCCTTCACAAAATTTCTTCGATCGTCTTCTCAAAAATGACTAAATCGAAGTCTTCCGCAAAATCCACCTTAAAATCATCTTAAAAAGAGGCCTCTCAAAAGGCAAAACCCACTGAAATTCCACACAAACCGTCTCAAAACCTTCTGGGTCTTCTCACAAAACCCGCACCACTAATGTTTTCGACTCCATCATTGATATCATGTCTGCATCAAAGTATAAAACTTTGTTAACAGCAGATGCACCAATTTACTTGGCGACCCAAAGAGAGTTCTGGAAAAATGTAACCCTTGACACACAAGGTGAGACTGTGATAGCCATTAACTCTTCTCTAAAGGGTAAAGCTGTCAAGATTACACCACAATCCATCTCGGAGGTCTTTCAACTCGACGATCAGAAAGGTATAACTTCTTTCCCTAAAAACGAGTTAAAAATTGACTTCATTGAAAGAGGGTATGCAGATACAATGATGAAGAAGGATACCTTACAAAAAGGTTTCTTCCCTTCTGCAACAAGGTTTTTATTTCATGCCCTCCTAATGTGTGTTTCAAACAAAACCACTGCTTTTAATGAAATACCTTTAAAGATTCAAAACCTGGGGTATGCTATTCTTCAAAAAGAAAATTTTAATTATTCTCAGCTAATCTTTAATGATTTGGTTAAAAATGTTGAAACAAAGGCATTCTTACTATTTCCAAGATTTCTAAGTTATTATTTTGAAAAGAAACTTGGTAAGACTGATGCTTCTGCAATAAAACAAGGTGAATCTCTTCAAATGCATAGCTTAACTACTGAAACTTTTACAAGAATGTCAACACCTTGCAAAACACAAGCAGAGGTGCCTGAGCAAAATTAAGCAGCTACCACTGCTCCTCAGGTATCTGCTGCTGAGCCCACTGCTCAATGTGATCAAAGTAGCAAAACAACTGCTTTGAAACCCACACCTTTAATCACCAAAAAGCCAAACAAAAAGAAAACTCAAAAACCCCCCCAAACCTATCAAAAAGGCAACTATGGAGGATGAGATACCAGAGCAACTGCCAGTGACAAAACAAAAGTCACAAGAAACCACTGCTGTTTCTTCCTCACAGCAGTTGGTACAAATATCTCAACCCATAACTGAAACTCCTCCTGCTTCTTCTAAAAAAGAACAGGTTGTACATATAGGGACACCACAATATGATGCTCTGGAATCACTTGCTTCCATCACCCACAGCCCAATGCCCGGGGCAAATTCTCTTTCCACACCAAACCTCACATCCACAATTCCCCCACCAACTAAACTTTTGTTGGATGCAATTGATTTCAACCAGGCATAAACCAGTCCTTCTCAATCACCTATCAATGAGAACATGCCTCAACAAATGACTGGGTCTGATGTATCAATCTTTGCTAACCCACCAACACAACCTGAGGAGGTTACACCCCTTGAGTTACAAGTAACTCTTGGTGGTAATCCAAGTGAAGTAGCCACTACAAGTGCTGAACCCATTGGTTTGCATTTGGACAGTGGTTACATCAATAAGACTTCCTTGGAGGCAATTCCTTCCATAGCACCTCTGACATCCACCAGTGGATTTGTTTTGACCACTGGCAACATCAAAAGGCTGTCAAGTGTTGAAGGAAGAAGACCCCAGTACCAAGAAAAAGGGGCATCAGTGGTTAATGTTTGGAGTACACTCCCTACCTCAACCACTGATAAACCACTGCTAGTGGGAAATCAGATGATCCCATTAAATTGGGTGATGGTTTAAAATATCTGGATTTGACGGAACGAGTTGACAAACTGGATACAGCTATTGCAGATATCAAAGACATGCTACAACAGTTTTTGAAAGTACAAAAGATGCAATCCACTGTTGTTCCACCTCAAGCACCTGCTCCACCACAAGCACCTGCTGCAAATGAGCTCTGGAATCTATTTCAACCTTTTCTCCAACAACAAAAACAAATGGCTGATCAGCAACATGCAATACATGTACAAGAGCTGAGAAACACAATGGAGTCTAGGTTCAAGAACACACAAGCAGACATCAAGGCACTCAAGGCCCACATATTAAAAACCACTGGCACTGCTCCTCCAACTGTTCTCTTTATTGATCAATTACCCCCATATAATGCCAAAAAGGGGGAGAAAATTCAGGAGTGGAAAAAGAAGGGAATAGATGATGGTCTTTACATTGAACCAGAAAGGGATGCTATGACCAGAAAAATTCCTTTGCCAGATGGTAGCAAAAAGGTTGATGTTACCCAAAATGCACTTGATGAAGCTATAGCAAGTGTAAAAAGGGACAGAGAGGCAAAGGATATGTCAAGGTGGAATGAGGAGAAAAGAGCTTACATGGAGCTGAATGCGTAGGGTTGTTCTGAGTCAAAGGATGTTAAAAATCCTGTGCCAAAAAGAAATCTCACTAGAAAAGTGAGGGAACCCAAGTCCACACCATCTAGACTCACAAAGCATACTCCAAAACCACCATCCAAAAGCCCCCAATATCAAACCTCCACCCAAACAGTTGTTGTAACTCCTGATGTATCAACATCTGATGGTACTCCAGTTGTTTCAACATCTGCTATCACTTCAACACACACCACAACCACTGTCTTACCACCACCATCATCACCACCAAAAACAACATCACCACCATCGCCTCCTGCCAAAAAGCAGAAGACAGCAGATGTTACAACATCTGTTGTAATGACAACAGTGGTTGAAACACCAGTTGTTTCAACATCTGTTAGTCAATCACAAATCACTGCCACTCAAATCACCACCACTGATCCACCCAAAACATCATCTGCCTCTCCTACAATAAAAAGGAGAAGGATTTTCATACCAGATGATGATTCACCATCACCACCACCAACATCTTCAAAATATCTATCACTTATTACAATACCAAAGCCTGTTCCTCTCTCATCAGCTCCAGTACAACAATCAATCCCTGTCATTACTCCTGCAGGTGTCCAATTTCCTCTAGAACTTGAAGTAGTTAGAGAAGAGATCAAATCCTTCTACTATGAGAATGACCCTGCTAAAAGGAAGTTGCCATCAGTTGAAGGATATCCAAGGCCTAACAACATTGAAGAATATTTAAAAGTTAAGGCTAAACAGGCAGATGATATCTCCAAAAGAAACTCTCAAGGAAAAACTGACAAAGAAATTCAAAGGCATTACCGGTTTTTATTTACTCAAGTCAGATCCTTAGAGCAATTTGCAAAAAAATGTTTGTCAACAAATCTCAGAGAGAGCAGATGAAACTTTGAGAAAAGACTACATTGAAAGCATCATGGCAACCAAGAAGTACAAGGGAGAAAAGTATATGTACAAGGACTGGACCATTCCTGAGCTGGAAAGTGAAGCAGCCATGATTCAAGACATGATCAAGAATAAAGTGAAACATACTCCTCCAGATTGGGCAAAATTCAAAAAGAATGTACCTGATAAAAAGGTAGAGCTGAGGAGAATGAAAGAGGAATTAGCTGCTGCTGATTATGGGTCTTTGAATCAAGTATTGAGATGGAAAGAAGATAGAGTCAGGGCTACCTACAAAAGCTTGGAGAAATTAAGAAAGACAGATCCTACTGCTCCATAAAAGCCTGACTATCCTGAAGCAGAGGTTTCAAAGAGACCATCAAAGCTGCAAATCAGGAGAGCTACTGCTCCAGCTGGTGCAGCTATCTACAAAAGAAAGCAACAAAAACAGCTGGTTGCTGAAACAGTGGCAGAATTAATGGCAGGAGATGAGCTTGTAAAAGAAGGCATTAAGCAGATGATAGCTGATACTCTTGGCCTGAATCAACCTGCAAGTACTGCTCAGACAGTCATCAATTGGCCTGCATCTCCAAACACCTCATCCAATAAAAATCTCCCAAGAAACCCACCAGGCTCAAAAGTACTAAAGTGGGAAACTGACAAACAGACCCATGTACTAACTATGTTCAGGTCTAGTGGAGAAGTGAAGAAAATATCAAGGGAACAAGCACTTGGCCTAAGTCTTGAAGATATGCAGGATCTCCTTGATCTTCCACTTAGTAGGGATGAAGATGTAACATATGTGCTTGTAATCATTGTAAACAGTTCGGTTATCAATAAAACAATGTTATTTGATCCCAATGTTTGTTTGGTTGTGTTTTACATTTTTCATGTTTTGACTTTTATTCAATTTCAAACTCTATATCGCTTTCTAGAGAGTTATACGCAAACTGGTGCGTAAACGTAATCAGTTTAATGCGACAAATACTCCAGAACATCAACATATACTTAACATACCTTAAATAACCTTTACATAACTTAGAAATAAGTTTTGAAGGCTTTGGTATGTCAAAAACAAGTTAATTCGCTTACAGGGACTAAACTTGACAAACTGCGAAAGTATGCCAATTTGAACTGTAACAGACATTCCGGAACATGACCATAAGTTAAACATACCATAAATATCCTTTACATAGCTTAGAAATAGGCTTTGAGGGGTTCGGTGTGCTAAAATAAACTTTTGGGTCATTAAGGGAGTAAAAGTGTCAAAAAGTGCATAAGTTTGCATTTTCGCGCATAACTCACGTTCTGAATACATCCGGACATCCAAAAATTTATGTAAACACTAAAATATTTTATTTTAGTGTTTGGCATAAGAAAAATCCATTCGTTGCGTCATTTGGATCGTTTTTCGCGCTTATGCGCATTCCGTCGTAATTAAGCGAACATCGCGTTCGTACGACCAAACGAACCAACGCCCGACATATTTTTGAGCATGTTTCATGTCCAAAATGTTTAGACATCATGTTAGGGCCTTAAAGTTGGCTTAACGGGCCTTAAACATGTCGAAAATGGCTTAAACACACAACAGGGACCTAAACTGTCAATTCAGCAAACTTTCTCCTGGTCCGAGGACTCAAGCGGCCCGCGTAAAACCAGGGTTGTCCTTTATGCGGCCCGCGTCAGGGTCCCAGACAGCAGAATGTGCAGAAACATCGAATCTGGTCCGTTCCACTTGTTGCACATGGTTTTGGGGAATCTATGGGCTTGTTTTGATGTGCACATGGTATTACAATACCATGGGTGCAAGTGTATGGCCAAGATTGAAGCACGTTTTCCAAGAAACGATCCTAACGGTTCAGGAAATCCTATAAATACCCCATGCCTTCATTTGCAAAACCCACAAGAATTTTGATTTGAGAAACTCTAAGTTGAAACCATGGTTTCATACCTGAGTTACTTGGATCGAGATTAGCATTCGGGGACCCTTCGTAAGTATTCCTTCGTTCTTTTATTGCTTTTCGAGTCCGAAAGTCAAACTTTGTTTGACTTTCTGCGTTGACCAGTTTATGGTCAATGCGAAGTTCGTTTGAACTTCGCAACGTGATTGTAATCACGATGGTTATAGTCCCTTGTGACTATGCCTACTGATTACCACGTTGTCTAGGGTGGTAAGGGTAAGCGATCTAATAAATCGCTTATACCTTCGAACCCGACCCATTTGGTCGATCATTAGGATCCGACCAAATACATTAGGTGACCATAGTATATAGGGAATAACCTTCCGAGGTTATACCTTATGGTCGCTTCGTTAAGTAGTTGTATGATAGGTAGTTTATATGCCTTAGGTAAATTACCAAAATACCCTTTTCATGTGTAATTGGTAATTAAGCATATGTAACCTAAACTTTCATCACTTAACTGATTATGTTACATAATTAAACATTTTAGGCATATAATACTGTCATAGGACTAGTTAGGCGAACGCGTTTCACGCGAATGACGCGTTAAAGTAGCATAAGCTACCTAAACGGGTCGTAATGGGTCGTAAGCACTTATGCTAGGTTTCATTTAGTATGTAGGCTTTGTTAAACCATATTACACGAGTCTCCACACTCGTTTGGTTTACGAACCATCATTCTATCCGATCCTCCGATTTATTAACATAGTTACCTATATTAGGTGCCGTTTGATTCCGTGATCTCTAGCTTTGCTTGGTGGTTATCTTAGGACTTCTGAGCAATCTCAAGTGAGTACATAGACCCCTCTTTTACTGTTTTCCAAACTGTTTTGGGGTGAAACACATGTGCCTACTTGTTACTTTCGTGCTTTCCTGCTTTCACATCATATACTTGCTATATTCATTAGTACAATTATAGTACATGATTTCATTGTGTTCATGCTATGTATGTCCATTGTGTGCATACTTAGTACATTATTTTACATTACATTTCATGCTATGTATGTCCATTGTGTGCATACTTAGTACATTGTTTTACATTACATTTCATGCTATGTATGTCCATTTGTTGCATACTTAGTATAGTTGTTTCACGTCACATGCTATGTATGTCTATTGTTGCATACTTAGTACAGTTCACATGCTATGTATGTCCATTTGTTGCATACTTAGTACAGTTGTTTCACGTCACATGCTATGTACGTCTATTGTTACATACTTAGTACAGTTGTTTTCATCACATGCTTACATTTTGGTATGACATTTGGGTTGTTTACAATGGAACAATACATTCATTAACATTAGCTACGCCGTTCGTTAGTAGGTAGTGGTACCATAGGAATTGACAACTCCCGTTCCTGAAATCCTGGGTTTGTTTGGATTGGAAGGAATGACCGAATTCGATTCACATAACTTAGATAAACCTTTAATTTGTTTAAGGGTTTATCGCCACAGTCTCAAGGCTTGGATGTATGCATTTTCACAATACCGCATAAATGTTTGTATCAGTGTAGCATGCATCTGTTCCACAAAACATAACTTTGATTTAGACCATGTTTTACTTCAATACCTTGTTTTTGTGCATTTCACATATGGTTTAGTTGGTATATTTCACTTACCATACATGATATTTTTGGGTATACATTACATGATCTACATTAAACATAAACATTTTGACATTGATATACACAATTAGTGGTTTACATTGGACATAGACATTTCGATTTGGTTTACACATTAACACATGACAATTCATTTATACATAAACAATTTACATTGGTGGTTGGTTTGAGTAAGTGATTTGAGTAACGAGGCGTGTGTAATATGATACAAGCATGGTGAATACGCCACTTGTACTTCCTATAAAAAAAGTGTTTGTATGATATTACATGTCGTAGCGTTACTTAAATCATTTCAATATTTGACATATTACGTTTTACATAAACAACTTATTTTCACAAGACATTGATTTACAAAACAAATTATCTTATACAAACTCATTTTTCTTGGTTATTCATTTAAACTTACATTATTCTCTTATTTATATATATCATTGCTTTTTGAATGATTTACAAGACAAAGCAAATTACAAGGTTCATGACTAAACATTTTCTCAAACATAAGTCATGAATCCTATTTTCACAAATCCTATGTATCTCACAGGTATTTTTATGCTGACGTACCTATTTTCACATGTGTTTTCAGGAGCTTTTGCGTAGGATGATGATCGTGACACTAGGGCGGACCTGTGCCTTAGAGACTAAAAATGAAGATAGACTAGTTTAATTATGTTATGAACTCTTTGATTCCTGTTTAAGACAATGTAACACTCTTGTTAAATAAATAAAATATAACTTTGTATGCCATGGTTATGAAACAATTAATTCTGTTACAACACTCCCCGACGTTTTCCGCCACGTTTTGTATGTTATACGTGGTCGGGGTGTGACAGAAGATGACACAGATACCCTAGACTTTGAGTTACAACTTAAAGGTCAGATAAGGGAACTGTTGATGAGGCAATAAAGTTCCACAATAATGAAGGGTTTTGGCATTATCTGTTCCAGGGGGAGATTGTTGGGATTGAACCCTACCAAAGGAACAGATAATCAAAGCCTTGAAGAAGTAAACACTGCTAGGTTCTATCTACTGATGACAAAGCACTGCCCACTCAAGGACTGATCAACTTTGAGGAAAGCACTGATGGAAGAAGATAGCAGTAGTTTAGTGTATTACTTGTCTTATGTAGAATCAGTGGTTAAGATTAGCAGTGTTTGTATAGGAACAGTTGTTATAGGTTGTTAGGCTGTTAGACGTCGCTTTCATGGTGACGTCAGCTGAGATGCCTCAGTGGTTTTGGTTTGCCTATAAATGGAGCAGTACTCTGTACTGTTACATTTGGTCATTTTGAGTGAGTTCTTCTCCTCAATTCAATCTTTTCATCTTGTGCAACCAACCATGGAGTATCGGGCTGAGGGGGAGTTTAGTTTGTAAGCTTGCATTGTAATCTTTTGCTTTGAATTGTAAACTTTCGACTTAATGAAAAGCAAATGTTTATCAAAACTATCTTTCTCTTTGATTGTGTTTACAAAGTTTGTTGTTCATTTTCGCTGCACTTAAACTCTGTTCATTTCTATTAATTTGTTCAAATTATACAAACAAATACAATCATGAGAGCCTCCAATCCTAACATAAATGATTATGACTAACCTAACCATCTTACAATTTCAATGATAGTTTGACGCTTGGCAAGCTAGGTGAAAGCTTAGAAAGGAAGCGGGTCAAACGAATCAAGAGAGAGAGAGAGAGAGAAAGGCATAATCTGGATGCAAGGTAAGTATAACTTACAACATTCATAAATTATAGAATATCCTCTTATTGTATCAACTACGAATAAGACAAGTTAACAATCAAGATATAACGTTCTGACGTGTAGTCGTACGGAACAAGATAACCAAAGATTATGATAAACCATGTGTAATGGTTAAAAAGGACTAATACGGATACTTAGTCATGTAATGACTAATAAATATAGAACTTTTAATGGTTACCTTATAAGGTAAACCAAAACAAACAATAAGGGTAACACGGTAATTTGGTCATGCGTTGACCATAACCGTTAGTTTTTGAAAGACACTTATGACGTAAGCCATAATAGGCCCAAAAGTGTTATGAAATGAACTATAAGTAAAATGACCGCATGGTTTAAACCGTAGTGAGTCATGTAGACGAGATGGTAATAAACGTCATCTCGCCAATATAGTTGGTCACTTGACCAAACGGGTCAAAAGGTGAATATATCACCTTTGACAATATCGACTAATGATTATTGTGGAGTTATGTGATTTCAGGAGTAAATATCAAATGGATATCTGCATCGTTATTAGATAGCGATTATTAAAGCAGGGTATTAAAACGGGTCAATATATTGATCCGAGCCAGGTATGAGTAATAGGGTAACTACCCATTTTGAACGTAAGGTTCAATGGGAGTTAAATGAAGTCTAAAATAGACATTAGGTCACTTTAATAGGTAAATCGAGTGTTTCAAATAATGGACATTTCGTTTGAAAAGCATAGTGACTTTTCAACCATAAACATAGCTAAAAGAGGGCTCGTGGGTCAAACATACTTTCAAAAGTCCTTCATCGTAAATGAAGGGTTAAGGATGACCAAAACGCCCTCGGAAGCTAAATTGAGCAAACAACCCTTAGAGGTTATTTGGAAATGAGTTTTATGACCAAGTAAATACTTAGGATAAGTATAAAAAAAGGAAAGATGTGAATCCTTGATAAAAAGACTCGATATGAGTCTTTGCCGTAAATTAATGATCCGAGGGGTAAAACTCGGATTATATAGATCGCCACATTGAATCCACCACAAGTATAGTTGTGATGGAAGATCACCCGATAAAAAATGTGAAAATATGAAGCTAGAAACGAATGAATGCGATTCGTACTAGAAATATGCTTAAATACCCTTAACGGGTCAAAATAAGCATATGAGCGTAAACGAGTTTAAAATACGTAAGAAACCCGTGACTTGAACCTAATATGATAGGAAATATTGAAATTATGAATTTCATGAAGTTAGGGATCAAACAAAGATGTTTTGTTTAATAAAAACATGAACGAGTCAAGAATTTGAAAAAGGATATTTAAGCCGAAAGCTTAAAAGTTTATAATTTTGTTAATTCGGATGTCGGATGTTAACTCCATATGATGGAGAATCAAATTAAAATCATGTAAGAAAAAGAATCGTGTAAAACGGATAAAAAACGAGGGAGTTATGCTCGTTTCCGTAAAATTTAGTTATGCTGGGAATATACAGCAACACCTGGGAAACATTCTGTCGAAACAAGGGCCTCACGGCACACGACAGCTCATTGCTCATCCCGTCGTGGCACGCGACGGGTTAACTTTCCAGCAAATTTTTGTTGTTTCATTGTTTGACGTTACCAACTCGTTTAAACTAGTTTTAAACGCCTTATAAATAACTCATTTCATGGTTTTATGAAGTGTAGGTATAACTAATGTGTCGGATGGTGATCAAGCTCAATGAAGAACCGAACACGTTCAAGAATCAAGCTTCCGCAATATGTTTCGTCGTGTCGTTTCAAACGACGATATAACCACAAGATGTTGAAACATTTTAAATCTTTAAATGTTTTAATAAATACGTATTTTCGTAAGTACGTGTAATCGTATAAACTAGTATTCATACGAAACTTTCATTAAATATATTATAAAATTAGTAAGGGTCTTACACAAGAGACCGACATTGGCCGAAAATACATACAAATAGGGACCAAGCTAACATTCACATAGAAAAACTTCTTCTTCCAGGAGTAACAACTAGCAGGTGGCTTTAACAATTGGATAACCACACCATTCCTTTTCTTAAATGACAACCAACAATCATCTATCTTCATATTATAAAAATATTAAACATACTAGTGAGAGGCCCTACACCTAGGGTAGGATAGCAAGACTCAAAGTGCATGAGTCTGCGCATTCCCATAGGATGCAATTGGGTAATATGACACTAGAAAAATTAAAGGGCTTTCACCAATTGAGTAATGGGCAACCGAAAATTGCAGGAATAGAAATAATCAGCATAAATAATTTAACCTTTCGGAGGGCTAGTAGCCATTTTAGCATGGTCGAGAAATTATGCTCCCTTCTCGCACTTAAAACTATAATGCCTACAAAGCTTACTAAATTCTTTCTTTGACCACTTAATGACATTGGTCTCTAACTATGATACAACAACCCTCCAAAATAATTCCGACACCCTAAAAATAATTAAAATATCCCAATACGTCCTAAAATACACCCCGTATACGAGAACAGGCCCCGAATACCTTTATTTTTATTAAAATTAATTAAAAACAAAATTTAATGGTCTCTGACGGGGCACGGCAGACCCCTTAGGATCTGTCACGGGGCGCGAGCGATGGGCAAAGTGGCGGAGCCCGGTGCTGCCACGTGTCAAACACGCGTCGAGTCTACGTTCGTGACCAATCAATCCTATGGCCCTACACACCTATCTCGCGGGCCGTGAGAAAGACAGCTATGGCTGTCGCGGGCCGCGACCCGATGTCAGATCAGCCCTATAAATTGCTTTCCTCAGCCTTCAGTCCAACTCACTCAACTTTTTGAATTCTCTCTCAATTTCTACGTAGTATACACTATTCTCGGGCATTATACCCCCCTAAATAACGAAGTTCTGCCTCGTTGTAAGTATCATAATGTCACACCCCAACCGATGGCGGAAACATCGGGATGAGATGAACAAATCGCTCAAATGCATCATAACACTATTGTGACAATATAGTTTAATTCAAATTTCATTAAATGCTAAAATTCGTACACTGTTTTCCAAGTAAAGACAAAGTGCAACAAAATAATTCAAGACATTGCTTATTCTAAGATGGGTTTCTAGATTCATCCTAGCTTGTTTTCTTGATCACTTCGCCTATCAACCTGCAACATGTATTAAAATAACATCAACAAAAAGTTGGCGAGTATACAAGTTTGACACATAGCATAAAATAGAATAAAATAGTTTAACGTGCTCATATCCAACATGAATAAAATGATACAAGTTAACACTTATGCCGAAACGATGTTACTCTATATACTCAAACCCAAGAATACAACGCAATTAATTTTGCCTATCCCAAAGAATAACGGGAGGTTAATATGTTTAACTTAACAATACCCAAAAGAATAGCGGGCGGGGCGTTACAACCTATAGCATATGCATACTACCATAATTGTTAAGGTAGGCTTGCGAACAAGTTAATGAGCATATAGTCATGAAGTGTTTACATTAGCATCACATATATAACAAGCATCAAACATTTCATGTGTAATTTGGATAGAGTGTGAATAAATAAAGTTTAACGTGTTTGTGAATTTGAATATGAATACAAGTTGCACCCAAAAGTGTTTAAAATGAAAATGGGATCATGTATACTCACAGTGATTGCGTTGCGATTTCTTGTAAAACGCACGAGTAAAGAAATCCAAGAGGGCGGACGTGAGAGGTTAACCTAGATATTTAGAATGGCACATAACAAACTCGTTATTATTTATAGGTATTAAGGAGAGTTATAGAAGAATTATCACAATTTATTAGTATTTAATGTGATTATTAACTGTTTGTGGTTAGATTGTAAAGAAATTGAAATTTAGAAATAAAATTATCTTGTTAATATTATTAATAATTTAATTATGATTAAAATAAGACATCAAGTTGTGTCTCTTGTTTGTGCAACAAAAGGTTCAGTTATAAATTTTAAACAGAAATAAGGACTCTTAAAACCAACATATGAAGAGTCCTTATTTCTGTTTAAAATTTATGACTGAACCTTTTGTTGCACAAACAAGAGACACAACTTGATGTCTTATTTTAATCATAATTAAATTATTAATAATATTAACAAGATAAATTTATTTCTAAATTTCAATTTCTTTACAATCTAACCACAAACAGTTAATAATCACATTACATACTAATAAATTGTAATAATTCTTCTATAACTCTCGTTAATACCTATAAATAATAACGAGTTCGTTATGTGCCATTCTAAATATATAGGTTAACCTCTCACGTCCGCCCTCTTGGATTTCTTTACTCGTGCATTTTACAAGAAATCGCAACGCAATCACTGTGAGTATACATGATCCCATTTTCATTTTAAACACTTTTGGGTGCAACCTGTATTCCTATTCAAATTCACAAACACGTTAAACTTTATTTATTCACACTCTATCCAAATTACACATGAAATGTTTGATGCTTGTTATACATGTGATGATAATGTAAACACTTCATGACTATATGCTCATTAACTTGTTCGCAAGCCTACCTTAACAATTATGGTACTATGCATATGCTATAGGTTGTAACGCCCCGCCCTCTATTCTTTTGGGTATTGTTAAGTTAAACATATTAACTTCCCGTTATTCTTTGGGATAGGCAAAATTAATTGCGTTGTATTCTTGGGTTTGAGTATATAGAGTAACATCGTTTCGGCATGACTGTTAACTTGTATCATTTTATTCATGTTGGATATGAACACGTTAAACTATTTTATTCTATTTTATGCTTTGTGTCAAACTTGTATACTCGCCAACTTTTTGTTGATGTTATTTTAATACATGTTGCAGGTTGATAGGCGAAGTGATCAAGAAAACAAGCTATGATGAATCTAGAAACCCATCCATAAACAAATTAAAATAAGGATAAAAGTGTTTCAACGATTAATCAATTTGCGAAAACAATTTCCGAGTTCAAGGATTAGGATCCAAAATTTAAAACGGGTCGGATTTTGGATATCAGTTTTTGGCAGTTGTTACACATAACCCCGGTTACGTATAAGATACGCTGCCCGATTGATCTAGGGTTCCGTAACGGCTGTCGTGGTTCTGCCCGACGTAGTCGTTGGAATGCCGTCTCGGGGAGGGTATTACTAAAGTAAATATTGGGTTATTATACTAACGCGTGTGCATTTGTGTAATTAATAGATATTCACCAGGAAATCCTTATGGAAAACCCTAAGACAGCAATGTGAGTAATCCTCCTTTTTGCAAATTGTTTTTACAAAACCTCACATGATTAACATTATATTAAACAGTGATTGAGTATTTGTATTCTACAATTATCATCGGTATGTTGGGGTTTTGTATACAAAATTTGTTACTACATTGTGAGTAGTAACATGACCACAAGTCGGGTTGACAGTACCGTGGGTGGTAATTAAAGTAGATGGAAACAAATGTAATTGCGCGACCGCCCTCAATACTGTAAAACGGTTTTACCTGTCTTGATTAAACTGAGATTCACTCACCATTATTTCCCACTGACAGAATGTTTTTAAACGCGTTTTAGGTAACAAAATGTGAAAGCCAAATAGAAGGCAGCTGGACAGCACTGAAGGCTTGGAAAAGTGGCTATGAAGTTACCTAAAATAAAGAGATGTTTTAATTAAATAAAATAGGGTTTATCCCTATAAAAATGTGTATACTTGAAACTTGGGATTTTCCCATTTGTTTAATATTATAAAAGTGTGGATTTTACTCTGATAAAATATTTCCTAACTACGGTCCTGATGTAATTTCCGCTGCCAAATTGATAAACACCGATACCACTGAAACTGGCCGCGGCCGCCCGTTCCCGGGTAATTAGGGAACGGGGGTTGCGACAGAAGGTGGTATCAGAGCTAAGCCACTTATTCAGCCACAGAAGTGTTCTGCCGACACCAAAATTTATTCAATATGTTAGGAAATTAATTATGGAACTACGTGCATATCTGTATATTATCGTTGTGTGTTATTTGACTATTTGTTAGTTTAAAGTATGAGGGACCAAGGACCTTCCGACGCTTACCGTCAGTTGTCCAGCTCACCTAGAGACGGAGGTACCTCTTCACAGCCTACCCTCTCAAGGTATTCATGTGACAACCCTCACTAAACCATGTATCCGTACGACTTAATTAATAATTAATTACTACTTAATTACTGTGCTTGTTTGAAATTACTGATGAACTGCTACTTGATTTCTGATACATGCATATACCTGCATCATACTTTACTTACCGTCACTACATTATTTACATGCTGAACCTTAGTGACAAACATGATGCACCAAAAGCACAGTAGCACAATGAACGGATAACCTATTGAACATGCTGATAAAGCCAGCATCAGGCAGACACTGCCTCTAAGGCCTGTATGAGCTAGAAATATTTTACTACACTAGTGGTGAGTGTAGGGATACAAGGGTTGTAGAACTGCGTCTCTAGGAATAAGTTACAACGACTGGATGTGCCTAAAACGTGCTCTAAGTACAAGATTCAGCACTTTAACATAAAAATTCAGCATTTGGCTAACTAATAAAGTGCCAAGACACGAGGAAAATATTCCCGACACTTTGGAGGAATAAGTTGTGTCACTAAAAATGGTATTAACGACACTTTAAAGCTTGTTTAACGCTTTAACGGATTACTATCCAACCGAACAACCGGACTATACCCGGAACATGAAAATATTGTTAATAACATTACTTATCTTTTTCTGAGCCAGTTAGGGTCCCTGAATACCCTAACACCCGCAATAAAGCACAACACACTATTAACCGGGTTAATCACTTAACTAACCTAGATTAACCTAACTATTATCTAACTAATTGGTTAGAAATGAACTAGCTACCCCCCCCCCCCCTTGGCCAATTTCGGTCACATTGTGACCATCAATTGTACCATTTTGATTATTATATTCTAAGTTGTCTAATATCAAGACAACACATGAACCTTTGGGTAATTCACTTGTTAATTGTCTATAAGAACACTACATGATCCATCATTCTTTCCAACACTTAACATCACACAAACACTCCCTCTCTCTCTCTCTCTCTCTCTCTCTCAAAGGCTTCGGCCGAACACCCCCTCTACATTCATCATATTTTTCGGTTTTGATCACCTCATCTCAAGACCATTCGAGTGTCAAGGATCCCGTATAAGAAGGCTTGGTGCATTCGGAGCTCAAAGGACCTCACTCTATTGCTTTTATCCTCTCATTTTGCGCTTAGATTCTTCCCTAGCCTCGAGCTAGTAGTAAGTTGCTATAATCACCCTCTCGAACTATTTTGAAGTGGTTAATATGATTTGTAACGGTTAAAACTCGTAATCTTACAAAATGACACACAAAAGTTTACTAAAAATGCTTGTAATGATGGTTAAAAGCTCATATGTTGTGTAAATCTTGTAGTAGTTGATTTGTGTAATTATTTCGACCCGATCTATGTTGTGGTAGCTCGGATCGTCATTTAACCCGGGGTGGTCATGATCATGGATTATGACATAAGGTTGTTTTGGAAGTAACAAGGGTTAAAGGATGAAACTCTACCACACACGAATCATGAACTTGTGTAA
The DNA here is from genome assembly GCA_030545235.1 of Helianthus tuberosus. Classification (NCBI taxonomy): domain Eukaryota; kingdom Viridiplantae; phylum Streptophyta; class Magnoliopsida; order Asterales; family Asteraceae; genus Helianthus; species Helianthus tuberosus. The sequence goes on along the minus strand of CM060356.1, from coordinate 92,190,474 downwards.
AAGCGATTTTGCTTGTGAAATAGTGTTTAAAACTAGTAGATCTACGTATCTACAAGCGGTATTTTCAAAGAACCAAGTATCAAAGAAATCATGTTTTCTAAAGACGGATCTTACACTAACACGAATGATTTTTAGAACACACAAGTGTGTAAACACTTGTGTAGCACACACCTTCGACAAAATAACTATTTTTGAAAAAGATGACGAGAAGTTGTAAAGACGGAATTTCCCTAAAAACGAGGTTTTTACGAAATCGGATTGCTTTATATAAAGATCCGCTTAAAGTATTGGGATTTACATCATAGTGTTGGAAAAACTACAAGTTCATGAGATTCTTGCGAATTACATGTTTATTAACTAGTTTGATGCGTTGAATATTGTTTTGGTTAAATAAGAAAAATGGTTGATTTGATTTATAAAAGAAAATGATACGCTTGAAAGCGTGGCCACCTCCAGTTACAGAGGAAACTCTGGCGAAATTTTTCAAAAAACCTAACACTTAGAATTATTTTCACTATAAGTGTTAGAGATACTTCTCGACATGTTTTCAAAATATAAGTTTCGCCACGACTTTATTTACAAAATATCGGAGGTGGGATTTCACAAAATAAAACGCGATAAATATATATTTAGTAAATATATTTATTTTTTTCACAACGTCACTTGTCAATTATTTTGTGAAGTGTATAAATATTATTTTTAGGGTGAAAATAATATTATCGAATGTTAACGAATCCAAAATAATACGAACGCCTCTACGATAAATACATAAGTTACGCCGGTAATTATTATTACCACTCGATCGTTAAAACGTAACTTACGCAATTTAAGGAAATATTTATGAACGCGTAATTTTAACAAAGTATTATTTTGGGAAAATCATATGAGTTAAAATATAATATTTTTGAGGAAAATAATTATATTTTGGAGTTAGGAATAAATATATATTAAGTGAGACTTAATAATATATTTCAAAGATTTATGAACACACATGTATTAAATCCCCCATCCTTGGGAAGGAAAATGATTACCAAGTATACAGAATGTAAACACGAAATAGTTGTCTAACTATTTCCCAAAAACTTAAACCTTAAAGCTAAGGCACGACCGTCCGTCTAATAGAGTTAGTACGTGTAGGTCGTCACACAGCTGCTTGATTTGGAGGTATACTTGGTAGAGACGCACCACTGTGAGTTCATGTCCCCCTTTTCTCTTAACTGTTTTCAGTTTTCTATACTACGGGGGTGAAATACATGTTACTTTGATTACAAGTACTTTATACATGGTATGGTTAGCATAAGGAGGTTTACTACTTAGATCATGTGAGTGGGTAGGAGCAACATGAGGCCATTAGTCCTCATGGTAGGACCGAGGGACAGGAGCGGTAGATCTATCTGGGTGTAGCGAGCCCAGCCCCAGGCCAAACTAGAAACGGACCTCGGGGTGACTTCGTGCCCGACGCATAAATCCGCTAGGTTTGAGTCTCCCTACTTGCACTTCACACATATCAATGGCCTTGCAAACCATTGGTGATCTCAATTCCCTTATTTGCTACATACCAGGACTATTTTTTATACTTACAAGGGTTTATTTACTCACTTATACATGAACTCGCTCAACATTATTGTTGATTTTTCAACTTACATGTATTTCAGGGAATTAAAGGATCTGGCGCGGTATGACACGTTTTCCCGCTGCACTAGTTACGAGGTCATCCGGGTTTAGGGAATGTGACTCTTTCCTGGACAAGTAGCAGTCCTTAGACTATGCTTATGTTATGTTGTGTTTGTTGAACAATGTCTATGTCGCTAGGATGTGTTTCCGTTAAGACAATGTTATTGTATTTGGTTTTTAAAACTTAATCGAATGGATGATCTTGCATGGTTTTATTTCATATAGCTTTGTTATGGTTAAGCTATGGTATTAAGAAGTCACACCAAATTAACCACGCTTCCGCAAAGCCAGGGTGTGACAGCTTGGTATCAGAGCTCTGATCATAGCGAACTAGGATTCTTTCTCGAGTCTAGACTATGATCACTAGGGCTCTCACGAAAACATTTTTACACTGCATACCACTTAAGTCCATATCCAAAACTTTTTATAAACAAATGTTGAGCACATTTTATTTATTATTTATAGGCTCGGTCTGGGAGGCCGAGGCTCGGTCTGAGAGGCCGAGGTAGTGGGCTAGTGGGACTAGGAGAATTGGCTAGTGGGACTAGGAAGAGCAGTCTGAGAGGCTGGGAGAATTGGCTAGTGGGACTAGGAGAATTGGCTAGTGGGACTAGGAAGAGCAGTCTGAGAGGCTGGGAGGCTAGTGGGACTAGGAGAACTATTTGAATGCTTACTTGGTGACTTATTTGATTATTTGATTGTATGATTGACTGTTTGTGCATGTTTGTGTTTATGTTACAGACACCATGGACACCTCTGGCACAGGTGACTCAGACACCACAGGACCTAGACCTATAGTATCAGATGACCTAGAGTCTTCAGAGCACGAGGTCCACACATCCGACGTTACTAGCACGGACGAGGACGACTTTCAGCCCTTTGCTTTACCTGATGGTGCTGATGAGCTCGCTGATGGCCCTTTGGCCGGGGACCTACCGTTAGTGGAGATCCCTGCTCCCATACCCTTAGCTGTTTATCCTGGTTACGATTTGCTTCTCGACGCCGACGATGATGGCGACGTCGATCTGTATGATGATGAGCCCTTAGAGGAGGATGTTCAGGGCGAGGCCCTTCTTGCTGCTGGTGATCTCTTGATGATCGCAGATGCCCCCGCCGAGGAGTCACCCGCTCACTCTCCGGTCCCAGACTCTTTCGAGTCTGTGGCCTCCGCACCTTCACACACCCAGAGTGCGCATCACTTCTCACATGGATCAGATCCCGACCAGGCATCCTCTGTTGCCCCTTTTCCTAGTTTTGCTTTCGACCACGATGATGTGGAGGATTCCGATCCTGTCTTTCCCCCAGGATTCGACCCAGATCAGGATATAGAGTTTATACCCATGGATCAGCCTATGGAGGATCCAGTAGACCCAGTAGACCCAGTTGATCCCATCGATCCCGAGTTTGATTTTGGGATGGCCTTTGATGACCCCGAGCCTGCCATGGCCCCTGAGCAGGTAGCCGCTCTAGACCCTGCGTTTGAGCACGACCCAGTTCATGCTGACGCACCTATTATTGAGCCTGTCATTGCTGACCCACCTATTGATGATCACCCAGTGGATGCTCCGTTGTTGGAGGGCGATCATGTCATTGCTGCTGATCATGTTGATCCCCCACTTATTGCTGATGCACCAGTTGACCCTCTTGTTGCACCTCACCATGATCCTATGCCAGTTCAGTTTGATCGTGCACTTTTTGAGGCACAGATGGACCCACGAGATGAGCACGCCCAGCATGGGTGGATTCCTGCTGATGACGAGGTCCCACCTATTCCCCCTCAGATCACTGATACCCGTCACGTTGATACCTCCTTTTCATTTCCTCGGTTTACACCTCCAGCGCGACCTGGAGAGGGTTCTTCGGCTCACCCTTTTGGACATGTACCGGTATCTATCCCTGCTATACCACCGTCTGCTACTTTTCCCCCTGTTTCTCCATTTCATGTGGCACCTTTTGATCCCACCAGTGAGCCGTTTCTCTGGTCATCACCACCTGCCATGCCACCGACCGACCCCTACCATTCTTTCCATATGGGGTATACTATTGAGGACGTTCTGATGTCTTTTGTCGCCCAGCACGAGGCACACACGCAGCGCATTCAGGAGCTTGAGTGAGCCCAGCCGCCGCCGTGTCAGTGCCAGGGTCAGACCCACTCTCCTTTGCAGCCCTCTCGACCTTTACCACCAGACTATGCTGCACGCCTTTTTGCCCTAGAGCAGCAGGTTGCTTCTTTCTTGCGTACCCAGAGAGCCATGGAGGAGGACTGGCTCCATTTACGTCGCTTGTTTTACACTCACTTTCCCCCTCCTCCACCGCCATCCGTGTAGAGCTCTTCAGTACCGTATGGGTAGACGCTGGTGAGAAGACGGCGATTGCTTTTGACTGCACAGCATTTTTGGAGACTACATTATGATTTTGACTTTTGTTGACATGTATTTGATGTACTGACACTAATTTGATATAGTTTTTGGACTAGGGTGATGTAGCCCTTAGTCGACTAATGTTGTATGACACTGTGATGTACTTGTACGCTTACTATGTGGTCTCAATATATGGCAATCGCAGTATTCTCATCATATTTGATGCTTGATTTTATTATTTATATTCTATGACATGGGATGTTGTGTGATTGATGTTTGTAACATGGGATGTTGTGTGATTGATATGATTATAACATGAGATGTTATGTACTATTACTATCATAATAAAGCGTACGTATTATAACATGGGATCTTTACTATGGCCTGACCAACGTAAACACATCTTTTAGAAGATGCCGCCAAAACGTCCAACGCCGATGCCTACCAATGAGGCAGAACTCCAACAAGTCATCGCTGCTGCCATCGCGCAATACGCCGCCTCGCAAGGAGGACCCAGCGGAAGCATCTCAAACAACAATGGCAACAACAATCCACCTCATGGTAATACTAAGACATTTAGACATACCATGACCTAATTGGATATCTTTAGCAAAGATGCTAATGCCGTTCACATGTTACAATGTGTGTGCAGGGTGCACCTACAAGCAGTTTCTAGACTGCAAACCGGTCAACTTTGATGGCACAGGAGGTGCTGTCGCCTTTGTTCGTTGGGCTGAGAAAACTGAATCTGTTCTTCGCATGAGCAAATGCGCACTAGATCAGCAAGTCACCTATATCTCGGGGCTATTCTTGGATGGAGCCCTCTCTTGGTGGAATTTGCAAGTACAGACACTTGGTGAAGCTGCTGCTACGTGCTAACCTGGACCGAACTGAAGGAACTTATGCGCAAAAAGTACTGCTCTCGCGCGGAAATCCAAAGATTGGAAACTGAGTTCTGGCATTTGAAAATGGAAGGTCCAAAGATCGCAGAATACGTTCAGAGGTTCCATGACTTATCACATGTGGTACCCTACATGGTCACTCCGGAGTTCAAGCGGATTGAACGTTTCATTTGGGGATTAGCTCCTCAAATCATAAGCATGGTGACCTCATCCAAGCCTGCGACAATTACTGAGGCAATTGATCTGAGCGTGGCTCTCACAGAGGAGGCTATTCGCCTGAACAAGTTCGATAATGCTGAGCCTAAGAAGAAAGAGACTCACGTCGAGTCATCAGGAGGTAACAAACGGAAGTTCTCGAACTTCAAGAAGGGCGCCAGTGTGGTGGTTAAGAAAGGAGGATCAGGCACGCCAGCTCAGGTTACAGCTGGTAGTGGAAAGAAAGGCAAAGGATATATGGGCACCCAGCCCAAGTGTAATACTTGCCAACGTCACCATTCTGGCCATTGTAGTGTGAAAGTATGCGAAGCATGTGGAAAGCCGGGCCACTTGAAGGACACTTGTTGGGCCACTGCTGGCCAGGGAGGCCAGGGAGGATTCGGAAACAGAAATAACAACCGGGGTGGGAATGGAAATCGCCCACAAGGAAACAATGGAGGTAATGAGAATCGAGGCAACAATGCTAATTAAGCGGGCGCCGTGAATCATAACCAAAGGAATAACCAAGCTGGAAATGGAGGTGGAAACGGGCAAAGACCTGGATGCTTTAACTGTGGTGATATCGGGCACTTTAAGAGGAACTGCCCAGAGTTAAACCAAGCCCGTGGAAGAGTGTTCCATATTGAAGCGAGGGAGGCGCGCCAGGATCCCAATGTCGTTACTGGTACGTTCCCTGTAAACCAACGCTATGCATCCGTTTTATTTGATACTGGCACCGATTATAGCTTCGTATCGTTAGAATTTAAGAATATGCTTGGTTTAGCCGCTAGTAAATTAGATATTCCGTACTCAATCGAATTGGCTAATGGAAAGATAGTAGAGGCCAATGAAGTTATCAGAGGCTGTGTGATCGAATTGGGAGAGCGTGAGTTTGCTTTGGATCTACTACCAGTCCAGTTGGGAAGCTTCGACGTGGTGGTAGGAATGGATTGGTTATCAGGCAACAAGGCTGAAATAGTTTGTCACGAAAAGGTCGTTCGTATCCCAACCGAAGATGGCGAAACAATTATGGTTCACAGGGAGAAGCGTGATACGCCGTTAAGAATTATCAGCTGCCTGAAAGCGCGAAAGTGTTTGCAGAAGGGATGTGTTGTCTTCCTAGCACACATTGTGGATAAGAAGGCTGCTGAGCCGAGAATAGAAGACATCCCTGTCGTGAGGGAATATCCCGAAGTCTTCCCAGAGGACTTACCTGGACTGCCACCTCAGAGACAAGTAGAGTTCCGCATTGACTTAGTTCCAGGCGCCGCACCTGTGGCTAAGGCACCTTATAGACTTACTCCGTCTGAGATGCAGGAACTGTCGACACAACTTCAAGAGTTGTTAGACAAGGGATTTATCCGACCAAGCTTCTCGCCTTGGGGAGCTCCGGTCCTGTTTGTCAAGAAGAAGGACGGTAGTTTTCGAATGTGCATCGACTACCGGGAGCTGAACAAGCTGACGATCAAGAATAGATATCCTCTGCCAATAATTGATGATCTGTTTGATCAACTGCAAGGCTCAAGCTTTTATTCAAAGATCGATCTTCGATCTGGATACCATCAGTTTGTGACAACCCGCACTAAACCAGGTATCCGTACAACTTAACTAATGATTAATTACTACTTGATTACTGTGCTTGTTTGAACTAGCTGATAAACTGCTACCTGCATACTGATACATGCACTTACTTGCATCATACTTTACTTGCTGTCACTACATTATTTACATACTGGACCCTAGTGACAAACATGATGCACAAAAAGCACAGTAGCACTAAACGGATACACAGTGAACATGCTGATATAACCAGCATCAGGCAGACACTGCCTCTAAGGCCTGTTAAGAGCCTCATATATTTTGGCTACACTGGTAGTGAGTGTAGGAATATAAGGGTTATGGTACCGCGTCTCTAGGGATAAGATACACTGATTCGGATGTGCCTAAAACGTACTTTAAGTACCAAACACAGCACTTTAATAATTTAACCAGCTTCTAGCTGACTAGTAAAGTGCCAGAAAATGAGAAAATAACACTAGACACTTTCTAAAGTGTCGGGAAAACAAGTTGTGTCACTAAAAATGTAATAACGACACTTTAAAGCCTTTTGTAATGCTTTAACGGATTACTATCCAACCGGACACCCGGACTTTACCCGGAACATGAAAATATTACTATTTTCACTAAATATATTTTTCTGAGCTAGTTAGGGTCCCTGATTACCCTAACACCCGTCATAACATGCAACTTACAACTAACGAGGTTAAATGTTTAACTTACCTATTTAACCTAAACTAATCACCTAACTATCTAGTCAAGATCGAACTAACCCCACCCCCCATACCCTAACCGGCCCTAAACCATGGGGGACACCATGGTACAAATCTTGATTATTTTATTTAGGTGTGTATAGTATCATGGTGACATATGAACCAATGGATAATGCACCTTAATCTTGCCTATAAATACATACTAACACATGGGTTAATCACTTCACATTTCCACCAACAAAATTATTCTCTCTTCTCTTCTCTACCTCTCGGCCGAACCCCCTCCACTACACCACCATATTTTCGGTTTTTGATCTCTACATTCCATCATCATACAAACATCACAAGTCGCGGATTAGGAGCTCTTGTGCACTCGGAACACGAAGGACCTCAACCGTTAGCTTTTATCCACGCGTTTTTCATCACGATTCTTCCCTAGCCCCGAGCTAGAGGTATATTGTTTAAAACTCATATTTAAGCATGTCTAAAGTGGTTAAAAGAACTTTCGTCGGTTAAATATCGTAAACATGCGTTTTGAAACTTTAAAGTCTAGTAAAAACTATAAAAGTGGTGGTTAATAGCATATAACTTGTGTAAAAGTTGTAGTATTTGAGATTTGTGTTTATCTAGACCCGATCTATGATGTGGTAGCTCGGATCTCCGTTTAACCCGACTTTGTAAGATCATGTATCTTCACATAAGCTCGTTTTTGACTAAATACAAGGGTTAAAGGTGAAACTCTACCACACAAGATACATGAACTTGTGTAAAAATATTTTACTTGTGTAAAAGTGATTTAACCGGTACAATGGTGTTTAAAACTAGCGGATCTACGTATCCGCAAGTGGTATTTTTGAAAGACCACACTTTAAAGAAATCATGTTTTTCTAAAGATGGATCTTACACTAATAAATATGATTTTATAAACCACAAGTGTGTAGACACTTGTGAAATGAAGAGATCCGACAAATAACTATTTTTGGGAAAAATGACTAGAAGTTGTAAAGACGGATTTCTCTAAACACGGGGTTTCTACAAGATTAAAGTTACTTTATATAAAGATCTACATATATAAAGGGTGTTTACACTATAGATTCGGAAAAACTACAAGTTCATGCGATTAGGCAAATTTACATACTTGTCGACTAGTTTGTTGTTTCGGAAATTGTTTGATTGAATAAAGAAGATTGTTGAATTGATTTGTTAAAAGAAAATGATACGCTTGAAAGCGTGGCCACCTCCAGTTACAGAGGAAACTCTGGCGAAATTTTCTAAAAACCTAACACTTAGGCTTATTTACACAACAAGTGTTAGAACTATTTTTGGACATATTTTCGAAACATAAATTTCGCCAGCACTATATTTTACTACATATCCGGAGGTGGGATTTTCACAAGGATTAACGTGATAAATATATTTGTCACAACACTGTTTATGATTATTTTGTGAAATACATAAATATTATTTTAGAGTAAAAATAATATTTACAAGCGTTAATGATTCCAAAACTTTACGAACGCTTCCACAAACATATAAGTTACACCGGTAATTACATTACCACAAGATTGATAAAACGTAACTTACGCACATGTATTGTATCCCCCATCCTTGGGAAGGAGAATAACTACCAAGTGTATACGGAACATAAACACGAAATAGTTGTCTAACTATTTCCCAAAGACATAAACTATAAAGCTAAGGCACGGCCGTCCGTCTAATAGAATTAGCACTTGTAGGTCGTTGCACAGCTTACTGTATTGGAGACACTTGGTAGAGACGCGCATTCACTGTGAGTTCATGTCCCCCTTTTCTCTAACTGTTTTCAGTTTACTTAACTGCGGGGGTGAAATACATGTTACTTTGTTTACAAGTACTTTATACACGGTATGAATTACGTAAGGAGGTTTAGATCATGTGAATGGGTAGTTAGAACACCGAGGGACTCGAGCGGTAGATCTATCTGGGTGTAGCGAGCCCAGCTCCCGGTCCAACAGAACAGGCCTCTCGGAGGACTAACAGAACGGACCTGGAGTGACTTGGTACCCAACGCAAAAATCGGCTAGGGTTGTGTCTTTCCTACTTGCATTTCACAACATGCTAATGGCCTTGCAAACCATTGGTGATCACAAGTCCTCTTACACTGCTACATACCAGGAAACTTTTATACTTACAAGTGTTTTTACTTACTCACTTGCACATGAACTCGCTCAACATTATTGTTGATTTTTCAACTCACATGTATTTCAGGAAATTAAACGGATCTGGCACGGTATGGAACGTTTTCCGCTGCACTTGTCATGAAGTCATCATGGTTTAGGGGATGTGTCTCTTTCCTGGACAAGACACAGTCCTTGAACCACGTTTATGTTATGTTTTAATTTGTAAGGTTGTTGAACAAGGTTATGATTGTTGGTTAAAACAATGGTACTGTATTTTGTTTTCCAAACTTAATAGATGACTTGCATGGTTTTTAAATTCATATAGCTTGTTATGGTTAAGCTATGGTATTAAGAAGTCACACCAAAATTAACCACGCTTCCGCAAAGCCAGGGTGTGACAGCTTGGTATCAGAGCTCTGATCATAGCGAACTAGGATTCTGTCTCGAGTCTAGACTATGATCACTAGGGCTCTCACGAAAACATTTTTCTGCATACCACTTAAGTCCAGATCCACAACTTTTTACAAACAAATGTTGAGCACATTTTATTTATTTATAGGCTCAGCTTGGAGGGCTGAGGATCGATCTGGAGGATCGAAGTGATCGAGGTAGTTGAGCACGTTGGTTTGTTATAGGATCGATCTGGAGGATCGAGGTGATTAAGGTAGTTGAGCACGTTGATTTGTTATAGGTTCGATCTGGAGGATCGAGGTTTGGTTTAAGTGAAGGATAGAGCAGTCTTGTAGACTGGATGGTTTTGGCTAGTAAGACTAGGAGGATTATGTGATGCCTTACTTGATGACTTATGTGATTACTTGATTTGTGATTGACTATTTGTGCATGTTTGTGTATATGTTACAGACACATGGATTCTGCAGACACTGGTGGTTCAGGCACCACAGGCCCGAGGCCTATCGTTTCAGACGACATTGAGTCATCGGAGCACGAGGTTTATACGTCAGACTTCACCAGCATGGATGATGATGACTTTCAGCCATTCGCCTTACCCGACGACGTTGATGAGCTCCCAGTTGATCTTCCAGCCGGGGATCTACCACTGGCACTGATCCCTGCTCCTATACCGCTGGCTGCGTACCCAGCTTACGATTTACCCATCGACGACGAGGAGGACGACGTCGATATGTTTGAGGAGGAGCCTTTGGAGGATGCTCAGGGCGAGGCCCTACCTGCTGTTGCTCCCTTACTGATCGCAGATGCTCCGGCTGCGGAGTCACCTGCTCATTCCCCAGTAGCGGACTCCTTTGAGTCTGTGGCTTCTGTACCCACACATGCTCATAGTGCGCAGCACTTCTCTTATGGGTCCGATTCTGACCAGGCTTTTTCTGTTGCTCCCATACCTGGACTTGTTTTTGACCATGACGACGAGGGGGATTCAGATCCTGTGTTTCCACCAGGATTTGATCCTGACCGTGATTTAGAGTTTGTCCCGATGGACGAGTTGATGGAGGATCCAGCAGATCCTATTGATCCTTTTGATCCGATTGATCCCGATTTTGATGTTGACATGGCATTTGATGACTTTGAGCCTGCCATTGCTCCTGAGCAGGCAGCTGCCCTTGACCCTTTACCAGAGCATGACCCTGTGCATGCTGATGTACCTTTTGAGCCCATTGCTGATGATCACCACATAGATGTTCCTGTCGATCCCATTGGTCCTTTACCCGTTATTGCTGTACCAGTTGACCCTCCTTTCGAGCCCTTGGCACCCGTTCACCCTGTTGTTGCTCCCTTATTTGATCCCGTTCCCCTAGAGCCCGGACATGCACCGTTCGCGGCACATATGGATCCACCGGATGAGTCTGCACAGCATGGCTGGATACCGGCAGACGAGGACGTTCCCCCATTCCCTCCGCAGATTCCTGTTGCACCACATGTTGACTTTTCATTTCAGGTTCCTATGTTTATACCTCCAGCAGGGCCTGGAGAGGGTTCGTCAGCCCACCCATCAGGGCATGTACCGATGCCCATGCCTTTCATGCCTCAGATTCCATTTGTCCCACCCACTACTGCTCCTTTTGGTGTGGCACCCTTTGACCCCACACGTGAGCCACTGCTGTGGTCACCGTTTTCCCCTATGCCACCCACTGATCCATACCACCGGTCCTACGTGGGACACACCATCGAGGATGTTTTGATGTCGTTTGTATACCAGCATGAGTCGCACGAGCAGCGACTACAGGAGTTGGAGAGAGCCCCTCTGCAGCCATGTCAGTGCCATGGCCGGGTACCCTCTCCGTTGCAGCCATCACGACCTTTACCCCCTGACTATGCTGCTCGTCTTACTACTTTGGAGCAGCAGATTGCTTCCATTATTCGCACACAGCAGGCGATGGAGGCGGACTGGTTACAGTTGCGCCGTTTGTTTTATACCATTTTCCCCCTCCTCCACCACCATCTGCTTAGAGCTCATCGGTGCCACTTGGGTAGGCGAAGTGAGAAGGCGGCGATTGCTTTTTGACTGCACAGCATTTTGGGGAGACCACGTTATGACTTGACTTTTGTTATGTACTTGATATTGTATTGATACTGATGTAGCTTTTGACAGGGGTGATGTAGCCCCTAGTGATTGATGATTGTATGTATACACTTACGATGTGGTCTCATTTATATGGCAATCGCAGTTTTCTCACCATATTTGGATTCGCTTGATTACTTGTTTATATTTTATGACATGGGATGTTGTGTGATTGATATTTGTGATGTGTGATAACATGAGACGTTATGTGATTATACTACCGTTATATATGTACACTATATTACGAACTGATCTACATATTATAACAACGGAGCCTTACTATGGCCTAACCAACTTAAACCATCTTTTAGAAGATGCCGCCAAGACGCGAACCAAACATGCCAACAAATGAGGCAGAACTCCAGCAGATTATTGCTGCTGCCATAGCACAGTACGCAGCATCTCAGCCAGGAGCAAGCGGAAGTGTTAACCAAGGCAATAACAATCCACCACACGGTAATACCACGCCATTCGAACCTACCATGTCCTAGCTGGACATCTTTAGCAATGATGCTAATGCCAAACACATGTTTTAACATACGTGCAGGATGCACCTACAAGCAGTTCTTAGACTGCAAACCAGTTAACTTCGATGGCACAGGAGGTGCAGTTGCCTTTACCCGCTGGGCTGAGAAAACCGATTCTGTGTTACGCATGAGCAAGTGTGCCGAGGATCAGCAAGTCACGTACATTTCAGGGCTATTTCTAGATGGAGCCCTATCCTGGTGGAACCTACAAGTACAAACTCTAGGCGAAACTGCCGCCTACGCCCTGACTTGGGCCGAATTGAAAGAATTGATGCGCAAAAAGTACTGTTCACGCGCAGAAATTCAAAGGTTAGAGACTGAATTTTGGCACTTAAAGATGGATGGACCAAGGATTGCGGAATACGTCCAGAGGTTTCACGACTTATCTCAAGTGGTTCCTTACATGGTTACGCCTGAATACAAGCGAATCGAGCGCTTCATTTGGGGTTTGGCTCCCCAAATAATAAGCATGGTAACCTCCTCCAAACCAGCGACTATCACTGAAGCCATCGATTTGAGCGTGGCTCTCACCGAGGAGGCGATTCGTCTAAACAGGTTTGGTGATGCTAAGGCAAAGGAGAAAGAGACTCATGTTGAGTCATCAGGAAGTAACAAAAGAAAGTTTTCAAACTTCAAACAAAGTGTTAGCGGTGATGGTAAGAGAGGAGCACCAAACACGCCCGCTCAGGGTACGACTGGCAGTGGAAGGAAAGGAAGGGGATATATGGGCACCCAGCCCAAGTGTAACGCCTGCCAGCGTCACCATTCTGGTCAATGTGGGCTAAAAGTATGTGAGGTGTGTGGGAAACGTGGTCATTCTAAGGATACTTGTTGGGTCCCTGCCGGCCGCGGAGGCCAGGGAGGATATGGACATAGGAATGATAACTGTGGTGGAAATGGAAACCGCCTACCAGGAAACTTTGGAGGAAACAGAAACCGAGGCAACAATGCAAACCAGGCTGGCAATGCCAACCAGATCAACACCCCAGCTGGAAATGGGGATGGTAATGGGCAGAGGCTCGGATGTTATAACTGCGGGGAAATCGGGCATTTTAAGAAGAACTGCCCAACACTGAATCAAGCCCGTGGTAGAGTGTTCCAACTAGAAGCCAGGGAAGCACGCCAAGATCCAAATGTTGTTACGGGTACGTTCCCTATCAATCAACGCTATGCATCCGTTTTATTTGATACTGGTGCCGATTATAGCTTCGTATCGTTAGAATTTAAGAATATGCTTGGGTTAGCTGCTAATAAGTTAGACATTCCCTACTCGATCGAATTAGCTAATGGAAAGTTAGTTGGAGCCGACGAAGTAATCAGAGGTTGTGTGATAGAATTGGGAGAACGCGAGTTTACGTTGGATCTACTACCAGTCCAATTGGGAAGCTTCGACGTGGTGGTAGGAATGGATTGGTTATCTGGAAACAAGGCTGAGATAGTATGTCACGAGAAAGTTGTTCGTATCCCAACCGATGATGGCGAGACAATTGTGGTTCACGGAGAGAAGCGTGACACGCCGCTAAGATTTATCAGCTGCTTGAAAGCAAGGAAGTGTTTACAGAAAGGATGTGTTGCTTTTCTGGCACACATCGTAGACAAGAAGGCTGCTGAGCCAACAATCGAGGACATCCCTGTCGTAAGGGAGTATCCAGAAGTCTTCCCAGAAGACTTACCCGGACTGCCACCTCAGAGGCAAGTGGAGTTTCACATTGACTTAGTTCCAGGCGCAGCGCCTGTAGCTAAGGCACCGTACAGACTTGCTCCGTCTGAAATGCAGGAATTGTCGACACAACTGCAAGAGTTGTTAGACAAGGGTTTTATCCGACCAAGCTTCTCGCCTTGGGGAGCTCCAGTCTTGTTTGTCAAGAAGAAGGACGGAAGTTTCCGCATGTGTATTGACTACAGAGAATTGAACAAGCTAACGATCAAGAACAGGTATCCTCTGCCAAGAATCGATGATCTGTTCGACCAACTTCAAGGCTCAAGCTGTTACTCTAAGATCGATCTTCGATCTGGATACCATCAATTAAGGATACAGGAGGAAAGTATCCCGAAAACAGCCTTCCGAACTCGTTATGGACACTACGAGTTCCTCGTTATGCCATTTGGTTTGACAAACGCGCCTGCGGTATTCATGGATCTAATGAATAGGGTTTGCAAGCCATACTTAGACAAATTCGTGATTGTATTCATCGACGACATCCTGATTTACTCAAAGACGAAGGCTGAACACGAACAACATCTTAGAACCATACTGGAGCTGCTAAAGAAGGAACAGCTGTACGCCAAATTCTCCAAGTGCGAGTTTTGGCTACGCGAAGTCCAGTTTCTTGGACATGTGGTTAATGGGGATGGAATTCATGTTGATCCCACAAAGATCGAGGCAATCAAAAATTGGGAAACGCCTACAACGCCAACCGAGATTCGGCAATTCTTGGGTTTGGCTGGCTACTATCGGAGGTTCATCGAGGATTTCTCGAAAATCGCTCAACCTTTGACGCTCCTCACGCAGAAGGACAAGACGTTTGATTGGGGAATCAAACAGGATGAAGCATTTCAGATATTGAAGGGTAAGCTTTGTAACGCGCCAATCTTAGCTCTACCAGAAGGTACTGATGACTTTGTGGTATACTGCGACGCATCGCGTCAAGGACTGGGTTGTGTGTTGATGCAACGCCAAAAGGTCATTGCTTACGCATCACGCCAACTGAAAGTGCACGAAAAGAATTATACCACACACGATTTAGAGCTTGGCGCAGTGGTTTTTGCTTTAAAGATCTGGAGACACTACCTGTATGGTACGAAGTGCACAATCTTCACAGATCACAAAAGCCTACAGCATATATTCAACCAGAAGGAGTTGAATATGAGGCAAAGACGATGGGTTGAATTATTAAACGACTACGACTGCGAGATAAAGTATCACCCAGGGAAGGCGAATGTAGTTGCCGATGCCCTAAGTCGTAAGGAAAGAATCAAGCCCATAAGGGTTAGAGCTTTGGAAATGATCATACGAACCGATCTTTCCTCGCGCATTCGTGCTGCACAAAAGGAAGCTCTCAAGGAGGGAAACCTTGAGGAAGAATATCTCCGTGGAATGGAGAAGCTTTTGATACCAAACGAGGAAGGGACGTTATGTTTTGAGAAAAGGATTTGGGTTCCTCTGTTTGGTGGATTAAGGGAAGTTATTTTCGACGAAGCGCACAAGTCACGGTACTCTATCCACCCTGGATCAGATAAGATGTACCAGGATCTCAAAGATTACTATTGGTGGCCTAGGATGAAAGGCGACGTTGCTGTTTACGTGAGCAAATGTTTAACGTGCGCTAAAGTCAAGGCGGAATACCAGAAGCCTTCGGGACTTCTGCAACAACCTGAGATTCCCAAGTGGAAGTGGGAACAAATCTCAATGGATTTTGTTACGAAACTACCAAGAACGCCAAGAGGCCATGATATGATTTGGGTGATTGTTGACCGCCTAACAAAATCCGCACACTTTCTGCCAATCAAGGAGAAAGACAGTACTAGTAAACTAGCGGAAATTTACATGAGAGAGATCGTAGCACGTCATGGAGTACCACTCTCGATCATCTCTGATAGAGACGGAAGATTTGTGTCAAGAATATGGCAATCTTTCCAAGAATCTTTTGGCTCACAATTGAATCTGAGCACTGCGTTCCATCCGCAAACTGACGGCCAGAGCGAGCGAACGATACAAACTTTGGAAGACATGCTGAGGGCATGTGTTATGGATTTAGGCGGTAGCTGGGATAAACACTTACCTTTGGTCGAATTTTCATACAACAACAGCTACCACACCAGTATTGGTGTCGCGCCATTTGAGGCCCTATACGGACGCAAGTGCCGATCACCACTATGTTGGTCTGACGCAGGTGATAGGCAGCTTGCTGGTCCCGAGATCGTCCAAGAGACGACAGACAAGATCGCACAAATTCTTAAACGCATCGAAGCCGCTCGCCACAGACAAAATGTTTATGATTATTTTGTGAAATACATAAATATTATTTTGTTAAAAGAAAATGATACGCTTGAAAGCGTGGCCACCTCCAGTTACAGAGGAAACTCTGGCGAAATTTTCTAAAAACCTAACACTTAGGCTTATTTACACAACAAGTGTTAGAACTATTTTTGGACATATTTTCGAAACATAAATTTCGCCAGCACTATATTTTACTACATATCCGGAGGTGGGATTTTCACAAGGATTAACGTGATAAATATATTTGTCACAACACTGTTTATGATTATTTTGTGAAATACATAAATATTATTTTAGAGTAAAAATAATATTTACAAGCGTTAATGATTCCAAAACTTTACGAACGCTTCCACAAACATATAAGTTACACCGGTAATTACATTACCACAAGATTGATAAAACGTAACTTACGCACATGTATTGTATCCCCCATCCTTGGGAAGGAGAATAACTACCAAGTGTATACGGAACATAAACACGAAATAGTTGTCTAACTATTTCCCAAAGACATAAACTATAAAGCTAAGGCACGGCCGTCCGTCTAATAGAATTAGCACTTGTAGGTCGTTGCACAGCTTACTGTATTGGAGACACTTGGTAGAGACGCGCATTCACTGTGAGTTCATGTCCCCCTTTTCTCTAACTGTTTTCAGTTTACTTAACTGCGGGGGTGAAATACATGTTACTTTGTTTACAAGTACTTTATACACGGTATGAATTACGTAAGGAGGTTTAGATCATGTGAATGGGTAGTTAGAACACCGAGGGACTCGAGCGGTAGATCTATCTGGGTGTAGCGAGCCCAGCTCCCGGTCCAACAGAACAGGCCTCTCGGAGGACTAACAGAACGGACCTGGAGTGACTTGGTACCCAACGCAAAAATCGGCTAGGGTTGTGTCTTTCCTACTTGCATTTCACAACATGCTAATGGCCTTGCAAACCATTGGTGATCACAAGTCCTCTTACACTGCTACATACCAGGAAACTTTTATACTTACAAGTGTTTTTACTTACTCACTTGCACATGAACTCGCTCAACATTATTGTTGATTTTTCAACTCACATGTATTTCAGGAAATTAAACGGATCTGGCACGGTATGGAACGTTTTCCGCTGCACTTGTCATGAAGTCATCAGGGTTTAGGGGATGTGTCTCTTTCCTGGACAAGACACAGTCCTTGAACCACGTTTATGTTATGTTTTAATTTGTAAGGTTGTTGAACAAGGTTATGATTGTTGGTTAAAACAATGGTACTGTATTTTGTTTTCAAAACTTAATAGATGACTTGCATGGTTTTTAAATTCATATAGCTTGTTATGGTTAAGCTATGGTATTAAGAAGTCACACCAAAATTAACCACACTTCCGCAAAGCCAGGGTGTGACACAGTTAAGGATACAAGAGGAGAGTATCCCAAAGACAGCCTTCAGAACTCGTTATGGGCACTACGAGTTCCTAGTTATGCCGTTTGGGTTGACAAACGCACGTGCAGTCTTTATGGATTTGATGAATAGAGTATGCAAGCCGTACTTGGACAAGTTCGTGATTGTGTTCATCGACGACATCTTGATTTATTCAAGGACAAAGGCTGAGCACGAACAACATCTAAGAGCTATTTTGGAGCTGCTGAAGAAAGAACAGCTGTATGCCAAGTTCTCTAAGTGCGAGTTTTGGCTACGAGAAGTACAATTCCTTGGGCACGTGGTAAATGGAGATGGAATCCACGTGGATTCCACCAAGATCGAAGCAATTAAGAATTGGGAAACGCCAAAGACGCCAACCGAGATTCGACAATTCTTGGGTTTGGCTGGCTACTATCGAAGATTCATTGAGGATTTTTCAAAAATCGCTCAACCATTGACGCTCCTCACGCAGAAAGATAAGAAGTTTGATTGGGGAATCAAACAGGAAGAAGCGTTCCAGATATTGAAGGATAAGCTCTGCAATGCGCCAATCTTAGCACTACCGGAAGGTACAGATGATTTTGTGGTATACTGCGACGCTTCGTGTCAAGGATTGGGTTGCGTGTTGATGCAACGCCAAAAGATTATTGCTTACGCATCATGTCAATTGAAAGTGCACGAAAAGAACTATACCACACATGATTTGGAACTTGGCGCAGTGGTATTTTCATTAAAGATCTGGAGACACTACCTTTATGGTACAAAGTGTACAATTTTTACAGATCACAAGAGCCTACAACACATATTCAACCAGAAGGAGCTGAATATGAGGCAAAGACGTTGGGTTGAGTTGCTGAACGATTACGACTGCGAGATAAAGTATCATCCAGGGAAGGCGAATGTGGTCGCCGATGCCCTAAGTCGAAAGGAGAGGATCAAGCCCATAAGGGTTAGGGCTTTATAAATGATTATCCGAACCGATCTTTCCTTGCGCATTCGTGCCTCGCAGAAACAAGCTCTCAAGGAAGGAAACCTTGAAGAAGAATATCTCCGTGGGATGGAGAAGCTACTGGTACCAAATGAGGAAGGAACGTTATGTTTTGAGAAAAGGATTTGGGTTCCTTTGTTTGGAGGTTTAAGGAAGGTTATTTTCGATGAAGCTCACAAGTCGCGGTACTCTATCCACCCTGGAGCGGATAAGATGTACCAGGATCTCAAAGATTATTATTGGTGGCCTAGGATGAAAGGCGATGTTGCTGTATATGTGAGCAAATGTTTAACATGCGCTAAGGTTAAAGCCGAATATCAGAAGCCTTCAGGACTTCTGCAACAACCCGAGATTCCCAAGTGGAAATGGGAACAAATCTCCATGGATTTTATTACAAAGTTGCCAAGAACGCCAAGAGGCCATGATACTATTTGGGTGATAGTTGACCGCCTAACAAAGTCCGCGCACTTCTTGCCAATCAAAGAGAAGGATAATACGAGCAAGTTGGCCGAAATATACATGAGAGAGATCGTCGCACGTCATGGAGTGCCTCTCTCGATCATCTCTGATAGAGACGGAAGGTTTGTGTCAAGGATATGGAAATCCTTCCAAGAAGCTTTTGGCTCACAATTAAATCTGAGCACGGCATTTCACCCTCAGACCGACGATCAAAGTGAACAGACTATTCAGACCTTGGAAGATATGCTGAGAGCATGCGTTATGGATTTGGGCGGTAGCTGGGATAAGCATTTGCCACTGGTCGAATTTTCATACAACAACAGCTACCACACCAGTATTGGTGCCGCGCCATTCGAAGCTCTTTACGGACGCAAGTGTCGATCACCCCTATGTTGGGCTGACGCAGGTGATAGACAGCTTGTTGGTCCCGAAATCGTCAAAGAGACGACAGACAAGATTGCGCAGATCCGAAAACGCATCGAAGCAGCTCGTGAAAGGCAGAAAGCCTATGCAGATCCAAACCGGAAACACTTAGAAATCCAAGTTGGAGATATGGTTTTACTGAAAGTTTCACCCTGGAAGGGTGTGGCACGCTTCGGAAAGCGTGGAAAGTTAAATCCGCGCTACATTGGTCCTTTCAGAATTTTGGAAAGAATAGGACTAGTAGCATACAAGCTGGACTTGCCTGCCGAACTCCATTCAGTTCACGATACATTTCATGTATCCAACCTGAAGAAAAGTCCAACTCAAGATACCATTGCCATTCCCATCGACGAGATTCATGTTGACGACACGCTCCATTTCGTTGAAGAACCGATTGAGGTTACGGATTGGAAAGTAAACAAGACCCGCCGGAGCAGTGTCAAGCTCGTCAAGGTTCGTTGGAATGCCAGACATGGTCCTGAATACACATGGGAGCGTGAGGACCGGATGAAAGAGAAATACCCCCACCTATTTCCTAAGAACCCTGCATCTACAAGCAGAACTTAAAATTTCAGGACGAAATTTTTCTAGCGGGGGGAGAATGTGACAACCCTCACTAAACCAGGTATCCATACGACTTAATTAATAATTAATTACTACTTAATTACTGTGCTTGTTTGAAATTACTGATGAACTGCTACTTGATTTCTGATACATGCATATACCTGCATCATACTTTACTTACCGTCATTACATTATTTACATGCTGAACCTTAGTGACAAACATGATGCACCAAAAGTACAGTAGCACAATGAACGGATAACCTATTGAACATGCTAATAAAGCCAGCATCAGGCAGACACTGCCTCTAAGGCCTGTATGAGCCAGAAATATTTTACTACACTAGTGGTGAGTGTAGGGATACAAGGGTTGTAGAAATGCGTCTCTAGGAATAAGTTACAACGACTGGATGTGCCTAAAACGTGCTCTAAGTACAAGATTCAGCACTTTAACATAAAAATTCAGCATTTGGCTAACTAATAAAGTGCCAAGACACGAGGAAAATATTCCCGACACTTTGGAGGAATAAGTTGTGTCACTAAAAATGGTATTAACGACACTTTAAAGCTTGTTTAACGCTTTAACGGATTACTATCCAACCGAACAACCGGACTATACCCGGAACATGAAAATATTGTTAATAACATTACTTATCTTTTTCTGAGCCAGTTAGGGTCCCTGAATACCCTAACACCCGCAATAAAGCACAACACACTATTAACCGGGTTAATCACTTAACTAACCTAGATTAACCTAACTATTATCTAACTAATTAGTTAGAAATGAACTAGCTACCCCCCCTGGCCGATTTCAGTCACATTGTGACCATCAATTGTACCATTTTGATTATTATATTCTAAGTTGTCTAATATCAAGACAACACATGAACCTTTGGGTAATTCACTTGTTAATTGTCTATAAGAACACTACATGATCCATCATTCTTTCCAACACTTAACAACACACAAACACTCCCTCCCTCTCTCTCTCTCTCAAAGGCTTCGGCCGAACACCCCCTCTACATTCATCATATTTTTCGGTTTTGATCACCTCATCTCAAGACCATTCGAGTGTCAAGGATCCCGTATAAGAAGGCTTGGTGCATTCGGAGCTCAAAGGACCTCACTCTATTGCTTTTATCCTCTCATTTTGCGCTTAGATACTTCCCTAGCCTCGAGCTAGTAGTAAGTTGCTATAATCACCCTCTCGAACTATTTTGAAGTGGTTAATATGATTTGTAACGGTTAAAACTCGTAATCTTACAAAATGACACACAAAAGTTTACTAAAAATGCTTGTAATGATGGTTAAAAGCTCATATGTTGTGTAAATCTTGTAGTAGTTGATTTGTGTAATTATTTGGACCCGATCTATGTTGTGGTAGCTCGGATCGTCATTTAACCCGGGGTGGTCATGATCATGGATCATGACATAAGGTTGTTTTGGAAGTAACAAGGGTTAAAGGATGAAACTCTACCACACACGAATCATGAACTTGTGTAAAAGCGATTTTGCTTGTGAAATAGTGTTTAAAACTAGTAGATCTACGTATCTACAAGCGGTATTTTCAAAGAACCAAGTATCAAAGAAATCATGTTTTCTAAAGACGGATCTTACACTAACACGAATGATTTTTAGAACACACAAGTGTGTAAACACTTGTGTAGCACACACCTTCGACAAAATAACTACTTTTGAAAAAGACGACGAGAAGTTGTAAAGACGGAATTTCCCTAAAAACGAGGTTTTTACGAAATCGGATTGCTTTATATAAAGATCCGCTTAAAGTATTGGGATTTACATCATAGTGTTGGAAAAACTACAAGTTTATGAGATTCTTGCGAATTACATGTTTATTAACTAGTTTGATGCGTTGAATATTGTTTTGGTTAAATAAGAAAAATGGTTGATTTGATTTATAAAAGAAAAAGATACGCTTGAAAGCGTGGCCACCTCCGGTTACAGAGGAAACTCTGGCGAAATTTTTCTAAAAACCTAACACTTAGAATTATTTTCACTATAAGTGTTAGTGATACTTCTCGACATGTTTTCAAAATATAAGTTTCGCCACGACTTTATTTACAAAATATCGGAGGTGGGATTTCACAAAATAAAACGCGATAAATATATATTTAGTAAATATATTTATTTTTTTCACAACGTCACTTGTCAATTATTTTGTGAAGTGTATAAATATTATTTTTAGGGTGAAAATAATATTATCGAATCCAAAATAATACGAACGCCTCTACGATAAATACATAAGTTACGCCGGTAATTATTATTACCACTCGATCGTTAAAACGTAACTTACGCAATTTAAGGAAATATTTATGAACGCGTAATTTTAACAAAGTATTATTTTGGGAAAATCATATGAGTTAAAATATAATATTTTTGAGGAAAATAATTATATTTTGGAGTTAGGAATAAATATATATTAAGTGAGACTTAATAATATATTTCAAAGATTTACGAACACACATGTATTAAATCCCCCATCCTTGGGAAGGAAAATGATTACCAAGTATACAGAATGTAAACACGAAATAGTTGTCTAACTATTTCCCAAAAACTTAAACCTTAAAGCTAAGGCACGGCCGTCCGTCTAATAGAGTTAGTACGTGTAGGTCGTCACACAGCTGCTTGATTTGGAGGTATACTTGGTAGAGACGCACCACTGTGAGTTCATGTCCCCCTTTTCTCTTAACTGTTTTCAGTTTTCTAAACTACGTGGGTGAAATACATGTTACTTTGATTACAAGTACTTTATACATGGTATGGTTAGCGTAAGGAGGTTTACTACTTAGATCATGTGAGTGGGTAGGAGCAACATGAGGCCATTAGTCCTCATGGTAGGACCGAGGGACAGGAGCGGTAGATCTATCTGGGTGTAGCGAGCCCAACCCCAGGCCAAACTAGAAACGGACCTCGGAGTGACTTCGTGCCCGACGCATAAATCCGCTAGGTTTGAGTCTCCCTACTTGCACTTCACACAAATCAATGGCATTGCAAACCATTGGTGATCTCAATTCCCTTATTT
Organism: Helianthus tuberosus; assembly: GCA_030545235.1. Lineage (NCBI taxonomy): Eukaryota > Viridiplantae > Streptophyta > Magnoliopsida > Asterales > Asteraceae > Helianthus > Helianthus tuberosus. The sequence continues at coordinate 92,166,974 of CM060356.1, read as the reverse complement.
GCTACATACCAGGACTATTTTTTATACTTACAAGGGTTTATTTACTCACTTATACATGAACTCGCTCAACATTATTGTTGATTTTTCAACTTACATGTATTTCAGGGAATTAAAGGATCTGGCGCGGTATGACACGTTTTCCCGCTGCACTAGTTACGAGGTCATCCGGGTTTAGGGAATGTGACTCTTTCCTGGACAAGTCGCAGTCCTTAGACTATGCTTATGTTATGTTGTGTTTGTTGAACAATGTCTATGTCCCTAGGATGTGTTTCCGTTAAGACAATGTTATTGTATTTGGTTTTTAAAACTTAATCGAATGGATGATCTTGCATGGTTTTATTTCATATAGCTTTGTTATGGTTAAGCTATGGTATTAAGAAGTCACACCAAATTAACCACGCTTCTGCAAAGCCAGGGTGTGACAGCTTGGTATCAGAGCTCTGATCATAGCGAACTAGGATTCTTTCTCGAGTCTAGACTATGATCACTAGGGCTCTCACGAAAACATTTTTACACTGCATACCACTTAAGTCCAGATCCAAAACTTTTTATAAACAAATGTTGAGCACATTTTATTTATTATTTATAGGCTCGGTCTGGGAGGCCGAGGCTTGGTCTGAGAGGCCGAGGTAGTGGGCTAGTGGGATTAGGAGAATTGGCTAGTGGGACTAGGAAGAGCAGTCTGAGAGGCTGGGAGAATTGGCTAGTGGGACTAGGAGAATTGGCTAGTGGGACTAGGAAGAGCAGTCTGAGAGGCTGGGAGGCTAGTGGGACTAGGAGAACTATTTGAATGCTTACTTGGTGACTTATGTGATTATTTGATTGTATGATTGACTGTTTGTGCATGTTTGTGTTTATGTTACAGACACCGTGGACACCTCTGGCACAGGTGACTTATGTGATTATTTGATTGTATGATTGACTGTTTGTGCATGTTTGTGCATGATTGGTTGCATTAAATATTATCTTGTGATATTAATAATGTCACACCCCTTTCTTAGGCGGAAGCACGAGGTGTGATCATGAAAGGTTCTCATTGCATACGAATGGTAAACAAACTACATGCGCGCAAAAATAACTTCAAATGATAATAACATTACATAACTAAAAACATAGTTTAAGTTTGGGGTTTACATTGCATCATAATACGTTGTCTGAAAAGTTTACAACATTATTCAAAGACAAACTTAAACGACATCCGCGAGCAAGAGTAAGACCGCGCGCACATCCACTTTAGTTACCTGAAATACATGTGAGTTTTTGGAAATCGTCAACATAATGTTGGTGTGAATTCATGCAGTTTTTGTATTGAACGTTTGTATACTTTGTATGAAAACATGGTATGTATCTTGTATAAATCAAGTATTTCTGTATGTATCTAGGTTGTTAATGGGTTGCAAGGCCATTAACATGTGACAACGACATAGGAAGCATCCAAACCATAGGCATTTTTCTAGTTGTCGATTCACGACTGAGACACAAAAGCACTACTTGGTACTAGTTTTCACCAAGAGTGTGGCTGCCCGAAAACCCGTTAGATCTAACCTTTTGTTCTGCGGTCTTAGTATGTACACGATTAATGGTGCTTATGGTACCTTATTCGTGACACGATTTCACGTATCATTCCTTAATTCTTGTATCCATCATACCACAACACACGTATTTTCCCCAAGTTTAAAAAGTATGTAAAAGTTTAAAAGTGGGGACTTTTCTGTAAACATCTAGTAACATGTACTTCACCCCCGAAGTTACAAAACTGAAAACAGTTAAAAGAAAAGGGGGAGCATGAACTCACAACTTTGTGTTCCTTGCGCCGTAAACTTCACCGGTTTTTGCTTATCTAGCGTCGTGACCTAAACGTGTTTTATTAGCGTTAGTCACTAGACTTGTATCACACAAGTACAAGTCACCATCTTTTATGTATTTGTTCTTTGTGTGTTAAAAATAATTTATATTTTTAACTATGTATCTTGCTTATATTATTTTCTCAAGAATAAATGTAAGTATCTTGTATTTTTCACCCGAGTTATGTATCTTGTCCAAAACTTCATTTCATGTTCATAACTTGACCAAGTTATTTAATATATTAAGAAATATATTTTCATAAATATATTCTCTTGTATTTGTCTATGCATGTTGTATGTGTATCTTTGTATTTTTACTCCTTAGGAGTATTTAGTGTATTTTCAAGTCCTAATACACTATCACGCATAATACATACTACATACACTTAGCACAAAATTTGGTGATCAATAAATATATATATTTTCTCAAAAATATACATACTTAATATCAATTTTAATCTTGAAGAAATCATCATTTCTTAACACAAAAATTAGGGAAACCTTCGTAAATATTTTTAGATACATTTTTAGGGAATAAGTTTCTCAAAAACTTACCACAAGCCAAGATCATGTAAATCACACTACATCATGAACTTGAAGTTTGTAAAAACTTGTAGTAACCTACCATGTTATTTAGTAGGTTTAGTTACCCTTAAAAAAACATGGTTATTGTCACACCCCGATTTCCACGTGTCACCGGTGGGCCCGGTGGGGAGTATCGTGACGTGGTTGGCAACATAATAGTCAAACAACACAATTATATAAATGCACAGCGGAAGCAAATTTAAAGATATAATTCAACCGAATATAATGTTGTAATATCAAGTATCACAATAGTCGATTGTTTATCCACAGACAGATAAAAAAAATAGAAACAATAGTTCAACAGATTTTGACATCTAGAGCTTGCGAAACTTGAGTAATGATGCCTGGAGTAGCCAGCCTATTTCGTCTAGCACCTGCACTAAACCTTTTTTGGAAAATACGTCAGTTTACACTGGTAAATACAACTCAACTGACTCGTTTTGAAAAGAGTTTGCAAATTGATTTGAATGCACTTCGGCACAAAATATCTTTATAACTTGGGACAATTATTTGTATATAATCTTGTATACAGATTTACTTATTTGCCGTCCATTAGCACCAGTTAGAAGAGCCGGTTTAAGTTAACTGACACGCCACAGGTATAATGCCCACAAGGTTGATTCCTTTAGTGGATTACCAGTTTTTACATAATGCATCTGTCAGGTGTACGCCTACACCCCGTGCTTAGGTCGTGGCCATTTCGTAAAATGATGCCAAGGATATCCGGGACATGGTCATTTAACCCCCAAGGGCCATACATCAAATAATACAGAATAAAGCGGGTTATGTAAATACATTAATCACAATCCGATTTAAATGACTACATACCCGACCAAGCGGTACTTTTATAATACCGTATCCCAAGCCCGTATAGGGAAAATAAGTTAAGAGTATTTACCTGAGCAAAGTATCAATCAATTACAGCAAATGCAAGTACTTTTACTGGGCTCCTAATCTGGAACGAAGGTTTATAATAACCTATTAGATTTCTAACGGGTCCTTAATTAAGCCTTAGCATAGACCGGTTAGTTTCAATGATACAGTTTGTACGCACTATTAAGCGAAGACCGGATAGAATGTGATTTAGACCCGACAAGTTCGGAGACTTGCTTAATATGGGTATTTCATACACACTCTGGATTTTGAGATAAAACCGATAAGGTTTGACCCGTTTCGGCTAATTTATGTAAACTAGTTACATAAACCGAACCGAACGCGTAATAAGCCTAACGGTAACAATGAGAGCCATTTACAGGTTTCCTAAGTTAATATGCTCCAACTATGTTGTGACATCACTAAGATCTCATTTATTATGCCCGAAATGGATTTAAACACAAACTATGCCTCGTAGGGGTAGTTTGGTCATTTTCAGTGTTATAAAAGAGTTTAAATAATATCCTGAGTTACATGTCTGATGTAATCAGCAAAGATAATCAATTTGCTAATTTATATCAGTAGGTTAAAGTATATATGTGAAATTTATCAATTATAACCAAACTATGCACCGTAGGGGCATTTCGGTAATTTCACATAAGCCGTAAAGCTCAAAACTGAAGTCTGAGTTAAACAACTTTTGTTTACTGTTAAAATATTATAAATTGCCTCAAATATCAGTAGGTATCAACCCTTGTATGTTTAAAATAATTCTAGTACATACTATGCGTTAAAAACGCTTAAAAAGGCGATTAGAAGCCGTTTCCGGGTTCGATACTTAAAGCTGATATTTTTATTATTCCAGAAGGCTTAAAATAATTTATTTAACCTATGTGATCAGTAGCAAAAGGTTTGGAGTCGTTTAGATATGTAAAACTCATTTTATGGCCCGTAAGGGCAAAACCGACAATTACCGGATTAAGCCTACGACTATGAGTTATGCTCAGCCTAAAATTAATTAAAAATCTTTAAAAATCCCAAAATAATATATTACATCAGTGGGTGAAAGATTTGATATCAAAAAGTAGGCTTAAGTAGGCTATACGCTAATTACGCCGTTTTATTAACGTAAAGCTTTCAATTTACGCTAATGAGCATAACTCTTATTCTACACCTCAAACTGATGTCAAACTTTGCATACAAGTTTATATATCAGTAGCTAAGGTTTCTACACTTTTACATTTTCATAAATCACGTTTTAAGTTGAAAAGGGCATAATGGTCAACATATGAGCAATTAACGGAATCATGCGTATTAATCGGTTTACTAATGAACCATGGTTTATAATCACAGAGGGTTATACTAGCATGTAACCTAGTCCAAATGAAGCTCTTAGGTATTTCTAAAACATACCATAACGGGTCAGAACTGAAAGTCAAACTATGCGACTTTCGGTTCCAAACCGGGTCTAAACAGGAAATTGTCGGGTTGAACATGTTTAGACATGTTCTTACACTAATTACCAAGTTATATTAATGATCAAACAGGTTATATGTGTTCTACATTGCTAATCATGCATAAATTGTAAATTAAACTTTCTGTTGACTTTTTAATTACAAGTTTGACCCGACATTTGACCTAGTTAGAGTGGGAATCAGGGGGAACCCTTTTGAGGGTTTATTACCCACATAATTACCAACTTATAACTACTTTTGATTTGAGATTTGACTGAGCCATTATTAATTAATCTCGAAGTCAAACCGTAATTACGACGGTTTGACTTTTAGCTAAATAACTAAGCTAAACTTAATTTAGAAAGGATTAGCAAACTTACTGAAGTCCTAAGCTTGATTAGTGATCACTTGGAAGAAGAATTAAGCTCCAGAAATGATCAGAAAGCTTGAAGGAAGGTGTGAAGAATGAGTTGCAACTTCATGCCCTTTTATAGTGTTTAATCCACCATAAGAAGTTGACACACAAGTCTACTACTCACCACAACCCTTCAACAAGTGTCCCTAGTGTTCTAGGGGTTGTTTAGGGGCCAAGCAAGATGAGGAAAATCGTTTAAAGTCGATCACAGGCACAAGGGCAGACAAGAAACAAAAAAATTCGCATCAGACTACCCTTAGCGGGACGCGAAGACCCCCCCTGGGGCTTCGCGTGGCGCGAGGCCCTTCTGCACAGAATCAGAACTTTAGATTTTTTATGCAATGGTCCTTGGCTCTTCAAACTTTGTTTAGACATTTGTTTCTTGCAATTTGTACCCTCCAAATTGATGTTTAGGGGCTTCAAGACATATACCCATTTTGTTAAGTCCCTGGTTAACTTTATTGTCACCCGAAAGGTCCTAACTTTCAACGTTGACGCTTTAACCCCTCGCACACGAATTTGATCACAACTTGCTCATACGATAACGAAACTTTATGAAATTTATATCGTGCATTCTAGTGAGCATAATTAACCATTACAAAGCTTCGGGTTTGTCAAAAGGTCACTCAAAGGTATAACTTAAACATGTTGACACATTTAACCCCTGTAGTTTGTAATCTCTCACTTTCTTTCATATTTAGCTTCGTATGATCCGTGATTTATTCGTTTGAAGGTTTGATCATCATGTAGGGTTAATGTACAATATATTTACTCACTGTTGACATTAAGAACTCGTATATTAACATACTTTCCATGGCTGTCAACTTTAGTCCTTCTATAACATTCTTTCACACGTTCAAACATATGACACATGTCTACACATTATAGGATGTGAATTTTCGAGGTGTTACATCCTCACCCCATTAAAATAAATCTTGACCCGAGATTTACTTAATTAAATAAGGGTACTTTTCTTTCATCGTGGATTCAACCTCCCACGTATATTCGGGACCTCTACGGGCATCCCATTTGACCTTTACAATAGGCACATGCTTCCTTTGAAGCTTCTTGACCTGTCGATCTTCATTCGACAATGGTTTTTCCACAAATTTTAAGCTTTCATCTATATGCACATCTGTATGTGGTATAACCAGTGATTCATCAGTGAAGCACTTCTTCAGATTGCAGATGTGGAACACATTGTGAATTCCACTGAGCTCTTCATGTAAGTTTAACTTATAGGCAACTGACCCGACACGTTCGATAACCTCAAAAGGTCCTATGTATCTCGGGCTTAGCTTGCCTTTCTTACCAAATCGCATCACCCCTTTCCAGGGTGATACCTTAAGCAACACCTTGTCGCCTACTTCAAAGTTAAAAGCTTTACGCTTTGGATATGCGTAGCTCTTCTGCCTATCTCGGGCAGCTTTGAGACGGTCACGAATCTGGACAATCTTGTCCGTCGTCTCGAACACTATCTCCGGTCATGATAATTGGACATCTCCAACTTCCGCCCAACAAACGGGCGTTCTACACTTTCTACCGTATAATGCCTCAAAAGGCGCAGCCTTAATGCTGGTATGGTAGCTATTGTTGTAGGAGAATTCGATTAACGGTAGGTGTTTATCCCAACTACCACCCAAATCGATCACACATGCACGTAGCATGTCTTCCAAGGTTTGAGTAGTACGCTCACTCTGACCGTCTGTCTGAGGATGGTAAGCCGTACTAAAATTCAAGCACGTGCCCAAAGATTGTTGGAAACTCTTCCAAAAATGTGACGTGTACCTAGTATCTCTGTCAGAGATAATAGACACAGGTATGCCATGTAAGGCTACAATCTTATCAACGTATAACTGGGCTAACATGTCGGAGCTATAAGTCTCCTTGATGGGTAAGAAATGTGCTGACTTAGTCAGTCTATCAACTATAACCCATATTGTATCATTTCCTTTCCTTGTCTTGGGTAACTTGGTAATAAAATCCATAGTTACCATTTCCCACTTCCACGTAGGAAGTTCAGGTTGTTGTAGCAAGCCTGATGGCTTTTGATGTTCTGCTTTGACTTGCGCACAAGTCAAGCACTTAGCTACATAGGCAGCTACAGACTTTTTCAAGCCTATCCACCAATAATTTGCCCTTAGATCCTGGTACATCTTATCAGCTCCAGGATGAACGGAGTATTTTGAACTATGGGCTTCCTGGAGGATGACATCTCGAAGCCCTCCATGAATTGGAACCCATATTCATCCATTTAATCTTAAAATTCCGTCCTTGCTAAGAGTTAACTGCTCCTCAGTTACCCCTAGCTTTTCGTTAGGATAGTTAGCTTCCAACACAACTTCCCTCTGTGCAGCTAACAACCTTTCAGTCAAACTGTTCTTTATTTCCATGCGCTTGGCATTGATTCGGATGGGTTTCACCCTCTCCTTTCGACTTAAGGCATCGGCGACTACATTCGCCTTGCCGGGATGGTATCTGATTTCACAATCATAATCATTTAAAGTTTCCATCCAACGGCGTTGCCTCATGTTTAAATCTTTCTGATTAAACATATGCTGGAGGCTCTTGTGATCAGAATAGATCACACACTTAATACCATATAAATAATGCCTCCACTGTTTTAGTGCGAATACAACGGCACCCAACTCCAAGTCGTGGGTGGTGTAATTCTTTTCATGCACCTTTAACTGTCGTGATGCATAGGCAATAACTTTGCCTTTCTGCATAAGCACACACCCCATTCCAGTGTGCGACGCATCGCAGTAAACCACAAAGTCTTCTATTCCCTCGGGCAATGTCAGTACTGGGGCGTTGCTCAACTTTTGCTTCAGGATATCGAAGGATTCTTGCTGCTTAGGGCCCCAAACGAACCTTACTTTCTTCTTGGTCAAGGAAGTTAGGGGTGCAGCAATCCTTGAAAAAATTTCAATGAAATGCCTGTAATATCCTGCCAATCCCAGAAAGCTACGAATCTCTGTAGGCGTCTTTGGCTCTTGCCAGTTCATAACTGCTTCAACCTTAGCGGGATCCACTTGGATACCACGCTCACTCACCACATGTCCAAGGAATTGGACTTCTCGAAGCCAAAATTCACACTTGGAAAATTTGTCATAAAGTTTCTCCTGATGCAGGAGTTTGAGAATACATCGAAGGTGTTTCTCATGGTCAGCTTGGTTCTTCGAATAGATAAGAATGTCGTCGATGAAAACGATGACGAATTTATCTAAGTAAGGCTTACAAACGCGATTCATGAGATCCATGAACACGGCAGGTGCATTAGTGAGCCCAAAAGGCATCACTAGGAACTCGTAATGACCATAACGAGTCCTAAATGCTGTTTTATGCACGTCTTCATCTCTAACCTTCAGTTGATGGTAGCCTGACCTCAAATCAATCTTCGAGAAATAACTTGCTCCTTGCAATTGATCGAAAAAATCGTCGATCCTAGGCAAAGGATATCTATTCTTTATTGTGACCTTGTTAAGCTCGCGGTAATCGATGCACAGACGCATCGATCCGTCCTTCTTCTTGACAAACAGGACTAGCGCTCCCCAAGGAGACGAACTAGGTATAATGAAACCCTTGGCTAGCAATTCGTCTAGCTGTGTCCTCAATTCTTTCATCTCTGTTGGTGCCAACCTATAAGGTGCTCTAGCAACAGGTGCTGCTCCGGGGATGATATCAATCCTGAATTCCACTTGCCTATTTGGTGGCAAACCAGGTAGTTCTTCCGGAAAAACTTCTGGGTATTCAGAGATGACAGGGATGTCTTATATCTTTGGTTTAGGCTCATCAATAATCACTTGTGCCATGTAGATGACACAACCCTTCTTTAAACATTTGGAGGCCTTGAGCATGGTCACTTGCTCAGGCAGCCCATACTGGGTATCTCCCCAAATGGTAAGTGATTCACCAGACGGAGTCTTTATCACCACTTGTTTCTTGTTGCAGACTATTTGGGCCTGGTTATGAGATAACCAGTCCATACCCAAGACTATGTCAAAACCAGCTAACTTAAATGGAAGTAGAGATAGAGGAAAAGAATGGTTCTTAATGGATATAACACATCCATCTAACACAGTAGAGACGGTTTCTAGGGTGCCATCTGCTAGCTCCACCTCATAATTCACATTTAAAGTTTTGACAGGTAATTTCAACAATTCACAAAACTTATTATCAACGAAAGACTTATCAGCGCCTGAATCAAAAAGTACTCTAGCATAGACGTCATTTACAAGGAAAGTACCTGTAATAACGTTGTCGTCTAGAACCGCTTCCTTTGCGTCCATTCTGAAGACTCTAGCATTAGTCTTCTTGGCCTCTTCAGGCTTCTTGGCATATTTAGGGCAGTTGGTCTTAATGTGCCCTTTCTCATTGCAGTTGTAGCATGTGGCATCTCTTATCTTCCTGCACCCTATCGTCTTGTGCTCTTTAGACTTGCATATCCCACATGCAGGTGCTCCTAAATTAGAATTGGACTCAAGTCTGCATTTTCCAAAGTGGCGTTTCTGGCAATTCGTGCACTTTGGTTTTTCCTCTGTTCGCTGACTGTTCCTTCCAGACCCATACTTCTTAGAATCAGTGTTTCCCTTGTGCTTCTTCTCTGACCCTCGTGAGTTATCATCCTCACGCTTCCTCTTACTTTCTTCAGATTTCTTTAGCGATCTCAACCTGACCGCATCTAAAGTAAGGGACAAGGAGAGATCAGATGCTGACCTAAATGTAGCAGGTCTTGAAGCCTTAACACTGGCTTTGATTTCTGGGGCTAAACCCCCAATGAAACGAGCAATTCGCTTGGGCTCTGGTGTTACAAGGTAAGGAACCAGTCTGGACAAGGTATTGAAACTGGTGAGGTAAGCTTGACAATCTAAGTTTGTCATCACCAATGATAAGAAATCAGATTCAATTCTTTCGACCTCATGTTGAGGGCAGTAGTTTTCCATAATGAGGGTAACAAACTGCTCCCATGACATGTTGTAAAGCGGGATCTTCCCAGCAGCTTGAATGAGAGACCTCCACCATGCCATTGCCTCTCCTTTGAACGATTGGGATACATACTTTACTACATCCCTTTTAGCACAACCGCTGATGTCCACCACCGTGTCCATTTCATCCAACCAGGTCATACAATCCACTGCTCCTTTCTCCCCAGTGAAATCTCGGGGTTTACAGGAAACAAAGTACTTATAGGTACAAGACTTGGTACGTGGTTCATTATCGAACGCTATCTTCTTGGATGGAACACTGTGTTCATTTGATGAATGACGATCATCATCCTTCTTTGGCTCCTCTTTCTTAGAGGGCGGCTTGTTATGAGGCTCTGAATGAGTTTTAGGAACAGACTTAGAGTGGGGTATAGATGAGGCTCGACTATGCGTCCCACTATACTCCTTAAATTGTTCTTCTACAGCTTTAGATACAGCTGTGTCAATCAGTGAACGAAGCTCTCCTTTGGTTATATTAATCCTATAATTATCATCGCGGTTTTCCAAAGGGTGACTGTTTATCTCGTCAGAGTCAGCCATGTAGTCTTAGTTGCTACAAAAAGAAAATAAGGGCAAGGTTTATTTAGAAGCCCTTACAGTACTGTCGTTCTTAAACGATTTATTAACCATGCTTTTAATACACATTTTAGTTAATTTGTTAAATATAAGAATTGTTCAGGATCTTTACATAATCCTAAATTATAAGTTAATAATAGCACAAAGGGCCTAGTCACGTAGACAAGTTTAGTTTATAAGCCATGATTTCAGAGAATCGAGGCATTAAGGTTTGAATCAAAGTTCATTACCTTTTCTTGACATGGAGTTGTAGGCTACCACTGTCTTTAGTCTCAGAGGACGTTAATTATAGCCCGTGGGCACTTCATCCATAAGGGATGATTATATAAATAAGGGGATTTAGAATAACCCAATTAAAAACGACTTATGTGATTTTCATCGTATCACACTTTGTCAAGCATGTTAATATGCTTTCATATGTTTAACAAAAATTTGAATCTCTTAAATAAGTTTTACCATCTTGGCCATGTCCATAATGACATTTAGGCTAGGTTTTACTCTTTAGATTCTTTTTAATAATTAACGCAGAACAATTTCTAAATTGAAACGTTAATAAGGATCTGAATCTAATTGTGGAACTACCGTCTTGGCCCTGCCTTAAAATGACACATGAGCTAGGTCTTGTCCTTTTTAGATTTTGCCATTTTATTATAATGGTAGATCTTATAATATAGGAATGATATTTTAAACATAATCGTTCCTTTAAAATTTAAACAAATATATGTTTGCCCTAAACGGGACTTCTTTAAGAAAATGACTTGCCTATGCAAGGGCTAATCAGAAAAATAACAAAGAAGTAATTAAAAGACAATGAAACGAATTGGAATTTGTCCTATGTTCTTGTCTAGACTCAAGAATGTGCAACTGTGTAACTGAGATTAAACACAAAAGGCTAGTGTTTAATTCACTCAGTGTTGGCTCTGATACCAACCTGTCACACCCCGATTTCCACGTGTCACCGGTGGGCCCGGTGGGGAGTATCGTGACGTGGTTGGCAACATAATAGTCAAACAACACAATTATATAAATGCACAGCGGAAGCAAATTTAAAGATATAATTTAACCGAATATAATGTTGTAATCTCAAGTATCACAATAGTCGATTGTTTATCTACAGATGGATCAAAAAAAAAATAGAAACAATAGTTCAACAGATTTTGACATCTAGAGCTTGCGAAACTTGAGTAATGATGCCTGGAGTAGCCAGCCTATTTCGTCTAGCACCTGCACTTAACCTTTTTTGGAAAATACGTCAGTTTACACTGGTAAATACAACTCAACTGACTCGTTTTGAAAAGAATTTGTAAATTGATTTGAATGCACTTCGGCACAAAACATCTTTATAACTTGGGACAATTATTTGTATATAATCTTGTATACAGATTTACTTATTTGTCGTCCATTAGCACCGGTTAGAAGACCCGGTTTAAGTTAACTGACACGCCACAGGTATAATGTCCACAAGGTTGATTCCTTTAGTGGATTACCAGTTTTTACATAATGCATCTGTCAGGTGTACGCCTACACCCCGTGCTTAGGTCGTGGCCATTTCGTAAAATGATGCCAAGGATATCTGGGACATGGTCATTTAACCCCCAAGGGCCATACATCAAATAATACAAAATAAAGCGTGTTATGTAAATACATTAATCACAATCCGATTTAAATGACTACATACCCGACCAAGCGGTACTTTTATAGTACCGTATCCCAAGTCCGTATAGGGAAAATAAGTTAAGAGTATTTACCTGAGCAAAGTATCAATCAATTACAGCAAATGCAAGTACTTTTACTGGGCTCCTAATCTGGAACGAAGGTTTATAATAACCTATTAGATTTCTAACGGGTCCTTAATTAAGCCTTAGCATAGACCGGTTAGTTTCAATGATACGGTTTGTACGCACTATTAAGCGAAGACCGGATAGAATGTGATTTAGACCCGACAAGTTCGGAGACTTGCTTAATATGGGTATTTCATACACACTCTGGATTTTGAGATAAAACCGATAAGGTTTGACCCGTTTCGGCTAATTTATGTAAACTAGTTACATAAACCGAACCGAACGCGTAATAAGCCTAACGGTAACAATGAGAGCCATTTACAGGTTTCCTAAGTTAATATGCTCCAACTATGTTGTGACATCAGTATGATCTCATTTATTATGCCCGAAATGGATTTAAACACAAACTATGCCTCGTAGGGGTAGTTTGGTCATTTTCAGTGTTATAAAAGAGTTTAAATAATATCCTGAGTTACAGGTCTGATGTAATCAGCAAAGATAATCAATTTGCTAATTTATATCAGTAGGTTAAAGTATATTTGTGAAATTTATCAATTATAACCAAACTATGCACCGTAGGGGCATTTCGGTAATTTCACATAAGCCGTAAAGCTCAAAACTGAAGTCTGAGTTAAACAACTTTTGTTTACTGTTAAAATATTATAAATTTCCTCAAATATCAGAAGGTATCAACCCTTGTATGTTTAAAATAATTCTAATACATACTATGCGTTAAAAACGCTTAAAAAGGCGATTAGAAGCCGTTTCCGGGTTCGATACTTAAAGCTGATATTTTTATTAATCCAGAAGGCTTAAAATAATTTATTTAACCTATGTGATCAGTAGCAAAAGGTTTGGAGTCGTTTAGATATGTAAAACTCATTTTATGGCCCGTAAGGGCAAAACCGACAATTACCGGATTAAGCCTACGACTATGAGTTATGCTCAGCCTAAAATTAATTAAAAAATTTTAAAAATCCCAAAATAATATATTACATCAGTGGGTGAAATATTTGATATAAAAAAGTAGGCTTAACTAGGCTATACGCTAATTACGCCGTTTTATTAACGTAAAGCTTTCAATTTACGCTAATGAGCATAACTCTTATTCTACACCTCAAACTGATGTCAAACTTTGCATACAAGTTTATATATCAGTAGCTAAGGTTTCTACACTTTTACATTTTCATAAATCACGTTTTAAGGTGAAAAGGGCATAATGGTCAACATATGAGCAATTAACGGAATCATGCGTATTAATCAGTTAACTAATGAACCATGGTGTATAATCACAGAGGGTTATACTAGCATGTAACCTGGTCCAAATGAAGCTCTTAGGTATTTCTAAAACATACCATAACGGGTCAGAACTGAAAGTCAAAGTGAAAATCAAACTATGCGACTTTCGGTTCCAAACCGGGTCTAAACAGGAAATTGTCGGGTTGAACATGTTTAGACATGTTCTTACACTAATTACCAAGTTATATTAATGATCAAACAGGTTATATGTGTTCTACATTGCTAATCATGCATAAATTGTAAATTAAACTTTCTGTTGACTTTTTAATTACAAGTTTGACCCGACATTTGACCTAGTTAGAGTGGGAATCAGGGGGAACCCTTTTGAGGGTTTATTACCCACATAATTACCAACTTATAACTACTTTTGATTCGAGATTTGACTGAGCCATTATTAATTAATCTCGAAGTCAAACCGTAATTACGACGGTTTGACTTTTAGCTAAATAACTAAGCTAAACTTAATTTAGAAAGGATTAGCAAACTTACTGAAGTCCTAAGCTTGATTAGTGATCACTTGGAAGAAGACTTGAGCTCCAGAAATGATCAGAAAGCTTGAAGGAAGGTGTGAAGAATGAGTTGCAACTTCATGCCCTTTTATAGTGTTTAATCCACCATAAGAAGTTGACACACAAGTCTACTACTCACCACAACCCTTCAACAAGTGTCCCTAGTGTTCTAGGGGTTGTTTAGGGGCCAAGAAAGATGAGGAAAATCGTTTAAAGTCGATCACAAGCACAAGGGCAGACAAGAAACAAAAAAATTCGCATCAGACTACCCTTAGCGCGACGCGAAGACCCCCCCCCCCCCTGGGGCTTTGCGTGGCGCGAGGCCCTTCTGCACAGAATCAGAACTTTAGATTTTTTATGCAATGGTCCTTGGCTCTTCAAACTTTGTTTAGACATTTGTTTCTTACAATTTGTACCCTCCAAATTGATGTTTAGGGGCTTCAAGACATATACCCATTTTGGTAAGTCCCTGGTTAACTTTATTGTCACCCGAAAGGTCCTAACTTTCAACGTTGACGCTTTAACCCCTCGCACACGAATTTGATCATAACTTGCTCATACGATAACGAAACTTTATGAAATTTATATCGTGTATTCTAGTGAGCATAATTAATCATTACAAAGCTTCGGGTTTGTCAAAAGGTCACTCAGAGGTATAACTTAAACATGTTGACACATTTAACCCCTGTAGTTTGTAATCTCTCACTTTCTTTCATATTTAGCTTCGTATGATTCGTGATTTATTCGTTTGAAGGTTTGATCATCATGTAGGGTTAATGTACAATATATTTACTCACTGTTGACATTAAGAACTCGTATATTAACATACTTTCCATGGCTATCAACTTTAGTCCTTCTATAACATTCTTTCACACGTTCAAACATATGACACGTGTCTACACATTATAGGACGTGAATTTTCGAGGTGTT
Source organism: Helianthus tuberosus (assembly GCA_030545235.1). Classification (NCBI taxonomy): domain Eukaryota; kingdom Viridiplantae; phylum Streptophyta; class Magnoliopsida; order Asterales; family Asteraceae; genus Helianthus; species Helianthus tuberosus. The sequence continues at coordinate 92,151,720 of CM060356.1, read as the reverse complement.
ACAGTTGTTTGTTTGTAAATCCCATTCTTGAAAGGATTTGGTGTTTACAACTTGAAATCATATTTTACAAAAATGTTTATTTGTAACATCTTCTTGTTTTTCTAGTGTTTCTACACTTATTTCATCACCAAAAATAGTGTAAGCTTAGTAAAAACCATGATCTTTCAAAAATCACCTTTTTAAACTTGGTTCTTTTAGAAAAATCATTCACAAATCTTGGATCTATAAGTTTACTAGCTCACTTTGTTTATTACTTTTCAAGGAATCATTTTGTTTTCAAGTTCATGTCTATGTATGAGGATGATCTTCTTGTGTTAATACATAATCATCCTCTAACTTCCTAGATCATGTGTTCAATCACAATCTAGCAAGCTCCGTGTAGTGATCAACACCAATATCTCTAGTAATCAACAAGCAAATATCATTCATGCACTAAACAACATCATTTCAACAAGACTTCATCATATTTCATCTTATGTTTCAAGATTCAAGTTTATGTCTTTTATGGTTCATGTGTAAATCAACATACTACAACTTTTAACCACCAAAAATAAGAAGTAACAAGTGTTAAAAAGGATCTTACTACTAGCTTCAAGATAGGGAAGAACAAGATGAAAATCGAGTGGATAAAAGCTAGCAAATGAGGTCCTTCAAGATCCGTGAGTTCCACACCTTCTAATCTTGCTTCATACACCTCAAAATGGTCTTGGATTGGATGGATAGTGATCGAAAATGGTGGTGGTGTGTGGAAGGGGGTTCGGCCGAAGGTAAGAGGGAGAGAAGAGAAGAAGTGTTGTGGTGAAGATGTGTTGATGATAATGGTTCTTATAACCCACAATTCTCTAATATCCAAAGGTTAATATGTCTAAGAAGTACACAACAAGATCTTACACAAGATTATGGAAGATATAAGGGGATTTAGGAAGATTTCACAAATCTTGAGTGTGGGGGCCACTTGGGCCGTAAATCTTATGGGGAAGGGGGGTTAAATGTAAATTTTGATGGTAAGAGTAGGTAATTAGTTGGAAGATAAGTATAAATTCTAGTGTTTTATGTGTATCTTGCATTATGTAGTATGTTAAAGTGTTCGAGAACCATAACTAGCTCAGAAAAAGTAAAACAATGCTTCTAGCAATATTTTGGTGTTCCGGGTAATGTCCGGTTGTTCGGTTAGATACCGGTTCGTTAAAGTGCTAGATTACACCGTTTAGTGTCCTTTATGTATCCTTTTGTGACCCTTTCAATTCCCGACACTTAGGAAAGTAGTCTGGATCAATTAGTCATATTTTTACATGGTAAAATCTTGTTATAATGCTGAATTTTGCTTAAATATATAAAATTTAGCATTTAAAGTGTATTTCGGGTGCTTTTCAGTGCGTATTTTAGCTTCCGAAAAGTCTATACGTTAACCCTTGTATGTACTCTTGGGTTTTAATGTATTCTTGACGTTGGACCTACACCTAGGCTCCAATTCTATTGTCTGACTGCTTTCTGCAGATTTGTTGACACAGTGTGTCTTACCGGTGAGTTTACTAGTATTTCTGAAGCAACGCTGTTCATTAATGCATAAAGCAATATTGGTAGTATAAAACGTGCATGAATTCACTTGTATAGTATGAAATCAGACAATGTTGACATTTAAGCACATAATTGCAGTCATTAAATAATAATTAAAGTATACGGAAATTACCAGTTTGGTGCCAGTTGTCACAAATAATTGGCAAATGTTTAAAATTCAGATGGACAACGAAGTGAACCAGGAAAACCAGAGTAACAATAACCCGAATAATGATAACCCGAACAACAATAATAATGGAAACCAAGTAGATAACAGTGCCATCCAACACATAGTGGCACAAGGAATAATAGATGCGATGCCATATATTATCAAAATGGTTAAGGAAGCGGATAATAAAAGTAATCATGGTAGTAAACGAACCACTGAACCAGAACACAACGTAAACAATGGACCCATACTTCAGGTGCCCATTCCCAAAAGAAGAAGAACCATGTCTTATGGTTGTTCTTATAAGGAATTCTAGTCTTGTAAACCAATGGAATTCTCGGGCAATGAAGGGGCCGTTGCAGCCCTACGCTGGATAGAAAAGACTGAGGCAGTCTTAAAAATAAGCAAGTGTGTGGAAGAGGATAAGATAATGTTTGCCTCCAATCTGTTTAAGAACTTAGCACTAGAATGGTGAAACACTATCCACCAGTCCAGGGGAAGTGACAGGGTTTATAATATGGAATGGGAGGAATTTAAGAACATGGTGGAAAGGAAATTCTGCCCCCCCCCCCAATGAAAAAGAACAGATAGCAAATAAGTTCCTAAACCTTAGAATGACTGGAGTGGATTGTAAGGCTTGCAAGAAGAAGCATTCAGGAAGATGCTCTACTTACTGTAATTTCTGCAAGATACCAGGACACAAGGAAGAAGATTGTGGGAAGAAACCTAATAATGGGATGTGCTTTAACTGTGGAGAAAAGGGTCACATCAAACCAAACTGTCCGAAACTAGTTCCAGCCATGAACAACAAGACTACTAAAAATGCTAGGGCATTTATTCTGACTACGTAAGAAGCTAAGATGATTCCGGACGTGATAGCCGGTACGTTTTTAGTTAATGATGTTTTTGTTAAAGTATTATTTGACTCTGGTGCAAACCAAAGTTTTATGAATACTTCATTTTGCAAACTTCTCAATCGACCATTAACTAAACTCCCACAAGAATGTCTAGTAGAGACAACAAATGGGGAAACCATTAAGATTTTTGAAATCTTGCAGGGAGCGAGAATAGAATTTTTAAATCAAAAGTTTATTGCAAACCTTTACCCAATGAATCTGGCAGGATTTGATGTAGTATTAGGAATGGATTGGTTAATAGCCAATAAAGCCAGTATTCTATGTGATCAAAAGTCGATTCAAGTAAATTCACCAAAGGGTGAAAAGATCACAATTAAAGGAGATAAGCCCTCTAGATCCACACAATTCATCTCTGTGATGAAAACAACAACTTATATAAGAAAAGGATCATTAGTGTATTTGATTTCCATAATCACTAACACTAAAGGAAGAGAATTGAAAGATATTTCTGTAGTATCTCAGTTTCTAGATGTGCGTCTAGAAGAATTACTAGGACTACCGCCAGGCAGGGAAGTTGAATTCAGAATCCACCTGGTACCAGGAACAGCACCGATTGCCAAAGCACCTTACCGTTTGGCACCCGCCGAAATGCAGGAACTGAAGAAACAGTTAGACGAATTGTTGGAGAAAAGGTTCATACTGCCAAGTTCATCACCATGGGGAGCACCGATCTTATTAGTTAAGAAGAAAGACGGATCAATGCGTATGTGCATTGACTACCGCAAATTGAACAAGGTCACAGTTAAAAATCGGTACCCATTACCGAGAATCGATGATCTGTTCGATCAATTGCATGGAGCTCGATTTTTCTCTAAAATCGATTTACGTTCAGGATATCATCAATTAAAGGTACATGAAGAGGACATTCCTAAGGCCACTTTTAGAACAAGGTATGGCCATTATGAATTTACTGTCATGTCATTTGGTTTAACCAATGCCCCAACTGCATTTATGGACATGATGAACCGGATATGTAAGCCATATTTGGATAAATTCATAATTGTTTTTATAGATGATATTCTCATTTACTCAAAAAATAAAGAGGAACATGCAGCACATCTGCACACACTTCTAAGCTTATTAAGAAAAGAAAAGCTTTATGCAAAGTTTTCAAAGTGCGAGTTTTGGTTAGAACAGGTACAGTTTCTTGGACATTTAGTTAATCATGAAGGAATTCATGTGGATCCCACCAAGATCGAGGCGATTACTAAATGGAAAACCCCTGAGTTACCAACCGAGGTTAGAAGTTTCTTAGGATTGGCTGGTTATTATAGAAGATTTATTCGAGATTTTTCTAGAATAGCCATTCCCTTAACTAAGCTAACCTGTAAATCTGTTAAATTTGAATGGGGACCAAAACAAGAAGAAGCCTTTAAAATTCTTAAGCAAAGATTAACCAACGCACCCATACTAGCGTTACCAGAAGGAACTGAAGACTTTATAGTCTATTGTGACGCTTCTAAGTTATGATAGTCCCGTAACGATCCGATTTCAGTCTCGGTTTGGTATAAAATATGGAGACGGGTGATTCGAGCCAAGAACAAAGATAAACAAATAAGAAAGATAGAAACTTCAAGGATTGAACAAGAGAAATATTTCATTGATTGAGAGTGATAAAAGAATAATCATCCACCCCGGGTGAGCTCCCCCGGTGTAACAACCCTCGGTAAAACCAACACTCTCATAATATTTCTGACACCCTATTATATCTTAAAATATCCTTATATGTCTGTAAATACACCCCGTATGTGAAAACCAACCCCGAAATACGTTATTGTATTTAAATAAAATATAAAAGTTTAAATTTAGGTCTGAGGCGGGCCACGTGAACCCACCCCAAACCCTTACGCGGGCGGTATGAAGGCTAGAATCAGAAATCGTTTATTTCTTTAGTTTAAGCGGGCCGCGTAAGCTTAAGCTTACATTGACGCAGGCCGCGAGAGATCATCAAACGCGGAGACACCAGATGCCGACACGTGTCGACATCGTGGTGGACCTACATGCTGATCCGGATAAGCTACGCGTTGACCGTGTGTTGACGCGGGCCGCGTAAGGCTTCGCCTTACCTTACGCGGGCCGCTTGGGAACCAGATTTCAGCACTATATAAGAAGGCAACGGGTTTTCGTTTGCCGTCGCTCATTTCTTTCATTCTAAATCACAATTTCTATAGTAGGCTTATAATACACGGGTATTATACCCCTAATTAGCGAGGTTCTGCTCCGTTGTAAGTATTATAACCCTAGTTTCATAATAGTTACGCTGCCCGATTGATTTAGGGTTCCGTAACAACTGTCGTGGTTCTGCCCGACGTAGTTGTTGGAATGCCGTCTCAGGGAGGGTATCATTAATAATTTCAAAGGTTTATGATACTAACCAATGTACATTTGTATAAATTATAGATTATATCCAGGAAACCCTTACGCGAAGTCTAAGATAGCAATGTGAGTTTATCCTCTTTTTGTTAATCTTTTTGGTAATGTTTTACCAAACCTTAAATGTTTTACTATGAAATTTAGCAGTGATTGAGTCTTTGTAGTTCTTCAATTACTGCCGGTATGTTGGGGTTTTGTATACAAAATGTACTACAATGTGAGTAGTAAGTCGAGGATGACAATACGTTACCATTGGACAATGAGTTAGCCAATGGGTAATATGACCCACAAGTCAGGGTTGACAGTACTAATGGAGTAATTGTGTAGACATAAACAATGTGATCGTTCTCAATACTGTTCACTGTGACTTTTATTTAAACTTGATTAAACTGGGATTCACTCACCAGTATTTCCGACTGACAAATGTTTTTAAAACACGTTTCAGGTAACCAAATGTGACAGCCAATTAGTAAAAAGCCAGCTGGAGAGCACTGAAGGCTTGAAAAAATGTGGCTATAAAAGTTACCAAATAAACGATGTTTTAAAATTCAATAAAATAGGGTTTATCCCTATAAATGTATTGTACTAAGAAACTTGGGTTTTACCCATGTGATTATTAATATTAAATGAGGTGGTTTTACTCTGATAAACATTTCCTAACTACGGTCCTGATGTAAATTCCGCTGCAAGATTAAATAACTGATACCACCAAAACTCTGAGATCGCGTCCGCCTGTTCCTGGGAATCAGGGATCGGGGGTTGCGACAGAAGGTGTTATCAGAGCCTAGCCACTGGTCTGAGCCAAAGAAGTGTTCTGCTGACACTTACATTCTAAATTTTTTGTTAGGAAATCATGGAAATATATGCATAACTGTAATTATTTGTTATGTGTTATTTGACTATTTGTTAGTTTACAGTATGAGTGATCAAGGACCCTCAAACATGAGTCGTCAGTTGTCTGATTCCCTAAGGAGTGAAGGTACCTCATCACAGCCTGCCCTTTCTAGGTATTCTGCTGATCAGGAAGAAGGAGTGTTTGCTTTTAGAGCGCAGTCAGAAGAGCCATTCCCTCATAAGAAACGAGGATGGTTCAGTAAGGAAGCTTTTGCTCATAGGAAGAGAATGCGAAAATTGCAACAGCAAAGATTTTTAGCAGCTGCTAAGCGAAAAACCGATGCCCATACACAAGATATGCTTAATAGAAGCTTAGCTAATTTTCATATCTTAGCTACAACTGCTGCTGATCCAAGTCTGGAACAATTAGTAGCCCCACAACCACAAAACCCAGATCAAACCATGGAGATAGAAAATCCGGAAAACCAAGTGGAGATGCATGACTTCAACCCAGAAGAAATCCCTAGGATACCTGCACCAAATCCCCTAGATCCAAATTACGACCCTTGGTGGGACGATAATAGGGACTTTGTGCAATGTTACCCTATCCAGGAATACCCACCCATACAGAACATAGAAGCCTACCCAGGTACGGACCCTTTAGATCCCTATTACCAAGATGATTATATTAGGGAGATCTTAGAAGATCCTTACCGATTTCAGGCACTGTCACCCCATATCAGGAAGCCGCACCCCAGATTCCGAACCCAGTCCGAGAACCTGCACCCCCAATGAGTGCATAAAACGTTCAAGAACTTAGGACTTTTGGGGAGGAAATTTTAGAAAGCAGTGAGAGAATGCGTCAGGTGGGAGAGCGTCTCGTACGGAAATACGATGAGCGCAATATGGATTTTTGGATAAATCCATATCCGTGAATGTGAGAATGGAGGAAACAGTAGTAATAATAATAAAATATAATAAAATAAAATAAAAATAAAATATGTGTGTACGGATGCATATTACTATTAGTGTGATTCTATTTCTGTTGGTATTGTAATTTTATTTCAGTACTAGTGTGTAATAGACGCATAATAGTATATGAAAAGAGTATAGTCGCAATGATCGACGCTTTTGGCAAAAATGCGTGTCATGTGATTAACTATATTATTAATTGTGATATTAATATGGGGTAATTGTTTAAAATTCAGATGGCCGATCGAAGGAAATCAAGGAAATCTGAATAATGATAACCAGAATAACATTAACGTGGTTAATGAGAATCCAAGCATCAATAACAATAACAATCAAGTGGATAATAGTGTTATCCAACACATAGTAGCACAAGGAATTATAGATGCAATGCCATTTATTCTTCAAACTGTTAAAGATGCTGATAATAAAAGTAAGCATAGCAGTAAGCGACCAAGTGAACCAGAAAATAGCGTGAACAATGGACCTGTACTTCAATTGCCTATTCCCAAAAGAAGAAGGACCATGCCTTATGGTTGTTCTTATAAAGAATTATGGTCTTGTAAACCAATGGAATTCTCAGGCTATGAAGGGGCCATTGCAACCCTACGCTGGATAGAGAAAACTGAAGCAGTTTTAAGGATAAGCAAGTGTGCTGAAGAAGATAAAATAATGTTTGCTTCTAATTTGTTTAAGAATTCAGCGCTAGAATGGTGGAACACTATCCTCCAATCAAGAGGAAGTGATAGAACCTACAATATGGAATGGGAAGAATTTAAGGACAAGGTAGAAAGGAAATTATGCCCACCCAATGAAAAGGAACAGATAGCAAACAAATTCCTAAACCTTAGGATGACTGGTGTGGATAGTAAGGGATATACTAAAATATTCTTCGAATATGCTAGAATAGTGCCAACTCTTGCTTCACCAGAAACAGTGTTAATCTCCTGTTATATTTGGGGATTAATTGGGGAGATAAGACACGTAGTCAAGGCAGCTAGACCTCAAACCATAGAAGAAGCTGTAGAACTAGCAAATACCTTGACATATGAATTAGTTCGTACTAGAGAAGAAGATCAGAGGAGGAACTTAACCCAAAGGCTTACACAAGAATTCCGTTCTGGAAATTACAATCGTAGGAATATGGGTTCTACCTCTGCACCATACTGCAAGGTCTGCAAGAAAAAGCATTCGGGAAAATACTCTATTCTCTGCAATTATTGCAAGATGCCAGGACACAAGGAAGAAAATTGCAGGAAGAAATCCAGTAATGGATTGTGCTACAACTGCGGGGAAAAAGGTCATATCAGGCCAAACTGTCCAAAATTGACCCCAGCTGCAAACAACAAGAATACCAAAAATGCTAGAGCATTTGTTCTGACTGCAGAGGAAGCCAAGATGATCCCAGACATTATAGCTGGTACGTTTTTAGTTAATGATATATTTGCTAAAGTATTATTTGACTCTGGTGCAAACCAAAGTTTTATCAATACTTCGTTTTGCAAAATTCTAAATCAGTCATTAACTAAACTACCACAAGAATGTCTAGTAGAGACTGCTAATGGAGAAACTATTAGGATTTCTGAAATCTTGCAGGGAGCAAGAATAGAAAATTTTAATCAGAAATTTATAGCAAACCTATATCCCATGAATCTGGTAGGATTCGATGTTGTTTTAGGAATGGATTGGTTAATAGCCAATAAAGCCAGTATTTTATGTGATCAAAAGTTAATTCAATTACATTCACCAAAAGGTAAAATGATCACAATTAAAGGAGATAAACCCTCTAGGTCCACAAAATTCATCTCTGTGATGAAAACTGCAAGTTCTATAAGAAAAGGTTCTATAGTGTATTTGATTTCTATAATCACTAACACTAAAGAAAAAGAACTAAAAGATATTCCAGTAGTATCTCAGTTTTCAGATGTCTTTCCAGAAGAATTACCAGGACTACCTCCCGACAGAGAAGTTGAATTCAGAATCCATTTAATACCAGGAACATCACCGATTGCAAAAGCACCTTATCGTTTGGCACCTGCAGAAATGCAAGAATTAAAGAAACAATTAGATGAGTTGTTAGAGAAAGGATTCATACAACCGAGTTCGTCGCCATGGGGAGCGCCGATATTGTTTGTTAAAAAGAAGGACGGATCAATGCGTATGTGCATTGATTACCGTGAATTAAACAAGGTCACGATTATTACCGAGAATCGATGATCTGTTTGATCAACTGCAAGGAGCTCGATTTTTCTCTAAAATCGGTTTAAGGTCAGGATATCATCAATTAAAGGTACAGGAAGAGGGCATTCCTAAGACCACATTTAGAACAAGGTATGGCCATTATGAATTTACTATCATGCCATTTGGTTTAACCAATGACCCAGCTGCATTTATGGACATGATGAACCGAATATGTAAGCCATATTTGGATAAATTCATAATTGTTTTCATAGATGATATTCTAATTTACTCTAAGAGTAAAGAGGATCATGCAAAGCATTTGCACGCACTTTTAAATTTGTTAGGAAAGGAAAAGCTTTATGCTAAGTTTTCAAAGTGCGAATTTTGGTTAGAACAGGTACAATTCCTTGGACACCTAGTCAATCATAAAGGAATTCAGGTAGATCCAACAAAGATTGATGCAATTACTAAATGGAAAAGCCCTGAGTCACCAACCGAGGTTAGAAGTTTCTTAGGATTGGCCGGTTATTATAGAAGGTTTATTCAAGATTTTTCTAGAATAGCCATTCCCTTAACTAAGTTAACCTGTAAATCTGTTAAGTTTGAATGGGGAGTAAAACAAGAAGAAGCTTTTAAAATTCTTAAGCATAGATTAACCCATACACCCATATTAGCGTTTCCAGAAGGAACTGAAGATTTTGTAGTCTACTGTGATGCTTCTAAATTAGGTTATGGATGTGTATTGATGCAACGCCAAAAGGTTATAGCTTATGCATCTAGACAACTTAAGAATCATGAAGAGAATTATTCAACCCATGATTTAGAATTAGGAGCTATAATTTTTGCTCTTAAGATTTGGAGACATTACCTTTATGGTAGTAAGTTTACCATATTCACTGATCATAAGAGTTTAAGGTATATTTTCAAAAAAAAGGAGTTGAATATGAGACAAAGACGTTGGATGGAAATGCTTAGTGATTATGATTGTGATATCCAGTATCATGAAGGAAAAGCAAACGTAGTAGCAGATGCTTTAAGCCAAAAATATCATGAAAAGTCAAGAAGGGTACGTTCTCTTAAATTAAATCTGCAAGTAGATTTAAATAATCAAATAAGAGAAGCACAAAAATCAGTAATCAAGGATGATTCTGAAAAATTAAAAGGTATGCTAAAAGAATTGGAATAAGGAATAGATGGAATTTGGAGATTCCATAAAAAGAGAATGTGGATACCTAAATTAGGAAATCTACGTCATCGTATATTAGAAGAAGCCCATAAGTCTAAGTATACGATGCATCCAGGGAGTGATAAAATGTACCAGGATTTAAGGAAAAATTTATGGAGGATAGGAATAAAAAGGACATAACAGCCTATGTTTCTAAATGTTTAACTTGTTCACAAGTTAAAGCTGAACACCAGAAACCTTCAGGTTTGTTACAGCAATTAGAAATGCCGGTGTGGAAATGTAGCTATAGAAATGCCGGTGTGGAATTAATAACAATGGATTTTGTTACTAAATTACCCAAAACCAAGAAAGGAAATGATACAATCTGGGTGATTGTAGATAGACTAACCAAGTCAGCTCATTTCCTACCAATGAAGGAAACTTTCAGTATGGAACAATTAGCTAAATTGTATGTAAATGAAATTGTTTCTTTACATGGTATTCCTTTATCAATTGTTTCTTATAGAGATAGTCGATTTACCTCTCATTTTTTGTCAAGTTTCCAAAAGGCAATGGGAACCAAGTTAAAGCTAAGTACGGCTTATCATCCACAAACGGATGGACAAAGTGAAAGAATAATTCAGACAATGGAGGACATGCTTAGAGCTTGTGTAATTGATTTTGGAGGTAATTGGGACGATCACTTACCTTTAATAGAATTTTCTTATAATAATAGTTATCACACAAGTATCAATGCTGCACCATTCGAAGCACTTTATGGACGAAAGTGCCGAACCCCAGTCTGTTGGGCAGAAATTGGGGAAAAGCAACTATCTGGACCTGAGATAGTGCAAGAAACAACCAACAAAATTATTCAAGTCAAGGAACGACTGAAAGCAACACGTGATCGACAGAAGAGTTATGCCAATAACCGACGCAAACCCTTGGAGTTTCAAGTAGGAGATAAAGTATTGTTGAAAGTCTCTCCTTGGAAAGGAGTGGTAAGATTCATCAAATGGGGAAAGCTAAGTCCCAGGTATGTTGGACCTTTTAAGATTATTAGAAGAATAGGACCTGTAGCCTATCAGCTACAACTGCCAAAGGAGATGGCAGGAATACATGATGTGTTTCATGTATCAAATCTCAAAAAGTGTTTAGCTGATGAATCTCTGATAGTACCTCTTAAGGATATAAAGGTAAATGAACAACTCAAGTTTGTAGAAAGACCTCTACAGATTGAAGACAGGAAAATTAAGATTCTCAAGCATAAGAGACTAGTTCTAGTCAAAGTAAAGTGGGACTCCAAAAGAGGAGCTGAGTATACATGGGAGATTGAATCTGAAATGCAAAGGAAATATCCGCATTTATTCCAGTAGATCTCGAGGACGAGCTCTAAAACAAGATGGGGAGAATGTAACAACCCTCGGTAAAACCAACACTCTCATAATATTTCTGACACCCTATTATATTTTAAAATATCTTTATATGTCTGTAAATACACCTCGTATGTGAAAACCAAGCCCGGAATACGTTATAGTATTTAAATAAAATATAAAAGTTTAAATTTAGGTCTGAGGCGGGCCGCGTGAACCCACCCCAAACCCTTACGCGGGCGGTATGAAGGCTAGAATCAGAAATCGTTGATTTCTTTAGTTTAAGCGGGCCACGTAAGCTTAAGCTTACAATGACGCGGGCCGCGAGAGATCATCAAACGCGGAGACACCAGATGCCGACATGTGTCGACATCGTGGCGGACCTACATGCTGATCCGGATAAGCTACGCGTTGACCGTGTGTTGACATGGGCCACGTAAGGCTTCGCCTTACCTTACGCGGGCCGCCTGGGAACCAGATTTCAGCACTATATAAGAAGGCAACGGGTTTTCGTTTTCCGTCGCTCATTTCTTTCATTCTAAATAACAATTTCTGTAGTAGGCTTATAATACGCGGGTATTATACCCCTAATTAGCGAGGTTCTGCTCCGTTATAAGTATTATAACCCTAGTTTCATAATAGTTACGCTGCCCGATTGATTTAGGGTTCCGTAACAACTGTCGTGGTTCTGCCCGACGTAGTTGTTGGAATGCCGTATCAGGGAGGGTATCATTAATAATTTCAAAGGGTTATGATACTAACCAATGTACATTTGTATAAATTATAGATTATATCCAGGAAACCCTTACGCGAAGTCTAAGGTAGCAATGTGAGTTTATCCTCTTTTTGTTAATCTTTTTGGTAATGTTTTACCAAACCTTAAATGTTTTGCTATGAAATTTAGCAGTGATTGAGTCTTTGTAGTTCTTCAATTACTGCCGGTATGTTGGGGTTTTGTATACAAAATGTACTACACTGTGAGTAGTAAGTCGAGGATGACAATACGTTACCATTGGATAATGAGTTAGCCAATGGGTAATATGACCCACAAGTTAGGGTTGACAGTACTAATGAAGTAATTGTGTAGACATAAACAATGTGATCGTTCTCAATACTGTTCACTGTGACTTTTATTTAAACTTTATTAAACTGGGATTCACTTACCAGTATTTCCGACTGACAAATGTTTTTAAAACACGTTTCAGGTAACCAAATATGACAGCCAATTAGTAAAAAGCCAGCTGGAGAGCACTGAAGGCTTGGAAAAATGTAGCTATAAAAGTTACCAAATAAACGATGTTTTAAAATTCAATAAAATAGGGTTTATCCCTATAAATGTATTGTACTAAGAAACTTGGGTTTTACCCATGTGATTATTAATATTAAATGAGTTGGTTTTACTCTGATAAACATTTCCTAACTACGGTCCTGATGTAAATTCCGATGCAAGATTAAATAACTGATACCACCAAAACTCTGAGATCGCGTCCGCCTGTTCCCGGGAATCAGGGATCGGGGGTTGCGACACCCGGGGTGGTGGCTCCCAAAATGCACACCTCACAAATGAGGTTTACTTTACTATTTATAGAACCTTGAGCCTTGTTCTCTAAGCAAGTCGCATCTTGCTTGGAAAACCTACTAAAATCACTAAAACACACGCGACTACAATATCTAAAATATCAAAATACTAATCCTAAAGTCGCCACCTCATAAGATTAACAAAGTCGCCAAATAATGTCGCCTTAATTGATAACAACATTCTCAATTTGACCTAACAATATTCACCCGAGAATGATGCTATCAATTCTTCATTTGATCTTCAAAAAATACATCTGACGTCGTCTTCGAATCTTCACAAGTCGGCCGAATACCCAAAATCTTTCATTATTATTTTCCCCCGCAAATATAGACCCTCCTAATCTTGTCAATCAAAGCTCCGTATCTTTTTAAAGATAATATTGTAATAGGCATATGATAGAGTTCGAACTCAAATGATAAAAATTAAATAATTAGCTTCATTGTGATGATCGTCAATTCAGTCAGATTGCGTTTAGCTCCTGATCCACCGCTAAAATCACCCAATACCATAAAAAATCAACGGCCCAAAATATAATATAAAATCCTTGGCCTTGAAAAACTATTCCATAAAAACCCATATAATTTGAAGCTCATGGGCAGCAGGCCATGTAATAATCTTGTATGTCCGGCCCAAAAATGATCTGTACTCTACGCCCATATGATATTCTTGTAATCCCGGCCCAATCGCTATTTTTGTCAACACCGTTAATGACCCACGACTGAACTTTTAAGACCCATCCCAACTCACTTGAAACAAACCCTTCAATCCGTTTATGTTGTTGAACATCACTCGAACCAGGTTCCGTATGTAGAATCACAACCCCAATTTCAAAATAAATGTCACTGGCCCAAAAACTAACCGAATTGAAACTCAGCAGGCCCACCATACAAGCTGATGTAAACTATAGGCCCAAAAAAAATTGCAACCACCATCAGAGATCTCGTACATGTCTGCAAACATTCCTCAATGACTAGTGGACCCCATCTTTATGTGCATGGCCCAGAAAACAATAAAGAACCTAGGATCCAGTAATGATAAGCTAATCATGGGCCTATCCCTATCCCATGTAAACTTTCATGTGCTAAACCCTAGCCGCAACCGATGTTATTCAGCCGACATCACCAGAAACGTCGTAAACCGTCTCCGATCAACTTCATCGGAAACCATTATCGCGACATCGTCGAAAACTCAGATTTCGTTCATCTCTAACCACCACATATTCCGGCTTCATCTCACCAGAATATTTATACATCCATCATAACAATCAACGTCACCTGCGACCACCTTAATCCGCCACCGTTCAACGCCGAAAACCACCCTTGATCGGAGAACGGTATATGCCGGAAAACGAATCCGAATTATCATCAAAGCACCGTCTTCCACCTTGTGTTCATCACCGATCGTCAACAGAAACTATCGATCGCCCGGAAACAACAAATCCGACTAACAACATAATCATCGGAGACCCGCCGTCACCCACCTTGCATCACAAACCACCGAGAACCACAGCGACACCCAGAGCCGATTCACCCCGTTTCAACAGAATAGAACCGTTTATCTTTCTGCCTTCAGATCCACCATTGTCGATGTCTCTAGACCAGTATTGTGTTTGAATAACGATGTTGAATTGAACACACATAAATAAAGTCGCTGGAACATCATGAACTTGAATTCGATGAACACCATCTTCATCTTTCAAAACCCAGATCTGAATAAACCTTGAACGTTGTGAGGAGCATATCCAGAAGGTGAATACAAACACAGAGAAATTGGGACCATTATACGGCAGTTTGTAAAGGTAAACATAAGATGAAAAGGGGGTGCACGGAGATCGATGAGAAAAATAATGTGAGTGGATGAGCATAAATGTTGCTTCTTTACTTTAAAGTGATGAGTGTCTGCAATATACATGGAATAAAAAAACACCAGATCGGAAACAAATCCGAAAACCAACAAGAAATCTTCAGATCTGCCATATTTTAATATCTCCGGTGGTTTTCCGGTGAAGATCCGACCAAACCGAAAACTGAAACGAGCCACCGAGGCTCTGATACCAAATGATAGTCCCGTAACGATCCGATTTCAGTCTCGGTTTGGTATAAAATATGGAGACGGGTGATTCGAGCCAATAACAAAGATAAACAAATAAGAAAGATAAAAACTTCAAGGATTGAACAAGAGAAATATTTCATTGATTGATAGTGATAAAAGAATAATCATCCACCCCGGGTGAGCTCCCCCGGGGTGGTGGCTCCCAAAATGTACACCTCACAAATGAGGTTTACTTTACTATTTATAGAACCTTGAGCCTTGTTCTCCAAGCAAGCTGCCTCTTGCTTGGAAAACCTACTAAAATCACTAAAACACACGCGACTACAATATCTAAAATATCAAAATACTAATCCTAAAGTCGCTACCTCATACGATTAACAAAGTCACCAAATAATGTCACCTTAATTGATAACATCATTCTCAATTTGACCTAACAAGTTAGGTTATGGATGTGTGTTGATGCAACGATAAAAGGTTATAGCTTACGCCTCTAGACAACTTAAGAATAATGAAGAGAATTATTCAACCCATGATTTGGAATTAGGAGCTATAATTTTTGCCCTTAAGATCTGGAGACATTACATTTACGGTAGTAAGTTTACCATTTTCACTGATCATAAGAGTTTAAGGCATGTTTCGGACAAAAGGAGTTGAATATGAGGCAAAGACGTTGGATGGAAATTCTTAGTGATTATGATTGTAATATCCAGTATCATGCAGAAAAAGCTAATGTAGTGGCTGATGCTTTAAGTCAAAAGTATCATGAAAAGCTAAAAAAAGTACGTTCTCTTAAATTAAATCTACAAGTAGATTTAAATGAATAGATTAGAGAAACACAAGAATCAGTAATCAAGGATGATACTGAAAATTTGAAAGGGATGATTAAGGAATTAGAACAAGGAACAGATGGAGTTTGGAGATTCCATAAGAAAAGAATGTGGATACCCAAATTAGGAAACCTACGCCACCGTATATTAGAAGAAGCCCATAAGTCTAAGGATACGATGCATCCTGGAAATGATAAAATGTATCAGGATTTAAGAAAGAATTTCTGGTGGATAGGAATGAAGAAAGATATAGCAGCTTATGTTTCTAAGTGTTTAACCTGTTCGCAAGTTAAAGCTGAACATCAGAAACCCTCAGGTTTGTTGCAGCAATTAAAAATGCCAGTGTGGAAGTGGGAATTGATAACAATGGATTTTGTTACCAAATTACCCAAAACAAGGAAAGGTAATGATACAATCTGGGTGATTGTAGACATGTTAACTAAGTCAGCCCATTTCCTACCAATGAAGGAAACTTTTAGTATGGAACAATTAGCTAAGTTATATGTAAATGAAATAGTTTCATTACATGGAATTCCTTTATCAGTTTTTTCTGATAGGGATAGCCGTTTTACCTCTCATTTTTGGACAAGTTTCCAAAAAGCAATGGGAACCAAATTGAATCTAAGCACAACTTATCATCCTCAAACGGACGGACTAAGCGAAAGGACAATTCAGACTATGGAGGATATGCTTAGAGCTTGTGTAATTGATTTCGGAGGTAATTGGGACGATCACTTACCATTAATAGAATTTTCTTATAATAACAGCTATCACACAAGTATCAATGCTGCACCATTCGAAGCACTTTATGGATGAAAGTGCCAAACTCCAGTTTGTTGGGCTGAAATTGGAGAAAAGCAATTATCTGGACCAGAAATAGTACAAGAAACAACCGACAAGATCATTCAAGTCAAGGAACGACTGAAAGCAGCACACGATCAACAGAAGAGTTACGCTGATAACATGCGAAAACCATTGGAATTTCAAGTAGGAGACAAAGTGTTATTAAAAGTCTCTCTTTGGAAAAGAGTGGTAAGATTCATCAAAAGGGGAAAGCTAAGCCCCAGGTATATTGGACCTTTTGAAATTATTAAAAGAATAGGACCTGTAGCCTATCAGCTACAACTACCAGAGGAAATGACAGGAATACATGATGTATTTCATGTATGCAATCTCAAAAAGTGCATAGCCAAAGAATCACTGTTAGTACCTCTTAAGGATATAGAGGTAAACGAGAAACTTAAATTTGTAGAAAGACCTCTACAGATTGAAGACAGAAAGATCAAAAATCTCAAAGACAAGAGATTAGTTCTAGTCAAAGTAAAATGGAATTCCAAGAGAGGACCAGAACACACTAGGGAACTTGAATCCGAGATGCAGAGGAAATATCCACACCTGTTCCAGTAGACCTCGAGGACGAGCTCTAAAATAAGGTGGGGAGGATATAACAACCCTCCAAAATAATTCCGACACCCTAAAAATAATTAAAATATCCCAATACGTCCTAAAATACACCCCGTATACGAGAACAGGCCCCGAATACCTTTATTTTTATTAAAATTAATTAAAAACAAAATTTAATGGTCTCTGGCGGGGTGCGAGCGATGGGCAAAGTGGCGGAGCCCGGTGCTGCCACGTGTCAAACACGCGTCCAGTCTATGTTCGTGACCAATCAATCCTACAACCCTACACACCTATCTCGCGGGCCGCGAGAAAGACAGCTATGGTTGTCGCGGGCCGCGACCCGATGTCAGATCAGCCCTATAAATTGCTTTGCTCGGCCTTCAGTCCAATTCGCTCAACTTTTCAAATTCACTCTCAATTTCTACGTAGTATACACTAGTCTCGGGCATTATACCCCCCTAAATAACGAAGTCCTGCCTCGTTGTAAGTATCATAACCCGGTTACGTATTAGATACGCTGCCCGATTGAACTAGGGTTCCGTAACGGCTGTCGTGGTTCTGCCCGACGTAGCCGTTGGAATGCCGTCTCGGGGAGGGTATTACTAATGTAAATATTAGGTTATTATACTAACGCGTGTGCATTTGTGTAATTAATAGATAATCACCAGGAAATCCTTAAGGAAAACCCTAAGACAACAATGTGAGTAATCCTCCTTTTTGCAAATTGTTTTTACAAAACCTCACATGATTAACATTATATTAAACAGTGATTGAATATTTGTATTCTACAATTATCGTCGGTATGTTGGGGTTTGTATACAAAATTTGTTACTACATTGTGAGTAGTAACATGACCACAAGTCGGGTTGACAGTACCGTGGGTGGTAATTAAAGTAGATGGAAACAAATGTAATTGCGCAACCGCCCTCAATACTATAAAACGGTTTTACCTGCCTTGATTAAACTGAGATTCACTCACCAGTATTTCCCACTGACAAAATGTTTTTAAACGCGTTTCAGGTAACAAAATGTGAAAGCCAAATAGAAGACAGCTGGACAGCACTGAAGGCTTGGAAAAGTGGCTATGAAGTTACCTAATATAAAGAGATGTTTTAATTAAATTAAATAGGGTTTATCCCTATAAAAATGTGTGTACTTGAAACTTGGGATTTTCCCATATGTTTAATATTATAAAAATGTGGTATTTTACTCTGATAAAATATTTCCTAACTACGGTCGTGATATAATTTCCGCTGCCAAATTGATAAACACCGATACCACTGAAACTGGCTGCAGCCGCCCATTCCCGGGTAATTAGGGAACGGGGGTTGCGACATATGACGACATCCCAACCATTTTTTCCCAATAGTTGCCATTTAAATTCGCATGTAATGAAAGTCAACATGGCGTATCTATTTTCTTCTTTTGCATACCCTCTCATGTATCAAGTCTAAGCCCGCGCACGCAATAGGCGCATGCACACTTAGACTACGGGGCTTGTAAAGGATTATAACAGATTCACCAAAAGGTTCCAGGACCACATACACATTGCAATAGATCAATGGAAGCATCCGCAAAGAAGTACCACGCCTTCGCTTATTTTGTGGTCTGGTGAACACCAAATTACCTCCATCACACACATTGGGTAAAGGATTTATATCTACCAGTCAGGATAAGATGATGTCATCACACTCATGCCCACTTTGGCCATGGAATGATTTCCACTAGTAGAAGCCTGGCAACATCACCCAAACGGTTACTGTTGTAGGGACCACACCACCTCGATGGAAGGGATAGCTAACAAGATCTACTATAAATAGAAGTGAGATCTACATTCTCCAGGTATGTCCTCTTTGCTACTTTTATTAAATCTTACTTCGATCAAAACCAACACTTATTCTCACATCGAAGGTAGGTCAAAGGGAGGAATTCAAACATGTGGCAAGCCTAACAGTGTTTCCTATTTTGCAGATCACCTTCTTTGGATTTCGTTTAGTTTCCTTGAATACGTCCAGCTGTAGAACCCGTCTTAACCCTTTCGTGGCTTGGATTTGTTTCTTCAACAATAATTAGTTGAGTTTTTTTTCTTTCCAAAAAGGTGTTAGGTGGGAAAAATATTTACCAAAATGGGTGTTTTGAAAACTTTATACCAAAATGATGTTTTTCTATATTTCTTTATTTTTGTTAATCTATTACCCTTTTAACTAAGAGTAAATTACATTTTTTCATCCTTTATGTTTATATCAATTTTCAACGGTTATCCTTTGCTTACAAAATGTCAGAAATTGGTCTTTATTTTTTAGGCTAAGGACAATCGCTGAAAGTTTGTATAACATAATACGAAGAATATAATTTACTCTCTAACTAATTTACCTTATCATTTACAAATTAAGTGCTAAATAAAGATAAGAGTAAATTACAAGTTTTGTCCTTTATCTATATACCATTTTTCAGGCGGTGTCATTTGACGCAAAAGTTGATAAGTTCTGTACCTAATGTTTTAAAATCTGGCACGGTTTGTCCTTTGAGCCTAACCTGATTAAAATTTTCAGTTAAATAAGGGTAATTTTTTTGTAACGTTAGTAGGTAGATGAGGGTACTTTTGTGATTTTATCCATTTAATTAAAAAATATCTTAACTAAAAAAAATTAAAAATATATAAACTCAAAACCCACTCTCTCTTCACAGATCTACAACATGGAGGGTGGGGTTTTAGGTTCGGTAGTGGTTAGGGATTTAGCGGTGGTGTTAGTGCATTTATGTCTATCGCCTCCGTCAATCCAGTCCGTAGCAGAAACTGAAGAAAACTTGCTTTATATTGTAATATTAGATAGAAAAGGCAAGGTGGCAATATTGTAAATAAGAGGAAAGCTCTTATAAGCCTTGGCCTATAAATAGGACTCTTAGAGTTAGAGTTGAAGACTTTTGACACTTTTGGCATTTTGGAGACTTGGAGAGCTCTAGATCTAGAGAGAGAAAGTCTAAAGAGAGAAAGCTCCAAGGTGATTCACGTTTCTTGTACGTTTTCAGATCTATAAAAGAATCACCAATTATATTACGTTCTCGTGTGTTCGGTCACGTTTGTGTACAGATTTCGCACGTCACACGTTCGGTTCGCAATCGTTTCGGAGTCAAAACCGGTCCTAACAAGTGGTATCAGAGCAGGAGCTCGATTGCACGGATCAAACACACTGTTTCGCACAAGAATCCATCAGATTCGGAGTCAATTTCATCCAGATTTGTCAAAATTTCTTCATCTTTCACATCTTTTCACGTTTTCGACAGAAAATCACCAAATTAAACGACTTTTTACGGTTAAAATCGGCTAATTTTTTAATATGTTGTGCGAAAACATCTAATCTACAAGCCTACAAAT
Source organism: Helianthus tuberosus (assembly GCA_030545235.1). Lineage (NCBI taxonomy): Eukaryota > Viridiplantae > Streptophyta > Magnoliopsida > Asterales > Asteraceae > Helianthus > Helianthus tuberosus. The sequence continues at coordinate 92,130,944 of CM060356.1, read as the reverse complement.
TTTCAGATCTTAATTCTAAGCCGTTTTAGAGAAATCTTGATTTTTGTGTCCGAAAAAGTTAAGAAAATATGTTAATTGTTGCTGATGTTCTTGGTGTTCACCGGTCGGACAACATCAATTTCATCCAGTCGGACAACACACTCACTTTCAACATAAGCTTTTGTCATCTTGCATCAATATCCGTTCGGACAGCATAAAGATCATCCGTTCGGACAGCAACCCCACCCGAACGGACAACAACCTCACCCGTTCGGACAACATACCCACCTGATCAGACAGCGTTGCCACCCGATTATTGTATTCAGGTGCTGTGATTCAAAGGTGCTTGTAATTCGAGAAGTTCACATCATGGCTGAAGAGTTCTACAACAGGTTTTACAACGCGTTTACATCCGAATCGTCTGAGACATCAACCGTCACACCCAAATCAATAACAAAATCAATTAACGATAACATTAAACATGATAATTTCTATGGAACTTATTCGAAACCACCTAAGCTTGAGAAGATAGAGGATTACACTTGGTGGAAATAAAGATTCCTAAACTGGGCCAAAGCATACGCTCAGGAGAGTTGGTTCTGCTTAGAGTTTGGATACAATCGACCGATCCATGACAAGAACGAAGAGATCCCTCTCAATGATTTTTCCGATGACGATAAAAGGAAATTCTCATATGAACAGAAGATGATCGCTTTGATTCAACAATCTATCCAAGATGATATATTTTATTTGTTAAATCATGATGGGTCATCAAAATCGGTTTGGGAAGCGTTAAGGGTTAAAGCCGAAGGAGGCAAACAAATTAAAAAGAACAAAATTGCTTTACTAAAAAAGGAATTTGATTTGTTTGATATCTTAAAGGGAGAGTCTGTGAGGCAAATGATTGAACCTTTTTGTCATTTAAAAATTGAACTCGAAAGGTTTGAGATTGTAGAGGAAATAATTGATAAAATCATAGAAGGGTTACCACGAGCTGATCAGTGGCAAACGTTTGTGTTTATCTTGAAAAATGATGTTTTATATGATTCAATTTCTCTTGATGCTTTGATAGAAAAAATTGAAAGTCATGATCTTGAGCTACAAAAGCAAAGCAAGATGAGCGGTTCTTCGCATCATCAGAATGTCGGTCTTTACTACAAGGGCAATGTACCTTCGGTGAAAGTTAATGAATCACCAAAGACCAGATACAGCGTTAAAAAGACGAAAGAACCACAAACAAGCTCGTCAAACTACAATCCAGGATACCATTCATCTTCTTCAAAAGCAAATTCTGAAGAATCTGAAGAAGTTCTTTGCAACATCGCTCTTAAACTGAAGAATTATCCGGCTATGAGCATCAATGCAGCAAAACAACAAATGAGTTTTCTGGCATCTGTGTTAGAGTCCTACGAAGGTATAGTATCTGGAAAAATTGGAAACTCAGAGCTGACAAAGGAAGACTACGACCAGATCGATCCAGCAGAAATGGAACTCATTGACATACGCTGGTGTCTAGCAAGTTGCATTCGAAGAGCTCAGAGGTATATGGAGATTACTGGGAAGCAGTCAATAGGTGGTCCGTCAACAAAGCTGGGATTCGACAAATCCAAAGTGACCTGCTTCAGATGTAAGCAAAAAGGTCATTTCAAAAGAGAATGCAAAAACTCTGAAGTTGACGAAACTGAGAAACCTTTCAATGATGATTATTACCGAAAGGCGATTTACCACCGTAGCAAAGAAGAGCCAAAAATGATCGAAAATAATTCCAAAGAGAAGTCAAGAGCAAGTGCAATAATCCATGATGATGAAGGGTATGATTGGAGTGAGATTCTTCCAGAAGAAGATCGTATTGATAATCGTCTCACAGCTCATGGCAGAACTATATCAAAGAGCAAACATCATGTTTTAGTTTCTGAAATCAAGGAGATAACCCGAGAAGAGATTTTGAAAGAAAAAACCGAAAGAGAAAGATTCATTGTTGGATGCAGAATGGAGAAAATGCAGGAAGAGTATGAAAATGATGTTAGAAACAAAAGATGGGACAAGAACCGAGAATGTTATGTCAACAGAAAAGGTGAACCTGTTGTTCCCAGGAGAGATATAGTTCATGATGATGTTCTTCTAGTAATTCCTCTATCCGGCGAATTTTATTCAAAATGTGAAAAAGACAAGAATTATGAGAGAAAGCTGAATAAAATTATCAGAGATGCGATGACATCAAGTTTGAGGAAGATGGATGAAGAAAGAATGAAGAAGAATGTTGAGAATTTGGTTGATAATTTGAAGAAGGTCGCTGAGGAAGTCAAAGTTGAAGCTGTTAAAGTTGAGGATGTGAAGATAGAAAAGGAAGAGAAGGTGATAAAAGAAGTTGTTAAAGAAAAAGTTGTTACTGAAGAACAGCAGGTTGGTCAAGAAGAGATGATGAAGAAAGAAGAAGAAGAGGTAAAGAATGAGAGTTTGAATGATGTTGTTGATAATGCTGGTGATTGTGAGAATCAGAAAAAGATGAAGCTGATCAGGCACAGACGGAAGCGAAAGCCGAAGTGCCAATCACCGAGGTAAATTCTGATTCTGAAATCCTAATCAAAATCGTTGAACAGTGCAAAAAATGCATGGAACCATGCAATGCTTGTACTGAAAAAGATGAAAAATTCAGAACAAGAGATCTTGAATTTGTTAAAATTGAAGAAGTTTTCAAAAATAAATGCAAAGAGATGTTAGAAAACGAAAAGGTTTTAAAAGAAAATGATGAAAAACTTTCAGAAAAATGTAAAAAATTAGAAAAATAAAATGAGATTTTGAAAGAAAAGGTTTCAAAAATGCCAGATGAATGTTTACAAAAAGAAAATGCATGTCAGAAAATGAAAAAAGAATATGATTCAATAAAATTGGCTTATCACATTACAAAAGAGTCATATGAAGATGTGAAAAGTCAAATGAAACTTGTTCAATCCAGATTGAAATACTGTTCTGAAACAACTGATACGCTTAAGCGACAGTATTCAATAAAGCAACAAGTTGTCAATTCTTACATTGAGGATGTTGCTAAGCTAAATCGTCAAATAGCTGATTTAGAACAGGATAACAACAAGTTACATAGTTATTATGCATCATCATATGTGCTTGAAAGAATTTTCAATCTAAAACCGGATGGTAAAGATTTTGAGCAAAACAAGAAAGGTATTGGCTCAGAGTTTCATCAAGTTCCATCACCGGAAAAGTTCGCATTTTATGATGATGAGAAGGTTGAAAAAGCTTTCAACATGGTCGATCAATTGCCAGATAACATTGACGTAACCTATTCCAAATCTGATGATTCAAGTGATTCAGAGGTGGTAGGTAAGGTCGTTGAAAGTGTGTTGAAAGAAGAGTCGGTTGAAATAGGTAAATCTGAATCACATGATGGAAATGAAGGTAGTTTTCATGAAGATTATCTGAAAAACTCAAAATCTGAGAAAAATTTGACTGATGATTCAAAAGGATTGGTTTATACCATGATTGGATCGGACAAATTATTCTTAGATGTTGTATTCCCGATTCAGAATGTGATTTCAGAAAAGATTGACAAAGTTTTCAAAATGATTGAAATTGAAAAATCTGAAATTCCAAAATTTGCTGGAAAGTGTCACAAAACTTTTTATAACAAACCTGGTTACAAGAAGAAAAACATGAAGGCTGGGTTGGGTTATAAAAGGAAACAGAATTGGAAGAAAAATGAAACGCCAAATTTTCAGACAAAAATAAGTTTTGTTCATGGAACAAGTTTCGAAGAAGAGAAAGAACTCCAATTTAGGCGTCAGTCTAATGAAGAGTTATATGCTCAGAAAAAGCAACAAAAACAGGTCAAAGATGTCTCAAAGAGAACATGTTTTAAATGTGATCAAACTAGACATCTTGCTCGCAAGTGTCCAAATTTGAAACCTGTTGGTGTTGAAACGAAAAAGAAGTCTGATGTTGTGAATCAGAAATCAACCAAGTTTGACTCAAAGCAAACTTGGAAGCCGAAAATGTCAAAGGTTGACTCACAACAAACCTGGAAATCAGAGACACCCAGACTTAGAACAACACAAAGTTGGAAAACAACAGTTGATACAACACAACAAAAAACCAGTTTTGGAAACCAAAAGTTGTTGTTCAGAATCAAAATGTTCAAAAAGAGTCACATTTTTACAAAAGAGGTACTCCTAAAGGTCAAACATGGTCAGTTAAGAAACAAATGACTTCGGTAAATGATGAAAAAGTTGAAGTCAAAATTGAAAAAGTCTTTGTACAAAATGACAAAGATTTTCCGAAGTTAAATGATGCATATAGTGTTAAAATGCCTAAGGTCAAACAGACCTGGGCTAAATTGTTCAAGTAATTGAATACTTTGAATGTGCAGGTGCTTCCGAAGGAAATGAAATGTCAAGAGGAAGAGTGTAGGAGCAGCCTGGAACGAAAGGAAGAGGCTGCTGATCCCTGCGATGGTTAAACAGGGAGTTTGTTTGATTTTTGTACATAAATAAACAATATTTCTAAAACCCTAAAAATTGAAAAATTTAAAAACCAAAAATATGTTTTTATTTTGTCAAAAATTTGAAAAATAAAAAATGTGTTTGTTTTTAAATTTTGTCAAAAATTCAAAAATATGTTGAGTGGATACGCCGAAACCCTCACGGCTGAACAAACATGATTACTTTCACAAGATTGAAAAACGATTTTCAAACTGTCGAAAATCAATAGGTTGTAAATCATGGGGGTACATTATATTTTCTGCAAATCAGTGCATGAGAAGCAGAAAATGGATGGCGAGACAGAGCTATCAGTATCAGGTTGTCAAATTTTCTTTAAAATGGTTTTGAATTTTAGGGGAGTAAGAAAATGTCAGAAAACCCAAAAAAAATAGAAAATTTGAAAAAGCCAAAAACATGATAAAATTCAAAAATTGAGTTTTGTGTAAAAAGAGGAAATGATAGTACATCAGTAGACAATCACAGTACGCTAAAGAAATGGAATGTTAAAATGTGATAAACGGTCTCACTGATGATATGCCAGTAGGTTTTTACACGCTTAGTAGATTGTTTTCGAGATATAAACATAAATATCAAATACTTACTTATCTCGTGGGGAACATCTCTCGGATATATGGGTAACCCCCGAAATATTTTTTGAAGGGCTTTCTATTTCTGACATACTAGGTCTTTGTACGTGATGATATCTGGGGTATTATACTAGGACTTCTGATTTTGCGGGAGCAAAAGCCTAGTCCTCGTATAATACTTTGCACTGCTTTATTCTTAAAGCTCACCCTCAGCATAAAAAATGATGAAACATTGAAAAATGCTAATCATGTGCTGTTGAAAAGAAGATCCCCAAGGGGGACCCACCTAAAGTCGAGCCATTATCTCTCTGATTTTGCGGAAGCAATAGCCTGAGCTCTCATGGCCTCGCATTCACCCTTTACAGATATCATTAGTGTGCATTCACCTGTAAGACTGAATATAGGAGTCTGGATACGGGAGTATATTCTGAGGTGGGACACGCGAATAAGTTTAAGTCCTTAAACACTAAATTCGTATCTCGAATCAATTGAACTTTGTGTGAAAATTTAAGTGGATCAGTATACTGACAATCTAAGTGAATCGTTTAGAACTTAAAGTGTTTAAAGCTCAACGGTGCTAGTGATTTGTCATTAATTGATATGATCCTATGACGAAAACTCTAACAAAAATATTGTCTGTAAATATGTTTGTAAATATTTCTTTACTGCTTTACATTTCAGAAAAATACAAAAAGATTTTGATTTCACTTTATTTTCGACAAACGATGTCTGAGATGCTAAGTTTCAAAATCTAAGTATGCTGATCGTGTTTCTAAAAAATAAACAAGTTCATTAATTTAAAACTTGAAGTTTTAAAATAAAAAATCAAAAACAGTTTGTGATATCTCCAAGGTCATTAAGTTGGACTTGGATGATAAACCGTGAAGGATTTGGATGCTTATACTGTTAAAATATGTAAAAGAACCAGTTTCCGATCCGGTTCGCTGAAACTGCCAAATCTTTGAAGTTTGTTGATAGGGGGAGAGAATCAAGTATTCCTGGATATATCCATATTATTATATCTTTAGAGCCAGGATCTTGATTTAGAAAGTTAAATAGAGCCAGGTTACAATTCCTGGAAAACCGAAATTTCTTTCATTGTCAAAATGTTTTAGCTTATGTTGAGAGAGCCAGGATTTTCAATCCTGGATGTTCAAAAATGTTTGTACTTATAAATGTTTGAGAATTGCAGATGTTATTCCTGACTACGATCCCGAAAGCCAAGTCTAAGGGGGAGTTTGAAGACGAGCTCAACGCAAGAGGAAGCGTGGATTCAAGGAGCCATGTAACTATCCTAGAAGAGCTTGTATACGGAAAGCAAGGTGTTGATCCCAAAAGCACGGAAGCTTGACGAAAGGGGGAGCCTGATGAAGAAAAGAGTCTACAGAAATGGGGAGCTGAAGCTGAAGACAGATCCACGGGGATTCTGTTCAAGAAAGAGTGAGTCTATGTTGCTGAAGAGATGATAAAGCTTCAAGAAGACTCAGAGAGAGAGAGAGAGAAAGAAAAGACGCTACGAGTTTGACTCAATAATTGAGATTGACTGCGACAATATCCAAGGGGGAGTCTGTTAGTGCATTTATGTCTATCGCCTCCGTCAATCCAGTCCGTAGCAGAAATTGAAGAAAACTTGCTTTATATTGTAATATTAGATAGAAAAGGCAAGGTGGCATTATTGTAAATAAGAGGAAAGCTCTTATAAGCCTTGGCCTATAAATAGGACTCTTAGAGTTAGAGTTGAAGACATTTGACACTTTTGGCATTTTGGAGACTTGGAGAGCTCTAGATCTAGAGAGAGAAAGCTCCAAGGTGATTCACGTTTCTTGTACGCTTTCAGATCTATAAAATAATCACCGATTATATTACGTTCTCGTGTGTTCGGTCACGTTCGTGTACGGATTCCGCACGTCACACGTTCGGTTCGCAATCGTTTCGGAGTCAAAACCGGTCCTAACAGGTGGGGGTTGTGAGATGATAGTGGGCGACATTTCAGGTGCGGTGGCGGTGGGGTTAGGGGTAGGGTTTGTCGCCAGTCTACTCCGGTTACCGAAAAATGATGCAATTCTGGAAACTAGGAACAGAGAAGCCTCGACTGCTGGACGAAGAAGAAAGCGACGTTCTTTTCTACTTTGCCACTCCATCCTTTTCACACTTGATGTTATATTATGGTTATGCGAGCTTAGAGAAGCAGAGGCTGAGATTATATGTGTTCAAGCATGGAACATCTATTTTGTATCTGGTCCTGTGATGGGGGTGGTGGTTGCGATGGGATGGTGGTTGCAATGGGGTGGTGGGTGCGGTGGTGATGGTGGGTTGTGGTGATTGCAATGGTGATGGTAGGTGTGGTGGTGATTTGGGTTGTGGTGACGGTGTTGACAGGAGGGATGGTGGTAGGTGATTTGGGGATGGTGGAATTGGTGGTGGTCGGTAGGTGGGGGTGGTGGCGGTGAAGGTTGTGGGGTGGCGGTGGTGGGTGAAGTTTGAGAGATAGAGAGAGAGAGAAAGAGAGAGATTAAAGGACCAAATTACCCTTGTGTAATGTGATTTAACTAGATTAGGCTCAAAGGACAAACCGCGCAAGATTTTGAAACATTAAGTACAAAACTCGTCAACTTTTGTGCCAAAGAACACCACCTGAAAAATGATATATAGATAAAGGATAAAACTTGTAATTTACTCTAAAGATGAAAAAAATGGTTTTATCTCCTTGTCATCCTTTACATCAATAACATCAACATCTTCTACAAAAAAAAATCCATTCCCAACATTTTATCAACCATAGAAAAGTAATCCTACGCTATCTGATTATGTTGGGCGGAACCACCGAAGTTCGAGCTAGTGGAGATGGTGTTTCATACTATTATCTTCTTCCTCTTTTCATATGTCTCAAGTATAACTCTGTTACTAATTTTCCTACCATTCTTTTTTGTAACAAAATTTGTTGACATAGTAACAGACTATTGCGGTGGCGGAGTCGGGGCGGGAGAAAAGCTAGACGAAACCTAACCGAAAATAGACGAAAGCGAACCGAATCGAAAACATACCACTACCTTCCTCCCTTTATCCCTTTGAGACGAAACAAAACCGAAAACAGACGAAATCGAACCGAAATCAACCAAAAACTAAATTAACTAAAAACCGATTAACTAAAAACCGTTTATGGTTTTTTTTACCCTTGTTTAACCAAAATTAACCAATCCAAACCATTAATATTTGAGAAATTTACGAAAATGGCCAGGAATACTGTTGACTTACGAAAATGGCCATCTCATGCGTCTGTGGAGAAGCGCATCACCGATTACGAGACACCTTTTGCATCTGTAGGGCTCATTCATGCGTCCGTCAATGCAGAAGTGACAGGTGTCTCAACCCATCATCCCATGCGTTTATGACTCATCCCACCATCCCATGCGTCCGTGACTCATCCTATGCGTCCGTGTCTCGTACCGGGATGCGTCTGAATGTTACAGTCATCTCTGGCGAGTTGCAGACGCTTCCGGCTCCATCTCTGGCGAGTTGCAGACGCCTCCTGCTCCTCACCGCCAACCATGGTGGCAGTTGGGATTTGGGGGTGGAGATCTGTGGATCGTTTTCCCGGAAACCTGAACGGATGGACACAATGGCGGCCGGAAAACATGGTGGTCGTTCATGGTAGTGGAGATCCGTCGTGCCACCGTCGTGGTCGGTCGACCTGCCACCCTCCATCTCTGCCTTCTCCGTTTCTCTCGTTTCTCTCTCTGTGTCTCTGTGTTACAGATGTGTGTGAGTGTGAAAGATTAAGAAGTTGCTGCTTCATCCATGAAGATTTGTTGTTTGTATGTAAATTCACAAGAGTGTGAGTATGGGGTGTAGGGGCTAGGGTGGGGTGGTAGATGGTGGGTCCTCATGTTACTTTCCAAGATGTACTTCAATCAGTAGGGTCTCACATGTTTCACATAAGTTTGGCTAAATCCATAGACGTGTCTATTTAAGAAAGAAGGACGCATAAGAGGGGTGATGCCTTGTTCCAATGACGCATGAGCTGGCTATTTTGGAAAATGATATTGATAATGACCATTTTCGTAAATACCTCTTCATATTTTCACATATTTTTAGCTTTTAGGCGTTTACTTTATTTATTTCATATTTTATGACACAATTCATCCATTACGCAGACTCCTTACTAAGGGGAGTGGGGGTGGTCCGTGATGGCACCCCCATCACTCGTTATCTTTTATAGCACACCGCCGCCACCATTTACACCACGCGTGAAAAAAATAACTCGTTGAAATAATCACGCGTGGAACTTTAAAAACCTTTACAGCTCTGAACAATGGAATCTCATGCAGATTTTTGGATTTATTCTTGAAAGTTAAATATTTTTGGAATCTGTGAATAAATAACTACTTTTACCCAACAAATATTTTTGGTTATATATTTATTGTTTTTATAAATCAAACACAACTATTTTAATACCGTAAATAACAGTGGCGGATCTAGCTCAAAATTTAGGGGTATCCTAAATAAACTCACTTTCGGTTGAGATACGATTTAATCGAACTAGTAGGTTTCTTTAGGTTTGGAGTTTCATGAGTCGGACGAGAAGTAAAGTTTTTTTAGTATTTTTTTTAAATTGTAGCCTAAAACATTTCTAGTATGTTAAATTGAACTAGTATGTTTTAATTTTAATGAAATTTATAATTTTAGTGTTTTATTGTTAATTTCTAATTTAAAATAAAAATTTTTAAAAATTTGTGAGTGATGGAATTCTATCACTAGTGACCACCCCCACTACATTTCTATCAGTAGTGATAGAATATTGGGTGATGACATGGCATGAGTTGATTGGATATTGAGAGTGATATTCTATCACTAGTGACCACCCCCTCCCCTAACATTCATCATTAGACCACCCGTAGTGGAGCGGTATTTTTGAAAAAAAAATGAAAAAAAACCCGCCCCCCCCCCCCCCCCCATTACACTAGGCGTTTTGGGGCATTATTTTTGAAAAAAAAAATTGCCCAAGCGTTATATATAAAACCCCTACAATTGTATTGTGTAATGGTTGACTGGGTTTGACCCACCAATGAGAAACTAGTATGTTTTTTTTTTTTTTTGTTTAATGATTGGAAGGGGCATTATTTGGGCATTATTCCCACTACGCCACTTTTACAATAACGCCCCATGCTGACTGGACTGCCACGTATCAAATAATGGCTCATTATGGAGGCATTATTTGGCTAAACCACTAGACATATTCTTATTAGATCTCTCCTTTCTTTCCAAATCTGGAACACAACCTAAACATGAAACAATGCGTATAAGATCAATACTTCCCCACTGTCCAATCAAACCAATGGAACAAAAACTCACATCCTTGATTCACGACACAAAACAACTTCAACACATTAATCACATCCACGCATATCTCCTAAAAACATCACTACACTCCAACAACCTCATCATAACCAAGCTCCTTAGCAAACTCTCGTTCAATTCTTTCGACAATTTGCGTTATGCACACCACCTGTTCGACGAAATGCCAAGCCCTGACACGTTTCTTTATAACACCATGATCAGAGCCTACTTGAATTCACACAATTATAATGAGTGTCTGTCATTGTTTCTCCAATTGTGTCGCCAAGATCATCTTTTCATAGATAGTTTCAGCTTGTCCCTTGTTGTTCAAGCGTGTGGGCGGTCGGGTTTTGTTCGGAATGGTCAAACGGTGCATACCCAGGTGCTGAAACTTGGGTTTAGTTGTGATTTGTTTGTCCAGACTGGTCTTACTGAAATGTATGTGAAATTCGGGTGGGTGGAGTTTGCACGCAAGGTGTTTGATGATATGCCTCAACGAGACTTGGTTTCGTATAATGTATTGTTGGCGGAGTATGTGAGGATTGGGGAATTGGGTTTAGCGCGAAAACTGTTTGATGAAATGTCTCGAAGAGATTTGGTTTCGTGGAATACTATGATTCATGGTTATACGTCACTTGGCGGTGTGGGCATGTCTAATGAGGCCATAAGGCTCTTTAATGAGATGCGTTCGGCTAAGATTTTTCCGGATAACATCACCATTGTCAGTGTGTTGTCCGCGTGTGGAGATTTAGGTGCTTTAGGTATGGGCAAGATGGTTCACAGGTACATAGAGAGAAACCGGATTGAAATAGACGTAAAGCTTGGGACCTCTTTGGTCAACATGTATGCAAAGTGTGGGGATATTGACAACGCATTAAAGGTTTTTAATGGGTTGAAAGACAAGGATGTTTTTTTATGGAGTGCGATGATAACGGGGCTGGCGAACCATGGATATGGTGATGTAGCGCTTGATCATTTCCACGCTATGATATCTGAAGGAGTTAAGCCCAATAGCATTACTTTCATAGGTGTTTTGAGTGCGTGTAGTCACACTGGTTTAGTTAACGAGGGGTGGAAATACTTCAACTCGATGAGTGATGCATATGGACTAGAACCAGAAGTCGAACACTATGGTTGCATGGTTGATATCCTGTGTCGAGCAGGGCGTCTAAATGCAGCCAGAAATGTTATCAGAAACATGCCCTTTAAACCAGATGCAAGAATTTGGAGAACAGTTCTTGGCGCGTGTAAGATCTATAAAAATGTTGAATTGGCTGAAGAAGCTACGAGTGAAATACGTTCACTAGAAGCTCAAGATGATGGAAATTATGTGCTGTTATCGAACATATATTCCCAAGATAATAAGTGGGACAAAGCTGTGAATATCAGGAGGAAGATGGATGAAATTAGTATCCAAAAGGTTGTTGGGAACAGTTCAGTTGAGGTTGATAATGCAGTTTAGAAAACACAAATATTGTACGCATATAAAAGTGTTGTTTCCTTTTAAATGGAACTCCGTGTGTCTGCACAAGTTTCCGGACATCTGTTTCATTCATGTATGATCAATAATAGGTTATGTTTACAAATGTACCAGACTGAAGTCATCTGCGTGGGTTTCAGGCAAAGACAGATTCTGTATCCATCTTCAAAGATTCAATGAACATGGTAAATTAAAATAGAATTAATTATCTCGATCTGTTAAAAGACTCAAATTATTTTGAATTCTTTGCCTAATGCGTCCAAAGTTAACCTTTTGAATTTTGTATGACAGTTACAAACCTCAGGAGCGAAGATAAGCTTGCAAAGGCGGAAAGGACATGACCAAGAAATCTGCACAATAACAATTCACAACCTACTCTGGGTACCACCTGCATGTAAAACCCAAAATGCTGGAAGAGCAGACACACCCTCTGTCAGTAACACTAAGCCCTCTTCAACTATAGACACATCTGCATATGATCAACAGGTATTACAAGACCAAAATTTCGAACTGTAATCCAATTTACATAAACAAACAAAAACCTTCAATGATCTTAATTATATTACGAATCACCAAACGAAACTAACAATGGACCGTCTACAAAGAATCACCATACGCGAGTTGCAGTGCCGCTGACTTTTTATGATATTAATTTGTGTGGTTCAGTTAGGGCTTGGGCGATTTTCATGCAGTTTTTCTTGTGATTCGTGTAGGTATACTATTTGTAGTGTGATGTGGTTATCTGATAAATTTTTTTCTTGATGTTGTTGTTTGCATTAATTTGAATGTTTATGAATGTATTCTTCATTTGTTCAACTCAACTATATGGTCAAGTATTTTTGTTGATTTTAATTCCAAATTTGGTCCAAGAATTGTTCCTGCTATTGGTGGCGTAAAATCGCTATTAGTGTATTCCTGTGTTGCAGTTGGTTGCTAGTTTGAGCCTAGTTATTATCATTGCAAATGCTCTAGTCTTTTTTTTTTAACTCTTGTGATGCTGCACAAATTATAAAATCCAAGTATAGAACTTTTAAATAAACTGCCATGCAATTTATGAACAACTTAATTAAACATGCCCTGCAGATTAATACACAGCTTGATGTTACTACTTACAAGCTCAGTTAAAATGTATCGTCTCTTCATGTTTCGTTACCCAATAAAGATTATTTGACTCGTTAATATTAGTTTACTACATTTGGCGCACCATTTAGTTGAATGATTACGATTAGCGTATAGAACAATTACAAATGACTATTGGAGGATTTGACATTCTAGGAATAGACTGGTTAACAAATCAAGCAAAATTTATTTGTGATAAGAAAATGACAGAACTAAATAGTTGATTACTATTTTTGGCGGTTGACCAAGAAACTGATAAATACCATCTCTATGATTAAAGGCAATGAAGGTTGAAGAAGGGATGCGTTGCATATATGGCTTACACTATGCTCACTCCACAAGAAAAAAAATAGACAATGTCCCGATAGTCACCAATTATCCAGAGATGTTTACATAAGACATACAACGAATTGACAAGTTGAATTCATAATCGATTGATGAGTAGTCTTAACAGAAATGCAAGAATTGATGAAACAACTTCAAAAGTTGTTGGATACGGGAACTATCATATTTGTGAGGAAGAAGGATGGGTATGTTGGTATATCGGTGTAAAATTTTTAGTTTTAAATAGAACTAGTTGATTTTCCGCCCGCACGTTGCGGCGGGGACCCAATGACTACAAAAGGCGTGTCAGCAACGGTAAGCAGATACCGAATATCAAAACATAAATAAAAATGATGTGGTAAGGATAGTCACTCCGTCCAAAAAAAAGCGATTTTAAATAACCTAATATATCACGTCCTACACGGTGGAACTTTGGTTGTTTTCAGTTCAGTTATTACGGTGCTAACACGTTAAAATATGGATGAGCTCGTTACCGGCAACGGCACTGAAAGTACCGATCCGGAAAATCATCGAAATTAGTACCGTCACCGAAAATGCTCGGTACAATACGGTATGGTATTTGAAGGTAAAAATCAATAAATACAGATATGGTACTAGACCGGTGTTGAACCGAAAGTAACGATTCTTAAAACGCCAAAAGGTGGGTACAAATTGGTACCGAAAATGATTTGGTACAGTAAATTTGATAACGATACGATACCGGTTTGATTACAGGATTTTATACGATTTGCTCATCAATATTCTAAATACCAAGTTAATTTTACATGCTACAATTCATTCATTACAGGAAAAGACAAAAAAGAAAGCAAAATAAGTTGTTGTGTATATAAAACCCCATTCAAACGAAATACAGTTTACTTACTGTGTGTATGAAAAGTAATCTAAACAGTGCAATTACTTGCATTGTTGCGTTGATAAAGGATTTGATGAGCTCGGTACCAACCAGTACCGAAAATACCGTTACCGAAATCCCAAAAAGTGGGTACCGGTATCGAATATACCTGGTATGGTTCGGTACCGACAGGTACGACACCGGTATTTGAGGGTAAAAACCGGTGAACACCGGTGCCGAACTGGTACCGAAAATACACCAGTTTGATAAATTTGGTACCGGTACCAATACCTGATACCATTTGCTTATCTGTTAGCCATGTTACTGTTCATTCCATTGTAATTTTAATATATAGGTAATTATATTTTATTTAATCTATTAATATCACATATTGATTATTAAGGGGAGGCGTGTACAAACTAAAACCGATAAAATCCCGCCCAGTTACCCATTTGCATTAGTTACCCATTTGCATTAGTTAAAACTATTAAACAACCATAGGGTGTTCGTGAAAACTAACCTTTTGACGAAAATCTAAGCTTCACACAATGAATCAACGAACTGTCACGCTAGTTGACACTTGTTTACGAAACCCGAGATCCCGGATCAACTGGCCGTGCGGGACTGTATCCCTGCCGACTCAGACCAATATGGCCGAGGGTAGCGTTGCCTCCAAAAGAGGGACATGCCACTATAACTAAGATAGTCTCCTAAAAGGCTCAAAGTGCGAAAATCATCAAAGGATACGTAAAAAGGAGTCGGAACCAAGTGATTCTATCTTGTCTATTGTTTCTTTTAAATACTTTATTTCTATTTTACTATGTGTAGCAAGCAATCAACAATCATCACATCAAAGAACCTGAAACATATGTGAAAACAGTCAGCATAAAAATGCCGGCGAGTACATAGGTTTTGTATGTCAAATTCATGGCTTTGAATCCATATTGCAATACCTCGTCCAACTACAAGAGTTGTTGAGTATGTATCTTGAAATCAAAAGTGTTTGATATTGCAATATGTTTTATCAACTTTACAAGTTGATATAAGTAAAACCAAAACCATTGTAGCCATGAATCTTGACTGAAAACATTTGTCTTTGTAAAACCAAGTAGTAAATCGTCTTTGAAAGTAAACGTTGTATGGTTTATATCTTTAAGTAAACCTCGTTGTGTGACATCGTTTGAAAACATTTGTCCAAATCGTTCAATCGTTCAAATCGTTCAATCGTTGAAATCGTCCATGTTTTAATTGTGAAATACAACTTTTGGTCGTTCTTTAAAGAATACATTCAAACCTGTATGACTCGATATACCACCCATGGGGTATCTTTAACTAGGCCCTGAAAGACCTCTTTAACAAGATTAACAAACCAACACATGATTTGTTAATCAGATAACAATTTATGTCGTTAGCCACATTACCCACCAAAGGGATAGTCCGATAACGGGATTTGTCAGATCCTATGGTACCATAACATACTACTGGTCGGCTTGATCATAGTTAATGAATATTATTCGAATGTCTATCGACTAACGCCCCAACAAGTTCGTTCACATTATTGAAATCATTGTGTGTTATATAAACCATAATCATTGTTTTGAAAACATGAAAAACATTTAGCATATATGAGTCACCCCAAAACAATTGAAAGCATAAAAGAGGGGAGCTATGTACTCACTTGAGATTGTAAGTATCCTTGATTAAGTGTCCTAACAAAGCTTAGGAAATCAAGGAATCAAGTGGCACCTAGTATCAGATCACTATGTTAATAATCGAGGCCTAAATCGGGAGATCGAATAGAATGAGGTCTTGCAAACCAAATGAGTGTTGGAACTCATATGAAATGGTTTAACGAAGCCTACATTCTGATTTGGAACCTTATCCTAAGTGCTTATGACCCATTATGACCCGTTAAGGTAGTTTACGCTACTTTAACGCGTCATTTGCGCAAATGCGCGTTCGGATGGCCTAACTAGTCCTATGACAAGTGTTATATGCCTAAAGATTTTTAATTATGTTGCATAATCAGTTTAAGTGTCAAAATTTTGGTTACATATGCTTAAATTGAAATTATGCGCAAAAAGGGCATTTTGGTCATTTTCCTAAGGCATATAAACTACCTATCATACAACTAATTAAACTAAGTGACCATAAGGTATAACCTCGGAAGGTTATTCCCTATACAACTATGGTAACAAAATATGTTTGGTCGGATCCTAATGATCGACCAAACGGGTCGGGTTCGAAAGTCTAAGCGGTTGTTTAGACCGCTTGACTTACGACCCTAAACAAGCACTAAACTAAAAGAAATGAGTTAAACATGTTTAACTAAGTTAGAAAACTGATTTGATATCAAAACAAAGTGTTTTGATACCCGAAAATAGTTTCGTCGCAAAATGCACATAATCGTGCATTTTGACCGAAACTTTGACTCGTCACTTCGACTAACCAATGTGGTAATCAGTAGATATAATCGCAAGGGATTATAACCATCGTGATTACGATCACGTTGCAAAGTTCAATTGAACTTTGATTTGATCAATTCATGGTCAAAACCGAAAGTTAAGTGGTAGTCAAACTGTTTGACTTTCAGCTTGTAATTGCTGAAAATAAAAGAACTAGCCATGAAGTAACACTTACAAAATGTTTTAAGGCTGGAAAATGACTAGAAGAACTCAGGTAGGTGGCATCCAAAAGATGGTAGCCTCCACTTAGAGTTCAAGAGAAGAAGAATGAGGAAATGAGCAATGATGGAGGATGAATGCCTTGCTATTTATAGTTGTAGAGATGCCATGAAATCTTGACATGTGTATTGTGTGATTAGCAAGGCATAATCTCATCCATACAAGTGTGTGGACCAAATTAGAAGGCATGGAAAACACTTAAATTGGGAACAAGTCTTGAAAACAACCATACAAAACAAGTGCAGGCTGCTGTTTTTGCTGAAACAAGAATTCTGCCCAGATGAGGGCGTCGCATCGCGCAACGGCATAGGCCTTCTGCTGCCACCGGACGCGAGGGCATAGGTCAGACTTTCAGAAATGGCGGAACAGGTCCCTGCACACTTCTAAGTGCATTTTCGACGCATTTAACCCCCGTTAACCCAATTTCAAGGCTCTACAAGGATGTTAAAGCATAGGGGACTTGAAATATGCTTGGAAACATCACGAATGTCGGTTTGTTTGGTCGTACGGTCGTGTTGTTCGGTTGATTACGATGAAACTCGAACTGACACGAAAACGATCCAAATTGCGCGACGAACGGTATTTTTGCATTCCTATCGCAAAAATAAAATATTTTAGTGATTACAAAATTTTTTGAATGTACGGATATGGTCAGAACGCGAGATATGCACGTTTATGCAAACTTTCGCTGTTTTTGACGGTTTTAGTCCCTGTTGATCAAATAAGCATATTTTCTCACACCGAACCCCTCAAAGCTTATTTCTATGCTATGTTAAGGGTATTTAGGGTATGTTTAGCTTATGATCTTGTTCCAGAGTGTTCGTTGCTATACGAATTGGCAGACTTTTGAAGTTTGTCGCATATAGTCCCAGTGATCGAATAAACTTGTTTTCGCCATACCAAACCCTTCAAAACTTATTTCTAAGTTATGTAAAGGTTATTTAAGGTATGTTAAGCTTATGTCACTGTTCCGGAGTGTACGTTTCGTTATACTAATTACATTTGCGTAATAGTTTACGTAAAACTTCCAGAAAAGGTTCTCGAGAGTTCAGAATCATACGAATTTTGATATGTGTACTTGTCATATGTATTTGTACAAATCCAGAGAATGAAATACAAGATTTTATTGGATTTGTAATTGTATGATGATCGTAATGGCACAAATGTCACATGTGGCCAGCCTTTTCTCTTCCTTCATTAAATGCTGTTGTCAGCTGAGGGTCCCACACGGCCCCATGTCCAGTGGGCACGGCCCCGTGGTCAGAATCGTATCTGTACTATCAAGATTTTGCAAGATTCTACGTATCTTTGCGTTGACCACGCCCCGTGTTGAGCTGGGCACGCCTCCGTGGTGGGCGTAGAAGCTTCTACAGGTTTGTCTTTTCTGCAGGCTCCTGACCACGCCCCTGTGTCCGGCTGGGCACGGCCCCGTGGTTAGTCTTCTGTTGTCTTTTTATTGCTTTGGGGATGCTGCCGAGGGGTCGGGCATGTCACATTTATTCCTTTTTTTGTATTTATGTTAGTTTAGGCTGTATATTTGTTCCTTTTGTTCGTTTAAGCTCATTTGGTCCTGTAAATTCAAAAGGAAGACAAAAACACACTTTTTCCAACATTAGTACTAAAAGGGGTTAGTTTTATGTCTCATTTGATATAACATTACAGTATCAACGTGTTGTCAGAATTTGATTTGCATATGAGATTCATTTAAGGAGAATGTGGACAACAAGTTGGATAAGATTGGAAGAGAAAGAAGATAAGAAACAGAAGAAGTTGAAGGAGAAAGTGGATAAGAAGAGAGAGTGTTTAGATATCAACGTACAAGTTTAGTGGGCCGCAGAAAACTGATAAAATAGTGAAGCAGAGTTTTGAAGAGATAAGAAGGGAATACCAGGAGAAATTCTTACATATTGATTGAAGACCAAACAAAAGATAAGACTACGACATCATCCAAGGGGAGTCTGTTGGTGCATAATGTCTAATGCCTACATCTTTTATTTTATGTCAATTGTAATGTATAGCAGAACTTTCGTTTAGTCATTTTGAGTTTTTGTGTTTGATATGATACGATATGGGCACATGAAGCGATGCACAATTCATGAGTCTGTTGCGTGATGCGTTAAGTAGTGAGCGCATGAGGTTAGTTTGTCTATAAATAGAAATGTGATGCGTGTGAATGTCATAATCTTAGAGTGCTAGCTTGAGAAAGGAGTTTAGGTGAAACGAAGTGCCGCCTAAATTTTGTTTGATTAATCTACAACGTTTATTTACCTGTTTGAGCCATATTCACACACTTACTAATGGATTCCACACTTTAGTTCGTGACAAAGTAGATTTTGTATTGTTCTTGAAAGCTTAACACACGTGAACAAGACATTCCTAGAATATCAATGATTAAAGTAAATAAGCTAGCATGTGACAACTAATAAGATCAAAGCAATAGCAAGAAGGTGGCTACTGGTCTTCATGGAAAATGAAAGATAGTATGCAAGCACAAATGAAGAATAAAAGATTAAATCAAGGAAGTAAGCAGGTTAAAGAAGCAAGCAACCACACACCTCTCAGTCTTGATCCTTGAATACCAGAGAAACAATAAGAAGGAGATCAGTAAGCAGCAACATAATAAGCAATTGAGAAGATCTAGAAGACAATGCTCAAAGAAGGTATTGACTATTTTTTTAAGTGGTGATCGGTAAGAGGCGTACCAGTGGGATGAATCGGCGAAAACAAAATACCGAGAGGATGATAAAAGATAGCATGCAAGCGCAATATAAGAATAAAAGATTAATTCAAGCAAGTAAGCAGGTAAAAAAAGCAAGCAACCACACACCTCTCGATCTTGATCCCTGAATACAAGAGAAACAATAAGAAGGAGATCAGTAAGCAGCGGCACCATAAGCAATTGAAAAGATCTAGAAGACAACGATCAAAGAAGGTATCGACTGTTTTTTAAGTGGTGATCGGTAAGTGGTGTACCAGTGGGATGAATTGACGAAAACATAATACCAAGAGGATGTGGTATGGGGAAGCCAAAAAAAACGGATGAGCAAGAGAACCACAAGAGCAAGAAGCATGAGCAAGAGCGAAATTCGAGTCGGATCTGTATTGTGAACCGATTAAAACAAGAATATCAAGATGCAAGAAAAGATAGCAAGAATGGAAGAGTAAGAGAAAGAACTACATTAGCAAACAGGAAGATTCAAAGCAAGCAAGAGATATTTGAATAAAGCAAGAAAGCAAAAAGTTTAACAAGAACTATAGGAAGAAAAGCAAGAACGAACGCAAGCAAGAAAGGAGCAAGTAGCAATAACCGAGATCAAGATTAAGGGGTTAAATGTTGTGTTAATCTTAATAGGTAGGATTAAAGTCGGGTTGTCGGGGTCAAAGCTATGGATTCGTATCAACGCGTCAGTAATGGGTTAGAATGGGTCACCATTACTAATTTAATGGCTCATGGGTTAGTTAGTTTGTTGAGTCAAAGTAATAGGTTAGTGGGTAAGTTGTTTTCCCCTTATCCTTAGATGCAAGTTTATTTTTCCTATTTAATCCTGTAAATCGTAATTGTAAGTGTTGTCACACCCCGACCACGTAAAATAACAAATCGTGGCGGAAACGTCGGGGAGTGTCGTAACAGAATCATTGTTTCACAACCATGGATTAAATAGTTTCTTTTTATTGAATTATAGAACTCATTGTTTTATTACAAATCAGATAAATACAAATAATTGTATCTCAAATTTTAAAGTCGCTAAGGCATAAGTCCATCCTATGTGTAGCACGCATCAACAATCATCACATAGCAGCACCTGAAACATATGTGAAAATAGGTACGTCAGCATAAAAATGCCTATGAGTAACATAGGATTTGTGAATTAGATTCATGGCTTTGGATAACACAAGAAAAAGGTTTTATGTTTTCAAAAATAGCCATGAATCCTTGTAAAAGTCTTGTTTCTAAAATGCGTCGTTTTAGTAAAATGTTTATAGTATATACGAAAATATACTTTGGTTTTGAGATAAACGGATGAGTAGTATATCTAAATATACTTTAGTCATGAAATAGTTAAATAGATAGTATATTAGAATATACTTTAGTTTCGGAAATAATATATTAGGTAGTATATCACAAGTATACTTTGGTTTAAGAATGATAAACATCGGTAGTATAATACATTATACTTTGGTTTTGTAAATAACATATCAACTTATGCTTTGGATTTGAAAATAGTACATCAATTATGCTTTGGTAGTATATTAAAATATACTTTAGAAATAACAAAGCCGGTAGTATATCAACTATACTTTAGTAAATAATATCACGTTGGTAGTATATCGGAACATACCTAAATCGTGGTTTGGTAGTATATCAAATTATATTTTAGTAAACAATAGCATATCAAATTATGCTTTAGCAAACAGTATCATGTTGGTAGTATATCGAAATATACCATAAATCGCGATTTAGCAATACATTCAAACCTTAGTGCCTTAAACTACACTTTAGAGACTATAGAAATACCACAAAGGAAAAGTCTATTTGGTTAAAATTTGCTTTCTGACATTCCATACAACAAGAATGGGGTGTCTAGTCCTATAGCGCTATATCGTACTACCAATCGGCTTGATCATTGTTAATGAATGTATAAATAACAGTATAAATGAACAAATAGTTCTAACAAACTTTGGAAATCAGTGTTTAAATAATGAAAATAACGTATCGGCACATATGTATCACCCCAAAACATTTGAAAACAGTAAAATAGGGGACTATGTACTCACTTGAGATTGTAAGTATCCTCGGTTAAGTGTCATAACAAAGCTCGGAAATCAAGGAATCAAGTGGCACCTTGTGACAACTGGCACTTTTCCGTACATTCCGTACAATAATTAGACGGTAATATGTGCTTTAATGATTGTGCATGATCTAGTTTATAAGACGAATGAATTTCTAATTTCTGTTATATACATACAATGGCATTGCATGTTGCAAGACTTTTGTCATTACTGCATGCAACCCAATATAGATCTATGAATGCACAGAGTAGAGTAAGCACAATTGTCAGATAAACTAGAGGTACTGACGAGAGTTCAGTACTTAGACAGACATGAGGATAAGACACAGTATAAGACCCAGGACCAAGTGTTAGACTAGTATAGTGTGTAGGAAAGTAGGGATTACAAAACTGCCTTCCTAGTAATGACATAGGTACCGGAAAGTGCCAGAAACACACTAAAACTGCAAAATTCTGTAGAAAATAAATAAATTCAGCAAAAATCCAGCTTTTAATAATTAAATATAATGCAGAATTATGATTTAATGGTCCTGAATGCTTTCCTAAGTGTCGGGAATCGAAACTGTCATAAAAGGTAACATAAAGCACACTAAACTGCGCAATTTAGCACTTTAACGAACAGTAACGAAACGAACAACCGGACACTACCCGAAACATCAAATTTTTACTAAAAGCACTGTTTTTATGTTACGAAGCTAGTTATGGTCACCGAACATCATATTACATCTCCTAAACACTAAACATCTAAAATACCTAACTAGTTCCATTACATCCCAACTAAATCAAGTAACTAACCATTAAAAGTTAAACTTTACCCCCCCCCCCCCCTTTGATAACCGGTTAGGAGACATGGGCCCCACAAGAGATTTCTTTTATATATTTTATAAGATTTTGTTGGAGTATATTCCAACATAAGATGCCATATGCTACAAGAATTTTATAAAAACCACTTGAATAATACATATATCATTCATCATCTTCTTCAACAAAACTCCTCCTCCTACATCTCCATAGTTCACGGCCCAACACCCCCCTCTTCATACCCTCACTTTCAATTCATTTACATACATTCTAAGATGATCCAATGATGTAAGAATTATATCTAGGAAGGTTGCAAGCAACGTAATTGGAAGGACCTCTCTCTAGTGCTTTTATCCACCTCATTTCTTCTCTTGATCATCCCTAGCCTTGTGCTAGTAGTAAGACTCTTGTGATCTCATTTTACTTCATATTATGTTGGTTAAAAGATGATATAAGATGTTAAACATAAAGATCATGAAGAAACATAAGCATAAACTTGAACATAAAGCTCTAAAACATGAAGATCAAGTTGTTTTAAGTGTATGTAGTATACTTGAATGTTGATATCTTGTGTTTATGATGTTGATCATCATAAGAACCTTGTTAGATGATGATTAAACACATGATCTAGCAAGTGTAAGGATAGATCTTGAGAAATTAGTAATGATTATCCTTTATGTAAATCATGAACTTGAAAATAAACTTGTATTAGTACGTGATGATTATTTCTACAAGATATAAGTTTGAAAATAAAAGATTTTAAGAATAATATTTTCAAGAAACTAAAGTTACTACAAGATTTGACATGGTCATGGTGTTTAAAGGAAGTAAACATGTTTTAAGTGTTAAATCAAAGCTAGAAACATATTGTTAACAAGAAAAATACAAGAAGAAATATTTTTAGAAAATCCTCATACAAGTTGTGAAGAACTAAAATCTTCAAGAATGAGTTTTATAAACTATAAACTATGTTTTTAAGGGTAACTTAGCCTACTAAATAACATACTAAGTTACTACAACTTTTTATAAAATTTCAAGTTCATGTCAAAGTGAAAATTGCGTATTTAAAGCATATGGTAAGTCTTGTTTATGTTGTGGATGATTGATGATGATTTTAAAAGAAAATGATATGCTTTGAAAAGCATGAAAACTTCCATTTTTAAGGGGAAACTATGGCAAATTTTTTGTAGAATTTAAACACTTAGAAAAATATTTTTAAACAAGTGTTTGTAAGTAGATTTTAACCATGGTTTTTCACATAAAGTTTGCCATAGATTTTTGTTCAAAACTTATCAATATTGGAGGTTGTTTTTTATAAATAAAAATGACTAAATATGTATTTCGGAAAATATATATTTAGATGTCACCATGTGTGTGATTATTTGTATATTTTGTGTATTAGTTATATTATTTTAGGACATGAAATAATATAACTCATCAAAATACCCAAAAATTACAATCCAAAATATTACCAAAATTCCAAGAATATGAATATACAAGTTAGACACAAAATATCGGTGAAACCGAACTAGAGAATGTAACTTACAAAATACTCCAGAAATAATATTGATATGTATATTTTCGTAAATAATATTTTGGACACCGAGTGAATAAAAATATGATTTTTATAATTACTACAAGAATATATCATATTTTTTGACAGGAGAAAAATGTATTATTTTTGGCAAGTATAAATATATATTTTTCTGGAAATTTTTAGAAGATATATTATTTTTGAAAGAATTATATACTTTCTCAACAAACATGAAATACAATTTTTTGGGTGAAAGATATATTTTCTAAGTTAAATATTAATATATCGTTTTTTGGAGAAAGATAAGTTTATATATATTTTCTAAGTTGGACTTGAAAATATATTACTTTTGAAACTTATATACAAATATTTTGCCAAAGGAAAGTTTATAAATAATTTTTCTAAGTAATATTTGTTGAAATATATATATTTTGGAAATATATATTGGTGAACTTTTATATTCCGGAATAAGTAATACGAAATTAAGTAAAAGAATACTTAATAAATACAATAAAGATACGTACTCTCGTACGTATAAATACACACCGGAATACGACTCCAAATATATGGAAAAATATACAAGTATAAGATGCCCCCATCCTTGGGAAGGAAATACAAGTATAAATACTTAGGAAGTATTAAGTTAAAATATATTGCTATAACAATTATTCCAAAATTTAATGAATATAATTTAAGTTAAAATATTGATTATTTTAACAAATAATTATAACTTGGAATAATATTGAAGACACAAAGAAACGTAACTCAAAGACACTAATTAATACTAAGTCAAGGCACGACCCGCTCGTCTAATAGACCATAGTACGTTGTAGGTAGTCGTGCACACTAGTAGCAGCGTGAGTTACGTCGGATTGAAGAACGCAAAACTCTGAGTTCATGTCCCCCTTTTCTCTTAACTGTTTTCGGTTTTATAACTCTCGGGGGTGGAATACATGTTACGCATGTCTAAACGGTATGAAATGAGTTAATTAGATCATGTGAGCGTAGATTGAATTTGAAATGTCATTAATTCTTAATTAGGGACGAAGGTTAGATCTAACGGGTACGGTCGAACCCCGCTCATGGTACTTGTGACCACTTGAGTGCTTCGGTGTCCCGGTCGAGGTGAATCGACAATAGTCAAGGTGAATTGACATGGTCAAGGGAATTCGACATAGTCGAAGGGGAATTCGACATAGTCGAAGGGGAATTCGATATAAGTCTACTCATTTTGAGTGCTCCCTATGTCCTCACATGCTTTAATGTCCTTGTAAAACATTAATTTGATATGTTCATAAATGCTTTTCATACCTGTTTTCAAAGGAGTCTCTTAAAGGCTTACAAGTTTTTCAGTTCTCAAACCAAACGCATGAACTCGCTCAACTTTTGTTGATGTTTTCCAAAATTACATGTATTTCAGGTAACAGGTTGGATCTTGGGCGCGGGTGTTGTTTCTAGAAGTAGATTTCAAGTTTAGATGTCATCCACTTTTGTTGGTTTATGACTTAGTCGAAGGTTGTGTTTTAAAACTTA
Organism: Helianthus tuberosus; assembly: GCA_030545235.1. Lineage (NCBI taxonomy): Eukaryota > Viridiplantae > Streptophyta > Magnoliopsida > Asterales > Asteraceae > Helianthus > Helianthus tuberosus. The sequence goes on along the minus strand of CM060356.1, from coordinate 92,105,430 downwards.
AATAACTGGTGTTTGTAATACTTTAAATTTTATGAATGGATGAACATCGTTTTGATCATATAGTTGTTTATTATGGTTGAATGCAATGATATTAAACCAGTCACACATCATAAGCTTCCGCAAAAATCAGGGTGTGACACACCTAGTATGGCATCACTATATTAAACAATCGGTATCTAAATCGGAAGATCGGGTAGAATGAAGTTTCGTAAGCCAAATGAGTATTGGAACTCATGTGATATCGTTTAACAAGCCTAAATTCTATATCGGAACCTATCCTAAGTGCTTACTATGTCACACCCTGGCTTTGCGGAAGCGTGGTTAATTTTGGTGTGACTTCTTAATACCATAGCTTAACCATAACAAGCTATATGAATTTAAAAACCATGCAAGTCATCTATTAAGTTTTGAAAACAAAATACAGTACCATTGTTTTAACCAACAACCATAACCTTGTTCAACAACCTTACAAATTAAAACATAACATAAACGTGGTTTAAGGAGTGTGTCTTGTCCAGGAAAGAGACACATCCCCTAAACCCTGATGACTCCATGACAAGTGCAGCGGAAAACGTTCCATACCGTGCCAGATCCGTTTAATTTCCTGAAATACATGTGAGTTGAAAAATCAACAATAATGTTGAGCGAGTTCATGTGCAAGTGAGTAAGTAAAAACACTTGTAAGTATAAAAGTTTCCTGGTATGTAGCAGTGTAAGAGGACTTGTGATCACCAATGGTTTGCAAGGCCATTAGCATGTTGTGAAATGCAAGTAGGAAAGACACACCCTAGCCGATTTTTGCGTTGGGTACCAAGTCACTCCAGGTCCGTTCTGTTGGTCCTCCGAGAGGCCCGTTCTGTTGGCCCTAGAGCTGGGCTCGCTACACCCAAATAGATCTACCGCTCGAGTCCCTCGGTGTTCTAACTACCCATTCACATGATCTAAACCTCCTTACGTAATTCATACCGTGTATAAAGTACTTGTAAACAAAGTAACATGTATTTCAACCCCGCAGTTAAGTAAACTGAAAACAGTTAGAGAAAAGGGGGACATGAACTCACTGTGAATGCGCGTCTCTACCAAGTGTCTCCAATACAGTAAGCTGTGCAACGACCTACAAGTGCTAATTCTATTAGACGGACGGCCGTGCTTTAGCTTTATAGTTTAAGTCTTTGGGAAATAGTTAGACAACTATTTCGGGTTTATGTTCCGTATACACTTGGTAGTTATTCTCCTTCCCAAGGATGGGGGATACAATACATGTGCGTAAGTTACGTTTTGTCAATCTTGTGGTAATGTAATTACCGGTGTAACTTATATGTTGATGTGGAGGCGTTCGTAAAGTTTTGGAATCATTAACGCTTGTAAATATTATTTTTACTCTAAAATAATATTTATGTATTTTCACAAAATAATCATAAACAGTGTTGTGACAATTATATTTATCACGTTAATCTTTGTGAAAATCCCACCTCCGAATATTTAGTAAAATATAGTGCTGGCGAGATTTATGTTTTGAAGATATGTCCAAAGATAGTTCTAACACTTGTTGTGTAAAAAGTCTAAGTGTTAGGTTTTTAGAAAATTTCGCCAGAGTTTCCTCTGTAACTGGAGGTGGCCACGCTTCCAAGCGTATCATTTTCTTTTTGAATACAACCCATGATTATCAACAATCAACCCTTACATTTTAACACGCGAAACGCTACCCTTGTCGTTTCAGTTTCAATATGTGGAAACTGGACTGTTTTCGGACGACTAAATAAAATACTTAACCCTTTCCAAAAATTCCCAAATTTTTACGGGTCGTCCTAATCGACCCAAAAATGATTGTATAAAAATATCGGGGTCCAGTTTCTTATCAATAATTTATAGAAAATCGTTTACCGAACTGTGATCAGATTTGTCACTTTCTGATCACAGTTGACGGAAAAATTCGTCAAAAATTCCTTGTATGTCCGTTTATCGAAATTCCAGTTTGAGGGTCACAAATACATCTGTGACCATCTTAGATAAAAGTTTCAGGGGCTGGTTCGGTTCGGGTTTTAAGTTGTGATCGAAAACGCACAGCCCAATTTACTGCAGTAACAAACAGCCTTAGCTGCTGTCACGAAAACAGGTTTTTAAAATAGTAACCGACATCAGAAAAATACGATTCCAGTGCCATTTTCTTCGTTTTTCGAAATGACACGATTTAGGCTTTTGAAATTCCGTTTTTCGAGTTTTTAAAGTCCGTTTACAGCCTGATAAAGGCGGCTGAAACAGTGAATCAGCTTGCTGTTTTGTGGTTTAGATGTTATTAAATCGTGTTATAAGTGTCCGATTAGTGAGTTAAACAAGAAGACAACTTTTATACAAGCTAAAACATTTTTACACAAGTAGAGTTTCTCCTTTTAACCCGTGTACCATCCAAAACAAGCTTATGTTAAGATCAACGATCTTACCAAACCGGGTTAAATGGTGATCCGAGCTACCACAACATAGATCGGGTCTCAATAATCACAATACTCAAATACTACAACTTTTACACAAGTTAGATGCTATTAACCACCACTTTTAGAGTTTTTACTAGACTTTTAAGCACCAAGTTGTATGTTAACGATGTTTAACCGACAAAATTCCTTTTAACCACTTTAGATATGTTCAAGAACAAGTTTTAAGTGATATACCTCTAGCTCTAAGCTAGGGAAGATTCTTGACGAAAAAGAGGTGGATAAAAGCTAACGGAAGAGGTCCTTCGTGTCCCGCTTGCTCCAAAGCTCCTAATACGTGACCCGTGAAGCTTGAATGATGTTGGAATGTAGTGATGGAAATCGAAAATGGTGGATAAGGGGGGTGGGGTGTTCGGCCGAGAGGTAGAGAGGGCAAGAGAGTTATGTGGAGTGGTGTTGATTAGTGAATGAATTTCCATGAGTTTAAGTGTTTATTTATAGGAAATTAAAGTGTTATTAACCATTGGTTAATATGTCTCATGGATATTAGGCAAGGCAAGATTTAGCTAATCACTAATGTACTAGTGTGTCCCCCTTAGTTAGGGGACGGTTATGATGGGGGGTGGGGGTTGGTTCAATTTAAACTAGTAATTAGGATTATTAGACATGTTAACTAGATTAGATAAGTAGTTAACTCCGTTAGTAATATATAGCGTGTTATGACGGGTGTTAGGGTGATCAGGGACCCTAACTAGTTCAGAAAAATATCAATAGTGAAAATAGTAATATTTTCATGTTCCGGGTAAAGTCCGGGTGTTCGGTTGGATAGTAATCCGTTAAAGCATTACAAAAGGCTTTAAAGTGTCGTTATTGTTGTTTTTAGTGACACATTTTGTTTCCAACACTTTAGGAAGTGTCTAGTGTTATTTTCTCATGTTCTGGCACTTTATTAGTCAGCTAGGAGCTGGTTTGATTATTAAAGTGCTGTGTTTGGTACTTAAAGTACGTTCTTGGCACATCCGAATCAGTGTATCTTATCCCTAGAGACGCGGTACCATAACCCTTATATTCCTACACTCACTACCAGTGTAGCCAAAATATATGAGGCTCTTAACAGGCCTTAGAGGCAGTATCTGCCTGATGCTGGTTATGTCAGCATGTTCACTGTGTATCCATTTAGTGCTACTGTGCTTTTTGTGCATCATGTTTGTCACTAGGGTTCAGCATGTAAATAATGTAGTGACAGCAATTAAAGTATGATGCAAGTAAGTGCATCTATCAGTATGCAGGTAGCAGTTTATCAGCTAGTTCAAACAAGCACAGTAATCAAGTAGTAATTAATCATTAATTAAGTTGTACGGATACCTGGTTTAGTGCGGGTTGTCACATTCTCCCCCCGTTAAATAAATTTCGTCCCGAAATTTAAGTTCTGCTTATAGAAGCAGGGTTCTTAGGAAATAAGTGGGGGTATTTCTCTTTCATCCGGTCCTCACGCTCCCAGGTGTATTCAGGACCATGTCTGGCATTCCAACGAACTTTGACGAGTTTGACACTGCTCCGGCGGGTCTTGTTAACTTTCCAATCCGTGACCTCAACAGGTTCTTCAACGAAGTGGAGCGTGTCGTCAATATGAATCTCGTCGATGGGAATGGCAACGTCAACTTGAGTTGGACTTTTCTTTAGATTGGATACATGAAATGTATCGTGAACACCATTTAGTTCAGCAGGTAGGTCCAACTTGTATGCTACTGTCCCAATTCTTTCCAGAATTCTGAAAGGACCAATGTAGCGCGGATTTAACTTCCCACGCTTTCCAAATCGTGCCACCCCCTTCCAGGGTGAAACTTTCAATAACACCATCTCTCCGACTTGGAAGTCCACGTGCTTCCGGTTTGGATCCGCGTAGGCCTTTTGCCTGTGGCGAGCGGCTTCGATGCGTTTAAGAATTTGCGCGATCTTATCTGTCGTCTCTTGGACGATCTCGGGACCAGCAAGCTGCCTATCACCTGCGTCAGACCAACATAGTGGTGATCGGCACTTGCGTCCGTATAGGGCCTCAAATGGCGCGACACCAATACTGGTGTGGTAGCTGTTGTTGTATGAAAATTCGACCAAAGGTAAGTGTTTATCCCAGCTATCGCCTAAATCCATAACACATGCTCTCAGCATGTCTTCCAAAGTCTGTATCGTTCGCTCGCTCTGGCCGTCAGTTTGCGGATGGAACGCAGTGCCCAGATTCAATTGTGAGCCAAAAGATTCTTGGAAGGATTGCCATATTCTGACACAAACCTTCCGTCTCTATCAGAGATGATCGAGAGAGGTACTCCATGACGTGCTACGATCTCTCTCATGTAAATTTCCGCAAGTTTACTAGTACTGTCTTTCTCCTTGATTGGCAGAAAGTGTGCGGACTTTGTTAGGCGGTCAACAATCACCCAAATCATATCATGGCCTCTTGGCGTTCCTGACAGTTTTGTAATAAAATCCATTGAGATTTGTTCCCATTTCCACTTGGGAATCTCAGGTTGTTGCAGAAGTCCCGAAGGCTTCTGGTATTCCGCCTTGACCTTAGCGCACGTTAAACATTTGCTCACGTAAACAGCAACGTCGCCTTTCATCCTAGGCCACCAATAGTAATCTTTGAGATCCTGGTACACCTTATCCGATCCAGGGTGGATAGAGTACCGTGACTTGTGCGCTTCGTCGAAAATAACTTCCCTTAATCCACCAAAAAGAGGAACCCAAATCCTTTTCTCAAAACATAACGTCCCTTCCTCGTTTGGTACCAAAAGCTTCTCCATTCCACGGAGATATTCTTCCTCAAGGTTTCCCTCCTTGAGAGCTTCCTTTTGTGCAGCACGAATGTGCAAGGAAAGATCGGTTCGTATAATCATTTCCAAAGCTCTAACCCTTATGGGCTTGATTCTTTCTTTACGACTTAGGGCATCGGCGACTACATTCGCCTTCCCTGGATGATATTTTATTTCGCAGTCGTAGTCGTTTAACAATTCAACCCATCGTCTTTGCCTCATATTCAACTCCTTCTGGTTGAATATATGCTGTAGGCTTTTGTGATCTGTGAAGATTGTGCACTTCGTACCATACAGGTAGTGTCTCCAGATCTTTAGTGCAAAAACCACTGCGCCGAGCTCCAAATCATGTGTGGTATAGTTCTTTTTCGTGCACTTTCAACTGACGCGATGCGTAAGCAATAACCTTCTGGCGTTGCATCAACACGCAACCCAATCCTTGGCGCGATGCGTCGCAGTATACCACAAAATTGTCGGTACCTTCTGGTAGAGCTAAGATTGGCGCGTTACAAAGCTTATCCTTTAATATCTGAAATGCTTCATCCTGTTTGATTCCCCAATCAAACGTCTTGTCCTTCTGCGTGAGGAGCGTCAAAGGTTGAGCGATTTTCGAGAAATCCTCGATGAACCTTCGATAGTAGCCAGCCAAACCCAAGAATTGTCGAATCTCGGTTGGCGTTGTAGGCGTTTCCCAATTCTTGATTGCCTTGATCCTTGTGGGATCAACATGAATCCCATTTCCATTAACCACATGTCCAAGAAACTGGACTTCGCGTAGCCAAAACTCGCACTTAGAGAACTCGGCATGCAACTGTTCCTTCTTTAGCAGCTCCAGAATAGTTCTTAGATGCTGTTCGTGTTCAGCCTTTGTCCTTGAATAAATCAAGATGTCGTCGATAAACACAATCACGAACTTGTCCAAGTATGGCTTGCAAACTCTATTCATTAGATCCATGAATACCGCAGGTGCGTTTGTCAAACCAAATGGCATAACGAGGAACTCGTAGTGTCCATAGCGAGTTCGGAAGGCTGTTTTCGGGATACTTTCCTCCTGTATCCTTAATTGATGGTATCCAGATCGAAGATCGATCTTAGAGTAAAAGCTTGAACCTTGCAGTTGATCAAACAGATCGTCGATTCTTGGCAGAGGATACCTGTTCCTGATTGCCAGCTTGTTCAATTCTCTGTAGTTGATGTTTATTTGAAAATCATCATCCTCCTTTTTGATGGGTAACAATGGGATTACCCCAAAAAGGAATTTTTGGTCTGTTATCTTCCTTCTCCATCCGTTACCAACACTTCTCTGTCAATCCTTGCACCCCCGAAAATGTAAGTCGCTATGATGCATTGACTACGGGTGCAGTACCTGGAATTAAATCGTCGTGAAACTCTATTTGCCTTAGAGGCGGTAATCCAGGCAAGTCTTCTGGGAAGACTTCTGGATACTCCCTTACGACAGGGATGTCTTCGATTCTTGGCTCAGCAGCCTTTTTATCCACGATGTGTGCTAGAAAAGCAACACATCTTTTCTGTAAACACTTCCTTGCCTTCAAGCAGCTGATAAATCTTAGCGGTGTGTCACGCTTCTCTCCGTGAACTACAATTGTCTCACCATCATTGGTTGGGATACGAACAACTTTCTCGTGACATACTATCTCAGCCTTGTTTCCGGATAACCAATCCATTCCTACCACCACGTCGAAGCTTCCCAATTGGACTGGTAGTAGATCCAGAGTAAACTCGCGTTCTCCCAATTCTATCACACAACCTCTGATTACTTCGTCGGCTCCAACTAACTTTCCATTAGCTAATTCGATCGAGTAGGGAATGTCTAACTTATTAGCGGTTAAACCAAGTATATTCTTAAATTCTAATGACACGGAGCTATAATCGGCACCAACATCAAACAAAATAGATGCATAGCGTTGATTCACAGGGAACGTACCAGTGACAACGTTGGGATCCTGGCGTGCTTCCTGTGCACCGATTTGGAACACTCTTCCCCGGGCTTGGTTCAATCCCGGGCAGTCCCTCTTGAAGTGCCCAACGTCACCGCAATGAAAACACCCTAATCTTTTTCCACTTCCCGCACCATCCCCAACTGGCGGGTTGTTTTGATTGGCAGTTCCGGCTTGATTTGCATTGTAGCCTTGCTTATTCCCTTGTGGGCGATTTCCCAAACCACCACGATTATCGTTTCTATTCATATATCCTCCCTGGCCTCCCCGGCCCGCACTAGCCCAACATGATTCTTTTGAGTGGCCCGGTTTTCCACAAGATTCACAAACTCTCACGTTACAATGGCCAGTATGGTGGCGTTGGCAGTTGTTGCATTTGGGCTGGGTGCCCTGGTACCCTTTTCCTTTCTTGGTACTGCCAGCTGACTTTCCTTTCTTTACTGCCATACTGACGCCTTGTTTGAAGTTTGAAAACTTCCTTTTGTTATCTCCTGAGGACTCAACGTGAGTCTCTGTCTTCTTCGCCTTGACTTCATCAAACTTGTTTAAACGAATTGCCTCCTCGGTGAGAGCCACGCTCAAATCAATGGCTTCCGTGATAGTCGCTGGTTTGGAGGAGGTTACCATGCTTATTATTTGGGGAGCCAAACCCCAAATAAAGCGCTCGATTCGCTTGTATTCTGGCGTGACCATATAAGGAACCACTTGAGATAGGTCATGAAACCTCTGAACGTACTCTGCTACCTTCGGACCGTCCATTTTTAGGTGCCAGAACTCAGTCTCCAATCGCTGAATTTCTGCGCGGGAACAGTACTTCTTGCGCATAAGCTCTTTTAGCTCTGCCCAGGTCAGTGCGTAGGCGGCAGCTTCGCCCAACGTCTGGACTTGTAAGTTCCACCAAGATAGGGCTCCGTCTAGAAACAGCCCTGAGATGTAAGTGACCTGCTGGTCGAGCGCACATTTGCTCATGCGGATGGTGGAATCAGTCTTCTCGGCCCAACGAGTAAAAGCGATAGCGCCTCCGGTGCCATCGAAGTTGGTGGGCTTGCAGTCTAAGAACTGCTTGTATGTGCACCCATGTGGTGGATTATTGTTGTCCTGGTTAATACTTCCGCTCGTTCCGGGCTGAGATGCTGCATACTGTGCTATGGCAGCGGCAATGATTTGTTGTAGTTCTGCCTCGTTAGTGGGCATGCGCGTCTCGCGTCTGGGCGGCATCTTCTAAAAGATGGTTTAAGTTGGTTAGGCCATAGTAAGGCTCCGTTGTAAATTAGTTCGTAATATAGTGTTCGTATATAACGGTAGTAATAGTATAATCACATAACATCTCATGTTATAGGACATAAACAGTAGATTGAATCATCACAAGTGATGAGAATACTGCGATTGTATTGCCACAATTTCGAGATCACAATGTAAGCTTACAAGTACACCACTATATCATACGACATCAATGACTTAGTAGGGGACGACCCTAGACAAGTCGTGCGATCACTGGACATGTTCAGGAGTCTCTGGTTCGTCCATTCTCAAATTCCAGGACTCCACGTCAAGTTTCTGAGTTTCAGTCCTAAAACAACATTTCTTCTCAATCGTTTCCTTGAGCTCGTCCCAGCTCAGTGCATAAGCAGTGTCTGTGCCAAGGGTTTGAACCTAGAGGTTCCATAAGAGAGTGTGCCATCTAGCAACATCCCCGAGATATAGGTAACACTCTGTTGGGGCGAACAGTTACTCGTTCTTAGAATGGAGTTGGTCTCTTCGGACCAACGAACAAATGCAACGGTGCCTCCTCTTTTATCAAAGTTCAAAGGCTTGCAGTTCAGGAACTGTTTATAGGTGCAGCCAGTTGGATGGTTACTCCCAGTAATGCCATCGTTGTACTTAGAGCGGAGGGCTTCATGTCGTGCATTTATTGGTGAGATGCGTTCTTGCAGCTCGGCTTCTGTCCTTGGCGACGTACTGGTGCTTGTGTCACGTCTGGGTGACATTCCCTTTTTGTCGAAATAGTGTGAAGCGGGTTAGACAACGTTCCAATTTTCTATGAGGTATATAGCAACATAAGCCATCATGTAATCACCCAATTTCATACGCAAATATACTCAATGTGTGAGTGGGGAAATAAATTTCTGAGCCTCCACATAGGCTTGTCAATTTGGCTTGTTGCTTGTAATAGAATGAACTCGAGGCTACATCGCCTAGGTCATTTGTGTTTAAGTTATTTCCTGCTGCATTGGTTATCATCAGCTTGACCTGCAGAGTCCACCAGGATTCCTGTGCACTACAAATCGTTATTACGTGGGCCCCCGTAATAATAAATTGTCTTGCACAGTTACCCCAAATTTTCTCTCATCCAAGCAGATGATCAATCAAGGAGCAACAGCCGGTGCATTGGCATGAACAGGGTCATACTCCAATGCGGGGTCAGGAGCAATGCCTGGCTCAGGGGCCACGGCTAGCTTCGAATCGAAAGCTCCATCTCAAAATCAGCTGGATCAACAATCACAGGGGTTACAGGATCCCCCAAGGGCTGGTCTAAGTGCATGAACTCAATGTCATGGTCTGGATCAACACCAGGCGGAAAAACAGGATTGTCCTCAATATCGCGATCAAACTCAAAACTGTGTGCGGGATCCGGTGCAGCTAATGATGCCCTATCAGGGTCAGCGTCGTGTAAGTAGTGCTGCATTCCCTGTATGTGCGAAGATGCGGATGTTAGAAACTCAAATGAGTCTGGGATAGGGGAATGGACATGAGTTTCCCCCTACAGGAGCGTCCGCATGCAGTAGTCTAATACCAGCAGCAATAGGGCCTCGCCCTCAAGTGGGTCCTCCTCTTAGTAGTTCGACTTCGTCTTCAGAGACAACGTCGGGGGCATATCAATAACGAGATAAGCGGCAGGGGGCAAATTCCCAACAAGGTAGCCATTAGTAGGCTCTGCTACGACTTCAGGCAGCGCACAGAGGGCTGAGAGTCGTCGTTGTCTGTGCCGGTAGTATCAGAAATGTACACCTCGTGCTTCGATGAAACTATGTCGTCTGATACTATGGTCATGGGATTTGTAGTGTCCGTCTGTCTAGTACTTGATGAAAGCATGACGTTTGTAACACAAACACATATACGTATAATAATCAATCATATAGTCATATAAACATGTAGTCATCACGTAACATTCAAATTATCCTTCTAGTCCCACTAGCCAACACTTCTAGTCCCACTAGCCAACACTTCTAGTCCCACTAGCCAACACTTCTAGTCCCACTAGTAAACACTTCTAGTCCCACTAGCCAACACTTCTAGTCCCACTAGCCAACACTTCTAGTCCCACTAGTCAACACTTCTAGTCCCACTAGCCAACACTTCTAGTCCCACTAGCCTCCTACCTCAGCCTCCCAGACTGAGCCTAGAATAATAAATAAAATGTGCTCAACATTTGTTTGTAAAAAGTTGTGGATCTGGACTTAAGTGGTATGCAGTAAAATGTTTTCGTGAGAGCCCTAGTGATCATAGTCTAGACTCGAGAAAGAATCCTAGTTCGCTATGAACCTGGCTCTGATACCAAGCTGTCACACCCTGGCTTTGCGGAAGCGTGGTTAATTTTGGTGTGACTTCTTAATACCATAGCTTAACCATAACAAGCTATATGAATTTAAAAACCATGCAAGTCATCTATTAAGTTTTGAAAACAAAATACAGTACCATTGTTTTAACCAACAACCATAACCTTGTTCAACAACCTTACAAATTAAAACATAACATAAACGTGGTTTAAGGAGTGTGTCTTGTCCAGGAAAGAGACACATCCCCTAAACCCTGATGACTCCATGACAAGTGCAGCGGAAAACGTTCCATACCGTGCCAGATCCGTTTAATTTCCTGAAATACATGTGAGTTGAAAAATCAACAATAATGTTGAGCGAGTTCATGTGCAAGTGAGTAAGTAAAAACACTTGTAAGTATAAAAGTTTCCTGGTATGTAGCAGTGTAAGAGGACTTGTGATCACCAATGGTTTGCAAGGCCATTAGCATGTTGTGAAATGCAAGTAGGAAAGACACACCCTAGCCGATTTTTGCGTTGGGTACCAAGTCACTCCAGGTCCGTTCTGTTGGTCCTCCGAGAGGCCCGTTCTGTTGGCCCTAGAGCTGGGCTCGCTACACCCAAATAGATCTACCGCTCGAGTCCCTCGGTGTTCTAACTACCCATTCACATGATCTAAACCTCCTTACGTAATTCATACCGTGTATAAAGTACTTGTAAACAAAGTAACATGTATTTCAACCCCGCAGTTAAGTAAACTGAAAACAGTTAGAGAAAAGGGGGACATGAACTCACTGTGAATGCGCGTCTCTACCAAGTGTCTCCAATACAGTAAGCTGTGCAACGACCTACAAGTGCTAATTCTATTAGACGGACGGCCGTGCTTTAGCTTTATAGTTTAAGTCTTTGGGAAATAGTTAGACAACTATTTCGGGTTTATGTTCCGTATACACTTGGTAGTTATTCTCCTTCCCAAGGATGGGGGATACAATACATGTGCGTAAGTTACGTTTTGTCAATCTTGTGGTAATGTAATTACCGGTGTAACTTATATGTTGATGTGGAGGCGTTCGTAAAGTTTTGGAATCATTAACGCTTGTAAATATTATTTTTACTCTAAAATAATATTTATGTATTTTCACAAAATAATCATAAACAGTGTTGTGACAATTATATTTATCACGTTAATCTTTGTGAAAATCCCACCTCCGAATATTTAGTAAAATATAGTGCTGGCGAGATTTATGTTTTGAAGATATGTCCAAAGATAGTTCTAACACTTGTTGTGTAAAAAGTCTAAGTGTTAGGTTTTTAGAAAATTTCGCCAGAGTTTCCTCTGTAACTGGAGGTGGCCACGCTTCCAAGCGTATCATTTTCTTTTTGAATACAACCCATGATTATCAACAATCAACCCTTACGTTTTAACACGCGAAACGCTACCCTTGTCGTTTCAGTTTCAATATGTGGAAACTGGACTGTTTTCGGACGACTAAATAAAATACTTAACCCTTTCCAAAAATTCCCAAATTTTTACGGGTCGTCCTAATCGACCCAAAAATGATTGTATAAAAATATCGGGGTCCAGTTTCTTATCAATAATTTATAGAAAATCGTTTACCGAACTGTGATCAGATTTGTCACTTTCTGATCACAGTTGACGGAAAAATTCGTCAAAAATTCCTTGTATGTCCGTTTATCGAAATTCCAGTTTGAGGGTCACAAATACATCCGTGACCATCTTAGATAAAAGTTTCAGGGGCTGGTTCGGTTCGGGTTTTAAGTTGTGATCGAAAACGCACAGCCCAATTTACTGCAGTAACAAACAGCCTTAGCTGCTGTCACGAAAACAGGTTTTTAAAATAGTAACCGACATCAGAAAAATACGATTCCAGCGCCATTTTCTTCGTTTTTCGAAATGACACGATTTAGGCTTTTGAAATTCCGTTTTTCGAGTTTTTAAAGTCCGTTTACAGCCTGATAAAGGCGGCTGAAACAGTGAATCAGCTTGCTGTTTTGTGGTTTAGATGTTATTAAATCGTGTTATAAGTGTCCGATTAGTGAGTTAAACAAGAAGACAACTTTTATACAAGCTAAAACATTTTTACACAAGTAGAGTTTCTCCTTTTAACCCGTGTACCATCCAAAACAAGCTTATGTTAAGATCAACGATCTTACCAAACCGGGTTAAATGGTGATCCGAGCTACCACAACATAGATCGGGTCTCAATAATCACAATACTCAAATACTACAACTTTTACACAAGTTAGATGCTATTAACCACCACTTTTAGAGTTTTTACTAGACTTTTAAGCACCAAGTTGTATGTTAACGATGTTTAACCGACAAAATTCCTTTTAACCACTTTAGATATGTTCAAGAACAAGTTTTAAGTGATATACCTCTAGCTCTAAGCTAGGGAAGATTCTTGACGAAAAAGAGGTGGATAAAAGCTAACGGAAGAGGTCCTTCGTGTCCCGCTTGCTCCAAAGCTCCTAATACGTGACCCGTGAAGCTTGAATGATGTTGGAATGTAGTGATGGAAATCGAAAATGGTGGATAAGGGGGGTGGGGTGTTCGGCCGAGAGGTAGAGAGGGCAAGAGAGTTATGTGGAGTGGTGTTGATTAGTGAATGAATTTCCATGAGTTTAAGTGTTTATTTATAGGAAATTAAAGTGTTATTAACCATTGGTTAATATGTCTCATGGATATTAGGCAAGGCAAGATTTAGCTAATCACTAATGTACTAGTGTGTCCCCCTTAGTTAGGGGACGGTTATGATGGGGGGTGGGGGTTGGTTCAATTTAAACTAGTAATTAGGATTATTAGACATGTTAACTAGATTAGATAAGTAGTTAACTCCGTTAGTAATATATAGCGTGTTATGACGGGTGTTAGGGTGATCAGGGACCCTAACTAGTTCAGAAAAATATCAATAGTGAAAATAGTAATATTTTCATGTTCCGGGTAAAGTCCGGGTGTTCGGTTGGATAGTAATCCGTTAAAGCATTACAAAAGGCTTTAAAGTGTCGTTATTGTTGTTTTTAGTGACACATTTTGTTTCCAACACTTTAGGAAGTGTCTAGTGTTATTTTCTCATGTTCTGGCACTTTATTAGTCAGCTAGGAGCTGGTTTGATTATTAAAGTGCCGTGTTTGGTACTTAAAGTACGTTCTTGGCACATCCGAATCAGTGTATCTTATCCCTAGAGACGCGGTACCATAACCCTTATATTCCTACACTCACTACCAGTGTAGCCAAAATATATGAGGCTCTTAACAGGCCTTAGAGGCAGTATCTGCCTGATGCTGGTTATGTCAGCATGTTCACTGTGTATCCGTTTAGTGCTACTGTGCTTTTTGTGCATCATGTTTGTCACTAGGGTTCAGCATGTAAATAATGTAGTGACAGCAATTAAAGTATGATGCAAGTAAGTGCATGTATCAGTATGCAGGTAGCAGTTTATCAGCTAGTTCAAACAAGCACAGTAATCAAGTAGTAATTAATCATTAATTAAGTTGTACGGATACCTGGTTTAGTGCGGGTTGTCACATACTACCCATTACGACCCATTAAGGTAGCTTACGCTACTTTAACGCGTCGTTCGCGCGAATGCTCGTTCGAGACGCCTAACTAGTCCTATGACAAGTATTATATGCCCTAACATATTTAAATATGTTGCATAATCAGTTTAAGTGACAAAAGTTAAGTTACATATGCTTAAATACCAATTATACATGAAAAGGGCATTTTGGTCATTTACCTAAGGCATATAAACTACCTATCATACAACTAATTAAACTAAGTGACCATAAGGTATAACTATGGAAGGTTATTCCCTATACAACTATGGTCATAATATATGCTTGGTCGAATCCTAATGATTGACCAAAGCGGTCGGGTTCGAAAGTCTAAGCGGTGGTTCAGACCGCTTGACTTTTCGACCCTAAACAAGCACTAGACTAAAAGTGACGAGTTAAACATGTTAAAACATGTTTAACTAAGTTAGAAAACATGTTTTGATATCAAAACAAAGTGTTTTGATACCCGCAAATAGCTTCGATGCAAAATACGCATAAACACGTATTTTGACCAAAACTTTGACTCGTCACTTCGACTAATCGACATGGTAATCAGTAGGTATAGTCGCAAGAGACTATAACCATCGTGATTACGCTCACGTTGCAAAGTTCAAACGAACTTTGTGTTGACCAAATCATGGTCAAAGCAGAAAGTCAAACACTGTTTGACTTTCATGCTTGAAATACATAAAAAGTATGAAAGAAGCTTACAAAAGGTCCAAGCAAGGAAGATTTGAACTTAAAATTTTCAGGTATGAAGATTCACAAGTGAGAGCTTCAACTTAGAGAAGAAATTGAGATCAAATTGTGAGGTAAGAATGAAGATCAAGTGGGTATTTATAGTAAGTCTTGAGTTCTTAAGATCTTGACATGTGTTTTTGCATGATTCAAAGCTCTAATCTCACCATACACTTGTGGAACATGGTTTATAATACAAAGGGAGGTCCAAAACTAGTTCATAGTATTGAGAAAGTTGCATAAAAGACCCCCAAGTTCAATCTAGTTGCTGAAAAATGAGATTTCTGTCGAAACAGAGCCTTGGCGTCGCACCACGGCACCACCCCTTTTGGGGTTGCGTGACACCACCCCTCCCCAGAGACAGCAACTTTTGAAAATTGGCAGAAATGGTCCCTGCAGCTCGTTTAAGCCATTTTCGATGCGTTTAAACCCCGTTAACCCATTTTCAAGGCTCTACAAGGATGTTAAAGCATAGGGGACTTGAAAAATTCTTGAAAATATCTCGGATGTCGGTTCGTTTGGTCGTACGGTTGGGTTGTTCGCTTAAATACGACGAAACTCGAACGAACGCGAAAAACGATTCAAATTACGCGACGAATGAAATTTTTGCAATCCAGTCACTAAAATAAAATATTTTAATGATTTCAAAAATTTTTGGATGTCCGGAGATGTTCAGAACGTAAGATATGCGCGTAAATGCAAACTTATGCACTTTTTGACGCTTTTAGTCCCTGTTTGATCAAAAAGTTTATTTTAGCATACCGAACCCCTCAAAGCCTATTTCTAAGCTATGTAAAGGATTTTTAAGGTATGTTTAGCTTATGATCAAGTTTCGGAATGTTCGTTACTATACAAATCGGCATAGTTTCGCAGTTTGATGCAATTAGTCCCTGCGATCGAATAAACTTATTTTCGACACACCAAACCCTCCAAAACTTATTTCTATGTTATGTAAAGGTTATTTAAGGTATGTTAAGCCTATATCACTATTCCAGGGTGTTTGTTGCATTAAACTGATTATATTTACATATTAGTTCGCGTATAATCTTCCAGAAAGTGATTTAAAGCTCGAAATCGAACAAGAATTGATATGTGCAAATGATACACATATTTATACAAATACCAAGAATGAAATACAAGATTTCATTGGATTTGCATTTATATGATGGTCGTAGTGACACAGGTGTCACAGTCTCCCCTACTTTAGGAAATTTCGTCCCGAAATTTAATTTTAGAGGAAACCTGTGAAGACAACTGTGATTGTTTCGCTTTCGAATGAATCATCCGTTTCCCAAGTAAAACTATAAGTCACGCTTGGATTCTTAGTCAATTTGTTAATTGCCAAAGTGTTGTTGTTGTAACAAAAGCATGGAGCTTTGAACAACGGATAGGAGAATGTTTCCTAGGAAGACTATTATAGGAAACTTGTGTGTGCTCGAAATCAGAGTCGGAGAGTGTAAGATAAAATAACATTGGTCAAGGTCCAGGACTTCTAGTAATTTAAATAACGCTACGTTCGCAATGTAATAAGGAACACTTATATATAGGAAGTACCAGCGGCGCATCCACCATGCCCTTTTTACATTGTTCCCGTTTCGTTATTCTTATCACTATAGGTCTTAACACATGACAAAACTTGTTGTGGTTTCTGTGCACTGAATTCCATAATTATGCATGCATCCATAATTACGTAATTCCTTGCACAGTCTGCACAGTTCATTTCATAATGCGTAGGGAAAAAAATCAATCGAACAAACATGTAATGACTTGACTAGACCACCAAACGATCTTTTTAACTAGATCAATGAACGATCATTTTAACTAGATGACGTGTTTGTCGTGGGTCACGCAAATTTAATCCCAAATACAACTATAGATAGCGGTAATAGGGTATCGAACTCAGGGAGTATGTGGAAGATGTGTCGATTGTATAGCTTTGTACTTAAACTAATATTAGACTAAATTGCAGAAATTAAAATTCAAGAGTTTGGTTTGTTGATTTAGAAAACTAAATTAAACTAATGCAAATCAAATGTAGGTTTTAAGACAATTTAGGAAAGAACAATGATCACCCTAGGTTTCAGTTTCTTTAAACAATTGTGTGCAATTCCAACTAGAAAGAGTTACATAGACATAACTCGTGTATAGATGATTGAAGTGATAAAAGGGGACAAAGTACTCGGATTATATAAACGCGAGGTTGTTTCCCGATGACCAATTAACCAATAACCAACCCTAACCCTTCCCGTGATATCTCGATTGCCAACGGCACCAAGAACGTACGATTAAGACTAGAAATTGCAATATCGATTAACAAATTACAAGCAATCAAACATACACCATGATATTCAAGCAACGCAAGTTATCATTCTAGAAATTCAGAATTAAAACACACAAAAGTTCAAGAAACATTCACCTAAGATGATCACCGAAGAGTTTAGCCGGACATGGCTCGGTGAATCATCATCATAATCAAACCAATGTTCATACGAATCGAAAAAACAAACCGGATGATAAGAATTGTTCACAAACCAAGCAAGTAGCCAAAAATCGCCCCAAGGATGATCCAAAACCGTCCAATGATGAGTGTTAATGAAAAGACACCCAAAAACTAACTTAAAAGTGGCAGTTACAAGTTTTGATCGCGGCCTCCACCGTAAATTACGGCTCCACCGTAATTTACGGTGGACTTCAACATGTTACGGTACTGATAAACTGATTTACGGTAGAGCTCCAGACAAGTCCCAGGTCCACCGTAAATTACGGTAGGACCGTAATTTACGGTGGTAAGCTGACATTTCTTCTTTGTTTTGTCTTTTGTTCCGCACACGATCCGTTCACGACCAATACCTTCCAAAGCTGCATTTCATCCACTTTAAGCTCCCGAACCGCACCTGAAACATAAGCACAGTAGTTATCTAATTCAAGATAATTACACGATTAAATGAATGATTATTTCGTCTTTTAACATGCTTAAGGGTTGTCCAAAGGACCACCCGTCACTAGATCAACATATGATCTCCTTAACTAGACCGTCGTATGATCTCTTAAATAGACCACTAAGGGATCCTTGTAACCTTGAATCAAATAGTCGTTTTGAAATAGCACTTTGGAATCCAAGGTTCTGTTTTCGCGTAGTAGAACTCGGTTTTGCCTTAGCGTTCTTTCGATTTCCGGATCAAATGACAATGGTGACGCTTTGTGAGAGCCTCTAGTATGCATGCACCTGTAGAACCTGCACACTAAACACACCAGTGTAAACCCGAAAATAACAAAACAAAACTAACAAACTGACACACGTTGCGCACTACTCCCCGGCAACGGCGCCAAAATTTGACGTACGATTAAGACTAGAAATTGCAATATTGATTAACAAATTACAAGCAATCAAACATACACCATGATATTCAAGCAACGCAAGTTATCATTCTAGAAATTCAGAATTAAAACACACAAAAGTTCAAGAAACATTCACCTAAGATGATCACCAAAGAGTTTAGTCGGACATGGCTCGGTGAATCATCATCATAATCAAACCAATGTTCATACGAATCGAAAAAACAAACCGGATGATAAGAATTGTTCACAAACCAAGCAAGTAGCCAAAAATCGCCCCAAGGATGATCCAAAACCGTCCAATGATGAGTGTTAATGAAAAGACACCCAAAAACTAACTTAAAAGTGGCAGTTACAAGTTTTGATCGCGGCCTCCACCGTAAATTACGGCTCCACCGTAATTTACGGTGGACTTCAACATGTTACGGTACTGATAAACTGATTTACGGTAGAGCTCCAGACAAGTCCCAGGTCCACCGTAAATTACGGTAGGACCGTAATTTACGGTGGTAAGCTGACATTTCTTCTTTGTTTTGTCTTTTGTTCCGCACACGATCCGTTCACGACCAATACCTTCCAAAGCTGCATTTCATCCACTTTAAGCTCCCGAACCGCACCTGAAACATAAGCACAGTAGTTATCTAATTCAAGATAATTACACGATTAAATGAATGATTATTTCGTCTTTTAACATGCTTAAGGGTTGTCCAAAGGACCACCCGTCACTAGATCAACATATGATCTCCTTAACTAGACCGTCGTATGATCTCTTAAATAGACCACTAAGGGATCCTTGTAACTTTGAATCAAATAGTCGTTTTGAAATAGCACTTTGGAATCCAAGGTTCTTACTATTTGTATAGAAAAGCCCCTTAAGGAATTTCCGGATTATATAAACGCGATAAAAGGGGACAAAGTACTCGGATTATAGATGATTGAAATAGCACTTTGGAATCCAAGGTTCTTACTATTTGTATAGATGATTGAAGTGATAAAAGAGGACAAAGTACTCGGATTATATAAACGCGAGGTTGTTTCTCGATGACCAATTAACCAATAACCAACCCTAACCCTTCCCGTGATATCTCGGCTACAAGTGAAAACTAGCAAAGATAATGCTAGACACACACTAGGCAAACGGGTGGTTGCACAATCATAAGCTTGTACTTAAATCGATCATTCTCCTAAAATGGGTCAAACATAAATGCAAATCAAAGGGACTTTCAAGGTTGTAACGTGGCTAGGCGTATGGGTAGGAAATGGAATATATATGAAGTAGCGAAAACTTGACCCGGTCTTTTATTACACAAATAAACAAACAAACAACTATCAAACTTAACTACTATACACAAAATAACTAACATCACTTCTTTTTTTTTTCTTTTCTATTTTTTTTTTGATTTTTTTTTTTTTTTGCAAACAACAATACAATAACGCATTAACCAAATCTACTTCAAACTACTAAAACTACTAATACTATCACTAATACTATAAGACCGGGTCAAATTTGGGTAAGTTTTTAAGTAAGTAGCTAGGGGTAACAAATGATAGGCTTTTAAGGCACAAAATGGGCAACTAAATGTCCAAACCCCCGCCCCTCTCACTACCGTGCTCATATATATAACTTATGAGGTCCAACCCCCCAAATCCCACACTCACTCACACCAACGACGAGGCTACCTAAATGCCCTTATCCTTTTTGCATTTATATCTAACTAAGGACTCAAATCGCATTCAAGCACAAGTTCTAATGCACCCCCACCCGTAGCCACTCTCATCAAAGATAAGCATTATTTATATACAAGTGTGGCTACAACTCTCACCAAGAATGAAAAAGGTATCAAGGGTTGCCGGTGCACCAACTTGGGATTAATCTAGGGTGTTCAAATTTTCACATTGTTTCACTTGGCTCAAAATTTTTCAAAATCTTTAAAATTTCCCCCCATCCCCACACTTGGGATACATTGACCCCAATGTATGGTTTTGAGAGGTTTTGATCACTAAAAACCTTTTCAACATCAACCAAAACGCTTCTTTACTCAAACCCCAAATTTCTTTTTTTTTTTTTTTTTTTTTGTATTTTTCATTTTATAATATTTTTTTTCTTTTTAACATAAACACCACCACATAACACCAACCCAAACACAACATATCAAAACACCACCCAACCTCCCAATCCTTAAACAAACAAACAATCAAATATGCACAAAAATATACAAAAGGAGAAACACAACCTTACTAATAGTAGCGCGGTCCAGGAGGTCCAAAAACTGAAGACATCACATCATTCCATTCACCGAATGCGAACGAACCACTACTACTTCCTCCTTCTTGTTGTTGTGCTCCCTCTCGTTGCCTCGGGTCAATCCATTGCGAGTGGTGGACCGGTGGAGTCGGATATGAGATACTACCATCATAAGGTGGTAATGAGGCATAGTCCACATGTTGTGGATCCTCAACAACCGGCCTTCCGGCATGCCAATCTGCATGCATCCGCCTCGCTTGATCATCAAAATAATTGTTATTCATTTCCACTTCCCGGGAATACGCATGAGTGCGATTCCATAGCTCTTGACGATCTAAATTGTGTTTCATGGCCCGTTCCATACTCGCACGATTTCTTGTGTTTTGATCAAACAATGTCCTCTCCGACCCCGACCACGTATCAAACACGGACGCCGGAGGACGTTGGTTTGCAATCACCTCTTGCATGGTGCCTTCATAGGCCCAACCTGGTACATACGACTGCTGCGTATAATCATAAAACATCCCACCATGACCCTGACCATAACCACCTTGAACCACATTTTCACCACCATGCGGCGCGTCCGCATAGTCTTCATCTCCGCTCGGAACTAACTCTTCGTCACTCTCTGGCTCATCCGGCTCTCCCGGTAACAAATCTCGTGCATTCAACTTTAATGCCCTCCACCGTTGCCCTTCCGATTTCAACTTGTGATACCGCTCCGACTGAATATACGTCCAAACATTCCCCAACCTATCCAACGTAAAAGGCTGGTGTCTTTTTGTCAAGCCTCGGTCTTCGAATGTTATCGCCTTCTGCTGTTTCATCAACCCCGTAATCATTCGACAGTACGGGACAATGTCTCTTCCATACTTGTTCCGGCAGATCCATAGGTGGTGCATAATAAGGTAACGTATCGGGAAACGTGGAGACCCATGCATCAACGAATAAAGAACAGGTATCTCCGGAAACCTCACCTGTTCTTTGTCTCCCCTTCTTGGAATGACATTGAGAAGACAGATTGTATGCAACAGTTTAGCTTCAATTGTCAAATTCTTTCGGTAAAGGATACCACTGTATCTACCGGGCAAGAACAATGATGCCAACATGTCATTCCATCGCTGATGCTTTTCTGGTTTAAGCAATAAGTCATCAAGTGTGGGAATCATGTACTCCTTAGCTGGGAGACTGTCATACTTCCCCAGCCTCTTCAACGTGTCGAATGACATCTCCACCGGTACCCCATGTACCTTCCCGATCAATTTCATCTGTGATGGCTTATTAAAGTTATGACATTGTAAGGTTGCCATCCACTCTTGAATCTCTGTCATAAACAGGTTACTCTTGTCTTTGTCGAAGCATTTAAGCGCCCCTTCCCAACCTAAAGCGCGAAACTTAGCAAACACCCCAAACTGGCCAAATTGGGACTCATCAACTTCTTTCTCAAAAATAAACGCGGCTGCCTTGTTTTTCAACTTATTCATGCAATCATTGTAAAGTGTTGGCTGCCAAATCTCGGGTTGATCATACAAAGACCCCGAATTCCATACCGGCTTTTCACTCGGGTCTAACTCCATCTCTTCTTCGCCTTCACTTTCGCTTTCACTAATACGACCCATGTATTGCCTTTTTCGCGGTGGTTGTTCTTTTTGTTTGCCTTTCCCTTTTGATGACGAAGACGAAGATGACCCCGCTCCCGTCTTTTCCTTAGTCCTAGCCATTTCCTACACACATGAAACAAGCAACAAAAACAAACACCAACTTAAACCCTCTCTTCAAAATCATCCCCACACTTGCTTGTTATCATGGTTGTAGATGTTAGTGAACCAAAATTATCTCAAAATTTTTCAAAAATTGGGCATGATGTCTCTACAATGTAAAGATCCCCAAAAGTTCACTACTTTAATCACAAATCTTACATCTACAACCATTACCATGTTCAAATAAACAAGTTCATAATCATATCTTAACAACAAGCAAGTGGGTAAGAGCACATAACCTAAATCACCTTACTTTTCACAATGTAGCACCAAAATATAACAAAATAATCTTTCATACCTTGTTTAAAGATGGAAGAGTGCTTGTGAAACCAAAAACTCCAAAACCCCCAAATTATCTCGAATTAGGGTTTCAAATTCGGACCCCAAAAGTGCGTTTTCTCTGAAATCTCTCCTCACAAACGACAAGGTTGTGAAAAATTAGTCAAGTTAGACCAAGATTTCACTTGATTTGAACAGGAATTTGGAAAGTTATGGAGAATGGAAGGTTTAGGAAGAAGAAGGTTATGGAGGGTAGTGGTGGGACTTGTGGGAAAGAGATAGATAGGGATAGATGGAGAAGGAAATGTGTGGCCAGGGTATACTCACGTAATGTTTTTGTGTTTTGATTATATATTTTTTTTAATATACAAGCGGAACCTAGAACGAAGGATCAAAAATTTTTCACGTACCGTAAATTACGGTCTCACCGTAATTTACGGTGAGACCTGAACTTCAATTCCTACCGTAAATCAGGAAACTTTCACCGTAAAACTCAGACAATTTCTTAACTCACCGTAATTTACGGTGTGACCGTAAATTACGGTACACTCTGAACATCAATTATCAACCGTAAATCAGGAGAGTTATACCGTAAAACCCCAACATAATTTTTTTTTCACCGTAAATTACGGCTGTACCGTAATTTACGGTACTCATTGGGCAATTGAAGTTCATCACAATTTGATTTCTAAGGTCCAATTTTTTATATTTTTTTTTCGATTTTTTTTTATGTTTTTTATTTTTCAAAAACTCGTAAAAATTACCCTACCCCCTCAAAAATCCCGTGTTGTCCTCAACACAATGTTAGAGTAATTCGAGACCCGAACATCCCCACACTTGTTTCGAACACGGACTTCGAGGAACTATGGCAATTGTGCAATTATACAAACAAAACAAAACAAAATACTACTATGTACACTACCACCAAACCTGGGCCTCTCATGGTTGTTCTTCATCGACCGGGCGTAAGATGTAGCCCGCTTTGTCAAGCTCCAAAGTGTTGATGTCATTTCCCTCCAAGTACGGCTTCAAGCGGTGACCGTTCACCGTTTGTTGTTTCAATGTTTGCTCGTCTTGGATGTCTACATCACCAAATCGCCCAACTCTTCGAATAACATACGGACCCATCCATTTGCTTTTAAGCTTGCCCGCAAACATCTTCAATCGTGAGTTGTACAACCAAACTTTCTGCCCCACTTCGAACGTTTTCTTGCGCAATTTCGCATCATGCACTTTCTTTAGTTTATCCTTATAAGCCGATGCACATTCGTACGCCTCATCTCGAATCTCTTCTATCTCGCTCAATTGCAACTTTCTTAACTTACCCGCCTCATCGTAATCCGCGTTGACTGTCTTGATCGCCCAATGTGCCCAATGCGCCAACTCCATTGGCAAGTGACAACCCTTACCATACACCATCCGGTAAGGTGTTGTGCCAATCGGAGTCTTGTAGGCCGTACGGTACGCCCACAAAGCATCATCCAACTTGCTCGACCAATCCTTTCTATCCGTTCTTACCGTCTTCATGAGAATCTCCTTGATTTGACGGTTGGACACTTCGACTTGTCCACTCGTTTGCGGATGGTAAGGTGTGGCAATCCGGTGATTCACGCTATACCTTTTCAATAATTTTCCGAAGTTGAAGTTCTTGAAATGTGAACCACCATCACTTATAATAACCCGCGGGATTCCAAAGCGAGAGAAGATGTTGGATTGAACAAATTTACAAACAACCGAGTGGTCATTCGTTCGTGTTGCAATAGCCTCAATCCACTTCGAGACATAATCCACCGCTACCAAAATATAAAGAAAGCCATTCGAATTCGGGAACGGACCCATAAAATCTATACCCCATACATCAAATATCTCTACAACCAAGATTGGTTGTAATGGCATCTCATCCCTCTTCGATATGCTACCCATCTTTTGGCAATTTATGCAATTTCTGGCGAACTCAATTGCATCCTTGAAAATAGTGGGCCAATAAAACCCACAAGAAAGTACCCGATAGCCTGTTTTATGCCCACTAAAATGACCCCCGCAAGCGGACGAATAGGCATGAGTTAAGATTTCCAACACTTCCGTCTCGGGCACACACCTCCGTATAACTTGATCCGGTCCGATCTTGAAGAGATCCGGCTCATCCCAAATGTATTGCTTCACTTGAACCATAAATTGTTGTCGGCGTTTCTTGGTCCAATGACTTGGGATGGCACCCGTGGCTAAATAATTAACATAGTGAGCGTACCACGGTGCAACAAAGGTAGAAACAGCTAGAAGTTGCTCGTCGGGAAAACTTTCATTGATTTCACTTACATCATCAATCCCTTCCACCGGAATCCGAGACAAGTGATCCGCCACTACATTCTCACTTCCCTTTTTGTCTCGGATCTCTAGATCGAACTCTTGCAATAATAAGACCCATCGAATCAAACGCGGCTTCGCATCCTTTTTCTCCATCAAGTACCGGACCGCACTATGATCCGAATAAACCACGACCTTGCTTCCCCAAATATACGAACGAAACTTATCCAAAGCATACACCACCGCTAGTAATTCCTTCTCGGTTGTAGTGTAGTTAAGTTGCGCTTCGGATAAAGTTTTGCTTGCATAGTAAATAACCACCGGTTTCTTGTCAACCCGTTGACCCAAAACTGCACCAATAGTGGTGTCGCTCGCATCACACATTATCTCGAACGGCTTTGACCAATCGGGTGGTTGCAAAATAGGCGCCTTGACCAAGTGTTCCTTCAAAACAGTGAAAGCTTGCATACACTCGTTAGTGAAATCAAACGGGACATCTTTTAATAACAAGTTACATAAAGGTTTGGTGATAACACTAAAACCCTTAATGAAACGTCTATAAAAACCCGCGTGTCCCAAGAATGACCTTACACCCTTAACATTTTTAGGAGGTGGCAAAGATGATATTACCCGTATCTTTGCCTTATCCACCTCCATTCCCCTTTCAGAAATCACATGCCCCAACACAATGCCCTCTTGCACCATGAAATGACTTTTCTCCCAACTTAGCACTAGATTTTTCTCAACGCACCTTTTTAAAACCTTTTGTAATTCGTTGAGACAAGCATCAAAAGTAGTGCCAAAAATGGAGAAGTCATCCATAAATACTTCGAGCGACTCTCCAACCATGTCCGAGAAGATACTCATCATACATCGTTGGAAAGTTGCCGGAGCATTACACAAGCCAAATGGCATTCGCCTAAACGCAAAGGTGCCATATGGACATGTGAAGGTGGTCTTGTGTTGGTCATCCGGGTGTATGGCGATTTGATTGTAACCCGAGTACCCATCTAAGAAGCAGTAATATTTTTGACCCGATAATTTTTCAATAATTTGGTCAATGAAAGGTAGCGGGAAATGGTCCTTAGAAGTGGCGGCATTCAATTTTCGGTAGTCAATACACACACGCCACCCGGTAACCGGTCGGGTGGCAATTTGTTCACCACTTTCATCCTTGACTACTTGAATGCCGGCCTTCTTAGGCACCACTTGGGTGGGACTCACCCAAGCACTATCCGAAATCGGATAGATAATTCCCGCATCCAACCATTTAATTACCTCCTTTTTAACTACCTCCCGTAGGTTGGGATTCAAACGCCTTTGAGCTTCTCGTGTCGGTTTGGCATCTTCGGTTGTGATAATTTTATGCATGACAATGGATGGACTAATTCCTTTGAGGTCGGCAATCGTCCATCCAATAGCACCCTTGTTCTCTTTTAAAACCTCAATCAACGCTTGCTCTTGTGCCAACTCCAAGTTAGAGGCAATAATGACCGGTAAAGTGTCATTATCCCCTAAAAATACATACTTCAAATGGCTAGGCAAGTCCTTGAGCTCCAACTTTGGTGGTTCCTCCAATGATGGTTTTGTACCCGAATCGATCTCCACCGGTAGACCCTCGAATTGGTGGGTCCATGGTGGTCTACCTTCTTTCATTGCCATAGCATCTTGTGCTTCCTCTTCAACCCGTAGTGCATAAGCATGTACCTGTTCAGAAAAGTCACACAGGCAAATATCCAAACCATCCTCCTCATACTCATGCGGGTTGCATCCATCTACTATGTCTGCCATGAAACACTCATCAACACCGTTAGCATTAGAATTGTTAGTAAAAACATTCAAACGCATTTTTCTATTTCCAAAAGCCATATCAACTGTACCAAATCTACAATCAATAATAGCATGTGCGGTGCTTAAAAATGGCCGACCCAAAATTATATTTTGTTGTTGCTTAGGGTCCGCCGATGAGTAATCCAAAACTAAGAAGTCCACCGGGTAATAAAACTCATCAATTTTCACAATTACATTTTGAACCATACCCCGAGGTAACTTATGAGACAAATCGGCTAAAACAACCATTGTCTCCACCCTTGATAACGGACCAAAGTCATATTGGTCATATAAGCCCCCCGGTAAAATGCTAACTCCGGCTCCGAGATCTAGCAACGCCTTAGCCATTTGAAAATTACCAACTTGTACATTAATCAATGGCGTGCCCGGATCTTGGAGCTTAGGAGGAAGCTCCCCATTCAACACCGCACTCACTTGCCCGGTTAAATCTACCCGCTTAGGCATTTTCTTTTTGTTTTGCCTCTTTTGTCTACATAATTCTTTTAAGAATTTTGCATAAGCGGGGACTTGTTTTATTGCATCAAGGAGTGGGAGATTTATTTTTACTTGTTTGAACATATCCCACATCTCCTCTTTTTGAGGACCTCTTGATGCGATAAAATTTTTCTTACCCGGGTCAAGTAAAGCCGATGGAAACGGGACTTGACTCCGTTCACCCTCAACTTTTTCACTTTCTTTATGTTCACCCAAACCCGGTTTTTTAACATTTACTTCTTTTGGTTTAACCGGTGAAACATCATCATCACTATCATTACCCGTGATGTCCTCAACCACCCCCTCAACTAATTCGGGTGACAAATTAGCTTTAAACTCTTTCCCACTTCTCAAAACACTAACCTGATGAACATTTACATTACCTCTTGACGAACCGTGTGATGGATTTACCTTGGTGTCACTAGGAAGTTGACCCTTGTTCTTCTTCAATTCAGCCACATCGGTTGCCAATTGACCCATTTGGGTTGTTAGTGATTGGATGCTTTTGTCACGAACTTCATCTTTTTGCATTCGGACTTCATCAAGTTGATTCCGTTTTTGCATCTCCATTTGCATGCTCTTTAGCATCTCCATCACCTCGTTTCCACCCGAAGAACCCCCTTGTTCTTGACCCGTTTGCCTTTGGTACCATTGGTTGTTCCCACTTCTATATCCACCTTGATTGTTATAAGGTTGGCGCGAACCATAGTTTCCTTGGCTACCTTGAAAGTTCGGGTTTGATTGATTTGAGGGGTTCCCATATCGAAAATTTGGATGGTTCCTCAATTCGGGGTGGTAGGTATTAGAATTCATGTTGTTGTAGTTCCTACCACCTCCTCCTTGACCTTGACCTTGAACCGCATGGACTTCCTCGTATTGCCCGTCCAACATCCCTTGGCAATTTTCAGCCGCATGACCTATCTCATTACACAAAGCACAAACATCATAAATTTGGTTAGTGGTTTGAACATTACCCTCATCTATGGCGTGCACTTGCGGTCGGTTAGTGGTCGGTCGGGCTCTTCTTGAGGCTTGAGCTTTCCTCTTTGATGTAGTTGCCATGCTTTCCAAGAACTCCCAGTCATCATTCTCATAGTTTGTTCCAAAAGTCCCACCGGTGATAGACATCAAATCACGTGCATCTTCGGCACTCAACCCCTCATGAAAAGCATTCATCAACTCCCATAATTCAATTCCATGATGAGGGCAGTTTTTAATCATCATGTTGAAATGCTCAAACGCCTCGTGAAACATCTCACCATGTTGTTTTTGAAAGCTTCTCAATCCCTTCCTTGCATCGTTTGTCTTTTGGGCGGTGTAAAACTCATCCAAGAAGGTTTGTTGCATCTCCCCCCATGTATATATGGATGCCGAGGGTAACGTGTAGAACCATTTCTTCGCCTTATCTTCCAAAGAAAATTGGAATAATACCAATTTAATGTCATCAGCTGAAAACCCTTGACTCCCAAGAGTGTTGCAAATAGAGTCATAAGCCTCTAAATGAAAATAAGGCTCCTCATTTGCCAACCCCTTGTACTTTGGTAAACTTTGCAAAGAATTGGTTCTTACTTCAAATGTTCGCCCTTGATCATTATGAGGGATGACTACCGGTGAAGGGTTTTGCGTGATTACCGGCCGAAAATGTGCTTCAATGCCCCTCACATTTTCTCTAAGGTGTCTCCTTGGTACACCATACCTACCTCTCGGAATAATAGGACCATTTGGCCTTGGTACTTGCCCTTGCGGTGCGATTGGTTGTTGAAACTGTTGTTGTCGCATCGGTGGGCGTTGAGGTGGTCTTTGAAATTGTTGTTGTACATGTTGTGGCCGGACTTGTTGCAATGGATTAGGTTGTTGTATTGGTGGCCCTTGTGGTCTTGGCCGAATGTGTTGTGGTATAATTTGTTGTTGTGGCATTCCACCAACACTTGCCATCCCTTGAGATTGACTTTGTAAATACCCAAACTCCCCTTGATCACCATAACCTCCATAACCGTACCCATCATCATCATACCCCTCAAATTCTTCAAATCCTTCGTCATAACCATCTCCTTGAATTCCCGAAGTTTGCCCAAATGGGATGGTCGAATACTGAAAACCCGATTGTTGTGGTTGTGGTCTAAAAGATGAAGTAGTGTGCACAATAGTTGAATTGGGTGCAATTGTGAAGGTGGATGATGACTGACCCGTAGTTGGGGGAAAGAAGTGGGATAATGGTGGGATTGTGGTGGATGGATTGTAAGTGATGGTAGGCTCAGTTTGAGTGGTGATTGGTTGGGTGACATTGGATGGTGTAAATTCAGCGGTGGTATTAGGTAATGTGGTGTTTGGTGATGGTTGGGTGGAAGTAGGTATAAAGGATGATGAGGTCGTTTGACCCGTTGTAGGTGGTATGTGTGTTTCGTCCATGATGTTTCTTGGTGTAATGGGTGAAGTGGGTGAACCAATTATTCTGTTTTCGCGTAGTAGAACTCGGTTTTGCCTTAGTGTTCTTTCGATTTCCGGATCAAATGACAATGGTGACGCTTTGTGAGAGCCTCTAGTATGCATGCACCTGTAGAACCTGCACACTAAACACACCAGTGTAAACCCGAAAATAACAAAACAAAACTATCAAACTGACACACGTTGCGCACTACTCCCCGGCAACGGCGCCAAAATTTGACGTACGATTAAGACTAGAAATTGCAATATTGATTAACAAATTACAAGCAATCAAACATACACCATGATATTCAAGCAACGCAAGTTATCATTCTAGAAATTCAGAATTAAAACACACAAAAGTTCAAGAAACATTCACCTAAGATGATCACCGAAGAGTTTAGCCGGACATGGCTCGGTGAATCATCATCATAATCAAACCAATGTTCATACGAATCGAAAAAACAAACCGGATGATAAGAATTGTTCACAAACCAAGCAAGTAGCCAAAAATCGCCCCAAGGATGATCCAAAACCGTCCAATGATGAGTGTTAATGAAAAGACACCCAAAAACTAACTTAAAAGTGGCAGTTACAAGTTTTGATCGCGGCCTCCACCGTAAATTACGGCTCCACCGTAATTTACGGTGGACTTCAACATGTTACGGTACTGATAAACTGATTTACGGTAGAGCTCCAGACAAGTCCCAGGTCCACCGTAAATTACGGTAGGACCGTAATTTACGGTGGTAAGCTGACATTTCTTCTTTGTTTTGTCTTTTGTTCCGCACACGATCCGTTCACGACCAATACCTTCCAAAGCTGCATTTCATCCACTTTAAGCTCCCGAACCGCACCTGAAACATAAGCACAGTAGTTATCTAATTCAAGATAATTACACGATTAAATGAATGATTATTTCGTCTTTTAACATGCTTAAGGGTTGTCCAAAGGACCACCCGTCACTAGATCAACATATGATCTCCTTAACTAGACCGTCGTATGATCTCTTAAATAGACCACTAAGGGATCCTTGTAACTTTGAATCAAATAGTCGTTTTGAAATAGCACTTTGGAATCCAAGGTTCTTACTATTTGTATAGAAAAGCCCCTTATGGAATTTAAGATAGTACTTTGAGTATCCTTCTGAGAATCTAACATATGAAAATACGAAAGATTCTACTAGGACTTAGATAGCGAGTTTTAGAATTACACATAAACACATAATCACATAATCGCGTATTCGTTAATTTAGTTATTAGCTCGTTTATTAACTTGAATCAATGCATTTGAAGTACACCAGAAATCCAATTAAGGACTTCAATTGATACTTTTAAACATCCCAAATAATCTAATTATGAAGATAGGAAGATCTTATAAGGATTTGGTTTTGTTCTTGTCGTATCGTAACATTCGTATTAGAGCATGCAAGGAATCCAATTAAGGATTCGTGAAAGTACTTTTAGGTATCAAATTAAGGATTTGAAATGGTATTTCAAGTATCTGTTTAATAATTTGTAACTTGTACCTTGTACTTTGTTTCTTAAAAGAAACGAGTACTTAGGATTTTCGGGGAAATCACATGTGATCATAAAATGAAAGAATCATACGAGTAGTTTGTTTTATAAGGAACACAGTTCCTTGGTGTCGGCATCGTAGGGGTATGTCAGACATACACATAATCGTATCAGTTTCGTAAAATAAAATTGGAACAACAAATTTTAATTATATAACAGCTGAATTATTTCAAACGTCAAAAGATAACAAACAAGGAAATACAAAAGTCTAATTGTTCACTGCTGCATTGTCGTTTGCGTTTGCCTCGTTTATGTTAAACACTCGTCCACGCGCTGGATTTACGTTAACAAGTCTTGGGCAATTGTTTCGGTAGTGAGTAAGATCACCACAGTTATAGCACGAACCAGGTGGAAACTGTGCTTGAGCAGCAGCAGGATTTGCAGCAGCTTGGTTTTGGTTAGCATAACGGCAGGTGTTGACCAAATGTCCCAATCGCCCACAGTGGGTACATTTGTGACACTGTGTTTGCTCCAGATGATTGTTGGTGCATATGTCTGTCGAATTCGTCTTGTATCGAGTCTTATTTTAGTCTAGTTAGATCAGGGCACGTAGTACGAGAAAATGTGAAAAATACGGGTAGTGTTCATTTCGCACGAAATGAGAAATGTGCATTTCGCACGAAATAGCTATGACCATTTCGTACGAAATGACAAGTTCATTTCGTGTGAGCAGTTTCGTGCGAAATAGGCTGGTCTATATATATGTGTCTTGTGATTTCATTTGTAATGATTCGATTCCGGTAGCGAAGCTCTGCCGAAGTGTCTCCAGCATTGTAAAACGATCTAATATCAATACAGAGACAGTTTAAAGTCATTTCTTGTGCAAATCAGCTGAAACAACTTCGATACGATTGAATTCCGCCTCTCGTATTGACTAGAACTCTTCTGAACGACTCTTCGATATGATTGAAACACTGTGTTTGCTCCAGATGATGACGGTTGCATTTGTTGTACAAGGGTGCAGTACCAACATAGTTTTTCCTTGTACGAGGTGGTGCTGGCTGGTTTGGTGCAACCTGATTGTTCTGAGCAACTACAACGAAGTTTTGTGAAGCCTTACGCTTTTTTGACTTTTTGGAGGACTCAGTCTGTTTTTCCTTTGGTTTTTCTTGTGTAGACTCGTCAGATGGTTTCGAGTCGCCCTTTCGAAAAAGCTTACCTTTCCTGATCTGGGATTCAGTCAGGGTAGCAGATAGTTCAATGGCCTGTTTGATGGTAGTAAGGTTGCTACCAGTAACGATATCCTGAACTAGGTCAGGAAGACCATCAATCTACTTTTCAATCGCCTTATCCAAAGGCGTAACCATGGTAGGACATAACAGGCTTAGTTCCTCATAACGGTCAGTGTAGGCTCGATGTTAACCACTGTCTTGCTTTAGATCGTCAAATTCCCTTTCCAACGCCCTGAGTTCATGATGAGGGCATAACTCCTTCATCATTAGAGCCCGAAGCTCTTCCTAAGTTTGTGCCAATGCCACATCGGCACCCCTATCCCTCATTACACCGTTCCACCATGTAAGTGCTCTTTTCTAGAATACGCTCGTTGCAAACTCAACCTTTCGCTCGTTTGGGCATTGTACATGACGAAACGTGCATTCGAGACTCTCAAACCATTGTAGGAGCCCAGTGGCCCCTTCAGACCCAGTATATGTGAGTGGCTTAGCTGAATTGAATGTCTTATAGTTGCACGGAGCATTGTTGTTATTGTTGTTTGCTAGGTTTACTTGGGTTATCAGGTTTGGGAGTACAACAACGATTTGCTGAGTGATAATAGCTGCGAGTTCGGCATTATTTTGAGGTTGTGTATCTCGTCGAGGAGGCATATTCTAAAAGAGCAAAGAAACATGAAAAGGAAACGAGTGAGATGGTATCGGATAGTAAGAATTGAATGCTTAAAAGAATATTGATAAAACATGAAGATTGTGATCATTTGTTCGTTACCTAAAACAAACAAACGACACCGTGACTGATCAAAGTAAATGGGTCATAATAATGTATCACGAAGACATGCTTTAACCTATAAGTGGACACTCACCCCAAGAGTTCCCAGGTAAGAGTGACTGGTCCGATTATGTGGATTTGTATGAACACTCTAGCCTTAGACAGAAAACTCGAGGTACAGGCACCCACCCTTCCAGATTGCACGTGTTCA
Source organism: Helianthus tuberosus (assembly GCA_030545235.1). Lineage (NCBI taxonomy): Eukaryota > Viridiplantae > Streptophyta > Magnoliopsida > Asterales > Asteraceae > Helianthus > Helianthus tuberosus. The sequence goes on along the minus strand of CM060356.1, from coordinate 92,071,979 downwards.
CATTATTTAGAACCAAACTTTGACGAGATTTTGAAAAATTTGAAGGTTCAAAACCTTATAATAAATCATCTAAGAAGAGATGATTGGTTTTCAAAAACGGATTCGTAATTTGTGTTCTTGTTTTGGTTGCCACCTAAAGATAGGCGACGGTATTGTTTTAAAACTAAACACAAAATAACTTGTGTTAGGGTCCTAGGAAGGTTATAGTCTAGGTCAAAGCATTACTAATAACCTAATTCCCTATAACCATTGGCTCTGATATCAACTTTTCTGTCACACCCCGACCACGTAAAACAACAAATCGTGGAGGAAACGTCGGGGAGTGTCATAAAATAATCATTGTTTTGCAAGCATGGATTAAATAGTTTCGTTTTATTGAATTATAGAACTCATTGTTTTATTACAAATCAGATAAATACAAATAATTGTATCTCAAATTTTAAAGTCGCTAAGGCACAAGTCCATCCTATGTGTAGCACGCATCAACAATCATCACATAGCAGCACCTGAAACATATGTGAAAATAGGTACGTCAGCATAAAAATGCCTGTGAGTAACATAGGATTTGTGAATTAGATTCATGGCTTTGGATAACACAAGAAAAAGGTTTTATGTTTTCAAAAATAGCCATGAATCCTTGTAAAAGTCTTGTTTCTAAAATGCGTCATTTTAGTAACATGTTTATAGTATATACGAAAATATACTTTGGTTTTGAGATAAACGGATGAGTAGTATATCTAAATATACTTTAGTTATGAAATAGTTAAATAGATAGTATATTAGAATATACTTTAGTTTCGGAAATAATAGATTCGATAGTATATCACAAGTATACTTTGGTTTAAGAATGATAAATATCGGTAGTATAATACATTATACTTTGGTTTTGTAAATAACATATCAACTTATGCTTTGGATTTGAAAATAGTACATCAATTATGCTTTGGTAGTATATTAAAATATACTTTAGAAATAACAAAGTCGATAGTATTTCAACTATATACTTTAGTAAATAATATCATGTTGGTAGTATGTCGAAACATACCTAAATTGTGGTTTGGTAGTATATCAAATTATACTTTAGTAAACAATAGCATATCAAATTATGCTTTATCAAACAGTATCATATTGGTAGTATATCGAAATATACCATAAATCGCGATTTAGCAATACATTCAAACCTTAGTGCATCAAACTACACTTTAGAGACTATAGAAATACCACAAAGGCAAATTCTATTTGGCTAAAATTTGGTTTCTGACATTCCATACAACAGGAATGGGGTGTCTAGTCCTATAGCGCTATTCGTACTACCAATCGGCTTGATTGTCACACCCCGACCGCATTAAAACAACAAACCGCGGCGGAAACGTCGGGGAGTGATGCGACAGAATTATTGTTTCAACAACCATGGTAATTAAAGTTTTGTATTATTGATTAAAGAGTTTACATTGTCTTATGAATTAACGAAAACATAACATAATTAACTGCCCTTTTAAGTCACTAAGGCCCAAGTCCACCTAAGTGTAGCACAAACATCATCATGCATTAGCACCTGAAACACATGCGAAAATAGGTATGTTAGCATAAAAATGTCTGTGAGATACATAGGTTTTGTTTATACAGGATTCATGACTTGTAGTTAAAAGAAGTGTTTAACAAAAAGTAGTCATGAACCTTGTAAAATGTCTTCTTTTATAAAATCATGTGAAAATCGATAAGAAAATCATGTGATATAAAAGAAATATGCATGGTTAAATGAATAACCAAGTGGAAATGAATTTGTATAAAATATGTGATTTGTAAAACAAAGTCGTGTTTTTGCATAAATTGTATCATGTATTTGTTCCTGTCAAAGTGGCTTAGATAACGCTACTACGTGTAATATAATAAAAACACTTATATATAGGAAGTACCCGCGGCGTATCCACCATGATTTTATCATATTGCACATAGCCTCGTTATATAAGTCACTTATCAATAATCAACCTTATTGTCTTGTTTGAAATACATGTCCAAATGTTTATGTGTAAACCATGTTCAATGTCATGTGTAAACTGTGCCATGTATAACCAAATGTCATGTATAGCAAGTAGAAAGTATCTACTCAAACTATATGATAATGTTTATGTGAAAACAAATGTCATGTACGGTGAATAAAAGAGTTTACTCAACCCCGTAGGAAAATGTACAAAACAAAGTCTTTGAATAAACCTAAGATTAAATCAAATGTTATGTTTTGCAGAAAACAATGCTTTATGATTACAAACATTTATGCAGTAATGTTTATTCGCATACATTCAAGCCTTGCGACTGTGGCAAGAAACCTTTAAACAAATTAAAGGTTTATCTAAATTATGTATATCGGATTCTGTCATTCCTAACTTCCAAACAAACCTAGGAAGTTGGAAACGGGATTTGTCAAGTCCTATGGTACCATTAAATACTACCGAGCTGCGCGATCAATGTTAATGAATGTATTATTGTCCTGATTAAACACACCAAATGTTATAACCAATGTAGCATGCGAAAACCATGTACTAGGTATGTTAAGTAAACATACATAGTAGAAATGTTCATGAAATCAATGTGCTAGCATGCTAAGTAAACATACATAGCAAAAATGTTTATGAAATCAATGTGCTAGCATGCTAAGTAAACATACATAGCAAACATGTTTATGAAATCAATGTGCTAGCATGCTAAGCAAACATACATAGCAAAACACAATTGGAAATCATGTACTATATGTGTACTAGGTGAAACTAGCATGTTTATGTCATAAAAGCAATGGAAAACACGAAAGTAACAAGTATGCACATGTGTAACACCCCAAAATATTTGAAAGCGGTAAAAGAGGGGACTATGTACTCACTTGGGATTGCTAATTAGTCTTGAGAATAAGACCAAATAAAGCTCCAAGGATCACGGAATCAACAAGGCACCTATATAGGTTACTATGTTATTAATCGGATCCTATATCGGGAGATAGGATAGAATGTGGTTCTATAAATCAAATGAGGATTTGAAATCACATGGCATGATTTAATAGTCCCAACATTCTGATTTGAAAGTCTACCTAAGTTCTTTTGACCCGTTTCGACCCGTTATGGTAGTATAAGCCACTATAACGCGTCGTTTGCGTAAAACTAAGGTCGGATGGTTATCTATTTGCTATATCAAGTCTTACATGCCCAATTATGCCCTAACATGTTACTAAATCAGATTATATGTCAAAAAGTTGATCACATATGCAAAATATGGATTTATGCTTCAAAAGGGCATTTTGGCCATTTCCTATGGGCATATAAACTACTTAACAAATAACTAACCAACATAAATGATCATAAGGTATAACCTCAGTAGGTTATTCCCTATGCAACTATGATCACTAAATAAGCTTGGTCGGATCCTAATGATCGACCAAACGGGTCGGGTTCGAAAGTCTAAGCGGTTATCTAGACCACTTAACTTACGACCCTAAACAAGCACTAAACAAGTAGTGATGAGTTAAACATGTCAAAACATGTTTAACTAACTTAGAAAACTGATTTGGTATCAAAACAAAGTGTTTTGATACCTAAAAGTAGTTCCGTTGCAAAATGCGCGCTAAAACGCATTTTGACCGAAACTTTGACTCGTCACTACACCTAGTCAATGTGGTAATCAGTAGGTATAATCGCTAAGGATTATAACCATCGTGATTACAATCACGTTGCAAAGTTCAATTGAACTTTGACTTGACCAATTGATGGTCAAAACCGAAAGTCAAACTATTGGTCAAACAAATTGACTTTCAGCTCTACAAAGCTGAAAATCACTACAAAGCCATGAAAGAACACATACTTGGTGTTCAAAGGCTAGAAGGATGATCTTAGAACTCAGGTAGGTGGCTCCTTTGCAGGGATTCCTCCACTTAGAGTTCCAAAATATGAAATAAGCAATGAAACAAGAAGATGGCCATGCTATTTATACTTGTTGAGGACTTTTTGGATCATTCCATGTGTTTGTGTAGCCTCCAAGTAATAAATCTCAGCCATACATGTGTAAATGACAACTATCCTTTGCTTGGAGAATGCTTAACTTGGTCATTACATAAAGAAATTGCAAGAACAGCCCCTGGATTTGCAAACAGCTGCTGAAAATGAACTTTCTGTTACTGGGCATTCTCTCGCGCCCCGCGTAAGAAATGGGACTGGGCTTACGCGGCCCGCGACCTCACGTCGAATCAGCAACAGTTTCATTTTTGACAGGTTTGGTCCTTGCACTTGATTAAGCTCATTTTTGGCACTTTTAACCCCCATTAAGCCATTTTCAAGGCTCTACAAGGTCGTTAAAGTATAGGGAACTCAAAATATTCTCGGAAATATCACGGATGTCGGCTCGTTTGGTCGTACGGTCACATTGTTCGGTTAATTACGACGAAACTCGAACAGACGCGAAAACGATCCAAATTAAGCGACGAATGGTATTTTTGCATTCCGATCACTAAAATAAAGTATTTTAGTGTCTACAAAAATTTTTGGATATCCGGATGTGGTCATAACGTAAGATATGCGCGTAAATGCAAACTTGCGCCGTTTTTGACACTTTTAGTCCCCGTATGATCAAATAAGCATAACTTCGCACACCGAACCACTCAAAGCTTATTTCAAAGATATGTTTAGGTTATTTATGGCACTTTTAGCTTATGATCATATTCCGGAATGTACGTTGGTATACGAAACGACAGACTTTTGTAGTTTGACGCAAATAGTCCCTGTGAGCGAATAAACGTGTTTTTGCCATACCAAACCCTTTAAAACTTATTTCTAAGTTATGTAAAGGTTATTTAAGGTATGTTAAGCTTATGTTGCTGTTCCGGAGTGTTTGTCGCGTTAAACCGATTACGTTTACGCATCAGTTTGCGTATAACTTTCCAGAAAGCGATATAGAGTTTAAAATCGATCAAAAATCAAAACGTGTAAAATGTCAAACATAAATAACACACATTGGGATCAAAACACATCGTTTTATTGATATTGAATTGTTCAGAGTTTGTACAATGATTACACAAGCACATATGTCACATTGATCATTGTTAATGAATTTATAAATAACAGTATAAATGAACAAATAGTTCTAACAAACTTTGGAAATCAGTGTTTAAATCATGGATAATAGTTCAATTCGTCAAAAGATGGTACTATGCATGTGTAATCATATAGTCGAAATCATGAAAATAACGTATCGACACATATATATCACCCCAAAACAATTGAAAACAGTAAAATAGGGGACTATGTAGTCACTTGAGATTGTAAGTATCCTCGGTTAAGTGTCCTAACAAAGCTCGGAAATCAAGGAATCAAGTGGCACCTAGTATGGCATCACTATATTAAAAAATCGGTATCTAAATCGGAAGATCGTGTAGAATGAAGTATCGTAAGCCAAATGAGTATTGGAATTCATGTTATATGGTTTAACAAGCCTACATTCTAAATCAGAACCTATCCTAAGTGCTTACGACCCGTTACGACCCATTAAGGTAGCTTACTCTACTTTAATGCGTCGTTCGCGCGAATGCGCGTTCGAGACGCCTAACTAGTCCTATGACAAGTATTATATGCCCTAACATGTTTAAATATGTTCCATAATCAGTTTAAGTGACAAAAGTTAAGTTACATATGCTTAAATACCAATTATGCATGAAAAGGGCATTTTGGTCATTTACCAAAGGCATATAAACTACCTATCATACAACTAATTAAACTAAGTGACCATAAGGTATAACATTGGAAGGTTATTCCCTATACAACTATGGTCATAATATATGCTTGGTCAAATCCTAATGATTGACCAAACGGGTCGGGTTCGAAAGTCTAAGCGGTGGTTTAGACCGTTTGACTTTACGACCCTAAACAAGCACTAGACTAAAAGTGACGAGTTAAACATGTTAAAACATGTTTAACTAAGTTAGAAAACAGGTTTTGATATCAAAACAAAGTGTTTTGATACCCACAAATAGCTTCGATGCAAAATACGCATAAACACGTATTTTGACCGAAACTTTGACTCGTCACTTCGACTAATCGACGTGGTAATCAGTAGGTATAGTCACAAGGGACTATAACCATCGTGATTACGCTCACGTTGCAAAGTTCAAACAAACTTTGTGTTGACCAAATCATGGTCAAAGCAGAAAGTCAAACACTGTTTGACTTTCATGCTTGAAATACATAAAAAGCATGAAAGAAGCTTACAAAAGGTCCAAGCAAGGAATATTTGAACTCAAAATTCTCAAGTATGAAGCTTCACAAGTGAGAGCTTCAACTTAGAGAAGAAATTGAGATCAAATTGTGAGGAAAGAATGAAGATCAAGTGGGTATTTATAGTAAGTCTTGAGTTCTTAAGATCTTGACATGTGTTTTCGCAGGATTCAAAGCTCTAATCTCACCATACACTTGTGGAACATGGTTTACAATACAAGGGGAGGTCCAAAACTAGTTCATAGTATTGAGAAAGTTGCATAAAAGACCCCCAAGTTCAATCTAGTTGCTGAAAAATGAGATTTCTGTCGAAACAGAGCCTTGGCGTCGCACCACGGCACCACCCCTTTTGGGGTTGCGTGACGCCACCCCTCCCCAGAGACAACAACTTTTGAAAATTGGCAGAAATGGTCCCTGCAGCTCGTTTAAGCCATTTTCGACGCGTTTAAACCCCGTTAACCCATTTTCAAGGCTCTTCAAGGATGTTAAAGCATAGGGGACTTGAAATATGCTTGAAAATATCTCGGATGTCGGTTCGTTTGGTCGTACGGTTGGGTTGTTCGCTTAAATACGACGAAACTCGAACGAACGCGAAAAACGATTCAAATTACGCGACGAATGAAATTTTTGCAATCCAGTCACTAAAATAAAATATTTTAATGATTTCAAAAATTTTTGGATGTCCGGAGATGTTCAGAACGTAAGATATGCGCGTAAATGCAAACTTATGCACTTTTTGACGCTTTTAGTCCCTGTTTGATCAAAAAGTTTATTTTAGCATACCGAACCCCTCAAAGCCTATTTCTAAGCTATGTAAAGGATTTTTAAGGTATGTTTAGTTTATGATCAAGTTCCGGAATGTTCGTTACTATACAAATCAGCATATTTTCACAGTTTGACGCAATTAGTCCCTACGATCGAATAAACTTGTTTTCGACACACCAAACCCTCCAAAACTTATTTCTAAGTTATGTAAAGGTTATTTAAGGTATGTTAAGCCTATATCACTATTCCGGGGTGTGACAACCGGTGATTTACGACCCTTAATTACGTGGTTAACAGGCGATTAACACGATACTAAATAGTGATTAAGACGAAGATTGACTTAATTAGGCCTTAGAATGCCTAGAAACGGTTAACCAACTTTACAGGGTGTGAACGGTGGTTTACGAAAAAATCTGCTGAATGATAAGCGACAACGGATTGAAACCGAACAGAATACTGACAACACCGACAAATATTAAAATTTTACGATATATTTTAGCTTCGTAATTAAATTTTAGTGACTACAGTCGAAACCGGATCGAAAAACGGATTAAAGACGACAACGATACAATTTTTCGCGATTATTACCGTAATCGATGAACGGGCGTGCAAGCAACGACTACCGACCGTATTTTATGTATTTTAATACTAAAATTTTATCTTTTGATGTTAAACGGAGTTCTGGTTTTGACAACGGGTCTCGTAGGAATTACGAGCCATTTACACACGAGATGGGCTTGTGGGCCCTGGGCCCAAGCCCAAAACCCGCAAGCCTAAACCTGCACATAATATATTAAATCTTTACTACAAGATTTTTCTTGTAAATCTTCCAAAATCTCTTCAAGATCTACATAAAATCTTTACAAAATCCCACAAAATCTACTCAAAATCTCACAAGACCAATCAAGATCTCTACAACACTAACCTGCTTATAAATAGGACCATTAGCCCCCATCTAGTTCTCATTCCACAACAACCAAACAACAGACTTTAAGTATGTATTTACATATACAAATCAATACACACACCTACAAATTCTCACTCATTTTTCAATGGATCCTCTCTCTCTCTCGGTTATGTATCCAGGCAACAAACACAGAGAACTCAAATCCTCAAACCATGGTACACAAACAGACACCCACCCCCCACTCGATCTATCCCGCATTCTCATTCTCTGGCGGAAACCAACAGCGTCACCGGAGCCACCAACCGGTTGCCGGCGATGTGTCGTCGAAGAGACTCACCGAGACACCTCCACCCTCCCTTGTTTACGAACCGGTGACCTCCGACCACCCATAATACCCCCCTCCTGATGATGTTCTGATGGCGGACCACCGCACGCGGCGGCGACGTGGCGGCATAATAGAAGAGACATGAGAGAGAGAGATCGGAGATCGATTGAAGAGGAGAGAGAGGCCGAGGAGAGAGAGGGCATCGGAGAAACCCGTAAACAAAATAGAGGAAACTCTGCCCGATTTTCGAAGAAACCCGTAAACAAAATATGTTTTATAATAAAGGGAACTTTACGGATTCGAATTAAACTGCGAAACAAATATGTTTATGACGGTTGTTTTAAACAAAACGACAATTTGGATATTATTTATGGAATAATTATAATCATTATATTTATTCTAAATTTTGAAATCTCGACGATTCTTTTATAAAAATAAATATAATTTAGAGTTAAATGCCATTTTAGTCCCTGTGGTTTGGGCCATTTTGCCAGTTTAGTCCAAATGTTTCATTTTTAACCTGTGGGTCCAAAAAGGTTTCACAGTTGTCATTTTAGTACACTGGGTTAACTTTATCCATTTTTTCTGTTAACGAGAAGGCCAATTTGGTCATTTTGTATGTAATTCTGTTAACTAAAAGGGCAATTCAGCCATATAAAATGACCGAATTGGCCTTCTCGTTAACAGAAAAAACGGATGAAGTTAACCCAGTTGACTAAAATGACAACTGTGAAACGTTTTTGGACCCACATGTTAAAAATGAAACCTTTGTACTAAACTGGCAAAATGGCCCAAAGCACAAGGACTAAAATGGCATTTAACTCTATAATTTATATATTTATTTCAAATATCCAACATGAACTCGTTTTATAAAAATAAATTTAGTTATATATTTATTTCCGATAGTAAACAAAACAAATCCTTTTATAAATAAATATAGTGTTATATATTTATTTCGGATATCAAACAACACGACGATTCTTTCATTAAAATACATATAGTTTATATATTTATTTTAAATATCAAACGACTCGTATTTCTTTTATAAAAATAGATATAGCTTATCTATTTATTGCAAACATCCAACAACTCGATTATAATTCTATAAAATAAATATAACTTTTTATATTTTTTTCAAACGCCTAAACGGCATATACACATATTTTGATAATTTTCGTTGTTATATAATATTCCTTACGTACACATACGACTTCTCGGGACTACGAAGCGATCTTATCAATATATTTATATATTTTTATATAAATATTTATATATTTTGAATCTCTTGGAAAACTAAGTCCTTCCAAGACTTAGTAATTTTTCACCAACATTAAACGAGACATGACAAATATATCTTCTTCGTTCTTTCTAAGTTAACAATTTACCGTCGAATCTTTTGGTCAACGATTCGGTCGAGCTCGGTGACACGTAGTTAGTTACCGCTTTTTATTAGAGACTTATAGATATTCCATGATAGGAATATTGTAGAATGCACGCTAGCGAGTCACGTCTTGGAAAGGACATTACAAAGTCGTATATAGCTAGCTTTGCACAGGAATATTCAGGTGAGTTCATAACCCCACCTTTTTACGGTTTTACATTTTTATAAATGTTTTCGGGGTGGAAAGACATGCACGTTTTGCAGAAAACACACAAAGTTCTCGATGAACAAAGACTGCATATTTTAGACAAAACACGTTTTGCAAGAACATACAAAGTTTTTGAACGAACAAAAACTCATATTTCTAAATCATGTTACGAATGAATTTCGAGGAACTCAAATGGTTTACGAATGGATCATACTAAATATACCGGTTTTTACAAAACAAATGCGTATTATCGAAATGTGAATGATTTTCATGACTAGGGATGGGATCGTCTGGTGATAATATTGGGACTGGATTGGTCTGAGAGACTGGGGAGTTAGTCTGAGAGACTAGCTGGGTAATTCAGTCTGAGAGACTGGGGAGTTGGTCTGAGAGACTGGGGAGTTAGTCTGAGAGACTAGCTGGGTAACTCAGTCTGAGAGACTGGGGAGTTGGTCTGAGAGACTGGGGAGTTAGTCTGAGAGACTAGCTGGGTAATTCAGTCTGAGAGACTGGGGTGAAATACATGTTACAAAAAGATTACTTACAATACAATTGGTATGGTTAGCCTAGGAAAGAACCATAGATCATGTGATTGAGTAGACGTATACTTGAGGCCATCAATCCTCTTGAAGGACCGAGGGACATGAGTGATAGATCTATTTAGGTGTAGCGAGCCCACACCCATGAGGCCTGGGTGGCCCATAGTGGTGACTATGTCTTCCAGCCGGAAGCCCGGTACAACTTTGCTAGGTTTGAGTCTTCCTACACCGTCACACATATCAGTGGCCTTGCAAACCATTGGTGATCTTTTCCTTGTTTGCTTTCATACCGGGGTTTTACAAATTACATACCATGTTTTATACAAATTCAAAGCATAGGATTATGCGGGCATGGAGTCCTCAAAGTCAGGGTGGGCATTGACGGTTATACGAACATTACAAATACGAGAGTTTACAAATACATGGTTTTACGAACATAATGCGTTACAAATACAAAGTTTCCATATAACTTGACAAGAAAATGATTTTTAAATTCGTTTTCTCAATAATATTTCACAAACCGGTTATCAAAAAGATTTATTTCAAATCTTTTACAAACAAACTATGAACTAACTCAACTTTATGTTGACTTTTTCGCATGTTTCTTTCTCAGGTTGCATTTCTAAGACAATGCACGGTTGGAATAGGAGAACCATTTGGAGATTCGAGTACTTAGTGGGCGTTCAATTTCTAGAAGTCTTAGCTTATTTGCTTCCGCTGTGCAATGAAGATACCAGTCCAGTCACGCCAGCTCTGATATTTTCGGGGTGTGACACGGGGTGTTTGTTGCGTTAAACTGATTATATTTACGCATTAGTTCGCGTATAATCTTTCAAAAAGCGATTTAAAGCTCGAAATCGAACAAAAATTGATATGTACAAATGATACACATATTTATACAAACCACAAGAATGAAATACATGATTTCATTGGATTTGCATTTATATGATGGTCGTAGTGACACAGGTGTCACAAGTGTGGCCTTTGATTTCAATTAATTAATGGCAAGAGTTTAAGGAGTAAATTAATTCTCTCCTGGTTTATGAGTTTTTCTTTTGTGTGATTGTGGCCTGAACCAACAAAGGGATTTCATAGCAATTTCATTGAAGGATGTTGTGGCTGGTCAGATTTTCATAACAATATTAATTGAAGTCTTTTAATGGAAGGTCGCTAACTTGGTCTGGAATCATATAAGCAGATGGTGTAAAATCCCGTCGATGTTTTTCTTCGATTTCAAAGATTTGCTGAACATTCACAATCATGTCGGTTTGGATGGTCCTAAAAAAGAAGCTCTCAAAGGTTTGATTAGAACCGGTTGTTGATGTATTTGGAAGGCTAGAAACGGGACGATTTTTAACAACAAAGAAGCGAAGATCGATGACATTATAAGTGATATTAAGGCCTTGGGCTTTTTGTGGTTTAAGGTTAGGTTAAAAGGTAATTCGATAGTTTGGAGTGATTGGTGTAAATTTATAATTATGTAATTGTTGGTTGTTCGGGTGGCGGTCTTGTTTTGAGGCTTGCTTCTGTTTGTTTATGAAATTATCCTTAAAAAAAAAAAAAAAAACTAAAACGTGGGCCTTACATATAAAGTGCTTAGTTCAATGCTTATTCATGAAAGTTGTCGGCATGGATCTTCTTGCAAGCTGACATTTCTAATATAAATTTTGTAGGCAATACATAAAATTTACTTATAATCATGGGCGGTTCTTAGAAGGCGTGTGCCAGGGTAAGTTTTTCGGCCGTAATGCTAATTTTTTGCATTTCGATCGAAATTTTTTATATACTATGTTCGGCCCGGGCATTTTTTAGTGCCAGTGGCGGATCTAAGAACTTTTTTCCCTAGGTTTCTTTTGATAGATTCTCACTAATTTTTTTCCAAATCAAATGAGGGTCTCATTAATTTTTCCCATTTTTTCTAAATCGAATGGGTTCCTGGGAACCCACAAAAGTGGCCTAGATCCGCCTCTGTTTAGTGCCCGTGTTTTTCGGCCCTGGAACATTCAACGTGCAAGATCCGCCAGTGCTTATAATATGTATATGTGGGCTTATGAGCTTATCTTAAATTGCTTGGTTGACTTGGTCAACTTGTTCATATTGTACTATATGTGGGGATAGCTGTAAATTTATGACGCATCTTGTTTGAACCATTCAATTGCTTGGTTGACTTGGGTCAACTTGTTCATATTGTACACGACACGCCAGAAAGACTTTGATGAGTCATTGACACCACCAATTAAGGCTTTATTGCTCTCATCGCATATATAAAGGAACTTTCATGTCACTCTATTAAGTTTTGGAGGTTTTAGACTTTCTGATGATCAAGAATTGCATCTCTACTATGAGGTCCGCGCTTCCACACTCTCTTTTTTCTTGAATATATATATTCTTTTTGCATTTGTCTCCATTACATGTTAATTTTGAAGTGCTATATTTTATCATTACTACGCTTTACTAGAACACCCATTCTGCAAATCTTGTTAATATATTGTGGTCTTGATAACTCATGTCTAGATATGATAAGCTTGTCTTGGCATTTTTCTGTTATTTGGTGTTCAACTTAAAATATCCTTGCAAGGGAAAGATGTTAGGACCACAACCAAGTGACATGGCTCAAAGTCAGTCATGGTGATTTAAGGTTAATAATTCCATAAAAATTATGGTGTGTGGAGAATATATCGTTGGAGAAGCAAGCTCTGCTTACCATGCTAATAATGATGCAGCGTGTGAAATGATAACGAAGAACAAATCACGTTGATTCTACGAATACCGGTGATGATCTTCCCCAAACCCCCAAAATCCAACCCAAAGGACAAAGAATTTGAAGTGAAAATAGTTATTTCTCAAAATTCAATTCTGACCATCTAAATTACAAGAGAGACATAAATAGAGACTAATAGAGACTGAAATTCGAAATGGGCCACAAAAAGGCCATGGGCCAAACACAAGCCCAAGAACAAAAGGCATAAAACACCAAAAAACATAAAAAGTGTCCAAAACTCCCATTAGAATGCGTTTTCTGAGGCGAAACTTGGTTAAGGCCCCTCTGGGACCTTGCCACGACGTGCTCCTCGTTTCAAGCTTCGATTTGACTGGAGTTTGGTGCCTAAAATGGAGACTTGTAGCCAAAGTTATGCTCGTTTTCGTAAAACACCCTTGGAAGCTCGATCATGGGCTTCCAGAAATGTCATGGCCCGATCCTCTACACTTGGCCTGCATCACAAACTCCGACAGGATCCTTGGGTTGGTCCGCAAGACTGACTTTGAGCCATGTCACAACCTTAACTAAGTGTTGAAGAGCAACAACCCTTTGGCGGGGATGTAGACTGGCGTCCATGGCAATCGAAAGCTACTAAAGTTACTATTGGTGGTGACCGAATACCGGCCAACCGTTTTAACCGCCAATTAACACACTCTTTCGTAAAGAGTTATGTCATTACAATTTACATGTCACGGTTCCCTACTTATATATGGGAGGTCATTGGGCTTTTTCAGTGTGCCTTTTCATACAGAAATTCAAACTTGTTCTTGTTGAACTTTCTAAATTATCAGATTAAGATTGCATGTTTTCAAAATACTTTAAACTGAAAGTAAACTTAACAGACTCATAATGCTATCCAAGAGAGTTACCAAATTAAAAACCAAATATAAATATTAATCGTAGTTTTATTTGAAGGAACTTAACTTGGTTATACGATTTGTCCAACACAACTTATATTATTATAACTAATTAACTGGATTAGGTTGAAAATGGCTAAAAAAGCATAACATAACAAGTGGAAAGACACAAACATACACAGGCAGAAACCAGACTAAGAAAACATCTAAAATATTGGTTATTCATAAAGCTTGAAACTAAGAACACTGTAAACTCAAAGTCTATAAAACTATAGACAACGAGAACCTCCATATACCACTAATCGTTATTCGTTCTACACGCGAAATACAGAACTACTAAGTGTGTGTAACACACAAGAACTCAATCACAGACGAAAAACTCTTGTTTGCCAGTAAAACACTGTAAAAATGCTGTTATTTTAGTGAGAAACAAGAATTACACAACAGCCATCCATGAAGCAAATCAATCATAATTACGAACAACAAGAACACAAGATTTTTGGAGCAAAACCCTTGCTACCGACTCTTTTCTGTTTATTGAATTACATAATTAATAAAACCATATGTACATTGGAAAAGTATAAAGACCAACTTTAGGAGAGAAAGAAATAACTTATACAATTAAAAAAAATTAAGTAAATTAACCAAAGAAAATTATAACTTATGAGAGTTCAAATTCTTGGATAATGTTCATCTTTAACGTAACTGTATTTATCTTCTACTTCTTTTCTTGATCAGGATTATCGCTGTACGTACCGTCCATCTCATTGGAGTTGGAAAGCAGCCCTTGATCATCCATCTTCTACACTTTAAACTACATCAATCTTTAAATCCCAAAGATTCATCCTGAAAAAACAATAAATTAAAATATAATTCCTATAACAAATATATTGTTTGTATATTTGAGTTAATAGATTTTACACAAAAGTATAAAGATATAATACATGTAGAAAGACAAAGAGAAACTCACCTCGACGTAGTCTATTGTGAAGTATCTTGATGAACAACGAGACACATTTTCCAAGCCAATCAACAAGCCATGATACTGCACCAAGTAGAACACAACCACCCAGTAGCTTCCATTCCAATCTTGTCCCATAACCAAAGATATCTTGAACCATGACAAAAGCAGCATGTGAAACTATAAACATAGCTGTAGCAATCCAAAACTCTTTATGCCGATGAATACCTCTAAAAATGTTCATCTTTTGTAGCTCTCTGGCATTGAAGAGATTAAAGAACTGACAGAAAATAAGGATGCTAGAAATCACGGCTTTTATATCCTGAGTTGGACCCACGAGAGCAGACCCTTTAAGTTGAATAATGACTGAACAGATAGCCTGATACGAAACCTGGAATAGTATGTTTCTGGCCATTTCTGCAGTTATCACTGACTGTTCACAACTAACTGGAACCAAACTCAGCGGTTTATATGTTGATGCCTTTGTTAGCAATGCTAAACCACCAAGAATAGCCACTGCTAAATTAATGAATGCCAACTGAAAGGTTGTTAGAGAAGCATCACCGAAAGCTGCTGTCTCGATAAAGCCTATCAAAGTGCAGCTAATGGTGGTATTCAAAACAATCTGCAGAAAGCTTTGAACATTATAATAGATGTATTTTCCATAATCAACCATGTTGATTAAGTCGACAAAACTCCCATCCATGATTATGTCACTATTTTCTATTGCCTGATTAGAGCTCCATGTTCCCATAGCTATCCCTATATGTGCTCTTTTTAATGCAGGGGCTTCATCTGTTCTATGTCCCAGAAAAGCCACCACTTTACCTTTTTCCATCATAGTCTCTACAAGGAGTAGCTTATCAGATGAAAGGGCCTCACCGAGAACACTGATGTTGTCTACTTTTTCAAGTCTCTCCTTATCCGTGTAGTTCCTGAAATCTTTACCTGTAATCATGACCAAAGATTCTGATTCACCATTGGCAACAACTTCACATTTGCGAGCAATGTCTTGCAAAACAGACATCCTTTTACTTGAGACAATCACAGTTTTGATCCCACGTTCTTTTAATGCCGTGACTTGTGCATTTGTCTCTTCCTTGTTCTTAGTTTTCAGGCCTAGCAAAGCTATTAAGATCAAGTCTTCCACATCATCTGTTTGGGCACGCACAGACTTGCATGCTAATGCAATTGTTGTTAATTTGTGTTTATGCTGATTGTCCTGATTAGCTTGGACAAATTTTTGTTTCATTTCATCATCAAAGCGTGCTTTGTGCCCTTTAATATCATAGTAGCGTGTGCACATATCTAGTATTTCATTCACTGGCCCATTAAAATGCCACACTAACTCTTCATTTTCTTTATTCTGCCTCATCAAAACACCACAAGGCTCATCAAACGACTTTGCACCCTTTGTATCTATAGCTCTCCATCCTTTTTCCCTTCCAAATCTAAACATATCTTTCACCCGTGGAAAAGATATTTTGTTCAATGTGCCAGTCCCATCACGTAGTACTTCAATAACATCAGGAGATAGTGCAGTCGACCTACCGATAGTTTCTCCTCCAATAAAGACCTTTTCAACCTCCATCACATCTTCAGTGATAAGAGTGTTGGTACAAATTCGTGTAACATGTGCCATCTTTGCAATACCATGCGGATCTTTTTCCATGCCTATCCCAAATAAAGTTTTGTCATTCCAGTAAACAGTTGCAAGTGAAACAACAAATGGCACCCCCTCAGTTAGACTAACCAGTGATACACATAGTAATTTTGTTAAAACTTTGGTTGTGTATGTAGATTCTTTAATGATCTTTTTGAAGGTATTTGTAAAACTTGTCATCGCAGTTGGTTCAGCCATTGATTCTGGTCTGGAAGCATTCTCGTCATCTATATGTCCTGCCATATAGCGGAATATTAACACAAGGATGATGAGAATACTGATAACCATCTGAATATCGTGCATGCGAAGGTTCAACTTGTCGAGTTGGATTTCTAATTCGAACCTCCTCTTTGGAGCTCCACTGCCTTTGCTCATCATCTCACTCCATTCTGTTTCCAAATATGGTGATGTAACTACCATTCGAGCCTCCCCTTTTACCACTCTTTCACCAAATGACAAAAATGGGTTATGTTGATTAACTGTACATGATTCACTCCCATAGTCAAGTTCTAGTGGTTCACCACCTACAAACAAACCATCACATGGGACCTCATCCCCCTTTTTTATTAACAAAATATCACCCCATACTAGCTCTGATTCACAAATAACTTTAGGCTCACCTCCCCTTCTAACATGAACTTTTCCCGCTCCCCTTTCTAGGTGTTGGTGATTTTGTAACTTCTTTTGGGCCCTCTGTTCTTGCCAGTACTTGCGGAACGAAGCAAAGAAAACCAGAAGAACAATTGCGATGAGTACAACTACCCCATCATAACAACCATACTTTAGACCTACTTGGTTGATCCGTAATATAGTTGAAAGGGCTACACCCACTAAAAGGAGGAGAATTGTTTTCATCTTGACTTCTTCACATACCAAATGGAAGAACGAGTGTGTAGGAGCCAGACTTAGGAAGAAGGTCTGTCGTCGGCTACGATTTTGAGCTTCGTTTTCAGAGATTCCATTTTCCAAATCTGTACGCAGTGCATATTTAACCCCACCTAAGTCTCCGAATTCTCGAAAGGCTAACAAGTTCTTCTGGCGTACAATCGTTGAGATGGTATTTATGGCTTTGCTTGGATTACTCTGCAGTTGATTAGCAATTATAGAATTAATGGTCGTTTGACGAATACTTACATATTACTCTAATGAAGTCGATAAACTATCACTTATTTCAACAATTTCCGGATGTTGTCAAAATAAACATATGAATGTTCTATAATTTCCATAACATATTTGATTAGCAGATTTTTTTTTTGTATTACTAGGTGGTAACTATAGGGTTAATCTTGACGGGTTCTAAAAGGGTCATCTGGTATTAGAAATGGAGCTTCATAGGTCAAATGGGTTGCTGTAGTTTAGTTAATTATTCACATGTTTTTAACTGTTTAAATAGAACATGGATTATTGTTGATGTTTTAAGTCTATGTAATGTAGTAGTGGTCCTAGTAGGTAAGTTGTTTTCCTTTATTACCTTGCATGAGTTTGTATGTAAATGAAGGTTTTGAGCATGAGAGAATTGATATGTTCAAGCAATAAAACATATCTCTGTTAGTGAGGTTTTGTTTCTGTGTAATTGAAGCTTGAATCCCAACAATTGTATGAGAGTTATAGGTTCTAACCGTGATCTTAACGGTTTTAAGAGTCATTTTCAAAGAAGGGGGCAACCTCCAGCTGCAGGGCTGTTGATAGTTGGTTGATCTAATAATATAAGTTTTGTGCGGTGACAAGAATTAGGCAGCATCAGAAACAAAAAAAAAAAACGGGAGTTCGGATACATCGACAACGACTTTTCGTAGGAATAACGACTTTGTTTTGGTGATCGGTGGAAGATGGCTCTCGGAACAAAGTTGATCGAAAGAGGTTGGGGTTGTCAAAAGAAACTAGGAAACAATACGACTGTGAACATTACGACGATGGAAGTTCAAATTGAGATGGCTTTGGACGTGGCTGAGGAAGACGTTTGCGACTGGCCGAGAAGGGTCATGATGGTGAATAGTTCCAACTGGATTAGAGCCATGTGATGAAATAGTACTGATTAAGCCTTGGAGCTAGATCTATGTTATCGAGTACTAAAAGTAGAATATGTGTGAAGTGTTGAAGATCAGACTAGTAAAGTTCAAGATTAGAGGGTGAGTATAGGGTTAATCTTTATGGGTTCTAAACCATATCTTTAGGCAGGGGCGATGCTTTGAAGGGGCTGGGAGGGGCGCCCGACCCCCCCGAACTTTTCGGCCAGTAGTGTTATATATGTAGTTTTCGTATAGAAATTTTTGGGTATATATGTTTTCGACCCTCCGGTTCTATAGAAATTTTTGGGTATATACGTTTTCGACCCCCCCCCCCCCCCCCCCCCGAATAAAATTTCAAGCTTCGCCACTTTCTTTAGGTACCAGATTTGGAGTTAAGTGGGTTAGAGTGTTAGACAGGTTGCACAAGTTTAGTTAATTAGTCATATGTTAGTTTCTGTTGGGAATTAGACTTCATAGTTGCAGCGGAAGTGTGAGACATGGATGAATTCTTGTTCGAGATTGAACAGAATTGAATATCCATGTTCAGAAAAATGTATGAATGCAGAAAGATCAAAAAGGAAAACAAACTGGACAATTCGAGTATAACTGAATGTCTTGATACCGGAAGTGGTTGCCGGATATCGAATTTATATACCTGCCAATTTGGCGGTTCAGTTTTGGCGGGAGTAACTGCCATGGCAGTTTGAAACTTACACCCGCTTATCACCGCCCCATCGGTCACATTACATATCGAAAGTATAAGTTATAAATACAAATACATAATTTATAACATAATTAAGTTTAAATCATTAGTCTAACACAACCCCCTTAAATTTAATTATGTTTCCGAGCTTGCTCCATGACACTCCTGTTTGCTTCTTCGACAGCCCTCTTGCATGATTGAAGTTGAATCACTTCCCTTTCTTTTGCAGATTCCAGTCACTCTCCCATTCGTTTCCGGCGAAGAGAGCATAGTGGTCCGAATCAGCCTCATCTTGAGCGTCACCTGCACTTTTACTTCTCACATGGCAGCCGTAAGAGGGACCTTCTCCTTCATTCACCATCTCCCTGTCATAAACCTTTTCCTGAACCGTTTTAAACCTGTAATAATTCACTAAAACGTCGAGATACATGGCATAGATAATTCTCATGTATTCGCCGTATTGGTAATCATATCCTAAATCTTTTGCAACCGCCGGCCATAAATTGTCACTTGTGACACTCCGGTAGCCGCCATCTCTTTCCACCAACACGTATAATCCTAGCAGATCAACTTTCCTTTTGTTTGGTGCATATGGAGGGACTGGCCTTGAAGATATTCCGATGTAGACGTTCAGGAACCACGTCACCATCTCCTCGAATTTTGCCTCCAAAACGTGTTTGTATTTGAATACAAACTCCCTATCATCGATCATATCCAGTAAAGCTTTGCAGTCTGTGAATTCGTGGAACTCCATAGCCTTGATGATCATCAAACTCCAATCCGTCTCTTGTGATGACAGATTTAATTCTTCGAAGTAGGAGTTTAAATATCTTTCTTTGAATTTGTCATCAATGATACTCACATAAAGTATTCCCTGTTTTTCGTTTAGACCGATTTCTTCTTCCTTTGTCAAGCCACTCACATCATTCACGGAATTAATAACCGGAGTTGAGAACATTGGATAGATTTTGCAAGTGTCACCGGACTTGTTGACGGTGAAACCTTGCAACGTTAACTGGTCCAAACTCAAAACGTTCCGGTCTAATTCCGTTGAGTAGAATACACTTTGTATTCTCATGGTTTCGTTGCTTGATTTTATTTCTACCGACCCAACCCCTCGAGTAAATAAGAAATTGTTTTCCCCAGAACGTGTGTCAACCCCAACAATGTGTTTAATGCGTTTAAACACATTTAAATTTCTGGCAATATGATGTGTAAATACAGAACTAACGTACCAGATGTCGCTCCATAGCCCTCCTTCGGTACCGACAACAATCATCTCTTGATGATCATTGATTACTCCTTGTTTCTGTATTCCTGCGTTCACTGCCTGATGTATTAATTGGGTTGCTTCGTCGTTTTCTTTCTCCTTGCAAGAATAAATCTGGTGCCCCGGTTGGTGACAATAATAAAAGAGTCTCACTCGAGAAATTCGTTTTTCTTTATCATTCTTCTCGTCTGTGCAGTGTTGACACGGTAACAAAGTTGAAGTGGGTTTGATTTCTGTCTTCCTTCCCAACGATGCTCTGATACCACTATGTTGGGAATCAGACTTCATAGTTGCAGCGGAAGTGTGAGACATGGATGAATTCTTGTTCGAGATTGAACCGAATTGAATATCCATGTTCAGAAAAATGTATGAATGCAGAAAGATCAAAAACGAAAACAAACTGGACAATTCGAGTATAACTGAATGTCTTGATACCGGAAGTGGTTGCCGGATATCGAATTTATATACCTGCCAATTTGGCGGTTCAGTTTTGGCGGGAGTAACTGCCATGGCAGTTTGAAACTTACACCCGCTTATCACGGCCCCATCGGTCACATTACATATCGAAAGTATAAGTTATAAATACAAATACACAAGTTATAACATAATTAAGTTTAAATCATTAATCTAACAGTTTCTAGAAGGTATGGGTTAGTGTCTGTGTTTTGAGCCCAAGTAATGTAGTAGTGGTCGTAATGAGTAAGTTGTTTTCCTTTATTTACGTTGCATGAGTCTGTATTTCTATGAAGGTTTTGAGCATGAATGAATTGGTATGTTCAAGTAGCAAAAATCTCTGTTAGTGATGATTTGTTTTTGTGTAATTGAAGCTTGAAATCCAACAGTTGGTATGAGAGTTATAGGCTCTAACTGTGGGATTAGCAGGTTTGAGAGTCAGTTTCAGAGAAGGGGGCAACCTCCAGCTGCAGCAGGGCTGCTGATTGTTAGTTTATCTAATAACATCAGTGGTTGTGTGGGCAACATCCAACCGAATAAGAGCCACGTTAGATGTTACAAGTGTGATGAAATAGTCTGATTGTGACTTGGAGCTAGATCGGGGGGGGGGGGGGGGGGGGGGATAGTGCACGGTCCTCCCAACCGCCTGAGTGATCTCACTCCGGGAGCCGCTACCCGACCAAGCTAGCTCCGCGGTGACTTCCCCATGCCGAGTTCTTACCCTAAGCGACATATGCCACTCCCAAGACTCGAACCCGGTACCAAGCTAGATCTCTGTGATCGAGTACTAAGAGTAGAATATGTGTGGTTTGATTTTTTGTGAAGTGTTTCTGATTAGATTGGTAACTTTCAAGATTAAAGGGATGACTATAGGGTTAATCTTTACTGGTTCTAAACCAGGTCTTTAGGTACCAGAATTGGAGTTTCGTGGGTCAAACAGGTTGCTGAAATTAGTTAATTAGGTAGGTAAGGGTTTGTCTACAATTGAAATTTTCTGTTTTGATGTAACTTGAAAAGTTTTTTGGTGAAATATATTGAACTAAATGAACTAAAAAAAAATTAAATTTAAAAAAAATGTACTATTCGATTCTAAAATGCAAGATTACTACATTTTTTTTTACTTTTTTCTTTTCTTTTTCAGTTTTTTCTTATTACAAGTAAGTCTGTTTTTCTCTAATAATGTAAATTATTTAACTTTAATAACTTAAATACACTGTTTTGTATAATATTTGTTGTCCATGTTAATTTTATTGAAAATCAAATTGTTTTAAAATTAGGTATTTTTAGGGTCTAGTTAACAATAAAAAAAAAATACTTTATTTTGATTATATCAGAATGCAGATAAAAAGAAAATCAAACACAAATGTGAATATAGAACTAAAAAATATTAAATATTACAAATTTAAAAACGAAAAATTCTATGTTAAATAAACTATTTCAAAGTACAAAGAAAAAAAATATCAGTGTTTGGTGAATTTGCTCCAATTGTCTTTTGGCTTAATAGCACCAGGTGTTTATCTCCAGTATCGTGACGCCGGTTAGCCCCACGAAGTGGGTGTTAGGTGGATTGTAGGAGTATATTTAGGGGATGTATTCGTCGTTAAAAAAATTGTTTGGTGAATTCGTTCCTTGTGCGAGAGACATTAGTGAATTGACTACCCTTCTTGCCACATCAGAATCTGTTAGATTTACATAAATTAACTTCTCTATAGCTAATTGTCTAGTTTTACAAGCAATTCCATAAATCATGTAGAAGTGCGAAGGACTGGTTACAAAAAAAAATATACATTAGTAGGGAAAAGGAAATTAGTAGTTTACTGGAAACATAATCTTACTTCTTCATGTGCTTTAAAGGCAAGGATTGAATGTAGAACATGGATAAGTCTTCTCATCAGCTTCTTTGAATGCGTAGTATCATATACTGTCTCCAGCAATGGGGCAGTTTGATCTGAATTGACACATTCAACAATGCCCTCTTCAATGTCTTCATTTCTAGCCTGTACATAATGTAATAGATGTTACGGATGCTCAGATATATGGTGTGGTCGTACGTGACCTGTACATATTAATTATGATACATCGATTATGCACGTAAGTAACTATATATTTTTTTTGACTAGTAGGTGGTTTAGGATTGAGGTAAGTAATTCTATCCATAATTTAATTTGGAACTTCTTGCATCTCTGAAGAGTTTGCTACCTCTATGAGCTAACTCATGACAGGTCGGACAGTACTGTCTTTTTAGAGTTTGTGGGTGTGGCAGACGCACTTGGCAAGTTCGCTTGGGTGGCAATTGGCAAACAAACTTCCAAGTCTCTTCGCATGCCACACCAACAAACTCTAAAAAACATTGTCAGAACTTCCCTGAGTTCGCTCACAGTGGAAGCATGTATTATATATTAGACTAGGAATGATGATTTAACATTTTGGTCTTCCTCAGGACTGCTATCAACGCTTCTGGATGAAGATACCGCATGAAACATGTGTACAGACTGGATAACTAGTATGGCTGTCTGCATTATTCGTCTTGCACTGGAACCACCGCCATAATTCTCAGCACGGGGTGATAACGGCAACTGCGTTTCAAGGTCCATATCAGGATCATTAACCTCTTGCCTCCTGTACAGTACACCACAAATCCAACTATAAATAGGCACACAATATACAGATTAATATTATGATACTCCAGAAATTATTTTTTCGTGACAAAAACCGTGATTGATGACCTACCTTGTTCAAAGACAGAGAAATAGAAAGATGCTGCGAATTCTTGCTATGTAAAGGCCAAAGGGTGTGTAAGTATATATAGGCAGAAAAGAGAGAAGAGGGATACCACACGCGGCATGGTGCATGGTTGTGTTATTACTTTTAAATTTCAAGGATATTCAATTACAGCATCCATGAAATGCAACAATCATATCTACGAAAGTCTAATAGATATTGCAACGAATATACATGAATAAAAAGTATGTATGATTGGTCAATTTGTTGACAATGAAATATGCAAATGTTATAAGGTGAGAGTTGGCTACAAAGTCCATTTTTCCTACAAAGTGTAAAAAGTCATAAAACACCATAATATCAACCATAAAACACACTCAAAACCCACAAATAACATGGTAAAGATTACTAAAACACCATATTTGTGGGTTTTGTGTTGTGTTTTGGATGATAAGGCTTTGATTATTGAATTCCTAACATTAGTGTGTTTTATGTTGATTATCATGTTGTATTTTATATATTCATAGTTCTACGATGGTGTGTTTGAAGTTTTTAAGGACTATTAGGGTTTGAATATTGTGTTTTAGTGATTTCACTATGGTATTTGTGGGTTTTGTGTGTGTTTTATGACTGAAATTGTGGTGTTTTATTACTTTGTACACTTTGTAGGAAAAATGGACTTTGTAGCCGAACCCCACCCGTTATAGGGTCAGGATTTAGAGAAAACGGTGGAAAGTGTGAGAACGATTATGGATCGTCCAATCAAAACAATATGTGGACTAGATTGGCGCGGTGGCGTTTTCGTAAATAACATCAATTTTATTACGTTGACGCGCTTCATTAAGGGTAAAAAAGGTAAAACATCATTTCTCATATAAAACGCCGTTGAAATATAAAACACCAAATAAATACAAAACGCCAATTTTATCACTGCGTAGTTTTTTCGGTGTTTTTATTTAAGCTCTCATGCTACAAAAACACCACAAAATGTGAAACGCCATAATATATAAACGCCAAGCCTTACATCTGGATAAATGTTAATTACATTTTTTGTTATAAAAATAATATCCCGTCTAAACTACGCGCAAAACAAAATCCTATAAATAGAAACGTTTCACCACCTTCCGTTTATCACACAAAAAAAAACCACAAAAAACACAGTGGTTCCTAAAAAAATACAACTCAATGTAAAACACCAAAAAATACAACGATGGCAAACATCTTTTCTTTGATACTCAGTAATGTTCTGCATGAAGTTTCGCTGAATGATTTGTTAGGTGAGGGGAGTAAGATTTTGCTGCATGAGATAGACAAAATTCTAGAAAGAGAGACTGATGACACCCATATGTCATTTTGTCTTCTTTGCTCTTGAAAAAGGTTTGGACGACTAGAAGAGACCTATCACAGTGTAAATGCTCCTTTGGTCTCGATGATTATAATAAAGACGACGGGCAAATAGCATCCACCCACACGGAGTCGATCTATGTCTCCAATATCCACAAAGACACTTCAACACATGAACAAAGAAAATAAACCACGCCAAACCCAAAACGCCATTTATTTGTGACAGTTCTTTTAGTTTAAAAAGAAGAAAGAGACTGATGACACTGAAGATTTAGATCATAAATTGCTTCTATTTGTTTTTTTTTAATTTCCTTTATCTGTTGTTTGTCATGTAATTTCAGCTAAGAACAACAAGTACATTAATCCTATAATGAAAAATATAATAAAACGCCAAACAGGTAAATGCTTGTAAAACGCCATCATGCCATAAAACGCCCCCAAAACTACCAAATTAAAATAAAATTACTTTGAACAATTACTATTATAATAAATCTAAAAAAAGCTTAAAACAATGTGCAAAAAAAAATAAAACAAAACGTCACATCGTAATCTAAACGCCATTGGAAAACAAAACGCCATAATTACAGCCGTCAAGATTATACGTGTTACACCATAAAAACAGACATATCTGAAAACAAAACACGGTAACTGCAAAAACAGTAAAATGAAACGACGGAAACATAACTACTAACATTTATTATATTGAAAGCCAAATA
The DNA here is from genome assembly GCA_030545235.1 of Helianthus tuberosus. Taxonomy (NCBI): domain Eukaryota; kingdom Viridiplantae; phylum Streptophyta; class Magnoliopsida; order Asterales; family Asteraceae; genus Helianthus; species Helianthus tuberosus. The sequence continues at coordinate 92,046,148 of CM060356.1, read as the reverse complement.
CTTGGGGAATTGAATTTATTTATCTTTTTCAAAACGCCATAATTACCTGTCATGCGCGGGGAAAAAATCGTCAATATAAAAGTAGACCATGAGAACACAACCTCAAACATGCCAAAAACATTGACTAAAAATGGCACATATACTCCAAAACGCCAAAAACTTCAAAAATGGCTATGGTTATTGCATGGAAGTTTGAAGGGAAGGAGAAACGATTCATCATAAAGTTCTTTGATAGGAGAAGGGTGAAGGTACGGACAATCAAAGCCATGCTTGGTATGGATGAATGGGTTGAGAGGGATATCCTAGCCCTTGGGGTTCCAAGAGCCAACGATTGTGAAAGAACCCAAACTATAATAAAAATATTGAAGAGAAAATTTCCGGCAGAAGATGATGATGATGATATTGACGATACTCCTCTACCAACACTTAGCAGTTGGGTGATGCATAAAGAAGCAGGAACGGTTGAAGTGACTTATCAACACGGGGTGCAATATTCATTGCCAATGGAGGAAATGTTGAAGACATGGAGGCTATCTCTCATTGAATAACTCTGTGATTTAGCACCTTCGAACGATGCAAAATCCAGGGTTGCAATGATATTCAAGAATAGGCTGCAGCAAAGAAGAGACGAGCTAATGGCGTTATACGCCAATCTAAAATTTAATGATGATGAATCTGAAGAAAGTGATGAACAAAGCGATGGGTACATCTCTGATGTAATCCCATCCACAGAAGACTATTAGTTTATTTTGATTTCGTATTATTGTAATCTTATAAAATATTAATCTATGGTAATCAATTATTAAGAAAAGACTCAGAACGCCAAAAAAATGACCTGGAAAACGCCATAACGCCAAAAAAAATTAACTATGTGACACAAAAAGAATTGATTCAACGAGAAGAAATTGGGGAAAAACAGTAAAACGCCAAGTAATTAATGATTCTAGTTAACGCCAAAATTATCTTGGACACCAAAAATGAAGCAGCATGTCACACGCGAAAATCGGGAAAAAGAAGAATATTGAAAAGACAAAAAACCCCTCGGACCCTGATCATGTCCCGCACCACGTGTTGGGCCAGGATGCGTTCTCACCGTTCTCACACTTTTGGGCGTTTTCTCCTGATCCCGTACATATATATATATATTTACATTCTGAAAAAATATATAATAACTCCATTTTATTCATGTCTTTATTAGTTAACTTTTGTCCCGTAATTAGTAGTTAATAGTTAAGAGAGGAGATTCTGTACAAGACAAAAATTTGTGCACGAAGTGTAGGAGACAAGCTCATCCATTGATCTTGGGAGATCAATGGCTGAAAATTAGGCGGTGGCATTTTCATAAATATGAGACTGAAACAATTGAAAAAACAAATAGAGAAAGGGTACTTTGGTCCTTTCTCACTTTAACTCCCCCTATTTTCAAACGGCTATAACTTTTTCATACGTTACTATTTTTTTTAAATTACACCGTATTAACGAGCATTTTATTCTCTTTAATTTGAGAAGCTTATTGCTGTAGTTTTCTTAAAAAAATATTACAGGATTTTGAATACCTTTACGTGATTACGTGATTTTGAATTCTCATTACGTGATTTCATTATTGTGTGCTACTCCTTCAAAGAGTATATCAAAGCCAAGTCCAAGCTTCTTGAAGCGGCTAAACTTCATACTCTTTCTGGTCTTGCACCTGCAAATGTAATTTGTCAAAGGACTATTAATAAGTACAACTTCAGCCTCCTTTATCTTGCAGTCTGAACACAAATCTTGGGATGAAATAATAATGTGTTCCAATATCATCATGACAAGCTTTCCACATTGAATTCAACATCTAGCATTGTATTATATAGGAATTGGGTGTCTCGACATAAGATCTTTCATACGGGCTTTAAACCCATCCATGTGGATGATTTGTTTAGCGAGATCTCTTCCAAACCATTTAGTTAGAAGATCAACCATATTATAATCAGATCTTACAAAATCAACAGATATCACAACTGACTATAATCCTTACCCAACACTATTGAAGCTGATAGATATTGGTGATATCAACTGTGACCACAAAGGAATCTCGAAGATTAGATTTCAAACTCATTCAAGTTTTTTTGCTAATTGCTGCTGAAAAAGCTATAAATTCAGATTCCTTGTGCTAATTATAGCATACATAAAACATCCTATTGCCTTAGAATATTGAAGCTAAGAAATAGGATGACCTTTATTAGCCGTAAGCCTAATATTAGGATCTATGGGAGTTCCAACAAGAGAATAATCCTGAAAATTAAATATATTCAAAATCTTCTCAATGTAATGAGATTGAGAGTTCCCATTTATGATTCTTATATCCATTATCACTTTTCCTCCCCCATGTCCATGTCCTTCATGGCAAACAATAATGACAAGAATTTCTTGGTTTTATCAACCTGATCCCGATTGGTACCAAAGACTGGCATGTCACCCATATATAGACAAATTATAACTCTTTTACCTAAAGATTCAATTTTGTTATATACACACTTGTCAACTTGGTTAACAACAAACCCTTTGACAACGCAACATCATCAAATTTTTTATGTCACTGTTTAGGTGCTTCTTTTCATTACCAAGCATGGCAAAGCCTTCAGGTTTTTTCATATAAATCTCTTCACCTAAATCACTATTCAAGAATACAATTTTCATATACATTTGGTGAATCACAAGGTTGTGTGTAGCTGCAAGTTCTAATAACAACCTAATAGTGGAAATCCTTGCAATTGGAGCATACGTGTGAAAGAAAACAATATCTTCCATTTGTCTAAAGTGTTTGTCTTAGAGTTGTTGAAACTCAGACATGATTATTACTAAAGAATATACACCACACAAAATTCATGACCTCCTTAACATATCATCTGCAACTTATATCTTTAATAACCAACTTTCATGCTGAAGGCTGTGAATTTGAGAACTTTTTTTTATGTTAATAATGTGCTAGCATATATTACATCACTCACATTAGTGTCGAGTAACACCACATACCCCTAATGTTGCATAACATTACTTACAACATCACTAACACTACAATTTTATGTGGTCATTAATATAGACACCACATCTCCACTACTCTAGCCACTGCTACAACATAGCCAACTATTTTTTGAAATTATCATCTTTGAGATATTAACAAGGTTTCATGTATCTTTTTATATTATTGTGTTCAAATCCAAGCCATGTTCAATATAACATGTTTTGCATATGTACGGAGCTCCCACCGCAATGTGCGGGTTCCCACAAGTATGCATTAAAATGCTTAACATGGTATCGAATTTATTTATGTAATGGACATCTTACATAAAGGATATTTTATGAACATTAGTATACCAAATATTGATTTCTTATTTTTGAAACAAAAACGGTGAGTTGTTCTGATGTTTATGTATGTATTAAGATGATTGACATGATATCCAATTTTTTGAATTTTTCATTACGTCATATTGAATTTCTAATTCAGTCATAAGGACTTAGGATGTCATCCCATTTAAATCACACATTTGCATGTGCTATGACAACATTCTTAAGGCATCATTTCAGTTCGGTAAGATTTTGGTTATGGAATAACGTTAACCAAAACCATAACGAATTTATAGGTTAATTATAAAACCTTAATCATAATCATCGTTTAGTTTTGGTTATCGGTTAATTCAATATGGTGGCGGTCTGGTTATCAGTTAAGTTAATTTCAGTTAATGATCAAGGTTCGCTAACCCGTAACTTTACTAGTCGCACATTGCAACGGTGTAATTCATTATTACCTAATTTAATAAGGTGGTTAAGATGTAAGGCTTTACAACAATTATTAAGATCATCGTTGCAAACATACAAGGGATAACCCAAGTTATTACATGTTACGTTGCAACGTGGTTAAACAATAAAGTAATTGTAATTTTAGTTAATGTATGTATTATATCGCTAAGGAGTTACATAATTTAAGAGATAAACAAAAGATAAACAAATTAAAACATATGACACTATATAAATACTAATAAACCCTAAACCCATGATACATTACGCGTTACAAGAAGTTAAACATATTTAAATATTCTATTACATATACCGTAAACGTGTTTTGCTATATTGTCAAATCTGTTTCTTGGACTCTTGCATTTTCATTTGACTCTGCATTTTCGATTAGTGATGCTATCGCGTTTCCTTGCATTTATAGCATCCTTAACCATGCAAGCCAACTTTTAAATCCATTTTTCTCAATCTCATTGTTCCCTAAAACTCCCATTTCCTACTTTAACCAATTGTTAATTTGTCAAAGAAGATGGCGGGAAATCATCTCTAGAAATCAATTCTCTTATGCCATGAATGTAGCGCTTTAGTAAATCTATTTCTATATCTATCTTAGTTGATGCACTCAAGTTCCTTGAGACATAATACAAATTCATCACTACTACTACATTAACTAACAAAAAATACTACTTATTTAGGGTTTTCAACCGAAGAAAGATGATGCATAATCTTCATCATTTAAGGCATGGTTTGTTTATCCAGGTAAGCAAAAGCCAATAAGCAGGTATATTAAACTGTATGGATAACAAAATAACGTACAAACACTTATAAAACATAAACCTTACTGTAGGATCGTGAAACGACCTAACGAGTCGATCAGAAGAGTGCTCAGACCGAATCAAAGGCGGAATTCATTGATTCGGTCTTAGTTTTGCTTTGATTCACTAATAAATGTCTTGTTTATTAATCTTGAAAAGATTTACAATACAGAGACACATCGACAGCACCTCGGTGTCGGAAACTAGAACGTTACAAATGATGAAAGTTTGAAGGGTATTTATAGGAAGGACCTGACCGTTTGAAGGTGACATACCACCCTTCAAACGGACACCTCTTCAAACGGTTACATGCTCAAACGGTCAGGACATTCTTCAAACGGTTAGCATGTTTCAAACGACCAACCTTCTAATTTGTCTTATATGAACATTTAATTTCGTGTATGTGCAATGATGATGTCACTTTGATGATGTCATCATTCAATATGATGATATCATGCTTGATAAGATCCGCAACGCAACCCAGACTCGATATAAGATGAAGTCGACAGATGTATGCACCAACAGACTCCCCCTCAGATGTTGACGAGTCTTAAGTGTCGAGTCTTCGCATCTTCAGTCTTTATCAGTCTCTTTTCTTTCTTAGCATATACCAAGATCTTCTCTTTGGCTCTAGCCTCGTCAGACTCCCCCTCTCATCATGATGGGATCGCCATCTGGAATTAGCTATTACCTTGAGATCAATCCCTGGCTTTATCTCTGATCAGCTCATTTCCTGCACACATTTTCTCATCACAACATAAGTTTTTACTTAAATCAATAAGAAAAACTTACTAGTAATAGTTACATCAAGTTCAAATTAATGACCTTGATTAACTAATCTAACTTTCTTTCTCAAAATCAGTTTCTTCTTTTAAATGCACACTCCCAAATCAATTCATCATGTTCAACACTTGAAATTTTGAAAATCAGCTCTTCAACATCAGTTGTCGAAATCTTTTTGTATTTTCAAAAATTTATGCTAAAACACACTAAAATCTTTTTGGATTTTTTATAACAAAGGAATGCAGTAAAGAAATATTTACAAACAATATTTTTTTTTTGTGAGCTTGTGTAAGAGGATCATATCAGTTTTTGTGACCAATCACTAGCACCGTTAAGCTTTAGACATTTACAGCTCTAAACGATTCACGTTGATTGACGATATTGTTGTCCACATAAACTCAATCTAAAAACTTTCGAAATGCTTACCGATACGTTAAGGTATATTAACTTTGCACTAAATTCTTATGGACCCCACGATCTCAGCATAACCCCTCATCATGCAATACACTGACTCAAATAATGCCTTTAAACTTTTATCGACTGTGAATTGTGCGAAAACAAAGCAGAATGTTTAAACATTAATAATTAGGTCGATACTTCCGTATACGCAGAGAAAGTCCAATGTTTAAACAAAATAAGAAAAATAAAACAAGTTGAAGTTGTTTAGGCTTTAACCACCAGGTCGGTACTCCCGTATACGCAGAGATGATCCAAAGCTTAAACGAAACACCAAAGAAAATAAAGCAGAACGTTTAGGCAATAACATCCAGGTCGATACTCACGTATACGCAGAGGATGTCCAATGCTTAAACAAAATAAAGAAATAAAACAAGTTTAAATCTTTGCAAAATGAAATACACCATCACAGCGACTTTTTAGCAAAGTTGTGAAAGTTCACAAACTTAACCAGTTTTATGTCTTTCGACAATCAGCGATTACCGAGTAGGCACACAATCAAGAAAGACAAAACTAAGTACTATGCTTTCAACCGCGTTTCCCACTAGAACTAGGCTTTTTCATTTAGGTTTGTATCGTTATCGCAAATCTACTAGTCTAGCTGAGCCTACCATCACATCTTTAGTAAAATCGTTTATCACATTTTATCTCTCCGTTTCTTTAGCATGCTGTGATAGTCTAACTGATCTACTATCATTTCCTCTTTTTCACAACAAAACTCATTTTTTCATTTTTCAATGTTTTTTACATTTTCAAATTTTCTAATTTTTTTAAAAATTTTTCTCCCCCTAAAATCAAAATATATTCCAATTTTGATTTTCTGGGAAAATTTGAAATCAAACTGTACAAGAAACGTGACAACATGATGAGAATCACTTCAATTCTCCATTCACTTGGCTTGAACAATCAGAACTCCCCCTGACAACAAACTATTTTCCCATAGTGATTTCAAAACACTTAAGTTTGTTTTAATCAAAATGGTTTTTCCGGAAAATAAGTTTTGTGTGTCTTTTCACAAATTCGGGGATCTTTCATCACTTTGTTTTCTTCAACCACTTGTAAAAACTAACATTTTTAAGATCAATCCTCAAACACCACTTGTAGAAAATCAAGTACAACTTAATGTCCCTGATTTACCACTTGTAAGTTCGAAATATCACAAACGTGAATTTCTCAAGAAAGATGCCGATTCCTGTTCCACGCTTACCAACCTGGTTGTAACACCTGTGCCTCCACGGCCATCAAACAAATACCAAACCAATGAAATATTGTATTTCATACTTGGGATTTGTAAAAATATGTGTATCATTTGCACATATCAAATTTTATTCAATTCTAAACTCTAAATCGCTTTCTGGAAGGTTATACGCGCACCGATGCGTAGATATAACCAGTTTAATGCAACGAACACTTCGGAATAGTGACATTGGCTTAACATACCTTAAATAACCTTTACATAACTTAGAAATAAGTTTTGAAGGCTTTGGTATGGCAAAAACAAGTTAATTCGCTTACAGGGACTAAACTTGACAAACTGCGAAAGTATGCCAATTTGAATTGTAACAGACATTCCGGAACATGACCATAAGTTAAACATACCATATATATCCTTTACATAGCTTAGAAATAGGCTTTGAGGGGTTCGGTGTGCTAAAATAAACTTTTGGGTCATTCAGGGACTAAAAGTGTCAAAAAGTGCACAAGTTTGCATTTTCGCGCATAACTCACATTCTGAATACATCCGGACATCCAAAAATTTATGTAAGCACTATAATATTTTATTTTAGTGTTTGGCATAAGAAAAATCCATTCATCACGTTATTTGAATCGTTTCTCGCGCTTATGCGCATTCCGTCGTAATTAACCGAACATCGCGATCGTACGACCAAACGAACCAACATCCGACATATTTTTGAGCATGTTTCATGTCCACAATGTTTAAGCATCCTTGTGGAGCCTTGAAAATGATTTAACAAGCCTTAAACATGTCAGAAATGGCCTTAATACGCAATGGGGACTGAAAAGTGGACATTTGAAATTTGTTTGCTGATCAGGGGACCCCTAGCGCGACGCCTAGCCCCCCTAGCGTCACGCTAGGCCCCTTCTGATCGGGAAAAGCCATTTAAACACAAGATTAACATCCCCTAGCATCCCCCAAAGGTCAAGTGCCACATGTTAAACTCTTATGGTGGCCAAATTCAGTAACCACAACATTGTGACAAGTGTACGGGCTAGATCATTCCCTCTTCTCCAAGAAACGATCCTAACGGTGGACCGAAATCTATAAATACCTAACACATATTCATTCATTCCTCACAAGAATCTGATCAATTGTGCTCTAAGTTGAAACCTTTGTTTCATACCTGAGCTATTTTGATCTAGATTAGCATTCGGGGACCCTTCGTAAGTATTCTTTCGTTCTTTTATTGCTTTTCGAGTCCGAAAGTCAAACTTTGTTTGACTTTCTGCATTGACCAATTTATGGTCGATGCGAAGTTCGTTTGAACTTCATAACGTGAGTGTGATCACGATGGTTATAGTCCCTAGCAACTATACCTACTGATTACCACGTTATCCAGGCTCAGTGACGAGCCGTAGTTTCGGGCAGAATACGTATTCTTACGTATTTTGTAACCAAACTACTCTTAGGTATCACAACCGTTTGTTGTGATACCAAACCTGTTTTCTAAACTTAGTTAAGCATGTTTTAACATGCTTAGCTCGTCACTTTTAGTTTAGTGCATATATAGGGTCGTAGAGGTAAGCGATCTCATCAATCGCTTATACTTTCGAACCCGACCCATTTGGTCGATCATTAGGATCCGACCAAGCACATTAGGTGACCATAGTATATAGGGAATAACCTTACGAGGTTATACCTTATGGTCGCTTCGTTTAAGTAGTTGTATGATAGGTAGTTCATATGCCTTAGGTAAATTACCAAAATACCCCTTTGATGCCAAAATTCATTTTAAACATATGTAACATAACTTTTGACATCTAAACTGATTTGACAACCATATTAGACATGTTAAGGCATATATTACTTGTCATAGGACTAGTTAGGCAGTCCGAACGCGTTTCACGCGAACGACGCGTTAAAGTAGCATAAGCCACCTAAACGGGTCGTAATGGGTCACAAGCACTTAGGATAGGTTTCATTGTAGTATGTAGGCCTTGTTAAACCATATCATATGAGTTCCAACACTCATTTGGTTTACCAAGCCTCATCCTATCCGATCTCCCGATTTAAGTCCGGTTTATTTATATAGTTTTAGATTGCCGACTGATTCCGTGCTCTCTCTAGCTTTGTTTGGTTGTTGTTCAAGACCTCCAAGCATTCTCAGGCGAGTACATTATTCCCCTCTTTTACTGTTTTCAACTATTTTGGGGTGACTCATATGTGCTAAATACTTTATCAATGATTTCAATAACAATTACAATGTGGTTTCAAGAACGATTACAATAATTTCAATAACAATTACAATGTAGTTTCAAGAACAATAACAAGGGTTTCAAGAACGATTTCAATGGTTCAAAAACTAATTACAAATTTCAATAAAGTGAACGAACTTGTTGGTTGTAGTTACATAACAAATGACATTCATTAGCAATGATCAAGCCGACCAGTATTTGGTTATGGTACCATAGGATCTGACAAATCCCGTTATTTTCTATACCCATGGTTATGTGTGGGTATTTTGGGTAACGACTGAATCTGTAATTATTAATTTACCCTTTGGTAAGGGTTTATTAAGAACGAGAGCGAGTTGGAACGAGGAACGCGTCAAGAAGGTTTGAATGTTATTAGGGAATCGACCATTAAGTACTTTCACAATTAAAACAAGAACGATTTGAACGATTAAAACAAGATGGTTTAACGATTGGGTAAACATGTGGACATGATTTACATTTGATCATGCATTTCCACGAAACGTAGTATTGATTTAAACCAAGTTTTACTTCAATACTTTGTTTTGTGCGTTTCATCTATGGTTTAGTTGATGCATTTCATTAGCCATACATATCATTTTGGTTACACATTACATGGTTTATATTTGACACAAACACTTTTGACATTGATTATACATGACATGATTTACATCTTAACATAAACATTTTGTTATGTTATTCAATACACTTGACAATTTGTTTAAACATGGACATCTTACATTGGTGGTTTGTTTGGGTAAGTGATTTGAGTAACGGTGCGTGTGTAATATGATACAAGCATGGTGGATACGCCGCTGGTACTTCCTATATATAAGTGTTTGTATAGTATTACATATTGTAGCGTTATTTGAATCATTTCAGTTTGAGACATAGAACATTTTATACAAGTAACATACTTTTCACAAGACATTTATTTACAAACAACTTATCTTATACAAACTCATTTTACATGGTTATTCATTTAATCATGTATTATTCTTTTATTTGTACATATCATCTGAACTTATTATTTTTCAAATGATTTACAAAGACAAAGCAAATTACAAGGTTCATGACTAAACATTTTCTTAAAACAGAAGTCATGAATCTTATTTTCACAAAACCTATGTATCTCGCCAGCATTTCTTTGCTGACCTCGTTTTCCCATATGTTTCAGGTATTGTTGGATGATATCGATTGATAAGATGCATGCTCACATAGGACTGGACAAGGCCTTAGTGACTCAATAACAATGCTAGATTATGTTTAATTTGTGTATTTAGATTTCCAGACGATGAAATTATTCAATGTTTAATAAAACGAAACACTTTTTGGTATCCATGGTTATGAAACATTAATTCTGTTGCAACACGCCCCGATGTTTCCGCCGCGATTTGTTGTTTTACGCGGTCGGGGTGTGACAGAAAAGATGGTATCAGAGCCAATGGTTATAGGGAATTAGGTTATTAGTAATTAGTAATGCTTTGACCTAGTCTATAACCTTTCTAGGACCCTAACGCGAGTTTACTTGCGTTTAGTCACAAAACAATACCGTCACCTATCCTTAGGCGACGACCACAACAAGAACATAAATTTCAAAACCGCTTGGAAAACTAATCATCTGTTCTAGGATGATTGATTACTAGGTTTTGAACCCTCTATTGTAAGGTTTTGAACTCTCTATTATATGGTTTTGAACCCTTTTAAATTTTCAAAATCTCGACAAGGTTTTGGGTTTTAAATAATGTGAACACGTGCAAACTGGAAGGGTGAATGCCTGTATTCTGGGTTTTCTGTCTAGGCAAGCACTTCGTATACATCTCATCAGACGCGAGACCAGTTGTGCTTACCTGGGAATTCTTGGGATGAGTGTTCACTTATAGGCGAGCATGTCTTCGCGATACATTATTTTCGACCCATTTACTTTGATCAGTCACTGTGTGTCGTTTGTTGCTTTGTAGTAACAAACAAATGACCACTATCCTTGCTTTCATCAGATTTGTTTCATCTCATTCTTTTCGTCTAATTCTCTCTCTCGTTTCTTTTCATGTTTCCTCTTTCAGAATGCCTCCTCGACGCGAAAGCCAGATAGAGACTGCCGAATTGGCAGAAATCATTGCGCAGCAAATGGCTGCTCAATTCCCAAACCTCTTTGCTCAATGGAACCAAGCCAACAACAACAACAATGTTCTATGCAAATACAAGGATTTTAACCAGGCTAAACCACTCAAGTTTAGTGGTTCTGAAGGAGCGACTGGGCTTCTTCAATGGTTCGAGAGCATTGAGAATACTTTCCGCCACGTGCAGTGTCCTGACAATCGCAAGGTCGAGTTTTCTTCGAGTGTGTTTCAGAAGAGGGCTCTCACATGGTGGAACGGGATTATGAGGGATCGTGGTGCAGAAGTTGCTTTAGCACAGACATGGACTGAACTTAGGGCCCTTATGATGAGGGAATTCTGTCCTCGTCATGAGCAGCGAGCTTTGGAGAAGGAATTTGATGAGCTGAAGCAAGATAGTGGTGAGCACAGGGCGTATACTGATAGGTTTGAGGAGTTGAGTCTGCTTTGCCCGACAATGGTTACCCCACTTGACATAGCTATCGAAAGGTACATCGACGGCCTACCTGACTCGGTACAAGACATCCTTACTGGTAGTAGCCCTGCCACACTCCGTCAGGCGATTGAGTTATCTGCGACATTGACTGAGTCGTAGATTCGGAAGAATAAGTTACACAGAAAGGGTGACAAGGGTAAGAAGCAGGGGTCTGACAAGGGAGATAGCAAGAAAGGTCAAAACGAGAAGGGAAAGGAAGGTGAGACATCAAAGAAATCAAGAAAGCGAAAGGGTGGTCAGAACTTTGCTGTTACAGCACAGACTGCTCAGAATCCGTGGAACCCACCAGCTCAACCACCTGCAAAGAAAGCATATGCCGGTACCGCTCCTTATTGTGCACGCTGCAACGGTCATCACGCAGTACAACAAGCTTGCTGGCAATGCACGACGTGTGGTAAACTTGGGCATTTGGCCAAGGTTTGTCGTTTGGGACAAAATCAGGTTGCTCAGGTTCAAGCTCCGGTTCAAGGGAATGCTGTGAGATTTCCACTGGGTTCATGTTTCAACTGCGGAGAGATTGGTCACTTCCGCCACAACTGCCCAAGACTGGTGAATGCAAATGCTAACGCAAACCCGAATGCGAACGTCAACGTCAATGTGAATCCAGCACGCGGTCGAGTGTTTAACATCAATGAGGCACTCAATGATGAAGGAGTGAACAATTAGCAGTTTGTTTTTCCTCTGGTTGTTATCTTGTAACATTTAAAGACAATGCGGATGTTATATAAATAAAATTTGTGGTTTTATTCTTAACTAATGCAATTGTATGAATGTTTGATTCAACCTTATGATGTTAACACAAAGACAAAACTACTCGTGTGGTTCTGTCATTTTTATGATCACTTGTAATCTCACTAAGAACCTCAAACACTTACTTCTTTTAAATCTAAAGTATCTTATTGTCTTGCATCGTTCGAGATGCAAGAATTATCAAAACAGCTTCAAGAGTTGTCTGATAAAGGATTCATCAGTCCGAACTTTTCACCTTGGAGAAACTCCTGTTCTTCTTGTGAAAATAAAAAAAATGGATCTTTTCGAATGTATATCGATTAACGTAAGCCTAGTAAGCTTACCATCAAGAATCGATATCCCCCTACCTTAAATCAACGATTTCTCCGATCAACTACATAGCGTTTCATACTTTTCCAAGATCGATTTGCGTTCTTGGATATCATCAACTTTGTATTCTCGAAGAAGATATTCCCAAAACGGTTTTCTGCACGAAGTATGGCCATTACGAGTTTACAGTCATGCCTTTTGGGTTGACAAATGCTCCAGCCAGCTTCAAGGACTTAATAAATCGAGTCTGCAAGTCTTATTTGGATCAGTTCGTCATTGTTGTTATTGATGACATCTTGATCCATTCATGTCTCGAGCCGATCACGATCAACACCTTCGTTGACATCGGATCCCTGATTAAATTCCTTGTACACTTTAAAATGTACAATACAACTCAATTAGGACAAACCGAATTCCTTTTAAGATCTTCCTATCTTCATAGTTAGATTCTTGAAAATATTTAAAGTGCCAAAGGAAATCCACGGATTGGGTTCCTGGTATGCTTTAAATACCCGTGTCCAAAGATAACAAATTTAAAGGTCAAATTGAACGATTATGCGATTGAACGAGTATGCAATTATGCGATTATGTGTTTATGTGTTATGTGTTCTCCTCTATGTTTTTGTGTTTTTATACTCTGGATAGTTCGTTATCCAAATCCTCGCAGGATCTTTCATATCTTCATATGAGGGATTCGTAGCAGGATAGTCAAAAGGTACTACCTTAAATCCTTAATGGGCTTCTAAGTAATAGATAAGACCCTTGGATTTTATAGTATCACTCCATGATTCATAAGAGACCCTTTTGGTGGTCTAGTCAAAAAGATTGATTTACAATTTGGTTAAGAACGACATCTAGTGATGTAGTTGGACAGACTCATTTATAGTCTATTTAGATCATTTATTGATGTAATTAAAAAGGACTCTATGGCAGTCTAGTCACACTCATCACAGGATTGTTCAGTTGGTTTTACTCTACACATTATAAAATAGACTATGTGAACTATGCAAGGAATTGTCTAATTATGGACGCGTACATAATTATGAAATTTAGTGCACAGAAACCCAGTAAGGTTTATTATGTGTAAGAACCGATAGTGACAACAATAACAAAATGAGAACGATGTAATGGAGGTACGGTGGACGCACCAATGACGCTTCATATACTTGTATATAAGTGTCCCTCTTACATTGCAAGCATAATGTTATTAAGGTTACTAAAAGTTCAGAACCCTAACCAATGTTGTTCGATCTTTTCAACAACATGCTTTCAAGCTCTCACAAGTTTCCTCTAAATAAATTTCGGGATGAAATTTCCTAAAGTAGGGGAGACTGTAACACCTGTGCCTCCACGGCCATCAAACAAATACCAAACCAATGAAATATTGTATTTCATACTTGGGATTTGTAAAAATATGTGTATCATTTGCACATATCAAATTTTATTCAATTCCAAACTCTAAATCGCTTTCTGGAAGGTTATACGCGCACCGATGCGTAGATATAACCAGTTTAATGCAACGAACACTTCGGAATAGTGACATTGGCTTAACATACCTTAAATAACCTTTACATAACTTAGAAATAAGTTTTGAAGGCTTTGGTATGGCAAAAACAAGTTAATTCGCTTACAGGGATTAAACTTGACAAACTGTGAAAGTATGCCAATTTGAACTGTAACAGACATTCCGGAACATGACCATAAGTTAAACATACCATATATATCCTTTACATAGCTTAGAAATAGGCTTTGAGGGGTTCGGTGTGCTAAAATAAACTTTTGGGTCATTCAGGGACTAAAAGTGTCAAAAAATGCACAAGTTTGCATTTTCGCGCATAACTCACATTCTGAATACATCCGGACATCCAAAAATTTATGTAAGCACTATAATATTTTATTTTAGTGTTTGGCATAAGAAAAATCCATTCGTCACGTCATTTGAATCGTTTCTCGCGCTTATGCGCATTCCGTCGTAATTAACCGAACATCGCGATCGTACGACCAAACGAACCAACATCCGACATATTTTTGAGCATGTTTCATGTCCACAATGTTTAAGCATCCTTGTGGAGCCTTGAAAATGATTTAACAAGCCTTAAACATGTCGGAAATGGCCTTAATACGCAATGGGGACTGAAAAGTGGACATTTGAAATTTGTTTGCTGATCGGGGGACCCCTAGCGCGACGCCTAGCCCCCCTAGCGTCACGCTAGGCCCCTTCTGATCGGGAAAAGCCATTTAAGCACAAGATTAACATCCCCTAGCATCCCCCAAAGGTCAAGTGCCACATGTTAAACTCTTATGGTGGCCAAATTCAGTAACCACAACATTGTGACAAGTGTACGGGCTAGATCATTCCCTCTTCTCCAAGAAACGATCCTAACGGTGGACCGAAATCTATAAATACCCAACACATATTCATTCATTCCTCACAAGAATCTGATCAATTGTGCTCTAAGTTGAAACCTTTGTTTCATACCTGAGCTATTTTGATCTAGATTAGCATTCGGGGACCCTTCGTAAGTATTCTTTCGTTCTTTTATTGCTTTTCGAGTCCGAAAGTCAAACTTTGTTTGACTTTCTGCATTGACCAATTTATGGTCGATGCGAAGTTCGTTTGAACTTCATAACGTGAGTGTGATCACGATGGTTATAGTCCCTAGCAACTATACCTACTGATTACCACGTTATCCAGGCTCAGTGACGAGCCGTAGTTTCGGGCAGAATACGTATTCTTACGTATTTTGTAACCAAACTACTCTTAGGTATCACAACCGTTTGTTGTGATACCAAACCTGTTTTCTAAACTTAGTTAAGCATGTTTTAACATGCTTAGCTCGTCACTTTTAGTTTAGTGCATATATAGGGTCGTAGAGGTAAGCGATCTAATCAATCGCTTATACTTTCGAACCCGACCCGTTTGGTCGATCATTAGGATCCGACCAAGCACATTAGGTGACCATAGTATATAGGGAATAACCTTACGAGGTTATACCTTAT
Source organism: Helianthus tuberosus (assembly GCA_030545235.1). Classification (NCBI taxonomy): domain Eukaryota; kingdom Viridiplantae; phylum Streptophyta; class Magnoliopsida; order Asterales; family Asteraceae; genus Helianthus; species Helianthus tuberosus. Next base: position 92,030,219 of record CM060356.1, on the reverse strand, counting down.
GGTCGCTTCGTTTAAGTAGTTGTATGATAGGTAGTTCATATGCCTTAGGTAAATTACCAAAATACCCCTTTGATGCCAAAATTCATTTTAAACATATGTAACATAACTTTTGACATCTAAACTGATTTGACAACCATATTAGACATGTTAAGGCATATATTACTTGTCATAGGACTAGTTAGGCAGTCCGAACGCGTTTCACGCGAACGACTCGTTAAAGTAGCATAAGCCACCTAAACGGGTCGTAATGGGTCACAAGCACTTAGGATAGGTTTCATTGTAGTATGTAGGCCTTGTTAAACCATATCATATGAGTTCCAACACTCATTTGGTTTACCAAGCCTCATCCTATCCGATCTCCCGATTTAAGTCCGGTTTATTTATATAGTTTTAGATTGCCGACTGATTCCGTGCTCTCTCTAGCTTTGTTTGGTTGTTGTTCAAGACCTCCAAGCATTCTCAGGCGAGTACATTATTCCCCTCTTTTACTGTTTTCAACTGTTTTGGGGTGACTCATATGTGCTAAATACTTTATCAATGATTTCAATAACAATTACAATGTGGTTTCAAGAACGATTACAATAATTTCAATAACAATTACAATGTAGTTTCAAGAACAATAACAAGGGTTTCAAGAACGATTTCAATGGTTCAAAAACTAATTACAAATTTCAATAAAGTGAACGAACTTGTTGGTTGTAGTTACATAACAAATGACATTCATTAGCAATGATCAAGCCGACCAGTATTAGGTTATGGTACCATAGGATCTGACAAATCCCGTTATTTTCTATACCCATGGTTATGTGTGGGTATTTTGGGTAACGACTGAATCTGTAATTATTAATTTACCCTTTGGTAAGGGTTTATTAAGAACGAGAATGAGAGCGAGTTGGAACGAGGAACGCGTCAAGAAGGTTTGAATGTTATTAGAGAATCGACCATTAAGTAGTTTCACAATTAAAACAAGAACGATTAAAACAAGATGGTTTAACGATTGGGTAAACATGTGGACATGATTTACATTTGATCATGCATTTCCACGAAACGTAGTATTAATTTAAACCAAGTTTTACTTCAATACTTTGTTTTGTGCGTTTAATCTATGGTTTAGTTGATGCATTTCACTAGCCATACATATCATTTTGGTTACACATTACATGGTTTACATTTGACACAAACACTTTTGACATTGATTATACATGACATGATTTACATCTTAACATAAACATTTTGTTATGTTATTCAATACACTTGACAATTTGTTTAAACATGGACATCTTACATTGGTGGTTTGTTTGGGTAAGTGATTTGAGTAACGGTGCGTGTGTAATATGATACAAGCATGGTGGATACGCCGCTGGTACTTCCTATATATAAGTGTTTGTATAGTATTACATATTGTAGCGTTATTTGAATCATTTCAGTTTGAGACATAGAACATTTTATACAAGTAACATACTTTTCACAAGACATTTATTTACAAACAACTTATCTTATACAAACTCGTTTTACATGGTTATTCATTTAATCATGCATTATTCTTTTATTTGTATATATCATCTGAACTTATTATTTTTCAAATGATTTACAAAGACAAAGCAAATTACAAGGTTCATGACTAAACATTTTCTTAAAACAGAAGTCATGAATCTTATTTTCACAAAACCTATGTATCTCGCCAGCATTTCTTTGCTGACCTCGTTTTCCCATATGTTTCAGGTATTGTTGGATGATATCGATTGATAAGATGCATCCTCACATAGGACTGGACAAGGCCTTAGTGACTCAATAACAATGCTAGATTATGTTTAATTTGTGTATTTAGATTTCCAGACGATGAAATTATTCAATGTTTAATAAAACGAAACACTTTTTGGTATCCATGGTTATGAAACATTAATTCTGTTGCAACACGCCCCGATGTTTCCGTCGTGATTTGTTGTTTTACGCGGTCGGGGTGTGACACTGGGAACTCCGGCAAGTCAGGTTTTTCATTTAAACAGATTCACCCAAGCCTGACGGTCCTTGGGTGATTTTGAATTCTTGTTCAACAATGGTGGAAAATTTGCATCATCCATTGTTAGACCAGAATTCTCAACTTTTACCTGAACACATGGCTCCTCTGGTTTTAACATACCAGAATCATTGCCTGAATGTGGCTTGTCTGACTTTGAAGAGCCAGATTCATCGCCAACATGTAGCTCCTTTGTTTCCAAAGAAACAAACTCATCGCCAGATTTGTTAATCTCTTGATTAACTGCCTTCTCTTTCTTTACTCTCTTTTATGTCCTCAGATTTGTATCTGATGAATTTGTTTTGCTTGATTTGTCATTCTTTGGCGAGCAAGACGATTTATCAGAACTTTTATCTGTTTTACCAGTTGTATCCGAGGACAAAATCTTCTCTAGATACTCTCTGGCCTTCTTCCTCTTCTTTCTCAGTCTGTCTTTTTGCCCCTGAGAAAGCTTCACTTTCTTTTCTTGAACTTTAGGTTCTTGAACCTTCTGTTCTTTGGGCTTTGCTTCGACTTTGACTGGTTTCTTCTTTGCCATTTTCTGAGATTCAGCCCTCGATCTTCCCATTGATCTCATTGGGCAATCTCTAGCAATATGTCCTTTGATTTGGCAATTATAGCATCTCCTCGTCTCAAACCACTGATTTTGGCAATTAACAGCAATGTGTCCTCGAACACCACAAGAAATAACACACTCTGTTATCGTACCATTCACCACATTCAGTCCAAACATTCAGATCATAGTATTGTTTGGCTTGATGATAATCATTTCTCCTCTTGTTGGCTGGATTTGGCTTTGAAACACTGTGGTCAAACCTGCACCACTTATTACCAACAATTTTTGAGTTTTGATTTTCTAATTTTTGTGGTTTTTTATCTCGATTGGATGATTGAACTGATGAGCTTTTATTTTCTTTTTGAACATTTTTCGATTTTTTATCTTTTTGTTCCACATTCTTCTTTACAAGTTTTTGCGTAGAGCATTCACCTTTTTCAGTAGAATGTAGAACAGTTTCTTTAAACATTTCATTTAATTTCAAATTTTTTTTTCTTTTTTCAATTTCATCATCAATTTTCTCATCACAAACTTCAACTTTGACATTGTCAAAGTTTGTGACATTGTCACTTATTGGAACATAATTGATCAGTTTTGGACATGGATAATCTGGTGTTGATGACGAAGTCTCAAAACCTTTCAATTTCTCTTCAAGCTCTTTGATTTTAATCCGAGCTTTTTCAGCTTCATTTTCAAGCCGAAGGATTTTCTGAAGATGAGAGTTTATTTCAATCTGTTTTTCAAGATTATTTTTAAAAATAGCAGATTTCTCATCTTCTAAAATCTTCATTTGACTTTGAAAATCTTTTTCAAATTTTAATTTTAATTTTTCATTTTCAAATTCTTTTTCTTTTTCTTTCAAACTCTTGTTTTTCAATGTTAAACTGTTCAAATAACTTAACAGTTTAACATTTTCAGATTTCAGCTTCTCACAATTTTCCTTCATTTCAAGAATCTGTTTATCAGCAGATTTATTTTCATCCTTCATCACTGATATCTCTTCAGTCTGTTCCTCTCCTACTTGGACACCTTTACTTTTGCTCTTCTTTAGTATTGATTTTCCACTTTGACTTTTCTTCTTCTCAGCATTTCTCTCCATCTGTTCTTCAAGTCTCTTAATGAATTGACAAATTGTCAATCTAGAGTATTCTCCATTTTTTTTAAATCCAAAAGATATGTACCCCACTCTTGTTGAGGTATGACATTGGCCAATCTTTCAACCCATTCATTTGGACTTTTCTGAATACCCTTCTCAGACATTGATCGAACAAGATGGCTATACCTCTCAATGATACTCCTTGTACTTTCACCTGGACAACCTGAAAACGAGTCAAACTCTTTCTTTAATACATTTATTCTATTAATTGTATCACTATTCATATTAAAGAAATTTATATTCATGATTCGGAAACACGTTTATCAAGACAGTCCCGTTAAGCGAAATATCAAGTCCAAGCTAGATCACCTCTCAAACAAAATACCAACTCAAACAAGATACCCTCTCAATCGGAATTATCACTTTACAAACTAAATTCAAATTGCTAACAACTTCAAATGTGTATGAAATCTGATTGGGCCGATTACTTATAAAATCACATGGATCAATATCAATTAAAGTCTCACATTCAAACTGATTACATTTTGGGCCAACAAGATCACGTGGGTATGTATTTTAAAGAATTAAATGTTGTAATATGATTGGGCCTCAATATGAAATCACATGGATCGGAACAAATCTGGCCGACAATTCTGATGTTTAAACACTTGAACCGAGACTATTCACATGCAATTACTAGACACACAAGTCTCTTGAGCCGACAAAAAAAAAAAAAATTACCATCTAAAATCCTATTGGGCCTCAATTTTTTTAAAGCAGAAAATCACATGGATCGATACATATCTTCACATGGTCAATCATTTTTAATCATATCACATGACATACAATCACTTTATCAACACAAAATCATTGAACCGATTCTTTGTATCATGTGCCGACCACAATTCAACTTTCAATACATCTCACATGCAAACTGACACTCAACACATGAAATACCAATGACCTGACATCCTCGTTTAATGTTTTCACACAATTCGATGCACTTTCAAACGGAAGTCATGTTTCAAACGGTCATGTCATGTTTCAAACGGGAAGGTGCTTGCTTCAAGCGGTTAACCCAACATTTTCAAACGGTCATGTGCATTTTCAAACGGGCAAGGTCAATTTCAAACGGACAACCATGTATTTTCAAATGGACAAGGTCAATTTCAAACGGACAGGTCAGTTTTCAAACGGACAGGTCAGTTTTCAAACGGACAGGTCAGTTTTCAAATGGACATGGCAAGCCTCGTTCAAACGGTCACCAATTTTCAAGCCATTTTTACCAGTTTTACTTCGAGTTTTGATCTGATATTCTCAAGGGTTTGTTAAAACACAATTACGCACACATTGTGAAAGTTTTAGCCGATTTTAACCGTGAAAAGTATCAATTTTGTGAAAGAAGGTGTAGAAGATAGAAAAAGCAACTGAATTGGTATGAACTCTTCCTCCTGAGCTCTGATACCACATGTAGGATCGTGAAACGACCTAACGAGTCGATCAGAAGAGTGCTCAGACCGAATCAGAGGCGGAATTCATTGATTCGGTCTTAGTTTTGCTTGGATTCACTAATAAATGTCTTGTTTATTAATCTTGAAAAGATTTACAATACAGAGACACTTCGACAGCACCTCGGTGTCGGAAACTAGAACGTTACAAATGATGAAAGTTTGAAGGGTATTTATAGGAATGACCTGACCGTTTGAAGGTAACATACCACCCTTCAAACGGACACCTCTTCAAATGGTTACATGCTCAAACGGTCAGGACATTCTTCAAACGGTTAGCATGTTTCAAACGACCAACCTTCTAATTTGTCTTATATGAACATTTAATTTCGTGTATGTGCAATGATGATGTCACTTTGATGATGTCATTATTCAATATGATGATATCATGCTTGATAAGATCCGCAACGCAACCCAGACTCGATATAATACGAAGTCGACAGATGTATGCACCAACACTTACCCTAATCATAAACCGTAGGTTAAAATTTAAATAAAAAATATTGCAAAAGCAAGAACAACAATAACCTTGAGTGATAAAAATGAAGCTTTTAGGATCTTGTTATTCGTCGTATTGTAGTTTTCACTTTTGCATTGGTAAATTTTCTTGTCTAGAATGAGAGCTCTACAAAAACACACCATATGGGATGTAATAATTAAAATGACGAATCTTGCAGATGGGTACATTTAGTTGCTGATTCCAATATATCATCCATAACATATAAGTGAGATCAAGCGTATATTGAGTATGATATGGTCAGTTGTCTGAAGACTCCGGAAAACAAGATTAAAAGCAAATGTAAAACAAGAATGTTAATTCAGTTTTAGCAAAACAAAATAATAAAAGAAAGACAAACCTTACAATCTAGATGTCAAATCGGTTTCTTGAAAATTGAGTTGCCAATTCCAATATATCATCCATCACATATAAGTGAGTTATATTTACTTTCCATGCCCCATATCTAAAGGCTACTAATAGTAACATTAAAGTCATACGCAAATGCACGTTACTAGTACAATTACACATAAATATGTCTAAAAATGGTAACCAAAGGCACAACATATTTTTACGTATCAAACCTAAGGATCACTAAACGACAACATGAAAAATACCAAAAACAACATTTCAGACACGTTCTAACTTTTAGGGTTTATGAATCCCTATCAACAAACCCACAAAAAGACAATATAACATCAATAAGCAATTGAGGCAAGGAAAAACACATATAAAATGTACCTAAGAACCATAAATATACGAACCAAAAATAAGCAAAAGCCTACTTAATCTCAGTAAACCATCGTCACTTCAACGATGACCACATAAAGGCAACACAAGTAAGGGAGAGAAGCAAAAAAATCTTCAAACCATGAACCGAGACACCGAAGAGAAAACTGAAAAATAGACCAATCAACGACCTAAAGAAACTGCCAAACATACTTAGCATGTGTGTCAGCAAAGTGAGAAGCAGCCGGAGATAAACAGGAACTTCAACCGCAAAAAACAATTGTTGTAGAAAAGAGAGAGAGTGAGGCGTCAAAACTAAAAACGTGTCTCACACTCAAAGCAAAGACATTTAAGTCAAACCACGTAGGGAACCACTAAGGGACCGCATGTGACAAACCCACCAAACATCAAGGGTTTAAATGTAAATAGCAAATCAGGGACCAAACATGTTAAACACAAAGTGAAAGGGCCAAATTCGGAGGTGCATTCACCACCGACTTTGGTTTTAGTATATACGTTAATAAGTTATTTTTAATAATAATAATTATTATAACATCTTGTAATGATATTTTATGTGAGTCCATTATATACACACACACACACACACACACACACACACACACACACATATATATATATATATATATACTAGTCGTTTACCCGCGCGATGCGGCGGGAAACATATCTCTTAGGTTGGTGAGTTTAGGGCTATGTACGGGGATGCAATTTCCGATTTTTACTGATTCGACGATGATGGCAGTGTAGCATAACGTGAGGGTCGGTTGCGGCCTTCTTCAGCGGCGGAGAATCAGCGGTGTGCGGCGATTGGTGATTTCGTGATGGCGTTTTGGTGGTTATTGTGTGCCGGCCGGTTACCGGCTTCATGAGAAAACAAAGAAAATTGTGTGATTCTAGTTATGTTATGAGGGGTTTTAAAGATGTGGGTAAATCAACGGTTTTGAATGATGAATCATATCATTAGTTACAATGAGGCCTTCGGCAGTGGCGAAGCTTGACGTTTTCGACACGGGGGGGTGGGGTAACTATGTAAATAACATTTAAAAAAAGAAAACACTGACATCTGCGCGATGCGGTGAAGGCAACATATTACAACGCCACACTCTAAAGCTTGTAAATTTTAGAGGTTTGTTGGGTGATTAAGAACATCCAACAATGTACTTATTCGGTTCACGCTTCTATCTTTGTAGATGCCATTAAAAAGTTCATCACCAAATCCGAGTTTCTTGACAAAAAACTCAAATAACCCGAAACCCGATTAAAAAAACCCGAAGAACACCTCTCAGTTCCAACCCGCCCATATTTCCACCTCGAGGAAACTAAACCCGAAGAACACCTCTCAGTCCCATAGCATTTCAAACGGTATTGGGCCAGGAGTCAAGCGAAATCCCAAACGAAATCCACAACCATTCTAGACAATTTAAATATAGTATGGATTAAGTGTTATCAATGCAATATTATTTAAAAGTAAATCCCAAACAAAATCCATAACCATTATAGACAATTAAAGCATGCTAACCGTTCTTAACATATTATTAGTTATAAAATAAACAACCCTATATGTCATATTTCACCATCCCAGAGTTCCTCAAGGGTCTTGTAGGAGCCATGAGTCTCATCCACAAAAGAAGTACCTCTCAGCAGCCTAGCCTGCAAAAAATGATACAAAATTCAACACTTTATGTACACAACTGGATTCGCAGTGTCAACTTCAACTCGTTTATGTGTGAAAACACGTCGATCCGGGCTTTACCTTGATGGTAGCCATTTACCCGCGCGATGCAGCGGAAATAGCGATTTACATGGATCCTATATTCTTATGGTCTAAGTTACACTTATTTGGTGGATTATTTGTATCAAGACTTATGATCTCATACTCCATCTCACTTGTGTAAGCAGATTCATACCATGGGTCATGTTAGTTTATTTTAAGTTAATTTACTAAGGGTACATCCGTATGAAACGTGACAAATGCCTATGGGTACATCCATATGAAACTTTAGGATCTGAATCAATTATGCAAATCTTTGTTACTTGATACGATATGATTTTGTATCTCAAAACCCTTTTACTAAAAGAAAACTTCTTCTGATGCTCAATCATTCATGGATTCTCAAATGAAAAGAGGTAAAACTAATTTGGTTATCATATTCAATGTCCAAAATCAAACCAATTAAGCATATGATTCCTTCAAATTCTATACACTTTTCTTTTATTGTCTTCAAAAATTCTCAAAAAAGAAAAAAAAGGAAAAACACCATCCCTCTTCTATAATAAGAAAGCTGACAAAAAGTAAAAAAATCATAAAAATCATTCAGCATTCAAATCTACAGATTAACATGTGGATTTTAAAAGTACCTCCTTTGACCTTAAACTGAAATGCATGTCTTCTCAGCCGTTTCCGAACCCAAACTGAAATGTATATGCCCACCATCTGCTTACTAACAATTCTTACATATCTGATATATTTCCTCAAAAAAATTAACCATTGTTCATCTTGCAAAATAAGCCATAGAAAAAAAAAGTAAAATGCGGTTTGGGTGTGTGTTCTGACATGTCCTATTCTCGTCCCAGCAAGCACACCAGCACGCTCCTTATCAATCTGCTTATATTACTTTCAATATTAGATCATACCGAGGGTTAAATTGGTAATATTCTGTCATTCAGGTCACTTATCAAAGAGTATTTTTGCATTCAGGACCAAGTTTAAACAGAGCCTATGATTTATTCATATATACAATGTTAATTAATCATACTCACTCCATTGCCAAGAATTTGCTATATTTCATTTCTAGAGCCTAAACAGCTCTTCACCAAAACAACCCTCTACTTGTTTGTAGCTTGTTATTAAGCTCCTACTTAATACAAAGAGGTTTTGGTCAATAATTACATCATCATCTTTGTCTTCTCAAACACCAAAATAGTCATTGTTTAAGCTGACTTCTCATACACTTTCTTCTTTAGGTTTCCCTTTTCTGATAGACAAAATCAAACCCCATAATTGTCACCTGCAAATTTCAAATCCAAAAAACAAAAATACGAATGTTAAAAGTAATGAAGATGAAGACCATACCAGCAAGAAATCACAATTTAAAGCTACCAAGACACGTACAATCAGACCTTATGTTACATTGCACAAAACTGTGTCTAAATGCAAATAACAAGAGAGAGAATTAACATTTATAAAATAAACGGAATGAACATCAAGTGCTGGAATGGGGCATTTAAGAAGTCAGACGTTACCTCTTTGTACAGAGAAAAAGAATGAAAAGTGGTCAGTCGAAACCCTAAATCGAAGTCGCCGGTGCATTTGCACACCAACCTCTACCATTTGTTGCAGGATCTTCTACGACCCGCCACCGTACCAACCCCCTAAATTTGGTACCTGTGCTTACAGATCTGGTAACTTGAAAGCCGATTCTAGCCATCATCGACGGGTTCCTTCAATCTATGCTCCTGCAACTCACAATCTAACATAATCCTTTCTATAAACCACTTTAAGTTCTCAGATCACTGGTGTTGAAGGATTGATATTTGGGGGTTTAAAGATTATACTGAGAAATCGAATGAGAGGAATGGTCCAGAAATTTGGGGGTTTAAAGATTATACTAAACCGACCCTCTACTTTAATAGATCTCCTCCAGCCACCCCTAGAGATAAACCAAACCACCCTTTTAAACTAATATTGCTTGACATTCAATACCAAAGTCGGCCACCTTTTAAAATATATCACAGAAAAGTAAAGCACGGAAGTTAAATGTGCATACACCTCTCCCATGAATATTTTAATATGGAATATTTTCAAGTTAAAACTGTTTGTGTGCCAATTATTATCACCACAAATGAACAAATTATATCCAAATTTGACCAAAATTAAACTGATTTTTTTTATAAAATGACCTGTTTTGACCCGTTACCTAACCCAACATGCCCATGCTCATATTCAGTTTCAAAACACTACATATATGTGTATTTATTTAAATCCTAAACTTATTCTTAGTTTGATTAATATACCTTTGATTGTCTTTTAATGTATTTGACCGCAAACAACTCCTTAGTCTTCTTATCTTTAACCAGCCAAGCTGCTCCAAAATTTGTGGAACCAACCTCTTTCAATGGCTCATATTTCTCCTCCATTCTGATTACACAACACACAAAAAGTCAAAGTCAACCCCAGCTCAAAAAAACATTAACAAAGCTTAGAGAGAAAACTTAAAATTTTCAATGACTGTTACTTGTGGATTCTGATAGAAACTAAAAGCAAATTAAATAGACCCATAGAACAACCTTTATCTTTATAATCCTTAAAACCAACAAGCAACATAGACTTATTAAGAAACATGGTTGTTTTACATATGTAATGCCAATAGCAGACCGTTTGACTTTTGCATCCCCTAGCCATTGTTCCTGCAAACTCTATATATTGTACAACTTTATATAAAACAAGATTACAATCATAATGTAACCTTCAACGAACTTGTCCATTTCTAACAAATTTCTCGGTCTCTCATAACTCTCTTCTTCCAAAACCAATGTCTTTGCCACATCAGTATCATTTATTCAATAGGAACTCCTTTCGTTTCCGGTAGGAATACGTAAACAAAAACCATCATTACAGTAATCCATCCATCAAATAACAGGAATAGCCCGAATCTCAAACCACATAGAAGGAAGAAGAAAGATTGTGCTATGATGAATGTGAAGAACAAGTTGACTGCAACCGTAATGCTTTACCTGCTGACCGCATCTCTAACGCGAAGATTTCACTTGGCACTGTAAGTGAGCCCCAAGACCACCCGAAAGCCGCCACAGATAGACAAATGACAACCACCTCCACGATTGAATAACCCTCTGAGAGTTTTTGATTATTTCCAAATGTAAGGCCCAATATTATGCCCAGAATCACCTGTTTCAGAGCACAAGATAGTAGTAGCTCTCTTATTTCAACAGGTCAAACACGTAAAAATGACATACTTTTTGGTTAAATCTGTTAGCTTAACCCGTTTGAAACCTGTTAACGGGTTAAAAACAGGCCATTTTTTTGTACGGGTTGAAAGGACCAGGTCATTTTTTTAGTTTCTTATAAATACTTATTACATTAAATATAACTACAATAACAAAACTATTACAATAATAATCTAAATATCTGATCAAAATAGGGGTGTTCAAAAAGCTCAAGGCTTGGTCGAAAAAAAACTCGTTTTGTTTTCGAGCGAGTCGGCTTGTTTTGTAATCGAGCCGAGCTCGAGATAGGGGTTCTCGGCTCAATGGATCAACTCGTGATTCGACTCAATGGATCACTCATGGTTCGACCAATGGCTAATGTGTGCGTGTGTCTAATTTTTAGAAATGTGTGTTGATTTTTTTTAACCAGTATTTTTAGAAATGTGTGTTGACCCAACCCGACCCAACCCGACCAGTTTGCCAGGTCCGCATATATGTCAAACTATCATACCTGAAAATAATGATATGCTCCGGCTTCAGCTTCGGAGTGCTTTGATAGAAATCGATTAACAGTTCCCTGAAACCAATTCAAAAGTTATTGAAATGCTTATATAATTATAGCGTGTATATATATGTGTGTGTGTAGAATTAAGTCAAACCTGATCATCCCATCATCTTCTACTGCAGATACATGTTTAAACAATGCGTCTATCATCTCGACCCGTGCGGATTGTGAGCGAACAGAACCCTGTACCGAGATATCAGTGGCCATTTTCTCGAGCTAACAACCTACACATTCCCGAAAATAAGAATTATGTTTCACGTATTTTGTTTTAGAAATTTAAGAATCTAAAGTTAAAAATGTACAGCAGCAATAGAAGAAACATCAGAATGGCCAGGTGAACCGTGCGACACATCCATTCCGGGATAGAATGCACTGTGTCGAAATGCACTGTGTAACGATCCCATCTTCCAGGAGGCATCTTCGCTTCCACAGACCTGTCATCATAAAGATTAACGACAACTTCATGACTCGAAACGACCCAAAGAACATATAATACGATGCAACTCAAACACCCCGAAAAACATATAATCATGTATGCTAGAACACCTAATGTTAGACCATGGGGTATACTTTCATGCCCCTTTAACTATATGTAGGCACTACATCACCAAGTGTTACATCCTATTTAGTCATATTTTTTTTCAGTTTATACAATTTGATTTTTCGTAATTTGAAAAGTTTGGTAAATTAGCAAAGTAAGAAACTATACAAGTCACATATGCCAAATTTTCAAGAGAATCACTGAAACTTGAACAATCTACAAGGCTACAATTGTTCACTTTTGACTATTAGTCAAAACAAATTTTCACAAGCCACAGTTTAATTTACCACTTTAAAGTTTTAACAGTTGGTTCAAACATATATAATCTGAAGTCCATAAAGAGAAACAAAAGCAACATTTAGTGTTCAAAATATTGTCATCCATACAAATATAACTAACACAAAATAAAAATAAAGATCTTACAATCATAACACAGTTGATTGTTCAGCTATATACTCTGCATATAACCAACGAAATCGACACACCATGCTTATTTGTCCGCCCATCGTCACCAAACCTGGAACAAAAAACAAAGATTAATATACGAAACACATCATCAAAGTACAAACATCTAAAAAGATATATTTTCAAGTGAACGACGAAAAGATTTACAATAGCTTAGAACGATCCATCCAAGATGGCAGGAAGATCTCATGAAACCCTAGATCTGCTCATCAAACGGTATCAGTTCTTACCAAGTTGCCAGATAAAGCTTGTGATAGATCTCATGAAACCCTAGATCTGCTCATCAAACGGATCTGGTGATAGATCTCATGAAACACTAGATCGCCGAGAGAGAGAGAGAGAGAAGAGAGAGAGAAGAGAGAGAGAAGATCTGATGTTATTTTGTGAGATGTGTGAGGAATGAGAGAGAAAGCAATTGGTGATCCGTGTGAAGTCAAATGGACGGTCCAGATGATGATCCGTGTGAAAAGGTGAAAAACATGGACGGTTGTAGATGATCCGGGTAAAGGGTAATTTGTTTGTGTTTTCTTGTGCCTTAAGACTTGTACATTGTGCTTGAAGTGTTTTTTCAACACCTTGTTGAATTACCATCTTGTCCTTCATATATGCTTATTAAAGTAGTATAGATATATATCAAGTGAAAAAAAGATTAACCGTGGCTTTATGATAAGATATGCCATGCTCACCATAGTTGCTAAAGTACACCATGCTCAAGATCTAGACGAAGAAGAAGAGACGCACGACGATGGTGTAACTAAACAAGGGAGGGCGGTCGTCAATAGCTACTATCGCTGCGATAAGTGGCGACTTCTGTGAAATGCGATCCCCGATGTAATACGAAGAGAGGTAGGTGTAGCGAGGTTGTTTTGATTCGTGGTTGTGTGGAGCTCGGAAAAGAAAACAAAAAGTGTGTGGTCGGCGTTGTGTCTGCGTGTGATTAGCAGGATCCGATTATAAAAACACCAAAGAAAACTTTTCAGTTACCAAAAATCATTGATTCAGTCATAATATTTTGGTCGTAGATCGCCGGTTACGAATCCAGATGGTTGGGCAGTTTTAGAAGTGAGAAGAACAAATGAAACACAGAAACAGACGATTCCATAATTCAAAAAGCCTTTTGCAACTTTAATATCAGATTTACAAAATGAAACCTTAAACTACAAGGATTCTATAAATTTCACCAAGATTTGAATTAATTTTAAACCCTAAGCATTATAATTTATTCTTGTTAATTTGGTTTAAGTATAAAAATTAATTTTGTGAAAAGAAAGATTAAAACTGTGACAACTGTGCTCTGTAATCGATGTACAATCTAAAACAATGTCAATTATTAATAAAACAATGTGTTTTGGTGTTATTATATGTGTATTTGTGTTTGATGATTTTACGATTTGATTCGATTCCGATTTCGAGCTTTATATCGCTTTCTGGAAGGTTATACGCAAACTGGTGCGTAAACGCAGTCAGTTTAACGCGACAAACACTTTGGAATAGTGAAATAGGCTTAACATACCTTAAATAACCTTCACATAACTTAGAAATAAGTTTTGGATGGTTTGGTGTGTCGAAAACAAGTTTGTTCGATCGCAGGGACTATTTGTGTCAAACTGCGAAACTATACCGATATGTATAGTAACGAACATACCGGAACTTGATCATAAGTTAAACACACCCTAAATATCCTTTACATATCTTAGAAATAGTCTTTGAGGGGTTCGGTATGCTAAAATAAACTTATTTGATCTAAAGGGACTAAAAGCGTCAAAAAGTGCACAAGTTTGCATTTTCGCGCATATCTTACGTTCTGAATATATCCGGACACCCAAAAATTTATGTAATCATTAAAATATTTTATTTTAGTGATTGGCATGATAAAATTCCATTCTTCGCTTATTTTGGATCGTTTTTGCGTTCGTTACGGCTTCCGTCGTAATTACACGAATAACGCAACCGTACGACCAAACGAACCGACATCCGAGATGTTTTTGAGCATGTTTTGAGTTCCCTATACTTTAACATCATTTTAGAGCCTTGAAATGAGGTTAACGGGGCTTAAACGTGTCAAAAATGCATCAAAATGCAAGTTTCTCATGTGCAGGGACCATTTTGGACAATCTGCCAAACTAGGCTAGGCGGGCCGCGTAAGATTAGGCTATATCTTACGCGGGGCGTGACAGCCTGCCAGACAGAAACATTGCACCTGGTCATTTGGGCTGGTTTTTGATGGTTTTGGCAGCTGATTTGGGATACTTTGGGCAAGTTTTGATGGTTTTTAGGATGCCCCATGGTTTCTAAAACCATTAGCCCACATGGATGGCCAACATCATTCCCTCTTTAACAAGAAATGATCTTAACGGTTAACCAAAAACTATAAATAGCCATGCCCTCTTTCATTTTTCTACACCCTTGATCATTTTAATGCTCTAAGTTGAAGCCTTTGCTTCATACCTGAGTGTTATAGATCAAGTTCTCCCTAGCTTGGACCCTTTGTAAGCTTCTTTCGTTCTTTTATTGCTTTTCGAGCATGAAAGTCAAACAGTGTTTGACTTTCTGCTTTGACCAGACTTTGGTCAACACAAAGTTCTTTTGAACTTTGCAACGTGAGCGTAATCACGATGGTTATAGTCCCTTGTGACTATACCTACTGATTACCACGTTGACTAGGCGTAGTGACGAGTCGTAGTTTCGGTCAAAATGCGCATTTATGCGTATTTTGCAACGAAACTACTCTTGGTATCAAAACACTTTGTTTTGATATCAAAACCTGTTTTCTAACTTAGTTAAACATGTTTTAACATGTTTAGCTCGTCTCTTTTAGTTTAGTGCTTGTTTAGAGTCGTAAGTCAAGCGGCCTAAACCACCGCTTAGACTTTCGAACTCGACCCGTTTGGTCAATCATTAGGATCCGACAAAGCATGTTTAGTGACCATAGTTGCATAGGGAATAACCTTCCGAGGTTATACCTTATGGTCACCTAGTTTAAGTAGTTGTATGATAGGTAGTTTATATGCCTTAGGAAAATGACCAAAATGCACTTTTTGATGCATAATTGAATTTTAAGCATATGTAACCTAACTTTTGTCACTTAAACTAATTATGCAACATATTTAAGCATGTTTAGGCATATAATACTTGTC
Source organism: Helianthus tuberosus (assembly GCA_030545235.1). Classification (NCBI taxonomy): domain Eukaryota; kingdom Viridiplantae; phylum Streptophyta; class Magnoliopsida; order Asterales; family Asteraceae; genus Helianthus; species Helianthus tuberosus. The sequence goes on along the minus strand of CM060356.1, from coordinate 92,014,147 downwards.
ATAGGACTAGTTAGACGTCTCGAACGCGTTTTACGCGAACGACGCGTTAAAGTAGCGTAAGCTACCTAAACGGGTCGTAACGAGTCGAAAGCACTTAGGATAGGTTCCAATTTAGAATGTAGACCTTTTTAAACCATATCACATGAGTTTCAAAACTCATTTGGTTTAGAAGACCTCATTCTGTCCGATCTTCCGATTTAGGTGTCGATTTATTTACTAGTGATTCGATTACTAGGTGCTACTTGAGTTTCCTTGATTTGCCTGAGCTTGTTGAGTTCTTTAGATTGAGGATACTTTGCACTTCGATGTGAGTACATAGTTCCCCTATTTTACTGTTTTCAATTGTTTTGGGGTGATTCATATGTGTTAAACGATTTCGAGGTTTTAACGATGGTTTCAAAAACGATTAAAATGGTTTATATTAAACTAATAACGATTTCGATAATGTGAACAAACTTGTTGGATGTATTGACATAACGAATAACGTTCATTAATATTGGTCGAACCTACCAGTATTAGGTTATGGTACCATAGGATCTGACAAATCCCGTTATCAGACTACACCCATGGTTATGTGTGGGGGTTATGTAGGTAACGACCGAATCTGTGATTGTTAACTTACCCTTTGGTGGTTTGTTAATGCGAGTTTCGAGATAGTCGAGTCACGAAGGTTTGGATGTTATTAGCGAGACTACCAAAAGTAGTTTCACAATTAAAACGAGAATGATTTGAAACGAGTTAAATGATTTGATATGAGTTAAACGATTTGAACGAGATAAATGATTTTACCAAACGATTGGTTTTGGGTTGTGATTAGGTAATGGGACGGGTGTAGCATGATAAAAGAATGGTAGATACGCCGTTGGGACATCTTATATATAAGTGCTTTTATCATATTACATTCCGTGTCATTATTTAGTTTACTTGGGAAACGATTTTGAAACAATGTCACACAACGATGTTTTCGAAATGATATAAACCATACGAATTTTGTAACGAGAACAAATTTACGATTTGGTTTACTTGAACAAATGTTTTAGGTTAAGAATCATGACTACGAGATTTTATAAACTATAACCAACTTGATTTGAGTTGGTTAATCATGTTGCAATATTATACACTTTTCAAAACAAGGTTTTCGAGGTATTGCAACATATAAACGAGCCACGAATCCGATACTCTCATAAAACCTATGTGCTCGCCAGCATTTCTTTGCTGACTTTGTTTTTACATATGTTTCAGGTGGTGTTGCATGATGTTGGTTGCTAGGATGCATGTTCATATAGGATCTGGACAATGCCTTAGTGACTTAATAACGATGATAGACGATGTTTAATTTGTTTGTTTGGTTTTAAGAAAATGTATATTATTTAATAATTTGATAAAACAAAACTTTTAATTACCATGGTTGTGAAATGATGATTCTGTTACAACACTCCCCGACGTTTCCGCCGCGGTTTCGTTGTTTTAACGCGGTCGGGGTGTGACAAAAACCAACCTTATGATAAAATAAATCATGCTCACAGTACTGAAGGCCAACTATTACCTAAATTCATTTTTATTACTCAAATTTAATTAGTATGCAATGTGTTAGCAGTTAACTTTTCTTTATAACCTAACTTTCTATTGTTTAGTAATTTCCTTGTAGCTAAATGTGCAAGTGTTTGAAGCATGTGTATAGCTCACTTATCCTTTCTATGAGTTTCAAAGCACACATAACTGTACAAACACAACTCTTCATAGAAAGGGAAAGCAGAGAGATTTAGGTGTTGTTTGTTTTTGCAGACATAAACTGTCTGCAAGCTGATTTCATCTGTTTCCATGTCTGCAACTGAAGATGTGGTCTGAAGCTCTGCAAGCTGAAAATATCAGACTGTTTGTTTTTAGTGTCTGCATAAACTGAAAATCATCAACAAACATACAAGATCTTCAAACTCCAATCCACACCCAACTGTACTTTAATTCAACGATTCACCTCACCAGTTGACAATCACACACCTACACCTCTACCCCCTCTCTCGGTTTCTTAGTAACCCACACCCGAGCCGGCAGTCGGCGACTCAACGTCACGACTCAATTACAGAATCAAAACCACATGGACCACAAAGATACGAATGTTGTAACCATTCCAACAAACTTTTATCATCTAACTCAACGTGTAAATGATGTTAAGCATGCTTACCTTGCCGGAACTTCCGTTCCGTACCGGCACCGTCGCCGGAGCAATCGCCCTGTGCTTCTTCCTCTCCTCAATCACTCCTCTCTCCATCAACAACTTCCCGAGGCGGTAAACTTGGCCAATAAGCAACGTATGATCTGGCTGAAGAAGCTTCAGTTGCTTCACCGGCAATCCGGTATCGGTTTTCACCACCGGTGACGTAAGCACTTGTGCGACGTAGTGGCCGGGATTCGAGTTCATGACGTTACGAGCAGTTACGGACTGGTAAATCCTCTCGACTTTGTAGCCTGGATGCACTATCCTTCTCCATTTGAGGGAGAAGACGACCAGACGGTGGTGGTGATCGGAGTTGGCTGGTACGTCACCGGAGTCCGGCGACTCGATCTGAGGGAGAAGAGGGGAATCGAGAGGTGGATGAGGTCTGTGTATAAGGTTTGCTCTTCATTTATGTTAGGGTTTTTGTGTTGGTTCTTTGTGAAGATGTTTTAAGCAAGGAATCAAAGCTTAATTTTTAAGATGAAAAAAGGTGATTTCAGATCTGTTTAAAGAAAAAAAACAAACAGTCTTCAAGACCTTATGTCTGCCCGCCTGCAGACATAGGCTCTTTGCAGACCTTTTAAGCAAAAACAAACAACCCCTTATAGAGAGACTAAGAGGATCCACAACATTGGATCTCATACAAAATCCAGACTTATCACATCAGCATGCCACATCATTCCAAACCCCACTTTTTCCTCCAACACTAAACTACTCCAAACCTCCACCTCATTATCCAACTCCCCACCCACTTTTCCTTTTATTTAAATTAAAATATACGGGAATATAAAATTCATAACAACATAATTTATTTATTATTATTTTAAATTATTTTTATTATTTCATGATTTAGTATATTTATTTAATAATAAATTCAAAATAAAAAAGAATATTTAAAATTGACAACAACTCCTTTTCAAACGACTACTTTTGCAACGGATATTTTTTTCAAATGCCTACTTTTGCAATGGCTATTTCTTTACCGACTATAAATTCAATTAATAGTTTAACCAATATGTGCACTTCTAAACTAACAATTCACTACAAAGATTCATAAAAAAATGGCAAGGAAGACATTACTTTGGTTAACTCTTAAATAGACATCTCTGATAACAGACAAGAAGTCGTTTCAATAAGAACAACATTATTTCAAGGTTTCCGTAAACGTGTAGCTGAAACTAATGGCTCTGCGAACAAATCTTTGTCAAGGTTTCATACCGTGTTCATGGAGGTTTGCAAATTTTATACACTCTTCAACATCATGATGGCTCACGGTGATGACATAACAGAGGCACAAGCGATTACCCAAGACTGTCATGAATACCAAAATACATACAATAGAAGATTTTCTTACATCTCGTCCTAGCAATTTATAAGAAACCATCCTCGTATGCAACCAGTTGTGCATCCAGATGCTGACTCCAACAGTTTAGGTGTTCGTGATTTGGTTTAATTATCCGGTTTGATTTGGTTTGATTATCTACTTTGTGTAATGTTTTTAATTGTAATAAGTTTTTTTAAGGGTATATTATTTTTATTTTATATATATATTTTTTAGTTTAAGTTATTTTTAATTTTATTTTATTTTTAACAATTTCAAATTTTTATTTAAACAAGCTTTTTTTATTTATAACAAAAAGGGGTCCACAAGGGACACAACATCACACCATCCGTGTAACGCCTGCGTCCCTGAACTTTTAGCTATTGTCAATTTTAGTCCCTAAACTATGTGATTCTTGATACTTTTGATACTTTGAATCTTTATGATATGATGCTTGATTCTTAATACTAGATTCTTGACACTTGAATCTTGATTCTTGATATTTAACACTATGAGACTTGATTCTGAATACTATGAGGCTATGATTCTTGATTCTTGATACTTGATACTTGGAAGCTAGATTCTTGATTCTTGATACTTGATACTTGGAAGCTAGATTCTTGATTCTTGATACTTGATACTTGATACTTGGAAGATAGATTCTTGATACTTTGGTGCTTGACTCTTGAGACTCGTGTAACTTGAGACTTGGTTGAACGAGAGACTGAAGACTTGTCACTGACGGAAACTATGAGACTTGGAAACTTTTGTGTTAATGATATAATCTAGTTATGTGATACTATTACACAATGATACGCAACGCTTAACCTAACTCGCAAAACGAACCAAAGACGGAAAGTGGGAAGGATAGGATTGACCGAATAGCAATGCGATCGGATGACCATCCGATCGGAGGGCCACTCGATCGAAGTGCCATCCGATCCGCTGCACACCGCCTTAATCTTCACTCTTACACTATAAATAGGACCTGTCACATCATTCTTCACTGATGTGACAGCCTCCTTCGACCAGAAGCAAGTTCTCTCACATTTCTTCCATTTCCCGACGATTTCGGTATGTCTTACACTAGATTCTTGTACATCTTTGATCTATACACTATTCTCTACATGATTCTTCTTTAAAATCACACTTTTCACCGTGAAATCTTTGAGATTTGAGCTCTTGAGGGTGACGTCATCATGGCGGTTTGTACAAACTGTTGTGTGATGTCATTCTGGTCAAGATCTAGCTCAGATCTAAGAAATTTCATGAGTCTTTACACCAAATCTTTACTAAATCTATACTTTTCAGCTAAAACTCGTGTTTTTCTTCATATTTTCTTGAACTTCTACTTAAAACGGTGAAATCTGGATCCAAACGGGCTGTAGACTTGGTGATTAGTCTAGAGTCGGCTTGGAAATGGATTATCGCCGGAGAAGACGACCAGATTACGGATCCCGACATGAACACTGTCAAGAACAGACGCCAGATCGGACGGGGTGATTCCCATCCAATCAGACCGGCTGAACACTAATGTGTTTACCGTTGCCTCGATACGTACTGTGCCGTCATCGTTAAACCCAAAACTTAGAAATTTCACAAGGTTGCAAAAAAGGAAACAAGACCACGGCGATCGAATGGTAATCCGATCAGACTGCCGTCCGATCGAACAGCCATCCGATCAAGGTGACATGTGACTGACAACCTGTCACGGCCCCCAGCCCGGTTTTACCTGTTCCAGGAGCCACGGGACAGGAACCCGTGGTAATTATTACGTTGGCAACGGAATTTTAACAGGATCTTTTAATACTAAAAAATGCCCAATTTATTTTATTTCATAATTTGGGGATAACACCCATAATTTACAATAAAGGTGATTTCACTGGGAAACCCCCGTTTTACAAAAAAACATGTTTCTTTATTTTATGGAGCCACTTCTTCAAGCTTGTAGTGCTACACGACACTTTTCCTGGATCACAGCAGTTCACCTGAAACATGTTTTAAAAAGATTTTATCAGCAGGGAAATACTGGCGAGTCACTCAAGTTGCACAAAACGACACATTGTTATAAGATACAGTATTAAGGGTGATTACATTGTTTCTATCAACCAATTACCCCAAATCGGTATTTGTCACTCGACTGTATCTGTGACTATGGTCAGATCACTCATTGGCTAACCCGTTGTCCAATGGTGACGGGTATCAAGTAATGTATACAAAACCCCACATACCGGCAGTAATTAAAGATTACAAAGACTTAATCCCTGTAATTATAACTTTGAAAACAAGTAGAGTTTTAAGAAAACAATTTGATAAAAAGAGAATGACTCACATTGCAAGTTTAGACGGGCAACTTTTAGCCTACTGATTTTAGCCTGGTTAACCTAATTCAAATAACAATGCACACGAAAACTAGGTCAGTAACTTAATACAACTTTTACGACAACTCACGAGATCAAAACCTTCACGACGAATGACAAAGTATAGCCCAAATATGGGCAGCACTTAAAGATCCATCGGATTGGTTTTTATCGATCGGACATTGAATCGTAGCAGTGATCGAGTTATTACCCTGTTATCGCGGAAGAATTTCGTGCTTGTGTGTGTTTTTGGAGTAAACTGATGATATCTCAACGTACAAAACGAATTTTTACGTCGAACCAACGCCGAAATGCAAGAGCCAAACCCCAGCTTTATATGCTGAAAAATTGTCCCTGTCGCGTGGCGCGCCAGGGACACCTGGCTCCTGCGCGTGGCGCGTGGCGCGACGGGCCACTTTTAGCATAGGGTAGCCTCGTGTCTTTGTAGCTTAGGTGGGTTGACCATTCGAAGAAATTCGCGTTTTACAACAAACTGTAAGGATAATATCAATTAGGGAATACCCCCTTGAGTTTTAGGGGCCCTGATCCTAGTTCCGATTGTTCTGAAAATTTTAGGGGTCATGCTATATTTCTTGGGGGTCTCAATTAGGGTTTCCTATTGGATAAAATAAAATAAGAAATAGTAATTTTAATGAGAGTTGTTACATCCTCCCCACCTTATAAAAATCTCGTCCTCGAGATTTACTGGAACAAGTAGGGATATTTTCGCTTCATCTCTGATTCCAGCTCCCAAGTGTACTCAGGTCCTCACTTTGAATCCCACTTGACTTTGACCAGTACTAGTCTTTTGTGTTTGAGGAATTTGACCTTTCTGTCTTCTACCTGCAGTGGCTTCTCAACAAATGTTAACTTTTCATTTACCTCGACATCTTGAAGAAGTACTACCAGGGATTCATCAGATAGACATTTCTTGAGATTGGATACATGAAACACATCATGTACCCCAGCTAGCTCTTCTGGTAGTTGTAGGCAATAGGCGACTGGTCCTATTCACTGGATTACTGGGAATGGTCCGACGTACCTTGGACTTAACTTTCCCTTCTTACCGAACCGAACTACTCCTTTCCAAGGAGAAAATTTTAAGAGTACCTTGCCTTCAACTTGGAATTCTAGCGGTTTGCGTCGATTGTCTGCATAACTTTTTTGGCGATCTCGAGCCGTTTTCTGTCTTTCCTTGATTTGAGTGATCTTGTCGGTAGTTTCTTGTACGATTTCGGGACCTGATAATTGGCTTTCTCCTATTTCTGCCCAACAAACTGGAGTTCTGCACTTTCGTCCATACAGTGCTTCAAATGGGGCAGCTTCAATGCTTGAATGATAACTATTGTTATAGGAGAATTGAATTAAGGGTAGGTGGTTATCCCAGTTTCCACCAAAATCTATTACACATGCCCGGAGCATGTCTTCTAGGGTTTGGATTGTCCTTTCACTTTGTCCATCTGTTTGGAGATGGTATGCAGTACTTAAATTCAATCGTGTTCCCATTGCTTCTTGAAAACTTTTCCAGAAATGTGAAGTGAAACGACAATCTCTATCCGATACAATAGAGAGTGGGACTCCATGTAAGGATACTACCTCGTCTACGTACAACTTTGCTAACCTTTCCATGCTAAAGGTTTCTTTCATGGGTAAGAAATGAGCTGATTTGGTTAACCGATCCACAATTACGCAAATTGCGTCGTTACGTTTTCTGGTTTTGGGCAACTTAGTAACAAAATCCATGGTTATTAGTTCCCATTTCCAAACAGGGATTTCTAATTATTGGAGTAACCCTGAAGGTTTCTGGTGTTCTGCCTTAACTTGTGAACAAGTTAGACACTTAGATACATATCTAGCTATGTCCTTTTTCATTCCTATCCACCAGAAGTTATTCCTTAAATCTTGGTACATCTTATTATTACCAGGATGCATGGTATACCTAGATTTATGGGCTTCTTCTAAAATCTTATTTCTTAAATCTCCTTGCTTAGGTACCCAAATCCTTCTTTTGTGGAATCTCCAAATTCCATCAGCTCATTGCTCTAATTCCTTTATTCTTCCTTTCATTCCTTCGGCATCATCCTTGATTGCTGTGGCTTGAACATTTTTCAGTTGTTGCATTAAGTCTAATTGTAAACTTAATCTAAGAGCACGAACTCGCTTTTTCTTTTCGTGATACTTACGACTTAAGGCATCTGCAACTATATTTGCCTTTCCTTCGTGATATTGAATATCACAGTCGTAGTCACTTAGAATTTCCATCCATCTTCTTTGTCTCATGTTCAATTCTTTTTGCCCAAATATGTATCTTAAGCTTTTATGATCTGTATAAACTGTAAACTTACTTCCATACAGATAGTGCCTCCAAATCTTAAGGGCAAAAATTATTGCTCCTAATTCTAAGTCGTGAGTCGTATAGTTTTCGTCATGCTTTTTCAATTGCCTTGAGGCATATGCAATTACCTTTTTGGGTTGCATTAGTACACATCCTAATCCTAGCTTTGAAGCATCACTGTATACTTCAAAATCTTCTGTTCCTTCAGGTAAGGCAAGAATTGGGGTGTTGGTTAACCTTTGTTTTAAAATCCTAAAAGCCTCTTCTTGCTTAGGTCCCCATTCAAACTTAACTGTTTTACAGGTTAGCTTAGTCTATCTTAGAGAAATCCTTAATAAAGCGCCTATAGTATCCAGCTAATCCTAGAAAACTTCTAACTTCCGTAGCTGATTGTGGGACCTTCCATTTGGTGATTGCTTCTATCTTGGAGGGATCTATGTGAATACCTTCATGATTCACCATGTGACCTAAAAATTGCACCTCCTGTAGCCAAAATTCGCACATCGAGAATTTGGCGTAAAGCCTCTCCTTTCTTAACAAAGTTACGAGTGCATGCAGGTGCTCACAATGCTCGTCCTGACTTTTGGAATAAATAAGTATATCGTCAATAAAGACAATTACAAATTTATCCAAATACGGTTTACAGATTTTATACATCATGTCCATAAATGCTGCAGGAGCATTTGTTAACCCAAAGGGCATGACTGTAAACTCGTAGTGACCATACCTAGTTCTGAAAGCAGTTTTAGGTATGTCTTCTTCTTGTACCTTCAATTGATGATACCCGGAGCGTAAATCTATCTTAGAAAAATATCTAGCCCCCTGAAGTTGATCAAAAAGATCATCAATTCTAGGCAATGGGTATCGATTCTTAATTGTAACCTTATTCAATTCCCTATAATCGATACACATTCGCATCGAACCATCTTTCTTCTTTACGAACAACACCGGTGCTCCCCAAGGGGATGAACTAGGTTGTATGAATCTTTTGCTTAACAATTCATCTAATTGCTTTTTCAGTTCTAACATTTCAGTGGGTGCTAACCGCTAGGGTGCCTTTGCTACGGGTGTAGTTCCAGGAATCAAATGAATTCTAAATTCTACCTCCCTATCTGGAGGTAATCCTGGTAATTCTTCTGGGAATACATCCGAGTATTCTGATACTACAGGAATTTCCTTAAGTTCCTTACCCTTAGTGCTAATGATTACTGAAATCATATACACTATTCCTTGCTTTCGTTCATAACTAGCTACTTTCATTACTGAAATGAACTTCATGGGTTTACGCGGCTTATCCCCTGTAATCATAATTACTTCTCCTGTGGGTGCACGGATTTCTATAGAATTCTTATCACAAAGGATTTGAGCATGGTTGGCTACTAACTAGTCCATTCCTAATACAATATCGAATCCAGCTAAATTCATAGGTAACAGGTTTGCAGAAAATTTATGGCCTAGGAGTTCTATCTTTCCTTCTTGCAAAACCTTATCTATGTTAACAGAATTCCCGTCTGCCGTTTCTACTGTATAAATTTGCCTAAGTTTGGTTAAGGGTAGCTTAAGAGCTTGGCAGAATGAAGTATTAATAAAACTTTGGTTTGCACCAGAGTCGAATAATACTTTCGCATAAACGTTATGTACCAGAAATGTACCAGCTATTACATCGGGAATCAGTTCGGCTTCCTGCGTGGTCAATTGGAAGGCTCTTGCATTCTTCTTGTTAGTCCCTTCAGCAGGTTTGGCCTTGTTATCTGTTGGTTTGACCAATTTAGGGCATTCTGGTCTAAAATGCCCAACTTCTCCACAGTTGTAGCAGATCTTTGTTTTCCTTCTGCAATCTTCTTCATGATGTCCTATAGCTTTGCAGAAGTTGCCGGTTTCATTACATTTTCCAAAATGTTTCTTTTTACAGTTCCTGCAGAACGGCGGAGTGGAAGATAATCCAGTTCCCTTTCTCTTGAAATTGCTATTATTACCCACACGAAATCCTTGGGTAATTTTATGAGCCAATTCCTTCTTCATGTTTTCTTCCCGCGTACGCACCAGTCCGTCAGTCAAGGTGTTGGCTAATTCCACCGCATCATCGATCGTGCGGGGTTTTGCAGCTTTGACAATATCACGGATCTCGCTAATTAAACCCCAAATATAGCAAGAAATAAGTACCGGTTCTGGCGAAGCCAGAGTAGGCACAATTCGAGCATATTCGAAAAACTTCAAAGTATACCCTCGACAATCAACATCCACCATTCGGTGGCTCAGGAATTTATTCGCCATTTGTTCTTTTTCATATTCAGGGCAGAATTTCCTTTCCACCAGACGCTTAAATTCTTCCCAACTCATGGCATAGGCCATGTCACTTCCCTTAGCTTGTAATACCGTATTCCACCATTCTAATGCTTCTTCCTTGAAAAGATGAGAATCATACATGACTTTATCCTCCTTGGAACATTTACTTATTTTAATTACTGCCTCAGTTTTCTCCAACCAACACAATGCAGCAGTCGCCCCTTCATTGCCTGCAAATTCAACAGGTTTACAGGCAAGAAATTCCTTGTAAGTGCAAGCAGGCGTTGCAGCTTTCATTCTTTTAAGAATTGGGGTCTGCATCACATCATCGTTATTGTTAATGTTGCCGCCTCCATTTACGCTATTACTGAAGTTGTCTTCATGAGTACGTTTGCTAGGAATAATTGGTTGAGGTTCAACTAGATTTCGGGCAGCAACAAGAATTGCTGGAATAGCATTGGCTATTCCTTGAGCAACGATGTTTTCTATATCTTGTCTATTCAGAAAATGGTCCTCATTGTTTTGCTCGGATTGGTTAACCTCGTTAACTGGTTCATTACCAGCGTGTTCCATCTAGTAATTAATATATATAACTTATTAGTACAAAATGAATAACAACCAAATATAATAAAACAATTGCACATAATCAAGTTAACACGTATAGCCAAAATTGTCGACTTTGCGACGTTGATCTTTTTATATATTAGCATGCGTCATTACACACCCGTTATATTACAAAAGTTTTATTTTAAGTTATTTTACATGATTATATTTTTATTATTATATAATCATAACCACACAGTTACACCACCACCGTCAGCTGGCATCTCAGAAGCGACATTCCCTCTCGTCGTACTTCCAGGAGATCTGTTCTCCCACCTCCCGGATTCGATTCCCTGCGTCCACCAGCTCCTCGCCAAAATGGCGGAGTTCAGCCAAGTTCTCATTGCTCATAGGTGGGTTTGGTGCAGGCTCGGGGTTAAACTGAGGGAAAAAGGTATTAGGATTATTTAAAAGATTCTGAAATTGCCAGTCAGTGGTCCACCATTCTTCTAGCTCTCCTGGTAGAGGTCGGGGGTGGATAATCAGATCTGGGATAGCACGTTCCAGATTAACTGGAAGTTGTGCTTCCGCTGCGTAATTGAAGAGGTTTTCATCGGCAGGTCCGATGAGGTCACTAAGTGCCAGTTTACGATCTAGCTCCTCTCAAGATGGCATTTCCTGGGCTTGCCCTGAACTTTCCCCGATCTCCTTTCCTTTGCCTTTATCATTTGGATCCTCAGTCTTTATAACTTTTTGTGTCACTGGTTTCTTCCTACGCACGCGCCTCCAGCCCACGAATCTTCTTCTCTTTTTCGGTTTGGGTTTCTCCTAGGGTTGGGCTTGGAATTCCATAGGTTCATCAGTGTCAGCCCAATAACCGGAAAAGCCCTCGTAAACTTCCATGTCAGCAGAATGGATAGTGATATTCTGAAGAGCTTCAGACAACTCATTCATGCTGTTAGCATATATGAAAAAAACACACAAAATTCTAAGTTAATATTTTGTAAATCGGATTTTCACATAATCACAGAATGGCAACCAGAAAAATTAAGTATTTCTAAATACTTAATTAGCTTAAATCAGTGGCTCTAATACCACCATTTTCTGTCACGGCCCCCGGCCCGGTTTTACCTGTTCCAGGAGCCTCTGGACAGAAACCCGTGGTAATTATTACGTTGGCAATGGAATTTTAACAGGATATTTTAATACTCGAAAATGCCCAATTTATTTTATTTCATAATTTGGGGATAACACCCGTAATTTAAAATAAAGGTGATTTCACTGGGAAACCCCCGTTTTACAAAAAAACATGTTTCTTTATTTTACGCAACCACTTCTTCAAGCTTGCAGTGCTACACGGCACTTTTCCTGGATCATAGCAGATCACCTGAAACATGTTTTAAAAAGGTTTTATCAGTAGGGAAATACTGGCGAGTCACTCAAGTTGCACAAAACGACACATTGTTATAATATACAGTATTAAGGGTGATTACATTGTTTCTATCAACTAATTACCCCAAATCGGTATTTGTCACTCGACTGTATCTGTGACTATGGTCAGATCACCCATTGGCTAACCCGTTGTCCAATGGTGATGAGTATCAAGTAATGTATACAAAACCCCACATACCGGCAGTAATTGAAGATTACAAAGACTTAATCCCTGTAATTATAACTTTGAAAACAAGTAGAGTTTTAAGAAAACAATTTGATAAAAAGAGAATGACTCACATTGCAAGTTTAGATGGGCAAGTTTAGATGCACACGAAAACTAGGTCAGTAACTTAATACAACTTTTACGACAACTCACGAGATCAAAACCTTCACGACGAATGACAAAGTATAGCCCAAATACGGGCAGCACTTAAACATCCATCGGATTGGTTTTTATCGATCGGACATTGAATCGTAGCAGTGATCGAGTTATCACCCTGTTATCTCGGCAGAATTTCGTGCTTGTGTGTGTGTTTTGGAGTAAACTAATGATATCTCAACGTACAAAACGAATTTTTACGTCGAACCAACGCCAAAATGTAAGTACCAAACCCCAGCTTTATATGCTGAAAATGGTCCCTGTCGCGTGGCGCGCCAAGGACACCTGGCTCCCGCGCGTGGCACGACGGGCCACTTTTAGCATAGGGTAGCCTCGTGTCTTTGTAGCTTAGGTGAGTCGACCGTTCGAAGAAATTCGCGTTTTACAACAAACTGTAAGGATAATATCAATTAGGGAATACCCCCCCCCCCCTCCCTTGAGTTTTAGGGGCCCTGATCCTAGTTCGGATTATTCTGAAAATTTTAGGGGTCATGCTATATTTCTTGGGGGTCTCAATTAGGGTTTCCTATTGGATAAAATAAAATAAGAAATAGTAATTTTAATGAGAGTGGTTACACAACCTTCAAACACTCATGTTATCTCTGAATCAGAAACTTGGAATCTTAAAACTTGCACAACGAAGCGTCAATCGATCGAACTGTCATCCGACATCCGATCGAAGTGACCTGATATGAACACTTGATTAATCTTTTTTTTGGAAAATCAATCTTTGGATCGAATGACCATTCGATCAAATGGCCATCCATACGGATGACCATCCGATCGGATGGCGATCCGTCCCAGCACACATATGTCATTCGACCGGATGACCATCCGACCGGATGGCCATCCGATCCGGTGACTGATCCGTCACTTGCACAAATCTTGTTATTCTGTCCGACGCTTATCTGTTGGAATCTAATCAGGCTAAACCTAAAGAGCTCCCTTTGATCCAATAACAGTTAAATTGTTAAGCAATCACTGTGAGTATACTCGATCCCTTTTTGTTTTAAACTTTGGGATGTAACATGTATTCTATGAAACTTGAAACTTGATACTTTTGAATCTAAACTCTATCCTATGTGAATACGATACTTGTGATTCTTGATTCTTGATTCTTTATACTATGTGAACGTTTAATCCAGAGTATGTAGTTCCGCCTTAACAATAGTAGCGCTATAGGAAGATAAACCTCCCCATTATTCTCGGGGGTATTGATAGGAGGATTCTAGTTTTCCTTGAGTCTTGGGAAAACACCTAAAGCATCGGGACACTTGGGCTATCACTTGGACTGCGAACACTAGCATGGCTGAAACTATTTTTATCATTTACATGATGGATATGAGTCTTTTAATTTATTATGCTATATACTCAAACTGGTATACTCGCCAGTACGTTTTGTACTGACTTTATTTTAATTCATGTTGCAGGCTGATAGGATGTTGTGAACCAAGACTATGCTAGGATGCTGCTTAGAAACACATCTTAGATAAAATCTAGAAACTTTGAGACAATTATGATGATTTGTATTTGATATTTGTGTTTGGTTGTGGATGCTATTAGACGATGTTGAATCAATCTAATTTATATATCGAAATATCTAGTGTTATGGAATCTCATAAACAATCTGAACACTTAGTGTCGCACCCCGATGTTTCCGCCATCGGTTGGGGTATGACAGATTGGTATCAGAGCCATAACTATAGGGAATTAGGATAAGTAGGAATGCTTGCCCTAGTCTATAGTTCTAGGAATATTGACTCTTATCTGTTGCTTAAGACTTATGCATTTTACCGTATCTGCTTCCTAGCAGCACATTTTCCTCTGTTAAACTTACATGCCTTTCCTAAGGCTGACACAATATACACTTGATACTTTCAAAACACTGTTAATCAGTGCTTGTATTTTGCATGAGATTTGCCCTCAAGTCAGGAGTGACATCCGAACCTTGATGGGAAATTTCCTTATTATATTCTAGTAGGTCTTATCTACTGATAAGTACCGACGCTATTAGGGTACGATGTTATCAAGATAGAGGTGAGACTCAGACCTTGATAACTAGTCCCACTCTTTGATTTTACGCCTCGCCAAAGTCTCAAAATTCCCAATCAATTAGGAACGTGGAATGACCAAAAGGACGAATACCGTAGGCCTAACATCGATGACGTATTTATCTAAGTAAGTCAGGACACATTGCCTCAATTCGAAGGGGGTTCGAATCACTTTGGTTAGTCACCGTTCCTCTACCTGGAACAATCTATGTTTTACGAAGCCTATATTTTATGTTATCTCGATTTTATGTGTGGTCGTAAACTTGATTCCTCGTTTATTTTGATTCCTTGTTTATTTTGAGACTTTTTACACAAGACGCACGTGTGTCCGCAATCTGAAACTCAAATCGTAATCCTTCAGCATCAAACTAAATTTATGAAGCTTATTCTATGTGGAATCTTGATCGACTATGATACTATGTGAAGCTATCTTATGAATCTATGTGTTATTGTGGTTGTGAGACACTAAACGTAACATGGCATAGAAATACGAGACAGAAGTGACATGTCTGAAACATGGTGGATACGCCACTGGTACTTCCTATATATAAGTGTTTCCGGCATGTTACCATCTTTCGTACCACGTGCCATGCGAAACTTAGTGTTTTGCAGAGCGGTGATGAGAATGTCGAACTCTAAACTATGGGAAACTACTTGTGTAATCTATGTGAAATCTATGTGTAATCTAAGAGTATTCCAGTGTGAATGTGTGGTTTTAAGTAACACAATACGAAACTTAGCCTAGCGCCGAAGACGAGGTGGACGTGGCATGTCCGAAGCATGGTGGATACGCCGCTGGTACTTCCTATATATAAGTGTTTCTGGCATGTTACCGAACCTTCGTACCACGCGCTAAGTGAAGTTCGTAGTTTTGTAGGCTCGGGTTGAAGTTGGAATCTCCTTGGTTAATCTATGTGAAGGTTTTGTGATGATGATGGAATCTAATGACATGGTTAACGAAGCATGACACTGATGACGAGACGGACATGGCATGATTGAAGCATGGTGGATACGCCGCTGGTGCTTCCTATATATAAGTGCTTTCGTCATGTTGCCGAACTTTCGTAGCACGTGCCATGCGGGTAATTCGTTGTTGGTAGACTGTGATGAGGTTGTTAACTCTAATCTAAGTAGTAATCTATGTAAATCTATTGAGTAATCTATGCAAATCTATTGGGTAATCTATGAATCTAATGGATAATTTAAGAGAATCTATTGGGCTAATCTATGTGAATCTATCGGTTTTAACCTACATGTGTATGATGATGATGATGATGAGTGTGTTGTTATGCCTGGCAATTGCGACACGTAACATGACACCGAGTACGAGGTGGAAGCGATGTGCCCGAAGCGTGGTGGATATGCCGCTGGTACTTACTATATATAAGCGTTTCTGACATGTTGCCAAACTTCGTACAACGTGCCATGCGAAGGTAGTGGGTTTGCGGTGTTGAATCTATTGAAACCTATTGAAAACTATGAAACTTGTTGGAAACTTGAATCTTTAAACTACGTGAAACTAGTTGAATCTTGAGTCTTTAATCTATCATGTGTGAATCTATACTGTGAGACTTTGTGATCTAGACTTATACGATCCTCTTGTTGGATCTTAGGATGTCTTCTCGTAAGCTATCCGACACTCTCAAGAGATCCAGGGAAAAGTCTCAGAAAAAGATGATGTCCTTCTTGGCCGATCAGATCTCCCGAGTCATGCCAAAGATCGTCTCTCAGATCCAAGGATCAAACACTCCTCCATCCTCTGTAGAATCGAAAGGCGAGAAGCTAAAGCCTACAAAGTTCAACTACAAACATTTCATCTCTTGCAACCCTAAGCCTTTCACGGGCAGTGATGGAGTGACTGCTATGCTCGAGTGGTTTGACAGCATCGAGGTTACCTTCATTAACAGTGAGTGCCCTGAACACTGGAAGACTAGGAGTGCAACGGGAATGTTTCACGGCAGAGCTCTAGAGTGGTGGTCAAATGAGAGAAACATCCGTTCTAATGATTAAGCCTATGCTCTTCCATGGGCTGAGGTACGTGAGCTAATGATGCTTGAGTTCTGCCCTCCCCATGAACAACTGAAGCTTGAAGAAGAATTATGGCACTTGAAGCAGATTGGAGTTGATAATCTGGCTGATACTACTCGTTTCAAGCAGCTCAGCTTGATCGTTCCTCACTTGGTTTCTACTCCTAAGCGTATGATAACCAAGTACATCAATGGTCTACCTCCTGCTATGCGTGATTCTATTGAAGCAGCTCAGCTCGAAACTATTGAGGAAGTCTACTGTCTTGCAGCTAGTCTCAACAATAACCGCGTTCGTGATAAGGAGTTTGCTAACCCTGCTCCCTCTAAGTCTGCACATCAAGTTACCCAACAGCCTGGTGTTAACAAGAACAAGAAGAGAAAGTCTCATTGCACAGGATGCAATGCTATTGTTCCTGCTGCAAACCCTGCTGCTAAACCTGCTCCTGCTGCTGCTGTTCCGAACACTGTTACTCCCGAAGTCAAGAGGCAGTACACTGGGCCTCATCCCAAGTGTGCAACTTGTAACTTTCATCATCCTGTTGCTTCTGCATGTCGTTTGTGTACCAACTGCAATCGCTATGGTCACATGACTCCTTATTGTCATCAAGCTAACCCTGCACAACCAGCTCAGTAAGCCCCAGCTCAGGCAGCCCTACCAGCTCTCCCAGCTCCTCAGCAGAATCCTAAGCCAGTCAATGTTGTTCGTGCATGCTACAAGTGTGGAGATACTACTCACCTCCGTAATCAATGTCCTTAGCTGAACCAGGACCAACAGCCAGCCGCTCGTGGACGAGCGTTCAATCTTAATGCTAATCAGACTCGTAACGACAATGACGTCGTTAATGGTACGTTTCTAGTCAATAACCTTTACGCTTCAGTACTATTTGATACTGGTGTCGATAGAAGTTTTGTGTCTGTAGAATTTGAATCTTTGTTAAACTGTGCATGCTCTAAGTTACCTAAGTCGTTTTCGGTGAAGATTGCCGATGGTAAGTCGATTCTATTCTAAGTGGTTGTTCCTTGACTCTTAACGACCACGTATTTACTATTTACCTAATACCCATGCAATTGGGTAGTTTTGATGTCATTATCGGCATGGATTGGTTGCGTAGGAATCATGCCGAGATTGCTTGTCACGAGAAGTTTGTTCGTTTACCACTTCCGTCCGGTGATATTTTGCATGTCTATGGAGACCGACCCTCAAAAGGACTAAGGTTGATGTCATGCACTCAAGCGGACAGATGCTTACGTAAATAGAACTTTGCCTTCTTGGCCCATGTGGTGGAACAAAAGGGCAAGGGGAAGAACATAAGCGACATTCCAGTAGTGTGTGATTTCCCTGATGTCTTTCCTAAAGATCTTCCTGGTCTTCCTCCTCCTAGATCTGTTGACTTTCGTATCGATCTCATACCTGGTGCGACTCCTGTCGCCAAGGCTCCTTACCGACTTGCACCTTCCGAGATGCAAGAGCTATCCAGCCAACTTTAGGAACTACTTGACAAAGGATTTATACGTCCAAGTACCTCCCTATGGGGTACTCCTGTGTTATTCGTCAAGAAGAAAGATGGTTCGTTTCGTATGTGTATCGACTACCGTGAACTTAATAAGCTTACTGATAAAAATCGTTATCCTCTTCCTCGTATTGATGATCTAATTGACCAACTACAAGGTGTGTCCTGCTTCTCAAAGATCGATCTTTGTTCTGGTTATCATCAGCTCCGTGTTCTCGAAGATGATGTACCAAAAACTGTTTTTCGTACTCGCTATGGACACTATCATTTACGCTTGATGCTTGAACTTCTCCGTGGTGAGCGTTTGTATGCTAAATTTTCTAAGTGTGAGTTTTGGATTAATGAAGTGCAATTTCTTGGTCACGTTGTTAGTAAGCAAGGTATTCATGTTGACCCGTCTAAAATCGAAGCAATAAAGAATTGAAGTACGCCTAAATCTGCATCTGAGATTTGTTCCTTTCTAGGATTGGCAGGTTATTACCGCCGATTCATCTCCGATTTTTCTAAGATCGCCATTCCTCTCACTTCGTTGACTCAAAAAGAGAAACCTTTTGCTTGGGGTCCCGAGCAAGAGGAATCTTTTCGGACTCTTAAGACCCTTTTGTGTAACGCTCATGTTCTTACTCTCCCTGATGGGAATGGCGATTTCGTGGTATATTGTGATGCCTCGAACCGTGGGTTGGGCTGTGTGCTCATGCAGCGGGAGAAGGTTATTCTTATGCCTCTCGTCAACTCAAAGTGCATGAGAAAAAACTATAATACTCACGATCTGGAGCTTGGTGCAGTTGTGTTTGCATTAAAGACCTGGCGCACTACCTGTATGGTACTAAGTGTGTGGTTTTCACTGACCATAAGAGCCTTCAACATATCTTTGACCAAAAGGAACTGAACATGCGACAGAGACGTTGGATGGAATTGCTTAACGACCACGACTGCGAAATTCGCTATCATCCTGGCAAGGCGAATGTAGTGGCCGACGCTCTTAGTTGTAAAACTCATGTTAATGCTATTCGTATCTCTAGTGATCTCCATGCGTGTATTCGTGAAGCTCAGTATTCGTCAGCTAATGAAGGTATTCTATTCGTTGAAATACGCGGTGCTACTGTGGATCAACTCGAAACTAAATCTGATGGACTCCAATATTATCTCAATCACATCTAGGTACCGGATCGCGATAAACTCCATGAACTCTTTATGAATGAGGCTCACAAATACCGTTACTCTATTCATCCAGGTGCTGATAAGATGTACCATGATTTGCGTATGACTTATTGGTGGCTTGGTATGAAGAAGGACATTGCTGCTTACGTCTCGAAATGCCTTACTTGTACAAAGGTTAAGGCTGAACATCAGTGTCCCACAGGACTCTTAGAACAACTGGAAATCCCTGTCTGGAAATGGGATAGCATTGCTATGGACTTTATTACCAAGCTACCCCGTACACCTTCTGGTCACGATAGTATCTGGGTGATCGTTTGACCAATCCGCCCACTTCCTTCCGATTCGTGAAGATTATAAAGTGGAGAAGCTTGCTCGAATCTATACTGATGAGATTATATGCCGCCATGGCATACCTATTGACATAATCTCTGACCGTGATGATCGTTTCCCTTCACGTCTTTGGCAAACTTTTCAATCCGCTATGGGTTCTCATTTGAATCTTAGCCCGGCCTTTCATCCTCAAACGGATGGACAGACCGAGCGCACTATTCAAACCCTAGAGGATATGTTCCGTTCTTGTGTCATCGACTTTAGTGGTAACTGGGATGTACATTTACCATTGATTGAGTTCTCGTACAACAACAACTATCATTCCAGTATTCAGATGGCTCCTTTCGAAGCTTTGTATGGTCGCAAGTGCTGATCTCCTCTCAGCTGGCATGAGTTTGGTGAGAAGCAATTTACTGGCCCTAAAATCATTCAAGAGACAACGGATAAGATTCTTCAGATCCGTGATAACTTGATCAAGGCTAGGAGCAGACAAAGGAGCTATGCTGATAAAAGGCACAAGCCTCTGGAATTTGATGTTGGTGATCGAGTAGGTATCTCCCTGGAAGGGAGTAGTGCGTTTTGGCAAGAAAGGAAAGCTCGCTCCTCGCTAAGTGGGTCCTTTCGCAATACTCGAAAGGATTGGCAAGGTGGCGTACAAACTCGACCTGCCACCAGAACTAAACAATGTGCATCCAGTGTCCCACGTGTCTAATCTACATAAATGCCTAGCTGACGTGGAACTTCAGGTTCCCCTCGAAGACTTGCAAATAAATGAGGCTTTACACATTGTGGAGAAACCGGTCGAGATCATGGACCAGAGTGCCAAGCGACTGAGGCGCAGAAAAATTCCCATTGTCAAGGTTCGATGGGAAGGAAAGCGTGGCGCTGAATTTACTTGGGAACTTAAAAGTGAGATGAAGACCAAGTATCCGCAGCTCTTCGAGTAGTCTTCTTCCTAGATTTCGGGGATGAAATCTCCTAAAGGATGGGAGACTGTAATGCCTGCATCCCTGAACTTTTAGCTATTGTCAATTTTAGTCCCTAAACTATGTGATTCTTGATACTTTTGATACTTTGAATCTTTATGATATGATGCTTGATTCTTAATACTAGATTCTTGACACTTGAATCTTGATTCTTGATATTTAACACTATGAGACTTGATCCTTAATACTATGAGGCTATGATTTTTGATTCTTGATACTTGATACTTGGAAGCTAGATTCGTGATTCTTGATACTTGATACTTGGAAGCTAGATTCTTGATTCTTGATACTTGGAAGCTAGATACTTAATTCTTGATACTTTGGTGCTTGACTCTTGAGACTCGTGTAACTTGAGACTTGGTTGAACGAGAGACTGGAGACTTGTCACTGGCGGAAACTATGAAACTTGGGAACTTTTGTGTTAATGATATAATCTAGTTATGTGATACTATTACACAATGATACGCAACGCTTAACCTAACTCACAAAACGAACCAAAGACGGAAAGTGGGAAGGATGGGATTGACCGAATGGCAATCCGATCGGATGACCATCTGATCGGAGGGCCACTCGATCGAAGTGCCATCCGATCCGCTGCACACCGTCTTAATCTTCAATCTTACACCATAAATAGGACCTGTCATATCATTCTTCACTGATGTGACAGCCTCCTTCGACCAGACGCACGCTCTCTCATATTTCTTCCATTTCCCAACGATTTCGGTATGTCTTACACTAGATTCTTGTATATCTTTGATCTATACACTATTCTCTACATGATTCTTCTTTAAAATCACACATTTCGTCGTGAAATCTCTGAGATTTGAGCTCTTGAGGGTGATGTCATCATGGCGGTTTGTACAAACTGTTGTGTGATGTCATTCAAGTCAAGATCTAGCTCAGATCTAAGAAATTTCATGAGTCTTTACACCAAATCTGTACTAAATCTAGACTTTTCAGCTAAAACTCATGTTTTCTTCATCTTTTCTTGAACTTTTACTTAAAACGGTGAAATCTGGATCCAAACGGGTTGTAGACTTGGTGATTAGTCTAGAGTCAGCTTGGAAATGGATTATCGCAGCAGAAGACGACCGGATTACGGATCCCGACATGAACACTGTCAAGAACGGACGCCTGATCGGACGGGGTGATTCCCATCCAATCAGACCGGCTGAACACTGATGTGTTTACCGTTGCCTCGATACGTACCGTGCCTTCATCGTTAAACCCGAAACTTAGAAATTTTACAAGGTTGCAAAAAAGGAAACAAGACCACTGCGATCGAATGGTAATCCGATCGGACTGCCGTCCGATCGAACAGTCCGATCAAGGTGACATGTGACTGACAACCTTCAAACATTCATGTTATCTCTGAATCGGAAACTTTGAATCTTAAAACTTGCACAACAAAGAGTCAATCGATCGAACTGTCATCCGATCGGATGTGACCTGATATGAACACTTGATTAATCTTTTTTTGGAAAATCAATCTTTGGATCGAATGACCATTCGATTGAATGGCCATCCGTACGGATGACCATCTGATCAGATGGCGATCCGTCCCAGCACACATATGTCATTCGACCGGATGACCATCCGACCGGATGGCCATCCGATCCGGTGACCAATCCGTCACTTGCACAAATCTTGTGATTCTGTCTGACGCTTATCTGTTGTAATCTAATCAGGCTAAACCTAAAGAGCTCCCTTTGATCCAATAACAGTTAAACTGTTAAGCAATCATTGTGAGTATACTCGATCCCTTTTTATTTTAAACTTTGGGATGTAACATGTATTCTATGAAACTTGAAATTTGATACTTTTGAATCTAAACTCTATCCTATGTGAATGCGATACTTGTGATTCTTGATTCTTTATGCTATGTGAACGTTTAATCCAGAGTGTGTAGTTCCGCCTTAACAATAGTAGCGCTATAGGAAGATACACCTCCCCATTATTCTTGGGGGTATTGTTAGGAGGATTCTAGTTTTCCTTGATTCTTGGGAAAATACCTAAAGCATCGGGACACTTGGGCTATCACTTGGACTGCGAACACTAGCATGGCTGACACTATTTTTATCATTTACATGATGGATATGAGTCTTTTAATCTATTATGCTATATACTCAAACTGGTATACTCGCCAGCACGTTTTGTACTAACTTTATTTTAATACATGTTGCAGGCTGATAGGATGCTGTGAACCAAGAATATGCTAGGATGCTGCTTAGAAACACATCTTAGATAAAATCTAGAAACTTTGAGACAATTATAATGATTTGTATTTGATATTTGTGTTTTGTTGTGGATGTTATTAGACGATGTTGAATCAATCTAATTTATATATCGAAATATCTAGTACTATGGAATCTCATGAACAATCTGAACGCTTAGTGCCGCACCCCGATGTTTCTGCCATCGGTTGGGGTGTGACAATCCGGACTAGTCTGGTGCACATGACCTCACCCCTCCAAATCATTCCACCTCATCACCCCCGATGCATGCCCTTGTACAATTTGTGAAGTCAAAGAGGAGCGATGTAGATGCTCTTAGTGAAAAGGGGACTCGACCAAGAGTTTTTTTAGCTAGCCCCTAGGGTTCCAATGCTAGTGGTGATGAAGAACCAAGTGGGAATGAAGATGGGTCTAAGGCAGACCAATGGTGATGACAGAAGTTGAGAGGTGACAATGGGCACTTGTTTCTTTGGCAATGGCAATGACGTGTTGATGATTGGAACATGCGACCAAGATGATGGGTATGAGATGCAACGATAGAGACGATGTTAATTCGAGTAGGTTGATAGGTGGTTATGGTTCAAGAGGTGGCAGGGTGAATTTAATTGGGTTCTATTAGAACCTGACATTCTAGCGACCACCAACCAAAACGGCGAAAGAAACAGATTCCGGTGAAGGCTAGTGTTTTGGCGAAGATCCAGTAAGTTATTTTTTGCCTCCATGTTCCTTTTTGGCTTAGATCGGCAATCAATGAGTGATCTCTAATCGGATGTTCGATAGAATTGGAGACAATCTTGGAAGCAAATTTCATAGCATCGTTGTACCTGGGTTTGTGTGACATTTGTGCCTTTACAACCAGTAAACAATTCTGAACAATTTCAAATATAATGAAATCTTGTGTTTCATTCCCGAGAATTGTATAATTACATGTGACATTCACACATTTTAGTCCATGTACAATTTCAACCCCTCAAAATTTTTCTGGAAGTTATACGTAAACTATTACGTAAACGAAATCATTTTAATGCAAAGTACACTCCGGAACAATGACATAAGCTAAAAATACCTTAAATACCCTTTACATAACTTAGAAATAAGTTTTGAAGGGTTCGGTATGGCAAAAACATGCTTATTCAAGCTCAAGGACTATTTGCGACAAACTGCGAAAGTCTGCTGATTAGCGTATTTCTTAATATGGAACACGTACGCACATCCAAAAATTTTTTTAATCATTAAAATCTTGTATTTTAATGATAAGAATTCAAAAATATCATTCGTTACGCAATTTCGGTCGTTTTCCCGTTCGTTAAAGCGTTCGTCGTAATTAAACGAAAACGCGACCGTACAACTGAACAAACCGACATCCATGACATTTTTGGACATAATTCAAGTCCCTTATGCTTTAACATCCTTATAAATCCTAAAACTTGGGTTAACGGGGGTTAATCGCGTCAAAAACACCTTAAACATGCTGCAGGGACCATTTTTGCCATTTTCTGAAAGTGAGCCTGGACTGGCTGGGCGCGACAGACCAGACCCCTCTAGGTCACGGGGCACGAGAGAACCTACTGGGCAGATTGTTTATTCAGCTGCACATCTTGTTTTGCAGCCGTTGTTTTGCATACTTGGTGACCAAGTTTGTGTGATGAACAAGGCTTTTAATCCGATCCAAACACTTGTTTTAATCTTGTGAATCCTTGGGCAACACACAAGCCACTTGTCATAATCCTACACATCCAAGAATACTATAAATAGCCATGCCATTTCACTTCATCTTTGCTCATTCCATTCTCTTCTCATCTCCCACTTACTTGGAGCTTGCTTCCATACTTTGGAGGCCTCCCACCTGAGATCTTAAGTGTTTCCAAACACAAGTAAGTTCTCATCCTAGTCTATTTTAATTCTTTTAGCTATTTTAAGCTAAAAGTCAAACAGTTTGACTTACTATATGACTTTCGGTTTTGACCATGATTTGGTCAAGTCAAAGTTCAATCGAACTTTGCAACGTGATTGTAATCACGAAGGTTATAATCCCTTGCGATTATACCTACTGATTACCACGTTTACTAGTCGAAGTGACGAGTCAAAGTTTCGGTCAAAAATGCGCATTTTGTGCATTTTACGACGGAACTATTTTCGGGTATCAAAACACTAAGTTTTGATACCAAATCAGTTTTGCAACTTTGTTAAACATGTTTTGACATGTTTAACTCGTCACTTCTAGTTTAGTGCTTATTTAGGGTCGTAAGTTGAGCGGTTTGACCACCGCTTTGACTTTTGAATCCGACCCGTTTGGTCAATCTTAGAATCCGACCAAACACATATTTGTGACCATAGTTGTATAGGGAATAACCTACTGAGGTTATACCTTATGGTCACTTCGTTTGGTTAGTTATATGACAAGTCGTTCATATGCCCTTTAAAAATGACCAAAATGCCCTTTTTGCGCATACACCCGTTTTAAGCATAAGTAATCAATTTTTTCACATATAAACTGATGTAATAACATTTTCAAACATTTATGGGCATTTAAGACTTATCATAGGACATGTTAAAGCATTCGAACACGCGTTTACACAAACGACACGTTAAAGTAGCGTAAACTACCTTAACGAATCGTAACGGGTCAAAAGCACTTAGGATTCATTCCAAATCAGAATGCTGAGTTTGTTAAACCATTTCATATGAGTTCCAACACTCATATGGTTTACAAAACCTCATTCTATCCGATTCCCCCGATTATGTCCCGTACTTTAACATAGTTACCCAATGTTAGGACACACTTGATTCCTTGATCTCTTGGGCTTTGTTTACACATTCATACAAGGATTATACGCAATCCCAAGTGAGTACATACAAGGCTTAGGTGTTACAGTTTGGGCTTCGATTCTCGGTGACACTTCCTTATATGTTTGGCCAGTGAGTTTTCATTCATGTTCCATCTAATTGTACAGCTGTAAACACAGGTTTATGCTTCATTATTTGAAATGTAGTTTCATTGTTAATTGTCGTCTTTTGTTGTAATTGCTTTGTTTACTGTACTCGTTAACCCCTAAGCCTGGTTACTATTGATACGCCCTTGCCATGTGACAAGGGGCTCGACCAGACGGGGTAGGGTGGGTATGGCATGGCGGGGGAAACGACGTGGGGTGGTGTTGGTGGTGGGCCCATGTCAATGGTATGCCCGTTCAAAGAGAAAAAAAATATATTTAATTTTCAACTCAAAATTATATATACCATCTACCCCATTCACATTTTTTATATCAAACACTCTCTTCCAACCCTCTTTTTTCCCACTTCTCTTTACATTTGATAAAACTTCAAACACTTTTACAAAATCATGTTTCCTTGGGGCAACATAGACCCGGACAATCCATACCGAAATATACTGAATACTCCTAGCACACCAACTACCCCCAACACACTTAATTCTCAACCCAACAACTACCTCTTCATTGGTGTTATCGGTCGAGCGTTGTTCCATTTTTTGAGTCACCACAAGCCGTAACGTGTAACTTTTATTACCATTACCAACTAAACACCGAGGTTCAAAAACCAATATACTCGAAAATCAACCCGATATGGTTTAACCAACACAAGCGGGTCCATCGCAAGAAAAACAAAAAAGAAAGCGTAGAAAGAAGGCGAAGACGCCCCACCCGTTGAAAGATTAGCTGGGAGGTGGACGTCTGCGGAGAAGAACTCTTTGACTCGCGCTTGGGTCGACATCTTGGAGGACCTGGCAACTGGTATTATTTATAGTTTCATATTTATACTATGTTTTTATATGTTACCTTTTTTATAAGTTATGTTTTTTTACATGTTACATTTTTTAACATGTTGCATTTTTTAAATGTTACATTTTTTTAGTATGTTACATTTTTTATATGTGATGTTTTTTTAAAATGTTACATTTTTATATATTGTGTAGGTTTGTTAATATATTAATTAGGTTTCTTAATATACTCTAAAAAAACTGACTTTTGGAAGTGAAAGTCCGCGTAGATCCTGTTTCAGTCTCGGTTTGGTAAATAATATAGTAATGGGTGAATTTGAGCCATAAACAAACTAATAAACAATAGAAATAAAAGATATTTTCATTGATTTGGATAAAAGAAATACAAAGATAATCATCCAGCCCGGGTGAAATCCCCAGGGGTGGTGGCTCACAAATGCACACCTTACAAGTGAGGTCTAGCATTCTATTTATAGTCCCTGAGCCTTGTTCTCCAAGCAAGTCGTCCCCTGCTTGGAAAACCTCCTAAAGGCCGCTATAACATACTATTACAAATAAACTGGCTACCTCACAAAAAGAATAACATGGTTAATAAGGTCGCCTTAATTGATAACATCATTCTAATTTGACCCAATAATAATCACCTGAGAATGATGCTTTCAATTTTTCATTTTATCTTCAAAAGTGCATCTGAATGTGTATTCGAATCTTCTCAAATCCACTAAATACTCAACGTCTTTTATTGTCGTTTCCCCTACAAATATAGCTCCTCCTAATTATTTCAAGATTAAACTCAAATAGTTACTTTCACTATGTGTAAGCTTTGTGCCCACTTATCAGCTTCATTAAAAAAGATATCTTCAACACAATTGATCATCTCTACCGGAAGCTTTATGCCCAATTGATCATCTCTACTATAATTGGCATGTGATCAAAGTTTGAACCGCCAATGATCGAATTAGAATATCAGCTTCATTAAAAAAGATATCTTCAACACAATCAGATTATAATTTAGTTCCAGATCCACTGTAAGCTTTATGCCCAATTGATCATCTCTACTATAACTGGCATGTGATAAAAGTTCGAACCGCCAATGATCGAATTAGAATATCAGCTTCATTACAAAAATATCTTCAACACAGTCAAATTATAAGTTAGCTCCTGATCCACTATTAAAGTCGCCAAAATTCTTTTGAACTTCCGTTCAACGAACAACTAAAGTCACCAAAAAAATAAGATCATTGGCCCGAATGATCGCAAAGTCACCAAAACAATTATTTTGAACTTTCGTTCATAATAAAGTTGCCATTCAATTCCAACATCGCTAGAAACAATTAAAGTGGTTGTCCAACAAAATTTTGCACAGGTTCGTTAGTTTTGAACTTCCGTTCCTATGAATGCAAAGTCACCGGATCTTGAATTTTGCTATGCCCAACAACATATATTTATATCTTGAGAAGTATCATGGAATTTCAATCCATGCGTGGCCTAAAAAATAACATAATTAGTCCATCATCAGCGGAGCCCAACATTCAATCAAAGCCCAAGAAAAATACATGGTGATTCATGGCCTACGTAAATTATAGGGTAAATTACACTTTCCGTTCTTTATGTTTGTATCAGACTGACTACAATGGATAGTCTTAAACTTCAATAATTACAGTGACTATCGTTTTTTGTAAAACCCATTACACCCTACATCCTTTACCACTATCTTGGTTAAAATTTTCAGTTAAATCCTGTCACAGAAGAGTAGTTTAGTCTTTTTATCAATTTAATTAAATTAAAATTTAGAACAAAGCTTTAATATTTACCCTCACCCCCTCCCTCTCTCTCTCAACTTACACTCCCCCCTCAACCCTCTTTAAATCCTCTGGAAATAAAACCACCGCCTCTGCCGTTCAAAAAAAAAAAAAAAAACCACCGCCTTTGACCACCAAAACCATCGCCTTTGACCACCGCTAGCCACCACCAAATCTAGCTGACATATCCAAAACCGACAGCCACTACCAAACACCACCAAATTTAGCTCAAATCTAACAACCACCGTCTGTAACCACCACCAGTCACCCCCAAATCTAGCTCACAAATCGGACAACCATTGCGCCACCCACACCTGACCCGACCACCATCAACTTGGTCTTCATCTTCGAATGAAACCCTAACCCTCAAATATTCAACAACTCTGGTGGTGATAGGATTTCAAGGATCTAGCGGCGATGATGTTGTAGGTTATTAGGGTTTCAAGAGAGAGAGAGAGAGAGAGAGAGAGAGAGAGAGAGGTGGAGAGGGCGAAATCTCGTGATGTTGCAGGTTATTAGGGTTTAACGCCGGCGATGCTGCAGGTTATCTGATGGATTAATATCTGATGGTTTTTTTTTCAGAGAGTTTAGAGAGACTTGAGGGGGAAAGAGCGAGTTGAGAGAGAGAGAGAGAAGGGGAGGAGGCGAAATCTGTACGTACCGAAATCTCCATGAACTACACTCATTTTGCCTAAAGACTTCTAAAATATGAGTTACAATTTAGGGTTCGTGTTTGTATTTTAAGGGAAGAATAAAAGAAACTATTTAAATGTATCTTGAGAATGAAACCGGAAAATTCAAGTGTTGTTGGTGCATGTGTCTGTCGACTTCGTCTTGTATCGAGTCATGTACTAGAATTGATAGTCCTAGACGTATAGAACGAAAAACAGGAAACGGAGCTGAACTGGCCAGTCCATGTGGAGTGGCATGTGTCCAGTTCATGTGAAGTGGGTTGTGTCCAGTCCATGTGGAGTGGCATGGGTCCAGTCCATGTGAAGTGGAGTGTCCAGTCCATGTGGAGTGGAGCTCCCTATAAATAGGTCATGTTGTCATTTCATTTGTAACTTTCTCTATTCCAGCAGCGAAGCTCTGCTGAAGTGTCTACAGGTCTGTAAACTTGTCAAATCAATAAACAAGACGGTTAAACTACTTTCTAGTGCAAATCAAGCTGAACCGACACCGAAACGTCTGATTCCGCCTCTCGTTTTGGTCAAAAACTCTTCTGATCGACTCGTTAGGTCGTTTCTCGATCCTACAAGTGGTATCAGAGCTCAGGAGGAAGAGTTCATACCGATTCAGCTTGTTTTCACCGAAAAATTATGTTTCTACTCCATTCTTCACGTTTTTTTTTTCAAAATTAAACTAGATTTTCTGGATAAAATGGCTTGATTTTGAAGTATATTGTGCGAAATTATGTTTTAAATAATCCGTGAAAGAATCAGATCTTAAAACAGATTAAAATGTAATCAATTTGTTCAAAAACCGACCTATCAGTTCGTATCAGTGCCAAATTGCATGAACAGGACATTTGAACTCAGATCTACGACTATTCTGTGGACGATATTGAATGTAAAACACCTCATTGTGATCGGAATTTGATTTAGAGCAAGTCTAGGATATCAATTTTTTCGAAAATCAATCTTAAACCTGCTTAATTGGACAAAAAGGACCAGATCGTTTGAAGTGTATTGTTCAGTTCGCATGGAGTGAATCACTCAGTTCACACGAAGTGTGTTTTTCAGATCACACGAAGTGGTTTCTGTCAATCCGTTTGAAATTCTGTCAGTTCGTTTGGTTTGTGTCTTCAGTTCATACGAAGTGCAATTCCAGATCGCACGTGGTGTTTGTCAGGTCATTTGAAAGTTAGTCAAACCACTCAAAAACTTATCAGCCCATGTGATTAATATCATTGTCCAAGGGATCGGTCCAATCAACTGTTGATTTGTGTTGTTGGTTCATGATTGCAGTTTGCATGTGTTGATTGAAGCCCAAGTCTTTTATCGGTCCAATAAATCATTAATTGCAATCGATCCAATGACAGCCCACTAATTCAGACGGTCCATTAAATGTCAATGTACATGTGATCTTTGGTCCAATGAGAATTTAGAGGCCAATTAAAGTTGTCAGCCCACTGAATCATCGGCCCAATCAAATTGAAGATACAATAAAACTTGTCGACTATTATCAGTTTGCATGTGAACAAGTGGTGCGGCCCAATCATATATCAATGGCCCATGTGACTTTATAAGTGATTTGTCAAACATCGGATACTAGTCCGAGCGAATTCCCACCTGATCCGTTGTCACCTGATTTTTGCCATTCAATCGGATATTCATCTGATTCAATTGTTTGATAAGTGTTTAAGCTAATCATTTTTGTTTGATTGTCTACAGGTGATTACAGGTATCTACAGGTGTTTCACTAAGTGAACCAGTTCGTTTGAAAGCTTGTGTGAGTAATCTTTCGATACCAAATCATGGAAGAGGAATTTTATAACGCCTTTGCTACCCCGATTACTGTTACACAGCAGACAATGTTGGAAATTGAAACGGGGACTATGCAAAAACCACCTAAGCTCATGAACATTGAAGAGTATAAAGGTTGGGAAGGATGATTTGAAAACTGGGTTCAAGCAAATTATTTGGATGCTTGGGAATGTGTCGAAACGAAATATGTTAGACCGACGAATGATGATGAAGAGGAGGTTGCAATTAAAGATATGAGTGCTGATGATAAAAGGAAATACAAAAATGAAAAAATGATGTTAAGCCTTCTACAACAAGCTGTGAAAGAAGATATTTTGGTTTTATTGCAACATAATGGAAGTGCTTATTCGATTTGGAAAGCATTAAGATCGAAGTTTGTTGGAAGCCAAGAGATGGTCAAGAACAAAAAGTCACTTTTGAAGAAAGAGTTTGATCTGTTTCGTGGTTTGAAAAATGAAAGCACAAAGCAAATCATTGAAAGATATTGCAATCTATTAGCTAACATGAAGAGACTGAGCATCAATAAAGATAATGAAGAGTTGATTGAAAAGCTAGCTGATGCATTGCCACACGAGACTTGGGGCACATATCTCATGATGTTAAGGAACAAGAAAGGGTTTAGCAGTCTAACACTGAGCAAGTTCATTGAAAAGATTGAGACTCAGGAGATGGAACAGAGAAAGGTCTTAAGAATGAAAGAGTTTGATGGTGAACAAGACATTGGGCTTTATTACAAAGTTGGGTTGAATGATAAAACCACCAACATGTCACCAAAGATTGAAACTGCTTTCAATGCTAAGAGTTCATCTGGAAGTTCATCCAATGGATCAAACAGCAACACAAGTTTTCATCATATCCATCTTTTGATCCGAACATTTCAGCAACCAAGAATGGCAAGAAGATACAATGCAACATTGTATTGAATCTTGAAAATGATCAGGGTTATTCTGAAGAAGTTGCGAAAAGTCACATGTCTTTGTTGGGAACCGTGTTAGAGTCCTATGGAAGTTTAGTGGCAGGTCGGATCGGGAATTCAATGTTGACAAAAGAAGATTACGATCAAATAGATGCTGAAGAGATGGAATTAATGGATATAAAATGGTGTATGGCTAGTGTGTTGAGGAGAGCAGAAAAGTTTAAGCAAATTACGAGAAGATATGATTACCGTGATGCATGTGTTTCTAATTTAGGTTTTGATAAATCTAAAGTTACTTGTTTTCGTTGCAGGGAAAAAGGACACTTCAAGAGGGAGTGCACAAATCGCGAAGCAAGTGGAGCTCAAAATCCGTTCAACAACAATGATTACTACCAGAAGGCCATTTATCATCAAGTTGCTCAACAACAAGAACCACAAGTGGCACATGGTAGAAAAGTAATAGAGGAGTCTTCAAAGAGAGCATGTTTGGTGAATCAAGAAGATTTCAGTTAGGACAAATATATTTCAGCCGACAATAAAGCATGCCTAATCAATCAAGATGATGAAAAGTTGCCAGAAGGTTTTAGCTGGGCAAATTTCAATTGGGATGATTATGATCCAAATAAAACTTCAAATCACAAAGCTTTTGTTGCTCGAGTCGAAGAAGATAGTGATGATGATAATGATTATTATGCAAAAAGAATGGCAGCTCATTTGAAAATGATGGCAGAAAGTGATAGTGAAGACGAAAAAGCTAAAAAGAAAAAGAAAAAGGTCAAAACACCAGTCAGCAGTGATGATGAAGATGTTCATGTGATAAGGAAAAAGGTGAAAGACATTCCAGAATTCAAAGTTGATGCAGAAGCTGAAGCTAAAAATGTTCCGGTGATTTGCGAAAATTGTGAAATTATAAAGAAGAAAAACAGTGAATTGATTAACAACATGAACAGGCTGAAAGAATCATATGATGTTCTGAACAAAGCAATGAATCAATACAATCAATCCAGTGAAGAACAAGCAACAGCAATGAAAACACTTCAAGGAGCTTTCATGACGAAGCAGAAAGTTGTTAACAATTACATCGAGAAGTGTGCTGTGCTGGAGCAGAAACTGGAAACACAAAGAATTGAAACTGAAAGAGTTAATCGTTTATTGAAATGTTACTCATGTACTTCTTATGTCATTGACAGGATTTATCCTACTGTGGAAGGCATGAAGGCATTTGAGGATGATGAAGTAACTGAAGAACAGAAGGTATCTGAAGAAAAGACTTCTAAAAAGAAGAAAGAAAAGAAGAAGGATACTGAAGTGAAAGATTCTGGTAAGAAACACAGTGCCAGTTACAACAAGTGTCCACCCCCGCTTGAAAATGGATATTCTCCACGAAATCCAAATTCAGAAATAGTAAAAAAGGCAACAAACTTACAGTGGGAGTCGGAGTCTTCAGTTAACCTGCCAGAAAATATTGATGTTACGTTTACATCGTCTGACACTGATCAATAATCTCAATTGATGAAGAAAGTCGTGGATCATGTGTTAGATAACGATGAAACTGAGGAGTCAAAGTCGGAGTCTATGTCAGAGTTAAAGTCTGAGTCCAGCACTCCGAGTCAAACCGTCAAACATGGCAAAAGAGTTTACAATAAAGATTTCTTGTTATCAAAATCTAATTTGAATGATGAAACATTTAAAGTGGCTTATACTTTGAATGATTCTGACAAATTATATTCTGATGAGGAATTTCCAATAAGAGGTGTTAAACCAGAAATGATAAAAAAGGTTTTCAAACTAACAGAAATCAATATTTCTGAAATAAAAGATGAAAATCTTAATGATAAACCTAAAAATTACACCTCAAGAATTCAACAAAGACAAAATAAGAAAAAGGGTTACAGTTCTGGTTCTGGTTATCGAAAGAAACCAAACCATAACGGTAACTTCAAAAAGAAAGGTCTTGGATTTATTCCAACATAAAATTATAAAAATGGAAAATATGTTCAAGATTTTAAATCAAAAATGATATTTTTTTCAGGTATATCAACTGAAGAAGAAAAGGAGAAATTGTTCATGAATCAGTCAAACAAAGATTTCCTTGCGAAGAAGCAAGAAGAAATGAAGACTGCTGATCAGAAGAAGGAAACTCGTACCTGTTTTAAATGTGGAAAAAGTGGTCATATTGCCATGAACTATTCACAGGCAAAACAAATCAAACAGGGAGTTTCTAAACTGAAAGAAAAAGTGATTGAGTTTGAACCACCAATTGAGAGAACTAAACTTTTCAAAAATTCAACTTTTGAAATTGATGAATGTTCAAACAGGTTTTACAAGAGAAGGGCAAACCTTGACAACCAGAAATGGGTTGTTAAGAAGTCTGATGATAGTTCTAGAAATGATTCTGATTCGTCAAAATCAGAGGAGCTATCTTCTGGCGATGAATCTGACTCCACAAAGTTTGATGAGCCACATGTTGAGAAAAAGGGTGAAAACTCAGTACCGACTGTGGATGATGTGAATTTTCCACCACTTCGAGCTGAAAATTTTAAGAAGAAAATTGGTAAAGTAGAAATTTCAAATCAATTTTATTCTGATAAAAAGGAATTTGATATTGAAAAAGCTTTCAACCCCACAGTTCACAACATTTTTGGAAAAATGGTTGATGGGAAGGTGAAAGGGGTAAAAGAATTTTTTGAGAAAAAATTGAAGAAACCAGGTAAAGTTGTGTCATCCCAGGTTTGTGACTGGGATGGTACCTATTATGAACAGTAAGAATCTGGACTTGTCGTAGCTTCCAGTGTAACAACTCTCATCAAAAGTCATATTTATTCCATTAATTTGACTAATAGGAAACCCTAATTGAGAAACCCAAGTGATTTTACATAATCCCTAAAATTTTCAGAATAGTTGGAATCAGGATTAGGGCCCCTAAAACTCAGGGGGGGGGGGGTAAAACCCTAGTTACGATTATCTTTATAAAACGCTGTCAAATTGGAAAATTCATGCACGTCGACTCACCTGAGCTAGTTGGACACGTGCCTACCCTACCCTAAAAATGTCACCTCAGGCGACACGCGACAGATGCAGGTGTTTCTGTCACAACACGCGGGAGATGCCAAATTTAGGTATAAATACAGGGGCCTGGGACTTGATTCCTGGCTTCAGTTCGACGTAAAAATTCACAAAATACACTGAGATATTGTCTGTTTACCACAATTAACACACACGGATCACTAATCGACGCCGCAATCAGGGTATTAACTCGATCGCTGATACGATTCAATGTCCGATTGATTAAACTATCCAATGGATGTTTAAGTGCTGCCCACATTAGGGTTTATGCTTTGTCATTCGTTGTTAATTCAATGGATGTTTAAGTATCGCACTTTGTCATTCGATGTGAAGGTTTAATCTCGTGAGTTATCGTAAATGTTGTATTAAGTTACTAACTGAATTGTGTGCCTGTTATTAATTTAGGTTAAAAGGCTAATCAGTAGGCTAGGCTCTGCTCAAATTAAATCTGCAATGTGAGTTATTCTCTTTTTATCAAATTACTTTACAAAAGCATGTTTATTTTCAAAGTTATAATTACAGGGATTAAGTCTTTGTAATCACCAAGTTACAGCCGGTATGTGGGGTTTTGTATACATTACTTGATAACCGTCACTATTGGACAAAGAGTTAGCCAATGAGTGATATGACCATAGTCACAGACACCATCGGGCAAAGAGGCTTCCGATGGATGTTCGGGTGACAAGTACTGTGGGTAGTTGGTTTGATATCTGGAAACATTGTAATCTCTCTTAATACTGTAAATTATAACAAACGAGTCGTTTTCATAAATAGAATGATTCACTCAGTATTTCCCGCTGACAAAACCTTTTTCAAACATGTTTCAGGTGATCTGTTGTGATCCAGAAAAAGTGTCGAGAAGCACTACAAGCTTAAAGAAGTGGCTCAGTATAAAATAAAGAAACATGTTTTGTAAAATAAAAGATTTCTTCGTGAAATCTCAAGATTGTAAATTACCGGGTTTTATCCCGAGTTGTGAAATAAAATAATCGGGAAATATTTCAGTTTTTAAAAGATCCTGATGATAAACTTCCGCTGTTAAACTCAATTAATTAAATACCACGGGATTTCTGTCCCGCGGCTCCTGAAATGGGTCAAACCGGGTCGGGGGCCGTGACAGAAAAAGGTGGTATCAGAGCCACTGATTTAAGCCAATTAAGTATTTAGAAAATACTTAATTTTTATTACTATTTTGTGATTATGTGTTTAATATCTGATTAATTGTGTACAGTATGGACAGATCTTTATATGCTAGCCACTGTAGCAATAAATACAAATCTTTAAAATAATTTGACTCAAAGTTTTAGTACCCGGATTACCTACAGTCTAGAAACCTTACCTAGTATGAAATAATATTTAAGAGTTTTTCTATAAAATTTTGTTATGATTTTTAACTTAGTAATTTTGTGAATTTTGCTAAACAGCATGAGTGACTTGTCTAACGTCCTTCAGAATTTAAATCTTTATCCGGTAAGAATAAAGGTTTCCAGAGATTTCAATAGGTACATACCAGACATAGAAGAACCTATAGAATTCAACGCTTTACTTCTCGAGAAAACCAAACCTAAGAAAATGGAAATTGGGGAAAGCTTTAGGCAAATTGAGGGGTTACCATCTCAGGAAGAGCTAGATCTGATATTGACAAGCTATGATACTATTAAGCCGATTAATGAAAATGATTTTATTCATTCTCTTGAAAAACAACTACCAATGAACTTAGAATCATCTATTTCAAACCCTTCAATCCACTCGCAAATAGACGAATGGTTGACCAATGAAATATAGTTACAAAATAATCCCTATAAGCTTTTTCCTCAGTACAATCTAGAACCTTTACCAAATCCACTAATGAGTAACGAGAAAATGGATGAACTCTGCCATTTTGACAAAGAACTAATGGATGCTGGGAATAGGATCCAAGAGATTTTGGGACAGATCTCCTGGAATTACGATAAGAGGGAACGTCGTTACTAGAATACCAACTGACAAAAGATAGGGGGTTTATGGAACTGTAGTGGTGTAATAGTAATAAGTAAAATCAGTCTGTAAAATAACTACAAATAAAACTTTGTAAGATAATAGTGTGTATTGAGGCATACTATTAAATATAAATGGAAATCGAGAATCGATAGTTTTGGCTATATTGATGTTATGAACTCTGTATAATTGTTTTGTGTAATTGATATTTATTTGATACTAATAAATTATATATATTAATTATCAGATGGAAAATGTTGATAATGAACCAGTTAATGAGATTAATCAATCTGAGCAACAACCGGGGGATCAATATATGACTAGGCAGGATATAGAAAATATCGTTGCTCAAGGGATAGCCAACGCTATTCCAGCATTCGTTGCTGCTGTTAAAAATCCAATAGAACCTCAACAAATCGTTCCTAGCAAACGTATTTCTGAAGATAACTTCAGTAATAGTGTGAACGGAGGCAATGATCATGTTAATCATGATAATGAACCACGACAAGCTCCGCTTCCTAAGAAAATGAAAGCTGTAACACCTGGTTGCACTTATAAAGAATTTCTTGCTTGTAAACCCACTGAGTTTGCAGGCAATGAAGGAGCGACTGCATCACTGCGTTGGTTAGAGAAAACCGAAGCAGTAATTGCAATAAGTAAATGTGCTAAAGATGATCAGGTCATGTACGCGTCAAACCTTTTTAAAGAAGGGGCGCTAGAATGGTGGAACATGATGTTACAAGCAAAAGGAAGAAATAGGGCTTATGCCATGAACTGGGAAGAATTTAAGAGTCTTGTAGAAAGAAAATTATGTCCCGAATATGAAAAAGATCAAATGGCAAATAAGTTTTTAAACCATAAAATGATGGGTGTAGATTGTCGCGGTTATACTTCGACATTCTTTGAATATGCTAGAGTGGTACCAACGCTGGCTTCGCCAGAACCGGTACTCATTTCTCGCTATATTTGGGGACTGATTAGTGAAATCCGTAACATCGTTAAAGCTGCGAGACCTCACACTATTGACGATGCGGTGGAATTAGCTAATACCCTAACTGACGAACTGGTACGCACGCAAGATGAAAACAGGAAGAAAGAACTGGCCCAAAAAATTACCCAAGGATTTCGTATGGGTAATAATAACAGCTTCAAGAGAAGAGGAACAGGGCAATCTTCAAATCCGCCGTTTTGCAGGAATTGCAGAAAGAAACATTTTGGAAGATGTAGTGTAACCTGCAATTTTTGTAAAATGGTAGGACATCGTGAAGAGGAATGCAGAAAGAAAACAAGAGTTTGCTATAATTGCGGAGAAACAGGACATTTTAAGCCTGAATGTCCTAAATTGGTCAAACTAGCAGACAACAAAGCCAAGGCGACCGACGGAGCTACTAAGAAGAACGTCAGAGCATTCCAGCTGACTACTCAAGAAGCAGAACTCATTCCAGATGTGATAGCTGGTACGTTTCTAGTTCACAACATTTACGCCAAAGTATTATTTGACTCTGGTGCGAACCAAAGTTTTATCAATACTTTATTCTGCCAAGCTCTTAATATACCCTTAACCAATATTAGGCAGATTTTTACAGTCGAAACGGCTGATGGGAATTCAGTTAAGATAGATCAGATTTTGCAAAAAGTAGAAATAGAACTTTTAGGTCATAAATTTGCTGTAAATCTGTTACCTATGAAATTAGCTGAATTTGATGTTGTGTTAGGAATGGATTGGTTAATAGCCAACCATGCCCAAATCATTTGTGATAAAAACTCTATAGAAATTCAAACACCGACTGGAGAAGTCATTATGATTACAGGAGATAAACCACGTAAACCCATGAAGTTCATATCAGTAATGAAAGTTGCTAGTTATGAACGAAAGCAAGGAATAGTGTATATGATTTCGGTAATCATTAGCACTAAGAGTAAAGAACTTAAGGAGATTCCAGTAGTCTCAGAATACCCAGATGTATTTCCAGAAAAATTACCAGGATTACCACCAGATAGGGAGGTAGAATTTAGGATTCATTTAATTCCAGGAACTATACCGATAGCTAAGGCACCTTATCGGTTAGCTCCCACAGAAATGTTAGAACTGAAAAAGCAATTAGATGAATTACTAAGTAAAGGTTTCATACAACCTAGTTCATCCCCGTGGGGAGCACCTGTGTTGTTTGTTAAGAAAAAGGATGGTTCAATGAGAATGTGTATCGATTATAGAGAATTGAATAAGGTTACAATTAAGAATCGATACCCATTACCTAGGATTGATGATCTATTCGATCAACTTCAAGGAGCTAGATATTTTTCTAAGATAGACTTACGTTCCGGATATCATCAATTGAAGGTACAAGAAGAGGACATACCTAAGACTGCTTTCAGAACTAGGTATGGTCATTACGAGTTTTCAGTCATGCCCTTTGGGTTAACAAATGCACCTGCAGCATTCATGGACATGATGAATAGGATCTGTAAACCGTATTTGGATAAATTTGTAATTATCTTCATAGATGATATACTTATTTATTCAAAAAGTCAGGACGAACATTGTCAGCACTTGCATTTACTCTTAACTTTGTTAAGAAAAGAAAAGCTTTACGCCAAATTCTCAAAGTGTGAATTTTGGTTGCAAGAAGTGCAATTCTTAGGACACATGGTGAATCACGAAGGTATTCATGTAGATCCTGCTAAAATAGAGGCAATTAATAATTGGAAGGTTCCACAAACTGCAATGGAAATTAGAAGTTTTATAGGTTTAGCGGGCTACTATAGACGGTTTATTAAGGATTTTTCTAAGATAGCTGTACCATTAACTAAGTTAACCTGTAAAGCAGTTAAGTTTGATTGGGGACCTAAACAAGAAGAAGCTTTTAGGATCTTGAAACAGAAATTAACTAATGCTCCAATCTTAGCCTTACCAGAAGGAACAGAAGATTTTGAAGTATATTGTGATGCTTCAAAATTAGGATTTGGGTGTGTGTTAATGCAACGCAAGAAGGTAATTGCGTATGCTTCAAGACAGTTGAAAAAGCACAAAGAAAATTATACGACTCATGATTTAGAATTAGGAGCCGTAATTTTTGCCCTTAAGATTTGGAGACATTATCCGTATGGAAGTAAATTTACTGTTTATACAGATCATAAAAGTTTAAGATATATATTTGGGCAAAAAGAGTTAAACATGAGGCAAAGGAGATGGATGGAAATCCTAAGTGACTATGACTGTGATATTCAGTATCACGAAGGAAAGGAAAATGTAGTTGCAGATGCCTTAAGTCGTAAATATCATGAGAACCAAAGACGAGTTCGTGCTCTCAGATTAAATCTACAATTAGATTTAATGGAACAAATAAAGAATGTTCAGGAAACAGCAATCCAAGATGATGCTGAAGGAATGAAGTGACGAATAAAAGAATTAGAGCAAGGAGCTGATGGAATTTGGAGATTCCACAAAAGCAGAATTTGGGTACCTAAGCAAGGAGAATTAAGAAATAAGATTCTAGAAGAAGCCCATAAGTCAAGGTATACAATTCATCCAAGAAACAATAAGATGTACCAAGATTTAAGAAATAGCTTCTGGTGGATAGGAATGAAAAAGGATATAGCTAGATATGTTTCTAAGTGTCTTACTTGTTCACAAGTTAAGGCAGAACATCAGAAACCTTCAGGTTTACTACAACAATTAGAGATGCTTGTATGGAAATGGGAACTCATAACAATGGATTTTGTTACTAAGTTACCTAAAACCAGAAAAGGTAATGATGCGATTTGGGTAATTGTGGATCGATTAACCAAATCAGCTCACTTTCTGCCAATGAAAGAAACCTTTAGTATGGAAAGGTTGGCAAAATTGTATGTAGATGAAGTTGTATCCTTACATGGAGTTCCACTCTCCATTGTTTCGGATAGGGATAGTCGTTTTACTTCTCATTTCTGGAAAAGTTTCCAGCAAGCTATGGGAACTCGACTAAATCTGAGTACTGCATATCATCCACAAACAGACGGACAAAGTGAAAGGACGATCCAAACTCTAGAAGACATGCTCCGAGCATGTGTGATAGATTTTGGTGGGAATTGGGATGAGCACTTACCATTAATTGAATTCTCCTATAACAATAGTTATCATTCAAGTATTGAAACCGCCCCATTTGAAGCACTGTACGGAAGAAAGTGCAGAACTCCAGTTTGTTGGGCAGAAATAGGAGAAAGTCAATTGTCAGGTCCTGAAATAGTGCAAGAGACGACTGATAAGATTGCTTAAATCAAGGAAAGATTGAAGACTGCTCGAGATCGCCAGAAAAGTTATGCAGACAATAGATGTAAGCCGTTAGAATTTCAAATTGGAGACATAGTACTATTGACAGTTTCTCCTTGGAAAGGAGTTGTTAGATTCGGTAAGAAAGGAAAGCTAAGTCCAAGGTACGTAGGACCATTTCCTGTGATCCAACGTATAGGACCAGTTGCTTATCGTTTACAATTACCAGAAGAATTAGTTGAAGTACATGATGTATTTCATGTATCCAATCTCAAGAAATTCTTATCAGATGAATCACTGGTAGTATCTCTTCGAGATATAGAGGTAAACGAAAAGCTGAAATTTGTTGAGAAACCTCTTCAGATAGAAGATAGAAATGTGAAGTTTCTCAAACATAAACGACTAGTTTTAGTCAAAGTCAGATGGGATTCAAAGAGAGGAGCTGAATACACTTGGGAGCTGGAATCAGAAATGAAGCGAAAGTATCCTCAATTATTCCAGTAAATCTCGAGGACGAGATTTTTATTAAGGTGAGGAGAATGTAACAACTCTCATCAAAAGTCATATTTATTCCATTAATTTGACTAATAGGAAACCCTAATTGAGAAACCCAAGTGATTTTACATAATCCCTAAAATTTTCAGAATAGTTGGAATCAGGATTAGGGCCCCTAAAACTCATGGGGGGTAAAACCCTAGTTACGATTATCTTTATAAAACGCTGTCAAATTGGAAAATTCACGCAACGTCGACTCACCTGAGCTAGTTGGACACGTGCCTACCCTACCCTAAAAATGTCACCTCAGGCGACACGCGACAGATGCAGGTGTTTCTGTCGCGACACGCGGGAGATGCCAAATTTGGGTATAAATACAGGGGCCTGGGACTTGATTCCTGGCTTCAGTTCGACGTAAAAATTCACAAAATACACTGAGATATTGTCTGTTTACCACAATTAACACACACGGATCACTAATCGACGCCGCAATCAGGGTATTAACTCGATCGCTGATACGATTTAATGTCCGATTGATTAAACTATCCAATGGATGTTTAAGTGCTGCCCACATTAGGGTTTATGCTTTGTCATTCGTTGTTAATTCAATGGATGTTTAAGTATCGCACTTTTTCATTCGACGTGAAGGTTTAATCTCGTGAGTTATCGTAAATGTTGTATTAAGTTACTAACTGAATTGTGTGCCTATTATTAATTTAGGTTAAAAGGCTAATCAGTAGGCTAGGCTCTGCTCAAATTAAATCTGCAATGTGAGTCATTCTCTTTTTATCAAATTACTTTACAAAAGCATGTTTATTTTCAAAGTTATAATTACAGGGATTAAGTCTTTATAATCACCAAGTTACAGCCAATATGTGGGGTTTTGTATACATTACTTGATAACCGTCACTATTGGACAAAGAGTTAGCCAATGAGTGATATGACCATAGTCACAGACACCATCGGGCAAAGACGCTTCCGATGGATGTTCGGGTGACAAGTACTGTGGGTAGTTGGTTTGATATCTGGAAACATTATAATCTCTCTTAATACTGTAAATTATAACAAACGAGTCGTTTTCATAAATAGAATGATTCACTCAGTATTTCCCGCTGACAAAACCTTTTTCAAACATGTTTCAGGTGATCTGTTGTGATCCAGAAAAAGTGCCGAGAAGCACTACAAGCTTAAAGAAGTGGCTCAGTATAAAATAAAGAAACATGTTTTGTAAAATAAAAGATTTCTTCGTGAAATCTCAAGATTGTAAATTACCGAGTTTTATCCCGAGTTGTGAAATAAAATAATCGGGAAATATTTCAGTTTTTAAAAGATCCTGATGATAAACTTCCGCTGTTAAACTCAATTAATTAAATACCACGGGATTTCTGTCCCGCGGCTCCTGAAACGGGTCAAACCGGGTCGGGGGCCGTGACATCCAGGTTGGTAAGTGTGGAGCAGGTATCGGCATCTTTCTTGAGAAATTCACAAAAGTGATTTAGACTTACAAGTGGTAAATCAGGGACATTAAGTTGTACTTGATTTTCTACAAATGATGTTTTGTTGATTGAACTAAAAATTGTGACATATTTCAAATGGTTAAAAAACAATGTGATGAACCCCTAACCTACAAGTGGTTTATGAAATCAACAAAACTTATTTTCCGGAAAAACCATTTGATTAAAACAAACTTAAGTGTTTTGAAATCACAATGGGAAAATGTTTTGTTGTAAGGGGGAGTTCTGATTGTTTATGCCAAGTGGATGGCGAATTGAAGTGATTTGATATCAGTTGTCAATTTACTTGTACAGTTTGTTTTCAAATTTCTTTAAATGTGTTTGAATTTTAAAGGGAGTAAGAATTTCAGAAAATCCAAAAACATTTGAAAATTTGAAAAATTCAAAAACATGATAAAATTCAAAATGAGTTTTGATGTCAAAAAGAGGAAATGATAATACATCAGTAGACAGTTACAGTATGCTAAAGAAATGTAATGATTAAATAGCGTTAAATGGTCTCACTGATGATATGCCGATACGTTTTTACACAATTAGTAAGCTTTTTCGTGATATAAACTTAAATTCAAACTTGCTTATTTCGTGGGGAACACTACTTGGATATATAGGTAACCCCTGAAATTTTGTTTGAAGGATCCCTCTTTCTGAGATACTAGGTCTTTATGCTCAGTGATATCTGGGGTATTATCCCGGGACTTCTGATTTTGCGGAAGCAATGGCCTAGTCCCCGGAGAATACTTTACGCTTGCTTGAAATATAGCCTACCCTCAGCATAAAAAATGATAAAACATTGCAAAATGCAAATCATGTGCCGTTGTAAAAAAGATCCTCTAAAGGGGACCCACCAAAAGTCGAGCCGTCATCTCTCTGCTGAACGGAAGTTCTGACCTGAGCTCTCACGGTTTCGCAACTTAACCCCTTACAGATATCATCTGTGGTATACTCACCTGTAAGACTGAATATTGGGATCTGTATACAGGAGTATATTCAAGAGGTGGGACACATGAATGAGTTTAAGTTCTTAATACACCTAATTCATATCCTGAATCAGTTGAAGTTTGTGTGAAAATTTAAGTGGATCAGTATATCGACAATCTAAGTGAATTGTTTAAAGTCTTAATGTGTAACTAAGCTCAACGGTACTTGTGACTTGTCAAAAACTGATATGATCCTCTTACACAA
The DNA here is from genome assembly GCA_030545235.1 of Helianthus tuberosus. Lineage (NCBI taxonomy): Eukaryota > Viridiplantae > Streptophyta > Magnoliopsida > Asterales > Asteraceae > Helianthus > Helianthus tuberosus. The sequence continues at coordinate 91,969,551 of CM060356.1, read as the reverse complement.
AATCACAAAAAATATTGTCTGTAAATATTTCTTTATTGCATTTCATTTCATTCAAAAATCCAAAAAGATTTGAGTGTGTTTTAGCATAAATTTTGAAAAATTCAAAAAGATTTTCGACAACTGGTGTTGGAGAGCTGATTTTCAAAATTCCGAGTGCTAGACATGATGATAATTGGTTTGGGAGAATGTGTTTTTGAAAAGAGAAATGATATTCTTGCAAGTGGTTCATCAGAGATTAACATTGTAAAATCATTCATTTGAATATATCTACAAGTGATCATCTGGTATTTTTAAAGTGTTAAAATCTTTCTGAAAAGATACCTGCATGTGATATATAAATTTGTCAAATGTTAAATTTGTGAAATTTACTTTTGGGTAGAGGATATGCAGGATAGCATGGATTCCGAGTCTGAGAATAGAGCCAGGACACAATTCTGATCCTGTGAAGCTTGATCGAGAGAAAGCATGGAGCCAAGTTGAGATTCTGGAGAAAGAGATAAAGTTTGAGGATGCTTACACTGTCAGATATTTTAGAGAGTGATCAGATTGATAAAGACTGAAGACGTTGAAGTCTCGACACTTAAGACTCGTCAACATTCGAAGGGGAGTCTGTTGGTGCATGCGTCTGTCGACTTCATCTTGTATCGAGTCATGTACTAGAATTGATAGTCCTAGACGTATAGAACGAAAGAAACAGGAAACGGAGCTGAACTGGCCAGTCCATGTGGAGTGGCATGTGTCCAGTTCATGTGAAGTGGCTTGTGTCCAGTCCATGTGGAGTGGCGTGAGTCCAGTCCATGTGAAGTGGAGTGTCCAGTCCATGTGGAGTGGAGCTCCCTATAAATAGGTCATGTTGTCATTTCATTTGTAACTTTCTCCATTCCAGCATCGAAGCTCTGCTGAAGTGTCTATAGGTCTGTAAACTTGTCAAATCAATAAACAAGACGGTTAAACTACTTTCTAGTGCAAATCAAGATGAACCGACACCGAAACGTCTGATTCCGCCTCTCGTTTTGGTCAAAAAGTCTTCTGATCGACTCGTTAGGTCGTTTCTCGATCCTACAAGTGTTACCACGAGAATGAAAACGGAAAAGTAAAGGGGTGGTCAGTGATGGAAGTTGGATTTGGTGGTGGTGGTTGTCAGTGTTGTGGTGGTGGGGTTTGGTTGAATAGAGAAAGTGAGAGAGAGCTGAGATAGATAGAAAAAAAGAAAGGGGGTGAGGGTAAATATTAAGCTTTGTTCTAAATTTTAATTTGGGTAAATTACACTTTTCATCCTTTATGTTTATATCGAATTGCAATGGACAGCCTTTAACTTCAATAACTACAGTCGCAATCCTTTATTGGCAAAACTCATTACACCTTAAGTCCTTTAGCCCTAACCTAGTTAAAATTTTAAGTTAATTTCAGTCATGTGCATTGCAAACAAGGGTAAATTTGTCTTTTTCTATTTTAAGGACTATTTGTGTAATACATATATTTTGCCACACACCACCATCACATCACACCGCCGCCTCCATCTAGATCCACCACACCGCCGCCGCCTCTGCCCAGATCCTCAACCCTCTGTATCTCTCTCTAACAAAAAAAAAACCCTAATAATATTCAAATCACCACTCACGCTTGTATCAATTCCAATTGATGAAACCTATCAAAACCTGCATCATGAATCAAAAGCCCTTCAATCACACAAAACACTCAAAATTCCCCAAATCACTCTTAACATATCTAGGGATCTTCATCTTCATCGACCAATGTTCATTCGCTCTTTCTCTCTCTCTCTCACACACACATATATATATATTGCTAGGGTCATATACAATAGATTTAACATGTTAAACATACAAATAAGAAAGTATTTATACTAGCACTAGAGTAATTATTATTGTTACTATACAACTTTGAACTAACGTAGTTATTCCACTTCAATTCTCGCAGCGTAAATACTCAAGATCATAACTACATAATTATAATTACTCCACTTATTTGTACGTTTACTATGTTCATTTTATTTGTATAGGATCCCAACCTTGTATATATACCTCTTCAATATATATTAAATTAGTTTTTATTTACAAACATAAACTATGTTTGGTAATTATAATTAAAATATGTAAATTGTAATATTGAAGTCGAGCTTTTCAGTTTTTTTTGTTTTCAATATATCTTCATATATTTAATAGTAGGTTAGAACCCCGTGTATTACACGGGTTGAACAAATCTAATTTTATATATTAAATAATAAAGAATTATATCTTTATGAAACTCGCATTTTGTACGGGTTAAATAAATGTAATTTTATATATCAAATAATAGAAAAAATTATATATTTAAAAACCATGTGTATTACACAGATTAAATAAATGTAATTTTGTATACTAAATACTAAAAATCGTATCTTTAAAAACCCGTGTATAATCGGGCTGAAAAAATCTACCAAATGATAAAAAAATTGCATCCTTAAAAACCTCGTATATTACACGTGTTGAATAGATCTAAAAAAGAGTTATATCTTTAAAAACCATGTGCATTACACAGATTAAATAAATGTAATTTTGTATATTAAATGCTAAAAACGTCGTATCTTTATAAAACCCGTGTATAGTCGGGTTGAAAAATCTATCAAATAATAAAAAAATTATATCCTTAAAAACCCCGTGTATTACACTATTACAAGTGTTGAATAAATTTAATTTTACATAGCAAATGATAAAAAAAAGTTATATCTTTAAAAACTTCGTGTATTACACGGGTTATATAAATGTAACTTTGTATAATAAATAACAAAAGTTGAATTTTAAAAACTCCGCGTTTTACACGAGTTGAATACTTATAATTTTGTATACTTAATAATAAAGAAGTTATATTTTTAATAAGTTATTGATAACATTTAATATTAATTTATTACTTATATATTTAATTTAAGATAAGTAGGAAAGAGAGGTATTTGTTTTAAAAATATATAAAATTAATAATTTAGATTTGAGTATAATATTTTATTAGAGTATGATAAAATTTAATATTAATTATTTATTTAGTTAATATAAGATAAGTATATATTTGAGGATGCCTTCAATGAATGACACGTGTCCAAAAGTTGATTTCTTTTATTATAGTAGATAGATTTATATAATTTATATAATTAAAGTATGTAATTAATTTATGCACCATTTTTTAATCAAATATCTAGATATGCTATAATTAAGAATTATCCGCAATTACTAATTTTTTACTTTACTGCAATTAATACTTTTCTAATCTAATTTTGTACTTAATTTCCCTCATAGTTTCCCTCTAATTTCTAATTCCCTCCTAAATAGTAAATACCAAATTTACCCGCTTACTCACCACCAAGAAATAAGAAATCTACCAATTTTGAAGAAACATAACTATTGAAAATTAGGTGGGAATGGAGTTTTTTAGTAAATCTATATAAAACTAAAATAATGTATTTATATAAAATGTTATATAATCTTTGGGGAAAAATGTATCACGACTACAATCAAACTTTTGGGGAATTTGAGGGATTTGTGGTAACAATAAAAATTTTAAGAAATTACATTACTTTTTGTATTTTGGATGATATGTGGGTAAATAAAAAAATTATGTTGTATATCTTTTCAATTTCGTGGGACAAGCCGATAATTTATCCGTTGATAATCAAAGTTATGTATTCTTTTTTCTGGTAGTCTAACAAAGTTGTCTTTGAAAATAATAGACGCCTATTCATATTTAATGTTATGCAATGTTTTGTAATAAAAGTTGTCTTTATGTATTAACAATGCAATCTTCTAAACAAAAGTTGCAATTTTTAATAAAATTTGTAATTTTTATAAAAATGTTGCATTAGATCTTCAAATGCAACTTTTATGTTTAAAGAAGATACTTTATAATCAAATGCAATGCAACTCATTTTAAAAGGTTGCTTTTAAAAGGTTACATTAGGCTCATTTTCTAGTAGTGCCACCACCTCTCACCACCACCGCCGGCCACCACCACCACCACCACCACTCACCACCACCTCTCACCACCACCACCGGCCACTACCACCGCCGGCCACCACTACCACCACCACTTCTCACCACCACCACCTTTCACCACCACCACCTTTCATTTGTTGAATGATGAAAACAAGCACAAGTCGTCGTCTTCCATATGATGAACTTGTGACTTGTGAAGTGTCAACAAATGGAAGCTTTGGCTTTCCAAACTAAGTTCCACTCCTTCATTACTAACTTGATTATGAACACCCTTAAAACTTAATAGATTAGATTTACTTTCTTGTTATTCATGACCCTCCCACCATCTTCATGATAGTGTGTGTATTGGTGAATCATATAATGAGGTTTTCTAACCTCCATGCTTGACATACATGATGTTACATGATAATACTTGATTAGACAATAATGATTAAGCGTCCTATAAAGGTTAAAGTTATAAGACCCTAATGTTAAGTGTCCTATTAAGTTATGTTATAATAGAACTTTAGCGAATAAGCTTCCTATAAAACTAATGTTTTATGACTCAAATATCAGGTGTCCTATTACAGTGTATTATAATAACACCACAATGATTAAGCGTCCTATAAATATTATATTTATAAGACCCAAGTGTCAAGTGTCTTTTTAAGTAATATTATAATAAAACTCTAGTGATAAGCGTCCTATAAAACTAATGTTTTATGACTCAAATATCAAGTGTCCTATTACGGTGTATTATAATAACACCACAATGATTAACCGTCCTATAAAGTTTAAAGTTATAAGACCCAAGTGTCAAGTGTCCTATTAAGTTAAGTTCTAATATGGCTTCGACTAGAGGGGGTCCTATAACACTGAACATTTATGACTTAACTACAACGTGTCCTATTAAGTTATGTTATAATAGGACCCCAGATGATCAAGTGTTCTAATATAGTTTCACATAATGGGACACTAACAATTAAATGTCTTATAAAGTACTTTATTAGGATCTACATTTTAAGTGTCCTATTAAATTGTATGATAATAGGACCCCAAAAAATCATCCATCCTATTAAATAGTTTTTTAGGACACCGGTTTAGTAGAGTATATTATAAAAGGACCCCAAACGTTCATTAGTCCTATGAAATAGTTTTTTAGGACCCTCTTTTACAAGCGTCCCACATAAAAGGTCCTAAAAAGCCGTTTTTGTTGTAGTGAACATTTACACGGTCTGGCCATCTCGTTCAGTCTGAATCAAGAAATCAGCCACATCGTGTGGACTTGATTCACCTCGTTTGAACACTCATATATGAACAGTGAATTTGCAGGTTTTCAAAACTTGTTTCTATTATGAAATTGATACCCTAGATCTGTTCTACAACAAAATCCGAGCATGTTGATATGATTTTTATTCAATTTAATCCACTATATAAGCCTAGATCTAAGTTCAAACAATCTGTTCATTCGAGTTCATACGAGTTCATGTGATTTGATTCAATTTAACCAACAATCTGTACCTTTCCCACGATATAAACTGTGCGAATCAAACGATACAAGGAATCCGAACACAAAATCACAAGATTAAAGCTTGAAAACTAAAGAAATCACTCAAATCGCTTTGAAGGATGTGTGTGTGATGCGATGTGAGAACTGAAACGGTTCACGCGATCTGGTCTCTCCTTTATATAGAGGATACCAGGTCGCACGGGTTGAATGATGAAACGATTTGGGGTGTTCATGCGATCTGGCCATTATTTGAAACTGTTTGGCCAGCTCGCACGGGTTGGCACCTCGTGTGCAATTTTTATTATTATTTTTTTTAAATTTCTGAATTTTTAACTTTTTAACTTCTTACCAACACACTCAGTTAACCAACTCCAATTTAATGACCCTGGTCAACTGTTTAGCCTGCCAAATCCAAATTAATGACTTTGGCTGACCAAATTATGATCTCGCTGACAATTTTGAAACATTTTAAGTTCAAATTAATGAACTTTTAAGCATTTTGAGCAATTACCAACACTTTTCTCAAACTTTTCTTATCCAACCCAAATGATCTAACTTGTTTAGCGTTGTTGGACTTTGATCATCAGATCCCCAACGTCTGTTGTCGAAAATAAGATGAAATGATAAATCTTTTTGAATTTTTCAACATTTTAGCTAAACAAATAGAAAATCTTTTGGATTTGAAGAAACTGGAAACTGTACAAACATATTTATAGACAATTTTTTGTGAGTTTGTGTAAGAGGATCATATCAGTTTTTGAGACTTATCACTAACACCGTTGATCTTGATTTAACTTTAAGTCTTAAACAAATTCACTTCTAATTGTCAGTATTGTTGTCCACTTAAACTTCTACAGAAGTTTCAATTGATTCAAGATACGAATTAGTGTTTTAAAGACTTAACTTATTCGCGTGTCCCACCTCAAAATATACTCCCGTATCAAAATTCCCTAGATTCAGTCTTACAGGTGAGTATACCAATCTGATATCTGTATTTGGGTTAGTGCGAGACCTTGAGAGCTCAGGTATGAACTACCGTTCAGTCAAAGAGATGACGACTTTAGGTGTGTTCCCTTTAGAGAATCTTTTCTTCAACTACAATTGATTCGTATCTTTCGATATTTTATCAATTTTTATGAAGAGGGTGAGCTTTAAAAGCGCGTAAAGTATTATACGAGGTCGAGGTCATTGCTTTCGCAATATCAGAAGACCAGGTATAATACCCCAGATATCAAACAGTATAAAGACCTAGTATCTCAGAATCAGGCAATCTCTCAAACAAGATTTCGGGGGTTACCCATATATCCGAGAGATATTCCCCACGAGGATAAGCAGTTATTCGTTATGTTTATATCTCGAACTCAATCTACTAATCGTGTGAAGTCTACTGGCACATCATTAGTGAGACTCGTTTAAAAACATTTTGACTTTCCATTTCTTTAGCATGTTGTGATAGTCCACTGATGTACTATCATTTCCTCTTTTTACACAAACCTGTTTTTGTCTTTTTCAATGTTTTTGTATTTATGACATTTTATCATGTTTTTGTATTTTCTATAAACTTTCTCCCCCTAAAATCAAAAACATATTTTTGTGTTTTTGGTTTTATCAAAGCGGTAAAGAAACTGTACAGAAAACATGACAACTAGACGCAGATCACTTTTGATCGCCGTCCGCCTCGGCCACACACTCTACCACCCTCCCAGAAAACAAATTCTTTAACCCGTTCAATTTTAAAAGATAATTAAATCTTGTTTTATCAAAGGGGTTAGTGTAAAAATCAGCTCTCTGATCATCGGTGTGAATATAATCAATTCGAATCAATTTTTTCTCGTGGCAATCACGAAGAAAATGATGTCGAATCTCAATATGTTTTGTTTTTGAGTGTTGAACCGGATTTTTAGTGATATTAATGGCTGCCACATTGTCCACAAAAATTGGTGTGTTTAAGAATTGCAGACCATAGTCCCTCATTTGCTGTTGAATCCAGAGAATCTGAGAACAACAGCTGGAAGCCGAAACGTATTCGGCCTCACAAGTCGAAAGAGCGACTGTGGTCTGTTTCTTACACTGCCAAGTGATTAGTCGAGTTCTGAAGAACTGGAAACCAGCAGTTGTGGACTTAGCGTTTAACTTACAGCACCCGAAGTCAGAGTCAGAATATCTAGTTAGAGAGAAGTCACCGGATCAGGGATACCACAAGCTGGTGCTTGGGCAACCTCTGAGATACCGTAAGATCCTCTTCACTATCATCATGTGTGATGCTCTAGGACTTGACTGGTACCGGGCGCAGAGGCAGGTTGGATACATGATGTCCGGTCGTGATGCTGTCAGATACATTAGCGATCCTATGATTGACCAATAATGCGTTTCATCCACTTTTTCACCACTTTCATCCGGACAAATGCCATGATTCGTAGCCAGGGGGTTGATATGGGAGATGATTTAAACATATTGAATTTGTCCAACACATCATTCACATACTTGATCTGGTGTATGAAGATTCAATCGGGCAGTTGCTCAACTTGAAGCCCGAGGAAGAACTTCATCTCCCCCATTGAACTCATTTCAAACTTCTGCTTCATGACCTTCTCAAACTCCTTACACAACTCATCGTTCGTTGATCCGAAAATTATATCATCAACATATATTTGCACGATCCGGAGATGTCCTGTAACCTCTTTAGTGAATAGGGTACTATCGACAGTCCCTCTGGTGAACCCGTTGGTCAGCAGATGCTGGGAAAGCATCTCTGTGACACCCATGACGAAACCAGGTACACCCTAAATGGTCCAAAAACTGTAAAGCACACTTAACACTTTAATTGCGCGAAAACCCTAAAAACATGTGTGACTTATATGCTTGATTAAATGATATCTGTTATGTCTCGGAGGAATCCGAGAACACGTTATGACTAACATGACACTAATATGGGCCAACAGTGCGAAGTTGGTGTCCTTAGCCTTGAAACACGTGTTAAACGGGAGTGTTCCGTTTAACAGCGCTTTAAACCTTTGACATTGATTATTAGGTTATCGGTAGCATCATTTAAGATTTCGAGTTCAACTTAGTTTTGTGCCTTAGATTATGACATAAGGTTTGAAGCCAATCAGAGATCGGGCACGCAAAACGAAGTAGCTTCCCGTTTAGGGAAATGCTTTCGTTTCAGGAATAACATAAGGCAATCAAACGTGCAAGGAACGATCGATCAAGCTTAAAAACACTTAAACCACCCTAATACGAGTCTTTTATGATTAAAACGTAACTTGGTTCGGATTTCAAGACGGTTATGCATGATTTTTAAAACCGAGTCTTTTGACACTATGTACGCGTAAAACGGAGTCCTTCACGCAAAGCGAGAACGCGTCCGGGACCCGTAACCGAACCTAAACACTTAACATAAGATAAACATCATCTTTTAGCGCTCAAAACGAAGCACGAGGTGTCCCTTGGGGGACCCACAGCCAAACCGCCCCCACCCCCATTATTTAGTAAAAAAAATCAATTTTTTCTTTTTTTTATTTCATTTTACACAAAATCCTTTCCAAAATCTGGTTTCTATCAATAACAACCAGCTGAATTCACAAGAAACTTCAACAAATCAAAGGTATTAACTCAAATCCATAAGGTTTTAAACATGGTTTCTTGATTAAACTTGATTTAGGTCATGAAAACCCATTTTAATCCATGATTTTTGAAAGTTTAAACATGTTTATGGGCTGAATATGAAAACCATATGGATTCCCTGGTGTTATATGGCAGCCATGGTTACAAATATTTGGGGTTTGATACCCTAATCAACTCCTATTCGATAGAAATCGCTTAACTAGTCGATTAACCGAAAAACAATGAAATAATGCTTGATTGATCTAAGTTCTAGCATATTTCGATTGTACTTGATGTGTAGGTACTGAATATGGCCCACACATACTTCTGGACTCACAAGGAACGCTTGGAATCGAAGCTTGCGCTAGGTATAACATCCGAAAACCGAATCTAGGATAGGCAGAATTTTGTTTTGGCTATAACTTGGTCCGTGTTACTTGGATTGAGCTGAAATTTGATGTGGGGATGAAGGGTAGTGTCAGGAAGGTTCACGTAAAATTTTAGAAGTTTTGGAATTTTGTATGATTTTTGGTAAAATGTTGACTGTTTTACCAAAAGAATTCTGGAAAAAAAAAATACCAAACGGACCCAATAAATCACAAAATTTTATAGAGACACTAAGGAACACATGAGGAATTTTCTAGGAAAATTAGGAGTCCATTGGTTGAGTTTTGATTTGGGTAAAAAATCCATGTTTTTGTAAATTTTCGGTAGCCGGAAACGCACCGAAAAAAATCCAAAAAAAAAACTTAAAAATTTTAGAGATGTTTCTGGAAACATAAGGGATGTCCAGGAAATTTTTGGGAATTTTTGGATCACTGATGGTAATTAATGTTAATTAGGTGGTTAAATATGGTTTTATAAATAAATTATTTAGACAAGTAAAATGCCAAAATAAATTTCCAGAAATTTTTCCCATATTCTACAGATTTTTACTGAGTTATATAAAATTTTTATGAATTTTATTCAAATTATAGATAAAATGGGAATTTTTGGGATTAAAAAAGGATTATTTTAAATCAATTTCAGCAGTTACCGTGAAACGAACCTGCCGGAACTGGGAACTGACCCAACCAGACAAATACTATAATTGGAACACGGGGAATATTCTGGAAGATTCCAGGGCGGAGTGGACACTTGGGGTGTGTCCAATACCAGTTCGGGAAAATCCCCGACGGTGGAAACGAAAACTCAAAATTGGGCAACCTGGACTCCCCAAACACCCAAACTCCCTTAATGAGAAGTTAATAATTCTTAAATAACAATGTGTTGGCACTATTGGTATTCCCGTACCATTATCCAAACACGTTAAACTACTGACATTGGCTGGCACGCGAACCGGTGCCTGGAAGCCAAACTGAAAACTAATACTACCCTGACCTCCATCACCATACCCGTGTCCTATAGACTCAATCCGGGGTGAAAACTCCTGACCAAATCCAAGTTATAACCATTACCGACTTAGATACTGATTTGAGTCCTTACTTGCATGTGTGCTATTAAAGCTGATTTCGTTGATTAAACACTCTTTAGCCGAGACTACTATTTGCACTGTGAGTTTCACTCCCCCACTTTTAATCTGTTTTACTGTTTTCTGGGGTGATTTGCATGTTACAAACTATGTTAATTACACCAACTTGCTATGATATGAATTATCTAACACACGATATTAGCCCCGATACAAGTGATTAACGTAAGCCGTGGGCAGTGGATAGTACTATTGGTCTGACAAACCCAGTTGCCCGCCGGACAGGTGCGGCCGGCAGCCAGGCAATTGCACACGTCCTAACTAGGTTATGTTGTTAGACATAACTACCCGAGGGCATTAAACTACATGTGATGCAGGTGGTGCGATTAAGTGTCTGTGTGACACAGTACGATTAAAACAGTCTAGGTTTCACTTGTGACACTCGTGTAATTCCTTCTATGAACCGTGATATGTGCAATTAAACATGTTGATACATTTTGAAACGAAACAACCAAACCAGTGGAACTCACCGGCATCGTTTAGCTGACTTTTTTAAAAAACTAACATGCATTTCAGGTAAACAGGAGTGAACATGTGCGTATGGAAGGATCTAGTACCGCTTTTAATATATGGTTTGTAATGTGATAGTTCGAAGACGTTGTAACCGATGCTCCTGTTTTATGTAATGTAATGTTTTTAAATTATGAGCAGTGCCATGGGTCTGCCGCACCCCGCGATTGTCTTCCGCTGCGAGTCGGGGTGTGACAGAAGATGGTATCAAAGCCATTGGTTATAGCGATTTAGGTATCCCTAAGAGAACCTAGACTATAATCCTGAGTTAACTCCTCACCCTGCGAACCTCTAGAGACCGAGTGGCGTGGTTAGTACCGGGATGGCCTTGTTAGGCAATTAAATTATTGTGGTCTGGAACACAATAATTTATCTGCTGGTACTTGGGCATTCCGGAAACGTCACGGAGAGAGAGGAGAGAACGGGAATGTAAACGCTAACTTAACAGTTGTGAAAAAGTTTTTAAAATTAAAAATCAATGTTGTGTGCAATACGTGCTTATGTGTACCTCTGTGGATTGTTTATTTTCGGTTATGTCAGTCGATAGAAGCGGTGTTAGATGTTGTTTTCCTTTACAGGTACTATGTCGAGTCATTCGAGTCGCCAGACGACTTCTCATATGGAGACCGATCCTGAGGAGGATCCACAGATGCCTCTGTTGTCCCCGGGCTACTCGCCGGATGAGTCCGGGTACTGTTGTGCTGGTTATCCCCCTAGACCCCCTACTAGGCACGTGGGGGAGGCCTCGAGCGCCTACCGTTCCCCATCTCACCACCTGACTAGCTCCTCGGAGCATAGTCGTACCCCGGATGTCGTTATCCCAGTAGGACCTATTCCTAGGAGCCCAACTCCCGCACGGGGCATTGGGAGTGGGAGCCGGTAGCCCCTAGGTTACCTACACCTGAGACTCCCCCCGACCCTTATACCCCTTTCACTCCTAGTACTTACACCCCCTCCTCACCTAGTTCTCAGGAGGTACCCCTTGTCCGCCTCTGACAGACGGCTCGTCGGAGGGTACCTGTCCCTGGGCCTATTTTACCCCACCTATTTCCCCTGTTCGCTTGATACCCACACCCATAGGGACCCAACAGCACTTTACTGCTCGTTTTCTTACCCCACCTAGGGAGGACCCTTCCCCTTTCCACACTGATGAGCATGGTGGCCCTTCCCAGCCATTCAGGGAGCCTTCCCCACCTGTTTGGGGCATACTAGTTCCTCCTCAGGAGGTTCCTGCTCCCATCACTGAGAGCAGCCTGATGGGGTTCCTGTTTGAGCAGATTTCGTTATTGAGGATGGCACGCGATGAGGACGAGCAGCAGCGGAGGTCTATGGAAGATTACTTGACCGTCTTGCAGCAGGCGATCATTGCCTTACAGCAGGGTATGGGATATGTCCATCATGAGCAGGATCATTTTCGAGCTTTAGTGTATGGATGTACTGGCGCTATTGTAGGTTTGGTAGCAGGTTTTGCAGGGTTGACTTGGTGGATGTGGTGTTCCTAGTATGGTTTTCTTTCTAGTATAAATAGAGATGATGTACCTTTTGTACATCCTACCAAGCACTAGGCTATGCCTATGTCGAGGTAGGGATGTAGCCGTAGTATTTTCGACTCTCGTAGTTGGTGCCGTGTGGTATGATGCATGTATGTCACTTTAGTGACCAGTTTTGACCGCACATTTAAGCACTGACCCTTTTGGGTTAAGTCTATGTGCAAATTTTGACGATTGTATGACGATGATATTATATATATACATGACGATGCTTTTGACTATATGTGTCGTGGAACTATGGGTGTGATGAAATTATGTGATGGGTAATGGAATTGTGTGGTATGTGGTAACTGAAAATGTGATAAGTGATGATTAACTATGTGACATTGATACATACATATCTATTGTTTATAATAGAATGGCACCGAAACGTGTACCTCAAATGACAGAGGCAGAAATTGCCCAACTGATAGCACAACGACTTCAAGCCGTTATCCCCACTATCGTGGCGCAGGTTAACGCCGACATCAATGTGAACCCGCAACCGAACCCGCAACCAGGGCCGGGAGATCAGAACAATAATCAAAACAATGTTAGGCCAGTTTGCACGTATAAACACTTTATGGAGTGCAAACAAATGGAGTTTAATGGAACTGAAGGACCGAACGGGTTTGTGAAATGGATCGAGAAGTCGGAATCGATCCTTAACATAAGTAATTGTCCGGGTGGCTGTGCGGTAAAGTATACAACTTGCACTTTTACCGACCACACTTTGAACTGGTGGAATGCTATTGTGCAATCTCGCGGGCAGGATGCGATTAATGCTATGACTTGGGATGATCTTAAGATAATAATGAGAGAAAGGTTCTGCCCAATCCACGAAATTCAGAAACTTGAGCATGAGTTTTGGAACCTGCAGATGCAAGGTGCGGATCATGCAAGTTACACAAATCGTTTCAATGAACTGGCACGCATCTTGAGAGATATGGTTCGACCGGAGTCCAAGAGGATCGAGAGGTATATCTGGGGACTGGCCCCGGAAGTAAGGAGTATCATTAATTCGGTGGAGCACCTGACCATGCACGGAGTGGTAGCTAGGTCAGGCACGATTACGTACGACATGGTTAGACGCAAGATTTTGAAAATGCCGGGAGAGCCGGTAGGAAATAAGCGAGAGGCCCCGAAAAGTAGTCGAGCGGGGGCAACCATACCAAAGAGGGGGAGAGCCACTAGTCAAAGCTACGCCATGACTACACCAACGGGAAACTCTGGTGGCTATAAAGGAACAGCCCCAAAATGCAACAAGTGCACTTTGCACCACTATGGTGCATGCCAAGCAGGGATCTGCTCGAGGTGCCATAAAAGTGGACATTATACCTGAAACTGTAAGACACTATTGGAACCCAACCGTTTCCAAACCCCAAGGCCTCAGCCTCTTCAGCAACGACCCCAACCACCAACGCAACAGATTACCTATCCCCGTACTTGCTACGGATGTGGCAGTACGGAGCACTTCCGAAGAAGCTGCCCAAAGTTTGCTCAACAGCCAGCAGGAAGGGATACACAGGGACAAGCTTCTACCTCAAATGCAGATCGAGGTCGTGCCTTTATACTTGGTTCTGGTGACGCACGGCAGGATCCAAATGTGGTGACAGGTACCTTTCTTATTTCCGATCAGTATGCTTCAGTATTGTTTGATACGGGCGCATATAGGAGCTACGTTTCCATTAATTTCTTACCCCTATTAAATATGCCGGCTATTGAATTAACAAGTCCCTATTCCATAGAACTTGCTAACGGTAAACCTATAACTAGTCACCAAATCATTCGTGATTGTCCTTTAATTCTTAACGACCACCAATTCCTTATTGACCTACTACCGGTAGAGCTCGGAAGTTTCGATATAGTAGTGGGAATGGACTGGTTGTCCAAGTACAAAGCGGAGATTATATGTGAGCAAAAGATTGTTAGGATCCCTTTTCCTAATGATGAAGTTATTATGGTACAGGGAGAGAAGTCTAGTACCATATTAAACCTTATATCCCACCTTAAAGTGTTGAAATGTATACATCAAGGATGTGATATGTTCTTAGCAAGTGTAATGACGACCGAACCAGAAGAACAACGTATTAAGGATATCCCAATAGTGTGTGATTACCCAGACGTGTTTCCTAATGAATTGCCCGGATTGCCACCCAATCGGCAAGTCGAGTTCCATATCGACTTAATACCGGGAGCAGCTCCAATTGCAAAAGCACCTTACCGTTTAGCACCTTCAGAGATGCAAGAACTATCATCCCAGTTACAAGAACTGCTAGACTGAGGTTTTATCCGTCCCAGTTATTCACCTTGGGGAGCACCAGTGTTATTTGTAAAGAAAAAGGATGGAAGCTTTCGGATGTGTATTGACTACCGGGAGCTGAACAAGGTTACCATAAAAGAATCGATATCCTCTTCCACGAATCGATGATTTATTTGATCAGTTGAAAGGAGCCTGTTACTTTTCCAAAATCGATCTTAGATCCGGTTATCATCAAGTGAAAGTTCAAGAGGAAGATATCCCTAAAACAGCCTTTCGAACTCGGTACGGTCACTATGAGTTCCTGGTTATGCCCTTTGGGTTAACCAATGCACCTGCGGTATTTATGGACCTCATGAACCGAGTTTGTAAGCCATATCTAGATAAATTCATCATAGTCTTTATTGACGATATTTTGATCTATTCCAAGAGTAAAAAGGAACACGAGCACCATCTATGAGCCATACTAGAGATATTGATGAAAGAGAAGTTGTACGCCAAGCTTTCAAAGTGTGACTTCTGGTTACAAGCGGTGCAATTTTTAGGACATGTGGTAGATCAACAAGGGATTCATGTTGACCCTAGTAAGATCGAAGTTATGAAGAATTGGCAAGCGCCTAAGTCTCCGAAAGAGATACGCCAATTCTTGGGATTGGCTGGATATTACCGTCGCTTTATTGAAAACTTTTCCTGCACTGCTCAATCCTTAACTGCCTTGACAGAGAAAGATCGAAAGTACGAATGGGGCGAAGAACAAGAAACAACTTTTCAGCTGTTAAAACAAAAGTTATGTGAGACGCCAATTTTGACTTTGCCAGAGGGAATGATGACTTTGTAGTGTATTGCGACGCATCTCGACGTGGTCTAGGATGCGTATTGATGCAGAGAAACAAGATTATTGCATATGCTTCCAGACAATTGAAAGTGCATGAAAAGAACCATACAACGCATGATTTAGAGCTGGGCGCAGTGATTTTTGCACTTAAGATCTGGAGGCATTACTTGTACGGTACGAAATGTATAATTTATACAGATCACAAGAGCCTCCAACATATATTCGATCAAAAGGAGCTAAATATGAGACAACGCAGGTGGGTGGAGCTATTGAACGATTACGACTGTGAAATAAAATACCATCCAGGTAAGGCTAACGTAGTAGCCAATGCCTTGAGTAGAAAAGACCGAGTAAAGCCACTCAGAGTGCGAGCTCTTGGGATGATTGTTCAAACCAGTCTTAAAGAGCAGATTCGTAATGATCAAATGGAAGCTTTGGAGGAAGGCCAACTAAATAGCGAAAACTTACATGGAAATGAAGGGAATTTTGTGAGCAAACCAGATGAAGTGTTGTATTTCAAAAATAGGGTATGGATTCCTACTCTCCATGACCTACGTCAACTGATTATGGATGAGGCTCATAAATCTAAGTACTCTATTCACCCCGGTACAGACAAGATGTACCACGACCTTAAGGAATTTTATTGGTGGCCATGTATGAAAAAGGACGTAGCAGAGTACGTGAGAAAATGCTTGACTTGTGCCCGGGTAAAGGCAGAATACCAGAAACCCTCGAGAATGGTACAACAACCCGAAATACCTCAATGGAAATGGGAGCAAATCACGATGGATTTCGTAACCCACCATCCAAAAACACCCCGAGGTCATGATGCGATTTGGGTAGTAGTAGATAGACTAACCAATTCGGCGCACTTTATTCCGATTCGTACTACCTACAACACCGAGAAATTGGCCGAGATCTACACGAATGAAATTGTGGCTAGACACGGGGTACCAGTTGCAATCATTTCAGACCTTGATAGTCATTTCACTTCACACTATTGGCAACAGTTACAAGAAGCTTTGGGGTCTAGAATAGACCTGAGTACGGCTTACCATCCCCAAACCGACGGCCAATCAGAACGAACTATCCAGACATTAGAGGATCTGCTTCGTGCTTACACCCTAGACTTTGGAGGAAGTTGGGATAAGCACCTTCCCCTCATTGAATTCTCTTACAATAACAACTATCATAGTAGCATACAAGTTGCACCGTACGAAGCACTATATGGCCGGAAGTGCAGATCGCCACTTTGTTGGGCTGAAGTGGGCGATACTCAACTCACGGGGTCTGAACTAATTCAAGAGACGACAGACAAGGTGCATAAGATCCAAAGTAGACTGAAAGCGGCTCGAGATCGGCAGAAAAGTTACGCCGATGTTCGCAGGAAACCGTTGTCGTTTGAAGTAGGTGACCATGTACTGTTAAAAGTGTCACCGTGGAAAGGAGTGATTAGGTTTGGCAAGGCAGGAAAGTTGGCTCCGAGATACATTGGGCCGTATGAAATTATTGCTAAGGTTGGATCTATAGCGTACCGATTGAAATTACCAGAGGAACTGAGCACAATTCACGATGTCTTCCACGTATCCAACTTAAAGAAATGTCTCACGGGTGAAGCAGCTATTATACCATTAGAAAATGTGCACATTGATGACAAACTCCACTTTGTGGAGGAACCGGTAGAAATAGAAGACGGGAAGACCAAACAACTACGTTATAACAAAATCTCGCTGGTGAAAGTCCGGTGGAACTCGAAGCATGGACCTGAGTATACCTGGGAACGGAAGCATGAGTTCCGTAGAAAATACCGACATCTCTTCCCTAACTAGACGAATTGAATTTCGGGGATGAAATTTCTAAACCAGGGGAGACTGTGACACCCATGACGAAACCAGGTACACCCTAAACGGTCCAAAAAGTATAAAGCACACTTAACACTTTAATTGCGCGAAAACCCTAAAAACATGTGTGACTTATAAGCTTGATTAAATGATATCTGTTATGTCTCGGAGGAATCCGAGAACACGTTATGACTAACATGACACTAATAAGGGCCAACAGTGTGAAGTTGGTGTCCTTAGCCTTAAAACACGTGTTAAACGGGAGTGTTCCGTTTAACAGCGCTTTAAACCTTTGACATTGAATATTAGGTTATCGGTAGCATCATTTAAGATTTCGAGTTCCAGGAACAACTTAGTTTTGTGCCTTAGACTGTGACATACGGTTTGAAGCCAATCAGAGATCGGGCACGCAAAACGAAGCAGCTTCCCGGTTAGGGAAACGCTTTTGTTTCAGGAATAACATAAGGCAATCAAACGTGCAAGGAACGATCGATCAAGCTTAAAAACACTTAAACCACCCTAATACGAGTCTTTTATGATTAAAATGTAACTGGGTTCGGATTTCAAGACGGTTATGCATGATTTTTAAAACCGAGTCTTACGCGCAAAATGGAGTCCTTCACGCAAAGCGAGAACGCGTCCGGGACCCGTAAACGAACCTAAACACTCAACGGAAGATAAACATCATCTTTTAGACCATTTTGGATTAACGTTTCATTATCCATGTGATGCAACTGCATTAGATCATTTTGTTCATCTTTCTTCAGATTTGGATACGGATGATCCAACATCATCTGCACAAACCTTGGATACATCCAACTTCGACTACCAGACGTAATATTATCTTTCATGTAATGAAAAACAATTCTAGAAAAGTTGTATTTCTTGTTTAGCACCAACGCCGTCACCATACACATTTGATAGTCTTTCATAACATCGTATCCACCTGACCTGTGACTTAACGTTTGAATCACTGAGTGAATAAAGAATTTGTACGGTTTCATAAAACAGGCTTTCAAATAATTTGCTTTATTCAACGGGCCGTTATAACCCATTCTAAGCATACATCCTTTGACCATCCTTTCCGGAAACCCTGTTGGCGAATTATCGTCATCTGGAAACTCTAATACTTCTCGTACAAGCTATTCTGTGATTATAATTTCTTTATCTTCATTATCTATACGAACACTTGAATTAATAACATCATTCACTTCATCATAACTAGCATTCTTCCAAAATTGATCAACATGAGATTTGAATACTTTGTGCTGATCCGTTAAAGCTTATTGAATTGGTAAACGCCTCATGAATGGCAAAATCTCCTTAAACACACCCATCTTTGGTAGTGTTTCATTGTAAACACAACATGTATTATGCGATGATTCAAACAACACGTTCGATGCCTGAAAAACAAACAGAAACAAACAAGTTAAACAATTTGCACAAGTTTCAAGACAAAACTAACATTCACACGATCTGGCCTCATGCGATGTGGCCAGTTCATGCCACCTCGTGCCAAGATGTTTAGAATTTTTCAAACGATCTGGTATATAAGCAATATGACCAACACATACGGTTTGGTGGTCAAATGAACTGACCAACCCAAACGACCTGGAATCTAAACAAGTTGAATAATTCTCAAACGGTGTGGAATTCAAACGAGTTGACCAATCCCAAACGGTCTGAAACATTTACACGGTCTGGCCATCTCGTGCGGTCTGAATCAAGAAACCAACCACATCGTGTGGACTTGATTCACCTCGTTTGAACACTCATATATGAACAGTGAATTTGCAGGTTTTCAAAACTTGTTTCTATTATGAAATTGATACCCTAGATCTGTTCTACAACAAAATCCGAGCATGTTGATATGATTTTTATTCAATTTAATCCACTCTATAAGCCAAGATCTAAGTTCAAACAATCTGTTCATTCGAGTTCATACGAGTTCATGTGATTTGATTCAATTTAACCAACAATCTGTACCTTTCCCATGATATAAACTGTGCGAATCAAACGATAAAAGGAATCCGTACACAAAATCACAAGATTAAAGCTTGAAAACTAAAGAAATCACTCAAATCACTTTGAAGGATGTGTGTGTGATGCGATGTGAGAACTGAAACGGTTCACGCGATCAGTCTCTCCTTTATATAGAGGATACCAGGTCGCACGGGTTGAATGATGAAACGATTTGGGGTGTTCATGCGATCTGGCCATTATTTGAAACTGTTTGGCCAGCTCGCACGGGTTGGCACCTCGTGTGCAATTTTTATTATTATTTTTTTTTAATTTCTAAATTTTTAACTTTTTAACTTTTTACCAACACACGCAGTTAACAAAGTCCAATTTAATGACCCTGGTCAACTGTTTAGCCTGCCAAATCCAAATTAATGACTTTGGCTGACCAAATTATGATCTCGCTGACAATTTTGAAACATTTTAAGTTCAAATTAATGAACTTTTAAGCATTTTGAGCAATTACCAACACTTTTCTCAAACTTTTCTTATCCAACCCAAATGATCTAACTTGTTTAGCGTTGTTGGACTTTGATCATCAGATCCCCAACGTCTGTTGTCGAAAATAAGATGAAATGATAAATCTTTTTGAAATTTTCAACATTTTAGCTAAACAAACAGAAAATCTTTTGGATTTGAAGAAACTAGAAACTGTACAAACATATTTATAGACAATTTTTTGTGAGTTTGTGTAAGAGGATCATATCAGTTTTTGAGACTTATCACTAACACCGTTGATCTTGATTTAACTTTAAGTCTTAAACAAATTCACTTCTAATTGTCAGTATTGTTGTCCACTTAAACTTCTACATAAGTTTCAATTGATTCAAGATACGAATTAGTGTTTTAAAGACTTAACTTATTCGCGTGTCCCACCTCAAAATATACTCCCGTATCAAAATTCCCTAGATTCAGTCTTGCAGGTGAGTATACCAATCTGATATCTGTTTTCGGTTTAGTGCGAGACCTTGAGAGCTCAGGTATGAACTACCGTTCAGTTAAAGAGAAGAAGGCTCGACTTTAGGTGTTTTCCCTTTAGAGAATCTTTTCTTCAACTACAATTGATTCGTATCTTTCGATATTTTATCAATTTTTATGCAGAGGGTGAGCTTTAAAAGCGCGTAAAGTATTATACGAGGTCGAGGCCATTGCTTTCGCAATATCAGAAGACCAGGTATAATACCCCAGATATCAAACAGTATAAAGACCTAGTATCTCAGAATCAGGCAATCTCTCAAACAAGATTTTGAGGGTTACCCATATATCCGAGAGATGTTCCCCACGAGGATAAGCAGTTATTCGTTATGTTTATATCTCGAACTCAATCTACTAATCGTGTGAAGTCTACTGGCACATCATTAGTGAGACTCGTTTAAAAACATTTTGACCTTCCATTTCTTTAGCATGTTGTGATAGTCCACTAATGTACTATCATTTCCTCTTTTTACACAAACCTCTTTTTGTCTTTTTCAATGTTTTTGTATTTATGAAATTTTATCATGTTTTTGTATTTTCTATAAACTTTCTCCCCCTAAAATCAAAAACATATTTTTGTGTTTTTGGTTTTATCAAAGCGGTAAAAGAAACTGTACAGAAAACATGACAACTAGACGCATATCACTTTTGATCGCCGTCCGCCTCAGCCACACACTCTACCACCCTCCCAGAAAACAAATTCTTTAACCCGTTCAATTTTAAAAGATAATTAAATCTTGTTTTATCAAAGGGTTTAGTGTAAAAATCAGCTCTCTGATCATCGGTGTGAATATAATCAATTCGAATCAATTTTTTCTCGTGGCAATCACGAATAAAATGATGTCGAATCTCAATATGTTTTGTTTTTGAGTGTTGAACCGGATTTTTAGTGATATTAATGGTTGCCTCGTTGTCCACAAAAATTGGCGTGTCTAAGAATTGCAGACCATAGTCCCTCATTTGCTGTTGAATCCAGAGAATCTAAGAACAACAGCTGGAAGCCGAAACGTATTCGGCCTTACAAGTCAAAAGAGCGACTATGGTCTGTTTCTTACACTGCCAATTGATTAGCCGAGTTCCGAAGAACTGGAAACCAGCAGTTGTGGACTTAGCGATTACCTTACAGCACCCGAAGTCAGAGACAGAATATCCAGTTAGAGAGAAGTCACCGGATTGGGGATACCCCAAGCCGGTGCTTGGGCACCAATTGAGATACCGTAAGATCCTCTTCACTATCATCATGTGTGATGCTTTGGGACTTGACTGGTACCGGGCGTAGAGGCAGGTTGGATACATGAATTCCGGTAGTGATGCTGTCAGATACATTAGCAATCCTATGATTGACCGATAATGCATTTCATCCACTTTCTCACCACTTTCATCCGGACAAATGCCATGATTCGTAGCCAGGGGGTTGATATGGGAGATGATTCAGACATATTGAATTTGTCCAACACATCATTCACATACTTGGTCTGGTGTATGAAGATTCCATCGGGCAGTTGCTCAACTTGAAGCCCGAGGAAGAACTTCATCTCCCCCATTGAACTCATTTCAAACTTCTGTTTCATGACCTTCTCAAACTCCTTACACAACTCATCGTTCGTTGATCCAAAAATTATATCATCAACATATATTTGCACGATCAGGAGATATCCTACAACCTCTTTAGTGAACAGGGTACTATCGACAGTCCCTCTGGTGAACCCGTTGGTCAGCAGATGCTGGTGTAACATTTGTGCTTGTAATCATTGTGAACAGTTCAATTATCAATAAAACAAATTTATTTGATCCCAATGTTTGTTTAATTATGTTTGACAATTTTCATGTTTTGACTTTTATGTAATTTCAAACTCTATATCACTTTCTCGAGAGTTATACGCAAAATGGTGCGTAAACGTAATCAGTTTAATGCGAAAAATACTCCGGAACATCAACATATAGTTAACATACCTTAAATAACCTTTAAATAACTTAGAAATAAGTTTTAAAGGCTTTGGTATGGCAAAAACAAGTTAATTCGCTTACAGGGACTAAACTTGACAAACTGCGAAAGTATGTCAATTTGAACTGTAACGAATATTCCGGAACATGACCATAAGTTAAACACACCTGAAATATCCTTTACATAGCTTAGAAATAGGCTTTGAGGGGATCGGTGTGCTAAAATAAACTTTTGAGTCATTCAGGGACTAAAAGTGTCAAAAAGTGCACAAGTTTGCACTTTCACGCATAACTTATGTTCTGAATACATCCGGACATCCAAAAATTTATGTAAGCACTAAAATATTTTATTTTAGTGTTTGGCATAAGAAAAATCCATTCGTCGCGTCATTTGGATCGTTTTTCGCGCTTGTGCGCATTCCGTCGTAATTAAGCGAACATCGCGATCGTACGACCAAACGAACCAACATCCGACCTATTTTTTAGCATGTTTCATGTCCACAATGTTTAGGCATCATTTTAGGGCCATAACGTTGGCTTAACGGGCCTTAAACGTGTCGGAAATGGCCTTAAACACCAACAGGGACCTAAACTGTCATTTCAGCAAACTTTCTTCTGATCAGACAGGCCAGGCGGCCCGCGTAAACCCCTGGTGTATCCTTACGTGGCCCGCGTCAAACTCCCAGACCAGATTCAATGTTTAAACAGGCTGTTAACAGCTGCATTACCCACAAAACCCACATGCACATGGTATTTCTCAATACTAGGGGCTCAAATGGTTTTGTAAAACCATGTTCTTGAGGTGTATGGCCAAGATCAAAGCACGGTTAACAAGAAACGATCTTAACGGCTCACCGAACACTATAAATACCCAACCCCATGCCATTGCAAAACCCACTAGAATCTGATTTGAGAAGCTCTAAGTTGAAACCTTTGTTTCATACCTGAGCTACTTGGATCAAGATTAGCATTCGGGAACCCTTTGTAAGTGTTCCTTCGTTCTTTTATTGCTTTTCGAGTCTGAAAGTCAAACTTTGTTTGACTTTCTGCGTTGACCAGTTTATGGTCAATGCGAAGTTCGTCTGAACTTCGCAACGTGATTGTAATCACAATGGTTATAGTCCCTTGGGACTATGCCTACTGATTACCACGTTGTCTAGGGTCGTAAGGGTAAGCGATCTAATAAATCGCTTATACCTTCGAACTCGACCCATTTGGTCGATCATGAGGATCCGACCAAATACATTAGGTGACCATAGTATATAGGGAATAACCTTCCGAGGTTATACCTTATGGTCGCTTCGTTAAGTAGTTGTATAATAGGTAGTTTATATGCCTTAGGTAAATTACCAAAATACCCTTTTCATGTGTAATTGGTAATTAATCATATGTAACCTAAACTTTTGTCACTTAACTGATTATGTAACATAATTAACATTTTAGGCATATAATACTTGTCATAGGACTAGTTAGGCGAACGCGTTTCACGCGAACGACGCGTTAAAGTAGCATAAGCTACCTAAACGGGTCGTAAGCACTTATGTTAGGTTTCATTTAGTATGTAGGATTTGTTAAACCATGTTACACAAGTCTCCATACTCATTTGGTTTACGAGCCCTCATTCTATCCGATCCTCCGATATAGGTCCGGTTTATTAACATAGTTACCTATAATAGGTGCCGTTTGATTCCGAGATCTCTAGCATTGCTTGGTGGTTATCTTAGGACTTCTGAGCAATCTCAAGTGAGTACATAGACCCCTCTTTTACTGTTTTCCAAACTGTTTTGGGGTGAAACACATGTGCCTACTTGTTACTTTCATGCTTTCCTGTTTTCACATCATATGCTTGCTATGTTTATTAGTACATTTATAGTACATGATTTCAATACATTTTATGCTATGTATGCCCATTGTGTGCGTACTTAGTACATTATTTTACATTACACTTTATGCTATGTATGCCCATTGTGTGTGTACTTAGTACATTATTTTACATTACATTTTATGCTATGTATGCCCATTGTGTGCGTACTTAGTACATTTATGATTCATCACATACTTACATTTTGATATGATATTTGGTTTGTTTTGATGGATCAATATACATTCATTAACACCGATCACGCCGTTCGTTAGTAGGTAGTGGTACCATAGGAATTGACAACTCCCGTTCCTGAACCCTAGGTTTGTTTGGGTGGAAGGAATGACCGAATTCGATACACATAACTTAGATAAACCTTTAATTTGTTTAAGGGTTTATCGCCACAGTCTTAAGGCTTGGATGTATGCATTTTCACAATACCGCATAAATGTTTGTATCAGTATAGCATGCATCTGTTCCACAAAACATAACTTTGATTTAAACCATGTTTTACTTCAATACCTTGTTTTTGTGCATTTCACATATGGTTTAGTGATATATTTCACTTACCATACATAATATTTTTGGGTACACATTACATGATCTACATTAAACATAAACATTTTGACATGATATACACATTTAGTGGTTTACATTGGACATAGACATTTCGATTTGGTTTACACATTAACACATGACAATTCATTTATACATAAACAATTTACATTGGTGGTTGGTTTGAGTAAGTGATTTGAGTAACGAGGCGTGTGTAATATGATACAAGCATGGTGGATACGCCG
The DNA here is from genome assembly GCA_030545235.1 of Helianthus tuberosus. NCBI lineage: Eukaryota > Viridiplantae > Streptophyta > Magnoliopsida > Asterales > Asteraceae > Helianthus > Helianthus tuberosus. Next base: position 91,944,374 of record CM060356.1, on the reverse strand, counting down.
CTGGTAATTCCTATAGATAAGTGTTTGTATGATATTACATGTCGTAGCGTTACTTAAATCATTTCAATATTTGACATATTACGTTTTACATAAACAACTTATTTTCACAAGACATTGATTTACAAAACAACTTATCTTATACAAACTCATTTTACTTGGTTATTCATTTAATCTTACATTATATTCTTATTTATACATATCATCGCTTTTTGAATGACTTACAAAACAAAAACAACTTACAAGGTTCATGACTGACTTTTGTTAAACAACTTCTCCTAAACTTATAAGTCATGAATCCTATTTTCACAAATCCTATGTATCTCACAAGCATTTTTATGTTGACGTACCTATTTTCACATGTGTTTTCAGGAGCTTTTGCGTAGGATGATGATCGTAACACTAGGGCGGACCTGTGCCTTAGAGAATAAAAATGAAGATAGACTAGTTTAATTATGTTATGAACTCTTTGTTTCCTGTTTAAGACAATGTAATACTCTTGTTTAATAAATAAAATATAACTTTGTATGCCATGGTTGTGAAACAATAATTCTGTTACAACACTCCCTGACATTTTCCGCCACATTTTGTATGTTATACGTGGTCGGGGTGTGACAGAAGAGTTGGTATCAGAGCCAATGGTTATAGGAAATTAGGTTATTAGTAATGCTTTGACCTAGACTATAACCTTTCTAGGACCCTAACACAAGTTATCTTGTGTTTAGATCTTAAAACATGCATATCACCTATCCTTAGGTGATTATCAAAACAAGAACCCAATTTTCCGAAATGATTTTTGAAAAACAATCTTCTGTTTTTGAATGATTTATTGTAAGGTTTTGAACCCTTCCAGTTTGATTTTTGGCCTTGTGCCTTTCAAATTTTCAAAATCTCGTCAAAGTTTTGGGTTCTAAATAGTGTGAACACGTGCAAACTGGAAGAGTGAATGCCTGTACCCTGGGTTTTCTGTCTAAGGATAGAGTGTTCGTATAAATCCACATAATCAGACCAGTCACTCTTACCTGGGAACTCTTGGGGTGAGTGCTCACTTATAGGCAAGCATGTCTTCGCGATACATTATTTTTGACCCATTTACTTTGATTAGTCACTGTGTGTCGTTTGTTTCCTTTGTGATGCGAACAAATGACCACCATCTTTGCTGTTGTCAATTTTTGTTTCATCTCATTCTTTTCATCCAATCATCTCACTCGTTTCCTTTCATGTTTTCCTCTTTTAGAATGCCTCCTCGACGCGAAACCCAGATAGCGACTGCCGAATTGGCAGAAATCATTGCGCAGCAGATGGCTGCTCAATTTCCAAATCTCTTTGCTCAATGGAACCAAGCCAACAACAACAACAATGCTCCATGCAAATTCAAGGATTTTAACTTGGCTAAACCACTCAAGTTTAGTGGTTCTGAGGGAGCGACTGGGCTTCTTCAATGGTTCGAGAGCATTGAGAATACTTTCCGCCATGTGCAGTGTCCTGACATTCGCAAGGTCGAGTTTTCTTCGAGTGTGTTTCAGAAGAGGGCTCTCACATGGTGGAACGGGGTTATGGGAGACCGTGGTGCAGAAGTTGCTCTAGCACAGACATGGGCTGAACTTAGGGCTCTTATGATGAGGGAGTTCTGTCCTCGTCATGAACAGGGAGCGTTGGAGAAAGAGTTTGATGACTTGAAACAAGATAGTGGCGAGCACAGGGCATATACTGATAGATTTGAGGAGTTGAGTCTGCTTTTCCCGACTATGGTTACCCCACTCGACAAGGCTATCGAAAGGTACATCGACGGTCTACCTGACTCTGTGCAAGACATCATTACTGGTAGTAACCCTGCCACACTCCGTCAGGCTATCGAGTTAGCAGCGACATTGACTGAGTCGCAGATTAGGAAGAATAAGTTACACAGGAAGGGTGACAAGGGCAAGAAACAGTCATCTGACAAAGAGGATAGCAAGAAAGGTCAAAACAAGAATGGAAAGAATTCTGGTTCTTCGAGAGGGTCAAGGAAGCGTAAGGCTTCCCCAAATTTTGTTGTCACTGCCCAAGGTAACCACGCAGCTCCCAACCAACCCGCACAACCTCCAGCAAAGAAGCCCTATTCAGGGAATGCACCTTTGTGCAATAGATGCAACAGTCACCATCAGCCGCAACATCCATGCCGTTTCTGTAATAACTGTGGGAAGTTGGGTCATCTTGCCAATGTTTGTCGGTTTTCTCAGAATCGGGCAGTTCAGAACCCGGCTCAACAAGTTGCTCAGCCTCCTGCTCAGCAACAGGGTCAAGCTGCACGACCACACTACCCACCAGGTGCTTATTATAACTGTGGGGATCTGACCCACTACTGTAATCAATGTCCAAGATTGGTGAATGCGAATCCAGCTCAGGCTCGAGGTCGAGTTTTCAACATGAATGCACAGGAGGCACAAGCGGACGATAACGTGGTGAATGGTACGTTCTTTATTAATAATCAGCCTGCATCTGTTACCCACTGGGTGCCGACAAGAGTTTTGTGTCATTGTCTTTTGAGCCAATGCTTCGCGTGTCTAGAACAAAACTAGGTAAACCTTTGACAGTAGAAGTTGCTAATGGTGAACCCATTGTTCTTGATTCTGTTCTTCGCAACTGCCAGTTGAACCTTAACGACCATCTTTTTCCTATTGACCTCACGCCTATGCAACTTGGAAGCTTCGACGTTATTGTGGGTATGGATTGGTTAGCCAAGCATCACGCAGAGGTAGTTTGTTTTGAGAAGATCGTTCGTGTGCCACTTTCGACAGGAGAGATCCTACAGGTTCGTGGTGAGAAACCTGCTGGTGGTCTCAAACTCATGTCTTGTTTTAAAGCTCGGAAGTATCTGCGAAAGAACTATGTGGCCTTTTTGGCACATGTTATAGCAGATAAGGGCAAAGGTAAGTCTATTCAAGATATTCCTGTTGTTCGGGATTATTCTGAAGTATTCCCTGAAGAGTTACCTGGTCTACCTCCAGCACGCCAAGTCGAGTTCCGTATTGATCTCGTACCTGGTGCAAATCCCATTGCCAGATCTCCATATCGTCTTGCACCGTCTGAGATGCAAGAGTTGTCTAAGCAGCTTCAGGAGCTCTCCGACAAAGGTTTTATCCGTCCTAACTTTTCACCTTGGGGTGCTCCCGTTCTTTTTGTCAAGAAGAAGGATGGATCTTTTAGGATGTGTATCGATTATCGTGAGCTTAACAAGCTTACCATCAAAAATCGATATCCCCTACCGCGCATAGACGATCTCTTTGATCAGTTACAGGGCGCTTCTTATTTTTCAAAGATTGATCTGCGTTCCGGGTATCATCAATTTCGTGTGCATGAAGAAGATATTCCCAAGACAGCTTTCCGAACTCGTTATGGGCATTACGAGTTCACAATCATGCCATTTGGTTTGACTAATGCTCCTGCTGTTTTCATGGACTTAATGAATAGGGTCTGCAAGCCTTATTTGGATCAGTTCGTCATTGTTTTTATTGATGACATCTTGATTTACTCTAAGACGCGAGCTGATCATGAGCAACACCTTCGTCATACTTTGGAGCTCCTAAAGAAAGAGCAACTTTTCGCCAAATTCTCCAAGTGCGAATTTTGGCTTAAAGAAGTTCAATTTTTGGGGCATATCATCAATGAACAAGGTATCCATGTAGATCCCTCCAAGATCAGTGCGATTAAGGAATGGGATACGCCTACTACTCCTACTGAAGTTCGTTCTTTTCTTGGTTTGTCGGGTTATTACCGCCGCTTCATTGATGTCACACCCTGGCTTTGCGGAAGCGTGGTTAATTTTGGTGTGACTTCTTAATACCATAGCTTAACCATAACAAGCTATATGAATTAAAAACCATGCAAGTCATCCATTAAGTTTTGAAAATCAAACACATTACCATTGTTTTAACATACAACCATAACCTTGTTCAGTAGACATTACAACTTATAACATAACATAAACGTGGTTTAAGGACTGTGTCTTGTCCAGGAAAGAGACACATCCCCTAAACCCTGATGACTCCATGACAAATGCAGCGGAAAACGTTCCATACCGTGCCAGATCCGTTTTAATTTCCTGAAATACATGTGAGTTGAAAAATCAACAATAATGTTGAGCGAGTTCATGTGTAAGTGAGTATGTAAAACACTTGTGAGTATAAAAATAGTTGTGGTATGTAGCAGTGTAAGAGGACTTGTGATCACCAATGGTTTGCAAGGCCACTGACATATGTGAAGTGCAAATAGGGAGACTCAAACCTAGCAGATTTTGCCACGGCAAAGTATGTGGACAAAGTCACCCCACGGTCCGTTTCTAGTTTGGCCGGGGGCTGGGCTCGCTACACCCAGATAGATCTACCGCTCCTGTCCCTCGGTCCCTCCATGAGGACTAATGGCCCCATGTTGTTCCTATCCACTCACATGATCGTATAACACCTTCTTACGCTAACCATACCGTTGTAAAGTACTCGTAAATCATAGTAACATATATTTCACCCCCGCAGTTAAGTAAACTGAAAACAGTTAGAGAAAAGGGGGACATGAACTCACAGTGAATGCGCGTCTCTACCAAGTGTCTCCAATACAGTAAGCTGTGCAACGACCTACAAGTGCTAATTCTATTAGACGGACGGCCGTGCCTTAGCTTTACAGTTTATGTCTTTGGGAAATAGTTAGACAACTATTTCGTGTTTATGTTCCGTATACACTTGGTAGTTATTCTTCTTCCCAAGGATGGGGGATACAATACATGTGCGTAAGTTACGTTTTATCAATCTTGTGGTAATGTAATTACCGGTGTAACTTATATGTTTGTGGAAGCGTTCGTAAAGTTTTGGAATCATTAACGCTTGTAAATATTATTTTCACTCTAAAATAATATTTATGTATTTCACAAAATAATCATAAACAGTGTTGTGACAAATATATTTATCACGTTAATCTTTGTGAAAACCCCACCTCCGAATATTTAGTAAAATATAGTGCCGGCGAAATTTATGTTTTGAAAATATGTCCAAAAATAGTTCTAACACTTGTTGTGTAAATAATTCTAAGTGTTAGGTTTTTAGAAAATTTCGCCAGAGTTTCCTCTGTAACTGGAGGTGGCCACGCTTTCAAGCGTATCATTTTCTTTTAACAAATCAATTCAACAACTTCTTTATTCAATCAAACAATTTCCGACACATCAAACTAGTCGACAAGTATGTAAATCGCATAATCGCATGAACTTGCAGTTTTTCCGAATCTATAGTGTAAATCCCCTTTATATATGTAGATCTTTATATAAAGTAACTTTGATCTCGTAAAAACCTTGTGACTAGAGAAATCCGTCTTTACAACTTCTAGTCATTTTTCCCAAAAATAGTTATTTGTCGGATCTTTTCATTTCACAAGTGTCTACACACTTGTGGTTTATAAAATCATGTTTGTTAGTACAAGATTTATTCTTTAGAAAACACGATTCTTTTAAAGTGTGGTCCTTCAAAGATACCACTTGCAGATACGTAGATCCGCTAGTTTTAAACACCATTGTACCGGTTAAATCACTTTTACACAAGTAAAATATTTTTACACAAGTTCATGTATCTTGTGTGGTAGAGTTTCGCCTTTTAACCCTTATGGTTACCAAAAACGAGCTTATGTGAAGATCCATGATCTTACAAAGTCGGGTTAAACGGAGATCCGAGCTACCACATCATAGATCGGGTCTAGATAAACACAAATTCCAATTACTACAACTTTTACACAAGTTGTAAGCTATTAACCACCACTTTTAGTATTTTTACTAGACTTTTATGCTTCAAAATGTAAGTTAACGATATTTAACCGACAATATTCCTTTTAACCACCTTAGATATGTTCAAGAACAAGTTTTAAGTGTTATACCTCTAGCTCAAGGCTAGGGAAGATCTTAGGCGAAAAAGAGGTGGATAAAAGCTAACGGTAGAGGTCCTTCGTGTTCCGCTTGCTCCGAGGCTCCTAATACGCAACCTCTAACACTTGTAGCACCTTGGAATGATGAAGATGGAAGTCGAATATGGGTGTATGGGGCTGGGGTGGTTCGGCCGAGAGCCTTGAGGGAGCAAGAGAGAGAGTGAAATGTGGTTTATGTAATGGTGATTATCTCATGAGTTTAGTGGTGCTATTTATAAACAATTTAGGTGTTATTAACCAATGGTTAATATGCCCCCAAGATATTAGACAAAGATCACTAATCAAATCCACTAAGTACCATGTGTGTCTCCCAAGGTTAGGGGACGGTCATGATGGGGGGGGGGGGGGTTGGTTCGATTTTAAGTAGATTAGTTAGGGAATGGTTATGTCAAACCAAGTTAAGTTAGGTAATTAACCCCGTTACTAATATGTTACACGTTATGGCGGGTGTTAGGGTAATCAGGGACCCTAACTGGCTCAGAAAAGTATAAATAGTGAAAATAGTAATATTTTCATGTTTCGGGTAAAGTCCGGGTGTCCGGTTGGATAGTAATCCGTTAAAGCGTTACAAAGGCTTTAAAGTGTCGTTATTGTTATTTTTAGTGACACCATTTGTTTTCCCGACACTCTAGAAAGTGTCTAGTGTTATTTTCTCATGTTCTGGCACTTTACTAGTCAGCTAGAAGCTGGATTAATTATTAAAGTGCTGTGTTTGGTACTTAAAGTACGTTTTTGGCACATCCGAATCAGTGTATCTTATTCCTAGAGACGCGGTACCACAACCCTTATATCCCTACACTCACTACCAGTGTAGTCAAAATATTTGAGGCTCTTAACAGGCCTTAGAGGCAGTGTCTGCCTGATGCTGGTCATATCAGCATGTTCGCCGTGTATCCGTTTAGTGCTACTGTGCTTTTTGTGCATCATGTTTGTCACTAGGGTTCAATATGTAATTAATGTAGTGACAGCAAATAAAGTATGATGCAAGTAAGTGCATGTATCAGTATGCAGGTAGCAGTTTATCAGCTAGTTCAAACAAGCACAGTAATCAAGTAGTAATTAATCATTAATTAAGTTGTACGGATACCTGGTTTAGTGCGGGTTGTCACATTCTCCCCCCGTTAAATAAATTTCGTCCCGAAATTTAAGTTCTGCTTGTTGAAGCAGGGTTCTTAGGAAATAAGTGGGGGTATTTCTCTTTCATCCGGTCCTCACGTTCCCAGGTGTATTCAGGACCATGTCTGGCATTCCAACGAACCTTGACGAGCTTGACACTGCTCCGGCGGGTCTTGTTAACTTTCCAATCTGTGACCTCGACAGGTTCTTCAACGAAGTGGAGCGTGTCGTCAATATGAATCTCGTCGATGGGAATGGCAACGTCAACTTGAGTTGGACTTTTCTTTAGATTGGATACATGAAATGTATCGTGAACGCCATTTAGTTCAGCAGGTAGTTCCAACTTGTATGCTACTGTCCCAATTCTTTCCAGAATTCTGAAAGGACCAATGTAGCGCGGATTTAACTTCCCACGCTTTCCAAAGCGTGCCACCCCTTTCCAGGGTGATACCTTCAGTAAAACCATTTCTCCAACTTGAAAATCCGCATGTTTTCGGTTTGGATCCGCATAGGCCTTTTGTCTGTGGCGAGCTGCTTCGATGCGTTTAAGAATTTGCGCGATCTTGTCTGTCGTCTCTTGGACGATTTCGGGACCAGCAAGCTGCCTATCACCTGCGTCAGACCAACATAGTGGTGATCGGCACTTGCGTCCGTATAGGGCCTCAAATGGCGCGACACCAATACTGGTGTGGTAGCTTTTGTTGTATGAAAATTCGACCAAAGGTAAGTGTTTATCCCAGCTACCGCCTAAATCCATAACACATGCCCTCAGCATGTCTTCCAAAGTTTGTATCGTTCGCTCGCTCTGGCCGTCAGTTTGCGGATGGAACGCAGTGCTCAGATTCAATTGTGAGCCAAAAGATTCTTGGAAGGATTGCCATATCCTTGACACAAACCTTCCGTCTCTATCAGAGATGATCGAGAGAGGTACTCCATGACGTGCTACGATCTCTCTCAAGTAAATTTCCGCAAGTTTACTAGTACTGTCTTTCTCCTTGATTGGCAGAAAGTGTGCGGACTTTGTTAGGCGGTCAACAATCACCCAAATCATATCATGGCCTCTTGGCGTTCTTGGCAGTTTTGTAACAAAATCCATTGAGATTTGTTCCCATTTCCACTTGGGAATCTCGGGTTGTTGCAGAAGTCCCGAAGGCTTCTGGTATTCCGCCTTGACCTTATCGCACGTTAAACATTTGCTCACGTAAACAGCAACGTCGCCTTTCATCCTAGGCCACCAATAGTAATCTTTGAGATCCTGGTACATCTTATCCGATCCAGGGTGGATAGAGTACCGTGACTTGTGCGCTTCGTCGAAAATAACTTCCCTTAATCCACCAAACAGAGGAACCCAAATTCTTTTCTCAAAACATAACGTCCCTTCCTCGTTTGGTACCAAAAGCTTCTCCATTCCACGGAGATATTCTTCCTCAAGGTTTCCCTCCTTGAGAGCTTCCTTTTGTGCAGCACGAATGCGCAAGGAAAGGTCGGTTCGTATAATCATTTCCAAAGCTCTAACCCTTATGGGCTTGATTCTTTCTTTACGACTTAGGGCATCGGCGACTACATTCGCCTTCCCTGGATGATATTTTATCTCACAGTCGTAGTCGTTTAACAATTCAACCCATCGTCTTTGCCTCATATTCAACTCCTTCTGGTTGAATATATGCTGTAGGCTTTTGTGATCTGTGAAGATTGTGCACTTCGTACCATACAGGTAGTGTCTCCAGATCTTTAAAGCAAAAACCGCTGCGCCAAGCTCTAAATCGTGTGTGGTATAATTCTTTTCGTGCACTTTTAGTTGGCGTGATGCGTAAGCAATGACCTTTTGGCGTTGCATCAACACACAACCCAATCCTTGACGCGATGCGTCGCAGTATACCACAAAGTCATCAGTACCTTCTGGTAGAGCTAAGATTGGCGCGTTACAAAGCTTACCCTTTAATATCTGAAACGCTTCATCCTGTTTGATTCCCCAATCAATCGTCTTGTCCTTCTGCGTGAGGAGCGTCAAAGGTTGAGCGATTTTCGAGAAATCCTCGATGAACCTTCGATAGTAGCCAGCCAAACCCAAGAATTGTCGAATCTCGGTTGGCGTTGTAGGCGTTTCCCAATTCTTGATTGCCTCGATCTTTGTGGGATCAACATGAATTCCATCCCCATTAACCACATGTCCAAGAAACTGGACTTCGCGTAGCCAAAACTCGCACTTGGAGAATTTGGCGTACAGCTGTTCCTTCTTTAGCAGCTCCAATATGGTTCTAAGATGCTGCTCGTGTTCAGCCTTCGTCTTTGAGTAAATCAGGATGTCGTCGATGAATACAATCACGAACTTGTCTAAGTATGGCTTGCAAACCCTATTCATCAAGTCCATAAAGACTGCAGGTGCGTTTGTCAAACCAAATGGCATAACGAGGAACTCGTAGTGTCCATAACGAGTTCGGAAGGCTGTTTTCGGGATACTTTCCTCCTGTATCCTTAGTTGATGGTATCCAGATCGAAGATCGATCTTAGAGTAACAGCTTGAACCTTGAAGTTGGTCGAACAGATCATCGATTCTTGGCAGAGGATACCTGTTCTTGATCGTCAGTTTGTTCAATTCTCTGTAGTCAATACACATGCGGAAACTTCCGTCCTTCTTCTTGACAAACAGGACCGGAGCTCCCCAAGGCGAGAAGCTTGGTCGGATAAAACCCTTGTCTAACAACTCTTGAAGTTGTGTCGACAATTCCTGCATCTCAGACGGAGCAAGTCTGTATGGTGCCTTAGCCACAGGCGCGGCGCCTGGAACTAAGTCAATGTGAAACTCCACTTGCCTCTGAGGTGGCAGTCCGGGTAAGTCTTCTGGGAAGACTTCTGGATACTCCCTTACGACAGGGATGTCCTCGATTGTTGGCTCAGCAGCCTTCTTGTCTACGATGTGTGCCAGAAAAGCAACACATCCTTTCTGTAAACACTTCCTTGCCTTCAAGCAGCTGATAAATCTTAGCGGCGTGTCACGCTTCTCTCCGTGAACCACAATTGTCTCACCATCATTAGTTGGGATACGAACAACTTTCTCGTGACATACTATCTCAGCCTTGTTTCCGGATAACCAATCCATTCCTACCACCATGTCGAAGCTCCCCAATTGGACTGGTAGTAGATCCAGAGTAAACTCGCGTTCTCCCAATTCTATCACACAACCTCTGATTACTTCGTCGGCTCCAACTAACTTTCCATTAGCTAATTCGATCGAGTAGGGAATGTCTAACTTATTAGCAGCTAACCCAAGCATATTCTTAAATTCTAACGATACGAAGCTATAATCGGCACCAGTATCAAATAAAACGGATGCATAGCGTTGATTGATAGGGAACGTACCCGTAACAACATTTGGATCTTGGCGTGCTTCCCTAGCTTCGAGTTGGAACACTCTACCACGGGCCTGATTCAACGTTGGGCAGTTCTTCTTAAAATGCCCAATTTCCCCGCAGTTATAGCATCCGAGTCTCTGCCCGTTTCCATCCCCATTTCCAGCTGGGGTGTTGTTCTGGTTGGCATTGCCAGCCTGATTTGCATTGTTGCCTCGGTTTCTGTTTCCTCCAAAATTTCCTTGTAGGCGGTTTCCATTTCCACCATGGTTATCATTCCTATTTCCATATCCTCCCTGGCCTCCGCGGCCCGCACTAGCCCAACATGATTCCTTTGAGTGGCCCGGTTTTCCACAAGATTCACAAACTCTCATGTTACAATGGCCAGTATGGTGGCGTTGGCAGTTGTTGCATTTGGGCTGGGTGCCCTGGTATCCTTTTCCTCTCTTGGTACTGCCAGCTGATTTTCCTTTCTTTACTGCCATACTGACGCCTTGTTTGAAGTTTGAAAACTTCCTTTTCTTATCTCCTGAGGACTCAACGTGAGTCTCTGTCTTCTTTGCCTTGACTTCATCAAACTTGTTTAGACGAATCGCCTCCTCGGTGAGAGCCACGCTCAAATCGATGGCTTCAGTGATAGTCGCTGGTTTGGAGGAGGTTACCATGCTTATTATTTGGGGAGCCAAACCCCAAATGAAGCGCTCGATTCGCTTGTATTCTGGCGTAACCATGTAAGGAACCACTTGAGATAAGTCGTGAAACCTCTGGACGTATTCTGCAATCTTTGGTCCATCCATCTTTAGGTGCCAAAATTCAGTCTCCAACCTTTGAATTTCTGCGCGTGAACAGTACTTTTTGCGCATTAGTTCTTTCAATTCGGCCCAAGTCAGGGCGTAGGCGGCAGCTTCGCCTAGTGTTTGTACTTGTAGGTTCCACCAGGATAGGGCTCCATCTAGAAACAGCCCTGAAATGTATGTGACTTGCTGATCCTCTGCACACTTGCTCATGCGTAAAACAGAATCGGTTTTCTCAGCCCAGCGGGTAAAGGCAACTGCACCTCCTGTGCCATCGAAGTTAACTCGTTTGCAGTCTAAGAACTGCTTGTAGGTGCATCCTGCACGTATGTTAAAACATGTGTTTGGCATTAGCATCATCGCTAAAATCTCCAACTAGTTCATGGTAGGTCCGAATGGCGTGGTATTACCGTGAGGTGGATTGTTATTGCCTTGGTTAACACTTCCGCTTGCTCCTGGCTGAGATGCTGCGTACTGTGCTATGGCAGCAGCAATAATCTGCTGGAGTTCTGCCTCATTAGTTGGCATGTTTGGTTCGCGTCTTGGCGGCATTTTCTAAAAGATGGTTTCCGTAGGTCAGGCCATAGCGAAAAGTACGTATATAGTAATAGTAATAGCACGTAATATCTCATGTCATCAATACATCACATATATCAATCATCCACATCTTATACCATAACAATGCAAATAAGTAATCAAGCGAAACAGATATGATGAGAATACTGCGATTGCCATACATCAAGACCACAGAGTAAGTGTATCAGTACATCATAGTGTCATACAATCATCCATCAACTAGGGGCTACATCACCCCTGTCCAAAAATCATAACAGATCAGTGTCAAATACAACATCAAGTACATGTCAAAAGTCAAAACCATAAAGTGGTCTCCAAAATGCTGTGCAATCCAACAATCGCCGTCTTCTCATCCTCATCTATCTAATCAGTAACTGGTGAGCTCTATGCAGATGGTGGTGGAGGAGGGGGAAAGTGAGTATAAAACAACCGGCGTAACTGGAGCCAGTCCTCCTCCTGGGCTCGCTGAGTACGAATAATAGAGGCAACCTGCTGCTCCAGTGTAAAAAGACGAGCAGCAATATCTGGAGGTAATGGTCGAAACGGCTGTAGGGGAGAGTGTGTCTGACCATGACTCTGACAAGGTGACAACCGAGCTCTCTCGAGCTCCTGGATACGCTGTGTGTGGGACTCATGCTGTGCGACAAAGGACATCAAGACGTCCTCAATAGTGTGTCCCCTATGAAAAGCATGGTAGGGGTCAGTGGGTGGCATACCGGAGCCAGGTGCCCAAAGAAATGGCTCGCTAGTGGGGTCGAAAGGTGCCACGTGAAGCGGTGCAACAGCGGGTGGAACAAATGACGTCTGAGGCATAAAAGGGATAGGCATCGGTACATGCCCATCAGGGTGTGCTGAAGAACCCTCTCCAGGCCCTGCTGGAGGTATAAACATAGGAACCTGAAATGAAAAGTCAACATGTGGTGCAACAGGAATCTGTGGAGGAAAAGGTGGAACATCCTCATCAGCCGGTATCCAACCGTGCTGTGCGGACTCATCCGGTGGATCCATATGTGCCGCGAACAGTGCATGTCCGGGCTCTAGTGGGGCGGGATCAAATAAGGGAGCAACAACAGGGTGAACGGGTGCAAGGTGCTCTATAGGGTGGTCAGCAGGTATATCACCAACGGGCAAAGGAACAATGGGATCAACAGCAACATGATCGCCCTCAATCACAGGAACATCTACAGGGAGATCAGCAACAACAGGCTCAAAAGGGATATCAGCATGTACTAGGTCATGCTCTGGTATAGGGTCTAGAGCGGCTGCCTGCTCAGGGGCAACGGCAGGCTCGAAGTCATCAAAAGCCATCTCAAACTCAAAATCTGGGTCAATAGGATCAAATAGGTCAACAGGGTCTGCCGGATCCTCCATAAACTGGTCCATGGGAACAAACTCTAAGTCACGATCTGGGTCGAACCCTGGGGGAAACATAGGATCGGAATCCCCCTCATCATCATGGTCAAAAGCGAAACTGGGGATAGGGGCAACAGAAGATGCCTGATCAGGATCTGATCCATAAGAGAAGTGTTGTGCACTCTGAACATGTGAGGGTACAGAAGCTACAGACTCAAAGGAGTCCGCGACTGGGGAGTGAACAGGTGACTCCGCGGCGGGAGCGTCCGCAATCAACAAGGGATCGGCAGCAGGAAGGGCCTCGCCCTGAGCATCATCCTCGAAAGGCTCCTCATCAAACATATCGATATCATCCTCCTCATCGTCGATGGGTAAATCATAAGCTGGGTACGCAGCCAGCGGTATAGGAGCAGGGATCAGTGCCAGTGGTAGATCCCCTGCGATAGGACCATCTGCGAGCTCGCCAGCACCGTCAGGTAGTGCAAAAGGCTGAAAATCGTCCTCATCTGTGCTAGTGAAGTCGGACGTGTAAACCTCGTGCTCCGATGACTCAATGTCGTCTGAAACGATAGGCCTCGGGCCTGTGGTGCCTGAACCACCAGTGTCTGCAGAATCCATGTGTCTCTAACATATACACAAACATGCACAAATAGTCAATCATAAATCAAGTAATCACATAAGTCATCAAGTAAGGCATCACGTAATCCTCATAGTCTTACTAGCCAATACCATCCAGTCTACAAGACTGCTCTATCCTTCAATTTAACCAAACCTCGATCCTCCAGATCGATCCTCAGCCCTCCAAGCTGAGCCTTTTCTTCCTAGCCTTGCTAGCCCACTACCTCGGTCACCTAGACCGAGCCTCGATCCTCCAGATCGATCCTATAACAAACCAACGTGCTCAACTACCTTAATCACCTCGATCCTCCAGACCGATCCTCAGCCCTCCAAGCTGAGCCTATAATTAATAAAATGTGCTCAACATTTGTTTGTAAAAAGTTTTGGATCTGGACTTAAGTGGTATGCAGAAAAATGTTTTCGTGAGAGCCCTAGTGATCATAGTCTAGACTCGAGAAAGAATCCTAGTTCGCTATGATCAGAGCTCTGATACCAAGCTGTCACACCCTGGCTTTGCGGAAGCGTGGTTAATTTTGGTGTGACTTATTAATACCATAGCTTAACCATAACAAGCTATATGAATTAAAAACCATGCAAGTCATCCATTAAGTTTTGAAAATCAAACACATTACCATTGTTTTAACATACAACCATAACCTTGTTCAGTAGACATTACAACTTATAACATAACATAAACGTGGTTTAAGGACTGTGTCTTGTCCAGGAAAGAGACACATCCCCTAAACCCTGATGACTCCATGACAAGTGCAGCGGAAAACGTTCCATACCGTGCCAGATCCGTTTTAATTTCCTGAAATACATGTGAGTTGAAAAATCAACAATAATGTTGAGCGAGTTCATGTGTAAGTGAGTATGTAAAACACTTGTGAGTATAAAAATAGTTGTGGTATGTAGCAGTGTAAGAGGACTTGTGATCACCAATGGTTTGCAAGGCCACTGACATATGTGAAGTGCAAATAGGGAGACTCAAACCTAGCAGATTTCGCCACGGCAAAGTATGTGGACAAAGTCACCCCACGGTCCGTTTCTAGTTTGGCCGGGGGCTGGGCTCGCTACACCCAGATAGATCTACCGCTCCTGTCCCTCGGTCCCTCCATGAGGACTAATGGCCCCATGTTGTTCCTATCCACTCACATGATCGTATAACACCTTCTTACGCTAACCATACCGTTGTAAAGTACTCGTAAATCATAGTAACATGTATTTCACCCCCGCAGTTAAGTAAACTGAAAACAGTTAGAGAAAAGGGGGACATGAACTCACAGTGAATGCGCGTCTCTACCAAGTGTCTCCAATACAGTAAGCTGTGCAACGACCTACAAGTGCTAATTCTATTAGACGGACGACCGTGCCTTAGCTTTACAGTTTATGTCTTTGGGAAATAGTTAGACAACTATTTCGTGTTTATGTTCCGTATACACTTGGTAGTTATTCTTCTTCCCAAGGATGGGGGATACAATACATGTGCGTAAGTTACGTTTTATCAATCTTGTGGTAATGTAATTACCGGTGTAACTTATATGTTTGTGGAAGCGTTCGTAAAGTTTTGGAATCATTAACGCTTGTAAATATTATTTTCACTCTAAAATAATATTTATGTATTTCACAAAATAATCATAAACAGTGTTGTGACAAATATATTTATCACGTTAATCTTTGTGAAAACCCCACCTCCGAATATTTAGTAAAATATAGTGCCGGCGAAATTTATGTTTTGAAAATATGTCCAAAAATAGTTCTAACACTTGTTGTGTAAATAATTCTAAGTGTTAGGTTTTTAGAAAATTTCGCCAGAGTTTCCTCTGTAACTGGAGGTGGCCACGCTTTCAAGCGTATCATTTTCTTTTAACAAATCAATTCAACAACTTCTTTATTCAATCAAACAATTTCCGACACATCAAACTAGTCGACAAGTATGTAAATCGCATAATCGCATGAACTTGCAGTTTTTCCGAATCTATAGTGTAAATCCCCTTTATATATGTAGATCTTAATATAAAGTAACTTTGATCTCGTAAAAACCTTGTGACTAGAGAAATCCGTCTTTACAACTTCTAGTCATTTTTCCCAAAAATAGTTATTTGTCGGATCTTTTCATTTCACAAGTGTCTACACACTTGTGGTTTATAAAATCATGTTTGTTAGTACAAGATTTATTCTTTAGAAAACACGATTCTTTTAAAGTGTGGTCCTTCAAAGATACCACTTGCAGATACGTAGATCCGCTAGTTTTAAACACCATTGTACCGGTTAAATCACTTTTACACAAGTAAAATATTTTTACACAAGTTCATGTATCTTGTGTGGTAGAGTTTCGCCTTTTAACCCTTGTAACCAAAAACGAGCTTATGTGAAGATCCATGATCTTACAAAGTCGGGTTAAACGGAGATCCGAGCTACCACATCATAGATCGGGTCTAGATAAACACAAATTCCAATTACTACAACTTTTACACAAGTTGTAAGCTATTAACCACCACTTTTAGTATTTTTACTAGACTTTTATGCTTCAAAATGTAAGTTAACGATATTTAACCGACAATATTCCTTTTAACCACCTTAGATATGTTCAAGAACAAGTTTTAAGTGTTATACCTCTAGCTCAAGGCTAGGGAAGATCTTAGGCGAAAAAGAGGTGGATAAAAGCTAACGGTAGAGGTCCTTCGTGTTCCGCTTGCTCCGAGGCTCCTAATACGCAACCTCTAACACTTGTAGCACCTTGGAATGATGAAGATGGAAGTCGAATATGGGTGTATGGGGCTGGGGTGGTTCGGCCGAGAGCCTTGAGGGAGCAAGAGAGAGAGTGAAATGTGGTTTATGTAATGGTGATTATCTCATGAGTTTAGTGGTGCTATTTATAAACAATTTAGGTGTTATTAACCAATGGTTAATATGCCCCCAAGATATTAGACAAAGATCACTAATCAAATCCACTAAGTACCATGTGTGTCTCCCAAGGTTAGGGGACGGTCATGATGGGGGGGGGGGTTGGTTCGATTTTAAGTAGATTAGTTAGGGAATGGTTATGTTAAACCAAGTTAAGTTAGGTAATTAACCCCGTTACTAATATGTTACACGTTATGGCGGGTGTTAGGGTAATCAGGTACCCTAACTGGCTCAGAAAAGTATAAATAGTGAAAATAGTAATATTTTCATGTTTCGGGTAAAGTCCGGGTGTCCGGTTGGATAGTAATCCGTTAAAGCGTTACAAAGGCTTTAAAGTGTCGTTATTGTTATTTTTAGTGACACCATTTGTTTTCCCGACACTCTAGAAAGTGTCTAGTGTTATTTTCTCATGTTCTGGCACTTTACTAGTCAGCTAGAAGCTGGATTAATTATTAAAGTGCTGTGTTTGGTACTTAAAGTACGTTTTTGGCACATCCGAATCAGTGTATCTTATTCCTAGAGACGCGGTACCACAACCCTTATATCCCTACACTCACTACCAGTGTAGTCAAAATATTTGAGGCTCTTAACAGGCCTTAGAGGCAGTGTCTGCCTGATGCTGGTCATATCAGCATGTTCGCCGTGTATCCGTTTAGTGCTACTGTGCTTTTTGTGCATCATGTTTGTCACTAGGGTTCAGTATGTAATTAATGTAGTGACAGCAAATAAAGTATGATGCAAGTAAGTGCATGTATCAGTATGCAGGTAGCAGTTTATCAGCTAGTTCAAACAAGCACAGTAATCAAGTAGTAATTAATCATTAATTAAGTTGTACGGATACCTGGTTTAGTGCGGGTTGTCACAATTGAGAACTTCTCAAAGATTGCAGTTCCTCTAACCGCTCTAACTCAGAAGAACAAACCCTTTGATTGGGGAGTCAAACAAGAGGAAGCTTTTCAACACTTGAAGCAGAAACTTTGTGACGCGCCTGTTCTGACTTTGCCTGAGGGCAATGATGATTTCGTCGTTTATTGCGATGCATCTAAATTGGGTCTTGGCTGCGTTCTGATGCAAAGGAACAAAGTCATAGCATACGCATCGAGGCAGTTGAAGATACATGAGAAAAACTACACCACTCATAATATTGAGTTAGGTGCAGTTGTCTTCGCTCTTAAGATCTGGAGACACTATTTGTACGGTACAAAATGTGTGGTTTTTACAGACCACAAAAGTCTTCAGCATATCTTCAACCAGAAAGAACTCAACATGAGGCAACGACGTTGGGTCGAGCTTCTAAACGACTATGACTGCGAAATTCGCTACCATCCTGGTAAGGCGAATGTCGTAGCCGATGCATTGAGTCGTAAGGAACATACTAAGCTTCATTGTGTTCCTGTTCAATCTGTTATTCAAGCTCGATCCGATATCCAAGCACGCATTTCTCAGGCTCAACAATCTTGTGTTTCACAAGGTTTGATGGATAAGGAATTTCCCTATCACATAACACCTGATCTAGAACTGAAGGACAATGGATCATATTACTTCATGGACCGTTTGTGGGTCCCAAGCCAAGATAACCTTCGTACCTTGCTTATGGATGAAGCCCATAAGTCTCGTTATTATGTTCATCCTGGTTCAGATAAGATGTATAAGGATCTTCATATTCAGTATTGGTGGCCTGGTATGAAGAAAGACATTGCCTTATATGTATCAAAATGCCTTACTTGTCTTAAGGTTAAGGCTGAACATCAGCGTCCTTCTGGTTTATTGGTGCAACCAGAGATCCCAGTTTGGAAATGGGAAAACATTACTATGGATCTCATTACTAAACTTCCGCGCACAAAGAAAGGTCATGATGCCATCTGGGTAGTTGTTGATCGTCTTACTAAGTCCACACATTTCTTGCCAATCCGTGAGGACTTTTCTGCTGACAAACTTGCTAAAATCTATGTGGATGAAATTGTAGCTCGACATGGTGTTCCTTTGAACATCATTTCTGACAGAGATGCTCGTTTCACTTCTCATTTTTGGAGAACCATGCAATCTGCTATGGGGACCCAACTTAATCTGAGCACAGCTTATCATCCGCAAACAGATGGTCAATCTGAAAGAGCAATCCAGACTCTGGAGGATATGCTTAGAGCTTGTGTGATCGACTTTGGTGGTAGTTGGGATTCACATCTTCCGTTAATTGAATTCTCCTACAACAACAGTTCACACCAGCATCAAAATGGCTCCTTTCGAAGCTCTCTATGGTCGAAAATGTCGTTCACCAGTCTGCTGGAATGAGATCGGCGAGGCTCAGCTTACTGGACCTGCCCTCATTTTAGAGACAACTGACAAGATTAAGAAAGTTCGTGATAACCTTCAGACAGCTAGAAGCAGTCAAAAGAGTTACACGAACCCAAAACGCAAGCCCTTGGAATTTCAAGTCGGTGATCGAGTATTACTTAAGGTCTCACCTTGGAAAGGTGTGATCAGATTTGGAAAGAAAGGAAAACTTGCACCTAGATACGTTGGACCATTCAAGATCGTCGAAAGAATCGGTAAGGTAGCCTACAGACTTGAGTTACCTCCTGAACTTGGAAATGTTCATCCAACCTTTCACGTGTCCAATCTCAAGAGGTGTTTAGCTGATGAGAACCTCCACATACCGCTTGACGAAATTCGTGTTGACAAAACACTGAAATTTGTTGAGAAGCCAGTGGAAATCATGGAACGTGAAGTCAAGTGGCTTAAACGCAAGCGCATTCCTTTGGTCAAAGTTCGCTGGGAAGCTAAACGTGGACCCGAGTTTACTTGGGAACGCGAAGATCAAATGAAGGCGAAATATCCGCATCTTTTCCCACGAGTTTCCTCTAAATAAATTTTGGGACGAAATTTCCACAAGTAGGGGAGACTGTAACATCTGTGCTTGTAATCATTCTGAACTGTTCAATTATCAATAAAACAAAGTTATTTGATCCCAATGTTTGTTTAATTATGTTTGACATTTTTCATGTTTTGACTTTTATGTAATTTCAAACTCTATATCACTTTCTGGAGAGTTATACGCAAACTGGTGCGTAAACGTAATCAGTTTAATGCGACAAATACTCTGAAACATCAACATATACTTAACATACCTTAAATAACCTTTAAATAACTTAGAAATAAGTTTTAAAGGCTTTGGTATGGCAAAAACAAGTTAATTCGCTTACAGGGACTAAACTTGACAAACAGCGAAAGTATGTCAATTTGAACTGTAACGAACATTCCGGAACATGACCATAAGTTAAACACACCTGAAATATCCTTTACATAGCTTAGAAATAGGTTTTGAGGGGATCGGTGTGCTAAAATAAACTTTTGAGTCATTCAGGGACTAAAAGTGTCAAAAAGTGCACAAGTTTGCACTTTCACGCATAACTTATGTTCTGAATACATCCGGACATCCAAAAATTTATGTAAGCACTAAAATATTTTATTTTAGTGTTTGGCATAAGAAAAATCCATTCCTCACGTCATTTGGATCGTTTTTCGCGCTTGTGCGCATTCCGTCGTAATTAAGCGAACATCGCGATCGTACGACCAAACGAACCAACATCCGACATATTTTTGAGCATGTTTCATGTCCACAATGTTTAGGCATCATTTTAGGGCCTTAACGTTGGCTTAATGGGCCTTAAACGTGTCGGAAATGGCCTTAAACACCAACAGGGACCTAAACTGTCATTTCAGCAAACTTTCTTCTGATCAAACAGGCCAGGCGGCCCGCGTAAACCCCTGGTGTATCCTTACGCGGCCCGCGTCAGACTCCCAGACCAGATTCAATGTTTAAACAGGCTGTTAACAGCTGCATTACCCACAAAACCCACATGCACATGGTATTTCTCAATACTAGGGGCTCAAATGGTTTTATAAAACCTTGTTCTTGAGGTGTATGGCCAAGATCAAAGCATGGTTAACAAGAAATGATCTTAACGGCTCACAGAACACTATAAATACCCAACCCCATGCCATTGCAAAACCCACTAGAATCTGATTTGAGAAGCTCTAAGTTGAAACCTTTGTTTCATACCTGAGCTACATGGATCAAGATTAGCATTCGCGGACCCTTTGTAAGTGTTCCTTCGTTTTTTTATTGCTTTCGAGTCCGAAAGTCAAACTTTGTTTGACTTTCTGCATTGACTAGTTTATGGTCAATTCGAAGTTCGTCTGAACTTCGCAACGTGATTGTAATCACGATGGTTATAGTCCCTGGGGACTATGCCTACTGATTACCACGTTGTCTAGGGTCGTAAGGGTAAGCGATCTAATAAATCGCTTATACCTTCGAACCCGAGCCATTTGGTCGATCATTAGGATCCGACCAAATACATTAGGTGACCATAGTATATAGGGAATAACCTTCCGAGGTTATACCTTATGGTCGCTTGGTTAAGTAGTTGTATGATAGGTAGTTTATATGCCTTAGGTAAATTACCAAAATACACTTTTCATGTGTAATTGGTAATTAAGCATATGTAACCTAAACTTTCGTCACTTAACTGATTATGTAACATAATTAAACATTTTAGGCATATAATACTTGTCATAGGACTAGTTAGGCGAACGCGTTTCACGCGAACGATGCGTTAAAGTAGCATAAGCTACCTAAACGGGTCGTAATGGGTCGTAAGCACTTATGTTAGGTTTCATTTAGTATGTAGGCTTTGTTAAACCATGTTACACGAGTCTCCATACTCATTTGGTTTACGAGCCCTCATTCTATCCGATCCTCCGATATAGGTCCGGTTTATTAACATAGTTACCTATAATAGGTTCCGTTTGATTCCGAGATCTCTAGCATTGCTTGGTGGTTATCTTAGGACTTCTGAGCAATCTCAAGTGAGTACATAGACCCCTCTTTTACTGTTTTCCAAACTGTTTTGGGGTGAAACACATGTACCTACTTGTTACTTTCATGCTTTCCTGTTTTCACATCGTATGCTTGCTATGTTTATTAGTACATTTATAGTACATGATTTCAATACATTTTATGCTATGTATGCCCATTGTGTGCGTACTTAGTACATTATTTTACATTACACTTTATGCTATGTATGCCCATTGTGTGCGTACTTAGTACATTATTTTACATTACATTTTATGCTATGTATGCCCATTGTGTGCGTACTTAGTACATTTATGATTCATCACATGCTTACATTTTGATATGATATTTGGTTTGTTTTGATGGATCAATATACATTCATTAACACCGATCACGCCGTTCGTTAGTAGGTAGTGGTACCATAGGAATTGACAACTCCCGTTCCTGAACCCTAGGTTTGTTTGGGTGGAAGGAATGACCGAATTCGATACACATAACTTAGATAAACCTTTAATTTGTTTAAGGGTTTATCGCCACAGTTTCAAGGCTTGGATGTATGCATTTTCACAATACCGCATAAATGTTTGTATCAGTATAGCATGCATCTGTTCCACAAAACATAACTTTGATTTAAACCATGTTTTACTTCAATACCTTGTTTTTGTGCATTTCACGTATGGTTTAGTGATATATTTCACTTACTATACATAATATTTTTGGGTACACATTACATGATCTACATTAAACAAAAACATTTTGACATGATATACACATTTAGTGGTTTACATTGGACATAGACATTTCGATTTGGTTTACACATTAACACATGACAATTCATTTATACATAAACAATTTACATTGGTGGTTGGTTTGAGTAAGTGATTTGAGTAACGAGGCGTGTGTAATATGATACAAGCATGGTGGATACGCCGCTGGTAATTCCAATAGATAAGTGTTTGTATGATATTACATGTCGCAGCGTTACTTAAATCATTTCAATATTTGACGTATTACGTTTTACATAAACAACTTATTTTCACAAGACATTGATTTACAAAACAACTTATCTTATACAAACTCATTTTACTTGGTTATTCATTTAATCTTACATTATTCTCTTATTTATACATATCATCGCTTTTTGAATGACTTACAAAACAAAAACAACTTACAAGGTTCATGACTGACTTTTGTTAAACAACTTTTCCTAAACTTATAAGTCATGAATCCTATTTTCACAAATCCTATGTATCTCACAGGCATTTTCATGCTGACGTACCTATTTTCACATGTGTTTTCAGGAGCTTTTGCATAGGATGATGATCGTGACACTAGGGCGGACCTGTGCCTTAGAGAATAAAAATGAAGATAGACTAGTTTAATTATGTTATGAACTCTTTGTTTCCTGTTTAAGACAATGTAATACTCTTGTTTAATAAATAAAATATAACTTTGTATGCCATGGTTGTGAAACAATAATTCTGTTACAACACTCCCCGACATTTTCCGCCACGTTTTGTATGTTATACGTGGTCGGGGTGTGACAGCTGGGAAAGTGTCTCTGTGACACCCAGGACGAAACCAGGTACACCCTAAACGGTCCAAAAACTGTAAAGCACCCTTAACACATTAATTGCGCGAAAACCCTAAAAACATGTGTGACTTATATGCT
Source organism: Helianthus tuberosus (assembly GCA_030545235.1). Lineage (NCBI taxonomy): Eukaryota > Viridiplantae > Streptophyta > Magnoliopsida > Asterales > Asteraceae > Helianthus > Helianthus tuberosus. Next base: position 91,921,196 of record CM060356.1, on the reverse strand, counting down.
TGATTAAATGATATCTGTTATGTCTCGGAGGAATCCGAGAACACGTTATGACTAACATGACACTTATAAGGGCCAACAGTGCGAAGTTGGTGTCCTTAGCCTTGAAACACGTGTTAAACGGGAGTGTTCCGTTTAACAACGCTTTAAACCTTTGACATTGATTATTAGGTTATCGGTAGCATCATTTAAGATTTCGAGTTCCACGAACAACTTAGTTTTGTGCCTTAGACTGTGACATAAGGTTTGAAGCCAATCAGAGATCGGGCACGCAAAACGAAGCAGCTTCCCGGTTAAGGAAACGCTTTCGTTTCAGGAATAACATAAGGCAATCAAACGTGGAAGGAACGATCGATCAAGCTTAAAAACACTTAAACCACCCTAATACGAGTCTTTTATGATTAAAACGTAACTGTGTTCGGATTTCAAGACGGTTATGCATGATTTTTAAAACCGAGTCTTTTGACACTAAGTACGCGCAAAACGGTGTCCTTCACGCAAAGCGAGAACGCGTCCGTGACCCGTAAACGAACCTAAACACTCAACGGAAGATAAACATCATCTTTTAGCGCTCAAAACGAAGCACGAGGTGTCCTTTGGGGGGACCCACACCCAAACCGCCCCACCCCCCATTATTTAATAAAAAAATCAATTTTTTCTTTTTTTTTATTTCATTTTAACACAAAATCCTTTCCAAAATCTGGTTTCTCTCAATAACAACCAGCTGAATTCACAAGAAACATCAACAAATCAAAGGTATTAACTCAAATCCATAAGGTTTTAAACATGGTTTCTTGATTAAACTTGATTTAGGTCATGAAAACCCATTTTAATCCATGATTTTTGGAAGTTTAAACATGTTTATGGGCTGAATATGAACACCATATGGATTCCCTGGTGTTATATGGCAGCCATGGTTACAAATATTTGGGGTTTGATACCCTAATCAACACCTATTCGATAGAAATCGCTTAACTAGTCGATTAACCTAAAAACAATGAAATAAGGCTTGATTGATCTAAGTTCTAGCATATTTCGATTGTACTTGATGTGTAGGTACTGAATATAGCCCACACGTACTTCTGGACTCACAAGGAATGCTTGGAATCGAAGCTTGCGCTAGGTATAACATCCGAAAACCGAATCTAGGATAGGCAGAATTTTGTTTTGGCTATAACTTGGTGCGTGATACATGGATTGAGCTGAAATTTTATGTGGGGATGAATGATAGTTTTAGGAAGATCCAAGTAAAATTTTAGAATTTTTGGAATTTTTTATGATTTTTGGTAAAATGTTGACTGTTTTACCAAAAGAATTTAGGAACAAATACCAAACGGATTCAATAAATCACCAAATTTCATAGAGAAACTAAGGAACATGTTTGGAATGTTCTGGGAAAATTCAGAGTCCATTGGTTGAGTTTTGAGTTTGGTTAAAAATCCGCGTTTTTGCAAACTTTTGGTAGCTGGAAACACACAGAAACAAAATCGGAAAAAACTTAAAAATTTTGGAGATGTTTCTGGAAACATAAGGGATGTCCAGGAAATTTTTGGGAATTTTTGAATCACTGATGGTAATTAATGTTAATTAGGTGGTTAAATATGGTTTTATAAATAAATTATTTAGACAGGTAAAATGCCAAAATAAATTACCAAAATTTTTTCCCATATTCTACAGATTTTTACTGAGTTATATAAAAATTTTCAGAATTTTATTCAAATTATAGATAAAATGGGAATTTTTGGATTAAAAAGGGATTATTTTAAATCAATTTCGGCAGTTACCGTGTAACGAACCTGCCGGAACTGGGAACTGACCCAACCCGACAAATACTATAATTGGAACACCGGGAATATTCTGGAAGATTCCAGGGTGGAGTGGACACTTGGGGTGTGTCCAATACTAGTTCGGGAAAATCCCCGACGGTGGAAACGGAAACTCAAAATTGGGCAACCTGGACTCCCCAAACACCCAAACTCCCTTAATGAGAAGTTAATAATTCTTAAATAACAACGTGTTGGCACTATTGGTATTCTCGTACCATTATCCGAACACGTTAAACTACTGACATTGGCTGGCACGCGAACCGGTGCCCGGAAGCCAAACTGAAAACTAATACTACCCTGACCTCCATCACCATACCCGTGTCCTATAGACTCAATCCGGGGTGAAAACTCCTGACCAAATCCAAGTTATTACCATTACCGACTTAGATACTGATTTGAGTCCTTACTTGCATTTGTGCTATTAAAGCTGATTTCGTTGATTAAACACTCTTTAGCCGAGACTACTATTTGTACTGTGAGTTTCACTCCCCCACTTTTAATTTGTTTTACTGTTTTCTGGGGTGATTTGCATGTTACAAACTGTGTTAATTACACCAACTTGCTATGATGTGAATTATCTAACACACGATATTAGCCCCGATACAAGTGATTAACGTAAGCCGTGGGCAGTGGATAGTACTATTGGTCTGACAAAGCCAGTTTCCCGCCGGACAGGTGCGGCCGGCAGCCAAGCAACTGCACGCGTCCTAACTAGGTTATGTTGTTAGACATAACTACCCGAGGGCATTAAACTACATGTGATGCTTGTGGTGCGATTAAGTGTCTGTGTGACACAGTACGATTAAAACAGTCTAGGTTTCACTTGGACACTCATGTAATTCCATCTATGAACTGTTATATGTGCAATTAAACATGTTGATACATTTTGAAATGAAACAACCAAACCAGTGGAACTCACCGGCATCGTTTAGCTTACCTTTTTAAAAAACTAACATGCATTTCAGGTAAACAGGAGTGAACATGTGCGTATGGAAGGATCTAGTAGGCGGACGTAGCATAATAAAAGCTATAATGGCTTGTAGTACCGCTTTTAATATATGGTTTGTAATGTGATAGTTCGAAGACGTTGTAACCGATGCTCCTGTTTTATGTAATGTAATGTTTTTAAATTATGAGGAGTGCCATGGGTCTGCCGCACCCCACGATTGTCTTCCGCTACGAGTCGGAGTGTGACAGTCTCGTACCAGGCTCTCGGGGCCTGGTGTAATCCGTATAACGCCTTGTTGAGTAGATACACTTTGTCCTTGTGTACAGGATCGGTAAAACCCGGTGGTTGACCGACATACACCTCTTCTTTAATCTTGCCGTAGAGGAATGCAGATTTGACATCCAGTTGGTAGACCTTGAACCCCTTCTATGACGCGAACGCCAAGAAGATTCTGATTGCCTCAAGTCGAGCAACGGGAACATATACTTCAGTAAAGTCAATCCCTTCTTGCTGACTAAATCCTTGGACTACCAACCGTGCTTTGTTCCTTACTATAACCCCTCTATCATCTCTCTTACATTTGAAGACCCACTTGGTGTTGATCAACTTCTGATCTGCTGGGAGATCAACCAACCTCCACACTCCAAGCTTTTCAAACCGTTGTAACTTCTCTTGCATTGCATTTACCCAATTCTCTTCGGTCAATGCTTCTTTGTACGTTTTCGGCTCTACCTGCGAGATAAAACATTTTAATGAGAACTCTACTTGTAAAGGTGCTATATAGTAGTAAAAAAATGTAAGAACTTTGTTTATTTGTTCGCGGGTTTTCACGCCGCTTTGAAGGTCACCAATGATTTGCTCCGATGGATGGTAAGATAATGTTCTTGGCATGACCGTATCCGGTACGCTCACTTCCGATTGCAAATTTGTTATATTCTGATCACCCGTGTGATCAATAGAATTTGAAGTCGCAATATTTGGTTCCTCGTCATAAATCAGATCGGTTTCCAATTCTGAGTAGTCAGATTGGTCAATATTGGAGCTGTTTCTTCTGGGAGTACATGTGCAGTTCCACTACGACCAGCCTCATGATCATTTGAACCCACGGTGGGCGAAGAAACCACCAACGGTCTCGGCACTTGTTCTTGTAAAAGAGACTGCTGTTGTTGGTATAAGAACGCCAGTTCCTCCTCATTCGGCTCTGTCGGTAAATGGAATGATTCCCAGAGATTGTCGTAATCAAATAGCAACCTGTTTCCGGGAAGTTGATTTGGAGCGGTAAACCGTTGACAGTCAACGTGTTGAACTTGTATGATCTTCCCCAAACTCGGAACAAAAACTCTCTTCAACGGACTAGCGTATCCTACAAAAAAACCTTCATTAGTTTTCGAACCAAATTTACCGTCTGGATCAATGAATGTGCATGGTGATCCGAATGGTTCTAATTACTTCAGATTCGGTTTGTAAAGATGAAGCAATTCAAAACAAGTTTTCTTGTACTTCTTCACCGTAAGAACCCGATTGAGCGTGTAACATGCCGTGGCAACCGCTTCACTCCAAAAATATACCGGTAATTTTGAATCTGCTAACATGGTACGAGCCGTTTCGATCAACGAACGATTTTTTCGTTCTGCGACATCGTTTTGTTGAGGAGTATACGGTGCGCCGAACTCATGAAGAATGCCCTTATCGTTGCAGAATTCGAGCATACGGTTGTTCTTGAATTCCGTGCCATTGTCGCTTCGAATACGTCTAATCGGCAGTTTGTAAACATTCTCCATCTTTTTGAATAGCCTCATCAAAGAATCAAACGTTTCCTCTTTTCTCTCTAGAAACATCACCCAGGAAAATCTTGTAAAGTCGTAAGTAACAACTAAACAATATAGATCTCCACTTATGCTTTTCACATTTACCGGTCCAAAAAGATCCATATGGTGTCTTTCGAGCGGTAATCTGATGGAGTTCAAGAGCTTTTTCGGGTGCGATTTCTTCGTCTGCTTCCCTTTCTTACATTCAATACAGTCATCGTTAAGATGGAAGCTTTTCAAATTAACACCATCTACAAGATCATTATGAACTAAAAAGTTCATCTTTCTCAAGTGAATATGGCCCATTTTACGATGCCACATGACGGATTCTTTTTCAGTCGCCTTCGTCTTACTCACAAAGCATTGTGCCTTTTTATCTATCGTTGTTGCAACGCTCATGTCTAGTACATAAAGATCGTTTTCACGAGGAGCGCGCATCAACACCATTTCTTCGGGTATTTTAAACCCCAGTTTAAGAATCAGACATTCATCTTTTGTAAAATGAACAGTAAATGACTTATCACAAATTTGAGAAATGCTCAACATATTGTTTTCTAACTCAGCAATGTAGTTCACTTTATCGAATGTTACGACCCCGTTAGTAAGTACTCCTTCTCCAACAATTCTTCTACCTTGAGTTCCAGCAAACCCGACATAACCTCCATTGATTGACTTGACGTCGTATTGCAGTGCTAACATCCCTGTCATGTGCCGTGAGGCGCCGCTATCCATTATCCATTTAGAAATGATAGACCTTGGAAGCCCCTACACACATCAAAAGACATTTACTTAAACAATGATACCCAAGATTTTTTAACATTTGGTACACTACCAAAGACAATATCATGAGCTACTATGTCAACTTTTGGAATGTTAAAAACAACATTTGGAACATCAGATTCTGGTTTTGATTTTAGAGCTCCTTCCTTGATAGGTGGGAATTCTTCAATCAACTTATCTAACTCAAACTCAATTTTCTCATCAGTGGTTGCAAAGATTTTCGGTTCAGATTTTAAAACTTCTTCCATTTTCTTTTCCTCAAAAGAATGTTTAGGTTTCTCCACCCATGATTGACTTTGGGAAGTCTTTGTTTTAGAATAAACCTTTGAAGTCTTTTGTGATTTTGAAGATTCACCAATTTCAAAAGTTGATTTTGGTTTGTCCTCCGATTTCAATGATTCACCGCGTTTAAGAATACGCACGGGGGATACCATAGGTGATTTTCCCTTAACATCCTTTGAAATTTTTGGTTTATGGAAAACTGGTTTTATTATCTCTTTGACACATTGTTTGGCCATGTGACCGATTTCATTGCATCGATAACAGATTCTTTTGTCATATTCAACAAAAGTGGATCTGTTGGCCTCGTCTCTTATCTTTTTGGCCGCAATAAAATCGTCAATTGCTTGCTTACTAAAGATATAATCCTTTTCGACTTCTGTATTATTACCAGACACAGACACTTCACTCAAATTTTCTTTTGGCTTAACTGCTTTCTTAGCCATTTTCATCTCAAAACGAACACCTTTCTTTTTGTAATTATTACCATGTCTCTTGTTATTACCATTGTTACCCACCCATTCATTTTTCTTTCCCGGGTTGTTTGTCGGTTGTTGTTTAACAAAAGATTTTTTCGGTTTTGATTGAAACGAATTGTTGTTAACTTCTGAGATATCAATTTCCACGAGTTTAAAAAATTTTTCAACCTTTTCCAGGTTTGCATTCTGAATCGGGTAATCAAAATCAGTATACAGTTTGTTAGTTCCGGTCATCGTGTAAACCAATGATCGAATCGTCGTCCAGAACTTTATCTGACTTTGGAATAAACTTATCAAGAAAGTTTCCGTCATCTTCAGAATCTGAACTGGAATTCTCAAAATGAGTTTTAACCATTTCGAAATCAGTGTTATCACTCTCTTCATCCAACACTTGGTCTACAACTGTTTTAACCAGTTGTGACTCGTTGTCGGTGTCAGACGGAGAGAATGTAACATCTATGTTTTCCGGTAACTCATTCTCTTCTGTTCTTAGTTTGAGATTCAATGCCTCCTCAACCCCGTCTGGATATTTCTGAGTATAATGATTCCACATTGGGGGTGGAACATTTTTGAAAGCTGGTTTAACTTCAGTTTGTTGAGGAACGATCTGATCAATCACATATGAAGATGAAAGATAACTGATCAACTTTTTGTCGACTCTTTCTGTCTCAATGCGCATCAGTTCAAGTTCCTTCTTTAGAGATGCGATTTTGTCCAGATGGATGTTAATCGACATTTGCTTTTCCATGACTGTAGCTTTGAGCAAATTAGCAATTTTATCATTTTCTTTACTCTCAGTGTGAATCATTTTAATTGATCGTGACAGAGTGTCATAAGCTTCTTTAACATCATTAAAATCAAATTTTAATTTGTCGTTAAACCTTTTCCACTCTTGAAACTGTTTGTCTTTTTCAAGACAATCCATGCATGGTTTCAAATAGTTTTCGCATGGCTTTTCAAGAATTGGATCAACTTTTTCAAAAACATTTTCTTGTTTATCATTTTTACTTTCCGATTTACCAAACTCTCCGGACTCAGACTCAGATTTCTCTTCGGATTCGGACTTCACATTTTCTGATTTGTCATCGGACTCGGACTTCTCTCCTGACTCATACGTATCACAAGTCTCGATAATTGACTCCTTTTCAACAGACACTGACTCTTGAGTTGCATCTTTGGTCTCATAGTTATCAGAAGGTGTTTTAGTTTGTTCTACCTCTTGCAGCTTGACCATAAGAGCTTTGTCTGCTATTTCTTTCAAAGTCTCTTTATTCATTTCCTTTGAGACATCAATGATCTCTTGAACCGGAGTTTGTTCAACTTCGTACTGTGGGTAAAAACCAGTAGTTGGTTCACTAAAGAAACCTGCAAAAGAATCAAATACGTTAGCTGGCATTATAGATTTAAATGCATTAGTAATAACATCCTGTTCAGACTGATAATAGTAGACCGCTACTGCCTCCTGTTCTAGATCTGCAAAAATTTCTTCATTCACCACTTCACTGACTTCTTCAACTTCAGGAACACATTCCTCGATTTTCGGTTCCGGCTCTTCAATAATTTTAGCCATCATTGCAAGACCACCTCCTGGAACGTACTTATCCCAACTGAAACCTTCTGGAATCTTTTCGTCATCTTGATTCACCAAAAGAGCTTTTTCTGTTTGTTTGGATTGACTGTTCTCGATTTGAGGTCGTGGAATGAATGGTCGTTGACTATTTTTATGATAGATGGCCTGTCGGTAATAATCGTTGGCGAATGGATTCTAGTGGTTATTAACTTCTCTATTCAGAAATTCGCGCTTGAAGGGTCCCTTCTCTTTACACTTGAAGCAAGTCACCTTCGATTTGTCGAATCCAAGTTTAGAATCAGGACCTGTGAGACTACTTCTTCCGGTAATTTCCATGAACCTCTGAGCTCTTCTCACAATGCTCGACATACACCATTTTATGTCGATGAGTTCTAGTTCCTCGGGATCAATTTGATCGTAATCTTCTTTAGTCATGTCTGGGTTACCAATTCGTCCGGCTACTAGACTCTCGTAAGACTCAAGTACAGAAGCTAGAAGTGCTATATGCTGCTTTGCGGTTGTCTCGGTAAAATCTTGACCGTTTTTTATATTAACAGCAATATTGCACTGTATCCCATGACTATAATTCTGATTGTTCGAACCTGAAGAACTTTGAGAAGAAACCTGTTCTTGAAAACTCTGAACTTTAGGATTCGGTTCGTAATTTGGAAACGGTGAAAAGTTGTTGTTAGGCATGCTTTGAGGTACTCCCGATGAAGAATCTGCACTGAATGTCGTTTGAATCTTTGGACTCGGAGCAGATGTGGCAGATGTGTTTCCTTTGTAATAAAGTTGAACATCTTGTTGTACGTTTGCAGATTTCATTTTCCTCATCTTCCGAAGTTCAAGCTCATGAGCTTCAATTCTCTCGATAAACGTACTCAAATTGAAACCCACGTATTCCAAATTGTTCTTCAAAACCAATAAGAACGTACCCCACTCTTCTTGTGGTAGTGCGTCAACCAACTTATCAACCCACTCTTCGTCTGATTTGTCTATATTCAAACGTTTCATCTCCACTACCAAGTGACAATACCTCTCAATCAACTCTTTCGTTGATTCTCCACTGATAGCAGTAAATATGTCGAATTCTTTTTTCAGTAGCGCCTTTTTGCTTTTGATCATTGAAACACTCCCAAGAAATTTGATTTTAAGAGCGTTCCAAATAGATTGCACGTCACCCTGATGCTGTAATAGTACCAAAATGTCTTCCTTAATTGCCTGTTGCAATATACTGACCATCTTCTTCTCGGCTTTAAAGTTTTCTTGTTCAGCCGGAGTTAATGTGTTAAGTGTTTTCGGAAGACCAGCATCATTCATAGGAACTACATATTTCGTTTCAACTTTCAGCCAGCATTCGAGGTGATTCGCCTGAACCCACGTGCGAAATCTATCCTGCCACCCCGAATAATCTTCAATGTTGAGCAGTTTCGGTGGTTTTTGCGTGGTTCCTAGCTCGTTCTCCATATTCACATTCTGGGCTATACTTGCTGGAGTTTTAGAAGTCATACCTCCTCCGAAAAACGCATTGTAAAACTCTTGATTGTCCAATTTATACTTTGAAAAATGTTTCGAAAAATTTCTAAGTTTTGAAAAATTACAATTTCAAGCGACCTGGACTTTCAAACGATCTGGACTTTCAGACGACCTGGACCTTTCAAATGACCTGAATGTTTCAAACGACCTGAATGTTTCAAACGACCTAGATGTTTCACACGACCTGGACTGTTTCAAACTACCTAGACTGTTTCAAACTATCTGGACTGTTTCAAACGACCTGTTTCAAACGGCGTGGACTGCCAAACCGTGTAACCTTGATTGCCAAACCGTGCGGGGTGAATTTACAAGCGACCTGATCACTCAAGTTGTGCGGTCTTGTCCAATCCGTGCGATCTGGACAAGAACTTAAACGATCTGGTTCATTTTACACGATTTGGACATCATTTTCATACGATTTGGACAGTTTCACCTCGTTTGAAGACTTAGTTTATTAAAATTTCAAGTTTTTGACATTTTTGGATCAATTTTAGTTCGATTTACGGTCTGTAACTTTATACAAATGTTCAAAATGATGTTTTACACATAATATCTAAAATTCAGTCCATTTTATCCATGAATTCGTCTGAAAATCCAAGAAAGAGTAGAAGTATATGGTGCTAAACCGTTCAAAACACTGATATCAACATATTTGACTCATCCTGAGCTCTGATACCACCTGTAGGATCAATGATTCGTCCAAATGAGTTAATCAGAGTCAGATCTAGTTTCTAGAAAGGCGGAATTAGTCTAAAAACCGTCAATCAGTGTTAGAACAGGAGTAGAAGAGTAGAAAGTCACTTTAAACATGTTCTTCATTGATTTTAGACGATTAGGTACAGAGAGAATCAGACAGCAGTTCGGTACACAATTCTCCAAAAAGTTACAAATGAAGAACACTACTAGCCTATTTATAGACCTGCCAGACTACATGAGCTAATAACTCCAGACTGCACGAGCTGAGATGTTCACCTCGTGCGACCTGACCTACCAGGTCGTGCGATCTGGTCAAAACACATACTTAACTTTAACATTTTAACCTATTACATATAAATGACACGCCATAGACTGATGACGCAGGCGATAGACATTATGCATCAACAATCTTAAAGGTATAACCTAGCCACAATATCAATGGCTATGATGGTATAACTCTCTTAAGACAATAATTCCTTGTTAACATCTAAAAACATGTTAACTTTCCTGGCAGTGTGACTTGAGAAACCACACCAGCCTTCTAAGTACTTGGATCTTCCCAAGCCACTTTCATGGCCTAAATGATCAATATGAATCATGGCTATTAACATCAAATATGAAGTCTATACTAAAACATCCAATTGAGGTGTTATGCCTACGGGCCAACGTGTAATTCTGACAAAGATAGTTATATTTTATAACTTCTTGTCCAAAAGGCAATGAACTATGTTCGACCCTTAAAACTTTGACCTAAAAAGATCAAGATCATATTATAAATTGTCCTAGTGACAAGGCCTTTTGTGCCAATATAAATGTCCTTTGAGACAAGCCTTGAGCTGTATGAAAATATCTGTATGACATTGATAGTTGTGACTATGTCCCATGTCTAATAAATATAAAGGATTATATCATGTTTAAATGACAATAATGGTTCATTTATAACCTAGGAAAATCATAAACAAATGATTTTAAATATATTATCTTATTAGTCTATATGGTTTATTTATACCATGGCCATCTAATCATCAAATACGATGATCCATTATCTTATGAAAACAAATAAATTTTCTCGATTATAACATTCAAATCATGGCTGGCTCCGATGAAGCTAACATTCACCCAGTTGATGGGAACAATAATGATACAAGGCTGCATGTTACTGGCGCCGAACTGCAAGATATGATAAATACGGCAGTTGCTAAAGCCATAAACGAAGCATTAAAGAACCAAGTAATGTTCGTTCAAAATCTCATTCTAAGACCCTTTCAAAACAGCATACGTCAAGAAATGACGATTCACAACATTCATCCAATCAGAAGAGCGAACCCCAAAAGATTGTATTTGATCAGACTCCCCGATACAACAAGGGTTGCACTTACAAATATTTTGTCTCTTGTAAACCAAGAGATTTCACTGGGGAGAAGGGGGCTATCGATTGCATGAAATGGTTGGATGAGATGGAGACAGTTGTAGATATCAGTGGGTGTGCTAAGGAGGACGTCGTAATGTTTGTATCACAGTCCTTCAAAGGCGACGCCCTTGCATGGTGGAAAGCTTTAGTGCAATCCACAGGGAAGATTCCTCTATATAACCTTTCTTGGGCTGAATTTGTTGAACTTATAAAAGACACTTACTACCCACAGCATGAAGTGGAGAAGGTGGAGACTGATTTCCTCATGTTAGTCATGAAAGATCGGGATTGTAGATCTTATGTTACTAGTTTTAATTCAATGTCTCGACTCGTCCCGTATTTGGTCACTCAAGAGCCAAAACGCATTGCGCGTTTCATTGGTGGTTTAGCCCCTGAAATCAAGGGACATGTCAAGGCTTCTAAGCATGCCACTTATAGATCAACAGTAGATCTTTCACTGTCTCTAACCCTTGATGCTATAAGAAGTATGTCTAGGAGGATCACTGAGGACGGGAAGAGAAAGAGAGAAGATGATCAGTTCCACCAGTCGAGTAAGAAAAAGAAAGGAAACTCTGGGTTTAATAAGGGTCAGTCTGTTGACAAACCCAGGTGTAAAATCTGTGATAAAAGGCATTTCAGGAAATGCAATCTGGATCCACAAGCCTAGCCATGTGGAATTTGTAAAAAGAAAGGGCATAAATCTTTGGAGTGCCGAAACTTGAAGGATGCAACCTGCTATAATTGTAATGAGAAAGGGCACATTAAGACTAACTGCCCTAAGAACAATAAGAAGCCTGATGAGGCGAAAAAGACAAATGCTAGGGTGTTTCAGATGAACGCCAGGGAGGCGGTGAATGATGATAAAGTTATAACAGGTACCTTCCTCATTAATGATATTTATGCTAGAGTTTTATTTGATTTAGGTGCTGATAAGTCATTTGTAGACCTTAAGTTTAGTAAATTGTTGAATCTGCCCGTTAAAACTCTAGACATAAAATATGAGGTAGAACTCGCGGATGGTACCTTAGAAACTGCTTCAACTCTTCTTGATGGATGCTTTATATCCATTAAGAATCTAATGATTCCATTATCTCTTTTGCAAATGAAATTGGTTGGGTTTGATGTAGTTTTAGGCATGGATTGGTTGTCATGTAACCAAGCCCAAATTGCCTGCAATAAGAAACTAGTTAACATCAAAACCCCATCTAGTGAGTTGATCACCATTCATGGAGATACACACTATGGTTTGCCCGATAATGTGTCTTTACTCAAAGCATCCAAGTGCCTAAAGGGTGGATGTGTCATCTACATGGCACAAGTGACAGTTGATGAACCAAAGCCTAAGATTAAAGATATTCCCATCATTCTTGAACACCCTGATGTCTTCCCTGATGAACTACCTGGATTACCTCCAGAAAGGCAAGTAGAAGTCAGGATAGATATCCTGCTAGGACAGCACCGATTACACGAGCTCCTTATCGTTTAGCACCTACAGAAATGAAAGAGCTAAGAACCCAATTGGATGACTTATTGGAAAACGGTTTTATACAACCCATCTCTTCACCATGGGGAGCACCCATGTTGTTGGTGAAGAAGAAAGATGGTTCAATGCATCTGTGCATTGATTACCGCGAGCTAAACAAAGTAACGATTAAGAACCGTTATCCATTGCCCAGGATCGATGACCTGTTTGATCAACTACAAGGGGCAAGCTTCTTCTCAAAGATCGATTTAAGATCTGGGTATCACCAACTCAAAGTTAGAACTGAAGATGTACCTAAAACTGCGTTTAGAACAAGGTATGGTCACTATGAGTTCTTAGTGATGCCTTTCGGGCTCACTAATGCGCCTGCAACATTCATGGACCTCATGAATCGAGTCTGCAAGCCGTGCTTAGATAAGTTTTTCATTGTTTTTATAGATGACATACTTATTTATTCTCGTAATCAAATTGATCATGAGAAACACCTTCGGTGTATCCAAGGATTACTACGACAGGAGAAGCTGTATGCTAAATTCTCCAGTGCGAATTCTGGCTTCGCGAAGTCCAATTCCTTGGACATGTTGTAAGCGAGCGTGGTATCCAAGTGGATCCCGCTAAGATAGAAGCAATCATGAACTAGAAAGCACCTAAATCACCTACTGAGATTCGCAGCTTTCTGGGATTAACAGGTTATTACAGAAGATTCATTGAGAACTTCTCAAGGATAGCTGCACCGCTAACTACTCTGACCCGCAAGAATGTAAAGTTTGATTGGGGTCCTAAACAACAAGAGTCCTTTGAGATCCTTAAACAAAAGTTGAGCAATGCTCCTATTTTAACATTGCCCGAAGGAATAAAAGAGTTTGTTGTTTATTGTGATGCTTCACACACTGGCATGGGCTGTGTGCTTATGCAGAGAGGCAAGGTGATTGCCTATGCATCACGACAATTAAAGGTGCATGAAAAGAATTACACCATCCATGATCTGGAATTTGGTGCTATTGTATTTGCACTTAAGTTGTGGCGACATTACTTGTATGGAACCAAATGTGTGATATACTCAGATCACAAAAGTCTCCAACATTTGTTTAATCAAAAGGATCTCAATATGAGACAACGCCGTTGGATGGAAACCTTGAATGACTACGACTGTGAAATTCGCTACCATCATGGTAAAGCGAATGTAGTCGCTGATGCATTAAACAGAAAGGAAAGGATCAAACCTATACGGATTAATGCCAAGAGTATCGAACTCAAGAACAGCTTGAATGAGAGGTTGTTGGCCGCTTAGAAAGAAGCTGTAATGGAAGCTAACTTTCCAAGGGAAATATTAGGTGCAACTTTTGATCAGTTGTCACCAGGGAATGATGGAATCCTCAGATTAAATGGTCCAATCTAGGTTCCCATCCATGGAGGACTTAGAGATATAATCCTCTAGGAAGCTCATAATTCCAGATACTCAGTTCACCCTAGAGGTGACAAAATGTACCAAGATTTAAAGGCAAACTATTGGTGGATGGGTTTGAAGAAATCCATAGCCACACATGTAGCTGAGTGTCTGACGTACGCTCAAATTAAAGCTGAACATCAGAAGCCGTCAGGACTACTACAACAACCAGAACTTCCCACATGGAAGTGAGAGATGATAACTATGGATTTTATCCCCAAGTTACCTAAGACGAGAGATGGAAATGATACGATATGGGTCATAGTTGACAGACTGACTAAGTCAGCTCATTTCTTACCCATTAAGGAGACTCATAGCTCCGATAAGCTAGCTAAGTTGTATGTGGATGAGATTGTAGCTCTCCATGGAGTGCCAGTATCTATTATATCCGATAGAGATACTAGATACACCTCTCATTTTTGGAAAAATTTCCAACAATCTCTAGGCACTCGTTTGAATTTCAGTACTGCTTGTCATCCTCAAACGGATGGACAAAGTGAGCGTACAATTTAAACATTGGAAGACAAGCTTCGTGCATGTGTTATTGATTTAGGTGGTAGCTGGGATGACCACCTTCCCTTAATTGAGTTCTCCTATAATAATAGTTACCATACTAGCATTCAGGCTGCGCCTTTTGAGGCATTATATGGGAGGAAATGCAAAACGCCTGTTTGTTGGGCGGAAGTAGGAGAGACTCAGTTATCAGGACCTGAAATAGTCCTTGAATAACGGACAAGATTGTCCAAATTCGTGATCGCCTAAAAGCTGCTAGAGATAAGAAGAAGAGCTACGCAGATTGATGTGTGTAAAATGTAACATAAAAATTACATCAAATGAGGCATAAAACTAACCCTTTTTTAGTACTAATGTTGGAAAAAGTGTGCTTTTGTCTTCCTTTTGTATTTTCAAGACCAAATGAGCTTAAAGGAACAAAAGAAACAAATATGCAGCAAAATCTAACATAAATACAAAGAAAAGGAATAAACGTAGCATGCTCGGCCCCTCGACAGCATCTCCCCAAGCAAAAGCAAAAACAAGAAACAGGAGGCTGACCACGGTGTCACACCCCAACCGATGGCGGAAACATCGGGGTGCGACACTGAGCGAAACAGATTGTCCAGGAGAATCCATAACAACTAATATTACCGGATATTTAACGTTACATCCCATAGCATAACATATCAAATAAAAATAGTTATTACAGACAGAGTTTCTCAAAGACAATAATTATTCCGACAACTCAAATTTTTTTATTGATTTGTTTCTAGACTTTCTCCTAGCATGATTCCAACGAAAACATAGCAAGCAAAGCATAAGCATCCTAAACACCTATCACATACGTTAAAATAAAAGTCAATACACATAGTGTAAAGGTGAGCATACAAGTTTAATAGTATAATAGTAGCGAAAGTGGTTTACGCATAACCAGCATGTAACACGTAGTATGCGAAGCGAGTAGGTTATCGACGATGAAATATGCACGGACATGACTGCGAGTTGTAGAATGCGCAACACGTCACCACTGTGACACGTGAAGAAAAGCCCTTAAAAAGCCCTGTCCACGACAGGTGCTGAGTCCAAACTATAGTACTATCGTTGCTAAGGTGTCAAGCAACAATCACTGTGTAAACATAAAATACAAGCATTCATCGAATAACACGTATAACATGCAGGGCGGTTAGCGTGTAAAAATTAGTTGCGTCGTGTGTTGATGTGATTTGATATAAGTAACGTATGTAACACCTTAAAGTGTGTTAAGCAAAAAGGGATCAAGTATACTCACAGATCGTGTTTACGAATAAGCACAGTCTTGGATTGAAGGGAGCACTGGGAGATTAGCCTAAACATAGTACGGCAGTATAAGCATTGAACGGTGCGTAATACAGTGTCGAGTGTTCTGAGCGACGGATAGTGATCCGATCGGATGACCTTCCGGACGGATGGTCATCCGGACGAATGGCCATTCGCTCGGAGGGTTGTCCGTTTGGGATGGAGGTGTTTGTGTATGATGGAACTTTGAAGTTTTCGTTGTAGCATTTCAAAAGACATGGAATGTCTCTACCCTTCAGGTCGTCCGGTCGGACGGTCATCCAGACGGATGGCCGTCCGCTCGGATGGCAATCCGAGTAGAGACTATATTCTTTGAAACTTTCGAAATTGTTTAAGTGTTAAACAACACAAGTCTCTCCGGATGACCGTTCGCTCGGATGGCAATCCGAGTGGAGACTATATTCTTTGAAACTTTCGAAATTGTTTAAGTGTTAAACAACACAAGTCTCTAGACCAAATAGCCATTCGATCGGATGGCTATCCGATCGGATGGCCGTTTGTCTGAGCAACTTGTTCGAGTTGCAAAGTTTTGTAAAATTAACTAAGTTTAGCGTGTGAACCGAGATGGTATGACAATGTGTCAAACAACGGAAACCCCATCAAGTCTAAGTCATCCGAAATCCATAGATTTCATGGTGAAAAGTTGAGATTTGTTGGTGAAAATGATGAAGAAGTCTGTGTAGATGATAGAAGTGCAAGATTTGAGATGAAAACTTACAAGAATCACGAGAAATCGAGAGAAAATAGGCCAAAAGTGTGCTGGTCAGACGAGCTGTCACATCACATGAACAGTGATGTGACAGGTGCTATTTATAGGCAAAGAGGGAGAAAGGTGGTGAAAATGTGACGGATCAAAGGGCCTTGCGATCGGATGCCCATCCGATCGGATGGTCATCCCCATTCGATCGAATGGTCATTCGATCGAAGGGCTTCAGTGAGTTGGTTTTCGACTTTTCGTTTCGTGCATTGAGCGTTGCGATGCATAACGATTCGATAGTATTAAACAATAGTTACACAAATAACCTAACTAACATACAACAACATAAGTAACCTTGCGTTTCCAATTCTCAAAGAGATTGCATTGTGATAGAGTTGTGATTGGGTTTGCGAATAACAGCCCAAAACAGATATAGATATGCACAAGTAACACATAATAGCACACACACGTAAAACAATATCCATAACCTGTAATTCGAGTTGCGATGCGATAGCGATGTGTTAGCGTTAGCGTTTAACTGCGTTTATTGCATCATAACTCCACATAATACAACTAAGTTAACATAAATTAAAGTGTCGATTAACGAGTTGGGAAGTAAAAGTAATAATTAAGCAAGGAATGACAGATCGCATTAGCAATCTTTTCTTCCTTTGACTTTGACTTGTACTTTGACTTCACAAAGTCGGGTTGTTACAGCCTCCCCTACTTTAGGGAATTTCATCCCGAAATTAAGGTGCAGGCGTAACAAAAAGTTGTGGATACTTAGTCTTCATGTCACTCTCGAGTTCCCAGGTGAACTCGGTGCCGCGTTTGCCTTCCCAGCGAACCTTCACAATGGGAATGCGTGAGCGTCGAAGTTTCTTGGTTTCTCGATCCATGATCTCGACTGGCTTTTCCACGAAGTGTAATGTTTCGTCCACTTGTAGATCCTCAAGTGGTACTTGTAAATTCTGCTCGGCTAGACACTTTCTAAGGTTCGAGACGTGGAAAGTCGGATGGACATTGCTGAGTTCCTCCGGTAGTTTGATTCTATAAGCCACTTTGCGAATTCTTTCCAGAATCTTAAAGTGTCCAACATATCGAGGCACGATCTTTCCTTTCTTTCCGAAGCTGATCACCCCCTTCCAAGGTGAAACCTTTAGGAGTACGTGATCACCAATGTCAAATTCAAGGGGCTTGCAGCATCTAGCAGTGTAACTCTTTTGACGACTCCAAACTTTCAGGAGATTGTCTCGAATTTTGAGGATCTTGTTAGTCGTTTCTTGTAGTAACTCAGGACCGGTAATTTACGCATCCCCGATCTCGTGCCATACAATAGGCCATCGACATTTTCTTCCATATAATGCCTCAAATGGTGCCATTTGAATGCTAGAGTGATAACATTTATTGTATGAGAATTCGACTAGAGGTAAGTGCACGTCCCAATTACCACCGAAATCTATGACACACGAGCGAAGCATGTCTTCAAGGGTACGAATCGTTCGTTCATTCTGACCGTCGATTTGGGGATGGAAAGCGGTACTTAGATTAAGAGTAGTACCGAGAGAAGATTGAAACGTTTCCTAAAGGCGCAAGGTAAATCGACCATCGCGATCAGAGATGATATCATGAGGCGTCCCGTGTCGACAAATGATTTCGTCAGTGTAGATCCGTGCTAATCGTTCTACCTTAAAGTCTTCTCGTATTGGCAGAAAGTGAGCAGATTTGGTAAGACGATCAATGATAACCCAGATGCTATCGTGACCTGATGGCGTGCGCGGAAGTTTCATTATGAAATCCATGGCTATACTCTCCCATTTCCACGTAAGGATCTCGGGTTGCACAAGTAAGCCAGAGGGGCGTTGATACTCAGCCTTGACTTTCGAACAAGTCAGGCAATTTGATACATAGATAGCGATATCTTTCTTCGTGCCCGGCCACCAGTACCTGCAGCGAAGGTCCTGGTACATCTTATCGGCGTCGGGATGAATAGAATATCGAGACTTGTGGGCTTCGTTTAGCAGAATCTCGTAGGTTAGTGCGTTTGGGAATCCAAATTCTGTCTAGATAGTAGAATATACCATTCAATTTATTCACTAGTTGTTCGCCGTTATTGATGATCCTTTCTTTCTTCAAGGTGCGTTCGGTAAACAAGCATGTTGAGCATCACTGATTAGAGCTTCGAGATTGTGTTGGGCTTGAGTATTACGAACGCAATGCAAGTAGCTTCGTCTGCTTAGAGCATCGGCAACGACATTTGCTTTGCCAGGGTGGTAACGAATCTCACAGTCGTAATCGTTGAGAAGTTTAACCCATCAGCGTTGGTGCATATTCAATTCCATATGTCTCAAGATATGTTGTAGGCTTTTATGGTCGGTGAAAACCTACACCTGGTACCATAAAGGTAGTGTCGCCAAATCTTTAACGCAAAACCAAGTACACCTAGCTTGATATCGTGGGTTGTATAGTTTTTCTCGTGGATCTTGAGCTGGCGAGAGGCGTACGCGATAACCTTGTCCCGTTGCATGAGAACGCAACCGAGACTGAGGTTAGAGGCATTGCAGTAGACTATGAAGTCGTCGTTTCCGTCGGGTAAGGTAAGCACATGAGCATTGCAAAGCATAAGTTTGAGAGTTTGAAAGGCTTCCTCTTGTTCGGTTCCCCAAACAAAAGGTTTGTCTTTATGCGTAAGAGAGGTAAGCGGCACAAAGATTTTAGAGAATCCTTCGATAAATCGGCGGTAATAGCCCGCTAGTCCGAGAAAAGAACGGACTTCAGATGGGTTCTTTGGCTATTGACAATGTGACCAAGGAATTGAACCTCCCCCAGCCAGAATTCACACTTGGAGAACTTGGCATAGAGTCGATTCCCCTTAAGTAGTTCGAGAACCAAACATAGATATTACGCGTGTTGGGTTTTCGACTTTAAATAGATCGGGATATCATCGATAAACACGATGACGAAGCGGTCGAGAAAGGGTTTACACACGCGATTCATCAGATCCATGAAAACCGCGGGTGCGTTGGTTAATCCAAAGGGCATAACCACAAACTCGTAGTGGCCGTATCGGGTTTGAAAAGCGGTTTTGGGTATATCTTCCTCCTAAATTCGTAACTGGTGATAGCCTGAGCGTAAATCAATCTTCGAGAAACATGTAGCGCCTTGTAACTGGTCAAACAAATCATTGACTTGGCGCAAGGGATAGCGATTCTTGATGGTAAGCTTACTCAATTCCCTATAGTCGATGCACATCCGGAACGATCCGTCCTTCTTTTTGACGAAAATGATAGGTACGCCCCAAGGAGAGGTGCTAGGGCGAATAAAGCCTTTATCAAGTAATTCCTGGAGTTTTCTCGAAGGTTCACGCATTTCGGACGGAGCGAGGCGATAGGGAGCTTTACAGGATTTGCTCCAGGAATGAGGTCGATTTGGAAATCGATATCACGGGAGGGCGGTAAACCAGGTAAATCATCAGGAAATACGTTAGTAAATTCACGAACAACGGGAACATCCTTCATTCCAATCTTTCCTTTCTTTTCCTTCTCCGCTACTACTATGTGTGCCAAGAAAGCTTGGTATTCCTTGCGGAGATACTTGCTAGCTTGGACACACGACATGAGTTTGAGATCCTTCGATGGAGTTTCGCCATACACACAGAGTTGGTCAC
This sequence comes from Helianthus tuberosus, assembly GCA_030545235.1. NCBI lineage: Eukaryota > Viridiplantae > Streptophyta > Magnoliopsida > Asterales > Asteraceae > Helianthus > Helianthus tuberosus. Next base: position 91,900,741 of record CM060356.1, on the reverse strand, counting down.
CATTAGCGAGAGAGAAACAAATCATTTTATCGAAGCAAACAACTTCAGCACGATTTTCATGAAGAAAATCCATGCCTATTGTGATGTCAAAACTACCAAGTTGCATCGGGATAAGATCGATAGGGAAGACGTGATTGTTGAGCTCAAGATGTCACATCATGACTTTTGCGGAAGCGTATGATGTGTGACTGGTTTAATATCATTGCATTCAATCATAATAAACAACTACATGATCAAAACGATGTTCATCCATTCATAAAATTTTAAAGTATTATAAACACCGGTTATTTAAGTTTTAAAACGCAACCTTCGACTAGGTCACAAACCAACAAAAGTGGATGACATCTAAACTTGAAATTTACTTCTAGAAACAACACCCGCGCCCAAGATCCAACCTGTTACCTGAAATACATGTAATTTTTGAAATCATTAACAAAAGTTGAGCGAGTTCATGCGTTTTGTGTGAGTACTGACAATCTTGTAATCCTTTGAGAGACTCCTTTGAAAACAGGTATGAAAAACATTTATGAACATATCAAATTAATGTTTTACAAGGACATTAAAACATGTGAGAACATAGGGAGCACTCGAAATGAGTAGGCTTATACCCTCGTCGATTCCCTCGACTATGTCGAATTCCCCTTCGACTATGTCAATTCACCTTGACTATGTCAATTTACCTTGACCATGTCAATTCACCTTGACCATGTCAATTCACCTTGACTATTTTCGATTTACCTCGGCTGGGACACCGAAGCACTCAAGTGGTCACATAAGTACCATTAGTGGGGTTCGGCCGTACCCGTTAGATCTAACATTCGTCCCTAATTAAGAAATAATGGCATTTCAAATTTAATCTATGCTCACATGATTTAATAGTTCATATCATACCGTTTAAACATCCGTAACATGTATTCCACCCCCGAGAGTTATAAAACCAAAAACAGTTAAGAGAAAAGGGGGACATGAACTCACTGTTTTACGTTCTTCAATCCAACAAAACTCAAGCTGCTATTAGTGTGCACGACAACCTACAATGTACTACTGTCTATTAGGCGAGCGGGTCGTGCCTTGACTTTGTATTAGTTAGTGTCTTTGAGTTACGTTTTATTGTGCCTTCAATATTATTCCAAGTCATATAATTATTTGTTAAAATAATAAATATTTTAACTTAAATTATATTTATCAAATTTTGGAATCTTTGTTAAAACAATATATATTAACTTGATACTTCCCAAGTATTCATGCTTGTATATCCTTCCCAAGGATGGGTGTATTTGCATTTGCATTTGCATTCTTATACTTGTATAATTTTGCCATGTATTGGGGTCGTATTCCGATGTGTATTTATACGTGAGAGAATACGTATTTTTATTGTATTCATTAAGTATTCTTATACTTAATTCTGTATTAATTTTTCCGTAATAATATTTCTAATAAAAATCACATCAATATATATTTCCAATATATATATATATATATATATTAAGAAATATCACTTAGAAAAATTAGTCATAATTTTTCCTTTGGCACAAATACTTATAAGTCTAAAAAATAATATATCTCCAAGTCTAACTTAGAGAATATATATATATATATATATATATATATATATATATATATATATATATATATAGGGGAGGGTTATCTTGAGAACGCTAAATATTGCGAGAACCGTGAGAACGAACGAAAAAACCAATCAAAACCATTTTTTTAATACAAACCTCATTGTAATTAAAATACAACATCAAAAAAAGAATTTATAACATCAAATAATTCATTTCTACTTTCAAAATCACTCTTTTTAGATTTTTTACACATGTGTAAATATAACAGATTTACACATGTGTAAATGGCAAACTTACACATGTGTAAATTTTCTTTTTTTACGAATTCACATAAATTTAAACGTGTAAATTAAATTTATAACATTGTATTCGAATAATAATGATGAGTGTAGAAAAAATTTTGAATTTGAATTGTTTTTGACCAAGTTCTAGCGATTTTTTCATTTGTTCTCACGGTTCTCACAATATTTAGCGTTCTCATTTAAACCCTCCCCTATATATATATATATATATAAATCCATTTTTCTCCAAAAATGATATAATTCATATTTATATGAGAAAATATATCTTTGATTCCAATAACATTGTATTTTAAGTTTGTTGAGAAAATATATTTCTTTCAAGATAATATATATTCTCAAAATTTCAAGAAAAATATATATTTATACTTGCCAAAATAATATATTTTTCCCTTGTCAAAATATGATATATCCTTGTAGTAATTGTAAAAATCATATTTTCGTTTTCTTGGTGTCCAAAATATTATTTACCAAAAATATACTTTGTGAATAAATTTTCCGGAATATTTTGTAAGTCATATTCCTTAATTTGGTTTCACCAATATTTTGTGTATAACTTGTATATTCATATTTTGGTAATATTTTGGATTGTAATTCTTGGCGTTTTGGTGAGTTATATTATTTCAAGTCCTAAAATAATATAACTAATACACGTAATATACAAATAATCACACATGGTGTCATCTAAATATGTATTTCCCAAATACATATTTAATCACTTTTATTTATAAAAACCAACCTCCAATAATTATAATTTTTGTAACAAAAGTTATGGCAAAGTTTTTGTAACAATTTGTGGTCTAAAATACACTTGTAAGCGTATGTTAACAAATATTTCTCTAAGTGTTTAGATTTTTAGAAAATTTTGCCATAGTTTCCTCTAAAAATGGAGGGTTTCCATGCTTTCAAAGCATATCATTTTCTTTTAAAATCATCACAATCAATCATTATTCAACAATAAACAACTTACCAATCTTGCCAAATCAAGCATAATCTAACTACTTCATGAACTTGAATATTTGTAAAAAGTTGTAGTAACTTAGTATGCTATTTAGTAGGTTAAGTTACCCTTAAAAACATAGTTTATAGTTTATGAAACTCATTCTTGAAGATTTTAGTCCTTCACAACTTCTATGAAGATTTTCTAAAAATATTTCTTCTTGTATTTTTCTTGTGATCAATATGTTTTTAGCTTTGATTTAACATTTAAAACATGTTTACTTCCTTTAAACACCATGATCATGTTTAATCTTGTAGCAAACTTTAGTTTCTTGAAAATATTATCCTTGAAATCTTTTATTTTCAAGACTTATAACTTGTCGGAATAATCATCATTCATTAAAACAAGTTTATTTTCAAGTTCATGATTTACATAAAGGATGATCATTACATATTTCTCAAGATCTATCCTTACACTTGCTAGATCATGTGTTTAATCATCATCTAGCAAGGTTCTTATGATGATCAACATCATAAACACAAGAAATCAACATTCAAGTATACTACATACACTTAAAACAACTTGATCTTCATGTTTTAGAGCTTTATGTTCAAGTTTATGCTTATGTTTCTTCATGATATTTATGTATAGCAACTTATATCACCTTTTAACCAAAATAATATGAAGTAAAATGAGATCACAAGAGTCTTACTACTAGCACAAGGCTAGGGATGAACAAGAGAAGAAATGAGGTGGATAAAAGCACTAGAGAGAGGTCCTTCCAATTCCGTTGCTTACAACCTTCCTAGATAGGCTCCATACACCTTAGAATCACCTTGGATTACATGGGATTGGATTGAAAATGGAGGTATGAAGAGGGGTGTTTGGGCCGTGAACTATGGAGAGGATGGAGGAGGTTTTGTGAGCTTGAATGGTAAAAGGAGGAGTCTTGTGTTTTTTTATAATATCATCCTTCATGCCCATAATCTTTTAGATTTTATGCTTAGGATATTCCAAGCATCTTTAATAAAATAATTAAAATAATTTTTATGTGGGACCCACCCTTGTAATCGCCCTAACTATGGGGGGGTAAAGTGTAACATTTCAAGTATTAGTTACTTCATTCTAGTTAGATTCCAAGTATTAAGTTTAGGGATTTAGGTGTTTGGTGTTTATAAGAGTTAATATGATGTTCGGTGTCCATAACTAGCTTTGTAACACTAACACAGTGCTTCTAGTAAAAATTTGATGTTTCCGGTAGTGTCCGGTTGTTCGTTTCGTTACTGTTCGTTAAAGTGCTGAATTGCGCAGTTTAGTGTGCTTTATGTTGTATTTTATGACAGTTCCGGTTCCCGACACTTAGGAAAATATTCTGGACCATTAAACCACTTTTCTGCATTATATTTAGATGTTAAATTGCTAAAAATTGCTGAATTTATCTATTTTCTGCAGAATTTTGCAGTTTTAGTGTGTTTCTGGCACTTTCCGGCACCTATGTCATCACTAGGAAGGCAGTTTTGTAATCCCTACTTTCCTACACACTATCCTAGTGTATCACTTGGTTTTGGGGCTCATTCTGTGTCTTAACATCATGTCTGTCTAAGTACTGAACTCCCGTAAGTGCTTTTAGTTTGTCTGATAATGGTGCCAATTATGTTCTGTGCATTAATAGAACTATATCGTGTTGCATGTAGTAATGATAAAAGTCTTGCAACATGAAATGCCATTTTATGTATATAACAGTAATCAGGAATTCATTTGTCTTGTAAACTATACCCTACACAGTTCTTAAAACACAGATTACTGTTCAATTATTGTACGAAATCTACGGAAAAGTGCCAGTTGTCACACAAGAGTACAATCACGTAGAACTGAACTAACAGTGACGGTTCTTCCAGTGGCAATTTCTACGTCGAACGTTGACAAGAGGTTAGCGTGTTTATGTTTTAGGAGCTTCTCGAATTCAAACGACACAAAACAGTTATCTGCTCAAGTATCAAATAAACACGAAGCATATATACCATTTCCAAGAAACGTACCATTCACAACATTGTTGTCAGCTTGAGCCTCGCGAACGTTGATGTTGAAAGTTCGGGCACGGGTTGCTTGTTGTGCTGGCTGCTGCTGTTGGTGTTGGTGTTGGTGTTGTTGCTGTGCTGGTTGTTGTTGTGGCTCTTGCTTCACCACTCGGTTCGGGCAGACATTTTCAAAGTGGTTAGGATCACCACACGCATAGCAGGCTCTTGCGTGAGCAGCGGGTGCAGGAGCTGCTTGTTCCCCCTGAGGAGCTGGTAGAGCAGGAGCTTGGACTTGAGCTTGAGCTTGACAGGGGCCAGTACAACAGTTGACAGTAAAGTGGCCATAAAGGTTGCAGTGGAGACAAAATCGGCATGCAATCCTAACATGATGGTGGTAAGTACAGGTAGGGCACAGCGGGTGTGGACCAGTATATGCCCGCTTTGCTAGCGGTGCATTGGTCACTGGTGCTGCTAACTGGCGGTGTTGGTTCTAGGGTGAGGCAGGGACAACATTGAGTGGAGCGGCAGCGACAACACAATTCTTCAAGTTGTTGTTGTTCTTGCGCTTGCGGCGGGAAGATTTCAACCCTTGTGGTGTAGCGGTTTCAGATGCGGTGGGAGTAGCGGTAACTTGATGAAGACTTTTGGTGGTTTTGTCGAAGTAACCAGCCCGAGCTTGCTTGTCGTTAATCTCAGCAGCGATCAGGAAGATTTCCTCGATAGTGGTTGTCTTGGCGGCTTGCATGAAATCAGCAACACAATCCGGTAAAGCACGGATGTATTTCTTGATGGTGATGTCGGGAGTAGAGACTTGGCCAGGACAAATTATGCTTAGCTGCTTAAAGCGGGCAGTTAGACCAGCATTGTCGCCACCCTCTTGCTTGATATGCCAAAACTCATCCTCCAGCTTCTAAAGCTCATGGGGAGGGCATAATTCCTTCATCATGATCTCCTTCAACTCTTCCCAAGTAAGCCCATATGCTGCGTCATTCCCTCGCTTGTTTCTTTCGGCAGTCCACCAGTCCAGAGCCCTGGATTGGAAAATGCCAGTGGCATTATCAGTGCAAAGGTTATCAGGACAGACGCGTTGGCGTAGAGTGACTTCAATTGAATCAAACCATTGAAACATGGCAGTAGGCCCGTCTTCTCCAGTGAAGTCTTTGGGGCCACAGGCTTTAAACTGCTTGAAGCTAAAAGTAGCATGCGGTAAGTCGGTCTTTGATTCCTCGGAGGACTTGCTAGCGACTTCATTGACTTCACTGACGATTTGCAGAATGACCTTGGCCATTTGCTTAGCGACTAGCGATACGATGCGTTTGCCAGCGTGATTTCGGCGTGCAGAGCGAGAAGTATGAGATCCAAATGACGACATTGTCTGCAGCAGTCATCGTCATAGGATTCAAACGAGGATTCGATTAAATCTAGTATAGTCTAGCGTATCACCCAAAACTACTTTTATATACATAAAGCACAGGAACACGTCTAACACATAAGCACATAGTCATGGAAGCACATAGCCCACATAATCACGTAAGCACATAAGCACGTAGTCCACGTAAGCACATCTGTAACTATATTTTGCACGTATTCACCTACATATATTGCATGTATTCACCTATCTTTCACAGCTGCGTAAAGTGATCGAGAGTTGCGAGAACGAGTAGCGATTATCGAATAGCGTAAGCGAGTAACGTAACATGCGAAGGTCTTGCGATTTGTCAATGTTTTGAGCTATGAATAGCAGTGCGTGATCGAAGTGTTCCATAAAGCGAGGTGCGAGGTGTGAAATGCGTATAAAGTTTCCATTATCCAAAACACATAAATATGTAAAACCATATAAAACACATAAAATCCCACATAAAAGCGATAAATCTCCGAATCAAAACACATAAAATCAACGATTGGAGTGTCTAGGTGTGAGACATCGACTACCCAAAGTGGTTCGACTATTCTCAAGGTCTTCGAGTACATGCTTTGGCCTATTAGACTATGCTCTCTCACCAGCATACGGTGAATGGCACGCATCCTTTCGGTTATTCACACAACTCGAGTTAATGGAATCCATCGAGACTTTGGTGAGAGTTTTGTAAACAAAAAATAGGGAGCAGAACGAGTCACCAAGATTCGGATTTCACCCCTAACTTAACAGCTGCATTCCTATTTGTGTGATAGAATCACGAGATAGAGAGGGAGAATCGCGTTGAAGAACAAATTTCACTCTTGATTCAACACAAATTCTCATGTTTATAGTAAAAACACGCGTGGAGCGTGCGATTTTGTTGAGAGTTTACGATTTTCACACCTATTCTCGACCCAATCACTTGCGTACGCGAGTACTTTCAAAAATCCTGTGTGTGTTACCGGCCTTAGGAAAGGCTGACCTTGCGCGAAGCGGTAGTATGTGATGTCCGTGCAAGAGTGTAATGTTCAGCGAGTTCGAGCGAGATGATCAAATAAGCTCTTACAAAACCGCTACCGGATTTGCACAAGTCGGTCTGTTGGTACTTAGACAATAGACTAGGTCAACTCTATGACTTCGACCTGGACTAGGTCGAGTCTTGCCTAATTCCCTATTGTTATGGCTCTGATACCAATCTGTCACACCCCAACCGATGGCGGAAACATCGGGGCGTGACACAAAGCGAAACAGGTTGTCGAGGAGAATCCATAACAACTAATATTACCGGATATTTAACATTACGTTCCATACCATAACATATCAAATAAAAATAGTTATTACAAACAGAGTTTCTCAAAGACAAATAATTATTCCGACAACTCAGATTTTTTTATTGATTTGTTTCTAGACTCTCTCCTAGCATGATTCCAGCGAAAACATAGCAAGTAAAGCATAAGCATCCTAAACACCTGTCACATACGTTAAAATAAAAGTCAATACACATAGTGTAAAGGTGAGCATACAAGTTTAATAGTATAATAGTAGCGAAAGCGGTTTACGCATAACCAGCATGTAACACGTAGTATGCGAAGCAAGTAGGTTATCGATAATGAAATATGCACAGACATGAATGCGAGTTGTAGAATGCGCAACACATATCACCACTATGACACGTGAAGAAAAGCCCTTAACAACCCCTGTCCATGACAGGTGCTGAGTCCAAACTATAGTACTATCGTTGTTAAGGTGTCAGGCAACAATCACTATGTAAACATAACATACAAGCATTCATCGAATAACACATATAACATGCAGAGCGATAAGCGTGTAAAAAGTAGTTGCGTTGTATGTTGATGTGATTTGATATAAGTAACTTATGTAACACCCAAAAGTGCGTTAAGCAAAAAGGGATCGAGTATACTCATAGATGGTGTTTACGAATAAACACAGTCTTGGATTGAAGGGAGCGCTGGGAGATTAGCCTGAACAAAGTACGACAATATAAGCGTTGAACGGTGCGTAAAATGGTGTCGAGTGATCTGAGCGACGGATCGTGATCCGATCGGATGACCTTCCGGACGGATGGCCATTCGCTCAGAGGGTAGTCCGTTTGGGATGGAGGTGTTTGTGTATGATGGAACTTTGAAGTTTTCGTTGTAGCATTTCAAAAGACATGGAATATCTCTACCCTTTAGGTCGTCCGGTCGGACGGTCATCCGGACGGATGGCCGTCCGCTCGGATGGCAATCCGAGTGGAGACTATATTCTTTGAAACTTTTGAAATTGTTTAAGTGTTAAAAAACATATGTCTCTGGGCCGAATAGCCATTCGATCGGATGGTCGTTCGTCCGAGCGACTTGTTCGAGTTGGAAAGTTTTGTAAAATTAACTAAGTTTAGCGTGTGAACCGAGACGGTATGACAACGTGTCAAATAAGGAAAACCACATCAAGTCTAAGTCATCCGATCGGATGGGAATCACCCCGCTCAATCAGTAACTGTTCTTGATGGAACTTTGTGTTCAACCCGTAAGTCGGTTGTCTCTTTGATAGTACCCCATTCTTAGACCGACACTTCACTATGGAATGAGCAGAAGGTCTGTCTGAGCTCAGATTCTATAGGTTTTCGAGTGAAAAGTTAAGAACATTGAAGGAAAGTGGAAATCAATTGGAAAATGTTTAGATTATAACGAAATCCGTGTTTAAACATGTTGAAATCTCCTAGATCTGAGTTGTTCTTGGTGGAATGAGGTCACAATTTGGTGTTCATGAGAACCCATGATAACATCATCCAAAAACACCCCAAATCCATAGATGTCATGGTGAAAAGTTGAGATTTGTTGGTGAAAATGATGAAGAAGTGTGTGTAGATGATAGAAGTACAAGATTTGAGATGAAAACTTATAAGAATCGCGAGAAATCAAGAGAAAATAGGCCAAAAGTGTGTTGGTCAGACGAGAGCTGTCATATCACATGAACAGTGATGTGACAGGTTCTATTTATAGGCAAAGAGGGAGAAAGGCGGTGCAAATGTGACGGATCAGAGGGCCTTCCAATCGGATGGCCATCTGATCAAATGGTCATCCGGACGGATGACCATTCGATCGAATGGTCATTCGATCGAAGGGCTTCCGTGAGTTGGTTTTCGACTTTTCGTTTCGTGCATTGAGTGTTGCATGCTTAACGATTCAATAGTATTAAACAATAGTTACACAAATAACCTAGGTAACATACAACAACATAAGTAACCTTGCGTTTCCAATTCGCGATGAGAATGCGTTGTGATAGAGTTGCGATTGCGTTTGCGAATAACATCCTAAAACAGATATAGATATGCACAAGTAACAAATAATAGCATACACACGTAAAACAATATCCATAACCTGTAATTCGAGTTGTGATGCGATAGCGATGTGTTAGCGTTAGCGTTTAACTGCATTTATTGCATCATAACTCCATATAATACTACTAAGTTAACATAAATTAAAGTGTCGATTAACGAGTTAGGAAGTACAAGTAATAATTAAGCAAGGAATGACAAATCGCATTAGCAATCTTTTCTTCCTTTGACTTTGACTTGTACTTTGACTTCACAAAGTCGGGTTGTTACCCACGGTCGTGCCCAGCAGACACGGGGGCGTGGTAAGGCGTCTGCAGAAATGGACAAACTTGTGGAAGCTTCTATTCCCGACAAGGGGGCATGCCCAGCTCAGCATAAGATGTGGTCAACGCTAAGATTCGCAGAATCTTGCAAATCTTGATAGTACAGATACGCTTCTGCACACGGGGCCGTGCCCAGCGGACACGGGGCCGTGTGGAGCCTAATGCGGACAAAAGCAATTAATGAAGGAAGAGAAAGAGGATGGCCACGGGGCCGTGGCTGGGCTTCTGTTCAGGCTATAAATAGGGGTGCTTGGCTCACTTCAAAGGCATCCCTTGGCAAACAACCTCTCTCCCACTTTGCTACCACTCCACCACCACTACAACACCCACATCCACCACCATCATCCACCTTAAAGTGTGTTTAGTAGTCTCGGGATCCAAGATTGATCGTAAGAGTTCTTGTCAATCAAAGGTCATGTTTGGCTAAGTCTCTTACATCACTTAGTGAAGACAAGCATTTAATGTAATACTTTTGATTTTTAATCTTTTCGCACGTTTTATTTGGTTTTGTATTAATGACTTTAATAACTAGTTTCTTATGTTGAAGGTGAAACTTCTTTATCATTTGTCCGTGGTGTCTTGGCATTACTTTACTGTCTATATAAAGTAAAAGATTTTCACTATTCATATTTCTACGGTCTATATAGAGATATGCTGGCTACCTGGTCAGGGGTTAAGGGAATGGTTTAGTAAGGTTCTTGCCTTGTTCAGTGTATAGATCCGGCAAGGACCTGGGTCAAGCTTACTAGGACCTCCTTCAATACCCACTGGTATTGGATGGCGGGGGTGTGAATAGCTCCTCATATGTAAACTACTTTTAATACATTAAACCGGCTACTTGGGATTGTACCCCTGCTGACTCAAACCACTTAGCCGAGGGTGACGTCGCCTTTAAAAGAGGGGCCTACCACTTTACGCATTAATAACTTAATTAATTATCTTTCAATATTCCGACCCTTTGGGATTGTATCCTTGCTGACTCAAACCACTGGGTTGAGGGTAACGTCACCTTCAAAAGAGGGGCCTACTACTATAACTAAGATAATCTCTTAAAAAGTGCAAAAGTGCGGAAATCATCAAAGGTTACATTAAAGGCGAGTCGGATCCAAGTGATTCATCTTGTCTAACTGTTTTATTTTTATTTTTATTTTCAGCATTTTTAGATTTTATCTTTCATGTTTAAAACCTTTTCTAAATTTTTTTTATTTGATTAGACGTTGAGGACAAACCGCTACTAAAAGCTCTTGTGTCCTTGCACGACCTTGGTATCTTACCAACACTATACTACGCTCACGATGGGTGCACTTGCTCGTGTGTGTGTTTAGTGTTAGTAGAATATCGTGTTTTATTGTTGGGATTGAACCCTATAAAGGAACAGATGATATGAAAAGCCAAAAATTGGTTCAAGAACTGCAGATCATCATAAGCAGTGTTTGTACAAGATTCTCCCCTTGACAGTGGTTATCTAACAACTGATAGACTTCTAACACTGATCATCCCAACCTCTTATAGGCCAAGTACAGGTGAAGACTAAAAGAACTGAAGCTCTATCTAATGTTGTCTTCCAAGCACTGCTGAAGATTAAAGCACTGCCCATTCAAGGACTGGTCCCCATTAAAGAAAGAACTGATGCTCAACATCAGTGCTTAGACTACATCAGTGGAAAGTGAAACAATAGTTTGATTGTAATTAGTGGTTGTATGTTACAGTCGTTAGAGCTTGTTAGGAGGTTAGATGTCACTTTCATGGTGACGTCAGCCAAAGATGCTCAGTGGTTTGCTAGTACTATAAATAGAACATTACTCTGTACTGTTCTATAAGCTCTCTTCACCTAAGTCTTTCTGTACGAACAATCACTGACCTCAGGCTGAGGGGGAGTCTTATGCATGCATGCAATTGTGTTGAGTCTTGTAATTAAATACAATCATTCGATTCAATGATGAACATGCTTGCTTAAACTTTTCTTCCATTGATTTTGTTATCAAAGTTTATTTTCGTATTCCGATGCAATTAATATCTCAGTTTCATCTTCATTTTAATTAAACAACACAATCTACAAAACTCAGATCCTAACAATTGGTATCAGAGCCTTGGAAAGTCAAATTTGATCTAACAATCATTGTGACATAAAAGTTCAGCTCTATTTCATTGATACTTTCGATTGTTCGTATTTAGTTGAAAAAACAGAGTAAGGGATAATCACGTACAAAAGTTGATTATTCAGTACTTGTAAAACAACCAGAATGACGTCACAATCACAAGACATTCATAACACTGGCTCACTCTTTAAACCACCTATGCTGATCAGATCCGAACACAACATCTGGCAGCGTCGGATGGGTCACATTTTGGCTCAACAAAATACAGGATGTTGGAAGTCGGTTGTCTTTGGACCACACGTTCCAATGGTACCGAGTGCTGAAGATCAAAAAACCTTTGTACCTAAGAAAATTGAAAACTATTCCGAACAGGATTTTCAAAAAATTGAACTAGATGTAAAGGCCTTTAGCATAGTTGCATCAGCACTCCCCAATGAAATCTATGCTGGGCTGTTACACTGTAACAGTGCCAAGGAATTATGGGATGCACTTAAGGAACAGTTTGGTGGTACTGAATAAGTAATTGAAAACAATAGGGAAGTTTTAAATCAACAGTATGAAACTTTTTGTCACATCAAGGGTGAATCATTAACACAACAGTTTGAGCATTTTAGTTGTCTCATAAGTGAACTGAAACTTGTTAATGTTGAATTTACTAAATCAACTCTAAATAGTAGGTTTCTAAGGTCACTTCCAGAAAAATGGGACACAATTTCTTTTGTAACCAGAAATTCAGTTGGGTTTAAAGATTTAACACTGACTCAACTTCATGGTAGACTCCTCACTTATGAGAGAGAGTTGAACCTGAAAAAGAAGTTACAAGAGTCAGGGAAGGTTGTTGATGACTACATATTTGGTAGCACAGCACTTCTTGGTCAAGAGGAATCTGGTAGTAGTAAGGATCAGAGTTATGATCATTACATTGACATAATTGCTGGTGGACCTTTTAATAACTCTGATTCTTACTCAACTAACTATGCTTTCACAGCTAGTAGTGAAAACCAGGTTTCTAATAATCTCTCCTTTGAACTCAATGATCTCCAGCATTTTGATCCAACTGATCTAGAGGAAATGGATATTTTGCACCAACTTGCACTGCTGAGTGTTAGAACCAGCAAGTTTTACAAGAGAACAGGGAGAAAATTTCCAGGGTTACATGGGAACTTGAAAGTAGGGCTGGATAAATCAAAGATAAAATGCTACAAGTGTAATAGGCTAGGTCATTTTGCTAGAGAGTGTAGGAGTCAAAATAATGGACCAATCATCACACATCCTAGCCCTAGACCTCAAAATAACCAAAACATTGTGCATTATACCCAATACACCCCTGCTGCTCATGTAAACACTGCTCACTATGCATACCCTGTAACACCTGTTCCAGTGCATTATGTCCAAACCCTTGCTCCACAGATACAGTATGTCCAGGCCCCAGCTCCTCAGGTTCAGGTGAAACAAGTTGCACCCCAACAAGCTACTCAAACATTTGCTCAAACAGATCATAAAGCTTCTTTACCTAAGGCTTTGTTGATTGGAGTAGCTTTCCTGAAGATCTATCTGATGAAAACTTTGCTCTATATGCTAAAAATGATGCTTCTAGTGATGGATTTTGTTATGTAGCATTAGAGGCTATCCCAGAAGGACTGGAAACTGAAGAAGGGGAATCCAGTTCAGAAATAGTGGATACAATTGCTGAAGCAGTGGTTACTTCTGTTGTTAATGAACAACTATTGAGAAAAAAATTCAGAACCACTAGTGGAACCACTGTCTGATCCCTGGTATGTTGAAGAAGAAGAGAAGAAGCCAGAAGAAAGTGAACATGTCTATGATTGTGCCATGATGGCTGCAACTAAGGTATCACCCCAGGTTCTTAAAAACCTATGTTCAGACAAATGCATCATAGCATTTGCAAATGTTAAGGAGGTGAATGAAAACCTTAGAGATAAAATGTAAAATGATGAGATACAATTTGAAAAATCTTTAAAAGAATTGAAAATCAAATTGTCAGAAAAGGAAAATGAAATTTGCAACCTCAAACATGAGCATAGCATAACCAAGGACCAACTTCAGGCAATGATAGAAAAATATCAGTCCTGTAAAAAGGAGTTGGAATCCACCCAAATCACATATGAAAAATGGGTAGAATCTTGCAAAGGTTATGAAGTTATGCTTGAGAAACAGATCAAAAGCAATGTAAAATTTGGTGTAGGTTTCAGAAAAAATGACCAAATTGAAAACATTGCTGCAAATGAATCTGGTTCTGTTCAAATCATACCCACTAACAAGGATGGTCAAGAAATCAAAATAACTGATAAAAGTGGCAACAAAATCACTCTTGAAAGACCAGTGGGATCCTCAACTTTTGAGGAGATTGAGAAATACCAATTCAAACCCACATGGTCTGATGAGTGTGACATCCTTGAAAATTTCAAACCAATGGAATTTACCACAGTTGATGGTGTGAAAACACCAAAGGCCAAAGTAATTCCTCTAAAGGACATCCCAACAGTGGTTCAAAACTCTGTTATAAAGGAGTCTGAAAAGAAGAAAATGAGAGAAAAGGTTAAAAACTTGTTTTGTGACTTTTGTGAAAAGAAAAATCATTTAACAAAAGATTGTTTTCATTTAAAAGCCTATGATATTAACAAAACAAGTACCATTGAGCCTTCAAAAAGTTGCACCATCTGTGGTAAAACAAACCATCTTACCCAGGAGTGTGTGTATCTTAAAACCTTTGATGTCAAAAAGAATGAGTACACTTCAAAAACACTCATGAGTTCATCAAATTCACAAGTCAAGAAACAACCATCATTTGTACATGTCCAAACAGCTGTTACAAAACAGCAGAACCAAAACTCTATTAAAAGAGAAGTTCAAGTGACAGATGCACCTCCTGCTAACCAATTCCAAAGAGGAAAAGGTCAACCTCCATACCAAAGGGTCCCACATGTTTATGAGACTTACAAAAGGCCTTCTAAACCAAAAGTGAACATGCATCCCTTTGGATATCAACAACTGATAGGAAATGGCTCCCAACAGTGGTTAGAAAGAAATGTAACAAAAGCTGTCCAAACCCCTGATCTAACCACTATCCATGTTCCTGAACTTAACTCAGACACTATTATGACCGCATCCAAAGCCTTATTGGCTTTGGATACCCTCCTAAACTAATTATTTACTTGATGTGCAGGCAGCTTCTGCATGCTTAAGTAGTCTTCAGTATGTAGATAGTGGAGGCTCCAGGCACATGACTGGATGTAGAGCCCTATTCAAAGAATTCAAAACTCATGGAGGGGGTGATATATCTTTTGGTAATAATAGTAAAGGGAAGGTGATGGATTCGCCGATTCGGGTATAGTTCAGTCTGGAAAAGTTAAGTTTGAAAATGTTAATCTAATTGGCAATTTAAAATTCAACATCCTTAGTCTCTCACAAATGAGTGACAAAGGTTATGGGTCATTCTTTACTAAGGAGTGTTGTAGGATTGTTGGACCAGAAATGGTCAAAATGATTGAAGAAATAATAAAAACTGGAAAAACTCAACTTGTTGCTGAAAGAAGTGGCAATGTTTATGTAGTTGTTTTGTCAAAAGAGAGCCCTATGACTGATGCATGTCTGTTCTCAGATGCCTCTAACAAAGAGACAGAACTATGGCATAGAATATTGGGGCACACAAATCTCAAGACAATCACTGCTTTGTCAAAACAAGGCCTTGTAAGAGGTCTTCCACAAAAATTGTTCACCTGTCCTGAGCATTGTGTTTCTTGTTTAAAAGGAAAACAACATAAAAGCTCATTTAAGTCCATTAAAGAGTCCAAAACAACCAAGTGCTTACAAATGTTGCACATGGATCTGTTCGGCATAGTAAAAGTCATGAGCCTTAAAAAGAAAAGATATTGTTTGGTAATTGTTGATGACTTTTCTAGGTTTACATGAACTTATTTCTTACATTCTAAAGATGATACTGCAGACATTTTGCAAAACTTTGTCAAACAGGTTGAAAAGCAATTTAACTTGCCAGTGAAAGTTTTCAGAAGTGACAATGGGACAGAATTCAGAAATAGGGAGTTGGATGAGTTTTGTGTGTCAAAAGGAATTGTAAGGCAGTACAGCATTCCAAGAACACCAGAACAAAATGGGGTTGTTGAAAGGAAGAACAGGACACTGATTGAGGTTGCTAGAACCATGCTTGCAGATTCAGTTTTACCATTAACTTTCTGGGAAGAGGCTGTAAACACTGCCTGCTATGTCCAGAACAGAGTTTTGATCAACCCCAAGCATCAAAAGACTGCCTATGAAATTCTGTATAAAATCAAACCACTGATCTCATACTTTAAAGTATTTGGCTGCCCATGTTTCATTTTAAACTTAAAAGACTCAATTTCAAAGTTTGTAGCTAAAGTAGATTGTGGTTATCGTTTGGGATACTCAACCACTGCTAAGGCCTACAAAGTGTTTAACAGTAGGACTAAGTGTGTGGAAGAGACTTTGAATGTAAAGTTCAATGAACTTTCTTCACTGAAAATCCCTGCAAACCCTGCTGAGTTATTTGATCTTTATAATTTTACTTTTGAAAATGTTTCTGTCAAGACTAACAGTGCAGGTCCACCTCAACCTCCTCCACCTGACTATGGATATGAAGTGATAATTCCACAACAGAAATTCACATCCATTGCCAGAGCAGCAGATGTTCAAAACAATTGTCAAAGCTCAGCCACTACTGCATCAACAGTTGTTGACCAAAGTAGCCCTTCAACCTCTGTCACCATATCCTCAACCACTGTTGATAAAAATCTACAAACAGTGGATAAAAATCAACAATGTGTCACACCAATTCCACCTATTCCTCCACCTCCATTTTAAGACACTGTTGGATCATCAAAGTCACCAACAGTTGTTAGCTCAGATGATTCACATCTGCAGCCCTCACCCTTAAATGCCATTGTTCCATACAAAGGAGATTTAATCTTCTTAAAGTCTCATCCACCAGATCAAATCATTGGCAACATCAGTGAAGGGGTTCTCACCAGAAGTCAATCCCAAAACATCTGTGTTTTTGCTGGCTTTCTCTCACTTCATCAACCAGTCAAGTACCAAGAGGCACTAAAAGACAACAGTTGGGTAGAATCCATGCAGGAAGAGCTCCAACAGTCAAAAGACAACAAGTATGGGAACTTGTACCACTGCCAGAGAATGTGAGTCCTATTGGCACAAAGTGGGTCTTCAAAAATAAGACTGGTGAAAGGGGCATTGTTGTCAAAAATAAAGCAAGGCTTGTGGTTTAAGGTTTCAGACAGGAAGAGGGCATTGATTATGATGAAACGTTTGCCCCTGCAGCAAGATTAGAAGTTATTAGACTGTTCCTGGCCTTTGTTGTCAACCACAACATAAAGGTGTTTCAAATGGGTATCAAATGTGCTTTCCTCTATGGTAAGATTCAAGAAGAGGTTTATGTTTGTCAAGCTCCTGGTTTTGAGGATCCATTTTATCCAAATCATGCCTACAAGCTAAATAAAGCTTTGTATGGCCTGAAACAAGCACCCAGAGCCTTGTATGAAACTCTATCCACCTTTCTACTTTCTATTGGTTTCTCAAGAGGCAAAATTGACAAAACATTGTTTTTAAAATGGAGAGGGAAAATCTGATGATTGTCTAGATTTATGTGGATGACATCATTTTTGGAAGCACATGTCCTAAAATGTGTGAAGAGTTCAGACAACTCATGACAGGTGAGTTTGAGATGAGTGCAATGGGTGAACTACAATGCTTTCTTGGTCTCCAAGTAAAACACTTACAAAATGGTACTTTCATTCATCAAGGAAAATATGCCAAAGAACTTTTAAACAAATTTGATATGAATGATTGAAAACCATGTATTACACCCATGGCAACCACCAAGATTGTCATGTCTGATGAAAAGGATGATTTGGTTGATCAAACTCTTTATAGAAGCACGATTGGGTCTTTATTGTACCTAACTGCATCTAGGCCAGACATCATGTTTGCAACATGTGTTTGTGCAAGATCCCAATCAGCCCCTAGTAAGTCAAATCTTATTGCTGTAAAAAGGATATTCAGATATATGAAAGGTGCTCCCACACTTGGCATCTTGTATCCAGCTGATGGAAATATCAAGTTTTCAGGTTTCTCAGATAGTGACTTTGCTGGATGTAAGACAACAAGGAAGTCCACCTCAGGAGGGTGTCAATTCCTAGGCAATTGCTTAGTGTCTTGGCAAAGCAAAAAGCAAGCAGTTGTTTCCACATCCACTGCTGAGGCAGAATATATTGCTGCTGCAAGTTGCACAGCCCAACTGTTATGGCTTCAAAATCAACTGCTGGATTTTGGTATCACTACTTTGAAAACACCACTCATGTTGGATAGTCAAGCAGCAGAAAATATCATAAAAAATATTGTCTCGCACTCAACCACAAAGCACATTGACATCAGACATCCCTTTGTGTGGGATTGCTATGAAAAAGGTTTGATTTCTCTGCATCATGTTCCAACTAAGGATCAGCTGGCAGATGTGTTAACAAAAGCATTAGACACATCCACCTTTGAAAGCTTGATCTCTAGGATTGGCATGCTGAACATGGAATAACAGGCAAAATCCTGTTTTTCTATGAATAAAGCATTAAAATGTTTTCAGAAAAATCAAAAATCAATCCTAAAAATAGTTAAAAATGAAAGTTTTCTTTAATCCTTAAAAGTCTGATGCAACCACTACTTTGGTTCAAACATCTGATTGGTAAATGTTTTCCACTGCTGAAAGACAATCTCTATTCCTTCATTCTCATGTTGACCACTGATTGACCAAACTTCAGTGTTTCAATCACTGTTGGCTATCCACTGATAGTGAAAAACACTCACTGCTCACATTTTATTGTTAACACCCACTGATATAACCCATCAGTGGTTTCCTAAACAACTGTCATCCATTTCCATCAGAGGTTGTCACGTGGACAGATCTTAGCCGTCCGATCTTTGTAACCGCTGCCACGTCAGCATTCACTTTTTACTTTTATAAAACCCTTATCAAAACCCCAAACAAGGTTTTCACTGCCGTATCGAATTCAAAAAATTCTTTCAAAAGCGGTTTCCATAAAATTCCTTCTAATCCTTCATCTTCCATCCCTCTTCTCCGACTAGCAAATTTCTTTGATTCACCATGACTCTTGCACTAAAAAACCCTCATATTATCTGTGCACCTTTGAGAAAACAAGCAAAAACTCAGACTTCCACTCTATCATTGATGCTCTTTCATCTTCAAAATACAAAACTTTGCTGACCTGCAACGCAACTATTTACCAAGAAACCCTACGTGATTTCTGGAAAAATGCAAAATTATAAGTTCAAGACAAAAAGCCTTGGGCTATTACTTCAAAAGTAGGTGGAATTCAAGTTGCTATTACACCACATACCATATCCGAGGTTTTCGAGATGAATGATCATACAGGTAAAAATTCTTTCCCAAATGAAGAATACCAAAGAGACTTACTTGAGCGAGGGTATGAGGGACAAATGAAAAAAGATACTTTGCAAAAGGGAAATTTCCCACCTCCCATGAAATTTTTATTCCATACCCTGCTCATGTGTGTTTCAAACAAAACAACAACTTTTAATGATATTCCATTGAAAATTCAATACTTGGGTTATGCTATAATGGCAGAACTGATTTCAATTACTCCTAAGAGATTTTCAATGATATGGTCAAAAATGTGAATAATATCAAAGAAAAGAATAAACCATTTTTACTGTTTCCACGATTTTTGAGTTATTACTCCCAAAAGAAAATCCCAAAGGATAGTGCACAAGTACTTATCCAAGGTGCTTCTTGTCAAATAAACAGCCTTTCTTCTGAAACTTTTACAAGGCTGTCAGGGTCAAAAATTTCTCAAACACAAACAAGGGAACCTGAGCAAAATTTGGATGAGTCCATATCTGCTCTTCAGGTTTCTGCTATTGATTCCACTGCACTTGGTGACCACAGCAGCACAACTACTACTGTGCGACCCCACCAAAAACACCAAAAAAGACCAGAAAGACAAAATCCACAAAGCCCCCCAAACCTTCCAAAAAGGATCTTCTGGAAGATGAGATCCCAGAAGTAACTCCTGTGACAACACAAAAGTCACCAACAACCACTGTTGCTACTTCCTCACAACAGTTGGTAGGATCTCCACCCAAAGCTTCAACCCCTCCTGCTTCCTCACAAAAGGAACAAGTTGTAAACACAGGGACACCACTCTATGATACATTACCCTCACTTGAGAGTATGTTCAATAGCCCTGCTCCCGGGGCAAATTCTCTTTCAACTCCTATCCCTACAATCACATTACCACCATCCATTTTACCTCTGTTGAAAGCATTGGATATGGATCAGACATAAATCAGTTCTTCTCAACAACCCATCACTGAGAATATACTCCAAGAAGTGACTGAGTCTGATGCCTCTACCATTGCTAACCCATCAACAGTTGAGGAGGTTACACACCTTGAGTTACATGTAACTCTTGGTGGTAGTTCAAGTGGAGTACCTACTACAGGTGTCGAATCCACTGATTTACACCTGGACAGTAGTTTCATTAGTCAGACTCCCTTGAAGGCAATTTCTTCCTTGGGAACCAAGGTGACCACTAGTGTGTTCCAGTTAGCCACTGGTGTGTTTACTAAGGTAACCACTGCTGAGGAAAGAAGTCCCCAGTACCAAGATAAAGGGGCATCAATGGATGACCCATGGGAGACTTCTCCTGGTCTAACAGCTGATACTACCACTGCTGGTAGGAAATCAAATGATCCCATTAAATTGGGTGATGGTTTAAAATATCAGGAATTGACGGAGAGAGTTAACAATATTGAAACATCTGTGGTAGATATCAAAAATATGCTGCAACAGTTGTTACAATCATCAAAGTCTCAATCCACTGCTGTCACACCCCAACCGATGGCGGAAACATCGGGGCATGGCACTGAGCGAAACAGATTGTCCAGAAGTTTCCATAACAATTATCATTACCAATTAATTTAAAGTAACATGTCCCATACCATGTCTTAAAAGGCAAACAAATTATTACAGACAAAATCTAAGCAAATAGTTATGTTCCGACAACTCAGATTTATACATAGATAGTTTATTTATTGGTTTCTAGGACCTCTTTTCCTAGCTTCGATTTCATCACCGCGCAGAGAGCATCCTAGACCTTTCCTAGCCTCGATTTCACAGCGAACTAGGCATACAAACAACTTAAGCACCTATCACATACATTAAAATAAGTCAATACATATAATGTAAAGGTGAGCATACAAGTTTGATAATAGCATATAGAGTTAGAATTCGTTTACGCATAACCAGCACGTACACATAGTGAAATGAAGCACGTTAGTTATCGACATAGATCCATCGATACCAATGACTGCGGGTTGACTGCCTGAGGCAGTTCGCAATACATGATTACCACCGTAATCCATGCAAGTAACTGTCCTTAACAACCCCTGTGAACAGGTGCTGAGTCCAAACTATAGTACTATCATTGCTAAGGCAGGTAGACAGCATTCCATGTGTAAACATAACAAACAAGCATTCATAAGCCACGTATAACATGCATTAACGGTTAGCGTTTAAATAGTATTGAGTAGTGTGTTTGATGTGATTTGAATAGTTGTAACGTATGTAACACCCAAAAGTGCATACAGCAAAAGGGGATCGAGTATACTCACAGTGGTTGATGGATTGAAGGGAGCGCTTGAGAGTAGGGTTAGCCTGAATAGTTCGATAGTAATACGATGAGCAACGCGTAAAACGGAAACAAGTGTGAGTGGATCGGACAACTGGTCGATCGGATGGTAATCCAATCGGACGGCTGGCCGTGCGGTTGACAGTCCATTCGGACAGTTGTCCGGTCGGACGGTAGTCTGATCGGATAGCTGTTCGAGTGGATTGTTTCTTCCATTGAGTAGGATGTGTTTGTGTATGATGGCTTGACATTTGAAGTTTTCGTTGTAGCATATTGAAAACATTGAAGTATCTTTACTTTTCGGGTCGGTCGATCGGACGGTCGTTCGATCGGCCGATAATCTGATCGGTTAGTACTTCAGCGAAGAACAAGTTCTCAGCAAAATGGCACTCGATCGGTCAGTAGTTCGATCGGGTGGCATTCCTAGTGCATTGAACATTTTGAAAATCGATCAAGTATTTAAAGCCAAGTATCTCATGATTCGAAGAGTAATCCAATCGGACGGTAGTCCGATCGGACAACAGTTCGTTCAATACTTAAACTTCAAATAAGTTGACTAAGTGTGGGACCCATGTGCTAGCCGATCGGCTGGCCAGTCGTTCGGCTGTCTGTCCCTTCGCCTGGCTGTCCGTTCGGACAGCACCTTGTCCTGGTCGGCCTATTCGTCTAACACTTGGTCGTTTTGTTTGTTTGTCGTTTTATAGAAATATTTTGACAACGAGTCAGACCATAGCGACCTCGTCCTTACTTGGTTCTCCTGATCGGACAGGAATCACCCAAATTCGATTGGTTAAAGGTTCGGGATGGTGTCTAACGTTTAACCCGTAATCTGTGAACCTCGTGGATGGAATCCGGATCTTGAGCCACACAACCACCAGAAAGAGTAGTAGGTCGGCACAAGCCCCGTTTCTATCGGTTTTGAAAGTATTGAGTGTAAAAGAGTTTGAAAGAAAGTTGGAAAACCATCTTTCAATCCCTTTCACCGTGAGTATGCTTAGATCTATGAAAGAACTTTATTTGTTTATGTGGAAATCAGTTAGATCCAAGCTATTCTTGGTGGATTGAGGCCAAAACATGAAGTTCTTCAAGAACACATGATGACGTCATCCTAGAATACCTTGAATCTTGATGATTTCACGGTTAAAAGTTAAGATTTAAAAGGTAGAAAGATGTAGGAGTGCGTGTAGATCAAGAAAGTACAAGATTTAGGACGAGATCTTACCGGAATCACGAGAAATCTGAAGAAAAGTGAGGAACACGAGCTGGTCGGACAGAGGGTTTCCAAAAGTGGAAATGATGACAATGACAGGGGTATTTATAGGCTTCCAAATGAGGAAAGTGCTGGCCGATCGGCCAGGCAGCTAGATCGGACAGCATGTCCGATCGGACAGCAGTCCGATCGGCCGGCCGATCGGTTGGCAGCCTGATTCGAGTGTTCGGTGCGACGATTTTCTCGCGCTGATTCGATTACGATTGCGATTGGTTCGATACGATAGAGTTTCCTAGTCAAATTACTTTTAATTCCAATCACTCATATCTCGCGTTGTCCCTACTCCACTAATTATCATAGTTTGATTGTGATTCGAGTTCGATGTCGATTGAGTTCGATTGCATTTCGAGTTTCGATTGATTCCCACAATATAAATAAATGAACATGCACAAGTAACACATAAGGCACACACACACGTATAACAACATTCCAATTCGCGTATCTTCGGGTTTCGATTCGATTCGATGTCTATTTGATTAGCTTGGTTTGATTATCGATTAGTTAACTTTATCGCGTTGTTACTTCCTATAGTTCACAGTCGTAAGTCGAATAATTCGTGTCGATTATTGTAATTATTGACACTTACTCCACATAATACAACTAAATTAATCACACAAAAGAGATCTACTACCAGTCAAGTCGCGCGAAATCGGTCGTTGACTTTGACCTTGACCTTGACTTTGACTTTGACTTCTCGAAAACACGGGGTGTTACAGCCTCCCCTTGTTTAGGGAATTTCGTCCCGAAATTAGGCTGGAAGTTGTACAACACCGTGAATTACTTTGGAGAACTTTCTCTTTCTAGACTTTCTCCTTAAATAACTGCGGGTACTTCGCCTTCATGTCGCTTTCGAGTTCCCAAGTGAACTCTACGCCTCGTTTTCCTTCACATCGGACTTTCACAATAGGAATGCGAGAGCGTCTGAGCTGCTTGGTTTGGCGATCCATAATTTCAACAGGCTTTTCCACGAAGTGTAATGTTTCGTTCACCTGAAGGTAATCGAGTGGAAAATGCAAGTCGTGGTCGGCTTGGCACTTTCGGAGGTTTGACACGTGGAAAGTCAGGTGGACGTTACTAAGTTCCTCCGGTAGTTCGAGTCTGTAGACGACTTTTCCGATCCTTTCAAGAATCTTAAAAGGTCCAACATATCGAGGCGTGAGCTTTCCTTTCTTGTCGAATTGGACCACACCCTTCCAAGGCGATACCTTTAGGAGTACGTAGTCACCAACGTCAAATTCAAGGGGCTTGCGTCGTCTATCAGCATAATTTTTCTGTCGATTCCGAGCTTTTACCAAGTTGTCTCGAATTTGGAAAATTTTGTCTGTCGTTTCTTGAAGTAGCTCGGGACCGGTTAATTGTGAATGCCCGATCTCGTGCCACACAATAGGCGACCGACATCTTCTTCCGTATAAAGCCTTGAATGGTGCCATTTGAATGCTTGCATGATAGTTGTTGTAATACGAGAATTCGACTAACGGCATGTATTTATCCCAATTACCACCGAAGTCTATGACACACGAACGTAGCATGTCTTCAAGTGTACGAATCGTTCTTTCAGTCTGGCCTTCGGTTTGAGGGTGGAAAGCGGTACTTAGATTAAGCGATGTACCGAGTGCCATTTGAAATGTTTCCCACAGTCGCGAGGTAAACCGAGCATCACGATCAGAGATGATGTCGCGAGGCGTCCCATGATTACAAATGCTCTCGTTGGTGTAGATTCAGGCTAATCGTTCTACCTTGTAGTATTCCCGTATTGGCAAAAAGTGAGCAGATTTGGTCAAACGGTCAACCACAACCCAGATGCTGTCGTGACCTGATGACGTGTGCGGTTGCTTTGTTACGAAGTCCATAGCTATACTCTCCCACTTCCACATAGGGATCGGTGGTTGTTCGAGTAAGCCAGAGGGTCTTTGATGTTCAGCCTTGACTCTTGCACAGGTCAGACATTTTCCAACATAGAGAGCAATATCCCTTTTCATTCCCGGCCACCAGTACTTATAGCGAAGATCCTGGTACATTTTGTCGGCACCGGGATGAATAGAATACCGGGATTTGTGGGCTTCGTGCATCAGAATCTGTCGCAAATCGGTCCGTTTAGGGATCCAAATTCAGTCCAGAAAGTGGAATATCCCATTCGACTTGCTCACAAGCTGGGCTCCATCGTGGTAGATTTTTTTCCTTCTTCAGGGTGAGTTCGTTAAAACATGCATGTTGAGCTTCGTGGATGAGGGTTTCGAGGTCGTGTAGGGCTTGAACATTACGGGTGCTAAGCAAATAGCTTCGTCTGCTGAGTGCGTCGTCAACAACATTTGCTTTGCCTGGGTTTATAACGAATCTCACAGTCGTAATCGTTGAGAAGTTCTACCCATCGGCGTTGACGCATATTAAGTTCCTTCTGATTAAAGATATGTTGTAGACTCCTATGATCGGTGAAGATCGTACACTTGGTACCATACAGGTAGTGTCGCCAAATCTTTAATGCAAAAAAAACTGCGCCTAGCTCAAGATCATGGGTTGTATAGTTCTTCTCGTGGATTTTGAGCTGACGAGATGCGTAAGCTGTAACCTTGTCTCGTTGCATGAGAACACAACCAAGACCAAGGTTGGAAGCATCACAATAGACAATGAAATCATCGTTTCCGTCGGGTAGTGTGAGAACAGGAGCATTGCAAAGCATGTGCTTGAGGGTTCGAAAGGCAGACTCTTGTTCAGTTCCCCAAACAAAAGGCTTGTCTTTATGCATGAGAGCGGTAAGCGGCACAGTGATATTTGAGAATCCTTCGATAAATCGTCGGTAATAGCCCGCTAGTCCGAGAAAAGAACGGACTTCAGACGGGTTCTTAGGTGTAATCCAACTCTTAACAGCTTCCATCTTCGCAGGATCGACGTGAATACCTTGATTATTTACGATGTGACCCAGAAACTGAACTTCCTCCAACCAGAATTCACACTTGGAGAACTTGGCATAGAGTTGGTTCCCCTTGAGTAGCTCGAGAACCAAACGTAGATGTTGTGCGTGTTCGGTTTTCGACTTGGAATAGATCAAGACATCGTCGATGAATACGATGATGAAACGGTCGAGATATGGTTTACACACGCGATTCATCAGATCCATGAAAACCGCTGGTGCGTTGGTTAAACCAAAAGGCATAACAACGAATTCGTAGTGGCCGTATCGAGTGCGAAACGCGGTTTTGGGTATATCCTCCTCCTGAATGCGTAGTTGGTGATAGCCTGAGCGTAGATCGATCTTCGAGAAGCACGTAGCACCTTGTAGCTGATCAAACAAATCGTCGATGCGGGGTAGGCGATAGCGGTTCTTGATAGTTAACTTATTCAATTCCCGATAGTCGATACACATCCTGAACGACCCATCCTTCTTTTTGACGAAAAGGACTGGCGCGCCCCAAGGAGAGGTGTTCGGGCGAATGAAGCCTTTCTCAAGTAATTCCTGGAGTTGGTTTGAGAGTTCACGCATTTCGGATGGCGCGAGTCGGTAGGGAGCTTTGGCAATAGGGTTGGCTCCAGGTATGAGGTTGATACGAAAGTCGATATCACGACTTGGTGGTAGACCGGGAAGATCCTCTGGAAAAACGTTAGGAAATTCTCGAACCACAGGAACGTCTTTCACTTCCTTCTTCTCTTTCTTTTCCTTCTCCGCTACTACGATGTTAGCCAAGAAAGCTTTGTATTCCTTCTGGAGATACTTGCTAGCTTGGACACATGACATGAGCTTGAGACCTTTCGAAGTGGTTTCACCGTAAACACACAATAAATCACCATTCGCGAGCGAGAATCAGATCATCTTGTCGAAGTACACAACTTCAACATGGTTTTCACGAAGAAAGTCCATGCCTACTATGACGTCAAAACTTCCGAGTTGCATTGGAATAAGGTCGATTGGGAAAATGTGATTGTTGAGCTCAAGAGTACAATCACGAAGAACAGAATTAACGGCGACAGTTCTTCCGGTAGCGACTTCAACATCAAACGTCGAGGAGAGTTGGGAGCATTTAAGACTAAGGAGCTTCTCGAATTCGAACGACACAAAGAAATTATCGGCTCCGGTATCAAATAAACACGAAGCATAAATACCATTCACAAGGAACGTACCATTAACCACATTGTTGTCGGCTTGGGCTTGACGCACGTTGATGTCGAAAGTTCTGGCGCGTGCGGCTTGTTGTTGTTGTTGCTGCTGTTGCTGTTGTTGTTGCTGGTGCTGCTGCTGCTGGGGCTCTTGTATCACAACCTTGTTTGGGCACATGTTGGCGAAATGGTTAGGATCGCCACATGCGAAGCAGGCTCTGGCGTTGAGCGCGGGTGCCGGAGGAGCTTGTTGACCCTGAGGGGCGGTGAGTAGAGCTTGATGAGCAGGAGTTTATCGAGCATGGCAGCTGGTAGTAAAATGGTCGTACATATTGCAATGAGCACAAAAACGGAAAGCAATGGTAGTCGGGTGGTGGTAGGTACAAGTAGGACAGAGCGGGTGTGGCCTAGTCTATGCACGCTTAGCAGGCGGTGCATTTGCCACAGGCGCCGCTACTTAACGCTGTTGGGCTGGTACAGCTTGTATCGGTGCAGCAGTGATCGCACAGTTCTTGTTGCTGGAGCTGTTCTTTCTCTTGTTCTTCCTCTTGTTGCTCGATGAGGTGGTGGTTTCGGCAGCTGGTGCGGCGGTAGTAGCTTGATGTAGATGCTTCGAAGTTTTATCCCAGACACCAGCCTTGACCCGCTTGCCGTTGATTTCAGCGGCCCGTATGTAAGTCTCTTCGATTGTCTTAGTCTTAGCCGCTTGCACAAAATCGGCAACACAATCAGGCAGGGCTCGGATGTACTTCTTGATCGCCATGTCTGGAGTTTTGACCTGATCGGGACAAATGATGCTGAGTTATTTGAAGCGAGCAGTGAGCGCAACATTTTCACCATCCTTTTGCTGTATGTGCCAAAATTCATCCTCTAGTTTCTGACGTTCATGAGGAGGACAGAATTCTTCCTGCATGACTTCCCTGAGCTCGTCCCACGATAGACCGTAGGCTGCATCGTTCCCTGGCTTGTTCCTCTCGGTCGTCCACCAGTCTAGAGCGCAGGACTGGAAGACACCGATAGCGTTCAGAGTACGGAGGTCGTCAGGGCAACCGCTTTGTCGTAGAGTGACCTCAATGAGTCAAACCATTGGAACAATACTGTGGGGCCTCCTTCGCCAGTGAATTCTTTTGGCCCACAAGACTTGAATTGCTTGAAATTGAAGGCTTTGGTGGTAGCTTTAGGAGCTTCGGTCCTCAACTCCTCAGACGATTTGCTGACATTCTCGTAAACATCACTCACGGCCTTTGCTACTTGTTTAGCGATGATAGCAGCAAGGCGTCTGTCTCTCTTTTCTTGACGAGAAAGTGAGGGATGACGGGATCCAGATGACATTGTCTGCAACAGACATCGTCACAGGACTCAACACATTGTATTCAAATCTCACCTCACGCGTCTACTACTTACTAAAGCTCAGGAACACGCATAATCATGTAAACACATAGGCACGTAACCACGTAAAAACACAGAATCACATAAACATATAAGTACGTAGAGCACAGAAACACATAACCACGGACGCATGTAGTCACAGAGACAGTTAGAATACATAAACCTATCTTTTAAAGTCTACAATTTGTTTGAATATAACGGTCTCGTCTATTATATCGAATAGCGTAGTATAAGCGTATGGAATATCATAAGGTCGTCCATAATTCAGCGATTTGTTAGCGTATTGAGATAGAAATGCAGTGCGAGCCGTGTGTGTCGATTGAAGCGTAAGTATAAATCGAATAATTCTTCAAAATTTAATAACATGAACAGGTAAACGCACGTGTAACCACATAAAATCGAAGAATCATCAGAGTCATCAATTGCGGGCTCAGAATCGAAACACATATAAATCGAGAAATAGATTGTCTACGGCTAGTAGACTTCGACTAACCAAGGTGATTCAACTATTCACAAGGATCCGTTGCGCACATTTGACCTTCAGGACTATGCTCTTGCCTAGATTCTTGGGCGTTTGGCACACATCTCGTTAGTCATATTGTGACTTCAGGTCGTTGGAGTCCGCCGAAACTTTGGTGAGAGTTTTGTTAAAACAAAGTAATAGTCAGAAAAAGTCATCAAGGTTAGGGTTTCACCCCTAGCTTAACAAATTTCGTCCTTGTTTTGATAAAATTGAGGAGATTATTCATCAAAATATGGATTTCACTCCTGATTTGGCATAATTCTCCTCGTTTGTAGATAAAATACGGGTTGTTCAGGCAACTTTAGTCGAGAGTTTGCGGTTTTCACACCTAATCTCGACTTTATCGCCTATTCATAGTTGAAAATTCGAGTGCAGTGATAGTGTAGCATAAGCGAGAATAGCGAGAAATAGCGGTAAACTTATACATAATCCCTAACGGATATGCACAAGTCGGTCTATGGTTCCTAACTATAGACTAGGTCTCTGAGACATCAACCCGGACTAGGTCGTGTCTTGCCTAATTCCCTATAGTTATGGCTCTGATACCAATCTGTCACACCCCAACCAATGGCGGAAACATCGGGGCATGGCACTAAGCGAAACAGATTGTCCAGAAGTTTCCATAACAATTATCATTACCAATTAATTTAAAGTAACATGTCCCATACCATGTCTTAAAAGGCAAACAAATTATTACAGACAAAATCTAGGCAAATAGTTCCGACAACTCAGATTTATACATAGATAGTTTATTTATTGGTTTCTAGGACCTCTTTTCCTAGCTTCGATTTCATCACCGCGCAGAGAGCATCCTAGACCTTTCCTAGCCTTGATTTCACAGCGAACTAGGCATACAAACAACTTAAGCACCTGTCACATACGTTAAAATAAGTCAATACATATAATGTAAAGGTGAGCATACAAGTTTGATAATAGCATATAGAGTTCGAATTCGTTTACGCATAACCAGCACGTACACATAGTGAAATGAAGCACATTAGTTATCGACATAGATCCATCGATACCAATGACTGCGGGTTGACTGCCTGAGGCAGTTCGCAATACATGATTACCACCATAATCCATGCAAGTAATTGTCCATAACAACCCCTGTGAACAGGTGCTGAGTCCAAACTATAGTACTATCATTGCTAAGGCAGGTAGACAGCATTCCATGTGTAAACATAACAAACAAGCATTCATAAGCCACGTATAACATGCATTAACAGTTAGTGTTCAAATAGTATTGAGTAGTGTGTTTGATGTGATTTGAATAGTTGTAACGTATGTAACACCCAAAAGTGCATACAGCAAAAAGGGATCAAGTATACTCACAGCGGTTGATGGATTGAAGGGAGCGCTTGAGAGTAGGTTAGCCTGAATAGTTCGATAGTAATACGATGACCAACGCGTAAAACGGAAACAAGTGTGAGTAGATCAGACAGCTGGGCGATCGGATGGTAATCCGATCGGACGGCTGGCCATGCGGATGACAGTCCGTTCGGACAGTTGTCCGGTCGGACGGTTGTCCGGTCGGACGGTAGTCCGATCGGATGGCTGTTCGAGTGGATTGTTTCTTCCATTGAGTAGGATGTGTTTGTGTATGATGGCTTGACTTTTGAAGTTTTCGTTGTAGCATTTTGAAAACATTGAAGTATCTTTACTTTTCGGGTCGGTCGATCGGACGGTTGTTTGTGTACTTCAGCGAAGAACAAGTTCTCAGTAAAATTGCACTCGATTGGTCAGTAGTTCGATCGGGTGGCATTCCTAGTGAATTGAACATGTTGAAAATCGATCAAGTATTTAAAGCCAAGTATCTCATTATTCAAAGAGTAATCCAATCGGACGGTAGTCCGATCGAACAACAGTTCGTTCAATACTTAAACTTCAAATAAGTTGACTAAGTGTGGGACCCATGTGCTAGCCGATCGGCTGGCCAGTCGTTCGGTTGTCTGTCTGTTCGGCTGGCTGTCCGTTCGGACAGCAATCCGATCGGACAGCACCTTGTCCTGGTCGGCCTGTTCATCTAACACTTGGTCGTTTTGTTTGTTTGTCGTTTTATAGAAATATTTTGACAACGAGACAGACCATAGCGACCTCGTCCTTACTTGGTTCTCCTGATCGGACATGAATCACCCAAATTCGATTGGTGAAAGGTTCGGGATGGTGTCAAACGTTTAACCCGTAATCTGTGAACCTCGTGGATGGAATCCGGATCTTGAGCCACACAACCACCAGAAAGAGTAGTAGGTCGGCACAAGCCCCGTTTCTATCGGTTTTGAAAGTATTGAGTGTAAAAGAGTTTGAAAGAAAGTTGGAAAACCATCTTTCAATCCCTTTCACCGTGAGTATGTTTAGATCTATGAAAGATCTTTATTTGTTTATGTGGAAATCAGTTAGATCCAAGCTATTCTTGGTGGATTGAGGCCAAAACATGAAGTTCTTCAAGAACACGTGATGACGTCATCCTAGAATACCTTGAATCTTGATGATTTCACGGTTAAAAGTTAAGATTTAAAAGGTAGAAAGGTGTAGGAGTGCGTGTAGATCAAGAAAGTACAAGATTTAGGACGACATCTTACCGGAATCGCGAGAAATCTAAAGAAAAGTGAGGAACACGAGCTGGTTGGACAGCGGGTTTCCAAAAGTGGAAATGATGACAATGACAGGGGGATTTATAGGCTTCCAAATGAGGAAAGTGTTGGCCGGCCGATCGGTTGGCAGCCTGATTCGAGTGTTCAGTGCGACGATTTTCTCACGCTGATTCGATTACGATTGCGATCGGTTCGATACGATAGAGTTTCCTAGTCAAATTACTTTTAATCCCAATCACTCATATCTCGCGTTGTCCCTTCTCCACTAATTATCATAGTTTGATTGTGATTCGAGTTCGATGTCGATTGAGTTCGATTGCATTTCGAGTTTCGATTGATTCTCACAATATAAATAAATGAACATGCACAAGTAACACATAAGGCACCTACACACGTATAACAACATTCCAATTCGCGTATCTTCGGGTTTCGATTCGATTCGATCTCTATTTGATTAGCTTGGTTTGATTATCGATTAGTTAACTTTATCGCGTTGTTACTTCCTATAGTTCACAGTCGTAAGTCGAATAATTCGTGTCGATTATTGTAATTATTGACACTTACTCCACATAATGCAACTAAATTAATCACACAAAAGAGATCTACTACCAGTCAAGTCGCGCAAAATCGGTCGTTGACTTTGACCTTGACTTTGACTTCTCGAAAACAGGGGGTGTTACAACTGCTTCATCATCTGCTACCACAACAAGTGAGCTATGGCAACTCCTACAACCTCTGCTTCATTAACAAAGAAAATATGTTGATTAACAACATGTAATACAATTACAAATGCTCAGAAATATGATGGATGCAAGGTATAAGGATACTCAAGCTGACATTAAAGCAATAAAAGCTCATCTACTCCAAACCACTGGTACTTCTCCTCCTACAATTATCTATGTAGAAAACCCTGCTGATGCCAAAAAGGGGGAAAAAGGAAAGGAAGGAAAGGAAGGTTTACACTTAGAACCTGATCCAAAGGCTAAACCTGTTGTAGAGATTCCTAGGCCAGATGGAACAAAGAAGGTTGATGTGACTCTCAACCTATTTGCTGAACAAAAAGCAAATAGAAAAGAGAGAATGGAACGA
Organism: Helianthus tuberosus; assembly: GCA_030545235.1. Lineage (NCBI taxonomy): Eukaryota > Viridiplantae > Streptophyta > Magnoliopsida > Asterales > Asteraceae > Helianthus > Helianthus tuberosus. The sequence continues at coordinate 91,868,070 of CM060356.1, read as the reverse complement.
AAGGGTTCTAAAATATTTGGAAAAGAAAAGAAAGTTCTGATGGCAAAGGAAGAGCAGGGTACTTCAAAAAGAAGAAGAACTACCAGAAAGGTCAGCAAACCCACTGAACAATCTTCTGAAATCCCCAAAAGTTCATCACCTCAAACCTTCAAGCCAACAGATGTTGAGATACCTGTTGTATCAACAGTTGTTAATACATCAGTGATTTCAAAAGATGTTACCACAACCACTGCTCTCATCACTTTACCAACAACCACTAAACCTAATTCAATACCACCATCTCAAAAACCACCTGCAATAAAGTAGAAGACAACTGTTGACACTTCAACAGTTGTTATGACAACAGTGGTTGAAACACCAGTTGTTTCAACAGCTGTTAGTCAGTCATCCACCACTTCAAATATCCCTTCCCAAGTCTTAATCATTCAAGTTTCCAAATCCCCACCAAAAATGCCTTCTCCTAAAAAGGTCTATACAAGAAAAAGAAAGTTTCAAGTGCATGATGATGACATACCAACACCCACTCCTATATCATCTGCACCTTTCAATCAAGTCAAACCTCAACCATTCATTCCTCCCAAATTAGCCAGCCCAATCACTGACCCAACAACACTTGTAGGACATGATCCTGCAAATGTTATACCAATAGCAGCTAATTATCCACTAGAATTGCATGCAGTTAAAAATGAAATGAAGCAATTCTATGCAGTGGATGATCCTTCAAAAAGAAGATTTCCTTCTCTTGGTCTTAGAGATCCAAAGAACTTAGACGAGTATTTAAAGCTCAAAGTAAAGCAAGCTGAATTACAAGCCAAGTATGAAGGAAAGGGAGAGAATGATAGGAGTATGTCAAGTCGAATGCAACATCTACTTAGCAAAGTCAAGAAAATTGAAGATTATGCAAGAGACTTGAGGAAAGAAATGTCTAACTTGCCACTAGATGCTGACTTACAAAAAGAGATGAGAAAAGACCTCCTAGACCTGATCATGAGAGAAAAATTCTATCCAGCCAAGGTTGAGCAATTTAAAGACTGGCCACTCAATGCTTTAAAAGGTGAAGCCAACAAAATTGAAAGAATAAAGAATGATCCAGGTATGAAAAGATCTGCACCAAACTGGAGTAAGTATAAAAAGGAAATTGCTGATCTTACCTTGGAGTACAAAAGGAAGAAGCAAGAGTTGGTTGCAGCAAATTTGATACAGCCAAAGGCATATCAAAATGGTCAAGGCAATACACTAACATGGCATATGAGAAGCTGGAAAGACGAAGAGAAACAGATCCTAAACTTCCAAAGAAACCAGCATACAGAACCAAGAAAATTGATGAGTCTCAGCAGCAGGCCCCCTCTTTGAAAACATAGTTCACATCATCTGACACTTCCATCATTGCTTTGAATCAAAGGAAGAGGCAAAAACAGACTGATGCAGAAGATGTTGAAAGTGAAGCTATGTATATGAAAGAGGCCATCAAAAGAATGATTCAAGAGGACCCTAACTCAGCAAAGCTACATGAAATTGCCAAAAGAGTCTTGAGCGGGCCTCTATCACCAAACTCATCAAAAATAAAACCTCTCCTAAGAAACCCACTGAACTCAAAAATACTAAAGTGGAAATATGATCAAAAGACCCACGTATTGACTTTGCTCAAGTCCAGTGGAGAAGTTAAGCAAATATCAAGGGAGGATGCACTAGCCCTGGGTGTAGCTGACCTCCAAGATCTATTAGAGCTTCAACTTTGCAGTGATGAGGATGATGAAGATTCTCTTAGCTTTGAGCTGCAATTTAAGGGCCAAGTTAGGAAAATGTTGATGAGGCAATAAAGATCTTAAATAATGAAATGTGTTGGCATCATCTATTCCAGGGGAGATTGTTGGGATTGAACCCTATAAAGGAACAGATGATATGAAAAGCCAAAAACTAGTTCAAGAACTGCAGATCATCATAAGGAGTGTTTGTACAAGATTCTCCCCTTGACATTGGTTATCTAACAACTGATAGACTTCAAGCACTGATCATCCCAACCGTTGATAGGCCAAGTACTGATGAAAACTAAAAGAACTGAAGCTCTATCTACTGCTGTCTTCCAAGCACTGCTGAAGATTAAAGCACAGCACATTCAAGGATTGGTCCCCATTGAAGAAAGCACTGATGCTCAACATCAATTCTTAGACTACATCAATGGAAAGTGAAACAGTAGTTTGATTGTAATCAGTGTCTATGTAATCAGTGGTTGTTTGTAACAGTCCTTAGAGTTTGTTAGGAGGTTAGATGTCACTTTCATGGTGACGTCAGCCAAAGATGCTCAATGGTTTACTAGTACTATAAATAGAACAGTACTATGTACTGTTCTATAAGCTCTCTTCACCTAAGTCTTTATGTACAAACAATCACTGAGCTCAGGCTGAGGGGGAGTCTTGTGCATGCATGCAATTGTGTTGAGTCTTGTAATTAAATACAATCATTCAATTCAATGATAAACATGCTTGCTTAAACTTTTCTTCCATTGATTGTGTTATCAAAGTTTATTTTCATATTCCACTGCAATTAATATCTCCGTTTCATCTTCATCTTAATTAAACAACATAATCTACAAAACTCAGATCCTAACATTTATAATTTTAAAACTTGACTAATGTGTTAAAAAGGGCTTAAAATATCAATAAAAACATATCACACCCAACACACCACAGATAAAAGGCGAAAACCTCTAAAGTTTGAGGTAGGAGATAAGGTCTTACTGAAGGTATCACCCTGGAAAGGTGTGATGCGTTTTGCTAAGAAGGCCAAGCTAAGCCCAAGGTATTCAGACCATTCGAGATCATCGAATGTGTCGGCAGTGTAGCTTATAAGCTAAATTTGCCTGAGGAGCTTAGTGGAATTCACATTGTATTCCACATCTATAACTTAAAGAAATGTCTAGCTGATGAATCGCTAGTAATGTCTCATAAAGACGTACAGATTGATGAAAGCCTGAGGTTTGTTAAGAGACCTATATCGATCGAGGATCGACAGGTTAAAAAGCTCTGAAGGAAGCATGTACCGATAGTGAAAGTAAAATGGGATGCCCGTAGAGGCCCTGCGTATACATGGGAGGTCGAGTCCACTATGCGACAAAAGTACCCTCACTTGTTTCGGGTCGAGATTTCTTTTAAGGGGGTGAGGATGTAACACCTCGTAAAAATCGTGTCCAGTTATGTGAAGAAACGTGTCCTAAACCCTAAACATGTAAAAGTTTGAGTTATAAGGACTAAAATTAACAAACGATGAAAATATGTATGCGGAGGAACTGAAAGTGTCAACATGCCAAACTTGTGCCTCTGATTGACCACACAAGATGAATATAGTCTTAAACGAGTAAATTGTTGGACATATGAAGCCGTTTGTGAAAGAAATTGAAAGTTCACAAGACAAAGGGGTTAAACGTGTCAACATGTTAATTCTTACCTCTGAGTGACCTTTTAACAAACCCGAGGCTTCATAATGTCTGATTATACTCTCAAGAATAAGTGATAACAAATTCACAAGGTTTCGATATCGTTATTTGTTATATACGCAAACTTTCAAGAATAAGGGTTAAAAGCGTCAACGAGAAGAAAACTAGTGTTTTCGGTGATCGTTTAACAAAACCGGACGTAACGGTGTTTGATTATACTCTCAAGATCATCTACAAAATAACTAGAGGGGTTAACGGTACCTAAAATGGAAGATTTATGCATTTAAAGGTACAGGGACTAAAGGTGTCAAGTTTAAAACATGTTTGCTGGCCCCTTATGGCATCGCGCTGCGTGACCACCCCTCCCTTATGCCGTCGCATGACGCAACGGCTTCACTTCGACAAAATCCTTTGGCCAGATGCAGGTTTCTTCTCCTTGGCCTCCACACAAACTTCTTACACCTTGAATTCAAATCCTATTGATGTTTAATGGTTTGTAAAACCACTTGGGACACTTGGAGACATCTGATAACATCGTAGAACACCTGTGATGATCTTGTGAGAGTCCCACGCACTATAAATAGAGGCATTGGGTTGCCATACTCCTTGCTCATTTCAAAATTCCCATCTCTCTCACATGCTTGAGCATTTTCTTGGGATTCCTGATTAAAAAGGAAGCCCCCCTGAGTTCAAGTTCGAGCTAGGATCCTATGTAAGTGTCCTTACCCACTTTAGTTTGGTTTTTATATGTTTAAAGACCAAAAGTCAAAGTTGTGGTAATAACACTTTGACTTTCAGTTTAGACCTAAACGGTCCAGCCATTGTTTGAGGTGAATATGGCTACGTGGTCGTAATTAGGTATGTGTTAATCCCTCAAAAGGGCACCTCCTAATTATCACGCTTACTTAGTTAATTGTCGAGTCAAAATAACTAGTCAAACTAGTAAGATTTTCAAATAATAATTAAAACTGATAATGTAGGAGTTATGAATCAAGTTTTGTCACTTAAATAACTTGGTAAATATTATTAGAACATGTCTAAACATGTTCAACCCGACAATTCTAAGTTTAAGCTCGGTTTGCAACCGAAAGTGGGCAAAAGCTTGACTTTTGCTTTGACCTTCAGTTCTGACCCGATTAAGCTTAATTCCTTTATGTTTTAAGCTTCCATTATGACCATATAATGTTGTAGTATAACTCTCTGAGTTTATATTACATGGTCATTTGGAAATTCTGAATCTTATGCATGTTTCCATTATTATGCTTAATGTTGACCAATATGCCCTTATGGTCTAAAACTGAATTTTTTGAATATATGGTCATACAAATAACTTAGGTACTGATTTACAAACATATCTAAATTATTTTGACATTACATTCTGGTCTCAAATTAATGTTATGCAAATTAACGTAAATTTAGCTTTTATAAAGACTAAATTACCCTTGTATGCATGAATCATGTTTTAACATAAATTTTGACCCAAAACTATTAACCTACTGTTATGATATCATTTTTAGGAATTTTTGGAATGTTGGGTCAGATTAGATACTGACCTTAACATTATGTTCTTGTATAAATTATATAATTGACCATAATGCCCTTTTTGCAAATAAAATGTGATTTACGTATGATTAACATGCCAAACCTTTTTCTATTGATTTAATATGAAAAATAGAATATTTTAACCATCCAAGGCTGGTCAAAATCTCAGAATCACGTAAACTTCGTAAATATCATCAATTATAGTTTTTTACGCTAATTAGGTGCATAGTATGGTTTAAAACCATATTTAGCACCCAAGACTTGTTACCTACTTAATTTATAAATAATTTTTAAGATTTTTACAGCAGGTATAAGTCATGAACTCAAACTCCCAATTTGTCCTTAAAAGCATGTGTGAAATGACCAAATTACCCTTTCAGGGCATAGTTTGGCCATAAATGGTAAACCACACATATGTATGATATCCTACTATTTTAAGATCATAAAATAAATATTTTTACAGAATGTTTTTTACCAGAACTTCAATTTACCTATAAACCTCTTTTATAAATCTTAAAATGACCAAAATGCCTGTTGGTGCACACATCTGTCGTCTTCGTCTTGTATCGAGTCTCGGATACGGTGCGGATCTAAACAAGGCATGATGTCATCATCCTTGATGATGACATCACATTAATGACATCACATTACATTTCACGTGAAGTTGAAAGTTGCATGGAATCAGTTTGATCATTTCGCTTCAAGATATTTCATTAAAGATTTCGCTTGAAGGACATCTGTCGTCTTCGTCTTGTATCGAGTCTCGGATACGGTGCGGATCTAAACAAGGCATGATGTCATCATCCTTGATGATGACATCACATTAATGACATCACATTACATTTCACGTGAAGTTGAAAGTTGCATGGAATCAGTTTGATCATTTCGCTTCAAGATATTTCATTAAAGATTTCGCTTGAAGGGTGTCGCTTCAAGAGTCTTCAAGCGAAATCATTAGCACTATAAATAGATTGTCATAGGTTTCAGTTGTAATAGTTCGAACAGTTGTCTGAGAATTATACCGAAGTGCTGCCGGTTTCTCTTCTGAATGTAAAGGTTGTCAAATTAATATAAAAGAAGATTAAAGTGTGAAACAAGCTGTTTACTGATCCGTTTCTTAGTTTCCGCCTCTGAAACGGAGTAGAACTCTTCCAAACGACTCGTTTAGGTCGGAATCCGATCCTACAATTGGTATCAGAGCCAGTGAAGAAGAGTTCTTGTTGATTCAGCCGTAAAATCTGTTTCTACACCTTTCTTTTCCGAAAATTAAAACTTTTCACGGTTAAAATCGGACAAATTTCACGTATATTGTGCGCAAACATGGTTTAATCAATCCTTGAAAGTTTCAAGTTTAAAATCAGCCTAAATCTTGTAGTTTTGTGTGTTTTTGCTTCAAGTGTTCGAACAATATGATGACATCAGCAACATTTTAGATCTGATCTCGCTTGAAAGTATGATATTGTGTTAGATTTCGCTTGAGAATTCAAATGTCACTAGATTTCGCTTGAATATTGTGTGATAATTGAAGATTTCGCTTAAGAGATTGACCAGATTACACTTGAATTTGTTTGATTTCGCTTCAGAGAGTTTTTCTGTTTGAGTTTACCTCATGAGTCTCACTTAAGATCAACACTGCTTAAATAAAAAATTCATCGATTTATGTGATAGTGGTTATGTATCAGAACTCATGTGATTCTCGATAATAGTTCTAGTCCATTTTTTGATCTAACGTGATTCCTGTTGCTACAATTTGCAGGTGATATTGTTGGATATTTTGATTGAAAATTGTGAAGTTACATTGAATTTTGTGAAACTTTAATCAAGTTGTCAGTAGATTGGTAAAGAAAATCACGTGTTTATGTCAGTATGAATGTGATCCTAGTAAACTGCCTTGGTTATTTCATGTTGTAGGATAAATATTGATAACAACAAATTAGCATGTGATTTTTAGTTCAAATTGATAATCATCAGATTAGTGGCCTAATAGAATGTTATAAAAATCGTTGAAAAACAGATTTATTACATCAGCTCACGTGTGATTTTTTTTTCAGCCATCATTTAGTTGATAAGTCATACATATGATATTGTTTGTAAATTGTGCCGAGTTTGAATGTGATCTATTAATATTGTCGGCATTGATAAGTTCAAGTAATTACATGTGATCATAAATAGTTGAGGTCAAATTAAAATTTGATATGAATTGAAGTTGTCGGCAACTTATTTCATTTGATAATATCGAAGTCTTTTTGTAATAGATCATTCATCGGCTTATGTGAGAGTTTGAGATCCAATTAGATAATTGTTGCAAGAATTGTTGTCAGTTACCGAGGTCACAGGTTTGGAGTTTTTAGTCGGTTCGCACGGTTCGATCAGTCGTTTTTGTCTGTCAAGTCGCGGTTTCAGTCAAGTTGTTTTGTGTGGTCAAGTCACGTGTTATAGTTCAGTTCATACGGTTTGGAGTTCGAAGGTTTCAAAGGGTCAGGTCAATCGAATTCGATCCGGGTCATTCAGTCCGTACAGTTGGTCAACATTCAGTCCGCACTGAAAATCGCTAGTCTGAGTAACAGTTTGTTTCAATTTATTGAAAAATCTTTAAACTGATTGTGTTTGTGTTTGTTTGATTGTAAAGGTACTTGTCGATTTCTACAAGAGATTCAAGTTGCTAAAAATGGATTCTGAGTTCTACAACGCGTTTGCTACACCCTCGAATACTCCAGCTTCAATTGCTCAAAACATGAAAGCAGAAAACGAAACAGGAACAATGCAAAAACCCCCGAAGCTTATGGGAATTGAGGAGTATCATGGATGGAAGAATCGCTTTGAGAATTGGGTTCAGGCAAATCATCTGAGAGCTTGGGAAAGTATTGAAACAGCATACATCAGACCACAGACTGCTATGAATGTTAATAAAATTATCTCGGAGTTTTCAGATCAAGAGAGAGAAAGTTATAAAGGAGAGAAAATGATGATAAGTCTGTTGCAGCAAGCTATAACAGAGGATATATTTGTTTTACTTCAGCATGATGGAAATGCATTTTCGATCTGGAAAGCTCTTGAGAAGAAGTTTGAAGGAAGTACAGAGATGCTCCAGAGTAAAGCAGCGTTATTGAAGAAGGAGTTTGAGTTGTTTACAAGCATGCCTGGTGAGACTACAAAGACTCTCATTGAGAGATACTGTCATCTTGTACGCACCATGTCCCAGTTGAAGATCACTAAAACTCCAGCAGAATGGGTGGAAAAGCTTGCAGATGCTTTACCACAAAAGGAATGGGGTACATATCTCATGATTCTGAAGAATTCTGGACAGTTTAGCAGATTGTCAATTGGTCAGTTTATTGAAAAGCTGGAGGCACAAGATCTTGAACAACAGAAGATTGCAAGAATGAATAGTTCAAGCAATCAACAAGACGTCAAACTGTATTACAAAGGAAATATTCAAACTGCTGAAGCAAGTCCAAAGATCCAAACTGCATTTAGTGCTGGAAATCAATCTACTCAAAGTAGTCAAGGATCAGTCAACACAAGTAGGTTCTCAACGGTGAATCCTCCAAATGTTCAAAGTTCATCTGCTGGAAATGGTCATTTGATTCAGTGCAATGTAGCTCTACATCTTCAAAACGGTCAAAATTATTCTGAAGAAGTTGTTAAGCACCATATGGGATTATTGGTCACTGCATTAGAGTCTTATGAAGGGTTAATTGCCGGAAGAATTGGCAATCCGATGCTCACAAAGGAAGATTATGACCAGATTGATGCAGAGGAGCTAGAACTGATGGATATTAAATGGGCCTTAGCTAGCGTTTTGAGGAGAGCAGAAAAATTTAGATTGGTTACAGGAAGAACTGATTTCTTGGATGCAAATCTTTCTAATCTTGGATTTGATAAATCTAAAGTTGTTTGTTTTCGTTGCAGGGAGAAAGGCCATTTTAAAAGAGAGTGCAAGAATCAGGAGCCGAGAGGAGCAAAGGAGTCTGCTGGAAAAGATGATTATTATCGGAAGACCATTTATCAGCAAATCACTCATCAACCACATCAACAAAAAGAGCCTCAAACGGCACATGGAAAAATGATCGAGGATGCAAATAGGAAAGCTTATTATGGCATCATGGATCAAGATGACGAGAAATTGGCTGAAGGATTTAGCTGGGACAAGTACATTCCAGCTGATTCAAATGTTGGAGCATTTATTGCTCATATTATTCGAAAGCCGGAAATGCTGAAGGAATGGATGGAAGTGTTATCTGATGATGAGAAAAGTGAAGATGAAGGATCTGTTTCATCTGAAAACAGTTCGTCAGAGACAAGTGATAGTGATGAAGAGCTTGAACAGATAAATGTTGGAAAAACTCATTTATCTTCTGATGCTTTTGAATTTTATTTTGCAGAAAAATTGAAGAAACTGAAAGAGGAGAAAGCTGCAAAAGATTTGAAAAAGGTCAAAGTTGTTGAGAAGATTGTTGAAGTGGAAAAAGTGGTTGAAGTTGAAAAGATTGTGGAGATTGAAAAAATTGTTGAAGTCACAAAACCATGTCTCACATGTTTGGAATCTTGCAAACAATGTGAAGAAAAAGACGAGAGGTTTAGTGATTCAGAGAAGATGAAAGAAAATTTGGTGTTTGATTTAAAGAATGTGAAAGAATCATACGATGTATTGAACAGAACAGTGAATAGTTTGCAGAAAACTAATTCAGAAAGAGAAGCTGCTTTGAAGATGTTGAATGCAACAATGATGTCGAAGCAAAAAGAGATAAATTTTTACATCGAAGAATGTGCTAAATGGAAGCAAGAGTTAGATGGTGAAAAAGTAGAAAATGAAAGAATTAGACGATTGCTGAAAAGTTATACAAGTTGTGATTATATAATTGATAGAATTTACCCTACTGTTGCAGGTTTCGAGGCGTTTAAAGATGAAGATAAAAACAAGAAATCAAAGAAGAAAACGGATACTGGTAAGAAACAGAACGTCTGTTATAACAAGTGTCCGCCTCCAATTTGGGAAGGGTATTCGCCTAGAAAACCGAATGAGGAACAAGTCCAAAAGGCAGTCAATCTAAAGTTAGAATCCGAGTTAATCGATGTGTTACCAAACAATATTGATGTCACGTTCACAGCGTCCGACACAGATCATGAGTCTGAACTGATAAAACGAGTGGTCGATCAGGTGTTGGATAAGGATGAGGAGTCAGAGTCAAAGTCCGAGTCCGAAAGTTCGTGTCAGTCAGTCGGGAGTTCGAGTTCGTCAGAAAAGAGTTCAAAGTCGTCGGGAAAACGGGTTTATAGTAAAGAATTTTTGTTGTCAAAATCTAATTTGAATGACGAAACATTTGAAGTTGCATATACTTTGAATGATTCTGACAAATTATATTTTGATAAAGAGTTTTCAATTAGAAGTGTTCGGTTTGACATGATTAAAAAGGTTTTCAAAATGACAGAAATTAATATTTCTGAAACTAAAGATTTAAATCCTACTGGAAAACCTAAAAAATACACTTCAAGAGTTCAACAACGGTTAAACAAGAAAAAAGGTTACAATTCTGGTTCTGGTTTTCAAAAGAAACCAAACCACAATAGTAAGCTCAAAAAGAAAGGACTTGGTTTTATTTCACCTGAAAATTATAAAAATGAGAAAATTTCTAAAACAAATACAAAATATGTTGCAGGAACTAGCCATGAAGAAGAATCAAAAAGCTCATTTTGGAAGCAATCAAACACAGAATTTCTTGCAAAGAAAGTGAAGAATGAAGATTATCAAAGAAAGGAGACAAGAACCTGTTACAGATGCAATGAAGTTGGTCATATTGCATGGAACTGTCCCCAAGCAACAAAAACAAAACAGGGAGTCTTACAAAAACTGAAAGAAGTTATTGTTGACAAAACTGAACCACCAACTGAAAGATTCAAAGTATTCAAAAATTCAACATATGAAGTTGGAGAGTGTTCAAAAAGTTTTTACAAGAAGAAGGGAAATCTTGACAACCAAGCTTGGGTTGTTAAGAAATCAGAGGTAAAATCTGGCGATGAATCTGATTTCGCAAAGTCAGAGGAGCCACAGGTTGAGCTAAAAAGTGAAAACTCAGTTCCTCCAATGGATGATGAGAACTTTCCATCATTGAGGACTGAATATTTTAAATCAAAAGTTGGGAAAGTTGAGATCTCAAATCAATTCTATTCTGAACAGAAAGAATTTGATGTTGAGAAAGCGTTTAATGGAAACATTAAAAAGATGATTGGTAAAATGATTGATGGGAAGGTTAAAGGGGTAAAGGAGTTTTATGCTACAAAGAAGGCAACTTATAGCCCAACCCCTAGTGAAGTTGAGAAGGTTACACCCAAGGCTGGTCAGGCTTGGGTGAATATTTTCTTTCACTGAAAAACCTGACTTGCCGGAGATCCCAAGTTTGTGATAGCGGATCAGGAATCGGCATCTTTCTTAGTGATTGATTGTGTGATTGAATCTTAAAGTTTGTTAAATTTTACAGATTGTGAATTGCCGGAGCTTCCAGGTTGGTAAGAGTGGAGCAGGAATCAGCATCATTCTTTATATCAGATTTTGATTGTGTTTATTTACAAGTGGTTGAAAGAGGTTTTCAACGTCAAGTGGTAAATCAAGGACATTAAATTGTACTTGATTTTCTACAAATGATTGAGGAACGATATGACGAACCCCTAACTTTACAAGTGGTAAAAACAAACTTATTTTCCGGAAAAATCATTTTGATTAAAATAAACTTAAGTGTTTTGAAATCTAAATGAGAAAATAGTTTTGTGATAGGGGGAGTTCTGATTGTTTATGCCTAGTGAATGGCGATTTGATGCGATTTGATATCAGTTGTTATTTTTTTTACAGTTGGTTTTCAAATTTCCTAAAATGTGTTTGCATTTTAGGGGGAGTAAAAAATTTTCAGAAAATCCAAAAACATTTGAAAATTTGAAAAAGACAAAAACATGATAGAATTCAAAAATGAGTTTCGTTGTGAATAGAGGAAATGATAGTACATCAGTGGACGATCACAGCATGCTAAAGAATTGGAAAGTAAAATTGTGATAAACGGTCTCACTGATGATGTGCCAGTAGGTTTTTGCACATTTAGTAAATTGTGACGAGATATAAACATAAAATTTACTTGCGTCTACGTGGGGAACACCTCCAGGATATATAGGTAACCCCTGAAATCTTGTTTGAAGGGTCCCGTATTCTGAGATACTAGGTCTTTATACTCAGTGATATCCGGGGTATTATCCCGGGACTTCTGATTTTGCGGAAGCAATGGCCTAGTCCCCGGAGAATACTTTCTGCTTGCTTGAAATACAGCACCACCCTCAGCTAAAAATGATAAAACATTGAAAAATGCTAATCATGGCTGTTGTAATACAAAAGATCCTCTAAAGGGGACACACCTAAAAGTCAACTAGGCTCTCTGCTGAACGGAAGTTCTGACCTGAGCTATCACGGTTGCATAATTTATTCCCCTTACAGATATCATCTGTGGTATACTCACCTGTAAGACTGAATATTGGGGTCTGGATACGGGAGTATATACTGAGGTGGGACACATGTAGATGTTTAAGTCCTAAAACACTAATTCGTATCTCGAAACAGTTGAACTTTATGTGAAAATTTAAGTGGACCAGTATACTGACAATCTAAGTGAATCGTTTAAAACTTAAAATGAAATGAAGCTTAACGGTGTTGATGACTTGTCTCAAAAACTGATATGATCCTCTTACACGAACTCACAAAAATATAGTTTGTAAATAGTTCTTTACTGCATTTTATTTCTGTTATTTCAAAATACAAAAAGATTTTCGGTTTGTTTTAGCATAAATTTTGAAAAATCCAAAAAGATTTTAGACAACTGATGTTGAAAAGCTGATTTTCAAAATTCCAAGTGCTGAACATGACGAATAGGTTTGGAAAATTTGATTGAAAAGTTTTTCAGAGATAAAAATTTTGTTAAATGATCATTGTTAATGTTTGATTATATATTGATTGAAGAAGGATCAGTGTTGGTACATGATATTTGACAAATTGTTAAATATTTTATTCTTGTGAATCTTATTTTTGGGTAGAGGATGTGCAGGATAGCAGATAGAGTGCCAGGTTCCGATACCTGAGGATTCTGAAATTCTGTAAAAGCCAGACTACGATCCCAGCATGTTTTGAGGGGGAGTCTGTTAGAGAGAGAGAATTGGAGATAGAATAGAGCCAGGTAGAGATCCTGAAGGAAGATCAAAAACTGATAAAGACTGAAGATTGAGAAGACTCGACACTTAAGACTCGTCAACATCTGAGGGGGAGTCTGTTGGTGCACACATCTGTCGTCTTCGTCTTGTATCGAGTCTCGGATACGGTGCGGATCTAAACAAGGCATGATGTCATCATCCTTGATGATGACATCACATTAATGACATCACATTACATTTCACGTGAAGTTGAAAGTTGCATGGAATCAGTTTGATCATTTTGCTTCAAGATATTTCATTAAAGATTTCGCTTGAAGGGTGTCGCTTCAAGAGTCTTCAAGCGAAATCATTAGCACTATAAATAGATTGTCATAGGTTTCAGTTGTAATAGTTCGAACAGTTGTCTGAGAATTATACCGAAGTGCTGCCGGTTTCTCTTCTGAATGTAAAGGTTGTCAAATTAATATAAAAGAAGATTAAAGTGTGAAACAAGCTGTTTACTGATCCGTTTCTTAGTTTCCGCCTCTGAAACGGAGTAGAACTCTTCCAAACGACTCGTTTAGGTCGGAATCCGATCCTACAATGCCCTTACGGGACTTAATTCACTTTTAAACTCTTTTTGGGCATCTATGTTAACATCCTACTGATGTCTTAACATATTTTAATCATAATAAAATATGGGACTTGTATATGGTTCATTCGGTTACCCGTTATGCATTTATGCGTTTGGTTTGGTTTTTGTAACTAGTTTGCATGAATTAGCTAAAACGGGTTTAACCTTATCATTTAAACTTCCAAATCCAGAATGTGTTTAGTTTACCCATATTATACAAGTATTCAAACTTGTCGGGTCTAAATCACTTTCCATTCCGGTCTCCGCTTAATCTAGCGATTCGAGTTGTAAAGTGTCTTCAAAACTAACTGGTCTAAGTCTTTGACTTAAATAAGACCCGTTAGTATCCTAATAGGTTAATAAACCTTCCATACAGATTAAGTAGCTTCAGTAGATGATATTTGCATAAGGAATTAGGGATTATATGGCTGAGTAGAATCTTTGCACAACTAGCTCAGGTAAATACTTTTAACTTATTTTCCCTTATACGGGCTTGGGATACGGTAAATTATTACCGCTTGGTCGGGTATGAGATCATTTAATCAGATTATGATTTAATAAATATGCATAACCCGTTTTAATCCGTATTGTTTGATAACATAAACATTGGGGGTTAACGACCGTGTCCTAGATATCCTCGGCTCATTTAAATTATTAATGGCCACGACCTATGCACGGGGTGTAGGCATACACCTGACAGATGCAAATGCTAAATATTAAATAACCCACATGTTGGGGATAACTCCTTTGTGGGTTTTATAAGTGGTGAGTCAGTTAATCATGACCGGTTTCCAAACCAGCCCCAATTGTATGACAAACATGTAAATCTGTATACAAGATTTTAATAAAGATTGTCCCATGTTATAAGTGATTTTGTTCCATGTGCGCCTAAACCAATTTACATAAACTCTTTTCAGATGAGTCGGTTAATTGTATTTACCAGTGAAAACTGACGTTTTTTACAACGATTAAGTGACAGGTACCTCTCGTAACTAGGCTGGAGCTACTTGGTGTCAAATAAGAGGATCTTGCAAATCCTTAGATGCCTGAAGTCTGTTAAACTTTGTTTTATGTATTTGTTTTTTTTGATCCGCCTGTGGATCTCTATTACAATCAGTCTGTATATTCTTTTGTTTTGAACTCTTGGACACTATGAATTGTATAGTAATTAATATACCAAGCCTTCCGCTATGCTATAATTGTGTTAATTGACTATGGTGATATCAACTACGTCACGATACTCCCCACTAGGCCCATCGGAAATATGTGGAAATATCGGGGTGTGACAACTCGCTACCTCACACTAACAATTACATCGTTAATAAGATCGCCATAATTGATAACATCATTTTCCAATTTGACCAAATAGGAAGCTTTTTCGTAGAACCTTCCACTCCAACTTGGAATGTGAGCCTTCCCACAATGCTGGTTAAATTTCCAGAAAATAGAGAGAAATGCGTAGAAAAGTTACCGCCTTCAACAAGTTCGTCAACCAATGCGAAAGTTGACCGAGCGATGCAAGTGGTGTTGATTTGCATATTGAGGCGCACAAATCCTACAAACAAGATAAAGGCCACACATTTACAATGGATCAACCATCGCAAATTCTAAGGAAAAGCACAAACTGGCATCTTGTCCCGCCTGAGGATATGCGTAGGCCACGCTCCAAACGGTTGAAGAGCGTATCGTCCACCGAAGTAGGTTCGGATGCATGGTACCATTTTAATTTAAATAATTCGGATAATGAGTTTGAAATCCCAGATGAGCCGGTCCTAGAAGCTCGCCCTACGTGGTGGCTAGATCATGCTAAAGCAAAAAACAAAGGCGTGGGATCGTCTTCGAGTCAAGTGGATCTCGAAACCAAAATGGATATATTCAACGAGCATCATCCAATTTTTATCCCTAAAGCAAAAAAAAACCGATGTGATCGATCTTATGGTTCTTTCGATGAAAGAGACGATATGGACGACTGTAAGTCCCGAAATGAGATCACAGTGATATCACACAAGTTTGTTTGGTGGCGGAATCACACAAACAAACAATGATTTAAAAGAAAAGAGATGAAGAAGAAAGATTGTTGATTAGAATGCTTCAACTTGCATACAATAATGTCTAATACAAGTTGCTAAAACAAGTAAATCCCACACTAACACCTAAATCATCATTTACTATATATAGTAATGTTTAGGGAGCATTTCCCCCTAAACCCTAGGCCCATAAACTCCTAAGCCCAATCTAATGCACCACTTTCTAGAAGCTTGGTCTAATAACTAATCCATAAACCTTTAGGGCCTAACAATCTCCCTTTAGGTTTATTGGATTAGTGTTGATTCAGTTTGGAGGACCACTAGGCAATGGAGCAGCATCCGCAAACAAACGATTCCTTATCACATTACCAACCGCACTTGTCCATGATTTAACGCATACCTTATACTGATCATTCGTGTGTATTTCGCTTTGACCCAAGATCATGATATCCTCCTCATGAAAGCTCATGAGATCCAACGTGTCTTCTAATCGAATCGACTGTTCTTGTCTCACAATCATAGCTTTAGCCAATTTGGGGTCGTATTCCTAGAATTGGAAGGTCTTGAGAATTCCTTTTGCAAATTTGTGGGCAACATGAATTATCTTCTCTTTGTCACTTGGCAGCCATATGACAGTCTTGATCGTTCGCTTAGTGTGAGGATCGTGAACGCCATGACTTTTCTTCAAATACGATTCTGCCACCTTCATGTTCTAGAAGTTGTTATTTACTTCCTTTTCAAGTGTAGCATGAAACGTCCAACCTCTACCTCTTTGATTTGGATCTGAATCGTAGTAAGGAGCACGTAACAAGCTTTGTAGATCAATCTTCGTCCACGTTTCGAATTAGGATTCCTTCGCATAATATTCCCTGTGCCCACTCTCACGTGTGATCAACCACATATTCTTGTCGTGATCGTATCTCCATTTTGCGACCTTCGATTTATTTCCCACTGTGTCGTAGTGACTGGATCCTAACTCCATAACATAATGATCAGACCGTTTATTTGGATCTTTCAGCTAGAAGTTCTCATCAAGTGGATTCGCTCTTGGTTTTTCATCACCAACATCTGTTTGTTGCTTTGCTTCTTCGCTGGCTTCTTTCTTTTCTTCTTTGGATTAGCTGCTAGATAAGCGTTTAGGTCGGCTTTGTGTTCAGCATCGACCGTGGCCCTTTCTTTAGCTGTTTGTTCAGGACGTCCAACATTCACTTGATCATCATCTTTATCAACAAACTCATTCCCGAACTTCTTTTCCAGCTTAGCTTTCAAATCATACACAACAGACATCAGCATACCCACATAACCTTGCAGTTGTTCTATAGTTTGATCTTTGCTTGATATTTGAGCTTGCAAAGGTGAGATATGTGCTTCTTTCAGGGCAACATCTTGTTCCAATATGATCACTCTTTGCTGCAACTTCCCCACATCAACATCCATATCATCATCACTATCACCTTCCTCAATGAATTTCCTCTTGTTGGTGGTAAAGTGCATGAGTTCTTCATCATGCTCAGAGAAACCAACACCACTAGAACTACCCACATCGAACCTGACACCGCTTGAGCTTTTTGGTTGCAATTGGGAAGTTGTTTCAGGTAGATCGAACTCAAAATCAAAATCGAAGTCTTGTGTGCTTGTTTCTTGAGTAGCAGCAGTGATTGGTGGATCAGTTTGCCTAGTAGGCTCTGGTTCTGTACTTGGGCATGTTGGATATGTACCAGGAGTTGCTTTGGTTCTTTGTCTTTTGTTGGAAGCTTGCTCAGCATCTTCTGTTGTATCATCTTCACCACGAGCTTCTATTTCAGGAATATGTATGGAAGGATGGTTTCCTACACTATCCTTTAACGATTCAATTAGGGCTTGAAGGTTTTCTACAGTCAATAATGTTGGTTCTCTAACAGGTTCTTCTGTTTCCTCAGACCCAATAACCTCCACATTATTGTCGTCATCAGATTCTTCTTCGTCTATGACTAATACTTCTGTTTCAACTTCAGCTTTAGCACCAACATTTATGTGTTGCACATCATGTTCTTCAGCAACTATGGCATTCAAAGGTTGAGGTGCTGGCACTATTGGTCCAAACCTCCCGTGTTTTTTTAACGGAATCCATCCAATGAAGTTGTGTCTCTTCACTTCTCGTTCTTTGCACGCATTCTCAAAATATCATGGACCCATGGGCTTCAATTTTAAATGGTTCACGCTCTTGACCAGTTTTGGGTGTTTAGCGTCTAGAATCATCCAGATGAATCTTGTCACACCCCAACCGATGGAGGAATCATCGGGGCATGGCACTGAGCGAAACAGATTGTTTAAGAGAATCCACAACAACTATTAAATTACCATATCTTTAATGTTAATATCCCATACTACTAACATATAAAGTAAAAACAGTCATTACAGATATAGTTCTCAAAAACAAGTCTATTCTGACAACTCATATTTATTTAGCGTGTTTCTAGACTTCCTAGCTTGTTCATCACAGCATAGCATCCTATCAACCTGTCACATACGTTAAAATAAAGTCAATACATAAAATGTAAAGGTGAGTACACAAGTTTGGATAGCATATAGTAGCGAAAAGCGTTTACGCATAACCAGTATGTAACACGTAACGGGCGAAGCATGTAACTATCAAGCACTGACTAGTCTTAACCACGAGACTGTGTTATAGTGTATGGGCGACACATGTTCAACGAACACGTGAAGTAAAGAGATGTGATCCCTAGCAACCCCTGTCCACGAGAGGTGCTGATTCCAAACTATAGTACTATCGTTGCTAGAGACGGTATAATGTAACACTGTATAGCAAAGTACAAGCATTAAAAGTACAGGTATAGCATGCCGGAAAGGTTAGCGTTTATAAAGTGTTTGCATTGGGAGTTGTTGTGTTTTGATAGAGAACGTATGTAACACCCAAAAGTGTGTTAAAAGAAAATGGGTTCGAGTATACTCACAGAGCGTGTTTAGATTGTAAACACAAACTTGATTGGATTGAAGGGAGCGCGTTAGAGTTAGCCTGAGCATAGAACAGTAGCGTAAGCGTTGAACGGTGCATAACAGATGTCGGATGGTAGTGTGTTCGGATGGTGATCCGAACGAATGGGAATAACCCATCCGAACGGATGGTCATCCGGTCGGATGGTCATCCGAGCGGAAGACCATTAGAACGGATGTCCATTCGAATGAGTATGTGGGTGTTTGGAAATCGTTGAAATTCAAAGTTTTGTTAAAAACGTTTAAGTGTTGAAAGTTATAATGGGGCAGTCCATCCAGTCGGATGGTCATCCGAACGGACGGCCATTCCATCAGATGGTCCGTTGTTGGAATTTTGATAGAATTTTCTAAGTGTCAGGCTTTGCGTTAACGGAGATGGTGTAAGGGCGTGTCAAACAATGGAAACACACCAATCTTAGCACATTCGATCAGATGGGAACCACCCCTTATGATAGACGGCTGTTCTTGGTGAGATTTCTTGTTTAACCCGTCAATCGGTCATCTCTCCGGTGGAAATCCATTTTTCAAATAGGCTCTTCAACTAGGAAATGAGTAGAGAGTCTGAATGAGTATGGACTCCATCGGTTTTGTGTAGAATGTTGGAGAAAAGTTTGAAATCAGATGAAAAGTGTTGAAATCTTGTTGAGATTATGTTAAAAAGTGTGGAAATCCTTTAGATCTGAACCAATCTTGATTAGATGATGTCACACAACAGCTTGCCTAAGCAACGGAGTGAGAACCACCTTTAAGGAGTCCAAATCAGCTAATTTCAAGAAGAAAACTAGTGTTTCTGTGTGATTTTGATGAAGAAGATGATGTAGAAGTGATTTGTGATGATGGTTGTACAAGATTTGAGGAGATATACTTACGAAATAGCCTTGAACAGCGATGAAAAGTGACTGAGAGTGACTTGAGTGCAGGTGGTCGGATGGAGGTGTCAAATCAGTGAAAGGAGAGTGTTCGGCGGTATTTATAGGCTTGAGAGAGAGTTTAAGTCGGTGCACGCGGGGGTTATTCGGTTGAATGGGTTGTCCGGTCGGATGGCAATCCGATCGGATGGTCATCCAGACGGATGTCCATTCGATCGGATGTCCTTTTGGACACCCGTGTTGTGCGAGTTAGTTTTCCAACTTTCGTTTCGTGTGTTAAGCGTTACGTTGCATTTAAGCGAGTTGCGAGTAAGCGTTTAAGCATATAAGCGTTGCGTTAATAATCACATAACATTTAAACAGATAATCACACCAACAGTTACACAAATAGCACACTGACATAAGTAAATCTATGTTTCGAGATTGCGTTGCGATAGCGTTTAGCCTAAACAAGCGATAAAATGCGTGTAAATAGTATGCATTGTAAACTGCGTTAAATGCGATAACTGCGTTTTGAATAAGCATTGTAATAAGCATTTTAAAATACGTTTAAAAATATAGTTTTAAACCCTTTACGATAATCAAAATCTCGGGATTACAAGCAATTAAGCAAGAAATGACAATGACAAGTAATGACCCGAAAAGTCGGGTTGTTACAGCCTCCTCTACTTTAAGGAATTTCATTCCGAAACTAAGGCGCATGCGTAACAAAGAGTTGTGGATATTTGGCTTTCATATCACTTTCGAGTTCCCAAGTGAACTCGGCATCGCGTTTGCCTTCCCAGCGAACCTTCACTATAGGAATGCGAGAGCGTCAAAGTTTCTTGGTCTCTCGATCCATGATTTCTACTGGCTTTTCCACAAAGTGTAGAGTCTCGTTAACTTGCAAAACCTCAAGGGGAACATGCAGATTTTCTTCGGCTAGACACTTCTTAGGTTTGAGACGTGGAAGGTCAGATGTACGTTGCTGAGTTCCTCCGGTAACTCGAGTTGGTAAGCCACTTTGCCAATTCTTTCTGGAATTTTAAAGGGGCCTACGTATCATGGCACTAGCTTTCCTTTCTTCCCGAATCGGATCACCCCCTTCCAAGGTGAAACCTTTAGGAGTACGTGATCACCAATTTCAAACTCAAGGGGCTTTCGGCGTTTATCGGCGTAACTTTTTGATGACTCTGAGCTTTCAAGAGATTGTCTCTTATTTGGAGGATCTTGTCAGTCGTTTCTTGTAATAACTCGGGACCGGTGAGTTGAGCGTCTCCAATCTCGTGCCATACAATAGGCGATCGACATTTTCTTCCATATAATGCCTCAAAGGGTACCATTTGAATACTAGCATGATAATTGTTGTTGTATGAGAATTCCACTAAAGGTAAATGCGAATCTCAATTACCACCAAAATCTATAACTCACGAATGAAGCATGTCCTCAAGGATGCGAACGTGCGCTCAGTCTGATCATCGGTCTGGGGATGGAATGCGGTACTAAGATTAAGAGTAGTACCGAGAGCGGATTGAAAAGTCTCCTAGAGACGTGAGGTAAAGCGACCATCGTGGTCAAAGATGATGTCACGAGGAGTCCCATGTCGACAAATGAATTCGTCAGTATAGATTCGTGCTAATCGTTCAACCTTATAGTCTTCTCGTATCGGTAAAAAGTGAGCAGATTTCGTAAGGCGATCAACGATAACACAAATGCTATCGTGACTTGATAGCGTGCGAGGGAGTTTCCTAATGAAATCGATAGTTATACTCTCCTATTTCCACATCGGGATCTCGGGTTATTAGAGTAAGCTAGAGGGTCGTTGATGTTCGGCCTTAACTTTTGAGCAAGTTAGGCATTTTGAAACATAGAGAGCGATATCCTTCTTCATTCCTGGTCACCAATACCTGGCACAAAGGTCCTGGTACATTTTGTTGGCACCTGGATGAATGGAATATCATGATTTGTGGGCTTCTGTCAGCAAAATCTCTCGGAGATTATTGGACTAGGTATCCAAATGAGATCGAGATAGTGAAAGATACCATTCGGTTTATTCACTACTTGGATTTCTGTTCCAAGAATCCTTTCTTCCTTCAAAGTGCTTTCGAGAAAACAAGCGTGTTGAGCGTCGCGAATGAGAGCTTCGAGGTTGTGTTGGGCTTGAACATTACGAATACTATGTAAATAGCTTCGTCGGCTAAGAGCATTGGCAACGACGTTTGCCTGGATGGTAGTGTATGTCACAGTCGTAGTCATTGAGAAGTTCAACCCATCTGCGTTGGCGCATGTTCAGCTCTTTCTGGTTCAAGATGTATTGTAGGCTCTTATGGTCAGTGAAGACCGTACACATGGTACCGTAAAGGTAGTATTGCCAAATCTTTAACGCAAAAACAACTACAGCGAGTTCGAGATCGTGGGTTGTGTAGTTCTTCTCGTGGACTTTGAGCTGGCGAGACGCTTATGAGATAACCTTGTCTCGTTGCATGAGAACACAACCAAGACCTAGGTTAGAGGCATCGCAATAAACAACAAAGTCGTCGTTTCCATCAGGTGGCGCGAGTACGGGAGCGTTGCAAAGCATACGCTTAAGAGTTTGAAAGGCATCCTCTTGTTCGGTTCCCCAAACGAAAGGCTTGTCTTTATGCGTTAGAGAGGTGAGAAGAACAGCGATTTTAGAGAAATCAGCGATAAATCAACGGTAATAACCCACCAATCCGAGAAAAGAACGAACTTTGGACGGGGTTTTCAGCGTAATCCAACTCTTAACTGCTTCAATCTTCGCGGGGTCAACGTTAATACCTTGACTATTAACGATATGACCGAGAAATTGAACCTCCTCAAGTCAGAATTCACATTTGGAGAACTTGGCGTAGAGGCAATTTCCTTGGAGAAGCTCGAGAACTAAAGGAAGATGCTGTGCGTGTTCGGCTCTCGACTTCGAATAGATGAGAAAATCATCGATAAACACGATAACGAAGCGATCAAGAAAGGGTTTACACACACGGTTCATCAAATTTATGAAGACCGCGGGAGCGTTGGTGAGACCAAAAGGCATGACCACGAATTCGTAATGGCCATAACGGGTACGAAAAGCGGTTTTTGGGATATCTTTCTCTTGAATTCGTAGTTGATGATAACTAGAGCGTAGATCGAACTTAGAGAAACACGTAGCGCCTTGTAGTTGATAAAATAAGTCATCGATTCGAGGTAGAGGGTAGCGATTCTTGATAGTAAGCTTATTGAGTTCCCTATAATCGATTCACATTCGGAACGATCCATCCTTCTTTTTCACAAAGAGGATAGGTGCGCCCCATGGAGATGTGCTAGGGATGTGACAACTCGTATTTTAGAACCTTCCTTTGTATTTCGATTTAACCTGTGTGAACTCTACGTGATTACGTGATACGTGATTTTAATGGAATGTATGTTTTATTTTGTTATGCGTTGGTGTATGATATGTATGTATATAATGTAGTCGCACAACACAACACAACACAACACAACCCAACCGCACAACAGTTGGCCGATCGCATAAGCCTTTGGGCTTTGTGTTCCACACCTCTCTCGGTCCACTCCACTTGTACACGAACTGCAAGGGCAACCCGCAAGGGGTTCGGCCCATTCCATTGATGCGCATAACCTCATGAGGAGGGGGTATACTCCTCATTATTTGCTTAACACTCTACACACACCAAACCCTACTCTCTCTTCCTTCTCTCTCGAAGCCGACGACAACAACATCCCATCTCTCTCGAAGCTTTCTCGTTCGGATCAACCCTCGTTCCATTCTTTAACCGGTTAGTGTATTACTTTTGACTGCATGATTGATGATGTGTTGGCTTACATGTTTTACATGATGATTTAGGGATGTTATGAGTTTGATTTTGATGAAAATTGTTAAGGGTTTGTGTTCATAAAATCGGCTCACATGTGTATTTGATAATGTTCATATGATTCGAAATTGCGTGATATTAATCAAAAACCAAATGTATGTTACTCGGCTGTGATGTGTTTATGTTTAGACGATTTGTTGTGATGTCATGATAGAATGCATACTAGTGATCAAGAACATGAACCATGTTAATATGTTTAAGTGTTATGGTTACTGTTTATGCTTGATAAATTGTTAGGGTTCATGAGAAATTAATAAAAATTGCTTGATTTGATCGAATATCACATGAATGGAAACTGTTAAAATTGATCTTGCAAGTTAAATGGAAATTGTTAGGATAATTAAATGAATTGCATGATTTTAGGAAAATCTCATAACCAAACGCACAAGCTTGTCGGTCGCACAAGATCAGATCACACAAGATTTGATCTGATCGCACAAGCTCCTAATCGCACAAGATTTGGTACAATCACATAAGGCACAGTGTACAACTAGAATATGCATGATCGCACAAGACCTTGTGGATCGCACAAGACAGTGCCGATCGCACAAGGCTTGGGCCACACACCAACTACCTGAACTGGATTATACTGTTGGGCCTCAAATCCCAAACTCAATCGCACAAGTCCACATAGATCGCACAAGTTGATTTCTGTTAATTGCTTGGGCCGTGTACTGTTGGGTAACTTATCATATTGGGCCGGGTTGGTTTCCAATCGCACAACCCGTGGTGAGTCGCACAAGATATGATGGACACACAACAGGTTTGGCTAGGCATTATTAGGCTTCCAATTGAATCGCACAAGGCTGTTAGACTTATTTGAGCCCAATCATTGGAGTCGCACAAGTTCGGATATGTTATGTACTTGACTGTTAACATGATCATTACGTGTTGTAACCTGTTAGGCTATGTGTAAAACTTATGTGCACTACTTGAACCTAGACCTGACTTGTATGGTAACCATGTTAGGACGTAGTTGACCTTTTATAGCTCAAGTGACCTTTTCGTGTATCTGTCGAGCAAACCAAGGTGAGTTCACACTTTCTACAAGGCATGGGATTCCCGGTGGTTAGGGAATGGGTAAAGAGATTAAATAGAACCTGCATATACTCCTTGGGTAGAATATGTACCTCCGCTCCTCCATAGGAAGGACGACAACATTGAACCTGCGTAATCTCCTTGGGTAGGTTTCGTACCTCCGCTCCTCCATAGGAAGGACGACAACATTAACTTACTAGACAAAACGCTATCATGAAGTCCCTCATTTTTATATCGACTTAATCGTCGGGCCAATGGCGAGCGGGTCATTGATTAATAGCACTATTAGGGTTGACAAGCCTCACACCGTGCCGTTCAGACGGGCGTGTACTAATGGATCTGGGCACTTAGTCAATGATGATAGACATTGACGTAGGGCACAACTATTGTTCATCTGTTGTCGATATGGTAACGGTCTAGTGGTTTACATGGGGAAGCCCCCACTGATTATGGATATGGTTTGGGAAACAAGGATATTGGTTAACTCGTGGTTTATGAAACAACTTATGGTTTTCGAAACAAACACTAAAACTAAACAACCAACTGTGAACTCGCTCAACTTTGTTGTTGACTTGTGGTTACATGCCTTGCAGGTCGTTAAGTGCTTATGGAGCTTGCACGAGGAGGCATGGTCGTTGTGGGACATGGACAATTGTGTGCCATGTTAAACATTTGAAACATTTAAACTTATGCTTTGGTTTTAAACATTATGCTTCCGCTTACAACTTAAACTATGTTTTGATTTGGACACCAATTATATTGTGTTAGATTTTATATTTACTTACATGTTTGTTCAATATGATTGGTCGCTTGATCCTGGTCAGTCACGCCTCCAAGCGGTGTTACTCCGCATGTGGATTTTGGGGGTGTGATAGATTGGTATCAGAGCCATTGGTTATAGTGAAGTTGGTTTTAAAAAGGGAAAAACTTTTTGACAAAACTAGACTATAACCTGTACCGTGCTCAACGATCCACAACGACGCTTCGCTCCACGTGCAAGACTCAACGCAGTAGGTGATATGGTTTGTGATTGTATTGCCTGCCTGATAGTTTAAGTGGTGCATTGATCATGGTACGCTTAGCTAGTATAACAACTGTTGCTTGAACTCTGTGTGCTTACCCTCCTATGTCACTCCACATTTACGCACTTTCGCGACACTTTTCTTACTTGTGTTTCCTTCGATGTGAAGATCATGAGTGGACGTCTGAATTTGACTCAATCCTAGCTGACGGATCTTATCAATGAACGAGTTGCTGAGGCACTCGCGGCAGCCCCTACAGGAGGTATAACCTGCCATTTCGACCCATCCTAGGATGTTTAGATCCTACCCTCGTGAACCAATTCTCGTGCTTAACCTTGTCTTTTCTTTCTCGCGCAACAGGTCAGCATGCTCAACCACCTGTATGCTCATTCAAAACCTTCATTGATTGTCGACCCAATACCTTCAACGACACAAAAGGAGCAGTAGGCCTTCTTCACTGGTTCGAGAAGCTCGAATCCGTTTTCGAAATGTGTGAATGCCCTGAAGCTCGAAGGGTGAAATTTGCCACTGGAACACTTGAAGGAATCGCACTGACTTGGTGGAAAGCGCAAGTTCAAATGTTAGGGTTGGCAGCTGCTAACGCCACCCCATGGAACGACTTCAGGGAGCTGATTAAAGAGGAGTACTGCAATCGTGATGACATCCACAAGCTAGAGGTGGAGTTTTTCAATTTGAAGATGTTAGGGTCCGAAATCGAAGCATACATGAAGAGATCAAACGAGCTGGCTATCTTGTGTCCTACTATGGTGGACCCTCCCATCAAACGTATCGAGCTGTATCTCAAGGGTTTAGTGCCAGAAATTCAGAGCCATGTGACTTTAGCCAACCTTGGAACCATTCAGCAAGTTATACGACTAGCTCATCGTCTCACTGACCAGGCAGTGGAGCAAAACAGGCTACCCAAACGTATTAGTACTACAGCTACTTCAGATGCTCCGAGTGACAATAACCAAAAATGGGATGGAACCTCGAGCAAAGGCTCTACTTCTGTTCAGTCCCAATCTCAGTAGCGAAAGACTGACAACTTCAAGAGCCCTGGTCATCAATTCTCAAGCGGTCAGAATCAAGGTCAAAGTGGGTATAAAGGACATCACCCTAAGTGCAATCGATGCAACTTGCACCACAGTGGGCAGTGCAACAAAGGTCACTGCCATCGATGTAACAAGCTTGGTCACGCAGCGAAGGAATGCAGGAGCCCATATCCTGCAAATCAAAATCGTCAGCAGCAACAACAGGCTCCACAGAACCAGCAGCTGCAGCAACAGCAGGGTAATAGGGGATGCTTTCAGTGTGGTGCTGAAGGCCACTTCAAGAGGAACTGCCCCCAGCTGAACCAGAATCAGAACAATAACAATCAAGGGAATGGAAACAATGGGGGTAATAATGAAGGCAATGGTGCTAGGGGACGTGTTTTCGTGATTGGTCAGGGTGAAGCAAGGAATGATCCCAACGTTATGACGGGTAAGTTCCTACTGGATGACTTCTTTGTTACTGTTTTATTTGATTCGGGTGCCGATACTAGTTATGTGTCCCTAAAAGTTAGTCAGATGCTTAAACATGCCCCAATTCCCTTAGACACCAAGCACGTTGTAGAACTAGCAAACGGTAAAAGTCTCGAGGCCACGCATATAGTTAAGGGTTGTAATCTCGTTTTAGCTGGTCAGACCTTCTCTATCGACCTTATTCCTATCACTCTTAGTAGCTTCGACATCGTCATCTGGATGGATTGGTTGTCTCAACATCGAGCAGAGATCCTTTGCAAGGAGAAGATCGTCCGCATTCCTCGTTCTGGTGAAAAACCTTTAGTGATTCATGGCGACAAGAGTGGGGTTGTAGTAGGAATCATTTCTTTCCTCAAAGCCCAGAAGTGTTTACGTAAGGGCCACGCATCTATCTTAGCCCTTGTTACGGATGCATCAACAAAAGAGAAGAGAATAGAAGACATCCCTATTGTGCGCGACTTTCCAGAGGTATTTCCTGAGGAATTACCTGGTCTGCCGCCTCATCGACAAGTCAAGTTTCAAATCGAGCTAGCCCCTAGGGCAGCACCTATAGCTCGCGCACCTTATCGATTAGCCCCATTAGAACTAGAAGAGCTGTCTACACAACTACAAGAACTCTTGGACAAAGGTTTCATTCATCCCAGCTCTTCGTCCTGGGGAGCTCCAGTATTGTTTGTGAAGAAGAAGGATGGTACCTTCCGTATGTGTATTGACTATCGCGAACTCAACAAGGTGATTGTGAAGAATCGCTATCCTCTTCCACGCATTGATGACCTGTTCGACCAGCTGCAAGGGTCGAGCTATTACTCAAAGATTGATCTGAGATCGGGATATCACCAGCTGAGAGTCCGAGATAAGGGCGTCTCCAAAACAGCATTTAGAACTCGTTATGGGCACTACGAGTTTTTGGTCATGCCTTTCGGGCTGACAAACGCACATGCGGTCTTCATGGATCTTATGAACCGAGTGTGTAAACCTTACCTGGACAAGTTCGTTATTGTTTTCATCGACGACATCCTGATATACTCTAAGAGTCAGGAAGAGCACGAGCAACATCTGCAACTTATTTTAGAACTTCTTCGAGCAGAGCAGCTTTATGACAAGTTTTCGAAATGTGACTTTTGGTTTCGTGAAGTCCATTTTCTAGGCCACGTGATAAACAAGGATGGGATTCATGTTGATCCATCCAAGGTTGACTCGATCAAGAATTGGACTGCACCTCAAACACCAACGGAAATCCGCCAATTTTTGGGTTTGACAGGTTACTACCGATGGTTTATTAAGGATTTCTCCAAGATTGCGCAACCTCTCACTTCGCTAACTCAGATGGGCGTTACCTATCATTGGGGTGATGCACAGGAATCTGCATTTCAGCACTTAAAAGATAGACTTTGTAGTGCACCAACCCTCTCATTGCCTGAAGGCACAGACGATTTTGTGGTCTATTGCGACGCGTCCATCCAAGGACTTGGTTGTGTGTTGATGCAACGTGATAAGGTCATCGCTTACGCATCACGACAACTTAAGGTTCACGAAAGGAGCTACACTACGCACGACTTGGAATTAGGAGCAGTGGTTTTTGCTCTTAAGATATGGAGACATTACCTGCACGGTACCAAGTGCACCATTTACTCCGATCACAGGAGTCTCGAGCATATCTTCAAGCAAAAGGAGTTAAACATGCGACAACATCGATGGGTTGAGCTCTTGAATGACTACGAATGTGCGATCAAGTACCATCCAGGCAAGGCCAATGTTGTGGATGATGCCCTTAGTAGGAAGGAGACTAAACCTAAGCGCGTGCGTGCGCTACAACTTACCATCCAATCTAGTCTTCATACTCAAATACGAGATGCTCAGGTTGAAGCATTGAACGCAGAGAACATCAGGGCGGAGTCCCTACGATGATCGAGGAAACAATTAGAACAAAAGGATGACGGCGCCTACTACGTAACAGGGCGTATCTGGGTTCCACTCTATGGTAATCTACGTGAGCTTGTGATGGAGGAAGCACACAAGTCTCGTTACTCGGTACATCCTGGTTCGGATAAGATGTATCACGATGTCAAGACTAATATTGGTGGCCTAGTATGAAAGCCAATATAGCAACCTATGTTAGTAAATGTTTGACTTGTGCTAGGGTCAAGGTCGAATACAAGAAACCATCAGGCCTACTTCAACAACCGGAGATACCTAAATGGAAATGGGAGCAAATTTCCATGGACTTCGTTACGAGCCTGCCTAAATCTCAACGCAGAAATGACACTATTTGGGTGATAGTGGACCGATTGACTAAGCCTGCACACTTTTTGGCTATCAAAGAAATAGACAAGTTCTCTACTTTAGCAGACATTTACTTAAAGGAAGTATTATCAAGGCATGGAGTGCCAACCTCCATTATTTCTGATCGTGATGCATGTTTACTTCTAAGTTGTGGCAATCTATGCACAAGTCTTTTGGCTCTCGGTTAGACATGAGCACAGCATATCATCCACAAACGGACGGGCAGCCTGAACGCACCATCCAGACCCTTGAAGACATGCTTAGGGCATGTGTAATCAACTTTGGAAACGGCTGGGAAAAGCACCTCCCATTAGTAGAGTTTTCGTATAACAACAGCTACCACACCAGCATCCAGGCTGCTCCGTTTGAGGCATTGTATGGACGTAAATGCCGATCACCTCTTTGTTGGACAGAAGTTGGCAACAGCCAAATCACTGGCCCAGAACTTGTGGTAGACACAACTGAGAAGATTGCTCAGATACGACAACGAATGGTGGCAGCTCATGCCGTTAGAAAAGCTATGCTGATAAGCGTAGGAAACCACTCGAGTTCCAGGTTGGGGATCGAGTGCTACTCAAAGTCTCACCTTGGAAAGGTGTGGTTCGTTTTGGCAAATGAGGCAAACTCAACCCGCGATATGTCGGACCTTTCGAAATCATAGAGAAAATAGGCAAAGTGGCCTATAAATTGAACCTACCAGCAGAACTCAGCGGAGTTCACAACGTATTTCACGTGTCGAATCTGAAAAAGTGTCTGTCAGATGAGGACCTCATAGTTCCTCTGAAGGAGCTCACTATCGACGATCAGCTGCGATTCGTCAAGGAACCAGTAGAGATTACTGACCGAGAAGTTAAGGTTCTCAAACGTACCAGGATACCTCTTGTTCGAGTTCGTTGGAACTCTCGTCGTGGCCCAGAGTTTACATGGGAACGCGAAGATCAAATGAAACACAAGTATCCCCAGTTGTTCGTGAATAGTGAAACCACAACTAAGACTGAAGCTACTGCGGAATTTCGGGATGAAATTCCAAACCAACGGGGGAAGGATGTGACACCCCAGGAAAACCATGCAACTTAACTAGCTTCCTCAGTGAGTACGTGCTAAATTTCGGGACGAAATTTCTTTCAACTTGGGGATAATGTGACAACTCGTATTTTAGAACCTTCCTTTATATTTCAATTTAACCTGTGTGAACTCTACGTGATTACGTGATACGTGATTTTAATGGAATGTAGGTTTTATTTTGTTATGTGTTGGTGTATGATATGTATGTATATAATGTAGTCGCACAACACAACCCAACCACACAACAGTTGGCCGATCGCACAAGCCTTTGGGCTTTGTGTTCCACACCTCTCTCGGCCCACTCCACTTGTACACGAACTGCAAGGGCAACCCGCAATGGGTTCGGCCCATTCCATTGATGCGCATAACCTCATGAGGAGGGGATATACTCCTCATTATTTTCTAAACACTCTACACACACCAAACCCTACTCTCTCTTCCTTCTCTCTTGAAGCCGACGGCAACAACATCCCATCTCTCTCGAAGCTTTCTCGTTCGGATCAACCCTCGTTCTATTCTTTAACCGGTTAATGTATTACTTTTGACTGCATGATTGATGATTTGTTGGCTTACATGTTTTACATGATGATTTAGGGATGTTATGAGTTTGATTATGATGAAAATTGTTAAGGGTTTGTGTTCATAAAATTGGCTCACATGTGTATTTGATAATGTTCATATGATTCGGAATTGCGTGATATTAATCAAGAACTGAATGTATGTTACTCGGCTGTGATGTGTTTATGTTTAGACGATTTGTTGTGATGTCATGATAGAATGCATACTAGTGATCAAGAACATGAACCATGTTAATATGTTTAAGTGTTATGGTTACTGTTTATGCTTGATAAATTGTTAGGGTTCATGAGAAATTAATAAAAATTGCTTGATTTGATCGAATATCACATGAATGGAAACTGTTAAAATTGAATCTTGCAAGTTAAATGGAAACTGTTAGGATAATTAAATGAATTGCATGATTTTAGGAAAATCTCATAACCAAACGCACAAGCTTGTCGGTCGCACAAGATCTGATCTGATCGCACAAGCTCCTAATCGCACAAGATTTGGTACAATCACATAAGGCACAGTGTACAACTAGAATATGCATGATCGCACAAGACCTTGTGGATCGCACAAGACAGTGCCGATCACACAAGGCTTGGGCCACACACCAACTACCTAAACGGTATTATACTGTTGGGCCTCAAAGCCCAAACTCAATCGCACAAGTTGATTTCTATTAATTGCTTGGGCCGTGTACTGTTGGGTAACTTATCATATTGGGTCGGGTTGGTTTCCAATCGCACAACCCGTGGTGAGTCGCACAAGATGTGCTGGACACACAACAGGTTGGGTCGGGCATTATTGGGCTTCCAATTGAATCGCACAAGGCTGTTAGACTTGTGTGAGCCCAATCATTGGAGTCACACAAGTTCGGATATGTTATGTACTTGACTGTTAACATGAACATTACGTGTTGTAACCTGTTAGGCTATGTGTAAAACTTTTGTCCACTACTTGAACCTAGACCTGACTTGTATGGTAACCATGTTAGGACGTGGTTGACCTTTTATAGCTCAAGTGACCTTTTCGTGTATCTGCCGAGCAAACCAAGGTGAGTTCACACTTTCTACAAGGCATGGGATTCCCGGTGGTTAGGGAATGGGTAAAGAGATTAAATAGAACCTGCATATTCTGCTTGGGTAGAATATGTACCTCCGCTCCTCCATAGGAAGGACGACAACATTGAACCTGCGTAATCACCTTGGGTAGATTTCGTACCTCCGCTCCTCCATAGGAAGGACGACAAGATTAACTTACTAGAAAAAACTCTATCATGAAGTCCCTCATTTTTATATCGACTTAATCGCCAGGCCAATGACGAGCGGGTCATTAGTTAATAGCGCTATTAGGGTTGACAAGCCTCACACCGTGCCGTTCGGATGGGCGTGTACTAATGGATCTGGGCACTTAGTCAATGATGATAGACATTGACGTAGGGCACAACTATTGTT
Source organism: Helianthus tuberosus (assembly GCA_030545235.1). Classification (NCBI taxonomy): domain Eukaryota; kingdom Viridiplantae; phylum Streptophyta; class Magnoliopsida; order Asterales; family Asteraceae; genus Helianthus; species Helianthus tuberosus. The sequence goes on along the minus strand of CM060356.1, from coordinate 91,835,587 downwards.
CGTCAGTTGTCGATATGGTAACGGTCTAGTGGTTTACACGGGGAAGCCCCCACTGATTATGGATATGGTTTGGGAAACAAGGATATTGGTTAACTCGTGGTTTATGAAACAACTTATGGTTTTCGAAACAAACACTAAAACTAAACAACCAACTGTGAACTCGCTCAACTTTGTTGTTGACTTGTTGTTACATGCCTTGCAGGTCGTTAGGTGCTTATGGAGCTTGCACGAGGAGGCGTGGTCGTTGTGGGACATGGACAATTGTGTGCCATGTTAAACATTTGAAACATTTAAACTTATGATTTGGTTTTAAACATTATGCTTCCACTTGCAACTTAAACTATGTTTTGATTTGGACACCAGTTATATTGTGTTGGATTTTATATTTACTTACATGCTTGTTCAATATGATTGGTGGCTTGATCCTGGTCAGTCACGCCTCCAAGCGGAGTAACTCCGCATGTGGATTTTGGGGGTGTGACACGTATGAAGCCTTTATAAAGTAATTCCTGGAGTTGACTAGAGAGTTCACGCATTTCGGACGGTGTGAGGTGATAAGGAGCTTTAGCGACAGGATTAGCTCCAGGGATGAGGTCGATACGAAAGTCGATATCACGAGTCAGGGGTAGACCGGGTAAATCATCTGGAAAGACATTAGGAAAATCACGAACCACAAGTAGCTTTTCCATCGGCTTCTTTTCCTTCTCCGCTACTACGATGTGAGTTAAGAAAGCCAAGTATTCCTTGCAGAGATACTTGCTTGCTTGAATGCACGACATAAGTTTCAGTTCTTTCGAGGATACATCGCCATAGACACAGAGTTGATCACCGTTCGAAAGAGAGAAACGGATGATCTTTTCGAAACAAACGATATCAGCATGATTTTCACAAAGAAAATCCATGCCTACTATGATATCGAAACTACCAAGTTGCATTGGGATGAGATCGATCGGAAAAGCGTAATTGTTGAGTTCAAGAGTAAAATCACGGAGAATGGAACTGACGGTGATGGTTCTTCCGGTGGCAATTTCTACGTCGAACGTCATTGGGAGGTTAGCGTGTTTACATTTTAGGAGCTTCTCGAATTCAAACGACATAAAACAGTTATCGGCTCCAGTATCAAACAAACAAGAAGCATAAATACCGTTAACAAGGAACGTACCATTGACAACATTGTTGTCAGTCTGAGCCCGATGGACATTGATATTGAAGGTTCTACGCTGGCTACTTGTTGTGGCTGTTGCTGCTGCTACTGAGGCTGCGACTACTATGGCTACTGTTGTTGCTGCTGCGGTGGTTGTGGCTGCAATTCTTGTTTCACAACGCGATTTGGGCAGACATTAGCAAAGTGATTTGGGTCACCACAAGAGTAGCAAGCTCGTACATGAACAGTGGGTACAGGAGTTGCTTGGTTACCCTGGAGAGCGAGGGGTTGAACTGGTGGTGCTGGAAGAGCTGAAACAGCTTGTTGACGTGGGCCTGAACGACAGTGAGCAGTGAAATGCCCATAGGTATTGTAGTTGGCATAGAAACGACAATTCACCCCTGCAGGGTGATGGTAGGTGCAAGTAGGGCACAGAGGATGAACACCAGTATACGCACGCTTAGCAGGCGGTGCGTTGGTGATAGGTGCTGCCACTTGGTGGTTCTGGTTGCTAGGTTGTACGAGGACAGCGTTGAGAGGAGCGGCGGTAGTAGCGAGGTTCTTGTTGTTGTTACCCTTGCACTTGCGATTCTTGCGTGAATACTTTGAACCTTGTGATGTTGAAGTGTCGGTTGCGGGAGTAGCGGTTGCTTGATTGAGGCTCTTGGTTGAGGTTTTGAAATACCCAGCTAAGACTTTCTTATCGTTGAACTCAGCTGCGAGTTGGTAGATTTTCTCAATAGTAGCAGGCTTAGCTGCTTGAACAAAATCAGCTACACAATCTGGGAGAGCGCGAATGTACTTCTTGATTGTCATTTCAGGTGTTGCCACATGACTAGGACAGGTAATACTGAGCTGCTTGAAGCGAGCGGTGAGACCAGCGTTGTCACCCCATCTTGTTTGATATGCCAGAATTCATTCTCCAACTTTTGAACCTCATGAGGAGGACAGAACTCCTTTATCATAAGCTCCCTGAGCACTTCCAATGATAGGCCATAAGCTGCATCATTACCGTGCCTGTTGCGCTCAGCAGTCCACCAGTCCAGAGCCCTGGACTGAAAAACTCCAGTAGCATTCACAGTACGCAGATTTTCTAGTCATCCGCTTTTCCTGAAGGTGACTTCGATAGAGTCAAACCACTGGAACATAGCACTGGGTCCATCTTCACCGGTGAAGTTTGCAGGACCACAGGCCTTGAATTGTTTGAAGCTAAAAGGCGCTTTTGGAGAGTCGCTCTTCGATTCAACAGATGACTTGCTGCTGACCTCGTTGATATCACTGACGATCTAAGGTATGACTTTAGCCATTTCCTTGGCTACCAGTGAAGCGATACGCTTGTCAGCATAGTTTCGTCGAGTGGCGCGTGAAGTGTGAGAACCAAATGACGACATTGTTTGCAGCAGACATCGTCATATGATTTAGACGAGATTCGATTATATCGGGTTATGTTTTGAAAAGTTCAACGTTTAACCAACATACTTATTATTATTATTATTATTATTATTATTATTATTATTAAGTAAAGCTCAGGAACACGTAGGCACATAGACACATAGGCACATAGTCACGTAGGCACATAATCCACATAAGCACGTAAGCACGTAGGAGCACGTAATCCACGTAAGCACATATTTTGCACGTATTCACCTATATTTTACACGTATTCACCGACATATTTTGCACGTATTCACCTATCTTTCAAGGCTGCGTAGCGTGTTCGAGACTTGCGAGCATTAGCGAGTAGCGTTGCGAGTAGTATAGCGAGTAGTGTAGCGTACGAGAGTTCATAGTTCATCTGTGTTTAGTTAGCGTTTTAGATTTCGAGAGCGGTGCGAGTTGTGCGCATTTTAGTAAGGCGAGGAGCGAAAAGCGATAAAATTTCCAAAATCGAAGTATACAAACATATAAACACATAAAATGCGTAAAATCGATAACTCATAAAATCAGTGGCTGCGAGCTCAGAATCGAAACAGAGTACCTTGAGTGTTAGGCGTCGACTGCCCATAGTGATTCAATCATTCACAACGACCTCGAGTGCACGCTTTGGCCTAATAGACTGTGCTCTCGACAAAATACGGCGAACGGTACTCATCCTTCCAGTTACTACGTGACTCGGGTTGTTAGAATCGTCGAGACTTTGGTGAGAGTTTTGTAAAAGTAAAGTAGGGAGTGGAACAGGTCATTAAGATTCAGGCTTCACCCCTAGCTTAACAACTTCGTTCCTCAAAATGTGGCAAAACCACGAGATAGCGATGGAGTTTCCCGTTCAGGTATGTGTGAAAAATGTGTTCTGTAATCATCTTATTATGTAAAACAATGTCAGTTATCAATAAAACAATATGCTTTGGTGTTATTATATGTGTTTTGGTGATATTATGTGTGCAATTGTGTTTAATGATTTTACAATTTGATTCGAATTCGATTTCAAGCTTTAAATCACTTTCTGGAAGGTTATACGCAAACTGGTGCATAAACACAGTCAGTTTAACGTGACGTACACTCCAGAACTGTGACGTAAGCTAAACATACCCTAAATATCCTTTACATAACTTAGAAATAAGTTTCGAAGGATTCGGTATGGCGAAAACATGTTTATTTTAACTAAAGAACTAATTACGACAAAACTGCGAAACGAACGTTAGTGACCGCCCGGATAATTTCTGAATCCTGAAAATATTCTGTTATGATTAAAATCTTATTTTAATCAGGTTCGTGTTGAAAAATAAATTAAAACGCTTAAAAACGTTATTTTTCAAGTTTAAGCGCGTACCGTGCGTTTCTGCGCAACACAGTGCTTTTACTGCGAAACATAGACAACGTAGCCAGTCTTGGCAACTAAAATTTATTTCAGTAATATTTTGGCGAGTTTATTTTTATAGAATAATAAAAATAATTTAGAACGCCATAAATCGGGATTCGAACGCTAGATAAAATACCCGGTACATAATTAAACACTTTAACGGAACGGTGTTTAACCGAACAACCGGACTTTACCCGGAACGCAAAAGTATTGTCAAACATATTGTTCTTACTTTTCTGAGCTAGTTAGGGTCCCCGAATACCCTAACCCACTTTATATGTTTACACACACTTTAATATTCTAACTATACAAACTAATCCTAACTAGATTAGTAACTATCTATTTAGAATCCAACTAAACCAACCCCCCCCCCCCTCAACCGATTATGACACATGAGAAATCCCCCTTGATTTTCTTCCAATTGTTTAAGGGATATGTAGGGTACTTTAGATGACATAAGGACCAAAGGATTATGGAGTGTTGGAGGTTTGTTTTATAAACCCACTAGACACACAATTTTTATCATCTTCACAACTTCAACACAAAACTCTATCCTCCCCTTCTTTGTGCTTTCGGCAGCCATCACCCCCCACCCAACCACCCACCATCAAGTCACTTTCTAGCCATTTTCCATCCATACAAAGGTGCAAGAAGGTGAACAACGAAGCTCGGTGCGTTCGAAAGTTGAAGGACCGCTCTCGTTTTCTTTTATCCACCACTTTTCTACACTCGAACTCCCCTAGCCTTGTGCTAGTGGTAAGAACTTAGATCCTTGTATTTTACTTGTTATTTAAGTGGTTAATGATGCTTAATGATCAAAAACATAAGAAGTTTAAAGAACTTAAACAAGTCTTGAAGTATAACTAACTAAAGATGAAGTAGGGTTAAAGTAGTGTTAAAATGATGAATGAAATATGATATTTCATGATAAATCTAGAATATATAGGTGATAATCTGCTGTAGGTATTATTGTGATCGCCAAACATGTTAACGGAATCAATCGAACACAATTTATAATGTTAAAAGACTGAAAACAGCTTGCTGATCTGCATTTCCAGCCGCCTTTAACTGCCTGTAACCAGACCGTAACTTAACAAAAAATGTATTTTCTGAAGTCTAGGTCCATATATTATGAAATACGGTTCTAATGGCACCGGAATCATAATTTTTGGACTCCGTTTACTATTTTTAAAGCGTCTTTTCGTAACAGCAGCTGGAGCTGCATTTTTCTGCTGAAAATAAGCGTCATGTTTTCAGTCATAACTTAAATTCTGTGTAGGGTTAAATCATGAAATTTATACTGTAGATGGTCACTGTTGTCTTCGTGACCTTCCAACTGGAATTACATCAAACGGACTTACGATTAATTTTTAGTGAATTATTCCGTAGACTGCGATCAGAAAGTAACAAATCTGATTGCAGTCGGGAAAATGAATTTTTATAAAATATTGGTAATGAACTAGACCCCGATATTTTTACACAATAAAATTTGGATCGTTTAAGACATCCTGTAAAAATTTGGGAATTTTTAGAATAAGTTAACTATTTTATTTAAATGTCCGAAAACAGTCCAGTTTCGTATATATTAAAACAGAGATAACATAAGTAGCATTTTGCATGTCGAAGCGTGGGTTTGGATTATTAAAATCATTCTTATTTAATTTAGGGCGGATAAACAATTGAGGGATTGTGTTAACATTTAAAAACGCACCCGAAGGTGAGTACATAGTCCCCTATTTTACTATTTTCAATTGTTTTGGGGTGATTCATATGTATCTAAATGATTTCGATATTCTAACGATGGTTTCAAAACGATTGAGATGGTTTATACAAAACTAATAACGATTTTGATAATGTGAACAAACTTGTTGGTTGTAATTACATAACGAATGACATTCATTAATTTCGGCCAAACCGACCAGTATTAGGTTATGGTACCATAGGATCCGACAAATCCCATTATCAGACCGGACCCATGGTTATGTGTGGGTTAGGTGGGTAACGACCGAATCTGATGATTGTTAACTTACCCTTTGGAAGTTTGTTAATGCGAAAACGAGTTGAACAATATACGAGTCACACAGGTTTGAATGTTATTAGCGAGACGACCAAAAGCAGTTTCACGATCTAAAACGAGAATGATTTAAACGACTAAAGCGATGTTTAACGAATTAAATGACTCGGGTAAACAATTGGAAACGATGTCACACAAACGAGGTTTTCGAAATGATATAAACTATACGAGTTTTATTAAGAGAATGATTTACGATTTGGTTTACGAAAACAAATGTTTTGGGTTAAGATTCATGGCTTCGAGGTTTATAAATTATAATCAAACTATTTTGATTTGGTTATTCATTTTACGATACAAACATTTTATAAAACAAGGTTTTCTAATGGCAATTAACGAAGTTGCACAATTTATTCCAACGTATAAACGAGCCATGAATCTGACACTCTCACAAAACCTATGTACTCGCCAGCATTTCTTTGCTGGCTTTGTTTTCACATATGTTTCAGGTGTTGTTGAATGATGTTGATTGCTAGGATGCATACTCACATAGGACTGGACGAGGCCTTAGTAACTTAATAAACTTGTTTATTTAGATTTCCAGACGATGTAAATATTTAATGTTTAATAAAACGAAACTTCAAATTTCCGTGTGTTTTGAAACAATGATTCTGTTACAACACTCCCCGACAATTCCGCCGCGATTTGTTATTTTACGCGGTCGGGGTGTGACAGAAAAGTTGGTATCAAAGCCAATGGTTATAGGGAATTAGGTTATTAGTAAAATTTTGACCTATACTATAACTTTCTAGGACCCCAACGCAAATTGATTTGCGTTTAGAATTTTTTTTTTTTTTTAAACAAAACCGTCACCTACCCTTAGGTGATAGTTTGACTCATTTTTGGCTTAGTGCCTTTTGAGTTTTCAAAATCTCGTCAAAGTTTGGGTCTAAATAATATGAACACGTGCAAACTGGAAGAGTGAATGCCTGTACCCTGAGTTTTCTGTCTAAGGCTAGAGTGTTCGTACAAATCCACATAATCGGACCAGTCACTCTTACCTGGGAACTCTTGGGGTGAGTGTTCACTTATAGGCGAGCATGTTTTCGCGATACATTATTTTGATTCATTACTTTGATTAGTCACTGCGTGACGTTTGTTGTTCAAGGTAATGAACAAATGATCGCCTTCCTTATATTTCGTCGAAATTTCCAATACCTCTTTTGTTTTTCCAAAATTCCAACCTCACCCGTTTCTCATATTTCCTGGTTAAACAATGCCTCCTCGACGTGATGCACAATCTTTTACTGCTGAAGAACTCGCAGCCCTTTTCACTCAGCAAATGGCTGCTGTGCTTCCAGGCGTTGTGACCCAAATCCACGAGCAGTACAACAACAATAACAATAACAATAACAATGCACAATGTAATTTCAAGAGTTTCAATTCTGCTAAGCCGTTAAAGTTTTCTGGGTCACAAGGAGCGACTGCACTCCTTCAATAGTTTGAAAGTATCAAGAACACATTCAGACATGTGCAATGTCCGAATGGGCGTGAGGTTGAATTTGCATCAAGTGTGTTTGAGAAGCGTGCTCTTACTTGGTGGAACGGAGTGATGCGCGATAGGGGTGCTGAAGTGGCATTGGCACATACGTGGGAAGAGCTTCGAGCTCTCATGATGAGAGAGTTCTGTCCCTGCCATGAAATTCGAACTTTGGAACGAGAGTTTGACGATCTGAAACAAGACGGGGGAGAACACCGTGCGTACACGAATCGATTTGAGGAGCTCAGTCTTGTGTGTCCTACTATGGTTACCCCGTTGGAGAAAGCGATAGAAAGGTATATCGATGGTCTACCCAATTCTATACAGGATATTGTGACTGGCGTCAATCCTGCTATTGTTCGTCAAGTGATCGAGTTACCTGCTACCCTGACTGAGTCGCAAGTCAGGAAGGGTAAACTCACCTGCAAGGGTGATAAGAAGAAGTCAACTGATTCTGCTAAAGACAAGGAAAAGGGTAAGGGTAAGAAGGGTGAGTCTTCGAAGAAGTCGAGAAAGCGAAAGGGTGCTCAGAACTTTGCAGTAACTGCACAAACTGCTCAGAACCCTCAGAACCTACCAGCTCAACCTCCTGCGAAGAAAGTGTATGCTGGTACCGCACCTCATTGTGCTCGCTGCAACGGTCATCATGTTGCACAACAAGCTTGTAGACAATGCACAACGTGTGGTAAGCTTGGGCATCTGGCCAACGTCTGTCGTTCGGGTCAGAATCAGATTGTTCAGAATCAAGCTGCTCAGGTTCAAGCCCCAGTTCAGGGGAATGCTGTTAGATTCCCACTAGGTTCATGCTTCAATTGTGGAGAGTATGGTCACTTCCGCAACAACTGTCTGAGGTTGGCAAATGCAAATGCAAATCCGAACGTGAATGTCAATGTCAATGCGAATGCGAATCCCGCTCATGGACGAGTATTCAATCTAAATGCAAACGAGGCCCGAGCTGACAACCTCATCGTCAATTGTACGTTTCTTGTTAACAATCGACCTGCATCCGTTCTTTTTTATTCTGGTGCCGATAGAAGTTTTGTTTCATTGTCCTTTGATCCTTTGCTTGCGATACCTAGAACTAAACTGAGGAAACCCTTGTCTGTCGAAGTTGCTACTGGTAAACCTCTTGTTCTCGATTCTGTTATTCGTGATTGTCAGTTAAACCTTGATAACCATCTTTTTCCCATTGACCTCATACCGATGCAACTTGGGAGTTTCGATATTATCATGGGGATGGATTGGCTAACCAAACATCATGCTGAGGTTGTTTGTTCCGATAAGATTGTTCGTATTCCTTTTCCGTCTGGCGATGTTTTGTAAGTTCGTGGCGAGAAACCATCTGGTGGATTGAAGCTTATGTCGAGTATGAAGGCCCAAACATATTTGCAAAAAGGATATGTTGCTTTCCTGACACATATCACCGAGGAGAAAGGCAAGAGCAAGAGTATTCAGGATATTCCGATTGTTCGGGATCATCCAGAGGTGTTTCCCGATGAACTGCCTGGTTTGCCTCCAGTTCGTCAAGTCGAGTTTCATATTGACCTTGTACCCAATGCCAACCCGATTGCGAAATCACCTTATCGTCTTGCACCGTCGGAAATACAAGAGTTATCGAAACAGCTTCAAGAGCTGTCTGATAAAGGATTCATCCGTCCAAGCTTTTCGCCTTGGGGAGCTCCTGTCCTCTTTGTGAAGAAGAAATATGGATCTTTTCGAATGTGTATCGATTATCGTGAGCTTAATAATCTTACCATCAAGAATCGATATCCCCTACCTAGAATCGATGATCTCTTCGACCAGCTGCAAGGTGCTTCATGTTTTTCCAAGATCGATCTGCGTTCTGGGTATCATCAACTTCGCGTGTTCGAAGAAGATATCCCCAAAACTGCTTTCCGTACAAGATATGGGCACTACGAGTTCACTGTCATGCCTTTTGGTTTGACAAATGCCCCAGCTATCTTCATGGACTTAATGAATAGGGTCTGTAAACCTTATTTAGATAAGCTCATCATTGTGTTCATCGACGATATTCTTATTTATTCAAAGTCACGAGCCGATCACGAACAACACCTTCGTTAACATTGGAACTCCTAAAGAAGGAACAACTTTTTGCTAAATTCTCCAAGTGTGAATTCTGGCTTAAAGAAGTTCAGTTCTTGGGTCATATTGTCAATGAGCAGGGTATTCACGTAGATCCATCCAAGATTGTTGCAATTAGGGATTGGAATACACCAACGACACCTACAGAAGTTCGTTCTTTTCTTGGTCTTGCTGGTTATTATCGACGGTTTATTTCTAATTTCTCGAAGATCGTGGTTCCACTCACTGCTTTGACTCAGAAAAATAAGCCTTTTGAGTGGGGACCTAAGCAAGAAGAAGCATTCCAAACGCTGAAACGAAAGCTCTGTACCTGAGGGAAGCGATGATTTCGTTGTCTATTGTGACGCGTCGAATCTAGGACTTGGTTGGGTTCTTATGCAACGTGGTAAAGTTATAGCTTATGCGTCTAGACAGCTGAAAATTCACGAGAAGAACTATACGACTCATGATCTTGAGTTAGGAGCTGTGGTTTTTGCGCTTAAAATCTGGAGACACTACCTCTATGGAACGAAGTGTGTGGTTTTAACAAACCATAAAAGTCTCCAGCATATTCTCAATCAGAAAGAGCTGAACATGAGGCAACGATGTTGGGTTGAACTCTTAAACGATTATGATTGCGAGATCCGCTACCATCCTGGTAAGGTTAATGTCGTAGCCGATGCGCTTAGTTGAAAGGAACGAGTCAAGCTTCATTCTGTTCAAACTCTATCTGACATTCAATCTCGTGTCCTTCAACAACAACGATTTTGTGTAAACGAAGGCTTATTGAAATATGAGCTACTACTTCGACACGAGCTTAAACTCGAAACGGAAGGGCGATGGGTTGCTCTATTTTAAGAATCCTTGTGGGTGTTTATCACCCAAATCGGAGCCCTGATTGGATCCCTGGTACACCTTAATATGTACATTACAACTCAATAAGGACAAACCGAATTCCTAATAAGATCTTCCTATCTTCATAGTTAGATTCTTAATTATATTTAAAGTGCCAAGTGAAATCCACGGACTGGATTCCTGGTATGCTTTAAATACCCGTGCCCAAAGATAACAAATTAAAGGTCAAGTTAAACGATTAATGCGATTATGTGTTTAGGTGTTCTCTTTTTATGTGATCCGATTTTCGTTATCCAAACCCTCATAGAATCTTCCATATCCTCATATGAGGGATTCATAATAGGATATTCAAAAAGGTACTATCTTAAATCCTTAATGGGCTTCTACGTGGTAGTTAAGACCCTTGGATTATATAGTACCATTCCATGATTCGAAAATAGATCCTTGAGTGGTCTAGTTAAAGATTGATTCAGAATCTGGTTAAGAGTGGCATGTGATGATACAGCTGAAAGGACCCTATGGTGGCCCAGTCACACTCATCACAGGTTCATTCATTTGGTGTTTCCCCTACACATTATTAAATGCACTGTGTGGACTATGCAAGGAATTACGTAATTATGGACGCGTACATAATTATAAAAATTCAGTGCACGGAAACCACAGTAAGATTTATCATGTGTAAGAACCAATAGTGACAACAATAACGAAACGTGAACAATGTAATGGAGGTACGGTGGACGCACCAATGACGCTTCATATACTTGTATAAAAGTGTCCCTCTTACCTTGCAAGCATAACGTTATTTGAGTTACTAGAAGTTCGGAACTCTAACCGGTGTTGTCTTATCTTTACGACTTCATGTTTCAAGCTTTCACAAGTTTCCTCTAAATAAAATTTCGGGACGAAATTTCCTAAAGTAGGGGAGACTGTGACAACTGTGTTCTGTAATCATCTTATTATGTAAAATGTCACACCCCGACCACGTAAAACAACAAAACGTGGCGGAAACGTCGGGGAGTGTTGTAACAGAATCATTGGTTCATAACACATGGAAATTGAAATATTGTTTTATTGATTAAAAGAGTTACAATGTCTTTGCAATCAAAGAAGTATAACATAAATAACTAGTCTTGCATCTTTTATTGTCACTAAGGCCCAAGTCCGCCTAAGTGTATCTTGATAAGTCCTATGCATCATATCCTGAAACACATGTGAAAATAGGTACGTCAGCATAAAAATGCCTGTGAGATACATAGGTTTTGTGAAAATAGAATTCATGACTTATGTTTAAGAAAATGTTTAGTCATGAACCTTGTAATTTTATTTGTCTTGTAAATCATTTGAAAAGTGATAAATAAACCAAATGATATATATGTATAAAAGAATAATACATGGTTAAGTAAATAACCAAGTAAAATGAGTTTGTATTAGATAAGTTGTTTGTAAAACAATGTATTGTGAAAAGTATGTTATTTGTAAAAATGTTATATGTCTAAATTGAAATGATTCAAATAACGCTACGATATGTAATACCATACAAGCACTTATATATAGGAAGTACCAGCGACGTATCTACCATGCTTGTATCATATTACACACGCCTCGTTACTTAAATCACTTACTCAAACCAAACCACCATTGTAAAAATGTTTATGTATAATCAAATGTCAAAATGTGTTGTGTATATCAATGTCAAAATGTTTATGTCTAATGTAAATCATGAATTGTGTATATCAATGTCAAAATGTTTATGTCTAATGTAAATCATGAATTATGTATATCAATGTCAAAATGTTTATGTCTAATGTAAATCATGAATTGTGTATATCAATGTCAAAATGTTTATGTATGGTAAGTGAAATATATCAACCAAACCATATGTAAAATGCACAAAAACAAGGTATTGAAGTAAAACATGGTTTAAATCAAAGTTATGTTTTATGGAACAAATGCATGTTATACTGATATGAACATCTATGCGGTATTGTGAAAATGCATACATCCAAGCCTTGTGACTGTGGCGATAAACCCCTAAACGAATTTAAAGGTTAATCTTGTTGTTATGTTTATCGAATTCGGTCATTCCTTCCACCCAAACAAACCTAGGGTTCAGGAACGGGAGTTGTCAATTCCTATGGTACCATTACCTACTAACGAGCGGCGTAGCTAATGTTAATGAATGTACATTGTCTCATTTGAACAAACCACATGTCATACCAAAAATGTAAGCATGTGAAAAAAATGTACTAAGTATGTAATCAAATGAACATACATAGCGTGAAATGTAATGTAAAATGATGTACTAAGTATGCACACAATGGGCATACAAAGCATAAAATGTAATGTAAAATGATGTACTAAGTATGCACACAATGTGCATACATAGCATGAAATATAATGTAAAATGATGTACTAAGTATGCACATAATGGGCATACATAGCATGAAATGTAATGTAAAACAATGTACTAAGTATGCACACAATGGGCATACATAGCATGAAATGTAATGTAAAACAATGTACTAAGTATGCACACAATGGGCATACATAGCATGAAATGTAATGTAAAACGATGTACTAAGTATGCACACAATGGGCATACATAGCATGAAATGTAATGTAAAACGATGTACTAAGTATGCACACAATGGGCATACATAGCATGAAATGTAATGTAAAACAATGTATTAAGTATGCACACAATAGGCATACATAGCATGAAATGTAATGTAAAACAATGTACTAAGTATGCACACAATGGGCATACATAGCATGAAATGTAATGTAAAACGATGTACTAAGTATGCACACAATGGGCATACATAGCAAAACACAATGAAATCATGTACTATAAATGTACTAATGAACATAGCAAGTATATAATGTGAAAGCAGGAAAGCATGAAAGTAATAAGTAGGCACATGTGTTTCACCCCAAAATGTTTGGAAAACAGTAAAAGAGGGGTCTATGTACTCACTTGAGATTGATTAGTAGTCCTTGAGTAACAACCAAACAATGCTAGAGATCACGGATATCAAACGGCACATAATATAGGTAACTATGTTAATATACCGGACCTAAATCGGAGGATCGGATAGAATGAGGGTTCGTAAACCAAATGAGTATGGGAACTCATGTAATATGGTTTAACAAAGCCCACATACTAAAACGAAACCTAACCTAAGTGCTTACGACCCATTACGACCCGTTTAGGTAGCTTATGCTACTTTAACGCGTCGTTCGTGTAAAACGCGTTCGGAATGCCTAACTAGTCCTATGACAAGTAAAATATGCCTTAACATGTCTAATATTGTTACCAAATCAGTTTAGATGTCAAAAGTTATGTTGCATATGCTTAAAATGAATTTTGGCGTAAAAAGGGCATTTTGGTAATTTACCTAAGGCATATAAACTACCTATCATACAACTACTTAAACGAAGCGACCACAAGGTATAACCTCGGAATGTTATTCCCTATATACTATGGTCACCTAATGTGTTTGGTCGGATCCTAATGATCGACCAAACGGGTTGGGTTCGAAAGTATAAGCGATTGTTTAGATCGCTTACCTTACGACCCTATATAAGCAGTAAACTAAAAGTGACGAGCTAAGCATGTTAAAACATGCTTAACTAAGTTTAGAAAATAGGTTTGGTATCAAAACAAACGGTTTTGATACCCAAGAGTAGTTTGGTTACAAAATACGCGTAAATGCGTATTTTGGCCGAAACTACGACTCATCACTGAGCCTAGATAACGTGGTAATCAGTAGGTATAGTCACTAAGGACTATAACCATCGTGATTATGCTCACATTATAAAGTTTAAAACAAACTTCGTGTTGACCATAAACTGGTCAACGCAGAAAGTCAAACATAGTTTGACTTTCGGACTCGAAAAGCGATAAAAGAACGAAGGAACACTTACAAAGGGTCCCCGCTAGTAAAACTTGATTGAATAGCTCAGGTATGGAGCAATGACTTCAACTTAGAGCTTTGAGATCAGATTTGTGGGTTTTGAGTTGCGAAAAGGGTTGGGTATTTATAGGATTCTTGGAACCGTTAGGATCGTTTATCGAATAACGTGCTTTGATCTGGTCCATACACTTGTTGAAACCTTATGGTAACACCAAAATGGCCCCTCATGAGCATGAAAGGGCAAGTGTAAATTGGCCCCTCATTAGCCTGAAGAGGCAAGTGCAAATTGGCCCCTCATTATCCTGAAGAGGCAAGTGCAAATTGGCCCCTCATTATCCTGAAGAGACAAGTGCAAATTGGCCACTCATTATCCTGAAGAGGCAACAGCTATTTAAACTGATCTGCTGTTCTAGGGACTCCTTACAGACCGTAAGGGTCATGGCTTACGGTCCGTAAGCCATTAACTTTGGCAGAATTACAGTTTCAGTCCCTGCACCTTGTTTCGTTGCGTAACGGCACTTCTAACACCCGTCAATCCCAATTTCAAGCTCCAATATGATGTTAAGACATAGGGAACATGAAATATGCTTGAAAACATCTCAGACGTTGGTTCGTTTGGCCGTACGGTTGCGATGTTCGCTTAATTACGACGGAATGCGCATAAGCGCGAAAAACGATCCAAATGACGCGACGAATGGATTTTTCTCATGCCAAACACTAAAATAAAATATTTTAGTGCTTACATAAATTTTTGGATGTCCGGAAGTATTCGGAACGTAAGTTATGCGCGAAAGTGCAAACTTGTGCACTTTTTGACGCTTTTAGTCCCTGAATGACCCAAAAGTTTATTTTAGCACACCGAACCCCTTAAAGCCTATTTCTAAGCTATGTAAAGGATATTTATGGTATGTTTAACTTATGGTCATGTTCCGGAATGTTTGTTACAGTTCAAATTGGCATACTTTCGCAGTTTGTCAAATTTAGTCCCTCTAGACGAATTAACTTGTTTTTGCCATACCAAAGCCTTCAAAACTTATTTCTAAGTTATGTAAAGGATATTTAAGGTATGTTAAGTATATGTTGATGTTCCAGAGTATTTGTCGCATTAAACTGATTACGTTTACGCACCAATTTGCGTATAACTCTCCAGAAAGCGATATAGAGTTTGAAATCGATCAAGAATTGATATGTGCAAATGATATACATATTTGTACAAATCCCAAGTATGAAACACAATATTTCATTGATTTGGTATTTGTTTGATGGTCGCAGTGACCCAGGTGTCACATAAAACAATGTCAGTTATCAATAAAACAATATTCTTTGGTGTTATTATATGTGTTTTGGTTATATTATGTGTACAATTGTGTTTAATGATTTTACAATTTGATTCGAATTCGATTTCAAGCTTTAAATCACTTTCTGGAAGGTTATACACAAACTGGTGCATAAACGCAATCAGTTTAACGCGACGTACACTCCGGAACTGTGACGTAAGCTAAACATACCCTAAATATACTTTACATAACTTAGAAATAAGTTTCAAAGGATTCGGTATGGCGAAAACATGTTTATTTTAACTAAAGAACTAATTACGACAAAACTGCGAAACGAACGTTAGTGACCGCCCGGATAATTTCTGAATCCTGAAAATATTCTGTTATGATTAAAATCTTATTTTAATCAGGTTCGTGTTGAAAAATAAATTAAAACGCTTAAAAACGTTATTTTTCAAGTTTAAGCGCGTACCGTGCGTTTCTGCGCAACACAGTGCTTTTACTGCGAAACATAGACAACGTAGCCAGTCTTGGCAACTGAAATTTATTTCAGTAATATTTTAACGAGTTTATTTTTATAGAATAACAAAAATAATTTAGAACGCCATAAATCGGGATTCGAACGCTAGATAAAATACCCGGTACATAATTAAACACTTTAACGGAACGGTGTTTAACCGAACAACCGGACTTTACCCGGAACGCAAAAGTATCGTCAAACATATTGTTCTTACTTTTCTGAGCTTGTTAGGGTCCCAAAATACCCTAACCCACTTTATATGTTTACACACACTTTAATATTCTAACTATACAAACTAATCCTAACTAGATTAGTAACTATCTATTTAGAATCCAACTAAACCAACCCCCCCCCCCCCCCAACCGATTATGACACATGGGAAATCCCCCTTGATTTTCTTCCAATTGTTTAAGGGATATGTAGGGTACTTTAGATGACATAAGGACCAAAGGATTATGGAGTGTTGGAGGTTTGTTTTATAAACCCACTAGACACACAATTTTTATCATCTTCACAACTTCAACACAAAACTCTATCCTCCCCTTCTTTGTGCTTTCGGCAGCCATCACCCACTGTGACAACCCTCACTAAACCAGGTATCCGTACGACTTAATTAATAATTAATTACTGCTTAATTACTGTGCTTACTTAAACTTGTGGATAAACTGCTACTTGAATGCGGATACATGTACTTACTTGCATCATACTTTACTTGCTGTCACTCCATGTTTTTCTTACAGCACCTTGTGACAACCTTGATGCACCAAAAGCACAGTAGCACAATGAACGGATAACCTATTAAACGTGCTGTCATAACTAGCACCAGGCAAGTACTGCCTCTAAGGCCTGTAAGAGCCTGAGATAGTTTGCTACACTAGTGGTGAGTGTAGGGATATAAGGGTTGTAGAACTGCGTCACTAGGAATGAGATTACAGTGACCGGATGTGCCTAGAACGTACTTTAAGTACAAAATTCAGCACTTTAATTAAAAATTCAGCATCTAGCTACCTAATAAAGTGCCAAAACATGAGAAAAACATTACTAGACACTTTCCAAAGTGTCGGGAATAAGTTGTGTCACTAAAAATAATAATAACGACACTTTAAAGCTTTGTTAAGCACTTTAACGGATCTCTATCCAACCGAACAACCGGACTTTACCTGGAACATAAAAATATTGCCATACACATTGTTTATCTTTTTCTGAGCCAGTTAGGGTCCCTGAATTCCCTAACACCCGTCATAATGCATGACACACTAGTAACCGGGTTAATCCCTAAACTAACTAAATAACCTAACTAATAACTAATGTTTAGTTGGAAATGAACTAGATTAACCCCCCCCCAACCAAACCGTCCCCAAGGGGACACCTCATGTCCTATTTTGATTAAACTAATCTCTTATGTCTAATATCTAAGAGACACATAATCCATTGGACTATAATCCTAAACTTTGCCTATAAGATCACCACTAAACCCCTAATTCTTTCACTTAACTTTTCACCAACACAAAACTCTCTCCTCTCCTCTCAAAGCTCTCGGCCGAACTCCCCTATACCATCCATCAATCTTTTAAGCTTTGCTCCTCTCATTCCAAGATCATACAAGCGCTAAGGAGCACCTACAAGGGAGCTTGGTGCATTCGGAAGGCAAAGGACCTCTTCTCATTGCTTTTATCCACTCATTTTGCGACTAGAATCTTCCCTAGCCTCGAGCTAGTAGTAAGTGGCTTTAAACACACTCTCGAACTATTTTAAGGCGGATAAAACGATATATGACGGTTAAAATTCATGAACATGCAAAATGATATGAAAAAGTCTACTAAAAATGCTAAAAATGATGGATAAAAGCTTGATTGTTGTGTAAATCATGTAGGATTTGTTTTGTGTAATTATTTGGGCCCGATCTATGTTGTGGTAGCTTGGATCATCGTTTAACCCGGATTGGTCATGATCATGGATCATGACATAGAGCTTGTTTAAGTGTAACAAGGGTTAAGTGATGAAACTCTACCACACGAGAAACTCGAACTTGTGTAAAAAAGATTTTACATACGAAGTGGTGTTTAAAACTAGTAGATCTACGGATCTACAAGCGGTATTTTCAAAGGACCGAGTGTCAAGGAAATCTTATCTTCTAAAATCGGATCTTACATGAACAAGAATGATTTTTTTAAACACACAAGTGTGTAAACACTTGTGTAACACTAAGTTTCGACAAAGAATTTGTTTTGTCAAATTTTACAAGAAGTTGTAAAGATGGAATTTCTTTAAAAACAAGGTTTTTACGAAACCGGGTTGGTTTATATAAAGATCCACTAAAAGTAATGGGAATTACTACAAGTTTTTGAGTAAATCACAAGTTCATGTAATTTATGCGATTTATATATTTTGACTAGTTGATGCTTTGGATATTGTTTTGGTTGAATAAGAAAATTGTTGATTTGAATTATAAAAGAAAATGATACGCTTGAAAGCGTGGCCACCTCCAGTTACAGGGGAAACTCTGGCGAAATTTTTCTAAAAACCTAACACTTGGGAATATTTTCACTACAAGTGTTGTAAATCTATTTTTGACTTGTTTTCAAAACGTAAGTTTCGCCACGACTTTATTTACGAAATATCTGAGGTGGGGTTTTCACAAAATAAAAACGGGGTAAATATATATTTGATATATATAATTTTCATAAGCGTCACTTATAAAATGTTTATGATTATTTTGTGAAATATACAAATATTATTTTTAGGGTAAAAATAATATTACCGAATGCTAATGATTATATTTTGGGGTTAGAAATAAAATATACTTTTAAGTGAGACTTAATAATATATTTTGAAGGTATACGAACACACATGTATTAAATCCCCCATCCTTGGGAAGGAGAATAATTACCAAGTATCTACAAAAATATAAACATGAAATAGTTGTATAACTATTTCCCAAAAACGTAAACCTTAAGCTAAGGCACGGCCATCCGTCTAATAGAGTTAGTACGTGTAGGTCGTCGCACAGCTGCTTGATCAGGAGATATACTTGGTAGAGACGCACCGCTGTGAGTTCATGTCCCCTTTTCTCTTAACTGTTTTCAGTTTTCTAAATTGCGGGGGTGAAATACATGTTACTATGATTACGAGTACTTTATACATGGTATGGTTAGCGTAAGGAGGTTTACTACTTAAGATCATGTTGGGATTGAACCCTATCAGAGGAACAGATAATGTAAAGCCAAAACTGGATCAAAGCAGTGGATCCAGAATAAGCAGACGTTTACAGTTGGTTCATGCAAATCTCTCCCCTTGAAAGTGGTTTCATATCTGCTGACCTCCTATCTGCTGATCATACTAAGTGCTGACCTACAACTGCTGCTTTATATCTACTGACCAAAGTCAAAGACTGATGGAAGACCAAAGCTCTGTTGACTCTATCTACTTCCTTGGGTCAAGTACTGCTGATCCGGACAAGCACTGCTGGGTTCACAGCAGTGGAAGGATGCAGCAGCAGTTTAAGTGTCTTTTATGTAATGTAATGTAATAGCAGTAGTTTAGTACATCAGTGTTTATAGATCAGTAGTTAGAGTTTGTTAGGAGGTTAGATGTCACTTTCATGGTGACGTCAGCTAAGATGCTCAGTGGTTTGCAAGTGCCTATAAATAGTTCAGTACTTTGTACTGTTCTATTAGCTCTTTTGATCAATCGTCTTCTTTGCACGAACAAACTACTGAGCTCTGGCTGAGGGGGAGTTTGCATTCTTACATCAATCATTGTAATCGTTGTTGAAACAAATTCAATCATTCGGTTCTTTGTGAAAAGATGTTTGATAAAAGTATTGCTCTCGTTTGATTGTATGCAAAGTTTGCTTTCATCTTATTTCCGCTGCACAACTCTTTCATTTCCATCTTAATTACAAACGTAAAATACAATCAAAAAGAAACTCAGATCCAACAATTGGTATCAGAGCTTGGACAGTCAAATTTGATTTAACAATCATTTTGACGTAAATAGTTCAGCTTATAACAGTTGATACTGATCGTTTGTTCGTCCGTTGAAAAACAGAGCAAGGATAAATCACCATTAAAGTTGATTTCTCAGTGTCTGTAAAACAACAAGAATGACGTCACAATCTCAGGATGATAAAAACAACATCGGCTCACTTTTTAAACCACCTATGCTAAAAAGAAATGAGTACAACATCTGGCTGAGGAGGATGGGTCACATCCTCGCTCAACAAAGCACAGGTTGTTGGAGGTCTGTCACCTTTGGTCCTCATGTTCCTTCAGTGCCAAGCGCTGAAGATGCTAAAAAGTTCGTTCCAAAACCAGTTGAAAATTACACCGAAACTGATTTTCAAAAGATCAAACTAGATGCTAAAGCGTTTAGCATCATAGCATCAGCGCTGCCCAATGAAATATATGCTGGACTGTTACATTGTAACAGTGCCAAAGAATTGTGGGACGCACTTAAGGAACAGTTTGGAGGTACTGAAGAAGTCATAGAAAACAATAGGGAAATCCTGAACCAACAGTACGAAACGTTCTGTCATGTTAGAGGTGAATCACTGACTCAACAATTTGAGCGGTTTAGTTATCTCATCAGTGAACTGAGGCTTGTTAATACCACTTTTACAAACTCAACTCAAAACAGCAGGTTCCTTAGGTCACTGCCCGAAAAATGGGACACTATAGCCTTTGTCACCAGAAATTCACCTGAGTTCAAGGATCTGACCTTGACCTAACTCCATGGTCGACTCCTGACCTACGAAAGGGAGTTGAACCAGAAAAGGAAGTTACAAGAGTCAGGAAAAGCCGTTGATGATTATACATTCGGTAACACTTCTCTTTTGGGTCAAGAAGAATCTGGGAGCAGTGGTAAGGACCAGGGTTATGATCATTTCATTGACATAACTGCTGGAGCTAACTTTAACAACCCTGATCCTCACTCTGCAAGTTATGCATTCACTGCAAACGAAAACCAGATGTCAGATAATTTAAGCTTTGAACTAAATGATTTGCAACATTTTGATCCCACTGATTTAGAGGAAATGGACATCCTGCACCAACTGGCTTTGCTAAGTGTTAGAACTAGCAAGTTCTACAAAAGAACAGGGAGAAAATTCCCAGGTTTGCATGGGAATCTAAGGGTTGGGTTGGATAAATCGAAAATCAAGTGCTACAAGTGTAATAGGTTGGGACATTTTGCTAGGGAATGTAGGAGTCAAAATACTGGTCCCATAATTACTCATCCTAGCTCAAATCCTAGACCTCAAAACCAAAACACTGTGCATTATGCCCAATATGCCCCAGCAGCACAAGTGAACACTGCTCACTATGCTGCTGCCCCTGTGCCAGTACATTATGTCCAAACTACTGTTCCACAAATCCAATATGTTCAAACCCCTGTTCCACAGGTACAAGTGCAACCTGTTGCACCTCAAACCACTGCTCCAGCAGCAACACAACCAGATCAACAAAGCTTTTTCACTCAAGGGTTTGTTGACTGGAGCAGTATGCCTGATGATCTTTGTGATGAAATTTTTGCACTCTATGCTTCTAATGATTCTTCACATGATGAGTTTTGTTTGATGGCACTAGAGTCAATACAGGAGGGGGTTGAAGCTGAGGAGGAACAGCAGTACTCTGAAACAGTGGAAGAGGTGATTGAAGAAGTGATTACTGCTGTGGCTGATGAAGTGCTGTTGGAAGAAAGTTCAGGTACTCTGATTGAACCAATGATAGATCCATGGTCCATAGAGGACAAAGAAGAAGAGAAAGAAGAAAAGGCTGGTGAAAAGAAGGTAAGAGCTGATGATGATAAAGATCATCAATGTGATTGTGCAATGATGGCAGCTGCCAAGGTATCTCCTCAAGTTCTTGAAAAACTGTGTTCAGACAATTGCATAATTGCTTTTGCTAACATCAAAGAGGTGAATGAAAACCTTCGAGATAAAATCTTAACTGATGAGGTTAAAATTTGAAAGCTCTTTAAAAGAACTTAAAAACAAATTGACTGAAAAAGAAAAAGAAATCAGCTGTTTAAAAGAAGAGCAAAGTATAACCAAAACCCAACTTCAAACTATGGTAGAAAAATACCAAGTTTGCAAAAAGGAGTTGGAGTCTGCCCAGATTACTTGTGAAAGATGGGTGGAATCCTGCAAAGGATATGAGGTTATGCTTGAAAAACAGAGAAAAAGCAATGTGAAGTTTGGGGTTGGGTATAGAAAATATGATGATGAAAACACTGCTTTTGAAAACTCTGTTCAAACCACTGATGAAGCTACTGTGCTTATCCCCACAAACAAGAATGGCCAAGAAGTGAAAATCACTGACAAACTTGGCAACAAAATCACACTTAACAGACCAATGGGCTCCTCCACTTTCAAGGAGCTTGAAGATCATCAGTTTAAACCAAAATGGTCTGATGAGTGTGATATTCTTGAAAATTTCAAGCCAATGGACTTTACATCAATTGATGGTGCTAAAGCTCCAAAAGCTAAAGTCATACCTCTCAAAGATATCCCAGCAGTGGTTAAAACCTCTGCTGCAAAGGAATCTGAAAAGAGAAAGAAGAAAGAAAAAATTGATAACTTGTTTTGTGAATTCTGTGAGAAAAGGAATCATCTAACAAAAGACTGTTTCCACTTAAAAGCTTATGATCTAAACAAAACAAGTGTCATTGTTTCAGCAGAAAGCTGCATTGTTTGTGGGAAAACAAACCACAAAACTCAAGCATGTGTGTACCTCAAAAACTTTGATGTGAAAAAGAATGAGTACATGGCTAAAACATCCTTGAGTCCACCATCATCCTCATCATCTGTCAAATTCACCAAGAAACAACCACTGTTTGTGCCAGTACAAACAGCTGTCACAAAACAGCTGAACCAAACATCTGTCAAAAGAGATGTTCAGGTTACTGATGCACCCCCTGCCAATCAGTTCAAAAAGGGCAGAGAAAAACAGTCTTACCAAAGGATTCCACACGTTTATGAGGCCTACAAAAGGCCCTCTAAACCCAAAGTGAACAGGCATCCTTTTGGTTACCAGCAGATGATAGGTCAGGACCCACAACAGTGGTTAGAGAAACACTGTCCTAAAACAGTTCAAACCCCTGACCTAACCACTGTCCATCATCTTGCATCCATTCCAGACACTGTTGAGACCCCATCCAAAGCCTTGTTGGCTTTGGAGACCTTAATGAACTAATCCTTTTACTTCATGTGCAGGGAGCTTCTGCATGCTTTGATAGTCTTTGGTATGTAGATAGTGGAGGCTCCAGGCACATGACAGGATGTAAAGCCCTCCTCAAAGACTTTAAAATCCATGGTGGGGGTGATATATCTTTTGGGAATAATAGTAAAGGGAAGGTTCTGGGGTCTGGTACAGTGCAATCTGGAAATGTAAAGTTTGAAAATGTCAATCTAATAGACAATCTAAAATTCAACCTTCTGAGTGTGTCCCAAATGAGTGACAAGGGATTTGGGTCATTCTTCACAAAAGACTGTTGTAGGATTGTTGGACCAGAAATGGTCAAAAAGATTGAAGCAATAATTAAATCTGGTCATACTAAACTTGTTGCTCAAAGAAGTGGCAATGTTTATGTTGTTGACATGTCAAAAGAGTGTCCCAGAGCTGATGCCTGTCTGTTCTCAGCTGCCTCTAACAAAGAGACAGAACTTTGGCACAGAAGACTGGGACACACAAATCTTAAGACAATCACAGAAATTTCAAAAAATGTTTTGGTGAGAGGCCTACCACAAAAATTGTTTTCATGTCCTGAACATTGCATTTCCTGTTTAAAAGGAAAACAGCATAAAAGTTCTTATAAGTCCATTGAAGAGTCCAAAACAACCCAGTGTCTGCAAATGCTACACATGGATTTGTTTGGCCCAGTTCAAGTCATGAGCCTTAAAAAGAAAAGATATTGTTTGGTTATTGTTGATGACTTTTCTAGGTTCACATGGACTTTCTTCTTGCACTCAAAAGATGAAACTGCAGGCATTTTGCAAGACTTTGTAATACAGGTTGAAAAGCAATTTGACTTTCCAGTAAAAAGCTTCAGGAGTGACAATGGCACAGAATTCAAAAATAGGGAGTTGGATGCCTTCTGTGTGAAGAAAGGGATTGTAAGGCAGTACAGCATCCCAAGAACACCAGAGCAGAATGGGGTAGTGGAAAGGAAGAACAGAACTCTGATTGAGGCTGCCAGAACCATGCTTGCAGATTCAGGTTTGCCTTTAACTTTCTGGGCAGAGGCAGTAAACACTGCTTGCTATGTTCAGAACAGGGTTTTAATAAACCTCAGGCACAAAAAGACTGCCTATGAAATTCTGTATAAAATTAAACCACTGATCTCATATTTCAAAGTGTTTGGCTGCCCATGCTTTATTTTGAATTTAAAAGACTCCATTTCAAAATTTGCAGCCAAAATTGATTGTGGTTATCATCTGGGATACTCAACCACTGCCAAGGCCTACAAAGTGTTTAATACACGGACCAAGGCAGTGGAGGAGACTTTGAATGTTAAGTTCAATGAACTTTCATCAATGAAAATCCCAGCAAATCCTGCAGATCTGTTTGATCTTGAAAAATTCACTTTTGAAAATACTGCTGTCAAGACTAACAGTGCAGGTCCATCAGAGGATACAACACCAGACTATGGGTATGAAATCATCATCCCTCAAACGTCTGCCACAAAGGGAAAAGCATCAGCTGTTCAAAACAGTTGTCAAAGCTCTACCACTGCTACCTCAACATTTGTTGACCAAAGTAGCCCATCAACCACTGCTTCCACATCCTCAAACACTGCTGACAAAAGTCCTCAAACAGTGGATAAAAGCCAGCAGTTGTCCACCTCATTACCTCCTATTCCACCACCTTTTGAAACCACTGCTGGATCATCAAAGTCCCCAGCAGTGGTTAGCTCAGATGATACACATTTGCAGCCTTCACCAACCAATGCCATCATACCATACCAAGGAGATTTAATCTTCTTGAGATCTCATCCACCTGATCAAATCATTGGCAACATAAATGAAGGGGTGCTCACAAGAAGCCAAACCCAAAACATTTGTCTTTTTGCTGGTTTTCTATCACTCCATCAGCCAGTCAAGTACCAAGAGGCACTGAAAGACAACAGCTGGGTAGAAGCCATGCAAGAGGAGCTCCAACAGTTTAAAAGACAACAAGTATGGGAGCTTGTACCACTGCCAGAAGAGGTTAGTCCCATTGGCACAAAGTGGGTCTTCAAGAACAAAACTGATGAAAGGGGTATTGTTGTCAAGAATAAAGCCAGGCTTGTGGTTCAAGGTTACAGACAGGAAGAGGGGATTGATTATGATGAAACATTTGCCCCTGTTGCAAGATTAGAAGCAATTAGACTGTTCCTGGCCTTTGTTGTCAACCACAATATGAAGGTGTTTCAAATGGATATCAAAAGTGCTTTCCTCTATGGTACAATTCAAGAAGAGGTGTATGTTTGTCAACCTCCAGGTTTTGAGGATCCATTTTATCCAGATCATGTCTACAGGCTAAACAAAGCCTTGTATGGCTTGAAACAAGCACCAAGAGCCTGGTATGAAACTCTTTCCAACTTCCTACTCTCAAATGGTTTCAAAAGAGGTACCATTGATAAAACACTGTTTTTAAAATGGAGAGGGAAGGATTTAATGATTGTTCAGATTTATGTGGATGACATTATTTTTGGAAGCACATGTAACTCAATGTGTGAAGAGTTTAGAGAACTCATGACAGCTGAGTTTGAAATGAGTGCAATGGGTGAGCTGCAATGCTTTCTTGGTCTCCAAGTACAGCAATTGCAAAATGGAACTTTCATTCATCAAAGCAAATATGCTAAAGAACTTTTAACCAAATTTGATATGAATGATTGTAAACCATGCAGCACACCCATGGCAACAAATAAGCTGGTCATGTCTGATGAAAAAGATGAGCTGATTGACCAAACACTTTATAGAAGCATGATTGGGTCTTTATTGTACCTAACTGCATCTAGACCAGACATCATGTTTGCAACATGTGTCTGTGC
Source organism: Helianthus tuberosus (assembly GCA_030545235.1). NCBI lineage: Eukaryota > Viridiplantae > Streptophyta > Magnoliopsida > Asterales > Asteraceae > Helianthus > Helianthus tuberosus. The sequence goes on along the minus strand of CM060356.1, from coordinate 91,809,409 downwards.
AAGAAGTCAATCAGCTCCCAGAAAATCAAATCTCATTGCTGTAAAAAGGATCTTCAGATACATAAAAGGTGCTCCCACACTTGGTATCTGGTATCCAGCTAATGGGAACATCAAGCTTTCAGGTTTCTCAGACAGTGACTTTGCTGGATGTCACACCACAAGGAAGTCCACATCAGGAGGGTACCAGTTTCTAGGTGACTGCTTAGTTTCTTGGCAAAGCAAAAAGCAAGCAGCTGTTTCGACATCCACTGCTGAAGCTGAATACATTGCTGCTGCAAGCTGTACAGCCCAACTCCTGTGGCTTCAAAATCAGTTGCTGGATTTTGGTATCACTTCCTTAAAGACTCCACTCATGTTGGACAGTCAGGCAGCAGAAAATATCATCAAAAATCCAGTTTCCCACTCAACCACCAAACATATCGACATCAGACATCACTTTGTGAGGGACTGCTATGAAAAAGGTTTGATTTCTCTGCATCATGTCCCAACTAAAGACCAGCTGGCTGATGTGCTCACAAAAGCACTTGATACAGCCACTTTTGAAAGTTTGGTCTCTAGGATTGGGATGCTGAACATGGAATAACAAGCAACATCTTGTTTTTCTATGAATAAAAGCAACAAAATGTTTTCAGAAAATCAAAACTCCATCCTTAAAAATAGTTAAAAATGAAGTTTTTTCATTAAGTCCTTAAAAGTCTGCCACTAACCACTGATTGTTCAAAAGTCTGCTATACTTCAAAAGTCTGTCCACTGCTGAAAGTCAACCCCTGCTCTCTCATTATTTTGATAAACTCTGTTGTTCAAAAGCAGTGTCTTATCTACTGATAGGCTATCCACTGATAGTAAAAATCATCCACTGCTTTCATACCACTGCCTTCATCAGTCACTTTCAACAAAAGTACTGTCCTTCACTTTCAACAGGGGTTGTCACGTGGACAGTACATATTGGTCAGACCTTTTGTAACGGCTGCCACCTCAGCATTCACTTTCTTCCCTATAAAATCCCCCACTCACCACCAAAACAGGGTTTTACTGTCGAATTGAATTCTTAAAAATTCTCTTCTCGAAGCAGTTTTTCTTCACATTTCTTCACAAATTTCTTCGATCATTCATCCTCAAAATGACAAAATCAAAGAAATCTTCAAAACCCTCATCCAAATCTTCATCGCAAACAGCCTCTCAAAAGGCAATCTCCACTGAAATTCCACACAAACCATCTCACAATCTCCTGGGTATTCTCACAAAACCAGGAACCACAAGAGATTTCGATTCCATCATTGATCTCATGGCAAAATCAAAGTACAAAACCTTGATTACTGCCGATGCACCAATCTATTTGGCGACCCAAAGGGAGTTCTGGAAAAATGCAACCCTTGAAAAACAAGGCGACACTTCAACCACCATAAACTCTTTTATAAAGGGTAAAGCTGTCCAAATCACGCCACAATCCATTTCAGAGGTCTTTCAACTCGGTGATCAGGATGGTAAAATTTCTTTCACTAAAAACGAGTTAAAAATTGACTTCATTGAGCGAGGGTATGAAGCCACAATGATGAAGAAAATAACCTTAGAAAAAGGTTATTTTCCTTCTGCAACCAGATTTTTATTTCATACCCTCCTACTATGTGTTTCAAATAAAACCACTTCTTTTAATGAAATCCCTTTAAAGATTCAAAATCTGGGATATGCTATTCTTCAAGGAGAAAATTTTAACTATTCTCGGGAAATTTTTAAAGATTTGGTTCATAATGTTGAAACAAAATCATTCTTACTGTTTCCAAGGTTTTTAAGTTACTATTTTTCAAAGAAATTCAGTAAGGATGATTTAACTATAATAAATCAGGGTGCTCCTACTCAAATAAACAGTTTATCTACTGAAACTTTTTCAAGGAAGTTAGCACCCTGCAAAACACAAGCAGAGGTGCCTGAGCAGATTTTAGTAGTTACAACTGCTCCTCAGGTATCTGCTGCTGAGCCCACTGCTCAAGGTGATCAGAGCAGCAGCACAACTGCTTTGAAACCCACACCTACAATCACCAAAAAGCCAACAAAAAGAAAAACACAAAAACCCCCAAAAACCCTCAAAAAGGCATCTCTGGAGGATGAGATACCAGAGCTTCTGCCAGTGACAACACAAAAGTCACAAGAAACCACTGCTGCTTCTTCCTCACAGCAGTTGGTACAAATATCTCAACCCATAGCCAAAACTCCTCATGTTTCTTCACAAAAAGAACAGGTTGTACAAATAGGGCCTCCACATCATGATGCTCTGGAAACACTCGTTTCTATCATCCACAGTCCAATGCCCGGGACACATCCTACTTCTACACCAACCATCACATCCATATTTCCCTCACCAATAAAACCACTGTTGGATGCAATTGATTTGAACCAGGCATTATCCAGTCCTTCTCAATCACCTATTAATGAGAATATACCTCAACAACTGACTGGGTCTGATGTATCAATCTTTGCTAACCCACCAACACAACCTGAGGAGGTTACACCCCTTGAGTTACAAGTAACTCTTGGTGGTAATCCAAGTGAAGCAGCCACTACAACTGTTACACCCACTGGGTTACATTTGGACAGTGGTTTCATTCATAAGACTTCCTTGGAGGCAATTCCTTTTATAGCACCTCTGTCAACCACCAGTGGATTTATTTATCCTACTGGCAACATCAAAAGGTTGTCAAGTGTAGAAGGAAGAAGACCCCAGTACCAAGAAAAAGGGGCATCAGTGGTTAATGTTTGGAGTATATTCCCTACATCTACCACTGATAAAACCACTGCTAGTGGGAAATCAGATGATCCCATTAACTTGGGTGATGGTTTAAAGTACCAGAAATTGACGGATCGTATTGCAAAGCTTGATAACTCTGATTGCAGAACTCAAAGATATGCTACAACAGGTGTTACAAGTTCAGAAGGTACAAACAACTGCTGTTCCACCTCAAGCACATGCTCCACAAAGGACACCTGCTACAAATGAGCTCTGGATTCTATTTCAATCTTTTCTCCAACAACAAGCACAATTAGCAGATCAGCAACATGAAAAACATGTCCAACAGCTGAGAAATGCAATGGAGTCAAGATTCAAGAACACTCAGGCTGACTTAAAGGCTCTCAAAACTCAGATCTTGCACACCACTGGCACTGCTCCTCCAACTGTACGTTTCATTTATGACCTCCCAGAAGATAATGCCAAAAAGGGGGAGAAAATTAAGGAGTGGAAAAGGAAGGGTATAGAAGATGGTCTTTATCTTGAACCAGAAAATTCAAACACGACCAAAAAGATCCCTTTGCCAGATGGTAGCAAGAAGATTGATGTGACAACAAATGCACTAGCAGAAGCAATTGCAAGTGTAAAGAAAGATAGAGAGGCCAAAAGGAAGGCCAGGGTGGACAGAATGGATCATCCAGATCAGGGTACTTCTGGGTCAAGGGATCATGAAAATCCTGTTGAGGAAAAGAAGAGGCCTACTAGAAAAGTAAGGCAACCCAAATCCATTCCAACCAGACGTTCAAAGTCTGCTCAAAAACCACCGTACAAAACAGCTGATGCAGCAGGAGTTACAAAAACCACTGCTTGCCAAACAGTTGTTCCATCAACACACACCACTTCAACACACACAACATCTACTGCTTTACCATCATCACCACCAAAAACAACACCTGCTGAAACACAGCAGAAGACAGCAGATGTTATAACATCTGTTGTTATGACAGCAGTGGTTGAAACACCAGTTGTTTCAATAACTGTTTGTCAATCACAATCCACTGCCACTACATCTACAACCACTGTTCCATTAAAAACATCATCAGTCTCTCCTAAACCAAAAAGGAGAAGGCTAATTTTAAAAGATGATGACACACCTCCATCACCAACATCTTCAAAATCTTTAGCTCTTGTTACAATACCAAAACCTGTTCCTCTCTCTTCAGTTCCAATGTACAAGCCCTTACCTCCTGCAGGTGTTCAATTTCCTCTTGAATTAGCAGCTGTTAGAGATGAAATAAAATCCTTCTACTATGAGGATGACCCTGTCAAAAGGAGGTTGCCATCAATAAAAGGATATCCGTGGCCTAAAAATGTTGATGAATACTTGGAAATCAAAGCCAAGCAAGCAGAGGATATTTCAAAAAGAAACACACAAGGGAAGTCTGACAAAGAAATTTCAAGAAATTATCAATATTTGCTCACACAAGTCAGATCCCTAGAGCAATTTGCAAAAAATGTTAGTCAACAAATTTCTGAAAGAGCAGCTGAATCTCTAAAGAAAGACTACATTGAAAGCATTATGGCTCACAAAAGGTACAAAGGAGAGAGATATATGTACAAAGAGTGGACTGTTCCTGAGCTTGAAGATGAAGCTGCAAGAATTCAAGACATGATAAAAAGGAAGGTCACTCACACTCCTCCTAACTGGGCAAAATTTAGAAAGAATGTACCTGACAAACAGGAAGAGCTGAAGAGGATGAAAGAGGAATTGGTAGCAGCTGATTATGGTAACAAAAGACAAGTTGCTAGATGGAAAGAAGATATGGTCAGGTCTACTTACAAAAAGTTGGAACAATTAAGAAAGAAAGATCCCACAGTTCCTCAAAAGCCTGACTATCCTGAAGCAGCGGTTTCAAAAAGACCTTCAAAACTGCAAATCAGGAGATCCACAGCTCCAGTTGGTGCTACCATCTACAAAAGAAGGCCACACAAACAACTGATTGCTGAAACCATCAAAGAGTTAATGGAAGGTGAAGACCTTGGAAAAGAGGGTATAAAGAAAATGATCATGGAAACTCTTGGTTTGGATCAAACTGCAAGTACTGCTCAGCCAGTCATGAATAGGCCAGCCTCTCCAAATACTTCTGCAAATAAACATCTCCCAAGAAACCCACCAGGCTCAAAAATACAAAAGTGGGAAACTGACAAACAGACCTGCGTATTGACTTTGCTCAGGTCTGGTGGAGGAGTGGAGAAAATATCAAGGGAACAAGCTCTTGGCCTGAGTCTTGAAGATTTGCAGGATCTCCTTGATCTTCCACTCAGCAGGGATGATGAAGATACAGATGCCCTTGACTTTGAACTACAATTCAAAGGTCAGATAAGGGAGCTGTTGTTGAGGCAATAAAGATTTCCACAAATAATGAAGAGTTTTGGCATTATCTGTTCCAGGGGGGGATTGTTGGGATTGAACCCTATCAGAGGAACAGATAATGTAAAGCCAAAACTGGATCAAAGCAGTGGATCCAGAATAAGCAGACGTTTACAGTTGGTTCATGCAAATCTCTCCCCTTGAAAGTGGTTTCATATCTGCTGACCTCCTATCTGCTGATCATACTAAGTGCTGACCTACAACTGCTGCTTTATATCTACTGACCAAAGTCAAAGACTGATGGAAGACCAAAGCTCTGTTGACTCTATCTACTGCCTTGGGTCAAGTACTGCTGATCCGGACAAGCACTGCTGGGTTCACAGCAGTGGAAGGATGCAGCAGCAGTTTAAGTGTCTTTTATGTAATGTAATGTAATAGCAGTAGTTTAGTACATCAGTGTTTATAGATCAGTAGTTAGAGTTTGTTAGGAGGTTAGATGTCACTTTCATGGTGACGTCAGCTAAGATGCTCAGTGGTTTGCAAGTGCCTATAAATAGTTCAGTACTTTGTACTGTTCTATTAGCTCTTTTGATCAATCGTCTTCTTTGCACGAACAAACTACTGAGCTCTGGCTGAGGGGGAGTTTGCATTCTTACATCAATCATTGTAATCGTTGTTGAAACAAATTCAATCATTCGGTTCTTTGTGAAAAGATGTTTGATAAAAGTATTACTCTCGTTTGATTGTATGCAAAGTTTGCTTTCATCTTATTTCCGCTGCACAACTCTTTCATTTCCATCTTAATTACAAACGTAAAATACAATCAAAAAGAAACTCAGATCCAACAGATCATGTGAGTGGGTAGGCGGAAACTTGAGGCCATTAATCCTCAAGATAGGACCGAGGGACAGGAGCGGTAGATCTACTTGGGTGTAGCGAGCCCAGCCCCAGGCCCAAACAGAACGGACCTCGGGGTGACTTTGTGCCCAACGCATAAATCCGCTAGGTTTGAGTCTTCCTACTTGCACTTCACACATATCAATGGCCTTGCAAACCATTGGTGATCTCTTTTTCCTTATTTGCTACATACCAGGTTTTTATACATACAAAGGTTTATTTACTCACTTACACTTGAACTCGCTCAACATTATTGTTGATTTTTCCAACTTACATGTATTTCAGGGAATTAAGGATCTGGCGGTATGTTATGTTTTCCCGCTGCATATGGGTTCCTGAGGTCATCCAGGTTTAGGGGATGTGACTTTTACCTAGACGAGTCACAGTCCTTAAACTGTGTTTTATTCATGTTGATGTTTATGTCTTTCAAAACAATGTTTTATGTTATGATGGTGTAGTTCCAAACAATGTTATGTTACTTTGGTTTTAAAACTTATTTTAATGGATGATCTTGCATGGTTTTTATTTCATATAGCTTGTTATGGTTAAGTTATGGTATTAAGAAGTCACACAAAAATAACCACGCTTCCGCAAAGCCAGGGTGTGACAGCTTGGTATCAGAGCTCTGATCATAGCGAACTAGGATTCCTTCTCGAGTCTAGACTATGATCACTAGGGCTCTCACGAAAACATTTTTACAATGCAGACCACTTAAGTCCAGATCCAAAACTTTTTACAAACAAATGTTGAGCACATTTTATTTATTATTTTAGGCTCAGTCTGGGAGGCTGAGGCTCGGTCTGGAAGACCGAGGCTCGGTTTGGGAGACCGAGGTAGTTGGCTAGTGGGACTAGGAAGAGCAGTCTGGGAGGCTGGGAGGCTAGTGGGACTAGGAAGAGCGGTCTGGGAGGCTGGGAGGCTAGTGGGACTAGGAAGAGCAGTCTGGGAGGCTGGGAGGCTAGTGGGACTAGGAAGAGCAGTCTGAGAGGCTGGGAGGCTAGTGGGACTAGGAGAATTATTTGATTGATTATTTGTACATATTTGTGTTTGTATTACAGACACCATGGACTCGTCCGGCACAGGTGATTCAGACACCACAGGCCCTAGACCCATAGTATCAGACGACTTAGAGTCTTCAGAGCACGAGGTCCACACATCAGATGTTACCAGCACAGACGAGGACGACTTTCAGCCCTTTGCTCTGCCCGACGCTGTCGATGAGCCCGCTGATGGCCCTTTTGCTGGGTACCTACCACTCGTAGAGATTCCTGCTCCCATACCTTTGGCCTCTTATCCTGCATACGATATACTCCTCGACGCCGACGTTGACGACGACGTCAATCTGTTTGATGATGAGCCCCTGGAGGACGATGTTGAGGGCGAGGCCCTTCTAGCTGACGGTGGTCTTTTGTTACTCGCAGACGCTCCAGCTGAGGAGTCACCTGCACACTCACCCGCTCCAGACTCCTTCGAGTCTGTGGCCTCCGCACCGTCACACACTCGGAGCGCACAGCACTATGCACACGGTTCAGATCCTGATAGGGCATCATCTGCTGTCTCTGCTCCTAGATTTGTTTTCGATCACGACCTCGATGAGGATTCAGACCCTGTTTTTCCCCCTGGATTTGACCCGGACCAGGAGATAGAGTTCATCCACTTGGATCAGCCACGAGATGAGCACGCCCAGCATGGGTGGATTCCTGCGGATGATGAGCTTCCACCTATTCCTCCTCATACCACCGATGCACGTCACGTTGATTTCTCTTTTTCATTTGCACAGTGCACACCTCCAGCTCGACCTGGAGAGGGTTCCTCGGTTCATCCTTTTGGACATGTGCCGACATCTATTCCAGTTATGCCACAGTCTTCATCTGCTATTCCCCATGTACCACCATTCTTTGTGCCACCTTTTGATCCAGCCAGCGAGCCGTTTCTCTGGACGTCACCATCTGTTATGCCACTGACCGACCCCTACCATCCCTTCCATTTGGGGTATTCTATTGAGGACGTTCTGATGTCGTTTGTTGTCCAGCAGGAGGCACTCACACGGCGTATTCAGGAGCTTGAGAGAGCTCAGCCACCGCTGTGCCAGTGTCAGGGTCAGACCCACCCTGCTTCTTCGCAGCACCCTCGACCATTGTTACCTGACTATGCTGCACGCCTTTTGGCACTTGAGCAGCAGGTTGCTTCTAGGTTTCGTACCCAGAGAGCCATGGAGGAGGACTGGCTCCATTTGCGTCGTTTGTTCTACACCCATTTTCCCCCTCCTCCACCGCCATTAGTGTAGAGCTCTTCAGTACCGTACGGGTGGATGCTGGTGAGAAGACGGCGATTGTTTTGACTACACAGCATTTTTGGAGACTACATTTTGATTCTGACTTTTGTGACATGTATATGGATGTATTGACACTGATTTGATATTCTTTTGGACTGGGGTGATGTAGCCCTTAGTCGTTGATGATGTATGACACTATTATGTACTTGTACACTTACTATGTGGTCTCGATATATGGCAATCGCAGTATTCTCATCATATGTGATGTTCTGATTGATTATTTATGTTTTATAACATGGGATGTTGTGTGATTAATGTGATTATAACATGAGATGTTATGTACTATTATGATAATTATATACGTACGCTTTATTATGGCCTAACCGACGTGAACCCATCTTTTAGAAGATGCCACCGAGACGTCAAACGCTGATGCCTAACAATGAGGCAGAACTCCAACAAGTCATCGCTGCTGCCATCGCGCAATACGCCGCCTCACAAGGAGGACCTAACGGAAGCAGCTCAAACAACAATGGCAACAACAATCCACCTCATGGTAATACTAAGTCATTAAGACATACCATGATCTAATTGGATATCTCTAGCAAGGACGCTAATGCCATTCATATGTTGTAACGTATGTGCAGGGTGCACCTACAAGCAGTTTCTAGACTGCAAGCCGGTCAACTTTGATGGCACCGGAGGTGCTGTCGCTTTTGTTCGTTGGGCCGAGAAGACTGAATCTGTTCTCCGCATGAGCAAATGTGCACTAGGCCAGCAAGTCACCTACATTTCTGGGCTATTTTTGGATGGAGCCCTATCTTGGTGGAATTTGCAAGTGCAGACACTTGGTGAAGCTGCTGCCTACGCACTAACATGGACCAAACTGAAGGAACTAATGCGCAAAAAGTATTGTTCTCGCGCTGAAATCCAAAGATTGGAAACCGAGTTCTGGCATTTGAGGATGGAAGGTCCGAAGATCGCGGAATATGTTCAGAGGTTTCACGACCAGTCGCATGTGGTACCCTATATGGTCACTCCAGAATTCAAGCGGATTGAACGCTTCATTTGGGGATTAGCTCCTCAAATCATAAGCATGGTGACCTCCTCCAAGCCTGCAACAATTACTGAGGCAATCGATTTGAGCGTGGCTCTCACTGGGGAGGCTATCCACCTGAACAAGTTCGATGGGATCGAGACAAAGAAGAAAGAGACTCACGTCGAGTCATCCGGAGGTAACAAACGAACGTTCTCGAACTTCAAACAAGGCACTAGTGGTGTTGTCAATAAAGGAGAGCCAAACGCGCCAGCTCAGGTTACAGCTGGTAGTGGAAAGAAAGGAAAGGGATATATGGGCACCCAGCCCAAGTGCAACACCTGCCAGCGTCACCATTCTGGCCGATGTAGTTTGAAGGTGTGTGAAGCGTGTGGGAAACCTGGCCACTTGAAGGATTCTTGTTGGGCCACTGTTGGCCAGGGAGGCCAAGGAGGATTTGGAAACAGAAACAATAACCGGGGTGGAAATGGAAATCGCCCACAAGGAAACAATGGAGGTAATGGGAATCGAGGCAATAATATGAATCAAGCGAGCGCTGTGAATCATAACCAAAGGAATAACCAAGCTGAAAATGGAGGTGGAAACGGGCAAAGACTCGGATGCTTTAACTGTGGTGATATCGGGCACTTTAAGAGGAACTGCCCAGAGTTGAACCAAGCCCGTGGAAGAGTGTTCCATATCGAAGCAAGGGAAGCGCGCCAGGATCCCAATGTCGTTACTGGTACGTTCCCTGTAAACCAACGCTATGCATCCGTTTTATTTGATATTGGTCCCGACTATAGCTTCGTATCGTTAGAATTTAAGAATATGCTTGGTTTAGCCGCTAGTAAGTTAGATATTCCCTACTCAATCGAATTGGCTAATGGGAAGTTAGTAGAAGCCAATGAAGTGATCAGAGGTTGTGCAATCGAGTTGGGAGAACGTGAGTTTGCTTTGGATCTACTACCAGTCCAGCTGGGGAGCTTTGATGTGGTAGTAGGAATGGATTGGTTATCAAGCAACAAGGCAGAAATTGTTTGTCACGAAAAGGTCGTTCGTATCCCGACCGAAGATGGCAAACAAATTGTGGTACATGGCGAAAAGCGTGATACGCCTCTAAGAATCACCAGCTGCCTGAAAGCGCGAAAGTGTTTACAGAAGGGATGTGTTGCCTTTCTGGCACACATTGTAGACAAGAAGGCTGCAGAACCGAAGATCGAAGACATCCCTGTCGTGAGGGAGTATCCGGAAGTCTTCCCAGAGGACTTGCCTGGACTGCTGCCTCAGAGGCAAGTGGAGTTTCACATCGATTTAGTCCTAGGCGCCGCACCTGTGGCTAAGGCACCTTATAGACTTGCCCCGTCAGAGATGCAAGAATTATCGACACAACTTCAAGAGTTGTTAGACAAGGGATTTATCCGACCAAGCTTCTCGCCTTGGGGAGCTCCGGTCCTGTTTGTCAAGAAGGACGGTAGTTTTCGAATGTGCATCGACTACCGGGAGCTAAACAAACTGACGATCAAGAATAGATATCCTCTGCCAAGAATTGATGATCTGTTTGACCAACTGCAAGGTTCAAGCTTTTACTCAAAGATCGATTTGCGATCGGGATACCACCAGTTAAGGATACAAGAGGAGAGTATCCCGAAGACAGCCTTCAGAACTCGTTATGGACACTACGAGTTCCTTGTTATGCCGTTTGGGTTGACAAACGCACCTGCAGTCTTTATGGATTTGATGAATAGAGTTTGCAAGCCGTACTTGGACAAGTTCGTGATTGTGTTTATCGAAGACATCTTGATTTATTCAAGGACAAAGGCTGAGCACGAACAGCATCTAAGAGCTATTTTGGAGCTGCTGAAGAAAGAACAGCTGTATGCCAAATTCTCTAAGTGCGAATTTTGGCTACGTGAAGTCCAATTTCTTGGACATGTGGTAAATGGAGATGGAATCCATGTGGATCCAACCAAGATCGAAGCGATCAAGAATTGGGAAACGCCAAAGACGCCAACCGAGATTCGACAATTCTTGGGTTTGGCTGGCTACTATCAAAGGTTCATTGAGGATTTTTCGAAGATCGCTCAACCATTGACGCTCCTCACCCAGAAGGATAAGAAGTTTTATTGGGGAATCAAACAGGAGGAAGCGTTTCAGCGGTTGAAGGGTAAGCTCTGCAATGCGCCAATTCTAGCACTACCGGAAGGTACTGACGATTTCGTGGTATATTGTGACGCCTCGCGTCAACGATTGGGTTGCGTGTTGATGCAACGCCAGAAGGTTATTACTTACGCATCACGTCTGTTTAAGGTACATGAGAAGAACTATACCACGCACGATTTGGAGCTAGGCGCAGTGATATTTGTTTTAAAGATCTGGAAACACTACCTATATGGTACGAAATGTACAATCTTTACAGATCATAAGAGCCTACAACACATATTCAACCAGAAGGAGTTGAATATGAGACAAAGACGATGAGTTGAGTTGTTGAATGATTACGATTGCGAGATAAAGTATCATCCAGGGAAGGCGAATGTGGTTGCCGACGCCCTAAGTCGAAAAGAGAGGATCAAGCCCATAAGGGTTAGGGCTTTAGAAATGATTATCCAAACCGATCTTTCCTTGCGCTTTCGTGCCGCGCAGAAAGAAGCTCTTAAGGAAAGAAATCTTGAAGAAGAATATCTCCGTGGGATGGAGAAGCTATTGGTGCCAAACGAGGAAGGAACGTTATGTTTTGAGAAAAGGATTTGGGTTCCTCTGTTTGGTGGTTTAAGGAAAGTTTTTTTTGATGAAGCACACAAATCGCGGTACTCTATCCATCCAGGAGCGGATAAGATGTACCAAGATCTCAAGAATTACTATTGGTGGCCTAGGATGAAGGGTGATGTTGCTGTTTATGTGAGCAAGTGTCTAACGTGCGCTAAGGTGAAAGCGGAATACCAGAAGCCTTTAGGACTTCTGCAACAACCTGAGATTCCCAAATGGAAATGGGAACAAATCTCCATGGATTTTATTACAAAGCTGCCAAGAACGCCAAGAGGTCATGACACTATTTGGGTAATAGTGGACCGATTAACGAAGTCAGCGCACTTTCTGCCAATCAAAGAGAAGGATAACACCAGCAAACTGGCAGAAATATACATGCAAGAGATCGTCGCACGTCATGGAGTGCCTCTCTCGATCATCTCTGATAGAGATGGACGTTTCATATCAAGGATTTGGCAATCCTTCCAAGAAGCTTTTGGCTCACAATTAAATCTAAGCACTGCATTTCACCCTCAGACCGACGGTCAAAGCGAGTGGACTATTCAGACCTTGGAAGATATACTGAGAGCGTGTGTTATGGATTTGGGCGGTAGCTGGGATAAGCATTTGCCACTGGTCGAATTTTCATACAACAACAGCTACCACACCAGTATTGGAGCCGCACCTTTTGAAGCTCTTTACGGATGCAAGTGTCGATCACCCCTATGCTGGGCTGACGCAGGTGATAGGCAGCTTGTTGGTCCCGAAATCGTCCAAGAGACGACAGACAAGATTGCGCAGATTCGAAAACGCATCGAAGCAGCTCGCGAAAGACAGAAAGCCTATGCAGATCCAAACCGGAAACATTTGGAATTCCAAGTTGGAGATATGGTTTTATTGAAAGTTTCACCCTGGAAGGGTGTGGCACGCTTCGGAAAGCGTGGGAAGTTGAATCCATGTTACATTGGCCCTTTCAGAATCCTGCAAAGGATTGGGCTAGTAGCATACAAGCTGGACTTACTTGCTGAACTGAATGGAGTTCACGATACATTTCATGTATCCAACCTGAAGAAAAGTCCAACTCAAGATACCGTTGTCATTCCCACCGACGAGATTCATGTTGACGACACGCTCCATTTCGTTGAAGAACCTGTTGAGGTTACGGATTGGAAGGTAAACAAGACCCGCCGGAGCAGTGTCAAGCTCGTCAAGGTTCGTTGGAATGCCAGACATGGTCCTGAATACACCTGGGAGCGTGAGGACCGGATGAAAGAGAAATACCCCCACCTATTTCCTAAGAACCCTATATCTACAAGCAGAACTTAAAATTTCGGGACGAAATTTTTCTAACGGGGGGAGAATGTGACAACCCTCACTAAACCAGGTATCCGTACGACTTAATTAATAACTAATTACTGCTTAATTACTGTGCTTACTTAAACTTGTCGATAAACTGCTACTTGAATGCTGATACATGTACTTACTTGCATCATACTTTACTTGCTGTCACTCCATGTTTTGCTTACAGCACCTTGTGACAACCTTGATGCACCAAAAGCACAGTAGCACAATGAACGGATAACCTATTAAACGTGCTGTCATAACTAGCACCAGGCAAGTACTGCCTCTAAGGCCTGTAAGAGCCCGAGATAGTTTGCTACACTAGTGGTGAGTGTAGGGATATAAGGGTTGTAGAACTACGTCACTAGGAATGAGATTACAGTGACCGGATGTGCCTAAAACGTACTTTAAGTACAAAATTTAGCACTTTAATTAAAAATTCAGCATCTAGCTACCTAATAAAGTGCCTAAACATGAGAAAAACATTACTAGACACTTTCCAAAGTGTCGGGAATAAGTTGTGTCACTAAAAATAATAATAACGACACTTTAAAGCTTTGTTAAGCACTTTAACGGATCTCTATCCAACCGAACAACCGGACTTTACCCAGAACATAAAAATATTGCCATACACATTGTTTATCTTTTTCTGAGCCAGTTAGGGTCCCTGAATACCCTAACACCCGTCATAATGCATGACACACTAGTAACCGGGTTAATCCCTAAACTAACTAAACCGTCCCCAAGGGGACACCTCATGTCCTATTTTGATTAAACTAATCTCTTATGTCTAATATCTAAGAGACACATAATCCATTGGACCATAATCCTAAACTTTGCCTATAAGATCAACACTAAACCCCTCATTCTTTCACTTAACTTTTCACCAACACAAAACTCTCTCCTCTCCTCTCAAAGCTCTCAGCCGAACTCCCCTATACCATCCATCAATCTTTTAAGCTTTGCTCCTCTCATTCCAAGATCATACAAGCGCTAAGGAGTACCTACAAGGGAGCTTGGTGCATTCGGAAGGCAAAGGACCTCTTCTCATTACTTTTATCCACTCATTTTGCGACTAGAATCTTCCCTAGCCTCGAGCTAGTAGTAAGTGGCTTTAAACACACTCTCGAACTATTTTAAGGCGGATAAAACGATATATGACGGGTAAAATTCATGAACATGCAAAATGATATGAAAAAGTCTACTAAAAATGCTAAAAATGATGGATAAAAGCTTGATTGTTGTGTAAATCATGTAGGATTTGTTTTGTGTAATTATTTGGGCCCGATCTATGTTGTGGTAGCTCGGATCATCGTTTAACCCGGATTGGTCATGATCATGGATCATGACATAGAGCTTGTTTAAGTGTAACAAGGGTTAAGTGATGAAACTCTACCACACGAGAAACTCGAACTTGTGTAAAAACGATTTTACTTACGAAGTGGTGTTTAAAACTAGTAGATCTACGGATCTACAAGCGGTATTTTCAAAGGACCGAGTGTCAAGGAAATCTTATCTTCTAAAATCGGATCTTACATGAACAAGAATGATTTTTTTAAACACACAAGTGTGTAAACACTTGTGTAACACTAAGTTTCGACAAAGAATTTGTTTTGTCAAATTTTACAAGAAGTTGTAAAGATGGAATTTCTTTAAAAACAAGGTTTTTACGAAACCGGGTTGGTTTATATAAAGATCCACTAAAAGTAATGGGAATTACTACAAGTTTTTGAGTAAATCACAAGTTCATGTAATTTATGCGATTTATATATATTTTGACTAGTTGATGCTTTGGATATTGTTTTGGTTGAATAAGAAAATTGTTGATTTGAATTATAAAAGAAAATGATACGCTTGAAAGCGTGGCCACCTCCAGTTACAGGGGAAACTCTGGCGAAATTTTTCTAAAAACATAACACTTGGGAATATTTTCACTACAAGTGTTGTAAATCTATTTTTGACTTGTTTTCAAAACGTAAATTTCGCCACGAATTTATTTACGAAACATCGGAGGTGGGGTTTTCACAAAATAAAAACGGGGTAAATATATATTTGATATATATACTTTTCATAAGCGTCACTTGTAAAATGTTTATGATTATTTTGTGAAATATACAAATATTATTTTTAGGGTAAAAATAATATTACCGAATGCTAATGATTATATTTTGGGGTTAGAAATAAAATATACTTTTAAGTGAGACTTAATAATATATTTTGAATGTATACGAACGCTCATGTATTAAATCCCCCATCCTTGGGAAGGAGAATAATTACCAAGTATCTACAAAAATATAAACACGAAATAGTTGTCTAACTATTTCCCAAAAACTTAAACCTTAAGCTAGGGCACGGCCATCCATCTAATAGAGTTAGTACGTGTAGGTCGTCGCACAGCTGCTTGATCAGGAGATATACTTGGTAGAGACGCACCGCTGTGAGTTCATGTCCCCCTTTTCTCTTAACTGTTTTCAGTTTTCTAAACTGCGGGGGTGAAATACATGTTACTATGATTACGAGTACTTTATACATGGTATGGTTAGCGTAAGGAGGTTTACTACTTAAGATCATGTGAGTGGGTAGGCGGAAACTTGAGGCCATTAATCCTCAAGGTAGGACCGAGGGACAGGAGCGGTAGATCTACTTGGGTGTAGTGAGCCCAGCGCCAGGCCCAAACAGAACGGAGCTCGGGGTGACTTTGTGCCCAACGCATAAATCCGCTAGGTTTGAGTCTTCCTACTTGCACTTCACACATATCAATGGCCTTGCAAACCATTGGTGATCTCTTTTTCCTTATTTGCTACATACCAGGGTTTTTATACATACAAAGGTTTATTTACTCACTTACACATGAACTCGCTCAACATTATTGTTGATTTTTCCAACTTACATGTATTTCAGGGAATTAAGGATCTGGCGCGGTATATTATGTTTTCCCGCTGCATATGGGTTCCGAGGTCATCCAGGTTTAGGGGATGTGACTTTTACCTGGACGAGTCACAGTCCTTAAACTGTGTTTTATTCATGTTGATGTTTATGTCTTTCAAAACAATGTTTTATGTTATGATGGTGTAGTTCCAAGACAATGTTATGTTACTTTGGTTTTAAAACTTATTTTAATGGATGATCTTGCATGGTTTTTATTTCATATAACTTGTTATGGTTAAGCTATGGTATTAAGAAGTCACACCAAAATAACCACGCTTCCGCAAAGCCAGGGTGTGACAGCTTGGTATCAGAGCTCTGATCATAGCGAACTAGGATTCCTTCTCGAGTCTAGACTATGATCACTAGGGCTCTCACGAAAACATTTTTACACTGCATACCACTTAAGTCCAGATCCAAAACTTTTTACAAACAAATGTTGAGCACATTTTATTTATTATTTTAGGCTCAGTCTGGGAGGCTGAGGCTCGGTCTGGAAGACCGAGGCTCGGTTTGGGAGACCGAGGTAGTTGGCTAGTGGGACTAGGAAGAGCAGTCTGGGAGGCTGGGAAGCTAGTGGGACTAGGAAGAGCAGTCTGGGAGGCTGGGAGGCTAGTGGGACTAGGAAGAGCAGTCTGAGAGGCTGGGAGGCTAGTGGGACTAGGAGAATTATTTGATTGCTTACTTGGTGACTAATGTGCTTATCTGATTATATGATTGATTATTTGTACATATTTGTGTTTGTGTTACAGACACCATGGACTCGTCCGGCACAGGTGATTCGGACACCACAGGCCCTAGACCCATAGTATCAGACGACTTAGAGTCTTCCGAGCACGAGGTCCACACATCAGATGTTACCAGCACAGACGAGGACGACTTTCAGCCCTTTGCTCTGCCCGACGCTGTCGATGAGCCTGCTGATGGCCCTTTTGCTGGGTACCTACCACTCGTAGAGATTCCTGCTCCCATACCTTTGGCCTCTTATCCTGCATACGATATACTCCTCGACGCCGACGTTGACGACGACGTCGATCTGTTTGATGATGAGCCCCTGGAGGACGATGTTGATGGCGAGGCCCTTCTAGCTGACGGTGGTCTTTTGTTACTCGCAGACGCTCCAGCTGATGAGTCACCTGCACACTCACCCGCTCCAGACTCCTTCGAGTCTGTGGCCTCCGCACCGTCACACACTCGGAGCGCACAACACTATGCACACGGTTCAGATCCTGACAGGGCATCATCTGCTGTCTCTGCTCCTAGATTTGTTTTCGATCACGACCTCGATGAGGATTCAGACCCTGTTTTTCCCCCTGGATTTGACCCGGACCAGGAGATAGAGTTCATCCACTTGGATCAGCCTATGGTTGACCCAGTAGACCCAGTTGACCCTGCATTCGCTGATCATGTAGATTTTGATATGGAGTTCGTTGACCCCGAGCCTGCTATGGCCCTTGAGCCAGTAGCTGCTCCTGACCTAGTGTTTGAGCATGACCCTGTTCATGTTGGCATACCCATTGATCCTGTGATTGCTGACCTACCCATTGATGATCACCCTGCTGATGCACCACTACTGGAGGGTGACCATTGACGGGTGGTCCATTGGACAACCCTTAATCATGTTAAAAGACGAAATAATCATTCACTTAATCGTGTAATTATCTTGAATTAGATAACTACTGTTGCCTATGTTTCAGGTGCGGTTCGGGAGCTTAAAGTGGATGAAATGCAGCTTTGGAAGGTATTGGAGTTGAACGGGTCGTGTGCGGAACAAAAGATGAAACAAAGAAGAAATTTCAAGTCACCACCGTAAATTACGGTCCTACCGTAATTTACGGTGGACCTGATGATGACCTGAAGCTGCCGTAAATCAGTCTTTCTCCACCGTAACATATTTAAGTCCACCGTAATTTACGGTGGAGCCGTAAATTACGGTGGCGGTTGCGATCCAAAGCGTAACTGCCCTCTTAAATCAGTTTTTATTGTGTCTTTTCAAGTGTTCTCATCATTGATCGGTTATTGGAGACGCAAGGGGCGATTTTGGCTGTTCTTGCTTGGTTTGGAACAATTTCTAACATTCGGTTTATGTTTATGATTCCTATGAACATTAGATTTGTTGGTATGATGATGCACCAAACTATGTCCGGCTAAACTTTTCGGTGATCATCTTAGGTGAAGGTTTCTCTTGAACTTTTTGTGTTTATTTCTGAATTTCTAGAATGATAACTTGCGTTGCTTGAATATAATGGTGTATGTTTAATTGCTTGTAACTTGTTAATCGATATTGTAATTTCTAGTCTTAATCGTACGTTCTTGGTGCCGTTGGCAATCGAGATATCACGGGAAGGGTTAGGGTTGGTTATTGATTAATTGGTCATCGGGAAACAACCTCGCGTTTATATAATCTGAGTACTTTGTTCCCTTTTATCACTTCAATTATCTATACACGAGTTATGTCTATGTAACTCTTTCTAGTTGGAATTGCACACAATCGTTTAAAGAAACTGGAACCTAGGATGGTCATTGTTCTCTCCTAATCTGTTTTAAAACCTACATTTGATTTGCCATTAGTTTAATTTAGTTTTCTAAAACAACAATCCAAAGTATTGATCTTTAATTTCTGCAAATTAGGATAATTGTAGTTTAATTGCAAGGCTATACAATTGACATATTTTCCACATACTCCCTGAGTTCGATACCCTATTACCGCTATCTATAGTTGTATTTGGGATTAAATTTGCGTGACCACGACATCACGTCAAATTTTGGCGTCGTTGCCGGGGAGTAGTGCGCAACGTGTGTCAGTTTGTTAGTTTTGCATTGTTATTTTCGGGTTTACACTGGTGTGTTTAGTGTGTAGGTTCTACAGGTGCATGCATACTAGAGGCTCTCACAAAGCGTCACCATTGTCATTTGATCCGGAAATCGAAAGAACACTAAGGCAAAACCGAGTTTTACTACGCGAAAACAGAATCGTTGGTTCACCCACTTCACCCATTACACCAAGAAACATCATGGAGGAAACACTAGTACCACCCACAACGGGTCAAACGACCTCAACATTTATTCCTACATCCACACAACCTTCACCAAACACCACCATACCAAACACCACTACAATTCCTACTCCAATCCATGATACTACACCATCCAACACTACACAACCGATTACTACTCAAGTCGAACCTACTCTCACCTATAGCCCTTCCGCAACAATTCCACCACTTTCACATTTCTTTCCTCCGACTATGGGTCAATCATCTTCTACTCACTCATTACCACAAAGCTCAACCGTTATCCATACTACCTCTACATATCGACCATCGAACCAACCCGGTATGCAATATTCGTCTTATCCTTATATGCAATCTTCGGGTATAGGAGGAGATGGGTATTTTGAAGGTTATGAAGAAGAGTTTGAGGGATACGAGGAAGAAGGATATGCTTATGGGGGTGATGGAGATCAAGGAGAGTTTGGGTATGTGCCGGGTCAATCTCAAGGGATGGCAAGTGTAGGTGGAGTGCTACAACAACAACAACTTATACCGCAACATATTCGGCCAAGACCACAAGGGCCACCTATGCAACGCCCTATCCCAGTGCAACAAATTCGGCCACAAAACGTACAACCGCAATTTCAAAGGCCGATTCAACATCCACCGATGCCACAACAACAGTTTCAACCACCGTTCGTACCACAAGGGCATATACCAAGACCTATGGGTCCTATTCGTCCAAGGGGTCGATTGGGTGTTCCAAGAAGGCATCTTAGAGAACAAGCACGGGGGATAGAAGCACATTTCAGGCCAATCATTACTCAAAACCCCTCACCGGTGGATATCCCTCACAACAACCAAGGGAGAACATTTGAAGTAAGAACTAATTCCTTGCAAAGTTTGCCGAAATACAAAGGGTTAGCAACGGAGGAGCCGTATTTCCACTTAGAGGCTTATGACTCCATTTGCAATACTCTTGGGAGTCAAGGTTTTTCGGCTGATGATATCAAGTTGGTCTTATTTCAATTTTCGTTGGAAGACAAGGCAAAGAAGTGGTTCTACACTTTGCCTTCAGCATCAATTTATACTTGGGCGGAGATGCAACAAATTTTCTTAGACGAATTCTACACCGCCCAAACGACTAATGATGCTAGAAAGGGGTTAAGGAGCTTCCAACAACAACATGGTGAGATGTTCCATGAGGCATTTGAACGATTTACTATGATGATAAAGAATTGCCCTCACCATGGAATTGAATTGTGGGAGTTGATGAATGCCTTCCACGAGGGGTTGAGTGCCGAAGATGCTCGCGATTTGATGTCCATTACCGGTGGAACTTTTGGTACAAATTATGAAAATGATGATTGGGAGTTCTTAGAGAATATGGCAAGTACATCAAAAAGAAAAGCTCAAGCATCGAGGAGAGCGCGACCGGCCATTGCTCGATCACAAGTGCACGCCATAGATGATGGTAATGTTCAAACTACTAACCAAATTTATGATGTTTGTGCTTTGTGTAATGAAATAGGTCACGCGGCTGAAAATTGCCAAGGGGTGGTGGAAGGGCAATACGAAGAGGTTCATGCTATTCAAGGTCAAGGTCAAGGAGGGGGTGGTAGAAACTACAACAACATGAATTCAAATACATACCACCCCGGGTTGAGGAACCACCCAAATTTTCGCTATGGGAACCCCTCAAATCAAGCTAACCCGAACTTCCAAGGTAGCCAAGGTAACTTTGGTTCACGCCAACCTTATAACAATCAAAGTGGATATCGAGGCGGGAACAACCAAGGCTATCAAAAGCAATATCAATCGGGTCAAGAACAAGGGGGTTCTTCGGGTGGAAACGAGATGATGGAGATGCTAAAGAGCATGCAAACGGAGATGCAAAAACGGAATCAACTTGATGAAGTCCGAATGCAAAAAGATGAAGTTCGTGACAAAAGCATACAATCATTAACAACCCAAATGGGTCAATTGGCAACCGATGTGGCTAAATTGAAGAAGAATAAGGGTCAACTTCCTAGTGACACCAAGGTAAATCCATCACACGGTTCGTCAAGAGGTAATGTTAATGTTCATCAGGTTAGTGTTTTGAGAAGTGGAAAAGAGTTTAAAGCCAATTTGTCACCCGAATTGGTTGAGGGGGTAGTTGAGGACATCACGGGTAATGATAGTGATGATGATGTTTCGCCGGTTAAACCAAAAGAATTAAATGTTAATAAACCGGGTTTGGGTGAAAATAAAGAAAGTGAAAAAGTTGAGGGTGAACCGAGTCAAGTCCCGTTTCCATCGGCTTTACTTGACCCGGGTAAGAAAAACGTTATTGCATCAAGAGGTCCCCAAAAAGAAGAATTGTGGGACATGTTCAAGCAAGTTAAAATTAACCTCCCACTCCTTGATGCAATAAAACAAGTACCCACCTATGCAAAATTTCTAAAAGAATTGTGTACACAAAAGAGGCAAAGCAAAAAGAAAATGCCTAAGCGGGTCGATTTAACCGGGCAAGTGAGTGCGGTTTTGAACGGGGAGCTTCCTCCTAAGCTCCAAGATCCGGGCACGCCATTGATTAACATACAAGTTGGTAATTTTCAAATGGCTAAGGCGTTGCTAGATCTTGGAGCCGAAGTTAGCATTTTACCGGGGGGCTTATATGACCAATACGATTTTGGTCCGTTAGCAAGGGTGGAGACAACGGTTGTTTTAGCTGATTTGTCTCATAAGTTACCCCGAGGTATGGTTCAAAATGTCATTGTTAAAATTGATGAATTTTATTACCCGATTGACTTTTTAGTCTTGGACTACTCATCGGCGGACCCAAAACAACAACAAAACGTAATTTTGGGTCGGCCATTTTTGAGCACCGCACACGCAGTCATCGATTGTAGATTTGGTACAGTCGATATGACTTTTGGAAATCGAAAGATGCGTTTGAATGTTTTTACTAACAATTCTAATGCTAATGGTGTTGATGAGTGTTTCATGGCAGATATAGTTGACGGATGCAACCCGCATGAGTATGAGGAGGATGGTTTGGATGTTTGCCTGTGTGATTTTTCTGAACAGGTACATGCTTATGCACTCCGGGTTGAAGAGGAAAAGCAAGATGCAATGGCATTGAAGGAAGGTCGGCCACCATGGACCCACCAGTTTGAAGGCTTACCGGCGGAAATAGATTCGGGTACTAAACCATCGCTAGAGGAACCGCCAAAGTTGGAGCTCAAATACTTGCCGAGCCACTTGAAGTATGTGTTTTTAGGGGATAATGACACTTTACCGGTCATTATTGCCTCTAATTTGGAGTGGGCTCAAGAGCAAGCATTGTTGGAAGTCTTGAAGGAAAACAAGGGAGCTATCGGATGGACAATTGCCGAACTCAAAGGAATTAGTCCATCAATTGTCATGCATAAAATCATTACAACCGAAGATGCCAAACCGACACGAGAAGCTCAAAGGCGATTGAATCTGAACCTACGGGAGGTAGTTAAAAAGGAGGTAATTAAATGGTTGGATGCGGGAATCATCTATCCGATTTCGGATAGTGCTTGGGTGAGTCCCACCCAAGTGGTGCCTAAGAAGGCCGGCATTCAAGTAGTCAAGGACGAAAGTGGTGAACAACTTGCCACCCGACCGGTTACCGGGTGGCGAGTATGTATTGACTACCGAAAATTGAATGCCGCCACTTCTAAGGACCATTTCCCGCTACCTTTCATTGACTAAATTATTGAAAAATTATCGGGTCAAAAATATTACTGCTTTTTAGATGGGTACTCGGGTTGCAATCAAATAGCAATACACCCGGATGACCAACACAAGACCACCTTCACTTGTCCATATGGCACCTTTGCCTTTCGGCGGATGCCATTTGGCTTGTGCAATGCTCCGGCAACTTTCCAACGATGTATGATGAGTATATTCTCGGACATGGTTGGAGAGTCGCTTTAAGTATTTATGGATGACTTCTCCATTTTTGGCACTACTTTTGATGCTTGTCTCAACGAATTACAAAAGGTTTTAAAAAGGTGCGTTGAGAAAAATCTAGTGCTAAGTTGGGAGAAAAGTCATTTCATGGTGCAAGAGGGCATTGTGTTGGGTCATGTAATTTCTGAAAGGGGGATGGAGGTGGATAAGGCGAAAATAAGGGTAATAGCATCTTTGCCACCTCCGAAAAATGTTAAGGGTGTAAGGTCATTCTTGGGACATGCGGGTTTCTATAGACGTTTCATAAAGGGTTTTAGTGTTATCACCAAACCCTTATGCAACTTGTTATTGAAAGATGTCCCATTTGATTTTACTAATGAGTGTATGCAAGCTTTCATTGTTTTGAAGGAACACTTGGTCAAAGCTCCTATCTTGCAACCACCGGATTGGTCAAAGCCGTTCGAGATAATGTGTGATGCAAGCGACACCACTATTGGTGCAGTTTTGGGTCAACGGGTTGATAAAAAGCCGGTGGTGATTTACTATGCAAGCAAAACTTTATCCGAAGCGCAACTCAATTACACCACGACCGAAAAGGAGTTACTAGCGGTGGTGTATGCTTTGGATAAGTTTCGTGCTTATATTTGGGGGAGCAAAGTGGTGGTTTACTCGGATCATAGTGCGGTCCGATACTTGATGGAGAAGAAAGACGCGAAACCTCGGTTGATTCGGTGGGTATTATTGTTACAAGAATTTGATCTAGAAATCCGAGACAAAAAGGGAAGTGAGAACGTAGTGGCGGATCACTTGTCCCGGATTCCGGTGGAAGGGATCGATGATGTAAGTGAAATCAATGAAAGTTTTCCCGACGAGCAATTACTAGCCGTTTCCACCTTTGTTGCACCGTGGTATGCTCACTATGTCAACTATTTAGCCACGGGTGCCATCCCAAGTCATTGGACCAAGAAGCGTCGACAACAATTTATGGTCCAAGTGAAGCAATACATTTGGGATGAACCGGATCTTTTCAAGATTGGACCGGATCAAGTTATACGAAGGTGTGTGCCCGAGACAGAAGTGTTGGAAATTTTGACCCATGCTCATTCGTCCGCATGTGGGGGTCATTTTAGTGGGCACAAAACAGGCTATCGGGTGCTTTCATGTGGGTTTTATTGGCCCACAATTTTCAAGGATGCTTGTGAATTTGCTAGAAACTGCATAAATTGTCAAAAGATGGGAAGTATATCGAAGAGGGATGAGATGCCATTACAACCAATCTTGGTTGTAGAGATATTTGATGTATGGGGTATAGACTTTATGGGTCCTTTTCCGAATTCGAATGGCTTTCTATACATTTTGGTAGCGGTGGATTATGTCTCGAAGTGGATTGAAGCTATTGCAACACGAACAAACGACCATTCGGTTGTTTGTAAATTTGTTCAATCCAACATCTTTTCTCGTTTCGGCATCCCGCGGGTTATTATAAGTGATGGTGGTTCGCATTTCAAGAACTTCAACTTCGGGAAATTATTGAAGAGGTATAGCGTGAATCACCGGATTGCCACACCTTACCATCCGCAAACGAGTGGACAAGTCGAAGTGTCCAACCGTCAAATCAAAGAAATTCTCATGAAGACGGTAAGAACGGATAGGAAGGACTGGTCGAGTAAATTGGACGATGCATTGTGGGCATACCGAACGGCCTACAAGACTCCAATTGGCACAACGCCTTACCGGATGGTGTATGGAAAGGGTTGTCATTTGCCAATGGAGTTAGCGCATCGGGCACATTGGGCAATTAAGACGGTTAATGCGGATTATGACGAGGCGGGGAAGTTGAGGAAGTTGCAACTAAGCGAGATCGAAGAGATTCGAGATGAGGCATATGAATGTGCATCGGCGTATAAAGATAAACTCAAGAAGGTGCATGATGCAAAATTACGAAAGAAAACGTTTGAAGTGGGTCAAAAAGTTTGGTTGTATAACTCAAGACTCAAGATGTTCGCGGGCAAGCTCAAAAGTAAATGGATAGGTCCGTATGTCATTCGGAGAGTTGGGAGATTTGGTGACGTAGACATCCAAGAGGAGCAAACATTGAAACAACAAACGGTGAACGGTCACCGGTTAAAGCCGTATTTGGATGGGAACGACATCAACACCTTGGAGCTTGACAAAGCGGGCTACATCTTACGCCCGGTCGATGAGGAACAACCATGAGAGGCCCAGGTTTGGTAGTGTAAATAGTAGTATTTTGTTTGATTTTGATTTGTATAGTTTGCACAATTACCGTATTTCCTTGAAATTCGTGTTTGAAACAAATGTGGGGATATTCGGGTTACGAATTATTCTAACATTGTGTTGAGGACAACACGGGACTTTCGAGGGGGTAGGGTAATTTTTACGTGTTTTTGCAAAAATTTAAAAACATAAAAAAATCGGAAAAATTGAAAAAAATATAAAAATTAGGCACAAAGCTCACATTTTTCAGCAAACAAGAAATGCCCAGTTCTGACCGTAATTTACGGTATAACCGTAAATTACGGTGGGCAATGAAAATAATTGGTATTTACGGTGAAAGTCTCCTGATTTACGATAGGGCTTGATGATCAGGGTTCACCGTAATTTACGGCTTAGCCGTAATTTACGGTGGAGATAAAAATTGTGAGGTCTTTACGGCGCAATTCTCCTGCTTTACGGTGAAATTTGTGATTCCAAGTCTCACCGTAAATTACGGTCAGACCGTAATTTACGGTACGCGCAAAATTCTGATGTGTTGGTTCGGTTATTGTATGTATATATAAAAAAAACAAATAATAACAACATTACGTGACATAACCCTATCCACACATCCCTTTCTTCATCTATCAACATCATCTTCTTCACAAGAGCCCACAAGACCCCATAGCTTCTTCAATCTTCAATCCCTCATATCTCAACCAATTTTTGCTCAAATCAAGTGAAATCAGAGTCCTTCTTGACTAATTTTTAACGTAGTATCTGATTTTGCTAAGAAACATACGAGAAAACACAGTTTTAGGGTCCGAATTCTAAACCCTAATTCGAAAATTTTTGGGGGTTTTTGGAGCTTTTGTTTCACAAGCACTTTAGCATCTTCAAGCAAAGGTATGAAAGCTTATTTGTTGTATTTTGATGCTACATTGTGAAAAGTAAGGTTATTTAGGTTGCTTGCCCATACCCACTTGCTTGTTCTTAGATATGATTATGAAATTGATTAATTGAACATGGTTATGGTTGTAGATGTAGGATTTGTGGTTAAAGTAGTGAACTTTTGGGGATCTCTACATTGTAGAGACACCATGCCCAATTTTTGAAAAATTTTTGATAGACTTTTGGTTCACTAGCATCTACAACCATGATAACAAGCAAGTGTGGGGATGTTTTGGAAAAGGGGTTTAATTTTGTTTCTTTGGTTGTGTTGTTTACTCTAATGTGTGTAGGAATGGCACAAACTAAAGAAAAGACGGGAGCTGGTTCGTCTTCGTCTTCAAAGGGAAAGGGTAAACAGCCGGAACAGCAACCAAAGAAGAGACAATATTTGGGTAGAGTGGATGAAAGCGAAAGTGAAAGCGAAGAAGAGATGGAATTGGACCCGGCAGAGAAACCGAAATGGGACTCGGGCCCTTTGGATGAACAACCAGAGGCATGGCAGCCAACATTATATAATGATTGCATGAATAAGTTGAAGAATAAGGCAGCGGCCTTTATATGTGAAAGGGATGTTCGAGAAGCTGAGTTTGGGCAGTTTGGGGTGTTTGACAAGTTCCGGGCTCTAGGTTGGGAGTCGGCACTAAGTTGTTTTGACAAAGATAAAAACAACTTGTTTATCACTGAAATTCAGGAGTGGATGGCAACTCTTAAGCTTAATACATATGACAGGCCATCGAATATGAAGCTGACGGGTGTTGTGAATGGAGTTCCCGTGGAAATGTCTTTTGATACTTTGAAGAAGCTCGGAAAATATGACAGTTTGCCAGCCCGCGATTATATGATACCAACTTTGGATGATCTTCTTGTGAAGCCGGAGAAACATCAGCGATGGAATGATATGTTGGTAGCATTGTTCTTACCCGGTAGATACAGTGGTATCCTATACCGGAAGAATTTAAAAATTGAAGCTAAATTGTTGCATACAATCTGTCTTCTCAATGTCATTCCAAGGAGGGGAGATAAAGAACAGGTGAGGTTTCCTGAAGTACCTGTTCTTTATTCGTTGATGCACGGGGGTCCGCGTTTTCCTATACGTTATCTTATTATGAACCACTTATGGATCTGTCGGAACAAGTATGGAAGAGACATCGTCCCGTACTGTCGAATGATTACGGGGTTGATGAAACAACAAAAGGCGATTACATCCGAAGATCGAGGAGCAACGAAAAGGCATCAGCCTTTTACGTTGGATAAGTTGGGGAATGTTTGGACGTATACTCAGTCGGAGCGGTATCACAAGTTAAAGTCGGAAGGGCAACGGTGGAGGGCACTGAAGTTGGGTGCACGAGATTTGTTACCGGGAGAGCCGGACGAGCCAGAAAGCGATGAAGAAGTAGTTCCGAGTGGAGATGAAGACTATGCGGACGAGCCGCATGGTGGTGAAAATGTGGTTCAAGGTGGTTATGGTCATGGTCATGGTGGGATGTTTTATGATTATACGCAGCAATCGTATGTGCCGGGATGGGCCTATGAAGGCACAATGCAAGAAGTAATTGCGAATCAACGCCCTCCGGCATCCGTGTTTGATACGTGGTCGGGCTCGGAGAGGACACTTTTTGATCAAAACACGAGGAATAGTGCGAGTATAGAGCGGGCCTTGAAACATAACTTAGATCGTCACGAGTTATGGAATCGTACAAATGCGTATTCCCGGGAAGTGGAAGTAAATAACCGTTATTTTGACGATCAAGAGAGGAGATTGCATGCGGATTATCATGCCGGGCGGCCGGTGGTTGTGGATCCACAACATGTGGATTATGCGTCTCTACCACCATATGATGGTAGTATGTCGTATCCAACCCCGCCGATCCACCACTCGCAATGGATTGACCCGAGGCAACGAGAGGGAGCGCAACAACAAGAAGGAGGAAGTAGTAGCGGTTCGTTCGCGTTCGGTGAATGGAATGACGTGATGTCTTCCGTTTTTGGACCTCCGGGACCGCGCTATTATTAGTAAGGTTGTGTTTCTCCTTTTGTATATTTTTGTGCATATTTGATAGTTTGTTTGTTTAAGGATTGGGAGGTTGGGTGGTGTTGTGATATGTTGTGTTTGGGTTGGTGCTATTTGGTGGTGTTTTATGTTAAAAGGAAGAAAAACATAAAAAAAATTATAAAATGAAAAATCCAAAAAGAAATTTGGGGTTTGAGTGAAGAAGCGTTTTTGTTGATGTTGAAAAAAGTTTTGGTGGTCAAAGCCTCTCAAAACCATACATTGGGGTCAATGTATCCCAAGTGTGGGGATGGGGGGAATTTTTTTGATGATTTTGAAAAATTTTGAGCCAAGTGAAACGATGTGAAAATTTGAACACCCTAGATTAACCCCAAGTTGGTGCACCGGCAACCCTTGATACCTTTTTCATTCTTGGTGAGAGTTGTAGCCACACTTGTACATAAATAATGATTGTCTTTGATGAGAGTGGCTACGGGTGGGGGTGCATTAGAACTTGTGCTTGAATGCGATTTGAGTCCTTAGTTAGACATGAATGCAAAAAGGATAAGGGCATTTAGGTAGCCTCGTCGTTGGTGTGAGCGAGTGTGGGATTTGGGGGGTTGGACCTCATAAGTTATATATATGAGCATGGTAGTGAGAGGGGCGGGGGTTTGGACATTTAGTTGCCCATTTTGTGCCTTAAAAGCCTATCAATTGTTACCCTTGGCTACTTACCTAAAAATTTACCCAAAATTTGACCCGGTCTTATAGTGTTAGTGATAGTATTAGTAGTTTTAGTAGTTTGAAGTAGATATGTTTGATGCGTTATTGTATTTTTGTTTGCTTAAAAAAAAAGAGAAAAAGAAATGAAAAATGAAAAAAAAGTGATGTTTAGTTATCTTGTGTATAGTAGTTAAGTTTGATAGCTGTTCGTTTGCTTATTTTTGTAATAAAAAGACCGGGTCAAGTTTTTGCTACTTCATATATATTCCATTTCCTACCCACACGCTTAGCCACGTTACAACCTTGAAAGTCCCTTTGATTTGCATTTATGTTTGACACATTTTAGGAGAATGATTGATTTAGGTACAAGCTTATGATTGTGCAACCACCTGTTTGCCTAGTGTGTGTCTAGCTCATCTTTGCTAGTTTTCACTTGTAGCTGAGAGGAGAGATTTAGAGAGGGGTGTATTGGTTGGGTGTTAAAAAGGGGTTAGTAAAAAGATTGCATGTTTTGCTTGGTTTAATTTGATCACTTGTTTTGAAATTGATTTGATGAGTTGCTTGGGACAAGCAACGGTTAAGTGTGGGGATGTGACGGGTGGTCCATTGGACAACCCTTAATCATGTTAAAAGACGAAATAATCATTCACTTAATCGTGTAATTATCTTGAATTAGATAACTACTGTTGCCTACGTTTCAGGTGCGGTTCGGGAGCTTAAAGTGGATGAAATGCAGCTTTGGAAGGTATTGGAGTTGAACGGGTCGTGTGCGGAACAAAAGATGAAACAAAGAAGAAATTTCAAGTCACCACCGTAAATTACGGTCCTACCGTAATTTACGGTGGACCTGATGATGACCTGAAGCTGCCGTAAATCAGTCTTTCTCCACCGTAACATATTTAAGTCCACCGTAATTTACGGTGGAGCCGTAAATTACGGTGGCGGCTGCGATCCAAAGCGTAACTGCCCTCTTAAATCAGTTTTTATTGTGTCTTTTCAAGTGTTCTCATCATTGGTCGGTTATTGGAGACGCAAGGGGCGATTTTGGCTGTTCTTGCTTGGTTTGGAACAATTTCTAGCATTCGGTTTGTGTTTATGATTCCTATGAACATTAGATTTGTTGGTATGATGATGCACCAAACTATGTCCGGCTAAACTTTTCGGTGATCATCTTAGGTGAAGGTTTCTCTTGAACTTTTGTGTGTTTATTTCTGAATTTCTAGAATGATAACTTGCGTTGCTTGAATATCATGGTGTATGTTTAATTGCTTGTAACTTGTTAATCGATATTGTAATTTCTAGTCTTAATCGTACATTCTTGGTGCCGTTGGCAATCGAGATATCACGGGAAGGGTTAGGGTTGGTTATTGATTAATTGGTCATCGGGAAACAACCTCGCGTTTATATAATCCGAGTACTTTGTTCCCTTTTATCACTTCAATTATCTATACACGAGTTATGTCTATGTAACTCTTTCTAGTTGGAATTGCACACAATCGTTTAAAGAAACTGGAACCTAGGATGGTCATTGTTCTCTCCTAATCTGTTTTAAAACCTACATTTGATTTGCCATTAGTTTAATTTAGTTTTCTAAAACAACAATCCAAAGTATTGATCTTTAATTTCTGCAAATTAGGATAATTGTAGTTTAATTGCAAGGCTATACAATTGACATATTTTCCACATACTCCCTGAGTTCGATACCCTATTACCGCTATCTATAGTTGTATTTGGGATTAAATTTGCGTGACCCACGACAATCACGTCAACCATGTTATTGCTGCTGATCATGTTGATCCCCCACTTATCGCTGATATACCTGCTGACCCTCTTGTTGCACCTCACCTTGACCCTATGCCTGTACAGTTTGATCGAGCACTTTTTGAGGCACAGATTGACCCACGTGATGAGCACGCCCAGCATGGGTGGATTCCTGCGGATGATGAGCTTCCACCTATTCCTCCTCATACCACCGATGCACGTCACGTTGATTTCTCTTTTTCATTTGCACAGTACACACCTCCAGATAATGGAATTAGGGCCTGGGAGTAGATCCAACGTCTAAAATACATTAAAACCCAAGTATGGATACAAGGGTTAACATATAGACTTTCCGGAAAACTTAAATGCACCCGAAACACACTTTAAATGCTGAATTTCTCATATTTCAGCAAAATTCAGCATTGTAAAGAGCTAGTAACATGTAAAAATATGACTAAATGGTCCTGAATACTTTCCTAAGTGTCGGGAATTAAAAGTGTCACAAAAGGGTACTTAAAGATCACTAAACGGAATAGTTTGACACTTTAACGAACCAGTACCTAACCGAACAACCGGACACTACCCGAAACACCAAAATTATGCTGGAAGCATTGTTTTAATGTTTCTGAACTAGTTATGATCCACGAACACCCTAACACACTATATAGCACCATATTAACCATAACGCTAACTAAATCTCTTGAAATCAATTTAGATTACTTAACTATCCATCAAACTTACACTTTACCCCTCCCCCCCCCCCCCCCCCTTGGTTGTGGACGGTCACAACGGTGTGGACCCACCCTTGATTTCCAAAGATCTCCCTTGATCCTTCTTGATCTTGCTTGTTTCACTTAAAGATCTTGTTATGTACTTAAGAGACATAATAACCTATGGACAAAACTAAAACATGGTTATAAGTAAACTTGAGCTCCCATTCATCACCCACACTTCATCCTCCATCTCTCTCCCTCTCCTTCTTCCCCCATTCGTCCGAGATCACCACCCCACTCCACCACCACCTTCATCCATTGTTCATCCATTCCAAGCTTAACCTAAGGTGCAAAAAGGTGTTTGAGGAAGTGTGGAGCTTGTGGATCTTGAAGGACCTTCATCATTTGCTATTATCCTCAACATTTGTCATCTTCAACCTCTTGTGCTCTTCCCTAGCCTTGTGCTAGTAGTAAGACCCTTATGATCCCTTGTTACTTCATATTTTGATGGTTAAAAGATGATGAACATTGTTAATCTTGAAGAACACTAAAGAACATGATCATGAATCTTTAACAAAAGCTTAAATAACATAAGAATACATGTTGATAGTGTTTATTTGCTTCTTGATGATTGATGATTTGTGTTAGTGATGTTAGACATCATAAGAAACCTACTAGATTGTGATTAAACACATGATCTAGTAAGTTAAGGTGATGATCTTGTGAAAAACCAAGATGATCATACTTTGGATACATGAACTTGAATGATGAAATTTGTTTTCCTATGTAAAGATGATTTAAACAAAATACAAATCTTGTAAATAGATGATTACAAAAATAATTTTCTCAGTTTATTTAAAATATTTACAAAGTCATGGTTTCTAAGTAAACTAATCATATTTTTAGTGTTAAATCGAGACTAGAAACATGTGTGTAACAAGAAAAATACAAAAGGAATTTTTTTAGAAAAGTCATCTTACAAGTTGTAAATGACCAAATCTTTTAATAATATGATTTACAAACAAATAAATATGTTTTTAAGGATAACTAAACCTACTAAATAACATGGTAAGTTACTACAAGTTTTTACAAAAACTTCAAGATCATCATGTAGTGTAATTTACATGATCTTGGCTCATGGTAAGTCTTGATTGTGTTGTTGATGATTGATGATGATTTTAAAAGAAAATAAACACATGTTTTGAAAACATGGGAAACCTCCATTTTTAGGGGAAACTGTGTCAAAAAATTTATAAGATTTTGACACTTAGAAAAATATAAGTTTTGGTGAAACTTATTCCCTAAAAATTTACCTAAAAATATTTACCAAGGTTTCCCTAATTTTTGTAAATTTCAAGTTAAGAAATGATGGTTTCTTCAAGATAAAGATTTATATTAAGTATGTATATTTTTGAGGAAAATATATATATTTATTGATCACCAAATTTTATGCTAAGTGTATGTAATATGTATTGTATGTAATAGTGTATTAGGACTTGAAAATACACTAAATACTCCTAAGGAGTTAAAATACAAAAATACACATACAACATGCTTAGACAAATACAAGAAAATATATTTATGAAAATATATTTCTTAATTGATTATGTCACTTGGACAAGATACGAACATAAAATGTATTTTGGACAAAAATACATAACTCGGGTGAAAAATACAAGATACTTATATTTATTGAGAAAATAATATAAGTAAGATACATAGTTAAAAATATAAATTATTTTTAACAATAAAGAACACATACATAAAAGATGGTGACTTGTACTTGTGCGATACAAGTCTAGTGACTAACGTTAATAAAACACGTATAGGTCACGATGCTATATAAGCAAACCCGGTGAAGTTTACTGCGCAGGAAATGCAAAGTTGTGAGTTCATGTCCCCACTTTTAAACATTTACATGCTTTTTAAACTTGGGGAACATACATGTGTTATGGTATGTGGATACTAAAACTAAGGAATGATACTTTAGATCATGTCACGAATAGGGTACCATAAGCACCATTAATCAGTTACATACCAAGACCGCGGAACAAAAGGTTAGATCTAATGGGTTTCAGGAAGCCACACTCTTGGTCATACTAGTACCAAGCAGTGCTTTTGTGTCTCTAGTCGTGAATCGACAGTCGTGGATTCGACAGCTAAAAATGCCTATGGTTTGGATGCTTCCTATGTCGTGTCACATGTTAATGGCCTTGCAAACCATTAGCGATCTCGATTTCCTTATATTTACAGAAATACTTGTTTCATACAAATTACATACCATGTTTTCATACAAGTATACAAACGTTCAATACAAAAACTACATGAATTCACACCAACATTATGTTGACGATTTTCCAAAAACTCACATGTATTTCAGGTAACTAAAGTGGATGTGTGCGCGGTCATACTCTTGCTCTTGGATGTTGTTTATGTTGTTAGCTATGTTGTGTCAAGACTCCTATGCCGTTATGCTGGGTTTGGTTGTTATGTCCCACTCCGTGTGGTGATATAAGGACCAAAACCCTTATGTTTGTCTTTGAATAATGTTGTAAACTTTTCAGACAATGTTTTATGCTGTAAACTCTAAACTTAACCTATGTTTTTAATCACGTAATGTTATTGGCGTTTGGAGTTATTTTTACGAGCATGTAGTATGTTTACCATTCGTATGCAATGAGAACCTTTCAAGATCACACCTCGTGCTTTCGCCTTAGAAAGGGGTGTGACAGATTGGTATCAGAGCTGCGATTGTAGTGAACCAGGATTCCTTCTCGAGTCTAGGCTACATTCTTTAGGATCCTCTCACGAAAACAATTTTTCAAAAGTTTTCATTGCATAAAAATTTCCGTTACATCCACTACCTGAAACTGTTTTCAAGGAGTCAAGTAAGGACACTACGAAACTTAGAGTGCACTGGAGTAGCACTTGTCTTTGACTAGAAATTACTTGCAACTATGTGTAATAATTGATATATATATATATATATACTAGAAATAGAATACCATAGGTACACGTGTCTTTGTCTGAAAATAGTGGTCTATCTGAAGGAAGTGATCCGAGGATGAAACGAACTGTGCGGACTGTGCAAGGAGTTACGTAATTATGGATGCATACATAATTATGGAATTCAGTGCACATAAACCACTGCAAGTCTTCTCACGTATCAAACAAGATTCCTTCAATACAAGAAAAGGTCAAACGTGAACACCTCATCCCTCCCCCAGCCTATTAAATACTCTTTTGGAGTAATAATTTAGGGTATAAAGACAAGAACCGCCAATGTGAAATAAGATATTTTGTCCTCTACATATACTAAACTTGTACTATGGGGTGATGTAACCCCTATGCATTTTGTTTACTTCGTAAACAATGATGTAACAAGTTGTCCTGATATGTATAAAGACTCGGTGAATATCTTATGACACATCAGTATTTATCTATTTATGCATGCTTGTTGCTATATGAATTGATTTATACGTTTGGCGGATTGTTTGATATCACTTATGTGGGTATATGTCTGTGTATACTACTACTGTCTCGTGTGACGATATCAAACAAATGTCTAACCCTATCATGTTGTGTTCTGACAGAACATGGCACCTAGGAGAGCTATGAACAATCAGGATTCCGATCAACCCCCTCCTCCTCTTCTGCCGAGGACTGCTGAAGAACTGAACGCCCTACTGGAAGAAAGGATCTCCGTAGCTATCGCCCAATACGAGGCAAACCGCACCGAACAAAGTGGAGGACCAAGAAATGCTAGATGTAATGGACAAGGAGATACATCTGGAGGAAACACAGCTCAAGGCTGCACTTTCAAGCAGTTTCTCGACTGCAAACCACTGAACTACGATGGCACTGGAGGTGCAGTGGCTTTTGTACGCTGGACGGAAAAGACGGATTCCACTATCCGTATGAGCAAGTGTACCGCGGACCAGCAAGTCACTTTTGTTACGGGGTTGTTTGTTGATGAAGCTTCGACTTGGTGGAATTTGCAAGTCCAGACTCTGGGTGATGATGTTGCGTATGACATGACGTGGGATGAACTAAAGGAATGAATGAGAGAGAAGTATTGCTCTCGTGCTGAACTACAAAGGTTGGAGACTGAGTTCTGGCACTTGACCATGGAAGGTGCAGACATTACTGGTTATACCCGAAGGTTCCATGATTTTTCAAGAGCGATCCCTTATATGGTGACAACCGAATATAAGCGTGTCGAGCGCTACATTTGGGGATTGGCTCCAGAGTTTCGCAGCATGGTAACTTCGGCTAAACCTGAAACGATCACTCAGGCTGTAACTCTGGCTGTCAGCCTTACTGTAGATGCTGTCCAAATGAAGAAGTTATCGCTGAACCCTACTGAGAAGACCGAGACGCATGCTGAGTCGTCCGGTGACAAGAAAAGGAAACATTCAAATCTGAGTCAAGCAACCCGCAGCAACAACAAGGGTTCCAACAATAAGAAGCATGACCCCAACCCGCCTCAGGGAGCGAAAACTATTGCAGCCATGAATGACGCTCCTGCTAGAGGATACCAGGGCACTCTGCCCATCTGCAACCAGTGCAAGCGTCATCATGAAGGAGCTTCTCGCGTTCCAAAATGCGACAAGTGTGGAAAACTAGGTCACCATACTGAGAACTGTTGGGGAAAAGGAAGGAACGGGAATGGAAACCGCAATGGTGCTGGTAATAGAAACGGTGGTGGAAATGGCAATGGCAATGGTAACCGGAATGGTAATGGAGCAGGGCAGAACCAAGGATGCTTTGGTTGTGGAAGCAAGGACCATTTCAAGAAAGATTGCCCAAGGGGGAATAATGCTCAGGCTCGAGCATTCGTGATTGGAGCAATGAACGCACGCGAGGACCCTAATGTGGTCACCGGTACGTTTCTCGTTAACAATCACTTTGCATCCATACTATTTGACACTGGTGCCGACTATAGCTTCATGTCTGTGGAATTTAAACGTATGCTTGGAATAGAATCTAGTAGATTAGATATTCCGTATTCCATAGAACTAGCCAATGGTAAACTTGTTGAATCGGGCGAAGTTGTTAGGGGTTGCTCATTAGAACTTGGTGAGCGAAGATTTAGCATCGACCTCTTACCTATTCAATTGGGTAGCTTCGATGTAGTGGTCGGAATGGACTGGTTGTCCAAGAATAAGGCTGAAGTTGTTTGTCACGAGAAAATCATTCGCATCCCTCTTGCAAATGATGAAACTCTCATCGTGCACGGAGAAAAACGAGACACGCCTCTGCGAATCATCAGTTGTATGAAGGCGCAGAAGTGCTTAAGGAAAGGATGTGTTGCTTTCCTGGCGCATGTTGTAGATAAGAAGGCTGAGGAGCCGAGACTCGAAGACATTCCTGTGGTGAAGGAATTCCCTGATGTTTTTCCTGAAGATCTGCCAGGGCTACCTCCACAACGACAAGTCGAATTCCATATAGACTTGGTTCCAGGAGCCGCTCCTGTAGCCAAGGCACCCTATCGGCTTGCACCATCCGAGATGCAAGAATTATCTACACAACTCCAGGAGTTGTTGGATAAAGGAATCATAAGGCCAAGCTTCTCGCCTTGGGGAGCTCCAGTATTGTTTGTGAAGAAGAAGGATGGAACACTGCGGATGTGTATCGATTATAGAGAATTGAACAAGCTCACTATCAAGAATCGGTACCCATTACCGAGGATTGATGACTTATTTGATTAGTTGCAAGGATCAAGCTACTATTCCAAGATCGACCTTCGATCTGGATACCATCAGTTAAGAATCCAAGAGGAAAGCGTACCAAAGACTGCATTCCGAACACGTTATGGGCATTACGAATTCCTTGTGATGCCATTCCGACTGACAAACGCGCCAGCAGTATTTATGGATCTAATGAATCGCGTTTGCAAACTATATCTCGATAAATTCGTGATTGTATTTATCGATGATATCCTGATTTACTTGCGAACGAGAGAAGAGCACGAGCAGCACCTCATGACCATTTTGGAACTACTGAAGAAAGAGAAACTTTATGCAAAGTTCTCAAAGTGCGAATTTTGGATTCGCGAAGTACAGTTCCTTGGTCACGTTGTGAACGAGAAGGGCATTCATGTAGACCCAGCCAAGATAGAAGTGATAAAGAATTGGGAAGCCCCCAAAACCCCAACTGAAGTTCGACAATTTTTGGGCTTAGCGGGCTATTACCAGCGATTTATCGAGAATTTCTCCAAGATAGCTCAACCGCTGACTACCCTTATGCAGAAAGACAAGAAGAACGACTGGGGTAATAAGCAGGGAGAAGCCTTCCAACTGCTCAAAAATAAGCTATGTGATGCACCGATACTATCCTTACCCGAAGGCACTGAAGACTTCGTGGTATACTGCGACGCTTCGCGTCAAGGTTTGGGTTGCGTGCTCATGCAACACCAAAAGGTCATCGCTTATGCTTCAAGACAATTGAAGGTGCATGAAAGGAACTATACAAATCACGGCCTAGAGCTAGGCGCAGTGGTATTCGCCTTGAAGATCTGGCAACATTATTTATATGGTACACGATGTAAAATCTTCACAGATCACAAAAGCCTACAACACATATTTGATCAGAAGGAATTAAACATGCGTCAACGACGATGGGTCGAGCTGCTGAACGATTATGATTGTGAGATTAAGTACCATCCTGGAAAGGCAAACGTTGTAGCAAACGCGTTAAGTCGAAAAGAAAGGGTTAAAACCCTAAGGGTTCGAGCATTGGAAATGACTATTCGAACGAACCTCACTGCACGCATTCATGACGCACAACAAGAAGCCCTTAAGGGAGAGAATCATAAAGTTGAATACCTCCGAGGTATGCTGAAGAATTTGGTGCTAAACAAAGAGGGAACCTTATACTTTAAGCGGCGTATTTGGGTTCCGCTCTATGGAGGTAATCGAGAAGTCATCCTTAATGAAGCTCACAAGTCTAGATACTCTATCCACCTAGGATCGGACAAAATGTATCAAGACTTGAAGGAATACTATTGGTGGCCGAGACTCAAGAGCGACGTTGCTATTTATGTTGGAAAGTGCCTAACCTGTGCTAAGGTTAAGGCTGAATATCAGAAACCGTCTGGCCTACTGCAACAACCCGAGATACCCATGTGGAAGTGGGAGCAAATCTCGATGGACTTCATAAAAAAATTACCCAGAACCCCTAGGGGGCACGATATGATATGGGTGATAGTCGATCGGTTAACGAAGTCTGCACATTTCCTACCGATCCGAGAAAAGGATAGCATTGGAAAGCTTGCTGAGCTGTACCTGAAAGAAATCATGGCACGTCATGGAGTGCCTATCTCAATTATTTCAGATAGAGATGGGCGTTTTGTCTCAAGGATCTGGCAATCCTTCCAGGAAGCCTTTGGATCTCAACTAGATCTAAGCACGGCCTTCCATCCGCAAATAGACGGCCAGAGCGAACGGACCATACAAACGCTAGAAGATATGCTTCGCGCATGTGTTATGGACCTAGGCGGCAGCTGGGATACTCATCTACCTTTAGTTGAATTTTCCTACAATAACAGTTACCATACGAGCATAAAAGCCGCACCGTTCGAAGCTCTATATGGTCGCAAGTGCCGCTCGCCCTTATGTTGGGCAGACGCTGGAGACAAACGTATGGTTGGTCCTGAACTTGTGCAAAAGACAACCGACAAAATCATGCAGATCCGAGAGCGCATTAAGGAGGCTCGGGATCGACAAAAGAGCTACGTTGATTGAAGATGAAAACCCTTAGAATTCGAGGTGGGAGACAAAGTTTTGTTGAAGGTCTCACCTTGGAAGGGCGTAGTAAGATTCGGAAAACGTGGAAAGTTGAATCCATGATACATCGGACCATTCAAGATCTGGGAAAGAATTGGTACCGTGGCATACAAGTTGGAATTACCGGAAGAACTTAACAGAGTACATGATATGTTTCATGTGTCCAACCTCAAGAAGAGTCCAACCCAAGAAACAGTGATCATCCCTGCGGATGAAGTGCATATCGACGACACACTCTGATTTACAGAACAACCCGTTGAGGTTACAGAATGGAAAGTCAACAAGACCCAGAGGAGTAGTGTCAAACTTTTCAAAGTACGTTGGAACTCTAAGCACGAACCCGAGTACACGTGGGAACGTGAAGACCAGTTTAAAGACAGGTACCCCCACATGTTCAAGAAAACTCCTGTGAGAGTTAGCTCAACCTGAATTTCAGGACGAAATTCTTTTAACGGGGGGAGACTGTGACAACTGGCACCAAACCAGTAATTTCCATACAATTTAATTACTATTTAATATCTGCAAATATGTGCTTAAATGTCAACATTGTCTGATTTCATGTTATACATGTGAATTCATTCACGTTTTATACTTCAAATATTGCTTTATGCATTACTGTTAGCGTTACGTCAGAAAGACTAGTAATGGAATTAGGGCCTGGGAGTAGGTACAACGTCTAAAATACATTAAAACCCAAGTATGGATACAAAGGTTAACATATAGAGTTTCCGGAAAACTAAAAAGCACCCGAAACACACTTTAAATGTTGAATTTCTCATATTTCAGCAAAATTCAGCATTGTAACGAGATAGTAACATGTAAAAATATGACTAAATGGTCCTGAATACTTTCCTAAGTGTCGGGAATTAAAAGTGTCACAAAAGGGTACTTAAATATCACTAAACGGAATAGTTTGACACTTTAACGAACCAATACCGAACCGAACAACCGGACACTACCCAAAACACCAAAATTATGCCGGAAGCATTGTTTTAATGTTTCTGAACTAGTTATGATCCCCGAACACCCTAACACACTATATAGCACCATATTAACCATAACACTAACTAAATCTCTTGAAATCTAATTAGATTACTTAACTATCCATCAAACTTACACTTTATCCCCCCCCCACCCTTTGGTTGTGGACGGTCACAAGGGTGTGGACCCACCCTTGATTTCCAAAGATCTCCCTTGATCCTTCTTGATCTTGCTTGATTCACTTAAAGATCTTGTTATGTACTTAAGAGACATAATGACCTATGGACAAAACTAAAACATGGTTATAAGTAAACTTGAGCTCTCATTCATCACCCACACTTCATCCTCCATATGTCTCCCTCTCCTTCTTCCCTCATTCGGCCGAGATCACCACCCACTCCACCACCACCTTCATCCATGGTTCATCCATTCCAAGCTTAACCTAAGGTGCAAAAAGGTGTTTGAGGAAGTGTGGAGCTTGTGGATCTTGAAGGACCTTCATCATTTGCTATTATCCTCCACATTTGTCATCTTCAACCTCTTGTGTTCTTCCCTAGCCTTGTGCTAGTAGTAAGACCCTTATGATCCCTTGTTACTTCATATTTTGATGGTTAAAAGATGATGAACATTGTTAATCTTGAAGAACACTAAAGAACATGATCATGAATCTTTAACATAAGCTTAAATAACAAAAGAATACATGTTGATAGTGTTTATTTGCTTCTTGATGATTGATGATTTGTGTTAGTGATGTTAGACATCATAAGAAACCTACTAGATTATGATTAAACACATGATCTAGTAAGTTAAGGTGATGATCTTGTGAAAAACCAAGATGATCATACTTTGTATACATGAACTTGATTGATGAAATTTGTTTTCATATGTAAAGATGATTTAAACAAAATACAAATCTTGTAAATAGATGATTACAAAAATAATTTTCTCAAGAAACCAAGTTTATTTAAAATATTTACAAAGTCATGGTTTCTAAGTAAACTAATCATATTTTTAGTGTTAAATCGAGACTAGAAACATGTGTGTAACAAGAAAAATACAAAAGGAATATTTTTAGAAAAGTCATCTTACAAGTTGTAAATGACCAAATCTTTTAATAATGTGATTTACAAACAAATAAATATGTTTTTAAGGATAACTAAACCTACTAAATAACATGGTAAGTTACTACAAGTTTTTACAAAAACTTCAAGTTCATCATGTAGTGTAATTTACATGATCTTCGCTCATGGTATGTCTTGATTGTGTTGTTGATGATTGATGATGAATTTAAAAGAAAATAAACACATGTTTTGAAAACATGGGAAACCTCCATTTTTAGGGGAAACTATGTCAAAAATTTTATAAGATTTTGACACTTAGAAAAATATAAGTTTTGGTGAAACTTATTCCCTAAAAATTAACCTAAAAATATTTACCAAGGTTTCCCTAATTTTTGTAAATTTCAAGTTAAGAAATGATGGTTTCTTCAAGATAAAGATTTATATTAAGTATGTATATTTTTGAGGAAAATATATATATTTATTGATCACCAAATTTTGTGCTAAGTGTATGTAATATGAATTGTATGTAATAGTGTATTAGGACTTGAAAATACACTAAATACTCCTAAGGAGTAAAAATACAAAAATACACATACAACATGCTTAGACAAATACAAGAAAATATATTTATGAAAATATATTTCTTAATTGATTATGTCACTTGGACAAGATACGAACATAAAATGTAATTTGGACAAAAATACATAACTCGGGTGAAAAATACAAGATACTTATATTTATTGAGAAAATAATATAAGTAAGATACATAGTTAAAAATAAAAAATATTTTTAACAACAAAGAACACATACATAAAAGATGGTGACTTGTACTTGTGCGATACAAGTCTAGTGACTAACGTTAATAAAACACGTATAGGTCACGACGCTATATAAGCAAACCCGGTGAAGTTTACTGAGCAGGAAATGCAAAGTTGTGAGTTCATGTCCCCACTTTTAAACATTTACATGCTTTTTAAACTTGGGGAAAATACATGTGTCATGGTATGTGGATACTAAAACTAAGGAATGATACTATAGATCATGTCACGAATAGGGTACCATAAGCACCATTAATCAGTTACATACCAAGACCGCGGAACAAAAGGTTAGATCTAATGGGTTTCAGGAAGCCACACTCTTGGTCATACTAGTACCAAGCAGTGCTTTTGTGTCTCTAGTCGTGAATCGACAGTCGTGGATTCGAAAGCTAAAAATGCATGTGGTTTGGATGCTTCCTATGTCGTGTCACATGTTAATGGCCTTGCAAACCATTAGCGATCTCGATTTCCTTATATTTACAGAAATACTTGTTTCATACAAATTACATACCATGTTTTCATACAAGTATACAAACGTTCAATACAAAAACTGCATGAATTCACACCAACATTATGTTGACGATTTTCCAAAAACTCACATGTATTTCAGGTAACTAAAGTGGATGTGTGCGCGGTCATACTCTTGCTCTTGGATGTTGTTTATGTTGTTAGCTATGTTGTGTCAAGACTCCTATGTCGTTATGCTGGGTTTGGTTGTTATGTCCCACTCCGTGTGGTGATATAAGGACCAAAACCCTTATGTTTGTCTTTGAATAATGTTGTAAACTTTTCAGACAATGTTTTATGCTGTAAACTCTAAACTTAACCTATGTTTTAAATCACGTAATGTTATTGTCATTTGGAGTTATTTTTACGAGCATGTAGTATGTTTACCATTCGTATGCAATGAGAACCTTTCAAGATCACACCTCGTGCTTCCGCCTTAGAAAGGGGTGTGACAGCTAATCTCGACATAATCACTCATTTGTGGTTTGCGAGTGTTTTCGAAAATGTGTGTATTGTGTTTGCCTTAGGAAAGGCAATGTAGTTTCCAACCTTAGGAAAGGTTGTCTTCGCGCGGAGCTGTAGTATGCGGGTCTACACGAAGATATAGTTCTCGCGAGTTCGAATGAGAGTATCAAAAGTAGGTTCGTACGCAACCCCCACCGTGTCCGCACGAAGCTGATCTGTTGGTACTTAGACTATAGACTAGGTCAATCCTAAGACACAACCCATCCCAACCGATGGCGGAATCATCGGGGCGTGGCACTGAGCGAAACAGATTGTTCAAGAGAATCCACAACATCAATTAAATTACCATATCTTTAATGTTAATATCCCATACTACTAACAGATAAAGTAAAAACAGTCATTCCAAATATAGTTCTCAAACACAAGTCTATTCCGACAACTCAGATTTATTTAGCGTGTTTCTAGACTTCCTAGCTTGTTCATCACAGCATAGCATCCTATCAACCTGTCACATACGTTAAAATAAAGTCAATACATAAAATGTAAAGGTGAGTACACCAGTTTGGATAGCATATCGTAGCGAAAAGCGTTTACGAATAACCAGCATGTAACACATAACGGGCGAAGCATGTAACTATCAAGCAATGACTACACTTAACCACGAGACTACGTTGTAGTGTATGCGCGACACATGTTCAACGAACACATGAAGTAAAGAGATGTGATCCCTAGCAACCATTGTCCATGACAGGTGCTGAGTCCAAACTATAGTACTATCGTTGCTAGAGGCGGTATAGTGTAACACTGTATAGCATAGTACAAGCATTCAAAGTACATG
The DNA here is from genome assembly GCA_030545235.1 of Helianthus tuberosus. Taxonomy (NCBI): domain Eukaryota; kingdom Viridiplantae; phylum Streptophyta; class Magnoliopsida; order Asterales; family Asteraceae; genus Helianthus; species Helianthus tuberosus. The sequence continues at coordinate 91,765,365 of CM060356.1, read as the reverse complement.
TATAGCATGCAGGAACGGTTAGCGTTTATAAAGTGTTTGTATTGTGAGTTGTTGTGTTTTGATAGAGAACGTATGGAACAACCAAAAGTGTGTTAAAAGAAAATGGGTTCGAGTATACTCACAGAGCGTGTTTAGCTTGTAAGCACAAACTTGATTGGATTGAAGGGAGGGCGTTGGAGTTAGCCTGAGCATAGAACAGTAGGGTAAGCGTTGAACGGTGCATAACAGAATGTCGGATGGTAAAGTGTTCGGATGGTGATCCGAACGAATGGGGATAACCCATCCGAACGGATGCCCATTCGAATGAGTGTGTGGGTGTTTGGAAATCATTGAAATTCGAAGTTTTGTTAAAAACGTTTAAGTGTTGAAAGTTATAATGGGGCAGGCCATCTGGTCGGATGGTCATCCGAACGGGTGGCCATCCGATCAGATGGTCTGTTGTTGGAATTTTGATAGAATTTTCTAAGTGTCAAGCTTTGCGTTAACGGAGACGGTATGACGACGTGTCAAACAACGGAAACACACCAATCTTAGCTCATTCGATCGGATGGGAACCACCCATTCGGACAGACAGCTGTTCTTGGTGAGATTTCATGTTTAACCCGTCAATCGGTCATCTCTCCGGTGGAAATCTGTTTTTCAAACCGGCTCTTCAACTAGGAAATGAGTAGAGAGTCTGAATGAGTATAGACTCCATCGGTTTTGTGTAGAATGTTGGAGAAAAGTTTGAAATCAGATGAAAAGTGTTGAAATCTTGTTGAGATTATGTTAAAAAGTGTGAAAATCCTTTAGATCTGAACCAGTCTTGATGAGATGATGTCACACAACAGCTTGCATAAGCAACCGAGTGAGAACCATCTTCAAGGAGTCCAAATCAGGTGATTTCGAGAAGAAAACTAGTGTATGTGTGTGATTTTGATGAAGAAGATGATGTAGAAGTGATTTGTGATGATGGTTGTACAAGATTTGAGGAGAAATACTTACGAAATAGCCTTGAATCGCGATGAAAAGTGACTGAGAGTGACTTGAGTGCAGGTGGTCGGATGGAGGTGTCAAAATAGTGAAAGGAGAGTGTATGGCGGTATTTATAGGCGTGAGAGAGAGTTTAAGTCGGTGCACGCGAGGGTTGTTCCGTTGGATGGACATCCGATCGGATGGTCATCCAGACGGATGTCCATTCGATCGGATGTCCATTCGATCGGATGTCCATTCGGCACCCGTGTTGTGAGAGTTAGTTTTCCAACTTTTGTTTCGTGTGTTAAGTGTTGTGTTGCGTTTAAGCGAGTTGTGAGTAAGCGTTTGAGCGTATAAGCGTTGCGTTGATAACCACATAACATTTAAACAGATAATCACACCAATAGTTACACAAATAGCACACCGACATAAGTAAATATGTGTTTCGAGTTCGCGTTGCGTTTGCATTGAGTTTGCGTTGTGATAGCATTTAGTCTAAACAAGCGATAAAATGCGTGTAAATAGTATGTGTTGTAAACTGCGTTTTGAATAAGCGTTGTAATAAGCGTTTAAAAATGCGTTTAAAAATATAGTTTTAAACCCTTTGTGATAATCGAAATCTCGGGATTACAGGAAATTAAGCAAGAAATGACAGTGACAAGTAATGACCCGAAAAGTCGGGTTGTTACAAATCTGAGATACAACATGAAGAATTTCTTCATCGGATTCTCTAGCATCTTCTTCATATTATCGAAAATAAAGACCGAAAACTTGTAATCCCAATTGTTGACAAGCGCGACTAATGCCAATGCTTGAATTTGATTTAATTGATTGAGTCTGCCCCTATTTTCAGCAATGCACTATAGAAAGATGTGTACAAGAAGTCTCTAGTACGGCGGGAACTGCTTCTTGATAATGGTTGGATAGTGTCCCTAGAAGCTCATTTTGCCTAACGTGTTCACAACCCTATCTCATGCGAATCAGGTAGGATGATTTGGTTGATCTCTGAACTTTAGAACTTCCCGAACTATCGTTTTATTAACTATTATTTACTTTTTTTGCACCTTCGCGTCGATGGAACCTTCACCATTCGCACCTCTCCTGTTAACTTTGGGAGATAGCCAGAAGGCCTTGATGCAGTCGTGACAGATAATTGGATTTGTCTTCAGGGCGTGCGTGATCCTGCAATCGTTGAGGTCGACAATCAAAGAATTGAAAAGTTCAAAGTATTCGACAGGCGGATCCGAAAGATATTTGTCTTGGTTGTGAAAAAAGCTCCACTTCCAACCGATGTTGATCGGCCATAGCTTGCATCATTTTCTGCACAATATTTAATACGTTAAGTATATTAACAAAAGTTAACTTTAGTTGAAAAGTTGACGAGTCAACAAAAGTCAACGAGTCAACAGTACAACATAAGTTAACTGGTCAAACAAGTCAAGGTGTCAAAACTGAAGGATCAAGGTCAAAAGGGTCAAACTCAACTCGAAATGTTTGGGGTCAAATTCAGGGGTTCAACTGATCTCGGATGAACCTTTGGTACTGTTTCGGATTGACCTTGTCAGTCACCAAGACAGTCTGACAACTCGAATGCTAGATCTCAGATGATTATCCGAGATGCATCCGAGATGCAAGTTATTGTCCTGAAGTTCATCCGAGATCCATTCGAGAAGCATAGGAACCTTTATCCAAGATGGTAATCTGACAAGGCAGTCCGAGAGAGATTCTGAGATAATCTGAGATGCAAGGGAATGAAAGTAGTCCAAGATGTGTGTCTCGAATCAAATAATTACTATTTATAAGCATCTCGGATTGGGCCAATGGTTCATGGGCCATGCCCATCTCAGAACAGTGGTCCGAGACATATCCGAGATGGGTGGGCCTGATCTGTGTTGTGATGTTTTATCCGAACCACTGGGCCCCATCCGAACCTGTGGGCCAGTTTATTGTTTTAATATTTTACTTTTTCAAGACAGAAAACATCTTTCTCAAAGTCAACGATCCAACCAATCGAGCAACCTTTTTGTTCAAAAAAAATAATTAAACAATAAAATAATAATATCAAAGGGTAATATTAGGAGGAACTGCCACGGGATCAAATCATTCTTGAACTGATTAAGGAACACTTTTTAGCTCGTGCTTTCTTGGACTGGTCCACGTGATTGTTGATATATTTGTCCTCTTAAATCTAACTCTCAACCTTCAACTTTCAACCTCGTGATACACTTAAGGTAGAATTATACTATGACATCCATGTGTCCCATACCAAGACATACCCCCGCGATCATGGTAAGCACAACGGTTCATCGTAGCAGGTGAGTATACCGAGTCCATCCTTTTGTTTTTACAACGCCAGACTTTTTAGTAAACAGGTCAGTACTTTCATACAGTAGAGTCACCAGTAAAGTCTGACAAAGGCTAGGCAAATACCTTTTTCGGTACGAATTTGGCTTCAGAAGCAAACGAAATTTTATTTTTGTGAGATTTTCTTCCGTTTAAGGTTTTGGCCCTTTTTGTAGCTCTTTTAAGATATCTTGACTGTGCCTAGGTCTGCATATAATCTGGATGCAACAGAAGAACAGTCCTAATATCCCGGATGGCTCATCAGTATAAAGACCCGAAACTTCAAATGTTGGCTATCTATAAACGTAGGATTTAAGACCATGAAATCATACGTCATTGGTCTGTTACCCACGCGATGTATAGTATGTTATGTTTATATCACTTGGTATCTCTTTGCTTTTGAGTGTTGATCACCGGTGGATCTACAATGCAATCTGATGGAATCGGCTCTTGAAACCCGGACTGACCAACATAAGCTCAAGTCCGGACTACTACACAAGTAACATATACTCGGGCTAGGTAAACACCTAAGTCCGGACTACTTAACTAACACAAACTCGGATTAGGGAACTACATACCCTAATCCTAACATACATAAACGCGGACAACTATATAAATTCAGATAGGCTTATAAGTTTATTACAAGTTACATTTAAGACCCTTAACTTATGGAAATTCAGCACTTATCACACAAGTGCATTTACATCATGTATCTTTATATAGACATGTGTGTGACTCATGGGATGCATGAGTCTTGCGTATGAGTGTTTACATTATCAAAATATTATCTAACACTCACAATACACTGCCATATTACATATAAACCCCAGACTTAGACGTAGGCATTAGACATACATATACCAACAAGACGTATCTGAACTTAGTCTATAGATATTAACTGTATAATACTGATACTAGGATCGGATTAGCACTGCTATATCATAGTTCATTATTGTGCATGTATTATCATGTGAGTTTCACATCCCCTCATTTACTGTTTTTATACGTTTTAGGGGAAAATCATATTTTATACACGTGTGCACATGAAAACTTTTTTATGCGAATTATCTAAGTAGACACCTAACATTTTAAAATCCCCACATATATACAAGTTCTTATACAATGCCGGTGAATATTGTGGATAGTACTATTTGGCCCAACAAGCCTAAACCGCATTACAATACTTAAACTGCTTTATGCTGAATGCACAGAAACACGGTGGCACATATTCACAACATGCTATGATATGTTAGGCATAGCTACATGGGGTGTTTGTTATTTGTTTGTGTGGTTGGTGTTGGCCACAATGATTGAATACATGTCACGACGTAACTTGTAACTTGGTATAATTACATCGCATGTGCAGCAAACTATTTTCATACTTGTTTTCTAAAAACAAATAAACTTTTGAAACTCATAAACTATTATTGTTGACGTTTTCTTTCAAACATTTTCAGGTAAACAGGAAAGTATGTGATGAATACATGTTGAATGCTGTCAAATTTTGCTTTCGGATATTATGTACATAGACGCATGTTGGCTATAGGAATAAATGGTACGCGGGAACAAATTGTTGTACATACCCATTGTGTGTAACAACGATGTAATATATTAGTGTGTAACAACAACGTAACATATTGTTTAATTAATGCATAATAGAGTATCTTTATAAACATTGCGCTAGTACCAGAGGTGTCTGTTGCATACCCTTATTACTTCTGCTACTAGTCGAGGTGTGACAATTTTTCTTTAACGCCCTCACACGTAATAACTTAAAAACGACGCAGCGGAAAAAGAGCCTTAAAAATTTCCTTACTATCAGACACATTTCTTACATGAAGGCTCAAATACGGAATGTCAAACGTTAACTAAAAGAAATATACAACATTCACATTTAATTAACACTTTAAGGCGTTACATAATTAAAGCTATGTGACCATTCTTTTCCGTACAATCCTTGCTCTCAACTCGATCTATGTCCGCTTCTCTTCGTTTGTGGTAGAAGAAATTTGTGTAGTACATGTGGACATCACATACAACTTAACCATTAGTCGTTAACAACATCATACCACATTATTCTCAGGTAATTTAATATCAAATATCATTCGACAATATAAACTTTGATTCATTCTACTATCCTCTCGTATTTTCTCATTCCGAGTTCGACTTCGATACCTCATGAACCCGATGTTCCTTTACCTGCATTACATTTCAACTTCAAGGCACACCATTAGCAAACGTCAATGCCCAAGCATAATGAAACCATTCCTTCATACATTTATAACATCTCGCATTCATATATGTATACTAATTCTACGTGCATTCATAGCATATTACATCCATACATGCATACAAGTCACATTCACTTATTTGTAAGTTGAGCCTTATCTACAAACATATCAACACAAATCAATGCAATTGCAAACAAACATAACCGACTAACATTCCATTAACATGATGAACATTCCAGTAACACGATGAACATTCCATTAACACGATGAACATTCAGCAACATAATGAACATTCCATTAACACGATGAACATTCAGCAACATAATGAACATTCCATTAACACGATGAACATTCAGCATCATAATTAACATTCCATTAACACGATGAACATTCAGCAACATAATGAACATTCAGCAACATAATGAATATTCCATTAACACGATGAACATTCAGCAACATAATGAACATTCAGCAACATAATGAACATTCCATTAACACGATGAACATTCAGCAACATAATGAACATTCCATTAACACGATGAATATTCAGCAACATAATGAACATTCAGCAACATAATGAACATTCCATTAACACGATGAACATTCAGCAACATAATGAACATTCAGCAACATAATGAGCATTCCATTAACACGATGAACATTCAACAACAGAATGAACGTTCCATTAACACGATGAACATTCAGCAACATAATGAACGTTCCATTAACACGATGAGACTATCATCTTAATTTACATTAAGGATAGAAGAAGTTCATATGAACTTACCTTGGTACTTACCCTTACCCATAAATTCTTACATGGTTCCCTATATACAACATACCAAACTTCATTTATAAATAAGAAGTGATTCCGTAAATCACTTACCTTAAACGTCCGTATTCGTATCTGTTTCCTTGCTTCATTTTGACCCTTGAGCCTTCCATGCTTCCATCCATCTTGACATGATCCCTATACTTTCATGTCATCGCATTCACATTCTTGTTAGTATACATGATTGTATATATTAATGATTATATCAAATTCATATTCCACATTTGACCTTCATTAGTCAATTCTAACAAACATAAGGCATATTCCCACAATCATATGTTTTCAATTCATATAATTCATCACGTCATCACATATAACACATATTGATATAAAACGTACCATATGACTTCCTATAATCTTACAATTATGACAATAAGTCTAACCATGCTTCTTATGCGCAGTTGACTTTCAGAAGTCAACAGTTTATCATATGAACTTTCGACTTAACCTCATACATCCGTGTAATCATAGTAGATTATGCAAATGACATTATATACATTTCCTACTCATGATGAAATATGCATTCAACCACATGATCGCCTAGTTATATACACACACCAAACATATTCAATTTCGTGTATACTAGTAATTCTCATAATTCTACAACTATCCCCATGACCCATGCTTTGAAACCCAACATCATTCCTATTTACTCTTTTCTAGGATTCTCATGCGATCCCCATCTACTTCTTAAATCACAATTAAGACGATCGAACAATCCACACGTGTGCATTACATCGTACAAGCATGTAGTGCAAGCTCTTAAATCATACTTCTACTAAATCTCACATTGACTACATTCTCACATGGAATATATCAAGAGCATATGTCACATGATATTTTACTATCAAATTCATGATTTCCACATTCCACACATATTCATCTTTTACTTACATACAATTTCATCTATTAAGCTCACCTAGACATTTCATCAAACACTTGGTGTGCGTACCACAAATAAAGCACAATGTACAAGTATTTTATGCAGAATCTTACTAGTTCATATCAAGATCATCAAATTCCACTAATCTCACATAACTTTCATTCTAAATCAAATTCATTTAGCAATAATCTATAATATCCACTTTCATATAAATCAAAACTATACTCGATTTAGCACATGCAACATCATCATCTTCATAACATTACTCCCACAAGTGGGTTTTCATTAAAACATCAAAATAATCAGAAATTCTAGCATGATTCATGTTTCATGAGATGATTCTAATTCATCATCATTCTAATTTCACATAAACTCACGGATTAAACGCAACATATTTCATCAATGATCATTAAATTATAATTTACAACTTACCACAAGTTTATTAAGGCTAGATGGTGAAGAATCTTCATTCATGCAAGAGATTAGCTTCCAATCTCACCATCAATTTCTTTAATTTGTAGGGGTTTTGGGGAAGAACCCCCCTTTTTTTTTTCTTCGTAAGTGTGTATATATGTCGACACATATACATACATCCATATTAATATTCAGAATTTTATTAAGTTTCCAACCTTTCACTTTTGGCCCCTCTACTTTTGAACCCTTGGTTGTTTACAACCAACACCATCATCTCATTTATACTAAATCCTTATTTATTTAACTAAGTTAAATAAATTAGTTAGTAAATTTCACACCCCAAATAAGAAAGCATTCTATCAAATTATAAATTCAAGTTTTTGGGGCGTTACAAGTCTACCCCCCTTAAAAGGGGTTTCGTCCCCGAAACCTTGCTCATTTCTGACAGACATTAACCACCTTAACTTTCCGGTTATTATTATTCTTACAATCATCATATAGTTAGAGCGCACTCCTAAAATACATACCTTAGGATTTCTAATTCTTGCATAAAGCTAGTTCCTAGTGAACATCACCACTATAGGTTCATTCATTTAATTCCTTCTAAATGCATAATATAGCAGGAATGCAGTCGTGGTTTGGATAAAAGGTTTTATTCACATACAAACATAACCATATGTTTTGTCCCTACCTTCACAATTTAACCAAAATACTTTCATGTATTTATCGATCGTAGCGAATCGATTACTTCTACTTTTACCCATAAATCATTCTTGTTATGTTATCCTTAACACACATTCTATTTACCTTCATAATCACATAAAAATTAAAATATGGTCATGTCTTTATCATAAATCTAAGTCATAGCATCGCTATCGCAATAAGGCTACTAATTCAAACTCACTTACTCGCACTTAACCCGAGTGTTGAGAATCAATCTATGTTGGCTATCGTTGCTCTTACTGTCCACGCCTTCCGGTTAAACTTCGAATTATTTCATTCATGTCGCGTTATTATTCTCTCTCTCTTCATGCACTACTTATATTACTCAAGTAAATTTTGCAAAAGTTCATCATACGAGATTTCAACTAATACTCCCAAAAATTTCACTCAAGGTCCTAATGACATAAATTTTAGATGGAATTTCTTCTTATGTTGACCGGAAAAAGTCAGAGATTCCATACCATTCCATATTTATACTACCATTCGTTAGTTCATAGATCGTATTCTATCTACCAATTCATACTTATCAATCATGAGTTAAGCATTTTTACTAACCTCAATTTCATTGCATAAATCAATGATCCTTAAACCAGATCGATCGACTTCTTCATGAGTACTCACCGTACCAGGTCTGATTTCATTCATCTGTGTATTAAGCTCCCGCTTGTGAGCATCCTATCAACAACTCTACAACTTTCCTTACGCCAAGAATTTCATCAGCTCTACAACAGCTCTACACACTTAAGGATCATTTCTATAGTCCATTTATAACTTGTTCTTAAGGTTTTATCATAGCTTACATACGGATCCAAACTTTTCATTCTTACCTTTCATTTTTATTGGGTGAATCCGTACTCACCTACGGATTAAACTTTTCATTCATGCTTTTCATTCTTACAAGTTAGATCTGTACTCAATTACGGATTCAAACTTTTCATTCTCATCATTCGTTCTTACATTGTTTGATCCGTACATACTTACGGATTCAAACATTTCATTCTCATCTTTCTTTCTTAGGTTAATCTGATTCCTAAAGAATCATTGAACCCCTTCCATCCCCACACTACCCCTATTTCCCAATTCGACCAGGTATACGCGTGATAATTCTCATGGTCTCACGAGCGTCCTATGCTTCTTGCACACTGGCCAGGCGTGCAATCCACATTTTAGTCTCGTGTTTTCATGAGAATTATCACTTTATATCCAGGGAACCAGTCTTCAGTTCGTGCCACACTCATTTGAATCCTTCTAGGATTACACCCTCGTATTTAGAGGTATACTAAATACCAGTACTTACCAAATTTAAAATTTGTGTACCTGGGGTCCATTTGCCTGCCATATCACATGCCTTCACCTTCATGCTAGTCCGCGACTGCGGAACATCGTCATTGTCCAACAACTAACCTTATAACATTCATCAATGTTAATAACATCACGCATACTTACTTGTATTAAATTTTACCTTTCTGTCTTGATCGAGTCTCGGATTGTACGGGTCACTAGTCACAAGAGCACACGGGTTTGAGTTCAAGTACTTACTTCTTTGTACTTGATTTCGCTCAAACCTAGGCTCTGATACCAACTTTTAACGCCCTCACACGTAATAACTTAAAAACGACGCAGCGGAAAAAGAGCCTTAAAAATTTCCTTACTGTTAGACACATTTCTTACATGAAGGCTCAAATACGGAATGTCAAACGTTAACTAAAAGAAATATACAACATTCACTTTCAATTAACACTTTAAGGCGTTACATAATTAAAGCTATGTGACCGTTCTTTTCCGTACAATCCTTGCTCTCAACTCGATCTATGTCCGCTTCTCTTCGTTTGTGGTAGAAGAAATTTGTGTAGTACATGTGGACATCACATACAACTTAACCATTAGTCGTTAACAACATCATACCACATTATTCTCATGTAATTTAATATTAAATATCATTCGACAATATAAACTTTGATTCATTCTACTATCCTCTCGTATTTTCTCATTCCGAGTTCGACTTCGATACCTCATGAACCCGATGTTCTTTTACCTGCATTACATTTCAACTTCAAGGCACACCATTAGCAAACGTCAATGCCCAAGCATAATGAAACCATTCCGTCATACATTTATAACATCTCGCATTCATATATGTATACTAATTCTACGTGCATTCATAGCATATTACATCCATACATGCATACAAGTCACATTCACTTATTTGTAAGTTGAGGCTTATCTACAAACATATCAACACAAATCAATGCAATTGCAAACAAACATAACCGACTAACATTCCATTATCATGATGAACATTCCAGTAACACGATGAACATTCAGCAACATAATGAACATTCCATTAACACGATGAACATTCAGCATCATAATGAACATTCCATTAATACGATGAACATTCAGTAACATAATGAACATTCTATTAACACGATGAACATTCAGCAACATAATGAACATTCAGCAACATAATGAACATTCAGCAACATAATGAACATTCAGCAACATAATGAACATTCCATTAACACGATGAACATTCAGCAACATAATGAACATTCCATTAACACGATGAACATTCAGCAACATAATGAACATTCAGCAACATAATGAACATTCCATTAACACGATGAACATTCAACAACATAATGAACATTCCATTAACACGATGAACATTCAGCAACATAATGAACGTTCCATTAACACGGTGAGACTATCATCTTAGTTTACATTAAGGATAGACGAAGTTCATATGAACTTACCTTGGTACTTACCCTTACCCGTAAATTCTTACATGGTTCCCTATATACAACATACCAAACTTCATTTATAAATAAGAAGTGATTCCGTAAATCACTTACCTTAAACGTTCGTATTCGTATCTGTTTCCTTGCTTCATTTTGACCCTTGATCCTTCCATGCTTCCATCCATCTTGACATGATCCCTATACTTTCACGTCATCGCATTCACATTCTTGTTAGTATACATGATTGTATATATTAATGATTATATCAAATTCATATTCCACATTTGACCTTAATTAGTCAATTCTAACAAACATAAGGCATATTCCCACAATCATATGTTTTCAATTCATATAATTCATCACGTCATCACATATAACACATATTGATATAAAATGTACCATATGACTTCCTATAATCTTACAATTGTGACAACAAGTCTAACCATGCTTCTTATGCGCAGTTGACTTTCAGAAGTCAACAGTTTATCATATGAACTTTCGACTTAACCTCATACATCCGTGTAATCATAGTAGACTATGCAAATGACATTATATACATTTCCTACTCATGATGAAATATGCATTCAACCACATGATCGCCTAGTTATATACACACACCAAACATATTCAATTTCGTGTATACTAGTAATTCTCATAATTCTACAACTATCCCCATGACCCATGCTTTGAAACCCAACATCATTCCTATTTACTGTTTTCTAGGATTCTCATACGCTCCCCATCTACTTCTTAAATCGCAATTAAGACGATCGAACAATCCACACGTGTTCATTACATCATACAAGCATGTAGTGCTCTTAAATCATACTTCTACTAAATCTCACATTAACTACATTCTCACATGGATTTCATCAAGAGCATATGTCACATGATATTTTACTATCAAATACATGATTTCCACATTCCACACATATTCATCTTTTACTTACATACAATTTCATCTATTAAGCTCACCTAGACATTTCATCAAACACTTGGTGTGCGTACCACAAATAAAGCACAATGTACAAGTATTTTATGCAAAATCTTACTAGTTCATATCAAGATCATCAAATTCCACTAATCTCACATAACTTTCATTCTAAATCAAATTCATTTAGCAATAATCTACAATATCCACTTTCATTTAAATCAAAACTATACTCGATTTAGCACATGCAACATCATCATCTTCATAACATTACTCCCACAAGTGGGTTTTCATTAAAACATCAAAATAATCAGAAATTCTAGCATGATTCATGTTTCATGAGATGATTCTAATTCATCATCATTCTAATTTCACATAAACTCACGGATTAAACACAACCTATTTCATCAATGATCATTAAATTATAATTTACAACTTACCACAAGTTTATTAAGGCTAGATGGTGAAGAATCTTTATTCATGCAAGAGATTAGCTTCCACTCTCACCATCAATTTCTTCAATTTGTAGGGTTTTTTGGGGAAGAACCCCCCTTTTTTTTCATCATAAGTGTGTGTATATGTCGACACATATACATACATCGATATTAATATGCAGAATTTTATTAAGTTTCCAACCTTTCACTTTTGGCTCCTCTACTTTTGAACCCTTGGTTGTTTACAACCAACACCATCATCTCATTTATACTAAATCCTTATTTATTTAACTAAGTTAAATAAATTAGTTAGTACATTTCACACCCCAAATAAGAAAGCATTCTATCAAATTATAAATTCGAGTTTTTGGGGCGTTACATTTTCACCACTCAAATTTACAAAACAATGCACACACAACAAATCAAATTTTAAATCCATGGACAAACAAAATTATGTGTCGGTTCAAGCAACAAAAACCACAAAATCCTGAGGAGTCAGTTAGAACACAAGATGGTGAGGTTCGAACACACGAGGGAGAGGTTTGAACACACAAGGGAGAGGTTCGAACACACGAGGGGTTGGTTAGAGCACTAGAAAGAGCAGTACAAACACACGAGGGGGTGGTCAAGCGGTTCGATGTTTGGTGGTGACGATTATACACCTTTTTTACACAACCATGCCAACCACAATTTTTTTCGCAACAATTCTCACCACAATTTTTTTCGCAACCTAATGCTCCTATTATGGTTGCACCCGGTTGACTCAATTTCTCTCAAGAAGCTATGTCTTCATTCGATCTGTTTGATATGTATAGAAGTCCACGTCAATGTCCTCGCGTGATAATGTGGAACGAACACCTCCGATTTGTGAATACCTTGATGATGTAGATTATGTGCTAGACACGCATTTTGAAGCTAATTTGGAAGACATGCACGTCCAAGATAAGGCTGTGAAGAAGAAGTTGAAGGAAACAAAACAAAATTTAGTAATCGAGTCGATCGTCTAGAATGGTCAAGCGAGGAAGAAGTAGCTTTAGCTAAAGCATATGTTCATTGCACTACAAACATGGAAAAAGAAATCAACAAAAAGGAAAAAGTTTGTGGAAAGTTCTGCTTAAACACTTCAATGAACTCTTGGGCATTTCCAGTCAACTAAATTCAAAATGGACGACTGACTCAAATGAATTGTTTTAACAGGTTTTGGATATAAATGATACAATTTATATTTTTAATCCTATAGGAACGTCTACAAAAAAGTGGTTGCGCCAATATAGATGTTATGATTATGAATAAGGCGTTAGGTGATTTCCAGAAAAGATACAAGACCGGTTTTAAGCACGTTAAGTTGATGCATGGGGGATTGTAAAACAACATGCAAAATGGGGAAGGTCTCGTTGATGAGTAAAGAGCCCGGTTGTAGTTCCAACAAGTAAAGAAAGTCATCGGAATCCAACAACTACTATATGCGTTCATCGACGATGCATTCATATCTAGTAGGCCGGATTTAGACTTGAACAAACAAATCAGACCTACTCGACCAAAGCGGAAAGATAAGAGATTCGTCAAGTCGTCAAGCAAAAGTGTTTTGGACGACAAATTAGAGTCCTATACGTCAAGGAAAGAAGCAGCGCTTAAGGAGTTTGACGTTTGACCGGGACTTTGAGTAGTTTACTCGGCCTCATGATCATCTTCGTGGTCGGCTAAGGAAAATTGCTATACAACGTAACGAAATAGCCGAAACATTTGGTTGGCCGACGGATGAGATAAATGAATGAAGTTTTTTTAATTAAATTATCGTTTTTTTTTTTGTTTGAATTATCTATTATATATATTTTTAATGAAAGTATAATTTAGCTATCTTAATTTGTTGAATTTTTTTATTTAAAAAACAAAAAAAAAAGTTAAAGAGTAGAGTAGTTGAAGGAGTGCCGCTAGGAGTTAGATAATTGTTTTATGCATGATACAAAATATATATTTCTAATACTTGTGTTTTAAAACAACATACAAACAGCCATCACACTTGTATTATATCTGTACTAGGTTATAACCCCGTGTATTACACGGGTTAAGTAAATAAATTTATATACTAAATAATAAAACATTAAATATTTAAAAACTTCATTTATTGCATGGGTTGAATAAATATAATTTTATATATTAAATAATAAAAAGTTATATATAAGAACCATATTGTACGGGTTGAATTAATATAATTTTATATACCAAATAAAAAAATATATCTTTAAAACCACTTGTATTACACGGGTTGAATTAATGTAATATTGTTTACCAAGTAATAAAATAATACATCTTTAAAAAACCTCATTTATTACACGAGTTAAATAAATGTAATTTTATATACCAAATAATAAAAAAGTTAGTAAATGTAATTTTGTATAGTGAGAATAAAAATATTTAATATATTAATACAAAGTTTGGTTTTCGTGATAAATAATTTGTTTTATTTAAAATGTTTTAAATTAACAATTTACAATTTCGGATAGTATTTTATTAGAAAAATAGAAGAATGGTTTTCGAAATTTAAAGTAGGATAAAATTTAATATTAGCTCATTATTCATTTATTTATTTAATTAATATAAGATAAGTTTGGAAGTGAGGCGAGAAAATCATAAAATAAATACCTACAATGAATGACATGTGTCACACATTAATGTTTTATTATATAGTATAGTATAGATAAAAATTTAGATTGATGAAAATAGATTATTTTGTTGTAGCAAAATTTGTTAACGAAGTCTCAATAAATTTAACTCATTATTTAATACTCCGTAAATGTATAAATGATAAATAATATTAGTTAGAGTAAATTACAATTTTGGCCCCTGTGGTTATATCACTTTTAGCCCAAAAAGGAATTTTTTAACATATGAGCCCCCAACGTCTTTTTTTCTAACCCTTTTGGCCCCTAACACTAACCCCATCCATTAAATGTTAGGGGCCAAAAGGGTTAGAAAAAAGACGTTAGGGACCAAAAAGATTGGAAAAAAAGAGTAAAAGTTAGTTTTGGTCTAAAAGAGTAAAAGTGATATAACCACAGGGGCCAAAATCGTAATTTACTCTATTAGTTAAATAAATAATATTATAAATGAGAAGGAGATTATCTATAAGAAATTAAACTAAATAATAATTATCCATAAGAAATTAAATTAAATAATATTTAGTAGGAGGATTATCTATAATAATTAGAAAAGATTAAACTAAAATAACACTTATCTATAAAGCATGGCCTAATATGATGACAAGTGTCCCGAAAATAGTTTCTTTTATTATATAGTATAGATTAATATCACAAACTTAACTTTATCAACATCGTATGACATTTAATACTAAAATTAAGATAACTATGATACTTGTAATGATTCACACGACTAAAGAGGAACGTAAGATTATATGAAACAAAAACGCTTCTTATTTCTTAGATGAACACTTCAAAGAGGAATGTATCTTCCAACTGTAGAGCAAAAATGCTTCTCATATTTATTATATGTTATTGTATACGACACTGTGTACTACTGTAGAGGGATACACAATGATTCTTACGTTATACATGTTTTACAGTTTAGTTACTAAATATGATTGATTTCCGGATCAATTTTGTAGAATATGTATACCACAGGGACTATCCAGGTAACATATCCTACCATCAATCTAATTTAAATGATTACAAGGCTGCATGTTGTGTGATAAAGCCTCTCTCACGCTACATTAGCGCCACATAGGTTTTAGGGCAAGAATGACGGCATCCTTTAACATTGACGGTGTGGAATAAAACCCTTTCTAAACAAAAAGAACCCGGTGCATTAAATTCTTGCCTTTATTGATTTTATTACCGTTGGAATCGATTCCTAGCCGTTGCAAATTGTCCATTTAATGCATTATTACCGTTGCAAACAATACAATATGTTTGTATTTTCTTAATATGTTTGTGTGTTTTTTAAAATTGTAGTATTTTATTCAATATAAGGAATTTTTTTAAGAACCGATTCCACAGTAAAATTTCAGTGATTTTAAGGACTTACCCGGTGGAACCGGCCATAGTACCCCTCCATAACGCCCCCGTAGCGATCAGTGGCGGACTAGCCATTATTTTCTGAGGGTGCGAATGAGGGGTTCAACCAAACTTTCAAGGGGTTCGATCGAGAATTTTACCTATAAAAACACTATTTTTTAAGGGGGGTGTCCGCTCACACTTGCCCTCTGGATCCACCTCTAGCAGCGATGTTTGAGGCTATATGAATTATTCTTTTAAGGAATATGAGCCCCTCAATTTGGAAAATAATAAAAAATAGAGGCATAAACCTATTTAAGGAAATGGACCACCAAAATTGTTGGAAAACGATTGAAAGGCTTGTGTTTGGATAAGGGTCAACATAACCCATATATCCCTAATTCTGTAATCTTACTGACACCTGCTTGCATTTTTGCAAAACAAAGATAAGGGGCCTCCATGTAAATGTTTGGTTTATACATGAGAACTGATTTTTACACAATTAAAAACCAGTTTCTAAAATTTATCTTTGTAGGCAAATACAATGGTTACGCATATTCTAAACCGAACTGGTAACTATAGTAAACTTGCGTGAGTTTAAATCCTTGCAAATGAAAGGTTAGACGGTATATTAGTGTAAAAAATTATTGTTAAAAAAGGTGATAGAAACGACATACCAAATTGGTCGAGTTGGATCGGTCAGCAGAATCACATGATTTTTTATTTCCAAAGTTCAAGTGTTTGAACCAATTCCTTTATTTCTTTAAAATCTTTAGATTATATTAAAATTGTTAAAATAATATTATTTGTCAATTAAATATCCGGTTTCAAATTTTCAACCGTTGAAAACCAAGCAATATAAATCTAAAATCGGCTAATTTGCTACGATTTATATTGTTTGATCAGTTTTCAACGGTTTATGAAACTCTAATAATATGCAAGCAAAGAGACAGATGAAGAAACACATGATAGGTTCCCTACAAGGTACCATGCCTTAAGACAGATGCAAGCAGAGCTTTTTCAACAAAAACAAGCAAGAAAAAAACATTCTTAAAAAATATAAACAAATGTACTATAATATATAGTAATTTCATTGTAGTAAATGGGGATCCCAATTTAGCATCCAACAAGAGTGTTTCACACCAATCATTTGATACAATCTAATCAACAACAGAAACCCAACATGGGTAATGGAAGAAAAGACCACATACCTTGCAAAAACTACACTTTTCTGGGCTTGACATATGAAAGTTTAAAAACAACAAATATCAATTAAAAATTAAAATAAAAAAAAAAAGTTTCAATTTTTTTCTTCTTTTCCATATATATCTTGATGTCACCATCAGTAATGACACCAACTATATCTGCAAATCCAAGTTTCACATCTCATATGAACTCACAATTTAAAAAAGCCTATGTTGAAAACCGAATCGTATAATATGTTCTATAAAACAGGTGCTTCGATTAGCTCTAACGAAATGTACGCGTACTGTGTTCTAAAAACTGATGTACCTTTTCAGCGGGTGTGTATTAACCGAATTCACAAAATCATTCAATCTCCTATGCAGCGATTCCTGAAATGAGATATCAAAGCAAAATGAGATACCAAACGTGTTTATGATGCATCAACAGTTGTACTAGACTTTAAAAAATAGCTTTATTCACTTGTACCCGTCCGTCTACCCAACACCGATTGTTTGTGATCACAGCCGGGTCAAAATAACCAAGGTTCTATAGCATTTTGTTTATATATATATATATATATATATAGAGAGAGAGAGAGAGTGAGAGAGAGAGAGAGAGAAAGAAAAAGTATATCGTACAATATGCCTTAACGTACATTGCGTACGTGATGGCAAAATCGCACGTTATGTTACAAAAAAATGAAAATCGCATGTTTCAAGAATCCTGGAAATCGCATGGGCATAAGGAAAAAAGGGAATCGCATGTTAATAAATAGCCTAAAATCGCATGTACAAGATTTTTGTTGAAATCGCATGTGATAAACGAAAAGGGAAATCGCATGTTATAAACCCAATTCGCATGTTGATAATGCATCGCGTATGCAATGTACGTTAAGGCAGTTTGTACGTTAACCGGCCTCTATATATATATGCAAATCAAACATTAAGATATAAACTTTTTTACATATACATACAACATCAAATAACAGTTTTACAATATATAATTAATTATGGCTAAAATTATAATATTTAATGTAAAAATTAGCAATACCGTAAAAAGTAAAAACCAACTAACTCATTTTCCGGAAAACTCCCTCAACCCAATTTTGGCATATCAAAGTCCAAAACTTCTTTAATTCACACCTCTTTGTGAAATTTTAAAAAAAGTTTACCCCTTAAGCGGGTAATTCTTAACTTGTTTTTTATCTATATAAAATACTATGCATTTTTATTTAAAGCGGTTACAACTCATGAAGCGGTGTTCCACATTCACGTCAGTAGGTTATCTACAGTCTCCACATAGGTACTTATCGTGTCAGAAAGCGACATATTTAAAAAAAAATTCAAGTGCGTGGATTTTAAGCCTGCCAAAATTGGGTTGAGGGATTTTTTCATGCAAAATGAGAAAGTATGTTGGCTTTTTTTACGGTATAATTCTCTTTAAAACTGATGAATATATACGTAATAATAGGACTATCTATGTTAAGAAAATACAACCAGCTTAAATAGTTTTCAATGACCCAAACCAGACACAAACCCGAACTTCAATGACTCAGTGGGACAAAAAATGATAAGTTGTCCATTTGAGACGAATGAAAAGGTACATTGGTATTCTACGTAGAAAAACCGAATAAAGAAACATTCTAGATGCAAATTAATACTGTCATAATTTTGCAGAAATGGTAAGCTTAATAACATTTGACAAAAGCACTTGCATTTATTGGTCTGGTGTTACAATTTTATGGTCCATACTCTATTCGTGTTTCTTCCATTAACTCTTGTCTACATATAGATGGCTGTATAGAGTAAATAATATACTATGAATGAATCAAGAAAAAAATATTTAAAATGAAAAATGATCAGTATCCTATTAGTATATAACTTATATTTCCATCAGTAGATTCAAATATTGGTATGCATACGGGCATCAACACATTCGTATAACATCTAACATAAAATAGGAAAAATTACCGAAAAGCATACCTCTATTTGATCTATTTGCGACGCTATAACCGACATAACCAACTGAGTTTTTGGGTATACCATCAGAAGCTCCACTTCCAAGATTATAACCAAATAAATCAGATACTTCCAGATCAGGAGACGATGCCCGCCAAGTAGAGTCCGCATAAAACGAATCACCACCACCACTGCCAGCAGCAGCAGTACTACCACCACCACCACCACCACCAAACATGTTATCACCATCGTCAATCACACCGTACGAATAGGCAGGATCAACGCTACTCCCATTGTTCCTCCTATACCCAATAGCACTCTCTTCATTGCCATAGTTAAGATTACCACCAATGAAACCAGCATTACCGCCACCTTGACCCGCATTGCCCCAAATCGCTCCAAGCCCGTCAGAACCATTTCCAGCAGCCAAAAAGTTGTTCAAATTCGACGAATTCGCATTAAAACTTTGGCTCCCGTTTCCCCACATGTTATTATTACTCGAGTTCAAAACTAACGCATTTCCACCACCACCATTACTGCTACCATTACCGCCACCCATGCCATACCCGATTGGATCAGCATACCTATTTGAAGTCACACCATACATCGGGTTGATTGCACGCCCATATCCAAGATTAGAGCCAAAACTTCCGTTTCCGCCATAGTTTAAACCGAAAATCGAATCGGAATTTAATCCCAAATTATAACTAGATGGACTAAACGGTGGATAACCGGTTCTACCAGCAGAAACCGGGCTAAATCTACCGTCCATTCGTGCACTATAACCGGGACTATTATACCCCTGACCTAAACCATAGTTAAGGAAACTATTAGCTCTACTTAAACCGTAATTAAATCCACTTATCTGACTCCTGTTAGGACCGGGGGATGATTCTTTCGGAACCGCGCGTTTGACTTCCACCATTTTACCATTTAGTTCATGAAAAGTTTTCTGCAACGCTTTATCAACGGATTCCTCTGATTCATAAGTGATGAATCCGAATCCTCGAGGCCTTTGTGTGTTGTGATCGTACATAACCACAACATCAGTTATCATCCCAAATTGTTCGAAATAGGTTTTAAAATCGTTTTCGGTGACGGAGGATGCTAAACCTCCGACAAAGATCTTTTTTGTGCGAGTGGGACCCGGTGAGCCTTGCACGCTACCACTGGTACGGTTAAGGATCTGCTGATCGTCCCTTGGAACAGCCTTCTTTGCTTCTACCTGAAGATCAAAATACGAGCCAATGTTTCGGTCAGTTTCATCTGATCAGCTGTACATTTTGAAAGTGATTAGGTGATGTAAAGATTGAAAACATAGTAGTGAAAGGCACAAAAAACGACGCAAATTCAGGCGGAATTCTGCAAAAGAACTGATATGAACGGGTCTGAAAAAGCTAAAACTGGTCTGAAACATCTATAATTGGCCTGCAACCAGCATAAAACGGCTAAAAATGGTGTGTTTGTATTGTGCTACTCTGCGCCTTAAGCGCGCCTAGCACCTTCGACTACTATGATCGAGAATCAGATAATCAATTGCAATGCAATAGTTTTAGTAGATTAACAAAAATATAATTCATCAAATTTAAACTTTATATGATGATATTATAACAACAAAGTATGATTAAGCATATAACAACTTACACTTCTACCATCTATCATATGTTTTTCCTTCACAACTTTTTCAGCAACAGCAGGGTCAGAAAACACAACAAACCCAAACCCACGAGCACGGCCCGTGGTTCGATCCTTCATTATAACCGCTTCAATCACTTCACCAAACGTTTGAAAATACTCCTTCAAGCGTTCTTCATTGGTGTCCCATGAAATCCCACCAATGAACAGCTTCCCACTCTCCATTTCCATCCTGAAAAAATCAAAAGTCCAACAAATTCAACCAAAATTCAAACACAAACCCTACACACAGATCTCATCAAAACCATACACAAAAAAAAATCAAATTAAAAAAAAAAAAAAAAACACAGGTCAGATTCAGTCAGTCCTTTTATCAAACACCTTGCCTACATAACGCCTACACAACAATCCCAAATTCAACAACCAATAATTACCAGAAATTCAAACGGATTGCTTGTAACTGCAAACACAAGTAACAAAAGGGTACTCTTAGATTCAATCAAAAAGCATCGGATCTCCAATTCTCCTACAAAAGATTACAAAGCATAAATTGACAACGAAATATCAAGAATCAACAACCCATGATTGTCAGAGTCATAATTTTACCAAAAAGATTGGAAATCTAAGATCTGATTGGAGAACCCAATTGAGTGATGATGAATACTAAGCTATATAAGGGGTGTTAGATGGTGAGAAAAATAGAAGATTGATGTGTAATAACAATGGCGATTGAGATTGCAGAGAAAGAAAGGGTGTTTAGCTGTCTCGTGTAAAGAAAATGTATGAAGCCGAAGACTAGGGGATGGAACGAGGAAACCAAGGGTGACTACTGCAATGTTTTAAATTAACATGATTTTCTAACAATTTCTACATCATGTGAATATTCGAATGTTTTTTTTTTAATTTATTTTATTATATTACAATTCGTATATTACATTGGTTAAATAAAGAAAATATTAAATAGGCTTTTAGCAATATTTTTTATAATTTTTAAGATAAATATAACACAACCTGCATTTTGAAAGATTTAAATCTCATAACCTTTGGTTGTTAGATAGTTTCCGTAACATGCCATGCTTTCTTTACTAAGGCTATGGGGTGTGGGGGTCATGGATTGGAACATTATTTCCATATAGGATCATTAATTAAATGGTATACCATCCCTTTCCTTGATTGATGATGGTTCCCATGGATTAAACCACGATTACCGCGACCCTCCCATTTGATAATTTTAAGACAAAAATAAATTAAAAGAATAAAGAGGATAGTGGTTTGGGTCATGACCATACCCTTAGGGTAGTGGTTTTGAATGGTGGATTAAAGATAAATGACATGATGCCTATGTGGAGGGTCATGACCACATCCTATAGCCTAACAGGCATTCATACATTACGTGACGGGATAACACCTTTATTTTACATTGTAGTTGATTGATTTTGAAAATCTAAACATAGAGAAAACACATTTAATAACGATATATTTGTAAATATTGAAAAGATATGTTATTGTAAAAACTAGGTTAAAAAATGAAAAAATAAATAAAATTAGAATTATATTGTAAATAGCATTGTAAAAAATGTAAGTTAAGAATAATGAATAAAAGAAATTTACAATTAAATTAATATAAAATTAAGTTATAAATAAAAAATAAAATTTATGTAATTAATTACGGATTAATAATGAGAAAAATATTTAACGTTTTCATAAATGCAAATCAATATAAATCTGATAAAAAAAATTGTAAATGTCGAGTTATGCATGCATCAAAATTTCTACCAAATGCAATGATATCGCTCTTAAATATCTTAAAATTAAATAGAAATTAGTTTAGATTATTGTTGTTTTTTTTATTAAAGTGTTTATTTATTAAACTTTTTTTTTTTTTTTATCATCGTTTTTTTTTTATTCATAACGAAAATGCACTTTATATCAATATCGCAGGTAAGCGAGCAACAAGCTGCGCCGCTACCCCTTTCTGGATAGCAAACCCTAGCCTATTAAAGACAAACCCCTGCCCCCCTGTTGATGAGCCACTGCTGTGGACAACCTGTTGGACCCTAGTCAGCAAACGAATAGCTTCTGGAGCTAGGGATCCAAAGGTGTCGAAGGCGAAGGGGACAAAAGCATGTTGGTTATCAGCACATGCTTTAGCGTGTTTATCCACCTTTTTAGATTCTGCTTTCTTTACCGCTTGTCCTGCTACAAACCCGTTTTCCCTTAAACCAGCTAAGGGGGAGACTCCTGTGAGATCTACACAAGCATGTTTCCCTCCCGCCCAGCCAAAGACGAGCAGGTCCGCTGGTCTCAATGTAGATCTCCCTTCCATGGGGTCTGTAAGGAAATTCACAGGGGCCTCCTTCTTGGCAGAAATCCCCGCTCTCCTCAAGATGTCCCCCAAAACATCTCTCACCCAGTCATGCCGGTATTTGAAACCAGGGAGCTCCTTGCAATGAACATCATGCTCCCCGTATTTATCCATGCAGGCTTTACGGCAGATTGGGCAGGTTTCGTCTTCTAGATACATAGGGATCATCAGCCGGTATTTAACTTTTAAAATTAAGAAATAGAACTTAACAAAGGTGAAGTAAGATTAGCGAGAAAAAAATTATGTTCACTGAAATTATAACATGTAACGCAATAGGTTAGTTATTATTAGGTGTAGATTATTATTTATTTTGGATTATAATTTTTTATGAGGTTTTCTTCATCCTTGTTGAATATTATATTCCGATTTTTAGAGTTAATACATGATTTTAAAAAGAAATTATAAAAGGGTACTAGTGGACCGGTTCTTATAATGGCCTTAAAAGTTAATGATTAATTAATAGTGATTCTATTACCATACCCTTTAAATCTTCTTCCTATATTATTTTCACTCTATCTCTATATATCGAAGATAAAGGGAAGGGTTAATGAAACATAAAAATGAAATTGGGTTTGTGTGCGAGAACATTTCTATACTAGTCATTTTCCTATACTTTAATAATTATTTATATACAATTTTATGTTTTTTCTTTTTTGAATGGCAACGAACAACGTGACAACCATCGTGACACCGGGTGTTGTGGTCAAGGTCGACTACTCGACCGCCGCCAGCTCCTTGGCTCTCCCAAGATGCGCGGAAACCCGACATTCACCTGCCCGAAGGCACGACAGTGGAATAATCGGTAAAACCTCACCTCTCATCCAAGCGGAACCGGCGTCACCCGTATTCGCTCTTCACCAGGATGCCGCAGAAAATAATGAGGAGAGTGGGAATCGAACCAGAGTTACAAAAAACACTAAGTCTTTCCCCAACCACTCCACTACTACCTCATTGGCAAACAATTTTATGTATTAGTAATGAGATCAGTGAATCTCGTGTGTATTTACTTTTGTAGATACTATATATTTTTATTATATATATATATATATATATATATATAGGGTTGGGCTAGACAAAAAACCCTATCTTTCTTAGAAAACTCTGGAAACTCAAAGCTCCCGACATTTTTTTTTTAAAAAATAACACATGTAATATACATGTTTTTAAGACTTTTGGGCCAAAAAAATCAAAAAAGCGCCGAGTACTTTTTTTTTTAAAAAAAATAAACAAGTTCCAAAAACTTCGTTAACTAACATGTGTTAGACAACAAATGCTGAAAGTTGCTGAAATTTGTTTTTTTTTTTTTTAAAAAAACCCTTCGGCGCTTTTTTGATTTTTTTGGCCCAAAACTCTTAAAAACATGTATATTACATGTGTTATTTTTTTCAAAAAAAAAATGTCGGGAGCTTTGAGTTTCCCGGGTTTTTTTACCTAAAGAGGGTTTTCTACCTAGCCTTATCCTATATATATATATATATAAAGTATATCGTATAATATGCCTTAACATACATTGCGTATGCGACGGCAAATTCGCATGTTATAAACCCGTTAAAGAAATATCACTCGTTATAAAAACGAAAGGTCGCACGTAAAAAAACACAATTCGCATGTACAAAGGAAAAGCCAATTCGCATGTTTGTAGTGGGGACCCAATTCACATGTTAATATGAATCTACAAATTCGCATGGTGGTATTTGGGAACAAAATTCACGTGTTATATAACACGTATTTCGCATGTTGATAACGCATCGCGTACGCAATGTACGTTAAGCCATTTTGTACGTTAACCGCCTATATATATATATATATATAGGGTCGGGATTTAGAGAAAACGGTAAAAAGTGTGAGAACGGTGAGAACGCTTATAGATCGTCAGATCAAAACAATCTATGGACTAGATTGGTGCGGTGGCGTTTTCATAAATAACATCAATTTTATTACGTGGACGCGCTTCATTAAGGGTAAAAGGGTCTTTTGACTTCTCCACACAAAACGCCATCTTATGAAAATAAAACGCCAAACAAAAATCACACACCATTCTAACTAAAAACGCCATTAGATATAAAACGTCAAACTTAATTATAATAAAATCTCGCCTAAAAAAACCGCCAAAAAATCCTATATATACATCTCAGACCTTCAATTAAAAACATACCCAAAACCCCAAACGTCATATTTAATATATACCATTCGTCTTAGAAACGCCAAAAAAATCCTATATATCCTCAACGCCAAAACATACAAAAACATTATTGAGGTTTGTTGTCAATAAAGTTTAGCTGTATGGAGTGGACAACATTGTCAGTTATCTTTCTTAACAGAGGATTAACAATGTTGTCCATCTTATACAGCAAAACATTATTGATTTTAGCATGATCAAATTTTAAGGCTGAATGTGTTTTTATTTGGTGGCGTTCTTTTTATCGGTAAAACGCCAAAATTAAAAAATCAAACATCGTTCATTGGAAAATTCAAGATTGTTGGCTGAAGGGTCTAAACTCAATAACATTTTGCTGCATGAGATGGACAAATCTCCAAGAAAAAAATGCTGATGTCAGACTTTGTGCTTACAAACAGCCACAAAAAACTACTTGAAAAACAAAAAACAAAATGAATCATACGAAAGTCGAACCAGCCAGTTAAGATGATTCAAAAAAGAAGAAAGAGACCGGTGACAGTGAAGATTTGGAAGATCAGTTGTTTATATATTCTTTTTTTTTAATTTTCTTTTTCATTTGATTGTTATATAATAAAACGCATATATAATAAAAACGCTAGACAGCCAAAATGTTTGTTAAAACGCTATCATGCCGTAAAACGCCCCCAAAAAACTCCCAAACTATAATAAAATTACTTTGGAAAAGTATGATAAAAAAACCCAAAAAAAAAAAAAATCAAACTTGAAAATGTAACTAGAAACAGTAACTACAAAATAGTAAAAATGAAGAGACGGAAAATTTATTATATTAGAATCTAAAACGCAAAACTTGAAAGACGACACGTGTTACAGACTTCAGAGAAAAAAACTTATCAAAAACAATAATTACAAACAGTAACCGAAACGACGAATACTTTATTATAATAATGCACCGCCTAACCTACGCCGCCAAAAGAAATCCTATAAAGTAATAACTCTCAGCAACTTCCAATTAATCAAACCAAAAAAACAAATGCCAAATACTATACCACTCACTGTAAAACGCCAAAAAATTAAAAAAAATCAAAGATGGCTAATATGCTATCTTGGATATTCAGCATTGTTCTTCGTGAAGTTTCACTGAATGGATTGTTAGCTGAGAGGAGTAACTCAGAAAGATTTTGCTACATGAGATGGACAAATCTTCAAGAAAAAGAAACTGATGACAATCGAATGACATTTTGTGTTCTTTGTTCTTAAATAAGGCTTGGATGAGGAAAAGAGATCAATGACACTGAAGAGTTGGATGATTATAAAGATGAAGATCAAGATGAAGAAAAAGCGAAAAACACACCTACACGTCATAGATCTATCTACCTAAACATACACAAAAAGCCACTTCAACAAACGAGCAGGCAAAATAATCAAACCGATGAGTTTGTTAAGTTTTACATAAAACGTCATATATTTGGTGACAGTTCTTGTACTATTAAAGAAAAGAGAGGCTGATGACAGTGAAAATTGTGAAGAGAGATCTGATTATGATTTTTAATTTATTTTCTTCGCTTCTATTTTTTTTCCCTGTGGTTGTAATATAATCTTAAAATTGTAAAACGCCAAGATACCACAAATGACAAAATGTATATAAAAATAACAGAACAATGGGTCATCTTGTTTAAAACGCCTTGAAAAAAAGTCATTCAGATAGATTTCCTGACCCCCTGGGGTTCCAATGGCATACGATTTGAAAAACGTCGTAAACGCCTAAATGTTAATACAATGAAACCATTAAACGCCATTAATTATTGAATTTGGTTAACGCCAAAAATCTTAAACCCAAAAAAATAAAACAATATTGGGAAAAGCGGAACTGGAAAAGCAGAAGATAAAAGGACAAAAAAGCCCCTCCGCCCTTCTCTATGTCGCGTGACACGTGTTGGGCCAGGATGCGTTCTCACACTTTTAAGCGTTTTCTCCTGATCCCGTTTCTATATATATATATAACCTTGTTTTACAATAACTCCACCATATATATGGTGGAGTTATTGTAAAAAAAAGGTTTGGTTTGTGAGAAGTGTAAGAGATATTTTAAAAGCCTTAGATATTGTAGTTAATAGTTAAGATTAAAAAGGGCTTAAAATGTAAGTTATGGTTTACTTTTTTTAATAATTTGGCTACATTAGGGGTAATAGTTGTTTTGGTCAAAAATTACCGAAGCAATTTAGTGATCAAATTAGTTAAGTGAGGTAGGGTGCTAAAATTACGTGTAAAAAATATGTTAACCAGGTTAGTTATAAAAACAGTTCCAGGATACGGCTCAAGATATAGAGCTGTATCTGTGATCAAACAATGAGCAGAAAAGTAAAGGTTGACACGAGATATACGAGGAAAGCCCTTGATCAATCTAGATCGCCGGCACAAAACCTCGGGAGCTGACAATCGCAGCTGCCTTGTTCTTCTATTGCTTTAAATATCAGGATACAGTGCAGGATGTAGAGCGAATCAACTAGGTGTTACCATGTGATTTGAATACAAGTGTTTATGTGTAGTGTTTGCAGAGAGCTAGAGAGAAAGTGTTTGAAAATGTGAAAGTTGCGTGCCTTAATCTGATCCGCCCCCATCTATTTATAGTAAAACAAATATAACAAACTATCCTAAATAACCAGGATCCAACGAATATTCCTCACTCGAACGTTGTAGACCTAGTCTTTCGGGTTCAACGTCTCTCCCATAACAAACACACCCGAGTCTTGACTAGATGAAGTCCATCTAATAGTTAGCAAACCCCAGCCTTCAACCTGCACGTGGTTAATTCAGTCAACCTCAGGATATCGCCCAGGATGTTAGCAATATCCCTGTCCAGTATCCTGGTCACAAATAAACAATTAAAAGCAGGATATTGATCAAGATATGTATGCTCAGAAAATGACCCATAACAATTGTCCCCAAATATATCTGTTGGTATACCAATCCAACGGATATATTTTAAAAGTTTCATCTCATCAATTAAGGCAATCAATATGATGAGACCCTT
Organism: Helianthus tuberosus; assembly: GCA_030545235.1. Classification (NCBI taxonomy): domain Eukaryota; kingdom Viridiplantae; phylum Streptophyta; class Magnoliopsida; order Asterales; family Asteraceae; genus Helianthus; species Helianthus tuberosus. The sequence continues at coordinate 91,736,555 of CM060356.1, read as the reverse complement.
GAAATGACAATGTGCAACTTCCAAGGCGCTATTTACTCTTTACCCCCTACATTTAGCCTATATTAACTGAGGGTTGTCTCATTATGATTATCTTTATCTTCAACCGAATATCAGGTACTTTTCTCTCTCTCTTTTCTATTTTCCTTGTTTACATCTTTTGTTCTCCGATTGTGATCCTTCATGGCGACCCGTACTAGATCGCAAATGGCAGATTCTGTTTCCCCCTTCCATAAACAAAATTTGCTTCAGAAACCCTCAAAAGAGGTGTGTTCTTTCGATAATTCCGATATCGCGGCCCTACGAGCTTCCGGTGCCTTTCCCGCCGGGACAATCTTCCGTCCATTCGACCGAGAGGTCCGATCGGATTTTTGTTCCGACGAATGGGTCTGCTTTTTTGCATACCCTTTCTCCATAGGACTTCAATACCCGTTTTCACCTTTTATTTCTCGTTTCTTCGAGCTTACTGGCCTTAGCTTTGCCCAAATCATGCCCATGGTTTGGCGCAGATTAGTCACCTTGGAAGGAATTAAGGCTCGCCACATGCCCGACCTATGCATCGAGGATTTGCCGATGGCTTATCGTTTAAGATCTCATGGTTCCAGCCGATTCCTTATATTCTCTATTTCCAAAAATCCTCTCATCCTCAAAGCTACCAAGAACGAGGATAAGTGGACAAGAAAATTCTTCTTTGTGAAAAGAGACTCCATTGATAAGGGTTTTGACCTTCCTAAAAGATGGTTGACTTCTGGCAGGACTTAGGGTTTTTGGAATATCCCCAATCATATCCCGAAACACCATCCTGAACCAATATCCTGATATGTTTATTTCCTTTCTTGCAGCAAACTTCAAAGAATTAGCCCCCCCCTAGCGCTGAATCGGAAGGAAGAATACAAGAAATCTACAAGCTTCCAGAAGGTGAAAGAACCTTTAACCTGCTACTCATAAGCTCAAGTCAAAGATCAAGTTCCAACATGTCTGGTAAGCATATTTTCAGGAATTATCTTTATATATTAAATCGATTATTACTATTTCTATTGTTCAGAGGTATAACAAGTCTAAAACATCTTCCCTTGTGCAGTGCCAGTTATTAACCTCGAAGGCTTCCAACTCGACGAGTTGGATAGCTACTCTAGCCTCGCACCTGCCAAGCAAGAATCCAATCCAAAGTTATCCGTCACACCGAAGCCTACCAGCTCGAAGACCACCACTGCTCCCAAAGCTCCTCCGGCATCCCGTACCCGGGCCTCTAGTTCCTGAAAGAGAAAAGAAGTTGAACCTCCAGCTACACTTCACGTGTTCCCATTTGAAAACCACGGGTTTACGGAATCCAGCAAATTTATGACCGACTTCCTTAACCAGGTTAGTATCCTGACCTGTATCCTGCACCATATGCTAAATAGAAATGTTCATTTAGAATAATGCCTGTTTCTTTACCTTGCAGGGCCTTGAACGCCTGGTATTCCTTTATGAGGACGCATGTGGTTTAAACGTCATGCTAGAAAGCAAACTAAAGAAGGCTGAAGCTACCATCACGGATCAAGCAGCAATCGCCACCGCCAAATCTGAACACTATGAAGCTAAGTATAAGGCCATGGCCCAAGATCACCAAGCTGCCATCCAAAAGATCACCCAAGAGGCTCAAGCTAAGTCTGACGCGGTCCAGGTCCAGCATGAACAAGATATGGCTTCATACCGGGAGAGCCTTAAGAATTCAGTCATCATCTCCCTCCTCCAGGCCAGACTGAAAATGGCTTACGAGGCTAGGGCTTTGGGCGTCAAGTGCCCCTCATGGAACATCAAAGCCTGGGAGATGAAATTGAAAGATCTTGGTGGCAATTCCGTGGAGCCCCCTTCAAAACCTGTCGCAGAGGAGCCCACCAAAGTAACCGAGAAGGTGGATGATGCTGGTGCTTCAAAGGATGCCGGTGGTGATTCTGGAGAAAATGCTGATGGAGAGGATGCTGCTGATGATGCTGAGAAGAATGTTGGAAAGGATACTGGTGGAGATGTCACGATGAAGGAGGGAGCTGACCCTTAAATGCAGCGACGTGGGCGATGATGGATATATGTGCTGAGGCCGGAGCCCACTTTTTTTAAAAATTTCATGGTTATGGTCTGTAAAACAATTTACATTTCCTGTCTTTGAACAATTTATATTTCCTGCACTTAGAACAATATGATGACCAAAGGTGGATGGGTCCTAGGTTTTAGGATGAAGCCCTTGGTCATCGGTTAGTATAATCTATTTTGAATATCGTAACGGTTGAAGGTGAACAGGTTTCGTTTTGAGATAAAACCTTCAACCGTCATGTAGGTATGGTAAAAACTAAACGTGCTTTTGGCGGATGGGCCATGGTTTGAGGTGAAACCAAAAGCACAACTTTTGACTTGTTAATAATATAACTATCTCTTGACTTATTTGTTATCGCCTTTTAGATTTTTGCCATGCGTTACTTAGTGTAATTTTTAGCTTCGCAAAATTTTGTACTATTATCTTTTGAAAATATCCTGATCAACATACTCTGTGATATAGTATGAAAACTTTCATTAAATATAATTTCTAAAAATTCAATCACCTTTAGAAAAAATTAAAAGATAGTCCATTTTAAAACCTGTTATGACGATACTTGCTTGATTAAAGTTTCAAACTAGTACCAGTTTCATATATCTTAATCAAATATCCTGAAAAGTATTTTGAAAATATATTTTGGGAATATATCCCGAGAATTTATCCTAATCAGGATGTTTAACCTTTTATAAAACATAGTACTGTCAAAAACTTACACAACGTTTACAAAGGAAAGATCATACCAGGAATAGGGTATAACCCTATTCTCAAACTTCAATCCCCTTGCAACTCTTCCAATGAAGATGTCCCATGTCTGAGACACTCGGTGTATTAGGTCCGAGCCTTATCCTTTGAGTTTTACACCATTGCCTTAGTAGGAATGTCCCACGTATACAACGTCTTCAAATACTTAGAAATCTTCTGGATATCAGTTCCCATTGTATAGACAATTTTTCATGTTACAGGGGTAAAACCCAAGAATGTACTGGAGATAAATCCCTTGTATTCTGGGGGAAATCCTAAATTTTCGTGCGCTACAGGCGGGAGTGTATAAACTCCAAGACTTAGAAAGGTGAAAACGTTTAAACCTTAGAGAGTATGAAAATACCCTTTCGTGAGAGAGGGTGATCAATCCTCATATACCTTTAGGATTCAGGATATAGCCAATAGTAACGAAATTGTCAGCCACTTTTACATGGACTGGTCCCGCCACCTTGAACTATTCCCGAATAACTTGCGCTCCAGACGGGGTGTTTAAACCCAATTCGGAAGAAAGGTGAATACCTTTAAACCTGTGAAGGGATTAGGATCCCTTATACGTGAGAGAGGGGGCAGTCCTCTAATCTTCCGAAGTATCCTGAGTGAGCATCCTGGAGCTATATCCCGGAGCATATACTGCAAAACATCCTTAAACTAAGGTGGGTGTTAGCTTGGCTAACACCCCTCCGATGCTTAAGTTAGTATTGGGTTTCAAAGAACAAATCAAATCAAACATATTTAAAAGAGATAGAATTCTTACCATCCTGAGTTAGAAATTAAATTCTAAACTCACTTGAAATAAAGCTTAAGGTGTATAGCATTCCAAGATCTCGGCAGCATATCCCCCTCCATATTATTGAGTCGGTATGCACCTTTTCCTGATTCTGATTCAATATCATATGGTCCTTCCCATTTCGGAGCCAGCTTTCCATCAGTAGGATTAGTAGTATTCTGAAAAGCTTTTCTTAACACCCAATCTCCAACTTTGAACCTTCTAATCCTTATATTCTTGTTGTATGTTCTGGATATCCTTTGTCGATATGCCGCCATTCTTAGCCGTGCTGCATCTCTTGTCTCATCAATAGTATCTAGCTCCTGGCATAGGACTTTAGGATTCTGCTCAGGATTCCAGAGGTTGGATCTTGCTGTGGGTATCACCATTTCTGTCGGGATCACTGCTTCTGCTCCAAATACTAAGGAAAACTGGGTTTGACCAGTTGCATTTTTTACCGTCGTTCTATCAGCCCACAAAACAAAGGGTAATTATTCTGCCCATCTCCCTTTCTTGGACCCTAATCTTTTCTTCAAGTTGTTGACAATTATCTTGTTTGAGGATTCAGCTTGTCCATTTGCTTGAGGATGTACAGGAGTAGACGTAATCATTTTGATTCCCCAACTCTTGCAAAAGTCAGTAGTCCTCTTACTTATAAACTGAGAACCATTGTCACAGATTATCTCGGCTGGTACTCCGAATCTGGTCAGGATATTTCTCTTTATAAAGGATACCACTTCTTGATCCCTGACTTAGACAAATGCCTCGGCTTCAACCCATTTGGAGAAATAATCTGTCATTGCCAACATAAAAACCTTCCCTCCTGGAGCCTTTGGAAGCTTTCCCACTATATCCATACCCCACTTCATAAATGGCCAAGGGGAAACAATAGGATATAATGGTTCAGCAGGCTGATGCAGTATGTTACTATGTCTTTGACATGCATCACATCTTCGAACATATTCTGTGGCATCTTTCCTCATTGTCGGCCAATAATATCCTGTCCTTAATACTTTTGAGGATAATGATCTGCCCCCAGTATGGTTACCACAATCCCCTTCATGTATATCTTGTAGTACTTCTTTTGCTTCAGGATCCTCCAAGCACCTCAAATACGGTCCTGCAAGAGATTTCTTGTATAAAACATTGTTTATAATAGTGAACCGTGATACCTTCATCCTAAATGCCTTAGGATTTTCATTTCCGGGGATGTGTCCTTCCTTGAGATATCTTATGATTGGAGCCATCCAGGATTTAGGATCCTCTTTAGGATACCCTGCTCTAGGATCCTGAATACCCACTACTTCTTTATCCTGAGGATTCGTTGCAGGATACAAGATATGTAATATTGGTATTTGGGTTCCTTCCGGTATCCTGATTGATGATCCCATATTTGCTAATGCATCTGCTTCAGCATTATCTTCCCTTGGTACCTGTTCAAGTGTAAAAACATCGAAATATCCTGCTAATTTTTTGAGAATATCGAGGTATTCGATTAATTTCTCACCCTTAACTGCATAGGATCCATTAAAATGGTTAGTGATTAACAAGGAGTCAACATACACTTGCAAATTCTTGATACTCATATTCCTAGCCAACTCTAATCCTGCAATTAAAGCCTCATACTCTGCTTCATTATTAGTAGCAGGAAATTCACATCTAATAGCCTGGGGTAATATGTCCCCCTGTGGCGATTTTAGTAGTATACCTAATCCTACTCCTCTTACATTAGATGCACCATCAGTATATAACGTCCAGGATCCTGAGGATTCTCCTAACTGTTTGACTTCTAGGTCTACCTCATCCTGAATGTCACTACTGAAATCAGCCACAAAGTCAGCTAAAGCTTGAGACTTTATGGCATTTCTAGGTTCATATACTAAATCATAAGCACTTAACTTTACTGGCCACTTAGCCATCATGCCTGACATTTCTGGTTTCCTAAGCACATTTTTGACAGGATAATTTGTTTTAACATGAATTCTATGTGTCTCAAAGTAATGTCTAAGCTTCATTGATGCCATAACTAATGCTAGTATCAATTTTTCTAAATGAGAATATCTAGTTTCAGCATCTAACAAACTTTTACTAACATAATAAACAGGATACTGCTGACCTTCCTGATCCTTTATAAGAACAATACTTACAGCATTCCCTGATACAGCGAGGTATAGGGATAGTGGTTCACCATTCTCAGGCTTCATCAATAGAGGTGCAGTTGAGAGATATCGCTTCAAATCCTGCAAGGTTGCTTCATGCTTTGCTCCCCATTCGAACTTCTTGTTCTTTTTGAGGATATCATAAAATTCCTTGCACTTTTCCGAGGATCTTGAAATAAATCTGTTCAATGCTGCTACTCGGCCTGTTAGTCGTTGAACATCCTTCATATTTGAAGGTGATTTGACATCCAGGATGGCTTTAATCTGCTCCAGGCTTGCCTCTATTCCTCTTTTAGTCACCATATATCCTAAAAACTTTCCTGCCCCCACTCCGAAATGGCACTTAGCAGGATTTAGCTTCATGTTGTATTGATCCAGGATATCAAATGCTCCCTTGATATCCTGGAGGTGATCCTCAGCCTTTCTAGATTTTACTACCATATCGTCAATATATACCTCCATGGTGTCCCCCAGCTTATCTTTGAACATCATATTCACTAATCTCTGGTATGTTGCACCTGCATTTTTCAAACCGAAAGGCATAGCAGTATAGCAATAAATACCTGTTGGTATCATGAAAGCAGTATCCTCCTGGTCCGAAGGCTCCATTTGAATCTGCTGAAATCCTGAGGATGCGTCCATGAACGTTAACATCTCATGCCCAGCAGCAGCATCCACCATTGCATCGATATGAGGAAGGGGGAACAGATCTTTAGGACAAGCCTTATTCAAGTCTGTGTAATCTACACAGACTCTCCATTTCCCATTTTTCTTCTGCACTATGACCACATTTGCCAACCATCTTGGAAACTTGACTTCTCTGATCATTTTGGACTTTAACAATCTTTCAACTTCCTCTTGGATGATTATATTTCGCTCAGGAGCAAACTTCCTTCTTTTTTGCTGAACAGGCTTGAATGACCTGTCAATTCCAAGCTTGTGAGTAATAATGTCTTTGGATATACCTATCATATCCTCATGCTTCCATGCAAACGTTGACATCCTGCATTTCAAAAAGTTAGTTAATTGTTCTTCAATATCCTGAGGGATATTGGTTCCTACGAGCACCGAGATATCAGGATTATCCTGATCCAGGATAACTTTCTTCATATCCTGCTCTGAAGCCTCCACAATATCCCGGGCCCGCATCTTTAATTGCTATGCTGGATTTGGCTTGGTTGAGGATTTCATTGAGGATGAGTAGCATTCCTTCGCCTCCTGCTGATCACTATCAACCTTGACAACCCCCCAAGGGGTAGGGATCTTGATGCACTGATGATAAGTCGACGGTACAGCCTTCATATCATGGATCCATGGCCTGCCTAGTATGATGTTATAGCAGAACAGGGAGTCCATCACACAGAAACGTTGTATCGAGTTGACCCCTTCAACATATACTGGTAACTTTATCTCTCCTACAGTATTTCTAGCTTCTCCACTGAAACCAACGAGCACAGTGGACTTCGAAGTAATGTCCATCGGAGATACATTCATTCTTTTCAATGTTTCCAGCTGAATTATATTGACAGAACTACCGTTGTCCACCAATATCCTGCGTACGAAATGGTTAGCCACATATAATGTTATTACCAAAGCATCATGGTGAGGATCCTGAATAGTATCCCTGTCATCACTATCGAAAGTGATCACTTTATCAGTTGTGAGGGTAGTCATCCTGACTGGTTTGTCTCCCCTTTCACTCTTAACTTCCTTTGCATGTCTCTTGGCCACCGAATACGAAGTCCCACAAATGTCGGATCCTCCTGAAATAAAGTTAATTATCTTGGCATCTGCTGGGGGTGATGCTGCTCGTTCAGGATCCTTCTCGGGATCCTGCCCTTTATTCTTCTTTCTTCCCAGCAAGTCCTTCAGATATCCTTTGCTTAACAGGTAACTTATTTCTTTCCTTAAAGCAATGCAATCTTCGGTCATATGTCCGAAGTCTTCATGGAAGGCACACCATTTGGATTTATCCTTCCAATCAGCTTTCTGCTGATTCTTTCGAGGCCACCTAGCTTTGTCCCCTAAACCCTACATAGCATACATTAACTCAAGTATATTGACAGAAAAGCAGTATTCAGATAAGTCAGGATATTCTTCAGGATCCTCGTCTTCAACAGCATTCACTTTCTTGTTATCATTTCTGCCATATGGCTTGGAGCGATATGGCTTATACGAGGATTCTGATTTCCTGTTGGTTGATTCGTAGGTTGAGGTAGAATTCATCCTCTCTTGCATCTTCTTGTCATCTTCCAAACGGATATATCTCAAAGCCCTGTTACGAGCTTCGTCGAGATTCCTGCAGGGATTCATTACAAGATCCTGATAAAACTGAGAATCCTTTTGTAACCCCATCTTAAAAGCTTGCACAGCTGTTGCAACATCAAGATGTGGGATATCCAAGGATTCTCGACTGAACTTGTTCACATAATCCCTCAAGGATTCCTGAGATCCTTGAGTTATCCTGTAAAGGTCACTGGTTAGTTTCTCAAAACTCCGACTACAAGAAAATTGACTGTTAAATAAATTAACCAAATGAGCAAACGAAGTAATTGAGTGAGGAGGGACGGTTAACAACCATTTTAAGGTTGATCCTGTCAAGGTAGAACCGAATCCCTTGCATAAGCATGCTTCCTTGAGATCTGGAGGGATAGGATTGATTTCCATCCGTTCCATATACTGGGCAATATGTTCTTCAGGATCCGTAGTCCCGTCATACAGTTTCATGTTGGGAGTCTGAAATCTTTTTGGGATTTCAGCATCACAGATAGGATACGCAAAGCGGGATATCCTCTGGCTGTCTTGGGATACTTCCGGAATTGGCTGGACCACTCCAGGTACACTGGATATCATGTCCTTCAATTTCTGGAGCTCCCTGGTAAATGTTGACGTCATACCTGCTTCTTGCAAAGACCCATTGTTGTTAGTAGCAAGAATATTATTATTTGACACATTACCGGTCTGAGGGTTTTGGCCATATCCTGAAGCATATCCTGAACTCCTCACAGTCGACATCCTGACCGAGGAGGGTATCTCAGTGGTATGATTCTGAGAATGGCTTGGGACGATATTCCCCCTGTTATCCTCAGTGTAAACTGCGGAACTGAAGTTCAAAGCCCTGGGCTGTATAGGAGTGACAGTTTCTTCAGCAGGTCTACTCGAGCTAGCTTTTAAGAGTTGTATTTCTCTTAAAAACATTTGGTTAGTTTCCTGTTGCTGCCTCATTTGTTCCTGCACACTTCCAAATAAAGTTAGAATTTCATCATTAGAGGCTAAAACGGGAGCAGATCCCTGAACACTCCGAGTAGGGATAACATCCTGAGGTTGTGAAGAAATTGGCATCCTTGAAGGAGGTGGTGGAAGCACCGAACCGACAGCAGCAGAAGTCGTAGCGGACATAGTGGAGGAGCGCATGTTTGATCTCGAAGCCATTGAAAATAAGTTAGAAAAAAGTTTTGACAAAAGAAAACCGAATAATGATTTTACTAAAGTTTTTAGCAAAAATAACACCACTTGCCCCACGGTGGGCGCCAAATTGTTTTGGTCAAAAATTACCGAAGCAATTTAGTGATCAAATTAGTTAAGTGAGGTAGGGTGCTAAAATTACGTGTAAAAAATATGTTAACCAAGTTAGTTATAAAAACAGTTCTAAGATACGGCTCAAGATATAGAGCTGTATCTGTGATCAAACAATGAGCAGAAAAGTAAAGGTTGACACACGATATACGAGGAAAGCCCTTGATCAATCTAGATCGCCGGTACAAAACCTCGGGAGCTGACAATCGCAACTGCCTTGTTCTTCTATTGCTTTAAATATCAGGATACAGTGCAGGATGTAGAGCGAATCAACTAGGTGTTACCATGTGATTTGAATACAAGTATTTGTGTGTAGTGTTTGCAGAGAGCTAGAGAGAAAGTGTTTGAAAATGTGAAAGTTGCGTGCCTTAATCTGATCCGCCCCCATCTATTTATAGTAAAACAAATATAACAAACTATCCTAAATAACCGGGATCCAGCGAATATTCCTCACTCGAACGTTGTAGACCTAGTCTTTCGGGTTCAACGTCTCTCCCATAACAAACACGCCCGAGTCTTGAGGAGATGAAGTCCATCTGACCGTTAGCAAACCCCAGCCTTCAACCTGCACGTGGTTAATTCAGTCAACCTCAGGATATCGCCCAGGATGTTAGCAATATCCCCGGCCAGTATCCTGGTCACAAATAAACAATTAAAAGCAGGATATTGATCAAGATATGTACGCTCAGAAAATGACCCATAACAATAGTGTCTTTTTGTTTAAATAAAGAAAGTGACATCAACCTCCATGCACATGTAAGTTCCTCCGTTTTTTTAAAACGTCAATAACTTTTTATACGTAACTTTTTAAAAAAATCACACCATAATAACGAGCGTTTTTATCTTTAATATGAGTACCATATTTCTATATTTATATAGAGAAAAAAAATACATTTCAATTGGATGTGTTTAGTCCATTATGTTTTGTACATATTCATACAATGGTGTTTTAATTGTATTGTGATTCAAGGTGTGATGATTTAAACATCTGGAAACATTGTATTGTGATTCAATATGGAGTGTTTTAACATCTGAAATCTGAAAACGTTGTATTATGATTCAAGTCATGATGTTTTAACATCTGAAATAACAATACAAGCATCCCCAGATGGTGTTAAAACACCATGAGTTGATTAGCAATACAATCATTCTTGATGTTTAAACACCATGACTGTATTACAATTCAAGTCATGATTTTGGAATCTGTATAGTGTTTTATACATGTAAAATAACAAAAAAAACATTGCAGATGTTAAAACACCTTGATCAGTTATTGATACGTAAAAAAGAATTATCTCCTAAAATAACTCCTAAAGCGGTTACAATCTATTTTATAATTAAATTGGTTTTTAAAGTTAATTACCTTATTACCCTTAATCTATAAAATTAAATAATGTCACGTGTCGTTATCACACTCAAAAACTTCACCTTTCTTACAGGAACCTAAACCCCCTCTATATATATATATATATGTGTGTGTGTGTGTGTGTGTGTGTGTATGTATGTATTTGTGTAAAAATACATTTTTTTGATGTGGCATTGTGCATCGCATTATGTTAAATTATTATTATTGGAAAAAAAAGTATGATGAAAGAGTACAAGTAGATGTGATTCTTAGTCACGTATCTTATACCTAACGAGTGAATATAAGAGGGTACAAAGATTTTTTTTTTGTCATTTATTCTAAATGGTAAAAAAATCTAAATGAAAATTCTGATATTTTTTTTGATGTAAATACCTTGTTTTTATACATTTTAGGAAAACTATGGATCATAGAGTTAAATGCCTGGTTAGTCCCTGTGGTTTGTAAATATTGCAGACTTGCTTTCAATGATTTAATAATTACACACTTGGTTCCAGTGGTTGTAATTTTTGCACTCGTGTGGTCCTTATCACTAACCTAGGTTAGATTTATCAGTTAAGTATATGTAGAATGTATCTTTTACCCATAACATTAAAAAAAAAAATATATATATATATATATAACACACGGGTCCACCTTCTTCCTTTTTCAAAACCTGGAACCTAACTTTACTAAAAAAAGTCATCTCTTCCACCACCATCACCTACCCACCACCACCAACAACAACACCGAAAACCACCACCATTACCGCCGTTGTTCAAACACCGACACACCACCATGAACCACCATCAATCTCCCCAGCAACCAACCATCGTACACCCCTAACCTCTCCCTTCGACCTGCAACGAACCACCATACACCTCTAAACCACCACCAACCACATCCCTCCGACCTGCAACCAACCACCGTACACCCCTACCCCAATCATCATCGAATCATCCAACCACCATACACCCCTAACCACCACCTACTCATTCCCTCCGACCTCCACCGTACACCCATAACCTCTCCCTCCGACCTGAAACCTCCCCCCGCAGATCTACCGTGTACGAAGAGAGAGAGAGACCTGTTGGTGGTTTGGTATTGGTTACGGAGTTTTCCGGTAAATTCGTTTCACTAGCGCCGATGCCTTCATTGTTGATTTAGACGTCGGAGTGATTCAGACACGTAGAGAGAGAGACCTGGGTTGGGCAGAGAGACAGAGAGAGAGAGAGAAAGTGTGGTGCTTGTAGTGGTGGTAGTGGGTGTTCGGTGGTGGAGGTATGGTGGTAGTAGGTGTTTAGTGGTAGTGGTGATTGTTTACGAATGACTCATTTTGTAGATTTATGGTTTTAGTAATAGCCTCCTGGTCTAAGTCCTGGGTTCCTAATTAAACACACATTGCAATTAGTGTATTAACCCAATTTAAACTCTAACGATAATCACGAGATCAAAACCTCAACGTAGTTAACAAAGTATAGCCTTATCCAGGCAGCACTTTGACATCCGTTGATTTGGTTTCAGATCGATCCGACAGGGTATCGTACTAGTGATTAGGGTTAGCATGCTGATTACGGAGCAGAGTTTCGGGGTTTAAGGGCTCCGGGTAACAGAACAAATTTTCGGGAGAGAAGGAGTATCGATTTATGATCGAACTGGTGCAACTGAACTTCTCCCAGACTGGCCTTTATATAGCCCAGGTTGGCTTCTCCCGTGAGTCGCGGGAAAAGTCAGTGTTTCTTCCGCGTATCGCCGGCAGGGTTGGCCAGATCTAAACCTGCCACGTGTCCATCATAGGTTTGACACATGGCGCGACGTCGTGACACATGTCCCTGGCCGCCTTTCTCGTCCAATCACACGTTTTTCTCGATTTGTGTGCTGGTTCTTATCGCGTATGCTTGGGTCTTGATCCTAAATAGTCTGGTTTTTAATTGTGAGTCTAATAAGGGTACTTTTGTGCGGATTGGTTCATTAACCGTCAAGTTTTCTTAACCGCTAAGTTGGGTATACAAGTATCGTAGCGTGCACTTCTGGTTTTGATTACGGGTTGTCGTCGGGAATATTTTTGAGGGTTGTTACATCCTCCCCACCTTGTTTTAAATCTCGTCCTCGAGATTTAAGCTATGATGTCATTTTAGAGTTATGTCACACGTTGGTCAATACTAATAGTATTAAGGTAAATGACACTGTATTTTTATCAAGACATGTTCAACTTTTGTGAATATAAGTTTTACAATAAATAGAACTCAATGGTTCAACTGAATTATTTCCATAAATCGATGTCAAACAAACGAGGTGTAATAATATAATCACCAGGGTGACTAAGTTTACATGGGTCAAACCAAAGGAGAGATTTATGATCAATAGATGTCTAAATCAAATGTTTACAATTTGTGAATGATTTTTAGAAATAATATAATTCACTGTCAAAGGAAAACTTACTTTGGTCGTCAAATAAGGAAGACTTATAATCAACAAGCTCAAATGAAATATAAGCACTAAAATGATTTTTCAACTATCGAACCATGACATGAGGAAAAATCAGTGTGTTGACATTATTGAATTGCAAGGATACACCGAAATACAAAAGAGTTTAGTGTATCATTATCTTAATACATAATTACATTAAGACTACTTTCAATGATGAATCAAACGAAAGACATACATAGTTTTGAATGATTTGTATGATTTTGATTAACCCAAGCTACAAGTTTATACTGATGTCGCAAGGTGTCGTAATGATTGGAATAGTTCAATAATTACGGTGACCGAACAAGTTCATCGTGTTCATAATCAATTGAAAGGTTCAATGAAGTAAATTTTGATATTCATTTCAGATAAATCTTATACGATTTTCAATTGATGATGAAAAAACATATGAATATCATAGAATTTTCGATCAATGATGAAAGAACCGTTAGAGGTACACCGGAATATAACATAAATTTGTGTACTCTTATCTTAACACGTAATTGTATTAAGACTGTTTTAAGATAATGAAGCAACAGAAAAATGAATAAATAAATAAATAAATATGTACATCAGGTGTGCAAACAAGATTAACTCAAGCTTCAAGTTAGTGAAAATGCCACTACAAGGTGTCGTAACAGAATAAATGATTTAATGAAGGTGAAAATCAAACAAGTCTATTATGGTTCTGAACAGATGAAGTATTTGACAAAAAGCATTATTTATAAACCTTAATTTGTACTAGGTTCAAATAATACTTTAACATAGATGTTACATATCAGCGATTACGTCTGAAATCATTGTTGCCTCCTGTGTAGTAAGTACGAATGCTCGCGCGTTCTTCTTAGCTCCGTCTGCTGCTTTTGCCTTGTTGTCGGGTGCCTTCATCAGTTTTCGGCAATATGGACGGATATGGCATGTTTCTCTGCAGTTGAAAAAAAACTGGGTTTTTCCTCTTGCATTCTTTCTCCTTATGGCTAGGTGTTTTGCTAAGGTTACAGTAGGGTTTTCTCTTAAAATAGCATCTTCCTGAATGCTTCTTATTACAGTTTCTACAGGTAGGTTGTGCAAATGATTGTCCAATTCCTTTCGTCTTATAGGAATTATCAGAGCGGACTTCTTGGGTAATATTCCAGGCTAACTCTTTCTTCTTGTCCTTTTCTTTTGTGCAGATTAGTCCATATGTCAGGGTATTAGCTAGTTCAACTGTCTCTTCAATAGTCTGCGGTCTAGCTGCCTTGACCTTGTCTCGGATTTCACTGACTAAACCCCAGATATAATGAGAAATCAATATCGGTTCTAGCGAAGCCAAGGCTAGTACTAGGGTTGGAAATTCTAGACACGTACACGAATACATGACACGAATCTACACGAAGTTAACATGTATCGTGTATAGCCTTAACAAGTAACATGCTAAACTGGTAAAGATGAAAATACCTATTAATTTTCGTGTCTAAACAGGTAAAATACATGTTTACCTATTTAGTACCTGTTAATACATGTTAACAATTTTAATACAATAAAAAATATAATTTTGTGGGACAATGTGATTTGAAATCCTAATCTTATTACTTTTCTCTCTAGTTTCCCTAGCCCTTCCGACCCGTTCCCATTCCAATTGATATATTAAAAAAAACCTTAATTCTTCCCTTCTCCAGCCCCACTCCCAGCGACACCACCCCAACCACCGGCCTATTGAGAAGCAAAACCATGTGAACTTGCGTTTATGCATGATTTAAGCCTATTGTGAACTTTTGGCAACTTTTGATTTACTAAACAGGTTCCTAGATATGTAATTATTGAAACATTCGTAAACAGTTATTAATAGGTAATTATCGTGTATACCTGTTAAAAAATATTTCGTGTTCGTGTATGGAAAACTGGACACGAAACCTTATCGTGTCGTGTTCGTGTATGGGATTTCGTGTATCGTGTATTATCGTGTATACACGATATGCTAGCCCTAGCTGGTACTGCTTGCATATTCAAAGAATTTGGTAGTAAATTCGCGACAATTTACACCAATCATCTTATGGTTTAGGAACTTATTAGCTATCTGCTCTTTTTCATGAGGAGGACAAAATTTTCTTTCAGTCATTTCCTTAAATTCATTCCATTCCATGGCATAAACCATGTCACTTTCTTTTGACTAAAGAATAGTATTCCACCATTCTAATATTTCATCTTTGAAAAGATTAGAAGCGTACATTACCTTATCCTCTTAAGCACACTTGCTAATTTTTGGAACAGCTTCAGTCTTTTCTAACCAGAGGAATGCTGCAATGGCTCCTTCATTACCAGAGAATTCAATCGGCTTACAGGACAAGAAATCTTTTGTAAGAACAACCATAGGTTATGGCCTTCTTTCGTTTGGGAAATGGAGCTTTGACAAGAATATCATTGTCTCCATGGACACTATGGCTAGGTTTAGTGTGATGAGTACGCTTACTTCCTATCGCAGTATTATTGTTTACAAACATAGGATTTTTAATAGCTTCAACAATTAAGGGTATAGCATCAGCTAGTCCTTGAGCTACTATATTTTATACAACACTTATATCCAAAAGATTTCCATTATTAGCGTGAATTTCTTGATTATGTGATACTTCATTCGACATCTGAATTGCAAACATTTTCAGGTACTAAAATCAAAGAATAATTAAAACAAAACAAATACTCAAAGCATTTTTATCAAAATCATCGAACATTACGATGTTTACTCTTTTTATATATATTGCGTCTGTAATATATACATACCATATTTATACATATCAGTATATTTTAGTTTAGTTATGCGTTGGGAAAATACATATATATTATATTATATAAGACTGGGTCATCTTCAGAAGTGGAATTCCCGCTTGTCATACTTCTAGACGAGGTTTTCTCCTAATGAGCGGATTTGGTTTCCTGCGGTCATCAGTTTCTCTCCATATTGCCTCAGTTCAGCTACATTTTCTGGGCTCATGGTTGGATAGGCATTTGGTATATAAGGTGGAAATTATGGTAATTGGGGATAGAGTTCCTGCATTAGGTTTTGTAATTGCCAATCGTTCGTCCACCACTGCTCCATGGGATCTGGTATGGGTGCAGGGGTCCTCGGGATTTCTTCTGGATTAAACACCGGTATGGATTGGGGATTAATTGGTATATGTTCAGGATAAAAGGTATTAGTTCTATTAGTTGGTTTGGGTTAAGAGGTAACATTGGTTCGGGATTTGTAGGTAGGTTTAACTTTATTTTGTCATCTATATGTTGAAATATGTCGCAATTTGCTAATCGATTGTCGAGCTTTTCCCACAAGGTTTTGGTTACTGGGAATTTGGGCTGAACCTTCAACTAGGGTTATGGTAGCTACTTGTTTCTTCTTCTTCTTCTTCTTCTTCTTCTTCTTCCTATTTTCTCTTTTTCCTTTATTGATTTATCCTCTTTTCTTAAGGGGGTTGTAGTTCAATCGGTTAGGCTTGAAAAATTATAGGTTCGTTTTTATCTATCTCATATCCAGATTGAGTTCCAGATGGTCCTTCATTCATCTCCAGGTCAGAATTATTTTGGAACACCTCGATTACTTTTTCATCACGCATACTGTGGACTCAAAATATCTTTAAAACAATATTTTAAAAAAATCACACACATAAATATATATATATATATAGAAACGGGATCAGGAGAAAACGCTCAAAAGTGTGAGAACAGTGAGAACGCATCCTGTCCCAACACGTGTCCCGTGGCATAGAGAATGGCGAAGGGGCTTTTTTGTCTTTTCATTCTTCTTTTATTTTCCCATCGCGGTGTAATATTTTCTGGCGTCTAAGTATTTTTGGCGTTAATTGTATTTATTAAACTTTTTGGCGTTGAATTAATTGTTTTTGTGTCACATATATAATTTTTTGGCGTTATAGCGTTTTTTGGTTAATTTTTTTGGCGTTTGTGGCATTTTGTATAATTATTCACTACGAGTCATTAATATTTGCATAAGGTTACAATAAGACAAATTTTTTTGGCGTTCAGTGAATTTTTTGGCGTTTTAATACCCTTTACAAGGTGCTTTGCCAGCAGCTGTTCTCCCAGTTTTCATACTACTAGCGTTTTGGTGTTTGTAGTTTTTAGCATTTTATATAATAATGTATTTTATTTATAGAGAATTAGATAACAAAACAACATATAACTTGATATCAAAACAATATAAAATGAAAACAAAAATAATAAAAAATGGTAATCTAATTTTTCTTCCGAATCTTCACTGTCATCAGCCTCTTCCTTCTTGAATTTGTTTTTGGCGTTTTGAACCTTTTTTGAATACTTTAGCTAGATGCCAACTTTCCTACATAAACCCCGTTTTTTTTTTCAGAAGGAGCTGCTAAGTGGTATTCTGTGTTTTGGTGTGATATTCTTGTTTGGTGGCATGTCATTAAAGATCAACTCTTGCTTGATGCTATTTGTAATAATGGAGTCTAAAATAGCATTTTACACTTGTGTTGATTCCTTTATTCCATGCCTATAATCATCAAGAACAAAGCTCAAATGTGGCATATCACTGTCATCAGTCTCTTTTTCTTGAATATTTGTCCATCTCATTCAGCAAAATATTATTGAGTTAACCCTCTCAGAAGAAGGATCCATTTCAGTGAAAGCTTTGCCATCTGTGGCGTTTTAAAGTGAGTGGTTTCTAGAGGATATGGCATTTGTATTTTCTGGGTGTGATTAATTTCATTGTGTATAGACCCCTCTCTTATAGGAGTTTTTTGGCGCGTAGTTTAGGCGGGACTTTTTATTGTAATAAATGATAGTAATAAAGTAACTGTCTTCAGTTACTGTTTTTTGTATTTACTGTGTTGATCAGCTTTTATCAGTTTTATAGGTTATTGACGTCCCATCTTCTAAGTTTGGCGTTTTTTAAATGGCGTTATGCAGACCAAGATGACAAAATACAATAACGGAGTAAATAAAATATTAAGCAGGAAAAATATTTTTTTGTTATTTTTGGCGTTTTGTAAGGAATAATCATTTTTAGTATTTTTTTGGCGTTTTGCTAATTAAGGGAGAAACATATCATTTAGTTATCTTAAAAAAACAAAAAGAAGATTACACAGAAGAAAAAAATAGAGGAAAAAATTAAAAGCCTTCGTCAGAATGTACTTTATCCGAATAGTATCCATCACTTGCGTCATCTTCTTCCTCCTCGAAGTCTTCATCTGGATCTTCATCCATGTCATCACCTTCACCTTCATCAGCTTCTTGTTCCTGAAGATTATGAAGCCTCCACCTGAACATATCTTGCATTAACTCCAATTTTGAGTCTATTTCTCTGTTGGTGCAAGTGGCGTTATGCAATTCTTCCATGAAACCCAGACGCTGCTTTATCATGATGTTCTCAAGCCAGTACACTTCCTGCTCTCCGCTGTCGTATGTAACCGTCACCATGTCTGTTTCATCATCAAAACGCCATGATGTCATGACAGGGTCTGGCTTCACATCTGCTTTGATTGTTCCAAATTTGCTAGTTAATGCTTTCATAAGCATATGCGTTTCATGGCATTCGTTGTCTATAGCGATGCCAATTGATAAGATTCGCCTCTGTATCTCTTCTTCCATTTTCAGAATTGCCCAGATCGTCTTAACATACACCCTCTTTCTGTTGTCAAAAAGGAGGACGTATCGCCTGATTCCCAGAGTGTATCTCCACGAAACGAGTGTTGCCATTTTTGGCGTTTTGGTTAAGTTTGCGTTTTTGATTAAGGAAGTTTTTTTTTGCAGAAAATGGATAGATTGAAGTGATTATGGAAGCTATGTTTTACCTTTGTTTATATAATGATGTTTTTGGCACGTAATTTAGGAGGGAATTTCTTCTAATAAATGTTAATAACTGAAATTCAGTTACTGTGTTGTTTCATCTTCCTGTAATATCCAACGCATTTTATTACTAATTTTTTGGCGTATTGTTTTTAATGGCGTTTTATATTTTTTGTATGACGTTTTATCATTTGATGGCATTTTGAATATGAGCGGTAAAAGACCCTTTAACCCTTAATGAAGCACGTCCCACATAATAAAATTGATGATATTTACGAAAACGCCACCGCACAATCTAGTCCATGGATTGTTTTGATCGGACGATCCATAAGCGTTCTCACCGTTCTCACACTTTTGAGCGTTTTCCCTAAATTCCGACCTTATGTAGGATCGTGTTCTGTCCTATTTGAGACGTTCAGAAGACTTCGTATCCAAATCTAGAGGCGGAAACTAAAGATTTGGTGCAATTTCAGTCACATACACTATAAACTGCTGTTGTATTGATCACTGTTACTATTACAGACTCGGACAGCACTTCGGCAGCACTTCGTGGCTCACCGGAAGAAAACACACTCACCTCTCTCTGATTTCGCTCTGATGTACATATATATAGATGTCTGATTTCGCTTATATGTCCATGACATATAAGCGAAACCCATTGACACATGAGCGAAACCTTACATAAGACTGACACATAAGCGAAACCTATTTAAACCATATAAGCGAAACCCTGAATAACACACTTTCTAGGGTTTTGTGCCATGACTAAACTATCTCACTTCTAGACTCGATACAAAACGTAATCAACAGACGTAATGCACCAACAAACTCCCCCTCGAATGTTGATGGAGTTGCAGTGTCGAGTCTCTGATCTACTATCTTTATCAGTCTTCAATCTTCATTTTGAAGTATTTCACACTGTAAGAATCCATTATCTCTATCTTCACTTCTCTTCTCTTTTCAGGCTCCCCCTCTCATTCAGCTGGGATCGAAACCTGACTCATCTCATTCTTCAAATTCATTCTAACATCCTTAGGATCGTAAGCTGGCTCTTGACTCAGGTTTTGAAACCTGGCTAACCTGCACATGCTCTACCCAAAAATAAATTTTCTGATGATAACTTGAACATAATTAGACATCACTCGAAAATATCACAAAAATGATCTAACATTTATAGTCTCTGATAAACCACTTGCAGAAATATCATATTCATTTTCAAAACAACACACTCTCCCAAACCATCTGTTCATCATGTTTAGCACTTGGAATTTTGAAAATCAGCTTTTCAATATCAGTTGTCGAAAATCTTTTTGACTTTTTCAAAATTTATGCTAAAACACACTAAAATCTTTTTGGATTTTTTAATGAAATGAAATGCAGTAAAGAAATATTTACAGACAATATTTTTGTGAGTTTGTGCAAGAGGATCATATCAGTTTTTGAGACATATCACCAACACCGTTAAGCTTCATTTCATTTTAAGTTCTAAACGATTCACTTAGATTGTCAGTATGTTTGTCCACTTAAATTTTCACACAAAGTTCAACTGATCCGAGATACGATATTAATGTTTTAAGCACTTGAACTTATCCGTGTGTCCCACTACTTGAATATACTCCCGTATCCAGATCCCAATATTCAGTCTTACAGGTGAGTATACCACAGATGATATCTGTCAGGGGAATAAATTATGCAACCGTGATAGCTCAGGTCAGAACTTCCGTTCAGCAGAGAGCCTAGTTGACTTTTAGGTGTGTCCCCTTTAGAGGATCTTTTGAATTACAACAGCCATGATTAGCATTTTTCAATGTTTCATCATTTTTTAGCTGAGGGTGGTGCTATATTTCAAGCAAGCAGAAAGTATTCTCCGGGGACTAGGCCATTGCTTCCGCAAAATCAGAAGTCCCGGGATAATACCCCAGATATCACTGAGTATAAAGACCTAGTATCTCAGAATAAGGGACCTTTCAAACAAGATTTCAGGGGTTACCTATATATCCAAGTTTGTGTTAACCCACAGAACAAGCAAGTTTGAAATTTAGGTTTATATCTCGTCACAATCTACTAAATGAGCAAAAACCTACTGGCACATCATCAGTAAGACCGTTTATCACTTTTTATCTTACCAATTCTTTAGCATGTTGTGATCATCCACTGATGTACTATCATTTCCTCTTATATGCAACAAAACTCATTTTTCATTTTATCATGTTTTTGACTTTTTCAAAATTTTCAAATGTTTTTGGATTTTCTAAAAATTTCTTACTTGTAGGATCGTGTTCTGTCCTATTTGAGACGTTCAGAAGACTTCGTATCCAAATCTAGAGGCAGAAACTAAAGATTTGGTGCAATTTCAGTCACATACACTATAAACTGCTATTGTATTGATCACTGTTACTATTACAGACTCGGACAGCACTTCGGCAGCACTTCGTGGCTCACCGGAAGAAAACACACTCACCTCTCTCTGATTTCGCTCTGATGTACATATATATAGATGTCTGATTTCGCTTATATGTCCATGACATATAAGCGAAACCCATTGACACATGAGCGAAACCTTACATAAGACTGACACATAAGCGAAACCTATTTAAACCATATAAGCGAAACCCTGAATAACACACTTTCTAGGGTTTTGTGCCATGACTAAACTATCTCACTTCTAGACTCGATACAAAACGTAATCAACAGACGTAATGCACCAACAAACTCCCCCTCGAATGTTGATGGAGTTGCAGTGTCGAGTCTCTGATCTACTATCTTTATCAGTCTTCAATCTTCATTTTGAAGTATTTCACACTGTAAGAATCCATTATCTCTATCTTCTCTTCTCTTCTCTTTTCAGGCTCCCCCTCTCATTCAGCTGGGATCGAAACCTGACTCATCTCATTCTTCAAATTCATTCTAACATCCTTAGGATCGTAAGCTGGCTCTTGACTCAGGTTTTGAAACCTGGCTAACCTGCACATGCTCTACCCAAAAATAAATTTTCTGATGATAACTTGAACATAATTAGACATCACTCGAAAATATCACAAAAATGATCTAACATTTATAGTCTCTGATAAACCACTTGCAGAAATATCATATTCATTTTCAAAACAACACACTCTCCCAAACCATCTGTTCATCATGTTTAGCACTTGGAATTTTGAAAATCAGCTTTTCAATATCAGTTGTCGAAAATCTTTTTGACTTTTTCAAAATTTATGCTAAAACACACTAAAATCTTTTTGGATTTTTTAATGAAATGAAATGCAGTAAAGAAATATTTACAGACAATATTTTTGTGAGTTTGTGCAAGAGGATCATATCAGTTTTTGAGACATATCACCAACACCGTTAAGCTTCATTTCATTTTAAGTTCTAAACGATTCACTTAGATTGTCAGTATGTTTGTCCACTTAAATTTTCACACAAAGTTCAACTGATCCGAGATACGATATTAATGTTTTAAGCACTTGAACTTATCCGTGTGTCCCACTACTTGAATATACTCCCGTATCCAGATCCCAATATTCAGTCTTACAGGTGAGTATACCACAGATGATATCTGTCAGGGGAATAAATTATGCAACCGTGATAGCTCAGGTCAGAACTTCCGTTCAGCAGAGAGCCTAGTTGACTTTTAGGTGTGTCCCCTTTAGAGGATCTTTTGAATTACAACAGCCATGATTAGCATTTTTCAATGTTTCATCATTTTTTAGCTGAGGGTGGTGCTATATTTCAAGCAAGCAGAAAGTATTCTCCGGGGACTAGGCCATTGCTTCCGCAAAATCAGAAGTCCCGGGATAATACCCCAGATATCACTGAGTATAAAGACCTAGTATCTCAGAATAAGGGACCTTTCAAACACGATTTCAGGGGTTACCTATATATCCAAGTTTGTGTTAACCCACAGAACAAGCAAGTTTGAAATTTAGGTTTATATCTCGTCACAATCTACTAAATGAGCAAAAACCTACTGGCACATCATCAGTAAGACCGTTTATCACTTTTTATCTTACCAATTCTTTAGCATGTTGTGATCATCCACTGATGTACTATCATTTCCTCTTATATGCAACAAAACTCATTTTTCATTTTATCATGTTTTTGACTTTTTCAAATTTTTCAAATGTTTTTGGATTTTCTAAAAATTTCTTACTCCCCCTAAAATGCAAACACATTTTAGGAAATTTGAAAACAAACTGTACAATAAAGTTGACAACTAATATCGAATCACCTCAATTCGCCATTCACTTGGCATAAACAATCAGAACTCCCCCTCAAACTATTTTCCCATTTAGATTTCAAAACACTTAAGTTTGTTTTAATCAAATGGTTTTTCCGGAAAATAAGTTTGATTTTATCACTTGTAAATTTGGGAATGTGGTTCATCACTTTGTCTTCAACCATTTGTAGAAAATCAAGTACAAATTAATGTCCCTGATTTACCACTTATATGAAAAACACAAACAAATACACAGAATGATGCCGATTCCTGATCCACGATTACCAACTTGGGATCTCCGGCAAGTCCACAGACTCACTGTTCATAGTATGACCCATCCCAGTCACGAACTAGGGATGGTTCAGTTTTCTCCTTCTGTGTCTTCTTCTCATAAAACTCCTTCGTTCCTTTGACCTTCCTGTCAATCATTTTACCAAAAATATGATGAACTTTAGAGTTAAAGACTTTCTCAACATCGAAATCCTTTTTGTCATCATAAAATTGATTTGATATCTCAACTTTACCAATTTTCTTTTTATAATTTTCAGCCCGAAGTGATGGAAAATTCACATCATCAACAATCGGTACTGAGTTTTCTCCTTTTACCTCAACCTGTGGCTCCTCTGATTTTGTGGAATCAGATTCATCGCCAGAAGATAGCTCCTCTGATTTTGACCTATCAGAATCATCGCTAGAACTATCAACAGACTTCTTAACAACCCATTTCTGGTTGTCAAGATTTCCTCTTTTCTTGTAAAACCTGTTTGAACTTTCACCAATTTCAAAAGTCGAATTTTTGAACAATTTAGTTCTGTCAATTGGTGGTTCAAACAAAACTTCTTTTTCTTTCTGTTTATGAGAAACTCCCTGTTTTAATGATATTGCCTTAAAACAATCTCTGGCAATATGTCCAACAGTGTTGCATTGGAAACAGATTCTCGTATCTTTCCTTTGTCCAGCAAACTTCATCTCTTCTTGCTTCATTGCAAGAAACTCACTATTTGACTGCCTCCAAAACTTTTTCTTTTCTTCCTCATCTCTTGATGTACCTGAAACAAATGTCATCTTTGCTTTAAAATCACGAACATATGTTTCATTTTTCTGTTTTTCTGTTGGAGTAAAACCAAGACCTTTCTTTTTGAAATTACGGTTAGGGTTTGGTTTCTTGTGAAAACCAGAACCAGAACTGTAACCTTTTTTCTTGTTTAATCTTTGTTGTACTCTTGAGGTGTATTTTTTAGGTTTATCAATAAGGTTTACATCTTTTAATTCAGAAATATTGATTTCTGTTAATTTGAAAATCCTTTTGATCATCTCAGTTTTTACACCTCTTAATGGAAATTCCTCATCAGAATATAATTTGTCGGAATCATTCAATGTATATGCAACTTTGAATGTTTCGTCACTCAAATTAGATTTTGATAATAAGAATTCTTTGTTGTAAACCCTTTTAACTGAAAAATTTTGACTGTTGGCCGTCGAACTCGAACTTTCAGAACCAGACTTTGACTCTGACTCTGACTTTGACTCCTCAGTTTCATCTTTATCCAACACCTGATCGACGACTTTCTTAATTAACTCGGACTCATGATCAGTGTCAGATGATGTAAACACGACATCAATATTTTCTGGCAAATTGACTGATGACTCCGACTCCCACTGTAAATTTGTTGCTCTTTCGACTCTTTCCTGATTTGGATTTCTGGGCAAATATCCATTTTCTAGCGGGGGTGGACATTTGTTATAACTGACTTCTTGTTTCTTACCAGAATCCTTCTTTTCATTCTTTTTCTTTTTGTTGTTCTTTTCTGGAGTCTTTTCTTCAGTCACTTTTCCATCATCCTTCTTTTCTTCAGTTACTTCATCTTCTTCAAATGCCTTCAAGCTTTCAGCAGTTGGATAAATCCTGTCAATGACATAAGAAGAACATGAATAACTTTTCAATAAACGATTTACTCTCTCTGTTTCAATTCTCTGTAATTCCAACTTTTGTTCAAGTACAGCACATTTCTCAATGTAATTGTTCACCACTTTCTGCTTTGTCATATAAGCACCCTGAAGTGTTTTCATTGCTGTTGCTTGTTCTTCACTTGTATGATTGTACTGGTTCATTGCTTTGTTCAACACATCATACGATTCTTTTAAGCTGTTCAAGTTGTAGATCAATGTACTGTTCTGTTTTTTAATAGCTTCACAGTTTTCACACTTTTCTGGAATTTTCTTTGCATCAACTTCATCTTGAACTTTGAACTTTTCAACTTCAACTTTCACTTTCCGTTTAGTCACCAAAAATTCTTCATCATCACTACTCACTGGGGTTTTCACCTTTTTCTTCTTCTTTTTAACCTTCTCATCTTCACTATCACTCTCAGCAAGTAATTTCATATCAGCTTTGAATTTTCTTGCCCAGTATTCTCGATCATCATCACTATCCTCTTCAGCTTTGGCAACAAAAGCTGAATAAGCTGTAGCTTGATCTGGAATATAATCATCCCAAGTAAACTTCTCCCAACTAAAACCTTCTGGTAACTTTTCATCATCCTGATTAATTATCAATGCACTACCATCAGTTTTCTTTGCAGAATTTTGATTAACTGTACAAGCTCTCTTTCCAGAATCTTCACAAATATGTCTTCCATGTGCAGTTTGAGCTTGATGTTGATTTTGTTGTGATGGTTGTTGAGATATTTGATGATAAATTGCCTTGCGATAATAATCATTGTTGTTGTTGAATGGATTTTGAGCTCCACTTGCTTCACGATTTTTACACTCTCTCTTGAAGTGTCCTTTCTCCCTGCAGCGAAAACAAGTAACTTTGGATTTATCAAAACCCAAAGTAGAATTTCCAGCTTCACGAAGATCATCTCTCCCTGTAATTTGCTTGAATTTCTCAGCTCTTCTCAACACACTAGCTAAACACCATTTTATATCGATCAATTCCATCTCTTCAGCATCGATCTGGTCGTAATCTTCCTTAGTCAGCATTGGATTTCCGATTCGACCTGCAACAAAACAATTATAAGATTCCAAAACCATTCCTAATAAAGACATTTGATTTTTGGCAACTTCATCAGAATAATCTTGATCATTATCAAGATTTAAAACAATATTGCACTGAAGTTTTCTCCCACTTTTTGTTGCTGAAATGTTTGGATCAAAAGATGCAAATGGTGTGAAACTTAATTTGCTGTTTGATTCTAATGATGAACTTCCAGATGAATTCTTGGCATTGTATGCAGTTTCTATTTTTGGAGATGCATTTGAAGACTTCTCATTTACTCCTGCTTTGTAGTACAAACCAATATCCTGTTCACCATCAAAATCTTTCATCCGAATGATTTTTCTTTGTTCCATTTCTTGTGCTTCCAACTTTTCTATGAACTTGCTGAGTGTTAAATGATTGAACCCCTTTTTGTTCCTGAGCATCATCAAATATGTACCCCAGCTTTCATGTGGCAAAGCATCAGCAAGTTTCTCAATCAATTCCTCGTTATCTTTCTCAATACTTAACCTCTTCATGTTCGCAAGTAAATTGCAGTATCTTTCTATAATCTCTCTCGTACTTTCATTCTTTAAACCACGAAACAGATCAAATTCCTTTTTTAGAAGTGATTTCTTGCTTTTGATCATTTCTTCACTTCCACGAAACTTTGACCTCAATGCTTTCCAAATCGAATAAGATGTTCCGTTGTGTTGCAACAATACCATAATATCCTCTTTCACTGCTTGTTGAAGAAGATTCAACATCATTTTTTCATCTTTGTATTTCTTCCTAGCATCGGCACTAAGATCTTTAATCGGAACGGGTTCTTCATCATCATTCAATGGCCGGATGTACTTTGTTTCAACACATTCCCACGCATCAAGATAGTTAGCTTGCACCCAATTCTCGAAACGACCTTCCCAACCTTTATATTCCTCGATGTTCATAAGTTTGGGCGGTTTCTGCATTGTTCCAGTTTCATTTTCCAACATTGTGTTTTGAGCAATACTCATCGAACTAGTTGGAGTAGCAAATGCATTGAAGAAATCCTCGTCCATGTTTCAAATTTCAAAAATTTTCCCAGCAGACCTTTAAATTGAAATCTAATATAACCACAAAAGCGAGACCACTTTGTACGTTAGAGCGAAACCTTAAACTGTTCACTGGAGCGATACCCTAAATGACACTGGAGCGAAATCTATTCGATCCCTTAGAGCGAAATCACAAGTTGCCACTAAAGCGAAATCAACTCATAATTGTCCATATAAGCGAAATCATATATGTGTCATTGGAGCGAAATCACATACTGATGTCATCTTTGGTCATTGTCATAAAAGCGATACCCCTAAAAACTTGATTTCTAGGTTGATTTTAATTCTGAAACTTTCAAGGGTTTGTTAATATATGATTCCGAGTGCAATGTGTGATTTTGAGCCAATTTTACCGTGAAAAATTTTGAAAAATGTAAGAAAGTGTAGAAAATGAGATGAAATGCGGCTGAAATGGCAAGAACTCTTCAACCTGAGCTCTGATACCACTTGTAGGATCGTGTTCTGTCCTATTTGAGACGTTCAGAAGACTTCGTATCCAAATCTAGAGGCGGAAACTAAAGATTTGGTGCAATTTCAGTCACATACACTATAAACTGCTGTTGTATTGATCACTGTTACTATTACAGACTCGGACAGCACTTCGGCAGCACTTCGTGGCTCACCGGAAGAAAACACACTCACCTCTCTCTGATTTCGCTCTGATGTACATATATATAGATGTCTGATTTCGCTTATATGTCCATGACATATAAGCGAAACCCATTGACACATGAGCGAAACCTTACATAAGACTGACACATAAGCGAAACCTATTTAAACCATATAAGCGAAACCCTGAATAACACACTTTCTAGGGTTTTGTGCCATGACTAAACTATCTCACTTCTAGACTCGATACAAAACGTAATCAACAGACGTAATGCACCAACACCTTATATATATATATATTTATATATAAAGTGTAATGTACATTATGGCTTAACGTACATCACGTACGACAACATGCGTAATTTTACACTATAACATGCGTGATTTTACACAGTTTCCTGGCAGTTCACAACTCAATCTGGGTTCCAATTCAGTTAAAGTTTCTTTTTGTTTCAGTTCAAATTGGCCATTGTTCGGTCAATTTCATCGAAATGTGGTCAAATTCATCATTGATTTAGAAAAGTTTCTGCAAAAACGTCGACATGAAATAAAAAACAGTAGAACAGAGGATGAACACGACAAATCTTTTGCTTCAGAGCGTAGAACAGGAACATGACTAAACTTTGATTCGATTGGAGTCAGAGGGCAGTAACAGTGGTTTCAGATCGTAGAAAAGCAGTTGTATTTTTTGATCTGGGAGTAGGGAATGCCGACTAACGTGCGTGATTTCATATGTCCAACATGTGTGATTAGTTTTTCTGAGATTTATAACATGCGTGATTTTCCATTGAACGTGCGTAATTTCGTGACGTACCGGTCGTACGTTAAGCGGTAATGTACGTTAACTGGCCTATATATATATATATATATATATAGGGAGGAGTTCATGCGAGAACCACCCTTATTGCGAGAACCGCGAGAACCAATGCGAACACAACCTAAAATAGCTAAAAAAACCTAAAAAAACCTAACCCCCACCCCCCCAAAAAACCTAAACCCCCCGAACCCCCCCCCCCCAAAAAAAAAAAAACCTACCCCCCCCCCCCCAAGCTAAATGCTAAAAACGAAAACCCCCAAAAGACCTAAAAAAAACCTAACCCCCCACCCCACCCCCCAAGCTAAAATGCTAAAAACTAAACCCCCAAAAAATCTAAAAAAATCTAAATTTTTTTTTAATATTTTTTATGCTCAAATCGCTACTTTTAGTGGCAATTTTTTTTTTTATTTTTTTGGCTTCGAAAAGTAGCGATTTTTATATAAAAAAATATTAAAAAAAAAATTTTGTGTGATTTTTAGCTATTTTTAGGCATTTTTGGTTGTGTTCACATTGGTTCTCGCGGTTCTCGCAATAAGAGGTGGTTCTCGCATGATCTTCTCCATATATATATATATAGTGGAGAGTTTAAATGAGAAGAATATTTTTGTAACAAGAAAAAAAAGAAGTTTCAACCAATAAGAATGCTTTATTTTACTTCATTTAAGATTTGCATTTAATTTTAATATATGGGTATATTGGTAAACTTACAAAAATCATTAATTTGTATTATTCCCCTTTAATAACTAACTAAATTAAAGAGTTAATTACATAGTTAGTCCCTGTGGTTTGCACAAAATAACATACTTAGGTACTAATAGTTTAAAATCATCTTCTAGGGTATTAACTTTTCATTTTGTAACGTTTGGAGGTATTAACGTATAGGGTATTAACATAGGTAGTCCCTGTGGTTTGCACAAAATAACATACTTAGGTACTAATAGAATGTGATTTTAAGCCTACAAATAACGTTAATACCCCCAAACGTTACAAAATGAAAAGTTAATACCCTAGAATGTGATTTTAAACTATTAGTACCTAAGTATGTTACTTTGTGCAAACCACAGGGACTAACTATGTAATTAACTCCTAAATTAAATTTGTAACTACTTTTCAAAATATATATCTTTTTCAAATTAAAAAAAAACAACTTAATTTAAAGTGTAGAATAAATTACTTGTTGTGTAGGATAAATTACGAGTTGTGTAGGATATATTTCGAGGTGTGTAGGATAAAATTATATAATGTGTAGGGTATATCTAGGAAAATTTTGATATGTGTAGGTTTTGTAGATTATATGTAGGATAATTAATGATTAGTTGACTAATTAATTAAAGAGTTAAAAATTAATGATACGAGTTATAAATGAAATAGTATTTTACTAATATGCCCTTTCTTCTTTTTCTTTTCAAATTAAATTTCTTCTCAAATTAATGATATGTCCTAGTGGAGGGTTCAAATGAGAAGATTTTTTTTTGTAAGAAGAAAAAAGAAGAAGTTTCAACCAATAAGAATGCTTCATTTTACTTCATTTAATATTTGTATTTAATTTTAATATAAGGGTATATTGGTAAACTTACATAAATCATTAATATGTATTATTCCTCATTAATAACTAGTTAAATTAATTTTGTAACTCCTTTTCAAAATATAAACTTTTTCCAAATTAAAAAAACAGCTTAATTTAAAGTGTAGAATAAATTACTAGTTGGTAGGATAAATTACGAGTTGTGTATGATATATTTCGAGGTGTGTAGGATAAATTTCGACTGTGTAGGATAAAATTCTATAATGTGTAGGGTATATGTAGGAAAATTTTGATATGTGTAGGTTTTGTAGATTATATGTAGAATAATTAATAATTAGTTGACTAATTAATTAAAGAGAGAAATTAATGATATGAGTTATAAATGAAATAGCATTTTACTAATATGCCCTTTCTTCTTTTTCTTCTCACATTAAATTTCTTCTCAAATGAATCTTCCCCTATATATATATATATATATATATAGGGTAGGGTTCCAGCGTGAACAACCTCCCAAGAGTGAATTGCGTGAACAAATCTGGACCCTTGATTTCCTTTTTAGTTGTTAAGGGTAGGATTGTAATTGTGTAAAAAAATAGATTTAAATCATTATTTTAATAATTGAATTAAGTTACATCTTTCCTAATTTAAATTCATTATCCACATTATGTTTTATTTATTAATAAGATAATTATAAAAAAAACAACAAATCACCATATTTCAATTTTAATTTTTATTTCAGATTCATCACCAGAATTCGAATTTTGATTTTTAAGATCCACGTAACCTTCGTATTTCAACGGTATACACATGTGCACTTGGATATAAATAGAACAGTACACATGTGTACTCAGCATCATACATATGTGTAATTAGCTACATAATACATACATAGAAACAATACCCGTAAAACTATTTTATATTTAACAAATTACAAGTTCCATAATGTTTTCCAAACCAAACAAAAAACATATAATTACAAGTTCCAGTTTCGTAAAAACAATAAACCCAACATAATCGAAAAACAAAAAAACATAATCTTTTACAACTATTCGCCACGTTGTATGCTGAATCATCCTTATCGGCCAAGCAAACAAACATACGTGAATCATCCTTATCGACCTTTCATCTCCACTTTTCTCGTTAACAACGTTTTCTAAAATAGCACAAAAAAACTCAGTAACTAATACTTTGCATAATTCACAAGTGTACGTTAACAACTTTACACATTCAATACACCAAAAATTATGAGATATCACAAAAGCAGACGCTATACACATCTGTGCATTGGGTTAAAATTAGAGCAAAAAGTAGAATACACATGTGTACATTGCATTAAAAACAGAGCAAAATCAGAATACACATGTGTACACCGCGTTAAAAACAGAGCAAAATCAAAGAATTGAACAAAAAAAAACTCAACAACTAATACTTTGCATAATTCACAAGTGTACATCAACAACTTTACAAATTCAATACACAAAAAAAAACTAAGATATCACGAAAAACGGATGCTATACACATGTGTACATCGCATTAAAAACAGAGCAAAGTCAGAATACGCATGTGTACATCGCATTAAAAAAAGAGCAAAAATGAAGGGCCCAGATCTTCTTCTTATTATTATTATTATTGTTATTATTATTATTATTATTATTATTATTATTAAGTTTGCAGAGTTGTGGTAGCACTTAAAAGCAGCTGGAAAACGCTATATCGGTTAACATGTCACAAAACTGTATACATCTAAGCATCATACACACCTATATAGCATGAGTCTTCTGTCACAGACAAAATCTGCTGGTTTGAAGTCTACATGTACTAGAAATTGGAACTTACCCGTTTTAATTTTTTTTTATTAGTAGCTTTTATTCCTATAACCATACTGGTTATAATTTCATATAATATAATATTAAAATGTCTAATAATAAACTATAACTTCATGAATAACATGTTGGAAAATCAGGCCCTTGATCGAATGAACAAACATGTTCAACTCTTTTATTATTAATTATTATGAACCAGAAAGCACAAAATCCCACATTGCATTGACCCTAAACCCTCTATTCATATTTCATACTGACCATTACTACATCTCACCCAATTCCAACTCTATTACATAAATAGATTAGCTGCTACCAATAACCCTGCTAATTAAAACAATTAATAATCTAATCACCAACTATTATCTTTTAAACTCTTTTGAATTTCATTTTTTTTTCTTTTCTTCCTTCAGAATTATTGGCTCACATAGCAATCAAAAGTAAATGACCACATACTGTTTTTAACTTAATGATTCTATTTATGTATTTGAGGCTTCATTTAATGTTAATAGTTAATAGATTGTTCATGAAGATTACCAGATGGTAATTCATATATTATTATATTCATATGAAGTAAATTCATCATGAATTTGTGTAATGCTGTCTATTCAGGTCAGCTAAACACCTTCTAAATGTGGCAATCAGTGTACATAAATTAATGGCCAATACTACCAACATTCAATGCTCTGAAATACTATGTATCGCTATGATGTAGGCATTAAATTCCGCTGGGAAAAAAACAAAGACTACAAAATAGAAACCCAAGACTACAATTTGTTAAACAAGCAGGTTCTGAACTACAAATACAAACTTCAGTCTTCATTATATCTGCAGTCGTGTAAAAGTATAACAAATAAGCAGGTTCAATAAGTAACCTAATCCCAAACGTACCAAAATCTGACCAAATTATGAACCCTAGACGAAAATAAGCAGGTTCGGAACTACGAATGGAAACAAATGATGAACCCTAAACCAAAATATGATCAAAATCGGACCAAAATTTGACCAGATTGAAACGATGACGAACCCGGGTGTGCGTTCTTACATGGCTGCGTTCTTGCGTGACCAAAATCGACCAAAATCTGGATTAAAACAATGACGAACCTACATAATTGTGTAATTAGGTTAGTCACCACACACGTGCACAAAGAAGAAACAACATTATTCGAATATGAAACGGATAATCGACGGAGATAGGTATGTAATGAAGGACCGTTGTGGATGTAGGGTTCCGATTCGCTGCGAAGATGGCCTGCTATTAGCCATTCAACCTCCATAGGCACAAATTACGTATCTGTTTGAGTTAGGGTTTGGTTGGGTATCTTCTAGACGAAAGAGATAGGATTAAAACTGACAATGAAGAGGCAATTTTGGAATGGAGAGGGAATCTTGTTTTGAAAGTTTTGAAACTGATTTTAGGGGATTACAAATGAATTAGTTTCCATATCTTAATATGAAAGTTCCCTATTTTACCCTTTAGATTAAAATTTAAATTAAATTTATTATGCCTTTAATTACAATTGTGCCATTGATCTAAGATCTATCATCTACAAAATCAAGGGCCCAGATCAGTTCACGCTGGAGAAAATGTTCACGTTTGAACCTAATCCTATATATATATATATATATATATATATATATATATATAGAAATGGGATCAGGAGAAAACGCTCAAAAGTGTGAGAACGGTGAGAACGCATCCTGGCCAAACACGTGTCACGCGGCATAGAGAAGGGCGGAGGGGGTTTTTGTCCTTTCATAATTCTTTTTTTAAATGCGTGTCACATTCCGTTTCCATTTTTTTGGCGTTTAATAAATACGCCGCGTTTTATTGTTTGTAGATCAGAATCATAGTTAATATTTTGGTGTTTTAAGTATGTTTTGGCGTTTTTATTGTTTTTTAAATCAGGATGCATGTCTATAATTTGACAGACAATTATGGCGTTTTGAAAAAATAAATAAATTCAGTTTTCCATGTAGTTGCTTTTAATATAATAAATGTTTGACAATAATGTTACCGTCTCTTCATTTTACTGTTTAGCAATTACTGTTTTGTTCAATTTCATCGGTGAATCAGTGTTGCTTTTTCAGTAATACCTTGTTTGGCGTTTTTGGCGTTTTATAGCAACATCGTGCTTTGCTAGCATCCGTTCTCTCAGTTTTCACACTATCAGTCGTTTTGGTGTTTTTGGCGTTTTATATTACATTTTTTTAGTAGAGAATTAGATAATAAAATCAGAGAATTAGATAACAAACAATAGAAACTGAAAAAAAAAATTATAATCTAATTTCTCTTCCAAATCTTCACTGTCATCAGCCTCTTCTACTTTAACATTTTTGGTGTTTTGAACCTGTTTTGAACCTCTTCTACATAACGTCCGTCTTCATTAAGGGGTAAATGTTGGTGCATACATTTGTCGTCTTCGTCTTATATCGAGTCTCGGTTGCGTTGCGGATCTGAACGAGCGTGACATCACAAGTGACATCATCTAGGTGACATCACAAGTGACATCACTATTACAACAAACATGAAAACAGAATGTTTACATGTCCGCTTGAATTGTTTATTACTTGTTATGTTCGCTTGTAATTACTTGAATGAGTTTAACCGCTTGAAAATGTCTGATCGCTTGAACATGTGCATGTTCATTTCAAGCGATCAAGCTAGCCTATATATATGTGACATGTATTGCCATTTTTAAGCGGATAGACCAGAGCCTTGTAATCAATACCGAAGTGCTGCCGGTATATTTTCTGCATGTAATCAGTGTTAAATCAATATACAAGATCTTTAAAGTGATATTCAAGCTGTTTCTACTTTCGTTTCTTAGTTTCCGCCTCTGAAACGGATTAAATCTCTTCTGAACGACTCGTTTGGGCCAAAATTCGATCCTACAAGTGGTATCAGAGCTCAGGAGGAAGAGATCTTTTCAAAACAGCTCGTTTTCATCACTATATCTGATTTCTACACCATTATTTTTCAAACATAAAATTTTTCACGGATAAAAACGGCTCAAACTCTCACACATTGTGCGTTATCATGTATTAACAAATCCTGGAAAGTTTCAACACTAAAATCAACTTAAAAACTGGTTAATTTCATCTGCTCGCTTGAATTTGGTTCGTAATTGCTGACATCATCAACTGTTCAAGCGAACATAACACGTTGAGTTCGCTTGAAATCGTCACATCACTTGAATTGACCGCTTGAAAACGTCATGACCGCTTGAAACCGACACATTGATTGAAAAGTGCATCGTGTTGTGTAATGTTTTTATCGAGGATGTCATTATTTCGGGAAAAGAAATCATGTTTTGTCTCAGTTTGCATGTGATCTGAATTGGTTTAGTCCACTAAATCAAACGGCCCAATCAAAATTTGATGGTCTTAAAGTGTCTCGGTTCAATTTATGGTTTGCATGTGGAAATAGTATTGGTTTTATCTAAGATCAGAATTCACGTGAACATATAAATCATTTTGACAGAATCCACGTGACTCTAAATCTCGGCCCAATGAGATGCATCTTATGTTAGAGATGAATGTGATGTATTAATTGTTGTTGAGTTAGTGGATTTTGAAATCCAATTAAATTTGGCTTGAATTGAAGTGTTGTCAGCCCAAGAAGTTCTCGGCACAATTGTCATTCAATTCATTTAAAGTTGTCGGCGGCTATATGCGATCTGATAAATGACAAAATATTAAAAGGTTGCATGTGAAAAGTTTGATCTGTTCAATATATTCAGTCCAATAGGTGTTAAAGGGATTGTTGGGTTGTGCAAAAGTATGCATGTGTTTGTCGGTTACATTCATATTTGAGGTCCAATCACTTTCATTTGTGAGCTATTGGGTTTGGATATCATTGGGTTGATCATATACAATATTAGTTGGGTCGATAATTGTTACTAGTTTTGGTTTAAATAGAAAGAATTGGGTTTTTGTTTTAAATTTGGGACAAGATTGAATATTCTCTATTCGTTTAAGGTTTGATCACATATCACACGAAGTCAACCAAATTGTTCAGTTCGCAGTAAATCTCCAGGTCGCACAAGTTAGTTCTAGTCCGCACAGTTTGGAATTCAAAGTTTTCAAAGGGTCAGGTCGGTTGATTTTAATCCAGGTCATAGCAGTCTGTACAGTGTATCAACCTTCAATCCGCACAGAATTATCACCAGTTCGAGTACCAGTTTTATTTTGTTAATTGAAAATTTTTAAACTGATTGTTTGTTTGTTTGTTTCAGGTTTATTTTTACGAAGTGAACAAGTTCATTCGAACGTGACTGTTTTGACAAACGTATTTCTGAATCATGGATAACGATTTCTACAACGCGTTTGCTACTCCGTCTACTCCGGCTGTCATTGCTCAGAACATGAATTTGGAAAACGAAACGGGAACTACTCGGAAACCCCCGAAGCTAATGAGCATTGAGGAGTATTACGGGTGGAAAGATAGGTTCGAAAACTGGGTACAAGCTAACCATCTGAGATCATGGGAATGTATTCTGAAGAAGTATGTTCTACCACGAACTGAGCTGGAAGTTATAAAACAAATCTCAGAATTCAACGACAAAGAACATGAAATGTATAGAGCTGAAAAGATGATGATCAGCTTACTTCAGCAAGCTATCAAAGAAGACATTTTCATACTGCTTCAGCATGACAAAACTTCAAAGTCAATCTGGGATGCTCTACGTGTTAAGTTTGAGGGTAGTGAGAAAATGATTAAGAACAAGAAGGCGTTGCTCAAGAAAGAGTTTGATCTGTTCAGTAGTTTACCGGGAGAAGATACGAAGAAGCTGATTGAACGTTATTGCCACTTAGTGTGATCTATGTCGATGATTGGTATAACTAAAGATCCTGATGAGTGGGTAGACAAGTTAGCTGACGCTTTACCACAAAAGGAATGGGGCACATATTTGATGATCTTGAAGAACACTGGGGTTTATGATGGGTTAACGATTTCTCAGTTTATCGAGAAGATTGAGGGTCAAGATTTGGAACAGCAGAAGATCGCGAGGATGAACAGTCCGAGTGGTTAACAGGATGTAAAAATGTACTATAAAGGCAGTGTTCCAGAAGTTGAAAGAAGCCCGAAAATCCAAACTGCGTTTAGTGCTGGAGATTCATCTGAAAAAGTTGATCAAAGTTCTAAAAGTAGCAGTGGTTTTTCTTCATACCCGAGTGTCAATCCAAAAGATACTACATCAAGCCTTCATTCTCAAAGCACAAAGACTG
Organism: Helianthus tuberosus; assembly: GCA_030545235.1. NCBI lineage: Eukaryota > Viridiplantae > Streptophyta > Magnoliopsida > Asterales > Asteraceae > Helianthus > Helianthus tuberosus. The sequence continues at coordinate 91,699,324 of CM060356.1, read as the reverse complement.
GAAATGGTTATGTGATACAATGCAATATTGCCTTGAATCTTCCAGATGGTCAAAGTTTTTCTGAAGAAATTGCTAAAGATCACATGGCGTTGCTTGGTTCCGTACTACTCTCTTATGAAGGTTTGGTTGCAGGGCGGATCGGGAATCCTATGCTCACAAAGGAGGATTACGATCAGATAGACGCCGAAGAAATGAAACTAATGGACATCAAATGGTGTCTAGCTAGTGTCCTGAGAAGAGCTGAAAAGTTCAAGCTGATTACTGGAAGAAATGACTTTCTTGATGCACACGTTTCTACTTTAGGTTTTGATAAATCTAAAGTTACTTGTTTTTGATGCAGGGAGAAAGGCCATTTCAAACGAGAATGCAAGAACAGGGAAGCTAGTGGAGCTCAGAATCCGTTTGGAAAAGACGATTACTACCGGAAAGCCATTTACCAGCAAGTTGGTCAACAACAAGAACCACAGGTGGCTCATGGTAGAAGAATCGAGGATTCAAAAAGAGCGTGCGTGGTGGATTTTAACTGGAACAATTATATATCTCCTGATAGCAAAGCATGCATAGTCGATCAAGATGATGAGAGGCTACCTGAAGGCTTCAGCTGGGATATGTTTGCAGATGAGAATGGAAATTTCAAAGCTTTCATTGCCAAGATTATAAAAGAACCAGACATGTTCACCGAGTGGATGAAGTCTATTGGTGAGACTGTGAAGAATGTGGAGAAAGAGTCTGTTGCATCTGAAGAAAGCTCACATAGCTCAGATGAAAGTTCACAAAGTGATGAAAGTTCAGAAAAGGAAGTTGTTTTTTATCAAACACCAGTTAATTCTGGTTCTTCGGATGATAATTCTGAAAAATCAGTAGAGTTTGATCAAACACCAACTGATAACAGTAGTAATGATGAAGAAGAAAGACATATTAATGTTGCTAAAACTCATCTATCTCCTGAAAGTTTTCATTTTTATTTTGCAGATTGCTTGGAGAAACTGAAGGAGAAACGGGCTGCAAAAGAACAAAAAGAAATGAAGTCTGAAAGTGTTGCTGAGGAGACTATTGAGATCGAGCAGAAAGGTGAAACAGATAAGGTGACTGAAGCTAAGAAAGTTGTTGAAATTGAAAAGATCATAGAAGTTGAAAAGATTGTGGAAGTCATCAAGCCTTGCACAAAGTGTTTGGAACCTTGCAAGGAATGTGCAGCTAAAGATGAGAAGCTAGCAGAGTTAGAGAAGATGAAAGAAAAATTGCTGTTCAATCTTAACTACGTGAAAGAATCATATGATGTTTTAAACAGAACAGTAACTGGTCTTCAAAAGACAAAGTCTGAGAGAGAAAATGCTTTGACGATGATGAATGCAACATTGATGACGAAGCAGAAAGCTATTAACTTTTACATCGAAGAAAGTGCAAAGTGGAAGCAAGAGTTGGAAACTGAGAGAATTGAAAATGAGAGAATCAGACGTTTATTACAGAGTTATTCTAGTTCTGATTATCTTATTGATCGAATTTATCCAACTGTTGCAGGTTTTGAAGCCTTTAAAGATGATGAGAAGCCAAAGGAGAAGAAGGATACTGGTAAGAAACCAAGTGTTCAGTATAATAAGTGTCCGCCTCCAATATGGGAAGGGTATTCTCCTAGAAAACCGAATGAGGAGCAACTTGAAAAAGCAGTCAATATAAAGTTAAAAACCGACACAACTGATGAATTACCAGAAAACATTGACGTGGTTTTTACATCGTCTGACACTGATCATGAGTCTGAGTTAATCAAAAAGGTGGTCGATCAGGTGTTGGATACTGATGAGGAGTCTGAGTCAAAGTCTGAGTCAAAGTCTGAGTCTGGAAGTTCAAGTTCATCAGTCAACAGTCCAAAATCGTCGGTTAAACGGGCATACAGTAAAGAATTTTTGTTATCAAAATCGAATTTGAATGATGAAACATTTGAAGTAGCATATACTTTAAATGATTCGGACAAATTATATTCTGACAAAGAGTTTCCAATAAGAAGTGTTAGATTTGAAATGATCAAAAAGGTTTTCAAAATGAGAGAAATTATGATTTCTGAAATAAAAGATTTAAATTTTACTAGAAAACCTAAAAAATACACTTCAGGAGTTCAACAACGATTAAACAAGAAAAAGGGTTACAATTCTGGTTCTGGATTTCAAAAGAAACCAAATCATAATGGTAGCTACAAAAAGAAAGGTTTAGGTTTTATTCCACCTAAAAATTATAAAAATGAGAAAAATTCTAAAACAAAAACAGAATTTGTTTCAGGTGGAAGTGCTGAGGAGGAACAGAAGAAACCTTTCTGGAGACAATCAAACCAGGAGTTTCTAGCTGAAAAGAAAAGGAATGGAAATGGAGTGTTTCATCCAAAAGGGACTCGAACCTGTTTCAAATGCAATGAAACTGGTCACATTGCATGGAACTGTCCGAAAAATGCAAAGATTAAACAGGGAGTTTCTGAAAAACTGAAAGAAATAGTTGTTGATGTTGAATCATCAACCGAAAAATTCACAATTTTTGAAAACTCAACTTATGAGGTTGGTGAATGTTCTAAAAAGAATTTTTACAAAAAGAAAGCAAAAGACAACCAAGTGTGGGTTTTTAAGAAGTCTGAAGAGAAAGTCGGCGATGATTCTGGTTCCACAAAGCCAGAAGAGCCACAAGGTGAGGTAAAAGAGGTAAATTCTGTATCTTCAGTGAATGATGATGAATTTCCATCACTGACGTTTGAAAAGATTAAGCAAAAGGTTGGGAAGGTTGAGATTTCAAATCAGTACTTTGCTGATCAAAAGGAATTTGATGTCGAGAAAACATTTAATGGGAATGTTAAGAAAATTTTTGGAAAAATGCTTAATGGGAAAGCAAAGGGGGTTAAAGATTTCTATGCAACTAAAAAGGCAACTTACAACCCAACTGAACAAGAGCTAAAAGAGCTAAAAACACCCAAGGTTGGTCAGACTTGGGTGGAAATTCTTTTCCCTTGAACATCTGACTATGCCGGAGATCCCAAGTTTGTAATCGTGGATCAGGAATCGGCATCCTTCTTGATAATTGATTTTGTAAATGAATTTTATAATGGTTAAATTTTTACAGGTTAAGTGTGACTTGCCGGAGCTTCTAGGTTGGTAAGTGTGAAGCAGGAATCGACATCTTTATTGGTAAAATGAATTTGTGTAGATGTGATTTTCCTACAAAGTTGGTTGATGAAGGTTTATACTTACATGTGGTAAAATCAAGGACATTAAGTTGAACTTGTTTTTCCTACAAATGGTTAATCAAGGTCATTAGGTTGAACTTGATTGGACCATATTTATAAATGATTGTTTGAAAAACAATGTGATGAACCAAACCCTGAACCTACAAGTGATAAAATCAACAAAACTTATTTTCCGGAAAAATCATTTTGGTTAAAACAAACTTAAGTGTTTTGAAATCATAATGAGAAAATAGTTTTGTGAAAGGGGGAGTTCTGATTGTTTATACCTAGTGGATGGCGAATTGAAGCGATTCGATATCGGTTGTCAAGTTTTTGTATAGTTTGTTTTCAAATTTCCTTTAATGTGTTTGCATTTTAGGGGGAGTAATTTTTTTAGAAAATCCAAAAACATTAGAAAATTTGAAAAAGACAAAAACATGATAAAATTAAAAAATGTGTTTTGGTGTCAAAGAAGAGGAAATGATAGTACATCAGTAGACAGTCACAGTATGCTAAAGAAATGTAATGTTTAAATAGCGTTAAACAGTCTCACTGATGATATGCCGATAGGTTTTCATACATTTAGTAAACTTTTTCGGGATATAAACATAAATTCAAACTTGTTTTTTTTTGTGGGGAACACTACTTGGATATATAGGTAACCCCTGAAATCTCGTTTGAAAGGTCCCTCTTTCTGAGATACTAGGTCTTTATGCTCAGTGATATCTGGGGTATTATCCCGGGACTTCTGATTTTGCAGAAGCAACGGCCTAGTCCCCGGAGAATACTTTCTGCTTGCTTGAAAAATAGCGCCGCCCTCAGCAAATTGATGAAACAATAAAATTGATAGTCATTGCTGTTGTAACAAAAGATCCTCTAAAGGGGACCCACCAAAAGTCGAAGCCGTCATCTCTCTGCGTATACGGGAGTATCGACCTGAGCTCTCACGGCCCTCGCAATTTAACCCTTGACAGATATCATCTGTGGTATACTCACTTGTAAGACTGAATATTGGCATCTGGATACGGGAGTATATTCAAGAGGTGGGACACATGAATGAGTTTAAGTTCTTAATACACCTAACTCATATCCTGAATCAGTTGAAATTTGTGTGAAAATTTAAGTGGATCAGTATATCGGCAATCTAAGTGAATTGGTTAATTCTTAACGTGTAACTAAGCTCAACGATACTTGTGACTTGTCAAGAACTAATATGATCCTCTTACACAAATCGCACAAAAATAGTGTCTGTAAATATTTCTGTATTTCATTTCATTCTATTCAAAAATTCCAAAAAGATTTTAGTGTGTTTTAGCATAATTTTTTGAAAAATCCAAAAAGATTTTCGACAACTGATGTTGGAGAGCTGATTTTCAAAATTCTAAATGCTAGACATGATGAACAAATGATTTGGGAGAATGTGTTTTGAAAAGAAAAATGATTAATTTTTGCAAATGGTTCATCATATATTATCATTGATAAATCATTCTGGTTTAATTCGAGAGGGAGTATGTATATATAAATCTGTCAAATTGGTAAATTTGTGAAATTTACTTCTGGGTTAAGAATGTGCAGGTGTAGCCAGGTTTCAATCTTGAACCTGAAGATAGAGTGCCAGGTTCCGATACCTGAGGTTTATGTGATTTTAACAAGCCAGACTGCGATCCCAGCATAGCGAAAGGGGGAGTCTGAAGACATCTGAGTAGAGATTGTTCATGGGGAGTTTGCTAGAGAGAGAAGGATTTAGAGTGAGACAAGAGCTAAGACAAGATTTTGGAAGTTCAAAGACTGATAAAGACTGAAGATTGTGCAGACTCGACATTTAAGACTCGTCAACATATGAGGGGGAGTCTGTTGGTGCATACATCTGTCGTCTTCGTCTTATAGCGAGTCTCGGTTGCGTTGCGGATCTGAACGAGCGTGACATCACAAGTGACATCATCTAGGTGACATCACAAGTGACATCATCTAGGTGACATCACAAGTGACATCATCTAGATGACATCACAAGTGACATCACTATTACAACAAACATGAAAATAGAATGTTTACATGTCCGCTTGAATTGTTTATTACTTGTTGTGTTTGCTTGTAATTACTTGAATGAGTTTGACCGCTTGAAAATGTCTGGTCGCTTGAACATGTGCATGTTCATTTCAAGCGATCAAGCTAGCCTATATATATGTGACATGTATTGCCATTTTTAAGCGGATAGACCAGAGCCTTGTAATCAATACCGAAGTGCTGCCGGTATATTTTCTGCATGTAATCAGTGTTAAATCAATATACAAGATCTTTAAAGTGATATTCAAGTTGTTTCTACTTTCGTTTCTTAGTTTCCGCCTCTGAAACGGATTAAATCTCTTCTGAACGACTCGTTTGGGTCAAAATTCGATCCTACAGTAAAAGTCTTTTTTTTTTCGTTTTTTCATGAAAATTTGTCCATCTCATTCAACAAAAGCTTATAGAGATACCCACATCAGAGTAGAATCCATTCAGTGAAACTTAATTCAGAACAATACTCAATAAAGAAGAAATGAGATTCTGCATCTGTTGCTTTTTTAAGTATCTTTTTTGGCGTTTTAAAGTGAATGGTTTGTTGGAAAGATGGCGTTTATTTTTTTGTGGTGTGATCAGTTGATTGTGCAGAGACGTCTCTCTTATAGAATGTTTTTGGCGCGTAGTTTAGGCGGGATTTTTATTTATATTAAATGATATTAATAAAGTAGTCGTCTTTTCAGTTACTGTGTGTATTTTTTACTGATTTTGTTTAGGTTTTTATGAGTTTTTAGGGTCTTAGACATTCCATCTTCCAAGTTTGGCGTTTTTTAATGGCTTTAAGTAGTTTTTGGCGTTTGTTTCCATTTTTAGCTTTTAATAATACTTATCCAAATTACTTTTATTATAGGTTGGGAGTTTTTGGCGTTTTACTGCATTATGGCGTTTCACAATAATTATGACTTTTGGCATTTTATTAATATATTGTTATTTTTTTATTCTTAGTTGAAAAATACATAACAAACATTAGAAAAAGAAAAATAAAAAAAATAAAAATAGAAACAATTCATCTTTCAAATCTTCACTGTCGTCAGTCTCTTTCTTCTTTGAAACATGTTCACTGGCGGTTTGGCTTTGTCATGCTTGTGTTTTTTTGGCCGTTTGGAAAGACAATATGACATGAGTTTTTTGTTTGAATATGTATCTTCAAACCACTCATCAGTGTCATTCGTCTATTCATGCCATTATAATATTCATCAATAACAAAACACAAAAACTGACATAAGTCTGACCACAGTATCTTTTTCTTGAAGTTTTGTCCATCTCATTCAGCAAAATGTTATTTGAGTCGCAGCACCCTAGGAAAGAATGCATTCTCCGAAACTTCGCGTAGAACAACATTGAATACAAGAAATGATTTTTGGCATTTTTGGCGTTTTTCTGAGGAAATAGCGTATCTGAAAGAAAAGACCATTTTTTGGAAAATTTTTATATTTGAGAGATTTGGCGTTTTCTAAGATGATTGGTATATAGTAAAATATGACGTTTTTTGAGTAGGTGTGTTTGATGTTTTGGATCTTTTGGCGTTTTAAGACGAATGTTATATAGTAGAAATATGGCGTTTTCTGGTTAGGGGAGGTGTGTTATTATGTATGAGAATGTTTTGTTTATATAGGGATGCGTTTTGGCCAGTAATGGTGTTTTATTCATTAGTTGATGTTTTGGTATAGAAGTGTAAAGACCTTTTTACCCTTAATGAAGCGCGTCGACTCAATAGAATTCGTGTTATTTACGAAAAAGCCACCGCGCCAATCTAGTCTATAGATTGTGTTGATCGGACGATTCATAAGCGTTCTCACCGCTCTCACACTTTTCACCGTTTTCTCTAAATCCTGACCCTATATATATATATATATATATATTTAAATTTACATTCACAGAAATAACACATAGGTTATTTTATGTTAACTTCCTAGCTTTATTGTTTAAGTTTAGGTATTAAAATAACACCTAAATGGCTTAAACCAGTGGCTCTGATACCATTTCTGTCACAACCCCCGACCACACCCTGGACGTGAGTTGTGAATATTCAAGTGGTACTGGTGTTTATTAAATACCCAACGGAAAATTTCATCAGGACCGTAGTTAGGAAAATTTCAGAGTTGTAAAACACCACATTTTTAATATTAAACAACTGGGATAAAACACATATTACAAACAAATATTTTTATAGGGATAAACCCTATTTTAGCAAAACACAATTTGAGATAAACCCATATTACAAACCAGGTTTTTATAGGGATAAACCTTTTATGTGTGCAAAATGCAACATATAAATTACATCAAATGTGGCATTAAACTAACCCTTTTTTAGTACTAATGTTGGAAAAAGTGTGTTTTTGTCTTCCTTTTGTATTTTCAGGATTAAATGAGCTTAAATGAACAAAAGAAGCAAAAAGGCAGCTAAATCTAACATAAATACAAGAAAAAGGGATAAACGTGGCATACCCGACCCCTAGAAAGCATCTTCCCAAGCAAAACAAGAGAACAGAAGGCTGAACACGCCCCGTGCTCAATGAGCACGGGGGCGTGCCCAAGTGTCTGCAGAAAAGACAAAGCTGTAGAAGCTTCTATCACCCACCACGGGGGCGTGCCCAGCAGACACGGGACCGTGGTCAACTCTAAGATTCGGAGAATCTGAGGAAGTCTTGATAGTACAGATATGCTTCTGCACACGGGGTCGTGCCCAACGAACACGGGGGCGTGGTCAACTAATGCAGACAAACTGCAATTAATGAAGAAAGAGAAGATGGGTGGACACGCGGCCGTGCCCAATGGACACGGGGCCGTGTCCGGGCTTCTGTGCAGGCTATAAATAGGGGTACTTGGGTCATTTGCAAACCATCCCTTGGCAAACCACCTCTCTCACACTTCACCCACCCACCACCACCATCACAACCCACATCCACCACCATCATCCATCATCCATCATAGAGTGTGTGAGTAGTCTCGAGATCCAAGATTGATCGTAAGAGTTCTTGACAATCAAAGGCCATGTTTTCCTAAGTCTCTTACATCACTTGATGAAGACAAGTGTCTAGTGTAATACTTTTTATTTTTAATCTTTTCGCACTTTTTATTTGGTTATGTATTAATGACTTTAATAACTAGTTTCTTATGTTGAAGGTGAGTCTTCCTTATCGTTTGTCCGTGGTGTCTTGGCATTATTTTACTGTCTATATAAAATAAAAGATTTTCACCATTCATATCTCCACGGTCTATATGGAGGTATGTTGGCTACCTGGTCGGGGGTTAAGGGAACGGTTTGGTAAGAGTCTTGCCTTGTTCAGTGTATAGATCCTGCAAGGACCTGGGTCAACTTTAGTAGGACCTCCTTCAATACCCACTGGTATTGGATGGCAGGGGTCCGAACTCCTTGTCCCCCTCATATGTAAACTACTATTAAAACTTTAACTCGGCTACTTAGGACTGTATCCCTGCTGACTCAGACTACTTAGCCGAGGGTAACGTCACCTCCAGAAGAGGGGCCTACCACAATATGCATTAATAACTTAATTAATTATCTTTCAATAATCTAACTCTTTAGGATTGTATCCTTGCTGACTCAATCTACGGGGTTGAAGGTAACGTCACCTTCAGAAGAGGGGCCTACTACAATAACTAAGATAATCTCTTAAAAAGTGCAAAAGTGCGGAAATAATCAAAGGTTACACTAAACACGAGTCGGATCCAAGTGATTCATCTTGTCTATCTATTTTTATTTTTATTTTATTTTTCAGCATTTTAGTTAGTTTTATTTTTCTAGTTTAAAAACCTTTTTTCTAAACTTTTGATTCGATTAGACGTTGAGGATAAACCGGTATTAAAAGCTCTTGTGTCCTTGGACGACCTCGGTATCTTACCAACACTATACTACGCTCACGATGGGTGCACTTGCCCATATGTGTGTTTAGTGTTAGTAAATATCGTGTTTTATAAATTTAAAACTTGGCTAAAAAGTGTTAAAGGGCTTAAAATATACATTAAAAACTATACGACACTTCACATGCATCAACCTTATTTTGGTAAAACACAATTTCTTTTCTTTATTCTGATAACATAGCCACTTTATTTAAGGCTTTAGTGCTTCATAGCATGCTTCTTTTACTTTCACAGTAAGTTACCTGAAACATGTTTAAAAACATTTTATCAGCGAAAAAAACTGGTGAGTTCATTCATTTGTGTAAAATACATTCTTATAATTACAATATTTAGAGTTTTTACATTTGTTATCTTACCAAACTACTATTTGCTAACTCGTTGTCCAATAGTAAAGAAACTATTTTAAATAGTATTTGTAACTCGGTGGTAGTTCCTGTGACTGTGGTCATATAACTCATTGGCTCACCCATTGTCCAATAGTGATGCATAACAAGTAATGTATACAAAACCCCACACACTGACAGTAGTTTCCCAGCAAGAAAACAAAGACTTAATCACTGCAATATAAGTAACAATTGAAAAACATTTAAGGTTTAGAAAGCATTTGATAAAAAATGAGTGACTCACTTTGTAGATTTAGGGTTTCAGCAATAGCCTCCTGGTCTAAGTCCTGAGTTCTTAATTAAACACACAATGTAACACGTATTAGTGTATTAACTCCATTCAAACTTTAACGATAATCACGAGATCAAAACCTCAACGTAGTTAACAAAGTATTGCCTTATCCAGGCAGCACTTTGACATCCGTTGATTTGGTTTAAGATCGATCGGACAGGGTATCGTACCAGTGATTAGGGTTAGCATGCTGATTACGGAGTAGATTTTCGGGGTTTAGGGGCTCCGGGTAATTGAACAGAGTTTTGAGAGAGGAGGAGTATCGATTTATGATCGAACTGGTGCAACTGAACTTCTCCCAGACTGGCCTTTATATAGCCCATGCTGCCTTCTCCCGTGTGTCGCGGGAGAAGTTAGTGTTTCTTTCGCGTGTCTCCGGGAGGGTCGGCCTGGTATAGACCTGCCACGTGTCCAGTATAGGTCTGACACCTGGCGCGACGTCGTGACACGTGTCCCTGGCTGCCTTTCTCGTCCAATCGCACTTTTTCTCGATTTCCGTGCTGGTTCTTATCGCGTATGCTCGGGTCTTGATCTTAAATAGTTCGGTTTTTAATTGTGAGTCTAATAAGGGTATTTTTCTGCAGGTTGATTCATGAACCGTCAAGTTTTCTTAACCGCTAAGTTGGGTATACAAGTTTCGTCGCGCACACTTTTGGTTTTGATTGCGGGTTGTTGTCAGGAATATTTTTAAGGGTTGTCACACTCTCTTAATTTAATACAAACTTAACTGAATAACTTAACCTAGGTTAGTGATAAGGATCATACGAGTGCAAAAATTACAAGTACTGCGTAAATATTAAACCATTGGGACCAAGTCTATAATATTTGCAAACCACAAAGACCAATCATGCATTTTAACTCTTTTATACAATTTTTCTACGATTTTCATGAGATTTAATATTTCATTATATATAGAAAGTTTGTTAATATTCAGACACCCCTGCAAGTAAAACAAATAAGAAAACATAAGTATAAACATGTCTAATGTAGTAAAAATTAAGTATAAATGACTTTTGCGGAAGCGTGGTTATTGGTGTGACTTCTTAATACCATAGCATTCAATCATAACAATGCTATATGATAAAACCATAGGATGTTCATCCATTGATGAAGTTTAAAAATAACACAACATAATTGTCTGAAATGTTGACACCAAATTTGAGTTACAAACCAAAACATGTTTTAATGAGTTCACGAAGACTCGACCACATAACTTAAACCAAACCTGAGCTTAGGACCATGTATCTCGTCCAGGAGTAAGATACATCTCCTAAGCCCTACGACCTCGGGTGACATCTTTTATTTATAACGCAGCTTGAAACACAAGCATACACCTGCCAGATCCACTTAGTTCCCTGAAATACATGTAGTTTAAAAATATCAATAAAAGTTGAGCGAGTTCATGTGTTCGTGAGTATGTATAAAACCTTTGTAAACAGTGTAAGTATGAATGTCCCGGTATAATAGCAAACAAGGAAAAGATCACCAATGGTTTGCAAGGCCACTGATATGTGTGACGATGTAGGAAGACTCAAACCTAGCAAAGTTGCACCGGGCTTTCGGCTGGAAGACATAGTCACCCTATGGGCTACCCTGGTCCTCATGGGTGTGGGCTCGCTACACCCAAATAGATCTATCACTCATGCCCCTCGGTCCTTATACGAGGATTAGTGGTCCCAAGTATCCGCCTACCCAATCACATGATCTATGGTTCTTTCCTAGGCTAACCATACCAATAGTATATGTATGTAATCCTTTTGTAACATGTATTTCGCCCCCGAAGTAAATAAACAAAACAATTTAAAGAAAAGGGGGACATGAACACACAGTATTGCATCTTCAGAACTAGTAACTCCGATCTCCTCAGCAAACACGACTAACTACAATGTACCAGTGTCTATTAGGCGGACGGGTCGTGCCTTTGCTTAGTATTAATGTTTTGGAGTTACGTTTCCAATGTTATTCCAAGTTGTATAATTATTTGTCAAAATAATTAATATTTCGACTTAAATTATATTTAGTTTTGGAATAATTGTTTAAGCAGTATTTCTGTATTAAGACTTCTGAAGTATTTAACTTCGTATTTCCTTCCCAAGGATGGGGGTATCTTATACATGTATTTTCGTATTATTGTATTTGTAGTCCCGAATTAATATATTTTCAAGTCTCACCTTAGAAAATATATAATAGCTTATTTTGTCCCCAAATAATGTATTGTCCAGAAAATATATATTTTTCCCAAAAATCATATATCTTCTAAATATACTAAGAAAATATATTTTTTACTTCCAAAAATGATATATTTTCTCTTTGTCGAAAATACAATATTACTTTTGTAATATTTACAAAAAAATATATTTTTATTTCTTGTATCCAAAATAATATTTACTAAAAATATATTTGTAACGGTATTTTTCGGAATATTTTGTAAGTTACATTCTATCGTTCGGTTCCTCAATATTATGTGTGTAACTTAAATATTTATTCCTTGATATGCTTGGTATTATTTTGGATTGTAAATTTCATAGTATTTTGTTAAGTTATATTATTTTACCCTAAAATAATATAACTATTTCACAACGTATACAAATATTCACACAAGTGTCTTATATATATATATATATATATATATATATATATATATATATATATTCTAAATATATATTCACCCATTTTGTTTATAAAAACCAACCCCCAATACTTGTATTTTTGTAACAAGGTCTATGGCAAAGTTTATATTGAAAACCATAGTTAAAACACACTTGTTAATATTTGTTTAGAAAATATTTTCTAAGTGTTTATATTTTTAGAAAATTTTTCCATAGTTTCCCCTAAAAATGGAGGTGTCCATGCTATCGAAGCATATCATTTTCTTTTCAAAAATCATTACAAACAATCAACAATCAATCTACACTTACCAAGTACTAAAACAAAGCTATCTACATAATGATCATGAACTTGAGTTTTTATAAAAACTTGTAGTAACTTGGTAAAGTGTTTAGTGGGTTTAGTTACCCTTTAAAGTGTGTCTACTTCTTTAAAAATCCCTTTCTTGGAAGATTTAGGTGTTTACAACTTGTACATACATTTTACAAAAATGTATCTTTTTGAAATTTTCTTGTTTCTCTAGTGTTTCTACACTTGTTTTATCACCAAAAATAGTGTATGTTTAGGTATGAACCAAGGTCTTCTAAAAATAATATTTTGAACTTGGTTCTGTTAGAAAAACCATTCATAAATCTTAGATCTATAAGTTTATCAACTCACTTGAATATCATTTTTCAAGAAATCATTTTATTATCAAGTTCATGCTTACACATTAGGATGATCATCTCTTTTCATCACATAATCATCCTCTCACTTGCTAGATCATGTGTTTAATCACAATCTAGCAAGCTCCTATTAATGATCAACATCATAATCTCAAGAAAATAACAATCAAGTATCATTCATACACTAAACAACATAGTTTCATCCATATTTCATCATATGTTAAGCTTATGTTCAAGATTCATGTTTATGTTCTTTAGTGTTCTTGTGATTTACAACATAATACATCTTTTAACCAATCAAAATTAGAAGTAACAAAGGTTATGAGAGTCTTACTACTATCTCTATGGCTATGGGTGAACTCTTGAAGATGAAGGTAACAAAGATGGTGGATAAAAGCAATTGATGGAGGTCCTTCAACATCCAAGAGCACCGAGCTTCCTTAAACACCTTCTAACACCTTGAAATGAGCTTGGAATTGTTGGATGATGGATGAATAATGGTGGTGGTGGTGGCACTATGCTCGGCCGAGAGCAAGAAGGATAGAGGGAGAGAGGTGAAGTGATGAAGATGAAGTGAGCTCTTTGTCCATTTTATAAATCCTGATCCCTTTTATCCAATGGTTTATGTGTCTCTAATAGTACCAACATGATCTTCCACAATCTAAGCAAGATCAAGTGTAATCTTAGGAGATCAAGTGAAGATTTGGGGTGGGTCACTCCCCTTGGTGACCATAAATGTGAAGGGGGGGGGGGGGGTTCTTGTGTAAGTTTGAACCATAGTTAGATAATTAGTTGAAAACTAAGTGTATTAGTTTAGGTGTTATGCATAAGATATGTTATATAGTGTGTTAAGGTGTTCGAGAATCATAACTTAGCCAAGAAATAATAAAACAATGTTTCTAGAATAATTTTGGTGTTTCGGGTAGTGTCCGGTTGTTTGGTTAGATACTGGTTCGTTAAAGTGTCAAACTATTCCGTTTAATGACTTTTAAGTACCCTTTTGTGACACTTTTAATTCCCGACACTTAGGAAAGCATTCTAAACAAAACATGAGCTTAAACCAAACATGTTTTAATAAAACATGTTTTAATGAGTTCACTAAGACTCGACCACATAACTTAAACCAAACATGAGCTTAGGACCATGTATCTCGTCCAGGAGTAAGATACATCTCCTAAGCCCTACGACCTCGGATGACATCTTTTATTTATAACGCAGCTTGAAACACATGCATACACCTGCCAGATCCACTTAGTTCCCAGAAATACATGTAGTTTAAAAATATCAACAAAAGTTGAGCGAGTTCATGTGTTCGTGAGTATGTATAAAACCTTTGTAAACAGTGTAAGTATGAATGTCCCGGTATAATAGCAAACAAGGAAAAGATCACCAATGGTTTGCAAGGCCACTGATATATGTGACGGTGTAGGAAGACTCAAACCTAGCAAAGTTGCACCGGGCTTCCGGCTGGAAGACATAGTCACCCTATAGGCCACCCTGGTCCTCATGGGTGTGGGCTCGCTACACCCAAATAGATCTATCACTCATGCCTCTCGGTCCTTATACGAGGATTAATGGTCCCAAGTATCTGCCTACCCAATCACATGATCTATGGTTCTTTCCTAGGCTAACCATACCAATGATATCTGTATGTAATCCTTTTGTAACATGTATTTCACCCACGAAGTAAATAAACAGAACAATTTAAAGAAAAGAAGGACATGAACTCACAGTATTGCGTCTTCAGAACTAGTAACTCCGATCTCGTCAGCAAACACGACTACCTACAATGTACTAGTGTCTATTAGACGGACGGGTCGTGCCTTTGCTTAGTATTAATGTTTTGGAGTTACGTTTCCAATGTTATTCCAAGTTGTATAATTATTTGTCAAAATAATTAATATTTCGACTTAAATTATATTTAGTTTTGGAATAATTGTTTAAGCAATATTTCTGTATTAAGACTTCTCAAGTATTTTACTTCGTATTTCCTTCCCAAGGATGAGGGTATCTTATACATGTATTTTCGTATTATTGTATTTGTAGTCCCGAATTAATATATTTTCAAGTCTCACCTTAGAAAATATATAATAACTTATTTTTTCCCAAAATAATGTATTGTCCAGAGAATATGTATTTTTCTCAAAAATCATATATCTTCTAAATATACTAAGAAAATATATTTTTTACTTCCAAAAATGATATAATTTCTCTTTGTCGAAAATACAATATTACTTTTGTAATATTTACAAAAATCATATTTTCATTTCTTTTATCCAAAATAATATTTAGTAAAAATATATTTGTAACGGTATTTTCCGGAATATTTTGTAAGTTACGTTCTATCGTTCGGTTCCTCGATATTATGTGTGTAACTTAAATATTTATTCCTTGATATGCTTGGTATTATTTTGGATTGTAAATTTCATGGTATTTTGTTAAGTTATATTATTTTACCCTAAAATAATATAACTATTTCACAAGGTATACAAATATTCACACAAGTGTCTTATATATATATATATATATATATATATATATATATATATATATATATATTCACCCATTTTGTTTATAAAAACCAACCTCCAGTGCTTGTATTTTTGTACAAGGTCTATGGTAAAGTTTATATTGAAAACCATAGTTAAAACACACTTGTTAATATTTGTTTAGAAAATATTTTCTAAGTGTTTATATTTTTAGAAAATTTTGCCATAGTTTCCCCTAAAAATTGAGGTGTCCATGCTATCGAAGCATATCATTTTCTTTTCAAAACTCATTACAAACTATCAACAATCAATCTACACTTACCAAGTGCTAAAACAAAGCTATCTACATAATGATCATGAACTTGAGTTTTCATAAAAACTTGTAGTAACTTGGTAAAGTGTTTAGTGGGTTTAGTTACCCTTTAAAGTGTGTCTACTTCTTTAAAAATCCCTTTCTTGGAAGATTTAGGTGTTTATAACTTGTAAATACATTTTACAAAAATGTTTCTTTATGAAATCTTCTTGTTTCTCTAGTGTTTCTACACTTGTTTTATCACCAAAAATAGTGTATGTTTAGGTATGAACCAAGGTCTTCTAAAAATAATATTTTGAACTTGGTTCTTTTAGAAAAACCATTCATAAATCTTAGATCTATAAGTTTATCAACTCACTTGATTATCATTTTTCAAGAAATCATTTTATTATCAAGTTCATGCTTACACATGAGGATGATCATCTCTTTTCATCACATAATCATCCTCTCACTTGCTTGATCATGGGTTTAATCACAATCTAGCAAGCTCCTATTGATGATCAACATCATAATCTCAAGAAAATAACAATCAAGTATCATTCATACACTAAACAACATAGTTTCATCCATATTTCATCATATGTTAAGCTTATGTTCAAGATTCATGTTTATGTTCTTTAGTGTTCTTGTGATTTACAACATAATACATCTTTTAACCAATCAAAATTAGAAGTAACAAAGGTTATGAGAGTCTTACTACTAGCTCTATGGCTAGGGGTGAACTCTTGAAGATGAAGGTAACAAAGATGGTGGATAAAAGCAATTGATGGAGGTCCTTCAAGATCCAAGAGCACCGAGCTTCCTTAAACACCTTCTAACACCTTGAAATGAGCTTGGAATAGTTGGATGATGGATGAATAATGGTGGTGGTGGTGGCACTATGCTCGGCCGAGAGCAAGAAGGAGAGAGGGAGAGAGGTGAAGTGATGAAGATGAAGTGAGCTCTTGGTCCATTTTATAAATCCTGATCCCTTTTATCCAATGGTTTATGTGTCTCTAATAGTACCAACATGATCTTCCACAATCTAAGTAAGATCAAGTGTAATCTTAGGAGATCAAGTGAAGATTTGGGGTGGGCCACGCCCCTTGGTGACCGTAAATGTGAAGGGGGGGGGGTCTTGTGTAAGTTTGAACCATAGTTAGATAATTAGTTGAAAACTAAGTGTATTAGTTTAGGTGTTATGCATAAGATATGTTATATAGTGTGTTAAGGTGTTCGGGAATCATAACTTAGCCAAGAAATAATAAAACAATGTTTCTAGCATAATTTTGGTGTTTCGGGTAGTGTCCGGTTGTTTGGTTAGATACCGGTTCGTTAAAGTGTCAAACTATTCTGTTTACTGACTTTTAAGTACCCTTTTGTGACACTTTTAATTCCCGACACTTAGGAAATCATTCATGACCATTTTGCCATATTTTTGCATGTTACTAGCATGTTAAAATGCTAATTAATCCAGAATTCTGCACTTTAAGTGGGTTTTAGGCACTTTCCGGCACTTGAACTATCACCTAGTGAAGCAGTTTTATGATCCTTACTTCCCTACACACTATACTAGTGTAGTACTTGGTCTCTGGCTCATACTGGGCCTCAAAACACTGTCTGTCTATGTACTGAACTCCGTCAACATTTTTCTGAGTTATCCGCTAACTGTGCTAGCTGTGCTTTGTGCATCGTTTATGTCACTAAGTGTTTGTATGTAGTAATGATGTGACAGTATGGAATGTGATGCACATGTAAGTATGACACAGTAATCAGAAAGTAGTCAAGTATAATTCGGCACAGTCATTAAGCACTAATCAAAATTAATTAATTGTACGGATACCTGTATTTTTTACGGTTGTCACATGATCCTACTTGGCAAGATGATGAAGGTTCCTCAGTTTTCAACCGTCTGCAGAAAAATCACGAGTCTTACAGACCAAGGCCGCGCATCGCCTACAACGAGGAAGCAGAACGTGATTTCAGTCTCGTTTACAGACCAGAAGAAGCCGCTGAACACTCGAAGTTTGTCCCAAAAATTGCTCTAGCCCCGCTAGAAAAAGCAAAGCTACCCCCAACAGTGGGAAAGTTCAATGGTCTCACTGACCCCGATGATCATGTTCGAGTATTTGCAAGCGTTGGTGTTTTAGGAGGATGGACAATGCCAATGTGGTGCCAGTTGTTCATTCAGACTCTCACATGGGCTGCTCGAGCCTGGTTCGACAGCCTTCCATCTGGAAAAATCAAGTCATGGGTCGACTTCAGAAACCAATTTGTAACCCATTTTAGCCAGCAGAGACGCTATCAGCGCGATACATCTGAAGTAACAGACATCTGGCGTAGAGACAATGAGGTGTTAGAAGATTTTATCACTCGCTTCAACAAAGAGTGTTTAGAGATTGGAGACGTAAACGAATAATTGATGCGCGCTCACTTCAAAAAGGCCATCCATTGTGATAGTCTAATCAGGACTATCACAGGAAAGGACGGTATGCCCAAGGAGTGGGACAAACACATGGCAGCTGCAAAGATTGTAGCGCAGACCAAAGAATCATTGGCTGGAACCAAAAGCGCTTACACCGAAGATCGTTTTTCAAAGGCAAGCAACAGGCGAAACAGAAACAGAAACCCTGGCTAGAAGACAGGCCAGTCCAGCGGTTATGAAGAAAGACCTCGCTTTAGAGAAGACGCGCGAGATATAATTGACCGCATCGGCTATCGCAAATGAAAACCGAGAGAAACATTGGACTCCGCTCATTAAGACACCTAAAGAGGTGCTCATGACGGAGAACTGTGACTTCAAGGCACCAAAGCCTATGACAAACAAGAAAGGGCAAGACCCAAACCTGTACTGCGATTTTCACAAAGACACAGGTCATTTGACAGATGACTGTATCAGTCTAAGGCAAGAGACCGAGAAGGCGCAGAAAAGCGGCAAGTTAAGCCATCTGGTAAAAAAATATGTGCAAGGAGACGCGCCAGATTCAAAGGAATGACGATGGAAACCAGAAGAAGGTTAGGCGCCTAGAAACTCACATGGTCAATGACCCATGACACAGCGCAAGGAGCAAGGGCAAGCGCCCATTTGAACCAGCATGGCAGGAGCAACAAGTCATCTTTCCGGTAGTGCGCGGGGACCACGCGCCACGCACCCCGTTGTCATTACAGGCATCATAGGCCACTATGAAACAAACTACGTCTTCATCGATCCAGGAAGGACAGCTGACATCATTTATGAGCAATGTTTCAACCAGTTTGATGAAGAAGACAAAGCGCGCCTCGAGCCTGTGGATTACCCTCTATCCGGATTTTGCAATGAGACGGTCTTCCCATTGGGCCAAATCAGCTTCCCCATCACGCTATCTGACGGGAAGCATTCAAGAACTACAAACGTTAACTTTATGGTGATGTCAGTCAAGTTAAGGCATGACGTTTTAATTGGGAGAGAAACTCAGGGATAAATGAACATGGTAACTTCCACGCCCCATTCAGCCATTGACTTTCCAACTGAAACGGGGGTGGCGATTATCTACTCAAAGAAAGTGGTGATGGCGGCAGAGGATGCGCGCCCAGTCAAAGTAGCCAAGATTTCACCAACCGAGCCAGAAAAATGGGTTTTGAACCGCAAGTACCCAGAATAGACGGTGACGATTGACCACGCAATCTCACCAAGTATCAGGACGCACCTCAAGCAACTACTGTTCAGGAACATGGACATCTTCGCCTGGATCCCGTCTGACATGACAGGAGTCCCGCGTGACGTCACTGAACATTGTTTGAACACTTATCCATCCATTGAGCCGATGGTCCAAAGAAGGCGTAGCCTAGGAGCGGATAAAACCAAAGCCATGAATGAACAAGTTTGTGAACTACTAAAGGCAGGAATACAGAGGGGGGTGCGCTACCAAAGTTGGGTGGCAAACCCTGTCATGGTCGAGAAGTCTGCAGGACGATGGCGCATGTGTGTTGACTACACAGATCTCAATAAGGCATGTCCCAAAGATTGCTATTCATTACCTGAGATCGACAAGAAGATAGACTCTCTCGCGCCATTCAGGTGGAAATGCTTTTTAGATTGCTACAAGGGGTACCACCAAGTCCAGATGAAGCTGGAAGATGAAGATAAAGCAACTTTCCGCACTGACATCGGAATCTTCTGTTACACACAGATGCCATTTGGGCTCAAGAATGCTGGTGCAACCTACCAGCGACTAATGGACAAGATATTTGTTGATGACATTGGAAAGCACATTGAAGTATATATTGACGATCTTGTGATCAAAAGTCCCGAAGAGGACCAGATGCTGAAAGACATTGAGAAGACGTTCAATTTTCTAAGAAGCGTAAACATGAAGCTGAACCCAGCGAAATGTTCTTTCGGAATGGAGGAAGGCAAGTTTCTAGGCTTTGGGGTTATAAACGGCGGTTTTAAAGTCAATCCCGAAAAAGTTCAAGCCATCAAGCGGATGCCATCACCGCGCACGATTAAAGAAATGCAAAGGTTGGCCGGACGTCTAGCCGCGCTTAATCGTTTTTTGTCAAACCACGCCGCAAAGTCTTACCCTTTCATCAGTACCTTGCGCAACTGCGTGAAAAAAACAAGAGTTCAAATGGACGCTAGAAGCGGAAGTAGCCTTCCAACAGATGAAAGAATGCTCGATCAAGCTCCCTACATTAACCGCACCATTCGAGGAAGAACCACTTTTCTGTACTTGTCTTCTTGAGACAAGGCAGTTGGGTCGGTACTGTTAGTAGAAAGAGACGGAGTTCAAACTCCAATCTATTATGTTAGTAGGGTGCTCACGGATCCGGAAACAGGATATTCAACCATGCAGAAGTTAGTGCTCGCGCTGCTACACGCCTCAAGAAGGCTACGCAGTTATATCTCTGGGCATGTAATCACTGTACTTGTTAGGATCGGAGGCTCTCATGATAGTGTTTGTTTGTTTAAAGTGAATGATCAACGAATATGAAAACATGTTAGGTGCAGCGGAAATGAAAACAAACTTTGTAAACACAATCAAAGGAGAAAATAGTTTGATAAACAATTGCTTCACATAGAGTCAAAAGATTACAAATCAAAGCAAAAGATTACAGACATGCTTACAAACTATACTCCCCCTCAGCCTGATGCCCCAAGGTTGGTTGCACACAAGATGAAAGGATTAGACATGCTTACATCTGTCGACTTCGTCTTGTATCGAGTCTTAGACTAGTTAGAATAGATCAGGGCACGTAGAACGAGAGAATGAGAGAGAGTTAGCAAGTTTTCGCTTGAAGGAATTTGTATGTAAAGGATTTCGCTTGAGTGATGCTGAAGCGAAATCTCATAGTCTATATATAGAGGTTGGTGTCAAGCGAAATCGTGAAGTTGTCAGAAGTTGTATTTGAGTGATTCCATACCGAGGTGCTGCCGGTGTGAGAACTGATTGTATTCGTGTTCAAATATCAATATAATCAGTGTTAAAGTGAAGATTCAACTGTTTTATAGTCAGATACTTGTTTTCCGCACCTGTATTTGATGGAATTCCTTTGAACCGACTCGTTTAGGTCGCGAACCCGGTCCTTACAATTGGTATCAGAGCTCAGGAGGAGGAGTTCTGCAAAATTCAGCCGAAATCGATCAAAATTTCTTACTTCTACACCTTCTTTTCTTACTTCAGAAATTTTACACGGTCAAAAACTATTCAATTTCTCACGGATTGTTTAAAAGTACTAGATAACAAACCCTTGAAAGTTTCACAGCAAAATTCGACCTAAAAGTGATCAAAATCGACATTTGAATGGAGTTCGCTTGAACAGTTCAGTATTATTGGACGATTTCGCTTGAAACTTCAAGCGACACTTAACATTTCGCTTCAAACAGAGTTTGTTTTCGCTTCAAGGTGTTCGCTTCAGGGTTCTTTTTTAGGATCGCTTCAAAGTATTTCGCTTCAAGAACTTCGCTTGAGAGTTGTTCAGTTTAAATTGTTTCGCTTGAAGGGTATCGCTTGAAAGATAGTATTTCGCTTGAAAGTGTCTGAAACATGGACAACGATTTCCACAACGCTTTTGCAACATCGCCTAGTTCATCTTCCATTGCTCAGAACATGAATTCAGAAAACGAAACGGGGACTATTCAGAAACCCCCGAAGCTTATGGGAATTGAGGAATACTACGGATGGAAAGATAGATTCGAAAACTGGGTGCAAGCAAATCATCTAAGATCATGGGAATGTATTCTGACAAAGTATACTCCACCACAAACCGAAATGCAGACTGAAAAACAGCTTTCAGATTTTAGTAAGGAAGAACGGGAAATATATCGAGCTGAAAAGATGATGATCAGTTTACTTCAACAGGCCATCAAAGAAGACATCTTCATACTACTTCAACATGACAAAACATCACAATCAATATGGGATGCTCTAAAAATCAAGGTTGAAGGTAGTACTAGTATGATTAAAAGCAAGAAGGCATTGCTTAAAAAGGAATTTGATTTGTTCACAAGTTTGCCCAGAGAAGATACGAAGAAACTCATTGAACGATATTGTCACTTAGTGAGAACAATGTCAATGATGAGCATTAAAAAGGAAAATGATGAATGGGTGGATAAACTTGCTGATGCGTTACCTCAGAAAGAGTGGGGAACTTATTTGATGATACTGAAGAATACTGGAGTTTATGATAGATTGTCGATCTCTCAGTTCATTGAAAAGATTGAAAGTCAGGATTTGGAACAGCAGAAGATCGCAAGGATGAATAATCCAAGTGGTCAACAGGATGTAAAGATGTATTACAAGGGTAGTGTTCCAACTTCAGAAGCTGAGAGAAGTCCGAAAATTCAGACTGCTTATAGTGTTGGAGATTCTACAGAAAAGACTGATCAAAACTCAAACAAAAGCAACAGTGGTTTCTCATTGTATCCGAGTGTTAATCCGAAAAGTTCATCAGAAAGTTTTCAATCTCAAAGTACAAAGATGGGAAATGGTTGTGTGATTCAATGCAACATAGCTCTAAATCTTCCAGAAGGTCAAAGTTTTTCTGAAGACATTGCGAAAGATCATATGGCATTACTTGGTTCCGTGCTTATCTCATATGAAGGTTTAGTGGCTGGTCGAATTGGAAATCCTATGCTTACTAAAGAGGAATACGACCAAATAGATGCTGAAGAGATGGAACTAATGGATATCAAATGGTGTCTTGCAAGTGTTCTTAGACGTGCTGAGAAGTTCAAGACAATTACCGGGAGAAATGATTTTCTTGATGCTTGTGTTTCTACTTTAGGTTTTGATAAATCTAAAGTTATTTGTTTCAGGTGCAGGGAAAAAGGTCATTTTAAGAGGGAGTGCAAGAACAGAGAAGTTAGTGGTGCTCAGAATCCATTTGGAAAAGATGACTACTACCGGAAAGCCATTTATCAGCAAGTTGGTCAGACACAAGAATTACAGACGGCTCATGGTAGAAAGATTGAAGATTCAAAGAAAGGATGTTTGGTAGATTTCAACTGGAGCAACTACATTTCTTCTAACAGCACAGCATGTATAGTGGACCAAATTGATGAACAACTACCTGAAGGATTCAGCTGGGATATGTTTGTTGATAAAAAGGGAGATTTCAAAGCTTTCATTGCAAAGATTGTTAGAGAACCAGATATGTTTGCTACTTGGATGAGATCAATTGGTGAAACAGTGAAAGATCAATCGAGTACATCTGAAGAAAGTTCAGAAAGTGCTGATTCTGAATCATTAAGTACAGATGAGAGTGTGCAAAATGATGATACTTCAGAAAAAGAAGTTGTTTTTGATCAAACACCATCTGATTCTGGTGTTTCAGATGCTGAGTCTGAAAAATCTGTAGAGTTTGATCAAACACCGATGGAGAGTAGCAGTGATGATGAAGAAGAGAAACATATTAATATTGCTAAAAAACATCTTTCTCCTGAAAGTTTTCATTTTTATTTTGCAGATCGCATGGAGAAACTGAAAGAGAAACAAGCTGCAAAAGAACAACAACAAGATGAGAAAGTTGAAAATATTGTTCAAACTGAAGAAGTTAAAAGTGTGTATGAAGAAAATGTGATTGAAACTGAGAAAGTAACTGGAGTAGAAAAAGTAATTGAAGTGGTAAAAACAATTGAGGTTGAGAAGATTGTTGAAGTTGAAAAGCCTTGCAAGAAATGTTTGGAAATTTGCAAGAGTTGTGAAGAAAAAGATGTTACACTGTTTGATAGAGAAAGACTGATAGAAAAGCTACTATCTGACATCAGCTATGTGAAAGAATCGTATAGTGTGTTGAACAGAACAGTGACAGGTCTTCAAACAACAAACTCTGAAAGAGAAAAAGCTTTAATGATGACGAATTCTACGTTGATGGCAAAGCAAAAGGCAATTAATCATTACATAGAAGAAAATGCTAATCTAAAGCAAGAGTTGGAGAAAGAAAAGATCGAGAATGAAAGGATCAGAAGGTTATTACTGAGTTATTCTTGTTCTGATTATGTTATTGATCGAGTTTATCCTACTGTTGCAGGTTTTGAAGCATTTCAGGATGAGAAGCAAAAGAATGAGACTGGTAAGAAATCGACTGTTAAATACAACAAGTGTCCGCCTCCTATCTGGGAAGGGTATTCTCCTAGAAAACCAAATGAGGAGCAAGTCGAAAAAGCAGTCAATATAAAGTTAAAATCCGAGACAACTGACGTTTTACCAGATAACATTGATATCACGTTTACCTCGTCTGATACTGATCATGAGTCTGAGTTAATCAAAAAGGTGGTCGATCAGGTGTTGGATACTGAGGAGGTGTCTGAGTCAAAGTTTGAGTCTGGGGGTTCAAGTTCGTCAGTCAACAGTTCAAAATCATCGGAAAAACGGTCTTACAGTAAAGAATTTTTGTTATCAAAGGCAAATTTGGATGATGAAACATTTGAAGTTGCATATACTTTAAATGATTCGGACAAATTATACTCTGACAAAGAGTTTCCGATTAGAAGTGTTCGTTTTGACATGATTAAAAAGGTTTTCAAAATGACGGAAATTAATTTTTCTGAAATTAAGGATCTAAAATCTATTGAAAAACCTAAAAAATATACTTCTAGAGTTCAACAAAGGTTAAACAAGAAAAAAGGGAAAAAGAATTACAATTCTGATTCTAGTTTTCAAAAGAAAACAAATCAAAATTGTAGTTACAAAAAGAAAGGTCTTGGTTTTACTCCACCTGAAAATCGTAAAAATGAAAAATATGTTAGAGATTTTAAATCAAAAACAACATATGTTGCAGGTAAAAGCTATGAAGAGGAGTCAAATAGCTCATTCTTGAGAAAATCAAATCAAGAGTTCCTTGCTGAAAGAAAAAGAACAGGGACTGGAGTTTTTCATCAAATTGGAGTTTTTCAACCAAAAGACACAAGAACTTGTTTTCAATGTCAAGTTGTTGGACACATCGCTCACAATTGTCCAAACAAAGTCAACAGAAAACAGGGAGTCTCTGAAAAACTTAAAGAAAAAGTGGTTGAAAAGAATGATTCATCAACTACAAACTTCAAAACTTTTGAAAATTCAAAGAATGAAGTTGGTGAAAATTCTAAAAGATTGTACAAAAAAAGTGCAAAAGACAATCAAAAATGGATTGTTAAAAAATCAGATGTACAATCTGGCGATGATTCTGATTCCACAAAATCAGAGGAGTCACAAGATGAGATCAAAGATTTGATGAATGATGTTGATATTAAATCACTGAGTGTGGAAGAGATTAAACAAATGGTTGATAAAGTAGAAAGCTCAGAGTTTGATATTGAAAAAACATTTAATGAAAATGTTAAGAAAATTTTCAAGAAAATGATTGATGGGAAAGTAAAGGGGGTTAAAGATTTTTATGCAACTAAAAAGGCAACTTACAACCCTACTGCTTAGGAATTGGAAGCCACCAAGTCAAATAAGACTTGGGTGGAAGTTTGTTTTCCTTAAAAGTCTTAGGACTTGCCGGAGATCCCAAGTTTATATTGTGGATCAGGAATCGGCATCTTTCTAATATTTGAAGTTTTTGTTTGAAAGTTTTTGATAGTGTTTGGATATTTACAGGTTGTATGACTACGCCGGAGCTTCCAGGTTGGTAAGTGTGAAGCAGGAATCGGCATTTTGATTGGTAAAATGGTGATGTAGACGTAACATTCCTACAAGTGGTATTGTGTGTTTTTACAAGTAGTTATTTTTACAATTGATTTAGAGGTTGCTTGAATGCAAATGGTAAATCAGGGACATTAATTTGTACTTGATTTACTATATATGTCAAGAGACGAACAAGATGATGAACCATATCCCCGTTCTTAAAATGATAAAACTTACAAATGGTTTTTATCAACACAAATTCATTTTCCGGAAAACTCATTTTGATTAAAACAAACTTAAGTGTTTTGAAATCTAAATGAGAAAATGGTTTGTGATAGGGGGAGTTCTGATTGTTTATGCCGAGTGAATGGCGATTTGATGTGATTCGATATCAGTTGTCACTTTATTGTACAGTTTATTTTCAAATTTCCTAAAATGTGTTTGCATTTTAGGGGGAGTAAATTTTTTAGAAAATCCAAAAACATTTGAAATTTTGAAAAAAGACAAAAACATGATAAAATTCAAAAATGAGTTTTGTTGCATATAGAGGAAATGATAGTACATCAGTGGACTATCACAACATGCTAAAGAAATGTAAAGAAAAATGTGATAAACAATCTTACTGTGGATATGTCAGTAGGTTTTTGCACATTTAGTAGATTGTGTCGAGATATAAACCTAAATTTCAAACTTGCTTGTTTTGTGGGTTAACACAAACTTGGATATATAGGTAACCCCTGAAATCTTGTTTGAAAGGTCCCTTATTCTGAGATACTAGGTCTTTATGCTCAGTGATATCTGGGGTATTATCCCGGGACTTCTGATTTTGCGGAAGCAATGGCCTAGTCCCCGGAGAATACTTTCTGCTTGCTTGAAATATAGCATCACCCTCAGCTAAAAAATGATGAAACATTGAAAAATGCTAATCATGGCTGTTGTAATTCAAAAGATCCTCTAAAGGGGACACACCTAAAAGTCAACTAGGCTCTCTGCTGAACGGAAGTTCTGACCTGAGCTATCACGGTTGCATAATTTATTCCCCTGACAGATATCATCTGTGGTATACTCACCTGTAAGACTGAATATTGGGATCTGGATACGGGAGTATATTCAAGTAGTGGGACACACGGATAAGTTTAAGTTGCTTAAAACATTAACAACATATCTCGGATCAGTTGAACTTTGTGTGAAAATTTAAGTGGACAAACATACTGACAATCTAGGTAAATTGTTTAGAACTTAATATGAAATGAAGCTTAACGGTGTTAGTGATCTGTCTCAGAAACTGATATGATCCTCTTGCACAAACTCACAAAAATAGTGTTTGTAAATATTTTTGTATTGCTTTCCTTTACAATAAAAAATTACAAAAAGATTTTAGTGTGTTTTAGCATAAAGTTTTGTAAAATACAAAAAGATTTTCGATAACTGATATTGGAAAGCTGATTGTCAAAATTTCAAGTGCTAAACATGATGACTTGGTTGTGAGGGGGAGTGAATCTTAAAATGTAAAAAGGTTTGTTAAAATTCCTACAATTGGTATTTTAAAAACCTACATTTGATTCATCATTGGTTTGAGATATGAGAGAGAGTTATCTGATTATATCAGATTGTTGGTGAAATTAAATTGTTAAATTTAGAAAATTTATTTCTGGGTTAAGATTGTTACAGGTGAGCCAGGTTAATTCATTCAAAGCTTACAAAAGTCAGAATCTGATCATGAATCTAAAAGTTTGCTAGCTGCTGATGCTGATGAACTTAAGGAATCAAGAGATCTGATCAAGAGAATTAGATGAGATCCAGGCAATGATCTTGTAAACAACATTTGAGTCAGACATCGATCCTAAAGCAGATGTTGCTGAAGAACAAATGAATACCAGCAAATCGTGAAGGGGAGTCTGATAGAGCAAGGTGATTTTGGAAGAAGAAGATAGAAAGAGAAAAGCCCAGAGACTGATCAAGAATGAAGATGTAAAGACACAGCATTGGTGTGACTCGATAGTCGACTCGTCAACATCTGAGGGGGAGTCTGTTGGTGCACTACATCTGTCGACTTCGTCTTGTATCGAGTCTTAGACTAGTTAGAATAGATCAGGGCACGTAGAACGAGAGAATGAGAGAGAGTTAGCAAGTTTTCGCTTGAAGGAATTTGTATGTAAAGGATTTCGCTTGAAGCCTCAAGCGAAATCATCATATCAGATTTCGCTTGAGTGATGCTGAAGCGAAATCTCATAGTCTATATATAGAGGTTGGTGTCAAGCGAAATCGTGAAGTTGTCAGAAGTTGTATTTGAGTGATTCCATACCGAGGTGCTGCCGGTGTGAGAACTGATTGTATTCGTGTTCAAATATCAATATAATCAGTGTTAAAGTGAAGATTCAGCTGTTTGATAGTCAGATACTTGTTTTCCGCACCTGTATTTGATGGAATTCCTCTGAACCGACTCGTTTAGGTCGCGAACCCGGTCCTTACAGTAACAGTACAGGGTACTGTTACATTTATAGGCAAACCAAACCACTGAGGTATCTCAGCTGACGTCACCATGAAAGCGACGTCTAACAGCCTAACAACCTGTATCTACTGTCCTTACACAAACACTGCTAACTTAACCACTGACTATACATAAAACAAATATTTCACTAAACAGCTGCTCTCCCTTAGTGTCAGTGCTTTACTCAAGGTTGATCAGTCCTTGACTGGGCAGTGCTTTATCATCAGTAGATAGGACCAGCAGTGTTGGATACTTCAGGGTTTTCATCAGCAGTTGAAAGGACAGCAGCAGTTGAATATGAACAGCAGATAGAGACCATCAGTTGTTATAAATTACTTTCAAGGGGAGAGGAAAGTGTAAACTGCTGCTTATTGTGAATCCTCTGTTGTGATCTGGTTTTGGCTTTATATTATCTGTTCCTTTGGTAGGGTTCAATCCCAACAATCTCCCCCTGGAACAGATAATGCCAAAACCCTTCATTATTCAGGACCTTTATTACTCATCAAGAGTGCCTTAGCTTGATCTTTGAATTCAGCTTCAAATTCCTGTGCACTCTGGTCATCCTCATCCCTACACAGTGTAAGTTCAAGGAGATCCTGCAAATCTTGAACACTAAGGCCTAGTGCTTCTTTCCTTGATATGTACTTCACATCGCCATTGGCTCTGACCAGGGTCAATACGTGAGTCTTTTGATCAGACATCCACTTTAGTATTTTTAAGCCAAGTGGGTTTCTTGGGAGAGACTTATTTGAAGATGAGTTGAGGGATAATGGCCTTGAAAACATCTGCAGACTTTCAGACATTCTTTTGAAAGTTTCTTCAATGACTTTGTCTGCTGCAGCTATATCTTCTACAGTTTCTTGTTCAATGAGTTCTTGTTTTTCAGCTTCTGTCTTGTCTTTAGCAGTGTTTGGAGATGCAGTTTTGTTTAATGCCTTAAAAAGGCTTTGAAGCTTTGTTGAAGTTTCTTCTTTTAGACCCATTTTCGTGATGGTATCTTTGAAGTACTCTGCTTCTTTTTCTATTACCTCTTCTTCAGTCAGCTGTTCTCCCTCTTCTTGATTTGTTACAAAAGTAGACTGGAACAATGTGTCGAGGTTTCCCATCTTCTGTTCAAGCTTCATCATTTGTTCTTTCTTCTTAGAAGTGCCTGAAACAGTTATCTTTCTTTTCTTCAGCCTTTCGTAGGCTTCATCGGTCTGCTGTTTTGACCATTTTGATATGGCTTCAGCAGTATCCATTTTCGCATCCACCAGCTCCCTTTTCTTTCTCTTATATTCAGCAGTTAAATCAGCAACGAGCTTTTCATATTTTCTCCAGTTAGGAGCATTCTTCTTCTTCGTAGGATCATTCTTAATCTTTTCAATCCTTTCTGCCTCACGCTTAAGAGCTACTACTGGCCATTCTTTGAATTGTTGTTCTTCAGCAGGATAGAATTTCTCTTTCATGATGTAGGCTAGATATTGTTTTCTTAGCTCTTTCTTTTGATCAGCCTTTTCTTTGTTTAGTTCTTGTGCAAACCCTTCTATCTGCTTTACTTTTGTGAAGTAGAACTCCAGTCTTTTAGCTATGCCATCTTCGCTTAACTTATCTTTTTCACTGTCAACCTTGGCTTTTACTTTAGCCTGCCTTGCCTTGAGTTTGAGGTAATCATCCATATCCTCTGGTGGCATGTAGCCTATGAGTGAGGAGAATCTTCTTTTTGAAGGATCTTCTTCTGTATAGAATTGCCTCATCTCATTTTTTATGGCTTCAAGTTCCAGTGGATATTGTGCAGCATTAGGATCATGTATACCCTCATCGGCAGGTATTGGCTTTCTTTTTCTGTTGAAGAGCTTTGGCTGTGAAGTAGGAGAAGTGAGAGCAGTGGTGGATGACTGACTAACAGTTGTTGAAACAACTGGTGTCTCAACATCTGCGGTCATTACAACTGCTGATATGTCAGCAGTTGTCTTCTGCTTTTGAGCAGGGGATGGAAGTGGTGAGGTAGTTTTTGATGGTGGTGATGGTGGTGGTGAATCATCATCTGATATGAGATTCCTTCTCCTTTTTAACGAAGAAAGAGCAGATGATGTTTTGGGTGGGTCAGTGGTGGTAGATTGGATAGCAGTGATTTGTGACAGTGATTGACTGACAGTGGTTGAAACAACTGGTGTTTCAATCACTGTTGTCATTACAACAGATGTTGTAACATCTGTTGTCTTCTGTTTTATAACAGGAGGCAGTGGTAATGGTGTGATTGTAGATGATGGTGGTAGAGCAGTAGTTGTAGTGGTGTGTGGTAGAGTGGTGTGTGTTGATGACATGGCAGCTGTTTGGCTACTGACAGCAGTTTTTGTAACTACTGCTGTATCAGCTGTTTGGCTAACAGGTTTTGAGACCTGTTTTTCTTTTTCTTTTTCTTTTTTAGGCTCAACATGAAGGCCATGTTCTATTCCCATCCTATTCATTTTTCCCAACAGCTTGTTATTCTCCCCCTTTTTGGCATTATCTGAAGGAGGGTTTACAAGAAATGGTATGGAAGAAGGAACTTTGCCAGAAGCATTTTGAATGCTAGCCTTTATAGCCTTGATATCTGCTTGAGTGTCTTTAAATCTTGATTCAACCATGTTGGTCAGCATTTGTACTTGAATAGCATGCTTTTTGTCAGCCATAAGTTGCTGTGCTTCAAGCATGGGTTGAAAAATATTCCAAAACTCATTTTCAGCAAATGCATGTTGTACAGGTGCTTGAGCAGGAACAGCAGTGGTTTGTGCTTTCTAAGCTTTTAAAATCTCTTGCACCATTTCCTTTATTTCAGCAACTGATTCTTCAAGTTAGTCAACTTTGCCCGTCAATTCCTGATATCTTGATTCATCACCTACTTTAGTAGGATCATCTGAATCCCCACCAGCAGTGGTTATATCAATGTGTGTCTTAGGAACGGAGTCCCAAAAATCACCCATTGATGCCCCTTGTTCTTGGTACTGGGGACTTCTTTCTTCAGCACTTGATAAACCTTTGATGGTACCAGTGGTTAGATCCAACTCAATGGCGGTTACCGAAGTTGCCATGGAAGAAATTGCCTTCAAGGGAGTCTTACTTATGAAACAAGTGTCCAACTGAAGATCTGTTGATCCACCAGTTGTAGTTGCTGCTCCACTTGAACTACCACCGAGAGTTACTTGTAACTCAGGGGGTGTAACCTCCTCAATTGTTGCTGGGATAGCAGGAGTAGTAGCATCAGACCCAGTCACTTGTGGGGGTATACTCTCAGTGACAGGTGATAGAGAGGAACTGGTTTGTGTCTGAGCTATAGCAGCTGCATGCAACAAAGGTAGCATGGATTGTGGCATTATTATTGGTGAGGAGATGGGAGTTGAAAGAGACATGTCCTTGGGATCAGGACTGAGGAATATGGATCCAAGTGGATTCAGAGCTTCATATTGTGGTGTCCCTGTGCTTACAACCTGATCCTTTTGTGAGGATGCAGGAGGAGTTTTAGGCATGGGTTGAGATCTTTCTTCCAACTGCTGTGAGGAAGTAGCAGCAGTGGTTTGTGGTGACTTTTGTGTTGTCACATGCATTTCCTCTGGGATCTCATCTTCCAGAGTTGCCTTTGTTTTGGGTTTGGTGGGTTTTCTGGATGTTTTTCTTTTGGTCTTTTTGGTTATGTCAGGTGTGGGTTTCAAAGCAGTGGTTGTGCTGCTATGATCACCTGGAGCAGTGGGCTCAGCAGCTGATACCTGAGGAGCAGTTGTAACCGCTAAAATCTGCTCAGGTACCCCTGCTTTTGTTTTTATTGGTGCCATCATCCTTGAAAATGTTTCTTTTGTTAAGCTTTTTATTTGACAATGAACACCTTGTTTTGGCAAATTTTCATTTTCCTTTACAAATTTTTGTTTAAAGTAATAACTCAAAAATCTTGGAAAAAGTAAAAATGCTTTATTGTCAACATTTTTCACTAAGTCATTGAAGATTTCCTGGGAATAGTTGTAATCTTTGTTATTCAAAATGGCATACCCCAGGCATTGAATCTTCAATGGTATTTCGTTAAAAGATGTTGTTTTATTCGAAGCACACATCAGAAGTGTGTGAAATAAAAATCTGGGTGCAGATGGAAAATAACCCTTTTGTAGGGTATCTACCTTTTCCTGTTCTGCATAGCCCCTTTTCAGAAAATCAGTTTTTAACTCGTTTTTGTCAAAGGAGAGTTTACCTTCCTGATCGTTGAGATTAAAAACTTCAGAGATCGACTGTGGGGTTATTTGAACTGCTTTACCCTGTATTGAGGAGTTAATGGCTATGACTTTTCCGTCTTGTTTTTCAAGCGACGCCTTTTTCCAAAACTCTCTCTGGGTTAGCAGATAGATGGGAGCATTTGCTGTCAACAAAGTTTTGTACTTTGATGCAGATAATGTATCAATGATGGTGTCAAAGGTGTGATTGTCAGTAGGTTTTGTGAGTAAACCCAGATAGTTGTGAGATTGTTTGAATGGTATTTCGATGGGTTCTTCGGCCGTTTGAGCGACCTCTTTGGAAGGGGATGGTGATTTAGGTTTTGATTTTGATTTTGTCATTTTTGAGGAGAAGAGCGAAAGAGGATTTTGGAGATTTTGAGAAGAAGGGTTGAAAACTGCTATGAGAAGAGAATTTTGGAATTCAATTCGACAGTGTAAAACCCTGTTTGGGGTTTAGGGCAGGGTTTTATTTAAAAAAAATGATCGCTGATGTGGCAGCGGTTATTAAGATCTGAGGGCTAAAAACTGACCACGTGTCAAACACTGATGAAGTGGATGAAGTATGGAGAACAGTTGTTTTAAGGGCCACTGACGTATCAAGCATCAGTGGTTACAACGGTAAAAATTATGGCCAGTGGATGATTTTTACTATCAGTGGATAGCATATCAGTGGATAAGACACTGATTTTGAACATCAGTGCTTTTCAAGAAAATGAGGGATCAGTGATTAACTTTCGGCAGTGGACAGTGTTTAGAGATCAGACGTTGGAACAAAACAGTGGTTAGGGTAAATAGTACATCTCTGAAGGACAGGTGTTTCAGCAACAGTTTTGAAGATTTTCATTCAAGGTTTTGCCACATGTCAATTTTGAAAGACAGTAGTTTAGTACCCCAGATGATGAAAACTTTTTACTAAGGCAACTCATTTTCGTTTAATATTCAATTAACACATGAGTACCTTAGTAATTTAAGCACAGTTTGCAATCAACCTTTGATAAAAATTTAGGAGCAAACCTGAGTATGACATGATCATGACATATGTACCATTTCCTTTTGACCCATCAATGAGGACAATAATACCATACAAAAATAAGGTATTACATCCTGACAGGAGCTGAAACTATTGCCAACAAAAACAAGCATAAGTTCCAGATACATATTCCAAAAAAAAATGAATAATATATCCTGGTTGTACGAGAAAATCCTTTGAACAACAAAAAATAGTTAAAGGATTTTCTGAGAATAGAATAAAAAAGGATCAGGTATAATTTCAATATAGTATATAATCATATCATTTACAAGTTTTTGAAAATGGTCAGTGGTTTGACAATAGTGGTAGGAAACTTTTGGATACATTTTGACCACTGTTTGAAACCATTTTCTTTGTCAGTTGATTGCAAACCTGAGGACACATGGAGAAAATGTTTGAACATTTTTCTAGTCCTCTTTGGAGTTCATTTACTGGAATCAAAACCTTTTTCTGAACAGATAAATGCACATAGTTGCTTAATTACCATTATTACCCTAAACTTTGACTCTTAAGTGTTTTAAGTTTATTCTCTTTTCTTCTGAATTCAAAAGTTTTGAGATAAACACACTTTAGAGTTTTTGTGAATATTAGTCCAAAATCATTTTGCAGTAATGTTTTGAGAGACTTGGTCAGGTTTTCACAAGTTTTTCACCCAATCTCACATTACATATGATACGGACTATGTTGACCCCTGTTTTCTTAATGTATTTGAACATAGTTGATTTTGTCCTTTTTAGGAACTCAACCTGTTTTCAACACATAAGATCTAAATAACTAAAGTTTTAATTTCCCTCTTTTTGTGTTAACAAAACAACAATGCTTTTATGAACATAGGTTTTGTTAATCTGAGGTTTGTACTTTAGTATTTAATGAAAACATCACATATTGCACATCAACAGTTTAAATCAATTTAGAAAATAAAAATAATCTCATGGTTTAACAGATATTGCTTTCAGATCTAGAAACCATGAGTGTCTTGTGCATGAATTTACTTGTTGTGTGAAATTTGTGTGTCATATGACATCTTGGTTGATTTACAGAGTTTTTGAATAACCATTTTGAACATGATTTACACAGTACTCTGTTTTTCAACTAAATACAACCAACCTTAGTATCAATGAATTTTGAGCCGAACTGTTATGTCAAATTGATTGTTAGATCGAATTTGACTGTCCAGGCTCTGATACCAATTGTTAGGATCGGAGGCTCTCATGATAGTG
Organism: Helianthus tuberosus; assembly: GCA_030545235.1. Classification (NCBI taxonomy): domain Eukaryota; kingdom Viridiplantae; phylum Streptophyta; class Magnoliopsida; order Asterales; family Asteraceae; genus Helianthus; species Helianthus tuberosus. Next base: position 91,664,405 of record CM060356.1, on the reverse strand, counting down.
TTTGTTTGTTTAAAGTGAATGATCAACGAATATGAAAACATGTTAGGTGCAGCGGAAATGAAAACAAACTTTGTAAACACAATCAAAGGAGAAAATAGTTTGATAAACAATTGCTTCACATAGAGTCAAAAGATTACAAATCAAAGCAAAAGATTACAGACATGCTTACAAACTATACTCCCCCTCAGCCTGATGCCCCAAGGTTGGTTGCACACAAGATGAAAGGATTAGACATGAGGAGAAGAACTCGCTCAGTCAATCAAATGTAACAGTACAGGGTACTGTTACATTTATAGGCAAACCAAACCACTGAGGTATCTCAGCTGACGTCACCATGAAAGCGACGTCTAACAGCCTAACAACCTAACAACCTGTATCTACTGTCCTTACACAAACACTGCTAACTTAACCACTGACTATACATAAAACAGATATTTCACTAAACAGCTGCTCTCCCTTAGTGTCTGTGCTTTACTCAAGGTTGATCAGTCCTTGACTGGGCAGTGCTTTATCATCAGTAGATAGGACCAGCAGTGTTGGATACTTCAGGGTTTTCATCAGCAGTTGAAAGGACAGCAACAGTTGAATATGAACAGCAGATAGAGACCATCAGTTGTTATAAATCACTTTCAAGGGGAGAGCAAAGTGTAAACTGCTGCTTATTGTGAATCCTCTGTTGTGACCTGGTTTTGGCTTTATATTATCTGTTCCTTTGGTAGGGTTCAATCCCAACAGTACTCACTAACTTCCATATTGGCACCATCTTGCAAAAACCAGAGACATCAGGCCGTTTGGCGAAATGGGTAATCGAGCTGGGGGGCACAACATCCTGTATAGGCTGCGCCCAGCTATCAAAGGCCAAGTGTTAGCAGACTTCATCACCGAAGCCCCCGAAGACAAGATCAAGGAATGTGAGGCTGTAGACACTCCAGTCTAAGACACATCGGATGAATTATGGTTGTTATTCACCGATGGAGCCTAAAATGAAGACGACGCAGGAGCTGGTTTGCGCCTTGTTAGCCCAGAGAAGCACGAGTTCACATATGCTATCAAGTTAGATTTCAAAAATACCAACAATGAGGCAGAGTATGAAGCGTTCTTGGTAGGCTTGCACCTGGCCATCAAGATGGGAGGGCAGAATTCACAAGCACGTGTCGACTCTCTCCTGATCACGAGTCAAATCAACAGGATATACGATGCGAAAGGCGAGGTCATGGCTTTGTATTTGGAGCAAGCGAAGGAGCTACTTCAAAAGTTCAAATCGTACAAGGTTGTTCATATCAACCGATTAGAAAACAAGCCAGCTGATGCACTAAGCAAGCTTGCTTCTACAACATTTCAACACCTCGCTAAAGATGTAAGAGTTGAAGTCTTAAAAAACCCATCGGTATTGCTGTGCCAAGACAATGTAATTGAGGTACGGCCACCTTCGTGGATGACCCCTATCATTCAATATCTTTAAGAGGGAATTCTCCCAGAGAACAAGGCGGAAGCTAGAAAAATACAAAACAAAGCGTTGTTTTACGAAATAATCGGGGACATTCTTTACAGAAGATCCTTTTTAGGGCCACTACTACGATGCGTAGACCCTCAGGATGCAAGTTATTTGATCAGGGAGATACACAAAGGCATCTGCGGCATTCATGCGGGCCCGCGCATGGTCGTAGCAAAGATAATGAACACCGGTTACTACTGGCCAGGGATGCACGTTGACGCTTTGAAAGAGCTGCGCAAATGTGATGTCTGTCAGAGGCACGCGCCAAAGACCCTGCGCCCAAAAATTGATCTGATCCCTGTATCAACAGCTTGGCCCTTCCAACAGTGGGGGATCAACATGGTGGGTCTATTTGCTGAAGCTCCCGGTGCAGTGAAGTTTATAATTGTTGTTGTCGATTACTTCACTAAGTGGGTGGAGGCAAAGGCCCTTGCTTCAACCTCCGCAATGATGGTGAGAAAATTCATATAGGAACACATCATTTGCAGATTTGGCCTCCCACTCAAGATCGTGAGTGACAATGGCACCAATTTTGCGTCCGAAGATCTTCAGAAATGGATGAAGGAGCTAAACATTGAGCATACTTTCTCTTCCTTTGCGCATCCTCAAGGCAACGGCCAAGTAGAAAGTGTCAACAAAAGCATTGTTGATGGGATAAAGGCCCGCCTGGGCACCAAAAGAAGAGGCTGGGTAGATGAGCTCCCTAGCATTTTGTGGGCTCACCGAACCATGCCAAAAACAAGCAGTGGTGAAACCCCCAGCAGAAATAGGCCTCCCCTCGCCGCGCTTATCAGCAGTCAACAAGATTGATAACGAGGCAGAGCGTCGCTTAGACTTGGACCTGCTCGAAGAAAGGCGCGAGATTGCGTGAATCAAAGAGGCCAAGTACAAGACTCAGCTGGAGCGATACTACAATGCCAGGGTGCGCATCTGTACATATACCCCAGGAGAATATGTGTTCAGGGACAACGAAGCCTCTAATGCCGAGCACCCTGGCAAACTAGCACCAAAATGGGAAGGCCCATACTTGGTTCATGAAGTGCTAGGAAAAGGGGCATGCAAAATGCGCACTTTAGATGACCATATCATCCAACGCAAATGGAACGCGCAACAACTACGCAAGTGCTACATGTGATCACCCTTGGCCACGCGCCTTTTCAGTCGTTTATGTTGGCCACGCGCCTTTACTATTAGCTATGTTGGCCACGCGCCTTTTAATTATCTATGTTGGCCATGCGCCTTTTCTTTTCTTTCGATTATGTATGATGGCCTTGCGCCTGTTTCCAGCTACTTAATACAAATGTTGGTTGTGCCTTATGATTACCATCCTATGTCTTCTATGTTACAAATGCATGTTAAACTTATAATTAGCACGAAAACACTTCAGTAAATTAGGAGCTCTTGAGTTAAACCTCTAAGGTCCTCCGTGAACATAGCGCGAGACCGGGCAGTAACACCCATACACGAGCCACACCGGGAGTATTGCCGCGTGCCTCTTCGGTGTATTTCTTGTAGTAGATATCCCCCAAGGTATCCGTAGGTCCTATGGGAGCTTGTGGCATCGATCCTTGGCTCCCTGCACCTTTTTGGCCAGCCGCGCCAGCACCCCCAGCACCTGTACCACCCGCAGCAGCAGAAGTCTCTTTGTGCGCTGCCTGCTCTGATACGGTAGCAGTTGACCCCCCAGCAACGAATGTCACTTGTATGGTTTGGGCGGGGGCGTCATGTTGCGCAGGTTCCGTGGGCTTAACAACCTCAGTCTCCTTTGGCTGAGTAACTTCAGCCTCTTTTCTCTTCAAGGGTTGGTCAAGCCCGGTGATGCACACGACCTCCGGACCCTGTGCTTTTTCATGTTCAGTGGCAACAGCAGTCTCGGTTTCCCTTGTTTTTTCCTTCTCGGAAAACACATCGCCCGCAGGCTCTTCAACCACCTTCTCAACCTCTCTCTCACTGGTCTTGGGAGGTTTGATGATAAACTTTGTTTTCTTCTCCGCTGGCTCCTTAGGTTTTTCCAGCTCAACACCCTTAACTTTATCAGGGGTTTTCTTCAAGGTCTCTGCAGAAATTAAGTGTTAGAAAAATTTACTAAGGAAGCAAAATGTGAAGTGTATAAGCGCAACAACACTAACCTGGTGAAAACTTGTAAAGAGAGCGCAAGCTGCTCTACTTCCCTATCACCGAGCCCACAACCTTCTGCACTGGTTTGGATCCAGCAGCAGCTTTTCTCTCGACCTCTTCCTACTCACCAACTTAGCAGCAACTTCTTCATGCTCTTCTTCTTCCTCTTCATCCAAGGCGATTGAAGAAGGGGCCGCGCCAGCTTCAGGGATCCTGGATCCCGCGCTTCCAGAACTTTTTGACCCGGCCGCGCTACTTTTCTTCTTCTCACCTATACGGAATAAACCCTCTAGTGAGTCACTAGTGACAACGTAATCCTCAAGGTTACTCTGTCGGAATAGAAGAGTACCTTTATCATGAGCAGCAGCAGGGGTGCGGCTACTTCCGCCCTTCTTACTGGTCACACCAGTGTCAACGGTCACCTTCTTGGTCTTCTTCTTTGCAGCCTTCTTTGGCCTCTCTTCTGGGGTTATCCCTAAGTCGCGCGGCACACCTGCAAAGATGTTAGACCATGAGCTCAACTCTTCTTGCGACGAGCCTACGGACTCCTCGCTGGAAAGAAACAAGATCTCCTTTCCAACAGAAGTCACGCCGCGCAAGGGTCTCGGTTTGGGAAGTAGCGCACCTTCAGTCGCGGAAGGAGGATTTGCAAAGACTCCAGTGGGGGGAAAAAGGAAATTTTCCTTTATCTGCTCGTACCAATAAGGTTCCCCAGACCATAGCGGGCGCACGCCCATAGATCCACCAAAGGTAGGAAAGGCTGCCTGATAAAGGTGCGCCTATGCGATGAAGAACCAACAATTAGGCGCAAGAACATTACAAGAAGAGAAAAAGAGCAAAACATACCTCTGTCTTCAAACTTCAGAACCGGTACTTCTTCGCTGGTCTCCGGCCATTTATCACTCATACGTGCCGCAACCAGCACATTCTCACCAAATATCCGGTTAGGCGTCGCAAGAAGATTCAGATACCAATCAGCCCCTTTGGAGATAGGGAGTTCCTCCTTCTCAATCATGTCTGACTCGCGAAATATCATCGCGATCGGTATGACCTCCTCCCTAATGAAGAAGAACTTCATTTTCCAGTCGTGAAAGCTTTTTGGAGGGTTTAGCAGAATCTTCTTAGCATAGCCTCGGTTGCTGAAGGAATAGAAGCCTATATTCCTGATCAATTGGTAAAAGGCCCGGAACTTCTCGACAGTGGGTTCCTGCCCCTGAGATCGGCATAAGAACTCAAAATGTCGCACCCTAACCATGCCCATGGGACTAATCTGAGATATATGAAAGCCGTAGAAGTGCAGAACAGATGCCATGAAATGAGTCGCCGACAGCCGGAAGTTTCCCTGAAGGAAGAAATCTTCAAACAAAGTGTTGTATCCCGGCGGTGCGTCGGCAGCAGTCTGACCCTGCCGGGGATATTGAGCATCCCACTCCGGTGGAAACTGGAAACCCCTCGTGATTTGCTCGAATAAGCCCTGATCCCACTTAAGAAAAGGGACCGGACCTTCTTCAACTTGGACTTCTTCTTCAGCTATGTGTATAAAAATAATAAAAATCAGTTGAAGATCTTCTAATTTCCTGGGAAAAACTTGAAGATCACCTTCAAAATCTTTGAAGATTTGAAGAAACTTTGAAGATTAGAGAGAAAATCGAGAAAGCAGAGGAAGGATCATGCAACTCTCTCTCCTATCGTCGGATATATATATCCATCGCATTAAATGCGATGGGTAAACGTTCTGAGATCACCGCACGTGTAACCAATCAGCAGCCGCCAAGTAAGGCGGGATCCTCGGAGTGACAATTACCACACGCGCGTGGGCCTCACTCTCCTGACGGATAGCCGAACCGTCAGTGACAGCACGATAATCGTCGTGTCAGCAGTCAACTCAACCGTCGCCATCAACGACATTTGCACCAACCTGTCAGAATTCAAATTTCGAGAGTTTTCCCGCCCAAATTTACTATAAACTTCATGCAGAAGTTAGCAAAGACCGCGCTGCATTCATCATATCCAATGAGCCTGCGCGCCAGCACTCCAAAACAACAGCTATCAACAGGCAAGCACGGTAGCCGCGCCGTAGTAGTCGACAAGCACTTATACGCGTGCCGCCTACCAAGTCCTAGCAAATACTTTTAAAAGCTAACACACTTTCTTTTTTATAAGTCCAGAGCTCCAACCATTTACTTCGCGCATGGAAGCAGCACTGGACTGGGGGACTTGAAGGGGTATGGTCCCAAAAAGGCGTGCAGACCATTCAGGTCGCGCGCTGGATCATACTCCTCACTCAATAAGCAGATTAATCCACAGATCCCGCATGGCTTAGTTAGGTGAAACCTGAACTCCGCGCGAGACCTAAACAAGAGATTACATCAGCTTCACACTTAGTATTCTGAATAAGAGCCCTCAACTCCTACATCCTTGCACAACAAGGGTCGCGCAAGAGTTACGGCGCAGGGCCACTTCAGAAAGTACCAAAGGTACGAGTGGCAGAAGAACGAGCCAATCAGCGTTCACCAGGCTGTGCTCTATCGTGCTCCACGATTAACAGTCGTGCAGGAGACAGAGAATACACAAGGACGCCTACGTGGCACCAATCACAGGGCGGCGACAACTGCCCCATGATCTCCACTCACCTGCTGATGGCAGAAGGACAACAAGGCCGACAACTCGGACACGTGGCTCCAGTCAAGGTGAGCCAGCACCGAATAACTTCTAGAAGCCACTAACGGTCGATACCAGTGAGACAGAGGATATTTCTTGTTGTCGCCTTCCGGCCCAAGACCCATCAGCCCATCTCCTCCTACACCACTCCGGCTATAAATAGAGACCTCCATACACAGGTTAAACATTCCATTCTCTCTACTCTCACTCTTAACACACTTATTTCCTCAAAGCAGTTACTTATTCTCACGCCGGAGTCTGGTTAAGAGGGAAACCCCCATATTCCCTTCTTAACGAGCTAACGGTGTTGCTGTTTTGTAGGAAGAATCATCACGTACGAGCTCAGGAAGGATTAAAGAAGATTAACCCTCATGTTTGAAACATAACCAAACTAATTAACCTATAATTAGTTCCGTGTTTCTTCACCATGTAAAAGTGTATCAAAATTATTATTTTTATTATTAAGGTGTGTATAAATAAGAAAAGATAGAATAAAATAGTGTAATACAATAAGTTCAGAATTTAGATAAGACACCTAATTGGATGTTGAACTCGAATCAAATACTTTGATGAAAGTGTAGAAGAACTTGGATTATTGCGATGAAAGAAATAATATGTATTATTATGAAAAATGTAATAAATCACGTTGGTAACATAAGAAACCGTAGTATTATTATGAAAAATGTAATAATACATGATGGAAAATGTGCGATTGAAAATGAATTGAATTTCTTATTAATTTGTATTTTAAAAAATGGGAAGTGATGGATATTAGTAAATATTGAAAATAATGTTGAGAAGTCAGTTAACCATAAAAAGGTAAAATAAATTTAAATTTTGAATTATGGATACTAAAAACCAAACTGTATATCTAATATTATATGTTGAAAGATGCTCAAATCTTTCAAATAGTTATAACTTTTAGAATAAAAAAAGAAATTAGAATTGGTATTCATTCAATCAATGAAATAATAAAAGTTGGTATTTAAAATTGTATACACAAATTTAGAAATTTTATTATTAAAAAACGATTTAGTTGTTTTTTTGTTATAAAAAATAATGCTAAAATTTATTTTAGCTATTATACTACATATACATTATACTATTATACTACATATACATTTACAAGATGGGGGAATAGTGCCAGGCAGCTGCCTGACACTCCCTCATTGGACCAACACGTTTATTGTTTTATATCCATTTTAAAATTACGTTTTAGCCTCCAGCTCAAAATAAAATTACGTTTTTTGTCCCCATCTCAAAATTACGATCTTGCCCTCAATTCATAATTACGACTTTGCCTGGCACTCTCCCATTGGACCAACCAGTTTATTATTTTATATCCATTCTAAAATCACATTTTTCTCCCTCTTTAAAATTACGGTTTTGTCCCCAGCTCAAAATAAAATTACGCTTTTTTTCCCAGCTCAAAATTGCGATTTTTCCCTCCATTCAAAATAAAATTGTGGTTTTGCCCTCAGCTCAGAATTACCTTTTCGCCCCCAGTTCAAAATAAAATTTTGTTTTTGCCCACAGGTAAAAATTACGATTTTGCTCTCTGTTAAAAAATGTGATTTTTCCCCGTTTAAAAAATTGTGATTTCGCTCTCATTTCAAAATTACGTTTTTTTCCCAGTTCAAAATAAAATTATGTTTTTGCCCCCAATTCAAAATTACAATTTTGCCCTCGGTTCAAAATAAAATTGTGCTTTTGCCTCCAGCTTAAAATTACGCCTGTGCCCTTAGTTCAAATTTATATTATGTTGTTACCCCAAGTTCAAAATTACGAATTTGCCCCTGTGAAAATTTACAATTTTGCCCCTAGGTCAAATTTACAGTACTGCCATTACTTTAGCTTTTGGCAAATTACGATTTTACCCCAGTAAAAAATACAACTTGCCCTCAGCTAAAAATTACAATATTGCCATTGTTTTAGTTTTTTTAATCAAAACTATAAAAGTGTTTTGTTTTAATTGGTTGACTCGATTTAATTGTTTTTCGTGTCAATGGGCTAACTAACAATCGCTTATTATTCGGCCATCGCCCCACAACGCGGGCGAGGCAACACCTAGTAAATAACATAAGTAAAATAATAATGATTTAAATTAAAATAGAGAAGGTTAAACCACTCCAGGCACACGTGTCCAATTGTTAGGCCTTCTTAATTTGTCTAAAATAAAAAGAGGATGCTTAAAATATGAGATGTGTACAATCATTTTTATTTTTATTTATTATATAGTAGATCCATATAGAACAATAAAATCTTAAAATCCCACATTTTATATAGTTATTGAGAAAGCGTAATAATAGTAAATATTTCATATATAATCAATTGTTAAAAGCCATCTCCTTTTATACCTAGGCCCAATTTCTAAACAAGCCAAGACTATTGCGTTTTAATTCGAGGCAATTGTACTTTAATTTTACACGTGATGGTTCAGGCGGAGATACCGACGAGATTCCATTTATTTTTGAAACATTAATTGTTTTATACGTTAATATTTTGAAAAAGACATATTATAATTTTATTTTTAGTCATGCTCATATTCTTTTTAGTCTCTTTAAAAATATCTTTTAAACCAATTCCTTTTAATGAAATATATATACACACACTAAGTTGCCAAAATCGTCCCTGAGGTTTGGGAATGTTTGCCAGTTTCATCCAAAACAATTTTTTTATACCGTAATGCCCTTATTTTTTGGATTTTTTTACCATTTTTATCCAAACGTCTAACTTTTTGGCTAGAATCGTCTCTGATCTTTGAGATTTTTTGTCATTTTCATCCACATATCTGACGAAAAATATAAAACAATTATAATATCAATATCAAAAACCATTCTTTTACTCCAAACAATATAGCCTTACATCATGCTTTAAACGATATCACTTATAATCAAACAACATCTTGAGTTGTTGCCTTAAACTAAACGACACCGCTAAAACATCACCATTCAAACGATAACATCCCCCTCCTTTAAACAATATGGGCTACAATCCCAAAACCCCGAACGATATATATAAACCCATTTCCCAAACGACATACTAGCCACCCTTTAAACGACCCTTGGTGTCGTGCCAAACGACCTCCCTGTCTTTTGAAACAAGGCGCCTGCACATTTCTTCTTCTGCAATTGCGACATCCCCTTCACCATGTAACTAATTTTCGTTGTTTTTGGCAATGATCTGTATTCCAATTTGTTGGGAAAATTAGTTAATGGATATTTAGTTAATTTATAATTTAGTGAAATTATAATTACTAATTAAACTCCTTCATAAGGTGAAACTCTTGAGTAGAGTTTTATATCACTTGATTAGCTTTTATTAGAGTTTTTATGGCTCTAATTAAATCACTAATTAAGTGAAACTTTTATTAGAGTTTTATGTCTCTAATAAAATCACCACTTAAGAGAAACTCTTCAAAACATACAACTCTTGTAAAAATAATGGTAGGCTATGTGACTCATTGGAATTATGAGAAAACTACAAGAGAGATAATATGTATGAATAATTCTTGGAGAAGTGGTGAAGACTTGAACATCCATATGTTGGGAATTATAGAGAGATAAGCTTTCTCTACTCGATTCCATCACTTTCATATCATTATTTTTCCACAAGTTCAAACACTATAATTCTATTCGGTGTAACCTCGGGCGTGTGGCCATTTCCGGCAGTACATACTGCTTCGGCTGTTGTACCGTGGGAGACAGACGCGTCGTCTTTAGTAGAGGCGCGAAATCTGTTTTAAGGGAAGCGTGTTGAACACGTGCCTCAACCAAAATCGTCAACGTTTTAGTGTTCTCTTTGTTGCAGTCAATGAGTATTTTTCAAGACTCAAGATGATGAATACTCGAGTCTAGGATGCTATCAAGTGCGTGTGAAGGACCCACCAGAGATGCGGCTTGAATCAAGATTGGTATATATAATTATATTATATATTCTTTTTATTTGGTTATTGCAACCGATATTGTACTATGATATTTCCTACGAATAACGAGAGTCTCGTTATTATATATTTTGTAATTATATTTTACAAAAGGTGAACCTAATTCCTACAAACTTAAAACAGATTTCATGAGATTGTTGGTACAATCTTAAAAACCTTATTTATAAGGATTTTGGGTTTACGAAAGGATTTATAATAGAAATAAAAAAAATATATTGTTAGAGGTTATGATCTTATAAATATTTTTTTTTTGGAAATATGTATGTAGTACAACTTGTGTTTGGATTTTTTGAGATTGAGATACAATCTTAAATCCAATACCGTGGTACAAAACGAATAGTTTTGGTTTCAACATTTGGTTTTAAAACGATTTTGGGAATCGTTAATTTTTCTAACTTTTGTGTTAGATCGGGTTTATTAGTGTAAACCATACATTTTTTGTAAACGTTAAATTCTCTAACATGTGTGTTAGACCGGAATTATTGGTGTAAACCATACGTTTTTTGTAAACATTAAATTCTCTTAAGTAGAGTTTTTTATGTCTTTAAATAAGAGTTTTATGTTACTTGATTAGAGTTTTATGTATCTAATTAAGTCTCTATTTAAAGTAGACTTTTCATCCACCCATGGATTGATATGAACAAATAAGTCTTATAATGATTTTTGTAATCATTTGTCTTCTAACATGTGTGTTAGAAACGTTCATGAAACGCGTTAGTTTGGAAGCAATTTTTAATTGTTTAGTTTCTAACGTGTGTATTAGAAATGACTTATTTATTTGAACCATATATGTGCTTTTAGCAAGTCAAATTAACATTTTGTGAAAATGTTAATATTTCTAACGTGCGCGTTAGAATTTCTTTCATTTTAACATGATTGTTAAAAATGGTTAAAATACAAATGCTTTGAAATGTTTTATGTAAACATTTTATATAAGTAATTTGTTGTAGCATTGATTTTAATGCTTTGTATGATTTAGAAATAAAAGGTTATGCATTGAAGTTGATGTTTGATTGGCTTTAAAAATTAAATCACAATAAAGTGATAGTGTAGTTGTGTGGGATTCATCACCAACTTTAATTTGTGATTTCTAAATCAATTTGAGTGAAAGTTTAATTACTAATTAAACTCTTCATATGTGAAAATCTTTTTTTTTTTTGAACGGTAACTTTCATTAACACAAACACAACCCCAAAACGGGCTGGCACAAAAACAACCGAAAACTTACATATTTACAAAAGAAACCCACTCTAACCAACCTACCCCTTTATGTTTTGATCTACACGAGAACCATAAGAAACTAATAGCTTTAATTTCACTAATGATACTATCAATTCTAATAGAAGCATTAGAGAATTTAACCCCGTTCCTAGCACGCCAAATACTCCACATACCGATCATAATAATTCCTTGAACCGCTTCTTTCTTCCTTTCCGAGCCGATGATATCCTTGTGAATCGTCAGAAGATCTTTGATAGCAAACGCAAAGATATTCGGGATTTTACACCACGAGAATATACCGTTCCAAACGTTCGCGGCTATAAAACAACCCGTGAATAAGTGGTCTGCAGACTCCTCATCCGAACAGCAAAAGGTACAAATAGGTTCACCATTGAAAATGTTTCTTTTTCTAAGCGCTGCAAGAGTCGGTAATCTATCCGGTTCTGCCCTCCAGGCGTGGATGTTTACTTTGGTGGGAACCCACTTACACCAATCCAGGACGAAGGAGTTATCGGAATCTCCTACTGCCTTCAGCAGACACTTAACAGACTTTACCGAAAAAATGCCTTCCCGATCTGCGTCCCACTTCCAACCATCAGAATTATCCGAAAACTGGACCGAACCCAAAGCATCAGACAACAAGACGAGATCTGCCGTGGCTTCTGCGTCAGAAATTTCTGATTTCCAGTTCCAGTTCAGCTGCATAACGTTTCCTTCTTGCTGAAATCTATCCGCAACAGAACACTTTTTATTTGCTTCAAGTCTGAACAAGACCGGGTACTTATACTTCAGCGGCTCGTCGAACAGCCAAGTGTCGGTCCAGAATGCAATCTTTTCTCCATTCCCCATAGTACCCTTAAAAAATTCCTTAAAGGTTTCCCTTCAACCTTAGTGTTTAAAATATTTTTTGCAATATTAACCCATACCCCATTAAATGCTTTTTTGAGAGGAATACATTCCCAACCCATCCGACTAGAATGAATGGAGTCAATTATTCTTCTCCATAGGCTATAGCTTTCCGTCTTGTACCTCCATACCCATTTCGATAAAAGAGACGTGTTCACAATACAAAGTTTGTTTAAACCCAAACCACCCGTTTTCTTGGACCGAGTAACCTTCTCCCACGCAACCCAATGCATCTTCCTCCCTTCCGAAGAACCGCCCCACAAAAACCTTTTCACCATAGACTCTAATTCGGCAATAACTTTTTTCGGCGCTTTGTATAACGAAAAATAGTAACATGGGAGACTCTCCATAACCGACTTGATGAGGACGATCCTGCCTCCGATAGATAAAAGATGAGATCTCCATTTAGCAAGCCTCGACCGGAAGACATCTATGACCGGTTGCCAATTGGCTACACGATTCATGTTTGCACCAACAATAAGGCCTAGGTATTTAAATGGAAGGCCTCCCGATTTGCATCCTACAACGTTAGCCATCACACCGACCTCATTAGTCCCAACACCTAATCCGTGAATACTTGACTTGTCTATATTGATCTTCAACCCGGAGCAAAGGAAGAAGCAACGAAGGATCCGGACCACATTTATAACTTCCATTGTGGACCATTCTCCCAAGACTATAGCGTCGTCCGCGTAAAAAAGGTGGGAGATCGTAGGCCCATTATCCTGAATTTTAATACCTCTTATAACCTCCTCTTCTTTGGCTTTGTCGAGCATGCAAGAAAGCGCCTCCATCACAACTAAGAAGAGGAACGGGGATAGGGGATCCCCTTGTCTCATGCCCTTTTCACACTTAAAAGTGAAGGTAGGCGACCCATTAACCAACACCGAAGAATTGGCCGACTTAAGGATCCCCAAAATCCAAGAGCACCATTTCTCATGAAAACCCATTTGACGAAGAATGTTCACCACGAAACGCCAGTTGACGTTATCATAAGCTTTATCAAAATCCAATTTAAGAATAAAAGCTTCCGATTTCTTCTTCTTCATCAAGGCCGATATTTCGTTAACAATGAGAGGACCATCTAAAATATATCTCCCCCTCAGGAAAGCCGATTGGGAATCAGAAATAATACCATCCAACACCGTCCTCATTCTATTAGCTATAACTTTAGATATCACTTTACTTATCACACCGACAAGGTTAATGGGTCTATAATTGCGAAGATACACCGGATCGTCCACCTTGGGAACAAGAGTGATAAAAGAGGTCCCACTACCTAGCGAGATCTCTCCATACGTGAAAAACCAATCAAACACTTGCACAAAATCATCTTTGAATAAATCCCAATAATGTTTGATAAACTTTAGATTCATCCCGTCCGGTCCTGGTGCCTTATCGTCGCCACATTCGAAAACGGCATTTTTTATTTCCAACTCCGAAAACGGCTCGATCAAAGCCAGACTGTCCACTTCCGAAATTTTCTTCAAGTTACTAACAAACACACCCGGGCGATAAGCATGTGATTCCTTAAATTTATCACGAAAGAAAGAGAGAACCTGTCTCTTAACAACTTGAGGTTTCGAACACCATTCTCCATTGATCTCTAGGCCATGAATAGAATTTACCACTCTTCTAGAATTAACCGAAGCATGAAAGAATTTGGAGTTCTCATCTCCGTCTAAAGCCCACTTCGTACGAGCTCTTTGTTTAAGATCCGCACTCTTGCGAAAATCCGCCTCTCTGATAATCTTTTTATTTTCTGCCATAACCCAATGTTCTTCTTCCGAGAGATCCCTAAATTCCATCTCCGACTGCTAAGCCTCCAGTTCCTCCAACGCCAAAGATACAACTTCTTTTTCTTTAGCAAAAAATTCATCCCTCCATAACTTTAAACGCGACCTGATATGAGCGAACTTTAAAGTGAGGCTAACATCCGGAGAGGATGAAGATGAGAAACTATCCGAAGCCTCTCTCACCGCTTCATCGAAACCCACCTGACCAATCCACGAACTAAAGACCCTAAAAGGCCTAGGCCCGAATCTTAAATCCACCACTTCAAGAATGATGGGGCAGTGATCGGAATGTCTACCTTGAAGCACTCTCACACATGCTGATGGCCACTTGTTGAAAAATCCAGGGCATACAAGGAAGCGATCCAACTTACTAAGTTTCCTCCCGTTATCCCTTATACACGTGTACTTACGGCCCTGCATCGGGTATTCCAACAAGCCATTATCATAAATAAAGTTGTTAAAATTTTCCGCACAAACAACTTTAAAGTTGGAGTTTTTCCTTTCGTCTTGAGACCGCACCGAGTTAAAGTCTCCTGCCAACACCCATAATCCTTCCAAAGAGGACAGCAAGGACGTGAGATCCTCCCATAGCTGTTTTTTTGCTTGAACACTTTGTGGGGCATAAATGTTAATGAGCTTAATCGACAATCCACTGCCCCTCAGCGACCCACTGATCAACAAGTAATTTCTATTATTAACCACAGTGTCTACTTTAACTATTTTTGGGTCCCACATCCATATCAATCCCCCCGAGAGACCAACGGAAGCCTCAAAAGCATACTCGAAATTACTATTCCCCCAGAAACCAATTAACCCTTGTTTCGACACGGTTTCAACCTTAGACTCTTGCAGAGCGACTGCCCCGATATTATTGCTCAATCTGACCTCCTTAACCCACCCAGCTTTGGCTCCCCCAACAATACCCCTAATGTTTAACGAAAGCACATTCATTGGATAACTGCATTCTTACCTTCACCTTTGATTGCTTCTCTGATCAGATCTCCGTGATTTTCCAAGTCCACACCGACAACTTTACCAATATTGATAGTAGCCTCAATTTCTTCATTAGACAGAGTGTCGAACGAATCAGCCACTTCTTCTACCGAATTCGAACACGTACCCTCCTCCCCTGTATCGCCCTCTTGAACCGATTGCCCCTGTACACTAGGTTCTTTATTCTGAGGAGAACCCTCCTCGGTATCCACAAAATGAGAAATACCATTATCCGGATCCTTCGCTTGTGGCATAGCAGCTCTGACCGGTTCTTCAGCGACCTTATTCAGGTCAAAAGAAAACCCACCGTCCTCCCTGCACCTTTTCTTGGGCCTTTCCACCGAGTTAGTTCTAGAATAATCATTTTGAGTTTGGGCCGTGTTTTTGGGCCTCACACATCGAGCAATTCTTTTGGGCCTACGGGCCTTGATAGAAGAGGAAAAATAAAACACCTTATTTACTTTAGCACCTTCCTTTATCTGATGGTTATCCTTAGAGCTAGATCCTTGGGCCCCAACTCAGCAGCCGAAAATTTAATATTGTCGGGAACAGGACCCCCACCTTGGTGACCGAACACGTTGGCTTCCTTGCATGTTTCCGTCTCCTCGATTTCCAACGGCGTCTTTTGAGGTTCTGCCAATAAGGAGATCGTAGGTTCCCGTTGAAATTCCGGGATGATACCGGAAACGTTCATCTCCCGTCTGGATACACTACTAGTCTTAACCGATGATGACGATTCTTCAACCATAGAAGTCGATTTCCCTGCGGACTCAGGAACCCAATCCCCAGTTTCTTCTTCAACCCAAACCCTAAATTTCTTACCCATCCATCTCAACGTAACAAAATTTTGGATTCTCTTCCCTTCTCCTACTAACAATCCTATCCAACTCACCGACAGGTCTTCATCTTCCGCCTCTAACTGAGACCCATGCACTATCTTCCCGAAGTGCTCAGCAATGTTGTTAAGAACGTCATTCTCCGTTAAATGCATCGGGACTCCTAATATCCTGACCCAAGCCAACCTCTCGAACGGGAGAGACTGATTGTTCCACGGATCTAGCGACGAAAACCACGAGTCCCAGCTGTTATGGTCAAGCATGAAGTTAACACACTCCTCTTCAGACTCAAATTTCAGTAACATCGACATGCCTCCCAAGTAACTCAAAGAAATCCCTCCCCATTTTCTTTCCATCAGTAGTAAGTCAAGTTTCCTCATTGTCTTCAGATCAACGCATCTCCCAACAAGAGCTCTACCAATAAGGTCACTGAACGCTAGTGTTCCGTCAGCTATGTCAATGTTGATACCAGCCTCCTCAACCGAATGTTTCACATTGCCTGAAGCCGGGTCAAAATCCCTGAAAAGATCGCTGAATAATTTACCGTTACCCTGCATATAACTAGAGTTTGCATGTTTATACTTCTCCTGAGCTGGTGCGTGGGTCACCTTCTCCTTGCCTTTAACCGGTTCTTGCACTCCTTCAAACTTACTATTATTTTCTTTCGCAAACTTAGCCAAGTTGGCACTTAGCTTGTTACCCCCCATTTTGGTGCCATTGAGCGCGCGTTCCATCTCTTTTACGTCCACCACATTATTAAAACTCACGAATCCAAACCTCCTTCCTGCTTTGTCAAGTTTCCGAGCGATGTACACCCCTGCCACCTCTCCAAACACCTTTACAAACTCTGCAACATCCCAAGGGTTACACCCCGTAGGGAGATTCGAGACGTAGAACTTTGTGATGCTTCTTCCTTGCTTCTTGACTCCCGATACACCACTATACCTCGATTTCTTCATGCCAGGGACTTCTTTCCAACTCCCTCCGTCATCCCCCACGTCCATGAGATAAGACGAGATCTAAACTTGAATGCGGAGCGAATGGATTAGGATTAAACCAGATAGGATGAACGGACTAATCAAGGCTGTTACATATGAAGAGCCGATTTATCCCCCCACACTAGCCGGATTTAACCCGTCATCGTCGAGCACCTTATCCCAAGTTTAGAGAGAGAGGAGAGAGTAAAACTTTTTTTTTCATATGTGAAACTCTTGAGTATAGTTTTAATGGTGACATTTGATGAGTTTTATTAGAGTTTAAATATATAATTATTGAGACTCTTAACTCTTCATATGTGAAACTCTTGAGTAGAGTTTTAATGGTGACATTTGATGAGTTTTATTAGAGTTTAAATATATAATTATTGAGACTCTTAACTCTTCATATGTGAAACTCTTGAGTAGAGTTTTAATGGTGACATTTGATGAGTTTTATTAGAGTTTAAATATATAATTATTGAGACTCTTAACTCTTCATATGTGAAACTCTTGAGTAGAGTTTTAATGGTGACATTTGATGAGTTTTATTAGAGTTTAAATATATAATTATTGAGACTCTTAACTCTTCATATGTGAAACTCTTGAGTAGAGTTTTAGTGATGACATTTGATGCTTTAAATTTGGTCATGTTAGAAAATGTGTATCACGAATACGAGGTTAGAGATTGTTCATAATGGACAGAAATGTTTTATGTAAACATTTAATTGCCTATGTGTGCATTAAAACTGATGAGAAACAGCTGATTTTATAAACTATATCTTTGGAAAACGTTTTATGTAAACGTTCGATTCTATAATGTGCTTGTTATAACATTTTTTTCCAACATGTGTGTTAAAAAAATGTTATTTGGTGAAAACAACTTGGTGTTGTTGTGAATAAATTTAATTGTTCAAGTTTACTACTTAAATGTAGTATTTGTAACAACTTGGTGTTGTTTTGAGCATAATTGTCCAAGTTTAAAGTTTCAAGATGAAATGGGAAACTTGTACTTACAAGTGCATGGAGTCTTATTGAGGGAGTACCTCAAGACACGCCATGGGACAATATTGTTGAGAAGATTTCGGTCAGATTATAAAGTGTTGAAGATAAAAGCACTTTGCTATTTGATGTCTACATATTGTCTATGCTTCCGTTTAAATTTCAAAAGTGATTGACACTTATGATTTAGTTTCCAATGTATTTTATTGTTTTGTGTTCAATATCTTCGGATAACACATGCAATTTTTTACAAAGAAATAAATCACTAATGGTTGTGACGTATAAATTATTTTTGTGGAAAATAATTATAACGTCTGTTATACATTGTTTAAAAGAATATGGTTTTAAACGGATAGTACATGAAAATACTTGGACATAAACAACTTGAGAGTTGTTACATTGACTAAAAGTCAAAGACAAAACATCAAATGTATAACCACATCATGAATGAGTAATGAAAGAACGTAGTGAGTGTATTGAGATGAAATACACTAACGACATTCATGTCGCATACTTCATTAGAAGTCATTGAAAAATTCACAAGCGTGAATTCTAACATATGAAAGTAAAAGTACTATATGTTATTGTATACCTTTAATAAATCTTGCAAGATTTATAAGTAGATGCGTCTACCACTTGATTATTGTTAGATCTATATGGAGATTTTACGTTCATTTGGGAGAGCATCCTAAATATACATGTCTCCTAATGAATAACAATAGATGTGTGCAAATCACTTATGGCAAAATTATGAATGCCATGTTGTTGAGTGTCAATCTAGTTGACTCTATCTCACACATAATCGTGATTGTAAATGAGAAACATTCATCTTGTTGGTGATGAATGTGTTCACCAAGTGACTTGGATTAAGGCTTATGTTTAAGTACTTATGAGTCAATGGTAGATCGTTGGAGATCAAAGGTAAACAAGTTATGTTCCTTAAATGAATGATGAAATTTAGCTTTGTGCTATATACAATAATTTGTGAGACCTTCCTAAATATTGATGTTTTAGGATTATGAATAAGTCTCATTATTTTGTCTTAACAAGGGATGAATGTTGCAAAGTGATATTATGATATCCTTAGGGCTGTGAAGAATCAGAATGATGTATCTTATGTTCACAAGCTAAGTATTGTAGTCTAAAGCATGCTAGACTAGTACTTGGTTAATTATGGGTCTTGACGAAGACTAATTAACTCTAAACATTCAAATGTGTATGAACATAAAAAGAATTTGTGTATGGACAAAGTTGAGAGAGAATTTTCATTCAATATAAGGAAATGACATGTAACTTTTAAAAGTTTGTTTGAAAAGCTAATGAGGAGAACTCATTGTCTAAGCTTATTCTAGATGTTAAATTAAAATTATTCTAAGTTGGTGACAAACTTATGACAATGGCATATGTTGCTTTGGTCAGCTTGAAAGCTTGTGTAAGCTAATGCAATATGAGTTGAATTCACTGATACAATAAGGTTGGTCTTGTTCATTCATATGTGTATAAATGTCGCCATAAGTGGTGTTACGGAAATGTTGATCAAATGGCAAGAAATGTGGGGGAGGAACCATTTAAGAAACAACCCTATAAGGGTATGTAGAAATGGTTCTCATTAACACATCTAAATGTTATCCAATAACACTTAAATGTGGGGGGTGTCTTACATTTGTTTTTAGCAATAAAGATTTTGTAATCCAATCTAACATTGCAAATAGACGACTAAGTGGAGGACACAAAGGTCGTAGTGAATAATGGAGATGTGTTTGCCTTAAATGATACACGTATCTTACGAAGACATTTGTTATAACCAGATTCAGATGGCCACTGAGGTTATAGTCTTAGAAGTTGACAATAGGCAAAATTAACTTACGAGTTAAGAACACATCATGACAACTGATCTCAAATACGCAAAGTTATTTGCTAATGTTATGGATCCAACAACCTGAGGGTTTATTAGAGATCAAGTTGTGGAATGGGACTGAAGCCCTTGAAAAATGAAGTTCATATGATGGAAACCTAACTCAGTAGACTGGAGATCCCAAGAATTGAGTTCAATAGGAAAACCTAATTGTATGAATAAGGGAGGTCACTGTGGGGGAATAACCCTACGCATTTAATAAGGTAGTTTATTATAAAGATTAACAAACTTCCTAGTCCATTCCTAAAAGTGACAAGTATGAGGCTAAGCATAATATGTGGTAAATGATTTGGATAGATCACGATAACCACAATGCTTTTAATGATCTAAGGAGAATCACCTATGTTAGAGAGAAGTGGGGTCGCTTCGAATGGAATTGAGGGCACAATTCCTAGAGCTCTCGCAGAACCAGGAAAGTGTTCCACGACCATTATTGGACACGACTATGAGGAGATGACCCGGCTAGGGAGAGTCTGGTGTGAAGTGTATTGTCGTCTACACAAACGGCAGACGAGTTCAAAGACATCGAGATCTACTCAGAGCTAGTGGGCTAAGTACATTTCATGAGCGAAGGTTCAAAGGGTAACACCTACCTATCGTATATAAAACTCAACTGTCGAGGTTCCATTGGAAATTTTATGTGTTTTGAACAATCTCCATTCATGTGGGGGATTGTTGGGAAAATTAGTGAATGGATATTTAGTTAATTTATAATTTAGTGAAATTATAATTACTAATTAAACTCCTTCATATGGTTAAACTCTTGAGTAGAGTTTTATATCACTTGATTAGCTTTTATTAGAGTTTTTATGGCTCTAATTAAATCACTAATTAAGTGAAACTTTTATTAGAGTTTTATGCCTCTAATAAAATCACCACTTAAGAGAAACTCTTCAAAACATACAACTCTTGTAAAAAATGGTAGGCTATTTGACTCATTGGAATTATGAGAAAACTACAAGAGAAAGATAATATGTATGAAGAATTATTGGAGAAGTGGTGAAGACTTGAACATCCATATGTTGGGAATTATAGAGAGATAAGCTTTCTCTACTCGATTCCATCACTTTCATATCATTATTTTTCCACAAGTTCAAACACTATAATTCTATTCGGTGTAACCTCGGGCGTGTGGCCATTTCTGGCAGTACATACTTCTTCGGCTGTTGTACCCTGGGAGACAGACGCGTCGTCTTTAGTAGAGGCGCGAAATCTGTTTTAAGGGAAGCGTGTTGAACACGTGCCTCAACCAAAATCGTCAACGTTTTAGTGTTCTCTTTGTTGCAGTCAAGGAGTATTTTTCAAGACTCAAGATGATGAATACTCGAGTCTAGGATGCTATCAAGTGCGCGTGAAGGACCCACCAGAGATGCGGCTTGAATCAAGATTGGTATATATAATTATATTATATATTCTTTTTATTTAGTTATTGCAACCGATATTGTACTATGATATTTCCTACGAATAACGAGAGTCTCGTTATTATATATTTTGTAATTATATTTTACAAAAGGTGAACCTAATTCCTACACAATTTGCTCTAAATAACTTAGATGCTAATATAAATCAATAACATGTCCCAATTAACTTTTTAATTTCGTAATTCCTAATCAAATCAAATCCCCATTTATGAGACAAAATACTTAATATTTTTTTTAACAAATTCATCTATCTTATTAACCCTAGTCTATACTAAACGACCTCTCCACCTCTCTCATACAAATCCTCACCCTCAAATTGTCCCAACACTCTCTTTAAATCGCGAATTGAGGCAAGAACACATCTAGGGCTTGGAACTTCAAATCACGTTTTCTCCCTCAATTCTCAACCAAATACGAGAATTCCAAAGCCTAACATGATTTATTTTTCGTGCTCTACAAAATCCCTCTATCAATTCTTTGTGATAGAGGGCATCCAAATTCCGAATTAAATTTCTTATATTATAGTGTTTTTTACTATAGAATTTTGGGGTTTTCTTGATCTTAAATTAATGTTTTTTTTTTTTGAAATTGAAAGTTGTTTACGGGTCATAAACATATTAGGTTAGATCTGATAACTTTTGAGAATTTTTGGTTATCTTTTGAATTTATTTCATGTTTTTAATCATGTAATATTATATAAATTAATATAAATATGGAAATCATGAAATAAAAGTTTATAAATCTTAATCTGATGATTTAGAAAAATTTACAAGTTATGAAATTTTTGAAATAATTTTCATGTATCTCTATTTAATTATTTATGTAATAAAAATATTAATTAAATTATGGAACTAATAATAATCAATTTGAATAATTTACTTTTACAAAAGTTATTGCCAAAAGTAAATAGTCAGGAAAACTCCTAACCTTCCAAGAGGTGATAAATCTATGATCTCACCCGGATCTTTCGGGATCTACGAAACCATGATGAAACAAGACGTCCCTTGCGAATAATAAAAGTTAATAATTAATAAATATATTTCTCATACAAAATCCCCTAAAACATAGGACTTAAGTTTTATAGTCATTTATGTGTTGGTATTTTTTCGTTATTATATATTCTAGGTTAACTCGTATCTCTTGAAGTTTCTCATATCCATGCGGTATTTCACTCAAGGATCAATAAACGCAAAATAGTGAGTAGATCTATTACCCCTCTTTACAATTAACCTTTGCGGGTGTCATTAAAGTTTCTCGCGTTTCATTTATTTGCATTCTCAACATGCAAATTAAATTTAAACGAATAAAATGCTCGTTTTTATGTGTATTTTTTTTTAAAGTAATGACATATGAAAAAGTATGATCGTTTAAAAATCGTAGGGCAGTTGCTTTAAATGTCAACAATATGTTTTAAAAGATTATAACATAGGTTTTAAAAGTTGTATTACTTAAACTCTTAAAATTATGTAAAATTACTTCTTTGTGCTTCGTATATGTATTATAGTGTAGTACACGCGCGCGCACACATGTGCGCACACACACATATACTTGTTGTTTGTTGGTGCACTAAATGTCTGCTGATTACGTCATAATCAAGTCTTGTGTCTAGAATTGTTTGAATGATCACACAATAGGGTTTAATTAGGGTTTGTATGTGTTAAACTTGAAGATTTCGCTTGAAACTGCTTCAAGCGAAATCAACATATGATGATTTCGCTTCAAGCAGTCTCAAGCGAAATCTCAAGTCTATAAATAGGATGTTGTGTTGTTCATTTGTAAGAGGGAGGTCATTGTGTGAAACACGAAGTGCTGCCGGATTTGTATCAGAAAACGTTGTAAAAGCACGAATATTAATCAGAAAAGAAGGATAAGGGGGAGTCTGTTGGTGCACTAAATGTCTGCTGATTACGTCATAATCAAGTCTTGTGTCTAGAATTGTTTGAATGATCACACAATAGGGTTTAATTAGGGTTTGTATGTGTTAAACTTGAAGATTTCGCTTGAAACAGCTTCAAGCGAAATCAACATATGATGATTTCGCTTCAAGCAGTCTCAAGCGAAATCTCAAGTCTATAAATAGGATGTTGTATTGTTCATTTGTAAGAGGGAGGTCATTGTGTGAAACACGAAGTGCTGCCGGATTTGTATCAGAAAACGTTGTAAAAGCACGAATATTAATCAGAAAAGAAGGATTAAAAGGATTAGAGCTGTTATGACTTTGTTTACGTTGATTCCGCCTTCGTACGCAAAGATGAACTGCCTTAACTGACGGTTTAAGGTCGTAGAACGGTCCAACAAGTGGTATCAGAGCTCAGGACGAGGAGTTCATACCATAGCAGCGGATTCTCTTATTTCTACTCATTTCTTTTTATATTTTTCAAATCTGAACTAGTTCCAACGGTCGAAATGGTCTGATTTTCGAGTATATCGTGTAAAACGTAGTTTTAACAAAGCCTACAAAGATTCGGACTAAAATTCAGATTAAAACATGTTAAAATTGACCTAAAATTGGATTTCGCTTGAGTTAATTCGAAGGTTATAGGTTGATTTCGCTTCAAATCAGACATATTGGCTTGATAATTGGACGATTTCGCTTGAAACTAGTTGAAGCGAAATTGATATTCTGAATTTCGCTTGAACTGTTGAAAGTATTATCTTGGATTTCGCTTGAATCATCTGAAGCGAAATAGATTATCTGGTTTTCGCTTGAAACTGTTGAATATGATCTTTTGGTTTTCGCTTGAACAGTTGAAGCGAAACTGTTCTGTCAGTTTTCGCTTGAAGTGTAATTTTGGGTTTTCGCTTCAAACAGGTTAAAGTGTGTTTTCGCTTGAATAGTTTAAGTGTTGATTTCGCTTCAAACTATTCAGTTTCGCTTGAACTTGCTGATTTTTCAAAACTTTGAAAATTTCTAAGTGTTTTGCTGATTTTGCAGGAACATTCACGATGGATGATCTTTTCATGAACCCGTTTAGCGATATGTATGCGTTCACTGGAAATTCCGGAAACGATAATACTTCGTCAAGCAATGTCAATGATAACCCGCCAAAAGAGAAGAAAAAGGAAGCTTGGGAGTTGGAAAGTGCTTTCGGAACGTTCAATAAACCTCCAAAGCTAATGGCTATTGAGGAGTATAGTCGGTGGTCCAGAAAGTTTGAAGACTGGATGATGGCATTTGCATTTCCAAGTTGGAAAAGTCTGAAAAATGGTTATGAAAACGGAAACAAGTATGGTGAAGCCTTAACATCTTCTGATGAAGTTGAATCTTTTGTAGCCGAACAAAAGTGTGTGGCATTATTATTTCAGTCTGTTCGGGAGGATATCATATCATTGATAGACTATTCAAATGCTAAAGATCTTTGGGCAAAGTTAGAAAAGAAATGTTTAGGAAGTACTGATCTCGTGAAAAACAAAAAGAAACTTCTTAGGAAAGAGTTTGATATGTTTGGTTGTCTTAAGAATGAGTCAGTGTGTAAAATGATTGAAAGGTTCGGTCATCTGAAGCTGGAATTAGCAAGACATGATATCAGATATTCTGATGATGAGCAAGTAGACAAGTTGTTCGATTCGTTGCCAGACGAGATGGAGTGGAGATATTATGCTCTCATGCTTAAGAACACTATTCCTTCTGAATTGTTGAAACCAGATTTGGTGATTGAGAAACTTGAAAGTCATGAACTGGAATTGAAGAAGACGTACAAAGTTAATCATTCATCTTATCAACATAATCTGGATCTATACTATCCAAAAAGCATGATGCCAAAAGCAACTTCACTAAAAACTGCGTTCTCTGTTGAAAATGTGTCGACAGCCGGCAAAGAAAATCAAAGTGGTCAAAGCAGTGGAAGTCATAGTGGTTATCACAGTGGATCTTCATCTTCTGGAAGTCATTCTGATGCAAAGAATCGTTTTCAATGCAACATCGCAATAGACTTGAAGAATGCTCAGAACTTTGATGAGGAATCGGCCAAGCAGCAGATGATTTTTCTAGCATCGGTGTTGGAATCGTATGAAGGATTGGTAGCTGGGAAGATTGGCAATACAAATCTGACGAAAGAAGATTACGATCAGATTGATCAGGAGGAAATGGAACTGATCGATATTCGTTGGGCTATGGCAAGTGTTGTTCGTCGTGCACAAAGATTCATGGAAATTACTGGCAAAAAAACAATTGGTGGTGCTTCTACCAAGTTGGGGTTCGATAAATCGAAGGTGACTTGTTTCAAGTGTAAGCAGAAGGGTCACTTCAAACGAGAATGCCGAAACGCTTATGCTGATGAATCAGAGAACCCTTTCAGAGATGATTACTACAAGAAGGCGATTTATCACCAGAATAAATCAGAGCCGCCTAGATTGAAGCAGGTTGAAGACAACAGAGGGAAATCTAGAGCTCTTGCAGTGATTTACGATGATGAGGGGTATGATTGGAGTCAAGAGGTTCTACCGGAAGAAGATGCGGTTGGTTACGCATTCATGGCGAAAAATGAACCTATTCCATGGAAAGATGATAGAACTGAAGAGCAGAAGTATAGATACAGAAAGATGATTTCGGAAAACAAAATGATTAGACTTTCTGGTATCTATTTGGAAGCAAAAAGAGCAAATAGATGGGATCCAGACAGAGAGTGTTATCTTGATGAGTATGGAAATATTGCAATCGATCACAAAACTCTCGATTTGGAAGTCTTAATCAAGGAATTGAAAGATAATGATGAGTATTGGCAACACAAATGGTGGGGAACTCCAACAGAGAAAATGAAAGAGGAAGCGAAGAAAGAAAAAGAGATGAAAGAGAAAGAAGAGATCGAAAAATCAAAGAAGATTGATACTGGAGTTATCAATACTACGCAGGAGTTGAATGCAGAGAACCTGGGAAAAATGGCTGACAAAGTGCTGGCTGCTAAGGCACTTGAGGTAGACTCTAACTCCGTGTCTGAGTCAAAAAGCCAGGTCAGTTCAGATGTGTCAACAAATGCGTCAGGTAAAAAGATCGAATGAAATGCTGATTGCAAAAATTGCAACAAAGAGTGCAAATTATGTAATACTGTCACGTATCTCAACGGTGAGAAAATTAAAGATCTGACAGCAAAGGTCAGAAACGTTGAAAATCAGATTCTTGGTCGTGACAAAACAGTTAAAGCTTCAACTGAACGGATAAGAGAATTGACTGCTCAAATTGAAACTGATAAAATTGATCATGACAAAATTAAACAAGAAAATGAAAAGTTGATTCTTGAAAACCGTCAGATTTCTGAAAAATTTGAAAAACTCAAAAGCACAATGAAAGATTGTGATGATCGAAACGGTAAAACTTTTAAAGAAAATGAACATTTAAAAGCAGTGCTTAGAGTCAAAGAAGAATCAATCAACCAACAACTGGATGAAATCGCTAAATTGAAACTTAAAGTTCAAGAGGCTGTAATCGAAAACGAGCGAATCCAGTTGAAGCTTAACAGTTACAACTCCGCAAGCTTTGTTTTGCAACATATTATTCCCAAACCCATCGGGAAAGACAAAGCGGGCGAAGATGTGTATTGTGATGGAACTGGGGTGGGGTTTCATCAAGTTCCACCACCTGTTCTTGATAACTACACGAAAAAGCAATCTGGGTTGGTTGAAATTGAGGAAGAGAGTGAAGTTAAACTTCCGGAGAACATTGATGTTACTTTTTCTACATCATCTGATGATAGTGTTCAGACAGAGATTGTTAAGAGCACAGCTGAAAGTGTTTTGTTGTCTGATTCAGCTGAAGATGATGGGTGTTTCTTGAACAAATACATTCAGAAATCAAAATCCAAAAACAACTTAAGTGATGAACCGGGTCTTGTGATGTACAAGATGGCTGGATCTGATAAGTTGTATTCGGATTCTGAGTTTCCCATTGAGAATGTTAATGTGAAAAAGTTGACAAATGTTTTCAAGTTAGTTGAAGTTGAATTGTCAGAAGTGAACAGTTTGAGCCAAACAAAAAGGCAAATGAATTTTGAGAAAGATAAAGCTTACTACAAAAAGCCTGTTGTTCCACCACGTTTTTATAATAACAATCGAAACAATTGGTCAGGTGGTTATAGGGATGGTAAGAGTTATCATAAAAAGAGTTTTTAAAACAAAAGGTTTGCTGAAAAAAAGGTGTTTGTGAACAGTTCAAGTTCACTTTCTAATGAGGAAAATGAATTTTTTTCAAAATCAAATAAAGAGTTCTTTGAGAAAAGAGCTTCACATTATCAGTCTGAAGGCACAAGTCGAGTTGTTGATACTCGTACATGTTTTAGATGCAACAAAGTTGGTCACATTGCAAGAAATTGCACCAACTCCAAGCCTAAGATTGAAAATGTGAAGATTCAACAGAAGAAAGTTGATGTGAAGGGTAAAGCACAAATCGTTGTTGAGAAAAAGAGTGTGAAAAATAATAACATAAAAGTGAAAAATGAACCTGTAAAGAAAGTGGTAACTAAAAACGACAAGTTTTATAAACAGGTTGCATTATCTCAACAAGTTTGGAAACCAAAAACTGAAATGAAAATTTCAACTTCTGAAGTGAAAAAGGCTGAAGAATCAATTTCGGTTGATTATGATGCAAATTTTCCACCTTTGAAGGCTGAAAATTTCAAAATTCAAATTGCTAGAGTCAAGGTTACACCTAAGGCTGATGAGGCCTGGGTGGACACCATGTTCGAATAAGCAGTTTGAATTGCCGGAGCTTCCTGGATTGCGAAGCATGAATCGGCATCTTTATTGAAGTGTTTTAAAATCAACTTGTGTTATGTGCAGGATCTTCCAAGAGCCATTTCAAGATGGATCATGGATAGTGGCGCATCTCGACATATGACAGGAAAGACTGCATTACTGTATGATGTGAAGAATATCAATGGTGGTTATGTGGGATTTGCAGGTCATGAAGGTGGTAGAATTGTTGGTGAAGGAACGTTATCCAATGGGATTGTGACGTTTGAGAGAGTTAACTACATCACTGAGCTGGAGAACAATCTGCTTAGTATCTCGTAGATTTGTGACAATCAGTATACTACTCACTTCACTGGTAAGGAATGTTTGATCTTGAAACCTGGTTTTGTTATCCCTGAAGAATGGATTATTATGAGGGCACCTAGAGTGAATGATTTATATGTGTTAGATATGTCTGTAGCAACTACAACTACTGGTCAAGCACATTGTTTTGTGTCTAGAGCAACTGAGAAAGAATCAAGATTGTGGCACCGAAAGATGGGGCATATTCATCTAAGGAAAATGAATCACTTGGTGCACAATGATTTGGTATTGGGAGTTAATATTAAAGGTTTTCATCTGGAAGGGGAGTGAATTAGCTGTGTCAAAGGCAAGCAGAAGAAAAAGTCACACCCTACAAAGCAAGTCAATTCAGTTTCGAGACCTCTGGAAAGACTTCACATGGATTTGTTTGGTCCAGTGAATGTCAAAAGCATTACAGGAGATTACTATTGTTTGGTCGTTACTGATGATTATTCCAGATTTTCGTGGGTTTCTTTCTTGAAGACGAAAGATGAAACATTTGACAGTTTGATAGGTCTGTTCAGGAAAATTGAGAATTTGTACCAAAGGCGTATTAAGAGAATTCGAAGTGATAATGGTACTGAATTCAAGAACAGCAAGATGGAAGAATTTTGTGATGAAAGAGGTATTTTGCATGAGTTTAGTGCTCCGTACACTCTGCAACAGAATGGAGTTGCAGAACGCAAAAACCGGACACTAATCGAGACGGCTAGAACTATGCTCGCAGATTCAAAGTTACCGATTAATTTTTGGGCTGAAGCTGTTTCTGCCGCATGCTATACGCTCAACAGGGTTCTTACTGTCAAGAAGTTCAACAAAACATGCTTTGAGCTAATCAATAATCGCAAACCGAATTTGAAGTATCTAGAACCGTTTGGATCACCTTGTACGGTTATAGAGCCTCATGGAAAGTTTGGTCCGAAGAGCATTGAGGGAATATTTGTTGGTTATTCAAATCCGTTGAGACGTGTCTTCGTTCCAAGTGAAAAGCGAATTATTGAAGCTGCAAATGTTGAATGTCAAGATTATACTATGCCGCCGCAGAATCCTGGTGATTCATGGCGTTATCATTATGACAAACTTTGGGATTCGTTTGACATGAGAGAAGAATCAGAGGATGATGAAGATTTCTTTGATGAGTTGGATATTTTGCGTGAATATGAGTCACAGCTAAGGTTCCCAGCTGAGTATTCAAGGAGACCACGGGAAACTTCAAATGACGATGAAGCAGGTCCAAGTAATGCTGGTGAACATGATGATGTCCAACAGAATGAAGTTGCTCAGGATAATCAGTCGGCTCAGAATGATAATCTAGAAGCTGAAAACATGCCAGTATTTGATCATGGTGATTCAGATTCAGATTCTGAGGGGGAGCAAATTCAGATTTCAGGTTGAACAAACCAAGTTGGTGAACAAGATGCAGAGCAGAATGTTACTAATCTGGAGGGAAATGTAGATGTTCCAAGTGAAGTGATGCCGCGAACTTTTTCATATCATCCAGAGGAGTTGATCATAGGAGAATTGCAAGCTGGAGTTCGCACTCGAAATCAGATTGATAAAGGGCTTACATGTTTTTATACAAAAGTTGCTTCTTTGCAAACTGAATTCTCATTAAGTTGTTTTATCTCGCAGGTTGAGCCAAGAACTTACAAAGAGGCGCTTACTGAAGACTCTTGGGTCAATGCAATGCAGGAGGAACTTAGTCAATTCGAGAAATTGGGAGTGTGGAAGTTAGTTGATTTGCCGGATGGTCAGAGAAAGATTAACACCAAGTGGGTGTTCAAGTGTAAGAGGGACGATAGAGGAGTTGTTGTAAGGAATAAAGCTCGACTCGTTTTTCAGGGATTTAGTCAACAGGAGGGAATTGATTTTACCGAAGTTTATGCTCCTGTAGCGCGTCTTGAGGCAATCAGAATTTTCCTAGCATTTGCGTCTTGGAAGAACTTCAAAGTTTATCAGTTGGATGTTAAATCGGCGTTTCTTTACGGGATGGTTAAAGAGGAGGTTTATGTCGGCCAGCCGCCGGGTTTCACCGATCCAATCCACAAAAAACAAGGTCTACTTATTGGACAAAGCGCTGTATGGTTTACACCAGGCCCCGAGAGCTTGGTACGAGACTTTGTCTCAACACCTACTAGCCAACAAGTTCATTCGTGGAAAAGTGGATGCCACTCTCTTCACTAAAGAAGTCGATGGTCATCTTCTGATAGTTCAGATTTATGTGGACGATATAATCTTTGGGTCGAAAAATGAAAATCTATGCAAAGATTTTGAATCAGTGATGAAGCAAAAGTTTGAAATGTCATCAATGGGGGAGATGAAATTCTTTCTGGGATTACAAGTTGAACAACTTCCTGAAGGAATTTTCATTCATCAGTCAAAGTATGTTCATGATATTCTAGAGAAATTTGGGATGTCAAGTTCTACTCCAGCTGCTACCCCACTTGCAACAAATCATGGGATTCACCCAGATCTCACTGGAGACAGGGCTGATGAAACGTATTACCGTTCCATGATAGGTTCTTTAATGTACCTAACTGCTTCACATCCTGATATCATGTACCCAACGTGCCTCGCAGCAAGATTTCAGTCTAACCCAAGAGCATCGCATATGATCATTGTGAAGAGGATATTGCGCTACCTGAAAGGAACTCCTTCATTGGGGTTGTGGTATCCTAGGAAAGGCGACTTTACGCTCGAAGGGTATTCCGATTCGGATTTCGGATGCTGCAAAGTCAATTCAAAATCAACAACTGCAGGATGCCAGTTCTTTGGTCCTAGATTGGTTACCTGGCAGTGTAAGAAACAAACGTCTGTGGCGTTATCTACATGTGAAGCGGAGTATGTTTCTGCTAGCAGTTGCTGCTCTCAGATCTTGTGGATACAGCAATAGATGCGCGGTTACGGTTTGCAGTTTCTTAACACACATCTTTTTGTTGATAATGAGGCCGCTATAAATATAACAAAGAATCCAGTACATCATGCTAAAACTAAACACATAGAAATTCGTCATCACTTTATTCGTGATTGCTTTGAGAAAAAGTTGATACGAATTGAGAAAATCCACACTGACGAACAGAAAGCTGATTTACATACCAAAGCTTTTGATAAAAATCGGTTTAAATATTTGTTAAAATTGAACGGTATGAAGCTTCTGTCGGTGTCGGATGGAATTGTGAGCGTTGATGAAAGTACTGTTGCGGATGAAGACGAGAAACAATCTGCAATGGTTTGTCGAATTTTTACTTGTTTTGGTATTTAGGGGGAGTAGATGTTTGTACATAGTTTATTTTTTCAGAAAATACAAAAACAGTAAAAAATGCAAAAATACAAAAACATGATAAAATCTGAAAAAGAGCTTGTATTTAGGGAAAATGATAGTACATCAGCTAGACGATTACAGTATGCTAAAGATTTGTAAAGTATATAAGAGTTAAACAGTCTCACTGATGATGTGTCGATAGGTTTTCGCACATTTAGTAGATTTATTCGGGATATAAACCTAAATTCAAACTTGTGAATTCGTGGGGAACACTACTTGGATATATAGGTAACCCCTGAAATCTCGTTTGAAAGGTCTCTTAATCTGATATACTAGGTCTTTATACTCAATGATGTCTGGGGTATTATTCCGGGACTTCTGCTGAACGGTGGTTCTGACCTAGTCCCTGGCTAATACTTGCTGCAATGCTTGAAACACAGCATTAAACCCTCAGCATGCTGAAATAATAAAATTGATAAATGCTGCTGTTGTAAGCAAAAAGATCCTCTAAAGGGGACACACCGAAAAGTCGAAGCTGATATCTCTCTGCGTATACGGAAGTATCGACCTGAGATCCCTCGGCCCTCGCATACCTAATTTATATACAGATATCATTGTAGTATTCTCACCTGTAAGACTGATTATTGAGATTCTGGATACGGGAGTATATTCAAGAGGTGGGACACATGAATGAGCTAAGTTCTTAATTCATCTAAATCGTATCCTGAGTAAATTGAAATTTGTGTGAGAATTTAAGATGGGTCAGTATATCGACAATCGAGGTGAATTATTTAAGTCTGAGTATGAAATGTAGTTTAATGGTACTTGTGATTTGTCTGAAAAGCTGATATGATTCCCTGACACGCTCGCCAAAAAATTATGTTTGTAAATAGTTTACTTTGTTTACTTTCTGAAATTTAAGTTTTCTGTATTTCATTTCTTAGTTTAGAACACTTTGATAAAATCCAAAAAGATTTTATTTCTGCTTTATTTTCCGACAAACCAAAGTGGAAAGTTGATTGTTGGATTCTCAGATGTTTGAAGCAGAAGCAGGGGATTCTGGACTGAAGAATGAGGAGAGCTTACTTTGAAGAAGTTTGAATTGTTTGAAAAGTCAAAAACAAGTTCATTAACTTGATACTTGTTATTTTCAGAAAATCTTTGAAATTGTTGTTTTAAAATCAGTATTGATTCGTCAAAAGATCAACCAAGGTCATTAATTTGGACTTGGTAAGATTAATCAAGTGATCAGGGTCATTAACTTGGACCTGAATACTTGAGTGGATTGTTAAAACTGATTAAGTTTGTGATTTATTGTTAAAAAGATAGAATGGTTATGTTTGTTGGTTGAGTAACAGGTTTGGACTTCATTATTCCCAATGGAGGCTAATTGTCAAAGCTTGAACCAGATTTCTCAGATTCTAGCATATCGAGAGGGGGAGTCTGTGAAAGGGGGAGTCTGGATCAACGGTCAAAGGGAAGATTGAAGATAAAGATTGAAGAAAGTTTTTACAATGTTTGAAGATTGTTAAAGGCAAAGACTTGAAGCCAAAGACTTCATCAACATCCAAGGGGGAGTCTGTTGGTGCACTAAATGTCTGCTGATTACGTCATAATCAAGTCTTGTGTCTAGAATTGTTTGAATGATCACACAATAGGGTTTAATTAGGGTTTGTATGTGTTAAACTTGAAGATTTCGCTTGAAACAGCTTCAAGCGAAATCAACATATGATGATTTCGCTTCAAGCAGTCTCAAGCGAAATCTCAAGTCTATAAATAGGATGTTGTGTTGTTCATTTGTAAGAGGGAGGTCATTGTGTGAAACACGAAGTGCTGCCGGATTTGTATCAGAAAACGTTGTAAAAGCACGAATATTAATCAGAAAAGAAGGATTAAAAGGATTAGAGCTGTTATGACTTTGTTTACGTTGATTCCGCCTTCGTACGCAAAGATGAACTACCTTAACTGACGGTTTAAGGTCGTAGAACGGTCCAACATTGTTTCTATAGGAAGTCGTTTTCCATGAAATAGAATGAATTCACCATGACAACACATGAGCTTTGGGAGATTATATGCCTACATCAATACGTACCATAATTACACAATTTAGTTATGTATTATATATACGTATATATACATCTACGCACTATATATACATGTAGAAGTGTAAAAAAATCTCTCTCTCTCTATGGACCACCGCCGCCGGAGGGTCCCTATACCGGAAAATATTCAACGTCGCATTACAAAGATTTTCGTCACCAATCTACCAGAGGGATGCAGTGGGACAGATTTGGCAACACAAGTTCGTTCGTATGGGCAGATCTTTGATCTGTACATTGCGAGAAAAAGGGATAAGGGAGGTAACCGCTATGGTTTTGTTTCTATGTTGGATGTAAAAGACAAGGATGAACTACTGAAGAATCTTCGTGGTATTCGAATGGGGGATTGTAAACTTTGGTTCAATATCGCGCGTTTCGTGCTAGAAGATGGCGAGATCAACAGTGGTGGTGACAACCATTTACCTGATATGAATAATAAGATGAAGAACAAGGATGGTGCAAGTAACTCTAGGGCAAATAATGGAGGAACCGGCACAGGATCTCGATCCTTTAGAGACTTGCTTGCCGGCAAATCCATTGATATTGACAGCTATATTAATGCGTTTTCGACGGTGCATGAAAGAGCGCTAGTTGCTAGAATCGTGGATGCATTGAAGAACATTTACGTGAATTTGAAGTCGATATGCCCCGGTTATGGTATGGTTCAGTACCTTGGAGGTTTGGATGTTCTGGTGACCTTCGAAGACTCAAACACAGCTTTGGCTTTTCGGGACGTTGCTATATCTATGAAGGATAGATTTTCGGATATTATTGTTTGGAGGGGACAAAGCCTGAGCTCTGAAAGATTGGCTTGGATAAAGGTACAGGGTGTTCCCTTGCACCTACTATCCAACCAAGTCATTGATATGATCGGAAGTTCTGTCGGGAAGGTTGTTCACAAAGGAAACATGTCAGAAACTGATCGGGATCTTTCGTTTGCTTATGTGGCTGTTCTAGTCGGTGATGGAAAGAGGATATCCGAGGAAATCACTTTGAATTGGAAAAATCGGAAATTTCGGATCTCGGTGACGGAGGAACTAGGTGACTGGGTACCCAATTTCATTAACGTTAACGAGGCGCGAGAGACGGAGGGTTTTGAAGATGATGGTATGGCGGAGGAAGATGGGGTTTGTTCGGAAGATGAGGAGACATCGGACGATCAGTCGGAAATGTCACCGGAGGGTCATGATGATGTCATCGCTGATGGAGGGTTGACTAGAAAGGAAACTGTTGAAGGTACAATTAATGGCATTGATGACTCCCAATCATTGCCATTTAAGGAGAATAATTCGATTGTGTCAAAGGTTCTGGAAGACTCTATTCCCGCAGCAAATTTTGACTTTGACCAGTCGTTTGGAAATTCACAAAACAGCCTCTCTAATTCGAAAGTTGTCAAAAGGAAGAAATGTAAAAAAGCTGAGGTGGGCCGGTCCAGTCAATTTTACACGAGCAGTAACGAGAGCATGAAGATTATCAAGAAGGCCAAAAATGATGATGATATATTTGGGCTTAACGCTATGTTGGGCCTAAATGATAATGACCCATCAATTGACAACTCTATTCTTAGGGCAGACCAAGTTTCTTTGCAGGAGATAAACAACACAGACACGCCGATTGACCTTAATAGACAACCAGCGCAGCAGCCTGTTGATAATGAGGATTTTGGATCGATGATTGATGCTCAAGCTCTGGCTGTTGAAATCGAAGCTACCAAAACCTTGGGGGAAAAGTTAGGAGTTAATCTTTGTGCTCGTGAGAGCTTGATACAACAATCAGTGCTTCAAGACGGTTTACAATCAGGTAAGATATTAATTTTTTGTCGATTAATATCCGTGGGATTGGGTCTCGTGGCAAAGCTAGATGGATAAATAGACTGAAGAAGGAGTATGGGGTCTCTTTTATTGGGCTTCAAGAGACTATGTCTAGTAATATCACAGTGGGATTGGTGTCTAATTAGGGGTGTTCAAAAAACTCGTGGCTCGCAGCTCGCTCAAAACTCGCTCGAAAAAAGCTCGAAGAAAGCTCGGCTCGAAATTGGCTCGGTTGTAAACGAGCCAGCTCGGCTCGGCTCGGTTTGTAAACGAGCCGAGCTCGAGCTTGGCCTGGCTCGGCACGTGAGCTGGCTCGATAAGGTTTAGATCCTTCATTTTTTTTGTCCCACATCGCTTAGAGAACAAAAAACTAAGAGAGTAACTCCCCTATAAAAGAAAGTTAAGACAATGTACAAAATAAATTAACTATTTATACTTGCTTATTTAGCCATATGGTTAAATTAAATGGCAAATATGGCCCTTAGTCTATGAAGAAATTCATTTTTAAGGGCTTTTTAAGTAATAAATCTTGCGGTTCTTTGTTAGTTCGAGCTAGATCGAGCCGAGCCGAGCTAGCTCGAATCTA
This sequence comes from Helianthus tuberosus, assembly GCA_030545235.1. Taxonomy (NCBI): domain Eukaryota; kingdom Viridiplantae; phylum Streptophyta; class Magnoliopsida; order Asterales; family Asteraceae; genus Helianthus; species Helianthus tuberosus. Next base: position 91,628,340 of record CM060356.1, on the reverse strand, counting down.
ATCGAGTCGAGCTCGAGCCTCAAATCTCAGCTCGATTTAGAATTCGAGCTCGAGCCGAGCCAGCTCGAATCGAGTTCGAGCCGAGCTCGAGCTGGGTGTAGCTCGACTCGACTCGGCTCGTTTACAGCCCTATGTCTAATTATTAGGGCGGTTTGGGTTATGAGTTCGAAAGTGTTAACTCAGAAGGTAACTCGGGGGGCTTATTAAGCATATGGGATCCTAAATTATTGGTGAAGGATATGGTATTGAAGGATTCAAATTTCTTACTTGTTTCGGGTTTTCTTGTTGATGGGAAGACTCGTATTAATATCATGAATGTGTATGCTCCGCAAAACAATGTCAAAAAAAAGGAACCTTTGGGAGAAAATTATTCAGGTTATTCAATCGGGTCAAGGGTGGTGGATTCTATGTGGTGATTTCAATGCAGTTAGAGATCCGGGAGAAAGACAAAATTCTATGTTTGATCCAGTCTGTGCTAGGGACTTTAATGAGTTTGTGGAGCAAGCCGGTCTTAGGGAATTTGATCTAAAAGGGTTGAAATACACGTACTTGGTTAACAGGTGTGGAGTTTGTAAACTTAGCAGGATTGACAGGGTGTTTGTATGTGACAATATTTTCAATAAGTGGTCAAATGCTCACGTTAGAGCTCTAAGTAGAGAATTATCGGATCATGCTCCGTTACTCCTTTCCTTAGTAGACACTAATTTCGGGCCAAAACCATTTCGTTGGTTTGACTCGTGGTTAGAGAAACCGGGTTGTTCGGATGTTATTAACTCTGTTCTGAGCGATTGGGTTTCGGTTGGGCCTCTTGATTTGAATTTGACTAGTAAACTTAAATCGCTTAAAAACAAACTCACGGTTTGGATCAAAGAGAGCAGGTTAAAAGAACATGAAGAAGAGAAGAACCTTAAGCAAGAGAAGGAGGCTTTAGAGCTTATTATGGAACAACAAGAGTTAGAAGAGTCCGAGTTATGGGTGTGGTCGGAGTGTGCGAAGTCTCTTCAAGAGATTGATGTGTTAAGGTCTAGGGACATAAAGCAAAAATCTCGGATTAAATGGGCTGCCCTTGGTGATGAGAATTCGAGTTTTTTTCATAATATAGTGAAAGGTAGACAAGCGAGAAATGCTATCCCGGGCCTTGAAGTTAGAGGTGAGTGGCTTTCAAAACCGGCCCTGGTTAAGCGAGAAGTCCTTCGTTTTTTTAGAGATCACTTTAAAGAAAATATGAAGATTCGGCCGACTTGTATATGCACGGGTTTGAAGCGTCTAAATGAACAAGATGGTTTGTTTTTAATCGATATGTTCTCCAAACAAGAAATAAAATAAGCGGTCTTTGATTGCGGCTCAAATAAGGCACCCGGGCCAGACGGGTTTAATTTTCGTTTTGTTAAAAGGTTTTGGGATTTTTTGGAAGAGGATTTCTTTAATATTATGAAGGCTTTTCATGAAACAGGGACTATAAGCTCGGGTTGTGGTGCGACTTTCATAACTTTGATTCCTAAGGTCAAATCTCCTTTGGGTCTCAAAGATTATAGACCCATTACTCTCATTGGGTTGATTAGTAAGGTTATCTCAAAAGTCCTTACTAATCGTCTCAAGAAAGTTTTGGGGAAGGTGATATCGGAGTCTCAATCGGCATTCTTATCTAACCGTTTTATTCTTGACGGTCCGCTTGTGGTTAATGAAGTCTTGGAGTGGTTGAAAAAAAGAAAGAAAAAAGCTTTTTTATTGAAGATAGATTTTGAGAAAGCCTATGACAACGTCAATTGGGAATTCTTGTTATCTATGTTGAACCAAATGGGTTTTCCACCTAGGTGGTGTACATGGATTAAAGGTATTCTTGCGTCTAGTATGGCTTCAGTTCTTGTCAACGGGTCACCTACTTTTCAATTTAAATGTGAAAAAGGCCTTCGCCAAGGCGACCCCATATCTCCATTCTTGTTCTTGATCATTATGGATTGCCTTTCATGGATGTTGGAGAAAGCTAAAGAGATTGGGGTTCTCAAAGGTATTCGTTTAATGGCGGAAGAAGTGGATCTTAGCCATTTATTCTATGCAGAGGACGCTCTAATTATGGGGGAGTGGTCGCGTGAAAACCTCCAATGAACGGCTCGAATTCTTAGAGTCTTTTATTGATGCTCAGGTTTGCGTATTAACCTCCACAAGTCTAATTTATTTGGGGTTGGTACCGAAGATACTGAAGTTGATAATATGATGGAGGTGTTGGGATGCAAAAGATGAGCCTTTCCTTTTGATTATTTGTGTATTAAAGTTGGAGCAAAAATGTCTAGAATCAATAATTAGAATGTGGTGATCGAGGTTATAAAAAATCGCTTGGACTCGTGGAAGACAAAACATTTATCTATTGGAGGCCGTCTAATTCTTATTAGATCGGTTCTTGAAAACTTGCCCATTTATTACTTCTCTTTGTACAAAGCCCCTAGGGCGGTTATAGAAAACATGGAGACGATTCTGAGGCATTTCTTATGGGATTTGCACCAGGTACGAGATCAATGCGGAACTCGACTTGGCGTGCTGGAGGTAGACCAGGTAAATCTTCAGGGAATACTTCAGAATAATCCCGAACGACAGGAATATCTGAAATAGTCTTTCCCTTGCCTTTATCTTCTGTAACATGTGCTAAGAAAGCCACATAGTTCTTCCGCAGATATTTCCGAGCTTTAAAACAAGACATGAGTTTGAGACCACCGGCAGGTTTCTCACCTTGAACCTGTAGGATCTCGCCTGTTGAAAGCGGCACACGAACAATCTTCTCAGAACAAACTATCTCAGCGTGATGCTTGGATAACCAATCCATACCCACTATAACGTCGAAGCTTCCAAGTTGCATTGGCGTGAGGTCGATAGGAAAAAGATGGTCGTTAAGGTTCAACTGGCAGTTGCGAAGAACAGAATCAAGAACAATGGGTTCACCACTAGCAACCTCTGCTGTCAAAGATTTGCCTAGTTTTGTTCTAGACACGCGAAGCATTGGCTCAAAAGACAAAGACACAAAACTCTTGTCGGCACCAGAATCGAAAAGAACAGATGCAGGCTGATTATTAATAAAGAACATACCGTTCACCACATTATCGTCTGCCTGTGCCTCTTGGGCATTCATGTTAAAAGCTCGTCCACGAGCCTGAGCCTGATTCTGAATTTGATTCTAGTTCTGGTTGGCTAGCCTTGGGCGCCGGTTCCTGTAGTGGGTCAGATCCCCACAGTTATAACAAGCACCCGGTGGGTATTGTGGTCTTGCAGCTTGACCCTGTTGCTGAGCAGGAGGCTGTGCAACTTGTTGAGCCGGGTTTTGAACTGCGCGATTCTGAGCAAACCGACAAACATCAGCAAGATGACCTGACTTCCCACAGCTAGTACAGAAACGGCACTGATGTTGCGGCTGATGGTGACTGTTGCATCTATTGCACAACGGTGCATTCCCTGAATAGGGTTTCTTCGCTGGAGGCTGTGCGGGTTGGTTGGGAGCTGCCTGATTGGCTTGGGCAGTGATAGCAAAATTTTGGGAAGCCTTACGCTTCCTTGACCTTTTCGAAGAACCAGAGTCCTTTCCATTTCTGTTTTGACCTTTCTTGCTATCCCCCTTGTCAGCCGACTGTTTCTTGCCCTTGTCACCCTTCCTGTATAGCTTTCCCTTTCTAATCTGCGACTCAGTCAATGTCGCTGATAACTCGATCGCCTGACGGAGTGTGGCAGGTTCACTACCAGTAAGAATGTCTTGTACTGAGTCAGGTAGGCCGTCGATGTACCTTTCGATAGCCTTGTCGAGTGGGGTAACCATAGTCGGGCAAAGCAGACTCAACTCCTCAAACCTATTAGTATACGCCCGATGCTCACCACTATCTTGCTTCAAAACATCAAACTCTTTCTCCAACGCTCGCTGTTCATGGCGAGGACAGAATTCCCTCATCATAAGGGCTCTAAGTTCAGCCCATGTCTGTGCGAGAGCAACTTCTGCACCTCGGTCTCTCATTACCCCATTCCACCATGTAAGAGCCCTCTTCTGAAACACGCTCGAAGAAAACTCGACCTTACGATTATCCGGGCACTGCACGTGGCGAAAAGTATTCTCAGTGCTCTCGAACAACTGAAGAAGCCCAGTTGCTCCTTCAGAACCACTAAAATTGAGTGGTTTAGCCTGGTTAAAATCCTTGTATTTGCATGGAACATTGTTGTTGTTGTTGGCCTGGCTCCATTGAGCAAAGAGATTTGGAAATTGAGCAGCCATCTGCTGCGCAATGATTTCTGCCAATTCGGCAGTCGCTATCTGATTTTCGCGTCGAGGAGGCATTCTAAAAGAGGAAAACATGAAAGGAAACGAGTGAGATGATTGAATGAAGAGAATGAGATGAAACAAAATCAACAAAAGTAAAGATGGTGGTCATTTGTCCGCATTACCAAGCAAACAAACGAATCACAGTGACTAATCAAAGTAAATGGGTCAAAAATAATGTATAATGAAGACATGCTCGCCTATAAGTGAACACTCATCCCAAGAATTCCCAGGTAAGCACAACTGGTCTCGCGTCTGATGAGATATATACAAAGTGCTTGCCTAGACAGAAAACCCAGAATACAGGCATTCACCCTTCCAGTTTGCACGTGTTCACATTATTTAAAACCCAAAACCTTAACGAGATTTTTGAAAATTTGAAGGCACAAGGCCAGAAATTTTAGTTAAACAGGAAGGGTTCAAAACCTTACAAAAGAGGGTTCAAAACCATGTAATAAATCATTCAAAAACAGATGATTGTTTTTCAAAAATCGTTTCGGAAAATTTGGTTCTTGTTTTGATAATCACCTAAGGATAGGTGATGTACATGTTTTAAGATCTAAACACAAGATAACTTGTGTTAGGGTCCTAGAAAGGTTATAGTCTAGGTCAAAGCATTACTAATAACCTAATTCCCTATAACCATTGGCTCTGATACCAACTCTTCTGTCACACCCCGACCACGTATAACATACAAAACGTGGCGGAAACATCGGGGAGTGTTGTAACAGAATTAATTGTTTCATAACCATAGCATTCAAAGTTGTATTTTATTTATTAAACAAGAGTGTTACATTGTCTTGAACAGTAAACAAAAGAGTTTATAACATAATTAAACAAGTCTATCTCCATTTTTAGTCTCTAAGGCACAGGTCCGCCCTAGAATCATGATCAACATCCTACGGAAAAGCTCCTGAAAACACATGTGAAAATAGGTACGTCAGCATAAAAATGCCTGTGAGATACATAGGTTTTGTGAAAATAGGATTCATGACTGGTGTTTAAGAAAATGTTTAGTCATGAACCTTGTAATTTGCTTTATCTTGTAAATCATTTGAAAAATGATAAAATCAGTTGATATGTATAAGTAAATGTAAGGTTAAATTAATAACCATGTAAAATGAGTTGTATAAGATAAACTGTTTATGTAAAACAATGTCTTGTGAAAAGTATGTTATTTGTATAAAATGTAATATGTCTATACTGAAATGATTTAATTAACGTTGCGCTATGTAATATTATACAAACACTTATATATAGGAAGTACCAGCGGCGTATCCACCATGTTTGTATCATATTACACACGCCTCGTTACTCAAATCACTTACCCAAACAACCACCAATGTAACTTGTTCATGTACAAACCAATTGTCAAGTGTTATTGTGTAAACCATATCAAAATGTCTATGTCCAATGTAAACCACCAAATGTGTATATCAATGTCAAAATGTTTATGTTCAATGTAGATCATGTAATGTGTAACCAAAATGTCATGTATGGTAAGTGAAATATATCAACTAAACCATATGTATAATGCACAAAAACAAGGTATTGAAGTAAAACATAGTTTAAATCAAAGTTATGTTTTGTGTAACAAATGCATGCTATACTGATACAAACATCTATGCGGTATTGTTATAATGCATACATCCAAGCCTTGAGACTGTGGCGATAAACCCTTAAACAAATTAAAGGTTTATCTAAGTTATGTACATCGAATTCGGTCATTCCTTCCAATCCAAACAAACCCAGGATTTCAGGAATGGGAGTTGTCAATTCCTATGGTACCACTACCTACTAACGAACGGCGTAGCTAATGTTAATGAATGTAGTGTTCCATTGTAAACAACCCAAATGTCATAACAAAATGTAAGCATTTGATGAAAACAACTGTACTAAGTATGCACACAATGGACATACATAGCATGAAATGTAATGTAAACAATGTACTAAGTACGCACACAATGGGCATACATAGCATGAAATGTAATGTAAAACAATGTACTAAGTACGCACACAATGGGCATACATAGCATGAAATGTAATGTAAAACAATGTACTAAGTACGCACACAATGGGCATACATAGCATGAAATGCAATGTAAAACAATGTACTAAGTACGCACACAATGGTATACATAGCATGAAATGTAATGTAAAACAATGTACTAAGTACGCACACAATGGGCATACATAGCATGAAATGCAATGAAAACGATGTACTATAATGTACTAACAAACATAGCAGGTATATGATGTGAAAACAGGAAAGTTTGAAAGTAACAAGTAGGCACATGTGTTCCACCCCAAAACAGTTTGGAAAACAGTAAAAGAGGGGTCTATGTACTCACTTGAGATTACTCAGTAGTCCTGGAGTGACAATCAAATAATGATAGAGATCTCGGAATCAAACGACACCTAATATAGGTAACTATGTTAATAAACCGGACCTAAATCGGAAGATCGGGTAGAATGAGGGTTTGTAAACCAAACGAGTGTAGAGACTCGTGTCATTTGGTTTAACAAAGCCTACATACTAATTGAAACCTAACATAATTGCTTACGACCCATTACGACCCGTTTAGGAAGCTTACGCTACTTTAACGCGTCGTTCGCGTGAAACGCGTTCGGACCGCCTAACTAGCCCTATGACAAGTGTTATATGCCTAAACATGTTACATAATCAGTTATGTGACAAAAGTTTAGGTTACATATGCTTAATTACCAATTATACATGAAAAGGGTATTCTGGTAATTTACCTAAGGCATATAAACTACATATCATACAACCACTTAACGAAGCGACCATAAGGTATAACCTCGAAAGGTTATTCCCTATATACTATGGTTACCTAATCTGTTTGGTCGGATCCTAATGATCAACCAAACTGGGTCGGGTTCGAAGGTATAAGCGATTTATCAGATCGCTTACCCTACGACCCTAGACAACGTGGTAATCAGTAGGCATAGTCCCAAGGGACTATAACCAACGTGATTACACTCACGTTGCGAAGTTCAAACGAACTTCGCATTGACCATAAGCTGGTCAACGCTGAAAGTCAAACAAAGTTTGACTTTTTGACTCGAAAAGCAATAAAAGAAAGAAAAGAACGAAAGAATACTTACGAAGGGTCCCCGAATGCTAATTTCGATTCAAAAATCTCAGGTATGAAACAATAGTTTCAACTTAGAGTTTCTCAAATCAAAATTCTTGTAAGTTTTGCAATGAAAGGCATGGGGTATATATAGTTTTTGGTCCACCGTTAAGATCGTTTCATGGAAACCGTGATTCGATCACATCCGTACACTTGTTGGAAGGTTATGGAAGCTAAAAATGGTCCTTATCGTCTGACTAAGCAAGTGAGAACATGTGGGTGAGGATCAAACAGCTGCAATCTGCTGTTAAATTCATTTAATCTGGTCAGAAGGTCGGACGCGGCCCGCTTCAGGATTACGAGAAGCGTAGGCGGGCCGCCTGGCCATGTCAGATCAGAAACAAGTTTCAGAAATTACAGTTTTGGTCCCTGCACGTGTTTAAGGCCATTCCCGGCACTTCTAAGGCCCGTAAAGCCAACTTTAAGGCCCTAAAATGTTGCCTAAACATTGTGGACATGAAACATGTTCAAAAATATGTCGGATGTTGGTTCGTTTGGTCGTACGAACGCGATGTTCGCTTAATTACGACGGGATGCGCACAAGCGCGAAAAACAATCCAAATGACGCGAAGAATGGATTTTTCTTATGGCGAACACTAAAATATAATATAGTCATGCTTACATAAATTTTTGGATGTCCGGATGTATTCAGAACGTAAGTTATGCGCGAAAATGCAAACTTGTGCACTTTTTGACACTTTTAGTCCCTGAATGACCCAAAATTTTATTTTAGCACACCGAACCCCTCAAAGCTTATTTCTAAGCTATGTAAAGGATATTTAAGGTGTGTTTAACTTATGGTCATGTTCCGGAATGTCTGTTCCAGTACGAATCATCATACTTTCGCAGTTTGTCAAGTTTAGTCCCTGTAAGCGAACTAACTTGTTTTTGCCATACCAAAGCCTTCAAAACTTATTTCTAAGTTATGTAAGGGTTATTTAAGGTATGTTAAGTATATGTTGATGTTCCGGAGTATTTTTCGCGTTAAACTGAGTACGTTTACGCACCAGTTTGCGTATAACTCTCCAGAAAGTGATATAGAGTTTGAAATTGAATAAAAGTCAAAACATGAAAAATGTAAAACACAACCAAACAAACATTGTGATCAAATAACATTTTTTTATTGATGATTATACTGTTTACAATGATTACAAGCACGTATGTTACAGTCTCCCCTACTTGTGGAAATTTCGTCCCGAAATTTATTTTGAGGAAACTCGTGGAAAAAGATGCGGATATTTCGCCTTCATTTGATCTTCGCGTTCCCAAGTAAACTCGGGTCCACGTTTAGCTTCCCAGCGAACTTTGACCAAAGGAATGCGCTTGCGTTTAAGCCACTTGACTTCACGTTCCATGATTTCCACTGGTTTCTCAACAAATTTCAGTGTTTTGCCAACACGAATTTCGTCAAGCGGTATGTGGAGGTTCTCATCAGCTAAACACCTCTTGAGATTGGACACGTGAAAAGTTGGATGAACATTTCCAAGTTCAGGAGGTAACTCAAGTCTGTAGGCTACCTTTCCGATTCTTTCGACGATCTTGAATGGTCCAACGTATCTAGGTGCAAGTTTTCCTTTCTTTCCAAATCTGATCACACCTTTCCAAGGTGAGACCTTAAGTAATACTCGATCACCGACTTGAAATTCCAAGGGTTTGCGTTTTGGATCCGCGTAACTCTTTTGACGGCTCATAGCTGTCTGAAGGTTATCGCGAACTTTCTTGACCTTTTCAGTTGTCTCTAAAATGAGGGCAGGTCCAGTAAGTTGAGCCTCGCCAATCTCATTCCAGCAGACTGGTGAACGACATTTTCGACCATAGAGAGCCTCGAAAGGAGCCATTTTGATGCTGGTGTGATAACTGTTGTTGTAGGAGAATTCAATCAACTTAAGATGTGAATCCCAACTACCACCAAAATCGATCACACAAGCTCTTAGTATATCCTCCAGAGTCTGGATTGTTCTTTCAGATTGACCTTCCGTTTGTGGATGATAAGCGGTGCTCAGATTAAGTTGGGTCCCCATAGCAGATTGCATGGTTCTCCAAAAATGAGAAGTGAAACGAGCATCTCTGTCAGAAATGATGTTCAAAGGAACACCATGTCGAGCCACAATTTCATCCACATAGATTTGAGCAAGTCTGTCAGCAGGAAAATCCTCGCGGATTGGCAAGAAATGCGCTGACTTAGTAAGACGATCAACGACTACCCAGATGGCATCATGACCTTTCTTTGTGCGTGGAAGTTTGGTAACGAGATCCATAGTAATGTTTTCCCATTTCCAAACTGGGATCTCTGGTTGCACCAATAAACCAGAAGGACGTTAATGTTCAGCCTTAACCTTAAGACAAGTAAGGCATTTTGACACGTATAAGGCAATGTCTTTCTTCATACCAGGCCACCAATAGTGAATACGAAGATCCTTATACATTTTATCTGAGCCCGAATGAATAGAATAACGAGACTTATGGGCTTCATCCATAAGCAAGGTACGAAGGTTATCTAGGCTTGGGACCCACAAACGGTCCATGAAGTAATACGATCCATTGTTCTTCAGTTCCAGAGCAGGTGTTATGTGATAAGGAAATTCCTTATCCATCAAACCTTGTGCAACACAAGATTGTTGGGCCTGAGAAATGCGTGCTTGGATATCGGATCGAGCTTGAATAACATACTGAACACGTACACAATGAAGCTTAGTACGTTCCTTACGACTCAATGCATCGGCTGACATTCGCCTTACCAGGATGGTAGCGAATCTCGCAGTCATAGTCGTTTAAAAGCTCAACCCAACGTCGTTGTCTCATGTTGAGTTCTTTCTGATTGAAGATATGCTGAAGACTTTTGTGGTCAGTGAAAACCACACATTTTGTACCATACAAATAGTGTCTCCAGATCTTTAGAGCGAAAACAACTGCACCCAACTCAAGATCATGAGTGGTGTAGTTCTTCTCATGTATCTTCAACTGCCTTGATGCATATGCTATGACTTTGTTCCTTTGCATCAGAACACAACCAAGACCCAATTTCGATGCATCACAATACACGACAAAATCATCATCACCCTCAGGCAATGATAGAACAGGCGCATCGCAAAGCTTCTGCTTCAATCTTTGAAAAGCATCCTCTTGTTTGAATCCCCAATCAAAGGGTTTGTTCTTCTGAGTTAGAGCAGTTAGAGGAACTGCAATCTTTGAGAAGTTTTCAATGAAGCGGCGATAATAACCCGCTAGACCAAGAAAAGAACGAACTTCAGTAGGAGTAGAAGGTGTATCCCAATCCTTAATCGCACTGATCTTGGAGGGATCTACCTGAATACCTCGTTCGTTGATAATATGTCCTAAGAATTGAACTTCTTTAAGCCAAAATTCGCACTTGGAGAATTCGGCGAAAAGTTGCTCTTTCTTTAGGAGTTCCAGAGTAAGACGAAGATGTTGCTCGTGATCAGCTCGCGTCTTAGAGTAAATCAAGATGTCGTCAATAAAAACAATGACGAACTGATCCAAATAAGGTTTGCAGACCCTATTCATTAAGTCCATGAAAACAGCAGGAGCATTAGTCACACCGAATGGCATGACTGTGAACTCATAATGCCCATATCGAGTACGGAACGCTGTCTTGGGAATATCTTCTTCATGCACCCGAAGTTGATGATATCCAGATCGCAGATCAATCTTCGAAAAATGAGAAGCGCCCTGTAGCTGATCAAAGAGATCATCTATGCGAGGTAGGGGATATCGATTCTTGATGGTAAGCTTGTTAAGCTCACGATAATCGATACACATCCTAAAAGATCCATCTTTCTTCTTAACAAAAAGAATGGGAGCACCCCAAGGTGAAAAGCTAGGACGGATAAAACCTTTATCAGAGAGCTCCTGAAGCTGCTTAGACAACTCTTGCATCTCAGACGGTGCAAGACGATATGGAGCTCTGGCAACGGGATTTGCACCAGGTACGAGATCAATGCGGAACTCGACTTGGCGTGCTGGAGGTAGACCAGGTAAATCTTCAGGGAATACTTCAGAATAATCCCGAACGACAGGAATATCTGAAATAGTCTTTCCCTTGCCTTTATCTTCTGTAACATGTGCTAAGAAAGCCACATAGTTCTTCCGCAGATATTTCCGAGCTTTAAAACAAGACATGAGTTTGAGACCACCGGCAGGTTTCTCACCTTGAACCTGTAGGATCTCGCCTGTTGAAAGCGGCACACGAACAATCTTCTCAGAACAAACTATCTCAGCGTGATGCTTGGATAACCAATCCATACCCACTATAACGTCGAAGCTTCCAAGTTGCATTGGCGTGAGGTCGATAGGAAAAAGATGGCCGTTAAGGTTCAACTGGCAGTTGTGAAGAACAGAATCAAGAACAATGGGTTCACCACTAGCAACCTCTACTGTCAAAGATTTGCCTAGTTTTGTTCTAGACACGCGAAGCATTGGCTCAAAAGACAAAGACACAAAACTCTTGTCGGCACCAGAATCGAAAAGAACAGATGCAGGCTGATTATTAATAAAGAACATACCATTCACCACATTATCGTCTGCCTGTGCCTCTTGGGCATTCATGTTAAAAGCTCGTCCACGAGCCTGAGCCTGATTCTGAATTTGATTCTTGTTCTGGTTGGCTAGCCTTGGGCACTGGTTCCTGTAGTGGGTCAGATCCCCACAGTTATAACAAGCACCCGGTGGGTATTGTGGTCTTGCAGCTTGACCCTGTTGCTGAGCAGGAGGCTGTGCAACTTGTTGAGCCGGGTTTTGAACTGCGCGATTCTGACCAAACCGACAAACATCAGCAAGATGACCTGACTTCCCACAGCTAGTACAGAAACGGCACTTATGTTGCGGCTGATGGTGACTGTTGCATCTATTGCACAACGGTGCATTCCCTGAATAGGGTTTCTTCGCTGGAGGCTGTGCGGGTTGGTTGGGAGCTGCCTGATTGGCTTGGGCAGTGATAGCAAAATTTTGGGAAGCCTTACGCTTCCTTGACCTTTTTGAAGAACCAGAGTCCTTTCCATTCCTGTTTTGACCTTTCTTGCTATCCCCCTTGTCAGCCGACTGTTTCTTGCCCTTGTCACCCTTCCTGTGTAGCTTTCCCTTTCTAATCTGCGACTCAGTCAATGTCGCTGATAAATCGATCGCCTGACGGAGTGTGGCAGGTTCACTACCAGTAAGAATGTCTTGTACTGAGTCAGGTAGGCCGTCGATGTACCTTTCGATAGCCTTGTCGAGTGGGGTAACCATAGTCGGGCAAAGCAGACTCAACTCCTCAAACGTATTAGTATACGCCCGATGCTCACCACTATCTTGCTTCAAAACATCAAACTCTTTCTCCAACGCTCGCTGTTCATGGCGAGGACAGAATTCCCTCATCATAAGGGCTCTAAGTTCAGCCCATGTCTGTGCGAGAGCAACTTCTGCACCTCAGTCTCTCATTACCCCATTCCACCATGTAAGAGCCCTCTTCTGAAACACGCTCGAAGAAAACTCGACCTTACGATTATCCGGGCACTGCACGTGGTAAAAAGTATTCTCAGTGCTCTCGAACCACTGAAGAAGCCCAGTTGCTCCTTCAGAACCACTAAAATTGAGTGGTTTAGCCTGGTTAAAATCCTTGTATTTGCATGGAACATTGTTGTTGTTGTTGGCCTGGTTCCATTGAGCAAAGAGATTTGGAAATTGAGCAGCCATCTGCTGCGCAATGATTTCTGCCAATTCGGCAGTCGCTATCTGATTTTCGCGTCGAGGAGGCATTCTAAAAGAGGAAAACATGAAAGGAAACGAGTGAGATGATTGAATGAAGAGAATGAGATGAAACAAAATCAACAAAAGTAAAGATGGTGGTCATTTGTCCGCATTACCAAGCAAACAAACGAATCACAGTGACTAATCAAAGTAAATGGGTCAAAAATAATGTATAATGAAGACATGCTCGCCTATAAGTGAACACTCATCCCAAGAATTCCCAGGTAAGCACAACTGGTCTCGCGTCTGATGAGATATATACGAAGTGCTTGCCTAGACAGAAAACCCAGAATACAGGCATTCACCCTTCCAGTTTGCACGTGTTCACATTATTTAAAACCCAAAACCTTAACGAGATTTTTGAAAATTTGAAGGCACAAGGCCAGAAATTTTAGTTAAACAGGAAGGGTTCAAAACCTTACAAAAGAGGGTTCAAAACCATGTAATAAATCATTCAAAAACAGATGATTGTTTTTCAAAAATCGTTTCGGAAAATTTGGTTCTTGTTTTGATAATCACCTAAGGATAGGTGATGTACATGTTTTAAGATCTAAACACAAGATAACTTGTGTTAGGGTCCTAGAAAGGTTATAGTCTAGGTCAAAGCATTACTAATAACCTAATTCCCTATAACCATTGGCTCTGATACCAACTCTTCTGTCACACCCCGACCACGTATAACATACAAAACGTGGCGGAAACATCGGGGAGTGTTGTAACATAATTAATTGTTTCATAACCATAGCATTCAAAGTTGTATTTTATTTATTAAACAAGAGTGTTACATTGTCTTGAACAGTAAACAAAAGAGTTTATAACATAATTAAACAAGTCTATCTCCATTTTTAGTCTCTAAGGCACAGGTCCGCCCTAGAATCATGATCAACATCCTACGGAAAAGCTCCTGAAAACACATGTGAAAATAGGTACGTCAGCATAAAAATGCCTGTGAGATACATAGGTTTTGTGAAAATAGGATTCATGACTGGTGTTTAAGAAAATGTTTAGTCATGAACCTTGTAATTTGCTTTATCTTGTAAATCATTTGAAAAATGATAAAATCAGTTGATATGTATAAGTAAATGTAAGGTTAAATTAATAACCATGTAAAATGAGTTGTATAAGATAAACTGTTTATGTAAAACAATGTCTTGTGAAAAGTATGTTATTTGTATAAAATGTAATATGTCTATACTAAAATGATTTAATTAACGTTGCGCTATGTAATATTATACAAACACTTATATATAGGAAGTACCAGCGGTGTATCCACCATGTTTGTATCATATTACACACGCCTCGTTACTCAAATCACTTACCCAAACAACCACCAATGTAACTTGTTCATGTACAAACCAATTGTCAAGTGTTATTGTGTAAACCATATCAAAATGTCTATGTCCAATGTAAACCACCAAATGTGTATATCAATGTCAAAATGTTTATGTTCAATGTAGATCATGTAATGTGTAACCAAAATGTCATGTATGGTAAGTGAAATATATCAACTAAACCATATGTATAATGCACAAAAACAAGGTATTGAAGTAAAACATAGTTTAAATCAAAGTTATGTTTTGTGTAACAAATGCATGCTATACTGATACAAACATCTATGCAGTATTGTTATAATGCATACATCCAAGCCTTGAGACTGTGGTGATAAACCCTTAAACAAATTAAAGGTTTATCTATGTTATGTACATCGAATTCGGTCAATCCTTTCAATCCAAACAAACCCAGGATTTCAGGAATGGGAGTTGTCAATTCCTATGGTACCACTACCTACTAACGAACGGCGTAGCTAATGTTAATGAATGTATTGTTCCATTGTAAACAACCCAAATGTCATAACAAAATGTAAGCATGTGATGAAAACAACTGTACTAAGTATGCACACAATGGACATACATAGCATGAAATGTAATGTAAACAATGTACTAAGTACGCACACAATGGGCATACATAGCATGAAATGTAATGTAAAACAATGTACTAAGTACGAACGCAATGGGCATACATAGCATGAAATGCAATGTAAAACAATGTACTAAGTACGCACACAATGGCATACATAGCATGAAATGTAATGTAAAACAATGTACTAAGTACGCACACAATGGGCATACATAGCATGAAATGCAATGAAAACGATGTACTATAATGTACTAACAAACATAGCAGGTATATGATGTGAAAACAGGAAAGTTTGAAAGTAACAAGTAGGCACATGTGTTCCACCCCAAAACAGTTTGGAAAACAGTAAAAGAGGGGTCTATGTACTCACTTGAGATTACTCAGTAGTCCTGGAGTGACAATCAAATAATGATAGAGATCTCGGAATCAAACGGCACCTAATATAGGTAACTATGTTAATAAACCGGACCTAAATCGGAAGATCGGGTAGAATGAGGGTTTGTAAACCAAACGAGTGTAGAGACTCGTGTCATTTGGTTTAACAAAGCCTACATACTAATTGAAACCTAACATAATTGCTTACGACCCATTACGACCCGTTTAGGAAGCTTACGCTACTTTAACGCGTCGTTCGCGTGAAACGCGTTCGGACCGCCTAACTAGCCCTATGACAAGTGTTATATGCCTAAACATGTTACATAATCAGTTATGTTACAAAATTTTAGGTTACATATGCTTAATTACCAATTATACATGAAAAGGGTATTCTGGTAATTTACCTAAGGCATATAAACTACCTATCATACAACCACTTAACGAAGCGACCATAAGGTATAACCTCGAAAGGTTATTCCCTATATACTATGGTCACCTAATGTGTTTGGTCGGATCCTAATGATCGACCAAACTGGGTCGGGTTCGAAGGTATAAGCGATTTATCAGATCGCTTACCCTACGACCCTAGACAACGTGGTAATCAGTAGGCATAGTCCCAAGGGACTATAACCAACGTGATTACACTCACGTTGCGAAGTTCAAACGAACTTCGCATTGACCATAAGCTGGTCAACGCTGAAAGTCAAACAAAGTTTGACTTTCTGACTCGAAAAGCAATAAAAGAAAGAAAAGAACGAAAGAATACTTACGAAGGGTCCCCGAATGCTAATTTCGATTCAAAAATCTCAGGTATGAAACAATAGTTTCAACTTAGAGTTTCTCAAATCAAAATTCTTGTAAGTTTTGCAATGAAAGGCATGGGGTATATATAGTTTTTGGTCCACCGTTAAGATCGTTTCATGGAAACCGTGATTCAATCACATTCGTACACTTGTTGGAAGGTTATGGAAGCTAAAAATGGTCCTTATCATCTGACTAAGCAAGTGAGAACATGTGGGTGAGGATCAAACAGCTGCAATCTGCTGTTAAATTCATTTAATCTGGTCAGAAGGTCGGACGCGGCCCGCTTCAGGATTACCAGACGCGTAGGCGGGCCGCCTGGCCATGTCAGATCAGAAATAAGTTTCAGAAATTACAGTTTTGGTCCCTGCACGTGTTTAAGGCCATTCCCGGCACTTCTAAGGCCCGTAAAGCCAACTTTAAGGCCCTAAAATGTTGCCTAAACATTGTGGACATGAAACATGTTCAAAAATATGTCGGATGTTGGTTCGTTTGGTCGTACGAACGCGATGTTCGCTTAATTACGACGGAATGCGCACAAGCGCGAAAAACAATCCAAATGACGCGACGAATGGATTTTTCTTATGGACAACACTAAAATATAATATAGTCATGCTTACATAAATTTTTGGATGTCCGGATGTATTCAGAACGTAAGTTATGCGGGAAAATGCAAACTTGTGCACTTTTTGACACTTTTAGTCCCTGAATGACCCAAAAGTTTAATCTAGCACACCGAACCCCTCAAAGCTTATTTCTAAGCTATGTAAAGGATATTTAAGGTGTGTTTAACTTATGGTCATGTTCCGGAATGTCTGTTCCAGTACGAATCGTCATACTTTCGCAGTTTGTCAAGTTTAGTCCCTGTAAGCGAACTAACTTGTTTTTGCCATACCAAAGCCTTCAAAACTTATTTCTAAGTTATGTAAGGGTTATTTAAGGTATGTTAAGTATATGTTGATGTTCCGGAGTATTTTTCGCGTTAAACTGAGTACGTTTACGCACCAGTTTGCGTATAACTCTCCAGAAAGTGATAAAAGTCAAAACATGAAAAATGTAAAACACAACCAAACAAACATTGTGATCAAATAACATTGTTTTATTGATAATTGTACTGTTTACAATGATTACAATCACGGATGTTACAGTCTCCCCTACTTGTGGAAATTTCGTCCCGAAATTTATTTTGAGGAAACTCGTGGAAAAAGATGCGGATATTTCGCCTTCATTTGATCTTCGCGTTCCCAAGTAAACTCGGGTCCACGTTTAGCTTCCCAGCGAACTTTGACCAAAGGAATGCACTTGCGTTTAAGCCACGTGACTTCACGTTCCATGATTTCCACTGGTTTCTCAACAAATTTCAGTGTTTTGCCAACACGAATTTCGTCAAGCGGTATGTGGAGGTTCTCATCAGCTAAACACCTCTTGAGATTGGACACGTGAAAAGTTGGATGAACATTTCCAAGTTCAGGAGGTAACTCAAGTCTGTAGGCTACCTTTCCGATTCTTTCGACGATCTTGAATGGTCCAACGTATCTAGGTGCAAGTTTTCCTTTCTTTCCAAATCTGATCACACCTTTCCAAGGTGAGACCTTAAGTAATACTCGATCACCGAACTTTCTTGACCTTGTCAGTTGTCTCTAAAATGAGGGCAGGTCCAGTAAGTTGAGCCTCGCCAATCTCATTCCAGCAGACTGGTGAACGACATTTTCGACCATAGAGAGCCTCGAAAGGAGCCATTTTGATGCTGGTGTGATAACTGTTGTTGTAGGAGAATCCAATCAACTTAAGATGTGAATCCCAACTACCACCAAAATCGATCACACAAGCTCTTAGCATATCCTCCAGAGTCTGGATTGTTCTTTCAGATTGACCATCCGTTTGTGGATGATAAGCTGTGCTCAGATTAACTTGGGTCCCCATAGCAGATTGCATGGTTCTCCAAAAATGAGAAGTGAAACGAGCATCTCTGTCAGAAATGATGTTCAAAGGAACACCATGTCGAGCCACAATTTCATCCACATAGATTTGAGCAAGTCTGTCAGCAGGAAAATCCTCGCGGATTGGCAAGAAATGCGCTGACTTAGTAAGACTATCAACGACTACCCAGATGGCATCATGACCTTTCTTTGTGCGTGGAAGTTTGGTAACGAGATCCATAGTAATGTTTTCCCATTTCCAAACTGGGATCTCTGGTTGCACCAATAAACCAGAAGGACGTTGATGTTCAGCCTTAACCTTAAGACAAGTAAGGCATTTTGACACGTATAAGGCAATGTCTTTCTTCATACCAGGCCACCAATAGTGAATACGAAGATCCTTATACATTTTATCTGAGCCCGGATGAATAGAATAACGAGACTTATGGACTTCATCCATAAGCAAGGTACGAAGGTTATCTAGGCTTGGGACCCACAAAAGGTCCATGAAGTAATACGATCCATTGTCCTTCAGTTCCAGAGCAGGTGTTATGTGATAAGGAAATTCCTTATCCATCAAACCTTGTGAAACACAAGATTGTTGGGCCTGAGAAATGCGTGCTTGGATATCGGATCGAGCTTGAATAACAGACTGAACACGTACACAATGAAGCTTAGTACGTTCCTTACGACTCAATGCATCGGCCGACATTCGCCTTACCAGGATGGTAGCGAATCTCGCAGTCATAGTCGTTTAAAAGCTCAACCCAACGTCGTTGTCTCATGTTGAATTCTTTCTGATTGAAGATATGCTGAAGACTTTTGTGGTCAGTGAAAACCACACATTTTGTACCATACAAATAGTGTCTCCAGATCTTTAGAGCGAAAACAACTGCACCCAACTCAAGATCATGAGTGGTGTAGTTCTTCTCATGTATCTTCAACTGCCTTGATGCATATGCTATGAATTTGTTCCTTTGCATCAGAACACAACCAAGACCCAATTTCGATGCATCACAATACACGACAAAATCATCATCACCCTCAGGCAATGATAGAACAGGCGCATCGCAAAGCTTCTGCTTCAATCTTTGAAAAGCTTCCCCTTGTTTGAATCCCCAATCAAAGGGTTTGTTCTTCTGAGTTAGAGCAGTTAGAGGAACTGCAATCTTTGAGAAGTTTTCAATGAAGCGGCGATAATAACCCGCTAGACCAAGAAAAGAACGAACTTCAGTAGGAGTAGAAGGTGTATCCCAATCCTTAATCGCACTGATCTTGGAGGGATCTACCTGAATACCTCGTTCGTTGATAATATGTCCTAAGAATTGAACTTCTTTAAGCCAAGATTCGCACTTGGAGAATTCGGCGAAAAGTTGCTCTTTCTTTAGGAGTTCCAGAGTAAGACGAAGATGTTGCTCGTGATCAGCTCGCGTCTTAGAGTAAATCAAGATGTCGTCAATAAAAACAATGACGAACTGATCCAAATAAGGTTTGCAGACCCTATTCATTAAGTCCATGAAAACAGCAGGAGCATTAGTCACACCGAATGGCATGACTGTGAACTCATAATGCCCATATCGAGTACGGAACGCTGTCTTGGGAATATCTTCTTCATGCACCCGAAGTTGATGATATCCAGATCGCAGATCAATCTTCGAAAAATAAGAAGCGCCCTGTAGCTGATCAAAGAGATCATCAATGCGAGGTAGGGGATATCGATTCTTGATGGTAAGCTTGTTAAGAAGGCAAAAACTCTGATGCAAACAACCAACTTGCAGCCGAATACTTGGTACATGAAGTGGAAAGGATGGGCGCCTTTGAAGTGTAAAGTTATGGCTTGGAGAGCTGCAATTAATCGCCTTCCAACAAAAGATGAGTTGCTGAAACGAGGGGGCGTTTTCTGCAACTCTTATGCGGAGTCTGCATCCCATTTATTTACCGGGTGCATTTTTGCAACTGAGATTTGGTCACGGGTTGCTACGTGGTGTCGCCTACCGCCTATTTTCGCCTTCGAAGTCACTGATTTGCTGAACTTGACAGATTATCAAGCTCCTACGTCGGATGATAAATACATCTTAAGGGGAATTATGGTTACTTCTATATGGGCGTTATGGAACGAAAGAAACAATAGAATCTTCAAAGGTACAAAAGGAGAGCTATAGAAGTCGTGGAGCACATAAAAACAACTTCATTTTTCTGGATTCGAAATAGGTCTAGATTCAAAGACTTAGATTGGAATGTATGGTGCAATTCTCCTTTGATTTCGGTGTAATTGGTTTGTAGCCCAGGGGTCCTTGCTTTGAGGACCGTCAAGTGCGTTTTTGAATGAAATTTAACTTTCAAATATATATATATATATATATATATAGGACAAAGATCAGTTAGGAACCACCCCTTATTGCGAGAACCGCGAGAACTAGTGTGAACACAAACAGTAATTCCTAAAAAAATCTAAAAAACACCCAAAATTTTTTTTTATTTTTTTACTATTTTTTTTGAAAAAATCGCAATATTTTGTTAATAAAAAAAATAAAAAAAAATTTTCAAAAAAAAAAAAAAAAAAAATTTCGAGTAACAGTTATCCATGCACATGTGCATATGTATCGTTTCTTTGTCAAATTCCGTAATTCATTACAAATAATAGTCAATTGCACTTTCATTTACACTACCACGTGTAATACACTACTTTTTACGTTAACAATGTTAGAAATGCACATGTGCATTTATATGTATTAACAGGAAATAAGGTGTTTTGGTACACTACTTTCTCTTTCATCTATCATTCCATCCATAATACACAAGCATGCACATGTGCATTTTTGTCATTTCTTTGACAAATTCCGTAATTCATTACACATATTAGACAATTGCACTTTATTTACACTACCATATGTAATACACTACTTTTTACATTACCAATATTAGAAATGCACATGTGCATTTTATATGTATCAACATTAAATAAGGTGTTTTGGTACACCACTTTGAATACACTTTCCTTTTTCATCTATTATACCATCCATAATACACTACCATTACCTTCTACCATCCATAATACAATACCATTACCTCCTACCATCCATAATACAATACCATTAACAATATTTTCACTTTAATACATGTATGTAAACACCATTTATACCATCCAATCAACATATTACATAAAAAAATGACAACTATAACCAAACCATCAACCACTAGATATAACTAACCAAAAAAACATGTATATGAGCCTACTTCTCCATTCAAAATCACAAACTTTTTGTAACAAAACACGTTATATCATGGTTATACCTAATTATGCACATGTGCATTTTGAATTTTGGTAATGTAAAAAGTAGTGTATTACTAATGGTATTGTAAATTAAAGTTCAATTGTCTATTCCTAATAACGTATTACTGAATTTGTTGAAGTAATGATACATATGCACATGTGCATGGATAACTGTTACTCGAAAAAAAAAAGTTTTTTTTTTTTTTTTTTTTTTTTTTTTTTTTTTTTTTTTTTTTATGGTAACGAAATATAGCGATTTTTATTAAAAAAATATTAAAAAAAAATAAAAAAAAATTTTGAGTGCTTTTTTGATTTTTTTTAGATTTTATTTTGTGTTCACATTGGTTCTCGCGGTTCTCGTAATAAGGGTGGTTCTCGCATGAACCTTACCCTATATATATATATATATATATATTATGCAGAACACAAAATATTGCGAGAACACGCAGAACACAATGAATCACCTATTTTTTCAATCCCCAATACCTAAAAAGTAAATGAAAATGTTGCAAATGTAAGATTTATTGTTTCTTACACTATAATTCAAAACAAAATATGGAAAATTTTCACTTTTTGTATAACCTACACATATGTAGGTTAAATTACCAAATGTATGTAAGCTACGTGTAGGTAAAAAAATATGGTCCTTTTATGTATATATATTACACTTATTAATGTAAGAAACATAAAATTTTAAAAAAACATGAAACTTAAATCACAAAATTTAGTGTTTTAGAGTTGTTCTTTTTGTTCTCGCAATAGTTATTGTTCTGTAATGATCCTCATCCTATATATATATATATATATATATATATAGGGTAGGGTTCATGCGAGAACCACCCTTATTGCGAGAACCGCGAGAACCAATGTGAACAGGGGGCAATTTTGTAAATACCAAACAACTTTTAAAATATCTTCCTCCACTATCGGACTTCAAACATAAATTAAATTACACTTAATAAACACTTTCACGTCCACACTCATAACTCTACACTCAGAACTCAAGAACTCTACACTCAGAACTCGATCACATCCAAATCTTTCCACATTTCTTAACCTGATTATCTCAGCAATTCGTCGATTACAATCGATTACATAATCTTCTCGAATACATCTCCAGTTCGCCATCATCATCGTCGATTACAATCGGTTACATAATCGTCTCGAATACATCATCAGTTCGCCATCATCAGTTCACCATATCGAAGCATCTGGATTGAGATTTTATCTCAGATTTGAGATTTTACCAGCAGATATTTCATATTTCGTCATATAATCGAGGTTAGTTCCCAAAATTTGTACAAATTTAGTCGTATAATCTATATTAGAAACATAATAATTAGGGCAACATTGTGGATTTTTAATCCGTTCGTAATTAGGGCAACGTGCCAACGTGATTATAAGAATAGATTGTTCAATGAGTGTGTCACTACGATGGTATCTCCGGGAATCAATCGCTGTCGGTATTAGGTGTACATATGTATAGTTATGCACATGTGCATATCTTACCATAATAGATTTGTTAATGATTAATGTTATATATGGTTAGTGATAATACGAATTTTGATTTGGTACAGATCAAGGTTTATTATTGAAGCAAGCTTACGAATTTTGATTTGGTACAGGTTAAGGTTTATTATTGAAGCAAGCTTGCTGATAAGGTGAGTCATGTTAATGCACATGTGCATAGTTATGCACACATGTATGGTTTGCTAGATTAAGTTAATAAGGGTATGCAAATGGATGCAAATGTGCATAGTTATGTACATTTGTATACTTTGACAGAATGGGTTATTAAGATCATTCATGCTGATGTACATGTGCATAATTTGCCAGAATATATTAATAAGGTCGTTTATGTTGATGCACATGTGCATATTGTATATGGTGATGATAAAGTTAATGTTAATGCACATATTCATTGATAAGTTATGTTTATTTCTTTTTTTGAAACCAAGGGATGAAAGGTCAATTAAAATGCCGGATGGAATGGAATATGATTACGCGACAGTTAAACAAAAAGGTAAAAAAGGTTGATTAATCTTTGTTGATCCAGATGGGAGTTTATGCACATGTGCATCCCTTTATTAAATTCATGTTAAATGATATCATTTATGTAAACACATTAAATAT
Organism: Helianthus tuberosus; assembly: GCA_030545235.1. Classification (NCBI taxonomy): domain Eukaryota; kingdom Viridiplantae; phylum Streptophyta; class Magnoliopsida; order Asterales; family Asteraceae; genus Helianthus; species Helianthus tuberosus. The sequence continues at coordinate 91,604,730 of CM060356.1, read as the reverse complement.
ATCGTGCAGGTGCGCAAGAAGAAATAAACACAAAAAGGCAGGAAATTAAGCGAACTCATGATGAAACCTCAAAAAAAGAAGGTTACGTGATGAAACACAAAAAAGGAGGTGACGGAGTGCGTGCGGTAAAAAACAAGAAGTTGGCAAGATCAACGGTAACTGCGACAGTTGATACTGATGACCATATGGTTGTATTCAGATTCAACATAAGGTATCTAATATAGCGTGCCATTAGGTGTAGAATGTACAATAGTTGTAATTGTTCCTGTAGTGTAGAATGTACAACACTTGTAATTGTTCATGTATACATAAAAAGTAAAACATATAACATTCTAATTAATAAGGTATATGGCGTGTTTACGCACGTGTTCAACATTTATTCGGCGATGATTACGGGGCGTTGGTAATGTGATGCACATGTGCGTAACATTATGTACTGATGGTTAACAGTTTATTTGTGATGATCATGGATTGGTATCAACATAATGCACATGTGCATGATTATGTAATATATGAAAATAAAAGTAATGAATGTAAAAAATAACAGTTATTTGTTTAATGTTTATTATTGATGATTATTGGGTGTTAATAATGTGATGCACATGTGCATAATTATGTACGGTTGGTTAACAGTTTATTTTTTTGATGATTACAGATGGTTGGCAACATAATGTACGCAGGTGCGCAAGAAGAAATAAACACAAAAAAGGCGGACAATTAAGCGAACTCGTGATGAAACCTCAAAAAAGGAGGTTACGTGATGAAACATAAAAAAGGAGGTGACGAAGTGCGTGCGGTAAAGAACAAGAAGTTGGAAGATCAACGGTAACGACGACGGTTGATACTGATGATCATATGGTTGTATTCAGATTCAACATATTCAACATAGGGTATCCAATATAGCATGCCATTAGGTGTAGAATGTACAATAGTTGTAGTTGTTTTTGTAGTGTAGAATGTACAACACTTGTAATTGTTCATGTATACATAAAAAGTAAAACATATAACATTCTAATTAATAAGGTATATGGCGTGTTTACGCACTTGTTCAACATTTATTCGGTGATGATTACGGGGCATTGGTAATGTGATGCATATGTGCATAACATTATGTACTGATGGTTAACAGCTTATTTGTGATGGTTGGCAACATAATGCACATGTGCAGGAAGATGGTTGGCAACATAATGCACATGTGCAGGATTACATGATGTATGAAAATATAAGTAACTTATGTAATAAACCAATTGTTTGTTTAATGTTTAATGATAAAAAAGAAAAGGATTAATAATTAAACATGGATTATGGTGTATTGGCAAAATAATGCACATGTGCATTATTATGGTATGATTGTAAATAAATGTGATTTACTTGATGAGAGAATAATGAAGCATGTAAGAGTAAACTATAAAAAAACACTTTAAGGATATAAAAATGAATCATGTGAGTGTAAACTTCGAAACACATATAAATGTATAATGCCTTTAATCTCAAAGCGTATGAATTGCAACTCTTGTTGATCTAAATTTGTAGATGTTACTTATATAAAATTATTCATAACATTTAGCAAGGTGCTACACCACAATTACATCCACCAACAGAAGGAAAACTCATACAGCAAAAAAACAAACAAAATACTATACTGGAAATACATCAAAATTGTTTCAGGCCGCCCAAGTTAAACTCACCTCCTTCGATCTATTCTTACCCATAACTAACTAATGTTCTTGATCTCCTCGACTACCTTCTGCACCGACAATTGAATTTGATTAAAAACCATATTGTTCCTCATTCGCCAAACGCTCCAGAGGTAGATAAAGGACACCGCATAAATTACCTTTTTCTTTTTTGCAGACCCTTGGACAATATTATGATATTCCAGCAAATCTTTGAGACTGAAAATAAATGCAGCCGGGCCTTTGCACCAGTGAGTTATTACGGACCAAACTGTTTGAGCGAACTAACATGAAACAGAAATATGTTCACATGTTTCTGGGGAATCGCTGCAGAAAACGTAGCAGTTTGACTGTGTTTGGATGACTGTTGCGTTAAGTGCCACATTCGTTGGGAGTCTCTCGACTAAGGTTATCCACCCGACCAAACCAACTTTTTTAGGTGTCCAATTATTCCAAACAAATACCTGCTCGGGAACCTCCTTATTATGTGTTTATATCATAGACTTCAAACTCCGAACAGAAAAGTCTCCCGACGTGCTCAAACACCAAACTCATAAATCTTTTCAAGTCTCTCCCAGTAGTCATTTCCATTAATTACAAGCAGGCCTAGATCTGGTCCATCACAAAGAGAGCAATAGCATCACAAATTTATTGGGACAATGTAATATCATGAAACTTTAGAGGAGCCCTATCAAAATTAAAGGTAAATCAAACAAGAATATTGAAATTTTAATTTGTCAGGAAACAATTGGTCAGCCTGGATATGGAGCTATAGATACCAAGGTGATCAACTCACCTGTTAACAAAAGAAGACAAATTGGATCACAAGAACAATATGGCCAGAGTAAGTATTAGAAAGTGGCACAAAAAATGAAAGAAGATGGTAGCCTATCCTCTCAAACAGAAGCCATATGACAGTTGCAGAAACAAAAAATGGAAGAAGATGCAATAGCTGTATCAACTAAGTATGTCGCTTATGGACACACAAATCCTCTCTAACGGTTTTAACATTGAAAGTCGACTTATTTTTCCGAGTGCAAACCCCACCCATATTGACCCGTCTTCATTATGGTGTCTCTCAGCAGCGCCGAAAGCTACATAAACTCCACCCGTGTCTCCCCGGTTGTTGGATTGCTATTCCATTGCCAATCCCACACAGTCACCTCCCTTTTTTTTGTAGTTGTCCGCCACCCAAGCCCATTTGTTTGCTGCCATCCTATACATAATTGGATGGTCATCCATAAGGCACTTGTTCATAAAATATACATCAACGACATAATCTAATTTTCAACATAATGCACATGTGCATATAATTTAATACAATATCATTTACAATCAACATAATGCACATGTGCATATAATTTAATACAACATCATTTACAATAAATATAATGCACATGTGCATATCATTTTAATATAATATCATTTACAAAGTATATACATAATTTGCAGTAACATAATACCTGTAGTCACAAATCGAATGAATTGCAACTCTTGATGTTCTGTATTTGTAGGTGCTATACCAGTCGAAGTAGTGTCAAAAGATAATGAACGATCAGATACATTGATTATAAGACAACATTGTCTGATGTAGACATAGATTCAAGAGTCTGAATTTCAAAGCCATGAATGGTATGTTGACTTACAACAGTTTTAGACATAAATATGTGACTATCAACGGGATTAACAGCAGATGGACCACCAAAGTCGGCATCAGATGTTGTATGAGGATGATATTCAGACAATGAATTAAGAGGATCATCAGATATACGAGGATATACAAGTGATGAATCAGGAGACGCCATATGTCACTGTAAACACCGTGTAAACTGCAATCCCCGTGAAATACGTGAACGCCGACTATCTATATGCCGTGAAAACCACCGTACATGGCTCTTCGTCGCCGTGAATGCATCTCAGACGAGTATGAAGACCATGAACTGGTGAACTTCTGGTGAACTTCTGAAACCCTAGAATGGAGATAACAGTGACATAAGGAGAAAAAAAGAACGCGTGTTTTGGTATAAACATAAGATAATTACAAAAATGTCATGTGTTCACACTGGTTCTCGCGGTTCTCGCAATAAAGGGTGGTTCCTAACGGATCCTTATCCTATATATATATGCACATGTATATTAAGGCAAGTTATGGAACAAAGGGGACTTAACATACAAAGCTTACGAAGCCACTATGAGATGACACGTGGCTCATGGGCAAGAGTAGATGAGTCTGTAATATTTACGCACAAGTGTACATAATTCCACAACTTGTTTACATAATTACGCAACCTAAAAGGCACTTGCATAAATACACAATTAATATAAATAATTACACAACTTATATCAAAATTACGCAAACTTTTTATAATTACGCATGTGCGTAACACACACGTTTTGCGTGCAAGGTATCGATTTTTTTTCTCTAAAAATCATTTTTCATTGAAAGTATAACAATACTATACTCAAATTGAAGAGGATAAAATGCTCAATTTTGTAGTGTAATTTTTTTTTTAATAATCGTATGAAAAATTATGAACATTTAAAAAAACCAGGGAATTGTATGTTATAGCAATTTTACCCCTCTATCTCTTTTCTTACATAAATAGTTGATTATGTATCACCCTCCATGATCTCAACCATTTATCTCTTTATCCAATGCTCAAAATTATTCCTACACTTCGTATTTAAACTTTTTTTTTCTCTTTCTTTCTCTACATATATATACACAAATGTATATTATTACGTGTTATATATGTGCATATAATTATACACCGTTGACTTTATATAAATAGGTAACTATATAATTACACATCGTTAGAGTGAACATTTTGTCCATGTTTCTTAAAAATACTTCTATTTTGAAATAAATACATCAATGCTCAAATTAGATACAGAGTTAATTACACTAATGGACCATATGATTTAGGTTAATTAAAAAGATAGAAACTATATAAGTTCTAAAATAGTAAAATGTAAATGAACAAAAAAAATACTAGTGTAACTAGTAGATTTTATGTTAAATAAGAAATTTAATAAAAAGATGAAAATAAAAAAAAAAAATAGATTTTATATTAATTAAGAGATATAATAAAAAGATGAAAATAAAAAAATAAATAGATTTTGTAAAATTGATTTAAACTTAAATAAAATTAGGTGTGAGTACCCAAATGTGCTACATTGATAAAATTAAAAAAAATGGAAGGGTATTTTAATCATAATTACACAACCTTATATATAATAATACGTGATGTAATTTTATAATTATGAACGTTATACACGGAGTACAATAAACTTTTTTTTAAAAGTAATTACTAAAATATAACAACCTTATATATAATAAAACATGATGTAATTTTATAATTATGAACGTTATACACGCATATAATAAAACATGATGTAATTTTATAATTATGAACGTTATACACGCAGTACAATAAACTTTTTTTAAAAAGTAATTACTAAAATATAACAATGCTATACTTAAAAAGAATAGTAAAGTATATAAAAATTATGTGTTTAATTAAAAAATAATTACTAAAATATAACAATGCTATACTTAAAAAGAATAGTAAAGTATATAAAAATTATGTGTTTAAAAAACATGGAATCGAATAATAAGTTAACACTTGTAAATTTTATTTTTTCACTCTTTATCAACTGTGGGTTTTATTAATTTTTTTTTTCACTTTTTATCAACTTAATTAAGAAATTGTCACCATTGTTATTTTAGACATTGATTTACCTTGATCAATATTTCAGATTTACTTCATACACTTAGCACATTTTTTTTCAATATACACACAAGGTTAACCTTGTATACTCAGTTATCTTAACAAAAGAGTGAAATTTAACCCCAAGATTAAGGTTCAGGATTTGAATTAAACTTAGCGGCTTATGTTTGTTTTAGGCTCTCACTATTCTTAGTTTCTTACACTCCTACATCTTATTCTTACACCCTTTTCACTCAATCTCTCTCTCTATATATCTATGTATGTGTATAGAGAGATAGAGAGGGAGGATGTGTGAATATTAACTCCCTTGTTTTAATATGGGTTAATCCATGTGTTTTTAGACCGTGGGGTATGGTGAGGCGATGGTTTGGGGCATGGGTTGACACGTGGACTTCGAGGAGCACCGCTGGTCAGTTGCATGTTGGGTCGGTATGGCAGGGCATGACTAGCCTGTGTGGGTTGGCCACGTGTTTTTTCAATTATTATAAAAATACACACAAAATAAAAAAAAGCCTAAAATTATTATTAAAATCCTAGCCATCTATAGCCTAGCCAACCCAGCCAATGAGAGCCGGCCACGGAAGACCGCTAGACCCGCCCAACGCCCGGGCTGAAACCCCCGCCCAAGGGGCCACGCCGAAACCCAAGCTCACCCGGAGTGGTGATTTGGGTGTTTGTACCCAACCCACGCCCCAACGCCCGCCCCATACCCATAGTCTTAGATGAATACACATCTTCAATTGGATTAAGATCACATTATTTGATAATGTGTATTTTTTTTATTAATTGTTTTAAATATTATAGATGTTAGTTTAAATGATAACAGGACAGATGAACCTTTTGTTTAAAAAAAGTTATCTAACACTTGGTTATTTGTGCATGTAGTAAATTTTTAATTGAAGTAGTTTATTTTTTTTGTTATTTTATATAAATCGACGGTTAGGTTTTATATATTAAATTATAAACTGCAACGAACAATTATAGAAATTAAGGGAATATTAAAATTGAGAAACAAGTTGGAAATGGAAGGGGTAATGTGTGAAAGACAGAAGGGATTGCTAGGGTGTATATTACTTGTTCGTCATTCTTAGTTGGAAAGTTGCAATGCAACTTTGTTATTATCACCAACTCTTTTTTCTTTGCACATTATCTCCTAAATTAATTTTGTAATTACACATAATTTCAACAATTGATCTTAATCTAACTTATAAACACATAATTTCAATAATAGATCTTAATCTAACTTATAAGATATTATATGTACATGTCTGTTAAAAAAATATATGAATTCATTTGAATTATGTAAGGTGATGGATCACGAAATATCGTTTACCATGTATCATATATTCAAATTTTGGTTGTCTGAGAATTTTATTTTTCAAAATTTTAGTTGTCCGAGATGTTTATTTACCAAGTCGGATTTGATACAAAACGTATTTAGAGTCGAGAAATACATATACTAATGTATACTAGTAATCATATAAATAAAATTTATATTCAACTAATATTAAAAGACTGAAAACGATTTTAATGTCCCCTCAATTCTCTTTGTTTTGAGTATACAAGTGAAATCATTAAAAAAAATTACAATAACACTCGTATCATAATATGTATGTGACATATAAAGTTTGTTATAAACACTGCAAATCGACATCAAGATCTACCGATGCTTCTATGAATGTAATAAAATTAGATCAAATATTTATAACGACACAACTGGTTTCTTTAATTTATGTTTTATTTAATGTAACAAAATCCATAATTAAAAGATTAAATCACCCAACTAACTATTTGGAGATTAGTTTGCTAAAAATCAATTATTGTAATCCATATGCATTAGGCAGTTGTCCCCTTCTCCTCTCACACACAAGGACACCTATGGTGGTTTCCCTAAATACTTGCTTGGGCCACATGCTCTCCAATTAAGTACACAATGAATGCCCTAATCCCCTTATCAATCAATATGTAATCCAGGAACCAAAAACCGGTCTAGGCCGGCTGAACAAACGGCTCACCCAAGTTATATTAATTATTTTGAAAATATATAATTTAATTTCGAAATTTATTAAGCAAACTATTGTTTATTATCAGAGTTCATCAACAAATTACGAATATGCAAATATGTTTAAAAGATTTTTGTTTGCAATAATATAATCTAACATAATATAATTTCAAAAGAATAATAGTTGATTTTAACATCAACAAAAACACTTTTAGTTACAAATAATAAGTTATTCAGAATCAAAATAATATAATGAAAAGCTAATCACCCCTTTTCGTGACATGTTAAGGTCAATAATTAAGACAAAATAATATAGATATTAAATTTCTGATGTGTAATAATTTAAGGCACAAGGGATTGTCCCCTTAAATAAAAATAGAATGGTGGGTTTACAAAAAAAATAAGTTTTTTAAAATTTACAAAAAGATATAATAAAATCAACAATGACTTGCAATATATTCCTTTATTTTGGTTATTAACAATTACCAGATATATTATTTAAAGGCAAATTGCACAGTGCTTAATTATATAAATTAAATGAAATGGTTGATAAACGTATATCTTAATAATAAATATAATAGAGAGAATACGAACAAGTCTTGGGGGGTTTGGTAGTGGTCGGCCACTTTGACTAAAGTTTAGCCTCTTAACAAGATGAAAAAAAAATGATTTATAATTTAGACGTATAAATCGTATTTGGTTGAAATTGATGAGGTTCAAAATTATACAATTATTTGTGTTATAGATCTTAGATCTTTATTTAGATACATTTTAAAACATGTAACCCTTATCTAAAGGCAAAATGAGTTTGTAACTTGTAAGGCTATATTGTGTGAAGCCAAAATCTTTAGCATCCCCTCAATTTGGAGGAATTTGATTGGGCAATCAAGGCTCTAAGATGGGGTCTACAATTAGGGCGGATCCAACCTTGTTTTGTGGGCTCTTAAAAACCTACTCGGTTTAGAAATAAAAGGAAAAAAATTAGTGAGAATCTTGTATGATTAGAAAAAAATTACCGAGAATCTACAAAATCTAACGCACTAGAAAAAAAATTACTGGATCCGTCACTGTCCACAATCGAGGCCCTTTCTTGCTTGCCATTTCACTCACAAGAGCATCTTTAACGACTTGGGACGTTATTTATCAACCTGATGTGGAGAGAGGGTGTCGCTCCACACCACCCAACCTAATCTATATCTATATAATAACTATATAATACATTTCCAATGGACACAAAAGTAGTTTAACACCTATTTTTTAAGATGGCAGCCTAAAAGTCTTAGATAAACTCTATATTTTTACATTTTTACATTTTCCTTCCCATTTTATCCTCCTCCCCTTACATCCCCGAATATTTACATCAGTTTCTTCACCTGAAGAGTTCTCTTTCAATCTACCTTTATGATTGAATCTGTATAGCCACGAATCTCTACAGCCACAACATCAATTGTTACTGGAAGAATTAATTCCTAGATACGTCCAGCAATATTTAACATCGAACCAATTTTGCCCTCAATTCAATCTATACCGTAATGTGTTCCTGCCATCGGCCTTCCATATCCTTCTCCCATTTCAATTCAACATATTGAATGTAATAAACAACCTTCTTGAATGGGAGAATCAACCATCGTTGCTTCAATTTCCCTCCCCCCTAATCAATTCTTATTATTATGAAGTTATAAAGGAGAGTGAGATGTGAGAGTTTCATTTCACCACCGTGACCGTCGTCACCATCTTTGCCACTCCCACTGCTATCATCTGAGCCGGAGGTTGTTGTTTGCGACTGATTGAAGACTACGGAGACGATCTCTTACGGTTAATCAGTTGTTTGTATGTATAATCAGTTGTTACTTTGCGTTGTTTTATATCGGCAATTTAGGTTTTTTAGTTGTTAATTTGATGATGATGATGATTTTTTTTTTTTTTTTTACAGAGATGAAGAGGTTTAGAAACGACGACGTTTCCGCTTGTGGTGGTCCAGTTGCGCAGCCGGTCATCACCGAACTGTGAGTTTTTAATTTGGATGTAGTTGAGTTCATTTTGTTGGTGGATTCTTGATTATAGTTTTTTTTAAAGTTAATTTTATAGTTTGTAGGTTATTGTTATATGATTTGTTTGTGTAATGTATCTTTATATTCTAATTTTGATGAACATGTGAATTAATAAGATAGTTTGGGGTTTAATATGAGGGCTAAAGAGGTAAGATTTGTGTTAATGAGTAAATAATTATCATTTCATCAAGTAATCACAAGTTTATCCTCATACGTTTCCGCAAATCTTCTTCCCGATGAGTCTTAGGTACATTTTATTTCGCTTCATCTCTTTTATAATTTCTTATTTTTCCATCCGATTTCGTTTTTTCATATTCTCTGCGCATTCATGAAATCGGTTTCTATGGATTCAATAAAGGATGGGAGTTATTGATTAAGGGGCATTTTGGGGATTATGGGAAGTGGTTCTGTATTGAACCAGGAATAATAGACAGTTAATGATGTTCTGTTAGAGGGTAAGGATTACTTTGTTTAGATGATTGGAAGGGTGTTTGGTTGTGTTATTTTGGGGATGTATGGATGCTGAATATGTATGCAAAATTGCTGGCTGTTGGTTTGTTTTGTCCTATTTTGTTTGATTGTCTTTGAATTTCAGGGTGGTTGTTTATTTTGGATAAGGTTGTTTAGGCTTCTGGATAGTTTTTGGGTTGGTTTGGGCCGTGTGGGTTTTTGGATTGTATAGTGAGGGCTTGTTTTTTAGACCGGATGTTTTGTAATTAATTTTAGTTGTTAATAAATTTACTAGAGTTACTGTCCTCTTTTATAAAAAAAAAGGACATCATCAGCATACTGCGAGTGCATAAGGTGATGAATCACACCTTTTTATGGAGGTAGCGGATGGCAAGTTTTGCCAGCGAAGCGAATATGGTTCCTGGTGAAGGATGTATAACGAGAAGAGGATGTTGGTGCAAGTACAGGTTAGTTGAAATCCAGAATTTTATTTTATTTACAGAATTTTCGTGGGTTTTCTTTTTATTTTTAATTTTTACCCCAATTTATGATATATGTGTATAGTCTTGATTTTTTTAATTTATATGCTTACGAAGGATCTTTGATGGTTGATCATCATCCCATTACCAGTTTAAGGTTTTTGTGGGAAAAATATTTTCAGGGATTTTAGATCTTTTGCCCAGATATTTATATATTTAATCTTGAAAAAATAAATTGATCTTGAATTTGTAATTTTTTTTTATTTACAAACCTATGAAGATGCTTTGATGATCACCATTTAATTCAGGTTAGGTTAATTTCTTTTAGGCATGTTATTTGATGAGTTTTATTTTAATATAATAAAGAAATCTTGATTTTTTTTTATATTTTTAATTTCTTGCTCATAAGCATGTGTATGGCTTTTAATGTTACTCTGGTTCTTGATTATTGTATTGTACTCTTATTAATGTTACTCTTGTTTCTTGTCTTTTATTATCTGCATGCAACAATTGTAGTGATGCTAACTAGAATTCCTAAAAATAGTAATTCTATCCTAAAAAAGTTTTATGATTTGAGTTGAAAAGGTTTAATATTTGGCAATTTATATCATTTATACCATGTTATCAACTCATATTGTGTGTGTTCTTGATGTGTTTCTTTAACTATATTGAATTTTGACCAAAATTCATGTAATTATTGACCAGATCCCTTCACAATGTTTCAACATCCTTTTAATGGTGGCAACAATGGTGAAGGTGAACTCTTTCCTCAACAAAGTGGATCAAATTTCCAGTTTGAAGCCACAAATAACAGATCAAGAAATAACTCTGAAGTCAACATGAATCCTACAAAGTCAACATCTTTACGCCCCGCGGGTCAAAGATACACCTTCTCAAACATCCCTGTGAATAGAGGAGCCACCCACATATTCTACAAGACCCGAATGTGCCAAAAGTTTCTCGATGGAACCTGTCGTAACGGCGACGGCTGTACGTTCGCTCATGGCCCAAACGATTTGCGCGAACCGCCTCCGAACTGGCAAGAGCTTGTGAAGGATCATAGAGGATGAAATGCAAGTGCGAATTGGAATTGGAATGATGATCAGATGCTTTTTATGCAAACAAAGTTATTCACTCAATATCTAGATAAAGATGATCTTGTTGCCTTTTATGCAATTCTAGTAATGCTATGGCATATATTTGTTAAACTCACAGAGAAATGCAAGAGATATTAAGGGACTTGAGTGAAGATGAAGATAATCAAAAGTAAAGCTTCCGGGTATTTTCCATTACTTCATCCAGGGTTCTAACTCTTAATTAGAGGTGGCCAAATGGTGGGGTTGGGTTGGCCGTAATGGGCCCGGGTAAAAGCAAGTGCATTTTAGATTTTTGGTACTGCGGTATTGATAATGTGGTGTTGATCTGATACCCTTTTTTATTGTTGGAACGTTGTCAATGCGATGCTATAGTAAAGGTGAAAAACTACATCTTTACAATAAAAAACGGATATATTTTGGCTATTTTTTTGACCCTATTGACCCATAAATTTTAACAATTTTTTGGTTTACCAATTGACCTGTCAAGATAACCTGAGTCTACACATTTTAAGTTAAAGAGCTGCTCTTACCACCTTTAGACTCATAATTTATGTTTTTATTGGTTTCAGGAAGAAACCTTGATTGCAATAAAAGCCTCTCATGGAACTATTGTAGAAGTTCCAGATTCAGATGAGGTAAATTTGAGAATGTAAAAGGAAATGTTATGACTAACATTGCGACACATCAGAAAACTTACATATAACTTATTTCATAATCACCAGGCTATTGACTATCCAAAGAAGATACAATATAGTTCTAAGGAGCACCATGGGCCCTATAGATGTTTACCTTGTTAGGCACATACCCTTTTCTTTTACCTTTTTTTTATTAATTATTATTTTCTTAGTTATTTGTATACTTTTAGTCAGTTTGAAGAAACGCTTGAGGAGATCAGCCGTGCTGAGGCGAACTCAAGCGTTCTTTCAACATCAACAATGATCGAGATCCAGACGCACCGCGTGAGAAATTTAAATAATAAAAACAAGTCGAGTTTGAGGTGATCTCGAGCTTGAAAAGCTACTACGAGCTAAGTTCGATCTTCATAAATAGAACTCGGAACGAGACGGGCTAAAGCTCCGGAATAGAAGTCGAAACGAGCTGAGCGGCTCCTATAGGTTAAACAAGTCGAGCTTGGACTCGGTTGGGCTTATATCGTTTTTGTTATATTACGACTTTATTTTTTGAGTTTTATCTTTCGGTCGTTACGACTTTATTATGCGTAATTTAACATAGCCAAGTGTAATATGAAGGGTATAAGATCAGTTTAAGTGTAATGTAATTAAGTTACTCATATAAATTAATGTATATAGTTTAGATTATCTGTAATTTGAAATCATATGAGTACATTTTTGGTTGAAGGTTGTTCTTGATCTGGATGACTCTGGTATGTGCCAGAGGAGAGTTATATAGACACACATAACTTAAATACGATTTTTTTGTATCGTTTTAAGGTTTTAACTGTGTTTTCACCCCGTATTGTTAACCCCACCGCAACGCGCGAGTTCCCTACTAGTCAATTATAATAGAGTAAATTGCCATTTTAGTCCCTAAGTTTTGTCTAAATTTGCTATTTTAGTCCAAATAGTTTTTTTTTTCGCCTCTGGGTCCCTGAGTTTTCCCTTTTGTTGCCATTTTGATCACATACCCTAACTCCGTCCTAAAACCCCATTTTTAATCAGGGGTATTATAGGAATTTTCAATTTAAATACTTTCACTTGCCATTTTGATCCATTCTTTTATTATATACATTTTACCCCTTTTAAAATATAATTAACATACAAATGTTTTGTAAATGAGCTCATTAAACCCGAGTGCTTATATACACGCTAGCCCTTTCTCTCTCTTATCTCTCCCTCTCTAAAACCACAACCACCGGTTACTCCTCCACCTCCAACAATGGCAACCATCACCACCTTCCACCGCTAACATCGCTACCACCTTCACCCTCCTCCACCAAATCCGTGAACCACACACCGCCATTACCTACTTCCGCCACCCACCTTCACCCTCCTCCACCATCGGCACCCACTTCACTACCTCCACCCACATCCACCACCGACACCCACCTCCGCCACCGACACGCCCACAACGCCCGTCTTTAAGAAACCCACTAAACTATTTAAAAAACCTTTAATCCCACCATCTAGCGACCACATCTATTAAACCCAATTCAATAGGTGAAATTGGGGTAAAAGACCACCACACAGTCGTTCGACGACTACATTGGTCACACATCATCGGCCAGTAGTTCCTGCACCGGAACAAGAAGAACATGGTGGCAGTGTTCAGATCTGATGATGATGATTGCTGGAGGTGGGTGTTTGTAGGTGGTTACCGGTGGTGTTTGTGGTGGGGATTATGGAGAGAGAAAATAGGGTGTAGTGTTTCTGTGACGGAGTTGTGGTGGTGAGTGGCAGAGATGAGTGACGGTGGTGGAGGTGGGTAACCGGTGGTGGTTCTGGCAGTCAAAAGTCAAACTACATATCCTAATTATTCCAAATCAAACTAACCAACTGTCTACACTCTCAAACTGTTGTAATTATTCAAGCTAATCAGGTGTGGCTATAACCTCTAATGGATGATTTGTGATTCAAAAATAGGTGACTGAATTCAGCCCCTAGTTATAAATTTATTATTTTTTTGATCTGAGATTGTTGCCATACATGATGACCGGAATCATGGTTGCGGCGGTGGTGTTAGGCGGTGATGGTGGTGGCGGCATGTGGTGATGGCAACTGATATATACTAACATATACTGTAATAAAAGAATTGATCAAAATGGCAAATGAAAAGATTTAAATTGAAAATCCCAAAAATACCCCTGGTTAAAAATGAGTATTTTGGACGGAGTTAGGGTATGTGATCAAAATGGCAACAAAAGGGAAAAGTCAGGAACTCAGAGGCGAAAAAGAACTATTTGGACTAAAATAGCAAATTTGAACAAAACTCAGGGACTAAAATGGCAATTTACTCATTATAATAGGTTAAACCCATAGTAAAATATATATGGATATACTAGGTTATCACCTACGATTGCTTCCTAGGCTCGAGAAAGTTACTTATATTAAATATTACTTATAATTAATACATATTTAAAATCATACAAAAAGTATGGCATATTAAATGTCTTCTCTATAATTAGAGTTATAAACTTTTCATAAACTTAATCACAAGGTGTAAACAAGTAACCATACATAATGAATTAAAACATGTAACAAATCTAAGCGCAATAGTTACACAAAGTTACTTGATAATTTATAAATCTAAAACAATCTCCATGAATTTAAAACATGTATAAAATCTAAGCGCAATAATTGCACAAAGTTACTTGATAATTCATTTCAAAATGTTGTCTTGATTAAAAAAATATTGTAACACAAATTTGTAGCACTTCCAAAAAAATTCTAGCAATTCTTCATATGTTTGCCTCAATTCATACTCATGTGACCAATTGCTATTCGAACATACATGGATCGACCCATTTGATCAAACTATTTCATGGCCTTGACCCATCTATAGTTCCAGGTGTACATTCAACCCAATGTTCATTTTCCATGGTAGAGAAAGGAAAGATATTTCAAAACTATCATAAATTCAATTATATATACTGTCAATTTGTTAAAAAAATACATATATTCCAAAACAAGCATGCGTTGCTGATCAATCTTCAGGGATAAAAGCTTTAAACTGAAGCCAAATCAACATGAAAATGAAGTCCACATATCGACTGATCACAAACAGAGGTTAATAGTAATACGGTCGTACCAAATTAATTTCTATTTATAGCAAATATATACCTAACATACAACACATACACAATGACTACTCCAACCAACAAAGAAGGCTCATTATGTAGGTGTGTTCTGATGCACAATCACCAGGCACTACCACTGAACTAAAACATAATCTGTCTTTGTGATGCGTGTGAAGTGTTATATATATTAGGTGTATATTTTAAGTCCTTTTTAACATTTATTTTAGCCAAGTTTTAAATTTATAAAACACGATATTTCACTAACACTAAACACACATATGGGCAAGTGCACCCATCGTTGAGTGTAGTATAGCATTGGTAAGATACCGAGGTCGTCCAAGGACACAAGAGCTTTTAGTACCGGTTTATCCTCAACGTCTAACCAAAATAAAAGTTTAGAAAAATGTTTTAAACTAAGAAAAATAAAACTAACTAAAATGCTGAAAAAAAAAAACAGATAGACAAGATGAATCACTTGGTTCCGACTCGTATCTAGTATAACCTTTGATTATTTCCGCACTTTTGCACATAATTAAGAGATTATCTTAGTTATTGTAGTAGGCCCCTCTTTTGAAGGCGACGTTACCCTCACCCCAGTAGTTTGAGTCAGCAGGGATACAATCCTAAAAGGGTGGATTATTGGAAGATAATGAATTAAGTTATTAATGCAGTATTGTGGTAGGCCCCGCTTTTGGCGGTGACGTTACCCTCGGCTAAGTAGTCTGAGTCAGCAGGGATACAGTCCTAAGTAGCCGGGTTATAGTATTAATAGTAGTTAACTTATGAGGGGATCAAAGAGTTTGGACCCCCGCCATCCAATACCGTGAAGTATTGAAGGAGGTCCTACTAAATTTGACCCAGGTCCATTGCAGGACCTCTAAACGCTGAACAATGGCAAGACCTTTACCAAACCGTTCCCTTAACCCCCTACCAGGTAGCCAACATACCTCCATATAGACCGTGGAGATATGAATGGTGAAAAT
Source organism: Helianthus tuberosus (assembly GCA_030545235.1). Lineage (NCBI taxonomy): Eukaryota > Viridiplantae > Streptophyta > Magnoliopsida > Asterales > Asteraceae > Helianthus > Helianthus tuberosus. Next base: position 91,588,507 of record CM060356.1, on the reverse strand, counting down.
CCTTTATTTTATATAGACAGTAAAATAATGCCAAGACACCACGGACAAACGATAAGGAAAAATCACCTTCAACATAAGTAACTAGTTATTAAAGTCATTAATACAAAACCAAATAAAAAGTGCAAAAGATTAGAAATAAAAAGTATTATACTAGACACTTTGTCTTCACCAAGTGATGTAAGAGACTTAGGCAAACATGGCCTTGATTGTCAAGAACTCTTACGATCAATCTTGGATCCCGAGACGACTCACACACTCTATGATGGACAATGGATGATGGTGTTGTGATGGTGGTGGGTGGTGGATGAAGTGTGAGAGAGGTGGTGTGCCAAGGGATGGTTTGAGCTTGAGTCAAGCACTCCTATTTATAGCCTGTACAGAAGCCTGGACACGGCCCCGTGTCCGCTGGACACGGCCCCGTGTCCACCCTTTTCTCTTTCTTCATTAATACAGTTTGTCTTTATTAGCTCCACACGTCCCCGTGTCCGCTGGGCACGGCCCCGTGTCCGTCTGACACTCTCTCTCTTCATTAATTGTAATTCGCAATTACAATTAATGCGCCTGCTGTACTTTCGCCACGCCCCCGTGTCCGCTGGGCACGGCCCCGTGGTGGGCAATAGAAGCTTCTACAGGTTTGTCTTTTGTGCCAGGGCTGACCATTCTGGACACGGCCCCGTGTTCGCTGAGCACGACCCCGTGTTGAGCTGGACACGCCCCGTGTCGGGCTGGGCACGCCCCGTGTCGGGCTGGGCACAGCCCCATGCTCAGCCGGGCACAGCCCCATGCTCAGCTTTCTTCTTGTTTTTGCTTTGGGAGTTGTTGTCGAGGGGTCGGGCATGCCACGTTTCTTCCTTTTCTTTGTATTTATGTTGGTTTTGGCTGTATTTTTGTTCCTTTTGTTCGTTTAAGCTCATTTGACCCTGTAAATTCAAAAGGAAGACAAAAACATACTTTTTCCAACATTAGTACTAAAAAAGGGTTAGTTTTATGCCTTATTTGATGTAATTTATATGTTGCATTATACACACATCAAATACCCCCACACTTGAATCTTTGCTTGTCCTCAAGCAAAACTCTTTATAATGTGGCTTTGCACTCCCAAATGGAATTGGTAGAAGAGAAGGTTGTTGGGCTTGTCATAGAGTGCCGGGAATCCAAGATTCTTTATTAGGCTTTATTTTTATGTTATTTACAATCCTATTCGTTATGATTTATTTTGAACTTTTCATAAGAGAGATTACTTTTTGGGCATAACATGCCTCTTTAAAATTTTATTTATATACAAGTTCACATACCTCACGGGGAATCACTCAACACTCGGCCGAAGATGTATTTTTGTGAAACACTCGAGAGCGGCATGGAACTTACTCCTACCATAGGCTTGCCAAGCAATCAATCCTCCTCCTTTTTAACTTATATACCTTTGTAAATATCAAGAGGACTTTGTGGGTTAAGGGTTAGGCTTGGTTTAAAGGTAGGTGGTTAGTAAAAGGGCGAAAGGCGTAAAAAGCATCGGTTTTCGTAAGACCTTTTTTTTTTTTTTTTTGATGAAGCCACTATCCAAACAAAGTTATTTTTGATAAACTTGTTTGTTTATTTCTCTTTTGCTTCATCATCATCATCTTTTTTTTTTTTTTTTTTCTGAAAGTCACAAGAAAAACCGAGCTTGTTACTAAAACAAAGGGTTAGAAATAAAAAGGTTTTGGTGGGTGAAAGGGTTTTTGTTTTGGGTTATGAAATGAAAAGGTTTAGGCTCAAAGGGGTTAACTAGGGGGATTTTGGGTAGGTGGTAAGAAAAAAAAAGAAAAATAATGGTGTAGAAATAAAAAGGGTTAGTCCTAATGCCTCCATCATTTACTTACTCGGGTTTAAGTTGGTAAGGACCGGGAATGTATCGTCATGGCAAGTTCTAGAGTCGTAAGAACCAAGCGGCTATTCACACAAGAAACGAAAGATGAGCATTTAATTTAAAGGTATATATTTGTATGCTCAATAAAGGCTCAAAACTCACTTTTGTGGGAATGGGTTTTTATGTGATCAAGTATATATAATTAAATTTTAACTAAGCTTGTCATGCCTTTTCATAATTTTCTTATGTTGGTTCTTTTTATCACGACGCTATCGGTTGTAAATTTGTAAAAATATAACCTTTTTAGAATTTTGAAATTCCCAAATTAAACCTAGACAAGTAAAAAAAAATGAAAATTTTTGAAAAAAATTGGGGTGATTAGCGATTCTAATAGAGTTTTGTGTAAGGCTTGTATTTAGGACTTGCAAGATTCAAGGTTTTAGCATCCCCCCCACACTTAAATTACACATTGTCCTCAATGTGTCCCAAAAATAAGTTTTTAGGCTGATTAAATGTGTAAAAATGGGTTAAAAACAAGATTTTATGGTACTGGGTAGCTGAACACGGGGTGGTGTTGGCTGAACACGGCCCAGTGTCCAGACTGCCAGTACCAAAAGTAAACAGAAGGCTGGGCACGGGGGCGTGTCCAGTGAGCACGGCCCCGTGTCCAGTTACCTGAACTGGGCATTTTCTATAGAGCCTTGGGCACGGGGCGTGTTGGGGTGAGCACGGCCCCGTGCTGAACTTGCTGTAATGAAGAAAAATCATCGGGAGGTTCTGTTTTTGTGTATGGGGGTGTTGGTTCAAGCTTCCCTTATCATCCTTCACCATCCCGAGTGTGTTTTATTCCTGAAAATTAAAAACTAAACTAGAAAACATAAAGGTTAATCTAAACTAAACTACGGATAGTTCCGCGGAATGCCTCCGTGGTGCGCCACGTTTATAAGGGTCCTTGGCTAGACCCACCTTATCGGGTGGTTCTGGCTCATCTTCAATTTGGGGATCGTCATTGCCGAATGGATATTTCATTGATCGCTCAAGATCGACACTTCTTTTAAATGCCCCTAATTGAAGAGGTAGATTGTTGAACTTCCGGTTTTTCAAAGCTTCGTGAGTTTTTACAAATGGTCGTCCCAACACTAGAGGAGCGTCATCGAGGATGACAAAATCGGTCGGGATTACCATTTGATTTGTTTGAACCAAGACATCTTCAACTATACCGATTGATTTTATTACTTTCCGATTGGATAGAAAAATGGGTATTTGAAGTGGAGAAAAATCACTAATACTTAATTTTTCGAAAATGTAGTTAGGCATTATGTTAACACAAAGATCTTTATCGATTGTGACATTACTAATAAACGAATTTTGAAAGAAACATGGAACCGGTGTAATGTTAATTTCAAATGGGTCTTCTTTTATTAGTGACGTTTGATCATTAGTTAACTTAACACTTACCGTTTCGTCAATTGTAGTGTTAGTGTTTAACTCTTTTAAAAACTTAGCATGAGTGGGTACTAAACAATGATTTTCGAAAGAAGGTGACAAGAGATTAATTTCTTCAAAATTAGACTCTTCTTGAATTTTAACGTTGTCGGACTCACCTTTTTCGTTGTTTAACTCATGTGTCGGTTTTTCACTTATTTGTTCTTCCATTTTAACACTTTTAGTTATCTCTTCCTTTTTTAATTCTTCTCTTGCGCGGGACTCCTCTTCCCTTGCGCGAGCTTCTTTTATACATCGATCGATAACTCTAATGTGTTCTAATATCCTATCGGTCACTTCGGTTATAGAAAAAGAATCGGTATTTTCTAAGCTTGAATCCGGTTGTTCGACCCTTTGTTCCTCATAATACCCATATGAAGTAGATGGTTCGCACCATTGTTCTTCATTGTAAGCATATGATGGATAAGGTTCGTAGTTTTGTTCTTCATAATACTCATATGAGGTGGGTTGTTCACGCCATGGTTCCTCATAGTAAGTATACGAAGGTGGTGGCTCATATCTTGGTTCCTCAAAGTATGAGTATGAAGGCTCATACCTTGGTTCATCAAAATATGAGTATGAGGGAGGAGGTTCATACCTTTGGTCTTCATAGGATGTGTATGAAGTTGATGGCTCGTACCTGGGCTCCTCATAGTAGGTGTATGAATTGGATGGTTGATATGAGTGATTATTTTGAACCGATCGTGCGTTACGACAATTAGTGCAATAATTACCCCTATAATCATCCTCCTCATAGGTGTAGTTGTAACCTCCTGAGTATTGATCCATAAGAATCACTCAGCAGACCACAACTGAGTCTCGAGATCAGAAAACAAAAATAAAAACGGAAACAGAGGCTGGACACGGCCCCGTGTTCAGTGGACACGACCCCGTGTTCAGGATCTGTATCTGGGCGTTTTAATTAAATTTACTGATCTAGTTGAGCACGGGGCGTGTTCAGTGAGCACGGCCCGTGTTCAACCTACTGTAAATGCAAAACTAAACTAAAATGCAGAAAAATGTGGGCCCGTTTTGAAAAGGTTTTGAAAAACTGATTAGGCCGTCGATTTTAAGCTTTCCTAAAATCCTTGTGTCCCCGGCAACGGCGCCAAAAACTTGATGCGTGTGAAGTGTTATATATATTAGGTGTATATTTTAAGCCCTTTTTAACACTTATTTTAGCCAAGTTTTAAATTTATAAAACACGATATTTCACTAACACTAAACACACATATGGGCAAGTGCACCCATCGTTGAGTGTAGTATAGCGTTGGTAAGATACCGAGGTCGTCCAAGGACACAAGAGCTTTTAGTACCGGTTTATCCTCAACGTCTAACCAAAATAAAAGTTTAGAAAAATGTTTTAAACTAAGAAAAATAAAACTAACTAAAATGCTGAAAATAAAAATAAAAAAAAACAGATAGACAAGATGAATCACTTGGTTCCGACTCGTATCTAGTATAACCTTTGATTATTTCCGCACTTTTGCACATAATTAAGAGATTATCTTAGTTATTGTAGTAGGCCCCTCTTTTGAAGGCGACGTTACCCTCACCACAGTAGTTTGAGTCAGCAGGGATACAATCTTAAAAGGGTGGATTATTGGAAGATAATGAATTAAGTTATTAATGCAGTATTGTGGTAGGCCCCGCTTTTGGCGGTGACGTTACCCTCGGCTAAGTAGTCTGAGTCAGCAGGGATACAGTCCTAAGTAGCCGGGTTATAGTATTAATAGTAGTTAACTTATGAGGGGATCAAAGAGTTTGGACCCCCGCCATCCAATACCGTGAAGTATTGAAGGAGGTCCTACTAAATTTGACCCAGGTCCATTGCAGGACCTCTAAACGCTGAACAATGGCAAGACCTTTACCAAACCGTTCCCTTAACCCCCTACCAGGTAGCCAACATACCTCCATATAGACCGTGGAGATATGAATGGTGAAAATCCTTTATTTTATATAGACAGTAAAATAATGCCAAGACACCACGGACAAACGATAAGGAAAAATCACCTTCAACATAAGTAACTAGTTATTAAAGTCATTAATACAAAACCAAATAAAAAGTGCAAAAGATTAGAAATAAAAAGTATTATACTAGACACTTTGTCTTCACCAAGTGATGTAAGAGACTTAGGCAAACATGGCCTTGATTGTCAAGAACTCTTACGATCAATCTTGGATCCCGAGACGACTCACACACTCTATGATGGACAATGGATGATGGTGTTGTGATGGTGGTGGGTGGTGGATGAAGTGTGAGAGAGGTGGTGTGCCAAGGGATGGTTTGAGCTTGAGTCAAGCACTCCTATTTATAGCCTGTACAGAAGCCTGGACACGGCCCCGTGTCCGCTGGACACGGCCCCGTGTCCACCCTTTTCTCTTTCTTCATTAATACAGTTTGTCTTTATTAGCTCCACACGTCCCCGTGTCCGCTGGGCACGGCCCCGTGTCCGTCTGACACTCTCTCTCTTCATTAATTGTAATTCGCAATTACAATTAATGCGCCTGCTGTACTTTCGCCACGCCCCCGTGTCCGCTGGGCACGGCCCCGTGGTGGGCAATAGAAGCTTCTACAGGTTTGTCTTTTGTGCCAGGGCTGACCATTCTGGACACGGCCCCGTGTTCGCTGAGCACGACCCCGTGTTGAGCTGGACACTCCCCGTGTCGGGCTGGGCACAGCCCCATGCTCAGCCGGGCACAGCCCCATGCTCAGCTTTCTTCTTGTTTTTGCTTTGGGAGTTGTTGTCGAGGGGTCGGGCATGCCACGTTTCTTCCTTTTCTTTGTATTTATGTTGGTTTTGGCTGTATTTTTGTTCCTTTTGTTCGTTTAAGCTCATTTGACCCTGTAAATTCAAAAGGAAGACAAAAACATACTTTTTCCAACATTAGTACTAAAAAAGGGTTAGTTTTATGCCTTATTTGATGTAATTTATATGTTGCATTATACACACATCACTCTGTCATCTCAATCATCGTTTATAAAATTTGTAACATTTCTAGCATTGCACAAGTCTTCAACAAATGAGTTCGAATTTGAACTAATGGTCCCATTCCTTTTACCATCTCTAATCTCTTTCGTCTTCTAGTTTGGCCTAAACAAATGCATAATGTGGATGCGTTTCCGAATCGAATTCGAACTTCCGACACGATTGTGAAGAACACTTATCACGTGCGGAATCCGTGTACGTGTGTGGATCGACACAAGAACGTAATAATATGATGATCCTATTGACGATTTGACAAAATACAAAACCTTGAATCACCTTATAGCACTTTCTCTCTCTAGATCTTCTAAAGTGCTAAAAGTTGTAAATCTCTAACATAAGACTCCTATTTATAGGCAAGGCACTAATGAAAGTCTCATTAATTACAATAATGCCACCTTGCTACTAAATTGACTTTCCCCTATATTTTAGCAATACAAAACCATGTCTTGATCAGTTTTCTGCTACGATTCGTGATTGACGGAAGTGATAGACATTATGCACTCACAGACTCTCCCTTGGATATTACTGCAGTCAATCTCGTAGCTTTCTATCTTCTCTCTCTTCCTGAGTCTTTTTGAAGCTTTGACATCTTCAGAACCACAGACTCCCTTTTAGCTCCTCAAGCTTCTCTTGAATCTACTTCCTAAATCAGCTCCCCCTTACGATTGACTCTATCTCCAGGCTCCCCTTTCTTTAAGCTTCCGACGGCTTTTCAGAATCAACACCTGGCTCTTTGATTACAAGCTCCCCCTTGCTTTGAGCTCGTCTTCAGACTCCCCCTTGGCCTCAGCTACCGGGATCGTAATCTGGCTTTTACATCTGAAAATCACAAATATTTAACAGTGAAAGCTTTTTGAATGATAATGTGACTCTAAACAAAGATGTAACAATATGTAGACTCCCAGAATTATCTGATTCTACACCCCTATCAAGTAACTCTATATCCGATAGTTAAGCATCCAAAAACCTCACAGATAATCATCCAAGTCCAAATTAATGACCTTGGATATTTCAAAAATTGTTTTTGATTTTTCATGTAAAACTTCAAGTTTCAAATTAATGAACTTGTTTATTTTCAGAAATATGTTCAGCATAGTTAGATTTTGAAACTAAACTTCAAACATCGGTTGTCGAAAATAAAGTAGAAACAAAATCTTTTTGTCTTTTACAAAGTTTATGCTAAAACACTCCGAAAATATTTTTGAATTTTTTCTAAAATTTAAATGCAGTAAAGAAATATTTACATACAATATTTTTGTTTGAGTTCGTGTCAGAGGATCATATCAGTTTGTGACATATCACTAGCACCGTTGACCTTTTAGACTTTAAGTTTTAAACGATTCACTTAGATTGTTAGTATAGGGATCCATTTAAATTTTCACACAAGGTTCAACTGATTTGAGATACGAGATTTAGTGTTTTAGGAACTTAAACTTATTTGCGTGTCCCACCTTAGAATATACTCCCGTATCAAGATGTACTCTGGGTTAGTGCGAGACCTTGAGAGCTCAGGTATGAACTACCGTTCAGTCAAAGAGATGAAGGCTCGACTTTAGGTGTGTCCGACTTAGGGATCTTCTTTACAAATGCACTTGATTTATATCTTTCGATATTTTTTTCAATTTTTATGCAGAGGGAAAGCTATTAAAGCACGCAAAGTATTATACGAGGTCTAGGCCATTGATGACGCAAAATCAGAAGACCTGGTATAATACCCCAGATATCAGTAAGTATAAAGACCTAGTATCTCAGAATCAGGCAACCTTTCAAACGAAATTTCGAAGGTTATCCATATATCCGAGAGATGTTCCCCACGAGATAAGCAAGTTATTGTTATTTAGGTTTATATCTGGAAATCAATCTACTAAATGTGTAAAAACCTACTGCATATCATCAGTGAGACCGTTTATCACATTTTAACTTTCCATTTCTTTAGCATGCTGTGATTGTCTACTGATGTACTATCATTTCCTCTTTTTACACAAAAACTCATTATGTATTTCTCATGTTTTGGCTTTTTTCAAATTTTCAAATGTTTTTGTATTTTCAAAATTCTTACTCCCCCTAAAATTCAAAACATTTAAAGAAATACAACCCGATGCAAATAGCTTCATCTCGTCATCCATTTTCTGCTTCACATGCTCTGTTTTGTATAAAGTACCCTCATGATTTACAACACACTGATTTTTAACAATGTTAAAACCATTTAATCACTTGTGAAATAATCATGTTTGTTCAGCCGTGAGGGTTTCGGCATATTCAATCAAAAATCTTTTTATAAACTTTTTGATTTTTTACAAATTTAAAACAAAAAACATATTTTTTCATTTTTCAATTTTTTACAAAGTAAAAACATATTTTTAGGGTTTAAATTTTTCTATTTTTAGGGTTTTTTAATTTATGGTTTATTTATATACAAAAACAAACAAACACCCTGTTTTTCACTTGCAGGGAACTGCCTCCTCTTGTGCAAGGTTGCTCCCCTCCTCGTGTTGACACTCAGCTGTCTTTAGGAGCACCTGCACATTCAACTCGTTCAATTACTTGAACAGTGCAACCCAGGCCTGTTTGACCTTGGGTATTGTAACACAATGAAAATTATTCAATTTCGGAAAATCTTTGTCGATGATAGAGTTTTTGGTCTAGTATCGATGTTATCACCCTTCAATAAAGAGGATGTGGTACGTGTCCCCAAACCAGGAGACCACGCAGGTTCCGATTAAATCCTTAGTACACATTATCACCCTTCAATAAAGAGGATGTGGTACGTGTTCCAAACCAGGAGATCACACAGTTTCTGATTAAATCCTTTACCCATTCCCAACCACCGGTAATCCCATGCCTTGTAGAAAGTGTGAACCCACCTCGATTTGCTCGGCAGATAGTTTACTTGTTTAACAGTTTTGATCAACCACGTCCTATTTATGGTTACCAAGTTTTAATGAGATTCTTATACAAGTATTTCACGTATTGGCACACATTACAAATCAAGTAGCATACTGGTACACACATCACATGAGTACACGTACGGTGTATATAAGTAACAATAGTTTAGATAGCCAAATGTATAACACAAGGTGTGCAGACCAACTAGTTTATAACCCAATACGGGAGTGTTCGGCATAGTCTATAGTGTGCGGTCTAGCAATTATAACCAGTCTCATTAGGGTGTGCGGCCTACTAAGCTATATGGTCCAGTTACTTATACTCCAAGGATTCCAGTGTGCGGTTCATGCTATATAGTCCAAGCATAACAGTGTGAGGCCAACAGTGAGTGGTGCGCTCGATTATAAGTGTGCGACATGTCATACAGTTTCAATTTATTACAAGAACACAGTATAGCATGAAGCAATTACACAACTCAAACACTAGTTCACATCTCATGTGAGTGTCGTAAAGTGACCCCTAACATAACAAGTAAGTTTGTTATCCATGTTAGTTAAACCAACCCTATTATTCTAATTAATCATGCAATAACAGTACATTAAAACATCAACTTACTAACATAAACATCACCACTAACCCATGTTCTCCCGTCCGACGAAACATCCCAACTTTCGTCGGCAAATGCCTTGACGAACCTAAGTTTCGTCGAATTAGAGTGGGTGGCGAAACTCTAAGTTTCGTGGGGTTTAAGTGATGGGACATTATGTGTGATGAAACACTAAGTTTCGCCAAAGGTCACACCAGATAGCCGTTGTGCATCTGCAACCCTATTATCCTACTGTTTCATTGAATCAATATAAACATCATTATATTCATCGGCTTTACACATTCTACATTCCATTAATAATCAAATAAACTCATGGGCATTAAATTAAATCCATGTTACATCGATTTCACAGTGAGTCATATTCATTATTATACTAATCGTTTCTGACTTCATCATCATGCACTCCCACATGGGTTTATAATCATTCAGCAATTTTCATGGATCCAGACCTCTTTATGAACAAGGTTAACAAGCATTTATTTAATATACTCTAAATCAAATCCTAATTCTAAAAAGGGGCGGCACATGCAGACTTGGAAAAAAGGCAACTAGGAAGTGGATTATTAATATGACATCAATCAACAATATTAATATGTTAGTGCATACATCTGTCGACTTCGTCTTGTATCGAGTCTTATACTAGATATGTTAGATCATGGCACGGTGTTTGAGAAAATAGGGGATTTTAGTTTGAATTAAAGGTGTTTTCGCTTGAAGTGGTTGAGTTCGCTTGAAATGACATTTGTCACATTCAAGCGAAACCAACATATGGTATCTCGCTTGAACTGGTTTTTTGTCACATTCAAGCGAATCCTCAAGTCTATAAATAGACTTCAAGCGATCTCATTTGTAACAGTTCGTGAATTCCATACCGAGGTGCTGCCGGTGTGAAGACTGATTGTAATTGCTGTTATTTCAATCAAATAAGTGTTTATAGTGAAGATTAAGCTGTTTCTACCTTTGTTTCTTGTTTTCCGCACCTGAAACAAAGTAAAACTCCTTTGAACGACTCATTCGGGTCAGTTACTCGATCCTACAATTGGTATCAGAGCTCAGGAGGAGGAGTTCTACACGATTCAGCTTGAAAATCTCTGTTTTTCTACACATTCTTTTGAAATTTCAAGAATTAACGGTTAAAATCAGACAAATTTTTCACAGAATGTGTAAAAGTGTATTTTAACAAACCCTTGAGAGTTTCACATGAAAATTCGGACTAAAATGGGTAAAATTGACCTTCGAAGTGGTTCCGCTTGAACATACCATCAGTTTTCGCTTAAAAGTTTGTGTTCATTTCAAGCGAACTAAGTCTTTTCGCTTTATATAGAGGGTTTCGCTTGAAAAATCTGGTATTTCACTTCAGGAGGTTTTCGCTTGAAAATTGTTGGGGTTCTCGCTTGAAATAGTGGGTATTCCGCTTGAAATTGGCTAGTTCGCTTGAAAGCTGCAAATTGGGTATCTCGCTTGAAGACCCTATCTCGCTTGAAAGTGCTGTTTTGTGAAAAAAATTCCGAATCATGAGTGAAGAATTTTACAACGCGTTTGCAACATCTCCGAATGCTCCAGCTACAATTGCTCAAAACATGAATCTGGAAAATGAAACCGGAACTACTCAAAACCCCCCGAAGCTATTGAACATTGAAGAATATTACGGATGGAAAGATCGCTTCGAAAACTGGGTTCAGGCCAACCATCTAAGATCATGGGAATGTATTTTGAAGAGGTATGTTCTACCACGGACTGAGCTGGAAGTTATAAAAGAAATCTCAGAATTCAATGACAAAGAACGAGAAATGTATAGAGCTGAAAAGATGATGATCAGTCTACTTCAGTAAGCTATCAAAGAAGACATCTTTGTGTTACTTCAACATGACAAGACTTCAAAATCGATTTGGGATGCTCTTAAAGTCAAGTTTGAGGGTAGTGAGAATATGATCAAGAGCAAGAAGGCACTACTCAAGAAAGAATTTGATCTGTTTACAAGTTTTCCCGGGGAAGATACTAAGAAGCTAATTGAAAGATACTGCCACTTGGTGCGATCCATGTCGATGCTTAGTATAACAAAAGATCGTGAAGAGTGGGTAGACAAGTTAGCTGACGCTTTTCCACAAAAGGAATGGGGCACATACTTGATGATTTTGAAGAACACTGGGGTTTATGATGGGTTAACGATTTCTCAGTTTATTAAGAAGATTGAGGGTCAAGATTTGGAACAACAAAAGATTGCGAGGATGAATAGTCCAAGTGGTCAACAGGATGTAAAAATGTACTACAAAGGCAGTGTTCCAGAAGTTGAAAGAAGTCCGAAAATACATACTGCGTTTAGTGCTGGAGATTCTTCAGAAAAGGTTTATCAAAGTTCTAAAAGCAGCAGTGGTTTCTCTTCATACCCGAGTGTTAATCCAAAGAGCCCAACTTCAAGCTTCAGTTCTCAAAGTACGAAAAGTGGAAGTGGTTATGTGATACAATGCAATATTGCCTTGAATCTTCCAGATGGTCAAAGTTTTTCTGAAGAGATTGCGAAAGATCACATGGCTTTACTTGGTTCTGTGCTACTCTCTTATGAAGGTTTGGTTGCAAAGCGGATCGGGAATCCTATGCTTACAAAGGAGGATTACGACCAGCTAGACGCTAAAGAGATGGAGCTTAGGACATCAAATGGTGTCTAGCTAGTGTTCTTAGACGAGCTGAAAAATTCAAGCTGATTACTGGAAGAAATGACTTTCTTGATGCACACGTTTCTACTTTGGGTTTTGATAAATCTAAAGTTACTTGTTTTCAATGCAGGGAGAAAGGTCATTTCAAGAGGGAATGCAAGAACAGAGAAGCTAGTGATGTAAAGAATCCGTTATGAAAAGATGACTATTACCGGAAAGCCATATATCAGCAAGTTGGTCAACAACAACAGCAAGAACCACAGGTGGCTCATGGTAGAAAAGTGATCGAGGATTCAAAGAGAGCATCTTTGGTGGATTTTAACTGGAACAAATACATATCGCCCGAAAGCAAAGCATGCCTAATCAATCAAGATGACGAAAGGTTACCTGAAGGTTTTAGCTGGGATATGTTTGTGGATGAAAAAGGAGAGTTTAAAGCATCCATTGCTAAGATTGTGAAAGAACCAGATATGTTTACCACATGGATGAATTCTATTGGTGAGACTGTGAAGAATGTGGAGGAAGAGTCTGTTGCATCTGAAGAAAGCTCACAGAGCTCAGATGAAAGTTCACAAAGTGATGAAAGTTCAGAAAAGGAAGTTGTTTTTTATCAGACACCAGCTGATTCTGGTTCTTCGGATGATAATTCTGACAAATCAGTAGAGTTTGATCAAACACCAACTGATGACAGTAGTGATGATGAAGAAGAAAGACATATTAATGTTGCAAAATCTCATCTTTCTCCTGAAAGTTTTCATTTTTATTTTGCAGATCGCTTGGAGAAGCTAAAGGAGAAACGAGCAGCAAAAGAACAAAGGCAAAAGAAATCTGAAAGTGAAAAAGATGAGATAGTTCAAAAGGAAGAAGTTAAAATTGTTGCTGAGGAGATTGTTGAGACTGAGCAGATGGGTGAAGCAGAAAATGTGACTAAAGTTGAGAAAGTTGTTGAAATTGAGAAGATCATCGAATTAGAATAGATTGTGGAAGTCATCAAGCCTTGCACAAAGTGTTTGGAACCTTGCAAGGAATGTGCAACAAAAGATGAAAAGTTGGCTGAATATGAAAAGATGAAAGAGCAATTACTGTTCAATCTAAATTACGTGAAGGAATCTTACGATGTATTGAACAGAACAGTAACTGGTCTTCAAAAGACAAATTCTGAAAGAGAAGACGCATTGACCATGATGAAATCTGTGATGATGTCGAAGCAAAAAGCTATAAATCATTACATCGAAGAATGTGCTACACTGAAACAAGAGTTAGAGAAGGAGAAGATTGAGAATGAGAGGATCAGAAGATTATTGCAGAGTTATTCTAGTTCTGATTATCTTATTGATCGAATTTATCCAACTGTTGCAGGTTTTGAAGCTTTTAAAGATGATGAAAAGCCAAAGAAGAAGGATACTGGTAAGAAACCGAGTGTTAGCTATAACAAGTGTCCACCTCCGATCTAGGAAGGTTATTCTCCCAGAAAACCAAATGAGGAGCAACTCGAAAAAGCAGTCAATATAAAGTTAAAAACCGACACAACTGATGAATTACCAGAAAACATTGATGTTACTTTTACATCGTCTGACACTGATTATGAGTCTGAGTTAATAAAAAAGGTGGTCGATCAGGTGTTGGATACAGATGAGGAGTCTGAGTCAAAGTCTGGGTCTGGAGGTTCAAGTTCGTCGGTCAACAGTCCAAAATCGTCGGTTAAACGGTCTTACAGTAAAGAATTTTTGTTATCAAAAGCAAATTTGGATGATGAAACATTTGAAGTAGCATACACTTTAAATGATTCTGACAAATTATATTCTGACAAAGAGTTTCTAATAAGAAGTGTTAGATTTGAAATGATCAAAAAGGTTTTCAAAATGACAGAAATTAAGATTTCTGATATAAAAGATTTAAATCTTACTGGAAAACCTAAAAAATACACTTCAAGAGTACAACAACGATTAAACAAGAAAAAGGGTTACAATTCTGGTTCTGGTTTTCAAAAGAAACCAAATCATAATGGTAGCTACAAAAAGAAAGGATTATGTTTTATTCCACCAGAAAATTATAAAAATAAGAAAAATTCTAAAACAAAAACAGAATTTGTTTCAGGAGGAAGTGCAGAAGAAGAACAGAAGAAACCGTTCTGGAAACAATCAAACCAGGAGTTTCTTGCTGAGAAGAAAAGGAATGGAACTGGAGTGTTTCATCCAAAAGAGACTCGAACCTATTTCAAATGCAATGAGGCTGGTCATATTGCATGGAACTGTCAGAAAAATGCTAAGACTAAACAGGGAGTTTCTGAAAAACTGAAAGAAATAGTTGTTGATGTTGAACCAGCAACCGAAAAATTCAAAATGTTTGAAAATTCAACTTATGAGGTTGGTGAATGTTCTAAAAAGAATTTTTACAAAAAGAAAGTCAAGAACAACCAAGTGTGGGTTGTTAAGAAGTCTGAAGAGAAAGTCGGCAATGATTCTGCTTCCACAAAGCCAGAAGAGCCACAAGGTGAGATAAAAGAGGTAAATTCTGTATCTTCAGTGAATGATGATTAATTTCCATCACTGAAGTTTGAGAAGATTAAACAGAAAGTTGGTAAGATTGAGATCTCAAATCAATTTTATTCCGAGAAAATTGAGTTTGATATCGAGAAAGTTTTCAATGGAAATGTTAAGAAAATTTTTGGGAAAATGCTTGATGGGAAAGTAAAAGGGGTTAAAGATTTTTACGCAACAAAGAAAGCAACTTTTAACCCAACTGAACAAGAGCTAAAGGAGCTAAAAACACCCAAGGTTGGTCAGACTTAGGTGGAAATTCTTTTCCCTTAAACATTTAACTTTGCCGGAGATCCCAAGTTAGTAATCGTGGATCAGGAATCGACATCTTTCTTAGTAATTGATTGTGTGTTTGAATCTTAAAAATAGTTGAATTTTTACAGGATAAGTGTGAATTGCCGGAGCTTCCAGGTTGGTAAGTGTGAAGCAGGAATCAAAATCTTTATTGGTAAAATGATTTTGTGTAGATGTGGTATTCCTACAAGTTGGTTGATGAAGTTTTACACCCACAAGTGGTAAATCAAGGACATTAAGTTGTACTTGTTTTCCTACAAGTGGTTAATCAAGGTCATTAGGTTGAACTTGATTGGACCATACTTACAAGTGGTATTTGAAGGACAATGTGATGAATCAAACCCCTAAACTTTACAAGTGATAAAATCAACAAAACTTATTTTCCGGAAAAATCATTTTGGTTAAAACATACTTAAGTGTTTTGAAATCATAATGAGAAAATAGTTTTGTGAAAGGGGGAGTTTTGATTGTTTATGCCAAGAGGATGGCGAATTGATGCGATTCGATATCGGTTGTCAAGTTTTTGTATAGTTTGTTTTCAAATTTTTCTGTAAATGTGTTTGCATTTTAGGTGGAGTAGAAATTTTTCAGAAAATCCAAAAACATTAGAAAATTTGAAAAAGGCAAAAACATGATAAAATTAAAAATGAGTTTTTGTGTCAAAGAAGAGGAAATGATAGTACATCAGTGGACTGTCACAGTATGCTAAAGAAATGTAATGTTTAAATAGCGTTAAACAGTCTCACTGATGATATGCCGATAGGTTTTTACACATTTAGTAAGCTTTTTAGGGATATAAACTTAAATTCAAACTTGCTTATTTCGTGGGGAACACTACTTGGATATATAGGTAACCCCTGAAATCTCGTTTGAAAGGTCCATCTTTCTGAGATACTAGGTCTTTATGCTCAGTGATATCTGGGGTATTATTCTGGGACTTCTGCTGAATGGAAGTTCTAACCTAGTCCTTGAATAATACTTTCCGCATGCTTGAAATATAGCGCCCCCCTCAGCATAAATGATGAGACAATAAAATTGCTAATTAATGCTATTGTAAAAAAGATCCTCTAAAGGGGACACACCCAAAAGTCGAGTCATGATCTCTCTGCTGAACGGTAGTTCTGACCTGAGCTCTCATGATTCTTCATAATTTATAACCCATTACAGATATCATCTGTGGTATATTCACCTGTAAGACTGAATATTGGGATCTGGATACGGGAGTATAATCAAGAGGTGGGACACATGAATGAGTTTAAGTTCTTAAAACATCTAACTCGTATCCTGAATCAGTTGAAATTTGTGTGAAAATTTAAGTGGATCAGTATATCGGCAATCTAAGTGAATTGTTTAATTCTTAAAGTGTAACTAAGCTGAACGGTACTGGTGACTTGTCATAAACTGATATGATCCTCTTGCACAAACTCACAAAAATATTGTTTGTAAATATTTCTTTACAACATTTCATTTACTTTAAAAATCCAAAAAGATTTTCAGTGTGTTTTAGCATAAACTTTCGAAAAATTCAAAAAGATTTTCGACAACTGATGTTGGAAAGTTGATTTTCAAAATTCCAAGTGCTAAACATGACGAACAAGAGTAGAATAGAATGTTTGAAAAGGCTAAGCATTTTGAGAGAGGGAGTAAATGTTTAAATGAGAAAATTAATTTTGAAATGAATTCAATCCTGAAAGTGGTTCATCAAAACTTAAAGGTTAAATCATTCTAAGTTTTGTTCTACAAGTGGTCATCAGAAGATTTACTTTTGGGTAGAGAATGTGCAGGTTTAGCCAGGTTTTGATACTTAAGGACTCTGAGTGTTAAGAGAGCCAGATTTCGATCCTGAACCTGTGGAAAGTATGAGCCTTGAACTTAAGGAATCAAGATATCTGATCAAGATAATTAGAAGTCTTCGATTCCAGCACACGTTGAGGGGGAGTCTGCTAGAGAAAAAGAGAGCTCAAGAGCCAGGTCGAGATCCAGGAAGAAAGAGCTAGAGAGAGATTCTGAATGCCCAGAGACTGATAAAGACTGAAGACGTAAAGACTCGACACTTTACGACTCGTCAACATCTGAGGGGGAGTCTGTTAGTGCATACATCTGTCGACTTCGTCTTGTATCGAGTCTTATACTAGATATGTTAGATCAGGGCACGGTGTTCGAGAAAATAGGGGATTTTAGTTTGAATTAAAGATGTTTTCGCTTGAAGTGGTTGAGTTCGCTTGAAATGACATTTGTCACATTCAAGCGAAACCAACATATGGTATCTCGCTTGAACTGGTTTTTTGTCACATTCAAGCGAATCCTCAAGTCTATAAATAGACTTCAAGCGATCTCAATTGTAACAGTTCGTGAATTCCATACCGAGGTGCTGCTGGTCTGAAGACTGATTGTAATTGCTGTTATTTCAATCAAATCAGTGTTTATAGTGAAGATTAAGTTGTTTCTACCTTTGTTTCTTGTTTTCTGCACCTGAAACGAAGTAAAACTCCTTTGAACGACTCATTCGGGTCAGTTACTCGATCCTACATAAACAAGGAGGGAACATCATCATTGGCCGAAAAGGGAGAGACACAAAAGTCAAGGTACATGCATCAAAGATCACAACATATAATCATTATCACACAATAGCTACTGAATCATCACTTCATACAGACCCTTGATTTATACTTATCAGTGTTAGAGTTACAATAATCATTAGGGTATTAGTCACGTAGAATTTATCATAACAATCAGATCATTATCCATGTAATTTTAGCCATACATGATCACCAAGACCTCATGATTCCCGTTTCAAGTCAAGCAACAATGAGAAAGCGAGTTAGAGTTATTCCACTAACCTTAACATGTACATAAGATACTTGGACCGATAGGAAGAGAGGGCTTCGAAAGAGAGGAGATTGTCATCGCAGGGAGGTGGAAAGAACTTTAGGGTTTTTGCAACAAATATAATGAAACCCATACATAATTTACGTATACTAAAAGGTAGGGTGGGAATTGGGCTCAAGTGGTTCGGCCTATGTTACAAGTGTGGGCCGATTATCTAAAGGGGTGGGGTACCGATCCCATATTAAGTTTAGTTACACGATAGACGTGTTGGGCGGCCCAATACATGAGCGGTTCCTAAACTTATTAAACATCTAAGTTAACCCAAGCACACTACCCTCGACAAGTATAATATAAAATGTACGACACACATTTAATGTAACAAGAATGTGAACGAGAAATAACGAGACATCAGAAATACGTAATTAAGCAACACTAACCCTGAAAGTCCGGGTTGTCACTTCATCCCTAACTTGAAAGAAATTTCGTCCCGAAATTTAGCACGTAGTTACTGAGGAAGCTAGTTAGGTTGCGTGGTTTCCTGGTTTTCCTGGGGTGTCACATCATCCCCCCGTTGGTTTGGAATTTCGTCCCGAAATTCCGCAGTAGCTTCAGCCTCAGTAGTGATTTCATTGTTATCGAATAACTGGGGGTATTTGTGTTTCATTTGGTCTTTTCGTTCCCAAGTAAACTTTGGGCCACGACGGGAGTTCCAACGAACTCGAACAATAGGTATCCTGGTGCGTTTGAGAATCTTGACCTCCCGGTCCAAGATTTCCATTGGTTCTTCGACAAATTGCAACTGATCGTCGATTGTGAGCTCCTTGAAAGGAACTATAAGAGTTTCATCAGACATACACTTCTTCAGAATTGACACATGAAATACGTTGTGAACTCCACTGAGTTCTTCTGGTAGATTCAATCTGTAGGCCACCTTGCCAATTCTCTCAGTGATTTCGAAAGGTCTAACATATCGCTGGTTGAGTTGGCCCCGTTTACCAAAATGAACTACACCTTTCCAAGGTGAGACCTTAAGTAGCACTCGATCCCCAACCTGGAACTCGAGTGGTTTCCTGCGCTTATCAGCGTGGCTTTTCTGACGGTCACGAGCTGCCGCCATTCGTTGTTGTAACTGAGCAATCTTCTCTGTTGTGTCTACGATGAGTTCTGGGCCAGTGATTTGGCTGTTTCCAACTTCTGCCCAACAAAGAGGTGATCGACACTTCCGTCCGTACAATGCCTCGAACGGAGCAGCCTGGATGCTGGTTTGGTAACTGTTGTTATACGAAAACTCCACTAAAGGTAGATGCCGCTCCCAGCCGTTACCAAAGTCGATTACACATGCTCGAAGCATGTCTTCAAGAGTTTGGATGGTGCGTTCAGTCTGCCCATCCGTCTGTGGATGATATGCTATGCTCATGTCTAGGCGTTAGCCAAAGGATTTGTGCATCGCTTGCCACAAATCAGATGCAAATCGTGGGTCGCGATCAGAGATAATGGAGGTTGGCACCCCGTGCCTAGCAACCACCTCTTTCAGGTAGATGACTACAAGTGTAGAAAAACTTATCCGTTTCCTTGATGGCTAGAAAGTGTGCTGGTTACGTGAGACAATCAACGATCATCCAGGTGATATTGTTTCCATTTCGAGTTGTAAGTAGACTAGCGACCAAATCCATGGCAGTCTATTTTCGCTTTCCATATAGGTGTTTCCAGTTGCTAACACTTCACTTTGACTTTCCCACAAGTCAAACATCATTCCCATACCTAGCTAGGTGGGCCTTCATGCCCGATTACCAGCACAAGGTTTATAAATCCTAATCCCTCTCATCAAAAACCCAGACGACTAGAATATCGAAGCCGGTGTGCTTTGCTCAACACGAGTTCCCTACAGTTGCCGTATAATGAGACCCACATTCGTTCCATGAGGTAATTATGTGAACAAAATGGGTTAATTAAAACAACTAAAATTACCCTAATTCTAGACTCTCTAAGCTTTAAATTTATAAAACTAAGACTCTCTAACCCTAAACCACACGACCGGCAAGTGAACCGATCGATGAAGTATAGCCTAAGGAAGTCCGAGTATCGAACCCAAGAGACTCTATTGATTACGCTAACGACTCTATCTAGACTTAGACTGACACGACTTAACTAATTTGTTTGTTGATGGGGGGGGGGTATTTCTAAATATCCTAAAATTATAATTAAAAATCAACTAAATTAACTAAACGAACTAGACACGAACTCACACGAAGGCTGAACTCAAGGATGATGAAGGAACTACCTAGACAGGAATCCTGATTGCTTTTAGTTATGATTATAATTGGAAGTTGTCTGCTCTGGAACCGGGATCTTGAAATTCTCACCTCTCGGGAAATCTAAGGACCCCAAATCCTTCTCAAGAACACGCTAAGATCCCCAAAAGGTTATTAAATTACCGGTTATTAGACTCCTTTACAAGACATCTAATGGGTTTATAAAAGTATCCTACAAGGCTCACTCCCTTACGAGACCTAAACCTAGGATAAGTTTGTTTTCTCAGCTAGACTTGCTAGACAGCAGCCAAAAGGTTAACTTCCTAAGAAGGACCCACCTTGCGGTTTAATCACTTAGACCTAGCAATAATCTCGCACCTTACAGCTATTGACGATTAGTAGAACACTTGATTTTATAAAAATACCAATTATTACTTCTAAGGTTACTTACTCGATTTTCACCCTAAAGATTCAAGATTTATTACGTGATATAGACAGTCACCAAAATCTAAAACCTAGCATGACTCTATTATGTGATAAAGACCGTCACCAAGATTCATGCGAAGCAATAATCAATAATTAAACAACATCAAGCACGCAAACACATCTAACTGATAGAACAAACCGTTTACAACTTATAAACTATCCATAGCATTCAAAAATCCAAGAATAATCAAAACATATGCAATCATTCAGCCATGTCTAGGTAGTAACAAGAAATCTAGCCGCTAAACATGTTCAAGAATACGATAATAAACTTGTTTAAATCTGAATTCATCATTACAAATCAAGAACAGGCAAACTGAATGATAAACAAGAAGAGATAACCCGAATATCTTCCAATCTGAATGCTCCTGAGCTTCTCACGATGATTCTTCACGACCCGAACCTTCAAAACCTCTGAAATCAGTCTTCAAAGCAGCCCAAAGAACTCTAAAATTCGTGTTATGTTCGTATCCTCCTCCTTCGTCTGATCGTGCGTAATATATATATCCCCAAATATTTTAATGGCCGCCTTCCTAAATCAAGTAAACATCTTCTGAGCTTTAAGCCTTTATGGCAGCCCATGAAAGATCCAGCCTTGCATGCGTCCAATAATATGTATCACAAAAATTCATTTAATTTGCTGGGCTTGGTTGACATCTTTGGCGGCCCCAAAGTGTTTCTAGTATGCCTTTGATTGGGTGGCTCCTCCAAGATAATTCCTCCTCCAATTATAATGCCACCCCCAACGATATTATTGTTTTTTTTTTCAATTGGCCGCCAACCACAAAACAATATATATGCCTACTGATGTTGCTTGATGAATGGTCCAACCCAACTTCAAATATTGTCCTTGATATTTTCCATATATGCATCTGATTTCTTTTTTCTAGAGCCCACTAAACCTTGTCAAAATTTAATGTATGCATGGCTTCAATTTTAATAATATAGAGGCATAGTGGTCTCGGCCCAATAACAGAAAATAGCGCCAATTTTACTCCGGTCACTGGCATTCTACTCTGGCCAACTAGCAGGTCATTTCCATATTACTCGTTTTCGCTCCATTTGCACCAGAACCTGCCAAAACACATAATAACATAATATAACACTACAACTAAATAAAAACAAATAAAAACTATACAAAAATTATACAAACTACACGGGACAAATATGTGTATTTTACCATTTATCAGGTAACGAATATCGTCCGACCTGTCAAAGGTTGCTTCTCCATGCCCCGCATGGGTTCAACTCGAAAATCCTCTTCCTTCAGTTCTCCAGTTTGAACATAGCGAGTCTGATCAGGTAAGTTAGAGTCGATATTGAGCTGCAAAGCTCGTGCACGATCAAGTTTCATAGTTGTAATCATCCTAGAGTTCCCTCCAGCGATGCTATTAACTGATTTAGTCCTGTCGAAGCCAAGGTACACGGGAGGCCCTTGGGATCGGTCTAAATAACACATCTGGTACCGTCCAAGTGATGCCTCCATCCAAAATCCCAAGGCCACGGTTTTCACCGCCAGTTGTGTGTCGTGCAGTTCCTCTTGGTAACTCCATCACGTAAATCATCACTCTCTCGTGTTGCGTCGGTGTGTAATTGGCACTCTGATTCGAACCATCATGATATACCACTAGATCACCCGCATCCTCGGGTACAGACGATGCTCAGTGCGTTGCATAGTCGGATTTAAAAAGCTGAAAAGACGTCCTCCTGTTTTGTCTCCCACAAATACACCACACCCTGCTGTGCTAAAGAGATTAAAGCTGCGCAATCCTCGAAGTTCCCACGATGAATATGCGATAGTCTCTAGCGAAACCAAGAAATTGATTTATCCCCAAAGGACTCTTTGGTGCCGATTGTTGGGATTGAACCCTATCAGAGGAACAGATAATTAGAGCCAAAACCGGATCACAACAGTGGATTCATAATAAGCAGTTGTTTGCATTAAGCTTTCCCCTTGAAAGTGGTTATAACATCTGATGTCCTCTATCCACTGTCTGTATACAACAGCTGCTGTCCTTCAAACTACTGATGAAGCCTTAAAGACTGCTAAGAAGTAAACACTGCTGGTTGAAATCAACTGATGATAAAGCACTGCCCACTCAAGGACTGATCAACTTTGAGGAAATCACTGATGGAAAAAGATAGCAGTAGTTTAGTGTATTACTTGTCTTATGTAGAATCAGTGGTTAAGATTAGCAGTGTTTGTATAGGAACAGTGGTTACTGGTTGTTAGGCAGTTAGACGTCGCTTTCATGGTGACGTCAGTTGAGATGCTTCAGTGGTTTGGTTTGCCTATAAATGGAGCAGTACTCTGTACTGTTACATTTGATCGTTTTGAGTGAGTTCTTCTCCTCAATCCAATCCTTTCATCTTGTGCAATCAACCATGGAGTATCAGGCTGAGGGGGAGTTTAGTTTGTAAGCTTGCATTGTAATCTTTTGCTTTGATTTGTAATCTTTCGACTTAATGAAAAACAAATGTTTATCAAAACTATCTTTCTCTTTGATTGTGTTTACAAAGTTTGTGTTCATTTTCGCTGCAATTCACATGTTTTCATATTCATTGATTGTTCAATTTACACAAACAAACACTCTCATGAGAGCCTCCGATCCTAACAATTGGTATCAGAGCTTGGACAGTCAAATTAGATCTAACAGTCAATTTGACATAACAGTTCAGCTCAAAATTCATTGATACTAAGGTTGATTGTATTTAGTTGAAAAACAGAGTAACGTGAAATCACGTTTAAAGTGACTACTCAAAGGCTCTTTAAAACAACCAAGATGTCATAGGACACACAAACTTCACATAACAAGTGATATCATACATAAACCACCTACAGTTTTTAGATCTGTAAATATATCTGATAACTATGGTAAAATTATTTACGAAAATTGATTTCAATTGCTGTTATGAAGTTTTTGCTGTCTCCATCATGTTTGCTGCTAAGGTATGAACCTCAGGTCAACAAAAACCTATGTTCATAAAAACATTAGTGTTTTTGTTTACTCAAAAAGAGGGAAATTAAAACTTTAGTCAGTTAGATCTTATGTATTGAGAAACAGGTTGGGAATCCTTCAAAAAAAGGACCAAAATCAATTTTGTTAAGAATACATTAAGAAAATTAGCAAGTAAAAAATGTCCAGATCATGGGTAATGTGAAATTTGGCATAAGTATGTGCAGAAATGACCAAATCTCTCAAAACATTGCTGCAAAATGTTTCTAGAATAAGGACTATTTAAAAAAAACCTCCAGTGAGTATTTCATTACTTATGGATGAGATGGGTAAAAAGGGAAAAAGAAAATTCACAAGTACTCAATAAGTGTGCTTATTTCAAAACTTTTGATGTTAAAAGAAAAGAGCATAAATGTAAAACACTTAAGAGTCAAAATTAGGGGTAACAATGGTCATCAAGCACAAGCAATTATGTGCATTCATTGGGTCAGGGAAGTCCAGGTGACAATAGTATCCCCAGTAAGTAAACTTACAAGAGGACTAGACAAGCTATCAGAATCATCACATGGTAACAAAATCTATAACAGGGATTTCAAAAACTTATGTGTACATGTGTCCTCATTTTTGCAATCAACTGACATGAAAATGGTACCAAATAGTGGTCAAAATGTACTTACAATTTCATACCACTGTTGTCAAATCACTGACCATTTTCATAGACTTGAGAATGATATGATTATGAGTTTTATTGGAAAATATACCAGATCCTTTTGGTGCTGTTTTCAGAAAATCCTTTAATTATTTTTCTGGAAAAGGATTTTCTCAAATTAAGCAGGATATATTATTCTTTATTTTTCTTTAAGAATAATATATTTTGTACTTTTACTGGTTTATGATAGTAAAAGTTTCAATCTCCTGTCAGGATATAGAACCTTTATTTTTGTTGGTAATATTATCCTCAAAACAGATCAAAAGGAAATGGTACATGTATCAAGGTCATGTCAAACTCAAATTTGTTTTAACACAATTCAAATATTGATTGCTAACAGACCTTAAAATACTTGGATACTCATGTCATAATTAAAAATTATGACTCAAAATGAGTAGCCATTGTAAAATTGTTTTAATCATCTGGGATACTAAACCACTGTCAGGAATCTATAAAAGCTTCAAAATGTGTAATTGACATGTGGCAAAACCTTGAATGCAAATTCTCATAAAAGCTGCTGACATGTTGAACTTGACAATTTGCATCTAAAATGTATTTTGTTGAAGTTAGCAATCTTGCAGACATTTCAGAATCAACATCAACAGATGTTAGAGATGATATTGTGATTTCACAAGATAAAATCATTCCTTTCATCAGAACAGCAGATGTTCAAAATACTTGTCAAAAGCTTATCCACTTATGTACTAACAGTTGCTGATATACTAGTCTTTCAAATCTTTACCATTACCCCTAACCACTGCTTTGCTCAAACGTCTGTTTCCTAAATACTGTCCACTGCTGAAAGTCAACCCCTGTTCTATCATTCTCTTGATAAGCACTGTTGTTCAAAAATCAGTGTTGTATCCACTGATGTGCTATCTACTGATAGTGAAAATCATCCACTGTTATCACATTATTACCGTTGTAACCACTGATGACTGCTTCATCAGTGGCTCTCAAAACAACTGTCCTCCATAAAACATCTTTTCATCAGCGGTTGACACGTGGTCAGTTTTTAGCCTTTAGATCTTTGTAACCGCTGCCACATCAACGTTCATTCTTTTCCCTAAATAAAACCCTGATCAAAACCCCAAACAGGGTTTTACACTGTCGAATTGAATTCCAAAATTCTCTTCTCAAAGCAGTTTCCCACTCTCTATCTCAAATCATTCTTCGTCTCGTCCTCATCAAAATGACAAAATCAAAATTAAAATCCAAATCATCCTCATCTTCATCTCCCAAAGAAGCCACACAAATGGCCGCTGAACCTATTGAAATTCCATACAAATCCCCTCACAACTACTTGGGTCTACTCACAAAACCCACCAACAATCACACCTTCGATTCCATCATTGACATTATGTCTGCGTCAAAGTACAAAACTTTGCTTACAGCAGATGCTCCAATATACCAACAAACCCAGAGAGAGTTTTGGAAAAATGCCACCCTTGACAAACAAGGCGAGAAAGTCATAGCCATCAACTCCTCAATACAGGGTAAAGTGATTCAAATTACTCCACAATCCATTTCGGAAGTCTTTAAACTCGATGATCAGAAAGGTAAAACATCTTTTCCCAAAAACGAGTTGAAAACTGATTTTCTGAAAAAAGGGTATGCAGAACAAACAAAAAGGGATACCTTACAAAAAGGTTATTATCCTTCTGCACCTAGATTTTTATTTCATACACTTTTGATGTGTGTTTCAAATAAAACAACTGCTTTTAACGAAATACCATTGAAGATCCAATGTTTGGGTTATGCTATTTTAAATAATGAAAATTATAACTATTCCCAGGAGATCTTTGATGATTTGGTGAAAAATGTTGATAGCAAAGCATTTCTACTTTTTCCAAGGTTTCTAAGCTACTATTTTAAACAAAAAATTTGGAAAAGAAAATGAAAATTTGCTCAAACAAGGTGTTTATTTTCAAATAAAGGGTTTAACACCTGAAACATTCACTAGAATGTTAACACCTTTAAAAACAAAAGCAGAGGTGCCTGAGCAGAATTTAGCAGTTACCACGACTCCTCAGGTATCAGCTGCTGAGCCCACTGCTCCAGGTGATCATAGTAGCACAACCACTGTTTTGAAACCCACACCTGCCATTACCAAAAAGACCAAAAAGAAATCATACAAAAAACCCACCAAACCCAAAACAAAGGCAACTCTGGAAGATGAGATCCCAGAGCCACTGCCAGTGACAACACAAATGTCACTTACAACCACTGCTGCTACTTCCTCACAGCAGTTGGAAGAAACATCTCCACCATTGCCTCAAACTCCTTCTGCATCCTCACAAAAGGATCAGGTGGTAAGCACAGGGACCCCACAATATGAAGCTCTGGACCCAATCGGTTCCATCTTCCTCAGTCCTGATCCCAAGGACATGTCTCTTTCAACACCCATACCCTCACCAATCACATTACCACAATCCATAATACCCTTGTTGCTTGCAGTTGCTATAGCTCAGACACAAACCAGTTCCTCTCTATCACCTATCACTGAGAGTACACTCCCACAAGTGACTGGGTCTGATGCTACTACCCCTGCTATCCCAACAACAACTGAGGAAGTTACACCCCTTGAGTTACAAGTAACTCTTGGTGGTAGTTCAAGTGGAGCAGCAACTACAAGTGATGGATCAACAGATCTACATTTGGACAGTTGTTTCATTAGTAAGACTCCCTTGAAGGCAATTTCTTCTATAGCACCTTTGGTAACCACCAGTGAGTTTATTTTAACCACTGGTACCCTCAAAAGGTTATCAAGTGTTGAAGAGAGAAGACCCAGAACCAAGAACAAGGGGCATCAATGGGTGATTTTTGGGACTCAGTTCCTAAGTCACACATTGGTACAACAACTACTGGTGGGGAGTCAGATGATCCCATTAACTTGGGTGATGATTTAAAATATCAGGAATTGATGAACAGAGTTGAAAATCTTGAAACATCAGTTGCTGAAATAAAAGATATGGTGCAACAGTTGTTAAAAGCTCAAAAAGCACAATCCACTGATGTTCCTGCTCAAGCACCTGCACAACCTGCACCTGCTGCAAATGAGCTATGGAATGTATTTCAACCTCTGCTTGAAAAACAAAAACAAATGGCTGATCAGCAGCATGCAATACATGTACAAATGCTGACAAACATGATGGAGTCAAGATTTAAAGATACTTAAGCAGACATTAAAGCTATCAAGGCTCATATACAAAGCACCACTGGAAAAGTTCCTCCCACTATCCTCTTCTGGATAACCCCCTTCCAGATAATGCCAAAAAGGGGGAGAAAATCAAGTGGAAGAAGAAGGGAATTGAGGATGGTGTTTATATTGAACGTGATAAAGATAGCCAGACTAAAACTTCCATAACAACACATACTACTTCACCACACACCACCACAACCACTGCCCTACCACTTGCTCAAAAGCAGAAGACATCTACTGACACATCAGTAGTTGTAATGACAACAGAGGTTGAAACACCAGTTGTTTCAACAGCTGTTTGCCAGCCATCCACCACTGCTCTCATCAATATCACATCACCACCATCACCTCCTGCTAAAAAGCAGAAGACATTAGATGTTACAACATATGTTGTAATGACAACAGTGATTCAAACACTGGTTGTCTCAACACCTGTCAGTCCAAAAATTTACACCTGAAAAAGAAAAACAACTCTGGCAGGTGATGACAAATATGATCCTATGGCTGCAAAATATCCACTGGAACCTGAAGCTGTAAAAAATGAGATGAGACAATTCTACACTGAGGATGATCCTTCAAAAAGAAGATTTCCTTCTCTCATAGGCTTCATAATCCCAGAAAATATGGATGAATATCTCGAGCTCAAAGCAAGGCAAGCTAAGATAAGAGCTAAACTTGAATGCAAAGACCAAGGTGACGAAGCCATTTCAGAAAAAATGGAATTTTTGCTCACTAAAGTCAAACAGATGGAAGACTATGTAAGAGATCTGAGCAAAGAAATGTCAAACTTACCACCTAAAGCCGATCTACCAAAAGAAACGAGAAAAGAATATATTGCATACATCATGAAAGAAAAATTCTATCCAGCTGAAGAAAAACAATTCGAAGAACAGCCAATAGTTGCATTAAAGCATGAGGCAAACAGAATTGAAAGAATAAAAAATGATCCAAGCAAGAAGTGGAAAGCTCCAAACTAGAGCAAATACAAAAAGCTCATTGCTGACCTTACGTCTGAGTACAAAAGAAAGAAGCAGGAGCTAGTGGATGCAAAGGTGGATACTGCTAAAGCCATATCAAAATGGACAAAACAGTATACAGATGAGGCCTATGAAAGGCTGAAAAGAAGAAAAATGACAGATCTTAATTCACCAAAGAAGCCTGAACACAAAGAGCCAAAGCAGATCATTGATCCTAAACCACTGTTCACATCAGCAGATACCTCTATCATTGTGATAAACTAAGAAAAGAGAAAACATCTGACTGTTGCAGAAGAAAAGGAAAAGGAAGTTGAATACTTTGAAGAAGCCATCAAGAAAATGGCTTTAGATAACGGCAGATCAGTAAAGCTTCAAGACCTTGCCAAAAAGGTGTTAAAAAAACAATCATCACCAAACACATCAGCAGAATTATCAGACATTGAGATAGATCAACAAAAGAGACAAGAGCAGATTGACAAAGAAGTTGCAGAAGATATAGCTGCAGCAAATGATGTCATAAAAATGGCTTTTCAACAAATGTCTGAAAATTCCGAGCTAACAAAAGCTCAGGATACTGCTTCACAAATATTTACAAGGCCAAAATCTCCCAACTCATCTGTAAATAAACCTCTCCCAAGAAACCCATTGGGTTCAAAAATACTAAAGTGGATGTCTGATCAAAAGACCCATGTATTAACCCTGTTCAGATCCAATGGAGAAGTGAAGTACATATCAAGGAAACAAGCACTAATCCTTGGTGTTGAAGATCTACAAGATCTCCTTGAACTTACACTGTGCATGGATGAGGAGGACTCAAGTCCAAGGACTTTGAAGCAGAATTTAAAAGACAAGCTAAGGAACTTTTGATGTGAAAATAAAGATCCAGAATAATGAAGGGTTTTGGCATTATCTGTTCCAGGGGGAGATTGTTGGGATTGAACCCTATCAGAGGAACAGATAATTAGAGGCAAAACCGGATCACAACAGTGGATTCATAATAAGCAACTGTTTGCATTAAGCTTTCCCCTTGAAAGTGGTTATAACATCTGATGTCCTCTATCCACTGTCCGTATACAACAGTTGTTGTCCTTCAAACTACTGATAAAGCCTTAAAGACTGCTAAGAAGTAAACACTGCTGGTTGAAATCAACTGATGATAAAGCACTGCCCACTCAAGGACTGATCAACTTTGAGGAAAGCACTGATGGAAAAAGATAGCAGTAGTTTAGTGTATTACTTGTCTTATGTAGAATCAGTGGTTAAGATTAGCAGTGTTTGTATAGGAACAATGGTTACTGGTTGTTAGGCAGTTAGACGTCGCTTTCATGGTGACGTCAGCTGAGATGCTTCAGTGGTTTGGTTTGCCTATAAATGGAGCAGAACTCTGTACTGTTACATTTGATCGTTTTGAGTGAGTTCTTCTCCTCAATCCAATCCTTTCATCTTATGCAATTAACCATGGAGTATCAGGCTGAGGGGGGAGTTTAGTTTGTAAGCTTGCATTGTAATCTTTTGCTTTGATTTGTAATCTTTCGACTTAATGAAAAACAAATGTTTATCAAAACTATCTTTCTCTTTGTTTGTGTTCATTTCCGTTGCACTTCACATGTTTTCATATTCATTGATTGTTCAATTTACACAAACAAACACTCTCATGAGAGCCTCCGATCCTAACACCGATTAGTTTCTGATGAAATGGATCTTAGCGGGATCCACGTGTATTTCCACTTTGTTGGTTACATGCTCAAAATGTATCTTCCGAATCCAGATGTTACATTTAACAAGACTTCACACGGAATGGCTCCTCCCCCAGAAGTTCTAAAATATGAGACAGATGCCGTCCATGATGTTACTTTCTCCAGGAATGATTCAACACGTCATCAATAAACATAGTCGATTCATGTGCTCCATACAGCTGCTGGTGTGATGATTAGCCCAAAGGTCTTGGAATACTACGTCGTAATGGCCACACTGCGTTTGATATGCCATTGTAGGAACATTCTCCCCTTAGACTTCTATCCGACAATAGCTCGTTCGTTAATCAATCCTCAAATGGGAGCTTGACCCTAGCTACTGGTCGACAGGCTGGCAATACATGGTCTAGGCAAACGGCTCTTGTCTGTCACCTTGATGAGTTTTGATAATTAGTACACATGTCCAATGATATAACTTATCTTCCCGGATATAACTAGGGCTCCCCGAAACGAAAACTAGGTCTGACAAAACTCTTGTCCAACAGTCCCCGTAGTTGATTGACAATTTTCGCAACCCTCGTGGTGCAAGACGGTAGGAAGTACGAAGAATCAGGGCTGCCTCTGACATGGGATCAAATTGAGAGTATGTCTAATAGTTGTGGAAGTAAACCTGATAGTTCCTCGAATAGCACACCGAAGGAATCACGATCAACTGGTGGATCCTCGATCCTCTTCTCCTTAGCCCTAGCATCAGCAACGAATGCTAACATAGCGGGGTAATCCCTTCGTAGACACTTCTGGACCTTCATAGCTGAAACGATGCTAACCCTTATTCCCCTCTGACACCTTAGGTCAGATGCCGATTCTTCACTAGGAAGAGAGATACACAAAGTTTTCTTCTCATAGGGTATATCCGCGCGATGTCTAGATAACCAATCCATACTAACTACTGCATCATACCTATCAAGGGTGGCAGAAAGATGGTCGATGTCGAACACTTGTCTCACCAGGTCGAGCTTACATCCAAACCAACATATGCGGTTTCAATTGTCTTGCCCTCAGTCGATTCCACCACAGGTTCAGCTTCAAGAAGCATCAGGGTTAAGCATAACAGAGACGAAGCGATTAGCTACTCACACTAGCTACCATGTTGAAAGTTACGAGAGTGTTGCAGAAGTGATCACACTTCGGGATCTAAGACGTCAATACATGAGTTCCAGCAAACGAAGAGGAGTAAGAAAGGTATCGATTAATCATTTGACGCTGCGACATCCAACTTAGGGACGTTCGTATAAGCACCTAACATTCTACACGGTTCGCTAGGTGTTCAGATGGGTGTTCAGGTAATACTCGATAGCATCGAGATTCGAAGGGATCCAGAGAGAAATGAAAAGTTCACGTTCGAGTAGGGGACAATCACTGCTATGACCCCTATAGGTTTGTTATGTTTCACATAGATCAAATAACGGAACGGAACCCCTTTTCCACTTGTTAAGGCTCACTGGGACTTGCATGCACCCCACATTATTATTATGTGTGCACCAACAATAATATTGCAATTTGCATGCTCATCTCAGTTCCTCCTAATTCATGTCAAATGGTTCCTCAAACTCAGACGTCAGACGGAGGTCGTCAAAGTAGTAAGATCACAAAAAAAAAAAAAAAATCCAAGGACTATGGCACACTATCAACGCATCATAAGGTAAGCAAGCAATCCATGCCATCATGCTATAGTGACGAGTGTGTGTTCGTATGTTTCGTAATAAACAAATGTGTACTAGTCACGTAATGTATGCAATAAGTAAGAAAGACGAACCTTGCAAATCTGGAGCTGAGTGTCATGGTCGTATTCACGTTTTCAGAACTATTCGGTTATAGTCTGGTTTTATAAAAACGTTTTCCCCCTTTTTAAAAACCAAGTTCACTATAACCAATGGCTCTGAAACCAATCTCTCACATCCCCAAAATACCACATGTGGAAACCCCCGTGAGGCGTGTGACGTACCAGGATCTAGCCACCAATCACATTGAACTCATAGGTATATTTAAATAAAACTTTCATTTATTAACATTAATTATTACAACATTACAAATAATTAACAGTATACAGCAGAAGCGTAATTCATTCGTTAAGTGTTTACAAACCACATGTAAAAACCATTAGTCTTGTGTTGCGAATCCATGTATCTCGACCCATGACCACTCCAGCCTCCCAGACAGCAAGTTCCATCAATATGCACCTAAAGGCATGCAAGGCATGTAACAACGAATCAACAACAAAGTTGAGCGAGTTCACAGTTGGTTGTCCATTTTAAAATTGTTCCCTAAACATAAGTTCTTTCGTAAACCATGTGTTAACTAGTTCCTTGTTTCCCAAACCATAACCAGTGGGGGCTACCCCATGTGAACCACTAGACCCGTTACCATATCGACTACTGACTGAAGTAAGTTGGTGCCCTAGCGTCAATTTCTATCATCATTGACGTGCCCAGATCCATTAGTTCACGCCCGTCCTCTGCGGCACGGTGTGAGGCTTGTCAAACCTAAATAGCGCTATCTAACTAATGACCGCTCGCCATTGGCCCGATGATTAAGTCGATAAAAAAATGAGGGACTTCATGATAGAGTTTTTGGTCTAGTATCGATGTTATCACCCATCAATAAAGAGGATGTGGTATGTGTCCCCAAACCAGGAGATCACGCAGGTTCTGATTAAATCCTTAGTACGCGTTATCACCTTTCAATAAAGATGATGTGGTACGTGTTCCAAACCAGGAGATCATGCAGTTTCTGATTAAATCCTTTACCCATTCCCAACCACCGGGAATCCCATGCCTTGTAGAAAGTGTGAACTCACCTCGATTTGCTCGGCAGGTAGTTTACTTGTTTAACAGTTTTGATCAACCATGTCCTATTTATGGTTACCAAGTTTTAATCAGATTCGTATACAAGTATTTCACGTATTGGCACACATTACAAATCAAGTAGCATACAAGGTACACACATCACATAAGTACGCGTAGGGTGTATATAATTAACAATAGTTTAGATAGCCAAATGTATAACACAAGGTGTGCGGACCAACTAGTTTATAACCCAATACGGGAGTGTTCAGCATAGTCTATAGTGTGCGGTCTAGCAATTATAACCAGTCTCATTAGGGTGTGCGGCCCACTAAGCTATATGGTCCAGTTACATATACTCCAAGGATTTCAGTGTGCGGTTCATGCTATATAGTCCAAGCATAACAGTGTGCGGCCCAAGGTAATATGATTCAATAGTGAGTGGTGCGTTCGATTATAAGTTTGCGACATGTCATACAGTTTCAGTCTATTACAAGAACGCAGTATAGCGTGAAGCAATTACACAACTCAAACACTAGTTCACATCTCATGTGAGTGTCGTAAAGTGACCCCTAACATAACAAGTAAGTTTGTTATCCATGTTAGTTAAATCAACCCTATTATTCTAATTAATCATGCAATAACAGTACGTTAAAACATCAACACTTACTAACATAAACATCACCACTAACCCCTGTTCTCCCGTCCAACGAAACATCCCAACTTTCGTCGGCAAATGCCTTGATGAAACCCTAAGTTTTGGCGAATTAGAGTGGGTGGCGAAACTCTAAGTTTCGTGGGGTTCAAGTGACGGGACATTATATGTGACGAAACACTAAGTTTCGCCAAAGGTCACACCAGATAGCTGTTGTGCATCTTCAACCCTATTATCCTATTGTTTCATTGAATCAATATAAACATCATTATATTCATCGGCTTTACACATTCTACATTCCATCAATAATCAAATAAACTCATGGGCATCAAATTAAATCCATGTTACATCGATTTCACAGTGAGTCATATTCAATATTATACTAACCGTTTCTGACTTCATCATCACGCACTCCCACATGGGTTTATAATCATTCAGTAATTTTCATGGATCTAGACCTCTTTATGAACAAGGTTAACAAGCATTTATTAAATATACTCTAAATCAAATCCTAATTCTAAAAAGGGGTGGCACATGCAGACTTGGAAAAAAGGCAACTAGGAAGTGGATTATTAATATGACATCAATCAACAATATTAAACAAGGAGGGAACATCATCATTGGCCGAAAAGGGAGAGACACAAAAGTCAAGGCACAAGCATCAAAGATCACAACATATAATCATCACCACACAATACCTACTGAATCATCACTTCTTACAGATCCTTGATTTATACTTATCAGTGTTAGAGTTACAATAATCATTAGGGTATTAGTCACATAGCATTTATCATAACAATCAGATCATTATCCATGTAATTTTTGCCATACATGATCACCAAGACCTCATGATTCCCGTTTCAAGTCAAGCAACAATGAGAAAGCGAGTTAGAGTTATTCCACTAACCTTGACATGTACAGAAGATACTTGGACCGATAGGAAGAGAGGGCTTCGAAAGAGAGGAGATTGTCATCGCAGGGAGGTGGAAAGAACTTTAGGGTTTTTGCAACAAATATAATGAAACCCATACATAAATTACGTATACTAAAAGGAAGGGTGGGAATTGGGCTCAAGTGGTTCGGCCTAGGTTACAACTGTGGGCCGATTATCTAAAGGGGTGGGGTACCGATCCCATATTAAGTTTAGTTACACGATAGACGAGTTGGGTGGCCCAATACATTAGCGGTTCCTAAACTTATTAAACATCTAAGTTATTCCAAGCACACTACCCTCGACAAGTATAATATAAAATGTACGGCACACATTTAATGTAACAAGAATGTGAACGAGAAATAACGAGACATCAGAAATACGCAATTAAGCAACACTAACCCTGAAAGTTCGGGTTGTCACACTTGACCCAGTTCCTTGCAGAATCTATACACTGAACAAGGCAAGAACCTTACTAAACCATTCCCTTAACCCCCGACCAGGTAGCCAACATATCTCTATAATAGACCGTAGAGATATGAATGGTGAAAATCTTTTACTTTATATAGACAGTATAGTAATGCCAAGACACCACAGACAAATGATTAAGAAGTTTCACCTTCAACGTAAGAAACTAGTTATTAAAGTCAGTAATATAAAACCAAGTAAAAAGTTTGAAAAGATTAAAAATCAAAAGTAATACATTAAATGCTTGTCTTCACCAAGTGATGTAAGAGACTTAGCCAAACATGGCCTTTGATTGACAAGAACTCTTACGATCAATCTTGGATCCCGAGACTACTACACACACTCTAAGGTGGATGATGGATGATGGTGGTGGATGTGGGTGTTGTAGTGGTGGTGGAGTGGTGGCAAAGTGAGAGAGAGGTGGTTTGCCAAGGGATGCCTTTGAAGTGAGCCAAGCACCCCTATTTATAGCCTGAACAGAAGCCCGGCCACGGCCCCGTGTCCACCGGACACGCCCCCATGGCCATCCTTTTTCACTTCCTTCATTAATTGCAATTGTCTGCATTAGGCTCCACACAGCCCTGTGTTCGCTAGGCACAAACCCGTGTGCAGAAGCGTATCTGTACTAGCAAGATTTGCAAATCTTTGCGTTGACCATGCCCCGTGCTGAGCTGGGCACGCCCCCGTGGTAGGCGTAGAAGCTTCCATAGATTTGTCCATTTCTGCAGACATCTGACCACGCCCCCGTGTCCAGTGAGCACGGGTCCGTGCTCAGCCTTCTGTTTTTTGTTTTGCTTTTGGGAATGCTGATGTGGGGTCGGGCATGCCACGTTTATTCCTTTTCTTTGTATTTATGTTAGTTTTTGCTGCATATTTGTTCCTTTTGTTCGTTTAAGTTCATTTGGTCCTGAAAATACAAAAGAAAGACATAAACACACTTTTTCCAACATTAGTACTAAAAAGGGTTACTTTTATGCCTCATTTGATGTAATTTATATGTTGCATTTTACACACATCAAATACCCCCACACTTGAATCTTTGTTTGTCCTCGAGCAAAACTCTTTATTATGTGGCTTACACACCCAAATGGAATAGGCAGGAGAGAAGTTTTGGGCTTGTCTTAAGTGTCGGGAATCCAAGATCTTTATTGGGTTTTATTTTTATACTATTTACAATCCTATTCGTTATGATTTATTTAGAACGTTTCATAAGAGAAATTACTTATTTGGGCATAACATGCCTTTTTTAAAATTCCATTTATATACAAGTTCACATACCTCACGGGAGATCACTCAACAGTCGGCCGAAGATGTATTTTGTGAAACACTCGAGACCGGCATGGAACTTACTTCTACCATAAGCTTGCCAAGCAATCAATCCTCCTCCTTTTTAACTATAAACCTTTGTAAATATCAAGAGGACTTGGGAAAGGGTTAGGCTTGGGCTAAGGGTAGCTGGTTTTGGTTAGTGGTTAGTAAAAAGGGTTAAAAGCGTAAAAAGCGTCGGTCGTCGTAGAACTTTTTATGTTTGTGACTTTTATTCAAACAAAGCATTTTCAAACAAAGTTGCTTTGAGGAACTTGTTTGTTTATTTCTAGAGTATCATTTTTTTATAAAGAAACATCACAAGAAAACCGAGCTTTTTACTAAAATAAAGGGGTTAAAAAGAAAAAAAAGGTTTTGGTGGGTAAAAGGGTGTTTGTTTTGCGGGTTTTGAAATGAAAAGGTTTAGACTCAAAGGGGTTAACTAGGGGGATTTTGGTTAGGTGATAAAGAAAATGAAAAATAATGGTGTTGAAAGGAAAATGTGTTAGTCCTAGTGCCTCCATTATTTACTTACTTGGGTTTAAGTTGTTAAGGACCGGGAATGTATTGTCGTGGCAAGTTTTAGAGTCGTAAGAACCAAGCGACTATTCACACAAGAAACGAAAAATGAGCATTTAGTTTTAAGATGTATGCTTGTATGCTCAATAAAGGCTCAAGACTCACTTATTGAGGGAATGGGTTTATAATGTGATCAAGTATTTATAATCAAATTTTAACTAGATTTGTCATGCCATTTCATAATTTTCTTATGTTTATTCTTTTTATCACGACGCTATTGGTTGTAAATTTGTAAAAATATAACCTTTTTAAAACTTGTTATTCCCAAATTAAACCAAGATAACTAAAAAATGAAAAGTTTTTGAATAAAATTTGGGGTGATTAGCGGTTCCAATAGAGTTTTGTGTAAGGCTTGTAATTAGGACTTGCAAAATTCAAGGTTTTAGCATCCCCCCCCCACACTTAAATTACACATTGTCATCAATGTGTCCTAAAAATAAGTTTTTAGGTTAACTGAATGTGTAAAAAGGTGTTAAAAACAAAATTTTGTGTTACTGGGCATCTGGCCACGGGCTCGTGTTGTTCCGGGCACGACCCCGTGGTCAGATTGCCAATATCATAATTAAACAGAAGGCTGGGCACGGGGGTGTGTTCAGTGAGCACGGCCCCATGTCCAGTTACCTGAATTGGGCATTTTCTGTAGAACCTCGGGCACGGGGGCGTGTTAGGCTGAGCACGACTCCATGCTGAACTTGCTGTAAAGATGGAAAATTGTCGGGAGGCTCTGTTTTTGTGCATGGGGTGTGGTTTTAAAGTTCCCTTGGTAACCTCCACCTTTTCGAGTGTGTTTTATTCCTGAAAAGTAAAGCTAAACTAGAAAACATAAAAGTTAATCCAAACTAAAACTACGGATAGTTCCATGGAATGCCTCCGTGGTGCGCCACGTTTATAAGGGTCCTTGGCTAGACCCAGATTCAGTCATATGTTACCCAAGTGGGATGTCTTGCATCCCATGTTGCACCGTCGAAGAGCATCATCCAAGCTTGAGTCTATGACATCCATGTAGTTGACCGAGCTGTCTTCTACTCTTTTCCCAACCCCGAACTTCATTTCTTCGTCTCCGACCCTTAATGTTAACTTCCCATCACTCATATCCACCAAAGCGTGAGTCGTGGCAAGGAATGGTCTTCCTAGAATGAGTGGTACCTCGGTGTCTTCCTCCATATCTAGTATGACAAAGTCGGCCGGGAAGACAAAGTCTCCGAGTTTTACTAACAGATTTTCGGCGACACCTTGTGGGTATTTGATAGACCTATCGGCGAGTTGTATGCTCATATTTGTGGGGCTTATCTTACCTAGTCCGAGTCGGTCAAACATTGAAGCGGGCATGAGATTGATGCTAGCCCCAAGGTCAGCTAGTGCATTGCGTATAGGCGATCCCCCAATGGAACATGGGATGGTGAAGCTTCCGGGGTCGATTTTCTTTTGTGGGAGTTTGTTGAGTAGTATGGCGGAGCATTCTTCACTTAAATTAACCAATTTTAATGTTTTAATTTTCCTTTTGTGAGTGAGGAAGTCTCTCATAAATTTTGAATATTTTGGCATTTGAGTGAGGACTTCCACAAATGGAAGATTGATATGCAATTGTTTTAATAAGTTTATGAATTTTGTGAATTGCTCATCGGTCTTTTGGCGAAGTAACCGACCGGTGTGGGGCACCGAGGAGCTTTTGGTAGATTTGGGAATTAGCGGAGGAGTTATATCCTTTTGGGTCGTTGGTGAGGTCGTGGGTTGAAAGAGTGGATTTTTGTCGGTTGGAGGTAGCGGAGCCTCCTCGGGACCTACGATATGGTTTCTCAATGTTATGAGATGTACTTGCGCCTTTGGGTTGGGCTCGGTATTGCTAGGTAACGCGCCTTGTGGTCTTGGAGAAATTTTGAGCTAGTTGATTTAGTTGTTTTTCAATGTTTTGAATACTAGCTTGTTGATTTCTAAAGTTCCATTCCATTTGTTGGAACTGATCCGAGTTTTCCTTTTTGGTGTTGGAGATGAGGCGTGAGATAGTATCTTTAAGCCTCTCTCGTCCCCTTTGTTGTTGTTGAGAGAAATTTTGTGACTCATATCTTTGTTGTTGAAAGTTTGTTCATTGGTTTTGGTTTTGTTGGTTACTACTATTGCCGGGTTCTCTCCAACCAAGTTTAGGGTCGTTACGCCATCCTTGGTTGTAGGTACCCGTTGGAGGACCCGACGGCCTAGGTCTATTATCAATGTAGTTTACCATTTCCATTTGATTATCCATTTCTTTCATACAACTTCAATTTTCATGTGGCCCACCACACCCCTTCACAAGCCATAACCGAGGCCGTTTTTGCCATTTCTAACTTTTTGATTTTCGAAAAGAAGGCCTCGATTTGGGCTTGCAAAGAAGTGCTTTCGCCTACCTTATGGGCGCCCGGAGCAATGGATTTTGTGCCTCGGGGAGTGTGCCATTGAAAATTGTATTGAGCAATTTCCTCAATTTGATTATAAATTTCATTTGGGCGACGATTACCTAGAAGTCCCCCCGAGCTAGAGTCAAGTGTTTCGTCCTGTGTGTGGCAACAACCCATTATAGAAAGTGGATACTTGTTGACATACTGCAAGACCATGATGAGGGCATTTTCTTAATATCTCCTTGAATCTTTCCCAAGTTTCATATAAGGATTCCCCATTCTCTTGTGAGTATGTATTAATTTTAGTCATTAATTTAGCCATTTTAGAAGGAGAGAAATACTTATATAGAAACTTTTGGGCTAGTTCATCCCAAGTGTTTACCGAACCACTTGGGAGGGTGTTAAGCCAAGCCTTAGCTCGGTCTTTTAGTGAAAATGGGAACATCCGGAGGCGGATGGCGTCGTTTGATGCCCTGTTGATCCGAAAAGTATCACATATTTCCAAAAAGTTGGTAATATGTAAATGGGGATCTTTGTCCGCAAGGCCATGGAAGGTTGCGGAATTCTGGAGCATTTGTATCAAATGCGGCCGAAGTTCGAAGTTGTTGGCATCGACATTCGGTGCATTGATAGCGGCGCCAAGATTACCTATCGTGGGCCGTAGGTAATCCATTAGGGTACGCTGATCCGCCATTGGAAGTAGATCCCCTGAAACCTTCTCTTGGATTGTAGCTTTAAGTCTTTTTCTTAGAAAGCGCTCGGGTTCGTCTAGAGGTTCTTTTATGTCTTTATTGGAACTGGAGCTCATGCACTGCGTAGAAAGTTCAGGTGTTGCGCCTGGGTTCCAAGTCCTGCGATAAAAACAAAAAAGATTGTTGGTCAGAAGTCTCACCATGACCCCGTGGTCACTGACAACGGCCCGTGGTCGTTGTTACAGTGATTGTTTTCTGGATCCCAGTTACTGGAGGGTTCAACACGGCCCCGTGCTGCACCGCCACGTCCCCGTGGTCACCCTTCTGTAACTCAGAAAACAAAAACTGCCAGTAAGGATGTTGGGCACGACCCGTGTCCGACCAGGCATGGCCCCATGCTGAAGTCTGCAGAAGCTGAAAAAAATTAAGAAAAAAAAAAATCCTAAAATAGAAAAATTAGAAAAACGATTAGGCCGTAGATTCTTAACTTTCTTAAAATCCTTGTATCCTCGGCAACAGCGCCAAAAACTTGGTGTGTGTAAGGTGTAATATGTTTTTATTGATATTTTAAGCCCGTTTTACACATTAGTCAAGTTTTAAATTTATAAAACACGATATTCTACTAACACTAAACACACACATGGGC
Organism: Helianthus tuberosus; assembly: GCA_030545235.1. Taxonomy (NCBI): domain Eukaryota; kingdom Viridiplantae; phylum Streptophyta; class Magnoliopsida; order Asterales; family Asteraceae; genus Helianthus; species Helianthus tuberosus. The sequence goes on along the minus strand of CM060356.1, from coordinate 91,547,605 downwards.
AAGTGCACCCATCGTGAGCGTAGTATAGCGTTGGGAAGATACCGAGGTCGTCCAAGGACACAAGAGCTTTTAGTACCGGTTTATCCTCAACGTCTAATCAAACTAAATTTTTTGGAAAATGTTTTAAATGAAAAATAAAAACTAAAAATGCTGAAATAAAAACAAAAATAAAAACAAATAGACAAGATGAATCACTTGGATCCGACTCGCCTTTAATGTATCCTTTGATGATTTCCGCACTTTTGCACTTTTTAAGAGATTATCTTAGTTATAGTAGTAGGCCCCTCTTTTGAAGGTGACGTTACCCTCAACCCAGTGGTTTGAGTAAGCAAATATACAATCCCAAAGGGTCGGAAGATTGAAAGATAATTAATTAAGTTATTAATGCGAAAAGTGGTAGGCCCCTCTTTTGAAGGTGACGTTACCCTCGGCTAAGTGGTTTGAGTCAGCAGGGATACAATCCCAAATAGTTGGTTTAATGTATTAATAGTAGTTTACATATGAGGGGATCAAGCCATTCGCACCCCCGCCATCCAATACCAGTGGGTATTGAAGGAGGTCGTAGTAAGCTTGACCCAGGTCCTTGCAGGATCTATACACTGAACAAGGCAAGAACCTTACTAAACCATTCCCTTAACCCCCGACCAGGTAGCCAACATATCTCTATATAGACCGTAGAGATATGAATGGTGAAAATCTTTTACTTTATATATACAGTAAAGTAATGCCAAGACACCACAGACAAATGATAAAGAAGTTTCACCTTCAACCTAAGAAACTAGTTATTAAAGTCATTAATACAAAACCAAGTAAAAAGTGTGAAAAGATTAAAAATCAAAAGTAATACATTAAATGCTTGTCTTCACCAAGTGATGTAAGAGACTTAGCCAAACATGGCCTTTGATTGATAAGAACTCTTACGATCAATCTTGGATCCCGAGACTGCTACACACACTCTAAGGTGGATGATGGTGGTGGAGGTGGGTGTTGTAGTGGTGGGGGAGTGGTGGCAAAGTGAGAGAGGGGTGGTTTGCCAAGGGATGCCTTTGAAGTGAGCCAAACACCCCTATTTATAGCCTGAACAGAAGCCCGGCCACGGCCCCGTGTCCAGCGGACACACCCCCGTGGCCATCCTTTTTCTCTTCCTTCATTAATTGCATTTGCCTACATTAGGCTCCACACGGCCCCGTGTTCCTGTTGTCACGTCCCCGTGTGCAGAAGCGTATCTGTACTATCAAGATTTGCAAGATTTTGCAAATCTTAGCGTAATTACCTCAGATTTTGGCACCTCGACTTATTCTGACGTCTGCTTCTGAGCTTCTTCCATCACCTGCTGGTTTTCCGCAACAGCTTCTTTTGCTGGCTTCTTCAGCTTCTCATCAGCCCTATTCTGACTTTCTTCACCAGCTTCTTCTTCTTTCTTCACCTCTTCATCCTTATGTTTACCACTACCTTCCTCTGCAGTTTTCTTCAACTCATCCACCAATTCTCAACATTTTTCTTCATTCTCTCTTCATCTCTCTTCTTCAAACTAGCCGTCATCACATCTCTGATGATTTTATCTAGCTTTTTGAGATAATCTTTATCTGCTTCTTTCTTTGAATAATATTCTCCGGACAGAGGAATAACTGTAAGTACATCATTGTAGACTACTTTGCTTGAATCAACAACCGGATCTCCTTTGTGATTGATGTAACATTCTCTCTTTTTGTCCCATCGACCCATTCTTCTAGCTTCATCGTACTCTTTTTGCATTTCTTCTATTCTGTAATTTGCAAAATATCATTCTCTGAGTGTTTTCTCTTGAAGAATTTCTTCTTTTGTTTTCGTTTTCACTTCAGCAACCAACGCCCTTTTCTCTTCCTTTATGTATTTACTCCAGTTAAACCCTTCGTCATCATGAATTGTCCAGGATCCGGCTTTATCATCATGAATCATCACCATAGCTTGTTTCTTTTCTTGAGAAGATCCTTCAACAATCTACTTTTGAATAGGCTTTGACAATTGTTCACTATTTTGATGATAAATGGCCTTCTTGTAGTAATCGTCATGAAATGGATTATCATGATTATTCACCTCTCGATTCACGCACTCTCTTTTAAAATGCCTATTTTGTTTACATCTGAAACATGTGACTTTCGATTTATCAAACCTTAGGTTTGTATTTGAACCATCCAAACTTTGTCTGCCTGTTATCTCCATAAAACGTTGTGCTCTTCTAATGCCACTAGCTAAACACCATCTGATGTCATTGAGTTCCATCTCCTCCAGATCTATCTGGTCATAATTTTCTTTTGTCATTTCGAGGTTTCCGATTCTCCCTACCACCAGACTCTCATACGATTCCAGAATCGATGCTAAGAAACTCATCTGTTGTTTAGCAGCTTTGATACTCAATGTAGGAGAATTTTTCAATTTCAAAGAAATGTTACAATGAATCTCATCAGGTTCTGCTGCGTTTGATGCTGTTGAGGAGGAATGATAACCTGGATCATAACTTGATGAACTCTTCTGTGAATCCTTTGACTTTTCGACGCTAAAAGTTGTACCAATCTTCGATGATTGATTGGTTGAGAGTAAGCTTCCTCTGTAGTAAAGACCCACATTTTGCTGATAGGTAGAACTGCTCATTTTGTTCTGTTTTTGCAACTCCAGTTCATAACTCTCAAGCTTCTCAATCAATGTATCTAGGGTAATCTCATCAAACTGTGAATCACTTTTCAAAATTATGACAAATGTCTGCCAATGATCTGCACGTGGTACAACTTCAATAACTTTGTCAATGATTTCTTCTCTGGTTTTTGTTATCCCAAACCTGTCAAGTTCAATTTTAAGATGACAAAATCTCTCAATCATTTGTCTCACAGTTTCACCTTTCATACACTCAAACAAATCAAATTCCTTTTTTAACAATGATATTTTATTCTTTTTAATTTGTTTTCCTCCCTCAGCTTTAACTCGCAATGCTTCCTACATAAATTTTGATGATCCATCATGATTAAGTAATGCAATAATATCATCTCTGATCGATTGTTAAATTAATGCGATCATCCTTTGTTCATGAGAAAATGTATTTCTGTCCTCAGTTTCTAAGCTTGCAAGTGGAATTTCTTCATTTTTATCATTTAATGGCCTTTTATACCAGAATTCCATACAAAACCAACTCTCATGAGCATAAGCTTTTGCCCAATTAATAAACCTCTCTTTCCACCAAGTATAATCTTCAGTATTATCAAGTTTTGGTGATTTTGAATTAGTTCCGTAAAAATTCTCATGTTTTATTTTATCAGTTATAGCTTTTGAAATGCTTTTTGGTGCAACAGTTGTTGTTTCGGATGACTCGGAAGTGAACGCGTTATAAAACTCGTTGTAAAACTCTTCAGCCATGATGTTTGGATTCTTCGATTATCACTCCTTGATTATCACCTGCATTTAAACAAACACACGCTTAATCAGATTTGAAACGAACAATTAAACCAACAATTTAATATGTATGTACGAGTCATGATTCTAAATGTTCAGTTAAACTATAATTAGATCTGATTTTGCTTATGAGAATCAACCAAAACTTAAAATCCCTTTTCTCGTGAATGTCTATGATCCTGAAATTTGCGAATGACGAATGAAGATTTATCCTAAATCGTGCGAAGTTGTAGAAAACTGTTCCGAGTTCAAACGGATGAACAAAAACTAGTACTTCAGCAAATAGTCAGTTTTCACGAATGAAATTTTAGCGAATGACCCAAACTAATTGACCAATTAATTTTGTCCAGCAAATGAACTGTACTCAATTCTGCGTGCAATTATGTTGTTTATTAAACCAGTTTGCAAACGGATAATTCTGCGGAAGGATATTTCTGCACTGCAGCGAATAACAACGAACAGCGAAATCTGCGAATAAACACTGATTTTGTTTCTGCTGATCAACAAGTAACTATGAATGAATAAGATTCATGCAAATGCACCAATTATGATTCAGATTCCTGCAGATCTAAGCAAGTGACCAGGTTGTGTTTACTATAACTTGCAAATCTAGACAAGTGACCACGTATGAACAGATCTAGATAAGTGCAGTTTATCCATATTAAACCTGATTCAAGCAGATTTGTGAATAACAAATTTGTGATTCACAAATCTGATTCGTGATTAGAACCGTGAATAATCACAACTTATATGTGAGTGTCAACTTCCAGGTCATATGATTATAACCTGCAAACAAACCTAAATCTAACCAATGAACATAACACCGATTCCAACTTTGTTGTACAACTTGAATCAAATATGTTTAGCCTGGATGGAGAAATCAATAATCCACGGATGGGAAATGGAATTAATTCTGGATGAGTGAATATCCGGATGAGGTTTCACAGTTGGCCGGATGTGCTATGTATACTTCCGAATGGATAGAATTTACGGATGAGTCTTTTTTCTTTCGACCGAATGTATAGCACTTCGTCCGGATGAACCAAATTACCGAATGACCACTAAATCAGCTAATAGGTCTCGTTTCAGTCTGAATGGGTCTCTTCCGGCCGAATGAAGTTTAGGGTTTTACCGGATGAGAATTTTTCCTCGAATGAATTAATATGTACTGGATGAGTCTTATTTTAATCACGAGTGGGCTGGACAAATTACAACTTCCACTGTGAAACAACCCGGATGGGCCTACACAGTTCAACGAATGAATTATTTTTATTTGACCAGATCACGAATGGGCCTCACTACATACCGAATGGACTAGTAATATTTCACGGATGGACCAATATTTATAGTCCGGATGGAACTTTTTGGGCCGGATGAGTGTCTATCCGGACGAATGGGCTTCAATTTTTCACCCGGATGGATCAAAATTCACGGATCGGCTTGTACCTGGTACTGTTCATGCGACAAAACAGCCTCAATTTTCAAAAATTAACCATTTAAATCTTTAAATTAAATCTTGAAATTTTGTAGGATTATTTAACCATGTTTTGTGCATATCATATAAAAATTTAGCCATTTTTATCCATGAAATCACCTAAAATTTGAGATTTTTAGTTCAAAAAGTTAAGAAATTGAGTAGAAGAAGAAATGTGACAAATCTGATGCAAATCAGCTCTGAATCTGATGAAATTTAAGATGGGTTAGGATGGGTTTTAAAATACCCATCTAACTTTTAACATGGGCCAGGATGAGTTTTTAACTCTCTAACCCAAAAACGCATCAGACTTCATGGATTCAACCCTAAATCATCGTACTCTCTCTATGTTCTCTGTCGCTTTTTGAATCCCATTCGTGGATTTCAAACCTCATCATCACGTCGATTTCACAAAGAATCTTGGAAAAAAAATCCACCAGTGATTACAGCCATCAAACCTCTTAATTTCGATCTCTGCAATTCACGATCTGATTGAGGCTTTCGGTGAGTTAATGGTTCATTTGTTAGAGTTTAATTCGAAGAATTTTTGTTCTGTTATTGTCATTTTGTTAAGTTGACTTAAGGGCTTTCATGATCTGAAATTGTCATACTACAAACTTCTTTCTAATCTAAATGAGATGGTATGCTGAATTTAGGTTTTCAAGAACGTGTGTTTGATCAATTTCATACTCAATTCACATGATTAATTTTGTTTTATGTGATGTTGGGGTTCTTTAATTTCAATCTGGGATGGTGGGTTTGGTTGTAATTGTGTAAATTTGTTGTGAGATTAGTGTAGGCAAGTTGTTCGATAAAATGTCTCTATGAACAAAGTCACTGATAATGACTGTAAATTGTCTTTTTGAGTTGGGTTTTCTTGAACTAAAGTCACTGATAATAGAGTATATGTGTTTATTTATTTACAAGAACTTGAAGGATGATTATGGTATTGAAGATTGTTATGTTTGGGGCGTGCTAGGATCATTTTATGGCAGGTTGTTTCTTGGTCACAGTCTTCGCTTTGTTCATTCTTCTTGAAGCCTACACTGGCTGTCTTAGGTTTGTATCTTCAAATTAATTGATAAACATATATAATTTAAGACATGAATGGTTTGTTTTACAAATCTATACTACTGATGTGCGGTAAGTGTCGTATATATTAGGTGTATATTTTAAGCCCTTTTTAACACTTATTTTAGCCAAGTTTTAAATTTATAAAACACGATATTTCACTAACACTAAACACACATATGGGCAAGTGCACCCATCGTTGAGTGTAGTATAGCGTTGGTAACATACCGAGGTCGTCCAAGGACACAAGAGCTTTTAGTACCGGTTTATCCTCAACGTCTAACCAAAATAAAAGTTTAGAAAAATGTTTTAAACTAAGAAAAATAAAACTAACTAAAATGCTGAAAATAAAAATAAAATAAAAATACAGATAGACAAGATGAATCACTTGGTTCCGACTCGTATCTAGTATAACTTTTGATTATTTCCGCACTTTTGCACATAATTAAGAGATTATCTTAGTTATTGTAGTAGGCCCCTCTTTTGAAGGTGACGTTACCCTCACCCCAGTAGTTTGAGTCAGCAGGGATACAATCCTAAAGGGGTGGATTATTGGAAGATAATGAATTAAGTTATTAATGCAGTATTGTGGTAGGCCCCGCTTTTGGCGGTGACGTTACCCTCGGCTAAGTAGTCTGAGTCAGCAGGGATACAGTCCTAAATAGCCGGGTTATAGTATTAATAGTAGTTAACTTATGAGGGGATCAAAGAGTTTGGACCCCCGCCATCCAATACCGTGAAGTATTGAAGGAGGTCCTACTAAATTTGACCCAGGTCCATTGCAGGACCTCTAAACGCTGAACAATGGCAAGACCTTTACCAAACCGTTCCCTTAACCCCCTACCAGGTAGCCAACATACCTCCATATAGACCGTGGAGATATGAATGGTTAAAATCCTTTATTTTATATAGACAGTAAAATAATGCCAAGACACCACGGACAAACGATAAGGAAAGATCACCTTCAACATAAGTAACTAGTTATTAAAGTCATTAATACAAAACCAAATAAAAAGTGCAAAAGATTAGAAATAAAAAGTATTATACTAGACACTTTGTCTTCACCAAGTGATGTAAGAGACTTAGGCAAACATGGCCTTGATTGTCAAGAACTCTTACGATCAATCTTGGATCCCGAGACGACTCACACACTCTATGATGGACAATGGATGATGGTGGTGGATGATGGTGTTGTGATGGTGGTGGGTGGTGGATGAAGTGTGAGAGAGGTGGTGTGCCAAGGGATGAGATGAAATGAATCCAAGCACTCCTATTTATAGGCTGAACAGAGAGCTGGACACGGCCCCGTGTCCGCTGGACACGGCCCCGTGTCCGTCTGACACTCTATCTCCTCATTAATTGTAATTCGCAATTACAATAAATGCGCCTGCTGTACTTTCGACACGCCCCCGTGTCCGCTGAGCACGGCCCCGTGATGGGCAATAGAAGCTTCTATAGATTTGTCTTTTCTGCTGCTTCTTGGGCACGGCCCCGTGCTGGCTGAGCACGGGGCGTGTTCAGCCTTCTGTTTTCTCTATTTTGCTTTGAAAGGTGCCGTTGAGGGTTCGGGCAGTCCACTAATGTTCATTTTCTTGTATTTATGTTGGATTTAGCTGTCTTTTTGCTTCTTTTGCGTTTTTGAGCTCATTTAATCCTGAAAATACAAAAGGAAGACAAAAACACTCCTTTTCCAATATTAGTACTAAAAAAGGGTTAGTTTTATACCTTATTTGATGTAATTTATATGTTGCATTTTACACACATCAAATACCCCCACACTTGAACTTTTGCTTGTCCTCAAGCAAAACTCTTTAATATGTGGCTTACACTCCCAAATGGAATAGGTAGAAGAGAAGGTTTTGGGCTTGTCGTAGAGTGTCGGGATTTCCAAGATCTTTTTGGGTTTTATTTTTATTTATTTACACTCCTATTCGTAATGATTTATTTAGAACTGTTCATAAAAGAAATTACTTATTTGGGCATAACATGCCTTTTTTTTTAAATTCTATTTATATACAAGTTCACATACCTCGCGGGGAAATCACTCACACTCGGCCGAAAGTGTATTTTTAGTGAATCACTCGAGAGCGGCACAGAACTTATTCCTACCATAGGCTTGCCAAGAAATCAATCCTCCTCCTTTTTAACTTTTATACCTTTGTAGATATCAAGAGGACTTTGTGGGTTAAGGGTTGGCTAGGGTTAAAGGTGGGTGGTTGGGTTAGTGGTTAGTAGAAAAAAAGGCTAAAAAGCGTAACAAGTGTCGGTTTTCGTATTTTTGCAACTTTTTATTTTTAATGAAGCTTTTATTCAAACAAAGTTATTTTTGATTACTTTGTTTTTTTTGCTTCATTATTATCAAAAAAAAATTTTCGCGAAGAACCGGACTTGTTACTAAAATAAAGGGTAAAAAATGAAAAAGGTTTTGGTGGGTAAAAGGGTTTTTGTTTGGGTGATGAAACGAAAGGGTTTAGGCTCAAAAGGGCTAACTAGGGGGATTTTTGGGTAGGTGGTAAAAGAAAAAGAAAAATAATGGTGTAAAAATGAAAAAGGTTAGTCCTAATGCCTCCATCATGTACTTACTCGGGTTTAAGTTGATAAGGACCGGGAATGTATTGTCATGGCAAGTTCTAGAGTCGTAAGAACCAAGCAGCTATTCACACAAGAAACGAAAAATGAGCATTTAGTCAAATGATATGAAATTGTGTGCTCAATAAAGGCTCAAAACTCACTTTTGTGGGAATGGGTTTTTATGTGATCGAGTATATATAATCAAATTTTAAATAAGTTTGTCATGCCTTTTCATAATTTTCTTATGTTGGTTCTTTTTATCACTACGCTATCGGTTGTAAATTTGTAAAAATATAACCTTTTTGAGAACTTGAATTTCCCGAGTTAAACCTAGACAAGTAAAAAAAATGAAATTTTTGAAAAAATTTGGGGTGATTAGCGGTTCCAATAGAGTTTTGTGTAAGGCTTGTATTTAGGACTTGCAAAATTCAAGGTTTTAGCATCCCCCCCACACTTAAATTACACATTGTCCTCAATGTGTCCCAAAAATAAATTTTTAGGTTGATTAGATGTGTAAAATAGTGTTTAAAAAGCAAAAATTTGTGTTACTGGGCTCTGAACACGGCACCGTGTTATCCGGGCACGACCCCGTGTTCAAGTGCCAGTAACAAAATTAAAATAAGAGAAACAGAAGTCTGGACACGGGGGCGTGTTGGGTGAACACGGCCCGTGTCCAGTTACCTGTACTGGGCGTTTTTCTGCAGGTGGTTCGACACGGGGCCGTGTTGGTTGGGCACGGCCCGTGTTGAACCTTCTGAAATGGAGAAAATTGTCGGGTTGCCTCGTTCTTGTGCATGGGATCATTTTTCTCGTTCCCCTCTTTATCCTTTACCGCCATGAGTGTGTTTTATTCCTGAAAATTAAACTAACTAGAAAACATAAAAACTAATCTAAACTAAGGATAGTTCCGTGGAATGCCTCCATGGTGCGCCACGTTTATAAGGGTCCTTGGCTAGACCCAAAGCCTGGTCATATGTTACCCAAGTGGGATGTGTTGCATCCCATGTTACACCGCCGGAGAGCGTCATCCAAGCTTGAGTCTATGACCTTCATGTAGTTGACCGGATCTTCTTCCTCCACTCGCTTTCCACATTCAAATTTCACTTCCTCATCCCCAAATTTCAATGTTAGAGTTCCGTCATTCATATCCACCACTGCTTGAGCGGTGGCTAGAAATGGCCTCCCGAGGATGAGAGGGACCTCGGTGTCTTCTTCCATGTCTAGGATGACAAAGTCGGTTGGAAAGACGAATTTGTCGACCTTGACTAACAAATTTTCGGCGACACCATGTGGGAATTTGACGGACCTGTCGGCGAGTTGTATGCTCATCTTTGTAGGGCTTGTTGTTCCTAGGCCGAGTCGCTTGAACATTGAGGTGGGCATGAGGTTGATGCTAGCCCCAAGATCAGCTAAAGCATTTCGGACGGGGGACTTCCCAATCGAACAAGGGATTGTGAAGCTCCCGGGGTCGATTTTCTTTTGTGGAAGTTTGTTGAGTACTAGAGCTGAGCATTCTTCGCCTAAATTAACTAATTGCAATGATTCAATTTTCCTTTTGTGAGTGAGGAAATCCCTCATGAATTTTGCATATTTAGGCATTTGGGTAAGGACCTCCATAAAAGGAATATTAACATGCAATTGTTTTAGTAGACTTTCGAACTTTGCGAATTGCTCATCGGTCTTTTGACGATTTAACCTACCGGGGTACGGAATTGGAGGAGTCTTGGTGGGCTCTTGATTTGGTATAGAAGCCTTTTCTGGCGCAGGAGGAGTTATAGGCTGGCTAGAATGGCTTCTTTCATTTGGTGGCAATGGAGCCTCCTCGGGACCCACGGTTCGATTTCTTAATGTGATGAGATGTACTTGTGCCTTTGGGTTCGTTTCGGTATTACTAGGTAACGCGCCTTGTGGTCTCTCGGAGAAATTTTGAGCTAGTTGATTTAATTGTTTTTCAACGTTTTGAATGCTAGCTTGTTGGTTTCTGAAATTCGATTCCAATTGTTGAAATCGATCCGAGTTCTTCTTTTCAGTGTCAGAGATGAGGCGAGATACGGTATCTTCAAGCCTTTCTCTTCCACCATGTTGTTGAGGAAAATTTTGCGGTTGTTGAAAATTAGTTCGTTGGTTTTGTTGGTTACTACTATTTTCGGGATCTCTCCAACCGAGATTTGGGTGGTTACGCCATCCTTGGTTGTAGTTACCCGTTGGAGGACCCGACGGCCTAGGTCTATTATCCATGTAGTTTACCATTTCAGTTTGTTCATCTAATTCTTTCATACAACTCCAATTTTCATGTGACCCACCACACCCTTCACAAGCCATAACCGAGGCCGTTTTTGTCATTTCTAGCCTTTTGATTTTTGAAGAGAGGGCCTCGATTTGGGCTTGTAAAGAGGTGCTTTCATCAACCTTATGGGCGCCCGGGGCAATAGATTTATTACCCCGGGGGGTGTGCCATTGAAAATTGGTTTGAGCAATTTCCTCAATTTGGTTATATATTTCATTTGGGCGACGATTACCTAAGAGTCCCCCGGAGCTTGAATCAAGTGTTTGTCTTGTGTGTGGCAACAATCCATTGTAGAAAGTGGATACTTGTTGCCATACCGCTAGACCATGGTGAGGACACTTTCTTAGAAGCTCCTTGAACCTTTCCCAAGTTTCATATAAGGATTCCCCATCCTCTTGTGAGTATGTATTAATTTCAGTCATTAATTTAGCCGTTTTAGCAGGAGGGAAATACTTATACAAAAACTTTTGGGCGAGTTCATCCCAGGTGTTTACCGATCCAGCTGGGAGGGTGTTAAGCCAAGCCTTAGCTCGGTCTTTTAGTGAAAAAGGAAACATACGAAGGCGGATGGCGTCATTTGATGCTCCATTGATCCGAAAGGTATCACATATTTCTAAGAAGTTAGTAATATGTAGATGGGGATCCTCGTCCGCAAGCCCGTGGAAGGTTGCGGAGTTTTGGAGCATTTGTATCAAATGCGGCCGAAGTTCGAAGTTGTTGGCCTCGACATTCGGGGCATTGATAGCGGCGCCAAGATTGCCTACGGTAGGCCGTAGGTAATCCATGAGAGTACGTTGGTCCGCCATTGGAAGTGGGTCCCCCGAAGCTTTCTCTTGATTTTTAGCTTTTAGTCTTTTTCTGAGAAAGCGCTCGGGTTCTTCTAGGGGTTCTTTTATGTCTCTACTAGAACTGGAGCTCATGCACTACGTAGGAGGTTCAAATGTGGCACCTGGGTTCCAAATCCTGCAACAAAAACAGAAAAGAACGCTGGTCAGAATGTTCACCACGGCCCCGTGCTCAATGAACACGGCCCGTGTTCAGAGGCGCAGTAATTGATTTCTGGATCCCTGTTACTGGGAGTTGGACACGACCCCGTGTTGCACCGACACGGCCCCGTGTTCAGCTTTCGGTAACTCAGAAAATAAAAACTGCCAGTGATGATTGCCGGGCACGGCCCGTGTCTGACCGGGCACGGCCTGTGCTGAGCGCTGCAGGAGCTGAAAAACTAAGAAAATCCTAAAAAAAATAAAAAGAAAAATAAAAGATGATTAGGCCGTTGATTCCTAACTTTCTTAAAATCCTTGTGTCCCCGGCAGCGGCGCCAAAAACTTGATGTGCGGTAAGTGTCGTATATATTAGGTGTATATTTTAAGCCCTTTTTAACACTTATTTTAGCCAAGTTTTAAATTTATAAAACACAATATTTCACTAACACTAAACACACATATGGGCAAGTTCACCCATCGTTGAGTGTAGTATAGCGTTGGTAAGATACCGAGGTCGTCCAAGGACACAAGAGCTTTTAGTACCGGTTTATCCTCAACGTCTAACCAAAATAAAAGTTTAGAAAAATGTTTTAAACTAAGAAAAATAAAACTAACTAAAATGCTGAAAATAAAAATAAAATAAAAACAGATAGACAAGATGAATCACTTGGTTCCGACTCGTATCTAGTATAACCTTTGATTATTTCCGCACTTTTGCACATAATTAAGAGATTATCTTAGTTATTGTAGTAGGCCCCTCTTTTGAAGGTGACGTTACCCTCACCCCAGTAGTTTGAGTCAGCAGGGATACAATCCTAAAGGGGTGGATTATTGGAAGATAATGAATTAAGTTATTAATGCAGTATTGTGGTAGGCCCCGCTTTTGGCGGTGACGTTACCCTCGGCTAAGTAGTCTGAGTCAGCAGGGATACAGTCCTAAATAGCCGGGTTATAGTATTAATAGTAGTTAACTTATGAGGGGATCAAAGAGTTTGGACCCCCGCCATCCAATACCGTGAAGTATTGAAGGAGGTCCTACTAAATTTGACCCAGGTCCATTGCAGGACCTCTAAACGCTGAACAATGGCAAGACCTTTACCAAACCGTTCCCTTAACCCCCTACCAGGTAGCCAACATACCTCCATATAGACCGTGGAGATATGAATGGTGAAAATCCTTTATTTTATATAGACAGTAAAATAATGCCAAGACACCACGGACAAACGATAAGGAAAGATCACCTTCAACATAAGTAACTAGTTATTAAAGTCATTAATACAAAACCAAATAAAAAGTGCAAAAGATTAGAAATAAAAAGTATTATACTAGACACTTTGTCTTCACCAAGTGATGTAAGAGACTTAGGCAAACATGGCCTTGATTGTCAAGAACTCTTACGATCAATCTTGGATCCCGAGACGACTCACACACTCTATGATGGACAATGGATGATGGTGGTGGATGATGGTGTTGTGATGGTGGTGGGTGGTGGATGAAGTGTGAGAGAGGTGGTGTGCCAAGGGATGAGATGAAATGAATCCAAGCACTCCTATTTATAGGCTGAACAGAGAGCTGGACACGGCCCCGTGTCCGCTGGACACGGCCCCGTGTCCGTCTGACACTCTATCTCCTCATTAATTGTAATTCGCAATTACAATAAATGCGCCTGCTGTACTTTCGACACGCCCCCGTGTCCGCTGAGCACGGCCCCGTGATGGGCAATAGAAGCTTCTATAGATTTGTCTTTTCTGCTGCTTCTTGGGCACGGCCCCGTGCTGGCTGAGCACGGGGCGTGTTCAGCCTTCTGTTTTCTCTATTTTGCTTTGAAAGGTGCCGTTGAGGGTTCGGGCAGTCCACTAATGTTCCTTTTCTTGTATTTATGTTGGATTTAGCTGTCTTTTTGCTTCTTTTGCGTTTTTGAGCTCATTTAATCCTGAAAATACAAAAGGAAGACAAAAACACTCTTTTTCCAATATTAGTACTAAAAAAGGGTTAGTTTTATACCTTATTTGATGTAATTTATATGTTGCATTTTACACACATCAACTACTATATTAAAGAAACTGTGTATTCTACCCTTATGGTAATTTTGCATTGTGTACACATTTTAAAGCAACATGTACAAGAAAGCTAAGTTATTTTAGAGGGGGTAAACTTGCACATTTTCCAAAGTTTTAAGACACTTTAGGGATATAACTGGAATTCTGCATTACATGAGCTTTTAAAGCTTGCTTCTTCATTCATGGTCGATCCATCATTGAAATTGAATGTGGAAATTGAATGCTTTAATTGCTATCAATTACCCCATGAACTCAAACGTTTCTCCTTCAATGAGATTATAAAAAAATGGTCCTTGAAAAATCGATTGGTGATTTGTAGATCGGTAATTTCGTCCCTCTAATTTCGTCACTCCTGATTCCCCTCCGCTTTCATCGCCCCCTCCCACCCGGTTTTTGATTTAAAAACGATGACAAAACCTTTCAATTTCGTATTCAGAAACAAACAAGCTAATGCACAATTACTAATCAGTTGTCCATGATGATGATGATGGCAGAAGAAGGTAGAGGCAGTGGATTTTCGAAATTAAAAGGCTACTGCTTACAACTTCTATAAGCTCTCAGAAACCCTAACAACAAAGCCACACCTCCGCACTCTCTCATCTTCTTCAATTCATCACTCCTTCTTTTCCTCATGCTCTTCAACCGTTCTTCGAGTATGCCGCTTTCATCATATAACTCATCTTTACAGTATAACTGGATTGGTATTATTGGCTGAAAATTATAATTGTTTTAGTAACTGATGACCTAATAATTGTGGTGCGATTTGTATACTAATTTGTATCAGCTAGATATTTGTTCATCATTATTGTTTTAGAGATGAATCATCATTAAGATGTAGCTTGTAACATGTGTTCATTTACTTTCATAATTTGAGCAATGTCTCACACTTTTAACATGTTATTGGAGTGAGTAGAGGCACTGTTTCTCTATCCTCAGGATCAATAATATGGTAGTAACCTGCATCTGTTATGATCAGAAGATGATATTTGTATCTTATGGCACATAACCTTCAATAGTTAGAAGTTAAAACCTCATTTTTTAGCATATGCGTTTCTTAACGATGCAGATATCCTCTTTCTTAAACAGGATGAAAAATCAGAACCCAGTTGAAGAACAACAAATCGATTGGTGATTTGTAGATCGGTAATTATATGCTTTACTTAATTAATGTAGATTGTTCATCGTAGCAAATCATATTCCGTGAAACATGCGATCAACCATGGGGCACATAATTTATAATTGCATTCGGCAACCGCGCGACGCCAGCACCACCGCTACCGCCGACCTCACTCACACATTCCGGTTTCACCCAACTGATTCGTGATGTATAATTTTGGACGGAAGGACCACAGGAAGCCGTTCCGGTTTCAGGCAGTAACGTAAATCGATGTCGGGAACTCATCGGTATAAATCTTTGCTTTTTAATTAGGGTTTCATTCATTTATTGTTCGATTTCATATTGCTTTTCACTTCTATGTTACATTTCATTTTAATTTGATGTTTCACTACTTAATTTATTCATTTATTTCTTTGATTCTGTTTATATCATCAGAATTGGAACATGTTTTTTGTAGTCATTTACAGTGGATTTGTAAGATTGGCTGGATTTAGTAATTGAAAAGTGTAGGTAAGTGAGTTTGGTATTGCAAAGTTGCATTGAGGAATAAGGGAGAAGACCTATTAGTGGGATTAAAGTGATAATTAAACATGGGTTGTAATTGTTGGTAACCCACCAAACAAATTTAGATAAGACTATACGTAGTGGGGAGGTATATACCGCCGGAATTCTCCATGGCGCCCCATAGCGCCCGGCCACACCACTACGGCCAGCGCTATGGGTGAAAATTGAAAAATCCCTCCTCCTCGCGAAATGCATAACGACGCTGCCCATGAAGCCCCACCCACACAGACACACACACATATATATATACACATACATATATATAAAGCCCCATACATATATAACCCCACTACACCCTCTTGTGATATAAAGCCCCATGTAGCCCCTCTCTTACGCGTTTCGCCACTTGTCGCATAACGCCCCACAAAGGGCTTTAGGCCTAACAAGAGAGCTTTCACCTCAACTAATTCTAGATGATACCCATTTTTGGCGTGGTTTATGTTTGTTTTGATTCTTAATTATATTGTTGCCTTACTAAAGCGGATTGCATGTCGATTTCTAAGTTAATTCAGATTCTTGTGCTTAAAACAAAAGTTAAATATTGTTATATATATAATACGCATGGATTCTTTTTGATCTGGCAAATAGAGATAGAGCCCAGGTTTAAAGGCTTGATCAAAGGTATTGGACAATATATTGTTGGTCAATTAGTAGAAGTCAAGGATAGTCAAGCAAGGGCTTATGTGCTGTCTGCCAAAGGATATTTAAGAGTTAGCATTTATGATGGTCTATGGAAAAGTCAATGCTTTAATGTTAGGATAACAAATTTCCAATGGGTGGATATTTGGCTGCTATTGTATGATTTTTATTATAGAAAGCTCAACAGAAATAGTAAACATTACATTATGTGAAGTTAAAAGAGTCAGAGTCTCTGTTGCTAATGGAAATAAGTGGTTCATGCAAATGTTAAAGATCGAATTTTACAACTGGAAAGTAAAATTTTTTGATCGAAAACAATCAGAAATGGCAAGGCAACTGATTGACTACAGGAACACACTCTAGCAAGGTAACTACGTTATGGGTATGGCTAAAGGCAAATTTTGTCAATGGAAAATGGGTTTGACCTGAATACAATTTTTGAGGTTAATGAAAGTGAAGGGTAGAACATGGGTCTGAATGAAATTAAGAATTTTTGTACTATGCGGATTTGTGCAGAAGATCAACAGCTATATTAATGGATGGATGAGAATATATTACAAGAAAACTGAACGTTCACTAACGGACAAATCCGTCGAAAACCTGCCGGTGGAAGTCTTCACTGACGAGTATCCATCAGCGAAGCTCTGTTGATAAAACGGGCATGGGTAACTGATAGAAGTTTCTGATGGGTTACCGACAGAAGTTTCCGATAGATCACTGCCACGCACCTTTTTGTGATGGATCACCAACGCACACGTTTTATGACGGTTCGGGTTAGAAACCGGTTTCTATCCGGATTTCAGCTTTTATTGGTTTCAGCGAAGGAATTCTTAGACCGATTTCAAACTGGCGGATCAGATTGGGACCGGTTTCACAATAGGTGCCGACAGTTTGAATATGCACCTCTGTTACAACGTTATCTTTGAGAGCTACTCCAAAAAGTTAATTCATTAGGTGTTTTGTCTACAAATCACATGATAATGATCTTGAGTTTGTTACCGTCTACGACTATAATTCAATTTGTGTACAATTTGGACCTGGAAAATATCCAATTTGGGCATCAAAAGTCATGAGTTCACCCAGGTTTGGAGAAATCATACTATTGTGTGAAATATTCATAAATGGATCTTGATATCATTTAGAATTACTTGAAAAGATGTTTAGCGAGTACATGATCGAAAGTAGGAACATATATAGAAACGGAGGCGAGCTTTTATCGTTGGTCCTTAAAAGAAAAAGAGCCCATGATTGTTGTTTTTTATGTCAATTCTTTGTTTATACTCAATTGCTATATTAGTTGTGTTAACAAATTGGTTTTAAAAATAAACTATGTGAACTCGTTGGGCAACGTGCGGCAAAAACTCATAAATACCCGCGGCAACGCGCGGGCCTTCCCACTAGTTTATTATAAAACAATTTTAGTCATCACAGCAATCCCTCTGTCATCATGGTCAAACTTTATTATTATAATTTAAGTTTTCTGTTACATTTTATTGGAACCTTTGTTACAACAAAAAAAAGTCAAATAATAGAAAAAAGGCTGAAAAAGACATAGCACAATAATGTGTTACATGCTTCATGCGAACAACACAATACCACACTGATTTTACATTACAATGGCATGTGTTGGATTTGAATCCTAGGGTTGGAACCCATTTGAACAAAGATAAGATATACATCTCCAAGAGTAGCTCAATGAGCGTTATAAAAGCACACCAACAGCAGTTTCATGAGGATTTCTCGTTTTTTAAGTCACGGGCCAAGGAAATGGTCAGCAAGGGTCAGATGGTTTTGTCGTTCATGGGTTGGCGATCCCCAAACCCATGCGCAGATGAGGCTTGCCAATGGGAGCTTTTAGCTCGCGCCTTGATGAGCCTTGCTTTTCTGATGATGGCCCTTCAATCCCAAAGTTGTTTTCATTTTTTTTTTTTTTGATTTTTTGATTTTTTTATTTTTTAAATTTTTTTTATTTTTTATTTTTGATTTTTTTAACTATTTTGGATTTTTTGATTTTTTAAATTATTTTTTGATTTTTTTATTTATTTTTTATTTTTTTGAATTTTGAATTTTTTTATTTATTTATATTTTTAGCCTATCATGCCCAAATCCATCTTAACCTAAACTCATTTCTTAACAAACTCATCTTAACTCAAACCCATCCTAACGCATACCCATCCAACCCATTACCCAAACCTGCCCAACCCACCCATTTTGCCACCCTAGGCCCTAGCTACAACCATTCGTTACCCCCGTTTTTTTGCCACTGAAGACTGAAAAAATCAGAAATCTAGCATTGACATTGAGTTTTAAAAACCGAATTGATATTACAAATCATGCACTAACCCTGCATTTAAAAAAAAGCGTACCAAGTTAAAGTCCGCCACTGACCTTTAGTTAAATTATTAGTTTTAATAATTCGGAACAGTGGCGAAGCTTGAGATTTCCGACCGAGGGATCGAAAACGTATATACCAAAAATTTCTATAAAACCGGGGGGTCAAAACGTATATACCTAAAAATTTCTATAGGAAAACTACCTACTCTCCACTACTGAGCGAAAAGTTCGGGGGGTCGGCCGCCCCCTCCCGCCCTCACAAAGCTACGCCCTTGATTCGGAACAAGGTTTAAATCAGAGACTCTAATCCCAAATTTTTAAACTGTTTTAAAAGTTACCATAAAGATAAAGAATGAAGAAGAACATATAAGATCGAAGTTGAGACAGAAAAATCTACAAGCACGACAAGAAGAATCAATATTGTCATCTTTAAAGTTGAATTTAAAATTTTATTTTCCATGTCGGTGTCACACTCCGACAGCGTAAAACAACAAACCGTGGCGGAAACGTTGGGGAGTGGTGTAACAGAATTATTGTTTCACAACACATGGTATTTAAAGTTCGGTTTTATTAATTAAAATTTTTACATTGTCTTAGTTTAAAAAAGAACATAACATAAATTAAACTTGTCTTGCTTCATTTAAGTCACTAAGGCCCAAGTCCACCTAAGTGTGTCATGATCGTCATCAAACGTTAGCTCCTGAAACACATGTGAAAATAGGTACGTCAACATAAAAATGCCTATGAGATACATAGGTTTTGTTGATGAAGAATTCATGACTTGTAGTTAAAAGAAGTGTTTTAAAGAAAAAGTAGTCATGGACCTTTAAAAAGTGTTTTCTTTTATGAAATCATATGAAAATTGATATGAAAATCAGATGATAATAAAAGAATGATGCATTGTTAAATAAATAACCAAGTAAAAATGAATTTGTATAAAATATGTCATTTGTAAAGCAATGTCTTGTAAAAATATGTCATTTGTATGAAATGTGTCATGTATTTGTCTTTGTTGAAGTGGTTTAAATAACGCTACGATATGTAATATTATAAAAGCACTTATATATAGGAAGTACCAGCGGCGTGTCCACCATGTTTTTATCATATTACATAGGCCTTGTTATTTATATCACTTACCAATAAACCATCAAAATGTCTTGTCAGCTAATGCCAAAATGTTATGTGTAAACAATGTCCATTGTCAAATGTAAACCATGTCTTGCATAATCAAATGTCTTGTATGACAAGTAAAAAGTATTTACTCAAACCATATGTATAATGTCAATGTATAACCAAATGTTATGTATGGTGAATAAAAGGTATTTACTCAAAGCATAGGTATAATGTCATGTGAAATCAAATGTCATGTGAAACCAAATGTCATGTACAAAACAATGTCTTTGAATAAACCATAGTTTAAATCAAAAGTTATGTTTTGCAAAATCAGTGCTTTATGATACAAACATTTATGTAGTAATGTTTATCGCATACATTCAAGCCTTGAGACTGTAGGATAAACCATTAACAAGTTAAAGGTTTATCAAATATGTTTTCGGATTCTGTCATTCCCTACTTCCAAACAAACCTAGGAAGCCGGGAACGGGATTTGTCAAGTCCTATGGTACCACTAAATACTATTGAGCGGCGTGATCAATGTTAATGAATGTATTTTTGTCTCGTTAAACATACCAAATGTCATAACCAATGTAAGCATGTCATGTGAAAACCATGTACTAAGTATGCTAAGTAAACATACGAAGCAGAAATGTAATGTAAATCAATGTGCCTGTCACACCCCGACCGCGTTAAAACAACGAAACCACAGCGAAAACGTCGGGGAGTGTTGTAACAGAATCATCGTTCCACAACCATGGTAATTAAAAGTTTCGTTTTATTGATTCATTAAGTAAATTACATTGTCTTTAACCAAACAAAAAAATTAAACATCGTTTATTATTGTTATTAAGTCACTAAGGCTTCGTCCAGATCCTATGTGACTCATGCATCCTAGCAATCAACATCAAGCAACACCACCTGAAACATATGTAAAAACAAAGTCATCAAAGAAATGCTGGCGAGCACATAGGTTTTATAAGAGTGTCGGATTCATGGCTCGTTTATATGTTGCAGTACCTTATTAGACTACAAGAGTCAAAAGTACAAACCTCGTTTTGAAAAGAGTATTGCAACATAATTAACCAACTCAAATCAAGATGGTTATAGTTTATAAAATCTCGTAGCCATGATTCTTAACTCCAAAACATTTGTTTTAGTAAACCAACTCGTAAAATATCTCGTAAAACTCGTTAATAAAACTCATATGGTTTATATCATTTCGAAAACCTCGTTGTGTGATATCGTTTCGAAATCGTTTCCCAAGTTAACTAAATAATGACACGGAATATAATATGATAAAAGCACTTATATATAAGATGTACCAGCAGCGTATCTACCATGCTTCTATCATGTTACACCCGTCCCATTATCTAACCACTACCCAAAACCAATCGTTTATCCAAATCGTTTATCTCGTTTAAGTCGTATCAAATCGTTTAACTCGTCCCAAAATCGTATTCGTTTTAAATTGTGAAACTACTTATGGCCGTCTCGCTAATAACATTCAAACCTCCGTGACTCGACTATCTCGTTTCTCGCATTAACAAACCACCAAAGAGTAAGTTAACAATCATCAGATTCGGTCGTTACCTACGTAACCCCCACACATAACCATGGGTGTAGTCTGATAACGGGATTTGTCAGATCCTATGGTACCATAACCTAATACTGGTCGGCTTGATCAATGCTAATGAATGTCATTCGTTATGTAACTACGTCCAACAAGTTTGTTCACATTATCGAAATCGTTATTATTTAATATAAACCATCTTAATCGTTTTTGAAACCATCGTTTAAATATCGAAATCGTTTAAATACATATGAATCACCCCAAAACAATTGAAAACAGTAAAATACGGGAACTATGTACTCATTTTGGATTGCTTATTAGTCTTGAGAATAAGACCAAAATAAGCTCCAAGTATCACGGAATCAACAAGGCACCTAGTATAGGTAACTATGTTAATAATCGGATCCTAAATCGGGAGATAGGATAGAATGATGTTCTATAAATAAAATGAGTATTTGAACACATATGGTATGATTTAATAGAGCTAACATTCTGATTTGGAAGTCTACCTAAGTGCTCTTGACCCGTTTCAACCCGTTATGGTAGTATAAGCTACTATAAAGCGTCGGTTGCGCAAAACTTTGGACGGATGGTTATCTAGATGCTATGTCAAGTCTTACATGCCCAAATACACTTAAATATGTTACCATATCAGTTTAGATGTCAAAAATATGTTCACATAGGCAAAATACGGATTTATGCTTCAAAATGGCGTTTTGGTCATTTCCTATGGGCATATAAGCTACTTACCAAATAACTAACCAATCCTTGGTCATAAGGTATAACCTTAGGAGTTATTCCCTATGCAACTATGATCATTAATCATGATTGGTTGGATCCTAATGATCGACTAAATGGGTCGGGTTCGAAAGTCTAAGCGGTTGTTTAGACTGCTTAACTTACGACCCTAAACAAGCACTAAACTAATAGTGACGAGTTAAACATGTCAAAACATGTTTAAGTAACTTAGAAAACTGATTTGGTATCAAAACAAAATGTTTTGATACCTAAGAGTAGTTCCGTTGCAAAATGCGTTCTAAAACACATTTTAACCGAAACTAGACTCGTCACTACACCTAGTTAACGTGGTAATCAGTAGGTATAATCACTAAGGATTATAACCATCGTGATTACAATCACGTTACAAAGTTCAAACGAACTTTGTGTTGACCATTGACTGGTCAAAGCTGAAAGTCAAACACTGTTTGACTTTCAAGCTAGGCAAGCAATAAAAGAATGAAGGAAGTTTACAAAGGGTCCTTGCTTGAACTTGATCTTATAATTCTCAGGTATGAAGTTATGAAACCTCAACTTAGAGAATTTAGATCAAGTGTGAGTTGCAAAAATGAAATGCTAGGCTATTTATACTTGTAGTGAACTCACAAGATCAAAACAAGTGTTTGTGTGGCCATCAAGGATTAAATCCTAACCATACAAGTGTTAGAGGCCAGCTAATTTGCTTGGGGAGGTGCTAACTTGGCTACCACACAAAGAAATTGAAAGAATGAGTTTTTTGCCCAGATGAGGCCGTGGCGTCGCGCCACGGCAAAGACATATGGTGGTGGCGCAGCGCCACCATGTGCCAGTTCCCAGAAATTTTGCCAAAATGGCAGAAATGGTCCCTGCACATGTTTAAGGCCTTTTTCGATGCGTTTAAACCCAGTTAACCCATTTTCAAGGCTCAATAATGAATTTTAAGTATAGGGCACATGAAACATGCTCAAAAATATGTCGGATGTCGGTTCGTTTGGCCGTACGATCACGTTATTCGGTTAATTACGACGAAACACGAATGAACGTGAAAAACGATCCAAATTACGTGACGAATGGATTTTTATCATGCCAATCACTAAAATAAACTATTTTAGTGGTTACATAAATTTTTTGATGTCCAGATGTGGTCAGAACGTAAGATATGCGCGTAAATGCAAACTTACGTCGTTTTTGACACTTTTAGTCCTTGTAAGATCTAATAAGCATATTTTCGCACACCGAACCACTCAAAGCTTATTTCTAAGCTATATTTAGGTTATTTATGGTATGTGTAGCTTATGATCAAGTTTCGGACTGTACGTTGCCTTACGAAAGGTAGACTTTTGCAGTTTGACGCAAATAGTCCCTGCGATCGAATAAACTTGTTTTCAACACACCAAACCATCCAAAATGTATTTCTAAGTTATGTGAAGGTTATTTAAGGTATGTTAATCCTATTTCACTATTCCGGAGTGTTTGTCGAGGTAAACTGACTGCATTTACGCACCAGTTTGCGTATAACTTTCCAGAAAGCGATTTAAAGCTTGAAATCGGAATCGAATCAAATCGTGAAATCATCAAACACAAATACCCACATAATAACACCAAAACACATTGTTTTATTGATAGTTAACATTGTTTTACATTGTACATCGATTACAGAGCACAGTTGTCACAGTCTCCCCTACTTTAGGAAATTTCGTCCCGAAATTTTAACTAGAGGAAACTTGTGAGAACAATTGTGGATATTTCGCCTTCATTTGGTCCTCACGTTCCCAAGTAAACTCTAGGTCACGTTTGGATTCCCAGCGAACCTTGACCAATCAAATCCGTTTGTTCTTCAACTGTTTGAATGTACGGTCCACTATCTCCACAGGTTTCTCGACAAAGTGCATCGTTTCATCAACTTGGATTTCGTCGAGTGGAATGTGAAGATTAGCGTCAGCTAAACACTTTAGAAAATTGGACACGTGAAAAGTCGGATGAATATTTCTAAGCTTTGGAGGTAGCTCTAGTCAATAGGCAACCTTTCCAATTCTTTCAACAATCTTAAATGGTCCAACATATCGAGGTGCAAGTTTTCCTTTCTTTCCAAATCTCTCCACTCCCTTCCAAGGTGACACCTTGAGTAGGACATGGTCTCCGACTTGAAATTCCAAGGGCTTGTGTCACATATCTACGTAACTCTTTTGACGGATTCTAGCTGTCACAAGATTATCGCGGATCTTTTTGACTTTGTCTGTTGTTTCCAGAATGAGCTCAGGTCCAATAAGCTGAGCTTCATCGATCTCATTCCAACAGATAGGTGAACGACATTTTCGACCGTAAAGAGCTTTGAATGGTGCCATATTGATGCTAGAATGATAACTACTGTTGTAAGAGAACTCGATCAATGGCAGATGAGAATCCCAATTACCACCAAAGTCAATCACGCATGCTCTAAGCATATCCTCCAAAGTTTGAATTGTCCTCTCAGATTGTCCATCTGTTTGGGGATGATAAGCAGTGCTTAGATTTAGTTGGGTTCCCATAGCAGATTGCATAGTCTTCCAAAAATGAGATGAAAATCGAGCATCACGATCGGAAATGATGTCCAAAGGAACACCATGTCGAGATACAATCTCATCAACATAAATCTTTGCAAGTTTATCAGCAGATAGATCCTCGCGAATCGAAATAAAATGAGCTGACTTCGTTAATCGATCGATAACAACCCAAATAGCATCGTGACCTTTAGATGTACATGGTAATTTAGTGATGAGATCGATCGCAATGTTCTCCCACTTCCAAACCGGTATCTCTGATTGTGCAAGCAAACCAGATGGTCGTTGATGTTCATCCTTGACTTTGAGACAAGTTAGGCATTTCGATACATACAAAGCAATATCCTTCTTCATACCAGGCCACCAATAGTGAGTACGAAGATCCTTGTACATTTTATTAGCACCAGGATGGATAGAATATCGAGACTTGTGAGATTCGTCCATCACTAAAGTGCGAAGATCGTCTTGTTTCGGAATCCACAAACGATCCTTGAAATAGAGTAAACCATCGTTCTTCGCTTCGAGCTTAAGCTCAAGTTGACATGGTAATTCCTTACCCATCAAATTTTTTGAAACACAAAATTGTTGAGCTTGAAGAACACGAGTTTGAATATCAGATAGAGTTCGAACAGAATGAAGCTTGACTCGCTCCTTTCGACTAAGTGCATCTGTAGGATCGTTTTCTGACCCAAACGAGTCCATTAGAAGAGTTTTTCTCAATACGAAAGGCGGAAACAGACGTATCAAGTTCATTTCAGCTAGATTTTCACTTTAAATTGTCTTTAGATTGATTTGACAAAGATTTACAGCGAGTAGACACTTCGGCAGCACTTCGGCTCTCTAACCGGAATCTAATCTCTTTACAAATGACACGGCTCATCCTAGTATTTATAGACATGCTAATTCTGCTTGAACCGGCTCACACGAAATCACTTTCAAGCGAAATCAATGATTTCGTTTGAACTGACTTGATGTGATTTCAAGCGGAATTACAAATTCTAATTCCGTGCGAAATTACCTCTCACACTATATTTGACATTTTTCTCGTACAACGTGCCCTAATCTATCTATATACAAACAAGACTCGATACAAGACGAAGTCGACAGACGGATGCACCAACAGACTCCCCCTCGGATGTTGACGAAGTCTTCGGTGTCGAGTCTCCAATCTTCAGTCTTTATCAGTCCTCTCGAACTTCTCCGAAATATCTAACAATATAACATATGCTCAATCTCTGTCTCCTTTTCATCTCTAGGATCTCGACCTGGCTTCTTCCTTACTTTAATTCTTGATCAGATCTCTTGATGTTGTTCCAAGATCATGACCTGGTTCTCATTCAACTCAGACATTTGAACATAGTTTACCTGCACATTCTCTACCTCAAAATAAATTTCACAAATTTAAAATTTTGACAAATTTATAAACCACTAGCAGGTACTATCCTGAATGATTTAACACTTTAATAACTTCTGAAAACCACTTATAGGCAAATATTCAAAATCTTTTCTTATCTAAACACAAACTCCCCCTCACGAAATGCTCATCATGTTTAGCACTTAGAATTTTGAAAATCAGCTCTCCAACATCAGTTGTCGAAAATCTTTTTGAATTTTTCAAAAAATTATGCTAAAACACACTGAAAATCTTTTTGAATTTTTTTATTAGAAAGAGAATGCAGTAAAGAATATATACAGTGAATATATTTTTATGAGTTTGTGTAAGAGGATCATATCAGAACCTGAGACAAATCACTATCACCGTTAAGCTTTTAAACATTTTAAGTTCTAAACGATTCACTTAGATTGTCAGTATATTGATCCATTTAAATTCTCACACAAAGTTCAACTGTTTCGAGATACGAAATTAATGTTTTAGAGACTTAAACTTATTCGCGTGTCCCACCTCAGAATATACTCTCGTATCCAGATCCCAATATTTAGTCTTACAGGTGAGTATACCCAGATTATATCTGTAAAGGTTAAATGCGAGGGCCGTGAGAGCTCAGGCTATTGCTTCCGCAAAATCAGAGAGATGACGACTTCGACTTTTGGTGTGTTCCCTTTAGAGAATCTTTTCTTCAACAGCACATGATTAACATTTTTCAATGTTTCATCATTTTTTATGCTGAGGGTGGTGCTATGTTTCAAGCAAGCGTAAAGTATTATACGGGGACTAGGCCATTTCTTCCGCAAAATCAGAAGTCCAGGGATAATACCCCAGATATCACTGAGTATAAAGACCTAGTATCTCAGAAAGAGGGACCTTTCAAACAAGATTTCGGGGGTTACCCGTATATCCAAGAGATGTTCCCCACGATATAAGTAAGTTTGAAATTTAGGTTTATATCTCGACATAATCTACTAAATGTGAAAAAACCTACTGGAACATCATCAGTGAGACCGTTTATCACATTTGACTTTCCAATTCTTTAGCATGCTGTGATCGACCACTGATGTACTATCATTTCCTCCTTTGTTTACAACAAAACTCTTTTTTCATTTTATCATGTTTTTGGCTTTTTCAAATTTTCAAATGTTTTTGGATTTTCTGAAACTCTTACTCCCAATAAAATTCAAAATCATTTTAAGAAAATTTAAAAAACAAACTGTACAAATAAAGTGACAACTGTTGTGAATTGCTTCAAATCGCCATCCACTTGGTATAAACAATCAGAACTCCCCCTTACAATAAACTATTTTCACATTATGATTTCAAAACACTTAAGTTTGTTTTAATCAAAATGATTTTTCCGGAAAATAAGTTTTGTTGATTTCATAAAACCACTTGTATGTTAGGGGATCTTCATCACCTTGTTTTCTTCTTTCACATTTTGAAAAATATAACATTTTTAAATTTAATCAACAAATACCACTTGTAGAATATCAACTACAACTTACTGTCCCTGATTTACCACTTGTAAGTCAAAATATCACCGAAGTGAATTTCTCAAGAATGATGCCGATTCTGGCTCCACTCTTACCAACCTGGGAGCTCCGGCAAGTCAGACTTTTTACTAATGAAAAACAGACATCCAAGCTTCACCAAACTTGGATGTTTCCTCCTCAACTTCACCTGGGTAATAAGTTGCTTTCTTTTATTCATAAAAATCTTTAACCCCTGTGACCTTCCCATTGACCATCTTTCCAAAAATCTTTTTCACATTTCCATTAAAAACCTTTTCGACATCAAATTCTTTCTTCTCAGAATAGAATTGATTCGAGATCTCAACTTTTCCAACTTTTGATTTAAAATTTTCAGTCTGCAATGGTGGAAAGTTGACATCATCCATTGGCGGTACTGATGTTTCTATTTTTAGCTCAACTTGTGGCTCCTCTGACTTTGTGGAATCAGATTCATCGCCAGATTTCACATCAAATTTCTTAACAACCCACTTTTGATTGTCAAGATTAACTCTTCTTTTTTAAAATCTTTTCGAACATTCACCAACTTCATATGTTGAATTTTTAAAAACTTTGAACTTTTCAGTTGGTGGTTCGGTATTATTAACAA
This sequence comes from Helianthus tuberosus, assembly GCA_030545235.1. Taxonomy (NCBI): domain Eukaryota; kingdom Viridiplantae; phylum Streptophyta; class Magnoliopsida; order Asterales; family Asteraceae; genus Helianthus; species Helianthus tuberosus. The sequence goes on along the minus strand of CM060356.1, from coordinate 91,519,586 downwards.
TCTTTTCTTTAAGTTTAGAAACAACTTCCTGTTTTGTGTTGGTTGCCTTAGGACAATTCCAGGAAATGTGACCAACTTCTTGACAACGATAACAGGTTCTTGTTTCCTTCCTTTGATAGGATCCATTCTTCACAAACTTTTGTTTTTCAGCAAAGAACTCTTTGTTTGTTTGCTTCCAAAATGAACTCTTTTGTTCTTCTTCCGAACTTGTCCCTGAAACAAATACAGTTTTTGTTTTATAAATTTTCTCATTTTTATTATTTTTCGGTGGAATAAAACCAAGACCTTTCTTTTTGTAATTACCGTTATGGTTTGGTTTCTTTCGATTACCTGAACCATAACTGTAACCCTTTTTTTCTAGTTTAAACGTTGTTGAACTCTTGAGGTGTAAGGATTAGGTTTTTCAGAAAGATTTTCATCTTTTATTTCAGAAATATTAATTTCTATTAGTTTAAAAACCTTTTTTTATCATTTCTGGTTTAACACCTCTTATTGGAAATTCCTCATTAGAATATAATTTGTCTGAATCATTCAAAGTATATGCCACTTTGATTGATTCATCATTCAAATTAGATTTTGATAACATGAATTCTTTATTGTAAACCCTTTTAACTAACGACTTTGAACTGTTGACCGCTGAACTTGGAATTTCAGACTCAGACTTTGACTCTGACTCCTCATCCTTATCCAACACCTGATCGACCACCTTTTTTATTAACTCAGACTCATGATCAGTGTCAGACGATGTAAACGTGACGTCAATATTTTCTGGTAAATCATCAGTTATTTCGGACTTTAACTGTATATTGACTGCCTTTTTGACTTGCTTTTCATTTGGTTTTCTGGGAGAATAACCTTCCCAAATTGGAGGCGGACACTTGTTATAATTTGCACTTTGTTTCTTACCAGTATCCTTTTCTTCAGTCTTCTTGTTTTGAAAAGCTTCCATTCCTGCAACAGTTGGATAAATTCTATCAATCAAATAATCAGAACCTGAATATCTTTGCAGTAAACGTCTGATTCTTTCATTCTCTATCTTTTCTGTCTCCAACTCTTGCTTCAACTTTGCACATTCTTCAATGTAATGATTAATCGCCTTTTGCTTTGTCATCATCATAGCATTCATCATAGTCAACGCATCTTCTCTTTCAGAATTTGTCTTTTGTAGACCAGTTACCATTCTGTTCAACACATCATATAATTCTTTCACATAGTTGAGATTGAACAACAAATTTTCTTTCATCTTGTCTTGCTCACTCAACTTCTCATCTTTCTCTTCACATTGCTTACACGACTCCAAACACTTTAAACAAGGTTTGATGACTTCAACAATCTTTTCGACTTCGATAATCTTTTTAACTTCGACTATCTTCTCAACTTCAATCACTTCCTTTACAATTTCCATTTCTTTCTCAGCAACTTCAACTTCTTCACTTTGTTCAGACATCTTTTCCTGAACAACACTTTCACTTTTCACCTTTTTCTTTGCTTGTTTCTCCTTCAGCATCTCCACTCTATCTGCAAAATAAAATTGAAAACTTTCAGAAGATAAATGAGTTTTTGCAATATTGTTGGTGCATACGTCTATCGACTTCATCTTGTATCGAGTCTTGTACTAAACTTGATAGATCAGGGCACGAAAATCAAGAAAGTGTAATTAGAGGTGATTTCGCTTGAGATGTTTGAAGCGAAATCTGGTTTCGCTTGGAGCTGTTTCAAGCGAAATCAGAGTGTCTATATATAGGGTTAGATTATTTTCATTTGGAGCGAAATTAGGTTGATTGTTTCCGACGACGAAGCTCTGTCGAAGTGTCTTCAGAACTATAAACATATCAAAATCAATATACAAGACAGTTTAAAGTGATATCTTGCTGAATTCAACTCATCATGTCTGTTTCCGCCTTTCATTTTGAGTAGAACACCTCTGAACGACTCATTTCGGGTTCGAACACGATCCTACATGTGGTATCAGAGCTCAGGAGGAGGAGTTCTGCAGACTTCAGCCTGATTTCATCTCATTTTCTTACTTCTACACCTTCTTTTCTCAATTAAACAAGTTTTAACGGTTAAAATGGACTGAATTTTTCACAACATAATCGAAACAGTGTTTTAACAAACCCTTGAGAATACCAGACCAAAATTCAGCTTAAAAGTGACAAAAATGGACCAAAGTCCTAATTTCGCTTGAACGAATTTTGTAATTCCGCTTGAAAAGCTAAGGCCATTTCAAGCGAAATACCATATTCCGCTTGAAACACGTTATTTCGCTTGAAATTTTTGAAACAATATCAGTTATTTCGCTTCAATTTTTGATTCCGCTTGAAGTTGATATTCTATTTGAAACTCTTGATTTGAAACTCTTGATTTCACTTAAAGTGGTTGTTTTATAGGTTAAGTTTCCCCTGAGTTGTTATCTCGCTTGAACAACCTTATTCCATTTGAAAATGTCTGACGAAGAATTTTACAACGCATTTGCTACAACCCCGACTACTCCGGCTACTATTGCTCATAACATGAACTTGGAAAACGAAACTGGAACTTTGCAAAAACCCCCGAAACTTATGGGAATTGAAGAGTACCATGGCTGGAAAAATCGTTTTGAGAATTGGGTTCAGGCAAACCATTTAAGAGCTTGGGAAAGCATTGAAACGAAATATGTTAGACCACAGACTGCTTTGAAAGTTGATAAAATCATTTTAGAATTCACAGACAATGAAAGAGACAGTTATAAAGGAGAGAAAATGATGATTAGTCTTCTACAACAAGCTGTCAAAGAAGACATCTTTATTTTGCTTCAGCATGATGGTAGTGCATTTTCGATTTGGGAGGCACTTGAGAAGAAGTTTGAAGGAAGTACATAAATGCTCAAGAGTAAAGCATCTCTGATGAAAAAGGAGTTTAAGTTGTTTACAAGTATGCCAGGGGAAACTACAAAGACTCTTATTGAAAGATATTGTCATCTTGTGCGTACCATGTCTCAGTTGAAAATTACTAAAACTCCAGCAGAATGGGTTGAAAAATTAGCTGACGCATTACCGCAGAAAGAATGGGGTGCTTATCTCATGATCTTAAAGAATTCTGGAGAATTTAGCAGATTGTCAATTGGACAGTTTATTGAAAAACTTGAGGTACAGGATCTTGAACAGCAAAAGATTGCAAGAATGAACAGCTCGAGCAATCAACAAGACATTAAATTGTACTATAAAGGAAATATTCAAACTGTTGAAGCAAGTGCAAAGATCCAAACTGCTTTTAGTGCAGGAAATTCATCTGGATCAGTCAGTCAAAGTTCAATTAACACTAGTGGATTTTCAAATGTTAATCCTCCAAGTGTTCAAAGTTCAAATGTTTGTAACGAACATATGATTCAGTGCAATGTTGCATTGCATCTTCAAAATGGTCAGAATTTTTCTAATGACATTGTTAAAAATCATATGGCATTACTGGTTACTGCTTTGGAATCTTATGAAGGATTGATTGCTGGAAGAATTGGTAATCCTATGCTAACAAAAGAAGATTACGATCAGATGGATGCAGAAGAATTGGAGCTCATGGACATCAAATGGTGTCTAGCTAGTGTCGTGAGAAGAGCTGAGAAATTCAAAATGATTACAGGAAGAAATGATTTCTTGGATGCACATGTTTCTGCTTTGGGTTTTGATAAATCTAAAGTTACTTGTTTTCGATGCAGGGAGAAAGGACATTTTAAGCGAGAATGCAAAAATCAAGAAGCAAATGGAGCAAAGAATCCATTTGGTGGGCATGATTACTATCGGAAGGCTATATATCAAGAAATCACTCATCAACCACATCAACAAAAAGAATCACAAACTGCTCATGGGAAAATGATCGAAGATGCAAATAAGAAAGCTTATTTTGGTATCATTGATCAAGATGATGAGAAAATAGCTCCAGGATTTAGTTGGGATAGGTTTGTGGATGAGAATAAGGAGTTTAAAGCTTTCATTGCTCAAATTGTTCAAAAGCCAGAATTGATGAAAGAATGGATATCAGTGTTATCTGATGAAGAGAAAAGTCAAGATGAAGAATCTGTTTCTTCTGAAAATAGTTCAACAGATTCTAGTGATGATGATGAAGATATTGAACAAATAAACATTGGAAAAACTCATTTATCTTCTGACAGTTTTGAATTTTATTTTGCAGATAAATTGAAGAAATTTAAAGAGAGAAAAGCTGCAAAAGAAATAAAAGAAGTTAAGGTTGTTGAAAAGATCGTTGAAGTGGAAAAGGTAGTTGAAGTTGAGAAGATTGTGGAGATTGAAAAAATCGTTGAAGTCACAAAACCTTGTCTTACATGTTTGGAACTTTGCAAACAATGTGAAGATAAAGATGAAAGGTTTAGTGAGCTTGACAAGTTGAAAGAGAAGTTGTTGTTTGATGTAAAGAATGTGAAAGAGTCGTACGATGTATTGAACAAAACTGTGAATAGTTTGCAGAAGACAAACTCTGAAAGAGAAGATGCTTTGACAATGATGAATACAACAATGATGTCGAAGCAGAAAGAAATAAATTTTTACATTGAAGAATGTGCAAAATGGAAGCAAGAGTTAGAAACTGAGAAAGCTGAAAACGAAAGAATCAGACGGTTACTAAGAAGTTATTCGAGTTCTGATTACTTAATTGACATAATTTATCCAACTGTTGCAGGTTTTGAAGTGTTTGAAGACAAGAAGTCAAAGAAAAAGGATACTGGTAAGAAATAGAGTGTCTGTTATAACAAGTGTCCGCCTCCAATTTGGGAAGGGTATTCGTCTAGAAAACCGAATGAGGAACAAGTAAAAAAGGCAGTCAATATAAAGTTGGAGTCCGAGATAACCGATGTATTACCCAACAATATTGACATCACATTCACAGTGTCCGACATAGATCATGAGTCTGAGATAGTAAAAAGGATGATCGATCAGGTGTTAGATAAGGATGAGGAGACCGAGTCAATGTCCGAGTCAAGGAGTTCGAGTTCGTCTGTCAAGAGTTCAAAGTCGTCGGGAAAACGGGTGTATAGTAAAGAATTTTTATTGTCAAAATCTAATTTGAATGATGAAACATTTGAAGTTGCTTATACTTTGAATGGTTCTGACAAATTATATTTTGATAAAGAATTTCCAATAAGAAGTGTTCAAATTGTAAAGATTAAAAAGGTTTTCAAATTAACAGAAATTAATATTTCTGAAATAAAAGATTTAAATCTTTCTAAAAAACCTAAAAAGTACACTTCAAGAGTTCAACAAAGATTGAACAAGAAAAAAAGTTACAGTTCTGGTTCTGGTTTTCAAAAGAAGCCAAACCATAACGGTAATTTCAAAAGAAAAGGATTAGGATTTATTACACCTGAAAATTATAAAAATGATAAAACTTCTAAAACAAATACAAAATTTGTTTCAGGGACAAAATGTGAAGAAGAAGCAAAGAGCTCATTCTGGAAGCAGTCAAACCAGGAGTTTCTTGCTGAAAAGATGAAGAATGGAGTTTTTCAAAGAAAAGAAACTAGAACCTGTTACAGATGCAATGAAGTTGGTCACATTGCATGGAACTGTCTTCAAGCAACAAAAATAAAACAGGGAGTCTCAGAAAAACTCAAAGAAGTAGTTGTTGATAAAACCGAACAACCAACTGAAAGGTTTAAATTTTTTAAAAATTCAACATATGAAGTTGGTGAGTGTTGAAAAAGATTTTACAAGAAAAGGGGAAATCTTGACAACCAAGCTTGGATTGTTAAGAAATCAGATGTAAAATATGGCGATGAATCTGACTCCATAAAGTCAGAAGAGCCACAAGTTGTTAAAAATGATGAAAACTTAGTACCTCCAATGGATGATGTGAATTTTCCACCATTGAGGACTGAAAATTTTAGAAAAGTTGGGAAAGTGGAGATCTCGAATCAATTTTATTCTGAAAAGAATGAATTTGATGTTGAGAAAGCTTTTAATGGGAATGTTAAAAAGATTTTTGGGAAAATGGTCGAGGGAAAGGCCAAAGGGGTAAAAGATTTTTATGTTACAAAGAAGGCAACTTACAATCCAACCTCAGGTGAAGTTGAGAAGGTCACATCCAAGTTCAGTCAGGCTTGGATGCCTGTTTTTCATGAGTAAAAAACCTGACTTGCCAGAGCTCCCAAATTTGTAATCGTGGAGCAGGAATTGGCATCTTTCTTGAGAAATTCTATTTTGTGATATTTCGTTTTTCAAAGTGGTAAATCAGGGACATTAAGTTGTACTTGATTTTCTACAAGTGATATTGTTGTTAAAATTCAAAATTGTTATATTTGTTAAATGGTTGAGAAAAACAATGTGATGAACCCCTAACCTATAAGTGGTAAAATCAGTGAAGAAACACTAACTAAATGGTCGGAACCGAGATAGTTAGGGGGTTTGAATCCGCATAAAAGGTTAGCTCTCTCTCGGTTGATTCAGTTGTAATGGAATTCCTTCTCCGGTGATTCTGCAAAAAAGAACACCGTTAGCCCCGTCAAGGGGAGAAGAGGGTTCTCTCCTTGACCCGACTCCGGCGTGAGAATAAGTATTGGTATCGGAGAAGATAAGTATTTGAGGAGTGAAAGTAATCTGAGTTTATACCTGAACAGTTCTCTTATTTATAACCGGGAGTTTGGGAGGGAAAACCTGTTATTGAAAAGATGGCGGAAGATGCTAACGCCGTAGCGGTTATCTTTTCTTCCGTTAAGTTCTTTGATCCTTTGTTAAGTTTTCTCGATCCGATGTGAGTGCACACGGATTGTGGTTTGATCTATGGCTGGGGAATTGCCACGTGGAAAGAGATTAAGTGGAGATTACTCTCCAATTGCATGCCTTTGTTGTGATTTCAGAATTGCTTATGGTGATGACACGTGTCCAGACGGTTATAACCGTCTCGGTGGTGCACGATTGTATTTCCTTCTAGATTATTGTTGTATTCCGGTGTGACACCTTACCGTGTGAACGCAGATGAATAACTCCCAGGTCTGGGCAAAATAATATCCAAGTCTGGATACTTAGGTGGAGGTACCTGAACAAAAGGTTTTGATCCTTTGTTAATTTGGGGAAGGCGCAAGGATTCATGTTATCCTTTAGGCGCGTGATTATAAGTTACTGATTGTTTTCTTCCTTTAATAAGACCCATGCGCGGCCGCGCAAGGTTAAAAAGGTTGAAAAACCCAGTTTGTGGTATGGTCTCAAATCCTTTTTATGAGGTTTTTGGGACCTTACCCCTTCAAGTCCCCCCAGTCTAGTGTTGTACTTATGCAAGTAAGTGAAGCATTGGACTTATGAGAGGGAAAAAGTTTTTGGGCGCGAAAAGTTAAGAAAGCATCTGTTAGAAGATTTGAATTTTGTAAAGATTTTTTTTTTATGGAAAATCTTTGACTTGATTCTAGCACAGTAAATTGATTTTGACAACCTGTCATTGTCAGTTGTTTTTTTACTATCCGTGTCTCACACGCGCGCGTGTAAACGCGTGTATGTTCTGACATCTGCTTTTTCTGTTGCTTGGGGAACCGTGATACCCGGAACAGTGCTGTGACGGTTACCGATGCTATTTATTGCGATGGGTATATAATCGTTTGGGTAACCTCTTCTCTGTAATCATTGTTTTGTTTGAAAACTTTGCCCTGTTCCTTGTTCTTAAGAAAAACCTTCCATCATTCCCCTGCTTATGTCAACCGGAGAACGTCAAGAGGATCTTGTTGAAGAGATGTCGACTGAACTTCCACCATTGAAGTGGCCCAGGGCTTCTTTTGAGGGTTTGATTCAGAATCTTAAATTCCCGGAGAACTGGGGTGCCTTGTATCCTGAAGAAGGGCAAACGGCAGCGAATGCTCCGGCAGGGTATATTACCCTTTTTTGGGATTTTTTCTGCGATGGTAACTTTCGTTTACCTGTTACCAGATTTTTTCTTGAGATTCTTGGATTCTATAATCTGAATATCTCCCAACTTCACCCTATTGGTATGGTTAGGGTTCGTCATTTTGAATTTGTATGTCGGACGATGCATGTGGAACCAACTGTTCCCCGATTTAGGGTTTTTTATCAGATGCACTGTACCCAAGGATTTTACTCATTTGTTCAGAGGGCTTCTGCAAAGAAGATTCTTCATCAGCCCCCAAAATCATTTCATGATTGGAAACAGAAATTTTTCTTTATCAAAGCTGGAGTGATTCCGATGAAGATGACGCTAAGAGGGAAGGACGATGTTCCGATTGAATCAATTTAGACCCCTGTTGATGAGAACTGGTATCAAGATCTGAAGGATGTTCCCAATATTGCTTTGCCGGAGAAAGCCCTAGTCGGAGCTGGCATGAGTTTGAACTCGAAGATGGAACGTGATGATAAACCCGTGTACACTGAGGATGGTCATAGAAAGTATTGGGGTTTTGTCACTGTTCTTCTTCTTGTTTTTTTTTTTTTTTTTTTTAACCTGCTTTCCCTTCAATGTAGTTGTTTCTCTATATGTTGTTGCTTTTAAGAGGGAAGGCGGAAGAATGGGGACTATCAAGAAGAAACCTGAAGAGGAGCTCTGGTATCACCGTATTGTAAAAAAATTTGTGCTTCCGCAGGACGCGGACCTATCTGTTCAACCGGCAGCTGGTGCTGGTGAGTTTATATCTGTTTTTCTTTTCTTTTTTGCTTTGAGTAAATTTCTCTGTCTTGCACTTTTTTGTAGGTGAGTTGTTGAATTTGGGCATAGGCCCTGAGAAGAAAAAACGCGCAACTACGTCCACTTCTGCGCCGAAGAGGAGTGAAACTGTTAAGACTCAGCCTTTGAAGGCGAAAAATGCTGGAGAGAAGAAAGGTACGCGCCGTTCTTCTGTTTCCAGGTGTGACTATGTGGTGGTTTCTGACTCGTTGGAGGGTCTTACTCCTGTAGTGACCATGCGGGAACCGAAGCCAGAACCGAAGGATTCTGCCGATATTCCTCCTTCTAACCGAAATGAGCCTATCGATCTGGATTCCAGTCCTGAGCGTTTGGTTCATAAGAAGGCTGGTAAGAGAAAGCAAGCTGATGTTGATGCGGAGGGTCAACCTCCCAAGAAAGTGCAGAGAAAGAAAATTACCAGAAAAGGAAACCTAGATGCTTTTGTTTCAGAATCCATTCCTGGTAAGTATTGTTTTTCTTTGTTTTCTTTGAGCGGATAGGATTTTTACAGACTTTTGTTTGTCCAGAAATTCCTGTTCCTTCGGTTCCTGTGGACGTACCAACTGTGGTTGATAAAGAACTTCCTCCTTCCCGCCGCGCGCTGCTGTTACAGACCCGTTAGAGTCTTCAGAGATAGCTGGGGAAGGTGTTGAGAGAACTATTGAGGCTGAGGAGCCTGTTGGTGCTAATACAGAGACTGAACAGATTGTTGAGCCGAGTGTGGTAAATGATGCTGATAATCCACCGACACCGGAAAAGGAGACTGCTGAGACAATTCAATCTTCTCCTCCCAAACCTTCTGAAACTGTTCCTGAGCATACTGAAAAGGCCGCTACTGAGGAGGCAGGTTCTTCTGCTGGTGTTGAGAAACAATCTCCAATTCGTCCAGAAGAGACTTTAGGAGAGTATTATTACCGGATGTATGCGGAGAAAGATGCTGCTGATCCTCATATTCCTGTTTGGAATGTGAAGAAAGAAGATACTTTCTCGGATTGGCGTGTATGCCAAGATTGGTTGCAGGGGATACTTCCGCCTGGCGAGATTAAATTTCAGGAAAATCAGCCTTATGAACAGACCTATCAATCTTATCTTGCAGAAACTGCATCTCATGTTTCTACTACTCATCGCATAGTGCGTGAGTGGTACAGCATGCATAAAGAGCGAGCATCTTTTGTAGCATCACAAAGGAAGTTTGCAAAAGATGAAAAACATGTGGCTCAGTTGAAGGCTAAATTAGAGACTGAGCAAGCTAAATTTGAAGCGGAGCGCAAGACTGAAGAATGGTCAGTGTCTAGTTGGAAAAGAAAAGCTGAAGCTGAAGCTGCGCTTTTATCTGAGGAGCGCAAAAATTGGAGAAGAATTTGTGAGAAAGACAATGCCGAGAAGGCCAACCTTCGTAATGGCATAAATAACCTCAAGGCTGAGGTTGAAAATCTGAAGAATCAAGATGCGGAGGTAGAAAGACTGAAGAAAGAAAAAGCTGATATGGAAGCTATGTTGATGGAGGCGCGTTCTCATAGAGAACGAAGTGAGCAACGGGAGGTACAAGCTTTAGCCACTCTTGCCGTTAGAGATAAAGAATTAGAGGAACTTACCGCTTTGGTTTCTGACCAGGAACAATTGAAGAAGGATCTGGAGCTTGCGCGTTCCGAGAATACTGAAATCTCCCGCCGTTTAACTGAGGCTGAAGAGAAACTGGAGAATTCAGAAATGGCGCGGGTTTCAGCGGAAAGCGAGCTCGAACCTTTGAAGAATGATATGGCCTGGTTAAAAGATCGCGGGATTGCTTGTGTAAGTACCTTCTTTCTTTTTGTTCACGTATGCGCTTTTCTTGCTTCGATCTTATCTTTATCTGATGTTATAGGTTGCTGAATCTGTATTAAACTCTGAAGAACTGGATAAAACTGTTGCTAATTTGATGGTTGCTGCGCGACGAGATGGTTATGCGCAAGGGTATGCGGAATGCTCCCAACATGTGAATAGCGCTTTAAAGGTTAACTGGGATGATAGCAAGTCTGCTACCTTTGGTGTTAATACTTCCAGTGCGCTTGCTGCTATGAAGACAGAGTTTAATAACTTGCAACTGCCAGTGATGGAGTTGATAAATGTGGCGCTGCAATCGGATGATCACGTTGCGCAACTTAAGGAAATCTTTCCGGATGGGGGAGAAGATTTAGAGTAAGGTGAAATTGTATTTGAACAATTTTTTCTATGTAGGATGTTGATCCTTGTTTTGATGGTGCGCTGTTGCGCAAGAGTTTTAAACACTGCTGTGCCTTGAACCTCTCAGGACGTATTTGTACGCCAAACATAGTATGTTTCTATTTATTTTGTTAATATGTCTTTACAATATTTTTCATGAGTACAATTACTTTTGTTTTGAGTAAGGCGAATAAAGTTGGTATGAAGCTCATGTATGAGTTTATGGTCGTTTGTGACGTGATCACTGACCGCGCATGGAGCTTTGTGTTATACTACCATAATGTTTTTGCTCTTACTAAAAAGGAATTGCATGCATTTTGTAAACACAAAAATAATAGAAACTTTGTAATCTTATTCATGGATAATGCTCAGAGGCGTTACAAAGTTTTTTGGATAATTAAATGGAACTTAACTTACTCCCTGATAGTTCCGCCGCTTTTAATAAGTCGTGTCTTTTTCGCGGAAAACGTACGGAGTTCTTTAAGTCTTAGCCCGTTTGCTTGAGCTTTCTTCTCCCCGAGTAATCTGTTTAATCTCCTTGCGCATATTCTGGAGCAAATGCGTAAGTTCTCCATTCTTGAGAGCCTTTTCGATTTCCATGCGCAGAGATATACAGTTGTTCGTGGTGTGCCCGTTATCCTTATGATATTCGCAGTACTGCGTCGGGTCTTGACCACGTTTACTCTTCATCGGAATCGGGGGTTTGAATTGGTGATCCTCGGTACTTAGTACCTCTGCTGGGGTTTTCGTTAGGGGAGTCCACTGTCTCTCCCTATTTTCGTGTCTGCTTTCTCTTTGTGCCGAGAACTTGTTAGTTGTTGTGCGGGTGTCTTCCACGGATCGACTTCCTGATGCTTCGCGCCATGACTTTTTGTACTTTCCATTTGCGCTTAAGTCTGCCGGCCTGTTGTGTGGTGGTGGCGGTCTGTTTGTAGTAAGGTTTTTCTCGGTCTGCGCATAAACTTTGGCCGCCGCCATTATCTTTTCCCAACTCGTGGGGAGACCTTCCGTTCCCGATAATACCTTGACCATGTCGTCACACCTAACCGCGTACTTAAACTGAGCACGGATTAGTTGTTCGCTAACACCTCCAATTTCTAACACTTCTTTATTGTATCTGGTAATAAAATCTTCCAGATTCTCATCATCGCGGCGCCAGATGTTCATGACGTCGGATGTATCACGTTTTGACCGCCTTTGTTGGCTGAAGTGTGTTAAAAATTTTCTTCGCAGATCCTTCCACGACTCGATCTGCCCTATTGGTAGGTTGTCAAACCAAATTCGCGCTGGGCCAGTTAGTGTTTGCACAAACAAATGACACCACAGCGGAAGGGTCCAACCGCCAACCAACCCTGCGCTGGTGAATACTCTTAGATGATCATCGGGGTCAGTTAACCCATTGAATTTCCCAACGTTAGATGGTAATTTGGCCCTTTCCAACGGAGCCAGAGCTATCTCTAATATGAACTTTGAGTTTTCTGCTGCTTCATCCAGGCGATAAACTAAATCATAGTTATGCTCGGCCTCAGGGTTATAAACCGCTCGGGGCCTGCATTTGTTATAATTTGGCTGTAGTTTGTTGAATACGCTGGTGTTTTCACTCAAACGGTATGTTCGATCGGATTCATCGGTGTGAGCGTCTCGTTGGGAACCCAACCTATCATGAACCGATTGTCTTTGACGAGGGCGAAATTCATCATGATGTTGTCTTCGGTAACTGCTTGTATCATCGTAAGTTGATTCTTCTCGCTGAGAGGCATGAGCTCTTGATCCCGGCCTCCGGGATTGGGTTACAGGAGCAGTTTGAGCACATAACTGTGAGTATACTGCGTTTAATGCTCCTTGGGACCGGACATACCATGATATCGGAGTTTCTCCTGGTGGTAAAATTGACTGTGCAGGATTTGCTGGTAACATTCCTGGGGTAATAGGATCATTTGCTCGATTAGATTGAACCTCGTTATCGTCTGAGGCCTCTTCTACGATCCCTTCTACCAGTAAATTGTTTCCGACGTTTGGTCGAGGACCAGGTTGTCGGTGAGATGACGAATTTTTTGCCATGTGCAAAAACAGAAAACGGAATGAACTGAATCGAAACGAGGTAGAAACTAGAAAAACTGAGAAAACGGTGGGCGCCAATGAAGAAACACTAACTAAATGGTCGGAACCGAGATAGTTAGGGGGTTTGAATCCGCATAAAAGGTTAGCTCTCTCTCGGTTGATTCAGTTGTAATGGAATTCCTTCTCCGGTGATTCTGCAAAAAAGAACACCGTTAGCCCCGTCAAGGGGAGAAGAGGGTTCTCTCCTTGACCCGACTCCGGTGTGAGAATAAGTATTGGTATCGGAGAAGATAAGTATTTGAGGAGTGAAAGTAATCTGAGTTTATACCTGAACAGTTCTCTTATTTATAACCGGGAGTTTGGGAGGGAAAACCAGTTATTGAAAAGATGACGGAAGATGCTAACGCCGTAGCGGTTATCTTTTCTTCCGTTAAGTTCTTTGATCCTTTGTTAAGTTTTCTCGATCCGATGTGAGTGCACACGGATTGTGGTTTGATCTATGGCTGGGGAATTGCCACGTGGAAAGAGATTAAGTGGAGATTACTCTCCAATTGCATGCCTTTGTTGTGATTTCAGAATTGCTTATGGTGATGACACGTGTCCAGACGGTTATAACCGTCTGGGTGGTGCACGATTGTATTTCCTTCTAGATTATTGTTGTAATCCGGTGTGACACCTTACCGTGTGAACGCAGATGAATAACTCCCAGGTCTGGGCAAAATAATATCCAAGTCTGGATACTTAGGCGGAGGTATCTGAACAAAAGGTTTTGATCCTTTGTTAATTTGGGGAAGGCGCAAGGATTCATGTTATCCTTTAGGCGCGTGATTATAAGTTACTGATTGTTTTCTTCCTTTAATAAGACCCATGCGCGGCCGCGCAAGGTTAAAAAGGTTGAAAAACCCAGTTTGTGGTATGGTCTCAAATCCTTTTTATGAGGTTTTTGGGACCTTACCCCTTCAATCTGCAAAACTTATTTTCTGGAAAAATCATTTTGGTTAAAACAAACTTAAGTGTTTTGAAATCATAATGAGAAAATAGTTTGTTGAAAGGGGGAGTTCTGATTGTTTATGCCAAGTGGATGGAAAATTTAAGTGATTCGATATCAGTTGTCACGTTACTTGTACAGTTTGTTTTCAAATTTTCTGTAAATGATTTTGAATTTTAGGGGGAGTAAGAATTTTTCAGAAAATCCAAAAACATTTGAAAATTTGAAAAAGGAAAAAACATGATAAAATACAAAAATGAGTTTGTTGTGAAAAAGAGGAAATGATAGTACATCAGTAGACAGTTACAGTATGCTAAAGAAATGCAATGTTTAAATAGCGTTAAACGGTCTCACTGATGATATGCCGATAGGTTTTTACACATTTAGTAAGCTTTTTCGGGATATAAACTTAAATTCAAACTTGCTTATTTTGTGGGGAACACTACTTGGATATATAGGTAACCCCTGAAATTTCGTTTGAAATATCCCTCTTTCTGAGATACTAGGTCTTTATGCTCAGTGATATCTGGGGTATTATCCCGGGACTTCTGATTTTGTGGAAGCAATGGCCTAGTCCCCGGAGAATACTTTACTGCTTGCTTGAAATATAGCGCCGCCCTCAGCATAAAATGATGAGACAATAAAATTGCTAATCAATGCTGTTGTAAAAAAGATCCTCTAAAGGGGACCCACCAAAAGTCGAAGCCGTCATCTCTCTACTGAACGGATATTCTGACCTGAGCTCTCACGGTTCTTCGCATTTAACCCCGTACAGATATCAATACTCACCTGTAAGACTAAATATTGGGATCTGGATACGGGGGTATATTCAAGAGGTGGGACACATGAATGAGTTTAAGTTCTTAATACACCTAATTCATATCCTGAATTAGTTGAAATTTGTGTGAAAATTTAAGTGGATCAGTATATCGGCAATCTAAGTGAATTGTTTAATTCTTAATGTGTAACTAAGCTCAACGGTACTTGTGACTTGTCAAAAACTGATATGATCCTCTTACACAAATTCACAAAAATATTGTCTGTAAATATTTCTTTATTGCATTTCATTTCTTTTCAAAAATACAAAGATTTTCAGTGTGTTTTAGCATAAATTTTGAAAAATCCAAAAATATTTTCGACAACTGATGTTGGAGAGCTGATTTTCAAAGTTCCTAGTGCTAAACATGATGAGCATGTGGTGAGGGGGAGTGTGTGTTTAAACTAAAGTTTTTGAATATTTACTTACAAGTGGTTCGTCAAGTATTAACATTGTAAAATCATTCTGATTAAATTTGAGGGGGAGTCTAGATATATAAATTTTTGAATTGTTAAATTTGTGAAATTTATTTCTGGGTTAAGAATATGCAGGTTTAGCCAGGTTTTGATCCTGAACCTGAAGATTGTAATAAAAAGCCAGGTTCCGATACCTAAAAACTCTATGATTACACCAAGCCAGACTGCGATCCCAGCATATCGAAAGGGGGAGTCTGAAGACATCCGAGGAAAGATTATTCAAGAAGAGTCTGTTGATGCTGAAGAGATAGAGATGAAGTTTAAGGATGCTTACACTGTCTGATAATTTGAAGATAAGCCCAAAGACTGATAAAGACTGAAGACGTTGAAGACTCGACACTTAAGAGTCGTCAACATCCGAGGGGGAGTCTGTTGGTGCATACGTCTGTCGACTTCATCTTGTATCGAGTCTTGTACTAAACTTGATAGATCAGGGCACGAAAATCAAGAAAGTGTAATTAGAGGTGATTTCGCTTGAAATGACACTAGGTCATTTCAAACGAAATCAGGTAGTTGATTTCGCTCGAAGTATCAGGTTGATTTCGCTTGAGATGTTTCAAGCGAAATCAGGTTTCGCTTGGAGCTGTTTCAAGCGAAATCAGAGTGTCTATATATAGGGTTAGATCATTTTCATTTGGAGCGAAATTAGGTTGATTGTTTCCGACGGCGAAGCTCTGTCGAGTGTCTTCAGAACTGTAAACATATCAGAATCAATATACAAGACAGTTTAAAGTGATATCTTGCTGAATTCAACTCATCATGTCTGTTTCCGCCTTTCATTTTGAGTAGAACACCTTTGAACGACTCATTTCGGGTCAGAACACAATCCTACAAATATTAATATGCATTTCTTCCTCATCATCACTATCATCAGATGATGATTGATCAAACACTGGCCCTTGAATAATTTGTGCAGTGAGAGCTGCCATTTTGGAATCAGGTGGAATGTATTTGTCCCAACTGAAACTTTCAGCCACTTTCTCATCATCTTGATAGATTATACCATAATAAGCTTTCTTATTTGCTTCTACAATCATTTTAGCATGAGCAGTTTGTGGTTCCTTTTGTTGATATGGTTGATGAGCAATTTGTTGATATATGGCTTTCCGATAGTAATCATTTCCACCAAACGGATTTTGTGCTCCACTTGCTTCTCCATTTTTACATTCTCTCTTGAAATGACCTTTCTCCCTGCATCGAAAACAAGTAACTTTAGATTTATCAAAACCCAAAGTAGAAACATTAGCATCTCTGAAATCATCTCTTCCTGTAATCATCTTAAACTTTTTAGCTCTTCTCAAAACACTAGCTAAACACCATTTGATATCCATTAATTCCATCTCTTCTGCATCTATCTGATCGTAATCCTCTTTCGTCAGCATAGGATTTCCGATCCTTCCAGTAACCAAACCTTCATATGATTCTAACACTGTAGCAAGTAATGACATGTGACCTTTAATGACCTCTTCAGAGAAATTTTGACCATTCTGAAGATGCAACTCGATGTTGCAATTTAAAACATGACCATTACTACTGTTTGAGCTTTGAAACTGATGACTTGATGTTGAATTCTTTGGATTCAAACTTGGGTATGAAGAGAATCCACTGCTGCTGCTTGAGTTTTGATTACCAAATCCAGATGAGTTTTCTGCGCTGAAAGCAGTTTGGACTTTCGGACAGGCTTCAACATTTTGAACACTCCCTTTGAAGTACATCTTAACATCTTGTTGTGCACTTGCATTGTTCATCCTAGCAATCTTTTGTTGCTCAAGATCTTGTCCTTCAATCTTTTCAATGAACTGAGAAATTGTCAAGCCATCATATTCTCCAGTATTCTTTAATATCATCAAAAATGTACCCCATTCTTTCTGAGGTAAAGCATCAGCTAATTTGTCAACCCATTCCTCACGATCTTTGTTGATGTTTAACAATGACATTGATCGTACTAAGTGACAATATCTTTCGATCAATTTCTTAGTATCTTCTCCCGGCAAACTTAAAAATAAATCAAATTCTTTCTTTAACAATGCCTTCTTACTCTTGATCATCTTCTCACTTCCCTCAAACTTAATTCGAAGTGCTTCCCAAATTGAACGTGAAGTCTTATCATGTTGAAGCAAAACAAATATGTCTTCTTTAATAGCTTGCTGGAGTAAACTGATCATCATCTTTTCTGCTTTGTACATGTCTCGTTCTTTATCAGTAAATTCAAAAATTTTCTTTTCAACTCCCAAGTCTGTACGTGGTAGTACATACTTTTTCTTAACACACTCCCAAGACCCCAAATGATTAGCTTGAACCTAGTTTTCAAATCGATCTTTCCAACCATAATACTCCTCAATTCCCATTAGCTTCGGGGGTTTTTGCAAAGTTCCAGTTTCATTTTCCATGTTCATGTTTTTAGCAATGTCAGTAGGAGTAGTCGGGGTAGCAAACACGTTATAAAATTCCTCTTCCATGTTTCGGTAACAAGTTTCACAAAACACTGACACTTTCAAGCGAAATCAAACTCAAGCGAAATCACCTCTTCAAACGGAATACCCTTTCAAACGAAATCACAGTTGAAGCGAAATCGCAGCACAACAATCTCAAGCGAAATACCAACTCACACGGAATCACTTTTCACACGAAATAATGGCTTTCAAACGGAATCACCCAAGCGAAAACTGATTTTGAGCGAAATTAACAGCAACTTCAAGCGAAATTATAATTCCGTGCGAAATTAGGTGCAATTTCAAACGAAATTATGCCGATGTCATCATTTCGGTCAAACTTTTGTCAAATTGATCAAGTTTTAGCTCGATTTTAAGTCTGAACTTTCAAGGGTTTGTTAAAACGCAGATTCACATAATATGTGAGAAAATTAGCCGATTTTAACCGTGAAAAGTTGTTTAATTTTGAAAAGAAGGTGTAGAAATCAGAATTTGCAGCTGAATTGGTAAGAACTCTTCCTCCTGAGCACTGATCCCACTTGTAGGATTGTTTTCTGACCCAAACGAGTCGATCAGAAGAGTTTTTCTCAATACAAAAGTCAGAAATAGACGTATCAAGTTCAATTCTGCTAGATTTTCACTTTAAATTGTCTTTAGATTGATATGACAAAGATTTATAGCGAGTAGACACTTCGGCAGCACTTCGGCTCTCTAACCGGAATCTAATCTCTTTACAAATGACATGACTCATCCTAGTATTTATAGACATGCTAATTCCGCTTGAACCGGCTCACACGAAATCACTTTCAAGCGAAATCAGTGATTTCGTTTGAACTGACTTGATGTGATTTCGAGCGGAATTAAAAATTCTAATTCCGTGCGAAATTACCTCTCACACTATATTTGACATTTTTCTCGTACAACGTGCCCTAATCTATCTATATACAAACAAGACTCGATACAAGACGAAGTCGACAGACGGATGCACCAACAGCATCGGCTACGACATTTGCCTTACCAGGATGGTAGCGAATCTCGCAATTGTAGTCGTTCAAGAGCTCAACCCATCGTCGTTGCCTTATATTCAGCTCCTTCTGTTTATTCTTTTGAGTCAACGCAGTGAGTGGAACAACAATCTTCGAGAAGTTTGAAATAAATCGACGATAATAGCCAGCAAGACCAAGAAAAGATCGAATCTATGTGGGTGTCGTTGGTGTATTCCAATCCTTAATTGCTGCAATTTCGGATGGATCCACATGAATACCCTGCTCGTTGACTATATGACCCAAGAACTGAACTTCTTTAAGCCAAAATTCACACTTGGAGAATTTAGCAAATAGTTGTTCCTTCTTTAGGAGTTCTAGTGTCAAAAGAAGGTGTTGCACATGATCGGCTCGAGACTTCGAATAAATGAGAATATCATCGATAAACACAATGATGAACTTGTCTAAATAAGATTTTTGGGACCTTACCCCTTCAATCTGCAAAACTTATTTTCTGGAAAAATCATTTTGGTTAAAACAAACTTAAGTGTTTTGAAATCATAATGAGAAAATAGTTTGTTGAAAGGGGGAGTTCTGATTGTTTATGCCAAGTGGATGGAAAATTTAAGTGATTCGATATCAGTTGTCACGTTACTTGTACAGTTTGTTTTCAAATTTTCTTTAAATGATTTTGAATTTTAGGGGGAGTAAGAATTTTTCAGAAAATCCAAAAACATTTGAAAATTTGAAAAAGGAAAAAACATGATAAAATACAAAAATGAGTTTGTTGTGAAAAAGAGGAAATGATAGTACATCAGTAGACAGTTACAGTATGCTAAAGAAATGCAATGTTTAAATAGCGTTAAACGGTCTCACTGATGATATGCCGATAGGTTTTTACACATTTAGTAAGCTTTTTCGGGATATAAACTTAAATTCAAACTTGCTTATTTTGTGGGGAACACTACTTGGATATATAGGTAACCCCTGAAATTTCGTTTGAAAGATCCCTCTTTCTGAGATACTAGGTCTTTATGCTCAGTGATATCTGGGGTATTATCCCGGGACTTCTGATTTTGTGGAAGCAATGGCCTAGTCCCCGGAGAATACTTTACTGCTTGCTTGAAATATAGCGCCGCCCTCAGCATAAAATGATGAGACAATAAAATTGCTAATCAATGCTGTTGTAAAAAAGATCCTCTAAAGGGGACCCACCAAAAGTCGAAGCCGTCATCTCTCTACTGAACGGATATTCTGACCTGAGCTCTCACGGTTCTTCGCATTTAACCCCGTACAGATATCAATACTCACCTGTAAGACTAAATATTGGGATCTGGATACGGGGGTATATTCAAGAGGTGGGACACATGAATGAGTTTAAGTTCTTAATACACCTAATTCATATCCTGAATTAGTTGAAATTTGTGTGAAAATTTAAGTGGATCAGTATATCGGCAATCTAAGTGAATTGTTTAATTCTTAATGTGTAACTAAGCTCAACGGTACTTGTGACTTGTCAAAAACTGATATGATCCTCTTACACAAATTCACAAAAATATTGTCTGTAAATATTTCTTTATTGCATTTCATTTCTTTTCAAAAATACAAAGATTTTCAGTGTGTTTTAGCATAAATTTTGAAAAATCCAAAAATATTTTCGACAACTGATGTTGGAGAGCTGATTTTCAAAGTTCCTAGTGCTAAACATGATGAGCATGTGGTGAGGGGGAGTGTGTGTTTAAACTAAAGTTTTTGAATATTTACTTACAAGTGGTTCGTCAAGTATTAACATTGTAAAATCATTCTGATTAAATTTGAGGGGGAGTCTAGATATATAAATTTTTGAATTGTTAAATTTGTGAAATTTATTTCTGGGTTAAGAATATGCAGGTTTAGCCAGGTTTTGATCCTGAACCTGAAGATTGTAATAAAAAGCCAGGTTCCGATACCTGAAAACTCTATGATTACACCAAGCCAGACTGCGATCCCAGCATATCGAAAGGGGGAGTCTGAAGACATCCGAGGAAAGATTATTCAAGAAGAGTCTGTTGATGCTGAAGAGATAGAGATGAAGTTTAAGGATGCTTACACTGTCTGATAATTTGAAGATAAGCCCAAAGACTGATAAAGACTGAAGACGTTGAAGACTCGACACTTAAGAGTCGTCAACATCCGAGGGGGAGTCTGTTGGTGCATACGTCTGTCGACTTCATCTTGTATCGAGTCTTGTACTAAACTTGATAGATCAGGGCACGAAAATCAAGAAAGTGTAATTAGAGGTGATTTCGCTTGAAATGACACTAGGTCATTTCAAACGAAATCAGGTAGTTGATTTCGCTCGAAGTATCAGGTTGATTTCGCTTGAGATGTTTCAAGCGAAATCAGGTTTCGCTTGGAGCTGTTTCAAGCGAAATCAGAGTGTCTATATATAGGGTTAGATCATTTTCATTTGGAGCGAAATTAGGTTGATTGTTTCCGACGGCGAAGCTCTGTCGAGTGTCTTCAGAACTGTAAACATATCAGAATCAATATACAAGACAGTTTAAAGTGATATCTTGCTGAATTCAACTCATCATGTCTGTTTCCGCCTTTCATTTTGAGTAGAACACCTCTGAACGACTCATTTCGGGTCGGAACACAATCCTACAAATATTAATATGCATTTCTTCCTCATCATCACTATCATCAGATGATGATTGATCAAACACTGGCCCTTGAATAATTTGTGCAGTGAGAGCTGCCATTTTGGAATCAGGTGGAATGTATTTGTCCCAACTGAAACTTTCAGCCACTTTCTCATCATCTTGATAGATTATACCATAATAAGCTTTCTTATTTGCTTCTACAATCATTTTAGCATGAGCAGTTTGTGGTTCCTTTTGTTGATACGGTTGATGAGCAATTTGTTGATATATGGCTTTCCGATAGTAATCATTTCCACCAAACGGATTTTGTGCTCCACTTGCTTCTCCATTTTTACATTCTCTCTTGAAATGACCTTTCTCCCTGCATCGAAAACAAGTAACTTTAGATTTATCAAAACCCAAAGTAGAAACATTAGCATCTCTGAAATCATCTCTTCCTGTAATCATCTTAAACTTTTTAGCTATTCTCAAAACACTAGCTAAACACCATTTGATATCCATTAATTCCATCTCTTCTGCATCTATCTGATCGTAATCCTCTTTCGTCAGCATAGGATTTCCGATCCTTCCAGTAACCAAACCTTCATATGATTCTAACACTGTAGCAAGTAATGACATGTGACCTTTAATGACCTCTTCAGAGAAATTTTGACCATTCTGAAGATGCAACTCGATGTTGCAATTTAAAACATGACCATTACTACTGTTTGAGCTTTGAAACTGATGACTTGATGTTGAATTCTTTGGATTCAAACTTGGGTATGAAGAGAATCCACTGCTGCTGCTTGAGTTTTGATTACCAAATCCAGATGAGTTTTCTGCGCTGAAAGCAGTTTGGACTTTCGGACAGGCTTCAATATTTTGAACACTCCCTTTGAAGTACATCTTAACATCTTGTTGTGCACTTGCATTGTTCATCCTAGCAATCTTTTGTTGCTCAAGATCTTGTCCTTCAATCTTTTCAATGAACTGAGAAATTGTCAAGCCATCATATTCTCCAGTATTCTTTAATATCATCAAAAATGTACCCCATTCTTTCTGAGGTAAAGCATCAGCTAATTTGTCAACCCATTCCTCACGATCTTTGTTGATGTTTAACAATGACATTGATCGTACTAAGTGACAATATCTTTCGATCAATTTCTTAGTATCTTCTCCCGGCAAACTTAAAAATAAATCAAATTCTTTCTTTAACAATGCCTTCTTACTCTTAATCATCTTCTCACTTCCCTCAAACTTAATTCGAAGTGCTTCCCAAATTGAACGTGAAGTCTTATCATGTTGAAGCAAAACAAATATGTCTTCTTTAATAGCTTGCTGGAGTAAACTGATCATCATCTTTTCTGCTTTGTACATGTCTCGTTCTTTATCAGTAAATTCAAAAAATTTCTTTTCAACTCCCAAGTCTGTACGTGGTAGTACATACTTTTTCTTAACACACTCCCAAGACCCCAAATGATTAGCTTGAACCTAGTTTTCAAATCGATCTTTCCAACCATAATACTCCTCAATTCCCATTAGCTTCGGGGGTTTTTGCAAAGTTCCAGTTTCATTTTCCATGTTCATGTTTTTAGCAATGTCAGTAGGAGTAGTCGGGGTAGCAAACACGTTATAAAATTCCTCTTCCATGTTTCGGTAACAAGTTTCACAAAACACTGACACTTTCAAGCGAAATCAAACTCAAGCGAAATCACCTCTTCAAACGGAATACCCTTTCAAACGAAATCACAGTTGAAGCGAAATCGCAGCACAACAATCTCAAGCGAAATACCAACTCACACGGAATCACTTTTCACACGAAATAATGGCTTTCAAACGGAATCACCCAAGCGAAAACTGATTTTGAGCGAAATTAACAGCAACTTCAAGCGAAATTATAATTCCGTGCGAAATTAGGTGCAATTTCAAACGAAATTATGTCGATGTCATCATTTCGGTCAAACTTTTGTCAAATTGATCAAGTTTTAGCTCGATTTTAAGTCTGAACTTTCAAGGGTTTGTTAAAACACAGATTCACATAATATGTGAGAAAATTAGCCGATTTTAACCGTGAAAAGTTGTTTAATTTTGAAAAGAAGGTGTAGAAATCAGAATTTGCAGCTGAATTGGTAAGAACTCTTCCTCCTGAGCACTGATCCCACTTGTAGGATTGTTTTCTGACCCAAACGAGTCGATCAGAAGAGTTTTTCTCAATACAAAGGTCAGAAATAGACGTATCAAGTTCAATTCAGCTAGATTTTCACTTTAAATTGTCTTTAGATTGATATGACAAAGATTTATAGCGAGTAGACACTTCGGCAGCACTTCGGCTCTCTAACCGGAATCTAATCTCTTTACAAATGACATGACTCATCCTAGTATTTATAGACATGCTAATTCCGCTTGAACCGGCTCACACGAAATCACTTTCAAGCGAAATCAGTGATTTCGTTTGAACTGACTTGATGTGATTTCGAGCGGAATTAAAAATTCTAATTCCGTGCGAAATTACCTCTCACACTATATTTGACATTTTTCTCGTACAACGTGCCCTAATCTATCTATATACAAACAAGACTCGATACAAGACGAAGTCGACAGACGGATGCACCAACAGCATCGGCTACGACATTTGCCTTACCAGGATGGTAGCGAATCTCGCAATTGTAGTCGTTCAAGAGCTCAACCCATCGTCGTTGCCTCATATTCAGCTCCTTCTGTTTATTCTTTTGAGTCAACGCAGTGAGTGGAACAGCAATCTTCGAGAAGTTTGAAATAAATCGACGATAATAGCCAGCAAGACCAAGAAAAGATCGAATCTCTGTGGGTGTCGTTGGTGTATTCCAATCCTTAATTGCTGCAATTTTGGATGGATCCACATGAATACCCTGCTCGTTGACTATATGACCCAAGAACTGAACTTCTTTAAGCCAAAATTCACACTTGGAGAATTTAGCAAATAGTTGTTCCTTCTTTAGGAGTTCTAGTGTCAAAAGAAGGTGTTGCACATGATCGGCTCGAGACTTCGAATAAATGAGAATATCATCGATAAACACAATGATGAACTTGTCTAAATAAGGTTTACAGACCCTATTCATTAAGTCCATGAAGATAGTGGGGCATTCGTCAAACCAAAAGGCATGACAGTGAACTCGTAATGCCCATATCTTGTTCGGAAAGCAGTTTTGGGAATATCTTCTTCGAGTACACGAAGTTGATGATACCCAGAACGCAGATAGATCTTGGAAAAACAGGTAGCACCTTGTAGCTGATCAAAGAGATCATCGATTCGAGGTAGGGGATATTGATTCTTGATGGTAAGCTTATTAAGCTCACGATAATCGATACACATTCGAAAAGATCCATATTTCTTTTTCACAAAGAGGACAGGAGCTCCCCAAGGTGAATAACTCGGACGAATGAATCCTTTATCAGATAACTCTTGAAGCTGTTTTGATAACTCTTGCATCTCCGACGGTTCAAGACGATAAGGTGTTTTCGCAATCGGGTTGGCATTGGGTACAAGATCAATATGAAACTCGAATTGACAAACTGGAGGCAAACCAGGCAGTTCATCAGGAAACACCTCTGGATAATCTCGAACAATCAGAATATCCTGAATACTCTTGTTCTTGCCCTTCTCCTCGGTGACATGTGCCAGGAAGGCAATATATCCTTTTCGTAAGTAACTTTGGGCTTTCGTACACGACATGAGTTTCAAACCAACAGATGGTTTCTCGCTACGAACTTCCAGAACATCGCCAGACGAAAGAGGAATACGAATGATTTTATCAAAACAAATCACCTCAGCATGATGTTTGGTTAACCAATCCATCCCCACGATAATATCGAAACTCCCAAGTTGCATCGGTATGAGGTCAATAGGAAAAAGATGGTTATCGAGGTTCAATTGACAACCACGAAGAACAGAATCGAGTACGAGTGGTTTACCAGTAGCAACCTCGACAGATAAGGGTTTCCTCAGTTTAGTTCTAGGTATCGCAAGTAAAGGCTCAAAGGATAATGAAACAAAACTCCTATCGGCACCAGAATCGAAAAGAACAGATGCAAGTTGATTGTTAACAAGGAACGTACCATTAACAACCTCGTTGTCCGCCCTCGCCTCATTCGCGTTCAAATTGAATGCTCGTCCACGAGCGGGATTCACATTCGCGATTGCGTTCGGATACGCATTTGCATTTACCAACCTAGGGCAGTTATTACGGAAATGACCCATTTCTCCGCAATTGAAACACGAACCAGGTGGGAATCTCGCAGTATTCCCTTGAACTTGTGCTGGAACCTGAGCAGCTTGATTCTGACCCAAACGACAAATGTTGGCCAGATGCCCAAGTCTACCACACATAGTGCACTGCTTGCAAGCCTGTTGGGCAACATGATGACCGTTGCATCGAGCACAGTGAGGTGCGGTACCAGCGTATTGCTTCTTTGCGGGAGGTAGGGCTGGTGGGTTCTATGGGTTCTGGTTGGTGACAGCAAAGTTCTGGGAAGCCTTGCTCTTCCTTGACTTTTTGGAAGACTCACCCTGCTTCTTACCCTTACCCTTGTCCTGTGCAGAATCAGCTGTCTTCTTCTTATCACCCTTACGGGTTAATTTACCCTTTCTGACCTGAGACTCAGTCAGAGTAGCAGCCCATTCAATCGCTTGACGGACAGTGGTAGGATTACTGCCAGTCACAATATCTTGCACAAAATCGGGTAATCCATCGATATACCTCTCAATTGCTTTCTCCAACGGGGTAACCATCGTAGGACACAACAAGCTGAGCTCCTCATAATGATCCGTGTATGCACGGTGTTCTCCCCCGTCTTGTCTCAAATCATCAAATTCCCGTTCCAAAGCTCGAATTTCGTGACGGAGACAGAACTCTCTCATCATGAGAGCTTGGAGCTCTTCCCAAGTTTGTGCCATCGCCACATTGGCACCCCTATCACGCATCACTCCGTTCCACCATGTAAGAGCACGCTTCTCAAACACACTAGATGCAAACTCAACCTTACGCTCATTCGGACATTGCACATGTCTGAATGTGCTTTCCAAACTTCGAACCATTGAAGGAGCGCAGTTGCTCCTTGCGACCTAGAAAACTTTAGCGGCTTAGCAGAATTGAAATTCTTGAAATTACACTGTGTATTATTGTTGTTATTGTTGTTATATAACTCATGGATCTGGGTTACTACGCCAGGAAGTACTGCAACCATTTGCTGAGCGACAAGGGTTGCGACTTCTTCAGCAGTAAAAGGTTGAGCATCATGTCGAGGAGGCATTGTCTAACAAGGAAACAAGGGAATCGAGTGAGATTGACAATTGGGAAAACAAAAGAGGTATTGGAAACATCGACAAAACACAAGGAAGGCGATCATTCGTTTGTTACCTTGAACAAACAAACAACACGCAGTGACAAATCAAAGTAAATGGGTCAATATAATGTATCACTAAAGACATGCTCGCCTATAAGTGAACACTCACCCCAAGAGTTCCCAGGTAAGAGTGACTGGTCGGATACTGCGGATTTGTACGAACACTCTAGCCTTATACAGAAAACTCAGGGTACAGGCATTCACTCTTCCAGTTTGCATCTGTTCACATTATTTAGACCCAAACTTTGACGAGATTTTGAAAAACTAAGAGGGATCATAACCTTGTAATCAATCATCCAAGGATAGATGATTAATTGTCGAAGCGGATTTGTTATTGTGTTCTCATTGTGGTTATCACCTAAGGATAGGTGATGGTATTGTTTTAAAATCTAAACGCAAGAACACTTGGGTTGGGGTCCTAGAAAGTTATAGTCTAGGTCAAAGCATTGCTAATAACCTAATTCCCTATAACCATTGGCCCTGATACCAACTCTTCTGTCACACCCCGACCGCGTTAAAACAACGAAACCACGGCGGAAACGTCAGGGAGTGTTGTAACAGAATCATCGTTCCACAACCATGGTAGTTAAAAGTTTCGCTTTATTGATTCATTAAGTAAATTACATTGTCTTTAACCAAACAAACAAATTAAACATCGTCTATTATCGTTATTAAGTCACTAAGGCCTCGTCCAGATCCTATGTGACTCATGCATCCTAGCAATCAACATCAAGCAACACCACCTGAAACATATGTAAAAACAAAGTCAGCAAAGAAATGTTGGCGCACATAGGTTTTATAAGAGTGTCGGATTCATGGCTCGTTTATATGTTGCAGTACCTTATTAGACTACAAGAGTCAAAAGTACAAACCTCGTTTTGAAAAGAGTATTGCAACATAATTAACCAACTCAAATCAAGATGGTTATAGTTTATAAAATCTCGTAGCCATGATTCTTAACCCCAAAATATTTGTTTTAGTAAACCAACTCGTAAAATATCTCGTAAAACTCGTTAATAAAACTCGTATGCTTTATATCATTTCGAAAACCTCATTGTGTGATATCGTTTCGAAATCGTTTCCCAAGTGAACTAAATAATGACACGGAATATAATATTATAAAAGCACTTATATATAAGATGTACCAGCGGCGTATCTACCATGCTTCTATCATGTTACACCCGTCCCATTATCTAATCACTACCCAAAACCAATCGTTTATCCAAATCGTTTATCTCGTTTAAGTCATATCAAATGGTTTAACTGGTCCCAAAATCGTATTCGTTTTAAATTGTGAAACTACTTATGGCCGTCTTGCTAATAACATTCAAATCTTCGTGACTCGACTATCTCGTTTCTCGTATTAACAAATCACCAAAGGGTAAGTTAACAATCATCAGATTCGGTCGTTACCTACGTAACCCCCACACATAACCATGGGTGTAGTCTGATAACGGGATTTGTCAGATCCTATGGTACCATAACCTAATACTGGTCAGCTTGATCAATGCTAATGAATGTCATTCGTTATGTAACTACGTCCAACAAGTTTGTTCACATTATCGAAATCGTTATTAGTTTAATATGAACCATCTTAATCGTTTTTGAAACCATCGTTTAATTATCGAAATCGTTTAAATACATATGAATCACCCCAAAACAATTGAAAACAGTAAAATAGGGGAACTATGTACTCACTTGGGATTGCTTATTAGTCTTGAGAATAAGACCAAATTAAGCTCCAAGTATCACGGAATCAACAAGGCACCTAGTATAGGTAACTTTGTTAATAATCGGATCCTAAATCGGGAGATAGGATAGTATAGGTAACGTGATTTAGGATCCGATTATTAACATAGTTACTAAGGACCCTAAACAAGCACTACACCTAGTTAATGTGGTAATTAGTAGGTATAATCACTAAGGATTATAACCATCGTGATTACAATCACGTTACAAAGTTCAAACGAACTTTGTGTTGACCATTGACTGGTCAAAGCTGAAAGTCAAACACTGTTTGACTTTCAAGCTAGGCAAGCAATAAAAGAATGAAGGAAGCTTACAAAGGGTCCTTGCTTGAACTTGATCTTATAATTCTCAGGTATGAAGTTATGAAACCTCAACTTAGAGAATTTAGATCAAGTATGAGTTCCAAAAATGAAATGCTAGGCTATTTATACTTGTAGTGAACTCACAAGATCAAAACAAGTGTTTGTGTGGCCATCAAGCATTAAATCCTAGCCATACAAGTGTTAGAGGCCAACTAATTTGCTTGGGGAAGTGCTAACTTGGCTACCACACAAAGAAATTGCAAGAATGGCCCCTGAATTATCAATCTGATGCTAAAAATGAGTTTTCTTCCCAGATTAGGCCGTGGCGTCGCGCCACAACAAAGACATATGGTGGTGGCGCAGCGCCACCATGTGCCAGTTCCCAGAATTTTTGCCAAAATGGCAGAAATTATCCCTGAACATGTTTAAGGCCTTTTTCGATGTGTTTAAACCCCGTTAACCCATTTTCAAGGCTCAATAATGAAGTTTAAGTATAGGGTACATGAAACATGCTCAAAAATATGTCGGATGTCAGTTCGTTTGGCCATACGATCACGTTATTCAGTTAATTACGACTAAACACGAATGAACGTGAAAAACGATCCAAATTACGTGACGAATGGATTTTTATCATGCCAATCACTAAAATAAAATATTTTAGTGGTTAAATAAATCTTTGGATGTCCGGATGTGGTCAGAACGTAAGATATGCGCGTAAATGCAAACTTACGTCGTTTTTGACACTTTTAGTCCCTGTAAAATCTAATAAGCATATTTTCGCACACCGAACCACTCAAAGCTTATTTCTAAGCTATGTTTAGGTTATTTATGGTATGTGTAGCTTATGATCAAGTTTTGTACTGTACGTTGCCTTACGAAATGACAGACTTTTGCAGTTTGACGCAAATAGTCCCTCCGATCGAATAGACTTGTTTTCAACACACCAAACCATCCAAAACTTATTTCTAAGTTATTTGAAGGTTATTTAAGGTATGTTAAGCCTATGTTACTATTCCAGAGTGTTTGTCGTGTTAAACTGACTACATTTACGCACCAGTTTGCGTATAACTTTCTAGAAAGCGATTTAAAGCTTGAAATCGGAATCGAATCAACTCGTGAAATCATCAAACACAAATACACACATAATAACACCAAAACACATTTTTATTGATAGTTAACATTGTTTTACATTGTACATCGATTACAGAGCACAGTTGTCACAGTGCCCATATGCTGAGTAAACATATGCTGCAGAAATGTAATGTAAATCAATGTGCCCATATGCTGAGTAAACATATGCAGCAAAAATGTTTATGAAATCAATGTGCTAGCATGCTCAGTCAACATACATAGAAAAGCATAATTGAAATCATGTACTATATGTGTACAAATTGAACATAGCAAGTATATGTCATGAAAAGCATGGAAAGCATGACAGTAACAAGTAGGCACATGTGTATCACCCCAAAATATTTGAAAAAAGTAAAAGAGGAGACTATGTACTCACTTGAGATTGCTTAATAGTCTTGGAATAAAGACTAGGTAATGCTCAAAGGATCACCGAATCAATCGGCACCTAATATAGGTAACTATGTGAATAATCGAGGCCTAATTTGGGAGATAGGATAGAATGAGGTCTTGTAAACCATTTGAGTGTTGGAACTCACCTAATATGGTTTAACAAAGTCTACAATCTGATTTGATACCTATCCTAAGTGCTTATGACCCGTGATGACCCGTTAAGGTAGTTTACGCTACGTTAACGCGTCATTTGCGCAAAAGCGCATTCGGATAGCCTAACTAGCCCTATGACAAGTATTATATGCCCTAACATGTTTAATAATATTGCATAATCAGTTTAAGTGTCAAAATTTATGTTACATATGCTTAAATTCAAATTATGCATGAAAAGGCCTTTTGGTCATTTTCCTAAGGCATATAAATTACTTATCATACAACTAACTAAACGAAGTGACCATAAGGTATAACCTCGGAAGGTTATTCCCTATACAACTATGGTCACAACATATGTTTGGTCGGATCCTAATGATCGACCAAACGGGTCGGGTTCGGAAGTCTAAGCGGTTGTTAAGACAGCTTGACTTACGACCCTAAATACGCACTAAACTAAAAGTGACGAGTTAAACATGTTAAAACATGTTTAGCTAAGTTAGAAAACTGGTTTGGTATCAAGACAAAGTGTTTTGATACCTGAAAATAGTTTCGTCACAAAATGCACATAATCGTGCATTTTGACCGAAACTTTAACTCGTCACTTCGACTAGTCAACGTGGTAATCAGTAGGTATAGTCGGAAGAGACTATAACCATCATGATTACGCTCACGTTGCAAAGTTCAAACGAACTTTGTCTTAACCAAATCATGGTCAAAGCTGAAAGTTAAACACTGTTTGACTTTCTTGCTTGAAATAAATAAACAAGCATGAAAGAACACTTACAAGAGTCCTAAGCTTGGAAAGATGACTAAGAAAACTCAGATTTGAGGCCTCCAACCAAGTGTGGTCGCCTCAATAGAGCAGATGTGAGAAGAAGAAGAAGCAAATGAGCAAGTTAAAGTGTTGGTGAACTTGAGTTTATATAGGAAATCAAGCACCATTTGATCACTGCCATGTGTTTCTGAGTTGTTCCAAGCATGATCATCACCATACAAATGTTAGGCTCTGATTTCGGGACTCAGAGAACACATAAACCAGCCCACAATACTCAAAAACCATGATCAAAACCAAGTTAAGTAGCCGTTTTGAAGATTCATTGAATTTGCTGTGCTAGAGCCTCCTTACGGGCCATAAGGTCCTTGATATGGTCCGTATGGACCCGCAGATCAGCTAGTTTTGAAATTTGGCAGTTTTAGTCCCTAAGCTTGTTTCGTCGCGTTTTGGCACTTCTAACACCCGTCAAGCCCATTTTCAAGCTCCATTATGAACTTAAAGTATATTTAACTTGAATTATGCTCAAAAGTTACACGGATGTCGGTTTGTTTGGCTGTACGGTTGTGTTTTTCAGTTAATTACGATGGAAATCGTAACGGACGCGAAAATAACCCAAATTGCTAAACGAAAGGTACTTTTTCATCCCAATAACTAAAATACAATATTTTAATGATTAAAATTTTTTTTGGATGTCCGGATATGGTCAGAACGTAAGATATGCACGTATATGCATACTTTCGCAGTTTTGACGCTTTTAGTCCCTATTATCAAATAAGCGTATTTTCACATATTGAACCCCTCAAAACTTATTTCTAAGCTATGTTAAGGGTATTTAGGGTATGTTTAGCTTATGATCTTGTTCTGTAATATGCGTTGCTATACAAATTGGCAGACTTTTGCAGTTTGTCGCAAATAGTCCTTGTGATCGAATAAACTTGTTTTTGCCATACCAAATCCTTCAAAACTTATTTCTAAGTTATGTAAAGGTAATTTAAGGTATGTTAAGCTTACGTTACTATTCCAGAGTGTATGTCGCGTTAAACTGATTATGCTTACGCATCAGTTTGCGTATAACTTTCCAGAAAACGTTTAAGAGTTTGAAATCGAATAAAATCATAGTGTACAAAATGTCAAACATAAATAAACAAATATTTGGATTAAAACACATTGCTTTATTGATATTTGAATTGTTCAGAGTTATACAATGATTACACAAGCACATATGTCACAGTCTCCCCTACTTTAGGAAATTTCGTCCCGAAATTTATTTAGAGGAAACTTGTGAGAATAGATGTGGATATTTTTCCTATATTTGATCTTCACGTTCCCAAGTAAATTATGGACCACGTTTAGATTCCCAGGGAACTTTAACAATCGGTAAGCGGGTTTGAGATTTTTGACTTCACGGTCCAATATTTCAACAGACTTCTCGACAAAGTGCATCGTGTCATCAACACGAATTTCATCAAGTGGTATGTGGAGGTTTTCATCTGCTAAACACTTTTTAAGATTGGACACGTGGAAGGTTGGATGAACATTTCCAAGTTCAGGGGTAGCTCTAATCTGTAGGCCACTTTTCTGATTCTTTCAACGATCTGGAATGGTCCAACATATCTAGGTGCAAGTTTTCCTTTCTTTCCGAATCTGATTACACCTTTCCAAGGGGATACCTTGAGTAGGACGTGATCACCGACTTGAAATTCTAAGGGCTTGCGTCGTCTATCCGCGTAACTCTTTTGACGGCTTCTAGCTGTCTTAAGGTTATCACGAATATTTTTGACTTCGTCTGTAGTCTCTAGAATGAGTTCAGGTCCAGTGAGCTGAGCTTCACCTATCTCATTCCAGCAGACTGGTGAACTACTTTTTTGAACGTATAAAGCCTTGAAAGGAGCCATGTTGATGCTGGAATGATAACTATTGTTGTAGGAGAATTCGATCAACGGTAGATACAAATCCCAACTACCACCAAAATCAATCACACAAGCTCTAAGCATATCCTCCAGTGTCTGGATTGTTCTTTCAGATTGACCATCCGTTTGAGGATGATAAGGTGTGCTCAAATTAAGTTGGATTCCCATGGCAGATTGCATGGTTCTCCAAAAGAGGGATGAGAATCGAGCATCTCTATCAGATATAATGTTCAAAGAAACACCATGTCGGGATACAATCTCATCCACATAGATTTTAGCAAGTTTTTCAGCAGATAAATCCTCACGGATCGGTAAGAAATGTGCTGACTTGGTTAGACAATCAACGACTACCCAAATGGCATCATGACCTCTTTTAGTGCGTGGCAATTTGGTAATGAGATCCGTAGCAATGTTTTCCCATTTCCAAACTGGTATCTCAGGTTGCTCCAATAATCTAGAGGGATGTTGGTGTTCTGCCTTAACCTTGAGACAAGTAAGGTATTTAGATATATATAAGGCTAAGTCTTTCTTCATACCCGGCCACCAATACTGGGCTCGAAGATCCTTATACATTTTATCTATACCAGGATGGATTGAATAACGAGACTTGTGAGCTTCATCCATTAACAAGGTGCGAAGATTGTCTTGACTTGGGACCCACAAACGGTCCATGAAATAATATAACCCATTGTCCTTTAGTTCAAGATCAGGCTTAATATGATATGGTAATTCTTTACCCATCAAGTCTTGCACACAGTGAAGCTTGACACGCTCTTTACGACTCAATGCGTCAGCCACGACATTCGCCTTACCAGGATGGTAGCGAATTTCGCAATCGTAGTCATTTAGAAGTTCAACCCATCATTGTTGCCTCATGTTTAGTTCTTTCTGATTGAAAATATGCTGGAGACTTTTATGGTCAGTGAACACTACACATTTTGTACCGTATAGGTAGTGTCTCCAAATTGTGAGAGCAAAAACTATTGCACCTAACTCAAGATCATGAGTTGTTTAGTTCTTCTCGTGTACCTTCAGCTGTCTCGATGCATAGGCTATGACTTTGTTTCTTTGCATGAGAACACAGCCAAGGCTTAAATTGGATGCATCACAATATACGACGAAATCATCGTTGCCCTCAGGTAAAGATAAGATAGGTGCATCACAGAGTTTCTGTTTCAAGGTCTGAAAAGCTTCTTCCTGTTTGGATCCCCACTCAAAAGATTTATTCTTTTGAGTTAAGGCTGTGAGAGGAACCGAAATCTTAGAGAATTTTTCAATAAAGCGGCGATAATAACCTGCGAGACCAAGAAATGAACAAACCTCGGTAGGAGTAGTTGGCATATCCCAATCCTTATTCGCACTGATTTTGGCGGGATCTACATGTATACCTTGTTCGTTAACGATGTGTCCCAAAAATTGAACTTCTTTAAGCCAAAATTCACACTTGGAGAACTTTGCAAAAAACTGTTCTTTCTTTAGGAGTTCCATTGTAAGAAGGAGATGTTGTTCATGATCGGCTCGTGTCTTAGAATAGATAAAAATGTCATCAATGAAAACGATGATGAACTTGTCCAAATAAGGCTTAAAAACGCTATTCATCAAGTCCATGAAAACAGCAGGAGCATTCGTTAGACCAAAGGGCATAACAGTAAACTCATAATGACCATATCTTGTACGAAAAGCTGTTTTGGGACTAGTTTCTTCGAGTACACGAAGTTGATGATACCCAAAACGTAGATCAATCTTTGAAAAGTAAGTAGCACCCTGTAACTGATCAAAGAGATCATCAATGCGAGGTAGGGGATATCGATTCTTGATGGTGAGCTTGTTGAGCTCACCATAATCGATACACATGCGGAAAGATCTATCTTTCTTTTTCACGAACAGGACAGGAGCACCCCAAGGTGAAAAACTCGGACGGATGAATCCTTTGTCAAAAAGTTCCTGAAGCTGTTTAGATAATTCTTGCATCTCGGACGATGCAAGACGATAAGGACATTTATCAATAGGATTTGCACCAGGTACAAGATCAATACGAAACTCAACTTGGCGTGCTGGGGGTAAACCAAGTAGTTCTTCAGGAAATACCTCAGGATAATCCCGAACAACAGGGATATCTTGGATAGTCTTACCTTTTCCTTTCTCCTCTACGACATGTGCCAAGAAGGCCACATGGTTCTTTCATAAGTATTTTTGAGCTTGAGTACACGTCATGAGTTTAAGACTACTAGCATGTTTCTCACCATGAACCTCTAATATCTCACCAGTCGAAAGCGGTACACGAACAATTTTCTCAAAACAAACCACCTCTACATGGTATTTGGCTAACCAATCCATTCCTACTATAACATCAAAGCTCCCAAGTTACATAGGTGTGAGGTCAATAGGAAAAAGATGGTTATTAAGGTTTACCTGATAATTTCGGAGGACAGAATCAAGTACAACGGGTTCACCACTAGCTACTTCTACTGTCAAGGGCTTTCCTAGTTTTGTTCGATTCACGGAAAGCATATGCTCAAAAGCTAAGGATACAAAACTCTTATCAGCACCCGAATCAAAAAGAACAGAAGCAGGTTGGTTGTTAACAAAGAACGTACCATTCACCACTTCGTTGTCTGCACGCGCCTCGTTTGCATTCATGTTGAAGACTCATCCATGAGCCTGAGGCTGGTTTGCATTTGCCAGCTTCGGGCATTGGTTCCTGTAGTGGGTCAGATCCCCATAATTGTAGCAAGAACCAGGAGGATAGTGAGGTCGTGCAGGTTGCTGAGCAGGCTGTTGTGCAGGGTTTTGTGCTACTGGATTCTGGGTAGGAGCAAATCGACAAGTATTGGCAAGATGACCAGATTTCCCACAGTTAGTGCAGATGCGGCACTGTACATGTGGTTGGTGGTGGTTGTTACACCTGTTGCACAAAGGTGCATTGCCAGCATACAGCTTTTTGGCTGGTGGCTGTGTAGGCTGATTAGGAGCTGCCTGGTTAGGTCGTGCCACAATTGCAAAGTTCTTGGAAGCCTTACGCTTCCTTGACTTCTTTGAAGACTCCGCTTTCTTACCCTTTTGTTTCTCATTTTTTCACACTGTTTCTGTTTCTTGTCACCCTTTCTGTGGGGTTTACCTTTCTTGACTTGAGAGTCAGTCAAGGTTGCAGCTAGCTCAATGGCCTGTCGGACGGTAGTAGGATTGCTACCAGTGACGATATCCTGAACAAGATCTGGTAAACCGTCAATGTATTTTTCGATCACCTTGTCCAAAGGTGTGACCATTGTTGGGCAGAGCAAGCTTAACTCCTCGTATCTATCGATATAAGCCCGGTGTTCACCCGTGTCTTGCTTAAGGTCATGGAACTCATCTTCCAATGCCCTCTGCTCATGACGAGGGCATAACTCTTTCATCATTAGAGCCATGAGTTCCTCCCATGTTTGACCCATAGCAACATCAACACCCCTATCTCTGACTACTCCATTCCACCTTGTGAGAGCCCTCTTTTGAAACATACTAGAAGCAAACTCGACTTTACAATTGTTAGGACACTGAACATGGCGAAATGTACTCTCAAGACTCTCAAACCACTGTAGGAGCCCAGTTGCTCCTTCAGGGCCACTAAACTTAAGCGGTCTAGCTGAATTAAACTGTTTAAAGTTGCACGGAGCAGGTGCATTAACATTGTTGTTGTTGGCTTGGTTAATTTGAGTGATGAGATTTGGGAGTACAGCAGCCATCTGCTGTGCTATGATAGTTGCCAGTTCGGCATCGGGTTGTTGTACGTTGCGTCGAGGAAGAATTCTAAAAGATGAAACATGAGAAAAAACGAGTTAGTTGATATGATGAAAAATGAGATGATATTGGATAAAATAGAATGTTACAAATATTGACAAAAAGTAAGGATGGTGGTCATTAGTTTGTTACCTCAAAACAAACAAACGACACATGGTGACTAATCAAAGTAAATGGGTCATAATAATGTATCGCGAAGACATCCTTTAGCCTATAAGTGGACAATCATCCCAAGAGTTCCCAGGTAAGAGTGACTAGTCCGATTATGTGGATTTGTACAAACACTCTATACTTAGACAGAAAACTTGAGGTACAGGCACCCACCCTTCCAGATTGTACGTGTTCACATTATTTAGACCCAAACTTTGATGAGATTTTTAAAATTTGGAAGGCACAAGGCCAAAAAGAATCATCCAAGAATGGATGATTGATTTTGAAAATTGTTTTGGAAATTTGTGTTTTTGTTTTGGTAATCACCTAAAGATAGGTGATGTTTATTGTTTTAAGATCTAAACACAAGATAACTTGTGTTAGGGTCCTAGAAAGGTTATATTCTAGGTCAAAGCATTACTAATAACCTAATTCCCTATAAGCATGAGCTCTAATACCAACTCTTCTGTCACACCCCGACCACGTAAAACAACAAACCGTGGCGGAAACGTCGGGGAGTGCTGTAACAGAATTATTGTTTCACAACACATGGTATTTAAAGTTTGGGTTTATTAATTAAAATTTTTACATTGTCTTAGTTAAAACAAGAATAGAACATAAATTAAACTTTTCTTGCTTCATTTTAAGTCACTAAGGCCTAAGTCTGCCTAAGTGTGTCACGATCGTTATCAAATGTTAGCTCCTGAAACACATGTGAAAATAGGTACGTCAGCATAAAAATGCCTGTGAGATACATAGGTTTTGTCGATGAAGAATTCATGACTTGTAGTTAAAAGAAGTGTTTTAAACAAAAAGTAGTCATGGACCTTTAAAAAGTGTTTTCTTTTATGAAATCATATGAAAATCAGATGATAATAAAAGAATGATGCATGGTTAAATAAATAACCAAGTAAAAATGAATTTGTATAAATATGTCATTTTTATGAAATGTGTCATGTCTTTGTCTTTGTTGAAGTGGTTTAAATAATGCTACGATATGTAATATCATAAAAGCACTTATATATAGGAAGTACCAGCGGCGTATCCACCATGCTTTTATCATATTACACACGCCTCGTTATTTATATCACTTACCAATAAACCATCAAAATGTCTTGTCAACCAATGTCAAAATATTATGTGTAAACAATGTCCAATGTCAAATGTAAACCATGTCTTGCATAATCAAATGTCTTGTATGGCAAGTAAAAAGTATTTACTCAAACCATATGTATAATGTCAATGTATAACCAAATGTTATGTATGGTGAATAAAAAGTATTTACTCAAACCATAGGTATAATGTCATGTGAAATCAAATGTCATGTGAAACCAAATGTCATGTACAAAACAATGTCTTTGGATAAACTATAGTTTAAATCAAAAGTTATGTTTTGCAAAATCAATGCTTTATGGATATAAACATTTATGTAGTAATGTTTATCGCATACATTCAAGCCTTGAGACTGTCGGATAAACCCTTAATAAGTTAAAGGTTTATCAAATATGTTTTCGGATTTTGTCATTCCCTACTTCCAAACAAACCTAGGAAGCCGGGAACGGGATTTGTCAAGTCCTATAGTACCACTACATACTACCGAGCGACATTATCAATTTTAATGAATGTATTTTTGTCTCGTTAAACATACCAAATGTCATAACCAATGTAAGCATGTCATGTGAAAATCATGTACTAAGTATGCTAAGTAAACATACGAAGCAGAAATGTAATGTAAATCAATGTGCCCATATGCTGAGTAAACATATGCAGCAAAAATGTTTATGAAATCAATGTGCTAACATGCACAGTCAACATACATAGCAAAGCATAATTGAAATCATGTACTATATGTGTACAAATTGAACATAGCAAGTATATGTCATGAAAAGCATGGAAAGCATGAAAGTAACAAGTAGGCACATGTGTATCACCCCAAAATATTTGCAAAAAGTAAAAGAGGGAACTATTTACTCACTTGAGATTGCTTAATAGTTAAGATTTATTGTAATTTCCTCCATCATAAATGATTCATGTTTGTGTCAATCCAGTAGGTCCGGAAGTTGACATATTAACCTACTAGGTTAGTTACCCGTGTGTTACACGGGCTTAGCTAATAAGTTTTGTAAAAAATGATTTAAATAAAACTGTAATAAACATTAAATAAAAGTTGCAAAAGTTATTCATAACTCAATAAATCTTCTTTTTATACAACATTTGTTGTTTTATAGGTCACACTGTTGCTTTTAACTATTGTGAATAACAATAAGTTATAGAAAATTAACATAATGATCATCATGTTTTAATGTATAATATGTGGATATTGGAAATTTTTATGTTATAAAGTTTAAGCTTTTACGATTTTATATTAAAAGTTATTACAAATTATGGTTAACTTTGGAATGATATGTAATTACGTTGTTATAGTTAGTATATAACGATAGTTTT
Source organism: Helianthus tuberosus (assembly GCA_030545235.1). NCBI lineage: Eukaryota > Viridiplantae > Streptophyta > Magnoliopsida > Asterales > Asteraceae > Helianthus > Helianthus tuberosus. The sequence goes on along the minus strand of CM060356.1, from coordinate 91,480,193 downwards.
TGCACAGTTTTAATGTGTAAGGGATAACTAACATGTAAACCTTATTGGTTTAATTTATATTTTATTTTTAATATAAAGGCCTAAGTGAAAAAAAAATCAAATCAAGATGACTTAACAACTTAGTTGAACGCCGTCACGATTTTGGACTCGAAGGGTTACAAAATTAGAATATGGGTACTCTGGTAGTTATTTTTTTAATTATATTGAACTCAAGTTATTAAAACCATGAAAACACATGGACTTAAAAAAGAATTTATTTTTATAAGATTTTAATGCTAACAAATGTAAAATAATATTAAACTAAACTATTGATGGGTGCTTAATTAAAAAAAATATATACAGTTTTTACACGATAGGAGTCTACTGATAATTTCATGTTTTTTTTTTTTTTGCTAAAGTAAATTCTGTAGTGTTAAAAAAGTAAAATATATTGTGAATTGTTTGGATTAATGTTGTAACTAAATAGTGTAATAATAATATGTGGTCAAGCACAAAAAATCATGTTGTAATAAACTTTTTTTAATAATTATGAGTATGAAACATAAATTAAAAATATTAATATACGACATTATAGGTAACGATTTAGATTTATGTAAACATAAAGTAGTTGATTATGTAAAACCTTTGAATCACATTCAAAATTTGAAAATAAATATATAACAATAATTCATCAATATTGTAATATTAATGCCAAAGTAAACAAATAAAAGGAAACATTCATCTCTCATCTAAATGGAACAAAAGAATCCCAAGTGTCAAATTTTTAAAAAACACTAAATAGGTCTTAATTTTAGAAAGGGAATAAAAACTAGCCAAGTGTACTTCATTTTTATTTATTAGTATAGGGATTTATTATATATATATTGTTATAATGTATCTTATGTAAGAGCAATCACATTGGATCCTCTATTTTATATAATATAAAGAAAAGAATAGAGAAAACAACAAAAATACCATTACATTGAAATCTCTATAACAGAGAAAAATAAAAAAAAAAAAAAAAAAGTACACCTCTATATTTAAAGGTTTATATTCAACCCTCTATATTTTTATTGTGAGTGTGTACGAAAAGAGAAATGTTAGGATATGACTTTACTTGTTTTTGTTGTTTTATAAGAAATGATAAATGGAACAAGATAAACAGATGATAGTTTGCGGCGGAATGAATGAAAAACTTTATAACACAAACAAGGAAAGAAAAGATTTCATCATATATTCTTTGTATCGAATGATTTCATTACAAAATATTCAACGTATGCATGAACACTTTCTCCCCCTCAGTCTGAGCTCACTAGTGTTAGTTCGTACAAGAATGCAAGTATGTGAAAAGAGCTAATAGAACAGTACAAGTACTCTCTATTTTTAGTACAATCCTAAACACTTTAGCATCTTTGCTGACATCACCTAGACAGTGACAGCTAACAATCTTAACAACATCTAAACACTGATGATTACTGACACTGTTACATTAGACACTGATTATCAAACTACTGATGAATGCTATCCGCTGATGGGCTTCAATCACTGATGAATACTGAGCAGTGCTTTCCATAAAGGTTGACCAGGCCTTTGACTTCTAGCAGTTCTTTGACTTTAACAGATGATGGGTCTTCAACAGACTTTAGAGTTCAGCAGTTCTTTGTATATAACAGACTTTAAGTATCAGCAGACTTTAGAGATCATCAAATGTTGGATGCCACTACCATTGGAGGGAAAAGGAGTTCAAAGCACTATTATTAGGATTAGTTGTTGCAGAACCAGTTTTGGCTTTGTATCATCTGTTCTTCAGTAAGGATGTCAGGAGCCAACAATTTCCCCCCTAGAATAGATGATGCCAAAACACTTCATTATTCTGATCTTTATTCTCTCATCAACAGTTCCCGGATTTGCCCTTTGAATTGGAGCTCAAAATCCAAGGAATTTGTGTCTTCTTCATCCCTAATCAGTTGAAGGTTCAAAAGATCTTGAAGGTCTCCTGCATTCAGACCATATGCAGCCTTCCTTGACATCTTTTCAACATTACCATCAGACCTGAGCAGAGTCAATATGTGGGTATGTTTGTCAGACTTTCACTTTAGTATTTTTGGGTCTGATGGTTTTCTAGGAATGAGACTTATTTGAGATGAGTTTGGGGATTGAGGTCTGCTTGCCAACTTTTTGATTGTTTCAGATATTTGAGCAGCAAGTTGTTGAGAAGCATCATCCAATCCATATTGAAGTTGGATTTTGATGGTCTCTTTTCTGTGTTCAGCATACCTCTTCTCATCTTCCTCATCAATCTGCTTCTGTCTTTTTAGTTGATTCAAGGCATTGTTGGGTAAAGCAGATGATGAGAACAACTTTTTAGGGGTATGGGTCTGTTGAGGCCTATCAGCAGTGGTTTCATCATACACTGGTTTCTGAGGAACATTCGGATCTGTCTTTCTGAGCTCTTCTAACCTTCTATAGGTTTCATCAACATTCTGCTTAGACCATCTGGCAATTGATCTAGCAGACCCATATCTAGCTGCAACAAGCTCTGCTCTTTTTTTTGTACCTCAACGCATCATCTACATCAACCTTCTTGAATTTGTTCTAGGTTGGGTGGAGATTTCTTCATTTGAGGGTCTTTGTTCATCATTTCAATTCTGTTAATTTCTTCTTTGAGAGCATCAAGAGGCCACTCTTTGAATTGATACTTGTTGGCTTTATAGGGGTTGGTCTTCATGATGATGTCTAAATAATCAACCCTTAATTCCTCTTGAAGACCGGCATCTGGTGGCAACTCTGACATGGATTTACTCAGGTCTCTAGCAAAGTCTTCAAGTTTCCTGACTTTGCTAAGCTCGTGTTGATACATACCCTGGTATCTCCTGTCTCCTAACCCTTTACTCTCTTCTTTTGATATAAGCTCTTCTTGTTTGGCTTTTAACTTCAGATATTCCTCTATATTCTATGGACTTCTGAATCCATATAGAGATGGGAAGTCTCTTTTAGATGGATCCTCTATCTTGTAAAATTGTATCATTTCATCTTGGACTGCAAGCAGTTCCAGGGGAAATTGAGTTGCCAAGGGGATCTTGCATGGCATGTAACCAATGGGTGGATGATTGAGTGGGTTTGTTTGTGGAGATGATGAGGGTGGAATAACTTGTGCAGGAGCAGATGATAAAGGCATTGGTGATGGAATTTCTTTTTATTCATCCAACACAACAAATTTCCTTTTTTCTGGCATAGGCAAACTCTGGAGGAGGAGGAGATTTTGATGGAGAAGGTGGTTTAGGTGAAAAGGTTGATTGTGAGGGGAATCTTCGAGGTGTTGGTGGTTGTGTTGATGGCGGAGGATCAAAATGAATCGGATCAGTGGATTGGCTAACAACTGCTGAAACCACTGGTGTCTCAACAGCTGTTGCCTTAACATCTATTGAGGATGGTGGGGGTGATGAAGTTGTTTTCTACTTCTTTTTGTCACACCCCGACCACGTATAACATACAAAATGTGGCGGAAACGTCGGGGAGTGTTGTAACAGAATTAATTGTTTCACAACCATGGCATATAAAGTTATATTTTATTTATTAAACAAGAGTGTTATATTGTCTTAAACTGGAAACAAAGAGTTCATAACATAATTAAACTAGTCTATCTTCATTTTTAGTCTCTAAGGCACAGGTCCGCCCTAGTGTCATGATCATCATCCTACGCAATAGCTCCTGAAAACACATGTGAAAATAGGTACGTCAGCATAAAAATGCCTGTGAGATACATAGGATTTGTGAAAAGAGGATTCATGACTTATAAGTTTAGAAAAAGTTGTTTAACAAAAGTCAGTCATGAACCTTGTAAATTGTTTTGTTTTGTAAATCATTCAAAAAGCGATGATATGTATAAATAAGAGAATAATGTAAGGTTAAATGAATAACCAAGTAAAATGAGTTTGTATAAGATAAGTTGTTTTGTAAATCAATATCTTGTGAAAATAAGTTGTTTATGTAAAACGTAATATGTCAAATATTGAAATGATTTAAGTAACGCTACGACATGTAATGTCATACAAACACTTATATATAGGAAGTACCAGCGGCGTATCCACCATGCTTGTATCATATTACACACGCCTCGTTACTCAAATCATTTACTCAAACCAACCACCAATGTAAATTGTTTATGTATGAATGAATTGCCATGTGTTAATGTGTAAACCATATCGAAATGTCTATGTCCAATTTAAACCACTAAATGTGTATATCAATGTCAAAATGTTTATGTTTAATGAAGATCATGTAATGTGTACCCAAAAATATCATGTATGGTAAGTGAAATATATCAACTAAACCATATGTAAAATGCACAAAAACAAGGTATTGAAGTAAAACATGGTTTAAATCAAAGTTATGTTTTGTGGAACAAATGCATGCTATACTGATACAAACATTTATGCGGTATTGTGAAAATGCATACATCCAAGCCTTGAAACTGTGGCGATAAACCCTTAAACAAATCAAAGGTTTATCTAAGTTATGTGTATCGAATTCGGTCATTCCTTTCATCCAAACCTACCCAGGATGTCCGGAACGGGAGTTGTCAATTCCTATGGTACCACTACCTACTAACGAATGGCGTAGCTAATGTTAATGAATGTCTTGTTCCATTTTAAACAACCCAAAGTCATACCAAAATGTAAACATGTGATGAAAACAATTGTACTAAGTATGCATACAATGGGCATACATAGCATGAAATGTAATGTGAAACAATGTACTAAGTATGCACACAATGGACATACGTAGCATGAAATGTAATGTAAAACAATGTACTAAGTATGCACACAATGGACATGCATAGCATGAACACAATGAAATCATGTACTATAAATGTACTAATGAACATAGCAAGTATATGATGTGAAAGCAGGAAAGCACGAAAGTAACAAGTAGGCACATGTGTTTCACCCCAAAACAGTTTGGAAAACAGTAAAATAGGGGTCTATGTACTCACTTGAGATTTGCTTAGAAGTCCTAAGATAACCACCAAGCAATGCTAGAGATCACGGAATCAAACGGCACCTAATATAGGTAACTATGTTAATAAACCGGACCTATATCGGAGGATCGGATAGAATGAGGGCTCGTAAACCAAATGAGTATGGGAACTCATGTAGTATGGTTTAACAAAGCCTACATACTAAATGAAACCTAACCTAAGTGCTTACGACCCATTACGACCCGTTTAGGTAGCTTATGCTACTTTAACGCGCCGTTCGCGTAAAACGCGATCGGAACGCCTAACTAGCCCTATGATAAGTAAAATATGCCTTAACATGTCTAATATTGTTACCAAATCAGTTTAGATACCAAAAGTTATGTTACATATGCTTAAAATGAATTTTGGCGTAAAAAGGGCATTTTGGTAATTTACCTAAGGCATATAAACTACCTATCATACAACTACTTAAACGAAGCGACCATAAGGTATAACCTCGGAAGGTTATTCCCTATATACTATGGTCACCTAATGTGCTTGGTCAGATCCTAATGATCGACCAAATGGGTCGGGTTCGAAGGTATAAGCGATTTATTAGATCGCTTACCCTTACGACCCTAGACAACGTGGTAATCAGTAGGCATAGTCACAAGGGACTATAACCATCGTGATTACGCTCACGTTGCGAAGTTCAAATGAACTTCGCATTGACCATAAACTGGTCAATGCAGAAAGTCAAACAAAGTTTGACTTTCGGACTCGTAAAGCAATAAAAGAACGAAGGAACACTTACAAAGGGTCCCCGAATGCTAATCTTGATTCAAGTAGCTCAGGTATGAAACAAAGGTTTCAACTTAGAGCTTCTCAAATCAGATTCTTGTGAGGAATGAGTGAAAATGTGGTGGGTATTTATAGATTTCGGTTCACCGTTAGGATCGTTTCTTGGAGAAGAGGGAATGATCACATCCCTACACTTGTTGGAATGTTGTGGTAGCTCATTTTGCCCCCACCACAAGAGTTTGACACTTGGCATTGGCCTTTGGGGTGTTTAAGGGCTGTTAACATGTGTTTAAAATGGCTTTTGCTGATCAGAAGAGGCCTAGCGTGACGCCAATGGGGCTAGGTGTCACGCTAAGGTCCTCCTGATCAGCAAACACTTTCCATTGTTCCCCTTTCAGTCCCCGTTGCGTATTAAGGCCATTTCCGACACGTTTAAGGCTCGTTAAATCATTTTCAAGGCTCCACAAGGATTCCTAAACATTGTGGGCATGAAACATGCTCAAAAATATGCCGGATGTTGGTTCGTTTGGTCGTACGATTGCGATGTTCGCTTAATTACGACGGAATGCGCACAAGCGCGAAAAACGATCCAAAATGCGTGACGAATGGATTTTTCTTATGCCAAACACTAAAATAAAATATTTTAGTGCTTACATAAATTTTTGGATGTCCGGATGTATTCAGAACGTAAGTTATGCGCGAAAGTGCAAACTTGTGCACTTTTGACGCTTTTAGTCCCTGAATGACCCAAAAGTTTATTTTAGCACACCGAACCCCTCAAAGCCTATTTCTAAGCTATGTAAAGGATATTTATGGTATTTTTAACTTATGGTCATGTTCCGGAATGTCTGTTACAGTTCAAATTGGCATACTTTCGCAGTTTGTCAAATTTAGTCCCTGTAGGCGAATTAACTTGTTTTTGCCATACCAAAGCCTTCAAAACTTATTTCTAAGTTATGTAAAGGTTATTTAAGGTAGGTTAAGTATATGTTGATGTTCCAGAGTATTTTTCGCGTTAAACTGATTACGTTTACGCACCAGTTTGCGTATAACTCTCTAGAAAGCGATATAGAGTTTGAAATTGAATAAAAGTCAAAACATGAAAAATGTAAAACACAACCAAAAAAACATTGGGATCAAATAACATTGTTTTATTGATAACTGAATTGTTTACAATGATTACAAGCACAGATGTTACAGTCTCCCCTACTTGTGGAAATTTCGTCCTGAAATTTATTTAGAGGAAACTCGTGGAAAAAGATGCGGATATTTCGCCTTCATTTGATCTTCGCGTTCCCAAGTAAACTTGGGTCCACGTTTAGCTTCCCAACGAACTTTTACCAAAGGAATGCGCTTGCGTTTGAGCCACTTGACTTCACGTTCCATGATTTCCACTGGCTTCTTAACAAATTTCAGTGTTTTGTCAACACGAATTTTGTCAAGTGGTATATGGAGGTTCTCATCAGCTAAACACCTCTTGAGATTGGATACATGAAAGGTTGGATGAACATTTCCAAGTTCAGGAAGTAACTCAAGTCTGTAGGCTTCCTTACCGATTCTTTCGACGATCTTGAATGGTCCAACGTATCTAGGTGCAAGTTTTCCTTTCTTTCCAAATCTGATTACACCTTTCCAAGGTGAGACCTTAAGTAATACTCGATCACCGACTTGAAATTCCAAGGGCTTGCATTTTGGGTCCGCGTAACTCTTTTGACGGCTTCTAGCTGTCTGAAGGTTATCACAAACTTTCTTTATCTTGTCAGTTGTCTCTAAAATGAGGGCAGTTCCAGTAAGTTGAGCCTCGCCGATCTCATTCCAGCAGACTGGTGAACGACATTTTCGACCATAGAGAGCCTCGAAAGGAGCCATTTTGATGCTGGTGTGATAACTGTTGTTGTAGGAGAATTCAATTAACGGAAGATGTGAATCCCAACTACCTCCAAAGTCGATCACACAAGCTCTAAGCATATCCTCCAGAGTCTGGATTGTTCTTTCAGATTGACCATCCGTTTGCGGATGATAAGCTGTGCTAAGGTTAAGTTGGGTCCCCATAGCAGATTGCATGGTTCTCCAAAAATGATAAGTGAAACGAGCATCTCTGTCAGAAATGATGTTCAAAGGAACACCATGTCGAGCTACAATTTCATCCACATAGATTTTAGCAAGTTTGTCAGCAGGAAAATCCTCACGGATTGGCAAGAAATGCGCTGACTTAGTAAGACGATCAACAACTACCCAGATGGCATCATGACCTTTCTTTGTGCGTGGAAGTTTGGTAACAAGATCCATAGTAATGTTTTCCCATTTCCAAACTGGGATCTCTGGTTGCACCAATAAACCCGAAGGACGTTGATGTTCAGCCTTAATCTTAAGACAAGTAAGGCATTTTGATACGTATAAGGCAATGTCTTTCTTCATACCAGGCCACCAATAGTGAATACGAAGATCCCTATACATCTTATCTGAGCCAGGATGAACAGAATAACGCGACTTATGGGCTTCATCCATAAGCAAGGTGCGAAGGTTATCTTGGCTTGGGACCCACAAACGGTCCATGAAGTAATACGATCCATTGTCCTTCAGTTCCAGAGCAGGTGTTATGTGATAGGGAAATTCCTTATCCATTAAACCTTGTGAAACACAAGATTGTTGAGCCTGAGAAATGCGTGCTTGGATATCGGATCGAGCTTGAATAACAGATTGAACACGAACACAATGAAGCTTAGTATGTTCCTTACGACTCAATGCATCGGCTACGACATTCGCCTTACCAGGATGGTAGCGAATTTCATAGTCATAGTCGTTTAGAAGCTCGACCCAACGTCGTTGCCTCATGTTGAGTTCTTTCTGATTGAAGATATGCTGAAGACTTTTGTGGTCCGTGAAAACCACACATTTTGTACCGTACAAATAGTGTCTCCAGATCTTTAGAGCGAAAACAACTGCACCCAACTCAAGATCATGAGTGGTGTAGTTCTTCTCATGTATCTTCAACTGCCTCGATGCATATACTATGACTTTGTTCCTTTGCATCAGGACACAGCCAAGACCCAATTTAGATGCATCGCAATAAACGACGAAATCATCATTGCCCTCAGGCAAAGTCAGAACAGGCGCGTCACAAAGTTTCTGCTTCAAGTGTTGAAAAGCTTCCTCTTGCTTGAATCCCCAATCAAAGGGTTTGTTTTTCTGAGTTAGAGCAGTTAGAGGAACTGCAATCTTTGAGAAGTTCTCAATGAAGCGGCGATAATAACCAGCTAGACCAAGAAAAGAACGAACTTCAGTAGGAGTAGTAGGCGTATCCCAATCCTTAATCGCACTAATCTTGGAGGGATCTACATGAATACCTTGTTCGTTGACAATATGTCCTAAAAATTGAACTTCTTTAAGCCAGAATTCACACTTGGAGAATTTGGCGAAAAGTTGCTCTTTCTTTAGGAGTTCCAGAGTAAGACGAAGATGTTGCTCGTGATCAGCTCGCGTCTTAGAATATATCAAGATGTCGTCAATAAAAACAATGACGAACTGATCCAAATAAGGCTTGCAGACCCTATTTATTAAGTCCATGAAAACAGCAGGAGCATTAGTCAAACCGAATGGCATGACTGTGAACTCATAATGCCCATAACGAGTGCGGAACGCTGTCTTGGGAACGCCTTCTTCATGCACCCGAAGTTGATGATATCCTGATCGCAGATCAATCTTTCAAAAATAAGAAGCGCCCTGTAACTGATCAAAGAGATCATCGATGCGAGGTAGGGGATATCGATTCTTGATGGTAAGCTTGTTAAGCTCACGATAATCGATACACATCCTAAAAGATCCATCGTTCTTCTTGACAAAAAGAACGGGAGCACCCCAAGGTGAAAAGCTAGGACGGATAAAACCTTTGTCGGAGAGCTCCTGAAGCTGCTTAGACAACTCTTGCATCTCAGACGGTGTAAGACGATATGGAGCTCTGGAAATGGGATTTGCACCAGGTATGAGATCAATGCGGAACTCGACTTGGCGTGCTGGGGTAGACCAGGTAACTCTTCAGGGAAAACTTCAGAATAATCCCGAACGACAGGGATATCTGAAATAGACTTACCCTTGCCTTTATCTGCTGTGACATGTTCCAAGAAGGCCACATAATTCTTTCGCAGATACTTCCAAGCTTTAAAACAAGACATGAGTTTGAGACCACCAGACGGTTTCTCACCTTGAACCTGTAGGATCTCGCCTGTCGAAAGCGGCACACGAACGATCTTCTCGAAACAAACTACTTCTGCGTGATGCTTGGATAACCAGTCCATACCCACAATGACGTCAAAGCGTCCAAGTTGCATAGGTGTGAGGTTGATAGGAAAACGATGGTCGTTAAGGTTCAACTGGCAGTTACGTAGAACAGAATAAAGAACAATGGGTTCACCACTAGCAACTTCTACTGTCAAGGGTTTTCCTAGTTTCGTTCTAGACACGCGAAGCATTGGCTCAAAAGACAATGACACAAAACTCTTGTCGGCACCAGAATCGAAAAGAACAGATGCAGGCTGATTATTAATAAAGAACGTACCGTTCACCACATTATCGTCCGCCTGCGCCTCTTGGGCATTCATGTTGAAGACTCGACCTCGAGCCGGAGCCTGAGCTGGATTCGCATTCACCAATCTTGGACATTGATTACGGTAGTGGGTCAGATCCCCACAGTTATAACAAGCACCTGGTGGGTAGTGTGGTCGTGCAGCTTGACCCTGTTGCTGAGCAGGAGGCTGAGCAACTTGTTGAGCCGGGTTCTGAACTGCCTGATTCTGAGCAAACCGACAAACATTGGCAAGATGACCCGACTTCCCACAGTTATTACAGAAGCGGCACTGATGTCGCGGCTGATGGTGACTGTTGCATCTATTGCACAAAGGTGCATTCCCTGAATAGGGCTTCTTCGCTGGAGGCTGTGCGGGTTGGTTGGGAGCTGCCTGGTTAGCTTGGGCAGTGACAGCATAGTTTTGGGAAGCCTTACGCTTCCTTGCCCTTTTCGATGAACCAGAATCCTTTCCATTCTTGTTTTGACCTTTCTTGCTATCTTCCTTGTCAGACGACTGTTTCTTGCCCTTGTCACCCTTCCTGTGTAACTTATTCTTCCGAATCTGCGACTCAGTCAATGTCGCTGCTAACTCGATAGCCTGACGGAGTGTGGCAGGGTTACTACCAGTAATGATGTCTTGTACTGAGTCAGGTAGGCCGTCGATGTACCTTTCGATAGCCTTGTCAAGTGGGGTAACAATTGTTGGGCAAAGCAGACTCAACTCTTCAAATCTATCAGTATATGCCCTGTGCTCGCCACTGTCTTGTTTCAAGTCATCGAACTCTCTTTCCAAAGCTCGCTGTTCATGATGAGGACAGAACTCCCTCATCATAAGGGCCCTAAGTTCGGCCCAAGTTTGTGCTAGAGCAACTTCTGCACCCCGGTCTCTCATAACCCCGTTCCACCATGTGAGAGCTCTCTTTTGAAACACACTCGAAGAAAACTCGACCTTGCGATTATCCGGACACTGAACATGACGAAATGTGCTCTCCGTGCTCTCGAACCACTGAAGGAGCCCAGTTGCTCCTTCCGTACCACTAAACTTGAGTGGTTAAGCCGAGTTAAAACTCTTGAAATTGCAAGGAGCAATGTTGTTGTTGTTGGCTTGGTTCCATTGAGCAAAGAGGTTCGGGAATTGAGCAGCCATTTGCTGCGCAATGATTTCTGCCAGTTTGGCAGTCGCTATCTGGTTTTCGCGTCGAGGGGGCATTCTAAAAGAGGAAACATGAAAGGAAACGAGTGAGATGTTTGGGTGAAAAGAATGAGATGATGCAAAAATTGATAATGGCAAAGATGGTGGTCATTTGTTCGCATCACAAAGCAAACAAACGCCACACAGTGACTAATCAAAGTAAATGGGTCAAAAATAATGTATCGCGAAGACATGCTCGCCTATAAGTGAACACTCACCCCAAGAGTTCCCAGGTAAGAGTGACTGGTCCGATTATGTGGATTTGTACGAACACTCTAGCCTTAGACAGAAAACCCAGGGTACAGGCATTCACCCTTCCAGTTTGCACGTGTTCACATTATTTAAAACCCAAAACCTTGACGAGATTTTGAAAACTCAAAGGGGTTCAAAACCATATAACAGAGGGTTCAAAACCTTACAATAGAGGGTTCAAAACCTTACAATAAAGGGTTCAAAACCTTGTAATAAATCATTCAAAAACAGAAGATTGTTTTTCAAAAATCATTTCGGAAAATTGGGTTCTTGTTTTGATAATCACCTAAGGATAGGTGATATGCATGTTTTAAGATCTAAACACAAGATAACTTGTGTTAGGGTCCTAGAAAGGTTATAGTCTAGGTCAAAGCATTACTAATAACCTAATTCCCTATAACCATTGGCTCTGATACCAACTCTTATGTCACACCCCGACCACGTATAACATACAAAACGTGGCGGAAACGTCGGGGAGTGTTGTAACAGAATTAATTATTTCACAACCATGGCATATAAAGTTATATTTTATTTATTAAACAAGAGTGTTATATTGTCTTAAACAGGAAACAAAGAGTTCATAACATAATTAAACTAGTCTATCTTCATTTTTAGTCTCTAAGGCACAGGTCCGCCCTAGTGTCATGATCATCATCCTACGCAATAGCTCCTGAAAACACATGTGAAAATAGGTACGTCAGCATAAAAATGTCTGTGAGATACATAGGATTTGTGAAAAGAGGATTCATGACTTATAAGTTTAGAAAAAGTTGTTTAACAAAAGTCAGTCATGAACCTTGTAAATTGTTTTGTTTTGTAAATCATTCAAAAAGCGATGATATGTATAAATAAGAGAATAATGTAAGGTTAAATGAATAACCAAGTAAAATGAGTTTGTATAAGATAAGTTGTTTTGTAAATCAATGTCTTGTGAAAATAAGTTGTTTATGTAAAACGTAATATGTCAAATATTGAAATGATTTAAGTAACGCTACGACATGTAATGTCATACAAACACTTATATATAGGAAGTACCAGCGGCGTATCCACCATGCTTGTATCATATTACACACGCCTCATTACTCAAATCACTTACTCAAACCAACCACCAATGTAAATTGTTTATGTATGAATGAATTATCATGTGTTAATGTGTAAACCATATCGAAATGTCTATGTCCAATGTAAACCACTAAATGTGTATATCAATGTCAAAATGTTTATGTTTAATGAAGATCATGTAATGTGTACCCAAAAATATCATGTATGGTAAGTGAAATATATCAACTAAACCATATGTAAAATGCACAAAAACAAGGTATTGAAGTAAAACATGGTTTAAATCAAAGTTATGTTTTGTGGAACAAATGCATGCTATACTGATACAAACATTTATGCGGTATTGTGAAAATGCATACATCCAAGCCTTGAGACTGTGGCGATAAACCCTTAAACAAATTAAAGGTTTATCTAAGTTATGTGTATCGAATTCGGTCATTCCTTTCATCCAAACCTACCCAGGATGTCCGGAACGGGAGTTGTCAATTCCTATGGTACCACTACCTACTAACGAATGGCGTAGCTAATGTTAATGAATGTATTGTTCCATTTTAAACAACCCAAAGTCATACCAAAATGTAAACATGTGATGAAAACAATTGTACTAAGTATGCACACAATGGGCATACATAGCATGAAATGTAATGTGAAACAATGTACTAAGTATGCACACAATGGACATACATAGCATGAAATGTAATGTAAAACAATGTACTAAGTATGCACACAATGGACATACGTAGCATGAACACAATGAAATCATGTACTATAAATGTACTAATGAACATAGCAAGTATATGATGTGAAAGCAGGAAAGAACGAAAGTAACAAGTAGGCACATGTGTTTCACCCCAAAACAGTTTGGAAAACAGTAAAAGAGGGGTCTATGTACTCACTTGAGATTTGCTTAGAAGTCCTAAGATAACCACCAAGCAATGCTAGAGATCACGGAATCAAACGGCACCTAATATAGGTAACTATGTTAATAAACCAGACCTATATCGGAGGATCGGATAGAATGAGGGCTCGTAAACCAAATGAGTATGCGAACTCATGTAGTATGGTTTAACAAAGTCTACATACTAAATGAAACCTAACCTAAGTGCTTACGACCCATTACGACCCGTTTAGGTAGCTTATGCTACTTTAACGCGTCGTTCGTGTAAAACGCGTTCGGAATGCCTAACTAGCCCTATGAAAAGTAAAATATGCCTTAACATGTCTAATATTGTTGCCAAATCAGTTTAGATACCAAAAGTTATGTTACATATGCTTAAAATGAATTTTGGCATAAAAAGGGCATTTGGGTAATTTACCTACGGCATATAAACTACCTATCATACAACTACTTAAACGAAGCGACCATAAGGTATAACCTCGGAAGGTTATTCCCTATATACTATGGTCACCTAATGTGCTTGGTCGGATCCTAATGATCGACCAAATGGGTCGGGTTCGAAGGTATAAGCGATTTATTAGATCGGTTACCCTTACGACCCTAGACAACGTGGTAATCAGTAGGCATAGTCACAAGGGACCATAAACTGGTCAATGCAGAAAGTCAAACAAAGTTTGACTTTCGGACTCGAAAAGCAATAAAAGAACGAAGGAACACTTACAAAGGGTCCCCGAATGCTAATCTTGATTCAAGTAGCTCAGGTATGAAACAAAGGTTTCAACTTAGAGCTTCTCAAATAAGATTCTTGTGAGGAATGCGTGAAAATGTGGTGGGTATTTATAGATTTCGGTTCACCGTTAGGATCGTTTCTTGGAGAAGAGGGAATGATCACATCCCTACACTTGTTGGAATGTTGTGGTAGCTCATTTTGCCCCCACCACAAGAGTTTGACACTTGGCATTGGCCTTTGGGGTGTTTAAGGGCTGTTAACATGTGTTTAAAATGGCTTTTTCTGATCAGAAGAGGCCTAGCGTGACGCTAAGGGGGCTAGGTGTCACGCTAAGGTCCTCCTGATCAGCAAACACTTTCCAATGTTCCCCTTTCAATCCCCGTTGCGTATTAAGGCCATTTCCGACACGTTTAAGGCTCGTTAAATCATTTTCAAGGCTCCACAAGGATGCCTAAACAATGTGGGCATGAAACATGCTCAAAAATATGCCGGATGTTGGTTCGTTTGGTCGTACGATTGCGATGTTCGCTTAATTACGACGGAATGCGCACAAGCGCGAAAAACGATCCAAAATGCGTGACGAATGGATTTTTCTTATGCCAAACACTAAAATAAAATATTTTAGTGCTTACATAAATTTTTGGATGTCCGGATGTATTCAGAACGTAAGTTATGCGCGAAAGTGCAAACTTGTGCACTTTTTGACGCTTTTAGTCCCTGAATGACCCAAAAGTTTATTTTAGCACACCGAACCCCTCAAAGCCTATTTCTAAGCTATGTAAAGGATATTTATGGTATGTTTAACTTATGGTCATGTTCCGGAATGTCTGTTACAGTTCAAATTGGCATACTTTCGCAGTTTGTCAAATTTAGTCCCTGTAGGCGAATTAACTTGTTTTTGCCACACCAAAGCCCTCAAAACTTATTTCTAAGTTATGTAAAGGTTATTTAAGGTATGTTAAGTATATGTTGATGTTCCGGAGTATTTGTCGCGTTAAACTGATTACGTTTACGCACCAGTTTGCGTATAACTCTCTAGAAAGCGATATAGAGTTTGAAATTGAATAAAAGTCAAAACATGAAAAATGTAAAACACAACCAAACAAACATTGGGATCAAATAACATTGTTTTATTGATAACTGAATTGTTTACAATGATTACAAGCACAGATGTTACACTTTTGAGGTGGCTTTTGTGGTGATGGTTTTTGAGGTGAAGGTTTGGGTTTGGTTGCAGCAGTGGTTGGCTTTTTACAAGCAGCAGTTCTTTTGGGGAATGTGGCTAATGGTGCTCTGTTGTTTCTGAAAGATTTTCTTTATTAGAAGTACCAATATTTTGTGCTTTGTTTTCACTTTTCATCTTTTTCTCTTGTTCCTTCTTCTAAACATCTGCCTTGCTTTCTGCAATATCTTTTCTTTTCTGCTTTTCTAAAATCTCTCCATCTGTCTGTTTATTAAGGGTCTCATCAACTCCCTTTTTCTTTCCAGCAACATATTTTTCAAAAGATTTTGCAGAAGTATCTTTGGCAGACCCTGGCTTTTGTTGTTGCTAACCTTTAGGTTTTGCTTTGGGGTCAGCATCAAGTTTTCTCAAAGAGTCTTTCTCCCCCTTTTTGGAATCATCTTGATCTTCTTTTTCACAAATAGGTGCAGGGGAGGTGCCAGTTAATTTTGCAAGAGATTCTTTGATACCCATGATATTTGCCTGTGTATCCTTATACCTAGCCTCAACCATAACTCTAATCAGCTCCACGTGTGAGTTATGTTGAAGTTCAGCTATTTCCCTTTGAGCTGCAAGAATGGGTTTGTAACACCCTACTTTTTCATACTTTCCTTAATTAGAAAGCGTTGTTTGTATTTCTATTTTTGGAAGTATTGTGTTCTTGTATTCGTCTTTTCATTGTAACCGTTGTAAAATCCAAGACTTGGATCATAATGGAAATTCGTATTTCTTTACATTCATGTTATACACATTTCATACATGTTCATATATTTGAATTTATTAAACATATGACACTTTATTCACAATTTATGCAAAACACGTTAAACATGCAAACACGTGACTTATATGTGCAATTTATGTGAATACGACACTTAATCTCGACAAACATACTTGTTTATACTCGTTGTATATTAGTTTTATGATATACTTTCATTTCATGCCTTTAAATATGGTTCCTTATGCTTAAACAACCCTAAAACGCCTTAAAAATCTCAAATATGGGAGTTTAGGGACCAAATATGACAAATATCAAACTTTTGCCCAGCTCTGAGTCCCTCACTGGCCGCGACTCGGCCCTCCTTCTGGCTCGTGGCCCGTGAGTCAGTCTAATCCGCAGGTTCATGCTTCAAGCCTCCTCCACACTTTTTCCACTTTACAACTCACTTAGAACACACTTAAATCACTCTCAAATCAGCTGGAAATCAGAAGATAATCAGATTCGTCACAAGTTACTAAAGTGAGAATAACTTCTACTTCATCTTTTTCATTAATTCTTCTTTCTAATCACTTGGAACAACCTTAGGTATGTTTCCACAGGTTTTCCATGAAAAACCAAGGCTGGAACATCACCATAAAAGGCTCCAAAGTGCAGTAAACTTTCTGATTTGTATAAACTTTTATTTAACAAACTTTAAATTGAGATTTCTCAACACATTCCTATGTCCTTATGCCACTAATCAAGTCTATGATTATGTGAGCTTAAAAACAAGGTTGTGACATGTAAATCCAGAGGTTTAATCCTCACATACATTCTATTTTGTTAGGGTTTTAACCCACAAGTGATGAACAAGCTTAGAGCTTGAAGATTGTGTGATTATAAGGTTAGCTTGGGCTATCCCACTTGCAAATCCACACATCACTTGATGTTTTCTTAGATTAGTTGTAGTTATTTCATTCTTTATTGTATATTCTTGACCCTCCTTGTTGTCTATAACAGCATGTGTAGTGGTGAATACCAAAGAGGTACCTAAATGGAAGATTCATCTTCCTACCTCATGCATGACTTGTATGATGTTATTGTAATACATGTTTGGACTTAAAATATAATATATACTATATAACACATATATAATATCTAAGTAACCAAACCTTTGATGATGGCCTAGTGGTTGTTTGTCAAAATGTTAAGTTACATTATCTAAAACCATGATACGTGTTACGATTCTAATGGGCATTTTGACCCATGAAAGCATTCAAACTCTTTTTGAGTTTCACAGTGTCAAAACAAGTATGTATGCTAGATGATTACTTTCTCATATGTCTAATTTCATGTACTTTAAACTCCGAATCTTTAATCCTCCGTAACATCCAATACTCACACACCTATGTTTCTTCGTGTAGAAGGACACAGTGTTCCATCCTAATCAACCAACAACTCTCGCGGAATTAACAAGTGGAAAGCTTGCAAAACTGTGAGTATACTCAATCCCATTTTATTTTTAACACTTTGGGTGCAATGTGTATGATTTACAAAAACACAACACTTGAAACTATTTTAATCACACACTATCCACGTTAAACATGAAACTATATGATGCTTGTTAGACTTGAATGCTATGTAAACTTTTTGTGTCGATATATGCTCATTAACTTTGCTAGCCTACCTTAACAATTATAGCGCTATAGGATTAACGAACCGCCCATTAGTCTTGGGGTATTGTTAAGTTAAACATGTTAACCTCCTGCTACTCTCTTGGGATAGGCAAATTTGTGTTGTATACTTGGGTTTGAACATATAGTACACTGTTTCAGCATATTAGTAACTTGTATCTATGTTATTCATGTTGGATATGAGCTCGTTAGACTTTTTATTCTATATTATGCTATGTATGAAAAACGTGTATACTCGCCAACTTTTGTTGATCATATTATAATACATGTTGCAGGTTGATAGATGAGATGATGCTAAGTGAAGAAATGAGATTTAGGTGGACTTAGAAACACACCTGGATAAACTATCATGTTGACGTTATGTTTGAAACAATATTGTTCTTATTTGAATTTTGTATGATAATTAATATTTTTATGAAATTTGAATTTAAATTACATTATCACATATTGTTATGATGTTTTGAGCAATTTGTTCGTCGCATCCCGATGTTTCCGCCATCGGTTGGGGTGTGACAGATTGTTATCAGAGCCATAACTATAGGGAATTAGGAAAAATAAGAATGCTTTTTGCCTAGTCTATAGTTTAGGAACTTTTATTCTTATTTGTCGTTTAAAACAACATGCATTCTACCTTATTTGCTTCTTATCTATTCTCTTTTGGTCTCTTAAACATACATGCCTTTCCTAAGGCTAACACAATACACTTTTGATGACTTGAAGACACTCATAATACAAATGAGACGAGTTTACCAAAATAGCGTGAAACCCACAATTTGGTAAACAACTCTCATTCCGCTTAATTCTATTTTGCACGAAATTACACCATTAAGTTAGGAGTGAAATCCACATCTAATGGTAATTTCCATTTCGAACTCTAATGGACCCTCGTCAAGGTGTCGAAATTAAATTTTGACCTGACGAGTACCAACCACATTAGGGTACGAAATCATCAAGTTAGGGGTGAAACCCGCATCTTGTCGATTAAGTCCCATTCCTCGATTTTCAATCTCACCATAGTCCCAATTGTTTCAATCGATTAGAGACGTGTAGTAACTGGAAGGGTAAGATACCATTAATCGCTTCTCGACGAGAGTATCTTACCTATAGGCCAAAGCACATTTCTCTAATTCGAAAGTACTTTCGACCCACTTTGGAATAGTCGACGTTTCTCTACCCGAAACAATCTAATGTTTTATGAGCCTCTCTTTTATGTTATCTCAATTTATATGTGATTTTATACTTGTTACCTCATCCATTTCAAAACCGTTACATAATTCGCACGTTTCTCACAATCAAAAACAATAATAATCTCTCGTGAACAAACTAAATTTACGATGCTTTCATTATCTATGTTATGCTATATGGAATTCATGATTATGCTATGTGAAACAATTTAAACATTTTATGTTATCTGATGCATCCATGAAAACAGTTTTCTTAAACAAACATTATGATCAAGTCTCACCTATTCGTTCTTTTTGAATCTTAGATTTCTTCGAGCCAATTCTCCAACTCGACCAAGAAGTCTAAGACAAGCACTCAAAAGAAAATGATGGCATTCATGGCCAATCAGATTGCTCGTATCGTCCCAAAGATCGTCAATGAAATTCAAGCGACCTCTACTCCAAACTCCTCAGTCGATTCAAAGATTGATGTGCGCAAGCCTGTGTCATTCAACTTCAAGCACTTCTTATGATACCCCACGAAAACATACAACACAACTAGCTTCCTCAGTGACTACGTGCTAAATTTCGGGACGAAATTTCTTTCGACTTGGGGATGATGTGACAACTCGTATTTAAAGAGCTTTTTTTCTTTGTGCTTTGATGTAACTTATATGTACGCTACTTGAATAATTGATATGTTTACGAGTTTGTTTATGTATATGTGTTATGTGAATGTTGTTATTATGTATATATAAGTATTTGGAGGCACAACACCTTCGGGTCGCACACCTCACCTCGACCGCACACACACCTCATACCTTGTGCTAGTATTCTCGGCCCAAAGTTTATGTCATTTGTGTCTTGGCCTACTGCCCAAACAGAACCCAAAGACGGGCCCGGCCCCTTGTGCGCATACACACATGGTTTTGTGTGTGGTTTCTCATAATTTGCAAAACACAAGTTAACACCAAACCCTACTCTCTCTTCCCCTCTCTCTCACTCGACGGTAGCCTCCCCTTCATTCGAAGCCTTGCATATCGATCAAACCGTTCCATTCGACATCCCGTATGTGTTCCATCATTGTTAGTTTTCTATGATCTTGATGTTGTGATTATTATGATCTTATGTGATGACTTAGGGTTTCATGCTAGTAGAATCATTGATGAAATTGTGCTCATAAATCTGAAATAAGTGTTTAATTACGATGTTAATATGTGTGGTGAAACTGTTTTGTTTGATGATTAGGAACATATATTAACAAAACTGTTAGAAGGGATTGTATGATGTTGATCTAGGACCGTTTATATGTAAATTGATTGATAATTTTCGAGTATAAGACGTGTGTATTATTGGCATGATGTTACACAAGAACTAGGGTTGCATGATAAGGTTGAAATCACTGTTCTAATGATCCGATTAGAATGTTATGAATGTTGATTGATTAGGTTAATTTTTGTTCATAAATTTGATTGTAGGAATGTGTATAATTGCTAAATGATTACTATTTGATCTGATTGAAACGTGCCTAAATTGATAACTGTTGTTTTGAAAATTAAGGACAATTAAAAAGGAAATCAGTTACATCTTCATGGGTTTCGACTAAGGTTGCGAGTCGAGACCTCTTGGTTCCGACTCGACACCAATCTCCACATAACCAAAGGACTCGAGACCACATGGTCTCGACTAGCACAGCATGACTCAAAACCCCCTGATCTCGACTCAAGACCTTTTATGACTACAACTCGAGACCGCTGGATCTCGACTCGAGATCTCTAGTTGCGAGTCGAGACCTCTTGGTGTCGACAGAGGCCCACTCGCAACGTACACTTAACTGGGTCGCACTAAGTTAGACTCGCACACTCACATGGAACTCGCACACAACAGGCCCATATACTTGGGGCCGCACACATGGACCTTAAAACGTGCACTTATATGCTACTATTAAACTTGTTATGCGTATGCTGTGAACCTTGCATGTATGCAACCTGTTAGTATACATGTAGAACTATGTGTTTACTACTTGAATATATTAGACTTGTATGTTAACCATAATAGGACTTGGTTGACCACATTAGCTCAAGTTACATTTATCTGTCAAGCTAATCTAAGGTGAGTTCACACATTTCTTAAAAGCATGCAATTCCCGGTGGTTTGGGAATGGAACAAACAACTATCCCCCTTGGGTGGGATGCAACCTGCATATTCTCCTTGGGTAGGATACGTACA
Source organism: Helianthus tuberosus (assembly GCA_030545235.1). Lineage (NCBI taxonomy): Eukaryota > Viridiplantae > Streptophyta > Magnoliopsida > Asterales > Asteraceae > Helianthus > Helianthus tuberosus. The sequence goes on along the minus strand of CM060356.1, from coordinate 91,458,753 downwards.
ACATCGTCCCCTTGTGAGGGATGGAAACCGTTATTTATATTACTTGTCTTAAGCGGACTAGACAGAACTCTATCTGAAAGTCCCCACTCATTTTTATACCAACTTTATCACTGGGCCAATGGCGAACGGGGTATTAGTTAAATAGCGCTATTAGGTTTGACAAGCCTCACACCATGTGATAGAGGACGGGAGTGAACTAATATACTTGGGTACTTAGTCAATGATGATAGACATTGACTTGGGGCACTAAACATAATACAGTCAGTAGTCGGTATGGTACGGGTCTAGTAGTTTAAAATAGTGGGGTAGCTTCCCATGGCATGTTTTTATAAAGAACAAAGGAACTTAACAGCTATGTTTTTGGAACAACACTAAACAAACAACTGTGAAATTGCCAACTTTATGTTGACACACTACTGCATGCTTTGCAGGTCGTTAGGTACATGGCTGGAGCTTGCACGAGGAGTGGGCTTTGTGGTAAGGAACCAACGGTTGGATTCCTACTAACAAACATTATGATTTTTAAGCTGCTCTATGGGTTTTAAAATTTATGCTTTCACTAGCACTTAAACATGGTTTGGGATATCGTTTTCGTAAACGTTAAACGTTTGGATTGTGATGGTTTTACTTTGTTTTACTTATGTTACTTATCGTTCAGTATGATTAGTGGTATGATCCTGGTCAGTCACACGCCTCGTGGTAATACTCCGCATGTGGATTTTGAGGGTGTGACACTTCTCGTCTTGCAACCCTAAGCCATTCACTAGCAACGATGGGGTGACCACTAAGCTAGAATGGTTTGATAGCATAGAAGTCACGTTCATCAACAGTGAATGTCCTGAAGAGCTTAAAACTCATAGTGCTACTGGGGTCTTCCAAGCCAGAGCCTTGGAATGGTGGACCAACGAAAGGAACCTTCGCTCTAACGAAGTTTCTTATGCACTACCTTGGGAGGAAGTTAAGCAACTCGTGATGGAAGAATTCTGTCCTCCTCACGAGCAACAGAAACTCGAGGAAGAATTTTGGGCGTTCAAGCAAATTGATGACGACAACTTAGCCTACACCACTCGCTTTAAGCAGCTTAGTTTCATTGTTCCCCACCTTTTGTTAATCACCAAGCGCATGATCAGGAAGTACATCAATGGTTTACCTTCTGCTATGCATGATGCCATCGAGGAAGCCAAACTCGACAACATTGAAGCCATATACCATCTCGTCACTATCCTAAACAATAATCGCATTCGCGATAAACAAGCTGCAACCCCTGTTTATTCAAAGCCAGGCAACCAAATCACCCAACAATCGAGTGGTAACAAGGGGAAGAAGTGAAAGCATCAGAACCCTGGTTGTAACGCGATTGTACCAGCTATTAACCCGAACCCTGCTACGCCTGAAACGTACAAAAGCCATACACTAGGGTTCATCCCAAGTGTACCACTTCCAACTACCATCACCCCACCAACGTTTATTGTCGCCATTGCACTACTTGTAACCGTTTTGGCCACAATACTGCTTTCTGCCGTACTAACCATGTACCACAAGCCCAACTAGCTCCTCAAAATGCTAGACCAGCTAGAGCCTGTTTCAAGTGTAGTGATACTACGCATCTCCGTCCTCAATGTCCTCAGCTAAACCACGAACAACAACAAGCTGCTCGAGGATGAGCTTTCAACCTCAACGCAAATCGGGAGCGAAATGACAATGAAGTCGTTAATGGTGCATTCCTTGTTAATAATCTTTATGCTTCGATACTATTTGATACTGGTGTGGACAAAAGCTTTGTTTCCGTTGAATTTGAATCTTTATTAAACTGTACACGCTCTAAACTGCCTAAGTCGTTTTCCGTCGAAGTTGCCAATGGAAAATATATTTTAGTCGATTCTGTTCTTCGTGATTGTCTTCTTACTCTTAACGAACACATCTTCACTATCGACCTTATACCCATGCAACTGGGTAGTTTTGATGTCATAGTAGGCATGGAATGGCTTTAAGAACCATGCTGAAATTGCTTGCTACGAGAAGTACGTTCGCTTGACTCTTCCATCTGGCGATACTTTACATGTCTATGGAGACCGACCTTCAACAGGACTGAAATTGATGTCCTGCACACAAGCGAATAGATATTTATACAAACAGTACTTTGCCTTTTTAGCCCACGTTGTGGAAGAAAAGGGCAAGGGAAATAGCGTAAGTGATATTCCAGGGGTGCGCGAGTTCCCTGATGTCTTTCCTAAAGACTTACCTGGTCCTCCTCCACCTTGATCTGTTGATTTTCGCATTGACCTCATACTTGGTTTGACTCCTGTTGCCAAAGCTCATTATCGTCTTGCACCCTCTGAGATGCAAAAGTTATCTACTCAACTTCAAGAACTCCTTGATAAGGGCTTCATACGTCCAAGTACCTCCCTTGGGTTGCTCCTGTGCTTTTCATCAAGAAGAAGGATGCCTCGTTTCGCATGTGCATCGACTATCTTGACCTTAACAAACTCACCGTCAAGAATCGTTATCCTCTTCCACGCATCGATGATCTCTTTGACCAACTTCAAGGCGCAACTTGGTTCTCAAAAATTGACCTACGATCTGGTCATCACCAACTCTGTGTTCTCGAAGAGGACATTCCCAAAACCGCCTTTCGCACTCGCAATGGGCACTATGAGTTCGTGGTTATGCCTTTCGGTTTGACCAATGCACCAGCAGTGTTCATGGATCTAATGAATTGTGTTGGTAAGCCTTACTTGGATCGTTTTGTAACATCTTCATTGATGATACTCTCATTCACCCGAAAACCCAAGCGGATCACGAACGTCATTTACGCCTCATACCGAACTCCTACATGTTGAACGTTTATACGCGAAATTTTCTAAGTGCGAATTCTGGATCAAAGAAGTCCAATTCCATGGATACGTTGTTCATGAAAAAGGAATTCATGTATACCCTTCGAAAATCGAAGCAGTGAAGAATTGGACCGCTCCTAAAACTCCTTCTGAAATCCCGTTCCTTCTTAGGATTGGCGGGTTATTACCGTCGATTCATCTCGAACTTTCAAAAAATTGTCGTTCCTCTCACCTTGTTGACTCAAAAAGATAAACCTTTTGCTTGGGGTCCTGAGCAAGAGGAATCTTTTCAAACTATTAAGAACTTGATTTGTAACGCTCCTATTCTTACTCTTCCCGATGGGAATGATGATTTCGTGCTATATTGCGATGCCTCGAACCTTGGTCTTGGTTTTGTTCTCATGCAACGAGACAAGGTCATCGCTTATGCCTCTCGTCAGCTTAAAATACATGAGAAAAACTTATACTACCCATGACCTCGAGCTTGGCACAGTTGTTTTTGCGTTAAAGATTTGGAGACACTCTCTATATGTTACGAAGTGTGTGGTTTTCACTGACCATAAGAGCCTACAACACATCTTTAACCAAAAGGAACTAAACATGCATCAACATCGTTGGGTGGAATTGCTTAACGACTACGACTGTGAGATTTGTTATCATCCTAGCAAAGCGAATGTCGTGGCCAATGCACTCAGTCGTAAGACTCATGTTTGTAGCATTCGTTGTTTTCAAATCTCTAGTGACCTTCATACTTGCATTCGTGAAGCTCAATATTCGTCAGCCAACGAAGGTAGCTTGATCATCGAAATCCGAGGTGCTTCTATAGACCAACTTGTGGCCAAATCAGATGGACTTCAATACTACCTTGATCGCATTTGGGTGCTAGATCGCGACAACCTTCGTGAGCTCATTTTGAACGAGGCGCACAAGTCCCAATACTCTATTCATCCTGGTGCTGATAAGATGTACCACGATCTACGTACATCCTATTGGTGGCTTGGTATGAAGAAGGACATTGCCATCTATGTTTCGAAATGCCTCACATGCTCAAAGGTTAAAGCTGAGCATCAGCGTCCTTTTGGTTTGCTCAAACAACCTGAAATCCCCGTTTGGAAATGGGATAGCATTGTTGTGGACTTCATAACCAAACTTCCTCGCACACCTTCTGGTCACGATAGCATTTGAGTAATCATTGACCATCTGACCAAATCAGCTCATTTCCTTCCTATTCGTGAAGATTTCAAGGTTGAGAAACTTGCTCGAGTCTACACTGACGAAATCATATGTCGTCTTGGTATACCTATCGACATCATCTCTGACCGTGATGATCGTTTCACTTTGTGTCTTTGGCAAACTTTCCAATCCGCTATGGGTTCTCATTTAAATCTCAGTACGGCCTTTCATCCTCAAACGGATGGACATACTGAACGTACTATCCAAACCCTAGAGGACATGCTCCGTTCTTGTGTCATCGACTTTGGTGGTAGTTGGGATATGCATTTACCATTGATCGAGTTCTCGTACAATAATAGCTACCACTCCAGTATTTAAATAGCTCCTTTCGAGGCAATGTATGGCCGCAAGTGCCGATCTCCTATTAGCTGGCATGAGATTGGCGATAAACAATTTACTGGCCCTGAGCTCATACAAGAAACAACGAATAAGATCCTTCAAATCCGTGACAACTTACTCAAGGCTAGAAGTCGACAAAAGAGCTATGCTGACAAGAGACGCAAACTATTAGAGTTTAATGTTGGTGATCATGTACTACTCAAGGTATCTCCATGGAAAGGAGTAGTTCGTTTTGGTAAAAAGGGAAAACTTGACCTCGCTATGTCGGTCCTTTCAAGATACTCAAGAGGATTGGCAAGGTGGTTTATCGGCTCGATTTACCTCAAGAACACAACAACGTACATCCAACATTTCATGTCTCGAACCTCAAGAAGTTTCTAGCTGAAGAAGGACTTCTAGTTCCTCTCGAAGATCTTCAAATCAACGATACTTTACATTTTGTGGAGAAACCCGTCGAAATCATGGACCGAGGAGTCAAGAAATTGAGGCACAGTCAAAATCCTATAGTTAAGGTTCGATGGGAAGGAAAATGTGGCGCTGAATTTCCAAAAGGATGGGAGACTATAACGCCCTGCTTTTTCATACTTTCCATAATTAGAAAGCGTTGTTTGTATTTCTATTTTTGGAAGTCTTGTGTACTTGTATTCTTCTTTTCGTTGTAACCATTGTAAAATCCGAGACTTTGATCATAATGGAAATTCGTATTCCTTTACATTCATGTTATACACATTTCATACATGCTCATACGTTCGAATTTATTAAACATATGACACTTTATTCACAATTTAGGCAAAACACGTTAAACATGCAAACACTTGACTTATATGTGTAATTTATGCTAATACGACACTTAATCTTGACAAACATACTTGTTTATACTCGTTTTATATTAGTTTTATGATATAGTTTCATTTCATGCCTTTAAATATGGTTCCTTATGCTTAAACAACCCTAAAACACCTTAAAACCCTCAAATATGGGAGTTTAGGGACCAAATATGACAAAATATCAAACTTTTTCCCAGCTCCGAGTCCCTCACCGGCCGCGACTCGGCCCTCCTTCTGGCTCGCGGCCCGCGAGTCAGTCTAATCCGTAGGTTCATGCTTCCAGCTCGTTTATTGGCGAGTTTTTGTGTTTTGGTTTGTGTTTTCTTCATTAAATGCTCACTAAACCCAACCTTAATCCTTCCCTATATAACCCAATCCTCCTCCACACTTTTTCAACTTTGCAACTCACTAAAAACACACTCAAATCACTCTTAAATTAGCCGGAAATCAGAAGATAATCATATTCGTCACAAGTTACTAAAGTGAGCATAAGTTCACTTCTACTTCATCTTTTTCATTGATTCGTCTTTGTAATCACTAGGAACAACCTTAGCTATGTTTCAAAAGGTTTTCCATGGAAAACCAAGGCTGGAACATCATCATAAAAGGCTCCAAAGTGCAGTAAACTTTCTGATTTGTATAAACTCTTGTTTAACAAACTTTAAATTGAGATTTCAACACATTCCTATGTCCTTATGGCACTAATCAAGTCTATGATTATGTGAGATTAAAAACAAGGTTGTGACATGTAAATCCAGAGGTTTAATCCTCACAAACATTCGGTTTTCTTAGGGTATAAACCCACAAGTGATGTACAAGCTTAGAGCTTGAAGATTGTGTGATTATAAGGTTAGCTTGGGCTATCCCACCTGCAAATCCACACATGACTTGATGTTTTCTTAGATTAGATGTAGTTATTTTATTCTTTATTGTATATTCTTGACCCTCCCTATTGTCTATGGCAATATGTGTAGTGGTGAATACCAAAGAGGTACCTAAATGGAAGATTTATCTTCCTACCTCATGCATGACTTGTATAATGTTATTGTAATACATGTTTGGACTTAAACTATAATATATACTATAAAATACATATATTATATCTAAGTAACCAAACCTTTGATGATAGCTTAGTGGTTATTTGTCAAATTGTTAAGTTACATCATCTAAGACCATGATACTTGTTACGATTCTAATGGGCATTTTGACCCATGAAAGCAATCAAACTCTTTTTGAGCTTCATAGTGTCAAAACAAGTATTATGTGTGCTAGATGATTACTTTCTCATATGTCTAATTTCATGTACTTTAAATCTTAATTTGTAATCCTCCGTAACATCCAATACTCACACACCTATGTTTCTTCGTGTAGAAGGACACGGTGTTCCATCCTAATCAACCAACAACTCTCGCGGAATCACCAAGTGGAAAGCTTGCAAAACCGTGAGTATACTCGATCCCGTTTTATTTTTAACACTTTGGGTGCAACGTGTATGATATACAAAAACGCAACACTTGAAACTATTTTAATCACACTTTATCCACGTTAAACATGAAACTATATGATGCTTGTTAGACTTGTATGCTATGTAAACTTTTTGTGTCGATATATGCTCATTAACTTTACTAGCCTGCCTTAACAATTATAGCGCTATAGGATTAACACACCGCTCATTAGTCTTGGGGTATTGTTAAGTTAAACATGTTAACCTCCCGCTACTCTCTTGGGATAGGCAAATTTGCATTGTATACTTGGGTTTGGACATATAGTACACCTTTTCAGCATATTAGTAACTTGTATCTATGTTATTCATGTTGGATATGAGCTCGTTAAACTTTTTGTTCTATATTATGCTATGTATAAAAAACTTGTATACTCGCCAAATTTTGGTTAGTCATATTTTAATACATGTTGCAGGTTGATAGATGACATGATGCTAAATGAAGAAACGCGATTTAGGTGGACTTAGAAATACACCTAGATAAACTATCTTGTTGACGTTATGTTTGAAACAATGTTGTTCTTATTTGAATTTTGTATGACAATTAGTATTTTTATGAAATTTGAATTTAATTTATATTGTCACATAGTGTTATGATGTTTTGAGCAATTTGTTCATCTCATCCCGATGTTTCCACCATCGGTTGGGGTGTGACAAGATTGTACTAAATTCCAAAGCTCTTGGGTGATTTGCTGGTGACTAGGCTGACTTTTAGATGCCTCCAACACTTGTTTCGGCATGTCTTTCATCTCGTCAACAGTGTTTTCAAAGGAGTTCATTCTATCCGTCAATTCTCTATATTTTAATTCATTACCTAACTTAATAGGATCACCTGAATTCCCACCAGAGGTGGTTGTATCTGCCTTTGTGATAGGAGTAGACTATGAATCATCATCAGCAGCTGCCCCTTTTCTTGGTTATGGGGACTTCCCTCTGCATCTGTGGTTTCCTTCAAGGGAGTCTTAGAGATGAAACTATTGTCCAAATGTAAATCAGTTGATTCAACATTGTAGTAGTTGCTCCACTTGAACTACCAACAAGAATTTCGTGAAATTCAAGTGGTGTAGCCTCCTCAACTGTTTGTGGGATAGCTATTTGAACAGGTTCAGACACAGTCATTGTTGAAGTTATACTCTCAGTAATGTGTTGGTGAGAGAGGGTGCTTATTGTCTGAGTGTCAATAGCCTTAAACAGTGGTATAAAGGTTAGTGGAATGTGAGATGAAGGGAGTGATTTTAAACATACTTTCAAGTGAAGGTAATGTTTCATATTGTGGTGTCCATGTGCTTACAACATGTTCCTTTTGTGAGGAATCATGAGGAGTTTGGATTTCAGGTTGAGATCTTTCCACTTGTTGTGAGGAAGTAGCAACAGTGGTTTCTAGTGATATTTGTGTTGTCACAGGGTTAACCTCTGGGATCTCATCTTCCAATGATATTTGTGGGTTTGGTGGGTTTTTTGGAATTGGATTTGGTCATTTTGGGTTTTGATGGTGGGGGTTTCACAGCAGTGGTTGTGGTGCTGTGATCACCATGAGAAGTGGGCTCAGCAACAAAGGTTTGAGGATCAGACGTGGACTCATCTAAAATTTGCTCAGACCTCTTTGCTTTTGTTTTTGAAACAATTGACTCTTTGGCCATTAGGCAAGTAAAAGTTTCTGATGAAAGACTGTTCATTTTAAAAGTTGTTCCTTTTTTAAAGGCTTTTTGTGGAAGCTTCTTTTGCAGGTAATAGCTTAAAAATCTTGGAAACATGAGAACAGCAGTATTTTTCCCATTTTTAATGTTTTTCAAATTATTAACCATATCAGTAAACAGTGTTTGGGAGTAGTTAAAATCAAGTTTATTCAAAATTGCATACCCCTAGTACTGAATTTTCAAAGGTATTTCATAAAAAGCTGTACTTTTGTTTGAAATACAGGTTAAAAGGATATGGAACAGGAATTTCATAGGTGGTGGAAATTTTGGTTTAAACATTGTAGCTTTATTCAGTTGTCCATCATAACCCCTTTCAATCAAGTCCAGTTGAAATTCATTTTTTGGGAAAGAAGTTTTGCCTGCTAAGTCATTCATCTGGAATGTTTCAGATATGGTAGTGGGGGTTATGGCAACCAATACACCTCCGACTGTTGAAGTTATACCAAATGGCTCATTGCCTTGTTCCTCAATGTTGGCATTTTCCCATAATTCACGAAGTGTGTCTTGGTAGATTGGTGCATTGGCTGTGAGAGGTGTTTTGTATTTGGAGGTTGACATGATGTCAATTATTGAGTGAAATTCTGTATTTTTCTTGGTTTTCTCGAAAGTGCAAAGGTAACTATGAGGGTGTTTGATGATTAGAGCCATGGTCGGAAGTTTAGAAATTGTGAATGGTTGAAGAAGAAGTGAAGAAGAAGATGGAAACCGTTTTGGAGAATTTTGAATTCGATGCGGTGAGTAAAGCTCTGTTTGGGATTTAATCAGGGTTTTATAAAAGGGAAAAAGTGAATGTTGACATGGCAGCGGTTTCAAAGATCGGATGGTTAACATCTGCCCATGTGGCAACCTCTGATGGAAAAGTGGATGACAGTTATTTGGAAACCACTGTTGGGTAACAACTGTTGGATCGTTGTTTGACCCGATTGAGTCGATCAGAAGAGTTTTAAGTCCAGTTCAAAGGCGGAATCAGAGAACTAGACACGAACACAGCTTGTTAATCTTTAATTTGTCTTTTATATTGCTTTAACAATGATTACAACCTTGACAGAAATCCGACAGCACTTCGTTACAATTCTGGAAGCGATCTCCCAAATGAAACAACAATGCACCTATTTATACTAGTGATGATTTCGCTTATGTGTACATGCCATAAAAGCGAAATCACTTGTATCTGATTTCGCTTTTATGGACATTGTCCATATGAGCGAAATCAGCTCTTAAACTTCTAACTTTCGACTCTCAAATCTCGTGCACTGAATATTCTAACCTATCCTATTTTAACACATGATACAAGACGAAGTCAATAGACGTAATGCACTAACAGACTCCCCCTCGGATATTGACGAAGTCTTCAGTGACTATTCTTCAATATGACACATCTTCAGTCTTGATCATTCTGTCTTTTCTTTCAAATTATAACAATGTAAGCATCCAACAATCTTTCTCTTCTCCTATCAGCTTCAGGCTCCCCCTTTCATCAAGCTTCCGTGCTTTGGGATCGACACCTAGCTTTCCATCTACAAGCTACTCTTTGCTTCAAGCTTGTCTTCAGACTCCCCCTTAGACTCTGCTCTCGGGATCGTAGTCTGGACTATCTGCAACACTCAAACATCTATAAATACAATGTTTTCGTATTATCAATCAAATTCTCTAATTCACTTCCCCTATCAACAAACTTTACAGATTTGGCAGCATTAAAGAATCCAACTCCCTCACAGTTTATCATCCAAGTTCAAGTTAATGACCTTGGAGATATCACAAACTGTTTTTGAAATTTTTGATTTTAAATCAAGTTTCAAATTAATGAACTTGTTATATTTTCAGAAACACAATCAGCTTACTTAGATTTTGAAACTCAGCATTTCAGATATCGGTTGTCGAAAATAAAGCAGAAATCAAAATCTTTTTGTATTTTCTGAAAATATAAAGCAGTAAAGAAATATGTACAAACATATTTACAGACAATATTTTTTGTTTGAATATGCGTCAGAGGATCATATCAGTTTTTGACAAGTCACAAGTACCGTTGAGCTTTTTAACACTTTAAGTATTAAACAATTCACTTAGGTCGATACTTCCGTATACGCAGAGAGATATCAGCTTCGACTTTATGGTATGTCCCCTTTAGAGGATCTTTTTGCTTACAACAGCAGCGACTATCAATTTTATTGTTTCATCAGCATGCTGAGGGTTTAATGCTATGTTTCAAGCATTGCAGAAAGTATTATTCGAGGACTAGGTCAGAACTACCGTTCAGCAGAAGTCCCGGAATAATACCCCAGACATCACTGAGTATAAAAACCTAGTATATCAGATTATGAGACCTTTCAAACGAGATTTCAGGGGTTACCTATATATTCAAGTAGTGTTCCCCACAAAATAAGCAAGTTTGAATTTAGGTTTATATCCCGAAAAAGTTTACTAAGTGTATAAAAACCTACCGGCACATCATCAGTGAGACTGTTTAACGCTTTTTAATCATTACAATTCTTTAGCATACTGTAACTGTCTACTGATGTACTATCATTTCCTCTTTTTACGCAAAACTCAAATTTTTTAAATTTTATCATGTTTTTGGCTTTTTCAAAATTTTCAAATGTTTTTGGATTTTCTAACAACAATATATCTCCCCCTAAAATGCAAAACCATTTAAAGAAAATTTGACAACCAACATTGATAGCTTTGTCTCGCCATCCATTTTCTACTTCTCATGCACTGATTTGCAGAAAATATAACATAAAGTACCCCCATGATTTACAACCCATTGATCTTAACAGTTTGAAAACCGTTTTTCAATCTGATGAAAGTAATCATGTTTGTTCAGCCGTGAGGATTTCGGCGTATTCAATCAACAATCCCCCTTACAACAAACTATTTTCCCATAATGATTTCAAAACACTTAAGTTTGTTTTAATCATAATGGTTTTTCCGGAAAAATTAGTTTGTTTACCCATCACTTGTGAGTTCGGGGTTATCTCATCACCTTGTTCTCTTTAAAACCTTTTTGTAAAAAATTTTAACAATATAAGATCAAACACCACTATCACTTGTAGAAAATCAAGTACAACTTAATGTCCTTGATTAACCACTTGTAAGACGAAATATCACAGTTACCATCCTGTGAATTTCTCAAGAATGATGCCGATACCTGCTTCACGCTTACCAACCTGGAAGCTCCGGCAAGTCAGGAATTCAACCAACAGATTTTGACACCCAAGCCTGACCAGCCTTAGGTGCATTTTGAGCTTTTCTCTTTTCTTCATAAAATTCTTTCACTCCTTTTTCCTTACCATCAGCCATCTTACTAAAAATATGTTCAACATTGCTATTAAACATTTTTCTAGTTTCAACACCTTTTGATTTTAGGTTTGCGGCTTGTAATGGTGGAAAATTCTCATCATTCATTAACAGAATTGTCTCTTCCTTTTTTACCTCAACTTGTGGCTCATCTGATTTTATGGAATCAGATTCATTGCCTGATCTTGGCTTGTCTGACTTGGATGAGCCAGATTCATTGCCAATAACTTTATTTCTCCTCTTGTTTGTCCTCAGATTTGCATCTGAAGAATTTGATTTGCTTGACTTTGCCGTCGAGTGAATCGATTCATCAGAACTTTTATTCGAACCAACTGGTGAACCCGAAGACAAAATCTTCTCCAAATACTCTCTCGCCTTCTTCCTCTTCTTCCTCAATTTGTCTCTCTGCCCCTGTGAAAGCTTTACTTTCTTATCTTCCACTTTCTGTTCTTTGGGCTTGACAGTGACTGGTTTCTTTACCATTCTCTAAGATTCAACCCTCGATCTTCCCATCGATCTCCTTGGGCAATCTCTAGCAATATGTCCTCTGATATGGCAATTATAGCATCTTCGTGTTTCAAAATTCCAATTCTGGCAGTTAACAGCAATGTGTCCTCTAACACCACAGGTGTAGCACACTCTGTTATCGTACCATCTACCATCTTCAAACCACATATTCAGATCATAACATTGTTTAGATTTGTGGTAATCATTTCTCCTATCGTAAGCATGATTTGTCCTTTGAGCACTGTGGTCAAACCTGCACCACTTATTACCAACATTTTGTGAGTTTTCAATTTTAGATTTTTGGGATTTTTGATAATGATTGGATGACTTATCTGATGAGCTTTTATTTTCAATTTTAAAATTTTTAAAATTTTTAACTTTTTGTTTCTGTTCTACACTCTTCTTAACAGGTTTTTGTTTAGAACATTCACCTGTTTCAGTAGATTGCAAAACAGTATTTTTAAATTTTTCTTGTAAATCTAAAAATATTTTTCTTTTCTTTTCTTTTTCATCATCAGATATTTCATCACAATTTTCAATTTTGACTTTGTCAAAATTTGTGACATTGTCACTTATTGGAACAACATTGATCGGTTTTGGACAAACGTACGATGCAGAAGTCACAAAACTTTTCAACTTATTCTCTAACTCAGCAATTTTCTTTCTATTATCTTCGGCTTCATGCTCAAGTCGATTAATTTTATCAAGATGAGAATTTATCGCACATTGTTTTTCGAGATTATTTTTACCAAAAACATCTCTCTCATCTTCTAAAATCTTTAATTGACTTTTGAAATCATTTTCTAATTTTTTAAAATTTTCATTTTCTAATGACAAACTCTCAACATTCTTCAAAAGTTTGTCATTTTCAGATTTCAATTTTTCGCAGTTCAAGCGCAACTCCAAAATCTGTTCATCATCGGTTTTCTTGTCAACTCTCAAAGCTTTGTTTTCCAATGTCAAATTCTCCACATCTTTCAAGAATTTCACATTATCTGCTTCAGATTTTTCACATTTTTCATTCATCTTTTTAGCATCGACTTCTTTCTTTGTTTCCATCCTGTATGTTCCTGCACAAAAAATTTTAACAAAATCAAGAGGGTTTGCATATTCATCAATAAAACAACCTCTCTTAATATCATATTTCATGACATTTTTTGCAGCAAGACATACAGAAAATCTTTTTCTCATTTCGATGATCACTTCCAAATTTATCTTTTCTAAATCCTTCTTCATCTCATACATCAACTCTTCATTTCTTTTTTCTTTATCAAACTTATGTAATCTAAGCTTATTGATGAATTCTCTAAATGAAAACTTTGATAAATTTTCATTCCTTTTTAGTTCACTCAAAAATTCATCCCATTCTAGAGGTAATGCATCAGCAAATTTTGAAATTTTTTCAGCATTTGAAAACTTTATCTCATATCTATTTATCTTATCAATCAATTCATCAAAACGTCTATCCAACTATTCCAAAGATTCATGTTTCATGCATAAGAAATTTTCGGATCTTTTAATCCAAACATCCATCCTGTTCTTCTTATCAAACCAAGAATCAGAAATCCAAACGTTTAAATCTTTAAGATTCTCGTTTTCCTGTTCATCAAACATTTTAGCCATCTTGAATCACCTGACAGAAATATCAAACAAACACAATCAGTACAATCAATTAACAAATAAATTGTAACAGACTGAAACTCAATCATCGTGAAATAATCTTGATACAAAAAAATTTCACTTTCGAGTGAAAGAGCACTTATAAGCGAAATCAATCTTTGACACTTTTGAGCGTAATCACTTAAGGACCCTTGAAGCGAAATCAAACTTGTTCTATGAGCGAAATCAGATGTGTCTGTATAAGCGAAATCCCTTGATGACCTTATAAGCGAAATCTTGTTGTCATAAAAGCGAAATCACACAAATCTAGTCCACAAGAGAGAAATCACTTGACATATAAGCGAAATCAGACTATGTATGTCTCTATGAGCGAAATCACTTGTATCAGATTGACATTGGAGCGAAATCTCACTGAATGTGTGACACAAAAGTGAAATCTACCTGACACAAAAGCGAAATCATTTAATCTGATGCACCTATGAGCGAAATCTGATGTTCATATGAGCGGAATCAGCTGAAGTATGACCGTAAGAGCGAAATCACAAATAAACCTGCTGATGTCACTTTTTGTATGAGACCGTAAAAGGGAAACCTCAAATATTCGATGTTTTAGGTCGATTCAAGCTTTGAAACTTTCAAGGATTTGTTTATACATGATTACGAACACACTGTGTGAATTTAAAGCGATTCTGACCGTAAAAATTTTTGTTTTTCGAAAAAGAAAGGTGTAGAAACAGATTTTTCGGCTGAATTGTAGAAAACTCTTCTTCACTAGCTCTGATACCACTTGTTGGATCGTTGTTTGACCCGATTGAGTCGATCAGAAGAGTTTTAAGTCCAATTCAAAGGCGGAATCAGAGAACTAGACACGAACATAGCTTGTTAATCTTTAATCTGTCTTTTATATTGCTTTAACAATGATTACAACCTTGACAGAAATCCGACAGCACTTCGTTACAATTCTGGAAGCGATCTCCCAAATGAAACAACAGTGCACCTATTTATACTAGTGATGATTTCGCTTATGTGTACATGCCATAAAAGCGAAATCACTTGTATCTGATTTCGCTTTTATGGACATTGTCCATATGAGCGAAATCAGCTCTTAAACTTCTAACTTTCGACTCTCAAATCTCGTGCACTGAATATTCTAACCTATCCTATTTTAACACATGATACAAGACGAAGTCAATAGACGTAATGCACTAACAACAACAGTGGTTGAGAACATTGTATATGAAAACAGTGGTTGATTTTAGTCTATCAGTGAATAGACATCAGAGGTTGAAACAACAATTGTTTGGTCAAACAGTGGTCAAAAAAGGATATGGAAAACAGAGGTTGTCTTTCAGCAGTGGGTGAATTTTCAACCAATCAGAGGTTTAAAATATCAGTGGATATGGACAGACTTTTAAGGATTCATGAAAAAATTTCATTTTAAGCTCTTTTTAAGGATTGATTTTTGATTTTCTGAAAGCATTTTAATGCTTTTTATTCAAGGAAGAGAAGTTTTTGCCTTCTAATACAGGTTAAGCATGCCAATTCTAGAGATCAAACTTTCAAAGGTGGATGTGTCTAATGCTTTTGTTAGCACATCTGCCAGTTGATCTTTAGTTGGTGTTAGGATTGAACCCTACCAAAGGAACAGTTGATTAAAGCCAAAACTGGATCAGAGCAGTGGATCCAGAATAAGTACTGCTGTATTCCATCTTTCCCCTTGAAGGTGATTCTAACAACTGATGGCCTATACCCACTGTCCGTTTACAACTGCTGCTCTACAAACAACTGATCAAGTATAAGACTGATGAAGACTAAAGCCTTGATGATCAATCTACTGTTATGGGTTAAGCACTGCTGAAGATACAAAGTACTGCTGGAGTCACAATAGTTGAAGGTAAAAGCAGTAGTTTAGTCTTTCCTTTTGTAATGTATTGTAATCAGTAGTTAGCAAGCAGTTGATTGTATTAGATCAGTAGTTACAGGTTGTTAGGAGGTTAGATGTCACTTTCATGGTGACGTCAGCTAAGATGCTTCAGTGGTTTGCTCATGCCTATAAATAGAACAGTACCCTGTACTTATCTATTAGCTCTTTCACCACTTGTCTTCCTGCACGAACAATCCATTGTGAGCTTAGGCTGAGGGGGAGTTTTTGATACATGCATTCAATTGTAATTGAAGCTTGAAATAAATTCAATCTTTCGGTTCAATGATAAGCATGTGTGTTGAAAGCATTTCTCCTATTTGATTGTGTGTGAAAGTTTGTTTCCATATTTAGATTCAGCTACAATTACTTGTTCATCTTCATTAATTTCCAAACAAAAACACAATAAAAAAGAAACTCAGATCCTAACAATTGGTATCAGAGCTCGGACAGTCAAATTTGATCTAACAATCATTTTGACATAAATAGTTCAGCTCATAATCGTTGATACTGTTAGATTGTTCGTTTCGTTAAAAAACATAGTAAGGTTTAATCACCATCAAAGTTGATTGATCAGTACCTGTAAAACAACCAGGATGATGTCACAATCACAAGATGTTAACAATAACATCGGTTCTCTCTTCAAACCACCCATGCTGAAGCAAAATGAGTACAATATCTGGCAGAGAAGGATGGGACACATCCTTGCTCAACAGAATACCGGATGTTGGAAGTCGGTTATCTTTGGACCACATGTTCCAATGGTGCCGAGTGCTGAGGATCCAAAGAAATTTGAACCTAAGAAAGTTGAAAACTATACTGAATTGGACTTTCAGAAATTTGAACTGGATGCCAAGGCATTTAGTATTGTTGCATCTGCATTACCCAATGAAATCTATGTTGGATTGTTACACTGTAACAGTGCCAAGGAATTATGGGATGCACTGAAAGAACAGTTTGGTGGGACTGAAGAGGTTATTGAAAACAACAGGGAAATTTTGAACCATCAGTATGAAACCTTTTGTCACATGAAGGGTGAAACATTAACCCATCAGTTTGAGCGATTTAGCTGTCTCATAAGTGAGCTTAAACTTGTTAATACTGGATTTCCAAAATCAACCGTTAATAGCAGGTTTTTGAGATCACTTCCTGATAAATGGGACACCATTGCTTTTGTGACTAGAAATTCTGTTGAGTTCAAAGATCTGACACTGACCCAACTTCATGGTAGACTCCTGACCTATGAAAGGGAGTTAAACCAGAAAAACAAGTTGCAAGAGTCTGGCAAAGTTGCAGATGACTACTCATTTGTCAACACAACTCTTCTAGGTCAAGAAGAGTCTGGAAATAGTAAGGATTAGAGTTATGATCATTTTATTGACATAACTGCTGGTGCAAACTTCAACTCTGATCCTCACTTATCCAATTTTGCTTTCACAGCAAATAGAGAAAGCCAGAACTCTGATAATATGTGCTTTAAACTCAATGACTTACAGCATTTTGATCCAACTGATCTTGAAGAAATGGACATTTTGCATCAATTGGCATTGCTAAGTGTGAGAACTAGCAAATTTTATAAAAGGACAGGGAGAAAATTCCCAGGGTTACATGGTAATCTAAAAGTGGGGTTGGATAAATCCAAGATCAAGTGCTATTAGTGCAATAGGCTAGGTCATTTTGCCAGGGAATGCAGGAGTCAAACCACTGGTCTAATTATTACTCATCCCAGCTCAAACCCTAGACCACAAAACCACCAAAACACTGTGCACTATGCCCAATATACCCCTGCTGCCCATGTTAACACTGCTCACTATGCTGCAACACCTGTTCCTGTGCATTATGTTCAAACCACTGTTCCCCAAATTCAGTATGTCCAAGCCCCTGCTCCCCAGGTTCAGGTGAAACAAGTTGCACCTCAACAAACTGCACCAACAGTGGTTCAACCAGACCAACAAAGCTTTTTCACACAAGGGCTGGTTGATTGGAGCAGTTTACCCGAGGAGTTAGGAGATGAAAACTTTGCATTGTATGATCAAAGCACTGCTTCTGGTAATAATATTTGTTTTGTAGCTTTGGAGACCATACAGGAGGGGCTGGAAGCTGAAGAAGAACATTCAAGTGCTGAAACAGTAGACAAAATAGCTAAAGCAGTGGTTACTGCTGTGACTGAGGAAGTACTGTTGGGAGAAAGTTCAAAACCCCTGTTGGAACCATTGTCCGATCCTTGGTCCAAAGAAAAATAAGAGAAGAAAGAAGGTGAGAAGGAAGAGAGAGCTGAAGAAGAAAGTGATCATCCATGTGATTGTGCCATGATGGCTGCAACCAAGATATCACCTTAGGTTCTTAAAAATCTGTGTTCAGACAAATGCATTATAGCATTTGTTAACATCAAAGAGGTGAATGAAAACCTTAGGGATAGGTTGTTAACTTCTGAAGTTCAATTTGAAAAGTCATTAAAAGAACTTAAAAACAAGTTGAATGAAAAGGAAAGTGAGATCTGCAGCTTAAAACAAGAGCAGAATATAACCAAGGACCAACTCCAAACAATGATAGAAAAATATCAAAGTTGCAAAAAGGAGTTGGAAGACACCCAAATCACTTGTGAGAAATGGGTGGAATCCTATAAAGGTTATGAGGTCATGCTTGAAAAACAGCTTGAAAGTAATGTGAAATTTGGCATTGGGTTTAGGAAAAATGACCAAGTTGAAAACAATGCTGCAAATCAAGCTGGTTCTGTTGAAATCATACCAACCAACAAGAATGGCCAAGAAGTTAAAATAACTAACAAACTTGGTAACAAAATCACTCTGGAAAGATCGGTGGGGTCCTCAACCTTTGAGGTACTTGAGAAGTACCAATTTAAACCCACGTGGTCTGATGAGTGTGACATTCTTGAAAATTTTAAACCAAGGACTTCACAACCACTGATGGTGTTAAAGCTCCCAAAGCAAAGGTTATTCCTCTCAAAGGCATCCCAACAGTGGTTCAAAACTCTGTTGCAAAGGAGTCTGAAAAGAGGAAAAAGAGAGAAAATGTTAAAAACTTATTTTGTGATTTCTGTGAAAAGAAGAATCATTTAACAAAAGACTGTTTTCATCTAAAAGCATATGATATCAACAAAACAAGTGTTATTGTACCTGCTGAGAGCTGCACCATCTGTGGCAAATCAAACCACAAAACTCAAGAATGTGTGTATCTCAAATCCTTTGATGTAAAAAAGAATGAATACACTGCAAAAACATTCTTGAGTTCATCAAACTCATCTGTCAAATTCACCAAGAATCAACCACTGTTTGTGCCAGTTCAAACAGTTGTTACAAAACAGCTGAACCAAACCTCTGTTAAAAGAGATGTTCATGTGACTGATGCACCCCCTGCTAACCAATACCGAAGAGGTAAAGGTAAACCACCATACCAAAGGATCCCACATGTTTATGAGGCTTACAAAAGGCCTTCTAAACCAAGAGTGAACATGCATCCTTTTGGCTACCAACAGATAATTGGGCAAGACCCCCAACAGTGGTTAGAGAAAAATAGTTCAAAAACTGTCCAAAACCCTGACCTAACCACTGTCCATCCACCTGAACTTGACCTAGACAGTTTTGAGACCCCATCCAAAGCCTTATTGGCTTTGAAGACCCTAATGAACTAACCTTTTACTTGATGTGCAGGGAGCTTCTGCATGCTTAGATAGTCTATGGTATATAGATAGTGGAGGCTCCAGGCACATGATAGGATGTAGATCCCTACTCAAAGATTTCAAAACTCATGGAGGGGGTGACATATCCTTTGGTAATAATAGTAAAGGGAAGGTTATGGGGTCTGGTACAGTTCAGTCTGGTAATGTTAAGTTTGAAAATGTCAATCTGATAGACAATCTAAAATTTAACCTCTTAAGTGTCTCTCAAATGAGTGATAAGGGCTATGGCTCATTCTTTACAAAAGAGTGTTGTAGGATTGTTGGACCAGAAATGGTTAAAAAGATTGAAGAAATAATAAAAAATGGAAAAACCCAACTTGTTGCTCAAAGAAGTGGTAATGTTTATGTGGTGGATATGTCAAAAGAGAGCCCCGGGACTGATGTATGTTTGTTCTCAGCTGCCTCTAACAAAGAGACAGAATTATGGCAGAGGAGATTGGGGCACACAAATCTCAAGACAATCACTGCTATATCCAAACAGGGGTTAGTAAGAGGTTTACCTCAAAAACTGTTCACCTGTCCTGAGCATTGTGTTTCCTGCCTAAAAGGAAAACAACATAAAAGCTCATACAAATCAATTGAAGAGTCCAAAACAACCAAGTGCTTGCAAATGCTTCACATGGATTTGTTTGGCCCAGTTAAAGTCATGAGTCTTAGGAAGAAAAGATATTGCTTGGTTATTGCTGATGACTTTTCTAGGTTTACATGGACTTACTTTTAACACTCCAAAGATGAGACTGCAGGCATTTTGCAAGACTTTGTTACACAGGTTGAAAAGCAGTTTGACTTGCCAGTAAAAGTCTTGAGGAGTGACAATGGCACAGAGTTCAGAAATAAGGAGTTGGATGATTTCTGTGTGTCAAAAGGAATTGTAAGGCAGTACAGTATTCCAAGAACAATAGAACAAAATGGGGTTGTTGAAAGAAAGAACAGGACATTGATTGAGGCTGCCAGAACCATGCCTGCTGATTCAGGTTTACCATTAACTTTCTGGGCAGAGGCAGTAAACACTGCTTTCTATGTCCAGAATAGAGTTTTAATCAACCCCAGGCATCAAAAGACTGCCTATGAACTGTTGTATAAAATAAAGCCATTGATTTCATATTTCAAAGTTTTTGGATGCCCATGCTTCATTTTAAACTTAAAAGATTCTATCTCAAAGTTTGCAGCCAAAATTGATTGTGGTTATCATCTGGGATACTCAACCACTGCTAAGGCCTACAAAGTGTTTAACACAAGGACTAAGGCAGTGGAAGAGACTTTGAATGTAAAGTTCAATGAACTTTCATCAATAAAAATCCCAGCAAATCCTGCAGAATTATTTGATCTTGATAAATTCACATTTGAAAGTGTTGCGGTCAAGACTAACAATGCAGGTCCATCAGAAAATCCTCCATCAGACTATGGATATGAAGTCATCATTCCTCAATAAAAGTCTGCTTCAATGGGAAGAGCAGCAGATCTTCAAAACAACTGTCAAAGCTCATCCACTGCTACCTCAACAGTTGTTAACCAAAGTAGCCCATCCTCATCAACCACTGTTGACAAAACCCATCAAACAGTGGATAAAAGTCAACATGTTTTCACACCTATTCCTCCACCTCCATTTGAATCCACTGCTGGATCATCAAAGTCACCAGCAGTGGTTAGCTCAGATGATTCACATCTGCAGCCCTCACCATTAAATGCCATTATTCCATACAAAGGAGATCTAATCTTCTTGAAGTGTCATCCATCTGACCAAATCATTGGCAACATCAGTGAAGGGGTGCTAACAAGAAACTAATCCTAAAACATCTGTCCTTTTGCTGGTTTTCTATCTCTCTATCAGCCAGTCAAGTACCAAGAGGCACTAAAAGACAACAGCTGGGTAGAAGCCATGCAAGAAGAGCTCCAACAGTTTAAAAGACAACAAGTATGGGAACTTGTACCACTGCCAGAGGATGTGAGTCCTATTGGCACAAAGTGGGTCTTCAAAAATAAAACTGATGAAAGGGGTATTGTTGTCAAGAATAAAGCTAGGCTTGTGGTTCAAGGTTTCAGACAGTAAGAGGGCATTGACTATGATGAAACATTTGCCCCTGTAGCCAGATTGGAAGCTATCAGACTGTTCTTGGCCTTTGCTGTCAACCACAACATAAAGGTGTACCAAATGGATATCAAATGTGCATTCCTCTATGGTAAGATTTAAGAAGAGGTATATGTGTGTCAACCTCCAGGCTTTTAGGATCCATTTAATCCAGATCATGTCTACAAGCTAAATAAAGCTTTGTATGGCCTGAAACAAGCACCAAGAGCCTGGTATGAAACTCTTTCCACCTTTCTTCTTTCCCTTAGTTTCACAAGAGGTAAAATAGATAAAACTTTGTTTTTAAAATGGAGAGGGAAGGACTTGATGATTGTCCAGATTAATGTGGATGACATCATTTTTGGAAGCACATGTAATAAAATGTGTGAAGAGTTTAGGCAACTCATGACAGCTGAGTTTGAGATGAGTGCAACGGGTGAACTCAAGTGCTTTCTTGGTCTCCAAGTAAGGCAACTGCAAAATGGCACTTTATCCATCAAGGAAAATATGCCAAAGAACTTTTAAAGAAATTTGAGATGGATGATTGTAAGCCATGCAGTACACCCATTGCAACCAATAAAATAGTCATGTCTGATGAAAAAGGATGATTTGGTTGATCAAACTTTATATAGAAGCATGATTGGGTCTTTATTGTACCTAACTGCATCTAGGCCAGACATCATGTTTGCAACATGTGTTTGTGCAAGATCCCAATCAGCCCCTAGAAAGTCAAACTTAATTGCTGTAAAAAGGATATTCAGATACCTAAAAGGTGCTCCCACACTTGGTATCTGGTATCTAGCTGATGGTAACATCAAGCTTTCAGGTTTCTTAGATAGTGACTTTGCTGGATGTGATAAAACAAGGAAGTCCACTTCAGGAGGGTGCCAATTCCTAGGCAATTGCTTAGTGTCTTGGCAAAGCAAAAACCAAGCAGCTGTTTCCACATCCACTGTTGAGGCAGAGTATATAGATGCTGCAAGTTGTACAGCCCAACTGCTTTGTCTTCAAAATCAATTGCTGGATTTTGGTATCACTGCCCTAAAGACACCTCTCACGTTGGACAGTCATGCAGCAGAAAATATCATCAAAAATCCAGTCTCTCATTCAACAACCAAGCACATTGACATCAGACATCACTTTGTGAGGGATTGCTATAAAAAGGTTTGATTTCTCTGCACCATGTTCCAACTAAAGATCAGCTGGCAGATGTGCTAACAAAAGCATTAGACACATCCACCTTTGAAAACTTGATCTCTAGGATTAGCATGCTGAACATGGAATAACAAGCAAAATCTTGTTTTTCTATGAATAAAAGCATTAAAATGTTTTCAGAAAATCAAAATTCCATCCTTAAAAATAGTTAAAAATGAAATTTTCATTAAATCCTTAAAAGTCTGCCATAACCACTGATTTGGTACAAAATCTGCTTTGATAAATTTGACCATTGCTGAAAGTCAACCACTGTTTTTCTCATTTCCTTGTTAATCACTGTTGTTCAAAATCAGTGTTTTAACCCACTGATAGGCTATCCACTGATAGTTGAAAATCAGCCACTGTTCTCATTATAACCGTTGCAACCACAGATACTTGTTCCATCAGTGGTTTCCTTAACAACTGTCTTCCATTATTCATCAGTAGTTGACACGTGGTCAGTACTTGTCGGTCAGATCTTTTGTAACTGCTGCCACGTCAGCATTCGCTTTTTCCCTTTATAAAACCCTGATCAAACCCCCAAACAGGGTTTTTTCACTGTCGAATCGAATTCAAAATTC
This sequence comes from Helianthus tuberosus, assembly GCA_030545235.1. Classification (NCBI taxonomy): domain Eukaryota; kingdom Viridiplantae; phylum Streptophyta; class Magnoliopsida; order Asterales; family Asteraceae; genus Helianthus; species Helianthus tuberosus. The sequence goes on along the minus strand of CM060356.1, from coordinate 91,435,434 downwards.
CTTTCTCAAAGCAGTTACCATCCATTTCTCCCAAATCACTCATATCTTCTTCTTCCCCCAAATCACCGTCTTCATCTTCTCAAAAATCCACTCCAATGGCCACATAAATTCCATACAAAGCTCCTCACAACTACTTGGGTCTTTTGACAAAACCAAGCCATACTGAAACTTTCAATTCCATCATCGATGCTCTTTCGTCTTCAAAGTACAAAATTTTGTTGACTGCTGATGCTCCGATTTACCTGCCAACCCAGAGAGAATTTTGGAAGAATGCGACGCCCATAGCCATAAATTCCTCAATAAAGGGTGTACCAATTAAAATTACACCTTAATCCATTTCAGAGGTATTTGAACTCGATAATCTTCAAGGAAAAACTTCTTTTCCCAAAATCGAGTATCAAACAGATTTTATTGAGAGGGGCAATGCTGAGGAAATGAAAAAGGACACCTTACAAAAAGGTAGTTTTCCTCCTGCACCAAGATTTTTATTCCATACCCTCTTGATGTGTGTTTCAAATAAGACCACTGCTTTTAATGAAATTCCATTAAAGATCCAATACCTGGGCTTTGCTATTTTACATAAAGAAAATTTTAACTATTCCCATGAGATCTTTGATGATTTGGTCAAAAATGTTGATAAAAAATCATTTTAATTATTTCCAAGGTTCCTAAGCTTTTATTTTCAAAAGAAATTTGCAAAGGATAATGCTCATGTGCTTATCCAGGGTGTACATTTTCAAATAAATGGCCTAACACCTGAAACATTCACAAGGCTATCAAAAGTTTCTAAAACAAAAGCAGAGGTTCCTGAGCAGAATTTAGCGACTACCACTACTCCTTAGGTATCTGCTGCTGAGCCCACTTCTCAAGGTGATAACAGCAGCAAAACAACTGATGTGAAACCCACACCTAAAACCACCAGAAAACCAAAACAAAAGAAAACAAAAAAGCCCCCCAAACCCACAAAAAGCAACTCTGGAAGATGAGATCCCAGAGCAACTGCCAGTGACAACACAAAAGTCACCAGAAACCACTGATGCTACTTCCTCACAGCAGTTGGTAGAAAGATCTCAACCTGAGCCTCAAACTCCTCCTGGTTCTTCTAAAAAAGAACAGGTTGTAAGAACAGGGACACCACAATATGATGCTCTGGAATCACTTAATTCCATCATCCACAGCCCACTGCCCGGGGCAAATTCTCTTTCCACCCCAATACTCACTGCCACAATCCTACCACAAACAAAACTTTTGTTGGATGCACTTGATATAGCTTGGACAGAAATCAGTTCCTCTCAATCACCTATCACTGAGAGCATGCCTCCACAAGTGACTGAGTCTGAGCTCCCTATCTTTGCTAACCCACAAACAACTGAGGAGGTTATATCCCTTGAGTTACATGTAACTCTTGGTGGTAGTTCAAGTGAAGCAGCTACTACAAGTGCTGAACCCACTGGTTTACACTTGGATAGTAGTTTCATCAATAAGACTTTCTTGAAGGCAATTTCTTCTTTGGGAACTCTGGTGTATCCAGTATTCACTGGTTCACTAAAAAGTGTTTCTCATTATGAAGGAAGAAGTCCCCAGTACCAAGAAAAAAGGGGCATCAGTGGATGATTTTTGGGATACATTCCCTCGGTCAACCATTGTTACAACCACTGCTAGTGGGAAATCAGATGATCCCATTAAGTTGGGTGATGGTTTAATGTACCAAGAATTGACGGGTAGAATTGACAAACTTGATACATCTGTTGCAGAAATCAAAGACATGTTGCAACAATTGTTGAAAGCACAAAAGGTACCATCCACTGCTGCACCAACTCCAACAGCTGCTTCATCATCTGCTCCCACTGCTGCTGAGCTTTGGAGTTTATTTCAACCCATGCTACACCAACAAAGAGAATTAGCTGATTAGCAACATGAAATACAAGTTCAAAAGATCAAAAATCTCATGGAAGCAAGGTTTAAAGATACATAGGCTGACATCAAGGCAATCAAGGCCCATTTATTGAACACCACTGGCACTGCTCCTCCCTCTATCATCTTTGTGGATAATCCACCACCAGCTGATGCCAAAAAGGGGGAGAAACTGAAGCAGTTGAAGAAAAAGGGGTATGAAGATGGTCTTAACATTGCACCTGACAATTCCAGCATGCTTGCAGACATCCCTAAGCTAGATGGGTCTAAAAAGGTTGATGTAACCCTAAATGCCATTGCTGATGAAAAGGAAAGGCAGAAAAGGGATATGGAGGCAAAGGGAAAATCAAGGTTTGATGAAGAAAAGAAAGTGTTTATGGAGAAGGAAGTCAGGGTACTTCAAGGCCCAAGGATGATGATGATAAAATAGAAAATCCTAAGCCCCAAAGAAGGCAGCCCACTAGAAAAGTGAGGCAACCCAAATCCACACCTTCCAGGCTCACAAAACATGCCTCTCAAACCCCCCAAAAACTCCCCTCTTCAAACCTCCAAACCAACAGCTGTTATAACACTTGTTGTATCAACAACTGTTGGTACTTCAGTGGTTTCAGCAGTTGTTAACCCAACAACCACCACTTCAACTACAACCACTGCCTCACCAAAAATATCATCACCACCAAAAACATCCTCACCACCAAAACAGCCTCCTGCCAAAAAGCAGAAAACAGCTGATGACACATCATCAGTTGTAATGACAACAGTGGTTGAAAGACCAGTTGTTTCAACAGTTGTCCGTCAGCCACCTTCCACCTCAATCACCACCACTCAAATCACCACCTCTCAACCCACCAAAACACCACCAGCCTCTCCTAAACCAAAAAGGAGAAGGTTGATTTTAAAAGATGATTCACCACCACCAACATCTTCACAACCATTGTCACTTGTTACCATTCCAAACCCTGTTCCACTCTCTTCAGCACAAGTCTTTAACCCAAACACTGGCATTGTTTCTACTGTTGTCCAGTATCCTTTAGAACTTGCAGCTGTCAGAGAAGAGATCAAATCCTTCCACTCTGAAGATGATCCTGCTAAAAGGAGCTTGCCATCTCTTCAATGATATCCAAGACCTAACAATATTGAAGAATACTTGCAATTGAAAGGTCAACAAGCAAAAGATATCTCCAAAAGAAACACAAATGGTAAATCTGACAAGGAAATCCAAAGATACGATCAATTCCTTCTTACTCAAGTCAATACTTTGGAAAGGTTTTCAAAGAATCTCTGTCAGTAACTGTCAGAAAGAGATGATGAGACCCTAAGAAAAGATTACATTGAGCATATTTTGGCCTTCAAGAAATACAAGGGTGATAAAGCTCAGTATAAAGAATGGACAGTGGGTGAGCTCAAGGAGGAGTTAGAAAGAATTGAAAAAATGAATAAAGAGAAAGTTAAACATACGCCTCCTGTTTGGGAAAATTACAAGAAAAATGTGCCTGATAAAGCATTAAAGCTGAAGAGAATGAAAGAGGATCTTATCCCTGCTGATTTTGGGTCAAGAAATCAGGCGACAAGGTGGAAAGAAGAAAAAGTGGTGGCCTCTTACCAAAAGCTGGAAGAGCTGAGAAAGAAGAATCAAAATGTTCCACAAAAACCAGTTTATCCTGAAGCAGAGGTTTCAACTAGACCACCAAAGCTGCAAATCAGGAAATCCGCTGCTTCACAAGGTGCCATCCTTTATCAAAGAAGGAGACAAAAACAGATGGATGCAGAAACACCAGAGGATATTGCTGCAAGTGATGATATTATAAAGTCAGTCATTAAGTAGATGATAGTTGAACACGCTGAGCTTGCTCAAGCTCAAAGCACTGCTCAGACAATTGTCACCAGGCCACCATCTCCAAACTCATCATCAATAAAACCACTCCCAAGAAACCCACTGGATTCAAAAGTACTAAAGTGGAAATCTGACAAACAGACCCACATACTGACTCTGATCAAATCTAGTGGTGAAGTGAAGAAAATATCAAGGGAACAAGCATTGGGCCTGGGTGTTGAAGATCTGCAAGATCTCCTTGATCTTACACTATGCAGGGATGAGGATGACACAGATTCCTTGGACTTTGAATTACAATTCAAAGGCCAAATCAGGGAATTGTTGATGAGGCAATAAAGATCCTTAATAATGAAGAGTTTTGGCATCATCTATTCCAGGGGGAGATTGTTGGGATTGAACCCTACCAAAGGAATAGTTGATTAAAGCCAAAACTGGATCAGAGCAATGGATCCAGAATAAGTACTGTTGTATTCCATATTTCCCCTTGAAAGTGATTCTAACAACTGATGGCCTATATCCACTGTCTGTATACAACTGCTGCTCTACAAACAACTGATCAAGTATAAAGACTGATGAAGACTAAAGCCCTGATGATCAATCTACTGTTATGGGTCAAGCACTGCTGAAGATACAAAGTACTGCTGGACTCACAACAGTTGAAGGAGAAAGCAGTAGTTTAGTCTTTCCTTTTGTAATGTATTGTAATCAGTAGTTAGCAAGCAGTTGATTGTATTAGATCAGTAGTTACAGGTTGTTAGAAGGTTAGATTTCACTTTCATGGTGACGTCAGCCAAGATGCTTCAGTGGTTTGCTCGTGCCTATAAATAGAACAGTACCCTATACTATTCTATTAGCTCTTTCACCACTTGTCTTCCTGCACGAACAATCCATTGTGAGCTCAGGCTGAGGGGGAGTTTGTGATACATGCATGCAATTGTAATTGAAGCTTGAAATAAATTCAATCTTTCAGTTCAATGATAAACATGTGTGTTGAAAGCATTTCTCCTATTTGATTGTGTGTGAAAGTTTGTTTCCATATTTAGATTCCGCTGCAATTACTTGTTCATCTTCATTAATTTCCAAACAAAAACACAATCAAAAAGAAACTCAGATCCTAACAGTTGGAACATGATGCAGAGAAATCAAACCTTTTTCATAGCAATCCCTCACAAAGTGATGTCTGATATCAATGTGCTTGGTGGTTGAGTGGGATACTGGATTTTTTATGATATTTTCAGCTGCTTGACTATCCAACATATGAGGAGTCTTTAGAGCAGTTATACCAATATCCAGTAACTGGTTTTGAAGCCACAACAGTTGGGTTGTACAGCTTGCGGCATCAATATATTTAGCTTCAGCAGTGGATGTGGAAACAGCTGCTTGCTTTTTGCTTTGCCAAGACACTAAGCAATTGCCTAGGAATTGACACCCTCCTGATGTAGACTTCCTTGTGGTGTTGCATCCAACAAAATCACTGTCTGAGTAACCTGAAAGCTTGACATTCCCATTAGCAGGATACCAGATACCAAGTGTGGGAGCACCTTTTATGTATCCGAATATTCTTTTTACAGCAATGAGATTAGACTTCCTAGGTATTGACTGGGATCTGGCACAGACATATGTTGTAAACATGATGTCTGGCCTTGATGCAGTTAGGTACAATAAAGACCCAATCATGCTTCTATATAAGGTCTGATCAACCAAGTCATCTTTTCCATCAGACATGACAAGCTTTGTGGTTGCCATGGCTGTACTACATGGTTTGCAATCATTCATGTAAAATTTGTTTAAAAGATCTTTTACATATTTGCTTTGATGAATGAAAGTACCATTTTGCAACTGCTTAACTTGGAAACGAAGAAAAGCATTGGAGTTCACCCATGGCACTCATTTCAAAGTCTCCTGTCATAAGTTGTCTAAACTCTTCACACATGGAGTTACATGTGCTTCCAAAGATGATGTCATCAACATAAATTTGGACGATCATCAAATATTTTCCTCTCCATTTTAAAAAAAATTGTTTTGTCAATTTTACCTCTTGTGAAACCTATGGAGATTAGAAAAGTGGAAAGAGTTTCATACCAGGCCCTTGGTGCTTGTTTCAAGCCATATAAAGCTTTATTGAGCTTATAGACACGATCAGGATAAAAAGGATCTTCAAAACCAGGAGGATGGCAAACACATACCTCTTCCTGTATTTTGCCATATAGAAAAGCACACTTTATATCAATTTTTTACACCTTGATGTTGTGGTTGACAGCAAAGGCTAAGAACAATCTGATGGCTTCAAGTCTTGCTACAGGAGCAAATGTCTCATCATAATCTATACCTTCTTCTTGTATATAACCTTGAACCACAAGCCTGGCTTTGTTCTTGACAACAATGCCCCTTTCATTAGTTTTGTTCTTGAAGACCCACTTTGTGCCAATTAGACTAACTTTCTCTAGCAGTGGTACAAGTTCTCATACTTGTTGTCTTTTGAACTGTTAGAGCTCTTCTTGCATGGCTTCTATCCAACTATTGTCTTCCAGTGCCTCTTGACTGGTTGATGGAGTGATAGAAAGCCTGCAAAAAGACAAATGTTTTGGGATTGACTTTTTGTGAGAACTCCTTCATTGATGTTGCCAATAACCTGATGAGGTGGATGAGATTTGAGGAAGATTAGATCTCCCTTGTATGGAACAATGGCATTGAGAGGTGAAGGCTGCAGATGTGAATCATCTGAGCCAACATCTGTTGGTAATTTTGAAGAACCAACATCTATTTGAAATGGAGGTGGAGGAATGGGAAGAATGGGTGTGGCACAATGTTGATTTTTATCCACTGTTGATGGATTTTTATCAACAGAGGTTGGAGAAGATTTGGTGGCAGAGTTTTGATCAACAACTATTGATTCAGCAGTGGCAGAGTTTTGACAGCTGTTTTGAACATCTGCTACTATGGTGGTGGTAGTGATTTTGTATTGTGGGATCACAATATCACATCCATAGTCTTGTGAAAAAGATTGTGGGGTACCAGCAGGGTTAGTCTTGACAGACACATCTTCAAATGGAAATTTATCAAGGTCAAACAGTTTAGCAGGGTTTACTGGAATTTTCAATGATGAAAGTTCATTGAACTTCACATTCAAAGTCTCTTCCACACACCTAGTCCTTGTTTTAAACACTTTATAGGCCTTGGCAGTGGTTGAGTATCCCAGATGGTAACTACAATCCACTTTGGCTGCAAATTTTGAAATTGAATCTTTTAAGTTTAAGATAAAACATGGGCAACCAAAGATTTTGAAATAGGAGATAAGTGGTTTGATTTTGAACAAAGTTTCATAGGCAGTCTTTTGATGCATGGGGTTGATTAAAACTCTGTTTTGCACATAACAAGCAATGTTTACAGCCTCTGCCCAAAAATTTAAGGGTAAACCTAAGTCTGCAAGCATTGTTCTAGCAGCTTCAATCAAAGTTCTGTTTTTCCTTTCAACCACCCCATTCTGTCACACCCCCCCCCCCAAATCCACCTGCGGAGTATCACCGCTTGGAGGCGTGACTGGCCAGGATCAAGCCACCAATCATATTGAACAAGCATAAGTAAACATAGAATCCAACACAATATAATTGGTGTCTAAATCAAAAACATAGTTTAAGTTGCAAGCGGAAGCATAATGTCAAAAACCAAAGCATAAGTTAATAATGTTTAAGTTCATCATGAACACTCAATGTCCATGCTCCACAATGACTCTTCTCCATGCAAGCTCCTGCTAAACCTAATGACCTGCAAAGCATGTAGTAACGAGTCAACAACAAAGTTGAGCGAGTTCACAGTTGGGTGTTGGTTTAAGTTATTCCAAAAACATAGTTTCCTTTAACTGGCATCCTTGCCGTGGGGGTTACCCCATAGTTGAAAACATGTTTTGTTTAATCTCGTTTACTCTGGCAATGCAGCCGTGGGGGCTACCCCATGTTCAATTATCTGGCTCTCTGGCCGTGGGGGCTACCCCATGTACATACTACTCGACTCGTTACCATATCGACCACTGAGTTTAGCCATGTTTATGTGCCCTTAGCGTCAATGTCTATCATCATTGATGTGCCCAGATCCATTAGTTCACGCCCGTCCTCTGTGGCACGGTGTGAGGCTTGTCAGACCTAAATAGCGCTATCTAACTAATGACCCGCTCGCCATTGGCCCGACGATTAAGTCGATATAAAAAGGAGGGACTTCGTGATAGAGTTTTGGTCTAGTGAAATTTAACTATCCATGAGGACGAGGAATTACATTCTTTAACCCGTACTGTCCTACCCAAGAAGGACGAGGAATCCATATTCCTTAACCCATTCCCAACCCCTGGGAATCCCATGCTTTGTAGAAAGTGTGAACTCACCTTAGGTTAGCTCGGCAGATAAACGAAAGGTCAATCGAGCTGCTAGAGGTCAACCACGTCCTAACATGGTTACCATACAAGTCAGGTCTAGGTTCAAGTATCGCACGTATGTTTACACATAACCTAACAGGTTATGAACACGTATTGATCATGGCAAACACGTAAATCACTTAAACAGTCAAGTCCATATAACGCCCAACTTGTGCGACCCAAAAGGTTGGGCTCACACAAGTTCATTAGCCCATTAGTCTTGTGCGATTCCCTAAATGAAGCCCAATAGAATAACTCGGCCCAAACAATAATACATGTCGATCTTGTGCGGTCCGGATGTCTTGTGCGATCCGGATGATTTGTGCGATTGGGATTTGCGCTTTGAGGCCCAACAGTAATACAATTTTAGTTGATTGTGTGAGGCCCAAGCCTTGTGCGATCGGCACCTTCTTGTGCGATCCACAAGTCTTGTGCGATCATACATTCCTTAGTTGTACACTGTGCTTAATGTGACAGTACCCGGCTTGTGCGATGCACCTTGTGCGATCAGATCAGGTCTTGTGTGACCTGATCTTGTGCGACCGAGAGAACTTGTGCGACTGGTTTAAATATCCAAAACTTATGCTATTTAGTTAAATCATTCAACAGTTTCCATCTTTACCACAATCAATCAACAAAATTAACAGTTTTCGAACATGCAAATCATCGATCAAACAGGCATATTCCAACCGATTCCTCATGAAACCTAACTATGAATAACACACGAACAATAATCATAACACTTAAACATCTCAATCATGGTTCACGATCAAATCACTAGCATGCTTATAAACGTAATAAACCAACCAATCATCCACATATATACTTGTCTACAGCCGACTAATCATGCAATCGATTCTAGATCATCACAACATCATATAATTAACAAATCCTATATTGATCTAAAATGCTAAACATGTGAGCCGATTACATGAACACAAAGCTTCAACAGTTTATATCATGTTCAATCACAAAATATCACTAAAACATCATGCAATACATAAAGATCATAACATCATCTATCATGCAACCGATAATCACAAACACTAACCGATTGAGAGAGAAACAGGATCGATCCAAGCAAGAAAGCTTCACGAGATGAGGCTTCGGCTATGGGGATTGCCGTTGAACAAGAGAGAGAGAGGAGTAGAGAACTAGGGTTTTGTGTGTGTGTTGTGTTTTGCAAATTATGAGGAGTATACCCATTCCCCATAGTGTTATGCGTGTAGAGGGAGTGGGCCGAAACCATTACAGTTGGCCTTTGTGGTTCGAGTGCAAGGAGTGTGGCCCAATAAGGGCTTGTGCGACTGGATTGTGTTGTGCGATCCGAGTCATATGCATATATACATACATAAATTCACATCTTACAAACATAAAATCTCGTAACACTCATTAAATCAACATATCAGATAATCACACCAAGTTCACATACGTTACATAAGCACATAAATAGGTTCTGAAATACGAGTTGTCACACATTCTGTTCTGGTGTTCTTATGATGTTGTACTACCTTACAATCCCTTTTGCCACACCGAACATCCAACTCCTTGTTTCTAAACTCTGTTCCATTATCACTTGTAAAGATTTTCACTGGCAAGTCAAATTGCTTTTCAACCTGTTTAATAGAGTCTTACAAGATACCTGCAGTCTCATCCTTAGAATGTAAAAAGTAAGTCCATGTAAACCTATAAAAATCATCTACAATGACCAAACAATATCTTTTCTTTTTCAAACTCATGATTTTTACTGGGCCAAACAAATCCATGTGCAGCATTTGCAAACACTTGGTTGTTTTGGACTCTTCAATGGACTTGTAAGAGTTTTTATGTTGTTTACCTTTTAGACAGGAAACACAATGCTCAGAACAAGTAAAAAGTTTTGTGGAAGACCTCTTACAAGGCCTTGTTTTGAGAGTGTGGTGATAGTCTTAATATTTGTGTGCCTAAGTCTCCTGTGCCATATTTCTGTCTCTTTGTTAGAGGCAGCTGAGAACAGATAAGCATCAGCCATTGGGTTATCTTTTGATATATCAACCACATACACATTGTCACTCCTTTGAGAAACAAGTTATGTTTTACCCCCGGCTATGATTTCTTTAATCTTTTTCACCATTTCATAAGCATGAGGGACCTTTTGGTATGATGGTTGACCATGTCCTCTTGGGCACTGGTTTGATGGTGGTGCTCTGTCACTTGTATCTCTTTGGGAATAGAGGTTTTGTTCAACTGTTTTGTAACAGCTGTTTGGACAGGCATAAAAGTCTGTTTGTTTTTTGTGGAAGGTTTTTGTGGACTCTCCAGTGTTTTTGATGTGTACTCTTTCCTTTTAACCTCAAAAGTTTTGAGATACACACACTCTTGAGTTAAATGGTTGGTTTTTTCACAAATTGTGCACTTAGGTGCAGGCTCAATGACACTTGTTTTGTTTATATCATAGGCTTCCAAAAGAAAACAGTCTTTTGTAGCATGGTTTCTTTTCTCACAAAAATCACAAAACGGGTTCTTTACCTTTTCTCTTCTCTTCCTCTTTTTAACTTCCTTTTCAACAGAGTTTTTAATCTCTTTTAGGATGTCTTTCACAGGAATGACTTTAGCCTTGGATGCTTTAACACCCTCAATTGTGGAAAAATCCATTGGCTTAAAGTTTTCAAGGATGTCACAATCATAAGACCAGGTGGGTTTGAATTGATATTTTTCTATCTCTTTAAAGGTTGATGACCCCTATGGTTTTTCTAAAATGATTTTGTTTCCATTTTTATCAGTGACTTTTATCACTTGACCAACCATGTTTGTGGGGATAACCTTCAACTAAGCCAGATTCAATTTAAGCAGTGTTTTCAGTTTGGTCATGTTTTCTAAAGCCACTGCCAAACTTTATATTGCTCTTGATCCGCTTTTCCAACATCAGTTCATAACCTTTACAAGCCTCCACCCATTTTTCACAAGTGATTGGGTGGATTCAAGCTAGTTAAGTTGCATGGTTTTCCTGGGGTGTCACATCCTCCCCCCGTTGATCTGGAATTTCGTCCTGAAATTCCGCAGTAGCTTCAGCCTCAGTAGTGGTTGTACTGTTGCCGAACAATTGGGGATACTTTTGTTTCATTTGATCTTCGCGTTCCCAGGTGAACTCTGGGCCACGACGGGAGTTCCAACGAACTTGAACAAGAGGGATTCTAGTACGCTTGAGAATCTTCACATCTCGGTCAGTAATCTCTACTGGTTCCTCGACGAATCGCAACTGCTCGTTGATAGTGAGTTCTTTCAAAGGAACTATGAGGGTCTCATCTGACAGACACTTCTTCAGATTCGACACATGGAAAACGTTGTGAACTCCACTGAGTTCTGCTGGTAAGTTCAATTTGTAGGCCACCTTGCCTATTTTCTCTACGATGTCGAATGGTCCAACGTAACGCGGATTGAGTTTGCCTCGTTTGCCAAAACGGACCACACCCTTCCAGGGTGAAACTTTGAGTAGCACTCGATCCCCAACCTGGAACTCAAGTGGTTTCCTGCCCTTATCAGCGTAACTTTTCTGACGGTCACGAGTTGCCGCCATTCGTTGTCGTATCTGAGCAATCCTTTCTGTTGTGTCTACCACAAGTTCTGGGCTAGTGATCTGGCTGTCGCCAACCTCTACCCAACAAAGAGGTGATCGGCACTTACGCCCGTACAATGCCTCAAATGGAGCGGCCTGGATACTGGTGTGGTAACTGTTATTATACGAGAATTCCACTAATGGCAGATGCTTTTCCCAGCTGTTGCCAAAGTCAATCACACATGCCCTAAGCATGTCTTCAAGGGTCTGGATGGTGCGTTCAGACTGCCCATCCGTTTACGGGTGATAAGCTGTGCTCATATCTAAACGTGAGCCAAAGGACTTGTGTATTGCTTGCCATAGTTCTGAAGTAAAACGTGCATCACGATCTGAGATAATAGAGGTTGGCACCCCGTGCCTCGAAACCACTTCCTTAAGATAAACGTCTGCTAGAGTAGAGAACTTATCTGTTTCTTTGATAGCCAAAAAGTGTACAGACTTTGTGAGTCGATCCACGATCACCCAAATAGTGTCATTTCCGCGCTGAGATCTAGGTAGGCCAGTAACGAAATCCATGGAAATCTGTTCCCATTTCCATTGTGGTATCTCAGGTTGTTGGAGTAGGCCTGAGGGTTTCTGGTATTCGACTTTGACTCTCGCACAAGTCAAACATTTACTGACGTAGGTTGCTATGTGAGCTTTCATGCTAGGCCACCAATACATAGTTTTCAAATCGTGGTACATCTTATCTGAACCAGGATGTACTGAGTAGCGAGACTTGTGTGCTTCATCCATCCCAAGCTCTCGTAAGTTTCCATAGAGTGGGACCCAAATGCGCCCTGTTACGTAGTATGCACCGTCTTCCATTTGTTCTAACCGTTGCCTTGAGCCACGTAGGGCTTCAGCCCTGACGTTTTCTGGTTTCAATGCTTCTACCTGAGCATCTCGTATCTGTGCAGGAAGACTAGATTGGATAGTGAGTTGTAAAGCTCGTACGCGTTTAGGTGTAGTATCCTTTCGACTGAGGACATCGGCCACCACATTGGCTTTGCCCGGATGGTATCTGATTGAGCATTCGTAATCATTCAGTAGCTCGACCCATCGACGTTGTCGCATGTTCAACTCCTTCTGTTTGAAGATATGTTCGAGACTCCTGTGATCGGTGTAAATGGCGCACTTGGTACCGTACAGGTAATGTCTCCATATCTTAAGTGCAAAAACAACAGCTCCCAACTCTAAATCGTGTGTAGTGTAGTTCCTTTCATGAACTTTAAGTTGGCGTGAGGCGTACGCAATAACTTTATCCCGTTGCATCAACACACAACCAAGACCCTGAATTGATGCGTCGCAGTAAACCACAAAGTCGTATGTGCCCTCTGGCAATGAAAGAATAGGTGCGCTGCAAAGTCTATCCTTTAGGTGCTGAAATGCTGATTCTTGTGCATTACCCCATCGATAAGTAACACCCTTCTGCGTTTGTGAGGTGAGAGGTTGTGCAATCTTGGAAAAATCCTTAATGAACCTCCTGTAGTAACCTGCCAAACCCAAGAATTGGCGAATTTCTGTTGGTGTACGAGGTGCAGGCTAGTTCCTGATTGAATCAACCTTGGATGGATCAACGTGAATCCCATCCTTCTTTACCACGTGGCCTAGGAAATGGAATTCACGAAGCCAGAAGTCGCATTTCGAGAACTTTGTGTAAAGCTGTTCTGTTTGAAGGAGTTCCAAAATAAGTCGTAGATGCTGCTCGTGTTCCTCCTGACTCTTAGAATAGATCAGGATGTCGTCGATGAACACTATAACGAACTTGTCTAGGTAAGGCTTGCACACTCGATTCATAAGGTCCATGAAAACCGCAGGTGCGTTTGTCAGCCCAAAAGGCATGACCAAAAACTCGTAGTGTCCATATCGAGTTCTAAAGGCTGTTTTGGAGACGTCCTCTTCTCGGACTCTCAGCTGGTAATATCCTGATCTCAAATCAATCTTCGAGTAAAAGCTCGACCCTTGCAACTGGTCGAATAGGTCATCAATGCGTGGAAGAGGATAGCGATTCTTCACTGTCACCTTGTTGAGCTCGCGATAGTCGATGCACATTCTGAGGGTACCGTCTTTCTTTTTCACAAATAGCAGTGGAGCTCCCCATGGCAAAGAGCTAGGACGAATAAAACCCTTATCCAAGAGTTCTTGTAGTTTCGTAGACAGCTCTTCTAGTTCTGATGGAGCTAGACGATAGGGTGCTCGAGCTATGGGCGCTGCTCCAGGAGCCAGCTCGATTTGAAACTCGACTTGACGATGAGGCGGAAGGCCAGGTAATTCCTCAGGGAATACCTTAGGAAACTCACGTACGATAGGAAAATCTTCTATCTTCTTCTCCTTCTTCGAGGTGTCCATAACGAGAGCCAAAATAGCAGTGTGGCCCTTTCGTAAACACTTTTGGGCCTTAAGGAAAGAGATGATGCTCACAACAGCACCACTCTTGTCGCCACGAATCATGAGAGGTTCATCCCCTGAACGGGGAATACGAACAATCTTCTCGTTGCAAAGAATCTCTGCTTGGTGTTGGGATAACCAATCCATCCCAATGACAACGTCGAAACTACCCAAAACGATAGGAATGAGGTCGATAGGGAAAGTCTGATTAGCAAGAACAAGGTTACAACCCTTGACTACGTGTGTGGCCTCTAAACTCTTACCATTAGCTAACTCTAAAGTGTGCTTGGTGTTCAATAGTGTTGGGGTACGCTTAAGCATTTGACTAACTTTTAAGGACACGTAGCTAGTATCGGCACCCGAATCAAATATTACAGTAACATAAAAGTCGTCCAGTAGAAACTTACCCGTCACAACGTTGGGATCGTTCCTCGCTTCACCCTGACCAATAACGAACACACGACCCCTTTCACCATTGTCGTTGTTACCCCCGTTGTTTCCATTCCCCTGGTTGTTATTATTGTTGTTGTTCTAGTTCCGGTTCAGTTGGGGACAATCTCTCTTGAAGTGGCCTTCAGCTCCACACTGAAAGCACCCTTTGTTGATGCCTTGCTGCTGCTGCTGGCGTTGATTTTGTGGGGCTTGTTGTTGCTGACGATTCTGGTTTGCGGGGTACAAACTTCTGCAATCCTTTGCGGCGTGGCCTGGCTTGTTGCACCGATGACAGTTACTCCTGGTGCATGGCCCGCTGTGGTGTATGTTACAGTGATTGCATTTGGGGTGAATTCCCCTGTACCCACCTTGACTTTGGTTACCAGTTGATTGCTGACTAGGGCTCTTGTACTTTTCAGTCCTTCTCTGCTGAGAGTGAGACTGAACAGAAGTTGAACCTTTGCTAGAAGTTCCATCCCACTTACGCTTGTTGTCGTTGGGAGTATCAGAAGTAGTAGCACTAATGCGCTTTGGTAACCTGTTCTGCTCCGCCGCCTGATCCGTGAGACGATGAGCCAACTTGATGATCTGTTGAATGGTGCCAAGGTTTGCTGAGGTCACGTGACTTTGAATCTCTGGCACTAAACCCTTGAGATACAGTTCGATACGTTTGATGGGAGGGTCTGCCATAGTAGGACACAGAATAGCCAACTCGTTTGATCTTCTCGTATATGTTTTGATTTCTGACCCCGTCATCTTTAGGTTGAAGAACTCTACCTCCAGCTTATGAATGTCATCACGGCTACAGTATTCTTCTTTGATCAATTCCTTGAAATCGTTCCAGGGGGTGGCGTTAGCAGCAACTAACCCCAGCATTTGGACTTGAGTGTTCCACCACGTGAGCGCTATACCCTCAAGAGTGCCAGTAGCATATTTCACCCTGTGAGCCTCAGGGCATTCACACATCTCAAAGATAGATTCGAGTTTCTCGAACCAGTGGAGGAGGCCTACGGCTCCTTCAGTGCCGCTGAAAGTAGTAGGTCGGCAGTCCATAAAAGTTTTGAAGGTGCACACAGGTGGCTGAGCATGTTGACCTGTTGTGGGTGTAAGAAGGGACAAGGTTAAGCACAAGTGTTGGTTTACGAGAGTAGGACCTAAAGATCCTAGAGTGAGTTTAGACTGCAGGGTATACCTCCTGCTTGTGCGGCTGCAAGTGCCGCAGCAACTTGTTGGTTAATCAGAGCCGTCAACTGGGCTTGAGTCATGTTAACGCGTCCACTCATGATCTTCATATCAAAGGAAAACATGAGTGAGAGAGGTTCGTGAAAGTGCGATGACAGAAGAGAGTAAGCACACATGTGTTTTCAAACTATCGTTGCTACGTTTATCTAAGCATGCCATAAGCAAAGTTCTATGTAATCTAGCAAGTAGGCAATAAAACATAAACCATATCACCTAGAATGTCGAGTCTTGCACGTGGAGCGAAGCGTCGTTGTGGACCGTTGAGCACTGTATAGGTTATAGTCTGGTTTTAACAAAACTTTTTCCCTTATTAAAACCAAGTTCGCTATAACCAATGGCTCTGATACCAATCTGTCACATCCCCCCAAAATCCACCAGCGGAGTTGTTGGATATATGTATGTCCGACCTTAATTAAAGTCAACGTAACTAACTCGGTACGATCCGAAGAGTTACACGTTGGTACACGAATCGTATATGTTCACGAGTAGGTATATTATTATTTGTGAAATAATAATAGATGGAAACCCAAGAGACTTAATATTAATTAGATTATTATTAAGAGGATTATAATTGTGTTTTAAGGTGGAAACCCAAAGGACACCCGGTTTTATAAAAGGAGGTTTATGGTGGAAACCCAAGGGACTTTTATAAAAAAAAAAAACACAAAAACTCTAGCCGTCCGCCGAGGCTTGGCTGCCACTCCTCTCGGGTATCTTGTGCTCGGTTGTGAACTTCCTACTAGCGAGGATTCGTTGTAACCCGCGTGTTACAATTCCGGTGTAGTCGTCAAAGGTTGATTACTAAAACCCTCTATGGTTGTTTTTCCGTTTATTTGTTTATACGCGTATAACCTTGATCCTGATTGGGAATATTTATTAATCGGATTAATAAATCAAATAATTTATATAATCGGCTTTTGGTAAATTATATAAACCGCTTCCGCTATTATTCTGATACAATGATTCCCATCAGTGGTATCAGAGCCACGGTTACACGCGTATAGATGGTAAAGTTATAATTTTGATCTATGTTTTATTTGTCAAAAATTATTTGTTTTGACAAAAGATCAAAAGCTTTTGGTTGTCTATGGATTGTGATGTGAATCGAGCCCTAGGTTATGACCTTTGTCATGGTTGTATTGGTTATGATTTTATTTTGATTTGTATTTTGTTGCGGATATTGGATCCGATGTAATAGATAGGATTAGAATAAATTTGGTTTATTTTATTTTTAAATTTATTATTGTAATCCCTCGAGTACAAGATCAAGATCAAGATAAATGGCGAACAGGTACCATGAAGATAGAGATCGCGGGTCAAGTGGGAGCTTTCAAAAATTAGCTTTTGAAACCCTTTTGACTAGTTCGTTTCGTTTCTGGCTAAAACGAAACGGCCAACCTATTAGGGGCTCGATTCGATTTTTATTGTTGTGTTTTGTGGTTGTGTTTTATTTATTGTAAATAATCTAGATAACCCAAAATAAATAAAATTTTCACAATCAAGACAACGGTTTTATTAAAACAAGTTTTATAAAACTGAAAAGTATACTTAATAAAAGGGTTTTATTAATATTTAAAACAAGATCATTCGCGATAAATCGACCGACATAGTTTAATAGGGTATTTAAAACTATATCGTGCGAGCGTGGAAAGGAGTTTCTATTATCACGAATTATATAAAATCGGATTTTATAAACTATTGTGTAACTCGCCTCATGCTACGAGTTATTCAAAATATTTTTGGTAAATATTAAAATAAATCCCAAATTTTAAATTGATGTTTTATGCCACCCTTAACGAGTTAACACTTCATTCTAAATCGAACCCAAATGTTAGTGCTATACCCTGCATCTGGGCATCCATCATGAAAGAAGGTAATCATCGCGTTTCCTGTGTAACATAGGCCGGTGATACAGTTAATAGTAAAGGACAAAACATCGCTTGTTCATCAAGTGGGCATAGTTGGGGTTAAACATACATCGTTTTAAGCGATAACCCCAAATGGAGAGTTGTGTAGTGGACACAATTAACAATCGTTGTTTACCTACATAATCATACCAGTGGATAGTGCTTGAGCCAATTTACTGTCATATGATGAATCGGGATCTCATCTTAATTAAAATTTTGTTTTGGGTCATAAAATTAAATTAAGATATTTAAAACATAAAATACTAATTAATTAATTTTGAATTTTGTAGATGTCAACTGAAAACAATTCCTCCTAATTCTCTCTCAAGTCCATCTTAGAGAAGGACAAACTGAACCACTCCAACTTCATGGACTGGCACCGCAACTTGAAAATTGTTCTCAAGGCGGAGAGCAAACTGTATGTTCTTGAAACGCCAGTCCCTGATGAACCCATCAATCAACAAACTGTTGCATATAGAAACTATGCAAAGCACTTTGATGACTCTATGAAAGTCTCATGTTTAATGTTAGCATCCATGATTCCTGAACTTCAAAGGACCATGGATGACAAGATGGCATATGAGATGAATGAGCACCTGGTTGAAATGTTCCAACAGAAGGCTCGTCATGAGAGGTTTGATGTGATGAGATCACTCATAACCACTCGTATGCAAGAGGGTACATCAGTTAGCGCTCATGTGCTAAAAATGAAGGCATATGTTGATCATTTGGCTCGTCTGGAATCCCCCTTGAGTGATGAGTTAGCTGGGGATATCATCCTCAACTCATTGCCTAAGTCATATGATCAGTTCACTATGAACTACAATATGAATGGGATGGAGAAGACACTTGCAGAGCTGCATCAGATGCTCAAAACTGCTGAGGTGAATATACCCAGCAAGACTGCACCAGTGTTGATGATCAAGGAGGGTCATGTTAAGAAACCTAACACCAAGAAAAGGGGTAATCAGGGCAAAGGGAAGGGCAAAGGCAAATTAGTTGCAAACAAAAAGCCTCAAAAGGATGCCAAGTGTTTTCATTGTAATGAAATTGGGCACTGGAAGAGGAACTGTGCTAAGTATTTAGCTGAACTGAAGCAAGCCAAGGCTTCAGGAGGAGAGTCCTCAGGTATATATGTTATTGAAATCTTTTCTTTTTCTGGCAAAACATGGGTGTTTGACACAGGATGTGGTTTTCACATTTGTAATGCTTTGCAGGGACTAAGAAAGATTAAGAAGCTGAAACAAGGCGACTTGGAGGTCCATGTTGGTAATGGACAAAGAGTTGCTGTGAAGGCGATTGGAGAATATGTTCTTTTACTTCCTTCTGGTTTAGAACTTGTTTTGAACAATGTTTATTTTATTCCTAGTGTTACTAGAAATATTGTTTCGGTTTCTGCTTTGCATGGACAAGGTTTCAATTATCATTTTAATGGTGAATTTATTTCTGCTTATTTTAATGATATATTTTACTTTGATGCAAAACCAAACAATGGAATCTATGAGATAGAAATCCAAAACAATAACATATTATGCAACATCTCCCATAAACGTAACAAGTTGGACTTTAACGATACGTATATGTGGCATTGTAGACTTGGACACATAAGCGAGAATCGTGTTAAACAGCTTAAAACCGCAGGAATATTAGATTCTAAGGGTTCGGAAACGTTTGGCAAATGCGAATCATGCTTAAGTGGAAAGTTAACAAAAGCACCTTTTTCAAATGTTGGAGAAAGAGCTAATGATCTGTTGGGACTTGTACATACAGATGTATGTGGTCCATTCAGAACAATGTCAAGACATGGAGAAAGATACTTTGTTACATTTACTGATGATTTCAGTAGATATGGTTATGTTTATCTTATGAAGCATAAACATGAGACATTTGAAAAGTTCAAGGAGTACCAAAACGAAGTAGAGAATCAGCTAAATAGAACTATTAAGATGCTTCGATCAGATCGAGGCGGTGAATATCTTAGTCAGGAGTTCATCGACCATCTAAAGGATTGTGGAATAGTTTCACAGCTCACTCCACCTGGAACGCCACAACATAATGGTGTGTCTGAACGGAGAAATCGAACTCTATTAGATATGGTTCGATCAATGATGTGTCGAACAACCCTCCCACGCTCCTTTTGGAGTTATGCTCTAGAAACTGCCGCAAAACTTGTGAATATAGCTCCAACGAAGAAGGTTGACAAAACGCCTTATGAGATATGGCATGGAAAGAAACCAAAAGTATCCTATCTCAAGGTCTGGGGATGTAACGCTTATGTCACTCTAGAATCTTCGGATAAACTAGATCCCAGAGGCGAAAAAGTGGTTTTCGTAGGATACGCTAAAAGGATTGGTTACCTTTTCTACCACCCCACTGAAAATAAGATTTTCACTAAACGCAGAGGCACTTTCTTGGAGGAAGAGCTTCTGGCACGAGGGATTGGAGAAAACCATGTGGATCTTGAAGAAATTCGAGAATCACAAGTGACTGAACCAGTTGTTCAGACAGAACCAGAAGTAACTGATCTAGTTGTTGAAGTTGAGCCTGAGAGGACTCAAGAAACAACAGAAACACCAAGTGTTCGAAGAAGTATTAGGGATCGTCGTGCCCCTGAAAGGTATGACGATATCTTCATGATTGATGAAGCTGAACCTGCTACTTACAAAGCTGCAATGTTGGATTCAGAATCCAAGAAATGGCAAGAAGCCATGAATGCGGAGATGCAATCCATGTATGATAACCAAGTCTGGGATTTGGTTGATCTTCCTACCGAAGGTCGGACTGTAGGAAACAAATGGATCTTCAAGAAGAAGACCGACATGGATGGAAATGTGCAAACCTACAAAGCAAGGCTTGTAGCAAAAGGTTTCACTCAGACTCAAGGAATTGATTATGAGGAAACTTTTTCGCCAGTAGCCATGCTTAAGTCTATTAGAATTCTACTTGCCATTGCTGCATATTATGACTATGAGATATGGCAAATGGATGTCAAGACCGCGTTCCTTAATGGACACTTACTTGAAGATGTCTATATGGTTCAACCTGAAGGTTTTGTCGATCCAAATAATCCTAATAAGGTGTGCAAGCTAAATAAATCCATCTATGGATTGAAGCAAGCATCTCGCAGCTGGAATCTTCGTTTTGATCAGAAAATTAAAGAGTTTGGCTTCATTAAAAACGAAGATGAACCGTGTGTTTACAAGAAATCTAGTGGGAGCTATATCACTTTTCTAATTCTGTATGTAGATGACATACTAATCATTGGAAACAATATCCCTATGCTAAAAGATGTTAAGGTTTGTTTGGGAAAATGTTTCGCAATGAAAGATCTTGGTGAAGCCGCTTATATTCTAGGAATAAAGATTCATAGAGATAGATCAAAGCGGTTATTAGGTTTAAGTCAAAGTACATATATTGATAAGGTCATACGACGCTTCTCAATGCAAGACTCAAAAAGGGGGCTCTTGCCCATGGCACATGGAACCATTCTTAATGGCGAGCAATGTGCTAAGACCGAAGAAGAAAAGAAGAAAATGGAAAGAGTTCCATATGCTTCTGCTATCGGTTCCATCATGTACGCCATGTTATGTACCAGACCTGATGTCTCGTATGCTCTTAGCATGACGAGTAGATATCAACAGAATCCAGGAGAGAGCCACTGGGCTGCAGTGAAGAACATTCTTAAGTACTTAAGAAGGACTAAGGACATGTTCTTAATATATGGAGGACTGGATGAGGAGCTATCAGTTAAGTGTTATACTGATGCAAGTTTCCAGACTGATCGTGACGATTCAAGATCACAGACTGGATATGTTTTCATTCTGAATGGTGGGGCTGTTACTTGGAAGAGCTCGAAGCAAAGTGTGGTTGCTCAATCCACCTGTGAATCAGAATACAATGCTGCATCGGATGCTGCTAAGGAGGCTGCCTGGATGAAGAAGTTCATTACTGATCTCGACGTTGTGCCTAGCATAAAGAAACCAATCGAGATACTGTGTGACAATACTGGTGCCATTGCTCTTGCAAAGGAACCAAGGTCGCATCAAACCACAAGGCATATACTCAGAAAATTCCACTATATTAGAGAGATAATAGAGCGTGGAGACATCGTAATAAGCAAAGTTCATACAGATCTAAATCTGGCTGACCCCTTTACTAAGCCTCTACCTGAAGCTAAACATGAGGAGCATGCTGGAAAAATAGGGCTTAGATTTGCTAGACAGTGGGCATGATCTGTAGTTAGTATTGGTGTTTTAATTTTGAACTACAACAGTTACATTGAAATAGTTATTTGATTTACTGGTTAAATGCAAGTTTAATTATTTTGTAACTGTGTTCATTATTTGTATGTTTATATCCTTGAATAAGCGTATTCTAAAATATCCGTAGTCGATCAAATTACATGGGAATGAATTTGAATGTAAGACTATTGTGAATTGAGATGATTGTATTCATGAGATGAATAACTCAAGAGTTTGAGAATCAAAATTCACAGATATCACTAGGGAATGATATTGGATGTAACTCGCTTCAAAACGATCTCCATGGATCTTAGTCATGAGATGTTTTGATATTGATATGTTCAATTTGTCCTTTTTCCTTAGGCACATATTAAACTACATTGATCAAGGACAATCTTTGATGTTATCTAACACTGTCCTGAAACATGGGTAGTAATCCGGGTAGCGTTGGGAGGAATCCAAGGTTAAGTGGGAGTTGTATGGTGCTGATGGAATTCTGTACTTCTATGGGATTAGAAGTTTAGACATTCTGGCGCCCTCGTTAACTCAAACTGGAATAAACGTGTGGCCACGCTCGGACTAAGAGTAGTTCGTTAGACCACTTTGAATTAAAGACGAGAATAGAGAATGGTTGATCACTTTATAAGAATGAATGATCCATGTCTTATGATCAACGAATGTTCTATACAGAAGAGACTTATTGATAGAATTATCAGGGCTATAGTATTTGGTTAAGTAAAGTGTTACTTGAACGCAAAGAACTAGTTGACGACTGTAAAGTGTCATGCCGTGTTAGGAGCAGTGCGATGCAGCTAGGCGTCCAACTCTGCACACGTTGACTCTTTTAATTAAAATCGTCCAAGTGGGAGATTGTTGGATATATGTATGTCCGACCTTAATTAAAGTCAACGTAACTAACTCGGTACGATCCGAAGAGTTACACGTTGGTACACGAATCGTATATGTTCACGAGTAGGTATATTATTATTTGTGAAATAATAATAGATGGAAACCCAAGAGACTTAATATTAATTAGATTATTATTAAGAGGATTATAATTGTGTTTTAAGGTGGAAACCCAAAGGACACCCGGTTTTATAAAAGGAGGTTTATGGTGGAAACCCAAGGGACTTTTATAAAAAAAAAAACACAAAAACTCTAGCCGTCCGCCGAGGCTTGGCTGCCACTCCTCTCGGGTATCTTGTGCTCGATTGTGAACTTCCTACTAGCGAGGATTCGTTGTAACCCGCATGTTACAATTCCGGTGTAGTCGTCAAAGGTTGATTACTAAAACCCTCTATGGTTGTTTTTCCGTTTATTTGTTTATACGCGTATAACCTTGATCCTGATTGGGAATATTTATTAATCGGATTAATAAATCAAATAATTTATATAATCGGCTTTTGGTAAATTATATAAACCGCTTCCGCTATTATTCTGATACAATGATTCCCATCAAGAGTATCACCGCTTGGAGGCGTGACTGACTAGGATCAAGCCACCAATCGCATTGAACAAGCATAAGTAAACATAGAATCCAACACAATATAATTGGTGTCCAAATCAAAAACATAGTTTAAGTTGCAAGCGGAAGCATAATGTCAAAAACCAAAGCATAAGTTAATAATGTTTAAGTTCATCATGAACACTCAATGTCCATGCTCCACAACGACTCTTCTCCATGCAAGCTCCTGCTAAACCTAATGACCTGCAAAGCATGTAGTAACGAGTCAACAACAAAGTTGAGTGAGTTCACAGTTGGGTGTTGGTTTAAGTTATTCCAAAAACATAGTTTCCTTTAATTGGCATCCTTGCCGTAGGGGTTACCCCATAGTTGAAAACGTGTTTTGTTTATTCCCGTTTACTCTGGCAATGCAGCCGTGGGGGCTACCCCATGTTCAATTATCTGGCTCTCTGGCCGTGGGGGCTACCCCATGTACATACTACTAGACTCGTTACCATATCGACCACTGACTTTAGCCATGTTTATGTGCCCTTAGCGTCAATGTCTATCATCATTGACGTGCCCAGATCCATTAGTTCACGCCCGTCCTCTGCAGCACGATGTGAGGCTTGTCAGACCTAAATAGTGCTATCTAACTAATGACCCGCTCGCCATTGGCCCGGCGATTAAGTCGATATAAAAATGAGGGACTTCGTGATAGAGTTTTGGTCTAGTGAAATTTAACTGTCCATGAGGACGAGGAATTACATTCCTTAACCCGTACTGTCCTACCCAAGAAGGATGAGGAATCCATATTCCTTAACCCATTCCCAACCCCTGGGAATCCCATGCTTTGTAGAAAGTGTGAACTCACCTTAGGTTAGCTCAACAGATAAACGAAAGGTAAATCGAGCTGCTAGAGGTCAACCACGTCCTAACATGGTTACCATACAAGTCAGGTCTAGGTTCAAGTATCGCACGTATGTTTACACATAAGCTAACAGGTTACGAACACGTATTGATCATGGCAAACACGTAAATCACTTAAACAATCAAGTCCATATAACGCCCAACTTGTGCGACCCAAAAGGTTGGGCTCGCATAAGTTCATTAGCCCATTAGTCTTGTGCGATTCCCTAAATTAAGCCCAATAGAATAACCCGGTCCAAACAATAATACATGTCGATCTTGTGCGGTCCGGATGTCTTGTGCGATCCGGACAATTTGTGCTATTGGGATTTGGGCTTTGAGGCCCAACAGTAATGCAATTCAAGTTGATTGTGTGAGGCCCAAGCCTTGTGCGATCGGCACCTTCTTGTGCGATCCACAAGTCTTGTGCGATCATGCATTCCTTAGTTGTACACTGTGCTTAATGTGACAGTACCCGGCTTGTGCGATGCACCTTGTGCGATCAGATCAGGTCTTGTGTGACCTGATCTTGTGCGACCGAGAGAACTTGTGCGACTGGTTTAAATATCCAAAACTTATGCTATTTAGTTAAATCATTCAACAGTTTCCATCTTTACCACAATCAATCAACAAAATTAACAGTTTTAGATCATGCAAATCATCGATCAAACAGGCATATTCCAACCGATTCCTCATGAACCCTAACTATGAATAACACACGAACAATAATCATAACACTTAAACATCTCAATCATGGTTCAAGATCAAATCACTAGCATGCTTATAAACGTAATAAATCAACCAATCATCCACATATATACTTGTCTACAGCCGACTAATCATGCAATCAATTCTAGATCATCACAACATCATATAATTAACAAATCCTATATTGATCTAAAATGCTAAACATATGAGCCGATTACATGAACATAAAGCTTCAACAGTTTATATCATGTTCAATCACAAAATATCACTAAAACATCATGCAATACATAAAGATCATAACATCATATATCATGCAACCGATAATCACAAACACTAACCGATTGAGAGAGAAACAGGATCGATCCAAGCAAAAAAGCTTCACGAGATGTGGCTTCGGCTATGGGGATTGCCGTCGAACAAGAGAGATAGAGGAGTAGAGAACTAGGGTTTTGTGTGTGTGTTGTGTTTTGCAAATTATGAGGAGTATACCCATTCCCCATAGTGTTATGCGTGTAGAGGGAGTGGGCCGAAACCATTACGGTTGGCCTTTGTGGTTCGAGTGCAAGGAGTGTGGCCCAACAAGGGCTTGTGCGACTAGGTTGTGTTGTGTGATCCGAGTCAAATGTATATATACATACATAAATTCACATCTTACAAACATAAAATCTCGTAACATTCATTAAATCAACATATCAGATAATCACACCAAGTTCACATACGTTACATAAGCACATAAATAGGTTCTGAAATACGAGTTGTCACACATTTTGTTCTGGTGTTCTTACGATGATGTACTACGTTACAATCCCTTTTGCCACACAGAACATCCAACTCCTTGTTTCTAAACTCTGTTCCATTATCACTTGTAAAGATTTTCACTGGCAAGTCAAATTGCTTTTCAACCTGTTTAATAAAGTCTTACAAGATACCTGCAGTCTCATCCTTAGAATGTAAAAAAGTAAGTCCATGTATACCTAGAAAAATCATCTACAATGACCAAACAATATCTTTTCTTTTTCAAACTCGTGATTTTTACTGGGCCAAACAAATCCATGTGCAGCATTTGCAAACACTTGGTTGTTTTGGACTCTTCAATGGACTTGTAAGAGTTTTTATGTTGTTTACCTTTTAGACAGGAAACACAATGCTCAGAACAAGTAAAAAGTTTTTGTGGAAGACCTCTTACAAGGCCTTGTTTTGAGAGTGTGGTGATAGTCTTAAGATTTGTGTGCCCAAGTCTCCTGTGCCATAATTCTGTCTCTTTGTTAGAGGCAGCTGAGAACAGATAAGCATCAGCCATTGGGTTATCTTTTGATATATCAACCACATACACATTGTCACTCCTTTGAGCAACAAGTTATGTTTTACCCCCGGCTATGATTTCTTCAATCTTTTTCACCATTTCTGGCCCAACAATCTTACAGTTGTCCTTAGTGAAGAATGACCCATAGCCTTTGTCACTCATTTGTGAAACACTAAGGATTAAACTTAAGACTGTCGATAAGATTGACATTCTCAAACTTGAGCTTCCCATCCTGCATTATCCCTGACCCCAACACCTCTCCTTTTGAATTGTTACCAAAGGATATATCACCCCCTCCATGGTTTTTGAAATCTTTGAGTATGGCTCTACATCATGTCATGTGCCTGGAGCCTCCGCTATCTACATTCCATAAACTATCTAAGCATGTAGAAGCTCCCTGCACATCAAGTAACAAATTAGTTCAGGTGGGTCTCCAAAGCCAAGATGGCTTTGGATGGGGTCACAGATAGGTCAGCCTCAAGTCCAGGAGCATGAACAGTGGTTAGATCAGGGGTTTGAACAGATTTTTGAGCATTTTTTTGTAAACACTGTTGTGGACCATCTCCTCTCAGGGATGTTGATAACCAAGAGGATGTCTATTCACTTTGGGCTTAGAGGGCCTTTTGTAGGCTTCATAAGCATGAGGGACCTTTTGGTATGATGGTTGACCATGTCCTCTTGGGCATTGGTTTGATGGTGGTGCTCTATCACTTGTATCTCTTTGGGAATAGAGGTTTTGTTCAACTGTTTTGTAACAGCTGTTTGGACAGGCATAAAAGTCTGTTTGTTTTTTGTGGAAGGTTTTTGTGGACTCTCCAGTGTTTTTGATGTGTACTCTTTCCTTTTAACCTCAAAAGTTTTGAGATACACACACTCTTGAGTTAAATGGTTGGTTTTTTCACAAATTGTGCACTTAGGTGCAGGCTCAATGACACTTGTTTTGTTTATATCATAGGCTTCCAAAAGAAAACAGTCTTTTGTAGCATGGTTTCTTTTCTCACAAAAATCACAAAACGGGTTCTTTACCTTTTTTCTTCTCTTCCTCCTTTTAACTTCCTTTTCAACAGAGTTTTTAATCTCTTTTAGGATGTCTTTCACAGGAATGACTTTAGCCTTGGATGCTTTAACACCCTCAATTGTGGAAAAATCCATTGGCTTAAAGTTTTCAAGGATGTCACATTCATAAGACCAGGTGGGTTTGAATTGATATTTTTCTATCTCTTTAAAGGTTGATGACCC
The DNA here is from genome assembly GCA_030545235.1 of Helianthus tuberosus. Taxonomy (NCBI): domain Eukaryota; kingdom Viridiplantae; phylum Streptophyta; class Magnoliopsida; order Asterales; family Asteraceae; genus Helianthus; species Helianthus tuberosus. The sequence goes on along the minus strand of CM060356.1, from coordinate 91,407,891 downwards.
CTATGGTTTTTCTAAAATGATTTTGTTTCCATTTTTATCAGTGACTTTTATCACTTGACCAACCATGTTTGTGGGGATAACCTTCAACTAAGCCAGATTCAATTTAAGCAGTGTTTTCAGTTTGGTCATGTTTTCTAAAGCCATTGCCAAACTTTATATTGCTCTTGATCCGCTTTTCCAACATCAGTTCATAACCTTTACAAGCCTCCACCCATTTTTCACAAGTGATTGGATGGATTCAAGCTCATTTTTGCAAACTTGGTATTTTTCTACCATAGTTTGGAGTTGGTCTTTGGTTATGTTGTGTTCATGTTTCAAGCTGCTGATTTCATTTTCTTTGTCAAACAATTTGTTTTTCAACTCTTTAAAAGTTTTCTCAAATTGCACTTCATCTTTTAAGATATTGTTTCTAAGGTTTTCATTCACCTCTTTTATGTTAGCAAAGGCAATAATGCATTTATCTGAACATAAATCTTTTAAGATCTAAGGTGATACCTTGGCAGCAGCCATCATGGCACAGTCACATTCACCTTCACACACACTAGCATCCCATGGATCTGCAAGAGGTTCCAACAGAGGTTCAGCTTTCTTTTCTTTTAACATCTGTTCACCAACAATATCTGCTGTAACAACTGTTTCAGCAATTTCTTCCACCACTTCAGATCTGAGCTCCACTTCCTCAGATTCCTGCCCTTCTAGTATTGACTCTAATGCCATGAAACTAAATTCATCAGGAGAAACATCAGGATTAGCAATTAGAGCAAAATTTTCATCAGTTAAGTCCTCAGGCATACTGCACCAATCAACAAAGCCCTGTGTAAAGAAACTCTGTTGACTGGCCTCGCTGGAGCATATGTTTGTGAAGTTTGTTGTGGTGTAGTTTGCACTTGAACCTGGGGTCCAGAGGCTTGGAAATACTGAATCTTTGGATCAGTGGTTTGGACATACTGCACAGGAACAGTGTTTTGCGGGATGTGCAAAATGGGCAATGTTTTGCATATGAGGAGCATGGGTATATTGGGAATAGTGCATAGTGCTTTGAGTGTTTTGAGGTCTTGGACTAGGGTAAGTGATAATTGGTCCACTGTTTTGACTCCTACATTCCCTAACAAAATGACCAAGTCTATTACACTTATAGCACTTGATTTTTGACTTATCCAACCCCACATTCAAATTCGCATGCAATCCTGGAAACTTCCTACCAGTTCTTTTATAAAACTTGCTAGTTCTAACACTCAAAAAGGCACGCTGATGCAAAATGTCCATTTCTTCCAGATCAGTGGGATCAAAATGTTGGAGGTCATTTAGTTCAAAGGATAAGTTATTAGAGATCTGGTTTTCCCCATTAGCTGTGAAAGCATAATTGGGTGAGTAAGGCTCAGAGTTGAAGGCTCCACCTGCAGTTATGTCAATATAATGACCATAACTCTGGTCCTTACTACCACCAGATAACTCTTCTTGACCCAAAAGTGTTGTGTTACCAATAGTGTAATCATCAGCAACTTTTCCAGATTCCTACAACTTCTTTTTCTGGTTAAGATCTCTTTTTCATATGTGAGAAGCCTACCATGAAGTTGGGTCAGACTTAAATCCTTGAACCCCACAAAATTTCTGGTCACAAAGGCTATATTGTCCCACTTTTCTAGTAATGATCTAAGAAACCTACTATTTAAAGTAGATTTAGCATATTTAACAATAACCAGTTTTAGCTCACTAATCAGACAACTAAACCTTTCAAACTATTGGCTCAATGACTATCCCTTAACATGACAGAGTGTTTCATATTGTTGGTTTAAAACCTCTCTATTGTTTTCAAGAACTTCTTCTGTCCCACCAAATTGCTCTTTTAGTGCATCCATAGCTCTTTAGCACTGTTACAATGTAACAGGCCAACATATATGTCATTGGGTAGTGTTGTGGCCACTATACTGAATGCCTTAGCATCTAACTCAATCCTCTGAAAATCCTGCTCTGAGTAATTTTCAGGACTTTTAGGTACTTGGACCTTGGGATCTTCTGCACTTGGCACCACTGGAACATGAGGTCCAAAGATGACAAACTTCCAGCAACCGGTGTTTTGTTATGCCAACACATGGCCCATCCTACGTTGCCAGATATTGTATTCAGATCTGACAAGCATAGGTGGCTTGTAGAGTGTGTCGGTGTTGTGAGGGTCTTGTGATTGTGAAGACATCTTGTTTGTTTTACAGAGTTTTTGAATAATCAACTTTGAACGTGATTACATTTGTACTTTGTTTTTCAACAAATACAAACAACACAGTATCAATGAAAATGAGCTGATCTTTTATGTCAAATTGATTGTTAAATCGAATTTGACTGACCTATGCTGTGATACCAATTGTTAGGATTTGAGTTTATTTGTTTGTTTGTGTTGTTTTATAAGAAATGATAAATGGAAGAAGATAAACAGATGATACTTTGCAGCAGAATGAATGAAAAACTTTATAACACAAACAAGGAAAGAAAAGCTTTCATCATATATACTTTGTGTCGAATGATTTCATTACAAAATATTCAACATATGCATGAACACTTTCTCCCCCTCAGCCTGAGCTCACTAGTGTTAGTTTGTACAAGAATGCAAGTGTGTGAAAAGAGCTAATAGAACAGTACAGACACTATCTATTTATAGTACAATCCTAAACACTATAGCATCTTTGCTGACATCACCTAGACGTGACAGCTAACAATCTTAACAACCTCTAAACACTGATGATTACAGACACTGTTACATTAGACACTGATTATCAAACTACTGATGAATGCTATCCGCTGATGGGCTTCAACCACTGATGAAGACTGGGTGGTGCTTTCCATAAAGGTTGATCAGGCCTTTGACTTCTAGCAGTTCTTTGACTTCAACAGATGATGAGTCTTCACCAGACTTTAGACTTCAACAGTTCTTGGTATATAACAGACTTTAAGTAACAACAGACTTTAGAGATCATCAGATGTTGGATGCCACTGCCATTGGAGGGAAAATGAGTTCAAAGAACTGTTATTAGGATCAGTTGTTGCAGAACCGGTTTTGTCTTTGTATCATATGTTCTTCATGAAGGATCTAATGAGCCAACAGAAAAAAATAATAAAATAAGTGTTTGTGAGTAAGAAATAATAAAATAGATAGAGATAAATACTTGGATGTAAGATGTTTTTGAAAGGGGGAGACTATTTGCACACTTGGTGTGTAGATAGTCAGCCCAAAAATGGGTTTTTTGTCCTATATGCACACCCTGCAGTGTCGAGCTGTGGCTAAAGCGCGTCGTTTTGGTCCGGTCAACTAGACAAAGACTGACGGGTCTGTTGACCGGACCAAAACGCCGAGCTTTGACCGCGTTTTGGTCCTGTCAACCAGACACCCGGTCAGTCTTTTGTCTGGTTGACAGGACCAAAACGCGGCCAAAGCTCGGCGTTTTGGTCCGGTCAACAGACCCGTCAGTCTTTTGTCTGGTTGACCGGACCAAAACGCCGCGCTTTGGCCACAGCTCGACACTGCATAGTGTGCATATAGGACAAAAAAGCCCTTTTTGGTGTGCATATAGGCATTTGGGTGTGCCAATAGGTACACCATTTTTGAAAAATAACAAAATCTAAAGAAATGTATATTTTATATTGGTAGATATGAAGTTTCCAATGTGAATGCTCTTAACAATATATAAATAAGATATGTTATAACCTATTTATTTATAATGTATTTTTATAATAACTTAAATATATTTGGGTGTTTAAAGCCAAATTTAATAGTTCAAAAATTATTTTCTAATTTAAACATAATTGCTTGTAGGACATAATATAATATGTTAAATAAAAAAAAGTTAAATGTTTTGGGTCCAAACGCTTGTGTTCATGTCAACACACGAATACACATGTCGTGTTCAGGTCATGTTAGCGTTGGGTTCAACCCACCAACCCGCAAACATAACACATTTAGCAGCCCTACTCAGACATTTCATATGTGGCCACACATTTCTTCCTCTTCTCCACGTCGGCTCCACAAGGGCCAAAGATTTCTCACAAAGAAGCATCTGCTCTAATCGAAACCAGGGCCCTCTCCGAAAATCCAAAAAAAAATTGGGCCTTATGCGAAATAAAAAATTTGGGCCCTGTTCGCAAATTCCCGTACATTCAAATAATCAAAGTCTAAACATTTGTAAATCGGGCCACAAAATTACAAATCCATAATTCTGAAAAGGCCTAAAAACGTTTTTGGTTCATAAGGATGGGCCAATTTCTATATTTGCACTTGAGCAAGCTAATGCTACAAAAGTAGCTTAGATTCTTTTAAAACGCCTTTTAAATTTAAATCATTAAACTATTTTGTTTTTATTCATTGCACCATTTAAAGTTAAAAAAAAGCTTAATGTTTTTTGATCGGCACATTTTGTTTTATTACTTTATACATATAGATTTTTCATTTTATATGATTTTCTTACATATCTTTTTAATTTCCAAAGTTTAAACTCTTCATGGTACAAAATTGATTAGTTGAGCGCTAAATAGGTCAGCAAATCAAACACTTGGTGGTTAATTCTTTGATTTCAATTTTTAAACTGTTTTTAGAGTGGCAACACGTATTTCCCTAGTGGAGGAGTTTGTGTGGACTCAACTTGTTTGAGGGGAGGTGAGTTAGAGTTGTCGTTGCAATTGTAATAATAATAAATAAAACAAAACAGTTGTACCAAAATGATATGTGTTAAGTAGTTAAACGGATCATGAGCCTCTCCACTTGTATTCGACTAATGAACACATTACAGGGTAGGACTACATTTTTTATATCTCAAAGTCCACGATCAGCAAGCAAAAAATTAATATGCACATCACATGTTTCAATAAAAATAGGGTTCAAGTATCATCTAAAAATCGGTATGACAATTAGCACAATTAGTTATAGGATCGTTAATAAATCCAAGCTTATGTCACAAATAAATTAATACACCTAACATTAGTTTCGCACACTCAAGACAAGCAAAAAGAACTAACATTTTAATCCTTTCAACAAAATGAAGTGTGTAAATATATCCAAATTATTTTGGCAACACAAACCTTAATAAAATAAATAAACCTACAAATTTTAGAAACTTACAAATTTAAACAAGACAACATGTAAAATTTATTTTTATGTAACTGTTTAAATGAGAAATAAAATAATACAAATTCATGGAGGCAAAGGTTATACATGTAAAGCTTGCAAATTCAAGTGGGTCTATGGGGCCCTTCCCCCTGTTCCCTATTAATAAGTTTTATACAGAATACCCATTTAGCCCAAACAAAACACGAATGAACTCAAAAAAGAAAAATGAACGCAACAATTAGGAATCGAACCCGGAAACCTTAGTTACGTAAGGAGTTGCCACATCCAACAAGCTGCAGTCATTCTGCTTTAAATTTTTCTTAAATAAATTTATATACAATACCTATATATTTTTAAATAATTTTGGGCCCTCCGAGACTTTGGGCCCTGTGCGGAGGCACCTCCCGCACAGGCCCAAGGCCGGCCCTGATCGAAACCAATCGAAAACATTTCCGGCAGCAATATAAAAAATAACACAACAAAATCCCCTAATTTTTTTTCTCCATTTTCAAATCTTCATGTCATTTACATTCTCTAATACAATCTCACCTATACCCAACAATCACAAGGTGACATATTATAGTCTAATATGAACAACACCCAGCCTTTTTAGGTGGCTCTTCTTTCTTCTCTTCTGTGTTAGCATCTTGTTTTGGATCTAAAACGACGGTCTTTTTGCTTCCGATTGATGGCTCTTTTTTCAGTTCTTGAGATTGAATCACCTTCTTGCACAAAATGTTGTAAATCTCTTTAACAATTGTTTGAAATGCAGCATTTACGTTTGAGGAATCGAGTGCTGAAGTTTCTATGAAAAATAGACTTTGTGTTTCTGCTAATGATTTCCCGTCTGTTGTTGAAACCTCTCTAGCGTCTTTAAGATCCGACTTGTTTCCCACAAGTATTGTAATTACATTCATGTCACAGTGAGCTGGAGAACAAGTTAAAAACAACCCATCAGAAAATCAGTATTATTTGGAGACAACTTGCATTAGAAGATAACCAACTTTATTTGCACCATAAAAGTCCCTCTAAATATCATACAATGCTGGTTCAAAAAATTTCTCAACAAGTCATATAGAGTCAACAAGATCAAAGGCACACAAGCCATGCCAACATTTTGACCTTGCAAATATCATATCTTGCAAAGTGTGGACCCAAACATAACTCAGCATGTTTTGCGATAACTTGCGTTGGAAAATCACCAAATTTGTACCAAATTCTATCAGGAATGAACTTCGTTTGTACCATAAAGACCCTCTTTTGACTTTAAAAAAATGATTTAAGGTAATCTTTAACCTTGACGAACGAGTGTCGCAACTAGTCACAAGAAGTCAACATGGTCAAAGACACACAAGTCATCTGCTTATAGCTTGTATGTATTATTTCAAATTAGTGTTTTTTAAAAGCATTTTTATCGAAATATTTGAAAGATTATAAGCCTTTTTCATGGCAAAACGAAATGATTGTTACCCTAAACAGAAATTAGACCAAAATTGGTTGACCAAAACTAAAGACGGTATTTTCTTAAACTATCAAAAATAATGTTCATGGGTACTGATTACTAAACTTGATTCTAAATTTTGTAACATTAACGTCAGCTATTTGGTATGATTTATATAAGCTTGACTTGTGTGACCAAAAGAGTCAAAATGCCTAATTCTTTGACCAAAAAAAGAACATGACAATACTCACTGTGAAGTTCATTAAGCCACCTGCCAACGCTATCAAACGTCTGGCGTCTGCTGACATCATAAACCACAAGAGCCCCAACAGCCCCTCGATAATACGCCGATGTAACTGCTCGAAAACGTTCTTGACCAGCCGTATCCCATATTTGCGCCTTAATTTCCTTCCCATTAACTTCCATTTTCTGGGTCTGAAATTCTACTCCTATGGTTGACTTTGAATTTGAGTAAAACTCGTTTCTAGCAAATCTAGCAAGCAAGTTTGACTTTCCAACACCCGAGTCACCAAGCAAGACAATCTTGAAAAGGTAATCGTCATTTGAACCTTCCGAGTAAAACGCCATCTAATAATTTACGCAAAGCAATATGCTACAAAAACATAATCGAGAATGTGTAGCTTCTTACAAACGGTAGTACCATGAGCAGCATCAAACTTGATCTAATCAGCACAGCGAAATAATAATTAATCTGTATGGATTGCAAATAGATTGTAATGTATGATTTTTGGTGTTGGAAATTATCTGATATATGATTTGTGCTGATATTTTTAATCATTGGTAGGACCTCTTTTAGCATCTTTATCAAATATCTTACAAAAAAAAATTTATTATTCAGAAAAATAACTGTTAATATTATTATTCATTTGGAAAAAATCAAAGCACAAATTATATGGGTCAGACTAACATGACCCGCTTGACCGGCACTAAAAAGTTATCCACTTTGACCCAAACACATATTGTTTCTTTACCCAACCCCCCCAATTTGTCACCTATAACGTGTTACAAAACGACCCTTACCTATTTATTCTTGCGGTTGTTGAGTTTATGACATACTGTTATTCATTGTAGGCCTTTAATCTCAAACCTGAAATGGTACAAAGAATAATCTTTAGAATTTATGTGCACATGCAAGACGTTTGTTCACAAAACTATCCAAACAACATCTTTCGCTTTTAACTTTTGTTACCCTGTAAGTATTCTACCTTCCAAAGGACACTTTAATCAGTGTAAAAAGTGTATAATAGAAACTTGTATCATGGCCGATAAATACTTAAAGGTATCGGAACTCAGATTAGCTAAAACATTAGATGAGATATTCTGATCGACACGCGTCATCCTTTGAATATTCTAGGACGAAAAACAGGTTGAGAAATTGTCCACGATATTATAATCCTAAAGAAAAAAGACCCCTTTTGATCAAGGGCGGACCCACGTACTAAGCATAGGTGTCACATAAAATACGCATTCTCATGTGCTATTTGCGCATCAGACAGTCAAGTGATACCGGTTCATCAAACAATATCGAAGAGTGACACCAGTAAAAAAAATCCTCTGAAAATTGCTTTTTTAGCTCCCAAGAAAATAGCAAACAGTTCCAATTACAGTCAAAAATAGCCCTTAATTTGCAAATCATAAAGGATAAACTGATTCATCAAACATTTAATAAAAAAAAACCTCTAATAGCCCTTAATGTTACTCGTCTTTTATGTGTTAATTTACATATCTCCAACAGCCAAATGAAACCAATTCACCAAACATTTAGTAAATTTAAAACTAACAAATTGTTGTTTATGTTATTTACATGTCCAACAGTCAAGTGAAACTGTTTCATCAAACACATATTAAAAAAATCTAAAAAAAGTAGCTGTTTTTGTGCTCCAACAGCATACTAAACACTAAACAGTTTCAATAACTTTCATATAACATCCTTCAATTTCCATATCTTGACCAACAAAAAAGTCAACGAACTTATAATATCCAACACCACATTCACAAAATAGATCCAAATATAAAGATCACCAAAAAAAGTCAACCATAAAAAGATAACTCTGTTAGTGTTTCAAAGATTACTTTACCAACAACAAAGTAAGTACACTTTTAACATACTTTACATGTATTCACAAAATGATTCAAATAAAATTAATGTTTTCTAAACAACCCCACAAATTAGCAACATTAAATTTTAAAAAATAAACAATATTTATCAAGTTTTAAACTTTTTCAAGAAGGAGATTATTGAACATACCCTTGAGTTATTTTTGCGTATGAAACAGACCCTTTTTGTCCTGTGCTATGTATTTAGCAATGAGATCAAATCAAGCAATCATAGTGTGTATGGAAAATGAATATTATTGCACAATGTGGTTAGAAAAGAGACTAGGGTTTGAGGGAAGGAAGACGAATAGATGAATTGGAGGGGAGTGACGAACCAGATTCAGGGTAATTGAAGAGACAATGGTGAAAATTTGGGCCTTGAAATGGGCTTCTTGAAGTGAAATGTTTTAGATCAAAAGAAGATCACAACTCTAAGAGTTATTTGGCAACATCTAAATGATTAAATCATGAATCAATAAGAGTTCTGAACCACTAAGTCATGAACCAGTAACAACAGACAAATCTTAACCATTTAGAGGCAAATGTCTGAACCATTCAGACATCTGTTCATGAAACAAACAGTCTGAACCATTAAGTGCTGAACCAGATGTCTGAACCATTAAGAGTCATTAAGAGGTAAACAAACAGTCCCTAATAACAACGTGATGCACTCATTTTTTTTAGTTATACTTGCTATACTCCTATCTAAAGTTGGTAAATAAATACAATTAACTTTTATATATTTTTTTTTTTGAAAAATTATTTGTATTTTTTATTTTTTTAAAATTATATTAGAAAATATCCCTATTTTTATAGGGGTTTATCTACTTTCCATCATTTGAATATTAAAATATACGTGCCAACACATAAACGATCCAAGTAAAACATCATTTGAAGAACCTAATGTTCAAAAAAATACTCTTGGACGACCAAGCTTAAAGAGACAACAATAACAACAAAATAGTCGAGCCAATCCTCAATATTCCTATAAACGTAGTCGTTTAACCACGTCAAATGTTGTTGAATACAATTTTATGGACTTGAAATTAGCACCTCCGAGAAGTAGTTTAGATGCGGACAATTCTTAGCCATTAATGAAAGAACCTATTGTTAAGAAAAATACTCGTGGATGACCAAGCTTAAAGATGCAACAACAAAAACAGGTATAGTGTCACACCCCGACCGCGTTAAAACAACGAAACCGAAACGGAAACGTCGGGGAGTGGCAGAATTATTGTTTCACAACCATGGATTCAAAAGGTTTCGTTTTATTGATTCATTAGATAATTTACATTGTCTTAAAACAAAACAAACAAGTTTAACATAGTCTATCATCGTTATTAGGTCACTAAGGCCTCGTCCAGTCCTAAGTGAGCATGCATCCTAGCAATCAACATCATCAATCAATCACCACCTGAAACATATGTAAAAACAAAGTCAGCAAAGAAATGCTGGCGAGCACATAGGTTTTATGAGAGTGTCGGATTTATGGCTCGTTTACATGTTGCAATACCTCATTAGACTACAAGAGCCAAAGTTAAAAACCTTGTTTTGAAAAGTGTATAGTATTGCAATCTAATTAACCAACTCAAATCAAGTTGGTTATAGTTTATAAAATCTTGTAGCCATGATTCTTAACCCAAAACATTTGTTTAATTAAACCAAATTGTAAATCATCTCGTTAGTAAAACTCGTATGGTTTATATTATTGAGAAAACATCGTTGTGTGACATCGTTTTAAAATCGTTTGCCCAAGTGAACTAAATAATGCCACAGAATGTAATATGATAAAAACACTAATATATAAGAAGTACCAGCGGCGTATCTACCATGCTTTTATCATGTTACACTCGTCCCATTATCTAATCACAACCCAAAACCAATCGTTTGTTCAATTCGTTTAACTCGTTTAAATCATTTTCGTTTTAATTGTGAAAACTACTTTTGGTCGTCTCGCTAATAACATCCAAACCTTCGCAACTCGTCTATCGCTAGCCTCGCATTAACAAACCACCAAAGGGTAAGTTAACAATCACAAATTCAGTCGTTACCCACATAACCCCCACACATAACCATGGGTGCAGTCTGATAACGGGATTTATCAGATCCTATGGTACCATAACCTAATACTGGCTGGTTCGGCCAAAACTAATGAATGTTATTCGTTATGTAACTAGGTCCAACAAGTTTGTTCACATTATCGAAATCGTTATTAGTATTATATAAATCATAGTATTCATTTTTGAAATCATCATTAAAAGCATCGAAATCGTTTAACACATATGAATCACCCCAAAACAATTGAAAACAGTAAAATAGGGGAACTATGTACTCACATAGTTACCACAAAACATGTAAAAAAAGGGGATCTATGTACTCACATTGAATTGCAAGTATCCTTGATCTAAAGAACTCAACAAGCTCAGGCAAAACAAGGAAATCAAGCAGCACCTAGAAATCGGATCACTAGATAAATAATCGATACCTAAATCGGAAGATCGGATAGAATGAGGTTCCGTAAACCAAATGAGTATTGGGACTCATGTGATATGGTTTAACAAGGCCTACATCCTAAATCGGAACCTATCCTAAGTGATTTCGACCCGTTACGACCCATTAAGGTAGCTTACGCCACTTTAACGCGTCGTTCGCACAAAAGCGTGTACGAGATGCCTAACTAGTCCTATGACAAGTATTATATGCCTAGACATGTTTAAATATGTTGCATAATCAGTTAAGTGGCAAAAGTTTAGGTTACACATGCTTGAAATCCAATTATGCATAAAAATGGCATTTTGGTCATTTTCCTAAGGCATATAAACTACCTATCATACAACTAATTAAACTAAGTGACCATAAGGTATAACCTAGGAAGGTTATTCCCTATACAACTATGGTCACTAAACATGCTTGGTCGGATCCTAAAGATCGACCAAACGAGTCGAGTTCGAAAGTCTAAGCGGTTGTCAAGACCGCTTGACTTACGACCCTATACAAGCACTAGACTAAAAGCGACGAGTTAAACATGTTGAAACATGTTTAACTAAGTTAGAAAACAGGTTTTGATATCAAAACAAAAGGGTTTTGATACCCAAGAATAGTTTGGTTGCAAAATATGCATGAATACGCATTTTGACCGAAACTATGACTCGTCACTACGCCTTATCAACGTGGTAATCAGTAGGTATAGTCACAAGGGACTATAACCATCGTGATTACGCTCACGTTGCAAAGTTCGAACGAACTTTGTGTTGACCAATTTGTGGTCAAAGCAGAAAGTCAAACACTGTTTGACTTTCACGCTTAAAAACGCATAAAAGCATGAAAGAAACTTACAAAGGGTCCAAGCTAGGAAGATCTTGATCCAAAATACTCAGGTATTAAGTTTTTGAACTTCAACTTAGAGCAATTCAGATCAAGTGTGAAGAAAATGAATGAAAGGCTTGGGTTTATATAGATTTTGAAGAACCGCTATGATCGTTTCTCGATAATTGAGCTTCAATCTTGGCCTTACATTTGGGCACATGGCTTTACAATACAAGGGGTACTCAAAAACCATCAAAATCCATCAAATGGTATTGCAAATCTATGAACAAAACCATCAAAAACAAGCTGGAAAGCCATATTCAATGTTTCTGGACTGGGTTGCTGTCGCGCCCCGCGTAGGATTGCTCCTCAGCTTACGTGGCCCGCGAAGGAAAGTTTGGCAAAATGTCAAAAACAGTCCCTGCAAGTCCAAAACTTGATTTTTGATGCATTTTTAACACGTTTAAGCCCCGTTAACCCCATTTCAAAGCTCTAAAATTAAGTTAAAGTATAGGGAACTCAAAATATGTTCAAAAGTATCTCGGATGTCGGTTCGTTTGGTCGTACGGTTGCGTTATTCGGTTAATTATGACGGAAGTCGTAACGGACGCAAAAACGATCCAAATTAAGCGACGAATGGAAATTTAGCATGCCAATCACTAAAATAAAATATTTTAATGATTACAAAATTTTTTGGATGTCCGGATATATTCAGAACGTAAGATATGCGCGAAAATGCAAACTTATTCACTTTTTGATGCTTTTAGTCCCTGTTGATCAAGAAAGTTTATTTTTGCGCACCAAACACCTCAAAGCCTATTTCTAAGATATGTAATGGATATTTAGGGTATATTTAACTTATGATCACTTTCCGGAATGTTCGATATACAACGAATCAGCATACTTTCGCAATTCTGCGATCGAATAGACTTGTTTTCGACACACCAAACCATCCAAAACTTATTTCTAAGTTATGTAAAGGTTATTTAAGGTATGTTAATCCTATGTCACTATTCCAGTTTGCGTATAACTATCTAGAAAGCGATTTAAAGCTTGAAATCTAACTCGAATCAAATCGTAAAATCATCAAACATAAATACACATATAATAACACCAAAGCACATATAATAACACCAAAACACATTGTTTTATTGATAATTGATATTGTTTTACATTGTACATCGATGTCACGACCCCCGACCCACCCTGGACGGAATCGGGAGCCGCGAACAGCCCAGTGGTACCGGTGATTATTTTGAAAAATATTGCAGCGGAAATTTCATCAGGACCGTGAGTTAGGAAAAATATCAGAGTTTAGAAAACACCGGATTTTATTTATTAAATAGATGGGATAAACCCATGTTTTACAAAGATAGCTTTAATAAGGGATAAACCCAATTTACATAAAACAATATTTCTTAATTTGATTTAATTAATAAAATAAGCCACTTCTTGAAGCCCTTCGGTGTCGTATCCAACTCTTACTCCAATCTACTGTAATTACCTGAAACGCGTTTTAAAAATGTTTTGTCAGCAGGAAATACTGGTGAGTTCATTCATTTTACTAAAACGACTCATTGTTATAATTTACAGTATTAAGAGCGATTACAATGTTTCCATATATCAACCAACTACCCACAATATTTGTCACTCGAACATCCATCGGTAACCTCTGAGTCCAATGGTGTCTGTGACTATGGTCGTATCCCCCCTTGGCTAACCCGTTGTCCAATGGTGAAGTTTATCAAGTAATGTATACAAAACCTCACATACCGGCTGTAATTTGGTGATTACAAAGACTTAATCCCCGTAATTATAACCTTGAAAATAAATAGAGTTTTGTAAAGAAATTTGATAAAAAGAGAATGACTCACATTATAAGCATGCAGATTTATACAGGCAGAGCTTAGCCTATTGATTAGTTTTGTAACCTAGTGCACACGAACTAGGTAAGTAACTAATATAGCATTTACGATAACTCAGGAGATTAAAACTCTCACAACAAATGACAAAGTGCAATACTTAAACATCCATCGAATTAACGACGAATAACAAAGCATAACCCAAGTTTGAGCAACACTTAAACATTCATCGGATGGTTTAAATCAATCGGACATTGAATCGTAGCAGCGAGCGAGTTATTACCCTGCTTTGCGGCAGAATTCGGGCTTATGTGTGTGTTTGGTAGTAAACAGACGATATCTCAGCCTACATATTGAATTTTAACGTCGAACGAACGCAAGAAATCAAGTGCCAATGCCCTCTATTTATACTGGAAAGTTGGCTACCTCGCGTGGCGCGAGGGGTGCCCTTCTAGCATAGGGTAGCCCCGTGTCTTGGTAGCCTTGGTGAGTTGACAGATCGATTAAATTCGAATTACACGTAAAACTGTGATGATAATATCGAATGGGAAATGCCCCCCCCCCTGAGTTTTAGGGGCCCTGATCCTGATTCTGATTGTTCTGAAATTTTTAGGGTTTGTACAGGATTACTTAGGGGTCTTAACTAAGGTTTCTTAGTAAACAAAATATAATAATAAATAATAGTTTTGGTGAGAGTTGTTATGGTTTGGTGAGAAAAGAGAATGGACCCCTTTGTAACTTTAGGGTTCAACTCGAAAGTCTCCTGGTAGAATATTGGGTATAACTTCTGAGCTATAAAAAAATATATAATGCACTCGTGTTAAGTATAGTACCCCTAATTCAACCTTATCCCTATGTCACGAGACAGAACCCTTATGAACTTAGTCAGGCAGAGCCTTGACATGCGTTATGGGGCTCAGATCATTCGAAAAGGGTAGCGGTGATCAGGAGTAAAAATACTTAAAACGGGGCAGAGCCTTATTATTATTATTATTATTATAGTGTAAATAATAAAGATAATAAAAATATATATGTAAAAGATGAAAGAGTGTAGGTGAAAGAAATAGCAGAAGTAATATCTTGATCGAATTGTGAGTGCTATTTATACTACTTTTTCCAAAATGTTGGAGGCCTCAAATGGCTCCACGTTCATACATATCTGTCCATCATTTGTAGATAGAGTTTTATTATTTTATTTTGATTCCTATATCTTGACACCTATCATCAAACATACGTAACAATTACTATATGATAAAAAAGAAACTCAATGAACAGTGATAATATTTATTTACTATTTAAAATTGTAATGGAATTAATAGTAACATCATTAAGAGATGAGCAAATGGTATCGGGTATAGGTACTGGTCTCAAATTTACCAAACCGGTGTATTTTCGGTACCGGTTCTGCACAGGTATTCACCAGTTTTTACCACCCTCAAATACCGGTGGCGTACCAGTACCGACCGGTACCGAACCGTACCATACTAGGTATATTCGGTACCGGTACCCACTTTTGGGGATTTCGGTAACGGTATTTTCGGTACCGGTTGGTACCGAGCTCATCAAATCCTGTAGCAACCCAGCAATGCAAGTAATTGCACTGTTTAGATTACTTTTCATACACACAGTAAGTAAACTGTATTTCGTTTGAATGAGGTTTTATATACACAACAACTTATTTTGCTTTCTTTTTTTATCTTTTTCTGTAATGAATGAATTGTAGCATATAAAATTAACTTGGATATTTAGAATATTGATGAGCAAATCGTATCAAATCCTGTAAACGAACCAGTATCGTATCGGTACCAAATTTACAATACCAAATCATTTTCGGTACCAATTGGTACCCACCTTTTGGCGTTTTCAGAATCGTTACTTTCGGTTCGACACCGGTCTAGCACCATACCTGTATTTATTAATTTTTACCTTCAAATACCATACTGTATTGTACCGAGCATTTTCGGTGCCGGTACCTAATTTCTATGATTTTCCGGATCGGTACTTTCGCTGCCGTTACCGGTACCGAGCTCATCCATATTTTAACGTGCTAGCACCGTAATAACTGAACTGAAAACAACCGAATTTCCAACGTGTAGGACGTGAGGGTCCTATTATAGGTTATTTAAAATCGTTTTTTTAATGACGGAGTGACTATCCTTACCACATCATTTTATTTATGTTTTGATATTCGGTATCTGTTTGCCGTTGCTGACACACCTTTTGTAGTCATTGGGTCCCGCCGCAACGCGCGGGCGGAAAATAACTAGTTAACAATAATTAGTTTAATTTATTTAATTATTTTATTCTCAAAAAAATGTATACGTACACTTATGAATATGTAAGTTAGTTAATATTATTTTATTATATATATATATTATAATTAATTTAACTGCTTCACTTATTTGGCGCGTATAACTTCTAAAGTATGACGTTTTTATAAAATAATAAATATGTCATTAAAACGAGAATATTTTTATCTACATTTTGAACCAAGTTTCATTAAAAACAAAGTAGGTTCAAATATAATGTATTTTTATAACTTAATTATTTAAACGGTTCATGGGTCCGTCTAAATACTTCATATTTTTAATATTCAACTTACCTATAATCTACCCTGTCTAAAAAAATATAAGTTTTTATATACTTTTATTTTATTTAGAAAGGTCACCCATATACAGGCCAATTAATTATATTATTTCAACCAACTATATAAAATAGTGTTTAAAACTATTTGGGTTGAATAATTATATTAAAAATAACTAGTTACTAGTGGTTAATAAATTTAACCAAAACTATAATTTATATGGTAAAAATAGGAATGTTACATCCTCCCCACCTTGTTTTAAATCTCGTCCTCGAGATTTGGGCTACGATATTTCTTTTAGACTTATGTCATATTTTAGTCAATAAAAACAATATTAATGTAGATTACACAAAATTAAAATATCAAATTTTGTGAATACGAGTTGTACAATAAGTGGGATTCAACGGTTCAACTGAATTAGTTCAAGAAATCGATGACAAACGAATGAGATGAAATGATATAATTTTCCAAAATGACTAGGTTCAAGCCAAAAGATATATGATCAATAGATGTTTTAAAATGAATGTGAAGGACTTTTTAGAATCAATAAAATTCTTTGTCAAAATAAAGCTTACTTTGATTGGTAACTGAGGAAGATTTAGAATCAACAGGTTCCAAATGAAATAAAAGCATGAAAATGATTTGTCAAATATTGAATTATGATATGAGAAAATCAATGTGCTGAGATGAATGAATTGCAAGGATACACGAAAAGACAATAGAGTTAGAGTATTATTATCTTAGTGGAGAGTTCAAATGAGAAGAAATTCTTTATAAGAAGAAAAAAGAAGAATTTTCAACCAATAGAAATGCTTCATTAGACTTCATTTAATATTTGTACTTAATGTAACTATATGGGTATATTGGTAAACTTACATACATCATTAATTGGTAGTTTCATCTTTAATAACTAACTATATTAAATTTGTAACTTATTTTTAAGATATATATTTTTATCAAAAAATAAAAATAAAAAATTTATTTATAGTGTAGGATAAATACGAGGCGTGTAGGATAAATTACGAGTTGTGTAGGATAAATTTCAATATGTGTAGGATAAATTTCGAAATGTGTAGGATAACTTTTGATGTGTGTAGGCAAATTTTTTTAGTGTGGAGGATGATAGTCTTAATGACTAATTAATTAGTCAAACATAATAATAAATGAGATGATAAAAAACTATTTAGTGTTTTAACATTGTACGCTTTTGTTCTTTTTATTCTTAATAAAATTTTCTTCTCAAATGAACCTTCCCCTATTATCTTAATACATAATTGCATTAAGACGTTTTTTTTAAGATTAGAACTTTAAAAGACAATAAGAGTCCTTATAAACTTTTATGTGATACTATATTTATCTTATTTACTTTAGATAGTAATTTATGTGTATTATTGTAAAATAAATATTTTTATAATATATAAAGTAATTCTACTACACATGTAATTTTCATAAGCTGAATATAAGAAAACCAAAACAAAATTTAGTGTTATTATTATCCTTTTTAACATGAGCTACAAGTTTATACCAATACCGCAAGGTGTCGTAGTGATTGAAATAGTTCAATAATTATGGTGATCGAACAAATTCACCGTGTAAAAACTTTTAATGAAAACTCTAGGAGTTTATGTCTCTGATCTGCATAACTCTTTTGTCGATCTTGATACATAATACTTTTACAAGTATTTAATAATTGTGGAATATTTAAACAAGATGAACAATTACTTAAAAGTATAAAATGTCTTGTCCATGAATACTTAGACAGTTATTTAGATAATTTTATTCGTCCCTCTAATTCTTGTATTGTTTTATGAAAATATGTCTTTTCCTTCCAATATAAAGTATATAAATTTTTATATATATAAAAATATTTTTACATATAATTAAAATTTACTAAATAAGTATGATTTAAATACATTAACTAGTCATTATCATGGTTGGATATTGGTTAGTGCTGCCTTGTTTAAGCATGGGTGATCAGTCCATGCCTAACTAAGGCTAGGCTACCCAATACCAGCTCCTGACAATAACCCTAGTACCTAAAAATAATATTAACACTACTACTATTAATATATTATTACTAATAATAAAATTAATTACCAATAATAAATAACTAAACATAAACTTTAAATGAGAGTATACCTCAAACATAATTTTATACATAAAAATATGAATTCTTCACCTCAATAGTTTAACAAGAATTTTTAAATATAGTAATACTATATTGTAAATTATGTAATTACTTATGTAAGTTTCCATATTAAATTTATATAATGTTTTTTTTAAAGAAAGTTCGGACATGGTCACAATAAAAAAAACCATGTATGTCAGTAAAGAAAATTGAGTTTTTCAAGAAATTTATTGACTTGATATCAAAGAGTCATCGTTTTGCAATAATGCGGTTTACAGTGCTAAAAATCAAGTATGGCGAAATGATAATTGAGTTTTGATAAAACAACAAATTGGAATGAAGCCCTCCAGTGGTCTTCATAAATCAAACGAACCACATGCGTAACCAACAGTGCATGTGTAACGTGTGGATTTACCAAGAAATGAAATAAATCAATATTCGCTACTATAAAAGAAATCCTCATGGTATGATGACCATTAAGGGGAAGTAGCAATGCAAAAGTCTATTTACAGAGGTCAGAATTTTAACAAAAGAAATTTAAAAATTTTTTATCTGGGATTTTGTGTGATGACTGTTGTTAAGAGACATTACCAGGGAATGTTGAATAAAATGAAATAGAGGATTTTGCAAAGGTATGTGAATCCTGTTGCAGTGATAATAATTATGACTCTGATTAGACTGTGCACTGATGGTTGTGAAATCTTGTTACAACGTACCTCAGCGAGATTCATGTTGTTTGTAGGATCATGTGGCAAAGTGATGCTTTTTGATTAGTAGTTTTCCTACTGCCGGGATTAGCATTGTTATTGTCGTGTCCAATCATATTTTCCAAAGATTTTGCCTTGAAAGTCGCGTGTGATATACTTCGATGTCTGTGGACGTATAATTAAATTTTCATGTGTTTTCTTGTGCATTAGCACAACTTTACATGCTTCTTACTTACGTTAATAGTTTATGGTAACGCATTGGAAATTCTTATACTTTTGATGGTGTCCCAACTTAAAGGGTTTCCATTGTTTATATTGTCGCATGAGTTACGAGACAGATGATCAAACGAAATAATATTTGATATCGGAATTATAGATGTATGCAAGAGATTCCTAAAAAAGAAATCTAGATTTATTATTGACACATATGCTTGTGCTTTATTCTTAATTGACTTTTGGAATTCCTTATAGATATACATATCTATATAATCATATATTTCACATGTTGTATTACACATACCCTCTATAAGGTCAATGTATTTAACAGATTCATATTTCCAAAAACAAGTCAGATATCAGGTCATGATACTATTTAGGGAAATCTTGTCACTTGTTTGACATATTATATACCCCGTTTTATCCGGTTCGCGCCGGAGAGGTAACCTCAGTATATCCGGACAAGCTGGAGAGTCTGCTACACTATATCCAGTTTTGCCGGAGAAAATTTCTATTTCCCATAAATAGTATCTTTTCAAAATTTTAAAAGTGCCTCTTTTATTAGGCTTTTATCCAGAATCAAGGAAATTTGTATTTCCATAACATCTCTTTATTCTAGACCAAGTAATATCAATAAGCAAGAATTAATAGTAATTAAGTGTTATTGCTTATTTATCATATCTTGCAATATTCTAATTACCATTCTTATGGTATACCAAAACCCATCATACTTTATTTACATAAGTACTTAGCTTATCTTGAAGCTTATACTAAGGCATCTTTTCTTAAGTTCAAGTCTAAATGCTATCATGTGTGCTACCAGTTAATAGCAATTTCCTAACTCTTTTTATATAAGCTTAGGTATGATTATCACAACACTTATTGGATTAAATTAGTGGCTCTGATACCACCTTCTGTCACAACCCCCGACCCACCCTGGACGGAATCAGGAGCCGCCAACAGCCCAGTGGTACCGGTGATTATTTTGAAAAATATTGCAGTGGAAATTTCATCAGGACCGTGAGTTAGGAAAAATATCAGAGTTTAGAAAACACCGGATTTTATTTATTAAATAGATGGGATAAACCCATGTTTTACAAAGATAGCTTTAATAAGGGATAAACCCAATTTACATAAAACAATATTTCTTAATTTGATTTAATTAATAAAATAAGCCACTTCTTGAAGCCCTTCAGTGCCGTATCCAACTCTTACTCCAATCTACTGTAATTACCTGAAACGCGTTTCAAAAAGGTTTTGTCAGCAGGAAATACTGGTGAGTTCATTCATTTTACTAAAACGACTCATTGTTATAATTTACAGTATTAAGAGCGATTACAATGTTTCCATATATCAACCAATTACCCACAATATTTGTCACTCGAACATCCATCGGTAACCTCTGAGTCCAATGGTGTCTGTGACTATGGTCGTATCACCCCTTGGCTAACCCGTTGTCCAATGGTGAAGTTTATCAAGTAATGTATACAAAACCCCACATACCGGCTGTAATTTGGTGATTACAAAGACTTAATCCCCGTAATTATAACCTTGAAAATAAATAGAGTTTTGTAAAGAAATTTGATAAAAAGAGAATGACTCACATTATAAGCATGCAGATTTATACGGGCAGAGCTTAGCCTATTGATTAGTTTTGTAACCTAGTGCACACGAACTAGGTAAGTAACTAATACAACATTTACGATAACTCAGGAGATTAAAACCCTCACAACAAATGACAAAGTGCAATACTTAAACATCCATCGAATTAACGACGAATAACAAAGCATAACCCAAGTTTGAGCAACACTTAAACATTCATCGGATGGTTTAAATCAATCGGACATTGAATCGTAGCAGCGAGCGAGTTATTACCCTGCTTTGCGGCAGAATTCGGGCTTATGTGTGTGTTTGGTAGTAAACAGACGATATCTCAGCCTACATATTGAATTTTAACGTCGAACGAACGCCATAAATCAAGTGCCAATGCCCTCTATTTATACTGGAAAGTTGGCTACCTCGCGTGGCGCGAGGGGTGCCCTTCTAGCATAGGGTAGCCCCGTGTCTTGGTAGCCTTGGTGAGTTGACAGATCGATTAAATTCGAATTACACGTAAAACTGTGATGATAATATCGAATGGGAAATGCCCCCCCCCCCCTGAGTTTTAGGGGCCCTGATCCTGATTCTGATTGTTCTGAAATTTTTAGGGTTTGTACAGGATTACTTAGGGGTCTTAACTAAGGTTTCTTAGTAAACAAAATATAATAATAAATAATAGTTTTGGTGAGAGTTGTTATGGTTTGGTGAGAAAAGAGAATGGACCCACTTTCTAACTTTAGGGTTCAACTAGAAAGTCTCCTGGTAGAATATTGGGTATAACTTCTGAGCTATATAAAAATATATAATGCACTCGTGTTAAGTATAGTACCCCTAATTCAACCTTATCCCTATGTCACGAGACAGAACCCTAATGAATTTAGTCAGGCAGAGCCTTGACATGCGTTATGGGGCTCAGATCAATCGGAAAGGGTAGCGGTGATCAGGAGTAAAAACACTTAAAACGGGGCAGAGCCTTATTATTATTATAGTGTAAATAATAAAGATAATAAAAATATATATGTAAAAGATGAGAGAGTGTATGTGAAAGACATAGCTGAAGTAATATCTTGATCGAATTGTGAGTGCTATTTATACTACTTTTTCCAAAATGTTGGAGGCCTCAAATGGCTCCACGTTCATACATATATGTCCATCATTTGTAGATATAGTCTTATTATTTTAATTTGATTCTTATATCTTGACACCTATCATCAAACATACGTAACAATTAACAATAATTAGTTTAATTTATTTAATTATTTTATTCTCAAAAAAATGTATACGTACACTTATGAATATGTAAGTTAGTTAATATTATTTTATTATATATATATATATATATATATATATATATATATTATAATTAATTTAACTGCTTCACTTATTTGGCGCGTATAACTTCTAAAGTATGACGTTTTTATAAAATAATAAATATGTCATTAAAACGAGAATATTTTTATCTACATTTTGAACCAAGTTTCATTAAAAACATAGTAGGTTCAAATATAATGTATTTTTATAATTTAATTATTTAAACGGTTCATGGGTCCGTCTAAATACTTCATATTTTTAATATTCAACTTACCTGTAATCTACCCTGTCTATAAAATATAAGTTTTTATATACTTTTATTTTATTTAGAAAGGTCACCCATATACAAGCCAATTAATTATATTATTTCAACCAACTATATAAAATAGTGTTTAAAACTATTTGGGTTGAATAATTATATTAAAAATAACTAGTGACTAGTTACTAGTGGTTAATAAATTTAACCAAACCTATAATTTATATGATAAAAATAGGAATGTTACAATCGATTACAGAGCACAGTTGTCACATATAGCAGATCAAGAATATCATGGTAAAAGTGGTTGTTCAACCACGTCAAATGTTGTTGAATATAATTTTATGGATTTGAAACCGTCGCCGCCAAGACATACTTCGTAGGCAAATGATTCTGAGCCACTAATGAAAGAAATCCCAAGCATCTTTTACCCGTACATTTCACGTATAAAAAATGTCAATCCCGATGGTAACTGTAGGTTTCGATATGTAGTTGTGGGGTTGAAGATGGATGAAAAATTGTGGAGTTTTATTCGAACTAAACTTGTATGAGAGATGGACATCCACTCAAAAATTTGGAGGCAAATTTTTGACACAGATGTCACCGGATAGTATAACCGTCTACGTCGCAACATATATTTTCAAGGAAAGAGATATGCAAACGTTGATCATTGGATGAATATGCCCCACACTGGACTCCTCATTGCTCAAAGACACTACAACAAAAATGGCTTTTTAGGACCTTTTCTGTGGGACGCTTGTAAAAGAGGGTCCTAAAAAACTATTTAATAGGACTAATGAACTTTTGGGGTCCTTTTGTAATATACTCTACTAAACTAGTGTCCTAAAAACCTATTTAATAGGATGGATGATTTTTTGGGGTCCTATTATCATATAATCTAATAGGACACTTAAAATGTAGATCCTAATAAAGTACTTTATAAGACATTTAATTGTTAGTGTCCCATTATGTGTTACTGTATTAGGACACTTGATCATCTGGGGTCCTATTATAACATAACTTAATAGGACACGTTGTAGTTAAGTCATAAATGTTCAGTGTTATAGGACCCTTTCTAGTCGAAGTCATATTAGAACTTAACTTAATAGGACACTTGACACTTGGGTCTTATAACTTTAAACTTTATAGGACGCTTAATCATTGTGGTGTTATTATAATACACCATAATAGGACACTTGATATTTGAGTCATAAAACATTAGTTTTATAGGACGCTTATTCGCTAGAGTTTTATTATAATATAACTTAAAAAGACAGTTGACATTTGGGTCTTATAAATTTAACCTTTATAGGACGCTTAATCATTGTGGTGTTATTATAATACACTAAAATAGGACACCTGATATTTGAGTCATAAAACATTAGTTTTATAGGACGCTTATTCGCTAGAGTTCTATTATAACATAACTTAATAGGACACTTGACACTAGAGTCTTATAACTTTAACCTTTATAGGACGCTTAATCATTATGGTGTTATTATAATACACCGTAATAGGACACTTGATATTTGAGTCGTAAAACATAAGTTTTATAGGACATTTATTCGCTAGAGTTTTATAATAACACTAGGTTATTGACCCGTGATTACACGGGATGGTAGTAAACAATAACCCGATTGTAGATTGGTTCCACTTGCTTTTATTTAGGGCATGTTTGGCTAAGCTTTTTGAAACAACTTATTGACTTATTGGTTTTTTTAAAAAATCATAAGCTCCAAAATGATGTTTGGCAATGAGGGTGTATGTGAGGGGAAAAAACCAATAAGTCAATAAGTTGTTTGAAAAAACTTAGCCAAACATACCCTTATT
This sequence comes from Helianthus tuberosus, assembly GCA_030545235.1. Taxonomy (NCBI): domain Eukaryota; kingdom Viridiplantae; phylum Streptophyta; class Magnoliopsida; order Asterales; family Asteraceae; genus Helianthus; species Helianthus tuberosus. The sequence continues at coordinate 91,383,441 of CM060356.1, read as the reverse complement.
GGCTAACAGGCTAGGGTTTTATTCTCTGTGTCCCTTTCAATCACTACAAATAAAAAGCCATTTAGTGACATACACTTTTAGTGTCATTTAACTTTTATGCCCTTAATTTGGTTTTTAATGGCACTTTACGTATGCGATATTTATTTAAGAGACACTTTCAGTGACATTTTGATTTTATGCCACTAATTTATACTTTCAATAACACTTTTATATATGCTATACACTTTTAGTAGCATTTAATTGTTTTATGCCATTGATTCACTTGTATTGTAGATCTTAAAGACTACTATTATTTATTAAAATTACATTAAAAGTTAAATGCTAAAAATGTTGATTTGGTAAAACATAAAAGCAACCCAAATCACAATTACATTCCTAATTTGTCTTTTATAAATGCGTGACATATATCTTTTCATGTCTCAAATCACAATTACATTCTTAATTTATCTTTTATATTTATTAATGTGAATAATACTCTGTTAATGCTTTATATATTATATTATGTTAGTAACCGTTTTAAAGTCAACACCGGTAGTTAATATTTATAAGATAATAACTAATTGTTTATCAAATTACAATACATACATTTTGTTTTTAATTAAAATTAAAACATGTTATATGAATTCTCCAATAAATTAAAATACATGTCGTTAAAAAAACAAGAAGAAAAGAAACTGAGTTTCCCTCTTAACTGTATGGAATTTGGGAGGGGCTTGTATGAATTCTCAACGGGGCCTGATAAATTGTAGAGGTGTTATTTATTTTTTCTGTAAAATTACATTAGATTAATTGATTTTAGAGTTGGCGGCAATATGAATTAGGTGGGAGGGAAATTATGGTGGGAGGGGAAATATTAATGAGTTGGAAAATTGATAAATTTTCAAGGGAAATTGATTGCCGACTTAGGTCATCCGTAGTCATAAGGTCTTTTTGGGAGCGTTATGCGACATGTGGTAAGCCATGTCACCATGGGGTTTTATGGGGTGTTATTCAATTTGAGTTCGTAGTCATAAAGCCCCTTTGTCATCATTACTCAATTAATTAATTTTCAAATTTTTTTAATTAATTTCTAACTTTTTTAAATTAAAACCCTTTAATGTTAAATAAAAAACATTATATAAAATAAATTTTCATAATTGCATGCACCAAATATGTTAAAACCAAATTTTAAAAACCAAGTTTTAAAAACAAATTTTAAATATTTGAGAAAATGCAGGGACCTATGTACAAACCCTTCTTCCTTCTTCTATACCTGCAACAAATTATGTTTGTGAGTGAGGGGAAAACCAGCAAATAAAAAAAATAAATAAAAATTCAAACACCTCATAACGCTGCTATGGAGGTCACGCCCCACCCCTCTTTTTCCTTCATGGCGCCTCGCGTGGTGGTGTTTGGCAGCGCCATTGGTGGTGTTTACCGTAGAGAAATTAACATAAAAATTTGATTTAGCTTTAATTATCATCATCATCATACTCAGTAAGTCCCACCAATAGCAAAGGTAAGGTAGGGTCTGCGGAGGGTAAATGTAGACAGCCATACCTCTACTCCGTACGAATAGAGAAGCTGATTCCAGTGAGACCCCCGGCACGATTGTAGTTTTGTATCAAGGCTTGGACCTAAGACACATAACACTCAAACAATCGGGACAGAGACTGATTGGTGCATGTACCCCCGTGTCTTTCAGCTATCAATGTCACCACATGATGCATGATTAACCATCCGCCGCTTTTAAAGTTATTTTCACGAAATTATTAAAATAACGTTAAAGTTAGTACCATTTCACTTTTGCCCCCGAGCGCGCACACGTATATACATTATATATGCACACCGCAAGCGGGGCACTTTGATTTAGCTCTAAGTAATTATAATATATTAATGTATATAAAATTATATATATGTATGTATGTGTATATATATATATAGGATTGAGTTAAAATGAGAACCACCTCGAGTTGTAAGAACCACGAGAACCGCGCCCCGCGGGTGGCCGTTGACCACGAAATTTTTTTTACACCTAGATCCGTATATTTTAACACCGGGGGTAAATTTTGGGTTCAAACGGCACGCCCGAGGGGGTAGTTTTTTACGCCAAAGTTTGGTTAAAAAAAAAAGAAAAATTAAAAAAATTAAAAAAACCCAAACTTTGGGCGTAAAAAACTACCCCCTCGGGCGCGCCGTTTGAACCCAAAATTTACCCCCGGTGTTAAAATATACGGATCTATGTGTAAAAAAAATTTCGTGGTCAACGGCCACCCGCGGGGCGCGGTTCTCGTGGTTCTTACAACTCGTGGTGGTTCTCATGTTAGCCATCCCCTATATATATATATATATATATATATATATATATATAGTAAGGTTCATTTGAGAACCACCTTTATTGTGAGAACCATAAGAACCAATGTGAACACACCAAAAAAACATAACCCCCAACCCCCCCCCCCCCCCCAAAAAAAACCTAACCCCCCCCCCCCCCCCCAAAAAAAACCTAACCCCCCCCCCAAATCTCAAATGTTTTACATCTGGGTCCCTGTGGTTTCACTTTTATTGCCATTTTAGTCCAAAAATCAAATTACCTCTTATTTGACTATTAAAAGCTGGTTATTTTGTCTTTATCCTCAAGGGCAAAATGGTCATTTATATTTTATAAATAAGTACAAACCTCTCAACCAGTCAACCATCCATCTCTCTCTCTCTACCAGTCCGCCACCACCCCTCTGGTCTCCTTCTTCCGCTGCCTCCCTCTTCCTCATCGCACCACTCTCATCCACCATTGCCACTCGCCGCCTCCACGCTTCACTTTCCTCCGCCACCATACCCTACGAAATAAAAGCACAAACAACTATCTTCGTCTTCCCCAAATCCATCACATGCAAATACCTAATCCACTCTTCATCAAGCAATACCCTCAATTGTAGAAAATCAACTGAAAAAGAATTCATCTAAAACCCCAATTCTCTCCGGAGCTTCGCTGAAGACCCGTTTTATGAATCCGGTTCCTCAGATCTTCGATATTCAACCGAAGCTTTTCACTCCACCGCCATTTTCATATGTTTTGAAGGTGCAAAATCCGGTTAATTTGATCCAAAATGATGCGGAAACTTTGAAAAAAGTTTGTTCTGAAGGGTTCTTGTATCCCTGTGGGCTTCCTTCTCTCAGATTCTTTCTTCCTGATGGTAAACACTTGTTTTTTTTATCTGATTTTTACGCATAAATATGTTGGTAGATGAACTGTTGCAATTAGAACAGATGTAAGAACATATTGTTGACCAAAGTGTATCATAATATACATCAATGGAGTTGGTTTGGTTCACGAATTTATCATTGTCACACCCCAACCGATGGCGGAATCATCGGGGCGCGGCACTAGGCGAATCAGATTGCTCAAGAGAATCCATAACAACTATATCGCGATAATATTTAATACATCCGTTATCCCATACTAACAAATAATACAATCACATAAGTTATCACAGATTTCTTGTCCTCTCGAACAATACAAATCCGACAACCTAGATTTTTGTTGAGTTTCTAGACTCCCTAGCTTGATTTGGTATAGTCTGCGATCTAGCCTGCAACATACGTAAAAATAGTTTGTCAATACAAAAGTATTGGCGAGTATACAGGTTTGAATAGTATAGCATATAGATAAAAAGTGCTGCGAATTTCCACATGCATAAGCGTAATACAAGACATATATACTCACAAAACTGATACTACCAACTAAGTCCTCGATGCTCGAATGTACGATGGCTTAACTAGACCCCGTCGGGCGCAATAGTACTATACTAGTCGTGGTGGGACGTCGCGAGTATAAGCCCTAGCACATATGCAAATAGCATCACGTATATCTATGCATAACAGTTATTCGCAAGTGATAATTCGATTGATTGAATATTTCGCTTGATAAGTTCGATTTGTTAGAAACGTATGTTACACCCAAAATTCGATTAAAAAGGGGGTCAAGTATACTCACAATGCGTACTTAGCGAGATCACGATTTGATTGAGTCGGTTACGAGTTGTCTGTAATGATCCTTGAAGAAATAGAGTAAACGAAGTACGGTTAAGCAAGATTATCTCAAAAGTTGCTCATTTGGTTGTTTGGCCCTCATCCGTGCGGATTAGACATGTTATCCGTCCGGATGACAAGTCATCCGTCCGGATGACATGTTATCCGTGCGGATAACAGGTTGTCCGTGCGGTTGGTATGGTGGTACGTGCGGGCGGAGGTGCGCGCGGACTGACATCGTTGTGCGTGCGGATGAGTGTGCACGCGGTTGAGTGGTCCGTGCGGGTGAGTGGTCCGTGCGGATGACATGATCCGTGCGGATGACATGATCCGTGCGGACTAGCATGATCCGTGCGGACTGACATGATCCGTGCGGGCTGCTGGTGCGTGCGGATGACATCCCATCCGTGCGGACTTGTGTCATCCGTGCGGACTGACCTGTTGTCCGTGCGGGTTGTCATGTCTGTTTCGCACTGTTTTCGAGTGTCTAACGGAAAGAAAACGTTCGTTTTCACTTAGAGTAGTGTAATTTCGTACTAACACTTGAAGTTCCGTCAATTCCGACTCATTCTAACGGCCGGGAATCACCCCGTTCCATCAGATCTGGCCATTCATGGTGGTTCTTCATGGTTAACTCGAAATCGCACAGATTTAGGTGAGATTTGTCATGAAAACAGGTGGAAATCACCCGGATCTGAGTCGTTTATAGTGAAATGAGACCCCAACTTGAAGTTCATAAGAACTCTTGGTGACATCACCTCAAAACGCCTCAAATCCGCAGATTTCACGGTTAGAATTAGAGTTTTGAAAGATAGAATGATGTAGATTCGAGTGTAAATTGTAGAAGTACAAGTTTTATGTTGAAATCTTACCGGAGTCACGAGGAAATCGAGAGAAAAGGGTCTTGGTGCGCGTGTGGTTGAACAGGAGCTGTCACATCACTTGCATAGTGGTGTGGCAGGCTATTTATAGGCGAAAGAGGAGAAGGAGAGGGATCAGGCCCGGATAGCCCATCCGTGCGGATGGCCCATGCGTGCGGATGGCCATCCGTCCGGATGGTCCATCCGTCCGGATAGACATCCTGACGCTCGAAATTTCCCGTTTATGATCGTTTTGATAGCTTTCGAAGCGTGTACGTCCCTAATTAGTTTATATTATCAATATATTGTTATTATTATATTATTATGTATATATATATATATAACTAGGGGTCGTATTTACGTATCCATATTCCAAAGTTTCGATAATTAACAGTCGGTTTCTGATTCGAGTGTGTGATTATTATCGACGTTGCACGGCCATCAATGAGGGTAGTATAGGTCCTTTCTTGATGTCATCGTGAACGTTATTTCGTGTAGTGCCACAAAGACTGACGGGGTACCGTTTACTCGTATTGTCATCATCGTCATGACGACTGGAGCTACAGCACTCACCCGAGGGTCCTTGTTAGCGTTAATTGTTTACGTTCGACACATCACGGCCATTGAGGAGGGTAGAATAGGTCCTCACTCAATGCCTCTGTGAGTGTTAGTGTGATAGTAGTGTAGTATAGTGATATTGTACTCGAAAATATGCGATTATCCTTCGAATAGCGATACATACGATATAGTTACATTATGATCTGAATCTCTGGTGCTAGGCGTAACGAGTATAACGAGTAGTAACAACGCACGAAAGTGCGGGTTGTTACAGTCTCCCCTACTTTAGGAAATTTCGTCCCGAAATTAATCCAATAGGTAGACTTCTAAGAGTTGATCTTGTATAAGTAGCGATACTGCGAGTGGTTTGACCGTAAGCTGACAGCGTGAACGTTTCGAATAAGTGGGATTGACTGCGATAGCGAGAAGACGATGCAAAGACGAAAGTATTTGTTCCACGAGTTGGCATCCCGAAGTACATTGTCTTGTGTAGAATTCGTTAGTTCGATGCGATTGCAATTTGAAAGGTTTCTCATGACGTAGAGTTAACTGAGTCGATCGTTAACCAACGTTACAAGAAGCGTTCGTTTTAGATATTAAAAAGGGATTTAGGATGATAATCTTTTGAAAATTTTCCTTTTAACGCGCGGTCAACAGAAGCGATGCTAACCGATGTTGCAAGGAAGTTTAAGTTTCTAACATTTTAAGGAATTTGAAAATGAAAACAAGGGTTACGTAAATTCTCCTATGATATGGGTTCTAGTTGAACTCGATGTTGAACCCATATCTCAAGAAAATCTTGTTTTTGATCTTTGAAAAAGGTTTTAAGGAAAAATTGAACTCATGAAGCTCTCTTTGAATATGGAGTTAAGCTGGGTCGATGTTAACTCCACATCGTGAGGAATTTCACTTGTTCCATGGTTTTAATAAAAGTTTTATAAAAAATCAGTTTTAACCTTTTGAAAGGAATAATTTGGCATCAAGCCCCACTTGGCACCTTCCCACGGAAGTTCGTTAATATGTTTAAAACACTTATATATAGGAATTACCAGCGGCGTATCCACCATGTTTTGCCCATATTACTTCCGTTTCGTGAGGCAGTGTCAGGTGTGCCGATATGACTCGGATAGAATTGCGTTTACTCGGCCCAATAGATAGAAAGTCAGACCGAGCATATGATAGGATCGAATAGATTAATCCGGCGAGTTGATAAGCGAGAAGCGAATAGCGCGTTTTCGATTAGATTCCACGTTACACCCACATGGCATGTTTCCACGGGGGTTTGCTAACATGGCGAAACACCATGCTCAACCAGGTTAGCTTTGCCTCGTGAAGCGGTGTCATGTGTACTTAATACCATATAGACTGCAATGAACACCAAGCGAAAGATAAGCGGTACGCGAATAAGCGGTGGACTATAGATGATAAGCGATAAGCGATTAGGTGATTAAACGAATGATACAAACATAACACTAGTAACGATGGTGATGATAATCGGATTACGATAAGCGGCAGTTGTTACGTGCAAGCGATGAAGGCATTCGATTCGAGTTACGCGGTTCGGTTCGATTGATTAATACCACAGAGTCGGACTAGCATTAGACCCCACATGGCCTTTTTCCACGAAAGGTCGCTGATATGGTTAAAACACCCTGTCTTAACCATAGGAGCTTCCTCTCGTGAGGCGAGGTCATGCGTTCTAACTTAGCACCAATATTACGGATAACGACATAGTGTTAGATTGATACACGGCAGGCGATATAGACTCACATAATAAACGATGGAAGTTTCGAGATACACAGAATAAATGATTGCGATTTGTCGAGTTTCGTTTCGAGTAGGCTTAACGTTACGTTGCGACGCATCATGGTTATCGAGGAGGGTAGAGTAGGTCCTCACCCGGTAATATCGTGAGCGTTAGTATGTTTGATGAGATTGCTTGCTATAGACTTACGACCAGTCTTGCATTGATGCAATTGTCCTGCGAGGTAGACTCCCTAGAGTCCATCGATGAGGCGATTGCATTACCTTTGCAGACTTACGACAAGTCTTGCGATGATACGGTTTGTTACGCCTTGCGATTGAGTGTAGTGTGTTGAAAATAATCACAATAGTATAATAGGTCTAATAACGTTCAATTCCACGTGGCACTGTCTTCACGGAACTTCGGTAGTATGGTAAGGCATTCCTCGCCCGACCCCTACTACCTTCATCCTGTGTTTTGGTGTCACCTTTTGTCAAACGCTATGGCACTTTTAGAATTCACTACGATCACCGTGCACTGAACCAAATAATCCCGTGTGCACCCGCGATTAATCGTTCCTTGCACGTTTATCGTGCCTCGTTCTAGAAGTGTAGTGAGGGTAAAACACATTATTCCGTGATATAGTATATAGTATGTGTGTGAATCTAGCCTAAGTGCGGCGATTAAAGAGTGAGAGAGAAAAATGGAGACGAGAGTTAACGTTACGCATAGAGGCAATATCGAGTAATAGAGTAGGTTCGAAATATAGAGGTTAACGTTGAAAATCGTATCATTACAACTTTATCCTACACTTGCTAGATGTCGGATGCTAAAGACTTTTGCTGGAGCTGTTGTTGCCATACTCAAGTTCACGGTTCGATGCGACAGTTGCGGGTGAAGTGACCGTAACGGTTGCAGTTATTGCAATAGCGACAGTCAGCCCCAACTGGGTGATGATAGGTACACGAGTAACACTGAGGATGAAATCCAGTGTAGGCTCGTTTTGGAAACATTGGAACTGTTCGAAGAGGTTCCGGTTGCAGCAGTTCGGTTGTTGATGAGTTTGGGCTTGAAGTCTTTCGTTTGCGGCTGGGTTTGTCGGTGTCTTGCGAAGAAGTGTCGTCGTTGAAGGATTCGTCTGAAGACTCGCTTGCGGAGTCTTTGGCTGATTTGTCGGAAGATCCGTCGGCAGATTTGTCAGAAGAATCGGCAGCAGATTCGTCCGAGGAATCGTTAGCAGATCCGTCAGAAGAATCGTTAGCTGATTCATCACAAGAATCGCCAGTAGATTTGTCGGAAGATTCGTCAGTAGGCTCATCAGAAGATTCGTCAACATGTTCGCCTGAAGGATTACGGGCGATTGCTTGATGAGCTTGTTTGACAGGATTCTTTGAGAATACTCCTTCCACGAGTCGTTTGTTGTTGATTTCTGCAGCTAAGCGGTAGGTTTCTTCGATGGTAGCGGGCCTTGCAGCTTCGACAAAATCACCCACACACTCAGGCAAGCCACGAATGTACTTCGCGATGGCCTTCCCCGGAGTGTTGACTTGACTTGGGCAGATTATGCTAAGCTGTTTGAACCTTGCGGTGTAGCCAGCATTGTCACCTTCGGTTTGCTTGATTTCCCAAAATTCGCTTTCTAGCTTCTGAATCTCGTGAGGAGGACAGTACTCTTTCTTCATGAGCTCTTTCAGCTCGTTCCAAGAGAGAGCGTAAGCTGCGGAGATCCCACGTTTGTTACGTTCGGCGGTCCACCAGTCGAGTGCTCGCGATTGAAATACTCCGGTGGCGCAAGTAGTACGGAGACTATCGGGACACCCGCTTTGACGAAGGGTAACTTCGATAGAATCGAACCACTGGAGTAGTTGAGTCGCACCTTCACCCGTGAATTCCATCGGGTCACAGGCTTTGAAGTGCTTGTAGAGAAAAGTAGATTGCGGCTCTCCTGTCTTAACGTCTTCCGAAGCTCGAGAATGGTTGAGAGAGTGAACTCGTGGGGCAATCTGAGGAATGACTTTGACCACTTCCCTGGTCACAAGTGAAGCAATCCTCTTTTCGCTCCTTCGTTTGGCTCGTCTCTTTGCTATCATTCTCGAAGTAGAGTTGTTGGAAGGCATCTAGACAGAAGGAGACTTGGAGTGAGATTCGATCATAATGATTTTTGAGTTTTGCGTTGCGATTGAGTACGTTCAAAACTTGGTGCGATAGTATAGTAGTAATACGAATCACATAGGAGCCACATAGGAGACAAGAATTTCCTAAGTTCTCACACAATGACTTGTTTGTTTATACGTATATATATATATTTATATAGATGTAATTTGTAATCATACACATACAGGTCGATTTAGAATAAGCGAGGTCGCGTTGAAGTGAGAAAACGAGAGCGAATGCGATAGATTATGCATTAGTTTTGTTGCGAACATTCAGATTTCGTTTTAGATTGCGATGGCTGTGCGAATCGTGCGTTTATAAAGTAGGGAGTGAAAATCGTTACATCGAGAATCCGATAAAGCGTGAAGTTTCAAAACGTAAATAAGTTCCAATCATTGTAAAATTGGCGGGTCGTATAATAGAGTGCCTTGGGTGTTTAGGCGTTGACTACCCAAGGTAACCCAACTATATCTACAAGTTCTGGCGCGCGCGTTGACCTAGAAGACTCCATGCTTCCACTGGGATGCAGCTCATGGCATTCGCCTTCCTAGTCATTGCGTGGCTCGAGTTGTTACAATAGTCGAGTCCTTGGTGAGAGCTTTTGAAAACCATTTTATAGAGAGTGGAACGACTTATTAAGGTACGGGTTTCACCCCTGGCTTAACAGTTTCGTTCCTAATTGTGGTTATGCTCCTCGAATAAATTCGTGAGTCCCACTAGATTTGGAAATGGAGACTTTTGTCGAGATGTGGATGTCACTCCTAACTCGATGAAAGGTTCTCGTGCTAGAAAAATGCGCTGGGTGAGCAATCCTACCGAGAGTTCTTGGTTTTCACACCTGATCTCGACTGGATCGCTCGGTTTCGTCATGCGAGTATTTTCGAAAACGTGTGTATTGTGTCGGCCTTAGGAAAGGCTAAGTAGCATTTTAGCCTTAGGAAAGGCTTCTTCGTGTGAAGTTGTAGTATGCGGCGTTCACACAAAGTTGTAGCTTTTAGCAATTTCGATCGAGAGTATCAAGTAAGCCCAATACAAACCCCACTGGGTTCGTACGAGTTGGCCTGTTGGTACTTAGACTATAGACTAGGTCAATTTCTAAGACGTCGGCCCGGACTAGGTCGAGTCTGACCTAATTCCCTATAGTTATGGCTCTAATACCAATCTGTCACACCCCAACCGATGGCGGAATCATCGGGGCGCGGCACTAGGCGAATCAGATTGCTCAAGAGAATCCATAACAACTATATCGCGATAATATTTAATACATCCGTTATCCCATACTAACAAATAATACAATCACATAAGTTATCACAGATTTCTTGTCCTCTCGAACAATACAAATCCGACAACCTAGATTTTTGTTGAGTTTCTAGACTCCCTAGCTTGATTTGGTATAGTCTGCGATCTAGCCTGCAACATACGTAAAAATAGTTTGTCAATACAAAAGTATTGGCGAGTATACAGGTTTGAATAGTATAGCATATAGATAAAAAGTGCTACGAATTTCCACATGCATAAGCGTAATACACGACATATATACTCACAAAACTGATACTACCAACTAAGTCCTCGATGCTCGAATGTACGATGGCATAACTAGACCCCGTCGGGCGCAATAGTACTATACTAGTCGTGGTGGGACGTCGCGAGTATAAGCCCTAGCACATATGCAAATAGCATCATGTATATCTATGCATAACAGTTATTCGCAAGTGATAATTCGATTGATTGAATATTTCGCTTGATAAGTTCGATTTGTTAGAAACGTATGTTACACCCAAAATTCGATTAAAAAGGGGGTCAAGTATACTCACAATGCGTACTTAGCGAGATCACGATTTGATTGAGTCGGTTACGAGTTGTCTGTAATGATCCTTGAAGAAATAGAGTAAACGAAGTACGGTTAAGCAAGATTATCTCAAAAGTTGCTCATTTGGTTGTTTGGCCCTCATCCGTGCGGATTAGACATGTTATCCGTCCGGATGACAAGTCATCCGTCCGGATGACATGTTATCCGTGCGGATAACAGGTTGTCCGTGCGGTTGGTATGGTGGTACGTGCGGGCGGAGGTGCGCGCGGACTGACATCGTTGTGCGTGCGGACGAGTGTGCACGCGGTTGAGTGGTCCGTGCGGGTGAGTGGTCCGTGCGGATGACATGATCCGTGCGGATGACATGATCCGTGCGGACTAGCATGATCCGTGCGGACTGACATGATCCGTGCGGACTGACATGATCCGTGCGGGCTGCTGGTGCGTGCGGATGACATCCCATCCGTGCGGACTGACCTGTTGTCCGTGCGGGTTGTCATGTCTGTTTCGCACTGTTTTCGAGTGTCTAACGGAAAGAAAACGTTCGTTTTCACTTAGAGTAGTGTAATTTCGTACTAACACTTGAAGTTCCGTCAATTCCGACTCATTCTAACGGCCGGGAATCACCCCGTTCCATCAGATCTGGCCGTTCATGGTGGTTCTTCATGGTTAACTCGAAATCGCACAGATTTAGGTGAGATTTGTCATGAAAACAGGTGGAAATCACCCGGATCTGAGTCGTTTATAGTGAAATGAGACCCCAACTTGAAGTTCATAAGAACTCTTGGTGACATCACCTCAAAACGCCTCAAATCCGCAGATTTCACGGTTAGAATTAGAGTTTTGAAAGATAGAATGATGTAGATTCAAGTGTAAATTGTAGAAGTACAAGTTTTATGTTGAAATCTTACCGGAGTCACGAGGAAATCGAGAGAAAAGGGTCTTGGTGCGCGTGTGGTTGAACAAGAGCTGTCACATCACTTGCATAGTGGTGTGGCAGGCTATTTATAGGCGAAAGAGGAGAAGGAGAGGGATCAGGCCCGGATAGCCCATCCGTGCGGATGGCCCATCCGTGTGGATGGCCCATGCGTGCGGATGGCCATCCGTCCGGATGGTCCATCCGTCCGGATAGACATCCTGACGCTCGAAATTTCCCGTTTATGATCGTTTTGATAGCTTTCGAAGCGTGTAAGTCCCTAATTAGTTTATATTATCAATATATTGTTATTATTATATTATTATGTATATATATATATCACTAGGGGTCGTATTTACGTATCCATAATCCAAAGTTTCGATAATTAACAGTCGGTTTCTGATTCGAGTGTGTGATTATTATCGACGTTGCACGGCCATCAATGAGGGTAGTATAGGTCCTTTCTTGATGTCATCGTGAACGTTATTTCGTGTAGTGCCACAAAGACTGACGGGGTACCGTTTACTCGTATTGTCATCATCGTCATGACGACTGGAGCTACAGCACTCACCCGAGGGTCCTTGTTAGCGTTAATTGTTTACGTTCGACACATCACGGCCATTGAGGAGGGTAGAATAGGTCCTCACTCAATGCCTCTGTGAGTGTTAGTGTGATAGTAGTGTAGTATAGTGATATTGTACTCGAAAATATGCGATTATCCTTCGAATAGCGATACATACGATATAGTTACATTATGATCTGAATCTCTGGTGCTAGGCGTAACGAGTATAACGAGTAGTAACAACGCACGAAAGTGCGGGTTGTTACAGTCTCCCCTACTTTAGGAAATTTCGTCCCGAAATTAATCCAATAGGTAGACTTCTAAGAGTTGATCTTGTATAAGTAGCGATACTGCGAGTGGTTTGACCGTAAGCTGACAGCGTGAACGTTTCGAATAAGTGGGATTGACTGCGATAGCGAGAAGACGATGCAAAGACGAAAGTATTTGTTCCACGAGTTGGCATCCCGAAGTACATTGTCTTGTGTAGAATTCGTTAGTTCGATGCGATTGCAATTTGAAAGGTTTCTCATGACGTAGAGTTAACTGAGTCGATCGTTAACCAACGTTACAAGAAGCGTTCGTTTTAGATATTAAAAAGGGATTTAGGATGATAATCTTTTGAAAATTTTCCTTTTAACGCGCAGTCAACAGAAGCAATGCTAACCGATGTTGCAAGGAAGTTTAAGTTTCTAACATTTTAAGGAATTTGAAAATGAAAACAAGGGTTACGTAAATTCTCCTATGATATGGGTTCTAGTTGAACTCGATGTTGAACCCATATCTCAAGAAAATCTTGTTTTTGATCTTTGAAAAAGGTTTTAAGGAAAAATTGAACTCATGAAGCTCTCTTTGAATATGGAGTTAAGCTGGGTCGATGTTAACTCCACATCGTGAGGAATTTCACTTGTTCCATGGTTTTAATAAAAGTTTTATAAAAAATCAGTTTTAACCTTTTGAAAGCAATAGTAGATTTGGTGAATATTGGTTGTTGATTTTACTTTGAACGTCTACGATCAGTAGTTTACCTAATTTACCCCATGACGTGCACATCGCAATACATGTGTTGCCTTCTTGGTTTGACCTACACAACTTCAAGCCACGTATCGTACTTATCTATTTAGACTGATTCTTTATCTTTTACCTTACCATCATCTTTAGCCCTGATCTTCTTCGGCATATCAAGAGACAAAGAAGAGAGATGTCGGGAACCCATAACTCTGATCTCCTTCCTTCGTTAAGATTGTTGCCTTTGATTAGCGGTTTTTGGCAACGATTTCTACCGGAGTAGTATGAATCAGAGTTAACACACTTCCGTTAGTAAGTTGTAACCCTACAACTGTCACTGTTATGGTTAACATTAATATTTTTTTTTCTATTTTGGCATTTTGACATATTTTTTTTATTTACTTATGTATAAATGACATAACATATATAACTATGTAATCTTGACAAAAAAAAAAAAAAAAAAATTAAGTGCTCACATTTATGTTAGGAGATCGTTCAGTACATAATTAATCATAAATACATAGCTTGATAAGTAAAGAAGTACAAAAACTATATAATCATAGTAGCTATTGGTTAAAGTGTGACACATTTAAGTCATATACAAAAACCATATTATCTCGATTATCCGAAACTATATATCCGTTTACCTGAAACATATATCCGAAAACTTGTAACTTTCATTTTCATTTTCCTTTTACTATTGTTAAGTGATTTTTAATTTCAATAGCTTCGGTATATATTTTGATAGAATTATTTATAATACATGTTACGAAATATTAAATTTTCTTTCAGATTACTATTATAATTATTTACATCTTAAATATTTTAATAACGGTGATGATGATATGTATGTTATTTATTATAATTTAATATATTGTAAAGATTTTAAAAATATAAAATTATAAAGGAAAGTAAAAAATATACATGAAAATCAAAACGGGTTTTTTTTTTTACCAAACTATCGGGTATACCCGATACTTGCAGTTGCAGGTATGCCGATACTCGATGGATAAATACCCAAAAGGTAATAAGCCAGATATGAGACAACATTTTACATATGGACATGAGACCAAGGGTTAGATATAACAATAATTAGAAGTTAAAGGATGTGAAGTAGAACTTGACATTGGAGTCTGTCAGCATATAGCAACAATACATTGCAGAACATTTAAAGCAAGCAAAATCAAAACAAGTGTTATCCAACTCCTACGATTCAACTAATATATATGCTATAAATTTTGATGGCTCAATATCATCATTCATCAGTGGGCCATAACTAGTTCACTGTTCTATAATCACCAAGAGAATCAAAAGAGAAGCAAAAAAAGATCAAAAACCCAAGTAGGTATATCAATTTGATCTTTCAGCTCATACATTGACAATTGTACTGCTATTCTTCTTCAATTTTGAAATCATCAAAAACATTGAAGATTTTAAATCTGTTTATTCTGTTTTTTTGGTCGATTTTGTTCTATGTTCGTCTTGCATGCACATGCATTGGCGGAATCAGAACTTATTCTTGCGGTTCATCATAGAGTTCTCTTCTCTACGATGTCAACTCATAATCAGGGGCGAAGCAATGAAGGGGCTGGGAGGGGCGGCCGACTCCCTGAACTTTTCGCTCAATAGTGTTATGTATGTACGTTTCGTATAGAATTTTTTAGGTATATACTTTTTGGACCCCCGGTTTTATACAAAAAAAAAAAAAATAGGTATATACTTTTAGGTCCGATGGCTTCCGACCCCGGTGGAACTTTTCAAGCTTCGCCACTGCTCATAATATTTTTGTTACAAAAGACTTAGATTTTGTATGTAAAAATCCAAGAAACTCTGATCACTAGAGAGTCAGCAAACTCTCTTGACCCCATGGTTCTGCCGGTAGGGCTGTAAACGAACCGAACGTTCAGCGAACAGTTCGTGAACCGTTCGGCGGGAAGTTCGTTTATGTTCGTTCGTTTAATAAACGAACGAACATGAACAAGAAATTTCGTTCGATTAGTTAAATGAACGAACATGAACAGAGGTCTCGTTCGTTCGATTGTGTTCGTGAACGTTCGGTAAGGTGTTCGTGAACGTGTTTGTGAACATTCGTTGATTTGCGTTCGTTTATGTTTGTGTTTTAATTGAAGATCTTTGTACTTTCTTATATTTTTTTTGTACTTTTTATATTATTAAATTTTTATTTATTTTATTTCCCTAACAATTAAACTAGGAAACCCACTTTCACCTTCTTTATGCATCATTTCCCTTTCATTTCTCATTATTTACATCCACAAATACGATCGACCTCCGTTCCACAATAAGGGATTCAAGTTCGAGTGCTACTCTCTGGGCCATCTATCTTTATCATTCGTCGCGTTCGCCAAATTTATTTGTGTTCGTGAACCGTTCGCGAACACGCTCATTTCCTTAATGAACGAACACGAACATAAAATCTCGTTCGGTAAGTGTTCATGAACCGTTCGTGAACACATTTATTTCCTTAACGAACGAACATGAACAAGGCCTTGTTCGTGTTCGTTCGGTTCGTTTACAGCCCTATCTGCCGGTGATTGCATGCATGCGTCTTTGGTAGCAAATCTTGATATTAATATGTTGATCATAGTTTTTATTTTGTTGCACTCTTACAAATAGTTTCTTGAAGAAACTGGAAAATGGAAGGAGGTGTCGTAAAGCCGAATAAAACAGAGTTTTCAGAGTGTTTTAAGACGATTTGGCGTACACCTTATATAATGTTGCTAGCATTTTCTGCTGGAATTGGAGGGCTCTTATTTGGTTATGATACTGGCGAATTTAAATTTTGTTTTTTGTGTTCTTGATTCTTTTTTATTTTTCTTAAATTGTATAGTGGTTGGATCCTTGTATTTATGAATTTAATCCCATTCAGGAGTTATTTCGGGTGCCTCTCTATATATTCGAGACGATTTTAAAGATGTGGAAAGGCATACGTGGTTGCAGGTAGCTACATCCTCGTATTCAAGCTTGTCTAGTAGTTTGGTTATCGCCAAACAAGATCTTAATCGGACATCAAAATTATTCATAAAAATCTTTTAAGTATTACGTATAAAATATTTAAAATTCTTGCATATGAATGCCTAAAACTAGAATGTGAAACGGAGAGATCACCGAGAAACTCGTTTTTGTAGAGAGAGAGAGAAATGTTTGTGAGGGGGGCATAAGAGAGGGTGGGTGGGGAGGTGTCATGTCACCCGTTTTCTCTCGCAAATCAATGTTTTAAAAACTGGTATTAACCGGCCGGTTATACCGATTAAACCGGAATCCAAACATGGTTTCGGTATGATAAAGGCCAGTGAAACCTGAATACAGTATGTCTTATGTACCAGCGGTAAATCCGGTTTTATCCATTCAGACTGTTGAACCGATTTGCATTATCTTAAATTTTGAGTTTTAATTTTAATAAAACATGACATTAAGGTTTGGATTACCTAATGTCTTTCATTCAAATATTCTATCAATGTTGAAAATGTTATCCACCTCGTCCAATGTAAAATATTTTATAAGTAATAAAATGTAATTTGCTTCGATAATTGGAATGAAAATTACACAAAACTGAAAAAAAAAAAATGAAAAAAACTTGATGCTAAAAAAAATGTTCTTAAAATGCTTAATATTTTACAAAAAAAATAGTTGTTCTTTAGATAAACCAATGATCAATTACATAAATTCTAATTGAGATTTTATTATTTTTTAAGATGAACTTGTAAATTATGGAATAATATGTTTAACTAGTAACCCGGTTGAACCGTGCGATACAACACGGTTCAACCAGTAAATCCATTTCAGAACTCAACCCGGTATGATTTAAAACTCTATTAACGGCAGAAAAAGTTAATCCGAATTTATAGGCTTAATTTTAGTAGCATGTTACATCTATCACATATTAGGATAAAACCATTTTTGTACTTGAAGGAAACTATCGTTAGCACGGCAGTAGCAGGAGCTATTGTTGGTGCAGCAATCGGTGGATGGATGAATGATAGATTTGGGAGGAAAAAGTCAATATTATGTGCTGACCTTTTGTTCTGTCTTGGTTCATTAACCATGGCTCTAGCTCCAAACCCATGGGTCATAATTGTTGGTAGACTTTTTGTTGGTTTGGGCGTTGGACTCGTCTCCATGACATCCCCATTATACATCTCTGAAGCTTCTCCGGCTCGAATAAGAGGTGCACTTGTTAGCACCAATGGTTTACTCCTTACGGGAGGACAGTTTTTATCATACCTCATCAATTTAGCTTTTTCCAAGGTATGTTAACCACACTCATGATGTTTTTTGAGACAAGTTGGTTGTTTGTTGATAATAATTTTGTGTCAGACACGTGGAAATTGGCGTTGGATGCTTGGGATTGCTGGAGTTCCGCCGTTGGTGCAGTTTATCTTGATGTGCTTTCTTCCTGAGTCTCCCAGATGGTTGTATCGGCAGGTAACACGAGTCTCTTCTGTCATTGCTCGTATCTAGAGTAGAGGTGGCGCAGGGTCAATACGGGTATAGCTGAGCTCGTGCATCCGAATACTGTTTGTTAAACTAGGCATAGCGCAAAAACAAAAATATAAAAGCGGAAATCTTTTAGACAATAATTTGAGATGATATTCAACACAAACTATTACATCAAGTTTTCTTTTATCCGTTGGCAAATGCCAATTTGTCACACGATCAAGTCCGTTAAGACGTTTTTGTCTACTACTTATGGTCCCGTAACACCAAACATAAAGCAAGTTATACCCTTTTAAAGTTAGACCCGTTTCTAGCTCATTTATTTGTCTAGTTGATTCAACTCTTCAAGTATGAGTTCCTAGCTATTTAGCTAGTTCTTGGATTAACTAGGTGTCAAAACTTGCTATAAATAACTTATTTTAATCTATCACCAAATATATATCATTACCAAAGTTATATAACTATTTGATCCAAATGATTTGTATGAATGAATGTAGACCCATTCAACTCTTTTCCCTATTTTTTAGCTGTTTTTCTTTAATTTCCTCCCGATTCAACGTGTTAATTATAGGGAAAATGTCACAGAATAGTAACCAAGTTTCAAAAGTGTTCTAATTAGGTCACTCTTATCGTTTTTGTCCCAATTAGATAACTTAACATTCAAATCAAGTCATATATTTTTTTCCATCTGTCAAGAGAAAATAGAGCATAAGATGCCAGGGTCGGATTATTTTAATATATGAAATTATATTTATTAAAAATAAAAACACTTTAATTACATTAAAAATAAAAAAAACAAGTTAAAATCCACGTCATCACTCGACGTTAGAATCAAATAAAAGAGAAAAAGGAAACACAAATCCACATCACTACGGTTACCTATGAAATGGATGAAAAACCACTTAATTTTAATAAAAAATGAATGTTGAGTGACCTAATTGAAAACTTTTGAAACTTGAGTGACCTAATTGAAACATTTTTAAAACTTGGTTACTATTCTACAAAGTTACCCCCACCTCTACTCGAAACCTTCCAACTTGATTGCCTAATCTATGTATATATGTTAACATAAAATGCCTTTGATCAGAATAAAATAATCGAGGCACGCAATATACTAGAAAAGATCTATCCATCTAACGAAGTGGGCGAAGAAATGAAAGCCTTGCAATCATCGGTTGAAACCGAAAAGGAAGCCGAAGGATCCCTAGGAGATGGTATCTTTTCAAAGATGAAAAGTGCATGGGGCAATAAGGTTGTTAGAAGAGGACTATATGCAGGTGTCACTGTCCAAGTTGCGCAACAATTTGTTGGAATCAATACGGTCATGTACTACAGTCCCACCATTGTGCAACTCGCTGGATTCGCCTCCAACAGGACAGCATTAGCGCTATCTCTAGTTACCACGGGCCTCAACGCGTTTGGTACCGTGTTAAGTATGTTGTTTGTTGATAGGTTTGGAAGGAGGAGGTTGATGATCATCTCAATGGTTGGGATCATTACTTGCCTCGTGGTTTTATCGATCTTGTTCTTTCAGGCTTCGGTTCACGCTCCTCTTGTCGGTATTAGCGAGTCGAATCGTTTTGGGGTTAACTATACATGTTCAGATTTCAAAGGATCAACAAATCCATCATCATGGAACTGCATGACTTGCTTGAGAGCATCCTCAGGATGTGGCTTTTGTGCCAGCAACGAAAATATAGTAAGTTTTAATCCTTTGGATGTGGTTTTTGAAAGGAATTTGCATGATATGAATGTGTTGCAATAAATGGATCTTGATTTATTTTAATAATTAGATAATTAGCTATAAAGGAATTGGAATTAAAATTTAATTTGAAATTTATGCGTGTTTTTTTTTCACAGAACACATAATGAAATGGAATCTGTATGGAATTGGAATGTAGATTTCGTTCCTTATGTAATTGTTCAGTTCCAATTCATTCTTTTGTTAAAACGAATACGATATGGAATCTATATTCCAATTATATAAAGATTCTCTTCCATTCTGTGAATCGAACATTACCTTAAAGTATTTAAAAAAAATGATAAATAGAGGGGTTTAATACCGCATTAGTGGTTGGGCAATGATGATGACAAACCCACCAAGGGGGGGGGGGGGGGGGTTCGATCCTGAGCTGCACCCCGGTTTTCATCCGGCTGTTACTTCAGCGAGGCAACTCGTGTGGAGGCAATACGGTTTCCGGGGGAACACTGTAACCAAGTCTGACCAACCTAGCGCGGGCCCGATTAACACAATGTAGTCTGGACAGATCTTGGCTAGGCCCGTCGTTTAGGCGGTATGATATTGGGTCACTAAAAAAGAAAGTCACTGTTCAAAAAAATAAAAATTGTGTATACATATACACACACGTAGAGCATAAGGGGACCCGGGGTGGGGTTACATATCCCCGTGATATTTGAGTTCCACGCGTGATAAAATCAAACAAACGACCGCCACCCATCAAACTTAACGCGTGTCACGTAATATTTTTGACGCATTATAAATGGAAGCATGTGAGGGGTGTGAGGGTTTATTGTTGGGTGTTGTGAGTGATGGACATTTCCACTAAAAATATTATGAGTGATGGAATAATGGTTGATGACATGGCGGAAATTAATCGCATGTTGTGAGTGATAAATGGGTGGTGAGTGATAACCACCCCTACCCCCTAAGAGATAATCACGTGTGACACATGTGACGAGGGAGAGGGAGGGGGGGGGGGGGGGGGAGATCACATTTATAGCAATAAAAAGAGAGAGAGAGATCACATTTATAGCAAAAAAACTATAAGTATTCTTGTTGATGTCACGGTATATATTTAAGGTTTGTTGTGTATAAATGAAATTTTGATAAAATACAAATATTGAGATACGTTATAAATGAGTAAAATGTCAAAATCGTCTCTGAGGTTTAGTCGGTTTTATTTGTTTTATCTAAAATGATTTTTCTATGCATTTGAGTCCTTTAGGTTTTCGTTTTGTTGCCAATTTCATTCTTAAGTTTGGCAAATTATTTCGTCTTTCGTCCCTTAAAATTTGGCCATCAGGGATAAAAATAACAAGATTTCAAACTTTTTGGTTGAAAATCGTATCTTAGGAACGAAAGTCACAAAAGTAGTCAAACCTCTAAGACGAAACGAAAATGACATTTTACTCGTTGTAAAATTAAATTTCAAGCCACTTTAAGAAAAGAGGGGGTAAATATGTTTGATATTTGATATGAAAGTGATCTTGCCCTTTAAATGATCAATTAGACACTGCTAAGCATTACTTAAAAACGTATTACTTTAACGGTTAAATATTATTTGATTAAGTTAATAATTTTTGGGTTTCCATCATAATTGCTTAAAACTATTTGATTAAGTATATATTTCGTTTGTAAATACTGCTGATTATTCCGTAAACCAAACAGTATTATCCTGGGGCATGTTTGGCTATTGACACCATCACACGAAGCAGTTGTCGAGCACAACATCGTACATGGTACACCTATGGTTGCCCAAGCAAGTTCGGGATTTTCACAGTTTTACTCCTCGGGTTATACATTTTGTGTTACGCTCCCGGGATCGGGACTGTGCCTTGGATCGTGAATTCAGAGATATACCCATTAAGATATCGTGGCACTGGTGGAGGGATCGCAGCGGTTTCAAACTGGGTTTCAAATCTAGTCATAAGTGAAACATTCCTAACGTTAACCGAGACATTAGGGTCTTCTGGTACGTTTCTGCTTTTCGCAGGGTTCTCTACGGTAGGACTCGTGGCTATATTTTTTCTCGTCCCAGAAACGAAAGGGATGCACTTTGATGAGGTTGAGAAGATGCTAGAAAAAGGATATCGACCAAGGTTATGGTGTAGTCAAGACAAGGATATGAAGTCTGCTTCTTAGGTTTATAGTCAAGTTTCTATGTCATATAATATCTTTTTAAGTTTTAACTTAGTTTTATTTTAGTTTTTTGTTAATTAGTATTTTCTTGACAAAACATTGTTTGATCCAAGGTTTCAACATGTTTTTATTTTGTTTCTTCTGTTTTCTGTTATTGTCAAGAGCTGAAAATGTTTCCGTTTTGGACATAATCGAAAATAGATTCATAAGGATTGTCCGATTGATTAAAATAGAATGGGTGTGAAATATACTTAAGCTATAAGTTTCAAATGTTTTCATAAAGTAATCTAAGGCTAAAAGGTGTAAGAGTCATAGTTGAGACATGATTCTTCACGTAGAATCATGAATAGAATGCTACATCATCCTCTTGCATGATCAGCCATGGTTTGCATGGATTAAACCATGGCAACCATAGTCATTCTTTCCATTTTTCAAGAAATTATTTCCTTTTTCTTTAGACAAAGATAAATTAAAATAAATAAGATGATAGTGGTTTGGGTCATGACCACACCTTAAATCATTGATTTTGGATGGTGGATTAGAGGTTGGTAACATGACACTGACGTGCAAAGTTATGGTGATCATGAGGATTACAACCACACCTAGCCTAATAAGAGAATCACTGAATCAGAGTTAAATTACTTTGTTATAACCACTATTTCAAAAATATTGAAACAATATATAATCTAATTATTAACTTAACTACATAGATATGTTTTTCTCAAGAGATATATATATATATATATAGGGAGCCGCTAGAATGAGAACCACCACGAGTTATGAGAACCACGAGAACCGCGCCCCGCGGGTGGCCGTCGGCGACGAACTTTTTTTTACACCTAGATCCGTATATTTTAGCGGGGGGTTTAAATTTTCGGTTCAAACGGCGCGCCCGAGGGGGTAGTTTTTTACGCCCAAAGTTTGGTAAAAAAAAAGAAAAATTAAAAAAATTAAAAAAACCCAAACTTTGGGCGTAAAAAACTACCCCCTCGGGCGCGCCGTTTGAACCGAAAATTTAAACCCCCCGCTAAAATATACGGATCTAGGTGTAAAAAAAATTTCGTCGCCGACGGCCACCCGTGGGGCGCGGTTCTCGTGGTTCTCATAACTCGTGGTGGTTCTCATTCTAGCGATCCCCTATATATATATGCCTTGTGACATATATAGAAACCTTAGTCATTGTAGGTCAGTTCTTGAGCCGAACCAAGTCGAGTCAGGATAAGTTCGAGCTCGCCTTGATTATAAACTAGGCTGGCTCGGTATAACTAACCTTCTAAAACCCTTAAAACACCCCTAACGCCCTAAATATACCCCGTATACTCGTTAACGGTCCTAAATAACATTTATATTAATTGAAAAACAAATAAATACCACCTCTTGCGGGGCGCGACCCCCTTGGACTTACGAGTCACGGGCCGTAACGGAGTAACACCAAGCGACACCGCCTTGCACCACGTGTCCACCTGCGTGTTGAGTCTAGTGAGTTGACTCACCAAGGCTAGAGCCTACCCTACCCTGCTCGCGGGCTGCGAAGGAGAAGAAGTGGTGGGTCGCGGGGCGCGAGCCGCCATCGACCAGACCTATAAATTGAGGTTTCGGCCTCATTCTTCAACCGTTCAATTCTATTTTCTCTCTCAAATTCTCTGATGGGCAATTATTATCGGGAATAATACCCCCTAAAATGCGAAGGTCTGCCTCGTTGTAAGTATTATAACCCCCGATCACATATTTGTTACCCTACTCGATTGATCTAGGGCCCCGTAACGCATGTCAAGGCTCTGCCTGACTCAGTTGGTTGGAGTTCTGTCTCGTGTTGTATGGCTAATGTGATTTGGGTTATCTTACTAACACATGTGCATTGTTTAATTTTAATAGATAATAACCAGGAAAAGCACCAGGAAGCTATAATATTACCTAAGTCTACAATGTGAGTACATTCTCTTTTTGTAAACCATTTTTGTGAGTCATTCAAACTGTTTTACCAAAACCTCAAATGTTTTAAATTATACTTAACAATGATTGAGTCTATGTATTCTATAATTGCTGCCGGTATGATAGGGTTTTGTATACATTACTTGTAATCCGTTACTATTGGACAAAGAGTTAGCCAATGAGTAACATGACCACAAGTCAGGGAATTGACAATACTGAATGAGTATATTGGTAGATATAAACATTGTAATCGCTCTCAATACTGTAAAGTTATAAAAGTTGTTTTTGATTAAATTGGAATGCACTCGCCAGTATTTCTTGTTGATAAATCTTTTTAAAACGCGTTTCAGGTAACTTAATGTGAAGCTAATAGAAGCTAGCTGGAGAGCACTGAAGGCTTAAAGAAGTGGCTATAAAAGTTACCTAAATAAAAAGAAGATTTTGTTTTCAATAATTAGGGTTTATCCCTATAAATGCATTATAATGGAAACTTGGGTTTTAACTCATTTATTTATTATAAAAGTTTGGTGTTTAAACTCTGATAAATATTTCCTAACTACGGTCCTGATGTTTAAATTCCGCTACCATATTAATGAACACCGATACTGTAACAACCCGACTTTTTGAAGTCAAAGTACAAGTCAAAGTCAAAGTCAAAGGAAGAAAAGATTGCTAATCAGATCTATCATTCCTTTCTTAATTATTACTTGTACTCTCCGACTCGATAATCGACACTTAGGTTTACGCTGTAATTGTTTACGATCTGTATTTGTGTGAAGTAACAATGCGATAAACGCAGTTAAACGCTAATCTACTTAATGTTATCTAATCGCTATCGCATCGCAACTCGAATCGTAGTTATGGATATTGTTTTACGTGTGTGTGCCATTATGTGTTACTTTTGCATGTTTAGATATGATAAAGGTGTTAATCACTAACGCAATCGCAACCCTATCACAACGCAATCTCATCGCGAACTGCAAACACAAGATTTCTTATGTTGTTGTATGTTAGTTAGTTATTTGTGTAACTATAGTTTAAAACTATCGCATCGCTTATTCAACACTCGCTTAAACGCATCGCAACGCTCAACGCACGAAACGAAAGACGGAAAACCAACTCGCAGGAGCCCTCCGATCGAAGGACCATTCGACCAAATGGTCATCAGACCTGATGACCATCCGATCGGATGGCCATCCGGTCGAAAGCCCTCCGATCGAATCACTCTACACCGCCTTTCTCTCATTCCCCTATTAATACTCACCTGTTACATCACTGTTCACGTGATGTGACAGCACTCCTCCGACCCACGCACTCTCAGGCTCTTTTCCCTCGATTTCTCACGATTCTTGTAAGTTTTCATCCCAAATCTTGTACTTTCACAATCAGCACACACTTTCTCATCGATTTCACCAACAAATCACAACTTTTAACCATGAAATCCACCTGATTTGGGCTGTTTTCGAGTGACGTCATCATAGGTTCATATGAACACCGAAGAATGATCTCATCTCACAAAGAACAACTCAGATCTAAAGTATTTCTACAATGTTTAAACACTGATTTCACCTAAATCTAAACATTTTCATCTAGATTCAAACTTTTCTTCAAACTTTTTTCACTTTTCACTCAAAACCGATAGAATCCGAGCTCGTTCAGGCCTCCTACTCATCCTCTAAGTGAAGTGCCGGTTTGAGGATGGATTACTATCAAGGAGACAACCGACTTACGGGTTGAACATGAAAATTCCGTCAAGAACAATCACTGATCGGACGGGGTGATTCCTATCCGATCGGATGACTAGGACTTGATGTGGGTTTCGTTGTTTGACACGTTGTCATAACGTCTCGGTTCATACGCAAAACTTTCTAAACTTAACGGATTTTACAAGTTCTCAAACAAATAAGTTACCCGAACAAATCGCCGTCCGATCGGATCACCATCCGATCGAACGATGATCCGATCAGGTGACTTGAGATTTTCAACACTTAAACATTTTACAAAACTTCAAAGAATACCAGTTCCAAACGAATAGTCATCTGATCGGACGACCATCCGATCGAATGACTATTCTACCAGGAGACTTGAATCCTTGCAAGATGCATTCAAATGAATTACCATCCGATCGAACAGCCATCCGTCCGGATGACCATCCAACCGGATGGCTGGACAAATAGAGATGCTTCTCACATTTTAAAATGCTACAACGAAAACTTCATAGTTCAAATCATACATAATGACCCTCCGACCGAAATGTCATCCGTCCGGACGGTCATCCGATCGGATCACTATTCGTCCCTCAGCTCACTCGACACTGTTTAACGCACTGTTCAATGCTTATACTGTCGTTCTGTAATCAGGCTAACTCTCCAGCGCTCCCTTCAATGCAAGCTTGTGTTTATTTACTAAACACGAACTGTGAGTATACTCGATCCCTTTTTTGCTTAAAGCACTTTTGGGTGTTACATACGTTACCTATATCAAATCACATCGATCACACAACGCAAACACTTTTTATAAGCTAACCGCTCTGCATGTTATACGTGTTACTCGATGAATGCTTATATGTTATGTTTATACAGTGATTGTTGCCTGACACCTTAGCAACGATAGTACTATAGTTTGGACTTAGCACCTGTCGTGGACAGGGGTTGTTAAGGGTATTTCTTCACGTGTCACAGTGGTGATATGTGTTGCGCATTCTATAACTCGCAGTCATGTATGTGCATATTTGATGTGTGTAAAATGCAACATATAAATTACATCAAATGAGGCATAAAACTAACCCTTTTTAGTACTAATGTTGGAAAAAGTGTGTTTTTGTCTTCCTTTTGTATTTTCAGGGTTAAATGAGCGCAAATGAACAAAGGAAGCAAAAATACAGCTAAATCTAACACAAATACGAGAAAAGGAATAAACGTGGCATGCCCAACCCCTCGACACCATCTCCCCAAGCAAAAACAAGAGATCAGAAGACTGAACACGCCCCCTGCCCAGCGGACACGGGGCCGTGCCCAGCGGACACGGGGCCGTGCCCAAGTGTCTACAGAAAAGACAAAAAGCGTAGAAGCTTCTATTCCCCAACACGGGGGCGTGCCCAGCTTCACACGGCCGTGGTCAATGCTAAGATTCGCAGAATCCAAGCAAATCTTGATAGTACAGATACGCTTCTGCACACGAGGCCGTGCCCAGCGGACACGGGGGCGTGGTCAATTAATACAGACAAACTGCATTAAATGAAGAAAGAGAAAGTAGATGGACACGGGGCCGTGTCCGGGCTTCTGTGCAGGCTATAAATAGGGGTGCTTGGTTCACTTCAAAGGTATCCCTTAACAAACCACCTCTCTCCCACTTCACCCACACTCCACCACCATCACAACACCCACATCCACATCCACCACCATCATCCATCATCCATCATAGAGTGTGTGTAGTAGTCTCGGGATCCAAGATATAGAGTTCTTGACAATCAAAGGCCATGTTTGCCTAAGTCTCTTACATCACTTGGTGAAGACAAGCATTTAGTGTAATACTTTTGTTTTTTTTATCTTTTCGCACTTTTTATTTGGTTTTGTATTAATGACTTTAATAACTAGTTTCTTATGTTGAAGGTGAACTTTCTTATCATTTGTCCGTGGTGTCTTGGCGTTATTTTACTGTCTATATAAAATAAAAGATTTACACAATTCATATCTCCACGGTCTATATGGAGATATGTTGGCTACCTGGTCAGGGGTTAAGGGAATGGTTTGGTAAGGTTCTTGCCTTGTTCAATGTATAGATCCTGCAAGGACCTGGGTCAAACTTACTAGGACCTCCTTCAATACCTACTGGTATTGGATGGCGGGGGTGCGAATGGCTTGATTGCCTCATATGTAAACTACTATTAATACATTAACCCGACTACTTGGGATTGTATCCTTGCTGACTCAAACCACTTAGCCGAGGGTAACGTCACCTTCAAAAGAGGGGCCTACCACATTACGCATTAATAACTTAATTAATTATCTTTCAATAATCCAACCCTTTAGGATTGTATCCTTGCTGACTCAAACTACTGGGTTGAGGGTAACGTCACCTTCAAAAGAGGGGCCTACTACTATAACTAAGATAATCTCTTAAAAAGTGCGGAAAACATCAAAGGTTACACTAAAGGCTAGTCGGATCCAAGTGATTAATCTTGTCTATCTGTTTTTATTTTATTTTTATTTTTAGCATTTTTAGTTTTTATTTTCACGTTTAAAACTTTTTTCTAAATTTTCGATTTGATTAGACGTTGAGGATAAACCGGTAGTAAAAGCTCTTTTGTCCTTGGACGACCTCGATATCTTACCAACGCTATACTATGCTCACAATGGGTACACTTGCCCATATGTGTGTTTAGTGTTAGTAAAATATCGTGTTTTATAAATTTAAAACTTGATTAAAGTGTTAAAAGGGGCTAAAAATATACTTAAATATATATCACACCTAACGCACAACATGTTTTTGGCGCCGTTGCCGGGGACACAAAGATTTTAAGAAAGCTTAAAATCGACGGCGTAATCAGTTTTTCAAAAATTTTTTAAAACGCGCGCACATTTTTCTGCATTTTAGTTAGTTTTTTGCATTTACAGTAGACTGAACACGGGGCCGTGGTGCATATTTAAAAAAAAAAAACTCCCAGATACAGAGTCTGAACACGGGGTCATTGATGTGTGCAAAATGCAACATATAAATTACATCAAATGATGCATAAAACTAACCCTTTTTAGTACTAATGTTGGAAAAAGTGTGCTTTTGTCTTCCTTTTGTATTTTCAGGGTTAAAAGAGCTTAAATGAACAAAAGAAGCAAAAAGGCAGCTAAATCTAACATAAATACAAGAAAAGGAATAAACGTGGCATACCCGACCCCCGACAGCATCTTCCCAAGCAAAACAAGAGAACAGAAGGCTGAACACGCCCCGTGCTCAATGAGCACGGGGGTGTGCCCAAGTGTCTGCAGAAAAGACAAAGTTATAGAAGCTTCTATCACCCACCACGGGGGCGTGCCCAGCGGACACGGGGCCGTGGTAAAATCTAAGACTCGAAGAATCTAGGGAAATCTTGATAGTACAGATACGCTTCTGCACACGTGGTCGTGCCCAGCGGACACGGAGGCGTGGTCAGCTAATGCAGACAAACTGCAATTAATGAAGAAAGAGAAGATGGGTGGACACGGGGCTATGCCCAATGGACACGGGGCCGTGTCTGGGCTTCTGTGCAGGCTATAAATAGGGGTGCTTGGCTCATTTGCAAACCATCCCTTGGCAAACCACCTCTCTCACACTTCACCCACCCACCACCACCATCACAACCCACATCCACCACCATCATCCATCATCCATCATAGAGTGTGTGAGAAATCTCGGGATCCAAGATTGATCGTAAGACTTCTTTGTTATGGGTCATTTTCTAAGCATACTTATCTTGAACTATATGCTGCTTTTAATTGTTTATCTATGGTCAGGATACTGGACGGGGATATTGCTAACATCCTGGGTGATATCCTGAGGTATATTGAATTAATCACGTGCAGGTTAAAGACTGGGACTTGCCAACAGTCAAATGGACTCCATCTCCTCAAGACTCGGGAGTATTTGTTAAAGGAGAGACGTTGAACCCGAAAGACCAGGTCTACAACATTCGACTAAGGAATATTCGTTGGATCCCGGTTATGTAGGATAGTTAGTTACATTTGTTTTACTATAAATAGATGGGGGCGGATCAGATTAAGGCACGACGCAACTTTCACACACTCTCGAACACTTCTGCTTTCTAGCTTTCAACAATCACTACACACAAACACTTGTAATCAAATTACATTGTAACACCTAGTTTATCCGCACCACATCCTGCACTGTATCCTGATATTTGAAGCAATAGAAGAACAAGGCAGCTGCGATTGTCAGCTCCCGAGGTTTTATGCCGGCGATCTAGATTGATCAAGGGCTTTCCTCGTACATCACGTGTCAACCTTTACATTTTTGCTCATTGTTTGATTGTAGATATAGCTCGATATCCTGAGCCATATCCTGAAACTGTTTTCATAACTAATTTGGTTAACACATTTTCACACGTAATTTTAGCACACTACCTCACTTAACTAATTTGATCACTAAATTGCTTCGGTAATTTTTGACCAAAACAATTTGGCGCCCACCGTGGGGCAAGTGGTGCTACTTTTACTAAAAATATTTGTGAAATCGTTAATCAGTTTTCTATTTTCAAAACTTTTTGCCACATTGTTTACAATGGCCTCAAGATCAAACATGAGCTCCTCCACTATGTCCGCTGCAACCTCTGCTACTACCGGGTCGGTGCTTCCACCACCTCGTCCAAGGATGTCATTTTCTTCACAACCTCAAGATGTTATCCCTACTCGGAGTGTTCAGGGATCTGCTCCCGTTTTAGCCTCTAATGATGAAATTCTAACTTTATTTGGAAGTGTGCAGGAACAAATGAGGCAGCAACAGGAAACTAACCAAATGCTATTAAGAGAAATACAACTCTTAAAAGCTAGCTCGAGTAGACCTGCTGAAGAAACTGTCACTCCCATACAGCCCAGGGCTTTGAATTTCAGTTCCGCAGTTTACACTGAGGATAACAGGGGGAATATCGTCCCAAGCCATTCTCAGAATCGTACCCCTGAGATACCCTCCTCGGTCATGATGTCGACTGTGAGGAGTTCAGGATATGCTTCAGGATATGGCCAAAATCCTCAGACCGGTAATGTGTCAAATAATAATATTCTTGCTACTAACAACAATGGCTCTTTGCAGGATGCAGGTATGACTTCAACATTTACCAGGGAGCTCCAGAAATTGAAGGACATGATATCCAGTGTACCTGGAGTGGTCCAGCCAATTCCGGAAGTATCCCAAGACAGCCACAGGATATCCCGCTTTGCATATCCTATCTGTGATGCTGAAATCCCAAAAAGATTTCAGACTCCCAACATGAAGCTATATGATGGGACTACGGATCCTGAAGAGCATATTGCCCAGTATAGGGAAAGAATGGAGATTAACCCTATCCCTCCGGAGCTCAAGGAAGCATGCTTATGCAAGGGATTCGGTTCTACCCTGACAGGATCAGCCTTAAAATGGCTGTTAAACGTCCCTCCTCACTCAATTACTTCGTTTGCTCATTTGGTTAATTTATTTAACAGTCAATTTTCTTGCAGCCGGAGTTTTGAGAAACTAACCAGTGATCTTTACAGGATAACTCAAGGGCCTCAGGAATCCTTGAGGGATTATGTGAACAAATTCAGTCAAGAATCCTTGGATATCCCACATCTTGATGTTGCAACAGTTGTGCAAGCTTTTAAGATGGGATTACAAAAGGATTCTCAGTTTTATCAGGATCTTGTAATGAATCCCTGCAGGAATCTCGACGAAGCTCATAACAGGGCTTTGAGATATATCCGTTTGGAAGATGACAAGAAGATGCAGGAGAGGATGAATTCTACCTCAACCTATGAATCAACTAACAGGAAATCAGAATCCTCATATAAGCCACATCGCTCCAAGCCATATGGCAGAAATGATAACAAGAAAATGAATGCTGTTGAAGACGAGGATCCTGAAGAATATCCTGACTTATCTGAATACTGCTTTTCTGTCAATATACCTGAGTTAATGTATGCTATGCAGGGTTTAGGGGACAAAGCTAGGTGGCCTCGAAAGAACCAGCAGAAAGCTGATTGGAAGGATAAATCTAAATGGTGTGCCTTCCATGAAGACTTCGGACATATGACCGAGGATTGCATTGCTCTAAGGAAAGAGATAAGTTACCTGTTAAGCAAGGGGTATCTGAAGGACTTACTGGGAAGAAAGAAGAATAAAGGGCAGGATCCTGAGAAGGATCCTGAACGAGCAGCATCACCCCCAGCAGATGCCAAGATAATTAACTTTATTTCAGGAGGATCCGACATTTGTGGGACTTCGTATTCGGCGGCTAAGAGACATGCAAAGGAAGCTAAGAGTGAAAGGGGGAGACAAACCAGTCAGGATGACTACCCTCACAACTGATAAAGTGATCACTTTCGATAGTGATGACAGGGATACTGTTCAGGATCCTCACCATGATGCTTTGGTAATAACATTATATGTGGCTAACCATTTTGTACGCAGGATATTGGTGGACAACGGTAGTTCTGTCAATTTAATTCAGCTGGAAACACTGAAAAGGATGAATGTATCTCCGATGGACATTACTTCGAAGTCCACTATGCTCGTTGGTTTCAGTGGAGAAGCTAGGAATACCGTTGGGGAGATAAAGTTACCAGTATATGTTGAAGGGGTCAACTCGATACAACGCTTCTGTGTGATGGACTCCTTATCCTGCTATAACATCATACGGGGAAGACCATGGATTCATGATATGAAGGCTGTGCCATCAACATATCACCAATGCATCAAGATCCCTACCCCTTGGGGAGTTGTCAAGGTTGAAAGTGATCAGCAGGAAGCGAAAGAATGCTATTCATCCTCGATGAAATCTTCAACCAAGCCTAATCAAGCATAACAATTAAAGATGCGGGCCCGGGATACCTTGGAAGCTTCGGAGCAAGATGTGAAGAAAATTATCCTGGATCAGGATAATCCTGATATCTCGGTGCTCGTAGGAACCAATATCCCCCAGGATATTGAAGTGCAGTTAACTAACTTTTTGAAATGCAGGATGTCAACGTTTGCATGGAAGCATGGGGATATGACAGGCATATCCAAAGACATTATCACTCACAAGCTTGGAATTGACAGATCATTCAAGCCTGTTCAGCAAAAAAGAAGAAAATTTGCTCCTGAGCGGAATACGATTATCCAAGAAGAAGTTGAAAGATTGTTGAAGTCCAGGATGATCAGAGAAGTCAAGTTTCTAAGATGGCTAGCAAACGTAGTTGTGGTACAGAAGAAAAACGGGAAATGGAGAGTCTGTGTAGACTACACGGACTTGAACAAGGCTTGTCCTAAAGACCCATTTCCTCTCCCTCATATCGATGCAATGGTAGATGCTACTGCTGGACATGAAATGTTAACGTTCATGGACGCATCCTCAGGATTTCAGCAGATTCAAATGGAGCCTTCGGACCAGGAGGATACTGCTTTCATGACACCAACAGGTATATATTGCTATACTGCCATGCCTTTCGGTTTGAAAAATGTAGGTGCAACATACCAGAGATTAGTGAACATGATGTTCAAAGATAAGCTGGGGGACACCATGGAGGTATATATTGACGATATGGTGGTAAAATCTAAAAAGGCTGAGGATCACCTCCAGGATATCAAGGGAGCATTTGATATCCTGGACCAGTACAACATGAAGCTGAATCCTGCTAAGTACCATTTCGGAGTGGGGGCAGGAAAGTTTCTTTGATATATGGTGACGAAAAGGGGGATAGAGGCAAGCCCGGAGCAGATTAAAGCTATCCTGGATATAAAATCACCCTCGAATATGAAGGACGTACAACGGTTAACAGGCCGAGTTGCAGCTTTGAATAAATTTATTTCAAGATCCTCGGAAAAATGCAAGGAATTCTATGATATCCTCAAGAAGAATAAGAAATTTGAATGGGGAGCAAAGCATGAAGCAGCCTTGCAGGATTTGAAGTGATATCTCTCAACTGCACCTCTATTGATGAAGCCTGAAAATGGTGAACCACTATCCTTATACCTCGCTGTATCAGGGAATGCTGTAAGTGCCGTTCTTATAAAAGACCATGAAGTGTTAGTGCATTTATGTCTATAGCCTTCGTCAATCCGAGCCGTAGCGAGAAACAGAAGAAAACGAGTCTTTATAGTGTTATATCTGGTCAAAAAGGCAAGGTGGCATAATTGTAATAATGAGAAATCTCATTAAAAGCCAAGGACTATAAATAGATCCTTATGTCATAGTTTAGTAACTTTTGCCATTTTAGAGATTTGAAGAGCTCTAGTTCTAGAGAGAGAAACTAGAGAGAGAAAGTCTCTAAGTGATTCAAGTGATTGTACAATTTCAGATTTATCAATAGAATCACGTTTATATTACGTCATGTGTGTTTAGGTCGCGTTCGTGTACGGATTCCGCACGTTTCACGTTCGTTTTGCAATCGTTTCGGAGTCAAAACCGGTCCAACAAGTGGTATCAGAGCAGGAGCTCGATTGCACTGATCCAACACACATTTCCGATCGTGATTTCATCAGATTCAGATCCGAATTTCATCTACTTCTTCATATTTTTCATATTTTCACGTTTTTCACTGTTTTTAGTCAAATTGAACGGGATTTTACGGTCCAAATCGTCTGATTTTTTGATATGTTGTGCGTAAACACTTGATCTATAACCCTACCAAGTTTCAGATCCAAATTCCTAACCGTTTAGGAGAAATCGAAGATTTTTAGTCCGATTTCGCGTAAAAGTTGCAGGTTCGCGTTTCTGGTCCGCTCCAATGTACAAGTTTTGCTGGTTCGCTCGTCTGGTCCGCTCATTCGGACAATACCTGGTCCGCTCATCCGGACAATATCTGGTCCGCTCATTCGGACAATACCTGGTCCGCTCATCCGGACAATATCTGGTCCGCTCATTCGGACATTATCTGGTCCGCTCATCCGAACAAGTCTGGTCCGCTCGAACGAACAAGTCTGGTCCGTTCGAACGAACAAGTCTGGTCCGCTCGAACGAACAAGTCTGGTCCGCTCGAACGAACGAACAAGTCTGGTCCGCTCGAACGAACAAGTCTGGTCCGCTCGAACAGACATCGTCTGGTTCGCTCATTAGTACATTTTCTGGTTCGCTTATCTGAACCTGTTTGGTCCGCTTATCTGTCACGTGCACAGATTGGTGTTTGAAGATGTCAAGCAGTAAGGTTGATCATGATAGTAACAGTGAAAAAGCCCTCGCTTCTAAAGTTTGTACATTTACGATCAGTGGGAGAAATTTTATGGAACAGCACTGGTATTTCTGTTATACATGTGATCTGACCGTTTCAAAAGGTTGTTGTTCTGTTTGTGCAGATGTATGTCATCGAGGACATCGTGTTGTCTACTCTACATCAAGTAGATTTTTTTGCGACTGTGGAACAGGGAGTGTACAGGACAGCAGCTGTCAGTGTCAGAAGCCTAGGAAATTCACTGAAGATGATAGGGATCATGATGATGAAATTGCTACTGGTAATCAGTTGGCAGTAAATGATGATCAAGAAGCTAAGAACATGCCAATATTTGATCATGGTGATTCAGATTCTGAGGAGGAGCAGATTTCAAGTCAAACAAAATGTGAAGTTGTGATGACTGAAGAAGTTGTACAAGAAGCTGTTACTGAAAAACAACAGGGTTTTGAGGAAGTAATTTCAAAGAAAGAAGAATCTGAAAAGTCTGTATCTAAGAAATCTGAACCAGTGATTAAGAAAGAGATTGTTCAGAAAGAGAAGAAACAGATTGAAGATATTCAGATTTTGAAAGCTGAAAAGAAAGCTGATGATGAACATATTTTGGAGTTGCGCTTAAACTGTGAAAAACTGAAAATGTCAAACTATTGAGTGGTGTGGACATTTTGACATTGGAAAACAACGGTTTGAAAGAAAAAGAAAAAGATTTTCAAAATCAAATCAAGATTTTAGAAGATGAGAGAGATATTTTTGGTAAAGATAATCTTGAAAAACAAATTGAAATCAATTCTCATCTTGCTAAAATCATTCAGCTTGAAAAAGAAGCTGAAAAAGCTCGGATTAAAATCAAAGAGCTTGAGAATAAATTGAAAGGTTTTGTGAATTCTACTTCACATGTTTGTCCAAAACCGATCAATTCTGTTCCAATAAGTGACAATGTCACAAATTTTGACAAAGTTAAAGTCAAAATTGAAGATTGTGATGAAATATCTGATGATGAAAAAGAAAAGAAAAGAAAAATATTTTTAGATTTACAAGAAAAATTTAAAAATACTGTGTTGCAATCTACTGAAACAGGTGAATGCTCAAAGCAAAAACCTGTTAAGAAGAAGGCAGAACAGAAACAAAAAGATAAAATTTTGAAAAATTCTAAAAATGAAAATAAAAGCTCATCAGTACAGTCATCCAGTCATTATAAAAAATCACAAAAATTTGTAAATGAAAACTCACAAAATGTTGGTAATAAGTGGTGCAGGTTTGACCACAGTGCTCAAAAGACAAATCCAGCATTGAAGAGGAGAAATGATTATTACCAAGCCAAACAATGTTATGATTTGAAGGTTTGGACTGACAGAAGTGGATGGTATGATAACAGAGTGTGCTATACCTGTGGTATTAGAGGACACATTGCTGTTAACTGCCAGAATTGGAATTATGAAACAAGAAGATGCTATAATTGCCAGATCAAAGGACATATTGCCATAGATTGTCCAAGGAGATCGATGGGAAGATCGAGGGTTGAATCTCAGAGAATGATAAAGAAACCAGTAAATGTCAAGCCCAAAGAACAGAAAGTGGAAGATAAGAAAGTAAAGCTTTCACAGGGACAGAGAGACAGACTGAGGAAAAAGAGGAAGAAGGCGAGAGAGTATTTGGAGAAGATTTTGTCTTCGGGTTCACCGGTTGGTTCGAATAAAAGTTTTGATGAATCGATTCACTCGACTGCAAAGTCAAGCAAATTGAATTCTTCAGATGCAAATCTGAGGACAAACAAAAGGAAAAAGAAAGTTATTGGCGATGAATCTGGCTCATCCAAGTCAGACAAGCCAAGATCGGGCAATGAATCTGATTCCACAAAATCAGATGAGCCACAAGTTGAGGGAAAAAAGAAAGAGACAGTTCCATTAATGAATGATGAGAACTTTCCACCATTACGAGCCGCAAACCTAAAATCAAAAGGTGTTGATGCTGGAAAAATGTTTAATAGCAATGTTAAACATATTTTTAGCAAGATGGTTGATGGTAAAGAAAAAGGAGTGAAAGAGTTTTATGAAGAAAAGAGAAAAGCTCAAAGTGCGCCTAAGGCTGGTCAGGCTTGGGTGTCAAAATCTGTTGGTTGAATTCCTGACTTGCCGGAGCTTCCAGGTTGGTAAGAGTGAAGCAGGTATCGGCATCATTCTTGAGAAATTCACAGGATGGTAACTGTGATATTTCATCTTACAAGTGGTTAATCAAGGACATTAAGTTGTACTTGATTTTCTACAGGTGATAGTGGTGTTTGACCTAATAATGTTAAATTTTCAAAATGGTTAAAAGAGAACAAGGTGATGAGATGACCCCGAACCCACAAGTGATGGGTAAACAAACTAATTTTTCCGGAAAAACCATTCTGATTAAAACAAACTTAAGTGTTTTGAAATCATTATGGGAAAATAGTTTGTTGTTAGGGGAAGTGTTGATTGAATACGCCGAAACCCTCACGGCTGAACAAACATGATTACTTTCATCAGATTGAGAAATGGTTTTCAAACTGTTAAGATCAATGGGTTGTAAATCATGGGGGTATGTATATTTTCTGCAAATCAGAGCACTTTAAGCAGAAAATGGATGGCGAGACAAAGCTATCAGTGTTGGTTGTCAAATTTTCTTTAAATGGTTTTGCATTTTAGGGGGAGTAATATTGTTAGAAAATACAAAAACATTTGAAAATTTGAAAAAGTCAAAAACATGATAAAAATTCAAAAATTTGAGTTTTGCGTAAAAAGAGGAAATGATAGTACATCAGTAGACAGTTACAGTATGCTAAAGAAATGGAAAGTCAAAATGTGTTAAATGATCTCACCGTGGATGTGTCGGTAGATTTTTATACATTTAGTAAACTTTTTCGGGATATAAACATAAATTTCAAACTTACTTATTTCGTGGGGAACACTACTTGGATATATAGGTAACCCCTGAAATCTCGTTTGAAAGGTCTTTTAATCTGATATACTAGGTCTTTATACTCAATGATGTCTGGGGTATTATTCCGGGACTTCTGCTGAACGGTAGTTCTGACCTAGTCCTTGGCTAATACTTGCTGCAATGTTTGAAACACAGCATTAAACCCTCAGCATGCTGAAACAATAAAATTGATAAATGCTGCTGTTGTAAGCAAAAAGATCCTCTAAAGGGGACACACCGAAAAGTCAAAGCTGATATCTCTCTGCGTATACGGAAGTATCGATCTGAGATCCCTCGGCCCTCGCATACCTAATTTATATACAGATATCATTGTAGTATACTCACCTGTAAGACTGATTATTGGGATTCTGGATACGAGAGTATATTCAAGAGGTGGGACACATGAATGAGTTTAAGTTCTTAAAACACCTAATTCGTATCCTGAATCAGTTGAAATTTGTATGAAAATTTAAGTGGATAAGTATATCGACAATCTAAGTGAATTGTTTAATTCTTACTGTGAAATTAAGCTCAACGGTACTTGTGACTTGTCATAAACTGATATGATCCTCTGACGCATTCTCAAACAAAAATATTGTCTATAAATATGTTTGTACATATTTCTTTACTGCTTTATGTTTTCAGAAAATACAAAAAGATTTTGATTTCTGCTTTATTTTCGACAATTGATGTCTGAGTGCTGAGTTTCAAAATCTAAGTAAGCTGATCGTGTTTCTGAAAATAAAACAAGTTCATTAATTTGAAACTTGAAGTTTAAAAAAAAAAAAAAACAGTTTGTGATATCTTCAAGGTCATTAAGTTGGACTTGGATGATTAACTGTGGGGGAGTTGGATGCTTATATTGTTATAAGTGTTAGT
Source organism: Helianthus tuberosus (assembly GCA_030545235.1). Lineage (NCBI taxonomy): Eukaryota > Viridiplantae > Streptophyta > Magnoliopsida > Asterales > Asteraceae > Helianthus > Helianthus tuberosus. The sequence goes on along the minus strand of CM060356.1, from coordinate 91,344,846 downwards.
TTCCGATACGATTCGATGAAACTGCCAAATTCATGAGAAGTGATTTTGAGGAGATTGAATTGTCAGATTACGATATCTGGAAGTTTAAAATGTTGTTACTTATAGATGTATGAGTGATTGCAGGAAAAGTCCAGACTACGATCCCGAAAGCCGAGTCTAAGGGGGAGTCTGAAGACGAGCTCAAAGCAAGGGGGAGCTTGTAATCGAAAAGCAAGGTGTCGATCCCAAAAGCACGGAAGCTTGAAGAAAGGGGGAGCCTGATGAAGAAAAGAGGAGAAGCTGAAGCTGAAGACAGATCCACCGGGATTCTGTTCAAGAAGTCTAAAAGAGAAAAAGAAGATGCTACGAGTTTGACTCAATGATCGAGATTGACTGCGGCAATATCCAAGGGGGAGTCTGTTAGTGCATTTATGTCTATAGCCTTCGTCAATCCGAGCCGTAGCGAGAAACAGAAGAAAACGAGTCTTTATAGTGTTATATCTAGTCAAAAAGGCAAGGTGGCAAACTTGTAAATAAGGAGAAATCCTTATATTCCTTGTGCCTATAAATAGGGAATTATAGTGTTAGGTTTGAAACTTTTGCCATTTAGAGCATTTGGAGAGCTAGAGATCTAGAGAGAGATTCTAGAGAGAGAAAGCTTGTCCACGTGATTCAGGTTCTTGTACTCTATCAAATCTATCAAAGAATCACAGTTTATTTTACTGTTCGTATGTTCGGTCTCACTCGTGCACGGATTCCGCACGTCGTACGAGTCGGTTAGCAATCGAAACGGAGTCAAACCGGTCCAACATGAAGGTCAGCAATATCCTGTTTATTATGTTAGTAAAAGTTTGTTAGATGCTGAAACTAGGTATTCTCATTTAGAAAAATTGATATTAGCTCTAGTCATGGCATCGACAAAGCTTAGACATTATTTTGAGACACATAGGATCCATGTTAAAACCAACTATCCTGTTAAAAATGTGCTTAGGAAACCCGAGATGTCAGGCAGGATGGCCAAGTGGTCAGTAAAGTTAAGTGCTTATGATTTAGTATATGAACCTAGAAATGCCATAAAGTCTCAGGCTTTAGCTGACTTTGTGGCTGATTTCAGTAGTGATATTCAGGAAGAGGTAGACCTAGAAGTTCAACAGTTGGGAGAATCTTCAGGATCCTGAACGTTATATACTGATGGTGCATCCAATATAAGAGGTGTAGGTTTAGGTATACTACTAAAATCGCCACAAGGGGACATATTACCCCAGGCTATTAGGTGTGAATTTCCTGCTACTAATAATGAGGCAGAATATGAAGCTTTAATTGCAGGATTAGAATTGGCTAAGAATATGAGTATCAAGAATTTGCAAGTATATGTTGACTCCTTGTTAATTACTAACCATTTTAATGGATCCTATGCAGTTAAGGGTGAGAAATTAATCGAATACCTCGATATTCTCAAAAAATTAGCAGGATATTTCGATGTTTTTACACTTGAACAGGTACCAAGGGAGGATAATGCTAAAGTAGATGCCTTAGCAAATCTGGGATCATCGATCAGGATACCAGAAGGAACCTAAATACCAATATTACATGTCTTGTATCCTGCAACGAATCCTCGGGATAAAGAAGTAGCGGGTATTCAGGATCCTGGAGCAGAGTATCTTGAAGAGGATCCTAGATCCTGGACGGCTCCAATCATGAGATATCTCAAAGAAGGACACATCCCTAGAAATGAAAATCCTAAGGCATTTAGGATGAAGGTATCATGATTCACTATTATAAATAATGTTTTATACAAGAAATCTCTTGCAGGACCGTATTTGAGGTGCTTGGAGGATCCTGAAGCCAAGGAAGTACTTCAGGATATACATGAAGGGGATTGTGGTAACTATACTGGGGGCAGGTCATTATTCTTAAAAGCATTAAGGACATGATATTATTGGCCGACAATGAGGAGAGATGCCACATAATATGTTCGAAGATGTGATGCATGTCAAAGACATAGTAACATACTGCATCAGCCTGCTGGACCATTATATCCTATTGTTTCTCCTTGGCCATTTATGAAGTGGGGTATGGATATAGTGGGAAAGCTTCCAAAGGCTCCAGGAGGGAAGGTTTTTATGTTGGCAATGACAGATTATTTCTCCAAATGGGTTGAAGCCGAGGCATTTGTCCAAGTCAGGGATCAAGAAGTAGTATCCTTCATAAAGAGAAATATCCTGACCAGATTCGGAATACCAGCCGAGATAATCTGTGACAATGGTTCTCAGTTTATAAGCAAGAGAACTACTGACTTTTGCAAGAGTTGGGGAATCAAAATGATAACATCTACTCCGGTACATCCTCAAGCGAATGGACAAGCAAAATCCTCAAACAAGATAATTGTCAGTAACTTAAAGAAGAGACTTGGAGCCAAAAAAGGAAGATGGGCAGAAGAATTACCCTTTGTTTTGTGGGCTGATAGGACAACGGTAAAGAATGCAACAGGCCAAACCCCGTTTTCCTTAGTATTTGGAGCAGAAGCAGTGATCCCGACAGAAATGGTGGTACCTACGGCAAGATCCAACCTCTGGGATCCTGAAAAGAATCCTGAAGTCCTATACCAGGAGTTGGATACTATTGATGAGACAAGAGATGCAGCAAGGCTGAGGATGGCAGCATATCAACAAAGAATATCCAGAGCATATAACAAGAATATTAGGACCAGAAGATTTAAGGTTGGAGATTGGGTGTTAAGAAAGGCTTTTCAGAATACTACTAATCCTGCCGATGGCAAGCTAGCTCCAAAACGGGAAGGACCATATGAAGTTGAATTAGAAGCAGGGAAAAGAGTATATAGACTCAAGAATATGGAAGGGGATATGCTACCGAGATCTTGGAATGCTATACACCTTAAGCTTTATTTCAAGTGAGTTTAGAATTTGATTTCTAACTCAGGATGGTATGAATTCTATCTTTTTTAAATATGTTTGGTTTAATTTATTCTTTGAAACCCAATACTAACTTAAGCATCGGAGGGGTGTTAGCCAAGCTAACACCCACCTTAGTTTAAGGATGTTTTGCAATATATGCTTCGGGATATAGCTCCAGGATGCTCACTCAGGATACTTTAGAAGATTAGAGGATTGGCCCCCTCTCTCACGTATAAGGGATCCCGATCCCTTCACAGGTTTAAAGGTATTCACCTTTCTTCCGAATTGGGTTTAAACACTCTGCCTGGAGCGCAAGTTATTCAGGGATAGTTCAAGGTGGCGGGACCAGTCCATGTAAAAGTGGCTGACAATTTCGTCACTATTGGCTATATCCTGAATCCTAAAGGTATATGAGGATTGATCACCCTCTCTCACGAAAGGGTATTTTCATACTTTCTAAGGTTTAAAGGTTTTCACCTTTCTAAGTCTTGGAGTTTATACACTCCCGCCTGTAGCGCACGAAAATTCGGGATTTTCCCCAGAATGCAAGGGATTCATCCCCAATATATTTTTTGGGTTTTACCCCTGTAACATGAAAAATTGTCTATACAATGGGAACTGATATCTAGAAGATTTCTAAGTATTTGAAGACATTGTACACAGGGGACATTCCTACTAAAGCGATGGTGTAAAGCTCAAAGGATCAGGCTCGGAACTAGTGCACTAAGTGTCTCAATCCGGGGACATCTTCATTAGAAAAGTTGCAAAGGGATTGAGGTTTGATAATAGGGTTATACCCTATTCCTGGTATGATCTTTCCTTTGTAAACGTTGTTTAAGTTTTTGACAATACTATGCTTGGTAAAAGGTTAAATATCCTGATATATTCTCAAAATATATTTTCAAAATACTTTTCAGGATATTTGATTAAGTTAGAAACCTTGATCATTTTAGTATTATCAAAACAGGTTTTGGAAAAGTGGACTGTTTTTCACTCTTTAAAAAGCTTTCTACAAAGTTGAACGAATGTTTAGAAGTCCTATCTAATAAAAGTTTTTATAATATATCACTGAGCATATTGATCAGGATATTTTCATAAGATAACAATACGAAATTTTTACAAAGCTAAGAGTTACATTAAGTAATGCAAGGCAACAACAAATAAGTCAAGAGATAGTTATATTATTAACAAGTCAAAAGTTGTGCTTTTGGTTTCACCTTAAACCAAGGCCCATCCGCCAAAAGCACGATTAGTTTTTACCATACCTACGTAACAGTTGAAGGTTTTATCTCAAAACGAAACCTGTCCACCTTCAACCGCTACGAAATTCAAAACAGATTATACTAACCGATGACCAAGGGCTTCATCCTAAAACCTAGGACCCATCCACCTTTGGTCATCGTATTGTTCTAATGCAGGAAATATAAATTGTTCAAAGACAGGAAATGTAAATTTTTTTTCACAACCACAACCATGAAATTTAAAAAAGTGGGCTCCGGCCTTGGCACGTATATCCATCATCGCCCACTTCGCCGCTTAAGAAGCGGCGCCTTCCTGATCAGCAACTTCTTTCCCAGCATCCGCACCAGCATCAGCTTCAGGATTCTTCTCGGCATCATCACCAGCATTGGCCACTTCCTCTGCCGGCTTAGAAGGTTCTTCACCAGCATGCTTTGCAGGATGAGCAACTGGATGACCTCCGAGATCCTGTAATTTCCCTTCCCAAGCCTTTACGTTCCAGGAGGGGCATTCGAAGCCCAAATCCCTGGCCTCATAAGCCATCCTTATCCTGGCTTGGAGAAGAGAGATGACCACGGATGCTTTGAGACTGTCCCGATATGAACTCATATCCTGTTGATATTGGAGAAGGGCGGCGTCTAGATTGGCTTGGGCATCCTCTTTGACCTTGTGGAGGGCAGCTTGATGTTCCTGGGTCATTGCCTTGTATTTGTCCTCATAATGCTGGGACTTGGCAGCTGCAATTGTTCCTTGATCAGCTATGGTGGCTTCAGCTTTTTCAAGCTTGATCTGCAGCATCTTATTAAGCCCACAGGCGTCTTCATACAAATGCATGAGACGTTCCAAGCCCTGCAGTTAAAGATACAGGTATCGGCGTAAAATGAATAGGATAATGATTAACATGTGTGTTCAGGATATTGGAAGGGAATTTTTACCTGCTTGACGAATGAAGTAGCTTCACTAAACCCATGATTCTCGAGAGAGAATGTCTCAGAGGCGGTTGGAGAATTCATTTCTTTCCTCTTCCGGGAACTAGAAGCCCGGGTCCTGGATGCTGGGGGGGCATTAGAAGCAGAAGTAGTCTTTGAAGTGATGGGCTTCGGTGTGGCAGATGGCTTCGGCTTAGGTTCTTATTTGGCAGGCACAAGGCTGGAGTAACTGTCCAACTCGTCAAGTTGGAAGCCTTCGAGGTTAATAACTGGCACTGCCCATGGGAAGATGTTTTAAGCTTATTATACCTCCAAAAATAATAATCAATTTAATATAAAAATAATTCCTAAAAATATGCTTACCAGACATGTTGGAACTTGATCTTTGACTTGAGCTTGTGAGTAACAGGTTGAAGGTTCTTTCACTCTCTGGAAGCTTGTGGATATCTTTTATTCTCCCTTCCGATTAAGCACTAGGAGGAGCTAGTTCTTTCAATTTTGCTGCAAGAAAAGAAATAAACATATCAGGGTGCTGGTTCAGGATGAAGGTTCGGGATATGATTAGGGATACTCCTAGAAACCCTAACTCATACCAGAAGTCAACCATCTTTTAGGGATGTCAAAACCCTTATCAATGGAGTCTCTTTTCACAAAAAAGAATTTTCTTGTCCACTTATCCTCGTTCTTGGTAGCCTTGAGGATGAGAGGGTCTTTAGAAATAGAGAATAGAAGGAATCAGCTGTAACCATGAGATCTTAAACGATAAGCCATCGGCAAATCCTCGATGCATAGGTCGTGCATATGGCGAGCCTTAATTCCTTCCTAGGTGACTAATATGCGCCAAACCATGGGCATGATTTGGGCAAAGCTAAGACTCGTAAGTTCGAAGAAACGAGAAATAAAAGGTGAAAACGGGTATTGAAGTCCTATGGAGAAAGGATAGGCAAAAAAGCAGACCCATTCGTCGGAACAAAAGTCCGATCGGACCTCTCGGTCGAATGGACGAAAGATTGTCCCGGCGGGAAAGGCACCGGAAGCTCGTAGGGCCGAGATATCGGAATTGTCGAAAGAACACACCTCTTTTGAAGGTTTTTGAAGCAAATTCTGTTTGTGAAAGGTGGAAACAGAGTCCGCCATTTGCGATCTGGTACGGGTCGCCATGGAAGATCACAATCGGAGAAAAGGAGATATAATCAAGGAAAATAGAAGGGATAGAGAGAAAAGTACCTGATATTCGGTTGAAGATAAGGATAACCATAATGAGGAGTCCCTCGGTTAATATAGGCTGAATGTAGGGGGTAAAGAGTAAATAATGCTTTGGAAGTTGCACCATTGTCATTTCAAGGGTCTAGTCGTATTGATTGCCTTAAGTTATGAGATAAAACTTTTAAAATATATCCGTTGGATTGGTATACCAACCGATATATTTGGGAACAATTGTCATGGGTGATTTTCTAAGCATACTTATCTTGAACTATATCCTGCTTTTAATTGTTTATCTGTGGTCAGGATACTGGATGGGGATATTGCTAACATCCTGGGTGATATCCTGAGGTATATTGAATTAATCACGTGCAGGTTAAAGACTGGGACTTGCCAACGGTCAAATGGACACCATCTCCTCAAGACTCGGGCGTATTTGTTAAAGGAGAGACGTTGAACCCGAAAGACCAGGTCTACAACGTTCGACTAAGGAATATTCGTTGGATCCCGGTTATGTAGGATAGTTAGTTACAATTGTTTTACTATAAATAGATGGGGGCGGATCAGATTAAGGCACGACGCAACTTTCACACACTCTCGAACACTTCTGCTTTCAAGCTTTCAACAATCACTACACACAAACACTTGTAATCAAATTACATTGTAACACCTAGTTGACCCGCACCACATCCTGCACTGTATCCTAATATTTGAAGCAATAGAAGAACAAGGCAGCTGCGATTGTCAGCTCCCGAGGTTTTATGCCGGCGATCTAGATTGATCAAGGGCTTTCCTCGTACATCACGTGTCAACCTTTACATTTTTGCTCATTGTTTGATTGTAGATATAGCTCGATATCCTGAGCCATATCCTGAAACTGTTTTCATAACTAATTTGGTTAACACATTTTTCACACGTAATTTTAGCACACTACCTCACTTAACTAATTTGATCACTAAATTGCTTCGGTAATTTTTGACCAAAACATTCTTGACAATCAAAGGCCATGTTTGCCTAAGTCTCTTACATCACTTGGTGAAGACAAGTGTTTAGTGTAATACTTTTTATTTTTAATATTTTCGCACTTTTTATTTGGTTATGTATTAATGACTTTAATAACTAGTTTCTTATGTTGAAGGTGAGTCTTCCTTATCGTTTGTCTGTGGTGTCTTGGCATTATTTTACTGTCTATATAAAATAAAGAGTAAATTGCGATTTTGGTCCCTGTGGTTTATTACCAATTGCAATATTTTACAATTTTGAAAAGTATTGCAATTTTGGTACTAGTGTTTTCATTTCATTGCAATTCCAATCCACCATGCTAACTCCATCTATAACTTAGTTAAAACAAGTCACATGTGCAGGGTATTATTGTGAATAACCATAAAAATGAAAGAAACAAATAGAACTTAACATCTGTTTCTTTCTTCTTCACATCCCAAACCCTAATTTGTAACACCTGCTAAGCAAGAAAGACACTTCCAACAACAATGGTTCTATGTGCTTGTGGATCACCAACAATCATCAAAACATCATGGACTGAACAAAATCCCGGAAGGCGATTCTTTTGCTGTGACAGAGCAGGGAATAACTGTGGCTTTGTTCGTTGGGTTGATCCGCCATTGTGCTTCAGAGCTCAGAACATCATACGTGGACTATTGCAAAACAAAAACCATCATGAAGATCTGATAAGAAACTCAAGAAACCAGAACAAGAGGTTGAAGATTGTGTTAGGTGTCAGTTGGTTGTTCTTCATTATGTGTATCTTGTTTAATTGACCTAAGAATTTGTGAAGGTCGTTTTTGTACTGATCTTTGAAATTGTACTTGTATTTTGTATTAGTTATATCTATCTATATTATGAAGTAAATTTCCCCTAATTTTGACTATTTTATTAAGTCAATATGCAATTGTTTGGTTTTTATGTAAATTGTTAGATGCCGTTGTTTGGTTATTAAGGGTATTGAATGGATATGGGTCGGTTTGGGTAATCTTACAACTGGATTATGTAAAGCGAATACCTTGTTGAAGTTAAACCGGTCTATGCAAAGGGGAAAATCCGCCTAAAACGCTGCAGGTCTAATTCAGCGAAAAAAGGCCAAAAAATGCAGCTTTTTATCATCTAAAAAGTGCCGTTTGTTCAGCAAAAAACGCCTAAAACGCTGCAGGTCTAATTCAGCGAAAAAAGGCCAAAAAATGCAGCTTTTTATCATCTAAAAAGTGCCGTTTGTTCAGCAAAAAGCGCCTAAAATGTTGCAGGTCTAATTCAGCGAAAAAGGCAAAAAATGCAGCTTTTTATCATCTAAAAAGTGTCGTTTGTTCAGCAAAAAACGCCTAAAACGCTGCAGGTCTAATTCAGCGAAAAAAAGGCCAAAAATGCAGCTTTTATCATCTAAAAAGTGTCATTTGTTCAGCAAAAAATGCCTAAAACGCTGAAGGTCTAATTCAGCGAAAAAAAGGCCAAAAAATGCAGCTTTTTATCATCTAAAAAGTGCCGTTTGTTCAGCAAAAAACGCCTAAAACGCTGCAGGTCTAATTCAACCAATCATATAGACCTTGGTCCTGCTCTTGAATCTCTTTCATTGCAGCGTCAAACTGTTGTGGTGTTGTTGCACAAGCATATTTCCAAAGCATGTCTTTGAATAGTTGGCCCCTCCAGTTAGTCATGTTTTCATGGATATGCCTTAAGCAATATCTATGTTCAGCACTTGGAAACACCTTTTTTAAAGCTGGTATAAGTCCCTATATTAAAACAAAGTTAGTTAGTCACATATTTATGAATCTAATAATGAAAATAGGTAAAAGTTAGTTTTCTTGACCTTCTGTCTGTTAGTCACATAGTCTCCTTGAATCTTTTTTAGAGCCATTGACTTAGCCCTAAAGACTTTATACTTGTTAATAGAAATTTGATACTTCTTCTGAAGTTGATCTTGAAGAGCTGATAAAGGTATGGTTGGATTTATCAAGAGTGTTTCTTCAATATCATTGGCAATCCAACTTAAAGTGCACAATCTGACCTCTCGGGTGTGAAGACAGATGTGGTTATTTATGAATGTTTTCACCACCCAAGACTCCACATTTTCCTTTTGGGAAACATGTAATACCCAAGGACATGTTGGCTTTGGATTCTCTTTTTTTTGGGAAGTACTTGAACACTCCACATCTGGGGGACCACCTTCTTTTTCTGAAATTACTTCTTTACCCTTCTCTGATGGACCAACTTGGTCATTTATTTTACCAACCACTAGGGAACCTGGATCACGACCATAACAAACAACTCTAAACCTTTTCGTATCATTTCTTATTATGCTTAGTTGTCTTCTACTATCAACTGCCAGTTTTTTAACCAAATGCCTAATATCACTTTTACTTGCAAACACTTGACCAACATAAAAAGTAGTAGAGACAGAATCGCGCATCTGTTTGTTCTTCATCCTCATTTCTCTAACAGCCTTATCCAATGGAAGTTCATCATCTGATTCAAGGCTATCAAAGCCATTAAGATCAAACTCAAACAAAGGACCTGCACTAACACTACCTGTAGATTCATCATGTAGCACCATGTCCATATTTCTTCTAAACAGGGTCATGTCAACTGGAACATCTCTAATCTGAGTATCATCATAAATGTATTCTTGTTCTTCATCACCATTTTTCTCAACATCTTCATTCAAAACTCTTTCCTCAGCACACTCAATCAACTCAATCCTTTGATTTTCCATAGTATTATCATCTACATTCCATAACTGTTCCATCTCGAACTCTCTTAAAACTTGTTCATCTACTGTCATATCTTCACCTTCTGCTTGATTGGGTATTTCTGGTTGATAAACTACCATACTTGGTACATATGCATCATCTACGACATTATCTTCAAATACCATACTTGAACTTAATCGAGTAGCATAGTGCTCAATGTAAATTTCAATAATCTTTGTGATGTCAACATATTGCAATAACTTCCTAACATCATCATCATTAACTAAAGCTTGTAACCCGGAATCCATGTCACCTTCCGGAACCCTAAAATGATAAGAAATAGTTTGTTCTTTTTGATAACCTAACTCTCGCACCATCTGATCCACTTCATGCACAGAAAATGTGTCACCATCAACCCTATCCACAAACATTACCTCCCCTTTAACGTATGTTCTACCAGGAGTTTTTGTGAACTCTCCACCATGGTTGAATTTCAAGGTAAAATACATGGGATTTTGACCTAAAATACAAAAACAACAAAATTAAAATGATAAAATTAAAAATTTAACTAAAATGCATGTAAAATGCATGAGTAATGAACATTCAATGTACATAAAAGAAATATTGCATACAATGCAAAAAAATTACGTTTTTCCAACTTAGAAAGCATTAAATGTACATAATTTATGACTTTAAGGTTGTTTTTCTTTTAAAGACTTTAATGTAGAAGTAGATGTATCAAACACATACTTGAATATACATATTGAACATTAAATGAACACAAGTTAATGGGTATTTAGAGGTTGTAAGACATACCATACACAGAACTGAGTTTGAATGGTTCATTATGCTTCCGAAACACCCAGTTATGATCGAGAACAACATCCGATTTTGAAGAAAAATGGAGATTTGTGTCGCTCATGGAAACCCTAGCCTAATATCACTCACTGAGAAACACTTCTTATGAAGCAAAAAGATGATTTTTGTTCTATTTGTTTCTTTATTTTTATGGTTATTTACAATAATACCCCTGCACATGATAGTCATGTGACTTGTTTTAACTAAGTTATAGATGGAGTTAGCATGGTGGATTGGAATTGCAATGAAATGAAAACACTTGTACCAAAATTGCAATACTTTTCAAAATTGTAAAATATTGCAATTGGTAATAAACCACAGGGACCAAAATCGCAATTTACTCTAAAATAAAAGATTTTCACCATTCATATCTCCACGGTCTATATGGAGGTATGTTGGCTACCTGGTCGGGGGTTAAGGGAACAATTTGCTAAAAGGCTTGCCTTGTTCAGTGTATAGATCCTGCAAGGACCTGGGTCAACTTTAGTAGGACCTCCTTCAATACCCACTGGTATTGGATGGCGGGGGTCCGAACTCCTTGATCCCCTCATATGTAAACTATTATTAAAACTTTAACCCGGCTATTTAGGACTGTATCCCTGCTGACTCAGACTACTTAGCTGAGGGTAACGTCACCTCCAGAAGAGGGGCCTACCACAATATGCATTAATAACTTAATTAATTATCTTTCATTATCCAACCCTTTAGGATTGTATCCTTGCTGACTCAAACTACTGGGTTGAGGGTAACGTCACCTTCAGAAGAGGTGCCTACTACAATAACTAAGATAATCTCATAAAAAGTGCAAACGTGTGGAAATAATCAAAGGTTACACTAAACACGAGTCGGATCCAAGTGATTCATCTTGTCTATCTGTTTTTTTATTTTATTTTATTTTTCAGCATTTTAGTTAGTTTTATTTTTTTTTCTAGTTTAAAATCTTTTTCTAAACTTTTGATTTGATTAGACGTTGAGGATAAACCGGTATTAAAAGCTCTTGTGTCCTTGGACGACCTTGGTATCTTACCAACACTATACTACGCTCACGATGGGTGCACTTGCCCATATCTGTGTTTAGTGTTAGAAAATATCGTGTTTTATAAATTAAAAACTTGGCTAAAAAGTGTTAAAGGGCTTAATATATACAAAAAAATCTATAACACCACATGCACATCAAGTTTTTTGCGCCGTTGCCGGGGACACAAGGATTTTAAGAAAGCTTAAAATCGACGGCCTAATCAGTTTTTCAAAACCTTTTTAAAACGCGCACATTTTTCTGCATTTTAGTTAGTTTTTACATTTACAGTAGCCTGAATACGAGGCCGTGCTGCATTTTTTTTAAACACCCAGTAACAGAGTCTGAACACGGGTCCGTGCTCACTGAACACGCCCCCGTGCTCAACGAAATCAGTAACTTTAATTAAAACACCCAGATACAGAATCTGAACACGGGGCCGTGTCCAACCTCTGTTTCCATTTTTATTTTTGTTTTCTGGTCTCGAGACTTTGTTGTGGTCTGCTGAGTGATTCTCATGGATCAATACTCGGGAGGCTACAACTACACCTATGAGGAGGATGATTATAGGGAAGACTATTGCACTAATTGTGGTACCCGCACTCGATTCAATATTGTGACTTATTTCAACCATCCACTTCATACACCTACTATGAGGAGCCTAGGTACGAGCCATAAACTTCATACACATCCTATGAAGACCAAAGGTATGAACCTTTTCCCTCATACTCTTATTTTGATGAACCAAGGTATGAGCCTTCATACTCATACTTTGAGGAACCACAATATGAGCAACCACCTTCATATGGTTATTGTCAGGAACCATGGCGTGAACAACCCACCTCGTATGAGTATTATGAAGAACAAATCCATCATATACTTACAATGAAGGACAATTGTGTGAACCATCTACTTCCTATGAGTATTATGAGGAACAAAGGATCGAACAACCGGATTCGAGCTTTGAGGATCCCAATCCTTACTCTATCACCGACATAGCCGATAGGATAATAGAAAAAATAAAACTATCGAACGTTGCATATTAGAATCTCGCGCAAGGGAAGAGGAGTCCCACGCAAGAGAAGAATTAAATAAAAAAGAGATAGTTGAAAAAATAAAAATGGAAGAACAAATAAGTGAAAAACCGACACATGAGTTAAACAACGAAAAGGGTGAGTCCGATAACGTTAAAATTCAAGAAGAGTCTAATTTTGAAAAAATTAATCTCTTGTCACCTTCTTTCGAAAATCATTGTTTAGTTCCCACTCATGCTAAGTTTTTAAAAGAGTTAAACACTAACACTAAAATTGACGAAACGGTAAGCATTAAGTTAGCTAATGATCAAACTTCGCTAATAAAAGAAGATCCATTTGAAATTAACATTACACCGGTTCCATGTTTTTTTTTCAAAATTCATTTATTAGTAATATCACAATTGATAAGGATCTTTGTGTTAACATAATGCCAAACTACATTTTCGAAAAATTAAGTATTGGTGATTTTTCTCCACTTCAAATACCCATTTTTCTATCCAATCGGAAAGTAATAAAATCAATCGGTGTAGTTGAGGATGTCTTGGTTCAAACAAATCAAATGGTAATCCCAACTGACTTTGTCATCCTTGATGACGCTCCTCTAGTGTTGGGACGACCCTTTGTAAAAACCCACGAAGCTTTGAAAAACTGGAAGCGAAACAATCAATCTATTCAATTAGGGGCATTTAAAAAGAATGTCGATCTTGAGCGTTCAATGAAATATCCATTCGGCAATAATGACCCCCTAATTGAAGATGAAGATGAACCACCCGATATAAGAGAAGAAACTGACCACTTTGTTGAAGAAGAGGTCGCCACAGAACAAACTTTTGTAGTTCTTGATCGAAATGAGCAACCAAATAAGGAGTCACCTAAAGACCCACCTCTTGAGCTCAAAGAACTCCCAAAAGGTTTGGAATATGCTTTTCTCGACAAAGATGGTAAATCACCTGTAATTATTTCGTCTAAATTAAGTAGGATAGAAAAAGAAAAATTAATTACACTTTTTAAAAAACACAAAAATGCGATCGCTTGGAAGCTTGTAGATATTAAAGGCATAAGTCCTTCCATGTGCACGCACAAAATTTTAATGAACGATGACTACAAATCGGTAATACAACCACAACGTAGAGTAAATCCAAATGTCCAAGAAGTGGTTAAAAACGAAGTCATCAAATTACTAGACGCCGAACTTATTTATCCTATCTCCGATAGTCCTTGGGTAAGTCCCGTCCAAGTAGTTCCAAAGAAAGGAGGTATGACGGTAATTACTAACGAAAAGAATGAATTAATACCAACGAGAACTGTCACAGGATGGAGGTTATGTATATATTATCGTCGATTAAATGAAGCAACAAGGAAAGATCACTTTCCTTTGCCCTTCATTGATCAAATGTTAGAAAGATTATCCGGTCATAAATTTTATTGTTTCTTGGATGGTTTTTCAGGTTACTTTCAAATCCCGATAGCACCCGAAGACCAAGAAAAGACAACTTTCACTTGTCCCTATGGAACTTTTGCTTATCGACGCATGCCCTTTGGTCTATGTAATGCCCCCGCAACCTTTCAACGTTGCGTGGTGGACATCTTCCATGACATGATAGAAAAGACAATGGAAGTCTTCATGGACGACTTTTCTATCTTTGGAGATTCATACGACCAATGCCTCGATAACCTTGAACGAATGCTATCCCGATGTGAGGAAACCAACCTCGCTCTTAATTGGGAAAAATGCCATTTCATGGTAACAGAAGGAATAGTACTCGGTCATAAAATCTCATGCGAAGGAATGGAGGTTGATCGAGCAAAGATAGACACTATTTCTCGATTACCACCCCCATCCTCCGTTAGAGCTATCAGAAGTTTCTTAGGGCATGCCGGATTCTATAGGCGATTTATCAAAGACTTTCTAAAATCTCAAGACCTCTAACAAAATTACTTGAAAAATATGCCCCTTTCATCTTTGACAAGGATTGCAATCAAGCATTTCTAGCACTCAAGGAAATGCTAGTCAATGCACCTATCATGATAGCGCCTGATTGGAAATTACCTTTCGAAATCATGTGTGATGCAAGTGACTTTGCAGTTGGAGCAGTCTTGGGACAAAGAAAAGAAAGGCATTTTCACCCAATTTATTATGCTAGTAAAACACTTAACGATGCACAAGAAAATTACACAACAGAAAAAGAGTTACTAGCTGTGGTATTTGCTTTTGATAAATTTCGTTCTTACCTTGTTCTTTCTAAAACAATAGTCTATACATATCATGCAGCCATTCGATATCTCTTCAAGAAGCAGGATGCTAAACCGCGTTTGATTCGGTGGATTCTACTCCTCCAAGAATTTGAGATTGAAATCAAAGACAAAAGAGGAGCAGAAAACACCGCAGTAAATCATCTTTCGCGCCTAGAAGACCCAGCTTTGGAGTCAACTAGGGTTGAACAAATCAATGAAAAATTTCCAATGGAGTCCTTGGAAATGGTGGAATACAGAGAAGAACAATGGTACGCCGACTATGCTAACTACTTAGCAAGCGGTATAGTCGCCAAAGGATGGCCCCCATCATCAAAGAAAAAAATTCTTTGCCAATGTGAAGCATTATTTTTGGGAAGATCCTTATCTTTTCAAAATGTGTGCCGATCAGCTCATCCGACGATGCGTACATGGTAGTGAAGCAAGAAGAATTCTCCGCCATTGTCATGAAGGTCTATACGGAGGACATCATGGTGCCGCTAGTACCGCACGAAAGGTATTTGATTCAGGATTTTATTGGCCAACCATTACAAAGACGCCCAAAGTCTTGTCAAGACATGTGATGCTTGCCAAAGAACAGGTAATATTTCTTCCAAAAACGAAATGCCACAAAATGGCATTCTTGTTTGTGAAATTTTTGATGTGTGGGGACTCGACTTTATGGGACCTTTCCCACCATCAAAAGGAAACAAATATATACTTGTGGCGGTAGATTACTTGTCTAAATGGGCCGAGGCCGAGGCACTTCGAACAAACGATGGAAGAGTCGTGGTAAGATTTCTGAAAAGATTATTCTCTCGTTTTGGAAGACCAAAAGCTTTAATCAGTGATAGAGGTACCCATTTTTGTAACCATCAACTTGAAATTTTTTTAACAAGATATGGGGTTTATCATCGGGTCTGAACGGCATATCACCCTCAATCAAATGGACAAGCCGAAGTGACTAATAGAGGTTTAAAACGGATACTCGAAAAAACCGTAGGGTTAAATAAGAAGGAATGGGCTGATAAATTAGATGATGCTTTATGGGCTTTTCGAACTGCTTATAAAACTACAATAGGTACCACCCCATATAAGCTCGTCTATGGAAAAAGCTGTCATTTGCCAGTAGAAATTGCACACAAGGCCTACTAGGCAATTAAAAATGTAAACTTAGATTTAGAATTTGCCGGTAAAAACCGATTTTGTCAATTTAATGAATTAGACGAACTTAGGAATTATGCATACTCTAACTCCGAAATTTATAAGGAAAGAATGAAAAATTTGCATGATAATCACATTAAACCTAAAGAATTTCGAGTAGGAGATCAAGTTCTATTGTTTAATTCACGACTTTGGCTATTTCCTAGTAAATTAATGTCTAGGTGGTCAGGACCTTTTTCCATCACCCATATTTTCCCACACGGTGCAGTGGAAATTAAATCTCGAAATGGAAATCCATTCAAAGTCAATGGCCAACGGCTGAAGCTCTATCAATGTCACACCCCAACCGATGGCGGAAACATCGGGGTGCGAGCACTAGGCATTCATATTGCTCATGAGATTTCCATAACACTATTGTGGCAATAGAGGTTAATTGATTACATGCATAAAATTTGTCTAAATCAAATCCAACATCAGACATCGAATACAAAACATAACAAAGATTGTTCAAATTATTCGAAAGTTTCTGAGTTCACTAGGCGTCGTTTCTAGGCATTCCCCTAGCTTGATTTCCATGATCCATCTCAACCTATCAACCTGCAACATGTATTAAAATATAAATACAAAAGTATTGGCGAGTATACAAGTTGGATACTAGAATAATAATTTAAAAACAACTCATATCCACAGTGTAAGCAATAAAAATAGTTTCAACCGTGCTAGTGTCGCAGTCCACGCAGTGATAGCCCAAGTATCCCGATGCTTTAGTGTCTACCCAAGAATCAAGGTAAACTAGAATCCTCCTAACAATACCCCCGAAGAATAATGGGAGAGGTGCACCCCCTATAGAGCTACTATTGTTAAGGCGGAACTAAACACCCTGGATTAAATGTCACATAGCACAAATAGAATACTAGAATGCATAAGTTTTCATGAACACATAGGATAGAGTATAGATTGCCAAAAGTATGTAGTTTAATAGAATACATGTTACACCCCAACAGTTTTAAAGTGAAAAGGGGATCGAGTATACTCACAGTGATTGCTTAACAGTCGCAACTGTTATTGGATCAAAGGGAGCTCTTTTTGGGATTAGCCTGATTAGATTACAAAAGGATAAGAACCGGGCAGGATAACGAGATTGCTCAAAGTGTTGAAACAGTCACCAGATCGAAGGATTGCCACCTAATCCTAATGCAGGCAACCTGATCGTTCCAATCGAACGACTGCTCGATCGAACGACTGTCTGATCGAGTTGCCATCCGATCCGATTTCCAAGTTTTGATAGTTTACAAATTTTACAAAAATTCTAAGTTTTGAAAATTAATGGTGACGTCACGTTACAGACTGAGGCGGTAGTAACTTATCATTTCACAGACATTCTGATCGGTCGGGAATCACCCCAATCTGACCCATTTGTGTTGGTGCATCCGTCTGTCGTCTACGTCTTGTATCGAGTCTTGTATAGAATGTATTAGATCAGGGCACAAAAAACGAGATAGTGATTTTTAGGAGTGATTCCGCTCGAAATGACACCTTGTCATTTCAAGCTAAATCACTTAAGTTCTGATTCCGCTCGAAAGTTAATGTTCTGATTCCGCTCGAAATGACACCTTGTCATTTCAAGCTAAATCAGAATCCCTATATAAAGGGTCACTTGGAGCTAAATCAGAAGGAAGTTCTTCCGGTTTGCAACGAAGTGCTGCCGAAGTGTCGAGTCATTGTAAAAGTCATTCAATCAATACAAATCGACAGTTTAAAGTGTATACTTGCTGAATTGAACTCAGTTTGTTTGTTTCCACTGCTCAAACTGAGAAAAACTCTTCTGATAGACTCAATTGGGTCCGAATACGATCCTACAAGTGGTATCAGAGCTCAGGAAGAAGAGTTCTATACAATTCAGCTGCGAATTCTGTTTCTACACCTTTCTTTTTCAATCTGAACATCATTTCACGGTCAGAATCTGCTCAATTTCTCACAACTGGCTTGGAATCATGTATTAACAAAGCCTTAGAAGTTTCAGACTAGAATACGAACTAAAACTGGTCATTTTTGAGGTTCCGCTTGAAATCACTCGAGAGAAACATGACGTCACAGTGATTCAGCTTGAGATTAGTTTTTAATTCCGCTCAGAATTCGGGTTCCATATGAAAGTTTTGAGTTAATTCCGCTCGAAATCGAGATTTCAGTTTAATTTCGCTCCAAATTGCTTCGTGATTCCGCCCCAACAAATTACTTGGTGATTCCGCTTGTGAAACTGTTGTGATTCCGCTCGAACAAGGTTCTGCTTGAACAGTTTCTGATTGATTCCGCTTGAAACTTCAGATTAAGAT
The DNA here is from genome assembly GCA_030545235.1 of Helianthus tuberosus. Classification (NCBI taxonomy): domain Eukaryota; kingdom Viridiplantae; phylum Streptophyta; class Magnoliopsida; order Asterales; family Asteraceae; genus Helianthus; species Helianthus tuberosus. The sequence goes on along the minus strand of CM060356.1, from coordinate 91,326,247 downwards.
TCCGCTTGAAAAGTTTTGAGTAGATTCCACTTGAAACTTTAGTTTCAGATTCCGCTTGAAAGATAAGTGTGATTCAACTCCAAAAGTGTGTCAGTTGGTTTCGTTCAAGAATTGCATGTGATCATTAAATAGTGCTTGTCGGTTTAGTGGATCTATCGGCCCAATGAAATTAAGATTGATATTAAACTTTGTCGGCCATCAACTCATATGGTGCATGTGCATGTAAAGAGTAATCTTGTTTGATTGACTATTGTCTAGAAAGTATCAATTACAGTGATTTTTGTCAGTACATGTGCTGAATATTTGAGGTCCAATCAAATTAAGTTGGGTAATAGAGATTGACATGTGATCAGATACATTAAGGAATCAGTCCAATCAGTTTTTGAATACTATCATTGTTGTCAGCCCAAGTATTCAATCGGACCAAGGTTCACTATTATTATCGACCCAATTAAGGAATTGAGTAAACTCAAGTTTGCCGGCCCATACATTGTGAATCTTTTTAATAGGCCCAATCAGAAATTGTTCAATATCAAGTTTTATCGGCTCAATTGAATCCATATCTTTTTGGCAAAAGCCCATTCATTCAGTGGTATAACTTCAACAACATTGAAACGAGTCCGCAAATCTTCGACACGAGTCTTAGATTGATTTCAACAACACACTTTTACGTATTAATTTAGTTTAAACTGATTGTTTGTTTGTTTGTTTCTGGCATTTGAGATTAGTATTTTTTTTAAAACAAGAAAGTTTCTGTGAGAAATCCTTCGATACCAAATCATGGAAGAGGATAGTGATGATGATCGTGAGTATTGGTAAAGAAGGATGGCAGATCATTTGAAAATGATGGCTGAAAGTGACAGTGATGATGATAAAGTTAAAAAGAAAAAGATCAAAACACCAGTCAGCAGTGATGATGAGGAAGTTCCCGTGATTAAGAAAAAGGTAAAAACACCAGTGAGTAGTGATGATGAAGATGTTCCAGTAATCAGAAAACAAAAGATGAAAGAAGTTCAAAAATTCAAAGTTGATGAAGAAGTTGATGCTAAAAAGATTCCTGTGAAGTGTGACACTTATGAAGCTATAAAGAAGCAGAACATCACATTGATTTATAACTTGAACAGGTTGAAGGAATCTTATGATGTTCTGAACAAAGCTATGAATCAATACAATCAAACAAGTGAAGAACAAGCAACAGCAATGAAGACACTTCAGGGAGCTTTCATTATAAAACAGAAAGTTGTGAACAACTACATCGAGAAGTGTGCTGTGCTTGAGCAGAAACTAGAAACACAACGAATTGAAACTGAGAGAGTTAATCGTTTGTTGAAAAGTTACTCATGTACTTCTTATGTTATTGACAGGATCTATCCAACAGCTGAAGGCTTGAAGGCATTTGAAGATGATGAAGCAACAGAAGAACAAAAGGTATCTGAGGAAAAGACTCCTGAAATGAAGAAAGAAAAGAAGAAGGATACAAAAGAAAAGACTTCTGGTAAGAAACAAGGTTTCAGTTACAACAAGTGTCCACCCCCGCTTGAAAATGGATATTCTCCGAGAAATCCAAATTCAGAAAGAGTCAAAAAGGCAACAAATTTACAGTGGGAGTCGGAGTCTTCGATTAATCTACTAGAAAATATTGATGTTACGTTTACATCATCTGACACTGATCATGAGTCCGAGTTAATAAAGAAAGTCGTCGACCAAGTGTTGGACAAAGATGAAACTGAGGAGTCAAAGTTGAAGTCTATGTCGGAGTCAAAGTCTGAGTCCAGCACTCCGGGTCAAACAGAAAAACAGGGCAAAAGAGTTTACAGTAATGAATTCTTGTTATCAAAATCTAATTTAGATGATGAAACGTTTAGAGTTGCATATACTTTGACTGATTCTAACAAATTATATTTTGATGAGGAATTTCCAATAAGAGGTGTCAAAAATGAACTAATAAAAAAGGTTTTCAAATTAACAGAAATTAATATTTCTGAAATAAAAGATTTAAATATTAACAAAAAACCTAAAAAATACACCTCAAGAGTTCAACAACGTTTAAACAAGAAAAAGGGTTACAGTTCTGGTTCTGGTTGGCAAAAGAAACCAAACCAAAACCGTAATTTAAAAAGAAAGGTCTTGGATTTAATCCAACAGAAAAACAGAAAAATGAAAAATATGTTCGTGATTTTAAATCAAAGATGACATTTGTTTCAGGTACCTCAGCAGATGAGGAAGAAAAGAAAGAATTCTGGAGGCAGTCAAACAGTGAGTTCCTTGCAAAGAAGCAAGAATAGATGAAGTTTGCTGGGCAGAGGAAAGATACGAGAACCTGTTACCAATGCAACACTGTTGGACATATTGCCAGAGATTGTTCTAAGGCAATACCATCAAAACATGGAGTTTCTCTTAAACAGAAAGAAAAAGTGATTGAGTTTGAACCACCAATTGACAGAACAAAGTTATTCAAAAATTCTACATTTGAAATTGGTGAATGTTCAAACAAGTTTTACAAGAAGAGAGCTAAATCTGACAACCAGAAATGGGTTGTTAAGAAGTCTGTTGGTAGTTCTAGCGATGATTCTAATAGGTCAAAATCAGAGGAGTTATCTTCTGGCGATGAATCTGATTCCACAAAATCAGAGGAGCCACAGGTTGTTTCAAAAAGTGAAGGATCAGTTTCGACTGTGGATGATGAGAATTTTCCACCACTTCGGGCTGAAAATTTTAAAAAGAAAATTGGTAAAGTTGAGGTATCAAACCAATTTTATGATGATAAAAAGGATTTTGATGTTGAAAAAGCTTTTAACCCCACTGTAAAACATATTTTTGGAAAAATGATTGATCGAAAAGTCAAAGGGGTTAAAGAGTTTTACGAGAAGAAGAAGAAAGATAAAGTTGAACCATCCCTGGTTTGTGACTGGGATGGTACATATTACGAACAGTAAGTCTCTGGACTTGCCGGAGATCCCAAGTTGGTAATCATGGATCAGGAATCGGCATCATTCATAAAAATTGTTGTTTGTGAAATTTTTTAAAAAAAGTGTTTAAATGTATACAGGTGATGAACTATGCCGGAACTCCCAGGTTGGTAAGTGTGGAGTAGGTATCGGCATTTATCTTGAAATTTACTTTGATAAGTTCATCGTATAAGTGATACAGAGGTTTGTTCTGACATAGTGATTACTCAAGGTCATTAATTTAAACTTGAGGTAATCTTCATACAATTGGTTGAAAGACAATATGATGAACCATGCCCCTACAAGTGGTAAAACAAAACTAATTTTCCGGAAAAACCATTTTGATTAAAACAAACTTAAGTGTTTTGAAATCACTATGGGAAAATGTTTTGTTGTCAGGGGGAGTTCTGATTGTTTAAGCCAAGTGAATGGAGAATTGAAGTGATTCTCATCATGTTGTCACATTTCTTGTACAGTTCGTTTTCAAATTTTCCCAGAAAATCAAAATTGAAACATATTTTGATTTTAAGGGGAGTAAAAATTTTAAAAAATTAGAAAATTTGAAAAGTAAAAAACATGATAAAATCAAAAATGAGTTTTGTTGTATAAAAGAGGAAATGATAGTACATCAGTGGACGATCACGACATGCTAAAGAAATGAAAAGTTTAAAAAGTGATAAACGGTCTCACTGATGATATGCCAGTAGTTTTTTGCACATTTAGTAGATTGTGACGAGATATATACCTAAATTCAAACTTGCTTATATTGTGGGGAAACATCTCTCGGATATATGGGTAACCCCCGAAATCTTGTTTGAAAGGTCCCTCTTTCTGAGATACTAGGTCTTTATGCTCAGTGATATCTGGGGTATTATCCCGGGACTTCTGATTTTGCGGAAGCAATGGCCTAGTCCCCGGAGAATACTTTCTACTTGCTTGAAACATAGCGCCGCCCTCAGCAAATTGATGAAACAGTAAAATTGATAGTCATTGCTGTTGTAAAAAAGATCCTCTAAAGGGGACACATCAAAAGTCGAAGCCGTCATCCCTCTGCGTATACGGAAGTATCGACCTGAGCTCTCATGGCCCTCGCATTATAACCCCTTACAGATATCATCTGTAGTATACTCACCTGTAAGACTGAATATTGGGATCTGGATACGGGAGTATATTCTGAGGTGGGACACGCGAATAAGTTTAAGTGCTTAAGACATTAATCTCGTATCTCGAAGCAGTTGAACATTGTGTGAAAATTTAAGTGGACCAATATACTGACAATCTAGGTGAGTTGTTTAGAACTTAAAATGAAATGAAGCTTAACGGTGTTGGTGATGTGTCTCATAAACTGATATGATCCTCTTACACAAACTCACAAAAATATTGTTTGTAAATATTTCTTTACTGCATTTCATATTATTCAAAAATCCCAAAAAGATTTTCGGTGTGTTTTAGCATAAAATTTTGAAAAAATCCAAAAAGATTTTCGACAACTGGTGTTGAAGAGCTAATTTTCAAAATTCCAAGTGCTAAACTTGATGAACTGGTTTGGGAGTGTTGTGTGTGAAAGATTTTAAAGTATTGTTACAAGTGATCATAGAAAGTAAAGAAAATGATATTTCTTCAAGTGGTTCATCAGAGACTATAAACGTTAGATCATTTTTGTGATATTTACAAGTGGTGTCTGAGTGTGTTAAAGTTTAATATTAGAAAACTTATGTTTGTGGTAGAGAATGTATAGGTTTGAGGAAAAGCCAGGTTCCGATACCTGAGGACTCTGTGAGTTTAACAAGCCAGGCTGCGATCCCAGCATATCGAAAGGGGGAGTCTGAAGATACTTAAAGGAAGGAGTATGTTGGTGATGAAAAGAGAAAAGAAGATAGAGATTGAGGATACTTACAGCGTTAGATACTTCAAAGAGAAGCCCAAAGACTGATAAAGACTGAAGTTGCGAAGACTCGACACTGAAGACTCCGTCAACATCCGAGGGGGAGTTTGTTGGTGCATCCGTCTGTCGTCTACGTCTTGTATCGAGTCTTGTATAGACTGTATTAGATCAGGGCACAAAAAACGAGATAGTGATTTTTAGGAGTGATTCCGCTCGAAATGACACCTTGTCATTTCAAGCTAAATCACTTAAGTTCTGATTCCGCTCGAAAGTTAATGTTCTGATTCCGCTCGAAATGACACCTTGTCATTTCAAGCTAAATCAGAATCCCTATATAAAGGGTCACTTGGAGCTAAATCAGAAGGAAGTTCTTCCGGTTTGCAACAAAGTGCTGCCGAAGTGTCGAGTCATTGTAAAAGTCATTCAATCAATACAAATCGACAGTTTAAAGTGTATACTTGCTGAATTGAACTCAGTTTGTTTGTTTCCGCTGCTCAAACTGAGAAAAGCTCTTCTGATAGACTCAATTGGGTCCGAATACGATCCTACAGTTTGTCTGTAAGTGACGGGTTTATGCCGGAATCCATCCCGTGATCGTCTTCATCAGTGGATAATCCGTTCCTAAACCTACTCTAGACCACCGATCTAGTCTATATAGTTGTTCAGTCCCGTTTATCACCAAAGTAAATCAGAATTTCGAAGAAATAAATGAAAGGACTCAATTTTTAGTATATATAAAGAAAACTCTTAGATTTATCTTAGATTTGATAAATTAAGCATGGAATTCCTTAGATCTTAGCTAGATCCCGCCAAGAATGACGTCATGTGGCATTTGGTACTAACCACCATGATGACATCATTCCCAAGATCTCAGATCTGAGAGATTTCACTGTGAAAATGTGATTTCAAGTGAGAATCACGTAAAGGATGATGTGTAGATCAAGAAAGTACAAATATCCAGTGCAAAACATACCGAAATCAGTAAGAAAATGAAGAAATGACGTGTGCGTGTGTCTTGGTCGAGCAGAGCTGTCACATCACTGAAAAGGTGATGTGACATGCCTATTTATAGGTGAAGGAGAAGAGAAGAAAAGGAGTGCTTTGGTTCGGACGGCAGTCCGATCGGATGGCCACTCTGGCCAATCCAACCTTTCCGTGATCCAGTTCTTGATTATTTTGCGAGTTAGATTAATCGTTGCGTATTGTTGAGTAATAGAATAACTAGATTATAGCATACACATCGAAAGTTTTCAAGATTAAAAGATTCCGCTAGTGACAAGGCTACAGTCTCTCGTTCAACCAAGAATCAAGTTTCATGAGTCTAAGGAGTCAAGCACCGACTAGATTTAGGCATTCGAAACATCGCTTTAGGGATTCCAAGTATATAGATATAGGCATTCCCAAAATATAGGTATTTCATACGTTAGGCATTCCAAGTGTATAGACATTTAGACGTTTCAATCGTATAGCGTATAGACATTCCCTCATTTAGGCATTCCAACATTAGGCGTTCCAGATAGACATTCAAGCATAGATTTAGGCATTCAAATCATATAGAATTAGGCTCTTCCAGACAATCCACATAGACTAGGGGCTAACATAGACCAAAGTTAAACTTCAGGGACTAGTCTTGACAAGATCCTAAAGTTCAGGGGCGCTGGGCGTTACAGTCTCCCCTCCTTTAGGAGATTTCGTCCCCAAAATATTAGAAGAAGACTGTTCAAAGATATGTGGGTACTTGGCCTTCATATCACTTTTCAACTCCCAAGTGAATTCAGCACCACGCTTTCCTTCCCATCGAACCTTGACAATGGGAATTTTGCTGCGCCTTAGGCGCTTGACAGTTTGATCCATGATTTCGACCGGTTTTTCCACAAATTGAACAACTTCGTTTATTTGCAAGTCTTCCAGAGGAACTTGCAGTTCCTCTTCGGCTAGACATTTTCGTAGGTTGGATACGTGGAACACTGGATGTACGTTGTTCAGTTCCTGAGGCAAGTCGAGTTTGTATGCTACCTTGCCAATCCCCTCGAGTATCACGAAAGGACCCACGTAGCGAGGAGCGAGCTTCCCCTTTTTACCAAAGCGAACTACTCCTTTCCAGGGGGATACCTTAAGAAGAACTCGATCTCCAACAGCAAATTCCAGAGGCTTGTGCCTTCTATCAGCATAGCTCTTTTGTCTGCTTCTAGCCTTGATCAAGTTATCACGGATCTGAAGAATCTTATCCGTTGTCTCTTGAATAATCTCAGGGCCAATGAACTGCTTTTCCCCAACCTCGTGCCAGCTGAGAGGAGATTGGCATTTTCGTCCATACAAAGCTTCGAAAGTGGCCATCTGAATACTGGAATGATAACTATTGTTGTACGAGAATTCTATCAATGGTAATTGTACATCCCAGTTACCACCAAAGTCGATGACACAAGAACGGAGCAAGTCCTCTAGGGTTTGAATAGTGCGCTCGGTCTGTCCATCCGTCCGAGGATGAAAGGCCGTGCTAAAATTCAAGTGCGAACCTATAGCGGACTGAAATGTTTGCCAAAGTGGCGAAGTAAAGCGACCATCATGGTCAGAGATTATGTCTAAAGGTACGCCATGACGACTTATAATCTCATCGGTATAGATCCTAACAAGTTTCTCCACTTTATAATCTTCACGAATCGGAAGAAAGTGTGCTGATTTAGTCAAACGGTCAATGATCACCCAAATACTGTCATGACCGGCAGGTGTTCGAGGTAACTTAGTAATAAAGTCCATAGCAAGACTATCCCACTTCCACACGGGGATTTTAGGTTTCTCTAAAAGTCCGAAGGGACGCTGATGTTCAACCTTTACCTTCAAACAGGTAAGGCATTTAGAAACGTACACAGCAATATCCCTCTTCATCCCAGGCCACCAATATATCGTACGCAGGTCCTGATACATCTTGTTGGCACCTGGATGGATAGAGTAACGAGATTTATGAGCCTCAGTCATAGTGAGCTCACGAAGATTATCGCGATCTGGAACCCAGATACGATTTAGATAATAGTGCAGTCCATCAGATTTAGTTTCGAGCTGGTCCATTCTAGCGCCGTGAATTTCTTCTTCTAGACTTCCCTCATTTGCTGCTAAATACTGAGCTTCACGAATACAAACATGCAGATCACTAGATATACGTAAAGCCTTGACATGAGTCTTACGACTAAGGGCGTCGGCCACTACGTTCGCTTTTCCAGGGTGATAGCGAATTTCACCATCGTAGTCGTTAAGCAATTCCACCCAACGCCTCTGTCGCATGTTCAGCTCTTTCTGGTCAAAGATGTGTTGAAGGCTCCTATGGTCATTGAAGACCACACACTTAGTACCATATAGGTAGTGTCGCCAAATCTTTTACGCAAAAACAACCGCACCAAGCTCCAGATCGTGAGTAGTATAGTTTTTCTCATGCACTTTGAGTTGACGAGAAGCGTAAGCAATGACCTTGTCCCGCTGCATGAGCACACAACCCAATCCACGGTTCGAGGCATCGCAATATACCACAAAATCGTCATTTCCATCAGGTAGAGTTAAAACATGAGCATTGCACAAAAGGTTCTTAAGGGCCAGAAAGGATTCCTCCTGTTCGGGACCCCAAACAAAAGGTTTCTCCTTCTGGGTTAGAGTAGTAAGAGGAACAACGATTTTAGAAAAATCCGCGATAAACCAGCGGTAATAACCCGCCAACCCTAGAAAGGAACGAATCTCAGACACGAATTTAGGCGTACACCAATTCTTCACCGCCTCGATTTTTGAAGGGTCAGCATGAATGCCCTGACTACTGACAATATGACCAAGAAACTGCACTTCATCAATCCAGAACTCACATTTAGAAAACTTAGCATATAGGCGTTCACCTCGTAGCAATTCAAGCATAAGACGCAGATGGCGAGCATGATCAGCTTTAGATTTAGAATAAATAAGAATATCATCAATAAAGACTATAACAAAACGATCCAAATAGGGTTTACAAAAGCGGTTCATAAGGTCCATGAACACGGCGGGTGCGTTAGTCAAACCAAAAGGCATGACTACGAACTCGTAGTGTCCGTATCGAGTACGAAACGCAGTTTTAGGAATGTCATCTTCAAGAACACGCAGTTGATGATATCCAGAACGTAGGTCAATCTTAGAGAAACACGACGCGCCTTGCAGTTGGTCAAATAGGTCATCAATACGGGGCAGCGGGTAATGATTCTTCACGGTAAGCTTATTAAGTTCACGCTAGTCGATACACATACGGAACGAACCATCCTTCTTCTTGATAAATAATACGAGAGCACCCCACGGGGAGGTACTTGGACGAATAAAACCTTTATCGAGCAGTTCCTGTAGCTGGCTGGATAACTCTTGCATCTCGGAAGGTGCAAGACGGTAAGGAGCCCTGGCGACAGGAGTCGCACCGGGTACGAGATCAATACGAAAATCAACGGATCTAGGAGGAGGAAGACCGGGTAGATCCTCAGGAAAGACACCAGGAAAGTCACACACAACTGGAACATCGCTTATGTTCTTCTCCTTGCCCTTTTGTTCCACCACGTGGGCCGAGAAGGCAGGGTTCTGCTTACGTAAACTTCTGCTCGCTTGTGTGCATGACATCAGCCTTAGTCCTTTCGAAGGTAGGTCCCCATAGACATGTAAAAGATCACCAGATGGAAGAGGGAGACGGACAAGCTTTTCGTGACACACAATTTCGGAATGGTTCTTACGCAACCAATCCATACCGATAATGACATCAAAACTACCCAAACGCATTGGGATAAGATCAATAGAGAATACGTGATCGTTAAGAATCAAGGAACAATCACGCATAATAGAATTCACAAGAATCGACTTACCATTGGCGACCTCAACAGAGAACGACTCTGGTAACTTAGAGCGTGTACAAATTATCAAAGATTCGAATTCCACGGACACAAAACTCTTATCGGCACCAGTATCAAATAGGATCGAAGCATAGAGATTATTAACGAGAAACATACCATTCACCACGTCATTGTTGTTGCGAGCCTGATTAGCATTGAGGTTAAACGCTCGTTCACGAGCGCCTGCTTGTTGATCTTGGTTCAGCTGGGGGCAATGATTGCGAAGATGAGTAGTGTCTCCACACTGAAAGCATGCACGAACTGCATTGATCGGCCCTGGGTTCTGCAGAGGAGGAGCTGGAAGAGCTACGAGCTGGCGGAGCAGGAGCTTGCTGAGCTTGAGCAGCAGGATTTGCTTGATGACAGTAGGGAGCCGTGTGACCATAGTGGTTACAGATGGTGCACAATCGGCATGCAGAGGTAGTAGGGTGATGAAAGTTGCACCTTGCACACTCGGGGTAAGTGTCATACCCCCAAAATCCACCATGCGGAGTATCACCGCTTGAAGGCGTGACATGACCAGGATCGAGCCACCAATCTTATTGAACAATGTATTTAAGATAGATAAAGTCCAGCCACACAATACAATTGGTGATCAAAAGCTAGTGAACCAAGTTCAAATTAAACAGCGGAAGCATTAAAGGTAAAACCCAAAACATAAGTAATAAGTTCATAAGTTTAAAAGTTTAACATGGGACTCGACAGTCCATATCCCACAACGACCTCCTCCTCGTGCAAGCTCCATAAGCATCTAACGACCTGTAAGGCATGTAACAACGAGTCAACAACAAAGTTGAGTGAGTTCATAGTTGGGTGTTCATTTTAAGTTGTTTCAAAAACATGGTTTTCGTTTAGTTGGCTTTCTTGCCGTGGGGGTTGCCCCATAGTTGAAAATATGATTAACCAATTCCTTCTTTCCCAAACCATGACCCATGGGGGCTTCCCCATGTGAACCACTAGACCTTTACCATATCGACAACTGACGAACAATAGTTGTGCCCTACGTCAATGTCTATCATCATTGACAGTTTGCCCAGATCCATTAGTACACGCCCGTCCGAACGGTACTGTGTGAGGCTTGTCAACCCTAATAGCGCTATTAACTAATGACCCGCTAGCCATTGGCCCGACGATTATGTCGATATAAAAATGAGGGACTTCATGATAGAGTTTTGTCTAGTAAGTTTTAAGGTTGTCGTCCTATCCAAGGAGGACGAACGTACGTATTCTACCCAAGGAGAATACGCAGGATTAATATTGGCATCCTACCCAAGGAGGATGGCGGTACATACCCTACCCAAGGAGGATATGTAGGTTCCGTTTTAATTCTTTAACCCATTCCCAACCACCGGGAATCCCATGCCTTAGAAAGTGTGTGAACTCACCTTGATTTGCTCGGTTAGATTAGTTACTCTAACAAACAGGAATCAAGCACGTCCTAATAAGGTACATATAACAATCAGTTTCTCGAGCATGCATAACACGTATCCTACGTACGGTTTATCTACTCATTACTTCTATCACATTCCACACACAATTCTAATGTCACACTCTGACTTTTGTGGAAAGATCATAGTAAAAAAATACACTTGTAACACTTGTTAGAAAATATTTTCTAAGTATTGGAATTTTTAGAAAATTTCGCCAGAGTTTCCTTTGTAAATGGATGCATCCATGCTAATAAGCATGTCATTTTCTTTTCCGAAAATCATTCAACAATCAACGACAATTTACCAAAAGCAAACTATTCCATTTACAAACCGACATGAACTTGATGTCTCATAAAAAGGCGTAGTAACTTGGTGAGGCGTTTAGTGGGTTTAGTTACTCTCCAAAGTGTGTTTACTTTATTTAAAATCTCATTCTCGGGATTTTTAGATGTTCACAACTTGTGAACATATTTTACAAAAATATTTATTTACAACATTTTCATGTGTCACTAGTATCCATATACTTACTTTCTTTCCAAAATAGTGTAGGGATCATGATCCTTCGAAAACCGTCTTTTAAACTTGGTTCAATTAGGATAATCACTCAGAAGTTTTTGATCTACAAGATCACTAGTTCACTTGGTTTATTATTTTTACAAGAAATCATTTTATCACCAAGTTCATGTCTAAATATGGAGGTGATTCTTTTATGTAAACCCCTAATCACCTCCTACTTGTTAAACCATGTTTTTAATCATAAGTTAACAAGTTGCATAAAATGATCAACAACATATTTCTAGTAATCAACAAGCAAGCATCAACATATACCAAACAACATCATACTAACAACACTTCATCATATTTCATCTTTATGTAAACCTTATGTTTATACTTTTAGTTCATGTTCTTTTAGTGTTCTTGTAAATTTCAACATACTATCACTTTTAACTACTCAAAATGGAAGTAAACAAAGGTTGATCAAAGACTTACAACTAGCTCAAAGGCTAGGGAAAAACTCTAGTGAAAAAGATGGTGAAATGGTGTGTAAAAGCAAGTGATGAAGATTCCTTGATGATTCACAAGCTACAAGCTCCTTTAAATCACCTTCTAATGCTTGAATGTAGCTTAAAAATGGAAGAATATGGTGGTGATAAGGTGGTGGTGGTGGCGGTTAGAGTGAGCCGAGAGGAGAGGGAGAGAGTGAGTGAGAGATGGTGTGATCTAGTGAAAGATATGAAATGATATGGTGCTCTAATGTGCCATACTTATAAGATCTCACCTATATTTTGTTCAAAACAACAAGCAAGGATCCAATAAAAAAATAAGATGAAATCTTGGAGGTAAGGTGCATGGAATGGTGGTGATGGCCGATTAGGCCTAGGGGGAGGGGGTCTAGATGTAAATTGTAATCATATGGTTATAAACTAGTTAGAAATCAAGTGTATGATTAGTTAAGTTAGTTACTAGAAAATTTAGTGGGTGTTAAGGTGTTTGGGGATTATAACTTGCCAAGAAATAATTAAACAATGTTTCTTGCAATATTTTGGTGTCCCGGGTAATGTCCGGTTGTTCGGTTAGATACCGTTCCGTTAAAGTGTTAAGTTATTCCGTAAAGTGTCTTTTATATATCTTTTTGTAACACTTTTAATTCCCGGCACTAGGAAAGCATACAAGACCATTTTGTCAATTTTTTTTGCACAAGACTAGTATGTTAAAAAGCACAGTAAGTATGACGCAGTAATCAGAAAGCAGTTAAGTAATTCAGCACAGTCATTAAGCACAATTTAATATTAATTAATCATACGGATACACGTAATTATGAGGGTTGTCACATTCTCCCCCTGTTAAGAAAAATTCGTCCTGAAATTTAGCACGTGGTTACTGAGGAAGCTAGTTAAGTTGCATGGTTTACTGGTTTTTCCTGGGGTGTCACATCATCCCCCCGTTGGTTTGGAATTTCGTCCCGAAATTCTGCAGTAGCTTCAGCCTCAGTAGTGGTTACACTTTTCTTAAACAACTGGGATACTTGAGTTTCATTTGGTCTTCTCGTTCCCAGGTATACTCTAGGCCACGACGGGAGTTCCAACGAACTCGAACAAGAGGTATTCTGGTACGCTTGAGAATCTTAACGTCTCGGTCTGTGATTTCAACTGGTTCCTCGACGAATCGCAACTGGTCGTCGATTGTGAGCTCCTTTAAGGGAACTATGAGGGTCTCATCTGACAGACACCTCTTTAGATTTGACACATGGAAAACATTGTGAACTCCACTGAGTTCTTCAGGTATATTCAATTTGTAAGCGACCTTACCAATTTTCTCAATGATTTCGAATGGTCCGACATAACGCGGATTGAGTTTGCCTCGTTTTCCAAAATGGACTACACCTTTCCAAGGTGAGACTTTAAGTAGCACTCGATCCCCAACCTGGAACTCGAGTGGTTTCCTGCGCTTAACAGCGTAACTTTTCTGACGGTCACGAGCTGCCCCAATTCGTTTTCGTATCTGAGCAATCTTTTCAGTCGTATCTACTACAAATTATGGGCCAGTGATTTGACCGTCGCCAACCTCTGCCCAACAAAGAGGTGATCGGCACTTCCGTCCGTACAATGCCTCGAACGGAGCAACCTGGATACTGGTGTGGTAACTGTTGTTATACGAAAACTCCACTAACGGGAGGTGTTTTTCCCAGCCATTACCAAATTCGATTACACATGCCCGAAGCATGTCTTCAAGGGTTTGGATGGTGCGTTCAGATTGCCCATCCGTCTGTGGATGATACGATGTGCTCATGTCTAATCGAGAGCCAAAGGACTTGTGCATAGCTTGCCACAATTCAGATGTAAAACATGAGTCACGATCAGAAATGATGGAGGTTAGCACTCCGTGCCTTGATACTACTTCCTTTAGGTAGACGTCTGCTAGAGTAGAAAATTTATCCATTTCCTTGATAGCCAGAAAATGTGCGGACTTGGTCAATCGATCCACTATCACCCAAATAGTGTCATTTCCGTGTTGAGATCTAGGCAGGCCAGTAACGAAATCCATGGAAATTTGCTCCCACTTCCATGTCGGGATCTCTGGTTGTTGGAGTAGGCCTGATGGTTTTTGATATTCAATCTTGACTCTTGCCCAAGTCAAACATTTACTGACGTAGGTTGTTATGTTGGCTTTCATACTAGGCCACCAATACGTAGTCTTGAGATCGTGGTACATCTTATCCGAACCAGGATGTACTGAATAACGAGACTTGTGTGCCTCATCCATCACAAGCTCACGTAGATTACCATAGAGTGGAACCCAGATGCGCCCGTTTACATAGTAGGCGCCGTCTTCCTTTTGTTCTAACCATTTTCTTGATCCTCGTAGGGACTCCGCCCTGATGTTTTCTGCTTTCAATGCTTCAACCTGAGCATCTCGTATCTGAGTAGGAAGACTAGATTGGATGGTAAGTTGTAACGCTCGCACGCGCTTAGGTGTAGTATCCTTTCGACTGAGGGCGTCGGCCACAACATTGGCTTTGCCCGGATGGTACTTGATCTCACATTCGTAATCATTTAAGAGCTCGACCCATCGACGTTGTCGCATGTTTAACTCTTTTTTCTTGAAGATATGCTCGAGACTCCTGTGATCGGTGTAAATGGTGCACTTGGTACCGTAAAGGTAATATCTCCATATCTTAAGTGCGAAAACAACTGCTCCCAGCTCCAAGTCATGCGTAGTGTAGTTCCTTTCGTGAACTTTAAGTTGGCGCAATGCGTAGGCAATGACCTTGTCACGTTGCATCAACACGCAACCAAGTCCTTGGATGGAAGCGTCGCAATAAACCACAAACTCATCTGTGCCTTCAGGCAATGAGAGGATAGGCGCGCTACAAAGTCTATCTTTTAAGTGCTGAAATGCAGATTCCTGTGCATCACCCCAACGATAGATGACACCCTTCTGAGTTAGCGAGTTGAGAGGTTGCGCAATCTTAGAGAAATCCTTGATAAACCTTCTATAGTAGCCCGCCAAACCCAAGAATTGGCGGATTTCTGTTGGTGTACGGGGTGCAGGCCAGTTCTTGATCGAGTTAACCTTGGATGGATCCACATGAATCCCATCCTTGTTTACCACGTGGCTTAGAAAGTGGACTTCGCGAAGCCAGAAGTCACATTTCGAAAATTTGGCATACAACTGCTCTATTCGAAGAAGTTCCAAAATAAGCCTCAGGTGTTGCTCGTGTTCTTCCAGACTCTTCGAATAGATCAGGATATCGTCAATGAAAACTATGACGAACTTATCCAGGTAAGGTTTGCACACTCGGTTCATGAGGTCCATGAAAACCGCAGGTGCATTCGTCAATCCAAAAGGCATAACCGGAAATTCGTAATGCCCATAACGAGTCCTGAATGCTATTTTAGAGATATCCTCGTCTCAGACTCTCAGTTGATGGTAACCTGACCTCAGGTCAATCTTGGAATAGAAACTCGACCCTTGCAACTGGTCGAATAAGTCATCAATGCGCGAAAGAGGATAACGATTCTTTACCATCACTTTGTTGAGTTCGCGATAGTCAATACACATTCTGAAAGTACCGTCTTTCTTCTTCACAAACAAGACTGGAGCTCCCCAGGGCGAAGAGCTAGGACGAATAAAACCCTTGTCCAAGAGGTCTTGCAATTGAGTGGAAAATTCTTCTAGTTCTGATGGGGCTAAGCGATAAGGTGCACGAGCTATGGTCGCTGCTCCAGGAGTTAGCTCGATTTGAAACTCGACTTGACGATGAGGCGGAAGACCAGGCAATTCCTCGGGGAATACCTTAGGAAAATCGCGTACAATAGGAATGTCTTCAATTCTCTTCTCTTCCATTGATGCGTCAGTAACGAGAGCTAGAATGGCAGTGTGGCCCTTTCGCAAACACTTCTGGGCCTTAAGGAAAGAGATAATGCCCACAACAGCACCACTCTTGTCGCCATGAATCACGAGGGGTTCTTCACCAGAACGAGGGATGCGGACAATCTTCTCGTTGCAAAGAATTTCCGCTTGCTGATGAGATAACCAATCCATCCCAATAACAACGTCGAAACTACCCAGAACGATAGGAATAAGATCGATAGAGAAGGTCTGACCAGCTAAGACGAGGTTACAACCCTTAACTATGTGTGTGGCCTCAAGACTTTTACCATTTGCTAGCTCTACCGTGTCTTTGGTGTTCAAAAGTGTTGGAGTGCGCTTAAGAATTTGACTAACTTTTAAGAACACATAACTAGTATCGACACCCGAATCGAATAAAACAGTAACAAAGAAGTCATCCAGAAGAAACTTACCCATCACAACATTGGGATCGTTCCTCGCGTCACCTTGACCCAGCACGAAAACACGCCCCCTGGCACCATTGCCATCATTGTTACCCCCGTTATTATTCCCGTTCCCCTGATTATTGTTGTTGTTCTATTTCTGGTTCAACTGGGGGCAGTTTCTCTTGAAGTGACCTTCAGCACCACACTGAAAGCATCCTTTATTGCCCTGCTGTTGCTGCTGCTGGTGGTTCTGTGGAGCTTGTTGTTGTTGGCGATTCTGATTTAATGGTCGTGCGCCCCTGCAATCCTTTGCTTCATGACCAAACTTGTTACACCTCAGACAACGACCATTGTGGCACTGCCCGCTATGATGCTTGTTGCACCGGTTGCACTTGGGGTGGTTCCCTCGGTATCCACCCTATCCTTGACTACCAGAAGATTGCTGACCAGGACTCTGGTAGTCATCAGTCTGCCGCTGCTGGGAGTGAGACTGAACGGAAGTAGAACCCTTGCCCGAATTTCCATCCCACTTACGCTTGTTATCACTGGGAGCATCAGTAGTAGTAGTAGCGCTAATACGCTTGGGCAGCTTGTTCTGCTCAACTGCCAGATCAGTGAGACGATGAGCCAACCGGAAGACTTGCTGAATGGTGCCAAGATTAGCTAAGGTCACGTGGCTTTGAATTTCTGGCACCAAACCCTTAAGGTACAGCTCGATGCGTTTGATAGGAGGATCCACCATAGTAGGACACAAGATAGCTAATTCGTTCGATCTCTTTGTGTATGCCTCGATTTCAGACCCCGTCATCTTCAAATTGAAAAATTCCACCTCTAGCTTGTGGATGTCGTCACGAATACAATACTCTTCTTTGACCAATTCCTTGAAGTCGTTCCATGGGGTGGCATTAGCAACCGCCAGCCCTAACAGTTGAACCTGTGCTTTCCACCAGGTTAACGCAGCACCTTCAAGTGTTCCAGTAGCAAATTTCACCCTACGATCTACAGGACATTCACACATCTCAAAAACAGACTCAGTCTTCTCGAACCAGTGAAGAAGACCTACAGCTTCTTCTGTGTCGCTGAAGGTACTAGGTCGGCAATCCATGAACGTTTTGAACGTACATACGGGAGGTTGAGCATGCTGACCTGTCGCGCGAGAACGAAAAGACAAGATTAAACACGAGAGTTGGTTCGCGAGAGTAGGATCTAAACATCCTAGGATAGGTCGAAATAGCAGGTTATACCTCCTGCTGGAGCTGCTGCGAGTGCCTCAGCAACTCGTTCATTGATTAAAGCCGTCAACTGGGCTTGAGTCAGGTTGATACCACCACGTCCTCCTCGTTCATTCATGATCTTCACAACGAAGTAACTTAAGTGAAAAAGTGTCGCGAAAGTGCGTAAGTGTGGGACGACAGAAGAGAGTAAGCACACAAGGTTCAAATAGCAGTTATCACGTTAACTAATGCATTATGTGATCTATCAAACAGACAATATAAACATAAATCATACCACCTATTGTGTCAAGTCTTGCACGTGGAGCGAAGTGTCGTTGTGGATCGTTGAGCACTAAACAGGTTATAGTCTGGTTTTTATCAAAAAAACTTTTTCCCTTTTTAAAACCAAGTTCACTATAACCAATGGCTCTGATACCAATCTGTCACACCCCCAAAGTCCACCATGCGAAGTATCACCGCTTGAAGGCGTGACATGACCAGGATCGAGCCACCAATCTTATTGAACAATGTTTTTAAGATAGATAAAGTCCAACCACACAATACAATTGGTGATCAAAAGCTAGTGAACCAGTTCAAATTAAACAGCGGAAGTATTAAAGGTAAAACCCAAAACATAAGTAATAAGTTCATAAGTTTAAAAGTTTAACATGGGACTCAACAGTCCATATCCCACAACGACCTCCTCCTCGTGCAAGCTCCAAAAGCATCTAACGACCTGTAAGGCATGTAACAACGAGTCAACAACAAAGTTGAGTGAGTT
This sequence comes from Helianthus tuberosus, assembly GCA_030545235.1. Lineage (NCBI taxonomy): Eukaryota > Viridiplantae > Streptophyta > Magnoliopsida > Asterales > Asteraceae > Helianthus > Helianthus tuberosus. Next base: position 91,307,827 of record CM060356.1, on the reverse strand, counting down.
CACAGTTTGGTGTTCGTTTTAAGTTGATTCAAAACATGGTTTTCGTTTAGTTGGCTTACTTGCCGTGGGGGTTACCCCATAGTTGAAAATATGATTAACCAATTCCTTCTTTCCCAAACCATGACCCGTGGGGGCTTCCCCATGTGAACCACTAGACCTTTACCATATCGACAACTGACGAACAATAGTTGTACCCTACGTCAATGTCTATCATCATTGACAGTTTGCCCAGATCCATTAGTACACGCCCGTCCGAACAGCACGGTGTGAGGCTTGTCAACCCTAATAGCGCTATTAACTAATGACCCGCTAGCCATTGGCCCAGCGATTAAGTCAATATAAAAATGAGGGACTTTATGATAGAGTTTTGTCTAGTAAGTTTTAAGGTTGTTGTCCTACCCAAGGAGGACGAATGTACGTATTCTACCCAAGGAGAATACGCAGGATTAATATTGGCATCCTACCCAAGGAGGATGGCGGTACATACCCTACCCAAGGAGGATATGTAGGTTCCGTTTTAATTCTTTAACCCATTCCCAACCACCGGGAATCCCATGCCTTAGAAAGTGTGTGAACTCACCTTGGTTTGCTCGGTTAGATTAGTTACTCTAACAAACAGGAATCAAGCACGTCCTAATAAGGTACATATAACAATCAGTTTCTCGAGCATGCATAACACGTATCCTACGTACGGTTTATCTACTCATTACTTCTATCACATTCCACACACAATTCTAATGTCACACTCTGACTTTTGTGGAAAGATCATAGTAAAAAAAAATACACTTGTAACACTTGTTAGAAAATATTTTCTAAGTATTGGAATTTTTAGAAAATTTCGTCAGAGTCTCCTTTGTAAATGGAGGCATCCATGCTAATAAGCATATCATTTTCTTTTCCGAAAATCATTCAACAATCAACGACAATTTACCAAAAGCAAACTATTCCATTTACAAACCGACATGAACTTGATGTCTCATAAAAACGCCTAGTAACTTGGTGAGACGTTTAGTGGGCTTAGTTACTCTCCAAAGTGTGTTTACTTTATTTAAAATCTCATTCTCGGGATTTTTAGATGTTCACAACTTGTGAACATATTTTACAAAAATATTTATTTACAACATTTTCATGTGTCACTAGTATCCATATACTTACTTTATTTCCAAAATAGTGTAGGGATCATGATCCTTCGAAAACCGTCTTTTAAACTTGGTTTATTTAGGATAATCACTCACAAGTTTTAGATCTACAAGATCACTAGTTCACTTGGTTTATTATTTTTACAAGAAATCATTTTATAACCAAGTTCATGTCTAAATATGGAGGTGATTCTTTTATGTAAACCCCTAATCACCTCCTACTTGTAATCAACAAGCAAGCATCAGCATATACCAAACAACATCATACTAACAACACTTCATCATATTTCATCTTTATGTAAACCTTATGTTTATACTTTTAGTTCATGTTCTATTAGTGTTCTTGTAAATTTCAACATACTATCACTTTTAACTACTCAAAATGGAAGTAAACAAAGGTTGATCAATGAGTTACAACTAGCTCAAAGGCTAGGGAAGAACTCTAGTGAAAAAGATGGTGAAATGGTGTGTAAAAGCAAGTGATGAAGACTCCTTGATGATTCACAAGCTACAAGCTCCTTTAAATCACCTTCTAATGGTTGAATGTAGCTTAAAAATGGAAGAGTATGGTGGTGATAAGGTGGTGGTGGTGGTGGCGGTTAGAGTGAGCCGAGAGGAGAGGGAGAGAGTGAGTGAGAGATTGTGTGATCTAGTGAAAGATATGAAATGATATGGTGCTCTAATGTGCCATACTTATAAGATCTCACCTATATTTTGTTCAAAACAAAAAGCAAGGATCCAATAAAAAAATAAGATGAAATCTTGGAGGTAAGGTGCATGGAATGGTGGTGATGGCCGATTAGGCCTAGGGGGAGGGGGTCTAGATGTAAATTGTAATCATATGGTTATAAACTAGTTATAAATCAAGTGTATGATTAGTTAAGTTAGTTACTAGAGAATTTAGTGGGTGTTAAGGTGTTTGGGGATCATAACTAGCCAAGAAATAATTAAACAATGTTTCTTGCAATATTTTGGTGTCCCGGGTAATGTCCGGTTGTTCGGTTAGATACCGTTCCGTTAAAGTGTTAAGTTATTCCGTAAAGTGTCTTTTATATATCTTTTTGTAACACTTTTAATTCCCGGCACTTAGGAAAGCATACAAGACCATTTTGTCAATTTTTTTTGCACAAGACTAGTATGTTAAAAAGCACATGTAAGTATGAGGCAGTTCAGAAAGCAGTTAAGTAATTCAGCACAGTCATTAAGCACAATTTAATATTAATTAATCGTACGGATACACGTAATTATGAGGGTTGTCACAGTAAGACTCAGTGTATTGCTTCTTTGCTTCAGGAGCAGCAGGGTTAGCAGCAGCAGGAGTAGGAGCAGGTTTCACTGCAGGGTTAGCCGTAGGAGTAATAGCATTACATCCCGAGCCCTGAGCTTTCCGTTTCTTGTTCTTGCTGCCACTTGGCTGCTGAGTGACTTGATTTGCAGACTTTGAAGGAGCAGGGGTAGTAAACTGCTTGTCACGCACAAGATTGTTGTTGAGACTAGCTGCGAGTCGGTAGACTTCTTCAATAGTTTCTAGCTGAGCTGCTTCGATGGAATCACGCATAGCAGGAGGCAGACCATTGATGTACTTGGTTATCATCCGCTTGGGGGTCGTTACCAAGTGAGGAACGATAAAACTTAGATGCTTGAATCGGGTAGTATACGCCATGTTGTCATCACCAACTTGCTTCAAATGCCAAAATTCTTCTTCAAGCTTGAGCTGTTCATGGGGAGGGCAGAATTCAAGCATCATCAATTCACGCACCTCAGCCCATGGGTGAGCATAAACTGCTTCATTCGTACGGATGTTCCTTTAATTAGCCCACCATTCCAAAGCCCTACCTTGAAACACTCTAGTTGCACTCCTAGTTTTCAAATGTTGATGAAAGTGCCTTCTATACTGTCAAACCACTCAAGCATAGCTGTCACCCCATCACTGCCCGTAAACGGCTTGGGGTTGTAGGAGACGAAGTGTTTGTAGTTGAACCTGGTAGCTGTCGGCTTCTCTACTTTAGAGTCCACAGAGGATGGAGGAGTGGTGGATCCTTGAAGTTTGGAAACAATCTTTGGCACGACCCTAGCGATCTGGTCGGCCATGAATGACATCATCTTTTTCTGGGTCTTCTCCTTTGATTTCCTTAGGTTGTCAGAGAGTCTTCGAGCAGACATCTACGAGTTCCAACATAAGGATTATATAAGTCTAGGTTACAAAGTCCCATGATAAAGATTCACTCACGATAGATTAAAGGATTTAGATACAGGATAGACTAACACCACAAAACGCACGACCTTCACATGGCACGTTGTACGAAGTTTGGTCAATCATGTCAGAAATGCTTATATATAGGAAGTACCAGCGGCGTATCTACCACGCTTCGGGCACATCGCCTCCCCTCGTACTCGGTGTCATGCTACATGTCGCAACTCTCAACATACCCATCATCTTTATCATATATTCACGTAATTTAATAGTTTATCGTAGATTACTCATAGATTACTCAAATAAATCACATAGAATACTCAAAATAGATCAGCGTAGAATACTCAAGTAGATTATCATAGATCATTGCATAGATTATATAGATAGATTATCATAGCTTGCTTAAGTATATAGTTTAACATAGTCTAACCAGATAGATGATCATAGATTAAACCAATAGACCAAGATAGTTTAACATTATTTAGCTCAAATAGTTTAACTTGCTAGATTGTATTAACATAATAGATCAACCATAGACTATGCTAGAATTCTCATAGATCACATAGTCTGCTCGTAGATTGCATAGGCTTTCCAGAGATTACATAGACATTCCGTAGATTACGTAGACTTTCCACACTGGTCTGCAAACACTAAATCTCGCATGGCACTTGGTACGGAAGTTGGTAATATGGCGGAAGCACTTATATATAGGAAGTACCAGCAGCGTATCCATCGTGCTTCGGACATACCACTTGTGTCCCGTATTTCCATGTCATCTTAGTGTTTCACACCTCAACAACATATCATAACATAGTCGATCAAGTTTACCACGTAGACTACACATAGAATAAAAACTTTGGAAATTTAGTTTGATCTGAGATTAGAATTAACGTTTTAGATTGCGGACAGCGTGCAATTTGTGTAAAAGCATTTCCAAACGAACAAAGAATTAAGTTCAAAACCTCATAGATAAACCACATTCATAAAATCAAGATAGCATAAAAACAGGATAGGCTTTTAAAACATAGGATTGTTCCGGGTAGAGGAACGGCGACTAACCAGAGTGATTCGAACTCCTTTCGAATTGAGGTAACGCGTCTTGACTTACTTAGACAAATACGTCACCGATGTTAGGCCTATGATATTTGTCCTTTTGGTCATTCCACGTACTCAACTGATTGGCAGTCACGATGGTTATAGTCCTTAGTGACTATACCTACTGATTACCACGTGACTAGGCGTAGTGACGAGTCGTAGTTTCGGTCAAAATGCGCATTTAAGCGTATTTTGCAACCAAACTACTCTAAGGTATCAAAACACTTTGTTTTGATATCAAAACCTGTTTTTCTAACTTAGTTAAGCATGTTTTAACATGTTTAACTCGTCACTTTTAGTTTAGTGCTTATTTAGAGTCGTAAGTCAAGCGGTTTAAACCACCGCTTAGACTTTCGAACTCGACCCGTTTGGTCGATCATTAGGATCCGACCAAGCATGATTAGTGACCATAGTTGCATAGGGAATAACCTTCCGAGGTTATACCTTATGGTCACCTAGTTTAAGTAGTTGTATGATAGGTAGTTTATATGCCTTAGGTAATTTACCAAAATGCCCTTTTCATGCATAATTGGATTTTAAACATATGTAACCCAAACATTTGTCACATAACTGATTATGCAACATAATTAAACATGTTAGGGCATATAATACTTGTCATAGGACTAGTTAGACGTCTCGAACGCGCTTTTGCGTGAACGACGCGTTAAAGTAGCGTAAGCTACCTTAATGGGTCGTAACGGGTCGAAAACACTTAGGTTAGGTTCCGATCTAGAATGTAGGCTTTGTTAAACCATATCAAATGAGTTCCAATACTCATTTGGTTTACAAGACCTCATTCTGTCCAATCTTCCGATTTAGGTGTCGATTTATTTACTAGTGATCCGATTACTAGGTACTACTTGAATTTCCTTGGTTTGCCTGAGCTTCGCTAAGTTCTTTAGATCAAGGATACCCTTTTATTCAATGTGAGTACATAGTTCCCCTATTTTACTGTTTACAATTGTTTTGTGGTGATTCATATGTATCAAAACGATTTTCGATATTATAACGATGATTTCATGTGCACCAGGAACACCTAAAATATGGCCAGCAACACGTACACCCGGGTCGGAGCAATAGAGAGAAACATATCCGACATACAGGATGACATTGGGAACATCCGGGAGTACATGGCGGGGCATGGAGGAGGTGATGATGATGAAGACGAGGACATGGACTAGGCGGGAGGAGTGGAGGTAGGATCAGCTGGTTGGAGGTCCACTAGTTAACCCCTTATTCTCATGAACAATTTGCGGCCTGCGTGCCGTGTGTTGAACAATTTACTTTCCTCTAACACTTTTTACTTTTCTGCATTTTCTTTATTTTAACTTTGTGGTATGGATGTTTGAACGATGGTAATTTAGGATGTTTGCTATGGTTTGGTGTAGTGTTTATTGATAAAACAGGTACATACGAGGCTTAGAGTACTAAACATTAGTACTACTAAAGCCGGGACAACAAAACCGAAGCCAGAAACCTGTTTTACACCGTTGCAGTTTGTCCACACGGGGTCGTGTTCAGCCAACACGCCCCCGTGCCCATTGCCCCAGACCTGCTGTTTGTAAAAAATATGCAGACTTTTGCCAGACACGGGGTCGTGCTCAGCCGACACGCCCCCTTGTCCACCTTCTGTAAGTTTTCGTTACTGGCACTCTGACCACGGGGCCGTGTTCACCCAACACGGGGTCGTGTCCAGACGCCCAGTAACAAAAAAATTTGCTTTTTCACATCTTTTTACCCATTCAATCATCCTAAAAACTTATTTTTGGGACACATTGAGGACAATGTGTAATTTAAGTGTGGGGGGATGCTAAAACCTTGAATTTTGCAAGTCCTAATTACAAGCCTTACACAAAACTCTATTGGAACCGCTAAACACCCCAATTTTTTTTCAAAAATTTTTCATTTTTTTTACTTGTCCAGGTTTAATTTGGGAATTTCAAATTCTAAAAAGGTTATATTTTTACAAATTTACAACCGATAGCGTCGTGATAAAAAGAACAAACATAAGAAAATTATGAAAAGGCATACAAATCTAGTTAAAATTTGATTATATATACTTGATCACATAAAAAACCCATTCCCACAAAAAGTGAGTTTTGAGCCTTTATTGAGCATACAAATACACATCTTTAAACTAAATGCTCATTTTTCGTTTCTTGTGTGAATAGCCGCTTGGTTCTTACGACTCTAGAACTTGCCATGACGATACATTCCCGGTCCTTACCAACTTAAACCCGAGTAAGTAAATGATGGAGGCATTAGGACTAACTTTTTTTTTTCTACACCATTATTTTCTTTTTTTTACCACCTACCCAAAATCTCCCTAGTTAACCCCTTTGAGCCTAAACCTTTTCATTTCTTAAACAAAAAAAACACCATTTTACCCACCAAAACCCTTTTTCATTTTAAACCCTTTATTTTAGTAACAAAGCTCGGTTTTTTGTTGGTGCATAAGTCTGTCGACTTCGTCTTGTATCAAGTCTAGTACTAGAATTGTTAGATCAGGGCACAGTGTATGAGAAATTAGGAGGTTTTAGGATGTATTTGAGGTAATTTCGCTTGAAGGAAGAGATTCCGCTTGAAAGCAACATGTTCACTTTCAAGCGAAATCAATCAGGTTGATTTCGCTTGAACTGACTTATGCCACTCTCAAGTGAAATCTCAGCATCTATATATAGCTCTCAAGCGGATTCAGTTGTAAGTTCCTTGTTTCCGGCACCGAACTGCTGCCAACGCGTCATTTGATCTGTAAAGTGATTTTAATCAATAAACAAGATGATTAATAGTGAAACAAACTGTTTTCCACATTTGTTTCTTATTTTCCGCCTCTGAAACAGACTAGAGCTCTTCTGATCGACTCGTTTGGGTCACAAATCGATCCTACAAGTGGTATCAGAGCTCGGGAAGAAGAGTTCTTGCCAAAACAACTTCATTTTCTGACTTCTACACCTTCTTTTTGAAATTGAAATTGTTTTCACGGTCAAAAAGTTATAAATTTCACATATTGTGGTCGAAAATGTGTTTTATGTAATCCTTGAAAGAATTGGACATTAATTCGGCTTAAAACTGGTAATAATACCTTATTCCGCTTGAAAACAGATCGTTTTGTGATGGCGTTAGCAGCTTTCAAGTGAGATTAGCTTGAGATTCCGCTTGAAATACGGTATTTCGCTTGAATTTTTGACTAGATTCCGCTTGAATTCGTTGATTTCGCTTCAGAAGGGTTGTTCCGCTTGAGTTGCTTCAAGCGAAATCTGCTATTTCGCTTCAAGAAGATATTTCGCTTGAAATTGTGGTAGTTCAAGCGAAATCAGGGAGTTCGATTAGATAGTGATTTCGCTTAAGGAAGTTATTTTGTTTGAGATTGGTATTCCACTTGAAAAGTTTCAAGCGAAATCAGGGTTTTTTGCTTCAGGTTGATTCCGCTTCAGATTGTAGTTTCGCTTGAGACAGTTATTTCGCTTGTATCAGTATTTTGTTTGAGATTTGTATTTTTGTGAAAAAATTGTTCCTAAACATGGCTGAGGAATTCTACAATGCGTTTGCTACACCTGTTGCACCAGTTACTGCTGCTGAAACTCTATACAGTGAGAATGAAACTGGAACTCATCAGAAACCGCCAAAACTGATGTACATTGAGGATTTGAAAGGTTGGTAGAATCATTTTGAGACTTGGGTGCAAGCATATAAGTTTGACGCATGGTGTGCATTAGAAAAGGATTATGAAAAACCGAAAAATGAACGTGGAATTGAAAAAGCAATTGTTGACTTCTCAGAGACTGACAAATTGAAATTTACAAGTGAAAAATGATGATCAATTTTCTTCAACAAGCGATAAAAGAAGATATCTTTGTTTTGCTCCAACATAATGGTACAGCTAGGTCAATTTGGGAAGCGTTGATTCAGAAATTCAAAGGAAGTGCATATATGATTAAAAACAAGAAAGCTTTGTTAAAGAAATCATTTGATACATTTACAGCCTTAGAAGGTGAATCAACAAAAATGACCATCGACAGATATTGTCATCTTGTTTTGGAAATGGGAAGATTAGAGATAAAGAAAGATGATGAGGAGTGGGTTGATAAACTTGCGGAAGCATTACCAGAAACACACAAGAAAGTCTGAAAATATGAACTTGGCACAATTTATTCAAAAGATTGAAGAGTATGAGTTGGATATCCAGAAAACTGCTATCATGACAAATCCAAATGCTAAGCAAGATGTAAGTCTGTATTATCGAGGAAACAAATTTGAAGCAACTTCAAGTCCAAAGATTAGTACTGCTTTTAGTGCTGATGGATCGTCTAGTCCGAATGTTAGCACTACTACTCAAAGTGGTGGATATTCTTCATCATTTTCAAGTTTTAATCCAAACAAGAAAACATCAAGTCCTCAACAACAAAGTTCTACAAATCTTCAATGTAACGTCACTTTGAACATTCAAAATGGTCAAGATATGTCTCCGGAAATAGCAAAGCAACACATGGCATCACTCGTTGCTATGTTGGAATCATATGAGAGCTTGATTGGTGGAAAAATTAGAAATCCGATGCTTACCAAGGAAGATTATGACCAAATTGATGCAGAGGAGCTTGAGTTGATGGATGTGAAGTGGTGTTTAGCTAGTGCTTGGAGGAGAGCAGAAAAGTTTCAACAAATAACTGGTAGAGATAAGTTTAGAGGGATGGCTACTTCTCCTTTGGGTTTTGACAAATCGAAAGTCACTTGTTTTCATTGCAAAGGAAAAGGTCATTTTAAACGAGAATGCAAAAACCAAGAAGCTACCGGGGATCAAGAAAAGAACAATTATTATCATAAATCAAATTTTCATCAGATTACTCAACAAAAGGAACCACAAACTGCACATGCTCGTCCAATTGTAGATGACAACAGGAAAATGATCGAAGATGCAAATAAAAAAGCTTATTTTGGAATAATTGATCAAGATTATGAGTTTGTTGCTGAAGGATTTAGCTGGGATAACTACATTCCACAAGGTTCAAGTCTAGCTGCAGAGAGTTTTAACTGGGATAAATATATTCCACAAGGTTCATGTTTTGTTGCTAAAATTCTGGGTGAAGATGAGGCTAATCAGAAAAGAATTCCGATTTTTCCAGTTCTTGGAAGTGATGTGGATACTGATGATGAGGAAGAATATCTCAACAAAGCTAGAAAAGGCATTGATCCTACTAGTTTTAATTTGTTTTTTGCAGATAAAATGGAGATGCTGAATCAAAAGAAGATTGCCAGATTGAAGAAAGAGTTGGAAGCAGCAAGAAGGTTAGCTAATGAAAAGGAAAAGACAGAAGCTGGAGAAGCTAATGTTGAACCAGTAACTGAGAAAGTAGTAGAGAAAATAGTTGAAGTGGAGAAAGTGGTGGAGAAGATTGTTGAGGTTGAGAAAGTCATCGAAGTTGAGAAAGTTGTTGAAATAGAAAAGATTGTTGAAGTAGAGAAAATTGTTGAAGTAGAAAAGATTGTTGAAGTTGAAAAATTTGTTGAAGTTGAAAAGATAGTTGAGATCATTAAACCGTGTTTCAAATGTGAGGAGCCTTGCAAACAATGTGAGGAGAAAGACAAGAAGATTCTTGAACTAGAAGAGATGAAATAAAATTTATTGTCTGATGTGAAGTATGTGAAGGAGTCGTATGATGTGCTCAACAAAACAGTTGATAGTTTGAAGAGAACGAATTTAGAAATTGAAAATGCAATGACAAAAATGAGTGCAACATTAATGACAAAGCAGAGCGTCATTAATGAGTATATTGAAGATTGTGCACAGTTGAAGAAAGAAGTAGAACTCGAAAAGATTGAAAGTGAAAGGATTAAACAATTACTGTTGAGTTACACTACTTGTGATTATTTGATTGATCGTGTTTATCCTACTGTTGCAAGTCTTGAGGCATTCATGGAGAAAAAGACTGAAGATACTGATACTGGTAAGAAACAAAGTGTCAAGTATAACAGATGTCCTCCCCCGATCCATGAAAGTTATTCTCCCAGGAATCCTAATGAGGAGCGTCTAAAAAAGGCAGTCAACATCAAGTTAAAGTCTGAAATCATTGATGAATTACCAGACAATATTGATGTCACATTCACAGCGTCTGACACTGATCATGAGTCCGAGTTACTAAAGAAAGTGGTCGATCAGGTGTTAGATATGGATGAAGAGTCAAAACCGGAGTCTGAGTCTGATAGTCCGAGTTCGTCAGAAAAGAGTCCGAGTTCACCGGTTAAAAGGGTTTACAATAAAGAATTCTTGTTATCAAAATCTAATTTGAATGACGGATCAATCAAAGTGGCTTATACTTTGAATGATTCAGACAAATTATATTCTGATGAGGAATTTCCAATAAGAAGTGTTAAAACTGAAATGATCAAACAGGTTTTCAAATTGACAGAAATTAATATTTCTGAAATAAAAGATTTAAATCTTGCTGAAAAACCTAAAAAGTACACTTCAAGAGTTCAACAGAGATTGAACAAGAAAAAGGGTTACAGTTCTGGTTATGGTTTTCAAAAGAAACCAAACCATAACAGTAACTTCAAAAAGAAAGGTTTAGGTTTCAGTTCTTTAGAAAATTATAAAAATGAGAAAAATTATAAACCAAAAACAACATTTGTTGCAGGAGGAAGTTCTGAAGATGAGCAGAAGAAACCATTCTGGAAACAGTCAAACCAAGAGTTTCTTGCTGAGGTAAAGAGGAATGTGAAGAAGTTTGCTCAAAGAGTTGACAGAAGAACTTGGTTTAAGTGCCAAAAAGTTGGACATAGTGCTTGGAATTGCCAATAGTCCAACAATACAAAACAGGAAGTTACTTCTAACTCAAAACTGAAAGAAAAACTTGTCTTTGAGAAGAAACAATCAACTGAGAAATCGAAAGTGTTTGAAAATTCAACTTCCGAAGAAGGTGAAAGTTCAAAACGTTTTTACAAAAGAAGAGTTGATGTAAACAAACAAAAATGGGTTGTAAAATCTGAAAGAAGTTCTGACAATGAATCTGATTCCATAAAATCAGAGGAGTCATGTGTTGAGAAAAAGGTTGATAATTCCGTTCCAGAGTTGAACGAGGAAAACTTTCCGCCATTGACAAAAGATAATCTGAAATCAAAAGGTAGGTTTGAGATTTCAGATCAATTCTTCACTGGTAAAGGAGAATTTGATGCTGAAAAACATTTCAATGGGAAAGTTAAACATATTTTCGGGAAAATGGTTATGGAAAAGTTAAGGGTGCAAAAGAGTTTTACAAATCAAAATGTTGGTGGGATAGGTGTGTACCAGAATCTCCCAAGGCTGGTCTGGCTTGGGGGAAAGTTTTTCCTAACTGAAATCCTGACTTGCCGGAGCTCCCAGGTTGGTAAGAGTGGAGCAGGAATCGGCATCATTCTTAAATTGTTTGGTTGGTAAATCTACAGGTGATATCTTTAAATTGTTATATTTTGATTTACAAGTGATTATGGTTGGTGAGTGAACCTGTAAGTGGTTGAAAGAGGTTTTCATTGACAAGTGATTAATCAAGGTCATTAAATTGAACTTGATTGGACCATATTTACAAGTGGTTTTGAAAAAGAGAACAATGTGATGAACCCCTAACCTACAAATGGTTTATTAAAATCAACAAAACTTATTTTCCAGAAAAACCATTTGATTAAAACAAACTTAAGTGTTTTGAAATCACAATGGGAAAATAGTTTGTTGTGAGGGGGAGTTCTGATTGTTTATGCCAAGTGGATGGTGAATTGAAGTGATTTGATATCGGTTGTCACTTTATTGTATAGTTTGTTTTCAAATTTCCTAAAATATGTTTGCATTTTAGGGGGAGTAAAAAATTTCAGAAAATCCAAAAACATTAGAAAATTTGAAAAAGTCAAAAACATGATAAAATTCAAAATGAGTTTTGTTGTATAAAAGAGGAAATGATAGTACATCAGTGGACGATCACAGCATGCTAAAGAAATAGAAAGAAAAATGTGATAAACGGTCTCACTGATGATGTGCCAGTAGGTTTTTGCACATTTAGTAGATTGTGACGAGATATAAACCTAAATTTCAAACTTGCTTATATCGTGGGTAACATCTCTCGGATATATGGGTAACCCCCGAAATCTTGTTTGAAAGACCCCTCTTTCTGAGATACTAGGTCTTTATGCTTAGTGATATCTGGGGTATTATCCCGGGACTTCTGATTTTGCGGAAGCAATGGCCTAGTCCATGGAGAATACTTTACTGCTTGCTTGAAATATAGCGCCGCCCTCAGCATAAAATGACGAGACAATAAAATTGCTAATCAATGCTGTTGTAAAAAAGATCCTCTAAAGGGGACCCACTTAAAGTCGAGCCGTCATCTCTATGCTGAACGGAAGTTCTGACCTGAGCTCTCACGGCTTCGCAATTTAGCCCCTTACAGATATCATCTAGGTATACTCACCTGTAAGACTGAATATTGGGATCAGGATACGGGAGTATATTCTGAGGTGGGACACGCGAATAAGTTTAAGTGCTTAAAACATTAATCTCGTATCTCGAAACAGTTGAACTTTGTGTGAAAATTTAAGTAGATCAGTATACTGACAATCTAAGTGAATCGTTTAGAACTTAAAATGTTTCAAGCTTAACGGTGTTGGTGATTTGTCTCACAAACTGATATGATCCTCTTACACACACTCACAAAAATAGTGTTTGTAAATATTTCTTTACTGTATTTCACTTCATTCAAAAATTCAAAAAGATTTTAGACAACTGATGTTGAAAAGCTGATTTTCAAAATTCCGAGTGTTAAACATGACGAACAGGTTTGGGAAAGTTTGTTTGAAGATGTTTGAAATGAAAATGATATTCATTCAAGTGGTTCATCAGTGACTTACATGGTAAATCTTTTTGTTCAGATTGTGTTTATAAGTGGTTAACAAGGTTTCTAGAATTGGTGTATCTTATCTTTTATGGAACTTATATTTTGGGTAGAGGATTTGCAGGAGAGCCTGGTTGCGATGTTTGAGCCTGAAAATTGCCAGATTACGATCCCAGCACAAGTTGAGGGGGAGTCTGACTGACAACGAGCCAGGTTCTGATCCTGAGATTGCTGATGATGATGAAATTAAGGAATCAAGAGATCTGATCAAGAGAAATTAGAAAAAGGCAAGAGCCAAATCAAGATTCTGGAAGCCCGAAGACTGATAAAGACTTAAGATGTTGAAGACTCGACACTTAAGACTCGTCAACATCCGAGGGGGAGTCTGTTGGTGCATACGTCTGTCGACTTCATCTTGTATCGAGTCTAGTATTAGAATTGTTAGATCAGGGCGCAGTGTATGAAAAATTAGGAGGTTTTAGGATGTATTTGAGGTAATTTTGCTTGAAGGAAGAGATTCCGCTTGAAAGCAACATGTTCACTTTCAAGCGAAATCAATCAGGTTGATTTCGCTTGAACTGACTTATGCCACTCTCAAGCAAAATCTCAGCATCTATATATAGCTCTCAAGCGGATTCAGTTGTAAGTTCCTTGTTTCCGGCACCGAACTGCTGCCGACGCGTCATTTGATCTGTAAAGTGATTTTAATCAACAAACAAGATGATTAATAGTGAAAAAACTATTTTCCACGTCTGTTTCTTAGTTTCCGCCTCTGAAACAGACTAGAGCTCTTCTGATCGACTCGGTTGGGTCACAAATCGATCCTACATTTTTCTTATGACTTCTGTATTATTAAAAAAATGATGATGAAGCCAAAAGAAATAAACAAACAAGTTTATCAATAAGAACTTTGTTTTAAGAATTGCTTCATCAAATAAATTGTCATAAAAATAAAAAGTCTTATGAAAACCGGTGCTTTTTACGCCTTTAGCCCTTTCCTACTAACCACTAACCAAACCACCTACCTTTAACCCAAGTCTAACCCTTCCCCAAAAGTCCTCTTGATATTTACAAAGGTTTATAGTTAAAAAGGAGGAGGATTGATTGCTTGGCAAGCTTATGGTAGGAGTAAGTTCCATGACGCTCTCGAGTGTTTCACTAAAAAACATTTTCGGCCGAGTGTTGAGTGATCCCCCGTGAGGTATGTGAACTTGTATATAAATGGAATTTTAAAAAGGCATGTTATACCCTAATAAGTAATTAATCTTATGTAATGTTTTAAATAAATCCCGATGTGAGGAAACTAACCTCACCCTTAACTGGGAAAAATGCCATTTCATGGTAACGGAGGGCATAGTACTCGGTCACAAAATCTCAAGCGAATGAATGGAGGTAGATCGAGCAAAAATATACACTATTTCTCGATTACCACCCCCATCCTCCGTTAGAGCTATCAGAAGTTTCCTAGGGCATGCTGGATTTTATAGACGATTTATCAAAGACTTTTCCAAAATCTCAAGACCTCTAACAAAATTACTTGAAAAAGATGCCCCTTTCATCTTTGACAAGGATTACAACCAAGCATTTATAACCCTAAAAGAAATGCTAGTCAATCCACCTATCATGATAGCGCCTGATTGGAAATTACCCTTCGAAATCATGTGTGATGCAAGTGACTTTGCAGTTGGAGCCGTCTTGGGACAAAGAAAAGATAAGCATTTTCACCCAATTTATTACGCTAGTAAAACACTTAATTATGCACAAGAAAATTATAGAACAACAGAAAAGGAATTACTAGCCGTGGTATTTGCTTTTGATAAATTTCGTTCTTATCTTCTTCTTTCTAAAACGATAGTCTATACAGATGATGCAGTCATTCGATATCTCTTTAAGAAACAGGATGCTAAACCACGTTTGATTCGGTGGATTCTACTCCTACAAGAATTTGACATTGAAATAAAAGACAAAAAAGGAGCAGAAAACACCGCAGCAGATCATCTTTCGCGCTTGGAAGATCCAGCTTTGGAGGCAATCAGGGACGAGCAAATCAATGAAAAATTTCCAACGGAATCCCTGGAAATGGTGGAATACCGAGAAGAGCCATGGTACGCCGACTATACTAACTACTTAGCTAGCGGTATAGTCGCAAACGAATGGTCACATCATCAAAGAAAGAAATTCTTTGCTGATGTAAAGCATTATTTTTGGGAAGATCCTTATCTTTTCAAAATGTGTGCTGACCAACTCATCCGTCGATGCATACATGGTGGTGAAGCAAGAAGAATTATCCGCCATTGTCATGAAGGTACATACGGAGGACATCATGGTGCCGCTAGTACCGCACGAAAGGTATTTGATTCAGGATTTTATTGGCCAACCATTTACAAAGACGCCCAAAGTCTTGTCAAGACATGTGACGCTTGCCAAAGATCATGTAATATTTCTTCCAAAAACGAAATGCCACAAAATGGCATTCTTGTTTGTGAAATTTTTGATGTGTGGGGACTCGACTTTATGGGACCTTTCCCACCGTCAAAAGGAAACAAATATATACTTGTGGCGGTAGATTACTTGTCTAAATGGGCCGAGGCCGAGGTACTTCCAACAAACGATGGAAGAGTCTTGGTAATATTTCTGAAAAGATTATTCTCTCATTTTGGAACACCAAAAGCATTAATACGTGATAGAGGTACCCATTTTTGTAACCATTAACTTGAAAAAATCTTAACAGGGTATGGGGTCTATCACCGGGTATCAACAGCATATCACCCTCAAACAAACGGACAAGCCGAAGTGACTAATAGAGGTTTAAAAAGAATACTTGAAAAAACCGTAGGGTTAAATAAAAAAGAATGGGCCGATAAATTAGACGATGCTTTATGGGCTTTTCGAACAGCGTACAAAACAACAATAGGTACAACCCCATATATGCTTGTCTAGGGAAAAAGTTTTCATTTGCCAGTAGAAATAGCACACAAGGCCTACTGGGCAAATAAAAATGTAAACTTAGACTTAGAAATTGCCGGTAAAAATCGATTTTACCAATTAAATGAATTAGACGAATTAAGGAATTACGCATACTCTAACTCCGAAATTTATAAGGAAAGAATGAAAAATTTGCATGATAAACACATTAAACCTAATGAATTTTGGGTAGGAGATCAAGTTCTATTGTTTAATTCACGACTTTGATTATTTCCTGGTAAATTAAAGTCTAGGTTGTCAGGACCTTTTTCCATCACCCATATTTTCCCAAACGGTGCAGTCGAAATTAAATCTCGGAATGGGATTCCATTCAAAGTCAATGGCCCACGGCTAAAACTTTATCAAGGATTCATTGAGGATGAAGAGGAAGAAATCTCGCTTCATACGATTGAAGAATGAAATGAAGGCTCAAGCATCAACATCATACCTGGTAAGTTAACGAACTTCGGGAAAACATCTAAATCGGTAAGAATACTGAAACCAAGTTTTGGAAAACAGGGCACTCACACGAGCACCTAAAAAAAGTTTTTAAATTTGCCCACCCATGGGGCCGTGTCCGCACAACTGTCGGGTTAAAACCCCCTTTTTCATTCAGTTTCTTCATTCCACACACCCCGTTTCCCCAAAAACTCTCTGGTTCCGGCGAAAATTTCTGCAGATTTCAACGTTTCCCCTTCTTCTAACAACGTCAAGGTATGATTCTATCCTTATAATTAGTTAGATTAAGTACGTGCATGTAGTTTAACATCAAAATTTGGGGAAAATCTAGGGTTCTTCAACTTGAACCGAATCAAACCCCAAATTTTTGCTTAAATCTGTTAGCATTAGTTTAGATATGTGTTATAGGAAGTAAAACAACTTGTATTGTTAGTAGATTTTCCCGATTTCTCACAAAACCCCAAACCCTTGTTTTTGAACCGAAAAATATGAAATTGAAGGGGTAAGCGGTTTGTTTTGGAAAAAACGGCACTTGGGGTTTCCTTTTCGGGGAAAACTGCCCTACTGGACCAAAAATTTTCAAGTTTTCGGGACCGGGTCGAAAAATGGAATTTTGGGAAACAGACGCTTGGACACATGGTCGTGCTCAGCGAGCACGGGGTCGTGTTCAGCCAAATCCAGCCGAACATGGGGCGTGTCCGCTGAACATGGGGGCGTGTTCAGCCGACTGTTTTTGGTTTTCTTCGAAAATTTCACTGTTTCGTACTAATTGTTTGGTGTGTTTTCTTTCAGATGGCCAAGAAATTTACCAGATTCAACGCAAGTGAGTTGGCTGCTCAGGCGCGGAATGATGTATTAAGAACTAGGCCCGAATAGAATCCCCGACAAGTGTGCATGGACACTCTTGAAGCAATGAACCAAATAGACCGCTTCAACAACATTGTCACCGGCCCACTACGAGTGGCTCTTTGCACTCGGCTTCACTCAGTGCATGAATACAACATGGAATTTTATAGCACGTTTGTCCTTAAGCCAAGAGCGGATCTGTTGACAATGATGGGGTAGAGTTTCGTTGTGGAGGGACCTTGTACTCGATCTCAGTCACACAATTTGGGGCAATAGTCGGGTTGTACTCGGAAGAGGATGCTGGGGATGAAGAGAACACTGGCGGTCTCCGCGAGCTTCCAAAAAATCAACGCCAAGCTGCTTGGGCTCAAATCGGGGAGTGTCTCTATAACCCGAGCCGAACTAAGAGCACACAGTTGAGAGACCCTCTTTACCGCTACATCCACAAGGTTCTCAGCTACTCTCTCTGCTAGAGACACGACAGTGGTGGTGTTGTAGGGTTGCGTGATCTGCTAGTTCTCCATTGCATTCTCAACCGTGTCAACCTTGATGTTCCATACCTGCTACTCCGGAACATGCACTTGAACCAGCTTGCTACTCCCTCAACTCCTATCCTGTTTGGAAAGTGGATTTACCGCCTTTTCAAACACTTTGTGCGGATGCCGAGGTCATTTTCCGCTCCATGAACTTGATCTATGAAGCAGATGACGGGACGGACAACTTTCAAACAGTTCAAGGGCATGCATGGAACCCGCAGGAAGCTCTAGTCCTACACGCTCCACACATCCGTCCTCCTCCCCAGTACCACTACCAGCACCATGGTGATCTGGGTCAATCCTCCTCTCAAGGAGGTGGTTTTCCTAACTTTCAGAGCTTACATGATTTATTGCAGGAAAATCTTATGTGCACCAGGAATACCTACAACATGGCCAGCAACACATACGCCTGGGTCGGAGTGATAGAAAGAAATATCTCCGACATGCAGGATGATATTGGAAACATCCGGGAGTATATGGCGGGCCACGGAGGGAATGATGATGATGAAGACGAGGACTTGGATTAAGCGGGAGGAGTTGGAGGTAGCATCACACGGTTGGAGGTCTAACAGGTTAACCCCTTTATCTCAAAAACAATTTCGTGGCCTGCATGCCATTTGTTGAACAATTTACTTCCCTTAACACTTTTTAATTTTCTGCATTTCTTTTCTTTTATTTTGTGATGTGGATGATGAAACTTTGGTAAATTAGGATGTTTGTTATAGTTGGTGTGGTGTTTATTAGTAAAACAGGTACCTACGAGGCATAAAGAACTAAACATTAGTCTACTAAAGCTGGGACGGCAGAACCGAAAGCAGAAACCTGTTTTAAACATTTGCAGATTGTCCACACGGGGTCGTGCCCAGCCAACACGCCCCCGTGCCCACCGCCCAGACCTGCTTTTTGTCTAAATTATGCAGACTTTTGTCCAACACGGGGTCGTGTTCACCAGACACGCCCCCGTGTCCACCTTCTGTAAGTTTTCGTTACTGGCAATCTGACCACGGGGCCGTGCTCATCCGACACGGGGCCGTGTCCAGATGCCCAGTAACATAAATTTTTGTTTTAACACACATTTTTACACATTCAATCAACCTCAAAACTTATTTTTTGGGACACATTGAGGACAATGTGTAATTTAAGTGTGGGCACATTCAATCAACCTCAAAACTTATTTTTGGGACACATTGAGGACAATGTGTAATTTAAGTGTGGGGGAGGGGGGATGCTAATGCTAAACACCTTGAATTTTGCAAGTCCTAACTACAAGCCTTACACAAACTCTATTGGAACCGCTAAACACCCCAATTTTTGTTTCAAAAATTTTTCATTTTTTTACTTGTGTTGGTTTAAATTGGGAATAACAAGTTCTAAAAAGGTTATATTTTTACGAATTTACAACCGATAGCGTTGTGATAAAAAGAACCAACATAAAAAATTTATGAAACGTCATGACAAATCTAGTTAAAATTTGATTATATATACTTGATCACATTAAAAAACTCATTCCCACAAAAAGTGAGTTTTGAGCCTTTATTAAGCATACAAATACACATCTTTAAACTAAATACCCACCTTTCGTTTCTTGTGTGAATAGCCGCTTGGTTTCTTATGACTCTAGAACTTCCCATGACAATATATTCCCGGTCCTTACCAACTTAAACCCAAGTAAGTAAATGATGGAGGCAATAGAACTAACCCTTTTTCTTTCAAGACCATTATTTTTTTTTTTTTTTTACCACCTACCCAAAATCCCCCTAGTTAACCCCTTTGAGCCTAAACTTTTTCATTTCTAAACCCACAAAACAAACACCCTTTACCCACCAAAAACCCTTTTTTTATTTTAAACCCTTTATTTTAGTAAAAAGCTTGGTTTTCTTTTGACTTCCTTATCAATATATATATATATATATATATATATATATAGGGTAGGGTTCCAGCGTGAACAACCTCCCAAGAGTGAACTGCGTAAACAGGTCTAGACCCTTGATTTCCTTTTTAGTTGTTAAGGGTAGGATTGTAATTATATAAAAAATTAGATTTAAATCATTATTTTAATAATTGAATTAAGTTACATCTTTCCTATTTTAAATTCATTATCCACATTATGTTTTATTTATTAATAAGATAATTATCAAAACAAACAACAAATCACCATATTTCAATTTTAATTTTTATTTCTGATTTCATCACCAGAATTCAAATTTTGATTTTTAAGATCCACGTAACCTTCATATTTCAACGGTATACACATGTGTACTTGGATATAAATAGAACGGTACGCATGTGTACTCAACATCGTACATATGTGTAATTAGCTACATAATAACAAATTACAAGTTCCATAATGTTTTCCAAACCAAACAAAAAAAACATATAATTACAAGTTCCAGTTTCGTAGAAACAATAAACCCAACATAATCGGAAAAAACAGAAAACATAATCTTTTACAATTATTCGCCACGTTGTATGCTGAATCATCCTTATCGACCAAGCAAACAAACATATGTGAATCATCCTTATCGACCTCATACGTGAATCTGTCACACCCCGAAATATCAGAGCTGGCGTGACTGGACCGGTATCTTCATTGCGCAGCGGAAGTATTTGAGCTAAGACTTCTAGAAATTGAACGCCCGCTAAGTACTCGAATTCCCTTGGGTTCTCCTATTCCAACCGTTCCATAGTTTTAAAAGTGCAACCTGAGAAAGAACATGCGAGAAAAATAAACATAAAGTTGAGCGAGTTCATAGTTTGTTTTGTTTTGTATCAAATGCGTTTTAAAACACTTGTAATCTTGCATTTGAAAAACCGGTTTGTGAGATCTTAATATCTCAAAGCATTTGAAATGTCGTCTTTGTATATCGGTACGAAATGTTTTCTGTTATGTTTATAAACCGATATATGTAACTGTTGAGTTTGTAAACCAGTTATGAAATGTTTTTCTGTCGTATCTGCAACTTGGTATTGAAATGATTTCTGTTGTCTTTGTGAACCGGTATTGAAATGTTTCTTGTTATCTTTGTAAACCGGTATTGAAATGTTTTCTGTTATCTTGTAATCATGGTATGTTCTGATTCATTCATGGAGTCTGTTAAGGATCTATCAGTGGGTAGCGAGCCCCCTGACATAATGTACCATAAGCAAATAACCAAACCGAGAACACTTTGTCATCATTGGGATCACAAAAGCACTCCAGGGTATACCAACCAGGAGTGGGGCGTGCCTCAAGCCCAATAGATCTACACCTTTTGCACCTTGGTCACTAAGTAATTAATGGTTACTAATGTAGTTTCCCTACTTATGCACATTGATCATGCCATCTACTCCGTAACTAGCATACCAATAGTTTTAGCATGTATTTCCCCTCGATGTTTTTGAAAACAAAACATTGAAAACAGTGAAAGGAGGGACATGAACTCACTAGGTTGTCTCGTTTTTCATACGTATTTGTTGTAACTTGGACATTCCCGTCCCTAGTCATGAAAATCATGCACGTTTCGTAAATACGTATTTGTTGTAAGAACCGGTAAGTTTAGCTTAAAACTTTTCGTAAACCATTTGAGTTCGTTGAAATCCTGTTGCGAAATCATTTAGAGACATATGATTTTTGTTTCTCAAAACATTGTGTTTTTGCAAAACTTGCATGTCTTTCCACCCCCGAAAACATTTATAAAAATGTAAAACAGTAAAAAGTGGGGGTTATGAACTGACCTTGACATTCATGTGCAAAGCTAGCTTAACGTTATTCCGTGATGTCATTCCAAGAACGTGAAGTAGCTAGCGTGCATCTATAGTATTCCTAACAGGGAATAACTTATCAGTTTCTAGTATAACGACGTAGTTAAAATACGTGTCCGAGCTCTACCGAGTCGTTAACTAAACGACTCTAAGGTAGTGTTATCTTGACTTAGAATAACCATACTATGGTTATTTGATCCCGTTTATAATCGGGATAAAACTAAGTCTCGAGATCGACTTAGTTTTTGAATGATTTAGAACATATATTTATATGTATAAATATAAATATTCTTACGTAGTCGTGTTAGCCGTCGTAACTAGAAATACGTAGAGGGATAGCGGTACGTGTGGTGTCCGGTTTAGACGTTAGTAACGAATAATTTTTATAAGATATTCGAAGTCTCGACACTCGAAATAAATATAAATAATTATATTTATGTTATATGTTTTCCGAACGCTAGACTTTGAAATACGATTTCCGAATCGTTGACGTTGGGAATAAATATAAAACTTTATATTTATTTTATAAAATTATTTCTGAATTTTGGGCCGTTTGACATAAATATAAACACTATATTTGTTTGTAAAAACGCTCGGAGCTTGGTGTTTAGAAATAACTATAAGCGTTATAATTATCTTACATGAGTATCAGTTTCGAAATCTTATAACGTTGTCAAAAATAAATATACTATCATATTTATTTTATAAACTTCATTTGAGTCGCGATACGTTTTTATTAGCGTTGCGACTATAATATATATATATATATATATATATATATATATATATATATTGACGAAAATCGGACAGAGTTTCCCCTGTTTTTGGACGGCCCCGACAACTAAAGTGTCGTTATATTTCAAAATTCAATCAATAATTCAATATTATAAGCAATCTATATAAAATTTTCGTCGAGTATATTAAATGTAAACTAATTTCAAATTGAATCGGTTCGAGCTCGGTCGCGTATAACTATAACTCTAAAAATAACGCACTAAAAATTTGCGTCGTTTGAACTTTACCGGGTCTTCGTACGACTGAGTTTTGACCATCTTTGGCCAAACTGTTGACCCGAGTTGACTCGGGTGTTGACCGAGTTGACTGGCTGCTTGACTGAGTTGACTGAGCACTGAGTTGACCCGAACAATAAGCTGACCCGAACATACTTGAACCTGCTGACCCGCAACCCGAGAGACCTGAAAAATCCCGACACAAATCTGACCCATCTATAACCCGAAATCTACTTGAATAGTTCGAACCAAACCTTCACCCGAACCCGTAATGAAACTGACCCGAGACTCCCGAGTTGACCAAATCTTGACCTGCTGTGCCGTGACCCGAAACACAAGCGGAAACTCGAGACAAAACTTAGGTTGACCAAACCGACCACCGTCGTTGCCATCGATAAACACCACCCAACAATAACTTCATCATCTTTAACCCCACGGAGGCATCACAGCTGCCGAAGTCTAATCAGCTACCCAGGTTGTTCAAAACGGATCCTTGAAGGTCTGAATCGCGTTCGGAAGCATCAGTTTAGGGGGGTTCCCGCTGTCAAAGTTCACCACCGCCGCCACCGTGAGCGGCGGCGCCGTCGTTGAGTCATCACCGGCCACCGGGGCAGGGAGAGCAGTGAGAGATGTCGGGGTGGTTGTGGTGTGCGCGCGGCCGTAAATCCGGCTCCGGCAGCCGTCGATGGAGAGGGAGACGGGTGTAGGTAGTGGCTGCAAGGTGTGTGTGTGTGATGTTGAACTCGAGAGGCATAGATAGGATGTTGTGTGTGTATTGTTAAGATGAATGAGAGATATGATGGCTGTGTTTTTGTTTGTGTTTGAGGGTCAGGGTTTCTAGATCTTGAAGAAGAAGGAGAGCTGATGAAAATATCTGGATGTGTGCGTATGAGTATTTGAGTTAGGGTTTGAAGTAGAGAAGCCTTTTATAGTTAGGTTTAACAAATGGGCTTGGGCCCAGGGCCCACAAGCCCGTTACTAGTGTTTTGAGCGGCCCGATAAGTTTCTAAAGCCCGTTTTCCAAACTCGTGAGTTGTCATAAAATAAAATCTTAGAGTCGAAACGTTTAAAAATTACATCGGGTATCGATATTTGGCGCGTATGATTGTCGTCACGTTAAAATCGCGTAAACTGCGTAGTTGTCGTTTCTAACCCGTTTTTTTTATCCGTTTTCAACTACGAACATTAAAATTTGAAAACGAAGCTAAATATAACATAACATTTCATTTTTTTTGAAGGCAATACGCACGTCCGGTGCTTCCGTTTCGTTGTTGATTGTCGGTGCGTTACGGCTTCCGCGGTTTTCATTTACGTTTGCGTTTTGTGGCGTTCTAAAGCGTGATAATTTCGCAAAACGAAATCCATGTGTTTAAATTGTACGTATATAACTCGCATTTGTTGGCGTGGTCAGTATCTTGTCCAGTGTCAGTTCGTTTTCGTTTAACGCTCAGCAGATTTTCCGAAATTCATCATACGCGCACTGTAACCTTTGATAAGCGTTCCTAGGCATTCCAATAGCCTAATTAAGCTAATTCGTGCTTTAAACGCTATTTATTATCGCTCTAAACGTTTGTTAATCGCGTAATTAGAAGCCGTTAATTACCGGTTGTCACATTCTCCCCATGTTACAGAAATTTCGTCCTCGAAATTTAGTCTATGTTATGTCCTTAGAGTTATAACGTTCATAGGTAAGTCCGAATAATACCAAAGTGAATGACCGTGTAATCGAACCAAAACTTGTTCAGATTACGTGATTGCAAGAACGTTTTGCATCAATAGAAACCCAACGGTTTAACTGAGTTTGTTCTAGAAATCGATGTCAAGTGAACGAGATGTTGTAATACTATCACCAATGTGACTAGGTTTATTGGGTTCAACAAAAGAGGAATTTCGACCAAAAGAATTCCAAATGAACGTTCACAATGTGCAAATCTATCTTTGAAACAATAGAATTTACTACCAACGAAAACTTGCGTTGGTAGCTGTATGATTGAAACTCAAATTCAACAAGCTCGAATAAATAGAATCATAAAAATGATTTGTCAACTATTGAACCATTTAATGAACAAAATCAACGTGTTGCAAGGATACACCGAAATGAAATACAACCGAACCTGGTGTATCATCATCTTAATACATAGTTGCATTAAGACCATTTAAATGATGAGTCAGACGAAAAGCATATATAGTTTCACATGAACGACTGATCGTGATTAGCACAAGCTACAAGTTTATACCGACACCACAAGGTGTCGTATTGAATGAAACAATTCAATAATAGCGGTGACCGAACAAGTATCACCGTGTAAGAAATCAGATGAAGGTTCAACGAAGTAAAAACAAATCTCATAGGATTTTAATTTGATATTGAAACAAAAACTCAATAATGTTCTTGATCGAAGATGAAAAGCAATGAATATCACAAAATGTTCGATCGATGCTGAAAGAACCGTTAAAAGGTACACCGAAATATGACATAAATTTGTGTACCATTATCTTAACACACGATTGTGTTAAGATTGCTTTAATATGATAAATCAACAAAGCGGATTTAATATCAACAAACAAATAAATAAGTATTTAAATCCGTACATGAGGTGAGCAGCGAGATTAGCGCAAGCTTCAAACTTGTGAAAAACGCCACCACAAGGTGATCGTGATCAAAGAAACGATTCATTGAAGTCGAAGACCAAACAAGCCTGTTATGGTTCAAAACAAATGAAGTGCTTGTTGGGATTATTTCGAATATGATGGCCTCAATCCACCATATGGGACCTTGAATCGAATATGTATTACGAGCAAGTTCAACAATTGAACTTGATTTGGACACATTCCAACAATGAATTCTGGTATCAATAAGAAAGTTTCGACATGTTTACAACGAAAAAAACCATGTATGCCCCTCAAAAGAAGATGAGTTTTCCAAGAAATCTGTCGACTCGATATCAATGAGTCAACATTTTGCAATAATATGAGTCATCTAGATCACAATGCAAAGATTGAGTATAGTGAAATAATATATGAGATGTTGACAAAACAACCATTCAAAGTGAAACCACATGCATAACAAACAATGCATATGTAGCGTACGAATTTGTCAAGAAATAAGCAAATGAGTGTTCGCTATCATGAAATAAAATCTTCTTGATGCAATGACCATTAGGGGGAAGTAGAAATGTAAAAAAAATCTACTCATTAGATGCAAAAGTCGGAATTTCAATAATAGAAATTTAAGGACTTTACCTGGAACTTCGTGTGATGTCCGGTTGTTAGTTGACATTACCATGGAATGTCGAACATAGCGTATCTGCCATAAGTGAAATAGGGGGAAATGCGAAGACGTGCGACTTCTTTTGCGGCGCCAACCATTGTAAGTCTCTTCAGACTAAGTATCGACCGTTGTGAAATCTTGTTTAAGCGTACCTCAGCATGATTCGTGTCGTTTGCAGGATCACTTGCCAATTTGCCGCTTTCGACCAGTAGTTCTCCCGCTGACTAGGTTAGCATCGTAGTTGTCATGCTCAATCATGTTTTCCAAAGGCCTTGCCTCGAAAGTCGTATGTGATGTATTTCAACGTCCGCTGACGTATAGTTAAGTTTCACGTGTATTCGCGTCCTAGCGTTTCGTTCCGCGTAAGTTACCTGCTCGGGTAATTAGAATAGCATAGAAAATATAGATAATGGTGTTTGCCCGAGTTAATAATCGCGGTTCCTACGTGAGGACCTTTAATGAATTTCGACATAAATTCTCATCAAGAGTTTTCCAAAGGTCCTGTATGCGTATTATCAAAACACTCAAGGTTTTGCTTTCTATGGGCAATCGTTTCGTGTAACGTGTATCCAACACAACACTAGTGTATGTTTAAAAATCAAAACTGTTGACTCATTGTTTTTGGCAACGGTTGGAAACCCATATTCGAGTCATAGGCGTTCTGTATGTATTCAAGTCTTAATGATCTAAATCCCCAGAGCAAAATGTGGTTAAAGCCTAGGTATCTCAACAGAGACCTAATTCGCTGAAACCTATAGCTCTGATACCAATCTGTCACACCCCGAAATATCAGAGCTGGGGTGACTGGACCGGTATCTTCATTGCACAGCGGAAGTACTTGAGCTAAGACTTCTAGAAATTGAACGCCCGCTAAGTACTCGAATTCCCTTGGGTTCTCCTATTCCAACCGTTCCATAGTTTTGAAAGTGCAACCTGATGAAAGAACATGCGAGAAAAAGCAACATAAAGTTGAGCGAGTTCATAGTTTGTTTTGTTTTGTATCAAATGCGTTTTAAAACACTTGTAATCTTGCATTTGAAAAACCGGTTTGTGAGATCTTAATATCTCAAAGCATTTGAAATGTCGTCTTTGTATATCGGTACGAAATGTTTTCTGTTATGTTTATAAACCGATATATGTAACTGTTGAGTTTGTAAACCAGTTATGAAATGTTTTTCTGTCGCATCTGCAACTTGGTATTGAAATGATTTATGTTATCTTTGTGAACCGGTATTGAAATGTTTCCTGTTATCTTTGTAAACCGGTATTGAAATGTTTTCTGTTATCTTGTAATCATGGTATGTTCTGATTCATTCATGGAGTCTGTTAAGGATCTATCAGTGGGTAGCGAGCCCCCTGACATAATGTACCATAAGCAAATAACCAAACCGAGAACACTTTGTCATCATTGGGATCACAAAAGCACTCCAGGGTATACCAACCAGGAGTGGGGCGTGCCTCAAGCCCAATAGATCTACACCTTTTGCACCTTGGTCACTAAGTGATTAATGGTTACTAATGTAGTTTCCCTACTTATGCACATTGATCATGCCATCTACTCCGTAACTAGAATACCAATAGTTTTAGCATGTATTTCCCCTCGATGTTTTTGAAAACAAAACATTGAAAACAGTGAAAGGAGGGACATGAACTCACTAGGTTGTCTCGTTTTTCATACGTATTTGTTGTAACTTGGACATTCCCGTCCCTAGTCATGAAAATCATGCACGTTTCGTAAATACGTATTTGTTGTAAGAACTGGTAAGTTTAGCTTAAACCTTTTCGTAAACCATTTGAGTTCGTTGAAATCCTGTTGCGAAATGATTTAGAAACATATGATTTTTGTTTCTCAAAACATTGTGTTTTTGCAAAACTTGCATGTCTTTCCACCCCCGAAAACATTTATAAAAATGTAAAACGGTAAAAAGTGGGGGTTATGAACTCACCTTGACATTCATGTGCAAAGCTAGCTTAACGTTATTCCGTGATGTCATTCCAAGAACGCGAAGTAGCTAGCGTGCATCTATTGTATTCCTAACAGGGAATAACTTATCAGTTTCTAGTATAACGACGTAGTTAAAATACGTGTCCGAGCTCTACCGAGTCGTTAACTAAACGACTCTAAGGTAGTGTTATCTTGACTTAGAATAACCATACTATGGTTATTTGATCCCGTTTATAATCGGGATAAAACTAAGTCTCGAGATCGAATTAGTTTTTGAATGATTTAGAACATATATTTATATGTATAAATATAAATATTCTTACGTAGTCGTGTTAGCCGTCGTAGCTAGAAATACGTAGAGGGATAGCGGTACGTGTGGTGTCCGGTTTAGACGTTAGTAACGAATAATTTTTATAAGATATTCGAAGTCTCGACACTCGAAATAAATATAAATAATTATATTTATGTTATATGTTTTCCGAACGCTAGACTTTGAAATACGATTTCCGAATCGTTGACATTGGGAATAAATATAAAACTTTATATTTATTTTATAAAATTATTTCTGAATTTTGGGCCGTTTGACATAAATATAAACACTATATTTGTTTGTAAAAACGCTCGGAGCTTGGTGTTTAGAAATAACTATAAGTGTTATAATTATCTTACATGAGTATCAGTTTCGAAATCTTATAACGTTGTCAAAAATAAATATACTATCATATTTATTTTATAAACTTCATTTGAGTCGCGATACGTTTTTATTAGCGTTGCGACTATAATATATATATATATAGGGAGCCGCTAGAATGAGAACCACCACGAGTTATGAGAACCACGAGAACCGCGCCCCGCGGGTGGCCGTCGGCGACGAAATTTTTTTTACACCTAGATCCGTATATTTTAGCGGGGGGTTTAAATTTTCGGTTCAAACGGCGCGCCCGAAGGGGTAGTTTTTTACGCCCAAAGTTTGGTAAAAAAAAAAATTAAAAAAACCCAAACTTTGGGCGTAAAAAACCACCCCTTCGGGCGCGCCGTTTGAACCGAAAATTTAAACCCCCCGCTAAAATATACGGATCTAGGTGTAAAAAAAATTTCGTCGCCGACGGCCACCCGCGGGGCGCGGTTCTCGTGGTTCTCATAACTCGTGGTGGTTCTCATTCTAGCGATCCCCTATATATATATATATATTGACGAAAATCGGACAGAGTTTCCCCTGTTTTTGGACGGCCCCGACAACTAAAGTGTCGTTATATTTCAAAATTCAATCAATAATTCAATATTATAAGCAATCTATATAAAATTTTCGTCGAGTATATTAAATGTAAACTAATTTCAAATTGAATCGGTTCGAGCTCGGTCGCGTATAACTATAACTCTAAAAATAACGCAATAAAAATTCGCGTCGTTTGAACTTTACCGGGTCTTCGTACGACTGAGTTTTGACCATCTTTGGCCAAACTGTTGACCCGAGTTGACTCGGGTGTTGACCGAGTTGACTGGCTGCTTGACTGAGTTGACTGAGCACTGAGTTGACCCGAACAATAAGATGACCCGAACATACTTGAACCTGCTGACCCGCAACCCGAGAGACCTGAAAAATCCCGACACAAATCTGACCCATCTATAACCCAAAATCTACTTGAATAGTTCGAACCAAACCTTCACCCGAACCCGTAATGAAACTGACCCGAGACTCCCGAGTTGACCAAATCTTGACCTGCTGTGCCGTGACCCGAAACACAAGCGGAAACTCGAGACAAAACTTAGGTTGACCAAACCGACCACCGTCGTTGCCATCGATAAACACCACCCAACAATAACTTCATCATCTTTAACCCCACGGAGGCATCACAGCTGCTGAAGTCTAATCAGCTACCCAGGTTGTTCAAAACGGATCCTTGAAGGTCTGAATCGCGTTCGGAAACATCGGTTTAGGGGAGTTCCCGCTGTCAAAGTTCACCACCGCCGCCACCGTGAGCGGCGGCGCCGTCGTTGAGTCATCGCCGGCCACCGGTGGAGGGAGAGCAGTGAGAGATGCCGGGGTGGTTGTGGTGTGCGCGCGGCCGTAATTCCGGCTCCGACAGCCGTCGATGGAGAGGGAGACGGGTGTAGGTAGTGGCTGCAAGGTGTGTGTGTGTGTGATGTTGAACTCGAGAGGCATAGATAGGATGTTGTGTGTGTATTGTTAAGATGAATGAGAGATATGATGGCTGTGTTTTTGTTTGAGGGTCAGGGTTTCTAGATCTTGAAGAAGAAGGAGAGCTGATGAAAATATCTGGATGTGTGCGTATGAGTATTTGAGTTAGGGTTTGAAGTAGAGAAGCCTTTTATAGTTAGGTTTAACAAATGGGCTTGGGCCCAGGGCCCACAAGCCCGTTACTAGTGTTTTGAGCGGCCCGATAAGTTTCTAAAGCCCGTTTTCCAAACTCGTGAGTTGTCATAAAATAAAATCTTAGAGTCGAAACGTTTAAAAATTACATCGGGTATCGATATTTGGCGCGTATGATTGCCGTCGCGTTAAAATCGCGTAAACTGCGTAGTTGTCGTTTCTAACCCGTTTTTTTATCCGTTTTCAACTACGAACATTAAAATTTGAAAACAAAGCTAAATATAACATAACATTTCATTTTTTTGAAGGCAATATGCGCGTCCGGTGCTTCCGTTTAGTTGTTGATTGTCGATGCGTTACGGCTTCCGCGGTTTTCATTTACGTTTGCGTTTTGTGGCGTTCTAAAGCGTGATAATTTCGCAAAACGAAATCCATGTGTTTAAATTGTACGTATATAACTCTCATTTGTCGACGTGGTCAGTATCTTGTCCAGTGTTAGTTCGTTTTCGTTTAACGCTCAGCAGATTTTCCGAAATTCATTATACGCGCACTGTAACCTTTGATAAGCGTTCCTAGGCATTCCAATAGCCTAATTAAGCTAATTCATGCTTTAAACGCTATTTATTATCGCTCTAAACGTTTGTTAATCGCGTAATTAGAAGCCGTTAATTACCGGTTGTCACAGAATCATCCTTATCGACCTTCCATCTCCACTTTTCTCGTTACGAAATCTCCTATAATAGCACAAAAAACTCATCAACTAATATTTTGCATAATTCACAAGTGTACATCAACAACCTTACACATTCAATACACAAAAAATTCTGAGATATCACAAAAGCAGACGCTATACACATGTGTACATCGCGTTAAAATCAGAATACACATGTGTACATCACATTAAAAATAGAGCAAAATCAGAATACACATGTGTACATCGCTTTAAAACCAGAGAAAAATCAAAATACACATGTGTACATCGTATTAAAACAGAGCAAAAATCAGAATACACATGTGTACATTGCATTAAACATTGGACCAATAATCATTAAAAGTAAATATTAACTAATAAATAAATTAATTAAAACATTAAAAAAGATCCCAACATTTAGGATCTAAATCAAGAATCTCTGCAACTGATTCAGACCATGCTACTATCTTAGGGTTATCCACAAGAACAGAAGGGGATACTTTTTAATAACAAGCATGAAACACCTAAAAGATTGTGAAAAAACACATCCAATATCATCTAATTAGCACTTATAAATTTGGGTAAAACATATCTTGATCAATGCAATAAAAAGATTAAAACTTTATAATAAAAAGATAATAATTAACCTATCTTGGAACAACATCTGTAAGAATAGTCGTCTTTTTCGTCAAAACAATACAAAACACCCTTTCATATTCAAAACCAAAATTCGTGTTCCCATAATAAAGATTATGAACAATAAAAAAAGAAGGTGTTTTTAATCTGGTAGAAGGGACGAGTAGGTTGGTATAACAATTACCTCCGATCGATGCCGTCGATCAATACCTAAAAACAATTAATAGTCGTCTTGCAAACAATTAATGAATTGGACTTTCAATATTGATGCACATGGGCCTGACAAACCTTTTGACTGTTGAGCCACTTTAACATGTGATTTGATACTCTTTGAATTTCTAAAACCACTAAGCCCGACAATATTAATTACACTCAAATCTGATTGGACCGATCATATCACCTCATTCAAGTTTGACTATCAGACATTTAATCATTCTTGATTGGGCCGAGTAATGAACAATAAAAAAAGAAGGTGTTTTTAATCTGGTAGAAGGGACAAGTAGGTTGGTATAAAAATTACCTCTGATCGATGGCGTCGATCTTTGCCGTCTCACTTCTTCAAAGCCGCCTTGTTAATCAGCGGCGAGAAAAGAGATGCAGGCAGGGCGATGTCGGTGACGATCTGTGTGGCGTTGCAGTTCCGGCGACCTTCGATCTCCACTTTTCCCGTTGATGTCGGCGATGCAGTTCGGGCGACGGATCTGTGTGGTGTGGGATTTTCTTTGATGTTGGCTTTGATATGTGAGAGAGAGATATTTGTGGGATTTTGAAACGTAAAAGTAGATATAAATGGGAGGTTGTTCAATATGATATGGAGATTACATATTTACCCTTATTAGCTTAATTAAATAGTATCAAAAAACCTAATAATTACAATCATGCCACCCATTCAAAATATCAAGATCCTAATAATCAATGGTCCAGATCAGTTCACGCAGTTCACGCCGGAGAAATTGTTCACGTTTGAACCTAATCATATATATATATATATATATATATATATATATATATATATATATTGATGATGAAGTCTAGCAATAAACAAAAAACTTCATCAAAAGAAACTTTGTTTGAAAAATGCTTCATTAGAATAAAAAGTTACAAAAACAAAATGTTTTACAAAAACCGACGCTTTTTACGCCTTTCGCCCTTTTCTACTAACCACTAACCCAAAACCACCTACCTTTAACCCAAGCCTAACCCTTCCCCAAAGTCCTCCTGATGTTTACAAAGGTTTATAGTTAAAAAGGAGAAGGATTGATTGCTTGGCAAGCATATGGTAGAAGTAAGTTCCATGCCGGTCTCTAGTGTTTCACAAAAATACATCTTCAGCCGAGTGTTGAGTGATCTCCCATGAGGTATGTGAACTTGTATATAAATGGAATTTTAAAGAGCCATGTTACGCCCAAATAAGTAATTTCTCTTTTGAAACATTCTAAATAAATCATAACGAATAGGATTGTAAATAACATAAAAATAGAACCTAATAAAGATCTTGGAATCCCGACACTCTAGACAAGCCCAAAACCTTCTCTTCTACCCATTCCATTTGGGTGTGTAAGCCACATTATAAAGAGTTTTGCTTAAGGACAAGCAAAGATTCAAGTGTGGGGGTATTTGATGTGTGTAAAATGCAACATATAAATTACATCAAATGAGGCATAAAACTAACCCTTTTTAGTACTAATGTTGGAAAAAGTGTGCTTTTGTCTTCCTTTTGTATTTTCAGTGTTAAATGAGCGCAAATGAACAAAAGAAGCAAAAATACAACAAAATCTAACACAAATACAAGAAAAGGAATAAATGTGGCATGCCCAACCCCTCGACAGCACCTCCCCAAGCAAAAACAAGAGATCAGAAGACTGAACACACCTCGTGCCCAGCGGACACGGGGCCGTGCCCAAGTGTCTGCAGAAAAGACAAAAGCATAGAAGCTTTTATTCCCCAACACGGGGGCGTGCCCAGCTCCACACGGCCGTGGTCAACGCTAAGATTCGCAGAATCCAAGCAAATCTTGATAGTACAGATACGCTTCTGCACACGGGGCCGTGCCCAGCGGACACAGGGGCGTGGTCAACTAATACAGACAAACTGCATTAAATGAAGAAAGAGAAAGTGGATATATACGGGGCCGTGTCCGGGCTTCTGTGCAGGCTATAAATAGGGGTGCTTGGTTCACTTCAAAGGCATCCCTTGACAAACCACCTCTCTCCCACTTCACCCATACTCCACCACCATCACAACACCCACATCCACCACCATCATCCATCATCCATCATAGAGTGTGTGTAGTAGTCTCGGGATCCAAGATTGATAGTAAGAGTTCTTTACAATCAAAGGCCATGTTTGCCGAAGTCTCTTACATCACTTGGTGAAGACAAGCATTTAGTGTAATACTTTTTTTTTATCTTTTCGCACTTTTTATTTGGTTTTGTATTAACGACTTTAATAACTAGTTTCTTATGTTGAAGGTGAAACTTTCTTATCATTTGTCTGTGGTGTCTTGGCGTTATTTTACTGTCTATATAAAATAAAAGATTTACACAATTCATATATCCACGGTCTATATGGAGATATGTTGGCTACCTGGTCGGGGGTTAAGGGAATGGTTTGGTAAGGTTCTTGCCTTGTTCAGTGTATAGATCCTGCAAGGACCTGGGTCAAGCTTACTTGGACCTCCTTCAATACCCACTGGTATTGGATGGCGGGGGTGTGAATGGCTTGATCCCCTCATATGTAAACTACTATTAATACATTAACCCGGCTACTTGGGATTGTATCACTGCTGACTCAAACCACTTAGCCGAGGGTAACGTCACCTTCAAAAGAGGGGCCTACCACATTACGCATTAATAACTTAATTAATTATCTTTCAATAATCCAACCCTTGAGGATTGTATCCTTGCTGACTCAAACTACTGGGTTGAGGGTAACGTCACCTTGAAAAGAGGGGCCTACTATTATAACTAAGATAATCTCTTAAAAAGTGGAAAAGTGCGGAAAACATCAAAGGTTACACTAAAGGCGAGTCGGGTCCAAGTGATTCATCTTGTCTATCTGTTTTTATTTTATTTTTATTTTCACGTTTAAAACCTTTTTCTAAATTTTCGATTTGATTAGACGTTGAGGATAAATCGGTACTAAAAGCTCTTGTGTCCTTGGACGACCTCGGTATCTTACCAACGCTATACTACGGTCACGATGGGTGCACTTGCTGTCACACCCCGACCACGTGAGACAACGAAACGTGGCGGAAACATCGGGGAGTGTTGTAACAGAATTAATTGTTTCAAATCCATGGCAATTAAAGTTTCGTTTTATTAATCAAACAAGAGAGTTTACAACATTTTAAACATGAAACAAAGAGTACATAACACAAATTAACTAGTTCTTGCTTCGTTTTAAGTCACTAAGGCACAAGTCTGCCTAGGTGTATCTTGATCAATCCTATGCATCAATTCCTGAAAACACACGTGAAAATAGGTACGTCAGCATAAAAATGCCTGTGAGATACATAGGTTTTGTGAAAATAAGATTCATGACTTAAGTTTGAGAAAATGTTTAATAAAATTTAGCCATGGACCTTGTAAATTGATTTGTTTTTGTAAATCGTTTGAAAAGCAATAAGACCAGATGATATGTATAAATAAGGGAATAATGTATGGTTAAATGAATAACTAAGTAAAATGAGTTTGTATAAGATAAGTTGTTTGTAAAACAATGTCTTGTGAAAAGTATGTTATTTGTATAAAATGTTATATGTCTCAAATTGAAATGATTCAAATAACGCTACAATATGTAATACCATACAAGCACTTATATATAGGAAGTACCAGCGGCGTATCCACCATGCTTGTATCATATTACACACGCCTTGTTACTTAAATCACTTACTCAAACCAAACCACCAAAGTAAAATGTTTAGGTATAATCAAATGTCAAAATGTTTGTGAGAAAACCATGTCTAATGTCTATGTCTAATGTAAATCATGAATTGTGTATATCAATGTCAAAATGTTTGTGTCTAATGTAAATCATGAATTGTGTATATCAATGTCAAAATGTTTATTGTCAAATGGTTCACATAATGTAATATAATGTGTTCATATGCTGGATGAGCATATGTAACAAATTGTAATGTAAAACGATGTACTAAGTATGCACACAATGGACATACATAGCATGAAATGTAATGTAAAACAATGTACTAAGTATGCACACAATGGACATACATAGCATGAAATGTAATGTAAAACGATGTACTAAGTATGCACACAATGGACATACATAGCATGAAATGTAATGTAAAACAATGTACTAAGTATGCACACAATGGACATACATAGCATGAAATGTAATGTAAAACGATGTACTAAGTATGCACACAATGGACATACATAGCAAAACAATGTAATGTAAAACATGTACTATAAATGTACTAATGAACATAGCAAGTATATGATGTGAAAACATGGAAAGCATGAAAGTAACAAGTAGGCACATGTGTTTCACCCCAAAACAGTTTAAAAACGGTAAAAGAGGGGTCTATGTACTCACTTGAGATTGCTCAATAGTCCTGGGATAACCACCAAGCAATGCTAGAAGATCAAGGAATCAAACGGTACCTAATATAGGTAACTACATTAATAAACTGGACCTAAATCGGAGGATCGGATAGAATGAGGGCTCGTAAACCAAATGAGTATGGGAACTCATGTAATGTGGTTTAACAAGGCCTACATACTACAATGAAACCTAACCTAAGTGCTTACGACCCATTATGACCCGTTTAGGTAGCTTATGCTACTTTAACGTGTCGTTCACGTGAAACGCGTTCGGAATGCCTAACTAGTCCTATGAAAAGTAAAATATGCCTTAACATGTCTAATATAGTTACCAAATCAGTTTAGATACCAAAAGTTATGTTACATATGCTTAAAATGAATTTTGGCGTTAAAAGGGCATTTTGGTAATTTACCTAAGGCATATATACTACCTATCATACAACTACTCAAACGATGTGACCATAAGGTATAACCTCGGAAGGTTATTCCCTATATAAATATGGTCACCTAGTGTGTTTGGTCGGATCCTAATGATCGACCAAACGGGTCGGGTTCGAAAGTATAAGCGATTGTTTAGATCGCTTACCTTACGACCCTATATAAGCACTAAACAAAAAGTGACGAGCTAAGCATGTTAAAACATGCTTAACTAAGTTTAGAAAACAGGTTTGGTATCAAAACAAATGGTTTTGATACCCAAGAGTAGTTTGGTTACAAAATACGCGTAAATGCGCATTTTGGCCGAAACTACGACTCGTCACTGAGCCTAGATAACGCGGTAATCAGTAGGTATAGTTACAAGAAACTATAACCATCGTGATTACGCTCACGTTATGAAGTTCAACCGAACTTCGTGTTGACCATAAACTGGTCAACGTAGAAAGTCAAACAAAGTTTGACTTTTAACGCTTAAAGAATAAAAGAATGAAGGAACACTTACAAAGGGTCCCCGAAAGCTTTGATTTCCAAATATTTCTCAGGTATGAAGTGATAGAACACCCCAACTTAGAGAAAAATCAGATTTCAAGTGGGTTTTGAGTTGTGAATCAAGGGGTATTTATAGGATTTGCAAGACCGTTAGGATCTTTTATCGAATAACGTGCTTTGATCTTGTCCCTACACTTGTTGGAATGTTATGGAACATCAATTGGCCCCCCCACCATCAGGTATCAACATGTGGCATTGGGTTTGGGAGTGGTTAACAGCTGTTAACAGCTGTTTAGAAGTTTCTGATGTGCTGGGGACCCCTTACGGACCGTAAGGGTGATGGCTTACGGTCCGTAAGCCATCAACTATGCTGAAATGACAGTTTCAGTCCCTGCACCTTGTTTCGTTGCGTAACGGCACTTCTAACACCCGTCAAACCCAATTTCAAGCTCCACAATGATGTTAAGACATAGGGAACATGAAATATGCTTGAAAACATCACGGATGTCGGTTCTTTTGGCCATACGATTGCGTTGTTCGGTTAATTACGACGGGAATCGCAACGAACGCAAAAACGATCCAAATTAAGCGACGAATGGATTTTTGACAAGCCAAACACTAAAGCATAATATTATAATGCTTACATAAATTTTTGGAGGTCCGGATGTATTCAGAACGTAAGATATGCACGAAAGTGCAAACTTATGCACTTTTTGACACTTTTAGTCCCTGAATGAGCCAAAAGTTTATTTTAGCACGCCGAACCCCTCAAAGCCTATTTCTAAGCTATGCAAAGGATATTTATGGTATGTTTAACTTATGGTCATGTTCCGGAATGTCTGTTATAGTTCAAATCGGCATACTTTCGCAGTTTGTCGAATTTAGTCCCTGTAAGCGATTAAACTTGATTTTGCCATACCAAAGCCTTCAAAACTTATTTCTAAGTTATCTACAGGTTATTTAAGGTATGTGAAGCCTATTTCACTATTCCGGAATGTTCGTTGCATTAAACTGGTTATATTTACGCATCAGTGCGCGTATAACCTTCCAGAAAGCGATTTAGAGCCCGAAATCGAACAAGAATTGATATGTGCAAATGATACACATATTTGTACAAATCCCAAGTATGAAATACAATATTTCATTGGTTTGGTATTTGTTTGATGGTCACGGAGGCACAGTTGTCACACTTGCCCATATGTGTGTTATATAAATTTAAAACTTGACTAAAGTGTTAAAAAGGGCTAAAAATATACTTATATATATATATATATATACATATCACACCTAACGCACATCAATATTTCATTATCGATAACTTGCTAGCTTCACATTTCAACATGTTACATGCTGGTTATGCGTAAATCACTTTCGCTACTATTATATTATTAAACTTGTATGCTCACCTTTACACTATGTGTATTGACCTATTTTAACGTATATGACAGGTGTTTAGGATGCTTGCTATGTTGCTGAATTTCTGTGGAATCGAGCTAGGGGAGTCTAGAAACGAACTAAATAATTTATGAGTTGTCGGAACAATTTAATTGTCTTTGAGATACTATGTCTATATTAACTATTTTGCTGGATATGATATGGTATGGGACGTAACTTTAAATATTTGGTATTATTAGTTGTTATGGATTTCTCCTGAACAATCTGTTTCACTCAGTGTCGCGCCCCGATGTTTCCACCATCGGTTGGGGTGTGACAGATTGGTATCAGAGCCATAACTATAGAGAATTAGGCGAGACTCGACTTAGTCCGGGTCGACGTCTTAGAAATAACCTAGTCTATAGTCTAAGTACAGACAGACCGCCTTGTGCAAACCCGGTAGGGGTTCTGTATGAGCATATTTCTGTCTTTCTCTCAAACTTATTCTTGCGCGAACACCGCATACTACAGCTTCGCGCAAGGCCAGTCTTTTCTAAGACTGGAACACACTATCGCCTTTCCTAAGGCGGACAACACACACGATTTTTCGAAAACAAACGAGTGATTGGGTCGAGATTAGGTGTAAAAACCACAAACTCTCGATTAGATCGCTCGTTTGACGTGCCTTTATAATATAAACACGAGAATTTGCATTGAATCAGGAGTGAAATCCATACTTTGACGCAAATCTCCCCATTCCTCTCTATCTCTCGTGATTCTATCACACAAACAGGAATGCAGACGTTAAGTTAGGGGTGAAACCCGAACCATGACGACTCGTTCCGCTCTTTATTTGGTTTTACAAAACTCTCACCAAAGTCTCGATGGATTCCAACGACTCGATTCACGTGAGTAACTGAAAGTATGCGTGCCGTTCACCGCATGTCGGTGAAGAGAGCACAGTCTATTATGGTCAAAACATGTACTCGAAGTCCTTGATAATAGTTGAATCGCTTTGGGTAGTCGATGTCTATCACCCAGGACAATCCATTTTCGATTTCAAACCCACAATCACTGATTTTATGTGTTTACATGTTTAGATTCTGAGCTCACAAACGTTGATTCTTTGATTTTATGTGATTTTTATATGGTTATGTGTTTTGATTTTGGATATTTATACGCCTTTTTCGTTGTTCACTTTGATAAGCACGCACAACTCGCACTGCTCAACTATCTCAAAACACTAACAAATCGCATGCTATGATACTCGCTTACGCTATACTACTCGCTGTGTACTCGCTACTCTCGAACGTGCTCGCGAAACTTGAATAATAACTGAATACGTCCAATATATGTAGGTGAATACGTGCAAAATATAGTTGATTATGTGCTTCTGTGCTTTACATGCTTATGTGCCTATGTGTCTATGTGCCTAAGTGATTTATGTGTCCATGTGATTGTATGCCTATGTGTGAACGTATTCCTGAGCTTTATATATAAAAGTAGCGCGTGGTGATACGCTAGACTATACTAGATTTAATCGTGATCTCGTCAGAATCCTATGACGATGTCTGTTGCAGACAATGTCGTCATTTGGATCTCACACTACTCGCGCTTCCCGCCGCAACAACGTTGACAAACGCATCACATCGCTAGTCGCCAAGGAAATGGCCAAGGCCATTCCGAAAATTGTCAGCGAAATCAAAGAGATTGGTAGCAAGTCCTCTGACGAATCTAGGACCGACTCTCCCCGAGCTACTTTTAGCTTCAAGAAGTTTAAGGCATGAGGCCCCAAAGACTTCACTGGAGAAGACGGGCCTACTGCCATGTTTCAATGGTTTGACTCAATTGAAGTCACTATGCGCCAAAGCGGTTGTCCCGATAACCTCCGCACTATCAACGTAACTGGCATTTTCCAGTCCAGGGCTTTGGACTGGTGGACCACCGAAAGAAACAGGCGAGGGAATGATGCAGCCTTTGGGCTTACTTGGGAGGAGTTGAAAGAAATCATGATGAAAGAATTCTGCCCACCCCATGAGCTTCAGAAGCTGGAGGACGAGTTTTGGAACATCAAGCAAGTGGGTGGTGACAATGCTGGTCTTACTGCACGCTTTAAGCAGCTTAGCATCATTTGTCCTGGCCAATTCTCTACTCCCTACATCACCATCAAGAAATACATCCGTGCTTTACCGGATTGTGTTGCCGATTTCTTGCAAGCCGCCAAGACGACAACCATCGAAGAGACTTACCTACTCGCTGCGGAAATCAATGACAAGCGAGTTAGGGCTGGTTATTTCAATAATACCACCAAAAGTCTCCATCAAGTT
This sequence comes from Helianthus tuberosus, assembly GCA_030545235.1. Taxonomy (NCBI): domain Eukaryota; kingdom Viridiplantae; phylum Streptophyta; class Magnoliopsida; order Asterales; family Asteraceae; genus Helianthus; species Helianthus tuberosus. The sequence goes on along the minus strand of CM060356.1, from coordinate 91,266,923 downwards.
ACCGCTGCTTCCACCGCTGAAACCACCGCACCTCAAGCTTCCAAGTCTTCACGCCGCAAACACAAGAACAACAACAATAACAACAAGAACTGTGCGGTGACCGCCGTTCCCCTCAATGTTGTACCTGCCTAACCTCAACCCCAGAACCGCTAAGTAGCAGCACCAGTGACCAATACACCGCCGGCTAAGCGTGCATATACTGGTCGACACCCGCTATGCCCTACCTGTACTTATCATCATCCTGTTAGGATTTCCTGCCGATTTTGTGTGCACTGCAACCTTTACGACCATTTTACTGCGAACTGCCGTACTGGTACCCGTCAAGCTCAGGCTCAAGTTCAAGCCCCTGCACTGCCAGCTCCTCTTCCTGCTCCACAGGGCCAACAAGCAGCTCCTACTCCCGCTGCTCACGCAAGAGCCTTCTTCGCATGTGGTGATCCCAACCACTTTGTGAATGTCTGTCCGAACAGTGTGGTGAATAAAGAGCCATAGCAACAACCAGTGCAGCAACAACATCAACAGCAGCACCCTCAGCAGCAGCAGCCAGCTCAACAAGCAGCCCGTGGACGTACTTTCAACATCAATGTCTGCCAGGCCCAAGCTGACAACAATGTGGTTAATGGTACGTTTCTTGTCAACGGTATATATGCTTCGTGTTTATTGGATACCGGAGCCGATAACTGTTATGTATCGTTAGAACTCGAAAAGCTCCTAAACGTAAACGCGCTAACCTCCCTTCGACGATCGGCATAGAAGTTACCACTGGAAGAACCGTCACTGTTCATTCTGTTCTCCATGATTGTACGCTTGAACTCAACAATCACATATTCCCTATCGACCTTATTCCGATGCAGCTTGGTAGTTTTGATATCATAGTAGGCATGGATTTTCTTCACGAAAATCGTGCTGAAGTCGTTTGTTTTTATAAAATGATTTGTTTCTCACTCGAAAATGGTGATCAACTCTGTGTCTACGGCGAATTCGCATCGAAGGATCTCAAACTCAAGTCGTGTATCCAAGCAAGCAAGTATCTCCGAAAGGAATACAAAGCTTTCTTGGCACACGTCGTAGTAGCAGAGGAAAAGGAAAAGAAGGCAATGGATAAGGTGCCTGTGGTTCGTGATTTTCCTGTTGTATTTCTTGATGATTTACCGGGTTTACCCCCCGAGTCGAGATATTGTAGGATCGTGTACGGACCCGAAACGAGTCGATCAGAGGCGTTCTACACAATATGAAAGGCGGAAACAGACATATTGTGTGTGATTCAGCAAGATATTCACTTTAACTGTTGTTCTGATTAACTTGATAAAGTTTTACAGCGAAACAGCACTTCGGCTCCGGAAACACACATACACCACACTCTCAAACGAAATCAGGACAACTCTATATATAGGCCAGCTAATTCCGCTTGAACATGACTCAAGCGAAATCACCTTTCATACGGAATTATGATTTCAAGCGGAATTACCATTTCAAACGGAATTAACAAGTTAATTTCGTTTGAAACTGCCTGTTAACCTATTTTTGACAGATTTCTCGTATTACGTGCCCTGATCTATCTATATACATACAAGACTCGATACAAGACCAAGTCGACAGACGCATGCACCAACAGACTCCCCCTCGAATGTTGACGAGTCTTAAGTGTCGAGTCTTCAACGTCTTCAGTCTTTATCAGTCTGATTGCTCTCTGAAGTTTTTTACAGTGTACAACTTCTTCAATCTTCTCTTTTCATCAGCACCAACATACTCCCCTCGAACAAATAATCTTTCCTCGGATGTTGATCGCAATCTGTCTTTCACAGGATCAAGGTCGTGTCCTGGCTCTATACTCAGACTCAGAATCCAGGCTATCCTGCACATCCTCTACCTCACAATAAATTTCATAAATTTAACATTTGACTAATTTATATATCAATTGCAGGTATCTTTCCAGAATGATTTAACATATTAAAAACTTCTGATGACCACTTGTAGGCAAATATTCAAAATCTTTTCTCATTTAAGCACAAATTCCCCTTCACGAAATGCTCATCATGTTTAGCACTCGTAATTTTGAAAATCAGCTTTTTAACATCAGTTGTCAAAAATCTTTTTGTATTTTTCAAAGTTTATGCTAAAACACACTGAAAATTTTTTTGATTTTTTTTAATTTTAAAGAAATGCAGTAAAGAAATATATACAGACACTATTTTTGTGAGTTTATGTAAGAGGATCATATCAGTTTTTGACAAGTCACAAGTACCGTTGAGCTTAGTTACACATTAAGAATTAAACAATTCACTTAGATTGCCGATATACTGATCCACTTAAATTCTCACACAAATTTCAACTGATTCAAGATATGAATTAGGTGTATTAAGAACTTAAACTCATTCATGTGTCCCACCTCTTGAATATACTCCCGTATCCAGATCCCAATATTCAGTCTTACAGGTGAGTATACCACCGATGATATCTGTAAAGGGTTAGATGCGAAGGCTGTGGGAGCTCAGGTCAGAACTTCCGTTCAGCAGAGAGATGACGGCTTCGACTTTTGGTGGGTCCCCTTTAGAGGATCTTTTTTACAACAGCACATGATTAGCATGTTTCAATGTTTCATCATTTTTTGTACTAAGGGCAGGCTTTTATTTCAAGCAAGCGTAAAGTATTCTCCGGGGACTAGGCCATTGCTTCCGCAAAATCAGAAGTCCCGGGATAATACCCCAGATATCACTAAGCATAAAGACCTAGTATCTCAGAAAGAGGGATCCTTCAAACGAAATTTCAGGGGTTACCTATATATCCAAGTAGTGTTCCCCACGAAATAAGCAAGTTTAAATTTAAGTTTATATCCCGAAAAAGCTTACTAAATGTGTAAAAACCTATTGGCATATCATCAGTGAGACCGTTTAACGCTATTTAATCATTACATTTCTTTAGCATACTCAGATCGTCCACTGATGTACTATCATTTCCTCTTTTTTTACAACAAAACTCATTTTTGAATTTTATCATGTTTTTGTCTTTTTCAAATTTTCTAATGTTTTTGGATTTTCTGAAAATTCTTACTCCCCCTAAAATTCAAAAACATTTAAAGGAAATTTGAAAACAAACTATACAAGTAAAGTAACAACTGATATTGAATCTGAAACACCCTAACACGTAATAACATAAAAACGACGCAGCGGAAAAACGATCCTTAAAATTTTTCTTACTTTGCTAAATACATTGCTTACGTATAGACTTAGTCACAAAACGTTTAACATTTACTAACTGATTTAACAACATTCATAGTAAAATAATTCTACAAGTGTTACATAATCCAAGTTAGGTGACCGTTCTTTCCTGTACAATCCTCGCTATCAACTCGATCCATGTCCGCTTCTCTTCATTCGTGGCAGAAGAAATCCGTATAAACCTGTGGACATCATTCACAACATAACCATTAATCATCGTCAACATCATATAACATTATTATCATACAATTAAAAATCCGTATAACATTCAACAATATAAACTTAATCCATTTGATATCTCTTGTTCCGTGTTTGACTTCAATACTTCTTGAACCTGATGTTCTCATACCTGTATTACATTCCAATCTCAAGACAAATCATTAGTATTCGTCAATAACCAAACATAATGAACCATTCCTTCATACATAAATGACATCTCGCATTCACACATGTTCACATTCCTAAATTCCCACACACATACAATCATATACCTCTACACATATACGCATGCATTCATACATGCACATATACATACAAGCTCTCGCGCTGTTTGAAATTAACGAGCCATACCTACATGATTTTTTTTTAATTTAGCATAAGCATCCCATATTCAAGGAATCACTCACTTTAACCCATGTAAATATACATAACTACATTGAGTTTTAAAACAACAACATAATCACATCCGATTGTTTCCTTATAAATTCCTTAAGATTATGCAAGTACTATAAAATTTATGTTTTTCACTCAGCTTTATGCAGCTGTAGTAATTCAGTATTTTCCCCTCTTTACAGTGAGTATTTCACCTCAAACTAAAATTATTAGTAAAGGTGACTCTGAGACCTTTCCGTGGATATAAAATACGCCCCGAACGGACATTCGGTTGATTTTCTATGAATTTTTTAAAGACTAGCAAAAATATGGAAATAAGCTGAATTTTCAGCACTTGGGTATCTCGACCCATTAGCAATTTGCACTCCTTTTTTTTGATGGGTTTAAACCCCCAAAACATCGTCAATACAATACGCTATTATTAAGTTGAACCATATTCAATCATCTGTATCAAACCACCTTAACTATAAAAAGATCTTCGGATCAACAATAAGACTATTTAAATCAACACGACTCCAAACACATTCAAGTACTCACAACCGAGTCTTTTGTCTACATTAGCGTCCCCATTTCTCGATTAACATTCTTATATGAAATTCTACCCATTACCCGGTTACAAAACCGTAGCCATTACTTAAGCATTATTCCGACATAACATTACAATGTTGTTTTGACCCGTTTGGTCTACGTAGTAAAAGTTACCGATTTTATACAACCAAAACCATATCAAACCTCAATCATCATCATGCTCGATAAACTAACTCTACCTTACTTAAACAAAATAAGAAGTGATTATGAAAATCACTTACCTCGTGTGTCCGAGTTCATGCATAGCTTCCGTATTTACCTTTGACCCATTGCCCTTCCATGCTCGTGTCCATGTTGACATGGCTCCTACGCTTTCAGGTTATCATCAACACATTCTTGTTAGCATACATCATTGTACTTGATAACGAGCATAAGTTTGCATAATTTCATATTCAACTTGCATTAATCATTCATTCACTAACATGTATAGCTTATTTCACTGAAAATAGGCTGTTTGGAGACGTCCGTTTACTGTACTTACGAGCTTGCAAAAATTACAATCTTTTTATGAGACGTGCCCCTCAGAGGGGTTATCCTTGTGTTAAATTTTTCGAGTCTAACTCTCTACCAAAAATGTATAAAAATTCATTTACTAAGCTGCAATCAGATTCGTCACTTCTGACTGCAGCTTACAGAAAAATTCATTAAAAATTCCTCATTTATCCGATTGATGAAATTCCAATTGTCGATTCTTTTGATCGCTTAAAATTATCTACAGTAAAAATTTGAGATCATAACTAAATAGCTAAATTGAGTTATGACATTCGTAATGGGCTGTAAATTCTGCCAGAAAACGCAGCTTGAACCTTTGATACGGAAAAATTCATAAAACGCTCAATTTTCGTCAAAAAAATGCGATTCCAGTGGGGTTTTAAAGATATTTCCTGGGAGTTCATCACACACTCAATAAAATCAGTTCTTGATAAGATTTGACCCCGTTACAGCTGATTACATTCCCCTGTAACTTTCTGGACAGATTTAGTTTTCATCAAATTTGTTTTTCTTAGGCATTTCATCGAACACTTGGCGGGTTTCGCATTTGTAAAACATTATGTACAAGCTTTTAAAGCATGATTCCTACTAATTCTTCACATAACTTATTAACAATCAATCAAATTCATAACAATCTTTCATCCTACACCACATTTGTCTAAGATTTCAAGAAAACATCATAATTCAAGTTTTCACATAGTTGTATCAACTTCAATCATCCTATTCATAACACATTCTCATAAGGTGGTTTTATACTAAAATCTTTCAATTAACCTAAAATCAAACATGATTTCTGTTCTATAGAGTAGTCCTAACATCCAATTTACACAAATCATATTAAAAACTCATGATTGGGTTGAAACCCATCTCCTACAATTCATCAAATCATGAAATTGGACTTACCACTTCAATGAACAAGGTTAGATGTTCGAGAATAGAGGTTCATGCATTCGGTTTTCCTTGAAATCCCTACTGAATTTGATGGATTTGATGAAACTAGGGTTTCACCTTCCTTTGCCCCCTTGTTCGATCGTACGTACAGACTCACACACTTGTGTGTGTGTGGGTTTTAATTTTCTTTTTATTCTAATTAATTTCAAGTTTCTAGTTTGGCAACCTTAGTCCCTTAGGTTTAAGACATCATCATAATTGCCACCAATTTCATTTCCTTTTCTTATCTTGTAGGCATTTAACTAAGTTTAATAACCTAGTTATTGTATTTCATTTATTTAACATGGCAATATACCTACGTATTAAATATTTGAGTTTTGGGGTGTTACAAGTCTACCCCCCTTAAAGAAGGTTTCGTCCCCGAAACCTACTTCATCGATATCAGCTTATCCATTAGTAAAGTCATAACTTTAAGAACATCATTTCTAGAAATCCTTTTTCCATTCTTCCAACAAATCAGCCTACCTAGATTTGTACGTATCATTCCTTTAACATCAAACATATAATCCATCCGACCCGTTCATAACGGGCCAAAGTTTTTTTTTACCATTATCATAGCCCCTCATACTTGTCTTAATTGATCCGTCCATGACGGGTTAATACTTACCTTATTATTATTATTATCGTAATTTTCATCCCTTGCGACCCATTACAACGAGTCACTACTTATACCATCTCTTCATTATACTTTCTACATCATATTGACTCGTTTGTAACCGGTCAACTACATATACTTTACATTTCCATTCTTTAACCATTTCTTCTTAAATTCTCAATTCATCACATTATCGTACTTAAACTAGTGTGTGCAAACTAGTAGCAACCTAAAGAGTCTAATACCATGATTTACATTACAACAATTTGAAGTTCATATCAACTTACTAACACATTTCACCGTTAGTATTAGTTCTACTAGTTTCATTTTTACCTAGAGTTTCACTCCTACCTTCTTACTCATACACGTACTGCTTACTACATAAGCCTGAACTAAAACTCATTCTTAATCAACTTACAAAAGCCAAACTTTCCTTTTCATAACACATTCTACGCTACATTATTTCGTACGAAAGTACTTTTTCAACCATAGCTAAAATTTTACATTCATATATTAAACAATTTGCTAACCTTTCTACTTTGGTACAGTACTTCAACATGTAGCAACGAGCCGGTCCTCTTCGTCACCATTCATACCATGTTTCGGATTGACCTCATTCATCCGTGTGATGATCTTTCGCTTATGAGCATTCTTTCACTGACCTTGCCAGGTTTATCATATCCTGATTCCTGCCATTCTCATTATAAGATTAGGGGTTTACACATTTTATTCGATTTCATTCAGATATGATGTTTATTACATCACCTTAATTACCTATAAATCCTTCCTCGATTCCTTTTTATAACATTAGTACGTTTGACCCATTCATAATGGGTCAATACATGACCATTTCCTTATATATCGCTTTCGTTGTTTGACCCGTTCATAACGGGTCAATTACATAACCATTCTTTCACGGATCTTTAACTCATTTGTCAACTATTACGTTTGACTTTTCAAGGTCAACTGGTACTTCTTACTTATCATAGACGTATCAAAGTACATGTTCATAATTTCTTTCCATTCTTGCATACTTGCAAAGACTTTATTTTATCATTTTAATAATAATTGCAAGATTTTATTCGTTCCCATCCCTACTTAATTCATTTGTCTAGGTCGTAGCCGTCATTCATTCCGACTCCCAAGAGTCAATTAATGTTATGTCGAACACGTAACTTATTTCGAAGCTTATTTCTTTCGACTAAGGTTTCTTGCTACAACAATAGTTTTCATCGGTCTTACCTATTTAGTGAATCAAATACTTCATGCTATTTTACAATTACTTGCATAAAAATTTTGAACTTACTTTGTTTTACTTTTTGGAAGTCCATTGTAAATACATTCTGATCTATGTTTATCAATTACCCGGTTCTAACACATCCCTCTCTATTCGAGCTATAAGCTCCTATTAAAAGCATAACCTTTATACATACCTGGCGCAAGTCAAATCCATTGGCTCATTATCCATGTTTTGCGTTGACTATTTCCTTCGAATTTATGACATTACATATCATACATTATGCTCGCCTACAATGTATGACTTGACCATTTCAATCATTAAATACCGGGTTCAAACGGTAATCGTCATTTGACCCGCATAACTCATTTGTCCTTTCTACCACCTTGCATACAACGTATTCACATAAATATATATATATATATATATATATATATTTTATAGATAAAAGTTTAAAGCATAACTTGGATAATATCCGCTTTTTAAGGAATATTCACTTGTTTGGTCCTAATGACTTACAAATTTGAACCTTTCATTCTTATCATTCATTCTTACTTATTTGATCCGTACTTACTTACGAATTCAAACTTTTCATTCTATCATTCATTCCCTTCTATGTTTTGAATCCGTGTCGCGGATTCTAACATATCATTCATATCCTTCATTCCTTCTATGTTTCGAATTCCTCTCGCGGATTCGAACATATCATTCACAGTTTCCATTACTCCTATGTTTTGAATCCGTCTCGCGGATTCAAACATATCATACATACTTCCCTTTTTGTATTTAGTACTTTCAATTCCTTGAGAGTCTTCCATTTCCCTTCACCCTCACGTCCACCTACTACCTAATTCTAAAGGACATACATGTAACGATTATCACGGTCTCATGAACGTCATATGTTTCTTGTGCACTGGCCAGGTACGCAATCCACATACTAGTTTCATGTCTTCGTGTAATCGTCACCTTATGTCTGAATAATTAGGTTTCGGCACGTGTGACATTTTCAAAACTTCATTACTATTCCATTATTATTATTTTTTTCATTTAAAATTTTCCTTTCCTTGATAGGTTTTACCATTACATGTACCCACATATTGAATCTACGTACCTGGGATCATTTTGTCTTATCACATGCCTTGGAGTCGATCCTAGCACGCATTCGCGGATCATCCTCTCCAAACAATTATGCTTACCTTACACATAACATACTGTTAGTTTTCTTCATACACATACTTAAGTACATACTTACATTCACTTCTACCTTTAGATCTTGATCGAGTCTGGATTGTACGGGTTCCTTGTCACAAGAGCACACACGTTTGAGTTCAAGTATTCACCTCCTTCTACTTGATTTCTCTCAAACCAGGGCTCTGATACCAACTTGAAACACCCTAACACGTAATAACATAAAAACGACGCAGCGGAAAAACGATCCTTAAAATTTTTCTTACTTTGCTAAATACATTGCTTACGTATAGACTTAGTCACAAAACGTTTAACATTTACTAACTGATTTAACAACATTCATAGTAAAATAATTCTACAAGTGTTACATAATCCAAGTTAGGTGACCGTTCTTTCCCGTACAATCCTCGCTATCAACTCGATCCATGTCTGCTTCTATTCATTCGTGGCAGAAGAAATCCGTATAAACCTGTGGACATCATTCACAACATAACCATTAATCATCGTCAACATCATATAACATTATTATCATACAATTAAAAATCCGTATAACATTCAACAATATAAACTTAATCCATTTGATATCTCTTGTTCCATGTTTGACTTCAATACTTCTTGAACCTGATGTTCTCATACCTGTATTACATTCCAATCTCAAGACAAATCATTAGTATTCGTCAATAACCAAACATAATGAACCTTTCCTTCATACATAAATGACATCTCGCATTCAAACATGTTCACATTCCTAAATTCCCACACACATACAATCATATACCTCTACACATATACGCATGCATTCATACATGCACATATACATACAAGCTCTCGCGCTGTTTGAAATTAACGAGCCATACCTACATGATTTTTTTAATTTAGCATAAGCATCCCATATTCAAGGAATCACTCACTTTAACTCATGTAAATATACATAACTACATTGAGTTTTAAAACAGCAACATAATCACATCCGATTGTTTCCTTATAAATTCCTTAAGATTATGCAAGTATTATAAAATTTATGTTTTTCACTCAGCTTTATGCAGCTGTAGTAATTCAGTATTTTCCCCTCTTTACAGTGAGTATTTCACTTCAAACTAAAATTACTAGTAACGGTGACTCCGAGACCTTTCCGTGGATATAAAATACGCCCCGAACGGACATTCGGTTGATTTTCTATGAATTTTTTAAAGACTAGCAAAAATCTGGAAATAAGCTGAATTTTCAGCACTTGGGTATCTCGACCCATTAACAATTTGCACTCCTTTTTTTATGGGTTTAAACCCCCAAAACATCGTCAAGACAATACGCTATTATTAAGTTGAACCATATTCAATAATTTGTATCAAACCACCTTAACTATAAAAAGAACTTCGGATCAACAATAAGACTATTTAAATCAACACGACTCCAAACACATTCAAGTACTCACAACCGAGTCTTTTGTCTACATTAGCGTCCCCAATTCTCGATTAACATTCTTATATGAAATTCTACCCATTACCCGGTTACAAAACCGTAGCCATTACTTAAGCATTATTCCGACATAACATTACAACGTTGTTTTGACCCGTTTGGTCTACGTAGTAAAAGTTACCGATTTTATACAACCAAAACCATATCAAACCTCAATCATCATCATGCTCGATAAACTAACGCTACCTTACTTAAACAAAATAAGAAGTGATTACGAAAATAACTTACCTCATGTGTCCGAGTTCGTGCATAGCTTCCGTATTTACCTTTGACCCATTGCCCTTCCATGCTCGTGTCCATGTTGACATGGCTCCTACGCTTTCAGGTTATCATCAACATATTCTTGTTAGCATACATCATTGTACTTGATAACGAGCATAACTTTGCATAATTTCATATTCAACTTGCATTAATCATTCATTCACTAACATGTATAGCTTATTTCACTGAAACTAGGCTGTTTGGAGACGTCCGTTTACTGTACTTACGAGCTTGGAAAAATTACAATCTTTTTATGAGACGTGCCCCTCGGAGGGGTTATCCTAGTGTTAAATATTTAGAGTCTAACTATCTACAAAAAATTTATAAAAATTCATTTACTAAGCTGCAATCAGATTCGTCACTTCTGACTGCAGCTTACGGAAAAATTCATTAAAAATTCCTCGTTTATCCGATTGACGAAATTCCAATTGAAGATTCTTTTAATCGCTTAAAATTATCTACCGTAAAAATTTGAGATCATAACTAAATTCCTAAATTGAGTTATGACATTCGTAATGGGCTGCAAATTCTGCCAGAAAACGCAGCTTGAACCTTTGATACGGAAAAATTCATAAAATGCTCAATTTTCGTCAAACAAATGCGATTCCAGTGGGGTTTTAAAGATATTTCCTGGGAGTTCATCACAAAGTTAATAAACATCAGTTCTTGATAATATTTGACCCCGTTACAGCCGATTACATTCGGCTGTAACTTTCTGGACAGATTTAGTTTTCATCTAATTTGTTTTTCTTAGGCATTTCATCGAACACTTGGCGGGTTTCGCATTTGTAAAACATTATGTACAAGCTTTTAAAGCATGATTCCTACTAATTCTTCACATAACTTATTAACAATCAATCAAATTCATAACAATCTTTCATCCTACACCACATTTGTCTAAGATTTCAAGTATCTCAAAAACATCATAATTCAAGTTTTCACATAGTTGTATCAACTTCAATCATCCTATTCATAACACATTCTCATAAGGTGGGTCTATACTAAAATCTTTCAATTAACCTAAAATCAAACATGATTTATGTTCTATAGAGTAGTCCTAACATCCAATTTACACAAATCATATTAAAAACTCATGATTGGGTTGAAACCCATCTCCTACAATTCATCAAATCATGAAATTGGATTTACCACTTCAATTAACAAGGTTAGATGTTCGAGAATAGAGGTTCATGCATTCGGTTTTCCTTGAAATCCCTACTAAATTTGATGGATTTGATGAAACTAGGGTTTCACCTTCCTTTGCCCCTTGTTCGATCGTACGTACAGACTCACACACTTGTGTGTGTGTGGGTTTTAATTTTCTTTTTATTCTAATTAATTTCAAGTTTCTAGTTTGGCAACCTTAGTCCCTTAGGTTTAAGACATCATCATAATTGCCACCAATTTCATTTCCTTTTCTTATCCTGTAGGCATTTAACTAAGTTTAATAACCTAGTTATTGTATTTCATTTATTTAACATGGCAACATACCTACGTATTAAATATTTGAGTTTTGGGGTGTTACAGAATCACTTCAATTCGCCATCCACTTGGCATAAACAATCAGAACTCCCCTTTTCAACAAACTATTTTCTCACTATGATTTCAAAACACTTAAGTTTGTTTTAATCAAAATGATTTTTCCGGAAAATAAGTTTTGCTGATTTCATAAAATCACTTGTAGGTTAGGGAAAAAAAACTCATCACTTTGTTTTCTCATCCATTTGAAAAATATAACAATTTTAAATTTTAACAACAATATCACTTGTAGAAAATCAAGTACAACTTAATATCCCTGATTTACCACTTGTAAGACAAAATATCACCACAGTGAATTTCTCAAGAAAGATGTCGATACCTGCTCCACTCTTACCAACCTGGAATCTCCGGCAAGTCAGGATTTTATTTGTGAAAAACTTCCATCCAAGCCTGACCAAACTTGGATGTTTCCTCCTCAATTTCACTTGGGTAAAAAGTTGCTTTCTTTGTTTCATAAAAGTCCTTTACCCCTTTGGCCTTTCCCTCGACCATTTTTCCAAAAATCATTTTAACATTTCCATTAAACACTTTCTCAACATCAAATTCTTTCTTCTCAGAATAGAATTGATTCGAGATCTCAACCTTCCCAACTTTTGATTTAAAATTCTCAGCCCTCAATGGTGGAAAATTAACATCATCCATTGGAGGCACTGAGTTTTCTTCTTTTACCTCAACCTGTGGTTCCTTTGACTTTATGGAATCAGATTCATCGTCGGATTTCACATCAAACTTCTTTACATCTTCATGAAACTTCTTAACAACCCACATTTGGTTGTCATGCTTAGCTCTCTTTTTATAAAAACTTGTCTTTGAACACTCACCAACTTCATATGTTGAATTTTCAAAAATTTTAAATTTGTCAGTTGGTGATTCATTTTTCTCAACAACTTTTTCTTTGAGTTTTTTAGAGACTTCATGTTTTGTTTTTGTTGCTTGAGAACAGTTCCATGCAATGTGACCAACTTTATTGCATTTGTAACAGGTTCTTGTCTCCTTTCTTTGATTAGCTCCATTCTTCACATTCTCTTGCTTCTTGGCAAGAAATTCTTTGTTTGATTGTTTCCAGAATGAGCTTTTTGATTCCTCTTCACAGCTTGTCCCTGGAACAAATTTTGTATTTGTTTTAGAAGTTTTTTCATGTTTATAATTTTCTGATGGAATAAATCCAAGACCTTTCTTTTTGAAATTACCGTTATGGTTAGGTTTCTTTTGAAAACCAGAACCAGAACTGTAACCTTTTTTCTTGTTTAAACGTTGTTGAACTCTTGAAGTGTATTTTTTAGGTTTTTTATTAAGATTTACATCTTTTATTTCAGAAATATTTATTTCTGTTAGTTTGAAAACCTTTTTAATCATTTCTGGTTTAACACCTCTTATTGGAAATTCCTTATCAGAATATAATTTGTCAGAATCATTTAAAGTGTATGCAACTTCAAATGTTTCATCCTTCAAATTAGATTTTGATAAAAGAAATTCTTTATTGGAAACCCATTTAACCGATGACTTTGGACTGTCAACTGATGATGATCTCGGACTTTCAGACTCAGACTTTGACTCCGACTCCTCGTCTGTTTCCAACACCTAATCAACCACCTTTTTTATTAACTCAGACTTATGATCAGTGTCAGACGATGTGAACGTGACATCAATGTTTTCTGGTAACTCATCTGTTGTTTTCGATTTTAACTCTATATTGACAACCTTTTTGACTTGCTCCTCATTTGGTTTTCTGGGAGAATACCCTTCCCAAATCGGAGGCGGACACTTGTTATAACTGACACTCTGTTTCTTACCAGTATCCTTCTTCTTTGGCTTCTCATCTTGAAAAACTTCTAAACCTGCAACAGTTGGATAGATTCGATCAATTAGATAATCAGAACTAGAATAACTTTGTAGTAAACGTCTAATTCTCTCATTTTCAATCCTCTCAGTCTCCAACTCTTGCTTTAACTTTGCACACTCTTCAATGTAATGATTGATAGCTTTTTGCTTCGACATCATCACAGCATTCATCATTGTCAGTGCATCTTCTCTTCCAGAATTGGTCTTTTGTAGACCAATTACCGTTCTGTTCAAAACGTCATATGACTCTTTCACATAATTGAGATTGAACAATAATTGTTCTTTCATCTTATCTTGCTCACTCAATTTCTCATCTTTTTCTGCACATTGCTTGAAAGATTCCAAACATTTTAAACAAGGCTTGATGACTTCCACAATATTTTCTATTTCAACGATCTTCTCCACTTCAACAACTTTTTCAACTTCACTCACCTTCTCCTTTTCAACAATCTCTTCAGCAATTTTAACCTCTTCATTTTGAAAAATCTTTTCATTTTGATCTTTGCTTTCACATTCCTTCTTTTTCAGTTCTTTTGCTGCTCGTCTCTTCTTCAACTTCTCCAAGCGATCTGCAAAATAAAATTGAAAACTTTCAGGAGATAAATGAGTTTTTGCAATATTGATATGCATTTCTTCCTCATCATCACTATTGTCATCAGTTGGTGATTGATCAAAATCTATTGTCTTTTCTGAACTATCATCTAAAGAACCAGAATCAGATGGTGTTTGGTCAAAAACTGTTGTTCTTTCTGAACTTTCTTCTGATGAAACAGACTCTTCTTCTTGACTTTTCTCATTACTATCAAACGCTTTCATCCATTCTGTCATCAGATCAGGCTCTTGAACTATCTGTGCAATAAGAGCTACAACTTTTGAATCAGGTGGAATATATTTATCCCAGCTGAAACCTTCTGCCACTTTTTCATCATCTTGATCAATGATACCATAATAAGCTTTCTTATTTGCATCTTCGATCATTCTTGCATGCGCAGTTTGTGGTTCCTTTTGTTGATATGGTTGATGAGAAACTTGTTGATATATGGCTTTCCGATAGTAATCATCTTTTCCAAAAGGATTCTTTGCTCCACTAGCCTCTTGATTTTTGCATTCTCTCTTGAAATGACCTTTCTCCCTGCATAAAAAACAAGTAACTTTAGATTTATCAAAACCCAAAGTAGACACATGTGCATCCAAAAAAAACATTTCTTCCTGTAATCATTTTAAACTTTTCTGCTCCTCTCAAAACACTTGCTAGACACCATTTGATGTCCATGAGCTCCATCTCTTCAACGTCTATCTGATCGTAATCCTCTTTCTTCAGCATAGGATTTCTGATCCTACCAGCTACTAATCCCTCATAAGATTCCAGCACGGTAGCAAGTAACGCCATGTGATCTTTAGCAACTTCTTCAGAAAAACTTTGACCATTCGGGAGATTTAATGCAATGTTGCACTGTATTACACAACCATTTCCACTTTTTGAACTTTGAGACTGAAAACTTGAAGTTGAACTCTTTGGACTAACACTCGGATATGAAGAAAATCCACTGATACTGTTTGAATTTTGATCAACAGTTCCAGATGAGTTTCCAGCACTAAAAGCAGTTTGGATTTTTGGACTCATTTCAACCTCTTGAACACTGCCTTTGTAATACATTTTCACATCTTGTTGATTACTTGGATTGTTCATCCTTGCAATCTTTTGCTGTTCAAGATCTTAACCTTCAATCTTTTCGATGAACTGAGAAATCGTCAAACCATCATATTCTCCGGTGTTCTTTAAGATCATAAAAAATGTACCCCATTCTTTCTGAGGTAAAGCATCAGCTAATTTATCTACCCATTCCTCGCGTTCTTTATTGATACTCAACAAAGACATTGAACGTACTAAGTGGCAGTGTCTTTCAATCAACTTCTTTGTATCTTCTCCTGGCAGACTTGTGAATAGATCAAATTCTTTCTTAAGCAATGCCTTTTTACTTTTAATCATCTTCTCACTTCCCTCAAACTTAATTCTGAATGCTTCCCAAATAGAACGTGAAGTTTTATCATGTTGAAGCAATATGAAGATGTCTTCTTTAATAGCTTGCTGGAGTAAACTGATCATCATTTTCTCTGCTTTGTACATGTCTTGTTCCTTATCTGTAAATTCAAAAATCTTTTTATCAACTCCCAGCTCAGTACGTGGTAGCACATACTTTTTCTCAACACACTCCCGTGATCTCAAATGACTGGCTTGGACCCAGTTTTCAAACCTATCTTTCCAACCATAATACTCCTCAATGCTCATTAGTTTAGGAGGTTTTTGCATAGTTCCAGTTTCATTTTCCATGTTCATGTTTTGAGCAATGGCAGTTGGAGTAGTCGGGGTTGTAGCAAACGCATTATAAAATTCCTCTTCCATGATTCGATAAACTTTTTCACAAATCAGACACTTTCAAACGGAATCAAACTCAAGCGAAATTACTTCTTCAAACGGAATACCTTTCAAACGGAATACTAATTAAAGCGAAATTACTTACAAGCTAGTTTCAAACAGAATACCAACTCAAGCGAAATCAAGATTTGAAGCGGAATCACTTTTCAAACGAGATCACTCAAGCGAAATAACGTTTTCAAACGGAATTAACAGCAACTTTCACGCGGAATTACTGCTTTCGAGCAAAATTAGGTGCAATTTCAAACGAGATTAGGCTGATGTCATCATTTCGATCCAACTTTTGTCAAATTGATCACGTTCTAGCTCAATTTTAAATCTAAAACTCTCAAGGGTTTGTTAAAACACAGTTTCACACAATATGTGAGAAAATTAGCCGATTTTAACCGTGAAAAGTTGTTCAATTTTGAAAAGAAGATGTAGAATATAGAAAATCAGATGAAATCAAGCTGAAAATGGTAGAACTCCTCCTCCTGAGCTCTGATACCACATGTAGGATCGTGTACGGACCTGAAACGAGTCGATCAGAGGCGTTCTACACAATATGAAAGGCGGAAACAGACATATTGTGTGTGATTCAGCAAGATATTCACTTTAACTGTAGTTCTGATTAACTTGACAAAGTTTTACAGCGAAACAACACTTTGGCAGCACTTCGGCTCCAGAAATACACATACACCACACTCTCAAACGAAATCAGGACAACTCTATATATAGGCCAGCTAATTCTTCTTGAACATGACTCAAGCGAAATCACCTTTCATACGGAATTATGATTTCAAGCGGAATTACCATTTCAAACCGAATTAACAAGTTAATTTTGTTTGAAATGACATGTTCACTTCAAGCGAAATTACACTTTGTAATTTCGTTTGAAACTGCTTGTTGACCTATTTTTGACAGATTTCTGATATTACGTGCCCTGATCTATCTATATACATACAAGACTCGATACAAGACGAAGTCGACAGACGCATGCACCAACAGATATTGATTTCCGTTTCGACCTCATTCCTGGAGTTAATCCTGTTGCTAAAGCTCCCTATCGCCTCGCTCCGTCTGAAATGTAGGAACTCTCAAGTTAACTCTAGGAATTGCTTGACAAAGGCTTCATTCGCCCTAGCACCTCTCCTTGGAACGCGCCTGTCCTTTTCGTCAAAAAGAAGGATGGATCGTTCCGGATGTGCATCGATTATAGGGAATTGAATAAGCTGACTATCAAGAATCGCTATCCCCTACCCCGAATTGATGACTTGTTTGATCAATTGCAAGGTGCTACGTGTTTCTCGAAGATCGATTTACGCTCAGGCTATCACCAATTACGAATCCAGGAGGAAGATATACCCAAAACCGCATTCCGAACCCGATACGGCCACTACGAGTTTCTCGTTATGCCCTTTGGTTTAACCAACGCCAACGCGGTTTTCATGGATCTGATAAATCGCGTGTGTAAACCCTTTCTCGACCGTTTCGTCATCTTGTTTATCGATGATATCCTGATTTATTCGAAGTCGAAAGTCGAACACGCGCAACATCTATGTTTGGTTCTCGAATTACTCCAAGGGAACCGTGTCACACCCCGATAGCATTAAAACAACAAAACCGCGGCGGAAACGTCGGGGAGTAGAGTGGCAGAATCATTGTTTCATAACCATGGATACAAAAGTTTCGTTTAATTGATTCATTAAGTAATTTACTTTATCTTAGTACAAAACAAACAAGTTAGACATCGTCTATCTTTATTATTAGGTCACTAAGGCCTCGTCCAGGTCCTATGTGAACATGCATCCTAACAATCAACATCATGCAACACCACCTGAAACATATGTAAAAACAAAGTCAGAAAAGAAATGCTGGCGAGCACATAGGTTTTATGAGAGTATTGGATTCATGGCTCATTTACACGTTGCGGTACTTTAGTAGACTACAAGAGTCAAAAGTTACAAACCTCGTTTTGAAAAGTGTATTGCAACATAATTAACCAACTCAAATCAAGTTGGTTATAGTTTATAAAATCTCGCAGCCATGATTCTTAACCCAAAACATTTGTTTAAGTAAACCAAATCGTAAATTGTTCTCGTTACAAAACTCGTATGGTTTATATCATTTAGAAAACATCGTTATGTGACATCGTTTCAAAATCGTTTATCCAAGTGAACTAAATAATGCCACGGAATATAATATGATAAAAGCACTTATATATAAGAAGTATCAGCGGCGTATCTACCATGCTTTTATCATGTTACACCCGTCCCATTATCTAATCACAACCCACAACCAATCGTTTGTTCAAATCGTTTAACTTGTTCAAATCGTTTAAATTGTCCCAAAATCGTTCTCGTTTTAATTGTGAAACTACTTTTGGTCGCCTCGCTAATAACATCCAAATCTTCACAACTCATCTATCATTCAACTCGCATTAACAAACCACCAAAGGGTAAGTTAACAATCACAGATTCGGTCGTTACCCACATAACCCCCACACATAACCATGGGTGTAGTCTGATAACGGGATTTGTCAGATCCTATGGTACCATAACCTAATACTGGTCGGTTCGGCCAAAATTAATGAATGTTATTCGTTATGTAACTACGTCCAACAATTTTGTTCACGTTATCGAAATCGTTATTTGTTTAATATAAACCATATTAATCGTTTTTGAAACCATCGTTTAAATATCAAAATCGTTTTAATACATATGAATCACCCCAAAACAATCGAAAGCAATAAAATAGAGGAACTATGTACTCACATCGAAGTGCAAAGTATCCTCAATCTACAGAACTCAACAAGCTCAAGCAAACCAAGGAAACTCAAGCACCACCTAGTAATCGAATCACTAGTAAATAAATCGACACCTAATTCGGAAGATCGGACAGAATGAGGTTTCATAAACCAAATGAGTATTGGAACTCATGTGGTATGGTTTAACAAAGCCTACATTCTAGATCGGAACCTAACCTAAGTGCTTTCGATCCGTTACGACCCATTAAGGTAGCTTACGCTACTTTAACGCGTCGTATGCACCAATGCGCGTTCGATACATATAATTATTCCTATGACAAGTATTATATGCCTAAACATGTTTAAATATGTTGCATGATCAGTTTAGGTGACAAAAGTTAAGTTACATATGCTTAAAATCCAATTATGCATGAAAAGGGCATTTTGGTCATTTACCTATGGCATATAAACTACCTATCATACAACTAATTAAACTAGGTGACCATAAGGTATAACCTCAGAAGGTTATTCCCTATACAACTATGGTCACTAAACATGCTTGATCGGATCCTAATGATCGACCAAACGGGTCGAGTTCGAAAGTCTAAGCGGTGGTTTAGACCGCTTGACTTACGACTCTATACAAGCACTAAACTAAAAGTGTTGAGTTAAACATGTCAAAACATGTTTAACTAAATTAGAAAACAGGTTTTGATACCCTAGGATATTTTGGTTGCAAAATACGCATAAATACACATTTTGACCGAAACTATGACTCGTCACTATGCCTAATCAACGTGGTAATCAGTAGGTATAGTCACACGGGACGATAACCATCGTGATTACGCTCACGTTGCAAAGTTCAATCGAACTTTGTGTTGACCAAAGACTGGTCAAAGCAGAAAGTCAAACATTGTTTGACTTTCACGCTCGAAGAGCAATAAAAGCACGAAAGAAGCTTACAAAGGGTCCAAGCTAGGGAGATCTTGATCCAAAATACTCAGGTATGGAGTTTTAGAACTTCAACTTAGAGTTTTTCAGATCAAGTGTGCAGAAAATGGAATGAGGGCTTGGCTATTTATAGTTTTTGGTAAACCGTTAGGATCATTTCTTGCATAAGAGGCTTTGATCTTGGCCATCCAAGTGGGCACTTGGTATTCTAATACAATGGGACATGATAAACCATAAAAAACAAGCAGATGGTATCCCAAATCAAGGGTTAAAAACCATCAAAACCAGCTCAAAGTCCAAATTCAATGTTTATGTACTGTAAGTCTGTCGTGCTCCGCGTAACATATAGCCTGGGCTTACGCGCCCCGCCTAAGAACTTTGACAGAATTACAGTTTTAGTCCCTGCAGCCTAGAAACTTGGTTTTCAATGCGTATTTGACACGTTTAAGCCCCGTTAACCCCATTTTAAGGATCTAAAATGAAGTTAAAGTATAGGTAACTTAAAATATGTTCAAAAACATCTCGGATGTCGGTTCGTTTGGTCGTACGGTTGCGTTATTCGATTAATTACGACGGAAGTCGTAACGAACGCAAAAACTATCCAAATTGCGCAACGAATGGTATTTTTGTATTCCAATCACTAAAATAAAATATTTTAATGATTACAAAATTTTTGGATGTCCGGAAATATTCAGAACGTAAGATATGCGAGAAAATGCAAACTTATGCACTTTTTGACGCTTTTAGTCCCTATTGATCAAATAAGTTTATTTTAGCATACCGAACCCCTCAAAGCCTATTTCTAAGATATGTAAAGGATATTTAGGGTATGTTTAACTTATGATCAAGTTCTGGAATGTTCATTACTGAACGAACCGGCATACTTTCGCAGTTTGACACAAATAGTCCCTGCGATCGAATAGACTTGTTTTCAACACACCAAACCATCCAAAACTTATTTCTAAGTTATGTAAAGGTTATTTTAGGTATGTTAAGCCTATGTCACTATTCTGGAGTGTTTGTCGCGTTAAACTGATTACATTCGCGCATCAGTTTGCGTATAACTTTCCAAAAAGCGATTTAAAGCTTGAAATCGAACTTGAATCAAATCGTAAAATCATCAAACACAAATACACACATAATAACACCAAAAACATTATTTTATTAATAATTAACATTGTTTTACATTGTACATCAATTACAGAGCACAGTTGTCATGGTCTCCCCTACTTTAGGAAATTTCGTCCCGAAATTTTAACTAGAGGAAACTTGTGAGAACAATTGCGGATATTTCGCCTTCATTTGGTCCTCACGTTCCCAAGTAAACTCTGGGCCATGTTTGGATTCCCAGCAAACCTTGACCAATCGAATCCGTTTGTTCTTCAACTGTTTGACCATACAGTCCATTATCTCCACAGGTTTCTCAACAAAATGCATCATTTCATCGACTTGAATTTCGTCGAGTGGAATGTGAAGATCAGTATCGGTTAAACACTTTCGCAAATTGGACACGTGGAAAGTCAGATGAATATTTCCAAGTTCTGGAGGTAGCTCTAATCGATAGGCGACCTTTCCAATTCATTCAACAATCTTAAATGGTCCAACATATCGAGGTGCAAGTTTTCATTTCTTTCCAAATCTCACCACTCCCTTCCAAGGTGACACCTTGAGTAGGACATGGTCTCCGACTTAAAATTCTAAGGGCTTGCGACGTATATCCGCATAACTCTTTTGACGGCTTCTAGCTGTCACAAGATTATCGCGAATTTTCTTGATTTTGTCTGTTGTTTCCAGAATGAGCTCAGGTCCAGTAAGCTGAGCTTCACCGATCTCATTCCAACAGACAGGTGAACGACACTTTCGACCGTAGAGAGCTTTGAAAGGTGCCATATTGATGCTAGCATGATGACTATTGTTGTAAGAGAACTCGATCATCAGCAGATGAGAATCCCAATTACCACCAAAGTCTATCACGCATTCTCTAAGCATATCATCCAAAGTTTGAATCGTCCTCTCAGATTGTCCATTGGTTTGGGGATGATAAGCAGTGCTTAGATTTAGTTGGGTTCCCATAGCAAATTGCATGGTCTTCCAAAAATGAGATGAAAATCGAGCATCACGATCAGATATGATATCCCAAGGGACACCATGTCGAGATACAATCTCATCAACATAAATCTTTGCAATTTTATCAGCAGATAGATCCCTGCGAATCGGAATAAAATGAGCTGACTTCGTTAATCGATCGATGACAACCCATATAGCATCGTGACCTTTAGATGTACGCGGTAATTTAGTGATGAGATCCCTCGCAATGTTCTCCCACTTCCAAACCGGTATCTCGGGTTGTACAAGCAAACCAGATGGTCGTTGATGTTCAGCCTTGACCTTGAGACAAGTTAGGCATTTCAATACATACAAGGCAATATCCTTCTTCATACCAGGCCACCAATACTGAGTACGAAGATCCTTGTACATTTTATCAGCACCAGGATGGATAGAATATCGAGACTTATGAGATTCGTCCATCACTAAAGTGCGAAGATCGTCTTGTATCGGAATCCACAAACGATCCTTAAAATAGAGTAAACCATCGTCCTTCATTTCGGGTTTAAGCTCAAGTTGAAGTGGTAGCTCATATTTCAATAAGCATGTGGTTACACATGATCGTTGAGCTTGAAGGACACGAGATTGGATACCAGATAGAGTTTGAATAGTATGAAGCTTGACTCGCTCTTTTCGACTAAGCGCATCGGTTACGACATTCGCCTTACCAGGATGGTAGTGAATCTCGCGATCGTTATCGCTCAGGAGCTCTACCCATTGTCGTTGCCTCATGTTCAGCTCCTTCTGATTAAGAATGTGTTGGAGACTTTTATGGTCTGTGAAAACCACACACTTTGTGCCATAAAGATAGTGTCTCCAGATTTTGAGTGCGAAAACTACAGCTCCTAACTCAAGATCATGAGTCGTGTAGTTCTTCTCGTGAACTTTCAGTTGTCTAGACGCGTAAGCTATGACTTTACCTCGTTGCATAAGAACGCAACCAAGTCCTAGATTCGACGCGTCACAATAGACAACGAAATCATCGTTTCCATCGGGCAAAGATAGAACAGGAGCATCACACAGCTTCTATTTCAGCGTTTGGAACGCTTCTTCTTAATTGGGTCCCCACTCAAAAGGCTTATTCTTCTGAGTCAAAGTAGTGAGTGGCACCGCGATCTTAGAGAAGTTTGAAATAAATCGACGATAATAACCAGCAAGACCAAGAAAAGAACGAATTTCTGTAGGTGTCGTCGGTGTATTCCAATCCTTAATTGCAGCAATTTTGGATGGATCCACACGAATACCCTGCCGTTGACTATATGTCCCAAGAACTGAACTTCTTTAAGCCAAAATTCACACTTGGAGAATTTAGCAAAAAGTTGTTCCTTCTTCAGGAGTTCCAGCGTCAAACGAAGGTGTTGCTCGTGATCGGCTCGAGACTTCGAATAAATGAGAATATCGTCGATGAACACAATGATGAACTTATCTAAATAAGGTTTACAGACCCTATTCATTAAGTCCATGAAGATAGCTGGGGCATTCGTCAACCTAAATGGCATGACAGTGAACTCATAGTGCCCATATCTCGTGCGGAAAGCAGTCTTGGGAATATCTTCTTCGAGTACACGAAGCTGATGATACCTAGAACGCAGATCGATCTTGGAAAAACAGGTAGCACCTTGCAGCTGATCAAAGAGATCATCGATTCGAGGTAGTGGATATCGATTCTTGATGGTAAGCTTGTTAAGCTCACGATAATCGATACACATTCGAAAAGACCCATCTTTCTTTTTCACAAAGAGGACAGGAGCTCCCCAAGGTGAATAACTCGGTCGGATGAATCCTTTATCAGATAACTCTTGAAGTTGTTTCGATAACTCTTGCATCTCGGACGGTGCAAGACGATAAGGTGCTTTCACAATCGGGTTGGCATTAGGTACAAGATCAATATAAAACTCGACTTGACGAACTGGAGGCAAACCAGGCAGTTCATCGGGAAACACCTCTGGATAATCCCGAACAATTGGAATATCCTGAATACTCTTGCTCTTGCCTTTCTCCTCGGTGACATGTGCCAGAAAAGCAACATATCCTTTTCGTAAATAACTTTGGGCTTTCGTACACGACATGAGTTTCAAACCAACAGATGGTTTCTCGCCACGAACTTCTAGAACTTCACCAGACGAAAGAGGAATACAGACGATCTTATCAAAACAAACTACTTCAGCATGATGTTTGGTTAACCAATCCATCCCCACGATGATATCAAAACTCCCAAGTTGCATCAGCGTGAGGTCAAAAGGAAAAAGATGGTTATCGAGGTTCATTTGACAACCACGAATAACAGAATCGAGTATGAGAGGTTTACCAGTCGCAACTTCGACAGATAAGGGTTTCCTCGGTTTAGTTCTAGGTTTCGCAAGTAAAGGCTCAAAAGATAACGAAACAAAACTCCTATCGGCACCAGAATCGAAAAGAACAGATGCAAGTTGATTGTTAACAAGGAACGTACCATTAACAACCTCGTTGTCAGCTCGAGCCTCGTTTGCATTCAGATTGTATGCTCGTCCACGAGCGGGATTCACGTTCGCGTT
Source organism: Helianthus tuberosus (assembly GCA_030545235.1). Lineage (NCBI taxonomy): Eukaryota > Viridiplantae > Streptophyta > Magnoliopsida > Asterales > Asteraceae > Helianthus > Helianthus tuberosus. The sequence goes on along the minus strand of CM060356.1, from coordinate 91,242,171 downwards.
CGCATTCGCATTTACCAACCTCGGGCCATTGTTGCGGAAATGACCCATTTCTCCGCAATTATAGCACGAACCAGGTGGGAATCTCGCAACATTCCCCTAAACTTGTGCTGGAACCTGAGCAGCTTGATTCTGACCCAAACGACAAATGTTGTCCAGATGCCCAAGTTTACCACACGTAGTGCACTGCTTGCAAGCCTGTTGGGCAACATGATGGTCGTTGCATCGAGCACAGTGAGGTGCAGTACCAGCATATTGCTTCTTCGCGGGAGGTAGTGCTTGTGGGTTCTGAGTATTCTGTGCAGTGACTACAAAGTTCTGGGAAGCCTTGTGCTTCCTCAACTTCTTAGAAGACTCACCCTTCTTCTTACCCTTACCCTTTTCTTGTGTGGAATCGGCTGACTTCTTCTTGTCACCCTTGCGGGTCAGTTTACCTTTTCTAACCTGAGACTCGGTCAGAGTAGCAGCCAACTCAATCGCTTGACGGACAGTAGTAGGATTACTGCCAGTCACAATGTCTTGCACAGAATCGGGTAAACCATCGATATACCTTTCTCCAATGGGGTAACCATCGTAGGACACAACAAACTGAGCTCCTCATAACGATCCGTACACGCACGGTGTTCTCCCCTATCTTGTTTCAAATCATCGAATTCTCGTTCCAAAGCTAGAATCTCGTGACGGGGACAGAACTCTCTCATCATGAGAGCTCGGAGCTCTTCCCATGTTTGTGCCATCGCCACATCGGCACCCCTATCACGCATCACCCTGTTCCACCATGTAAAAGCACGCTTCTCGAACACACTGGATGCAAATTCAACCTTACACTCATTCGGACATTGCATATGTCTGAATGTGCTTTCCAAACTTTCGAACCATTGCAGGAGCGTGGTTGTTCCTTGAGACCCAGAAAACTTCAACGGTTTAGCCGAATTGAAATTCTTGAAACTACAATGTGCATTATTATTGTTATTATTGTTGTATAACTGATGGATCTGGGTTACTATGTTCGGAAGCACACCAGCCATTTGCTGAGAAACAAGGGCTGTGATTTCTTCGTTAGTTAGAGGTTGTGCATCCGTCGAGGAGGCATTGTCTAAAAAGAACAAGGAAACATGAGAAACGAGTGAGGTCGACAATTGGAAAAACAAAAGAGGTATTGAAAACATCGACAAAAACACAAGGAAGGCGATCATTCGTTTGTAACCTCGAACAAACAAATGACACGCAGTGACTAATCAAAGTAAATGGGTCAATATAATGTATCACGAAGACATGCTTTAGCCTATAAGTGAACACTCATCCCAAGAGTTCCCAGGTAAGAGTGACTGGTCCGATTATGCGGATTTGTACGAACACTCTAGCCTTAGACAGAAAACTCAGGATACATGCATTCACCCTTCCAGATTGCAAGTGTTCACATTATAAGACCCAAACTTTGATGAGATTTTGAAAACTCAAAAGACACAAGCCAAAAATGAATCATCCAGAAGGGTGGGTGATTATTTTCAAAATCAATTCGGAAGCTTTGAAGGTTCAAAACCTTATAACGAATCATCTACGAAGAGATGATTGGTTTTCAAATCGGATTTGTTATTGTGTTCTTGTTGTGGTTATCACCTAAGGATAGGTGACATTATTGTTTTTAAATCTAAACGCAAGAAGACTCGCGTTAGGGTCCTAGAAAAGTTATAGTCTAGGTCAAAGCATTACTAATAACCTTATTCCCTATAACAATTGGCTCTGATACCAACTCTTTTGTCACACCCCGACCGCGTCAAAACAACGAAAGCGTGGCGGAAACGTCGGGGAGTGGAGTGGTAGAATCATTGTTTCATAACCATGGATACAAAAGTTTCGTTTTATTGATTCATTAAGTAATTTACATTGTCTTAGTACAAAACAAACAAGTTACACATCATCTATCTTTGTTATTATGTCACTAAGGCATCGTCCAGGTCCTATGTGAACATGCATCCTAGCAATCAACATCATGCAACACCACCTGAAACATATGTAAAAACAAAGTCAGCAAAGAAATGCTGGCGAGCACATAGGTTTTAGGAGAGTATTGGATTCATGACTCGTTTACATGTTGCAGTACTTTAGTAGACTACAAGAGTCAAAAGTTACAAACCTCGTTTTGAAAAGTGTATTGCAACATAATTAACCAACTCAAATCAAGTTGGTTATAGTTTATAAAATCTCGTAGCCATGATTCTTAACCCAAAACATTTTTTTAAGTAAACCATATCGTAAATTGTTCTCGTTACAGAACTCGTATGGTTTATATCCTTTAGAAAACATCGTTATGTGACATCGTTTCAAAATCGTTTATCCAAGTGAACTAAATAATGCCACGAAATATAATATGATAAAAGCACTTATGTATAGGAAGTACCACCGGTGTATCTACCATGCTTTTATCATGTTACACCCATCCCATTATCTAATCACAACCCACAACCAATCGTTTGTTCAAATCGTTTAAATTTTCCCAAAATCGTTCTTGTTTTAATTGTGAAACTACTTTTGGTCGCCTCGCTAATAACATCCAAACCTTCGCAACTTGTCCATCGTTCAACTCACATTAACAAACCACCAAAGGGTAAGTTAACAATCGCAGATTCGGTCGTTACCCACATAACCCCCACACATAACTATGGGTGTAGTCTGATAACGGGATTTGTCAGATCTTATGGTACCATAACCTAATACTGGTCGGTTCGGCCAAAATTAATGAATGTTATTCGTTATGTAACTACATCCAACAAGTTTGTTCACATTATCGAAATCGTTATTTGTTTAATATAAACCATATTAATCGTTTTTTAAACCATCGTTTAAATACCGAAATCGTTTTAAAACATATGAATCACCCCAAAACAATCGAAAGCAATAAAATAGGGGAACTATGTACTCACATCGAAGTGCAAAGTATCCTCAATCTAAAGAACTCAACAAGCTCAAGCAAACCAAGGAAACTCAAGCAGCACCTAGTAATCGAATCACTAGTAAATAAATCGACACCTAATTCGGAAGATCGGACAGAATGAGGTTTCGTAGACCAAATGAGTATTGGAACTCATGTTATATGGTTTAACAAAGCCTACATTCTAGATCGGAACCTAACCTAAGTGCTTTCGACCCGTTACGACCCATTAAGGTAGCTTACGCTACTTTAATGCGTCGTGTGCGCCAATGCGCGTTCGAGACATCTAATTATTCCTATGATAAGTATTATATGTCAAAACATGTTTAACTAAGTTAGAAAACCGGTTTTGATATCAAAACAAAGTGTTTTGATACCCTAGGATATTTTGGTTGCAAAATACGCATAAATACACATTTTGACCGAAACTATGACTCGTCACTACGCCTAATCAACGTGGTAATCAGTAGGTATAGTCACACAGGACTATAACCATCGTGATTACGCTCACGTTGCAAAGTTCAAGCGAACTTTGTGTTGATCAAAGCAGAAAGTCAAACACTGTTCGACTTTCACGCTCGAAAAGCAATAAAAGCACGAAAGAAGCTTACAAAGGGTCCAAGCTAGGGAGATCTTGATCCAAAATACTCAGGTATGAAGTTTTAGAACTTCAACTTAGAGTTTTTCAGATCAAGTGTGCAGAAAATGGAATGAGGGCTTGGGTATTTATAGTTTTCGGTAAACCGTTAGGATCATTTCTTGCAAAAGAGGCTTCGATCTTGGCCATCCAAGTGGGCACATGGTATTCTAATACAATGGGACATGATAAACCATAAAAAACAAGCATATGGTATCCCAAATCAGGGGTTAAAAACCATCAAAACCAGCTCAAAGTCCAGATTCAATGTTTCTGTACTGTAAGTCTGTGGCGCCCCGCATTACATATAACCTGGGCTTACGCGCCCCGCCTAAGAACTTTGACAGAATTACAGTTTTAGTCCCTACAGCATAGAAACTTGGTTTTCGATGCGTATTTGACACGTTTAAGCCCCGTTAACCCCATTTCAAGGCTCTAAAATGAAGTTAAAGTATAGGGAACTTAAAATATGTTCAAAAACATCTCGGATGTCTGTTCGTTTGGTCGTACGGTTGCGTTATTTGGTTAATTATGACGGAAGTCGTAACGAACGCAAAAACAATCCAAAATGCGCGACGAATGGTATTTTTGTATTCCAATCACTAAAATAAAATATTTTAATGATTACAAAATTTTTGGATGTCCGGATATATTCAGAACGTAAGATATGCGCGAAAATGCAAACTTATTCACTTTTTGACGCTTTTAGTCCCTATTGATCAAATAAGTTTATTTTAGCATTCCGAACCCCTCAAAGCCTATTTCTAAGCTATGTAAAGGATATTTAGGGTATGTTTAACTTATGATCAAGTTTTGAAATGTTCATTACTGAACGAATCGGCATACTTTCGCAGTTTGACATAAATAGTCCCTGTAATCGAATAGACTTGTTTTCAACACACCAAACCATCCAAAACTTATTTCTAAGTTATGTAAAGGTTATTTTAGGTATGTTAAGACTATGTCACTATTCCGGAGTGTTTGTCGCGTTAAACTGATTACATTCACGCATCAGTTTGCGTATAACTTTCCAGAAAGCGATTTAAAGCTTGAAATCGAACTTGAATCAAATCGTAAAATCATCAAACACAAATACACACATAATAACACCAAAACACATTGTTTTATTAATAATTAACATTGTTTTACATTGTACATAGATTACATAGCACAATTGTCACAAATTGACTCTATGCCAAGTTCTCCAAGTGTGAATTTTGGCTAGAGGAGGTTCAATTCCTCGGTCACATCGTCAATAGTCAAGATATACACGTAGACCCTGTGAAGATTGAAGCTGTTAAGAGTTGGGTTACACCAAAATCACCGTCTGAAGTTCGTTCGTTCCTCGGATTAGCGGGTTACTACCACCGATTCATCGCAGACTTCTCAAAAATCGTCGTTCCGCTTACTTCTCTCACACATAAAGACAAGCCTTTTGTTTGGGGAACTAAATAAGAGACTGCCTTTCAGGCTCTAAAGCATATGCTCTGCAATGCTCCTATCCTCGCGTTACCTGATGGAAATGATGACTTCGTAGTCTATTGCGATGCCTCTAACCTCGGTCTCGGCTGTGTTCTTATGCAACGGGACAAGGTTATCGTGTACGCCTCTCGTCAGCTCAAGATCCATGAGAAGAACTATACAACCCACGACTTCGAGCTTGGTGTAGTTGTTTTTGCGTTGAAGATTTGGCGACACTACCTTTATGGTACCAAGTGTATGGTCTTCACCGACCATAAGAGACTCCAACATATCTTGAACCAAGAGGAACTGAATATGCTCCAACCCCGATGGGTTAAACTTCTTAATGATTACGACTGTGAGATTCGTTATCACCCTGGCAAAGCAAATGTCGTTGTCGATGCTCTAAGTCGACGAAGCTATTTGCATAGCGTTCGTAATACTCATGCTCAGCACGACCTCGAAACCTTAATTTGTAACGCTCAGCACACCTGCTTCATTGAGAATACCTTGCGAGAGGAAATGAAGAAGTCTGGTGCTGAAACCCAATTTGTCACCAAATCGAGCGGTATTTACTACTATCTCGATCGCATCTGGATTCAAAGTCGCAATAACCTTCGGGAGATATTGTTGACTGAAGCGCACAAGTCTCGATATTCCATTCATCCCCGTGCCGACAAGATGTACCATGACCTTCGTCTTCGGTATTGGTGGCCTGGAATGAAGAAGGATATCGCTAACTATGTTTCGAAATGCCTGACTTGTTCGAAAGTCAAGGCTGAGCAACAAAGGCCCTCTGGCTTACTCGTGCAACCCAAGATCCCTATGTGGAAATGGGAGAGTATAGCTATGGACTTCATAACGAAAATTCCCCGCACGCCATCAGTTCACAATAGCATCTGGGTTATCGTTGATCGTCTTACTAAATCTGCTCATTTTCTGCCGATAAGAGAAGAATTTAAGGTAGAACGATTAGCACAGATCTACACCGACGAAATCATTTGTCGACACGAGACGCCTCGTGATATCATCTCTGACCGCGATGGTCGGTTTACCTCGCGCCTTTGGGAAATGTTTCAATCTGCTCTCGGTACTACTCTTAATCTAAGTACCGCTTTCCATCCCCAAACCGATGGTTAGACTGAACGCACGATCCGCACCCTTGAAGACATGCTTCGCTCGTGTGTCATAGATTTTGGTGGTAATTGGGATGCGCACTTACCTTTGGTCGAATTCTCATACAATAACAGTTATCATTCTAGCATTCAAATGGCACCATTTGAGGCATTGTATGGAAGAAAATGTCGATCGCCGTGTCGTATGGCACGAGATCAGAGATGCGAAATTACCGGTCCTGAGTTATTGCAAGAAAGGACTGACAAGATCCTCCAAATTCGAGACAATCTCCTGAAAGCTCGGAGTCGTCAGAAGAGTTACGCCGATAGACGCCGCAAGCCCCTTGAATTTGACGTTGTCGATCACATACTCCTAAAGGTTTCACCTTGGAAGGGGGTGATCCGCTTCGGCAAGAAAGGAAAGCTCGCGCCTCAGTATGTTGGACCCTTTAAGATTCTGGAAAGAATTGGCAAAGTGGCCTACAGACTTGAACTACCGGAGGAACTTAGCAATGTCCACCCGAGTTTCCATGTTTCGAACCTCAAAGAGTGTCTGGCCGAGCAGAATTTACATGTACCTCTTGAGGATCTACAAGTGGACGAAACATTACACTTCGTGGAAAAGGCAGTCAAGATCATGGACCGAGAAAGCAAGAAGCTCCGACGCTCACGCATTCCCATAGTGAAGGTTCGCTGCGAAGGCAAACGCGGCGCCGAGTTCACCTTGGAACTCGAAAGTGACATGAAGGCTAAGTATCCACAGCTATTCGTTACGCATGCGCCTTAATTTCGGGATGAAATTCCCTAAAGTAGTGGAGGCTGTAACAACCCGACTTTTTGAAGTAAAAGTACAAGTCAAAGTCAAAGGAAGAAAAGATTACTAATCAGATCTGTCATTCCTTGCTTAATTATTACTTGTACTCTCCGACTCGATAATCGACACTTAGGTTTACGCTGTAATTGTTTACGAATTGTATTTGTGTGAAGTAACAATGTGATAAACGCAGTTAAACGCTAATCTACTTAACGCTATCTAATCGCTATCGCATCATAATTCGAATCACAATTATGGATATTTTTTACGTGTGTGTGCCATTATGTGTTACTTGTGCATGTTTAGATATGATAAAGGTTTTATTCGCAAACGCAATCGCAACCCTATCACAACGCAATCTCATCGCGAACTGGAAACGCAAGATTTCTTATGTTGTTGTATGTTAGTCATGTTATTTGTGTAACTATAGTTTAAAACTATCGCACCGCTTATTCGACACTCACTTAAACGCATCGCAACGCTCAACACACGAAACAAAAGACGGAAAACCAACTCGCAAGAGCCCTCCGATTGAAGGACCATCCGATCGAAAGGCCCTCCGATCGAATCACTCCACACCGCCTTTCTCTCCTTCCCCTATAAATACTCACATGTCACATCACTGTTCACGTGATGTGACATCACTCCTCTAACCCACGCACTCTCAGGATCTTTTCCCTCGATTTCTCACGATTCTTGTAAGTTTTCATCCCAAATCTTGTACTTTCACAATCAGCACACGCTTTCTTGCAAGATCTATTCAAACGAATCACCATCCGATCGAACGACCATCCATCCAGATGACCATCCGACCGGATGGCTGGACAAATAGAGATGCTTCTCACATTTTAAAATGCTACAACGAAAACTTCAAAGTTCAAATCATACACAATGACCCTCCGACCGAATGGTCATCCTTTTGGATGACCATCCGTCCTGACGGTTATCCGATCGGATCACTATCCGTCCCTCAGCTCACTCGACACTATTTAACGCACTATTCAACGCTTATACTGTCGTTCTGTAATCAGGCTAACTCTCCAGCGCTCCCTTCAATCCAAGCCTGCGTTTATTTACTAAACACGAACTATGAGTATACTCGATCCCTTTTTGCTTAACGCACTTTTGGGTGTTACATAAGTTACCTATATCAAATCACATCGATCACACAATGCAAACACTTTTTATACGCTAACCGCTCTGCATGTTATATGTGTTACTCGATGAATGCTTGTATGTTATGTTTACACAATGATTGTTGCCTGACACCTGCAACGATAGTACTATAGTTTGGACTCAGCACCTGTCGTGGACAGGGGTTGTTAAGGGTATTTCTTCACGTGTCACAGTGGTGATATGTGTTGCGCATTCTACAACTCGCAGTCATGTCTGTGCATATTTCATTGTCGATAACTTTCTAGCTTCACATTTCAACATGTTACATGTTGGTTATGCGTAGATCGCTTCCTCTACTATTATACCATTAAACTTGTATGCTCACCTTTACACTATGTGTATTGACCTATTTTAACGTATGTGCCAGGTGTTTAGGACGCTTGCTATGTTGCTGAATTTCCGTGGAAACGAGCTAGGGGAGTCTAGAAACGAACTAAATAATTTATGAGTTGTCGGAACAATTTAATTGTCTTTGAGATACTATGTCTGTATTAACTATTTTGCTGGATATGTTATGGTATGGGACGTAACTTTAAATATTTGGTAATATTAGTTGTTATGGATTTCTCTTGGACAATCTGTTTCACTCAGTGCCGCGGCCCGATGTTGATGCATTAATGTCTATCGCCTCCGTCAATTCAAACCGTAGCTGAAACTGTAGAAATATAGGCTTCTATTGTAATATTTAGATAGTTTTAGTAAGGTGGCATTGTGGTAATTAATGAGAAATCTCATTAATTCCAAGGGCTATATATAGGAGCTTTAGTTGTAAAGTGAAGGACTTTTGCTCAATTTGGTGATTTAGGAGATTCAAGTCTAGAGAGAGAAAGTCTAGAGAGAGAAAGTACTCTCTACGTGATTCTTGTATCGTACACGTCATATATTTCAATAGATTCACGGTTCTAGTACGTTATTGTGTGTTCGGTCACGCACGTTCACGGATTCTGCACGTCGAACGTTCGTTACGCAATCGAACGATGATGACCCCGTACCTACAAGTGGTATCAGAGCTAGGAGCTCGATTGCGCTGACCAAACACATAAATTCGTACCAGATTTCATCGATTTCAGACCTGAATTTCTTATATTTCTTCATTTTCTTCATATTCTTCACGTTTTTCACTGAATTTTGCAAAATTGAACAGGTTTTTAGGGTCCAAATTAGTTGATTTTTGGATATGTCATGAGAAAACATCTGATCTATAACCCTACAAAGTTTCAAATCTTAATTCAAAGCCGTTTGGGAGAAATCTAAGATTTTTGGTCCGAAAACGCATCAGTTCGTTTGAAAATGACTTCAGTTCGCATGAATTGTTTATCCATTTCACACGAAGTGCTTCCAGGTCGTTTGTAAAGTGCCAATTCGTTTGAAATCATTCTTCAGTTCGTTTGTTCAGGTCGTTTGTATCATTCAGTTCGTCTGAAAGGTCATACGAAGTGACCAGTTTCATAGACCGTTTGGAAGGTTCAGTCCGTTTAACGAAGGTTAAGTTCGTTTAAAGTTGATTCCAGGTCGCGTGGAAAATTTGTTCATACGAAGTGAACTATCAGATCGTTTGAAAGGTTGTTTGAAGAGTGTCAGTTCATATGAAGTGAACTAAGGTTGTCAGGTCGTTTGAAAAGTATCAGTCAAAACAAACAGTTTGCATGAGATGTATTAAAGTTGGGCGGCCCAATGAAATTTTGTTTAGTCTAAGTGTGTGTCGGCCCATGTGATATTAATAATTGAGGTCCAATAAAAACTAAATTTGTCAGTTCATTAATACATCATCGGTCAAATAACAAAATATTATAGTCAATAGTGGCAGCCTAAAATTGATAAGATTCAACTCTGTGATCACGTGATTTGTCAGTCATTTAAAAGGCACAGTATATCAAGTTGTTTGTTTGTTTCATTGTTCATTAAAAGGTGTTGTTGAATCAGTACATCATGTGAATATATAACCTGTTACATGTGAAGATTTGACGTCTCGTGATCAGTCCAAGGAGGGCATGTGAAATTGAATTGTGATTTTGAAATTGACGGCCATTTTTAATAAAGAATCAATTTGATTTGTTGTAGATATCCCGATCCTAATCATGTCATTTGTTGTTGTGATTCATTGTCAAATATCGGATACTTGTCCAAGCAAATCCTACAACCGATCCGTGGTTACTTAGTTTTTGTCACTAAATCGGATATTCATCTGATTCAGTAATTTGATAAAGTGATTGAACTGAGTTTAGATTGTTTTGATAAAAAACATGGATATGTTTGATAATTTTACAGCTCTTAAGGGAGAATCAACTAAAGAATTGATCGAGAGGTTTGTCAAGTTATATCTAGAGATGAAGCGTTGGAACATTAGAAAAGAAAATGAAGAATGGTTTGACAAGTTGGCAAATGCTTTACCAAAAGATGTGTGGGGAACGTATTTGTTAACTTGGAAGAAGAACTTTGAACATATTGATTTCAATTTGAGCTTGTTCATTGAGAAGATTGAAGCTCAAGAACTTGAATTCCAAAAGATTAGAAAAATGAAGTCTAATTCAGGAAAGGAGTTTGATTCTGAGTCCGGAGAGATTGATAAAACTGGAAGTAAAAGTGACAAACAAGAAAGGGTTTCAGAAAAAGCTCAAATTTTTGATAAATCATCAGAGGAAGAAAGCGATGATGATAGTGAAGAAATTCGAAAACTTGAATCTTATAAAAGAGAACTTACACCTGAAAGTTATAATTTTTATTTTGCAGGAAAAATGGAAAAGATCAAAGAAAGACAAGCTGCAAGAGAGAAGAAAGCCGAACCTGAAAAGATGTCCGAGAAGTGCTTAAACTGTGAAAAATCTGAATCAGACAATGCCAAACTCTTGAAGAATATAGAGAGTTTGTCATTGGAAATCAAGAATTTGAATGATGAGATGAAATCTGATGATAAACAGATTCTTGAAATGCAAGAAAATTTTGAGAATTTGAAATCTGAAAATGTCAAACTGTTGAGTGGTTTGAACAGTTTGACATTAGAAAACAAACTTTTAAAGGAAAATGAAAAAGATTTTGAAAAGAAAGTAAAAAGTTTTGAAAATGAAAAAGTAAAATCTGAAAAAGAATTTCAAAGTCAAATAAGGATTCTTGAAGATGGGAGATCTGTTTTTAGCAAAAATAACATTGAAAAACAAAGTGCTATAAATTCTCATCTTCAAACGATTATTCGACTTGAAAAAGAAGCTGAAAAAGCTCGGATTAAAATCAAAGAGCTTGAAGAGAAATTGAAAGGTTTTGAGACTTCGTCATCAACACCAGATTATCCATGTCCAAAACCGATCAATTATGTTCCAATAAGTGACAATGTCACAAATTTTGACAAAGTCAAAATTGAAGATTGCGATGACAAAGTTGATGATGAAAAAGAAAAAGAAAAGAAAAGAAAAATATTTTTAGAATTACAAGAAAAATTTCAAAATACTGTTTTGCAATCTACTGAAATAGGTGAATGCTCAAAGCAAAAACCTGTTAAAAAGAAAGTAGAACAGAAACAAAAAGTTAAAAATTCAAAAAATTTTCAAAACAACAATAAAAGATCATCAGTTCAATCATCCAATCAAGATAAAAAAACCACAAAAATTGAAAAACCAAAACTCACAAAAAGTTGGTGATATGTGGTGCAGGTTTGACCACAGTGCTCAAGCGTCAAATCAAGATTATAGGAGAAATCATGAGTACTACAAATCAAATCAGTGTTATGATTTGAGTGTTTGGATTGATGGTGAAGATTGGTACGATAACAGGGTGTGTTACAACTGTGGTTTTAGAGGACACATTGCTGTTAACTGCCAAAGTTGGAGGTTTGAGACGAGAAGATGCTTTGAATGCCAAATCAAAGGACATATTGCAAGAGATTGCCCAATGAGATCAATGGAAAGATCGAGAGCTGAATCTCAGAAAAAGATGAAGAAATCAGTCAAGGTCGAAGAAAAGCCCAAAGAACAGAAGGTGAAGGAACAGAAAGTGAAGCTTTCACAAGGGCAGAAAGACCGACTGAGAAAGAAAAGAAAGAAAGCTCGAGAGTATCTTGAAAGGATTTTGTCCTCGGGTACAACTGTTGGTTCAAATAAAAGTTCTGATGAATCGCTTCACTCAACAAACAAGTCAAGAAAAATGAATTCATCAGATGCAAATCTGAGGACAAAAGAGAGAAAAAAGAAAGTAACATTTTCAGATGAAAAATCTGGCGATGAATTTGTTTCTTCGGAAACAAAGGAGCCACGTGTTGGCGATGAATCTGACTTGTCAAAGTCAGAAGAGCCACCAGTTGAGCAAAAAGGAGAAAATTCAGTTCCGCCAATGGATGATATCAACTTTCCACCATTGCGAGCTGAAAATTATAAACAAAAAGTTGACGAAGTTGAAATTTCAAATCAATCTTTTTCTGAAAAGAAAGATTTTGATGTTGAAAAAGCCTTTAACCCCAATGTTTTAAACATTTTTGGAAAAATGGTTGACGGAAAAGTCAAAGGGGTAAAGGAATTTCATGAATCAAAGAGGAATACCGATACACCGAGTAAAAATAACTCGGATGCACCCAAGACTGGTCAGGCTTGGGTGTCACCATTCTGTAACTGAAAAACCTGACTTGCCGGAGCTCCCAGGTTGGTAAGTGTGGAGCATGAATCGGCATCTTTCTTGAGAAATGTTTAATCAAGGACATTAAGTTGTACTTGATTTAATTTTCGTACAATTGGATGAAAGAACAAGGTGATGAATGAACCCCGTGTGTGTGAATTCAACAAAACTAATTTTTCCGGAAAAACCATTTTGATTAAAACAAACTTAAATGTTTTGAAATCATAATGGGAAAATAGTTTGTTGTGAGGGGGAGTTCTGATTGTTTATGCCAAGTGGATGGTGATTTGAAGCGATTCGATATCGGTTGTCACTTTATTGTACAGTTTATTTTCAAATTTCCTAAAATGTGTTTGCATTTTAGGGGGAGTAAAAAATTTTCTGAAAATCCAAAAACATTTGAAAATTTGAAAATGTCAAAAACATTGTAAAATGCAAAAAATGAGTTTTGTTGTAAAAAGAGGAAATGATAGTAGATCAGTGAGACTGTCACAGCATGCTAAAGAAATGGAGAGATAAAATGTGATAAACGATCTTACTAACGATGTGACGGTAGGCTCAGCTAGACTAGTAGATTTGCGATAACGATACAAACCTAAAGCAAAAAGCCTAGTTCTAGTGGGAAACATGGTTGAAAGCATAGTACTTAATTTTGTCCTTCGTGATTGTGTGCCTACTCAGTAATCGCTGATTGTCGAAAGACATAAAACTGGTTAAGTTTGTGAACTTTCACAAATTTTGCTGAAAAATTGCTGTGATTGTGCATTTCATTTTGCAAAGATTTAAACTTGTTTGATTTCTTTATTTTGTTTAAGCATTGGACATCCTCTGCGTATACGTGAGTATCGACCGGGATGTTATTGCCTAAACGTTCTGCTTTATTTTCTTTGGTGTTTCGTTTAAGCTTTGGATCACCTCTGCGTATACGGGAGTATCGACCTGGTGGTTAAAGCCTAAACAACTTCAACTTGTTTTATTTTCTTTTTTTGTTTAAACATTGGACTTTCTCTGCGTATACGGAAGTATCGACCTGATTGTTAATGTTTAAACATTCTACGTTGTTTTCGCACATATCACAGTTGATGAAAGTTTAAAGGCATTACTTGAGTTAGTGTATTGCATGATGAGGGGATATGCTAAGATCGTGGGGTCCATAAGAATTTAGTGCAAAATTAATATACCTTAACGTATCGGTAAGCATTTCGAAAGTTTTTAGATTGAGTTTAAGTGGACAAATATATCGTCAATCGATGTGAATCGTTTAGAGCTTAAAATGAAATGAAGCTTAACGGTGTTGGTGATTTGTCTCATAAACTGATATAATCCTCTTACACAAACTCACAAAAATAGTGTTTGTACATATTTCATTTCTGCATTTAATTTTTGTTATTGCATTTATGTTTCTTATTTTGAAAAATTCAAAAAAGATTTTCGACAACTGATGTTGAAAAACTGATATTCAAAATCTCAAAGGCTAAACAAGATGAACAATTGGTTTGGTTAAGATGATGAGAATTTGGAAAATAATCCTCAAATGTTTAAATGATTCATTAATTTGAATCACAATATTGTATATTATATGTTTGAGAATTTTGAGTGAATTCTTTTAGAGTCAAAATTATTTTGTCTTACGAGAGGTTGAGATGTGTAGGTTTCTGAATCTGTTGCTACGGAAAGCCAGGCGTCGATCCTAAAAGCACGGAAGCTTGACGAAAGGGGGAGCCTGAAGAGACTACCGAAAGGGGGAGCTGAAGCTGAAGACAGATCCACCGGGATTCTGTTCGAGCAAGAGGGAGTCTGTGTTTGTTGAAGACGTTAAATCTTAAAGAAGACTCAAGAGAGAGAGAAAGACAAGTCGCTACGAGTTTAACTACGGATTAACTGCGGCAATATCCAAGGGGGAGTTTGTTGATGCATTAATGTCTATCGCCTCCGTCAATTCAAACCGTAGCTGAAACTGTAGAAATCTAGGCTTCTATTGTAATATTTAGATAGTTTTAGTAAGGTGGCATTGTGGTAATTAATGAGAAATCTCATTAATTCCAAGGGCTATATATAGGAGCTTTAGTTGTAAAGTGAAGGACTTTTGCTCAATTTGGTGATTTAGGAGATTCAAGTCTAGAGAGAGAAAGTACTCTCTACGTGATTCTTGTATCGTACACGTCATATATTTCAATAGATTCATGGTTCTAGTACGTTATTGTGTGTTCGGTCACTCACGTTCACGGATTCCGCACGTCGAACGTTCGTTACGCAATCGAACGGTGTCAAAACCGGTCCTACACCCGATGTTTCCGCCATCGGTTGGGATGTGACAAATACCACCGGCTCTGCGCACTGTCTCACGGCCGCCCGCTCCCGGGCCAAGGGTCGGGGGTGGCAACAGAAAGTGGTATCAGAGCTAAAGCCACTGGTTTAAGCTATTTAGGTGTTCTACCAATACCTAAATTTTAATCAATTATGTTAGGAAATAATTTATGTGATTCTGTGTAAATATATATATCATTGTTTTGTATTACTTGACAATTTGTTAGTTTACAATATGAGTGAGCAAGGTACATCCGACGCTTATCGTCAATTAGCTAGTTCCCCAAAAGATGAAGGAACCTCATCTCAGCCAGCCCCCTTAAGATACTCAGCTGATACTGAGGAAGGAATCTTTATCTTTAAGGCACAGTCTGAGGAGCCATTCCCTCCTAAAAAAGAGAGGATGGTTTAGTAGAGGAGTGCATGAGAGGAGGAAAAGGATGAAGAAATTACAACAGCAGAGAGCATTAGCAAAAGCGAATAGGGAAGTGAATGCCCAAACCCAGGAAGCAGTTAATAGACCATTGTGGGAAGAGAAACTTGATAGGCAGTTAGCAGATTTCCATATGTTAGCCACTACAGTAGCAGAACCTAATCTGAACTAATTAGCTGAACCACCACTATTAACCTTATTTCCCGACCAACAAATGGAGTTAAAACCCAACCAGGAAAACCAATTCCCAATCCCAGCATTCGACCCCTATGAGATCCCCATAATTCTCGCACCAAACCCCATAGCTCAGAATACCGAGCTAAACCCTTTAGACCCATTCTGGAACAACGACTGGTATATTCAGAGTGTACTAAGAAATCCTTACCCTTACGGACACCCCATACCTCGATACCCTGATCCAGTACCAGCACCCATGCCACCTATGAGCCAAGAAAATTTGGAGGAACTTCGCTCATATGGTGACGAGTTAGTGGAAGAAGGAAATTAAATCCGTCAGATGGGAGAGAAACTCGTCTGGAAATATGACGAGCGCGAGATGCAGTATGGGATGAACGACACCTAGAATATGTGTGTAATTTTGTACTATATATATATATATATATCCAACTAAAATAGATATCGACGCATAACTACTAGTGTGTTTAATTTTCAGTTGTAATATGTAATCGATGCATATATAGAGATATATAAAAAGAGTAAAGTCGCAATGTTCGACGTTTTTCATCAATCTGCTTGTGTGATTGTTTGTATAAATATTATTCTGTGATATTAATACCTGATAAATGTTTACAATTCAGATGTCGAACGAAGTAAATCAGGGAAACCAGAATAACGATAATAACAAGAACCAAGTGAATAATAGTGCCATCGAACATATATTCACACAAGGAATTATAGATGTTATGCCCTATTTTATCAAGACTATTAAAGAAGTAGAAAATAATAACTCTGCGATTGGAAGTAAACGTCAAATTACTGAACCAAGTCACAGCGTGAACGAAAATCACGGACCTTTAATCCAAGCTCCAATTCCAAAAAGAAGAAGAACCATCCCATATGGTTGTTCTTACAAAGAATTCTTGGCCTGCAAACCAATAGAATTCTCAGGCAATGAAGGAGCCATTTCAGCCTTACGTTGGATTGAAAAGACAGAAGCAGTCATAAAAATAAGTAATGTGCAGATGAAGATAAAATTATGTTTGCTTCTAATCTTTTTAAGAATGCAGCCTTAGAGTGGTGGAATACCATTCTCCAGTCTAGAGGAAGTGACAGAGTTTATAATATGGAATGGACTAACTTTTAGGAGATAGTCGAAATAAAATTTTGTCCTCCTCATGAAAAAGAACAGATTGCCAATAAGTTCTTAAATCTTAAAATGACAGGAATAGACTGCAAGGGTTACACTACCATATTCTTCGAATATGCTAGGATAGTACCAACTTTAGCCTCACCTGAGCCAGTATTAATCTTCTGTTATATTTGGGGATTAATTAGTGAGATCAGACGTAGTCAAGGCAGCTAGGCCCCAAACCATAGAAGAAGCAGTAGAACTAGCCAACACCCTGACTGACGAATTGGTACGTACACAAGAGGAAAACCATAGAAAAATCCTAGCTCAAAAGCTTACCCAAGAATTTCGCTACGGTAATTCCAGCCGTGGGAAAGGTACATGTTCTTCCTCTGTACCCAACTGCAAGTATTGCAAAAGGAAGCACTCGGGAATGTGCTCCATATACTGCAACTTCTGCAAGATGTTTGGACATAAGGAAGAAGATTGTAGGAAGAAACCTAGCAATAGGCTATGCTTCAATTGTGGAGAAACTGGTCATATTAAACCGAACTGTCCGAAACTAGCTCTAGCAACAACTAGCAAAGCTAAGGCAACTAAAGGACCCAAGAAGAATGCTAGAACATTCGTTCTGACAGCCGAATAAGCCAAGATGATTTCGGGTGTGATTGCCGGTACGTTTTTAGTTAATGATATTTTTGCCAAAGTATTATTTGACTCTGGTGCAAACCAAAGTTTTATCAATACTTCTTTCTACCAACTTCTCAACCAACCATTAACTAAACTTCAACAAGACTGTCTGGTGGAAACGGCAAATGGAGATTCCATTAAGATAAGTGAAATCTTGTAGGGAGCAAGAATAGAAATTCTAAACCATCATTTTTCTGCTAACCTTTACCCAATGAATCTGGCTAGATTCGATGTCATGTTAGGAATGGATTTATTGGTAGCCAATCATGCCAGTATTTTATGTGACCAAAAGTCTGTACAAGTAAGTACTCCCAAGGGTGAAAATATCACAATTAAAGGTGACAAGTCAACCAGGTCAACAAAATTTACCTCTGTGATAAAAACTGCAAGTTGTGCAAGGAAAGGAGGAATAGTGTATATGATTTCCATAATCATTAACACTAAAAGAAGAGAATTAAAAGATATTCCCATAGTATCTAAATTCTCAGACGTTTTTTCAGAAGAGTTACCTGGATTACCGCCTGATAGAGAGGTTGAATTTAGGATTCACCTAACACCAGGAACGACATCGATTGCCAAAGCACCATATCGACTAGCACCAACGGAAATGCAGGAACTGAAGAAACAATTGGACGAACTGCTCGAAAAAGGTTTCATACAACCTAGTTCATCTCCATGGGGAGCACCAGTATTGTTTATCAAGAAGAAAGATGGATCAATGCGTATGTGCATTGACTACCGAGAATTGAATAAGGTTACGATTAAGAATCGGTATCCACTACCAAGAATCGATGATCTGTTCGGTCAACTTCAAGGAGCTCGAATCTTTTCTATGATCGACTTACGCTCAGGATATCATCAATTGAAAGTACAGGAAGAGGACATTCCTAAAACTGCTTTCAGAACAAGGTACGACCATTATGAATTTACAGTCATGCCATTTGGTTTAACCAATGCCCCAGCCGCATTTATGGACATGATGAACAGGATATGTAAACCATACCTGGATAAATTCATAATTATCTTTATAGATGATATTCTAATCTACTCCAAGAGTAAAGAGGAACATGCAGAGCATCTGCATATACTTATGACATTATTGAGAAAAGAAAGTATTTATGCTAAATTCTCAAAATGCGGATTTTGGTTACAAGAAGTGCAATTCCTTGGAGATCTGGTTAATCATGAAGGAATTCATGTGGATCCCACAAAGATCGAGGCGATTACCAAATGGAAAGTCCCTGAATCACCAACGGAAGTAAGAAGTTTTCTTGGACTGGCGGGTTATTATAGACAGTTTATTCAAGATTTCTCTAAGATAGCCATTCCATTAACCAAACTGACTTGCAAATCAGTTAAATTTGAATGGGGACCAAAACAGGAAGAAACCTTTAGGATTCTTAAGCAAAGGTCAACCAACGCACCCATACTCGCATTACCAGAAGGAACTGAAGACTTTATTGTCTATTGTGATGCGTCTAAGTTAGGATATGGATGTGTGTTGATGCAATGTCAAAAAGTTATAGCTTATGCCTCTAGACAACTTAAGAAACATGAAGAGAATTATACAGCCCATGATCTAGAATTAGGAGCCATAGTTTTTGCCCTTAAGATTTGGAGACACTATCTTTATGGTAGTAAGTTTGTTGTCTTCACAGATCATAACAGTTTAAGATATGTTTCTGGGCAAAAGGAATTAAATATGAGACAGAGACGAAGGATGGAAATTCTTAGTGATTATGATTGTGATATCCAGTATCATGCAGGAAAAGCTAATGTAGTAGTTGATGATTTAAGTCAAAAGTATCATGAAAAGCCAAAACGAGTACGCTCTCTCAGGTTAAATCTGTATATAGATTTAAATGAGCAAATTAGAGAGGTTCAGGAAATAACAATCAAGGACGATGCTGAAGATTTAAAAGGAATGATTAAGGAATTAGAATAAGGAACAGATGGAATTTGGAGATTCCATAAGAACAGGATCTTGATACCTACCCAAGGAAACCTAAGAAACTAAATTTTAGAAGAAGCCCATAAATCTAAGTATACGATACATCCCGGAAGTGATAAGATGTATCAAGATCTAAGAAATAATTTGTGCTGGATAGGAATGGAAAAGGATATAGCAACCTATGTTGCTAAATGTCTAACATGTTTACAGGTTAAAGCTGAACATCAGAAACCCTCAGGGTTATTGCAGCAACTAGAAATGCCAATATGGAAATGGAAATTGATAACAATGGACTTTGTTACCAAATTACCCAAGACACGAAAAGGTAATGATACAATCTGGGTGATTGTAGACAGATTAACCAAATCTGCTCATTTCTTACCTATGAAGGAAACTTTCAGTATGGAACAGTTAGCCAAGTTATATGTAAATGAAATAGTTTCATTACATGGAATTCCTTTATCTATTGTTTCTGATAGAGATAGCCGTTTTACTTCTCATTTTTGGACAAGTTTCCAAAAAGCAATGGGAACCAGGTTAAATCTAAGCACAACTTATCATCCTCAAACGGACGGACAAAGCGAAAAGGACAATACAAACCATGGAAGATATGCTTAGAGCCTGTGTAATTTATTTCAAAGGAAATTAGGACAATCATTTACTATTAATAGAATTTTCCTACAATAACAGCTATCATACCAGCATTAATGCTGCACCATTTGAAGCACTTTATGGACGAAAGTGCCGAACTCTAGTCTGTTGGGCAGAAATTGGAGAAAAGAAACTATCTGGACCAGAGATAGTGCAAGAAACAACGGACAAGATTATTCAAGTCAAGGAAAGACTAAAAGCAGCACGAGATCGTCAAAAGAGTTATGCAGATAACAGACGAAAACCGTCAGAATTTGAAGTTGGAGATAAGGTATTATTAAAAGTTTCTCCATGGAAGGGAGTGGTCAGATTAATTAAAAAAAGAAAGATAAGCCCCAGGTATTTTGGATCTTTTGAGATTATCAAAAGAATAGGACCAGTAGCTTATCAGCTACAACTGTCAGTGGAAATGGTAGGAATATATGATGTATTTCATGTATGTAACCTCAAAAAGCGCTTAGCAGACGAATCATTAGTGATACCTCTTCAGGACATAGAGGTAAATGAGAACCTTAAGTTTATAGAGAAACCACTTCAGATTGAAGATAGAAAGATCAAGAATCTCAAACACAAGAGACTAATTCTGGTCAACGTAAAATGGGATTCTAAGAGAGGACCAGAATACACTTGGGTGCTCGAGTCAGAGATGCAAAGGAAATATCCACACTTGTTCTAGTAAATCTCGAGGACGAGATTTAAAACAAGATGGGGAGGATATAACAACCCTCCTAAAACCCTTAAAAACACCCCTAACGCCTTAAATATACCCCGTATACTCGTTAACGGTCCTAAATAACATATATATTAATAAAAAACAAATAAATACCGCCTCTCGCGGGGCGCGACCCCCTTGGGCTTACGAGTCGCGAGCCGCGACGGAGTAACACCAGGCGACACCGTCCTGCTCCATGTGTCCACCTGCATGTTGAGTCTAGTGAGTTGACTCACCAAGGCTAGAGCCTACCCTACCCTGCTCGCGGGCCGCGAAGGAGAAGCGGTGGTGGGTCGCGGGGCGCGAGCCGCCATCGACCAGACCTATAAATTGAGGTCTCGGCCTCATTCTTCAACCGTTCAATTCTATTTTCTCTCTCAAATTCTATGATAGGCAATTATTATCGGGAATAATACCCCCTAAAAAGAAAAGTTCTGCCCCTTTGTAAGTATTATAACCCCTGATCACGTATTTGTTACCCTACCCGATTGACCTAGGGCTCCGTAACGCATGTCAAGGCTCTGCCTAACTCGGTTCGTTGGAGTTCTGTCTCGTGTTGTATGGCTAATGTGATTTGGGTTATCTTACTAACACGTGTGCATTGTTTAATTTTAATATATAATAACCAGAAAAAGCACCAGGAAGCTATAATATTACCTAAGTCTACAATGTGAGTACATTGTCTTTTTGTAAACCATTTTTGTGAGTCATTCAAACCATTTTACCAAAACCTCAAATATTTTAAATTATACTTAACAGTGATTGAGTCTATGTATTCTACAATTGCTGTTGGTATGTTGGGGTTTTGTATACATTACTTGTAATCCATTACTATTGGACAAAGAGTTAGCCAATGAGTAACATGACCACAAGTCAGGGAATTGACAATAATGAATAAAAATATTTGTAGATATAAACATTGTAATCGCTCTAAATACTGTAAAGTTATAAAAGCTGTTTTTGATTAAATTGGAATGCACTCGCTAGTATTTCTTGCTGATAAATTTTTTTTAAAACGCGTTTCAGGTAACTTAATGTGAAGCTAATAGAAGACAGCTGGAGAGCACTGAAGGCTTAAAGAAGTAGCTATAAAAGTTACCTAAATAAAAAAAATTGTTTTCAATAATTAGGGTTTATCCCTATAAATGCATTGTAATGGAAACTTGAGTTTTATCCCATTTATTTATTATAAAAGTTTGGTATTTAAACTCTGATAAATATTTTCTAACTACGGTTCTGATGTTTAAATTCCGCTACCATATTAATAAACACCGATACCACCGGCTCTGCGCACTGTCTCGCGACCGCCCGCTTCCGGGCCAGGGGTCAGGGGCTGCGACACTCGGCTCGGCTCAAATTTAAAATCGAGCTAAAACTCTAAGCTAGAGCTTTGCTAGATTTTTAATCGATTTAGTTCGGTTTGACTTGGTTAGCCTCGAATTTAGAAATAAAATTTGATACTTGCCTTTTAAAATTCAATAGCCCAAAATATCATTCAATAGTTCAAAAGAACATATCCAAAATAAATTCAACCTCATACATTACAAACCAAAACTAAGTTCAACCAAATACAAGACATGTTTCAAATTTCAACAAGATGCAATATAAGTTTATTATCATTCTAATCAACCCCCAAATATGCATAGATATCCAAATGCACATATAAATACTCGCAAATAATAACCAAAATGTTATAATCTAGCATATGTATGTGATCGGAATGTCACGTACCAGTCAAAGATAATATTTATAAACCCGATTTACCTTTAACTTTGAGTTAGTGGTAGTACGGGGTCGATCCACGAAGAGTTTGTGGATTGTGTACGGACGTGATTGATTATGAAGGTGTCAAACTTATGAAGCTTGCAAGACAATTATCAAAAGTTTCAAATGCTTAAACACAACTTGTCACAAAATCAAACTAAATACAAATGCATAAACCCTAGAAAATCTTACAAAAATCTACACCAGGGTGAACCCCGAAGAGACTAGCCGCTCATGGTTGAAGGAACGCAATCACCGGATGATAAACACGAGCAAGGATCATGACCTTGATGCTTGGAGAGGATGATGATGATAATGGTGATTAGGGTTTGATGGTGATGGTGGTGGTGGTGGATTAGGATTATGATTGAGGTTAATTGTCACACCCCAACCGATGTCGGAAACATCGTAGTGAGACAAAATAGATTGCTCACTCATAACAATAAATTGTGACAAGTATTTAATAATAAATTTCATTTCATTGCTAAAAGAATCAATTACATTGTTTGAAATCGAATACAACAAGTTGAAACAAGATGAATTATTTTACAACAAGTATTTAAAGTTTAAAATGCGCTTCTAGGCATCCTATTAAGTTCCGTGCATCATCATCATCATAATCCTACAACGTGTTTTAAAGTATAGTTCGATACAAAAGTATTGACGAGTATACAAGTTTTGAGTACTAGCATAATATAATAAAAGTTTATCTCAAATCCAACATGACAATTTATATACAAAGTTGTAGCTAGCATGCATAACTATAAGCCAAACCTGAGTATCCACGAGAATAATGTGCATCCCTCGTTACCGAAGTGAACGAGACCGTAAAGTATAATGTCTTAAAAATACCCCGACAGGCGGCGTGCTACTCCTATAGCGCTATAATTGTTAAGGTGGGCTAGCTAAGTTAATGACAAATAGAGTGCATGAAAGTATTCTAGCATAAACAACTTAAGCATAACAAATAGCATGTTTGGCGGATTGAGTGATTGAATATGTTTGATTAAGTGTATTGTGAATTTTGATAGTTGAAACATGTTACACCCAAAAGTGCATTAAAGCGTAAAAAGGGTCAAGTATACTCACAATATTGCTAAAGCTTTCCGATTATCCATGAGTGACGAGTTGTTTGTGATTAAGTGGTTGAAGGTAAGGTTATACGACGTTTAAGAAGTAATTAGATTTGGGGTTTAGAATTTAATGTACAAAAAGTATGTATTCATAAAAGTATCATCTAGTCTAAGTACTCGCAGTGACACTAAGTTGTATGTGATTTCCTGGGTCACAATCATTGCAATGGGCATTATGAGGCATCATACCAATAATGCCCTTTGCTGATTACGACGTCACGTGTCGAATAACCCCAAGTATGAGACATGAAGTTAAAACCCCACTACACATGGTCTTGATATCGATCACCTCAAAAAGAATTCGATTCCTTAGCATCATAATCGGAACTACTTTATTGAGAATACTAGGAGGTTGGAGTAAGATACGGTTGTTGTGATTGTTTTTGAAATACAAGCAAACGAACACTTTCTCTACTCATCAATCAACCTATCAAACTCCCACCAAATAAACAAATGTCACATATATAGAACCTTCCTTACCAAACTAACCTAACACATTAACCCCACCAACTCACCCTCAGTGGCCTATAATTACACTTCTGCTCCTCTTTCTCCTTCATAATTCCCTCATAATCAAGGTTCCTGTTGTGGGTTGTTCTTAGAACACCAAAAAAAAAAAATCAATTTCCCATGAGGTTTGGGGGGGTACTTTTGTCATTTACTATAATGACAACTATGTTTTCATCAACATTTGGTAAAACTTGCTCCAACTATGCATTTGCAAGCAACAAAATATTCAGTTCTTGCAATGACCTCCCAGTGTTGAACTCTTATCTCCATTACACATACAACCAATCTTCCAGAACCCTCAAAATCGCGTACCGCCACACGAATGTGGGTTCTTCACGGTGGGTCGCGTGGGCCATCAATCCAACTTCTCAAGGCATGGCTGGCTCACAAGCAATTGTGGCATTCCAGCAATCCAGTGGCAAGATGAAGGTTTACACTTCACCTGTTACAGGTATGACCACTCAGTTGGTAGAAGGCGACTTGAGTTTCCCCGTTAGTGACTTGTCAGCTACGCATTCGAATAATGAGATTATTATTTTTGCGACTTTGGATTGTAAAAATATGAGCACAAAACTTAATCAAGTTTGGCAAGATGGTCATGTTTCAAATGATGCACCTATGGGTCATTCTACATCTGGTGACAATATTAGGTCTATGGGTACACTAAATGTTCTCAAGGGCCAATCTGGGAGTGCACAAGGATCAGGAAGCACAAAAACAAAGAAAAGAAATGTGAGTTCTAAAAGTTTTTTAAGTTTCTCATAGTATATGTTTATATAAATACACACACATAAGTAGGAACCCGAACCCGAAAATTTTACACGAGAACCCGAAAATCGTATCATACATATGAACCCATACACGACCCGAAGTTTTGTGGGTTGACTCGAACACAACCTGTTCAACCCGAATGTTTTATTTTTTTCTGAAATTAATTTATTAAAATTAAAAGTTACTCAAAAACACAAATGTATATAATAATATTATATTTAAACTATAAAATCTTATTTTAATTTCTCTTTTTAAGTTATAATTATATAATCTATACCATATAATAAAAGAAACCACTTTAGGGACACTTGTCATCATATTAGACTATCTTTTATAGATAATTATTATTTTAATTTAATCTCTTCTTAATAAAATTAACTAATCTCTTCTAAATAAAATTAACTAATATTATTACCCTTCGATGTATATAGTTATACTACTAACTAATTAATCGGTATTTCATTATTATTTTAACTTTTTAAGATTGTCATCGGCTATCGTTATATTTTAATTATTTTTATGGGGGTGGGGTGGACCCCAATTATATGAGTGACCGTCATTATCAGTTAATGTGTTCTGGTAAAAATACTATTATAATATGAGTAGGTTAGAACACCGTGTATTACACGAGTTTAATAAATTTAATTTTATATATTAAATAATAAAAAATTATATCGTTATGAAACTCGCATATTGTACGGGTTAAATAAATGTAATTTTAAATATCAAATAATAAAAAAAATTATATCTTTAAAAACCATGTAATTTATTATTTATATATTTAATATAAGATAAGTAGGAAAGAGAGGTATTTGTTTTAAAAAATATATATTAAATTAACAATTTAGGTTTGAGGATAATATTTTATTAAAGTATGATAAGATTTAAATTAATTTATTAAGTTTTAAATAAAGGGTTAAATTTATTGAGACTTCGTTAACAAATTTTGCAACAACAGAATAATCTATTTTTATCACGAAAACTAAATTTTGTATTAATATATTAAATATTTTTATTTTCACTATACAAAATTAGATTTACTCGACCCATGTAACACATGAGGGTTTTTTAAGATATAACTTTTTATTATTTGATATATAAAATTAGATTTATTCGATTCGTACAATACACGGGGTTTTTTAAGTATATATATTTTTTATTATTTAGTACACAAAATTAATTCAACACGTGTAATAAATGAGGTTTTTTAAAGACGTATTATTTTATTATTTGGTAAACAATATTAAATTTATTCAACCAGTGTAATACACGTGGTTTTAAATATATAACTTTTTTATTTGGTATATAAAATTACATTTATTCAACCCATACAATATTATTCTTATAGATATAACTTTTTATTATTTAATATATAAAATTATTTTTATTCAACCCGTACAATAAATGAGGTTTAAAGATATATTGTTTTATTATTTAGTATATAAAATTTATTTATTCAACCCCGTGTAATACACGGGGTTATAACCTAGTAACATTATATTTAAACTACAAAATCTTAATTTAATTTCACTTTTTAAGTTATAATTATGGAATAAAATACACAAGTCATTTAATTTATGACATAAAATATGTCGTAAAAAAATATAATATAATATAAATGTATTAAACGGGTCAACCCGCCAACACGACCAGGTTGACCCAAATCCAACCCGTTAACCTAAACGGGTTCGCGGGTTCAACCTGAAATTGTCCCGACCCTGTATAGAGTAAACCTACACCCACGAATTTCGTGTTAAGTCCGTGTCATCTCGGAAGTTCACACCCTAAGGAAAATATGAAATGTAATATGATTATATAAATATACAATAATACACACCGCTAGAAAATTGGGTATTTGTGACAACGATTTCGGTCACAAAAAGGTCATATGCAACCGAATTTGCTGTCTCGAGAATCCCGGTGGGTAATTTCATGTTACGACTGGGGTTATTTTACGATCACGTTTAACAACCAAAAGTGCAGTCGTAAATAATGGGTTTGGTTTGCGACTGCTCCGTATGTCATATATAGACGTGTGTATGTGATTTGAATTACATAGTTCTTTCTACATCTATTTAGGAAAATGTTTAAAATTAATTTAACAGAAGATCTATATTTATAAGCATGGTGAAAATAAAAGATTATAAGAATTTTTGTGTAAAATTGAAGAAGGAAATGAAATACAAACAATTGATATAAGAAATTTTGTGTAAAACTGAAGGAGATGAAACATAAAAAATGGATTCCCATGGAGTCCTCCATGGTTGAAATTTTAGCAAATATTATGTTTCTATATGTTTACATCACCAAAAGCTCTCAAAATCTTTTTGTTATTATTATTATTGTTGTTGTTATTATTATTATTATTATTATCATTATTACTATTATTATTATCTCTTTCAATTGTTTCCTCTCTTTTTTACTTTATAAATATTCCTAGTCACTACTTTGGGTCTGCATGTTATGATGAAAATAACTTGATTTTTGGATTTGTTCATACTACAGATTCATGGTATCCTAAATGCACTGGGCTGGGGGATCATGATGCCTCTTGGTGCTATAATGGCGAGATATGTTAGGGTGTTCGAATCACTAGACCCTGCATGGTTCTACCTGCATGTAACTTGTCAAACATCTGCATACATCCTTGGAGTAGCCGGTTGGGCCACCGGAATCCGGCTAGGCAGTCAGTCTCCGGGGATCCAGTTCACAACTCACAGAATCATCGGCATCATCCTCTTCTGCGTGGCCACCCTCCAGGTACCACCTCTAGATACTAATATCAACCCACAAACCTTATGGCTAACTACTAAAAACTATATAAAATAAAAACTTATTCAACGGAAATCCTTTTAAATATTTTTGGAGGAAAGACTTAAGTTTTTAAATATTTTTGGTTTTCTAGAAGTATTAATAAAAGATTAAATATTAAGTATTTTACTTGCCATTAAAAAAAAATAGGACTTTTAGTTTTACTTTTTTTAAATATTTTTGATTTAATATTTAAAAACATTTTTTTTTATTTTGGGCGTGAGATCTTTGGCTAATATAGGGTGTTTGATTTTTATATTGATACCGCTAATTTGCCTTGATGTGATAAAATAAAATCGACAGTCTATGGTTTTATAGCCTAGTGACATTTTGAGAATGGGATAAAACTTTAAGACCAATAGGTTTTGGGTTCGATTCCCACAAGGGGGGTTTTCCCATATTTATTGGGTTTACTCCTAAATTGGTGTATAGGCATTATGCCTAGTGGAGATGGATATGATCGGGTGGTTCCGTTGGTGACATGATGATACTCCAATGATCCGTCAGTGATCCAAATTTGCTGTTAAAAAAAATGGACACCTATCTATGTGTTATTAGATAAATTCTTTGATAAAACAGAAGGTTAATGATTAATTTATTAATTTTCTTAGGGAAATTCGTATTTTATAGTTGTTTCATGATTTGGTGAGTTACTTGTACATACGTAGGTAGTTGCGTTGCTTGTAAGGCCAAGGAAGGATCACAAATACAGAATTTATTGGAACATCTACCACCATTCACTCGGCTACGGTATCATCGTTCTCGCAATCATCAACATATTCAAAGGTTTTGATATATTACACCCTGAAAAGAAATGGAAAAGATCTTATGGTGGCATTATCATAGTGTTAGCCATTGTAGCAGTCGTTTTAGAAGCTTACACATGGTTTGTGGTGTTAAAGAGGAAAAAGGTGTCAAAATCGGAGAAGATGAGTAATGGTAGGAATGGCCATAACGGATATGGTGTGGCAACCAATGGTCGAGGTTGACTCGATGGTCACCTTCTGGTTGACCAATTATTTGGTCGACCCTTTGATTATTTTATGGGCAAATTGGATTTTAACAATCTATACTATGACTTATTGGCCTATAATAATTCATACACGCAATTTCACTTTCGTTGAAGTGTCAATAACGTTCACATAATTATTATGTATTTACACTTGATTATAGTCATTCTTGTAAGCGAAATCGAGTGTAAATCTAAGATAATTACATGAGTAAGATTGCCTATGGCAACGGAAGTGAAAATTCAAGGTGACATAAATTAGATTGTTGGTATAAATTATTATGGGCCAATAAATCTTAGCTTGGATTAATATAATCCATTTGCCATATTTTATTAAGAAATTATATGATTTTAGATGTTTTTAGATCTCGTTGAATCGTGATGGTATTATATTGATCGGAGTTATATCCACATTAATGTGGTGAGTTTAATTACACATAGTTTTATTCTGTTTGTATATTCCTATTTGTTATACACATTTATATATGTTGTTTGGTGTAAGAATTCTTCAATTTCATTTGCATTAAATGTCACTAGACGAATTGAAATGTTTGTTAAGATCGTGCTTTATATGCCCCACGAAAGAACTTTTAGTGGTTTTGAAGTTGCTATCAATCACACCCGAATCGATATTCTTTCTTTATGTAGAAAACTCATGACGAATATAAAAGAAAGACAATTCGATTTGTGACACTAGTAACACCACAGAACAAAAAAAGTATTATCGTGTGCCATTTCTATATACAATCCATTAATGAAGGTGGTTACTGACCAAAATCTATCGGACCCATGGTGACACTCCATCAGAAGGGGTTACGGTTTTTTTTTTAGTTTTTTTTTTTTTAATTTGGGGGGGGGGGGGGGGGGGGGGGGGGGGGGTTAGTGTAATTTTGATAATTACCCTACAAGACCAAAATTACTCTACGGTTTTTTGGGGGTGGGGGGGGGGGTTAGGTTTTTGGGGGTGGGAGGGTTAGTGTAATTTTGATAATTACCCTACAAGAACAAAATTACTCTAAAAGACCATTTTACAAAATTACTATACAAAAGATCAAAATTACTCTACAGGTACATTTGTAAAGTAACTTTGATAGTTACTGATAATTACAAAAATGTCACCGCCTACTTTTTCCTTTACATGCAATTCGTATGTTTTGTACGTTAAGTTTATTTTTACAATAACTTTCCCCTAAAGAAGTAACACAAGATATTTGTTGTTCTAAAAAATACAAGATATTTCCATACAAAATCTATAATATATTTATATGGTTCCTGAATAGTGGCGGTGAGATGTGTGGGTCGTGGTGCGGTGGCGAGTGATAGAAAAAGTGGCAGTACAAAAAGGCTGTTAGGATTGTGGTTGTGTGACAATTGTGGCCATTTAAAGTTTAGGTGGTGGTCATGAGCGCTGGGTGTACATCGGACAGAGAAAGAGAGAGAGTCGAGTGTCAGACCCGACCCTCGGCGGATTTTTGGTCAGAGCGTGATGATTCTCCAAAGCTTGTAGCCCTATTAAGTATTTCAATATTTATTTATGTCATTGATTAAAATGTCACATCAAAAATAACAATTTTCAAATAATCCAAACATAAAACATAGACATGGAAAAATCCTATATATTCAGTCTAAGGGAATCCTACATGACTTCCATCATTGACTCATCAAGCTTCATTTCACGTGTGTAAAATATATGGGTCAACTAAAAGAAGTTGGGGAGTAAATCTAAGTTTAAATAAAATAATTTATTTAAAAAGTTAACATGTGAATCATGTGTATTTTAATGAGATAATCATAAACAATGGACAACAACAATAAGTAAAAGAAACCAAATGCGATGTGCGAGTCACATGCCTCGAGAAGCGAGACTGAACGATGATTGCGATAACCATTCACCCATGGTCGTGGGGAACTGGTCAGCCAGTAGATCCACAATGTGATGACTTGCTTGCATACAACTGACTGTTACAACACTCTAAATAAACAAACCAATAGACAAATAACACATAACACATAATCAACACAATGGTTTTTGCATATTGATAATTGAATATAATAAATATTAGCTTATTGCTCGTGAACTTTAGGTGGTTGGACCATTTAAATTATGTATACAACAAATGTAAAATAAAAAGACTACCTGAACTTTACGGGCAACAAAAATTAAGTTATATTAATCTAATTATGTCGTTAAATAAAGTAAAAAATAAATGTTTTCAAACGTTATATTGTTTTATAATTATTTTGTATTAACAATTGTACTTGAGATAAATTTTAACTTAATTGACAAAATTTGTAAAAACATGTATTAAACAATGTTTATTGACATAATAAATGACTCCATAAAAAATACTGAAAATTAAGTCATAACTATTACTATAAATACGGCACATTATAAATATTAGGTTTGACTATTAACATAAATTTGTTTACATTTGAATAAACGCATAACCCAAATTATAACAAACATTTTACTGTGTTCAAAAACATAATAAATCAACGAAAACATTCAAATGCACCACAAAGTGAAACAAATAACACCAGCATGTCTTAAAAAAACACTTCATCAAAAATGAAATATAATGACACACACCACTTATCCATCTTTGGAATCAAAAGTTTGCAACTCCATCAGCCTCGACTTCAACTTTTTCATCTCCAATCTGATGTTCTGTTTAAGAACAATTTAGTGAGTCGTCTACGTCATAGACTTCACGAAGGTTACACTTAACTTCACTAGAGGATGATTTATGATTACTTTGAATAGCATTAGATATAGGCATTAAATTATCTCCAGTATAACACATTTCATCCTACAAACAAATAGATAAACATAGTATTAAAAATGGTAATCAAAACTATATAAAAATAAAAAATAAAACATTTGAAATAACCTAAGAAAATTCAGAAGGATTGGATTGAACTTCAGACATAGGAACACTAAATGATTCTGATATGGTTTGAGAATCCCTCCAGAAATAAACACCTACAGTATATGATTAAAATATGAATACATAAGATATTGAAGTAGTTATAATGACAAAGTTGTAAATAAAATTTACCTCATCTTGTGCTGCTAAGACTTCTTTTGTGGATTTCTTGATAATCTTATAGAATTTAAAATCAAACAGGGTCAAATTCACAGTACCGACCTGTATACACATGTGTACTTGAATAATACACAGGTGTATAAATCTGGTTTATACCGGCCAATGGGAACAAGATATAATACACAAGTGTATAGGTCTTGTATATATTCACCTGTATACACGTATGTTAAAAAAACATAATTTAATTAAGTTTAATATTTAATTTTAAAAAGAATATAAGAGTTTATTTAAAAAAAACATTAGCCCTTCAATATCTTATAATTATAATAATAGAGAAATAATTAAAAATGAGATAAAGAGAGTTAAGAGATGAGAAACTTGAGCGATTTTAATTAAAATTACTTGCCTAATGTCAATCTTACCCCTTTAATCTAAAAAATATCAAGGGCCAATATTAGTTCACTCAGTTTACTCTCAAAAAGTTGTTCACACACACACACACACATATATATATATATAGGGGAAGGTTCAAATGAAAACAACTAGTTATTGTGAGAACTCGAAAACTAATTAAAAAAACCAAAAAAACATACCAAATTTTTTTTTTTTTTGCATACCAATTTTCGCCACTTTTAGTATATAAAAAAAATTGTAGTGCCCATGTGTAGTACACATACACATGTGTAGTATTACGCATGTGTAATACAAATTTTTTTTTGAAAAAAAAAGTTTTTTTTATATAAAAAATCGCAAAAATCTGCGATTTTTTATAAAAAAAAATTTGGTGTGTTTTTAGGCTTTTTTTTAGTTAGTTTTCGAGTTTTCACAATAAAAGTGGTTTTCATTTGAACCATCCCCTATATATATATATATATAGTAGGAGTTGTGTAGAAGTCTATTTTTCCTAGAAAGTTTAGGAATCAATAGTAATTGGACATGTGTCATGGATGTATTTTAACTAGAAGGGTAAACATGTAATTTCATATTTTATTTTTATTTTTGGTAATTATATTCGGTAACTAATATTTGCATGATCATGTATGTAACCGATTACATCCATTATTTTCGGGATTATAGTTTTTTTTTAATCCAAATCTCTTCCAAATATCACGAACACGAATCATATCTATATATATTAATAAATGAGATGATGTGGGCTATGTGTCTTTAAATGGTGAAGCCAATTTGCTGATGTGGCATCCATTTGTTTAGTGGTCTTTGATTTTGGGAGGGAAATGGTGTAAGCTATTGTGGAGGTGGGATCCGTTTTATTTTTGGGTCGGGTTTTCAGTTTGGTCACCCGAATGCAAAATACGGATATACTATAAATACTAATATCTCAATTATTGAGATCATAATCTCAAGATACCACCAACACTCTCTTCGTCGCTTTCTCTTTCTAACCTAACCTAACTCTCTTGATCCTCTGTTTGATCTACTCAAACAACATTGAAGGTAAACATTGATCTATGTTTATGTTTTTGTATATGATATATTATCTATGGATTCTTTATTTGATATGATTCTTATTATCACTCTGTTACTTCTTCTTTCTTATATATTCGACCAAGAAAAGTAAAAGTATGTGTTAGATTTGTGTTTTTTTATGTATCAACACTCTGTTTCTGTATAATCAAAGTTAAATGCTGTTTATGTATGTTGTTCGATCATCATTTGAATGACGAAAATTTTAATTTTTGTTCTTCATCACCGTCTCCGCAGATTCTTATGTTTCTTCTTTTGCTACTTTTTTTTGTAGATCATTACACATATTGATAAGGTATGTAAATTATATTAGATTGTTATGTGTTGTAAGTGTTTAATCGCAATTTTGTACATTTTCCTATTTCAATCTTATTAGTGGATTATTTGTTGTTGATGTATTTATTCAGTAATGTTGTTTCTGATTCTTTTGTTTTGGTTTTTCTTTTTTCATGAATAACCCTAAATTTTATGCCACTGCCGGACTATCAATCTTGGTTGAACATGTTACAGGTAATTTGGTATTTTGATTGATTTTTTTCTTAATTTTTTATCCCTTATAATGTTATGTTTCATCGTTGATGCTCTGTTATTTTCCAGTGTCTTTTGTTGTTTGTAAAAAAATTTCTTTTGTATTAAGTATCAATCCATTAAAGATTATGCAACTGCCGGACTCTAAATCTTCGTCGAACAGAAGAGGTAAGTTTAATTTTATGGTTGTTTTGGTGTTTTTTTATCCGATAATTGTTATAGGTTAAATCGTTTATGCTAATCTGTATAATTTTTTAGTTATTTTTATTATTTTTTATTTTTAAAAATCTAACTATGATATTTTTTAAAATTAGAATGTCTTTGTTTTCTTAGTAATAAATTTTGTATTGTATTAATTATCAATCCATTAAAGATTTTGTTTTTTCCTTTATTTTTAGTATGATAATTTTCCGGAATTAAGGTTTCTATTTCTATAAATAAATGGTGATTTATTTTTAGTATGATAATTTACGGGTTTGGATGTTAGTGATTTAATTTTCAGAATTCAAATTTTAAATTTTAAATTTTGAGGTTTCTATTTTAAATTTTAAATTTTAAATTTTGAGCAATTTTAAATTTCGTTAGTGATTTTTTTTAGTATGATAATTTTCCGGAATTAAAGTTTCTATTTCTATAAATAAATTGTGTTACGTTTTTTCAAACCTCAAATTTAAAATTTTAAGGTTTCTATTTCTATTTCCGGAATTCAAATTTTAAATTTAAAATTTTGAGCAATTTTAAATTTCGTTAGTGATTTATTTTTAGTATGATAATTTTTCGGAATTAAGGTTTCTATTTCTATTTCCGGAATTCAAATTTTAAATTTAAAATTTTGAGCAATTTTAAATTTCGTTAATGGTTTATTTTTGAAACCTCAAATTTAAATTTTAGTGATTTATTTTTAGTATGATAATTTTCCGGAATTAAGGTTTCTATTTCTATAAATAAATGGTGATTTATTTTTAGTATGATAATTTTTAGTATGATAATTTATGTGATTGGATGTTAGTGATTTAATTTTCAGAATTCAAATTTTAAATTTTGAGGTTTCTATTTTAAATTTAAAATTAAAAATTTTGAGCAATTTTAAATTTCGTTAGTGATTTATTTTTAGTATGATAATTTTCCGGAATTAAGGTTTCTATTTCTATAAATAAATGGTGTTACGTTTTCTGAAACCTCAAATTTAAAATTTTAAGGTTTCTATTTCTATTTCCGGAATTCAAATTTTAAATTTAAAATTTTGAGCAATTTTAAATTTCGTTAGTGATTTATTTTTAGTATGATAATCTTCGTTAGTGATTTATTTCCGGAAGGTAGTAAATTTTGTGTTTAGTGTTAATTTGAAACTTTGTGTGATATTATAGTTCTTTAATCTTTTTTAAGTTTGTGATATTTGATTTTATCCTTTCTGTTTAGTTTTTTTAATTAGTAATATATGTTCTGAATGTTTTATTGTTTGTATTTTATCATGGTGAACCCTTCAATCTTTTGTGAAATTCGGACTCTGACTTTTCGTCCACCAAAACAGGTTAGTTACATGTTCTTTGTATTGTTTGTTTTTTGATATGTAAATTCTTTCTTTTTCTTAGTAAATTTTGTGTTTAGTGTTAATTTGAAACTTTATGTGATTATGGTTTGAAGTTCATATGGTTTTTTTTGGCAGTTATCATTTTTTTAATTTAGCTTTAAAGATACCTTTAATTTCTCAATAAAGTTGTTTTTTGTTTCTATAAACAGATTACTTTTTAAGGTTAATTTGAAGATGGGTTTTTTTCCAGACAACATCTTCATTCGACAACTAAGGTATGAATTGAATCAGTGGTCTCGAGCTTCTTCTCAGGTCCATGATTGTGATTGATATTTTCTCACAATCATTTAGATATTGATTATATTATGAATATATTAAGCTCATTGGTTTTGAATTTAAGTTTGAATTATATTTAACTATTTAAGTAAATTGTTTTGACTGATTATTTCAAAATTTAAATTTTTGAAATTTATATCAATTATGGATACTTATCAAAGTTGTCTAAATTGTAACGTATTTCCAAATTTATCAAGATAAATTATATTAAAGTTTTAATTGCTTCCAAATTTTGTGTTAGTTTCCATAATTTTCGACAATCACATTATTTTTCAAGTTTCTCATAATTTGGCAAGGTTAGACTTTCCTAATAAGTTTGCTTCATTTACAGGATTGGATATTAGTGATTTGATTTTCAGATTTTAAATTTTAAATTTTGAAGTCAATAATTATTTTAAATTTAAATTTTGAAGTAAATCATTATTGTGTTTGATTTTAAATTTTCAATTTCGAAGTCAATTATTATTTTAAATTTAAATTTGAAAGTTTGCCATTAATGTGTTTGATTTTAAATTTAGAAGTCAATCATTATTTTAATTTTAATTTGGAAGTAAACCATTAATGTGTTTCACCCGTTTAGTCCATTCCTTTTGTGTTTCACCCGTTTAGTCAATTCATTTTTTCAATTAACTTAATTCATCTTTAATGTGACAGAATTGATGGAGTGCTCTAAGAAGGTTTCTTTGTTAATTAATTCTTCTCTTCGGCTTACAAGGGATGGCACTAAGGTAATTAACATCAAAATTCTATCTTTTTGTTACTTGAATTCTATTGCTTTATAATTTCTTTCAATGTATTATTTTGTGTTTTGACTTGGATATAAAACATAATGTGAAGGTATATTTCAAACTTATTTTACCGGTTTTTTTATTTGGATTGTAGAATAAGTGCTTTAATGAACTAACAGGTATTTGGATTCTATTGGAGTGTAAACTTATTTCAAATGTTCTGTAGGTTCTATTGGAGTGTAAATTTAGTTCTTGATTTCAATATTTGGTATTTTTGTTCTTTTAAGTTTTAGGTGAACATCCAATGAATAAAAAAGAATTTTGATTATCAGTGTAAGTTTTATTATACAAAACTCCGGTTAGGATCTCTTCGAAAGGATTATTATGCAAATCAGGTCTCTTTTTGCTGACCAGTTTACTAATTATTTTATGAATGTACTATTTCATACATTCTTTTTCATTTTCAGTTATAATCTTTGCTATGTTTTTTGTTTATATTATCCGCTTGAGTAACCCAATCTGAGTCTGATTTTTTTGTTAACGATTCAGGTAAACTTTCCCGATTTGGGTTTTCTACAAGGCTAATCATCTAAATTAATTTGTTATTTTTATGGTTTACCATTGCATAAGTTAGTATAATTTGTTGACAAAGTTTTGTTTTGGGGGATAGTAGTCATAAATTGAGTAATATTCAAGGTTTATGTGTTTTTATTTTGATTCATTAGATGTTTATTTTGGATGGTCCGAAGTTTTTGGCTGCAACTATGTTGGACCGAGATATGGTTGTGTGGCTGGAAATTGGTACCATGTCAGTTGGTTTTGCTTGGCAAGGTTAGACTTTCCTAATAAGTTTGCTTGATTTACGGGATTGGATATTAGTGATTTGATTTTCAGATTTTAAATTTTGAAGTCAATCATTATTTTAAATTTAAATTTTGAAGTAAACCATTATTGTGTTTGATTTTAAATTTTCAATTTCGAAGTCAATTATTATTTTAAATTTAAATTTGAAAGTTTGGCATTAATGTGTTTGATTTTAAATTTGGAAGTCAATCATTATTTTAATTTAAATTTCGAAGTAAACCATTAATGTGTTTCATCCGTTTAGTCCATTCCTTTTTTCAATTATCTTAAGTTATCTTTAATGCGACAGAATTGATGGAGTGCTCTAAGAAGGTTTCTTTGTTAATTAATTCTTCTCTTCGGCTTACAAGGGATGGCGCTAAGGTAATTAACATCAAAATTCTATCTTTTTATTACTTGAATTCTCTTGCTTTATAATTTCTTTCAATGTACTATTTTGTGTTTTGACTTGGATATAAAACATAATGTGAAGGTATATTTCAAACTTAATTTACCGGTTTTTTATTTGGATTGCAAAATAAGTGCTTTAATGAACTAATAGAGTAACAGGTATTTGGATTCTATTGGAATTTAAACTTATTTCAAATGTTCTGTAGGTTCTATTGGAGTGTAAATTTAGTTCTTGATTTTGATATTTGGTATTTTTGTTGTTTCAAGTTTTAGGTGAACATCCAACGAATAAAAAAGATTTTTGATTATCAGTGTAGGTTTTTTTATACAAAACTCCGGTTAGAATCTCTTCGAAAGGATTATTAATGAAATCAGGTCTCTTTTTACTGACCAGTTTACTAATTATTTTATGTATGTACTGTTTCATACATTCTTTTTCATTTTCAGTTATAATCTTTGCTCTGTTTTTTGTTTATTTCAGCACATTTGGGGTTTCGAGTTTCATTATTGTGCTTTAACACAATAGATATGTGGCCTGGTGATTGCGTCTTGGCATAAGGTTTGTTAACAATCAATAAATTTGTGTTAACAATCAATAAATTTTATGAAATTATATTTATCATTTGGTTTCCATGAGTAATACCCAGACTTGATTCCCTTTTAACCTGTTTTTATTTGGTATATTAAGATAAATATAAATAGTTTTATGTCTTATGTTGGACCAGCGGATTACAATACCCGTTCTCAGCTTTGTGTGATTTCTTTTGGCGATGCGATGAACCTCAATTTTTGCGTTACAGGGATCTTTTGTAACCAACTTTGTTGATTTGTTATCATGCTTCACTAAATTTACGGAACTGTTAAATTGCTTCTCTCTACTGGTAATAAAATCACTAAATTATATGTTTACTATTGTATTTTGTTTCAGTAAAGTTAGATCTTGATATTCTTTTGATTCATTTTGTTGATCTACAATATTGTTTGTGATTTGTGCTTTTAGGCTTCATAATATGGCTTTTATCAATGGTGTATGAAGCTGAATATGGTATTTATGACAATGCATTAATGTACGCTTTGTTGTCGTTCAAATGTTCTGTAGGTTCTATTGGAGTTTAAATTTAGTTCTTGATTTTGATATTTGGTATTTTTGTTCTTTCAAGTTTTGTGTGAACATCCAATGAATAAAAAAAAGATTTTTAATTATTAGTGTAGGTTTTATTATACAAAACTCCGGTTAGGATCTCTTCCAAAGGATTATTATGCAAATCAGGTCTCTTTCTACTGACCAGTTTACTTATTATTTTATTTATGTACTGTTTCATACATTCTTTTGTATTTTCCGTTATAATCTTTGCTCTGTTTTTTGTTTATTTCTGCACATTTGGGGTTTCGAGTTTCATTATTGTTATGTGATGTTGTATAGTTTTGTAAATGAAATGGGTATGAAGGCTATGGTTAAGGATAAATGATAAGATCTTCAAAGGGCTCGATGCTTTTCAAACTAAAATAGTGCAAGACATTAAGGAGGCTACTCTCTGGTGGATGAATAACAGACCGATAGGCGTCAATCTCTCAATCTGGTCCGCTTTCTCTGGTTTAGACTTTGGTTAGTGTATGTCTATAGATAATTATTTTAAAGTGATTGGATGTGTAATGGGGTAAGAGTATTTTGGATGTATCTTAGTATGTTTTTTTGGCAGCTTAATTGTTGTTTGTATGCCTCTTTTGGTAATTAATAAAGTTTGGTTTGCTGGAAAAAAAAAAAAGAAGCAATTTCAACCGTTTTTAGCTAATGGGTGATTTGCTTTATATTTATCTCTAATTGCTTAAGTAGGTAAACTTTGAAAAATTGTTTAAAGACGGACTTATGATTAGTTTGTTTGTATTTATTTTATGTATAGATGTCAAAAGATATTTAGAGGATAACCAGAAGGCTTCACCTTTGGTAAGTGGTGTGATTAACTCGATTAAAACATGTTGTGATGAAATTAGTCTTTTTTTAAAAATGGGTCTTTTCAAAATTAGTGAGGTTGTGGTATAAATGAGTCTGATTTCCTATCTGCTGGTGGTGAAAGTGCAAAGGTTTGACCTTTAAAAACTATAATGATATAGACTTAAAAATTCTTTGATTTTCATTTTGTTCTTTTTAAAGGAAGGTGTTTCTTACATCGGTGATAACTCTACACCTGTTTCAAAGGATTATGTGGCTGACTTTAAGTGTTTAGTATTAGGGTGTATAAATGTTTTTCTCAGTATTACATTTTATAAATGTTTACTTCTACAGACGTTCGTATCATTGATTAATCTACCCTATTCATCATGAATTCTCTTGCTTTATAATTTCTTTCAATGTACTATTTTGTGTTTTGACTTGGATATAAAACATAATGTGAAGGTATATTTCAAACTTAATTTACCGGTTTTTTATTTGGATTGCAAAATAAGTGCTTTAATGAACTAACACAGTAACAGGTATTTGGATTCTATTGGAATTTAAACTTATTTCAAATGTTCTGTAGGTTCTATTGGAGTGTAAATTTAGTTCTTGATTTTGATATTTGGTATTTTTGTTGTTTCAAGTTTTAGGTGAACATCCAACGAATAAAAAAGATTTTTGATTATCAGTGTAGGTTTTTTTATACAAAACTCCGGTTAGAATCTCTTCGAAAGGATTATTAATGAAATCAGGTCTCTTTTTACTGACCAGTTTACTAATTATTTTATGTATGTACTGTTTCATACATTCTTTTTCATTTTCAGTTATAATCTTTGCTCTGTTTTTTGTTTATTTCAGCACATTTGGGGTTTCGAGTTTCATTATTGTGCTTTAACACAATAGATATGTGGCCTGGTGATTGCGTCTTGGCATAAGGTTTGTTAACAATCAATAAATTTGTGTTAACAATCAATAAATTTTATGAAATTATATTTATCATTTGGTTTCCATGAGTAATACCCAGACTTGATTCCCTTTTAACCTGTTTTTATTTGGTATATTAAGATAAATATAAATAGTTTTATGTCTTATGTTGGACCAGCGGATTACAATACCCGTTCTCAGCTTTGTGTGATTTCTTTTGGCGATGCGATGAACCTCAATTTTTGCGTTACAGGGATCTTTTGTAACCAACTTTGTTGATTTGTTATCATGCTTCACTAAATTTACGGAACTGTTAAATTGCTTCTCTCTACTGGTAATAAAATCACTAAATTATATGTTTACTATTGTATTTTGTTTCAGTAAAGTTAGATCTTGATATTCTTTTGATTCATTTTGTTGATCTACAATATTGTTTGTGATTTGTGCTTTTAGGCTTCATAATATGGCTTTTATCAATGGTGTATGAAGCTGAATATGGTATTTATGACAATGCATTAATGTACGCTTTGTTGTCGTTCAAATGTTCTGTAGGTTCTATTGGAGTTTAAATTTAGTTCTTGATTTTGATATTTGGTATTTTTGTTCTTTCAAGTTTTGTGTGAACATCCAATGAATAAAAAAAAGATTTTTAATTATTAGTGTAGGTTTTATTATACAAAACTCCGGTTAGGATCTCTTCCAAAGGATTATTATGCAAATCAGGTCTCTTTCTACTGACCAGTTTACTTATTATTTTATTTATGTACTGTTTCATACATTCTTTTGTATTTTCCGTTATAATCTTTGCTCTGTTTTTTGTTTATTTCTGCACATTTGGGGTTTCGAGTTTCATTATTGTTATGTGATGTTGTATAGTTTTGTAAATGAAATGGGTATGAAGGCTATGGTTAAGGATAAATGATAAGATCTTCAAAGGGC
This sequence comes from Helianthus tuberosus, assembly GCA_030545235.1. Classification (NCBI taxonomy): domain Eukaryota; kingdom Viridiplantae; phylum Streptophyta; class Magnoliopsida; order Asterales; family Asteraceae; genus Helianthus; species Helianthus tuberosus. The sequence continues at coordinate 91,200,681 of CM060356.1, read as the reverse complement.
TCGATGCTTTTCAAACTAAAATAGTGCAAGACATTAAGGAGTCGTGTAAGTGGTGCTGCATTCCCTGTATGTGCGAAGATGCGGATGTCAGAGACTCAAATGAGTCTGGGATAGGGGAATGAGTTTCCCCCTACAGGAGCGTCCGCATGCAGTAGTCTAATACCAGCAACAATAGGGCCTCGCCCTCAAGTGGGTCCTCCTCTTAGTAGTTCGACATCGTCTTCAGAGACAACGTCGGGGGCATATCAACAACGAGATAAGCGGCAGGGGGGCAAATTCCCAACAAGGTAGCCATTAGTAGGCTCTGCTACGACTCCAGGCAGCGCACAGAGGGCTGAGAGTCGTCGTTGTCTGTGCCGGTAGTATCAGAAATGTACACCTCGTGCTTTGATGATCTATGTCGTCTGATACTATGGTCATGGGATTTGTAGTGTCCGTCTTTCTAGTACTTGATGAAAGCATGACGTTTGTAACACGAACACATATACGTATAATAATTAATCATATAGTCATATAACATGTAGTCACCACGTAAACATTCAAATTATCCTTCTAGTCCCACTAGCCAACACTTCTAGTCCCACTAGCCAACACTTCTAGTCCCACTAGTCAGCACTTCTAGTCCCACTAGCCAACACTTCTAGTCCCACTAGTCAACACTTCTAGTCCCACTAGTCAACACTTCTAGTCCCACTAGCCTCCTATCTCAGCCTCCCAGACTGAGCCTAAAATAACGAATAAAATGTGCTCAACATTTGTTTGTAAAAAGTTGTGGATCTGGACTTAAGTGGTATGCAGTAAAATGTTTTCATGAGAGCCCTAGTGATCATAGTCTAGACTCGAGACAGAATCCTAGTTCGCTATGATCAGAGCTCTGATACCAAGCTGTCACACCCTGGCTTTGCGGAAGCGTGGTAAATTTTGGTGTGACTTCTTAATACCATAGCTTAATCATACCAAAGCTATATGAGTTAAAAACATGCAAGATCATCCATTAAGTTTTTGAAAACCAAATACAGTACCATTGTTTTAACCAATAACCTTAACCTTGTTCAACCGACATTACAACTTTAAACATAACGTAAACATGGTTTAAGGATTGTGTCTTGTCCAGGAAAGAGACACATCCCCTAAACCCCGGATGACCTCGGAAACTAGTGCAGCGGAAAACATGCCATACCGTGCCAGATCTCGTTAATTTCCTGAAATACATGTAAGTTGAAAAATCAACAATAATGTTGAGCGAGTTCATGTGTAAGTGAGTATGTAAAACACTTGTAAGTATAAAAGTTTCCTGGTATGCAGCAGTGTAAGAGGACTTGTGATCACCAATGGTTTGCAAAGCCATTAGCATGTTGTGAAATGCAAGTAGGAAGACTCAAACCTAGCAGATTTCGCCACGGCAAAGTATGTGGACAAAGTCACCCCACGGTCCGTTTCTAGTTTGGCCGGGGGCTGGGCTCGCTACACCCAGATAGATCTACCGCTCCTGTCCCTCGGTCCTACCCTGAGGATTAATAGCCTCAAGTTTCCGCCTACCCATTCACATGATCTAAAACCTCCTTACGTTAATCATACCGTGTATAAAGTACTTGTAAACAATGTAACATGTATTTCACCCCCGCGGTTAAGTAAACTGAAAACAGTTAGAGAAAAGGGGGACATGAACTCATAGTGAATGCGCGTCTCTACCAAGTGTCTCCAATACAGTAAGCTGTGCAACGACCTACAAGTGCTAATTCTATTAGACGGACGGCCGTGCCTTAGCTTTACAGTTTATGTCTTTGGGAAATAGTTAGACAACTATTTCGTGTTTATGTTTCGTATACACTTGGTAGTCATTTTTCTTCCCAAGGATGGGGGATATAATACATGTGCGTAAGTTACGTTTTATCAATCTTGTGGTAATGTAATTACCGGTGTAACTTATATGTTTGTGGAAGCGTTCGCAAAGTTTTGGAATCATTAACGCTTGTAAATATTATTTTCACTCTAAAATAATATTTAAGTATTTCACAAAATAATCATAAACAGTGTTGTGACAAGTATATTTATCACGTTAATCTTTGTGAAAATCCCACCTCCGAATATTTAGTAAAATATAGTGCTGGCGAAATTTATGTTTCGAAAGTATGTCCAAAGATAGTTCTAACACTTGTTGTGTAAAAAGTCTAAGTGTTAGGTTTTTAAGAAAATTTCGCCAGAGTTTCCTCTGTAACTAGAGGTGGCCACGCTTTCAAGCGTATCATTTTCTTTTAACAAATCAATCAACAATCTTCTTTATTCAATCAAACAATCTCCAACACAACAAACTAGTCGACAAGTATGTAAATTTGCATAATCGCATGAACTTGTAGTTTTTCCGCAACTATAATGTAAATCACCTTTATGTATATGGATCCTTATATAAAGTAGCTTTAATCTTGTAAAAACCTCGTTTTTAGAGAAATCCGTCTTTACAACTTCTAGTAACAAGTGACAAATTTACTTCTTTGTCGGATCTCTTTGTTTCACAAGTGTTTACACACTTGTGGTTTATAAAACCATATTTATTAGTGTAAGATCCATCTTTAGAACAACATGATTTCTTTAAAGTGTGGTCCTTCAAAAATACCACTTGCGGATACGTAGATCCGCTAGTTTTAAACACCATTTTACCGGTTAAAACACTTTTACACAAGAAAAATATTTCTACACAAGTTCATGTCTCTAAAATGTGGTAGTGTTTCACCTTTAACCCTTGTATCTTTCAAAAACAAGCTTATGTGATGATACATGATTTTACAAAGTCGGGTTAAACGAAGATTTGAGCTACCACATCATAGATCGGGTCTAGATAAACACAAATTTCAAGTCCTACGACTTTTACACAAGTTATATGCTATTAACCTCCATTTTAGTGATTTTTCTAGACTTTAATGCATCATCTTTCCATATAACAAGATTCAACCGACAATAATCCTTTTAACCACTTTAGACAAGCTTAAAAACAAGTTTTAAACAATATACCTCTAGCTCGGGGCTAGGGAAGAATCGTGACGAAAAACGCGTGGATAAAAGATAACGAGAGAGGTCCTTCGTGTTCCGCTTGCACCAAAGCTCCTAAAACGTGACCTTGGATGTTTGTATGATCTTGGAATGGAGTGAACTAGAACCGAAAATATGATGGTGTGTGGGTTGGGGTTCGGCCGTGAGCCAAGAGAAGAGAGGAGAGTTTGGTTTTTGTTGATTGTTAAGTGTGATTATCTCTAGTAGGTGAGTGTGTACTTATAGGCAAAATCTAAATGTTATTACCCAATAGTTAAGGTGTAGCATAGATATTAGACAACATTGGATTCAACAAGATCTCAAGTACAAGGTGGTGCCCCCTAGGCAACCGAATCGGTTGGGGGGGGGGGGGGGGTCCTTGGTCCGATTTTAAGTAGTTAGTTAGGGGGGGGGGGTTGTTTTGTTAATTAGGTTAGTTTAAGTAGTTCACTCAGTTACTTGTATGTTACGTGTTATGACGGGTGTTAGGGTAATCAGGGACCCTAACTGGCTCAGAAAAATATAGTTAGTGAAAATATTAATATTTTCGTGTTCCGGGTATAGTCCGGTTGTTCGGTTGGATAGTAATCCGTTAAAGCGCTTAATAAAGCTTCAAAGTGTCGTTATTAACATTTTTAGTGACACATTTTGTTTCCAGCACTTTAGAAAGTGTCTAGTGTTATTTTCTCATTTTCTGGCACTTTACTAGTCAGCTAGAAGCTGGTTAAATTATTAAAGTGCTGTGTTTGGTACTTTAAAGTACGTTTTTGGCACATCCGAATCAGTGTATCTTATCCCTAGAGACGCGGTAACACAACCCTTATATCCTACACTCACTACCAGTGTAGCCAAAATATGTGAGGCTCTTAACAGGCCTTAGAGGCAGTGTCTGCCTGATGCTGGTCATATCAGCATGTTTGCCGTGTATCCGTTTAGTGCTACTGTGCTTTTTGTGCATCAAGTTTGTCGCTGAGGTGCCGTATGTAAATAATGTAGTGACAGCAAATAAAGTATGATGCAAGTAAGTGCATGTATCAGTATGCAGGTAGCAGTTTATCAGCTAGTTCAATCAAGCACAGTAATCAAGTAGTAATTAATCATTAATTAAGTCGTACGGATACCTGGTTTTGTGCGGGTTGTCACATTCTCCCCCCGTTAAATAAATTTCGTCCCGAAATTTAAGTTCTGCTTGTAGAAGCAGGGTTCTTAGGAAATAAGTGGGGGTATTTCTCTTTCATCCGGTCTTCACGTTCCCATGTGAATTCAGGACCATGTCTGGCATTCCAACGTACTTTGACGAGTTTGACACTGCTCCGGCGGGTCTTGTTAACTTTCCAATCCGTGACCTCAACAGGTTCTTCAACAAAGTGGAGCGTGTCGTCAATATGAATCTCGTCGATAGGAATGGCAACGTCAATTTGAGTTGGACTTTTCTTTAAATTGGATACATGAAATGTATCGTGAACACCATTTAGTTCAGCGGGTAGGTCCAACTTGTATGCTACCGTCCCAATTCTCTCCAGAATTCTGAAAGGACCAATGTAGCGTGGATTCAACTTCCCACGCTTTCCAAAGCGCGCTACCCCTTTCCAGGGTGATACCTTCAGTAAAACCATTTCTCCAACTTGGAAGTCCACATGCTTCCGGTTTGGATCCGCGTAGGCCTTTTGTCTGTGGCGAGCGGCTTCGATGCGTTTAAGAATTTGCGCGATCTTGTCTGTCGTCTCTTGGACGATTTCGGGACCAGCAAGCTGCCTATCACCCGCGTCAGACCAACATAGTGGTGATCGGCACTTGCGTCCGTATAGGGCCTCAAAAGGCGCGACACCAATACTGGTGTGGTAGCTGTTGTTGTATGAAAATTCGACCAAAGGTAAGTGTTTATCCCAGCTACCGCCTAAATCCATAACACATGCTCTCAGCATGTCTTCCAAAGTCTGTATCGTTCGCTCGCTCTGGCCGTCAGTTTGCGGATGGAACGCAGTGCTCAGATTCAATTGTGAGCCAAAAGATTCTTGGAAAGATTGCCATATTCTTGACACAAATCTTCCGTCTCTATCAGAGATGATCGAGAGTGGTACTCCATGACGTGCTACGATCTCTCTCGAGTAAATTTCCGCAAGTTTACTGGTACTGTCTTTCTCCTTGATTGGCAGAAAGTGTGCGGATCTGGTTAGGCGGTCAACAATCACCCAAATCATATCGTGGCCTCTTGGCGTTCTTGGTAATTTTGTAACAAAGTCCATTGAGATTTGTTCCCATTTCCACTTGGGAATCTCAGGTTGTTGCAGCAGCCCCGAGGGCTTCTGGTATTCCGCCTTAACCTTCGCGCAAGTTAAACATTTGCTCACGTAAACAGCAACGTCGCCTTTCATCCTAGGCCACCAATAGTAATCTTTGAGATCTTGATACATCTTATCCGATCCAGGGTGGATAGAGTACCGTGACTTGTGCGCTTCGTCAAAAATAACTTCCCTTAATCCACCAAACAGAGGAACCCAAATCCTTTTCTCAAAACATAACGTTCCTTCCTCGTTTGGTACCAAAAGCTTCTCCATTCCACGGAGATATTCTTCCTCAAGGTTTCCCTCCTTGAGAGCTTCTTTTTGTGCAGCACGAATGCGCAAGGAGAGATCGGTTCGTATGATCATTTCCAAAGCCCTAACCCTTATGGGCTTGATTCTTTCTTTACGACTTAGGGCATCGGCGACCACATTCGCCTTCCCTGGGTGATACTTTATCTCGCAGTCGTAGTCGTTCAATAATTCAACCCATCGTCTTTGCCTCATATTCAACTCCTTCTGGTTGAATATATGTTGTAAGCTTTTGTGATCTGTGAAGATTGTGCATTTCGTACCGTACAGGTAGTGTATCCAGATCTTCAAAGCGAAAACCACTGCGCCAAGCTCTAAATCGTGTGTGGTATAATTCTTTTCGTGCACTTTCAGTTGGCGTGATGCGTAAGCAATGACCTTTTGGCGTTGCATCAACACACAACCCAATCCCTGACGCGATGCGTCGCAGTATACCACAAAATCGTCGGTACCTTCCGGTAGAGCTAAGATTGGCGCGTTGCAGAGCTTATCTTTCAATATCTGAAATGCTTCATCCTGCTTGATTCCCCAATCAAACGTCTTGTCCTTCTGCGCGAGGAGCGTCAAAGGTTGAGCGATTTTCGAGAAATCCTCGATGAACCTTCGATAGTAGCCAGCCAAACCCAAGAATTGTCGAATCTCGGTTGGCGTTGTCGGCGTTTCCCAATTCTTGATTGCCTCGATCTTGGTGGGATCAACATGAATTCCATCCCCATCAACCACATGTCCAAGAAACTGGACTTCGCGTAGCCAAAACTCGCACTTGGAGAATTTGGCGTACAGCTGTTCCTTCTTTAGCAGCTCCAGTATGGTTCTAAGATGTTGTTCGTGTTCAGCCTTCGTCTTTGAGTAAATCAGGATGTCGTCGATGAATACAATCACGAACTTGTCTAAGTATGGCTTGCAAACCCTATTCATCAAGTCCATAAAGACTGCAGGTGCGTTTGTCAAACCAAATGGCATAACGAGGAACTCGTAGTGTCCATAACGAGTTTGGAAGGCTGTTTTTCGGGATACTTTCCTCCTGTATCCCTAATTTATGGTATCCGGATCGAAGATCGATCTTAGAGTAAGAGCTTGAACCTTGAAGTTGACCGAACAGATCGTCGATTCTTGGCAGAGGATATCTATCCTTGATCGTTAGCTTTTTCAGTTCTCTGTAGTTGGTGTTTATTGAAAATCATCGTCCTTCTTTTTGAGGGGTAAAAGATGGGGTTACCCCAAAAGGAAATTTTGGTCTGTTATCTTCCTTCTCTAACCATTGCTAACACTTCCCTGTCAGTCCTTGCATCTCCGAAAATGTAAGTTGTTATGATGCATCGACTACGGGTGCAGTGCCCGGAATTTAGTCGACGCGGGATTCGACTAATCGTGAGGAGATGATTCCGGCAAGTCTTCGAGGAAGACTTCGGGGTATTCTCCAATCACAAGGATACCTTTGAGTTTTGGTTCTTCGACTTCCTTTTCCATAACATGAGCCAAGAATGCAACACATCCTTTGTGCGAGAATTTTTAGGTCTTCTTATAATCCGCAGGAGCGTATCCTGCTCCATGAGTCACGATCATTTCTTCGTTCGTTGTCGGGGCGCGGATGGCAATCTCCGCACGGTTGTTCGTCAACCAGGCCATCACAATCATCACGTCGAAGCCTTCCAAACTCAACTGGCAATAGATCTAGCGTAAACTTACGCTCTCCGGGTTTTATCGTGCCAATTCCAGTTACCGCGTTGGCTTCCACTAGCTTCCCCTAAGCTAGTTCTAATGGGTACTGGAATAACTACTTGCTCGCTACGTAAACCAATTATGTCCTTGAATGCTAGAATTGTGAATCGTAAAATTTGCAACAATAGTTGGCAATACAGATGCATAATATTGAGTAATGTGGGACGTACCGCTATCCATGCTTGGATCTCTGGCGTGCCTCCCTAGCTCCGACGGGGAGCTTTCATCCTTGCGCCTGATTGTCTTCGAGCAGTATCTTCTGAAATGCTTTTTGCTTCCACAATTTAAACATCCTCTAGCACGCTTCTGTTCATCACTCATTCCGCCTTGACGATTATCATTGTCGTTGTCCCCTTCGTGATTCTTACTACAGTCTTGGCCCCCATTGCTAAGTTCAGTATTTTGCCAACAAGTTTCCTTGACATGTCCCACCTTGCTACAGTTACCACAATTTCCATATTTGCATCGCCCGACATGATAACGTAAACAATTGTCGCACTTAGGTAGGATACCCTTGTAATCTTTTCCCTGTGGGCGGCTTCCAAAACCACCACGGTTATTATCTTTATCCCCAAATCCTCCTTGGCCTCCCTGACCGGCAGGGGCCCAACAAGTGTCCTTCAAGTGACCACGTTTCCCACATACTTCGCATGTTTTCAGTCCACATTGGCCAGAATGATGACGCTGGCATGTGTTACACTTGGGCAGAGTGCCCATATAACCCTTTCCTTTATTCTCATTATTCGTTCGGGTACCTTCAGTGAGCTTCCTTTTGTTCTTTCCGGATGACTCTACCTGAGTCTCCTTGTCAGGGTCTGCAAGTTTTTCTAGTCTAATTGCCTCCGTAGCGAGTGCCAAACCCATCTTACTTGCAGCATCAGTTGTTGGTGGCGTTGATGTTGTCATCAAGCTCAAGACTTGAGGCGCCAGTTCCCAAATGAATTGTTACAATTTCTTCAGTTCTGGTTTTACCAGGTATGGAACAATTTGTGACAGATCATGAAGTCGTTGCACGTACTCCAACACCTTCGGACCTTCCATCATTAGGCTCCGTAATTCATCTTCCCACTTCTGGGTTTCCGTGTGGGGGCAATACTTCTTATGCATCATTCCTTTCAACTCATCCCAAGTTAACGCGTATGCTGTAGTTAGGCCCATTATTCGAACCTGAAGATTCCACCATAATCGAGCTCCATCATGAAACAACTCAGAGACGTATGGGACCTGTTGTTCTGGCGTACAGCCACTCATTCGAAAGATGGATTCCATACTTTCAATCCATTTCACCAAAGTTATGGCACCCCCAGTGCCGTCGAACGTCGGAGGCTTGTAGTTGAGGAAGTGCCAGTAGGAACAACCGTTATTTTCTGAGGTACCTTTGATTGGTTCGGAGCATAGGGCCTCGTGCTGTGCTATAGCTGCAGCAATTATCTCTTTAAGTTCTGCCTCAGAGGTGGGCATGCGCATTTCGCGTCTTGGCGGCATCTTCTAAAAGACGTTTCACATAGGTTAGGTCATAGCAAGTGAAGTGTACGTATGCATTCAATAATACCAACACATAGCATCTCATGTTATCAACAAGTCAATCACATAACCTCTTATGCTATAGGACATAAACAATTGATTGAACATCGCATGTGATGAGAATACTGCGATTGTATTGCCACAATTCGAGACCACAATGTAAAGCTCACAATTACACTACTATATCATACTACATCAATGACTTAGTAGGGGACGACCCTAGACAAGTCGTGCGATCACTGGTCATGTTCAGGAGTCTCTGGTTCGTCCTTTCTCAAATTTCAGGACTCCACGTCAAGTTTCTGAATTTCTGTCCTAAAACAACATTTCTTCTCAATCGTTTCCTTGAGCTCGTCCCAGCTCAGTGTATAAGCAGCGTCTGTGCCAAGGGTCTGAACCTGGAGGTTCCATTAAGAGAGTGTGCCATCTAGAAATATCCCTGTGATGTAGGTAACACTCTGTTGGGGCGAATAGTTACTCATTCTTAGAGTGAAGTCGGTCTTTTCGGACCAACGAACAAATGCAACGGTGCCTCCGGTTCCGACAAGGTTCAAAGGCTTGCAGTTCGGGAACTGTTTATAGGTGCAGCCAGTTGGAGGGTTATCTCCAGAAATGTCATCGTTGTACTTAGAGTGGAGGGCTTCATGTCGTGCATTTATCTGTGAGATGCGTTCTTGCAGCTCGTCTTCTGTCCTTGGCGACGTACTGGTGCTTGTGTCACGTCTGGGTGACATTTCCTTTTTGTCGAAATAGTGTGAAGCGGGTTGGACAATATTTCAATTGTCTATGGGGTGTATATATTGCAACATATGTCATCATGTAATCACCCAATTTCACACACAAATATATATACTCACTGTATGAGTGGGGAAGTAAATTTCTGAGCCTTCACATAGGCTTGTCAATTTGGCTTGTTGCTTGTAATAGAATGAACTCGAGGCTACATCGTCTTGGTCATTCGTGTTTTAGATTATTTCCTGCTGCACGGGTTATCATTAACTTGGCCCGCAGAGTCCACCAGGATTCCTGTGCACTACAAGTCGTTATTACGTGGGCCCCCGTAATAATAAATTGTCTTGCACAGTTACCCCAAATTTCCTCTCGTCCAAGCAGATGATCAATCAAAGAGCAACAGCAGGTGCATTGGCATGAACAGGGTCATGCTCCAATGCGGGGTCAGGAGCAACGCCTGGCTCAGGGGCCACGGCTAGCTCTGAATCAAAATCTCCATCTCCAATTCGGTTGGATCAACAATCACAGGGGTTACAGGATCCCCCAAGGGCTGGTCTAAGTGCATGAACTCAATGTCATGGTCTGGATCAACACCAGGCGGAAAAACAGAATTGTCCTCATAATCGCGATCGAACTCAAAGCTGTGTGTGGGATCCGGTTCAGCTGATGATGCCATATCAGGGTCGGCGTCGTGTAAGTGGTGCTGCATTCCCTGTATGTGCGAAGATGCGGATGTCAGAGACTCAAATGAGTCTGGGATAGGGGAATGAGTTTCCCCCTACAGGAGCGTCCGCATGCAGTAGTCTAATACCAGCAACAATAGGGCCTCGCCCTCAAGTGGGTCCTCCTCTTAGTAGTTCGACATCGTCTTCAGAGACAACGTCGGGGGCATATCAACAACGAGATAAGCGGCAGGGGGGCAAATTCCCAACAAGGTAGCCATTAGTAGGCTCTGCTACGACTCCAGGCAGCGCACAGAGGGCTGAGAGTCGTCGTTGTCTGTGCCGGTAGTATCAGAAATGTACACCTCGTGCTTTGATGATCTATGTCGTCTGATACTATGGTCATGGGATTTGTAGTGTCCGTCTTTCTAGTACTTGATGAAAGCATGACGTTTGTAACACGAACACATATACGTATAATAATTAATCATATAGTCATATAACATGTAGTCACCACGTAAACATTCAAATTATCCTTCTAGTCCCACTAGCCAACACTTCTAGTCCCACTAGCCAACACTTCTAGTCCCACTAGTCAGCACTTCTAGTCCCACTAGCCAACACTTCTAGTCCCACTAGTCAACACTTCTAGTCCCACTAGTCAACACTTCTAGTCCCACTAGCCTCCTATCTCAGCCTCCCAGACTGAGCCTAAAATAACGAATAAAATGTGCTCAACATTTGTTTGTAAAAAGTTGTGGATCTGGACTTAAGTGGTATGCAGTAAAATGTTTTCATGAGAGCCCTAGTGATCATAGTCTAGACTCGAGACAGAATCCTAGTTCGCTATGATCAGAGCTCTGATACCAAGCTGTCACACCCTGGCTTTGCGGAAGCGTGGTAAATTTTGGTGTGACTTCTTAATACCATAGCTTAATCATACCAAAGCTATATGAGTTAAAAACATGCAAGATCATCCATTAAGTTTTTGAAAACCAAATACAGTACCATTGTTTTAACCAATAACCTTAACCTTGTTCAACCGACATTACAACTTTAAACATAACGTAAACATGGTTTAAGGATTGTGTCTTGTCCAGGAAAGAGACACATCCCCTAAACCCCGGATGACCTCGGAAACTAGTGCAGCGGAAAACATGCCATACCGTGCCAGATCTCGTTAATTTCCTGAAATACATGTAAGTTGAAAAATCAACAATAATGTTGAGCGAGTTCATGTGTAAGTGAGTATGTAAAACACTTGTAAGTATAAAAGTTTCCTGGTATGCAGCAGTGTAAGAGGACTTGTGATCACCAATGGTTTGCAAAGCCATTAGCATGTTGTGAAATGCAAGTAGGAAGACTCAAACCTAGCAGATTTCGCCACGGCAAAGTATGTGGACAAAGTCACCCCACGGTCCGTTTCTAGTTTGGCCGGGGGCTGGGCTCGCTACACCCAGATAGATCTACCGCTCCTGTCCCTCGGTCCTACCCTGAGGATTAATAGCCTCAAGTTTCCGCCTACCCATTCACATGATCTAAAACCTCCTTACGTTAATCATACCGTGTATAAAGTACTTGTAAACAATGTAACATGTATTTCACCCCCGCGGTTAAGTAAACTGAAAACAGTTAGAGAAAAGGGGGACATGAACTCACAGTGAATGCGCGTCTCTACCAAGTGTCTCCAATACAGTAAGCTGTGCAACGACCTACAAGTGCTAATTCTATTAGACGGACGGCCGTGCCTTAGCTTTACAGTTTATGTCTTTGGGAAATAGTTAGACAACTATTTCGTGTTTATGTTCCGTATACACTTGGTAGTCATTTTTCTTCCCAAGGATGGGGGATATAATACATGTGCGTAAGTTACGTTTTATCAATCTTGTGGTAATGTAATTACCGGTGTAACTTATATGTTTGTGGAAGCGTTCGCAAAGTTTTGGAATCATTAACGCTTGTAAATATTATTTTCACTCTAAAATAATATTTAAGTATTTCACAAAATAATCATAAACAGTGTTGTGACAAGTATATTTATCACGTTAATCTTTGTGAAAATCCCACCTCCGAATATTTAGTAAAATATAGTGCTGGCGAAATTTATGTTTCGAAAGTATGTCCAAAGATAGTTCTAACACTTGTTGTGTAAAAAGTCTAAGTGTTAGGTTTTTAAGAAAATTTCGCCAGAGTTTCCTCTGTAACTGGAGGTGGCCACGCTTTCAAGCGTATCATTTTCTTTTAACAAATCAATCAACAATCTTCTTTATTCAATCAAACAATCTCCAACACAACAAACTAGTCGACAAGTATGTAAATTTGCATAATCGCATGAACTTGTAGTTTTTCCGCAACTATAATGTAAATCACCTTTATGTATATGGATCCTTATATAAAGTAGCTTTAATCTTGTAAAAACCTCGTTTTTAGAGAAATCCGTCTTTACAACTTCTAGTAACAAGTGACAAATTTACTTCTTTGTCGGATCTCTTTGTTTCACAAGTGTTTACACACTTGTGGTTTATAAAACCATATTTATTAGTGTAAGATCCATCTTTAGAACAACATGATTTCTTTAAAGTGTGGTCCTTCAAAAATACCACTTGCGGATACGTAGATCCGCTAGTTTTAAACACCATTTTACCGGTTAAAACACTTTTACACAAGAAAAATATTTCTACACAAGTTCATGTCTCTAAAATGTGGTAGTGTTTCACCTTTAACCCTTGTATCTTTCAAAAACAAGCTTATGTGATGATACATGATTTTACAAAGTCGGGTTAAACGAAGATTTGAGCTACCACATCATAGATCGGGTCTAGATAAACACAAATTTCAAGTCCTACGACTTTTACACAAGTTATATGCTATTAACCTCCATTTTAGTGATTTTTCTAGACTTTAATGCATCATCTTTCCATATAACAAGATTCAACCGACAATAATCCTTTTAACCACTTTAGACAAGCTTAAAAACAAGTTTTAAACAATATACCTCTAGCTCGGGGCTAGGGAAGAATCGTGACGAAAAACGCGTGGATAAAAGATAACGAGAGAGGTCCTTCGTGTTCCGCTTGCACCAAAGCTCCTAAAACGTGACCTTGGATGTTTGTATGATCTTGGAATGGAGTGAACTAGAACCGAAAATATGATGGTGTGTGGGTTGGGGTTCGGCCGTGAGCCAAGAGAAGAGAGGAGAGTTTGGTTTTTGTTGATTGTTAAGTGTGATTATCTCTAGTAGGTGAGTGTGTACTTATAGGCAAAATATAAATGTTATTACCCAATAGTTAAGGTGTAGCATAGATATTAGACAACATTGGATTCAACAAGATCTCAAGTACAAGGTGGTGCCCCCTAGGCAACCGAATCGGTTGGGGGGGGGGGGGGGTCCTTGGTCCGATTTTAAGTAGTTAGTTAGGGGGGGGGGTTGTTTTGTTAATTAGGTTAGTTTAAGTAGTTCACTCAGTTACTTGTATGTTACGTGTTATGACGGGTGTTAGGGTAATCAGGGACCCTAACTGGCTCAGAAAAATATAGTTAGTGAAAATATTAATATTTTCGTGTTCCGGGTATAGTCCGGTTGTTCGGTTGGATAGTAATCCGTTAAAGCGCTTAATAAAGCTTCAAAGTGTCGTTATTAACATTTTTAGTGACACATTTTGTTTCCAGCACTTTAGAAAGTGTCTAGTGTTATTTTCTCATTTTCTGGCACTTTACTAGTCAGCTAGAAGCTGGTTAAATTATTAAAGTGCTGTGTTTGGTACTTTAAAGTACGTTTTTGGCACATCCGAATCAGTGTATCTTATCCCTAGAGACGCGGTAACACAACCCTTATATCCTACACTCACTACCAGTGTAGCCAAAATATGTGAGGCTCTTAACAGGCCTTAGAGGCAGTGTCTGCCTGATGCTGGTCATATCAGCATGTTTGCCGTGTATCCGTTTAGTGCTACTGTGCTTTTTGTGCATCAAGTTTGTCGCTGAGGTGCCGTATGTAAATAATGTAGTGACAGCAAATAAAGTATGATGCAAGTAAGTGCATGTATCAGTATGCAGGTAGCAGTTTATCAGCTAGTTCAATCAAGCACAGTAATCAAGTAGTAATTAATCATTAATTAAGTCGTACGGATACCTGGTTTTGTGCGGGTTGTCACAATATGGCTTTTATCAATGGTGTATGAAGCTCAATATGGTATTTATGACAATGCATTAATGTACGCTTTGTTGTCGTTCAAATGTTCTGTAGGTTCTATTGGAGTTTAAATTTAGTTCTTGATTTTGATATTTGGTATTTTTGTTCTTTCAAGTTTTGTGTGAACATCCAATGAATAAAAAAAAGATTTTTAATTATTAGTGTAGGTTTTATTATACAAAACTCCGGTTAGGATCTCTTCCAAAGGATTATTATGCAAATCAGGTCTCTTTCTACTGACCAGTTTACTTATTATTTTATTTATGTACTGTTTCATACATTCTTTTGTATTTTCCGTTATAATCTTTGCTCTGTTTTTTGTTTATTTCTGCACATTTGGGGTTTCGAGTTTCATTATTGTTATGTGATGTTGTATAGTTTTGTAAATGAAATGGGTATGAAGGCTATGGTTAAGGATAAATGATAAGATCTTCAAAGGGCTCGATGCTTTTCAAACTAAAATAGTGCAAGACATTAAGGAGGCTACTCTCTGGTGGATGAATAACAGACCGATAGGCGTCAATCTCTCAATCTGGTCCGCTTTCTCTGGTTTAGACTTTGGTTAGTGTATGTCTATAGATAATTATTTTAAAGTGATTGGATGTGTAATGGGGTAAGAGTATTTTGGATGTATCTTAGTATGTTTTTTTGGCAGCTTAATTGTTGTTTGTATGCCTCTTTTGGTAATTAATAAAGTTTGGTTTGCTGGAAAAAAAAGAAGCAATTTCAACCGTTTTTAGCTAATGGGTGATTTGCTTTATATTTATCTCTAATTGCTTAATTAGGTAAACTTTGAAAAATTGTTTAAAGACGGACTTATGATTAGTTTGTTTGTATTTATTTTATGTATAGATGTCAAAAGATATTTAGAGGATAACCAGAAGGCTTCACCTTTGGTAAGTGGTGTGATTAACTCGATTAAAACATGTTGTGATGAAATTAGTCTTTTTTAAAAATGGGTCTTTTCAAAATTAGTGAGGTTGTGGTATAAATGAGTCTGATTTCCTATCTGCTGGTGGTGAAAGTGCAAAGGTTTGACCTTTAAAAACTATAATGATATAGACTTAAAAATTCTTTGATTTTCATTTTGTTCTTTTTAAAGGAAGGTGTTTCTTACATCGGTGATAACTCTACACCTGTTTCAAAGGATTATGTGGCTGACTTTAAGTGTTTAGTATTAGGGTGTATAAATGTTTTTCTCAGTATTACATTTTATAAATGTTTACTTCTACAGACGTTCGTATCATTGATTAATCTACCCTATTCATCATGAATTCTCTTGCTTTATAATTTCTTTCAATGTACTATTTTGTGTTTTGACTTGGATATAAAACATAATGTGAAGGTATATTTCAAACTTAATTTACCGGTTTTTTATTTGGATTGCAAAATAAGTGCTTTAATGAACTAACACAGTAACAGGTATTTGGATTCTATTGGAATTTAAACTTATTTCAAATGTTCTGTAGGTTCTATTGGAGTGTAAATTTAGTTCTTGATTTTGATATTTGGTATTTTTGTTGTTTCAAGTTTTAGGTGAACATCCAACGAATAAAAAAGATTTTTGATTATCAGTGTAGGTTTTTTTATACAAAACTCCGGTTAGAATCTCTTCGAAAGGATTATTAATGAAATCAGGTCTCTTTTTACTGACCAGTTTACTAATTATTTTATGTATGTACTGTTTCATACATTCTTTTTCATTTTCAGTTATAATCTTTCCTCTGTTTTTTGTTTATTTCAGCACATTTGGGGTTTCGAGTTTCATTATTGTGCTTTAACACAATAGATATGTGGCCTGGTGATTGCGTCTTGGCATAAGGTTTGTTAACAATCAATAAATTTGTGTTAACAATCAATAAATTTTATGAAATTATATTTATCATTTGGTTTCCATGAGTAATACCCAGACTTGATTCCCTTTTAACCTGTTTTTATTTGGTATATTAAGATAAATATAAATAGTTTTATGTCTTATGTTGGACCAGCGGATTACAATACCCGTTCTCAGCTTTGTGTGATTTCTTTTGGCGATGCGATGAACCTCAATTTTTGCGTTACAGGGATCTTTTGTAACCAACTTTGTTGATTTGTTATCATGCTTCACTAAATTTACGGAACTGTTAAATTGCTTCTCTCTACTGGTAACAAAATCACTAAATTATATGTTTACTATTGTATTTTGTTTCAGTAAAGTTAGATCTTGATATTCTTTTGATTCATTTTGTTGATCTACAATATTGTTTGTGATTTGTTCTTTTAGGCTTCATAATATGGCTTTTATCAATGGTGTATGAAGCTGAATATGGTATTTATGACAATGCATTAATGTACGCTTTGTTGTCGTTCAAATGTTCTGTAGGTTCTATTGGAGTTTAAATTTAGTTCTTGATTTTGATATTTGGTATTTTTGTTCTTTCAAGTTTTGTGTGAACATCCAATGAATAAAAAAGATTTTTAATTATTAGTGTAGGTTTTATTATACAAAACTCCGGTTAGGATCTCTTCCAAAGGATTATTATGCAAATCAGGTCTCTTTCTACTGACCAGTTTACTTATTATTTTATTTATGTACTGTTTCATACATTCTTTTGTATTTTCCGTTATAATCTTTGCTCTGTTTTTTGTTTATTTCTGCACATTTGGGGTTTCGAGTTTCATTATTGTTATGTGATGTTGTATAGTTTTGTAAATGAAATGGGTATGAAGGCTATGGTTAAGGATAAATGATAAGATCTTCAAAGGGCTCGATGCTTTTCAAACTAAAATAGTGCAAGACATTAAGGAGGCTACTCTCTGGTGGATGAATAACAGACCGATAGGCGTCAATCTCTCAATCTGGTCCGCTTTCTCTGGTTTAGACTTTGGTTAGTGTATGTCTATAGATAATTGTTTTAAAGTGATTGGATGTGTAATGGGGTAAGAGTATTTTGGATGTATGTTAGTATGTTTTTTTGGCAGCTTAATTGTTGTTTGTATGCCTCTTTTGGTAATTAATAAAGTTTGGTTTGCTGGAAAAAAAAGAAGCAATTTCAACCGTTTTTAGCTAACGGGTGATTTGCTTTATATTTATCTCTAATTGCTTAAGTAGGTAAACTTTGAAAAATTGTTTAAAGACGGACTTATGATTAGTTTGTTTGTATTTATTTTATGTATAGATGTCAAAAGATATTTAGAGGATAACCAGATGGCTTCACCTTTGGTAAGTGGTGTGATTAACTCGATTAAAACATGTTGTGATGAAATTAGTCTTTTTTAAAAATGGGTCTTTTCAAAATTAGTGAGGTTGTGGTATAAATGAGTCTGATTTCCTATCTGCTGGTGGTGAAAGTGCAAAGGTTTGACCTTTAAAAACTATAATGATATAGACTTAAAAATTCTTTGATTTTCATTTTGTTCTTTTTAAAGGAAGGTGTTTCTTATATCGGTGATAACTCTACACCTGTTTCAAAGGATTATGTGGCTGACTTTAAGTGTTTAGTATTAGGGTGTATAAATGTTTTTCTCAGTATTACATTTTATAAATGTTTACTTCTACAGACGTTCGTATCATTGATTAATCTACCCTATTCATCATGAAATTTTCATTTATTCATATATATGTATATATTTATTTTTTTAGAAACATAGATTAACAACCCGGGAGTATTCCCGGGTTATAACCTAGTATCTATATATTAATAATTTGATCATTCTATTCTTCACCAGCATCGTTCATATTCAATATTTTTTCAGAGTGAAAAATCATGGCTTCGAACACACTTGTTGATGTTGGAGATGGTAATTACGTTTTTTTTTCTTTACTTTTGTAGTATTCTGTGTTGATTATTTATCATTTTTTTGCAAAATCGTCAGTTAGTTCTTGATGCTGTGTTTTAACAGCCAAAGAGGTTGAGCTTTTTGTGTTTATTTGATTCTATAAGGTGACTGATGGGTTGTAATCTGAAGATCAATTTTTTTTTCTTAAGATATTTTCATGGTGTGTTTTAAATTCCATATTCTTCATTTATGTGCCAAACCATTATCTTGTTATTGGTGTTGTGTTTTAACAGTCATACAGGTTCAGGTTTTTTGTGTTTATTGATTTACATAAGTTGGCTGATGGTTTGTAGTCTAAAGATCACCCTTATTTTATATATTGAATGGTGTGTTTTAACTTCCATATTTGTAGTTTTATGTTTTGTTTATTTAAACTCTTTCTGAGAAAACATCAGCTTGTTATATGTGACGTGTTTTAACAGTTATTGAGGTTGAAGTCAATGTTTTTTATAGTATAAACATTTTATGATGTGTTTTAATAGTAATGTGTTTTACCAGTTCTATGTGTTTTAACAGATATTGAGGTTGTAGTCAACGTTTTTTATAGTTTCATTGAATGGTGTGTTTTAACTTGCATTATTTTGTTCTTTCCCATGGCTATAAGTTTCATAGCATTCAGAACAGATATTTTTGTGTTGGTGTGTTATATAAGTTCATTGGTTGGTAGCATGGTCAGTATGTTTTTTTACTTTGGCCTGGTTTTTTTTTTTCATCACATTGTGTTTTAGAAATGTGTTATATGCTCATTTTTTGTCATGTGTTGTAGATGCACCTAATTACCAATTACGTGGTGTTGAACAAGTCTCTCCAAACACTGGTACAAAGAGATATATTCCAGATTCACCCTCTTCGTTGACGCCAGCAGAGGGGATGTCATTTGACACAGTTGATGACGCGTATAACTTTTACAAAACTTACGCAGAAGCTGGAGGTTGGACTGTAAGGAAGGGCACACAGCACGAGAACTGTGGTATTGTTATAAACAAGTATTTTTTTTGTTCAAAGGAGGGTCAAAAATACTTTCGACCGGTCGATACTTTAGTCGAACAGCCGTCTGATACGTGGGTACGTAGGGTACCATCCAAAAGGACCGGATGCCAAGCTGCGATCAGAATAAAGCTTACCGATGCTAAGAAGTATTTGCTGTATCATTTTACAGAGGCGCACAACCATGATTTTGTGCATGAAGAAGATTTACATCTTCTCAAGGAAAACAGGGGTATTGATCGTGCACACGAAGAGATGATAAACAAGATGTCACATCTCAACATTGGTCCTGTTCGTGCATTGAACCTTATGAAGGAAGTGTATGGTGGGTTCGACAAAGTCGGTGCGACCAAAGTCGATTTTAAAAATTTCAAGAAAGAATTAAATCTTTTTATCAGAAAGTTTGATGCGGAAATGTTTGTCAAGCGACTGATGAGGAAAAAGGAGTTTTTACAGAACTTCTCTTGTGAATATGAAACGACAGACGAAGGTGTGTTGAAGTGCATTTTTTGGGCCGACGAGGATATGAAGAGGAATTATTATATGTTTGGGGACGTTATATCATTTGATGCTACATACAAGCGTAACAAGTAACGACGAGATTAATTTTTTATATATTCAATGTGTTATAAATACATTATGATCTATTGTCATCGCTGATTGTGGGTTTTTTTGCAGGTATAACATGATGTTTGTCCCTTTCACTGGGATTGATAATCATAATAGGAACGTCACACTTGGTGCTGCAATTCTCGGTTCTGAAACAGCAGAGACGTATAGCTGGTTACTTAAGGCGATCAAGAACGCATATGGGTACGCGCCTCCCGTAATCGTTACTGACCAAGACCCTGCGATGAAAAGGGCTATAGCGGATGTTTGGCCTGAGTCGAGGCATCGGTTATGTATGCGGCATATCATGGATAAACTCACTACAAAGGTCTGTTTTTTCTATGACAGGGTTTTCTTTTTTTACATGTGTGTTTTTTACTGTGTTTTAATATTTGTTTTTTAACATACATGCTAAAATGTTCCCTTAGGTCGGGGATGCCCTGTGTTCAAATACAGATTTCAGGAAAAGATTGTCTGCAGTTATTTGGACTGATTCTCTATTGCCCGAAGCGTTTGAGACTGAATGGGCAGCTATTTTAAATGATTTCGGTTTAACCGACCATGAATGGCTGACGTATATATACGGGCTACGTGAATCATGGATTCCAGCTTACTATCGCGAAGAAGAAATGTCTGGTCTTATGCGGACATCATCTAGGTCCGAAAGCGAGAATCACTTTTTTTGGCAAGATTAGCAATCCAAAGTGCACGTTGGTTGAATTTCTTAGCCACTTCGACACAGCTATTGAAGCACAAAGACACGAGCATCGAAGAAACGATCATGACACTCGATACACCAACCCTGGAGAGTGGAGTGATTTTGTTCTCGAGAAGCAAGCAGTTCAGATATGTACCAGAACTATATTTTTTGATGTTCAACTGGAGATTCAACATGCTATTCATCGTTGTACTAGTGTCAGATTAGATCACGTCGGTGATTTCATTAAGTTTTTTATAAAGGATCTCGATCAGCCATGTTCTTCGTTCTTCGAGGTGACATTTTGTTTTACTTTATGTATACATTTTTTTTTTTTTAATTATCCATCTTTTATATGAACTGTGTTTTATGGATATTAAATGTTACAGGTTATGATACGCGAGGAGGATGTTACTGTTAAGTGTAACTGCAACAGGTTTAAGCAGTTTGGATTGTTGTGCAGTCACATTTTTTGCGTGTTACGGATTCTTGATGTAAGGGAGTTTCCGAAACAATATATATTAAGGCGTTGGACGCGTGAAGCTGTTCCAAATAGTTCCCCCGGGTCCATTCTTACGAATGGTGGAGATCCAGATCGTAGTGAGGAGGTTAACCGTTGTGTTCGTGAGATTAGTCACGCAACTGAGTATGTTGTGAACAAGTTGATTTCAAAATTTAATCAGTTGTCTGATTTTCGTGATCATATCAAGCAGTTTATGTCAGTTGCTGATGAAGCTCAAATAAATGCACCTCCCAAGACACGGCGTAATCGATTTGCTGAACTGCTGGGAGTTGCTGCAGAGAGCACGACCACTATCCGTGTTCCAGTTGGTACGAGGTTCAAGGGTTGTGGTTCTCATAAATGCCTTAAATCTCAAAAGGAGCGAGCCATAATTCAGTCTGGAAGTAAACGTCGTCAATGTTCATTATGTAAAAAATACGGTCATAACAGAGTAACGTGTTGGAAATACACCGTGGCTGTGCCTGAGGCAGGTGCTTCGCGGAATGCTGAAGGTAATGAAGATACAATTCGCGAAGGAGACGCTGCTACAGTTGTTGAAGGTGATGGTCCTGGATCAAACGATGCCGATGATGTGTTTTACACATCTGGAAACGATGTAGATATGGATGATGAAGACATGGCAGAGTAGGATCTTTTTTATCAAATTTTTAAGTCTGTTGCTGAACTATTCAATTTTCTGTTTTATCTTTCTCGTATGTTTGTTTTGGATTTGTTTTTGTTGATTTTAAGACTTGTTGGATTCGACGTTTTATGTTATTGTTGCTTTGTGTTTTAGTGTTAAGTTTGTTTTTTTAAATAGCCTCATGTGTTTTATATGATGCTTGATTTGTTCGTGGTTTTGGTATATAGTTTAATTTGTAAAAAAAGTGTTTTAACTTTCTTTAAACTATAGAGAGTTGATGAAATAGATAGGCTGGTTTCCAGATCACAGTATTTCAACTTTGTTTAAAGTATTAAAATGTGTTGTAACTTCCTGAGAAACCATCAGCCTGTTATATGTAATGTGTTTTAACAGTTACTGTGTTTAAAGATTAAAATGTGTTTTAACTTCCTGAGAATCCATCAGCCTGTTATATGTAATGTGTTTTAACAGATATTTGAAGTTGAAGTCAATGTTTTTTATACTTTCATTGAATGGTGTGTTTTAATGTTCATTATTTTGTTTTATCCCATGGTTATTACTTTATTAGCGTGCAGGTTTTGGTATACAGTTTAATTTGTAAAGCTATTAAAGTGTTTTAACTTTGTTTAAAGTATAGAGACTTGATGAAATAGATAGGCTGGTTACCAGATCACAGTATTTGCATGATGTATATATGATGTGTTTTAAGAGGTCATACAACTGTATGTCTTATGTAGATCGAAACAAAGTAACATTATCGACATAAAATCACATTGTTAAAGAGGTTCAAACTGTTATACTTGACATTTTTATCGACAGGAAACACAAAAAAAAAGATAACTGAACTCACTGAACATTTTCTAATTTATAAATTCCAAAAGATAACTGAACACACTGAACAAAATGTTAAAACTGTTTTTTTAAAACATCCCACATTACTTCAACAAACCATCGCCAACGAAGTGTTTTACGAAAACATCCCATTTTAAGTTACTTATCCAATCTTTCAAGGATTTCGTCATAGGCTTTTGCTTCTAGCCTCTTTTTTTCATCGGCCGACAAATTGTTATATTTAGCAACCTCAGCTTTAACAAAACCTCTGTACTCGTTTGCTTCACTTAGGAGCATCTTCGTAATGTACTTATGCCTTAGATCATCAATTTCTTTACGCTGCTTGTATGAAATCTCACCCGCATCAGTGCACTCGTTTGAGAATCCGCATTCCCAACCTTTTCCAGATACACCCTTGTATGTTTCCATATGGCGCATCAGGAAAACGCCACAATCGATTACATTATTTTTTTGTACGCCATGGCATCTCCAATCGTACCGGCTCAACTTTACCGATCACCCCGCCCGCTGGATGCCCATTTTTTTCCAAGTACACTGATAAAGCATCACGCTGCATGATAAACAATTTAATCAGATTGTGTTTTAAACTAAATTCATGTAAATGCACACTGTTATTAACAAAGGGATTAATTTAAAGTTCTGATTCAGTGTGTTTTAAGTTCATAATACCGTTATTATGTAGTGGCACATTACATTGTGTTTTAAAGTACTAATAGTGCTGATAACGTAGCATTCAGTACCAATGTGTTTTAACATCAAACTTTAAAATTCTGATGAAGTGTGTTTTAAGTTAATATTATTTGTTATTATGTATTGTCACATTACATTGTGTTTTAAAGTATTAATAGTGCTGATAACATATCATTCAGTATCAATTGTGTTTTAACATCAAACTTTATAATTCTGATGAAGTGTGTTTTAAGTTAATATCATTCAGTATCAATTGTGTTTTAACATCAAACTTTATATATCTTTATGAACTATTTTAAACTTTTTGCAGTTTGTTATTTGTGTTATAACAAAGGTGTAATCAAATGGCATGCATTTCTATAACAAAGGACGTTTGTAGTTTATATATAGAGAGGCGTACCAATTTTTCAGGCCGTTTTTTGTATTTGGCTTGCATTGAGATATCCTTAGCGCTGTTGTCCAAAACCTCTACCTTCATGTCCCTTAAATTAAAACATACACAACAGAAATGAGCATCGTGTAAGACTGGTACAAAGATGAGCGACTCGTCAGGTATCTTTTTCACATCAGCAGAAACTAAAACCGGTTCCATGTTTTCTACGAATGTTTTTGACCTCGATTTTGCATTTTTTTATGTAGTCTTCTTCATTCTGCATTTTAAAGTGATTGCATTAAACAATATTACAAAAGTTGTAAACTTATATTACAAGTTCATTATGATCAGCCTTACCAACATATTTACTGAATAGGACAGGCGTGCGATGCTCCCCTTTTGCTTGAATTTTTCTTCATAATTCAACAAATCCGCCCATGCGCTTATTACCAATAAGTGCACTTCGATTCCCGGCAATAATGATTCGAGCGGAGATCTTATAACCGGCACTCCTCTCTTAGTTCTAAACACAACATCCCTAATGTATACAAATGTGTTTTAATCAATGTGTTATAATATATTCATCAGAATCAGTTTCAAATATTGTGTGAAAATATTTTGTAGAAACATTCGTATTATAAATGGCATTTTTATAACATACCACATTGAACCCCAGGCTGAAAACATGTATGAGCTGACTGAGACCTCAGCGTTTTCAAGCTTTGCCTTAATCTCTATTGCCCGCTTCACGTATGGAGACCTTAGAGCATCGGTCAACTCTGTTTGTCTTTGCGGTCTTACTTTCCGCTTTCCAAGGTCCAACTCGTGTATAAGCTGCCCACGTCTAATCGTATATTCATATTCCTCCTGTGTTTTTTGGGAGATCGGTGTGACGACGAGTGCGGGCTGCTCCATTACTTCAAGCTGAGTCGTCTGTGTGGTTGTCTTGACAACTGTCTTACATATCTCTTCTACCAATGAAGGTGTCCACTGCGACAACTGTGACATATCCACATTCTCCTTATTTGCCTATTTTTCCAGTGTTTTATTCGTAGGAGTTTGTGGTTGTGCAGATGTCGTACACGTCGATCCAACCTTTTTCAGCTTCTCAGTCCACAATGTGTGTATCTCTTTTATTTTA
Source organism: Helianthus tuberosus (assembly GCA_030545235.1). Lineage (NCBI taxonomy): Eukaryota > Viridiplantae > Streptophyta > Magnoliopsida > Asterales > Asteraceae > Helianthus > Helianthus tuberosus. The sequence continues at coordinate 91,175,915 of CM060356.1, read as the reverse complement.
TCACTTTCGGGGTACAATTTGAAACCTTCTGTAAAAGTGTCGTTTATCCTTTTTACACATTCGTCGAATTGATTCAAGAACACTTCCAACATTCCCGCATGTACCTGATTTACATCATACACACTTTACACATTATCATTGTGTTTTACCTGCTTGACAATGTGTTTTACCAATCATAATTGTGTTTTTTTTTGCAAGCTGTTGGTGTTTTACCAATCAGAATTGTTTTTTTTTTCCCAAGCTGATTGTGTTTTACCAATCAGAATTGTGTTTCAAAAGGCTCATTGTGTATTTCCCAATCTCCAATTTGTTTTACAGTCTGAAAATGTGTTTTTTGGTATTATGTTTGTGTTATAAGGTTTTGCATGCCCCACATATCAAAAAAATGTGTTTTAAGTAATTTCTTATTTGAATTTAAATGTTTTCACATATACATTATATCTATGTTTAGTAGAATAAATTGGAAAGCTATAAGAGTACCTTGTCGCTTTGGGTCGCTGGTGGTGTCGATCCATATTGAGAGTCCATAGGTGAGGTAATCCCCGGCTGACTTTGTTGTGTTTGTCCCCACTCACCGGTTTCTCTGTAGTATTTCTCTATATCAGAGGTATCCACAACAGGCACTGTTTCCGGGCCAACATCTACGTTCATGCATTCTTCAAACTCTGCATGGAAACCCGCATTAATGGGAATTTCTTTGACAACAGGCGCAGTTTCCGGGCCACCTTCAACATCAGATTTCTTCTTCCCAACCTGATCGGTTTTCGCCCGTTCCTTTTCAATTTGATTTTTTTTCGGTACCTCTGAGACCGTAGGTTTACCATGCGTTTTACCGGCCGGCTTCACAACAGACTTTTTGTTTTTTTCCGGATCACATTTGCTAATGTGTTTTACAGTCTTGGTTACATCTTTCTTATATGTTTTCACTTCTTTTGCTTCATCTTCTTCATCAGACTTTTTTACAAACGGATAGCTTTGTTCCGGTTGCAACTCATATGCATCCACTAACATTTGATCAAATCTGACTGAGTCCAACTTTATGTTGACTGCCTCGATATCGTCATCAATGATATCTTCGATGAGATGAGTTGCTCTTGGCTCACCTTCCTCATATTTCTTTTGGTCACGTATCAACGCTGCCTGTAAAAAAGCAAGAACAACTGATGTCAGATGTGTTTTAAGGGTTTTATATAAATCAGATTGTGTTTTATCAGTTCTAATGCAGTTTAACAATACTTCGAATGTGTGTTGATGGTTTTATCTATGCCACATTACATCACATTGTGTTTTTTGATGATCACATTTCATTATAATGGTTTTCACAACATGTTGTGATTATATTGGAGCTCAACAAAAACTTTGCAAGTTGAAACTATATTAATGTGTTTTACCAGCAAACAGATGTGTTTTAAAGCACAATCATAGTTTGTGATTAGAAAATTATATATGCGTTTAGAACATACCACTAGCAAAGGCATTGGTCCAAGAAAGGGTTCCTTTGGTGTCCATGTTTCCACCGTTCGATCCAGACACCTGATCATGTACTCACACCAGTTAAAACTTCTGATATCCTTCCCTCGATGCAAGGCTGGTAGAAACTTCATATTAATTGATGAATTCGTAGTTGTCTATCCGAGCAGTGTGTTGTAGAACAACAAAAAGTTTAACACAAAGATTCTCCCGCTCGCTTTTTGGCCCTGCATGTAATTTTTGAATTGAACAGGCGTCAAACGTGCAGGAGCGTTTTCGAATTGTCCTTTCCATTCCGCCACAACCTCATGGAAATTGGCCCTTGCTCTCTCTACTTCCTTTATTTCTTCATTCCCTCTTGGTACGCCGAACACATCGTGCACCAATTCCTCCGTTATTTGAATGTGGTGGCTACCGCAATTCAAGACCTGTGTTTTAGTATCGTAGTTATTTACCAACCACCAACCCAGAGTTGAGGGAATCGGACCCATTCTAAACCTAAGTATTGACCCGAAACCTATGTTTCTGACAGCCCCCGGTTGATTTTCGTTCAAAGATTCCATCAACTCCCCCATGTGCTTAAGAGCTAATCGCAATGTTAGCTTCCCATCTGAAAGTGGTAGGTAGTTTTTGACCGTTGTTGGCCTCTTGCGTGTTTTTGAGTCTTTGCTTGACCTAGCATATGGGGGTTGATGTGTGTAAAATGCAACATATAAATTACATCAAATGAGGCATAAAACTAACCCTTTTTTAGTACTAATATTGGAAAAAGAGTGTTTTTGTCTTCCTTTTGTATTTTCAGGATTAAATGAGCTCAAAAACGCAAAAGAAGCAAAAAGACAGCTAAATCCAACATAAATACAAGAAAAGGAACATTAGTGGATTGCCCGAACCCTCAACGGCACCTTCCAAAGCAAAATAGAGAAAACAGAAGGCTGAACACGCCCCGTGCTCAGCCAGCACGGGGCCGTGCCCAAGAAGCAGCAGAAAAGACAAACCTATAGAAGCTTCTATTGCCCACCACGGGCCGTGCTCAGCGGACACGGGGGCGTGCCGAAAGTACTGCAGGCGCATTAATTGTAATTGCGAATTACAATTAATGAAGAGAGAGAGTGTCAGACGGGCACGGGGCCGTGCCCAGCGAACACGGGGCCGTGCCCAGGCCTCTGTTCAGCCTATAAATAGGAGTGCTTGGTTTCATTGCAACTCATCCCTTGGCACACCACCTCTCTCACACTTCATCCACCACCCACCACCATCACAACACCATCATCCACCACCATCATCCATTGTCCATCATAGAGTGTGTGAGTCGTCTCGGGATCCAAGATTGATCGTAAGAGTTCTTGACAATCAAGGCCATGTTTGCCTAAGTCTCTTACATCACTTGGTGAAGACAAAGTGTCTAGTATAATACTTTTTATTTCTAATCTTTTGCACTTTTTATTTGGTTTTGTATTAATGACTTTAATAACTAGTTACTTATGTTGAAGGTGATCTTTCCTTATCGTTTGTCCGTGGTGTCTTGGCATTATTTTACTGTCTATATAAAATAAAGGATTTTCACCATTCATATCTCCACGGTCTATATGGAGGTATGTTGGCTACCTGGTAGGGGGTTAAGGGAACGGTTTGGTAAAGGTCTTGCCATTGTTCAGCGTTTAGAGGTCCTGCAATGGACCTGGGTCAAATTTAGTAGGACCTCCTTCAATACTTCACGGTATTGGATGGCGGGGGTCCAAACTCTTTGATCCCCTCATAAGTTAACTACTATTAATACTATAACCCGGCTATTTAGGACTGTATCCCTGCTGACTCAGACTACTTAGTCGAGGGTAACGTCACCGCCAAAAGCGGGGCCTACCACAATACTGCATTAATAACTTAATTCATTATCTTCCAATAATCCACCCCTTTAGGATTGTATCCCTGCTGACTCAAACTACTGGGGTGAGGGTAACGTCACCTTCAAAAGAGGGGCCTACTACAATAACTAAGATAATCTCTTAATTATGTGCAAAAGTGCGGAAATAATCAAAGGTTATACTAGATACGAGTCGGAACCAAGTGATTCATCTTGTCTATCTGTTTTTATTTTATTTTTATTTTCAGCATTTTAGTTAGTTTTTATTTTTCTTAGTTTAAAACATTTTTCTAAACTTTTATTTTGGTTAGACGGTGAGGATAAACCGGTATTAAAAGCTCTTGTGTCCTTGGACGACCTCGGTATCTTACCAACGCTATACTACACTCAACGATGGGTGCACTTGCCCATATGTGTGTTTAGTGTTAGTGAAATATCGTGTTTTATAAATTTAAAACTTGGCTAAAATAAGTGTTAAAAAGGGCTTAAAATATACACCTAAAATATACGACACTTTATCGCACATCAAGTTTTTGGCGCCGCTGCCGGGGACACAAGGATTTTAAGAAAGTTAGGAATCAACGGCCTAATCATCTTTTATTTATTTTTATTTTTTTTAGGATTTTCTTAGTTTTTCAGCTTCTGCAGAGCTCAGCACGGGCCGTGCCCGGTCAGACACGGGCCATGCCCAGCATCATCACTGGCAGTTTTTATTTTCTGAGTTATAGAAAGCTGAACACGGGGCCGTGTCGGTGCCACACGGGGTCGTGTCCAACTCCCAGTAACTGGGAATCCAGAAAACAATTACTGTATCTCTCAACACGGGCCGTGTTATCTGAGCACGGGGCCGTGGTGAACATTCTGACCAGCGTTCTTTTCTGTTTTTATTGCAGGACTCGGAACCCAGGCGCCACATTTGAACCTCCTACGTAGTGCATGAGCTCCAGTTCTAGTAGAGACATAAAAGAACCCCTAGAAGAACCCGAGCGCTTTCTCAGAAAAAGACTAAAAGCTAAAAATCAAGAGAAAGCTTCGGGGGACCCACTTCCAATGGCGGACCAACGTACCCTCATGGATTACCTACGGCCTACCGTAGGCAATCTTGGCGCTACTATCAATGCACCGAATGTCGAGGCCAACAACTTCGAACTTCGGCCGCATTTGATACAAATGCTCCAAAACTCCGCAACCTTCCACGGGCTTGCGGACGAGGATCCCCATCTACATATTACTAACTTTTTAGAAATATGTGATACCTTTCGGATCAATGGAGCATCAAATGACGCCATCCGCCTTCGAATGTTTCCTTTCTCACTAAAAGACCGAGCCAAAGCTTGGCTTAACACCCTCCCAGTTGGATCGGTAAACACCTGGGATGAACTCGCCCAAAAGTTTTTGTATAAGTATTTCCCTCCTGCTAAAACGGCTAAATTAATGACTGAAATTAATACATACTCACAAGAGGATGGGGAATCCTTATATGAAACTTGGGAAAGGTTCAAGGAGTTTCTAAGAAAGTGTCCTCACCATGGTCTAGCGGTATGGCAACAAGTATCCACTTTCTACAATGGATTGTTGCCACACACAAGACAAACACTTGATTCAAGCTCCGGGGGACTCTTAGGTAATCGTCGCCCAAATGAAATATATAACCAAATTGAGGAAATTGCTCAAACCAATTTTCAATGGCACACTCCCCGAGGTAATAAATCTATTGCCCCGGGCGCCCATAAGGTTGATGAAAGCACCTCTTTACAAGCCCAAATCGAGGCCCTCTCTTCAAAAATCAAAAGGCCAGAAATGACAAAAACGGCCTCGGTTATGGCTTGTGAAGGGTGTGGTGGGTCACATGAAAATTGGAGTTGTATGAAAGAATTAGATGAACAAACTGAAACGGTAAACTACATGGATAATAGACCTAGGCCGTCGGGTCCTCCAACGGGTACCTACAACCAAGGATGGCGTAACCACCCAAATCTTGGTTGGAGAGATCCCGGCAATAGTAGTAACCAACAAAATCAACGAACTAATTTTCAACAACCGCAAAATTTTCCTCAACAACAAGGTGGAAGAGAAAGGCTTGAAGATACTGTATCTCGCCTCATCTCTGACACTGAAAAGAAAAACTCGGATCGATTTCAACAATTGGAATCGAATTTCAGAAATCAACAAGCTAGTATTCAAAACGTTGAAAAACAATTAAATCAACTAGCTCAAAATTTCTCCGAGAGACCACAAGGCACATTACCCAGTAATACCGAACCAAACCCAAAGGCACAAGTCCATCTCATCACATTACGAAATCGAACCGTGGGTCCCGAGGATGCTCCATTGCCGCCAAATGGAAGAAGTCATTCTGGCCAACCTGTAACTCCTCCTGCGCCAGAAAAGGCTTCTACACCGAACCAAGAGCCCACCAAGAATCCTCCAATCCCGTACCCCGGTAGGTTAATTCGTCAAAAGACCGATGAGCAATTCGCAAAGTTCGAAAGTTTACTAAAACAATTGCATGTTAATATTCCTTTTATTGAGGTCCTAACCCAAATGCCTAAATATGCAAAATTCATGAGGGATTTCCTCACTCACAAAAAGAAAATTGAATCGTTGCAATTAGTTAACCTAGGCGAAGAATGCTCAGCTCTAGTACTCAACAAACTTCCACAAAAGAAAATCGACCCCGGGAGCTTCACAATCCCTTGTTCGATTGGGAAGTCCCCCGTCCGAAATGCTTTAGCCGATCTTGGGGCTAGCATCAACCTCATGCCCACCTCAATGTTCAAGCGACTCGGCCTAGGAGCAACAAGCCCTACAAAGATGAGCATACAACTCGCCGACAGGTCCGTCAAGTTCCCACATGGGGTCGTCGAAAATTTGCTAGTCAAGGTCGACAAATTCGTTTTTCCAACCGACTTTGTTATCCTAGACATGGAGGAAGACACCGAGGTCCCCCTCATCCTCGGGAGACCATTCTTAGCCACCGCTCAAGCAGTGGTGGATATGAATGACGGAACTCTAACATTGAAGTTTGGGGATGAGGAAGTGAAATTTGAATGTGGAAAGAGAGTAGAGGAAGAAGATCCGGTCAACTACATGAAGGTCATAGACTCAAGCTTGGATGACGCTCTCCGACGGTGTAACATGGGATGCAACACATCCCACTTGGGTAACATATGACCAGGCATTGGGTCTAGCCAAGGACCCTTATAAACGTGGCGCACCATGGAGGCATTCCACGGAACTATCCTTAGTTTAATTTAGATTAGTTTTTATGTTTTCTAGTTAGTTTAATTTTCAGGAATAAAACACACTCATGGTGGTAAAGGATGAAAAGGGGAACGAGAAAAATGATCCCATGCACAAGAACGAGGCAACCCGACAATTTTCTCCCTTTCAGAAGGTTCAACACGGGCCGTGCCCAACCAACACGGCCCCGTGTCGGACCACCTGCAGAAAACGCCCAGTACAGGTAACTGGACACGGGCCGTGTTCACCCAACACGCCCCCGTGTCCAGACTTCTGTTCCTCTTATTTCAATTTTGTTACTGGCACTTGAACACGGGGCCGTGCCCGGATAACACGGGGCCGTGTTCAGTGCCCAGTAACACAAATTTTTGCTTTTTAAACACTATTTTACACATCTAATCAACCTAAAAATTTATTTTTGGGACACATTGAGGACAATGTGTAATTTAAGTGTGGGGGGGATGCTAAAACCTTGAATTTTGCAAGTCCTAAATACAAGCCTTACACAAAACTCTATTGGAACCGCTAATCACCCCAAATTTTTTCAAAAAATTTCAATTTTTTTTACTTGTCTAGGTTTAACTCGGGAAATTCAAGCTCTCAAAAAGGTTATATTTTTACAAATTTACAACCGATAGCGTAGTGATAAAAAGAACCAACATAAGAAAATTATGAAAAGGCATGACAAACTTATTTAAAATTTGATTATATATACTTGATCACATAAAAACCCATTCCCACAAAAGTGAGTTTTGAGCCTTTATTGAGCACACAATTTCATATCATTTGACTAAATGCTCATTTTTCGTTTCTTGTGTGAATAGCCGCTTGGTTCTTACGACTCTAGAACTTGCCATGACAATACATTCCCGGTCCTTATCAACTTAAACCCGAGTAAGTAAATGATAGAGGCATTAGGACTAACCCTTTTTCATTTCTACACCATTATTTTTCTTTTTCTTTTACCACCTACCCAAAAAATCCCCCTAGTTAGCCCCTTTGAGCCTAAACCTTTTCGTTTCATCACCCAAAACAAAAACCCTTTCACCCACCAAAACCTTTTTCATTTTTAACCCTTTATTTTAGTAACAAGTTCGGTTCTTCGTAAAAAAAAAAAAAAAAAGTTGCAAAAATACGAAAACCGACACTTGTTACGCTTTTTAGCCCTTTTTTCTACTAACCACTAACCCAACCACCTACCTTTAACCCTAGCCAACCCTTAACCCACAAAGTCCTCTTGATATCTACAAAGGTATAAAAGTTAAAAAGGAGGAGGATTGATTTCTTGGCAAGCCTATGGTAGGAATAAGTTCCATGCCGCTCTCGAGTGATTCACTAAAAATACACTTTCGGCCGAGTGTGAGTGATTTCCCCGTGAGGTATGTGAACTTGTATATAAATAAAATTTTAAAAAGGCATGTTATGCCCAAACAAGTAATTTCTTTTATGAACAGTTCTAAATAAATCATTACGAATAGGAGTGTAAATAAATAAAAATAAAACCCAAAAAGATCTTGGAAATCCCGACACTCTATGACAAGCCCAAAAACCTTCTCTTCTACCTATTCCATTTGGGAGTGTAAGCCAAATATTAAAGAGTTTTGCTTGAGGACAAGCAAAAGTTCAAGTGTGGGGGTATTTGATGTGTGTAAAATGCAACATATAAATTACATCAAATGAGGCATAAAACTAACCCTTTTTTAGTACTAATATTGGAAAAAGAGTGTTTTTGTCTTCCTTTTGTATTTTCAGGATTAAATGAGCTCAAAAACACAAAAGAAGCAAAAAGACAGCTAAATCCAACATAAATACAAGAAAAGGAACATTAGTGGATTGCCCGAACCCTCAACGGCACCTTCCAAAGCAAAATAGAGAAAACAGAAGGCTGAACACGCCCCGTGCTCAGCCAGCACGGGGCCGTGCCCAAGAAGCAGCAGAAAAGACAAACCTATAGAAGCTTCTATTGCCCACCACGGGCCGTGCTCAGCGGACACGGGGGCGTGCCGAAAGTACTGCAGGCGCATTAATTGTAATTGCGAATTACAATTAATGAAGAGAGAGAGTGTCAGACGGGCACGGGGCCGTGCCCAGCGAACACGGGGCCGTGCCCAGGCCTCTGTTCAGCCTATAAATAGGAGTGCTTGGTTTCATTGCAACTCATCCCTTGGCACACCACCTCTCTCACACTTCATCCACCACCCACCACCATCACAACACCATCATCCACCACCATCATCCATTGTCCATCATAGAGTGTGTGAGTCGTCTCGGGATCCAAGATTGATCGTAAGAGTTCTTGACAATCAAGGCCATGTTTGCCTAAGTCTCTTACATCACTTGGTGAAGACAAAGTGTCTAGTATAATACTTTTTATTTCTAATCTTTTGCACTTTTTATTTGGTTTTGTATTAATGACTTTAATAACTAGTTACTTATGTTGAAGGTGATCTTTCCTTATTGTTTGTCCGTGGTGTCTTGGCATTATTTTACTGTCTATATAAAATAAAGGATTTTCACCATTCATATCTCCACGGTCTATATGGAGGTATGTTGGCTACCTGGTAGGGGGTTAAGGGAACGGTTTGGTAAAGGTCTTGCCATTGTTCAGCGTTTAGAGGTCCTGCAATGGACCTGGGTCAAATTTAGTAGGACCTCCTTCAATACTTCACGGTATTGGATGGCGGGGGTCCAAACTCTTTGATCCCCTCATAAGTTAACTACTATTAATACTATAACCCGGCTATTTAGGACTGTATCCCTGCTGACTCAGACTACTTAGTCGAGGGTAACGTCACCGCCAAAAGCGGGGCCTACCACAATACTGCATTAATAACTTAATTCATTATCTTCCAATAATCCACCCCTTTAGGATTGTATCCCTGCTGACTCAAACTACTGGGGTGAGGGTAACGTCACCTTCAAAAGAGGGGCCTACTACAATAACTAAGATAATCTCTTAATTATGTGCAAAAGTGCGGAAATAATCAAAGGTTATACTAGATACGAGTCGGAACCAAGTGATTCATCTTGTCTATCTGTTTTTATTTTATTTTTATTTTCAGCATTTTAGTTAGTTTTTATTTTTCTTAGTTTAAAACATTTTTCTAAACTTTTATTTTGGTTAGACGTTGAGGATAAACCGGTATTAAAAGCTCTTGTGTCCTTGGACGACCTCGGTATCTTACCAACGCTATACTACACTCAACGATGGGTGCACTTGCCCATATGTGTGTTTAGTGTTAGTGAAATATCGTGTTTTATAAATTTAAAACTTGGCTAAAATAAGTGTTAAAAAGGGCTTAAAATATACACCTAAAATATACGACACTTTATCGCACATCAGGGGTCGTTGTGCTTTTTCAACAACTTGCGAGCTAGCACCCGACCTCGTTTTTTTCCAAGGTGGGTTGTTAAAATCATCATCTGAATCTTCTATCATGGTACCTGACAAAACACCAACACACGAAGCCGATCAGCAAGTCAGACTTTATAGTAACTGAAATTTAGTTCATAATTTCAATTTACCGTGTGCTACTTCTTTAGGCTTATTGACTGTTGGTATAACCGCAGCGTTCTTTTGTTTCGGTTGCATTCCAGACTTTTTGTCCTTCCGCTTCTTACCGGTTTCGATACCCTTGTTGCTTGCGTCGGCTGAAATAAAGCCCATAAAAGTTAATGTTAGTATTATGCATTGTGTTTTACATCATCAAACATATAGTTAGACGTTTGTTCATCTAACTTACATATGGGTATTTCACGATTTTCGTTGGGTTCCGACTGCAAATCGTCATTTTTATCCATTACGTTCGGAAACAGATTTGCAATGTCAGACAGAAGGGTGCCAGCAGGCGGTTGTTGTGCGCAGTCTACTTTGTTGTCTACCGTTTTTGTAGTTTTGTTAACAGGTTCAACTGTTAGTTACAAAAAAACACAACTGGTCAGACAGATAGCCATATAAAATACCCCCCACCCTTCACCGCCACAACTAACCGCACCTTGTAAAGGTGATGCTTCTTCTTTGTCTGATTCATCCAGCATAATTGGTTTGTCAGGTTTGTTTCCGTGTACTTTTGAAAGCCATTTTCCTTTTATTCTCTCACTCTTTCTCCGTTTGACTGGAAAACACTTGTTTAGGATTTATAAAACACAATTCCCAATCCCACATTCCCCTTATAAATCACAGTTCATTAGGCTTTCCAAAAGTTAACAAATCAATTATAACTGTAAAACACACAGGTGTCACTTCATGGTAAAACACATTTATGAGAAAACCCAGTAGCACATTTATGTTTTTAAAACACAATCCACAAACCCAACTTCATCATCTATAAAACCTAGACAACACATCTGCTTTAAACACATTTTAGGGAAAACTCATTAACAAACAGAGTTTAAAACCTACCCGTAAAACACATTTGTTTACAACCTGCCCATAAAACACTTTTGTTTACTACCTGCCCATAAAACTCATTTGTTTAGGGAAAACCCATTAACAAACTGTCCTTAAAACACATCTGTTTAAAACCTGCCCATAAAACACATTTTTGGGCAAACCCATTAACAAAAAAAAAATTTAAAACACAACCCACACACCCAAATTACTACTCTATAGAACATCCACAAACCCAAATTACTACTCTATAAAACCTACCTAAACTGACCATAGAACACATTACCAAACACAACCAATGAAAACACAGTCATCCCCAACAAACGGAAATCATACACACATTTGTTATTTAAAACACATACCTACGGTTCTGGCGACTGTGTTTTCCCTTCCGGCGACTGTATTTTCCCTTACGGCGACTGTGTTTTCCCTTTCGGCGACTTCAAGTGTGCTTCCATCCATCTTGTTCAAATCCCCCTGTTTTTTGAATCTCTTCCCTGTAAAAATCAATTACTTCAATGTAGAACACGATTGAACCCTAATCGTCTACTAAAACACAGAACACAATGTCCGTTTGATCTTACGTATATAGAAGTTGGAAAATCTCTTATCTTCATCCATGATTTTAGGTATTTTTGGTATGATTTTAGAGTGTGTTCGTTGTGGGTTTAGAGAGAGAAAATGAGAGAGACGGAAATTCGCGTGTAATAAGGAGATGTGATATGCTGACGGTTATTTTTTATTGATTTAAAACACTGTTAAGATGAAATTGCCCCTACTCATTTAAAACAATCTATTAAATATAGTTAAATATTACAAGTTTGCCATTGATTTAATCTCAACCCTTAAACACACCAATCTGATGGACCAAATCGCTTCCTAGACTTTCTAGGAAAAACACACTTTCCGTAGGAACCCTACCATATATATATATATATATATATATATATATATATATATATATATATATATATATATATATATATATATAGGGGATGGATCATGAGAAAACCAAAAAAACTAACCAAAAAAGCCTAAAAAAATCTAAAAACATACCAAATTTTTTTTTTTTTTACAATTTTTAATAAAAAAAATCGCTACTTTTTATGCCTAGAAAAAAATTTTCAAAAAAAAAAAAAAAAGTTTTTTGTTGTACAGACATGTGCACTAATACATAAAGCTTAAACCACTTATCCCACCCCCCCCCCCCCCCACTGACACCCCCCAAAAACCTAAACCCCCCACCCCCACCCCCCAAAAACCTAAATTCACCCTCCCACCAAAAGCCTAACCCCCCCCCACCGCCCAAAAACCTAAACCCCCCCACCCCCCACCCTCCCGAAAACCTAAAACTAAACCCTAAACATAAACCCGAAAAAAAACCTAAACCCCCCCCCCCCCACCCCCCAAAAACCTAAACCCCCCGTCCCCCCCACACCCAAAAACCTAATCCTAAACCTCCAAAAAAACTAACCCTAAAAGCTAAACTAGACTCAAAAAACTAATTTTAAGCATGTAATGCAATTGTAAACCCGAAAAAAACCTAACCCCCCCCCCACCCCCAACCCCCAAAAACCTAAACCCCCCCCTCCCCCCCCCCCCCCCCACACCCAAAAACCTAATCTTAATCCTAAACCTCCAAAAAAAAAACTAACCCTAAAAGCTAAACTAGACTCAAAAATCTAATTTTAAGCATGTAATGCAATTGTAGTACATGTTATATTGCACATGTGCACTACTATAATAATAGTATTGAAAACAAGACGACACCATAAATCTATTTTTATGTCATAAAAAATATGCTCGAATATACTTGAATGAAATATACAAAAATTTGTGATCTTATGGTGCCATTTTTGTTTTAAAATGATAACGTATGGAGAAATGGGAAATGTTTGAAAAGTTATATATTTTTTCCAATTTTACCCCTCCTTCATTAAAAGTCCCCCCCCCCCCCCCCCCCTCTCCTTCATTAAAAGGCTCCCCCCTCCTTTTTAGTGCTTTTTTGGTTAGTTTTTTGGTTTTCTCATTTATATCTAGTTTTCTCATGATCCTCTCCCTATATATATATATATATATATATATATATATATATATATATATATGGTGGGGTTCTAGAGTGAATACTAGTGTATTTGCGAACTGAGTGAACAAATCCTGACCATTGATCTACACACGTGTATGGCCAGGATCTCATCATAAAATCGTAAAATGCACTAGTGTATTTCAACATCAAATCATGGCCATTGATCTACACACGTGTATGGCCAGGATTAGTTCACTCAGTTCGCAAGCTACACTAGTGTTCACTCTTGAACCTAATCATATATATATATATATATATATAGGACGAAAGGTGTAACGAGTTTTCCAAATAAATGACTGTGACTGTAATTATTGAAGTTAAAGGCTATCCTTTGTAATTCGATACAAACATAAAATACGAAAAGTGTAATTTACCCTATTTTTAAACTAAACCCAAAATTAGGGTGTCCTATATACCCCAACCAATAACCAGCGACAGCTGAGTTCTCACATTTGAGCCCCAAAACGTGAAACAACCCATGCCCATATCACCACACACTGAAGTTTCATTTGTCACGCGCTAACCACTCTACCCGCCACCGTCATCCAACCTAGCTCCGACCAGCGCCCTTTCCGCTTCACGATTTCTTTCAAAATTTCTAACTTTTTGTGAGGTACACTTTCAATTTCTGTAGAGTGAATTGAAAGTTTTATCCTTTATCTATATAGCAAGTTTCAGGCGGTGTCCTTTATCTTAAAAAGTGATGAGTTTTGTACTTTATGTTTCCACAATGCTACACGTCATATCCTTTAGCTCAAGCTCAGTTACGTTTCTCTGTTAAAACTAGTCATGTGCATAGCACTTAAGAGTAATTTTGCTATTTCACTTTCAAGGACTAATTATGTAAATAAGTAAATACCTAGCCATTTTATTAAAATTAAATAAACTTTAACACAAAAGATTAATCCACCTCTCTTTCTCAAATCTCCCTCTCTAAATCTTGTCGACATACTTTTACCTTTTGAGAATTATTCATCTTTGAAGATTCAAATGTTTAAAACCCATTCAAACAATTATCATCTTTGTTAAACCTAATTCATCTTTGAAGGTTCAAATTTTTAAAACCCATTCAAACAATTATCATCTTTGTTAAACCTAAATATCTTCTTTGTTCTTAAACGCAATTTCCAATCAAATAAACAATTAAAAATGGGCTTCTTCATTCAAATCAACCTCAACTCTCAGCCACGCAAACTACTCGATTCTCCAATTTCTTTATCTAATTTATTAAAATTATTTCTTGTTCCCTTTTGTGGTTCATGAATCCAAATCCAACAACATTAACACAAGATCGCCAAACAATCAGACTATGCTAAGTATGTTAACCAGAGCTTCATGCATCTGGGTTATATGAAGATCGGCCACTCGGTTAGTTAACATAGATCTTGGTTCTGTGTTAATCGGAGCTTCATAGTTAACACAAGAAACCGGACCTCCAAACCCAAAAACATTTAACAAACGGTTGACTCGCAACCGATCTGGGTTCTGCAAATAATAACTAGCGACCAAAAACTACTCCGTATCCACCGTCATTGTGTCCAAAACCACCCCGTCTGCACCGGAACAATAACAACAACCGCCGTCAACTCCGTTGTTGTGTCTGAATAGTCAAACACCTCCAGATTTCGCCGACCAAGCTAGAGTATTATTGGAAGTATTGGGTGTGTGTGAATGAAAGTCTCAAAGTGGTAAAACACTTTTTCCCACATTGGCGTGGGAACAAAAGGAATAGTTGTTTATAAGGTAAAACATTTACAAAACCATTGTAACTTTATAACATGTTTTACCACAAGTCCTACCCGCATGTGCACAGGGGGGGTGCAAAAATTGAGTTTCAGAACTAGAATTTGGGTTGAACTTGTGCGTGCCCGCATTAGGCAGTTTTTGCACTTGGGACTCATAACTGGTATTCGTTTTTAATGAGTTTTAAAATTGAATATATATTTTATTATTTTATTTTCCGTTTTAAAATTGATGCACTAATAACCATTATTTGGTTTTAATTCGCTGCAATAATGGCCGGACTTCGGTTATGGTTCTGTGACTATAAAACTAGTTCAAGCGAATCAGTTTAGACACACCAGAACAACATCTCCTTCTCTCTCAATCTCTCTACTGCAACATTCTCTTGTTTCATTTCAGGCAAGTGATAAAATCCGGCAGTACGCTGTTGCTACTTCGAACCGGCGTACCCTGGGAACAGACCGCGAATTTGTTTAAGGGAATTGTGTCAAACACAAGCCCGGTTCATTGTTACTGTTTTCCTTTTGCTTCGTTTATTTTCAGTTGTAGATTCTTTTCGTGTTCAGATTACTAACAAGTATCTCCGTCGTTTCAGGTTTTAATGGAGGGTGGTGGCTTTAGAGTAAGAAAAGGTGGGTTAGGATGGACGATGGTTGGTGGATCTTCTTGATATAGAAGAAGGAGAGTTTAGTGAGACAAAGGTGTATATATATATATATATATATATATATATATATATATAGGGCAAAGATCCGTTAGGAACCACCCCTTATTGCGAGAACCAATGTGAACACAACCAAAAAATGCCTAAAAATAGCTAAAAAACACACAATTTTTTTTTAATATTTTTTATGTTAAAATCGCTACTTTTAGTAGCCAAAAAAATAAAAAAAAAATTTGGCTACTAAAATTAGCGATTTTAACATAAAAATATTAAAAAAAATTAGATTTTTTTTAGGTTTTTTGGGGGTTTAGTTTTTAGCATTTTAGCTTGGGGGTGGGGGAGGGGGGTTTAGGTTTTTGGGGTGGGGGGGGTAGTTTCTTTTAGGTTTTTTGGGGGGTTTTAGTTTTTAGCATTTAGCTTGGGGGGTTAGGTTTAAGAAGAGGGGATTAGTTCCTGTTCCCTTAAAAAATAAACAAATTTAAAATAAAATTTTAAACGTTTTCTTAAAAGAAAAAATTTAAAATGAGTTTTAAAAATTCGTTTGGAGATTCGAAAGAATCAAACGAACAAGAAGTACCTGAAGTTTTAAATTTCAGTGAAAACGAAAAAAGTTTTGTATCAGATTACATGATTAATTCTGATCAATTAACTAAAATTAACAAGCTTAAATTCAAGCTTGACACAAAACAAGTTTTTAATCAAACAAAAACTTTACAAAGCTTAGTTTCTAAAGCTTTTACAAGAAAAAATAAAGTATTTTATTGTTTTAACACTGAAGAACTTTCAGTTGACATAAAAAATACAGCAGGTGAAGTTTATTTGCCACTCTTAACAAAGGGTGAAATAACAAAAAAACTTTTGCATATTAAACCAGAGTTGAGAAAGTCTCTCAATATGGAACACATAGGAGTGGTTAAAATCCTCCTTAAAGCTCAGTTTAGAGATGGAATTAATTTTCCTATAAAAATGGCACTCGTTGATAATAGAATTATCAATAGGCAAGACGCTCTTCTGGGAGCAATTCAAGGAAATTTAGCTTATGGTAAATTTATGTTTACTGTCTATCCTAAATTTGTTTTACATCGAAATTCAAAAGATTTTGATAAGACTTTAAGTTTCATACACCAGTGCGAAAGAACTGACCTTATGGAACCTGGTAATAAAGTTTTTACGATTAATTGTTTAATCTCGTATGCTTTAACCAACAGTACTCATTCAATCGAGTATAAGGAAAATGAAAATATAACTCTTGAAGATATATTTTCTGAAATTGGAATTGTTGAAGGGTGTAAGTTTTCTGAACCTTCACAATTAAAAGAAAATTGGGCAATTGATATTGCACGCAATAAACAAGTTCTAGGATTCGAACCTAGACACAGTTTTGCTGGAACCTCTTTGCAAATAAAAGACTCTAGTAACACCGAGCAATTAATGCGAACTATGTCGAAAAACATAGACAGGTATGGAGAAATTTTAGAAAAAGTTATTGGGACTTAATGTCTAAAACACCTATTCTAAACTATCTACATCTTCTTGATATGCAAATTGCTTATGAAGAAAATGATATTTTTTGCTATAAATATCAATTACAACAAGTTTATAAAGATATCATGATTAGTCACAAAATGAGATCTCGTAACATAAAAATTCTCAAAAGAAACATTGTTTTTACTAAACAAAAAATTCTTGTGCTTAAAGCTAAGAAAGCATTAATCTTTGTTGCACGAGTTCTCTGAGTAAAATTGAAGAACTGGTTAGAGAATTAACCAAGAAGGTAGAAGATTTGTCTACCAATGAAAATCTTGAAGCAATTGCTGCCAAGATTATCAAGGATGTTTCTGACAAATTTGATGAAAAAATGAATTCAGAAAATCTTTTACTCAAAAAGAAAGAAAAGATTTTTAATGAAAAGAGCTTTCAAAAATATTCATTTCCAAATTTCAATGTTGGAAATCCATCTTTAGGAAAGTCTAAATGTCCTAATGCATTAACATGACCTTTTGGATCAACTTCAAATGACAAATAAAGGACAATTGAGAAACTCTTTTAGAGACATAAATCGAAAGATTTCTATGCATTATTTCTATTTAGAAAGAAATAATCAAAGAATTTTAGAGTTACATTCGGATTGGAGTATTCATCCTTCTGATAAACTTTTTGAATTGAATGATTTAAAAAGAAAAAAATTCTTTTATGAAAAAGGATATTCAAAGACTTAGAGAGACAAAAATTATTTTATCTGTTGGATAGAATGATTTCAATTACTCAAAAGTTAGAAGAAATCTTTTTTGATCAAATGGAAACTCTTCCACTTGAACATATGCATGAACTTGTGCATCTCATGTCATTAGATGATGATGAATGTGAACAAATGTTTTCTGAAAATAAAATCTTAAATGAAAGATATTTTTCTGAAAATAAAGAACGGATTTTTCCTTTATCAGTAAAGGATGAAGAACCTGAAACTGAAGAAAGCTCTTCAGACATTGAAACGTCTTCATACCATAGAGTAAATAATGCTACTTCTAGCAGTAGACGTTCTAACAAAAAGAATACGGAATTTTCCATGCCGTATCACAAAGGTATACCTAATTCTAATGGTAATAAAAATGGTAGTTCAACTACTATTGATACTATTAATATTGATTGTATCTTTGGCCTCGATAAAAGAAAAGAGGTAATTGACAAATGGAACACTGAAATCAGTCTAATTATTCAGACTAATTCAGATGAATTTTCTAATGCTAAGGCTTTTTTATTATTAATGGAACATAAGTCTGCAGGGATAATTCAAAATTTCATCAAAGGTACAACTTGGGATGAAAATATGAATGGTGAAGATCTTTTTGATCAAATCATAAATGCAATATATATGATGTTTTTAGGTCTCGACTTTATAACAAATAAAGACCATGAAAATCAAAAATTGCTAGAAAAAGCAAGACAAAATCTTGCAAAAGCACAAATTTGTGATATTTGTTTGTTAGACGATTTTACTTGTCTTTATGAAACAAATCTATACAAATTAAGTACAAGTGAATTCCACTCTTGGATTGAGGCTTACTTAATAAAGATTCATATCGTTGGAGAAAAACCCAAAGAACGATGGAACAAAGAAAAGAATCAATTTACGATGCATTCTCTTGGGTTTGCAAGAAGAATTGTCAAAGAAGAAATTGCGGTTTACTGTGATTTTTCTGATAAACAAAAACAGCTAAAACGTTTTAACAAAAGCTGTTGCAAAAAACTTACTGAGTTACCACAATTAACTTTTGGTTGTGAACCAGTAAAAGATGAAAATTATTTCAAAAATAAATATAAAACAAAAACTAAAAAATGTTTTTGGAAAACCAAGAAAAGAAAGTTTTTTCCTGGAAAATACATTTCAAAAGAAAAACCTAAGGTTTGTCCTCAAGGGAAGAAAAAATGTCGTTGCTGGATATGTTCTGAAGAAGGACACTATGCCAACGAATGTCCCAACAGGCAAAAGTTTCCAGAAAAATTAAAAATTATTTCAAAAGCGGAAACTGAAGGATATTTTCCTTCTGAAAATATTTTTGATGGCTATACGCAAGTATATACATTAGAAATATTAGACAACATGTCATCCGATTCTTCTACAAAAGACTCAGAATGAAGTCCAACCACTTTTTTAGTTGGGGGGATAAAGATAAAGATAAACAAAACGATTTTGAAATTTGTTTATTAAAAAAATATTTATTTCCAAAAAACAAAAAATTATTTGGAAATAATAAACATTTTGTCAAATGGCAGACATGGTTTTCAGGATATTCATCCAACAATGAACATCTAAAAGGGGGCCAAAAACATGTTAACTGATAACTTGACACGGGTTTTTCAGAAATCGTAAGCAATGAGGTCATTGTCATTCTTACTCCTATAAATAGAAGAATTCTCTTCATCAAAAATCATCACTTTCAAGTTACAAAAAACCTTTAAAAAGAAAGGGGGATGAAAGATTTAAGGGCTTTACGCCTAAAGAAATTGTTTTTATAAATAAACTTCCAGTATGGAAGAAGAATTTAAGGCTCTACGTTTCAAAGAAAAAATTCTAGAAATAGAATTAAGATCCATCAGAGATCAGATCAGTGTCTACACGACTATGATCTTAACTGGAAATTCTGTCCAGGATGCTGAAAAGCTAAAAACAGAATCTAGTCCAGTGCAAACGACGACTGGTAAAGACTCAACAAATCCGTTGATCCCTGATGCTTTGGGAAAAAGCATGCCAGAGGCCTCACAAGCCAGGCGAGACCTTCATTCAAAGAAGGCTAATATCCGATTGACCCCTGGGTCTACATTTTCGGAAGTTGTCCATTTACGAAAAATGGAAAGAGAAGATTCATCTTCTTTAAGCAGCTCAGATGCAAACGGCTCTGTAGCCAAGAAAACAAATCCGTTCACTCCTGTTGCTTTGGAAAAAAAGCAAAAACAGAGTAAATGAAGAACTAAAATCTTCATCTAGCCCAGAAGCAAACGGCTCTGGTAAAGGCACATCAAATCCGTTGATGGCTGACAGTTTGCCAAAAACTGAACATGTATCTCTTAGACCAAGTTACTCTCAAGTCACACAAATTCCAGAAAAGCATAATTCAAGATTTTATGTTATTTTCGATGGTGAACACAGAGGAACTTATGAAGACTGGTCTATAGTCAAAGAGTATGTTGAAAAAACTAACTACCCCTTCAAGAAATTTGGGTCATTATTCCAAGCCCAACAAGAAGCTAGCCGATATTCAGAAAAATTCGGGAAAAGAGAAATACCTTTAAAGGTAACCATTTTTCCTGAGCCATTGAAGCCCAAGAAAAAAGAAAGAATCATTGATTTCAAGAACACTTTCTCAAAATCAACAATAAAAGAAGAGAAAGAAGAAGAAGATATTATATCTTTGGACGAATTCAGAAGAATTTGGTCTAAAACAAGAGCTCTTAGTCAAGATGATTTTGAGTTTGAGCATGTATACACAGAAGATAAGGCTACTAAAAGTCTTTTAGTCTTTTGTCCATGCGCAAGTCCAAAACTTGTTTCACTAGCATTTTCTGCTGGTCTAATAAAGTTCATATACCCATCTCCAAATTTGCTTGAAATCCGCATGTTTCCAGAAGGGATAAAGAAAGCTATTAAAAACTTTCGAAAGAAGATTGCTGCAGCAAAAGACACAAACATCTTCATAAAGTGTAACTCTACACTTCCAGATTGGTACCAAGGAGCTTCTTCCCAAAGTTACCATCATATAGAAATCGGGCTCGCGAAAGCAAGAACCGTCAACCCCTCAAAAGTTATGAGTGAAGAGCAAGAAGATCTCGAAAATTGGGTCGAAATAAGGGTTAAAGGATTCTTAAAAATCCTAAATAATCTTCAAAATATTAAAGTAAAAAGCTTTAATAAAGTGAATTATTGCAGCAACCACTGCATCATCACAAGTTACAGTGGAATTCCACTACCAAAGCACGAGAAGGAAGCTTTAGAAAAAATGGAGCAACGCATTATCTTCAACAAAGTTGATGTGAGTCCTACTACCAAACAAAGACTCTGCAAAATAATGCAAAGAGCACAAGAAAACCATCAGTGCATGAGCTGTAAAGAATCTTCCACCGAAGAAAATTCTCACAAAAGTGGTCCCTTTATTAAAAACACCTACTTTTCAGATGAAGACACAAGAGAGTTGGACCCAACACATGGGGTTGTCGACCAAAAAACATCATGCATGACGAACACTTAAGGCTATTTTAGTCCTTTTGTAAAATTCACTTCTGCTATATAAAGAAGTCGAATTCATTAGTTTAGATATCCCTTAACTACATCCCATATCCCTGCTCGAATCCCAAATCCTCTCATACCTACTCTCACCCACTTTCAACTTTTCTTTCTTTTGATCATTCGTATGATCATTTTCAATTTCTAGTTATGTGTGCTATTAGGGAGTAGAAACTCCTTTAAGGAGTTGATGTAAATATCAAGAAGTTCTCCTTCGGGAGAACAGTTATGAAATAAAAACTCCTTTGTAACCCCCTATCTTATTTTCTATCTTAAAGTTTTTATTCTGTAAAACCTGAAGTCCTGGAGCCCGTTGAAGTACCGCTTAGGCAGGAGGCCGTTAGGGAAATTAATGGTTGGATTGGTCCCTTGCAGAAGAAATAGAAACTTTCAAGAAGAGAATACAAGAAGAAAAAGGTATAGATTTTATTTCAAACTGTTAAAACACTTCAAGATTGATATTTTATATCTCTCCTTAAAATCTTAAAAAGAATTTTATTCACACAAAAAACTTAGATTTTGATTAAATCAAAAAATGATGTTTATAAACAAACACAAAAAGAAATCGATTAACCATTATCGAAATCAAATAATCTTTTCAATAAAAAAATGTTAGTCAAAAAATGACTACTAAAAATGAATTGTTAATTCAATTTCCTAAAAATGATTCCGCATATTGATGAATTCTCAAATTCATCGTTTGTTTTGTTGCTTTAGTCAACATATGAAAACAATCGTTTGTTTTGTTGCTTTAGTCAACATATGAAAACAATCAATAAGGATTGTTATAGTCAAAACATGACTGCTTACACAAGGATTGTTAATTCAATCATCTATAACCAGTTAAAAAATATTGGTAGTAACTACCTAATGAGTCTTAACCAGACCACAAAACTCCTAAAGGACTTAATGAATCCTTTAGTTGAATTTATTAAAAATTCTGAAGTACCTCCACAAGTTGTTCAGGCAAGCGTGCCTATGGGTAAAGTCGGTTGAGCTTGTCAGCATTTTAGCTTGGGGGGGGGGGGGGGGGGGGGTTAGGTTTTTTTTTTTGGGGGGTGGGGGGGGGGGGTTAGTATTTTTTTAGGTTTTTTGGGGGTTTTAGTTTTTAGCATTTAGCTTGGGGGGGGGGGGGGGGGGGGAGGGTTGGAGGTTAGGTTTTTTTTAAGTTTTTTAGCTATTTTAGGTTGTGTTCACATTGGTTCTCGCGGTTCTCGCAATAAAGGTGGTTCTCGCATGAACCTTACCCTATATATATAGGATAAGGATCATGTGAGAAGTAGTAGGCTAAATGAGAAACTTGAGAAGCATTCTGGACCACACATTTTCCCTAAGCAAAAAAAAAAGTGAAAAAATGCAATTTTTTTTTTGGAAAAATTGCAGCTTTTTCTTTAAGAAATAATTTTTTTAAAATTTTTTTTTTGATTTATACACATTTGTATATTGTTAATCTTTTAACTATACATATATGTATATTGTCAATTATACAAATATGTATATACATGTTTAAAATTGAAAAATAAGTGTTATTTAGGGTTTAGCATTACTATTTAGGGTTTAGCATTAAGGTTTAGGGTTTAGCTTTATGGTTTAGGGTTTAGCTTTAGGGTTTAACATTAGGGTTTAGCATTAGGGTTTAGCAATAGTATTTAGGGTTTAGCATTTTTTTTATTTTTGGGTTTAGCATTATTATTTTTGGGTTTATCATTAGGGTTTAGCTTTTGGGTTTAGCTTTAACTTTTGGGTTTAGCTTTATCTTTAGGGTTTGTATTAGGGTTTAGCATTAAGGGTTTAGCTTTAGTGTTTAGTTTTAGCTTTTGGGTTTAGCATTAGGGTTTAGCTTTAGGGTTTAGAATTAGGGTTTAGCTTTAGGGTTTAGCTTTAGGGTTTAGCTTTAGGGTTTAGCTTTAGGGTTTAGAGTTTAGGGTTTAGCATTAAGGTTTAGCTTTAGTGTTTATGGTTTAAGATTAACAATATACACATTTTTTCAATTTTAAACATGTATATACATATATGTATAATTGACAATATACATATATGTATAGTTAAAAGATTAACAATATACACATGTGTATAAATCCAATTTTTTTTTAATTTTTTTTTAATCCTTAAAGAAAAAGCTGCGATTTTTCAAAAAAATAAAATAAATAAAATTTGCATTTTTTTCACCTTTTTTTGCATTTTTTGCTTAGGGAAAATGTGTGGGCCAGATTTCTTCTCAAGTTTCTCAAATAGGGTGGACTTCTCTTAGGATCCCTACCCTATATATATAGGGGAGGGTTCATTGGGGAACACTAAAAAAGTGGGGAACAGGGGAACACTTTTAAAAATTATACTTAACATGTTAAAAAAAATATTTTTCTAATTTTTTTTCAGCGCTTTTTCTTATAAATACAAGTAGAAACATTTTTGATAAAAAAAATCAAAAACTAAAAATATAAAAAAAAACAGTTATATCTTATAGAATTAACTTAACATGTTAAAAATAATTTTTTTTAAAATTTTTTCCAGCGCTTTTCTTTATAAAAAGGAGGAGAATCTAGTCGAGTAAAAAAAAAATTTCTAAAAAAATTTTTTTTTAGCCTTTTTTTAATTTTCTTTTTCAATATTTTTAGTTTTTGATTTTTTTTATTAAAAATGCTTCTACAAGTATATATAAGGAGAAGCGCCGAAAAAGATGTTTAAAAAATTAATTTTTAACATGTTAAGTTAAATTTTTAAGAGTGTTCCCCGGTTCCCCACTTTTTTAGTGTTCCCCAATGAACCTCACACTATATATATATATATATATATATATATGGTGGGGTTCGGCTACAAAGTCTATTTTTCCTACAAAGTGTACAAACCCATAAAACACCACACTTTCAACCATAAAACACATTCAAAACACATAAATAACAGAATGAGGATTACTAAAACACAATATCAAAACCCTAAAAGTCAATAAAAACTTCAAACACACCATCGTAGAACTGTGAATGTAAAACACAACATGATAATCAACATAAAACACACTAATGTTAGTAATTCGATAATCAAAGTCTTATCATCCAAAACACAACACAAAACCCACAAATATGGTGTTTTGGTAATCTTCACTTTGTTATTTGTGGGTTTTAAGTGTGTTTTATGATTAATGTTATGGTGTTTTATGACTTTTTACACTTTGTAGCCAACTCCCACCCTATATATGTATTTAGGTATATATATATATACATATATTTTATTTATTTTGTTTTTTATCTAACATATATTTTTAATTTTTAATTAAATGATTAAAATTACAAAACTACCTTCATGTGACATGCACATGATCTGTTTTAATTGAAAAAATAAATTGGGTTAGGGCTAAAGGACAAATCGTGCAACCATGGGCGAAGCTTTTAAGGGGCAGGAGAGGGCGGCCAACCCCCCGAACTTTTCGCTCTGTAGTGGAGAGTATGTAGTTTTCGTATAGAAAGTTTTGGGTATATACGTTTTCGGCCCCCCAGTTTTATAGAAACTTTTAGATCCGGTGACGTCCGAACCTCGGTCGGAAATCTCAAGCTTCGCCAATACATGCAATATTTTGAAACATAAAGTACAAAACTCGTCAATTTTAAAGATCAAAGACACCGCCTAAAACTTGGTATAAAGATAAAGAACAAACTTTGTAATTCACTCATTTCTTTACTTATCTTTGATTCTATTCTATGAATTCATAAATATGTTTTGTTATTTTGTTGAAACATGTATTAGTATCTAATCATGTTAATTTGTAAAAACTCGAATTTGATATTCAGGTACTATAAAACTTGAATTGGTTGACATGAATACGATTAGTGATTTTCAAGTGTTAATTTGTTCAAACTTGGTGTTTAATGATGAACCTTACGAGACCTAAAAGTCTGAAATCTTTTATGTCCGATCGTATGAAATTGGAGTACCTAAAACGAGTGAACCCAGAGGAAAAATTCCTGAATCCGCTAGTACAATGCATTAGACAGTTTAATAGAGGATGTTCATGAACTTCTATTTGTTACTAAACACCAAGTTGTTGTAGCTAGATTTGGGAATTTTTGCTGTGATGTTATGTTGTTTTTCTAGCTCTTTGTTTAATAAGGTATACTTGCAAAAATGTAAACGAAGATTCTACATTATCATATAACTCGAGTCTTGTCATATTGAAAAAGGAAAACAAATTAGTAGATTGAACAATTTATAAATTACTTTATATAACAATTCATGAACTTCTTTTGACCATGTAGTGGAGGGTTTTTTTGGGCGTTTTCCCCTAAAAAAACGCCGATTTCTCACTCCTGGGGGCGTTTTTTTCACCAAATTTGCTTTTGGCGTGCTTTATTCCACGCCCTGGTTCATTTGTTTTGGCCAATCACCCTTGATCTTCATTTTGTTTGTCCAATAAGAATTTTTGATGGTTTTTTTTATTTAATTTTATTACACCTCTTTTAACATAATGCCCCATATCCCACTAAACCCATTTTAGAAAATGCCCATAACACCCCATTGTTGACTGACCTGCCACATGACACAAAACGTCCAAGAGTAAGAGCATTACCGCTACACATTGTCTTAAGAACAATGTATTTTTTTTGTCTTATTGTGATATTTTTTTTTATTGTTTTCATTTATGGTTTACATTTTTATTTTTCTCTGCCAAGGCGCCAAGTTTTGCTTTTTTTTTTCCTTAAAGTTAAAACTTTCCCAATATAAATTCAAGTTTTTTTTTTATGTTTTATGTTATGTCGTCGCATAGGTTTGCGTTTGTCTTTGTTTATGTCACGTCGCCGCATAAGTTTGCATTTTTTTGTCTACGTTTTACATCATTGATGGTATACATTTGAGTTTTTGTTTTACGGGTTTTCTCGGTTTTGGTCATCGTTTGCTTACTGCTTATCACAGTAGGGATGAGCGTGGTTCCGGTACCATACCGAACTGGTACCGAAAATACCGATACGGAAATTCACCAAAACTGGGTACCGGTACCGAAATATTCGGTACGGTACGGTACCGGTATTTGAAGGTAAAATTCGGTATTTTACCTGTACCGTACCTTACCGAACTGGTACCGATACCGAAAGTACCAACACCGAAAATGACAAAAATTGGATACCGGTACTGAAAAAATTCGGTACGGGAAATTCGGTACCGATACTGAGTACCAAATGTTCATCCCTATAGCACAATTATACGTCTCACACGCCGCAACACGGGGCTTAAATACTAGTTTTTTTTTTTTGAACGGCCAACAAACTCAATCCCGAGCACTCTCGGGGTACCCACTGGACAAACGGAGTACTCCGAGAGTAACCCGAGTCCACCACCAATTCCGGGGAAAACCCGGTAACCCACCCGCCCGTAGGCACGACGGTGAAATTACCGGTAAAACCCGTTTGACTCAAGGATCCAACCCAGGTTTCCCTGGGTCTCCTATCATTGTCCACCAGTGCCTCACTCTGCACCAAGTGGGAGTCGAACCTGCATCTCTCAAGAAAAATGCAAGCCCTCCACCACTTGATCTAGAGATCATTGGCGGCTTAAATACTAGTTGATAAACATAAAAGATTGAAAACGCAAATGTGACGGTGACTAAAATTTGAGTTTTATAGGTAGGTTTTTAAAGCGTTGACAGAGATCAGAGACCCAAGAAAAAACATATGTGAAATGCAGAAATCTGAAATTTTCAAAAGAATCCCCTTAACAATTATAGATGTTCAAATTTTGTCAAAAACTTAAACGTTCCTTTTTCTAACCTTTTTTTCCTTTTTTAATTGTTAGGGTTACCTAAAACAAAAGGCATGAATACACAAATTGCACAGCCTCCTGCTTCCACCCTCTCTACAAACACTACACCTCCAGCGAACCGACCAGAGCAGCCGCCACTCCTCCACCTTCGGCCGACCGTCCACGCTCCTCCTCCTTCGACCTTTCTAGCAGCCGAATCCAGTTTCCACCACTTTAAATCTCTCAGGTGTGTTAACTGTTATAATCTGTTGTTGGTATCATCTTAAATTGTTTGTGTTTTAATGTCTTAAACTTAGGGATGCTAGTTTATAACGTATTTTGTTTTAATCTGCTTCTTCAGTGATGTTAAATTGTAATATATTGAAACTTGAATATGCGTAATTGGATGGGTGGTGGATACATACATGAACTATTCTTGCATTTGTTACATTGAAAAGTAATTCTTACAACAAGTTTCAGTCGAGAGTGTAATGCAACGCTTTCATAAGATGAAAACCCGTAGGGAACAACGCTAGATAGTTTCTTTTATTCGTATAGACCGTGTTTTATATTATGTGTTTTTAAGTAAAGACAGTCGTGTTTTATATTATGTGTTTTCAAATTTCTAATGACGATGCTCTTTTCATTGTTGTATCGTATTTTTATTATGTGCCTGATCGGAACCGTCGAACCGACCTGATTTATTTTATGTTCAGTCATAAGAAATTGGAACATATAGAAAAGTGAACCCAATGAAAAAAATTCCTAGATCCGCCACCGGTAGGCCAATCTGTTTTATATACGGCTTAACCTAAGGTTGGTTATTATTGTTATGATTTACAGACACATAAAAAGACTGAGCAATCTATAAATCAAAGCCTTTCATTGATCGATTAGTATTGGACTATTGGGAGGCCAAGATTTAGCTGATGCAATCTCTAACATAGAAATAACAATTTCATTTTTTAACTAATACATGTATTAGTTAAAATAGCGCACGCCTCAGGCGTTTGAAAAAAACGCTTGAGGCGCTAAGGACAGGAGTCTAGGCGTTTGAAAAAAAACACTTTTTCTTTTTGTCTGAAGTGTTGATCTACATGAAGCGCTGTGAGGCGCTAAGGAGTCTGAGGCAGGGCTCCAGTCAATATTAGGTCAAAATCAGGTTTTATTTGGCCCAACAGACTTCTCTAAACCCTAAAAAAAGAACGTTGTTTTTTTATTCTTCTTCTTCATCCATAGACTTTAAACATTTAAAACAAGACCGTTCAAGCATTTGTTGCCTCCATTGCTCTGTTTTTTCAAGCATCGATTCTTCCAAGACCATTCAGCTTTCAATCAGTATGTTTTTGTTCTCTTCAATCGTTCTTCAGTCCATTGATGTTCTAATCCCTCAGTCGTTCTTCAGTCCATTGATTCCTTGAAGACCGTTTTTTTTTTCTTTTCTTTTATGTTCTAATCTGTTTTTGTTTTATGTTTTAATTAGTTTAGACCTTTTTTATGTTTTTTTAAGAGTTTTAAGCGTGTTTCGACTTTTTTTTTTACTTCAATGTATGTTTTGATTATGTTTTCTAAGTGTTTAAGCGTGTTTTATAATTTTGTTTTTGTGTTTATGATTGATTAACAAGTAGCGAATGTCGTATTGATATGTATAAATATTTTTTCAACATGAGCGCTTCGTATACGTGAAGCTCTTGCCTCGTGCCTCAAGCTTTTTCTAAACCAGGTTTCTAAGACTTTATTAATCAGAGACTGTTTTTAAATTTAATAAACAAACTAAAAGAACATGTTAAAGGGTTTTTTTTTTTGTTTAGGTTTAGGAAATTGTTGAATCAATAAAACCGGGTAATCAATTACCAGATAACTAAAATCTTGGTTGCCTCTCTAAAACATTTCATGGTTGTTTGTTGATGAACATTGATTATTGGTTTGAAATTTGAACATTGCATGCTAACAATATGTCAGTTTAACTGGGAATTTCTCTACGAGCTATATCCATTGCAGATCTGCCAAAACATCTATTTATTTTTATATAACTCACATTAGTATAGAATATACTGAGAATAGAGTTCTGCAGCTATTTGCATCACCTCCTTTTCTTATTGTATTTTTTTTATTGGTGTCTGATACTCTGATATGAAGTGCTATATTCAACCTTGTCTAATTGGGAATACTTTGATTGTTTAAGTTTTTAGGTCTTGAGCCAAGCAAAAGAGATTAGTGTAATGACTGAAGTACTTCAAATGCAAGAAGCTGGACAAGCCCCAAGGAAGAGAAAAATAGGGCACAAGAAGGGTAAAGGGAAGAAGAAAATGAAAGTGTTTCAGGGCAGCGGACAGAAGGTCAAAATGGATGGAAAAACGAAAAAGCTTTTCAGAAAAAGAGCTAGAGATTATAATTCAGACGATAGTGATGATGATAATGATGATGATGTAGACGAAAAGCCGGTGAAGTTTGAAAAGAAGCAGTCGCATATCGAAAATAAGGACGCTGATGAAAAATTTTCAGACGAAGAAATGAATGATGAAGATGATGATGTCGGTAATGATGATGTTTCTGATGATGATGAAGAGGGGATAACTGAACATGGGATTTTGAAGTTTTCTGAAGGAAGCACGTCTTTCAAAAAGGCGTTCAAGAAAATAGTAAACAGAAGTGGAACAGATGATGTACTGGTAAGTATATTAATAAACACCACTTTTCAGTATGTTTATTTATATTATTTTTTTTTATTTAAGTTGGATATATTATTTATGAATTTTGATATTTCTACAGGGTCCTGTATTGTCCGCTCACAAAAATCTTGTAGTAAAAAAGCTTGCTGAAGAAGCTGCTGAAAAGAAAGTTAAGGGCGATGCAAAGAAAGAAAAAGCTTTGGTAATTAAATTAAACATGGTTAAAATTTATATATTTTAACGAGCGTAGCTATATTGTGGTTTTTTTACTAACCATCTGCACCGAAATTTATTTGGATGTATAGTTAAGAGAGAAAGGACATGTAAAGCCTGATGCTTTTTCAGTTTCACATGAAAAACTACTCATAGGAATTGCTACAAAAGGAGGTAAGTAATATATTATCTTCTTAGTTTGTTTAGTTACGTGAAAATATAAACTTTTGCATTATTGGCATTTTTAAACTAATTTATTTACACTTTTTCATGTGTTGGCGGAATTTTCAGTGGTGAAGTTATTTAATGCTGTGAGTTACTGATTCATGAATATAATGGTTTCTCTATTTTTGTCACAGCAGTGCGTTTGTGAGCTATATCTTGAATTTGATTATATGTTGCTGGCTGTTTATAGGTTAACAAGGCTCAAACTTCACAAAAAGGTTTAAATCCATCAAGGTCTAAAGATGCTAAAGGTATGCAACTAAATGCTTACTTTCTCTTCTTTTAACTTATATGTGTATGAAGTGGCGCATAGTTTTGGGTTGACTTTTGTTGACCTGATTTGTATATTGCTATGAGCTTTGCATGAAGTTAGATTTTTTGTAGTTGAAATAAGATAACAAATAAACTATTTCTAGAAATTCATCAATTGAAAGATGGTTGTTCTATGACTTTTCAGTTATTCAAAAGCGGAGGAAAGAAGCATTCTTTTCTGAGCTGGGCAAATCCCAATCTGGATCAGATGCTAAGGTTCTCTCTCTTTCTCTCTCTCTCTCTCTATATATATATATATACACACACACACATATGTATTCCCATAGTTGCTTACTATTCACCTTTAATTTGTGATGCAGGCTGGAACAAGTGGGAATGCAGGTGATGAAGAAGGTCCTGCTTGGGCTCCTTTACGCGATAACTATATGCTGACAACTTCTAAATTAAAAGATTGGGATAAAGCAGCTGTAAGCATTTTCTTCATTATGTAGACCTAATTGAAAATCATTTTGGTTTTTTTATATACAATTAGTGTGTCAAATATGTTTACAGAAAAAAGATAATGTAATCTTTTGAATAAAATGATTTAGGAGGGGTTTTATTTATAAAAAAACGGGTCAAAAAGGTCACCTACAGTCATAGCTGCAAAAGTCGTTAGTCGCTCCCTAGTCGGAGTTGAGAGTCCTCGGGAAGTACTCGGCCTAGGCGGAGAGTACTCGGGGAGTGCTCGGCATGGTTGTTAATGGCGAATAGCGACAAATAGCGATTAGGTACTTATATGCTACATAGCGAATACCGGTAAATAGCGGGCGGCTATTTTGTAAATAGCGATACACTAGAAAAGAATTTTAAAAAAAAATTATCTGTATATTATATAAAAATAGCCTGGTATATATGCTATTTTACATGTATATTTAACAAAAACCTAAAATCCAGCTATTTTATAGCTATATTTAATTGCTATTTATATTAAAAAACAATAAAAATAAATAAACTATCGCTATTATCGCTATCTATCGTTACAACTCTAATAGCAAGCCTAGACTTATACGCTACGTAGCGCGCTTTAGCGATCGCTACGCTCGCTATTGACAACTATGGTGCTCGGCCTAGGTGAATGGTACTTTGGCCTCGACAGCCTACCTTGTAGCGTGTGCTCGGGGAGTACACGGCCTTCAAGACCTTGTTTTACAACAATGCCTACAATTGATGTTTATTTGAGCATTTACTATATTTGAACTCCGATCGATGTGTTTAGGATGAACCTGAAGCTGCTGACGATTTTGGAAGACAAGAAGATAGTTCATCTGAAGATGATGATTAGTTTGCCATATGCTAAAATGCTTAAATTTGTATTTTGAACTAAAAGGTCATTTGATTCTAGGGTTGGAACTTGTGTTCAAATTCTTTGAACATTTGACCTAAATTTTGGCATGATCATATGATGACATTTGGTTTATTATTTGTGTGGTTGTTTTGAATTCTAGAGTTTGATTCGATTTGATTTGATTTACTGTACTCTACATTTACAACTCCACAATATCTATAATACATTACTAGTAAGAAACCCTGGCGATGCGGTGGCGGAGACAATTTACAATGCGGTACTTGTCTTCTGTTAGTTTATCAGTCCATGTAGCAGGCATATCGATTTTAACAAAATTTAAATAGAAACATAAACACAATGGTTCCCTCAACTAAAATAAAGTAGGATTCCGCTTACATGTCAATATCAGTTTGGTTCATTATAGTATCGGCAGTCGTTATTACAACCAGGAGAGAAAACCCGAAAAATAAAGTCATTATACGCCTAAAATGATATCACCACATATTTTACATTGAGCGAGAACCATCGGTAGTGATATTGTTCGATTGGAATCCACTGGCTTGAATATTTTAGAAGTTGTCATTAAAAACTAAAAATCATCTTTTGAAACTTCAGGGGCTGTTTATTCTAAAATAACATTAAATTCTCTCTTTTTTTTTCTTGTTAAAGTGTAGTGTAAATATATATGAACAAACATCCACACACAAAAAACGCCTAATTTCGAGTCGAGAACCACAACACACAAGCTACCACAACACATTAGAATCAACATAAGAAACAAAGTATTAGTGACTGGAATTCCAGTAAGCTCTACAAAACGAGCCAGTCATAACTCGAGTTCATACAAGCACCGCTCACATACAAAACCGGTTTCTTCGATTCCTTCCTGAAACACACAATTTGTCAAAAGTGACTCATTTTGGAGGTTTTGGTAACCCGGACGGGCAACCAGCTAATGAATGGCCAAGTGGAGTCTTGAATAGAGCTTCAGCATCTGATATTTCTCCAGGAATATCATATTCATCGGGCAGTGATGCCACAATATCGGAGTTAGTTGTAGAGACCAAACCTCTGTAGATGAGAAATTTATGTGTCCTTTTTGTTCATCATGATTTATTATGGTTTCATTTAGTTGAAGTTACTTTTTTGGATAGGTACCATGTTGCATGAGCTAAGGGGGTTATTTATGCTCGTGAACCATACATGAATTATGCTGATGTTGCACATGTAACCCGTTTTATAGGGCTCGTTGCGGCAGACCGGCAGTGCCGTTCCAACGTTTTGGAGGCCCTAAGCGAACTACAAAGTCAGGGCCCTATTGAATTGGTATAAAGGAATTGAGATTGAGATTTGAGACATTGAATAACCATAGCGATGATTTTCCCTAATCTTGGCCCTAATTTCGCTCAATCCGCAATCAGTTTCACATTGGTGACTCAAAAGACGCCGCAAGTAATGAGGGTTGATGTGTTATGTGAGTGGACAATGCAGACTCCTAGTGTAAATCCTAAATCTTGGGCCTAGAAACGTTGTTTAAATGGCAAAAAAACAAGTCTAATATATGAAAGGAAATAAAATTGGAGGCCCTTGTTTTTTGGTGGCCCTAGTCCTTAGCCTAGATTGATAAGCCTTACGGGCCGGCCCTGTGTTGCAGTAAAAAATGCATCTAAGCGGGTTTTTACCGTTTGGTTTCTGTTAATCATCAATTTCTTGCTATATATTGCTTTTATTGGACTGCTAGAATAGGAAGAAATATGATGTTGAAAAGCAAGCTTAGAAAATAGGATGCTTTGTGATAAAATGTAGTACAAAAGATTGTTACCTCACGGTTTAGCATTTTTAATGTGAAACATTGGTTACTACTACCTCATTGTACGTAGAGATAGCACAATGAGCGCGTTGGTAATGGGTCAAAACTGGCTAGGTTGGCTCATCCGTAGACTAAATATAATTTAACATTTTTATATATGCTTATCGGGAAGAGCTCATAGGGGAACGCTAAAATAGTGGGGTACCAGGAAACCATGCATTTAACACGTTAAAAATTTAAAATGTAAAAAAATATTTTTTTCAAAAATATTTTCGAAGCTTTTACATATAAATACATGTAGAAGCCTTTGTAATAAAAAAAACTCAAAAACTAAAAAAAAATGTTTAAAAAGGTAATTTTTTATAAAAATGTTTTTTTTATTGAAATACCTTCTATACATCTTTATATGTAAAAGGTTCAACAAAATTTAATTTTTTTAGCATTTTAAATTGAAATTTTAAGATATATATAACATGTTAAATAAACTGTTCCCTGGTTCCTTACTATTTTAACTAGTGAGGTTCTCCCGAATTGAAACCGATTGAACAACATATCGCTACAATACTGGCACTCGTTATAGCAACCGAAAGGTAAAACCCAAAAATAAAGTCATCATATGTCCAAAAGGATATCGACGCATAATTTACATAAATCGAAAATCATAAAAATGAATATTAGTAATGTCTTCCGAAATGAATATAAGTATTCATTCCGATGGTACCAATACAGGTACTAATGTTGTTCGATTGGAATTGACGTGGTACAAATACTCACTATAGTTTACGATATTAAAAACACTCTATACTACCATCGAAGTTGTTCGCATAGTATTAGTTCAATTCATCATGGTAAAGAACAAACGATATAACTTCGGTTCGTCAAGGTACCGGTACGGTATTCATACTCGCTATAGTTTATATTATAAAAAGATACTATAAACCGCGATCCAAGTTTCGTATGGTATCTGTTCAGTTGATCACGGTACAGAACAAATAAAAATCATTTTTCGGTTGATCACGGTAAAGAACATATAAAAATCAATTATAATGATCCGTTTGATTTTAAAGAAAACTTTTAGCGGAACGAAGAGACAAAAATAAACATGTTGCACGTATTGAGAACTTTATAAAGTATTACACTATACTATTAGAATAATGAAAAAAAGTAATGTCAATTTATATGTAAAAAACTAAATATGAGTTAGGTTTGATAACATGTACATTTGTGCTTTGATTACTTAAGCTTTACCACTCACAACTTAGTTTCGGAAAAAAAAAGTATAATACAGAGAAAAATTTAGGCACGTCGTAACGACATACTAAAAATTATATAAAATACTATATCTTAATAGTTATAAAAGGAAAAAAGAACATGCAAAATCAATTAAAAATATATTAATAAAATAATTAAATGTTAAAAATAAATAATATTAAAATAATTTTAAAGCACTATTCATGGTGACTTTGTATTAATATATATAATAATATAATATTCCCAATTCAACCTCTTATATATATATATATAGGGGACCGCTAAAATGAGAACCACCTCGAGTTGTAAGAACCGTGAGAACTACACCGTACGGGGCGAGGTGGACCAACATTTTTTTTCATAAACGTAGATGCGTGTATTATAAACACATTTGTAAAAAAAATTCAAAAAAAAAAAATGTCGTGTGTGTAGTTTTGAGCACCACAAGTTTGTGTTTACGGGTTACCGGAAAATTTACGGTACCCGTAAACACAAACTTGTGGTGCTCAAAACTACACACACGATATTTTTTTTTGAATTTTTTACAAATGTGTTTATAATACACGCATCTACGTTTATGAAAAAAAAATTTTGGTCCACCTCGCCCCGGATCAAAAAGTTCTTACAGTTCTTACAACTCGAGGTGGTTCTCATTTTAGCGGTCACTTATATATATATATATATATATATATGGGAAGGTTCTATGCAGAACACTAAATATTGCGAGAACAAATAGAACAAAATGAATAACCCAATTTTTCAATCCTAAAAACCTAAAAAGTAAATGAAAAATGTTACAAATGTAAGATTTATTGTTTCTAACATTAGTATTCAAAATAAAATATGGAAAATTTTTAGTTTTTATATAACCTACACATATGTAGGTTATGTGTAGGTTAAATTATGTACATGTATATAGGCTATGTGTAGGTAAAAATAAATGGTTTTTTTTTATGTATATATAATACATATATGAATGTAAGAAACATAAAATTTAAAAAATATGAACCTTAAACCCCAAAATTTAGTGATTTAGAGTTGCTATTTTTGTTCTCGCAATAATTAGTGTTCTGTAATGATCCTCATCATATATATATATATATATATATATATATATATATATAGGGAGCCGCTAAAATAGAAACCATCACCAGTTGTAAGAATCGTGAGAACCACTCTCAACCAATCAGAACAAAGGGTATTTTGGTCATTTCCTTCAAATGTCTAATCTATCTCTCTCTTCAATTAATGTTATCTGACTTTCTTCTCCTCTCTAATATATCATCTCTTTCTCTCTCTTTTCATTTCAACAAAATATGAGCTTTTGAAGGTTCCCCATCTTCTCTCTGTTCTTCATCTGTGATGAAGATGAAAATGAAGATGAAAATTTACCCTCTCCATCGCACACCCGCTGATATCTCCTCCTTCTTCACCCCCGATGTACTCGCCGCCACCATCACCCACCCCTGTTTCTCTCTCTCTCACACTCGTTCACCACCGGCATCACCCACCCCTGTTGCAGCGGCGGCGGTGGCGTTGCAGCGGCGGCGGTGGCGTTGCAACTCCGGCTGAGAAAGAGGACGACGGTGGTGGGATGCCGGTGGTGGGATGACTTTGAAGGTTGTTTCTCTCTCTAGTAAGATATGCTCTCTCTTTCTCTCATATCTCTCTCACTGAGGAGAAAGAAAAATTATGTTGGATGTTTTTATTAGAGATGCTTTTTGGTAGATATGCTTGATGGGTCTGAAGATTATGTTTGTTAGATTTTGTTTGCTTGATGGGTCTGAAGATTATGTTTGTTAGATTTTGTTTGCTTGACATGTCCCACCTTGCCACAGTTACCACATTTTCCATATCTGCATCGCCCGTTATGGTGACGTCGACAATTGTCGCACTTCGGTAGGATGCCTGTGTACCCTTTTTCCTTTTTGGCATTATTGTTGTTGTCTGCCCGAGTAACCTTCTTAAAGTTGGTAAACTTCCTCTTGTTCTCCCCAGGCGACTCCCCATGAGTCTCCTCTTTCTCCTCGGAGTTTGAGAATTTACCCAACCTAACTGCTTCCTCAGTGAGCGTCACACTTAAGTCAATTGCTTCATTAATTATTCTAGGCTTTGATGTTGTCACCAGGATTAGAATCTGAGGTGCCAATCCCCCGATAAAGCGCTCGATCCTCTTAAACTCTGGATCTACCATGTAGGGGACAATCCGAGACATATCATGTAGGGGACAATCCGAGACATATCATGAAATTTCTGCACGTACTCAACTATCTCTGGACCTTCCATCTTCAAGTTCCAGAATGCAGTTTCCCACTTCTGGATTTCTGCCCATGAACAGTGTTTTGGTCAAAAAATCTGTTGAGGATATTGCAACCAAACTCTCTGTTACAGGGTATGATGCTTGAAATGTATAACAATGACAAGGATCACTTCAATGTAAACCGCACAAACAACACAAGGATTTATACGGGGAAAAAGCCCTTGATCAAGAGTTGATCTCCGGCACAAAAAACCCCGGGTGATGGAAACTACCGATCACCAAGCTCAAATAAATGAATAAATGTTTACAACTTCGGATAGTAACGAGCTAGGTACAAGGATCACTAGAATGTAACGTGTAGAAAGTGTATAAAATTGCTAAGTGTTTGAACGAGAGCTGGTATGAGCGTTTGTACGAGTGTGTGTGTAACTCAGAAAATGACTAAGTGTTTTTCTCCTAGCTCGTTACCCCTTTAAAATGAGAAAATAACTAGCTAACAAACTGTCCGACTTTCGTGCCATGCCTCCACGTTCTCCACAACGTCTATTTTTGGTCAAGCACGTGCGGGATAGTCTGGGAATATTCTCCAGGAATGTCGCCAAGACCAAGTCAAGCTTGTTACTCCTGCAAAGTAACACAAAACACAAATAAACAATCGTCAGTACGAGGATCCTTAAAGTGATCCATGATCCTGATCCTGAAGCTCTTCTGAGGATCACTATCTGCCACAGAAGTAAGGATCATTAATTAGGATAACGAATAAGGATCACTAATTGTTAGAAAATCCTCCCCTAACAATTGCCCCCAAAATATAAGGAGTAATTTGTAAAATAAGCGAGTTATATTTTCTTGATCTTATCCGCAACCAACTAACGGATATATAGCCGTTAAAATAGAACTAGCCGTTGTGATCATGACGTCACGGAAGTGACAATCCTGCAGAATCATAATTATAAATAGAGATATAGATAGGATCAATATGCATTCAAATTCGAAAGAAACTCCCTTTATATTCTCAGTCGAAGATCAATCAGGTATCTCTTTCTTCTCTTTTTCCCTTTCTTACTCTGTTTTTCTTTCTTTACCACCATCGCTCTAAGAATGATGCTCCGAAGTTCACCGGGCAAGGATCACAAGAAGGATAGCCCTTTGAAGAGTCAAAAGATCATCAAAGACTCATCGAATGAGAGGTGTTGTTTTAACGATGCACAAGTAGATAAAATCCGTCACTGTTTTCCGGCGAGTGCCTTTTTCAAACCCTTTGATCCCACTGTTCTTAGCGACTATGTTTCTGAAACATGGGTTGCCTTTCCAGCTACTCCATTCACTATAGGGTACACCTATCCTTTCCCAGAATTCACACAATCCTTCTTTTCCCTGACCGGCATATCTTACATCCAAGCCATGCCGATAATTTGGAGGGTTTTATATACCCTAGAGAGGATCATCGAGCAGGAAGGCGTTGATTTAGGAATGTCGGAATTGGCAGAACTGTATGATCTTACTACCTTTGGTTCCCATCGTTATTTGTTCAAGCGAAAACCCGGTGCAGAACATCCCCTTCTCAAAGTCACTAAGAACGACAAAGATTGGAAACGTCGCTTCTTCTTTGTCAGAAGGAATTCCATTCTAAACGGAGAGGATCTACCAAAAACATGGTCCACCAATGGTAGGCCGGAGGATCATGAGAAGGATCACCAGGTAGTCTTGTTCATGTGATAGGATCACTAACCCCTTTTGTCTTGTGTCATGCAGCTATCTCTGTTTCGCATCTCATCACAACATCCGCAACCAGGGAAAGGCTTGCTGCTTTCTGGAAACTCGATCCTGAAACTAGAACTTTCAAGACCACAACCCAAGACTCTCAGGAGGTATCCTCAGGCTCTGTCACAATGTCAAGTAAGTATCCTTGTTTAAAATTTAAATAAATAGTGAAATGTAAATTAAGAAAAGATACTTATCTTGTTTTGGTTGTGTAGGTGCTGGAAAATCTGCCAAAGCTGCTTCAAGGTTCAGTGTCACCGATCTCACCACCGTCAAATCCTCCAAAAGAAAGGTTCCTGCCAGCCCGACAACCTCAATCCCCAAGGCACCCCTCAAAGGAAAGGGAATCAAGAGGAGAAAGGCCTCTGAGGCTGAGGATTTGCAGGGTCTGCCTCTAATCCGCCACCAATTCCTCGAGTACTTCAATGAGGTAAGGATCATTGTCTCTGCTCATATATCCTGTTGACATATCCTGCTGATATATCCTGCTGATTTGAGGATCACTTAATCCTGACCTTATCCTTTATCCTTTTTGCAGAAATTCTCTGAGATCGAGGATTATGTTGGCCACGTTGAGGATCAGGATAAGAAGATTGCCGACCTCCAGCAGGTTGCCGTGCTCAAGGATCTTGCACTTGCTGATCTTCGGAAGGAACTCCAGGATACCAAACAGGAGATGGCCAAGGTGCTGGTTAATTTTGACTATGAAAGGCAGGAGATCACAGATGATGCCAAAGTCTCTGCCGCCATAGCAATGTACAAAACCAAGCTGCAAATGGCCTTGGAAGCTCAGGATCTTGCCTTCGACAAAAGCAGCTGGGAAATTGAAGAATGGAAGGCAAGGCTGGCTGAATTGGGTGATGAAGAGGAGGCTGAAGAGATCCTGACAATTGAGGCTGGAAGCAAGGGTGAAGCTGGTGAAGCAAGTGGAGCCGGAGGTGGTGATGCAGCAAAGGTTTAGGCTGCTTGATTGGGCAATGATGGACATTTCTAGACGCAGCCGGAGCCCAATTTTTAAATTTGGTGGTAGTTTTTTTGTGGTTGTGATGTTTAAAACAATGATGGTCTGTACTGAACAATAGGTTTTAGGATTAAGGATCATGTATGATCCTTTGGACAATGGGCAGGATTGCAATTGGTGGAGGGATCCTCTGTTTGGGGGATGAAGCCATTGTGATCCTGCCGCCTTTATATTCCTGCACTACTTTTGAACTTATTATCATGGACACCCTTTACCTACCAAAGCGGACGGGCCACGTTTTGCTGGTAGAAGCTCGGGTAGGTAATTTTGACAACCTTTTAAGGGTTAGTCTTTTGTTAATAAATAAAAACTTAACCTTTTGTCGCTTATCTTGTGTTGTTATCCTTTTTAATATCTTACTTTCCAACTGTTGTAATGTTCATTCTG
Organism: Helianthus tuberosus; assembly: GCA_030545235.1. Taxonomy (NCBI): domain Eukaryota; kingdom Viridiplantae; phylum Streptophyta; class Magnoliopsida; order Asterales; family Asteraceae; genus Helianthus; species Helianthus tuberosus. The sequence continues at coordinate 91,135,749 of CM060356.1, read as the reverse complement.
TTTATACTTATCAAGCCTTGAAAAATATCCAAAAAACTTAGGATATGATCAGGATCACATATCCCATAACCGATAAGTTCTAAAAAGTGATACGATTTAAGAATCACAAGTTCAGTTGTCAAGTATAAGGGTTACTCAAATAAATAATGAATAGAATTAAAAATAGTTAAGGATCATACCTGAGGGTCCAAGTTAGGATCCTAACCATAATAAGGATAACTATAAGATAAACCTTAGAATAAAGTAAGGATCAAGGATCCTTAGTTGCCTATCTTCAAGAACCTGAAATAGAGCATAACTTGGGACTAAGCCAACATAAGAAAAGAGTTAGCAACTGGGGGCAAGCCCAAGGATAACTGGGGACAAGCCCAAGGATAACTGGGGACAAGCCCAAGGATAACTGGGGACAAACCCAAGGATAACTGGGGACAAGCCCAAAGATCGTATGTAAACTGGAGTATGGCCCTAACTGGCGACTATCCAAACTTAGTGACATGAAAATGCCAAAACCTTAGCTAACGTGAAAACGTTAGAAACCTTAGCTAACGTGAAAACGTTAGAAACCTTAGGAACGGATGTATGGTACGTCTACCATTATACGTAGGATCCTAAGCATAGCCAGTACAATGGAATTATCAGCCCCTAAAACGAGTACTGGTCCCACTGCCTTGAACTATACCAGGATCATCATGCGCTACAGGCGAAACTGGGGTCAAGCCCAAATAACTGGGGTTAAACCCAAGGAACGAATTGCTTCAGCGGATAACCAATGTTATGCTAAGGATACCTGAACTTTCAAAACTTAAACTCACGTGAGAGATGGATAAAGGATACATGATCCTTATCCTTATATGAGAAAATGAAGAAATGAAATAGTTTAAGTTTAGGATATTACCTAAGTAAGGATCACCGATACTTTGAGGATCCTTTAAGGATACCCCTATCCTGAGGATCATCTGTGCCATGAGGATCCTGCTCACGTAAAATATTTCTTCAAGTGGACAGCATTCCAAGCTCTTGGTAGCAAATCACCTTCCATGGTTAGCAATCTATATGCCCCCTTTCCTGCTTCAGCTTCAATCAAATAGGGGCCTTCCCATTTTAGAGCCAATTTTCCATCAGCAGGATTGGTGGTATTCTGAAATGCTTTCCTTAATACCATATCTCCAACTTGAAACCTCCTGATCCTGACATTTTTGTTGTAAGCACCAGCCATTCTTTGTTGATAACTGGCCATCCTTATCCTACCGAGATCCCTGATTTCTTCAATAGTATCCAGGTCTTGAACCAAGTTCTCATCATTTTCCTTAGGATCACGGGTACTTGTTCTTGCAGTTGGAACCACCATTTCTGTTGGGATCACTGATTCTGCCCCAAATACCAAAGAGAATGGCGTTTGACCAGTAGCATTCTTAGGGGTTGTCCTATCAGCCCAAAGCACATAGGGTAGTTCTTCTGCCCATTTCCCTTTCTTGGATCCAAGCTTCTTCTTCAAATTGTTGATGATGATCTTGTTGGATGATTCTGCCTGACCATTAGCTTGTGGGTGGACTGGTGTTGATGTTATCATCTTAATCCCCCAGCTGTCACAAAAGTTAGTGGTTCTGCCCCCAATAAATTGGGAACCATTATCACATATAATCTCAGAAGGAATTCCAAATCTAGTGATAATATTTCTTTTAATGAAGGATATAACTTCCTTTTCTTTGACTTGGGCAAAAGCTTCAGCTTCTATCCACTTGGAGAAGTAATCAGTCATAGCTAGCATGAATACTTTTCCACCAGGTGCCTTAGGGAGCTTTCCAACTATATCCATACCCCATCTCATAAATGGCCAAGAGGAGGATATAGGATGCAATAATTCAGTTGGTTGATGAAGGATATTGCTGTGTCTCTGACAAGGATCACATCTTCTAGCATACTCCACAGCATCTCTCTTCATGGTTGGCCAGTAGTATCCTGTTCTCAGGATCCTTGAGAATAATGCCCTGCCCCCAGTGTGGTTTCCACAATCTCCTTCATGGAAGTCTTTTAAAACCTCTTGGATGTCAGGATCCTCAATGCATCTCAAGTATGGTCCTGCAAGAGATCGTCTATACAACATATTATTTAAAATTGTGAATTGAGATACCTTAGTCATTTGAAAGCCCTAGGGTTTTCTCCTGTAGGAATCTCTCCATGTTGTAAGTATCTTATAATTGGTGAGATCCATGATCCTGATCCTGAATGGGATTGAGTATCCTCACTAGGGATAATTGCAGAATCATTTCCTATCTCCATAGTCTGGTGATCCTCGATAGCCGGGGTCAGGATATGGATAATAGGGATCTTGATATCCTCTGGGATCTTCAAGGATGATCCTAAGTTAGCCAATGCATCAGCCTCTGTATTTTCTTCCCTTGGTACCTGCGTCAAAAAGCTATAGAGTGGGGTATTATGTCCCCCTGTGGCGATTTTAGTAGTATTCCAAGCCCTGTGCCTTTGACATTTGACATTTGAGGATCCATCAGTATAGAGTATCCAAGGATCCTTGGTCTCTTCTAGCTGCTGGACTTCTAACTCAGCTTCTTCTTGTAAATCACTACTGAAATCAGCCACAAAGTCAGCTAATGCTTGGGATTTGATGGCTGTCCTAGGCTCATATCTTATATCATATGCACTTAGCTTCACTGCCCACTTAGCCATCCTTCCTGACATCTCTGGTTTCCTGAGGACATTCTTAATTGGAAAATTAGTTTTAACAATGATAACATGAGTTTCAAAATAATGTCTTAACTTAGTAGATGCCATAATTAATGCAATAATAAGCTTTTCAAGGTGTGAGTACCTGGATTCGGCATCAAGTAAACTTTTACTTACATAATAGACAGGATGTTGTGTACCTTGATGATCCTTAACAAGGACCGCACTTACTGCTTTTGAGGATACTGCAAGATACAAGGATAGCACATCGCCTTTTTCTGGTTTCATCAAAGCCGGGGCCGAGGATAGGTAATCTTTGAGGGCTCTTAAAGCATTTTCATGCTTCTCCGTCCACTCAAATTTCTTGTTCTTCCTTAGGATATCATAGAATTCTTTACACTTCTCGGAGGATTTGGATATAAATATGTTCAAGGCTGCTATCCTGCCTGTTAGCCTTTGAACATCCTTAGCATTGGCCGGAGATTTGATGTTCACTATTGCTTTGATTTGTTCCGGGCTAGCTTCAATGCCTCTCTTTGTCACCATATATCCTAAGAATTTACCTGCTTTAACACCAAAGTGACATTTTGAAGGATTAAGCTTCATATTATATTTATCAAGGATATTGAATGCTTCCTCCAAGTCTCTTAGGTGATCCTCAGCTTTTAAGGATTTTACCACCATATCATCTATGTAAACCTCCATAGTTTGTCCAATCTGGTCCTTGAACATCATATTCACCAGCCTTTGATATGTTGCACCTGCATTTCTTAGTCCGAAGGGCATAGCAATATAGCAGTATATACCAGTTGGAGTCATGAAGGCTGTATCCTCTTGATCGGATGGTTCCATTTGGATTTGTTGGAATCCAGATGAAGCATCCATAAAAGTTAACAGTTCATGACCCGCAGTTGCATCCACCATGGAGTCAATGTGGGGTAATGGGAAAGGATCCTTGGGACATGCCTTATTTAAATCGGTAAAATCGACACATACCCTCCACTTTCCGTTTTTCTTTTAAACAACAACCACATTGGCCAACCATCTTGGATACTTGACCTCTCTGATCATACCTGCCCGGAGCAATTTCTCTACCTCTTCCTGGATAATGGCATTCCTTTCTGGTGCAAACTTTCTTCTCCTTTGATGGATTGGTTTGAAGGATCTGTCAATCCCGAGTTTGTGAGTGATTACATCTTTGGATATACCAGTCATGTCTTCGTGTTTCCATGCAAATGTAGTCTTTCTCCTTCTGAGGAAGGATACGAGGTCTTCTTTCATTTCGCCAAGGATCCCTGATCCGATATAGATTTTAGATTCAGGATCATCAGGATCCACGAGGATTTCTACCACATCCTGCTCTCTTGCCTCCAAGACATCCCTTGGAGGATACCTTGATTGCTATTGCTCCCTTGACTTCGAGGCTGGTTTCATCGATGAAGTGTAGCAATTCTTAGCCTCCTGCTGATCACTATCAATCTTCACTATTCCCCAAGGACTAGGGAGCTTCACACATTGATGGTATGTAGATGGGACTGCTTTCATATCGTGTATCCAGGGCCTGCCAAGGATAACATTACAACAAGATAAACAGTCAATAACACAAAATTTTTTATAAGAGTGTAAGCCTTCAATATATATTGGGAGTTTAATGTCCCCCAGGGTGTTCTTAGTTTCGCCACTAAATCCCACAAGCACGGAGGATCTTGGTATGATATCTGATTCAGGAATTCCCATCTTCTTCAGAACATCAAGCTGGATAATGTTCACTGAGCTTCCTCCGTCTATAAGGATCCTACGGACAAAATGGTTAGAAATGAAAAGAGTAATAACTAAACCATCGTGATGAGGATCCTGGATATCAACTCGATCATCCTCATCGAAGGTTATGACTTTTCCTTCGGAGACACTTGATGTTCGAACAGGTCTTTCTCCATTATCCATTTTAGTTTCCTTTGCATGCCTTTTAGCTGCTGAGAAGGATGTGCCACAAATGTCTGATCCTCCAGAAATAAAGTTTATCACTTGTGCATCTGCTGGAGGGGCTGGAGCCTTCTCAGGGATCCTTTCAGGATCCTGAGTCCTTGACTTTTTTCTTCCCAACAATTCTTTTAGATGCCCCTTGCTCAACAAGTATCCAATTTCCTTTCTTAGTGCAATGCATTCTTCTGTGAGGTGCCCAAAATCTTCATGGTATGCACACCACTTTGATTTATCCTTAGTTGCAGCTGGCCTATCATTTTTTCTGGGCCATCTAGCTTTATCACCTAGACTCTGCATCGCAAGGATTAGTTCATTGTTTTCAACACTAAAACAATATTCAGAAATTGGAGGATAATCCTCATCATCCTCTTCTTGATCAATAGAATGCACGTTCTGGTTATCAGATCTGTTGTAGGATCTGAACTTGTTGTTCCTGAATGAGGATCCTTGCTTATCCTGCTTTGAGGATCCTGCTAACCTCTCCTGGATCCTCTTGTCATCTTCTAGCCGAATGAACCTAAGTGCTCGGGTTCTTACCTCATCTAAGTTCCTGCATGGTGTCATAACAAGATCATCATAGAAAGACGAATCCCTAAGCAATCCCATTTTAAAGGCCTCAACAGCCGTGGCTATATCTAAGTTGGGAATGTCTAAGGATTCTTTACTGAATTTGGTAATGTAATCCCTTAATGATTCATTATGACCCTGGGTTATCCTATATAGATCACTAGTTAATCGTTCAAATTTCCTACTACAAGAAAACTGATTATTAAATAGATTAACTAGATTAGCAAATGAGGTAATAGAGTAGGGGGGAAGACTTAGCAGCCATTTGAGAGCTGATCCAGTAAGAGTGGATCCGAATCCTTTGCACAGGTATGCTTCCTTTAACCTTTCTGGGATTGGATTGATCTCCATCCTCTCCCTGTATTGTGCTATGTGTTCTTCAGGATCCGTCGAACCATCATACAGCTTCATTGTAGGCACATGGAACCTCTTGGGTATCTCAGCATCACAGATTGGTGGTGCAAAATGAGATATCTTGTGGCTCCCATCTGCAATCTCTGGGATAGGTTTGACTACTCCCGGAACACTTGATATCATATCCTTTAGCTTTTGCAATTCTCTGGCCATGGCATGATTGATACCTGGATCCTGCATAAGACCATGGTTAGTAGTATAAGAATTATTAAAAGTGTTACCTCCCATTGGATTCAAGTTAGGAAGAATGGATGTTAATCCATATTGTTGGGGCTCTGGAATGATCGAGGGACCAGTAGAGGCATTGGTCTGCATTGGAATAAAATCTCCCTGATGGACATCTGAACTTCCTGTTTGCAAACTCCTCAAGGATCCTGGCATCTGGAAGGATCCCTGAAATTGGGACGATCCTGGAACAAGGGAGGATCCTTGAACCTGGGATGATCCTGGAACAAAGGAGGATCCTTGAACCTGGGATGATCCTGGAACAAAGGAGGATCCTTGAACCTGGGATGATCCTGGAACGAAGGAGGATCCTTGAACCTGGGATGATCCTGGAACGAAGGAGGATCCTTGAACCTGGGATGATCCTGGAACGAAGGAGGATCCTTGAACCTGCTGCATTCCTGAATATCCTCCTGAACTCGTGAGGGATCCCATATGCTGAGGATAGGGTCCCGCTGACTGGTAATATGAACCTGATGCCTGGGTCACTGTTGTTGTTCCGTAGTGCACTCCTTTCGGTCCACCCACATATTGAACGTCTGGAACCATTGATGGCTGAGAAGTAATCACCGGAGTATCAAAATTCAAGGATTTCGGCACCAGTGGGGAATGATCCTCTGCCGTTGTCTTTTATTTCTTGAGATCTCCGATTTCTTTGAGAATCCTCTCATTGGTCTTATCCTGTTGCCGTATCTGATCCTTCATCTGCAAAATTAAAGTAAACATATCACTAGTAGTGGGAGTGTAAGAAGCATAAGAAGTTGGAGGTTTTGAAAAAATGGGAGTTGGTTTCTTCGCAGCATTCTCAGCATTCTTCTGGGATCCAGAAGGTGGTGGAGGCAAAGGGGGAACGCCTTGTGAAGAAGTGAATGCGGGCATCAAATTTGAAGCATTCTTCGCTGAGGAAGCCATTTGCTTGATTGTAGTGAACTGAAATGAGCACAGAAATGCGAATTTTTCTAAGGACGAAGCACCAATTGCCCCACGGTGGGCGCCAAACTGTTTTGGTCAAAAAATCTGTTGAGGATATTGCAACCAAACTCTCTGTTACAGGGTATGATGCTTGAAATGTATAACAATGACAAGGATCACTTCAATGTAAACCGCACAAACAACACAAGGATTTATACGGGGAAAAAGCCCTTGATCAAGAGTTGATCTCCGGCACAAAAAACCCCGGGTGATGGAAACTACCGATCACCAAGCTCAAATAAATGAATAAATGTTTACAACTTCGGATAGTAACGAGCTAGGTACAAGGATCACTAGAATGTAACGTGTAGAAAGTGTATAAAATTGCTAAGTGTTTGAACGAGAGCTGGTATGAGCGTTTGTACGAGTGTGTGTGTAACTCAGAAAATGACTAAGTGTTTTTCTCCTAGCTCGTTACCCCTTTAAAATGAGAAAATAACTAGCTAACAAACTGTCCGACTTTCGTGCCATGCCTCCACGTTCTCCACAACGTCTATTTTTGGTCAAGCACGTGCGGGATAGTCTGGGAATATTCTCCAGGAATGTCGCCAAGACCAAGTCAAGCTTGTTACTCCTGCAAAGTAACACAAAACACAAATAAACAATCGTCAGTACGAGGATCCTTAAAGTGATCCATGATCCTGAAGCTCTTCTGAGGATCACTATCTGCCACAGAAGTAAGGATCATTAATTAGGATAACGAATAAGGATCACTAATTGTTAGAAAATCCTTCCCTAACAAACAGTACTTCTTACGCATTAGTTCTTTCAGTTCGTCCCATGTTAATGCATACGCAGTGGTCTCGCCCAACGTCTGAACCTGAAGGTTCCACCATGACAGAGCCCCATCTTGAAACAATCCAGAAATGTACGAGACCTGATGCTCTGGGGCACATTTGCTCACTCGCAAAACAGAATCCGTCTTCTCAATCTAGCGCACGAAGGATAAGGCACCCCTAGTGCCGTTGAATTCCAAGGGCTTGCAGCCCAAGAACTGCTTGTAGGTGCATTTGTTGGATGGGATATTTCCTAAGGTACCTCTGCTGTGTTCGGAGCGAAAGGCCTCATGCTGGGCGATGGCCTGTGGGATGCGCTCGCGTTATTCCGCCTCTGTCGTTGGCAGAGGGTTGTTGGTATCGGTGTTCCTTTGTGGCGGCATCTTCTAAGAAGAAGATTAGATAGGTCAGGTCTTTATTAAAGACGTAAGCACATAAACATCCACTTAACGAATAAGACCTAGGTGGTGCATATACATATGCATATAAGCAATCATCATAGCAAACAATAACATTATAGCACAATCATGCTCGTGTGAGTGTATTTAATGAGAACATAACAACTAGCACATAGCATTGCAATTATTGCACAAACATATGGACCAACAACGTGCTTAGTGAGAATATGGCGACTGAGCTTTTACTAGTTATTGACCACAAAGTATTGTTACATGTTTAATGGGGAATATGTCGATCGGGCTTTCATTCTCTCCCGTCCACTATCACATTGTCTTCAAAGTAGGGCAGGCAAATCGTGTCTTAGCAGGTTTAACAGGTATCTAATAACGCGAACAACAAAAATTTTAAACATGAATACGACTCGTTTAACTACTTTATATCCAATGTCTATAAGACAGATGTCTATTTTATGCACCTAGAAGGAGAAATAATGGATCTTAACTTTCAAATTTTGATTATTTTCAAAAACGTAAAAAATCACATGGTGTACTTTTCTGTTATCGTGTCTTAGCAGGTTACCTACGGGTTACCTATTGCCAGCCCTACTTCAAAGTGTATCACATCAATTAGGGACACAGGGTCACCCTACCCTTGTCCGATAAGTCAATTAGTGCACAAAAATCTCGAGGTCAAAAAGTGGTCTTTAAAAGTCTCCATAATCTCGGCTTATCATTAGTGTCTTTACCCAAATGTAATGCAATCCACATAATCCGGAAACCAACTATACTGGTGACTGAGGTGGAGGAGGAAAGAAAGTAGACTGCTAACATGCGTGAACTCCTCCTCGAGTTTGTGTATACGTCGAAGTCATTAACTGTTCTGCCGCTTGACAATAAAGAAACGGGCATCAAAACCTGGGAGAGGTGTAATAGCAGCAAGTGGGGGCGTCAAAAGGAATCTTGATGAATGTGGGGGATCAAAGTATACTGACAATAGACAGTGTGGAGAACGTGGTGTCATCTCAAGCTTCAAAACACTGCGACTTATATCCTTAAACTGTAGCCGATGTTACAGGAGCAACTCATCTCGTGTGTGGCCTCCGTAACGTGAGGGATGGTAAGGGTCTAAAATTAGCATAGTGTATTATAGAACCATCAAAACGGCTCATCCAGCGATGTAGTGGTGAAAGTAGTAAATGGTGCGGCCTGTAAGGCCGTAGAAAAATGATGTTGTAGCAAAAGGATCGTTACGCTGGTGCTGACCTGGAGTACCTTCCCGGGGTGTGGGTATGTCTTGGAAGAAGGCGATAGGCACGTTGGCGTAATGGACGTCGGTCTTCACAAGAGCAACATCAGCGAGTGAAGGTGCAGGAACAAACGTCTCAACTGGTAGGAAGATCATTAGGTGCAGGTACTGGGTCGGGTATAAGGGGTACAATGTCTGGTAATCCAAGGAAAAAAGGTCATGATCAAGTAAGGGTGTAGGTTCAGCAGGTGCGTCATCAAGCTGCCCTAAAAGGTGTAGAAACTAGCTCAGGAGTAGGCTCTAGGTCGTGTAACGGTGTGGTGCCTTGAGCAGGTGTTAGTGCAGCAGTCATAACGGCGTCGTCGTCTGTGTCAGGAGTAGAAAGATGTAATCCGGCCGTCTGTAAGGCTGCAGATGTCGTAGACTCAAAGGAGTCTGAAATCGGGCATATACCGAAATCAGAGGATAGTTTGATAACAGGGGTCTCGAGAAATGAAATTAGTAACGCGTTCTCGTCTAATTTTTCATCATCATGGGTGTCGGCAGGAGAACCATCACTAAACATGTCAACGTCATCATCAACTGTTCGTCGAGTAGCCAACCTTCGGAAGGAATGTCCACTGGAGGCGCGTCGTCGAGGATAGGAGCCATGGTGTGCGCATCATCGGGATGACCAGTGACGAAGTGGTCATGGACTGAAATATGAGTGACAGAAGGATTCTCTTCAGAGAAACCATCGGCAAGGGTAACGTATCACCAGAATCTGGTAGCGCGGACTGTTGGAAGTCATCCTCGTCCTTGGTCAGCATATCAGAATCACTCTCAGTGTCTGCCGTAAATATCCCTGGCGCAGATGCGGTCTCCTTATCCGTGGCGGTGGCCGTATGGTTATCAATGTCTAATAACTCGCCTTCTAAATAGAGTGACATGTGTGCCAGTACATAATAGTCATAGCATGTATATCCATAGTAAGTACTAACAATTGGTGTATGCGTACAAGATAATTTGTCATGTAGTCATGTATTCACATTATTCTTCATGAAACCTACTATCCTCCCTAGTCTCTCAGACTAAGCCTCCTAGTCTCTCAGACTCAATTTCCCTAGTCTCTCAGACTCAATTTTTCCCAATCTCTAAGTCTAATTCCCTGGTCTCTAAGATCAATCCTCCCTCAGTCCCTAAGACTGATCCTACCTAAGTCTCTAAGACTGATCCTCCCCCAGTCTCTAAGACTAATCCTCCCTCAGTCTCTAAGACTGATCCTCCCCCAGTCTCTAAGACTGAATTATAAATATAAATTTTGAAATATGTATTTGTGCCTTTTTGTTCGTAAAAATGTTTGTTCCCTGGATCTGGACGTTTTGTGTATGCAATGAAAACATGTTGTGAAAACATTTTCGTGAGAGCCCTAATGATCATAGTCTAGACTCAAGAAAGAATCCTAGTTCGCTACGACCGAGGCTCTGATACCAAGCTGTCACACCCTGACTTTTGCGGAAGCGTGATTATTGGTGTGACTTCTTAATACCATTGCATACGATCATAACAACGCTATATGATAAAATCAGTAGATGCACATCCATTAATTTAAGTTTAAAAGTAGTACAACATAATTGCCTGAAATGTTAATACCAATTCAAGTTACAAACCATAACATGTTTTAAGGAGTTCAAAAAGACTCAACAAAAGATTTTAAAACAAACCCGAGTTTAGGACCACGTATCTCGTCTAGGATTAAGATACGTCTCCTAAGCCCTAATGACTTGGATGACATCTTTATTCACAACGTAGCTTAAAAACTCCAACGCCCGCCAGATCCATTTACTAAATTCCCTGAAATACATGTAGTTTGAAAAGTCAACATAAAGTTGAGCGAGTTCATGTGTTTAGTATGTGCGCGCGAATAAACCTTTATAATCGTTGTAAGTATGAATGTTTTGTAAACTCTGGTATGAAGGAAAATAAGGAAACATATCAATTATTGTGTAACCACATGGTCCAACTTGCGGGCGCATGGGAGGGGATAGGGCCTAGTCACCACATGGTCCAACCTGCGGGCGCATGGGTGGTGTTAGAATGAGGTCACCACATGGTCCAACCAGCGGGCGCATGGGGTAAGATGTAATCACCGTATGGTCTAACCTGCGGGCGCATAGGTGAGGCTAAGATGTATGCACCACATGGTCCAACCTGCGGGCTCATGGGTGGTGTCAAGACAAAGTCACCACATGGTCCAACCAACGGGCGCATGGGTGGGGTTTATTAAGCTCAAATAGACCTATCACTTGTATCCCTCAATCGTACTACGAGCACTAATGGTCTTAAGATTTCACCTATCTAATCACATAATCTAATAGTTCCTTCCTTAGCTGACCATACCATTAGTAATTTTCTGTAGCAGTATGTAACATGTATTTCACCCCCGAAGTTATAAAAACTGAAAACAGTTAAGAGAAAAGGGGGACATGAACTCACAGAAGTGCGTATCCAGAAACGTCAATCTCCAACTCTATCTGCTGCGTGACGACCTACACGTACTAATTCCTATTAGACGGATTGGCCGTGCCTTGGCTTAGGGTTTAACGTTTTATTGGAGAAATAGTTAGGTAACTATTCCGTATTCACACTTCTTATTTATTGTATATTTCCTTCCCAAGGATGGGGGTTTGTAATACATGTATGCTTTATAATTCCGAAAATATATTTTTAAAGTCTCACTTGAAAAATATATTTTAATCACTTATCTAAAATATTCTAACTCCAAGATATATATATTTTTCCCAAAAATATTATATTTTATATCATACAGTTCCAAAATAATACTTATCAAAATATACATATAAGAGTATTTTCCAAAAAATACGTAAGTTACATTTTAAAATTCGCGTTGTAATAACAATACCGGTGTAACTTAAATATTTATTTGTGAGAGCGTTGGTATTATTTTGGAGTCGTAATTTCACAGTATTTTCAAGTTATATTATTTTTATCCTAAAAATAATATATCTAGTTCACAAAATAATCACATAATCACACAAGCGTTTTATTATAAAATATATATTCTAAATATATATTTATCAAGTTTTATGTACGAAAATCCACCTCCGATACTTGGTTATTTTTGAAATAAAATCATGGCGGAGTTTATTTTGAAAAACAAGTTAAAAACACATTTATAAACATTTGTTACAAAATATATTTCTAAGTGTTATATTTCTGGAAAAATTTCGCCAGAGTTTCCTCTGTAACCGGAGGTGTCCACGCTTAAAAGCGTATCATCTTCTTTTCAAAACTCAATCAAACAATTTAACAATCATCAATCAACAATATTTAAGCATCAAACTTGGCAAAGCAAGCCTAAATCACAAACTCATGAACTTGAAAGTTTTGTAAAAATATGTAGTAACTTTCTAACATATTTAGTAAATCTTGTTATCTTTAAAAATAAAATTAGTTTCTTAAAAACTTTATTTTTAAAGAACTTGGAGTTTTACAACTACTAGTCAAGATTTTCAAAAATACTTCTTTGTTAAATTTCTTGTTTACACAAGTGTTTACATACTTGTTTATTTACTAAAAATGTTTCTAGTTCATAAAATATCCGGGTTTTAACAAGACTTGCATCTTTCACTTGGTCCTTCCGAAAAACCACTTGTAGATCTTTAGATCTACATGTTTAGAGTCTTATTTTACAAGAAAAAATTTATTTACTTAAGTTCATGTTTCATGGATGGAAGGTTTCATCATCTTTCATAACTTTAGTATTTATAACTTACTAGTTCATGTTCTTGAACATGATCTAGTATGTCTAGATGACGATCCATCCTACTTTTAATAACAAACAACATCAAGTAATCACAACTATACAAGATTTACACAAATAACTTCTCTTTATCCACCTTATTCATCTTATGTTCAAGAATTTAAGTTATGTTCTTTAGTGTTCTTAATTTTTAACCATTAAATCAACTATTAACCACCATAAACAAGATCAAGATGATGTTTAGAAGCACTTACTACTAGCACAAGGCTAGGGAAGAAACAAGGTATAAATGTGGTGGATAAAAGAAAACTAGAGTGGTCCTTGAACTTCCGAGTGCACCAAGCTTGATTGTATGATCCCTAGCACCTTAGGATGTGGATGGATTGCATGAAAATGATCAAGGGATGGTGGTGGTGTGTGTTGTGGTCTACGACCGAACACAAAGAAAGGAGAGAAGGAGGGTGCTTGTTTGATTTAGTGTTTTGTGAATGGAATGCTCTTAGCCATTGGTGTTCATTTATAACCCAATTTTCTCATTTATCCATCATATAACATGTTTCCTTATCCCCAACATCTAAATAAAATAATATAAGAAATGGTGGGGGTGTCCTACCCTCACACAACCGTAAAAAAAAAAGGGTTTATGGGGTTGGGATTTAATTAATCTAGTTGCATATTTAGTTATAATTCTAGTTAGGGAAAAATTTAAATGATTAGTGATTTAAGGTGTGTTATATAATGTAAGGTGGGTTAGGGTGTTCGGGGACCCTAACTAGCTCAGAAAATTAAAACAATGTATTTGGCAATATTTTTATGTTTCGGGTAAAGTCCGGTTGTTCGGTTGGATATTGATCCGTTAAAGTGTCTTTAATATTATTTTTAGTGACACACTAATTTACCAACACTTTGGAAAGTGTCTAGGACTATTTTGGCAAGTTTTTACCCTTTACTAGCTTTGTTAAAAGCCGAATTTTGGTATACTAGTGCAGAATTCTGCACTTTAAGTATGTTTTAGGCACTTCCGGGCACTATAACTATCACCTAGTGACGTAGTTTAATGGTCCTTACCTCCCTACACTCCCTACCAGTGTAGTACTTTATTCCCGGCTCATGCTGGCCTAAAAAACAATGTCTGTCTAGTGCTGGGAATGTCAGCATGTTTACTGGGTTATCCGTTTAGTGTGCTAACTGTGCTTTTATGCATCAAGGTTGTCACTGATGTTTGTATGTAAATAAGAGAGTGACAGTATAAAATGTGATGCATGAGTATGTATGTATCAGAAAGCAGAAAGCAGTTTAATCACAATTGTAATCAAGCACAGTCATTAAGCACTAATTAAACATTAATTAATTATACGGATACCTGTAATTGTGAGGGTTGTCACATTCTCCCCCCGTTAAGAAAATTTCATCCTCGAAATTTGTACTACCTTAACCCCTTATGGTTTCGTCACACGTGTATGTATATGAATAATACTGAGGTGAGTAATCCAAAACAGAATCAAAACTTATTCAAGTCAGGCGAATCTAAGGGTATCTATAATCAGAACCCAGCAGTTAAATAGTGTGTGTTCCAGGATTTGCTGTCAAAGATACAAGACGTATCGACCTATAGTCTAGTGTAATCTAGTTACAGGGGTCCCACAAAAGTGGAGTTTTGACCAATAGGATCCTCAGACGATCGTTTACAATATGCAGACGAGTTTTCCACAACCCATAGCGTCCGCCATATGAATTCAAAATCAACAACCCACATGTAATAGTAAAATGATCGGTCAACCTTCCAAATAAATGAATGGTAAGGTTTAGTGTGTTGACCTTCTTAAGTTTCATCGAATGGAATACAAGTGAATCTGGTGTATCCTTGTCTTGATTCGTAGTTGCATCAGAAATGTTTAAATGATAAGTCAAGCGAAAGTATATGCAGTTTTGTAGGAATGGTTGACCTTGATTAGCACAAGTTACAAGTTTGTAATGGCACCACAAGGTGTCGTACTGACATGATTCAAGTATAGTGGTGACTGAACAAGTTCACCGTGTTGGAAGTCAAATGAACATATATCGAGACAATCCAGAGGATTTTATTTGCACGATGTCCTATAGTTTTCAGCTGAATATGGAACATCAAAGAGCCATTGTTTTCGGTCGAAAGTGAGAAAGCAATAAGTACCGCAAGGCATTCGATTGATCTTAAAAGAATCGTTAGGAGGTACACTGTGATATGAAATGAATCTATGTACCTTTGCCTCAACACACAACTGTGTTGAGACAGATTTAATCGTGATAAACAAGACGGATTAGGGCAAATTATTAAATAGTCAATTTAAATCCATGTATGGAGTGAGTAACCCAATAAGTGCAAGCTTCAATTTTGTGAAAGTATCCCTACAAGGTGTCGTAACCAACAAATGATTTAGTGAAGTCGTAGACCAAACAAGTCTACTACGACTCGAAACAAAAGAATATTTTCCAAAGTATTAGAATATGATGTTCTCAATACATCACATGGCATCTCAAATCAAACATGTGAACTGGATAAGTTCAAGCAATTGAACTTAGTTTCAGCATAACCCGATAATAAACGTACGTATCAACAAGGGAATCTTGGCATGGTAGCAAAAATAAACCATGAATGTAACTTGAAAGAAAGCGGTTTCAAGAAAGTGTGTTGACTTGGTAACAAAAGAGCCAACAATAACGATAATGTAGGTTACTCGAATCAGGAATCAGTAATTAGGTTTAGCAAAATAATATGTAAATTCCAATGAAGTGTTTGTTCAAAACGAAACCACATGCGTAGCAAATGATGCATGTATGTCAGGTAAGTTTCCAAGAAAAGGAATAATGAGTATTTGCTAAAATGAAGAAATGACCAGGCATCGAAGCAAATGTGTGTTCGCTCTCAGCGTGGAAAAATTAACGTGATGCAACTACCATTAAGGGGGGTAGAGATGCAAACCTCTACTCGCTAGAAGTGAAAGAGATTCAAGTACTTTCTGTTTGGTCAACGGAACTGGCATATTTGTCAGGTTAATGGTGTCTGTTTGAGTTAACAGATATGGTTTCTAAGTAACAACCTTTACAAATTTGGACCTGGGTTCCCAAAGGTGTTAAGCATATGTTTTCTAGGTCCTCAAGGTTTCGTATTCTGTGTAACCCTATTTTGTGCATTGTGTAGGAAACACCATTTTTGTGTACGTTTAAACAAGTTATTGTCCCACAATTTCCACAGTATACTTTCTTCCTGAATTCCCAGCTAAAGATACTCGATCATCGATCAGTCGTGAAATAGTAGTTGGATCCTCACAGTTAGTTACCTAAGTAAGTCGTTAATCCTTAGCAAGAGTCACCGACTCTCGTGGGTTAGCTCGTTCGGCTCCTGGTTGTTTGATGTTCGTATGAAAGCTATCGTCCTTCTCATTCACGAGCAGAATTTTGGGTTACCCAAAAGGGAATCTTGGTCTGTTATCTTCCTTCTCTATCAACTCTTGAGGTTACACTAACAATTCTTGCATCTCCGAAGGTGTAAGTCGCTAGGGTGTATTGACTGCAGGCGCGGCGCCGGGAATCAAATCGATGCGAAAATCGACTTGTCGTTGAGGATATATTTTTGGCAAGTCTTCGGGGAAGGCATTTAGGATATTCCTCCATCACATGGATATCTTCGAGTTTTGGTTCTTCGGCTTCTTTTTCCACGACATGAGCCAAGAATGCAACACATCCTTTGTGCGAAAATTTTCATGTCTTCATTGCCTGATAATCCGTAGTAGCGTATCCTGCTCCATGAATCACGATCGTTTCTCCATTCGTCGTCAGAGTGCGGATGACAATCTCCGCCTGGTTGTTCGACAACCAGTCCATCCCAATTATAACGTTGAAGCTTCCCTTAGGCTTGTTCTATCGAGAACAGGGTATCTAGATTATTTACTACTAAAACAACTATATTTCCTAAAGCTAAAATTTGACAATACTGTCAAGTAGAACATAACATTGACTATTATGAGACGTACCGATATCCACGCTTGGATTCTATCCTCGCTGTTGAGCTTTCATCCACGTGCCTGAGCGTTCTTAGGGCAATACTTTCTGATATGCCCCATATCTCCGCAATTAAAACATGCTTGGCCACGACCTTGATCGTCACCATCCCTGCCTTGATAGTTGTTGTCATCGTTATTTCCCCCGCGATTTCCGCTACCATCTTGACCTTTATTTCCATGTTTAGTACCCTGCCGATATGTTTCCTTGACATGTTCCACCTTGCCACAGTTACCACATTTTCCATATCTGCATCGCCCGTTATGGTGACGTCGACAATTGTCGCACTTCGGTAGGATGCCTGTGTACCCTTTTTCCTTTTTGGCATTATTGTTGTTGTCTGCCCGAGTAACCTTCTTAAAGTTGGTAAACTTCCTCTTGTTCTCCCCAGACGACTCCCCATGAGTCTCCTCTTTCTCCTCGGAGTTTGAGAATTTACCCAACCTAACTGCTTCGTCAGTGAGCGTCACACTTAAGTCAATTGCTTCATTAATTGTTTTAGGCTTTGATGTTGTCACCAGGCTTAGAATCTGAGGTGCCAATCCCCCGATAAAGCGCTCGATCCTCTTAAACTCTGGATCTACCATGTAGGGGATAATCCGAGACATATCATGAAATTTCTGCACGTACTCAACTATCTCTGGACCTTCCATCTTCAAGTTCCAGAACGCAGTTTCCCACTTCTGGATTTCTGCCCTTGAACAGTACTTCTTACGCATTAGTTCTTTCAGTTTGTCCCATGCTAATGCATACGCAGTGGTCTCGCCCAACGTCTGAACCTGAAGGTTCCACCATGACAGAGCCCCATCTTGAAACAATCCAGAAATGTACGAGACCTGATGCTCTGGGGCACATTTGCTCACTCGCAAAACAGAATCCGTCTTCTCAATTCAGCGCACGAAGGATAAGGCACCCCCAGTGCCGTTGAATTCCAAGGGCTTGCAGCCCAAGAACTGCTTGTAGGTGCATCCATTGGATGGGTTATTTCCTAAGGTACCTCTGCTGTGTTCGAAGCGAAAGGCCTCATGTTGGGCGATGGCCCGTGGGATGCGCTCACGTAATTCCGCCTCTGTCGTTGGCAGAGGGTTGTTGGTATCGGTGTTGCTTCGTGGCGGCATCTTCTAAGAAGAAAATTAGATAGGTCAGGTCTTTATTAAGGACGTAAGCACATAAACATCCACTTAACAAATAAGACCTAGGTGGTGCATATACATATGCATATAAGCAATCATCATAGCAAGCAATAACATTATAGCACAATCATGCACGTGTGAGTGTATTTAATGAGAACATAACAACTAGCACATAGCATTGCAATTATTGCACAAACATATGGACCAACAACGTGCTTAGTGAGAATATGGCGACTGAGCTTTTACTAGTTATTGACCACAAAGTATTGTTACATGTTTAATGGGGAATATGTCGACCGGGCTTTCATTCTCTCCCGTCCACAATCACATTGTCTTCAAAGTGTATCACATCAATTAGGGACACAGGGTCACCCTACCCTTGTCCGATAAGTCAATTAGTGCACAAAAATCTCGAGGTCAAAAAGTGGTCTTTAAAAGTCTCCATAATCTCGGCTTATCATTAGTGTCTTTACCCAAATGTAATGCAATCCACATAATCCGGAAACCAACTATACTGGTGACTGAGGTGGAGGAGGAAAGAAAGTAGACTGCTAACATGCGTGAACTCCTCCTCGAGTTTGTGTATACGTCGAAGTCATTAACTGTTCTGCCGCTTGACAATAAAGAAACGGGCATCAAAACCTGGGAGAGGTGTAATAGCAGCAAGTGGGGGCGTCAAAAGGAATCTTGATGAATGTGGGGTATCAAAGTATACTGATAATAGACAGTGTGGAGAACGTGGTGTCATCTCAAGCTTCAAAACACTGCGACTTATATCCTTAAACTGTAGCCGATGTTACAGGAGCAACTCATCTCGTGTGTGGCCTCCATAACGTGAGGGATGGTAAGGGTCTAAAATTAGCATAGTGTATTATAGAACCATCAAAACGGCTCATCCAGCGATGTAGTGGTGAAAGTAGTAAATGGTGCGGCCTGTAAGGCCGTAGAAAATTGATGTTGTAGCAAAAGGATTGTTACGCTGGTGCTGACCTGGAGTACCTTCCCGGGGTGTGGGTATGTCTTGAAAGAAGGCGATAGGCGCGTTGGCGTAATGGACGTCGGTCTTCACAAGAGCAACATCAGCGGGTGAAGGTGCAGGAACAAACGTCTCAACTGGTAGGAAGATCATTAGGTGCAGGTACTGGGTCGGGTATAAGGGGTGCAATGTCTGGTAATCCATGGAAACAAGGTCATGATCAAGTAAGGGTGTAGGTTCAGCAGGTGCGTCATCAAGCTGCCCCAAAAGGTGTAGAAACTAGCTCAGGAGTAGGCTCTGGGTCGTGTAACGGTGTGGTGCCTTGAGCAGGTGTTAGTGCAGCAGTCATAACGGCGTCGTCGTTTGTGTCAGGAGTAGAAAGATGTAATCCGGCCGTCTGTAAGGCTGCAGATGTCGTAGACTCAAAGGAGTCTGAAATCGAGTGTATACTGAAATCAGAGGATAGTTTGATAACAGGGGTCTCGAGAAATGAAACTAGTAACGCGTTCTCGTCTAATTTTTCCTCGTCATGGGTGTCAGCAGGAGAACCATCACTAAACATGTCAACGTCATCATCAACTGTTCGTCGAGTAGCCAACCTTCGGAAGGAATGTCCACTGGAGGCGCGTCGTCGAGGATCGGAGCCATGGTGTGCGCATCATCGGGATGACCAGTGACGAAGTGGTCATGGACTGAAATATGAATGACAGAAGGATTCTCGTCAGAGAAACCATCGGAAAGGGTAAAGTATCACCAGAATCTGGTAGCGCGGACTGTTGGAAGTCGTCCTCGTCCTTGGTCAGCATATCAGAATCACTCTCAGTGTCTGCCGTAAATATCCCTGGTGCAGATGCAGCTTCCTTATCCGTGGCGGTGGCCGTAGGGTTATAATTATCTGATAACTCGCCTT
Organism: Helianthus tuberosus; assembly: GCA_030545235.1. NCBI lineage: Eukaryota > Viridiplantae > Streptophyta > Magnoliopsida > Asterales > Asteraceae > Helianthus > Helianthus tuberosus. Next base: position 91,115,666 of record CM060356.1, on the reverse strand, counting down.
CTAAATAGAGTGACATGTGTGCCAGTACATAATAGTCATAGCATGTATATCCATAGTAAGTACTAACAATTGGTGTATGCGTACAAGATAATTTGTCATGTAGTCATGTATTCACATTATTCTTCATGAAACCTACTATCCTCCCTAGTCTCTCAGACTAAGCCTCCCAGTCTCTCAGACTCAATTTCCCTAGTCTCTCAGACTAAGCCTCCCAGTCTCTAAGACCAATCCTCCTTCAGTCCCTAAGACTGATCCTCCCTCAGTCTCTAAGACTGATCCCCCCTCAGTCTCTAAGACTGATCCTCCCTCAGTCTCTAATACTGATCCTCCCTCAGTCTCTAAGACTGAATTATAAATATAAATTTTGAAATGTGTATTTGTGCCTTTTTGTTCGTAAAAATGTTTATTCCCTGGATCTAGACGTTTTGTGTATGCAATGAAAACATGTTGTGAAAACATTTTCGTGAGAGCCCTAATGATCGTAGTCTAGACTCAAGAAAGAATCCTAGTTCGCTACGACCGAGGCTCTGATACCAAGCTGTCACACCCTGACTTTTACGGAAGCGTGATTATTGGTGTGACTTCTTAATACCATTGCATACGATCATAACAACACTATATGATAAAATCAGTATATGCACATCCATTAATTTAAGTTTAAAAGTAGTACAACATAATTGCCTGAAATGTTAATACCAAATTCAAGTTACAAACCATAACATGTTTTAAGGAGTTCAAAAAGACTCAACAAAAGATTTTAAAACAAACCCGAGTTTAGGACCACGTATCTCGTCCAGGATTAAGATACGTCTCCTAAGCCCTAATGACTTGGATGACATCTTTATTCACAACGCAGCTTAAAAACTCCAACGCCCGCCAGATCCATTTACTAAATTCCCTGAAATACATGTAGTTTGAAAAGTCAACATAAAGTTGAGCGAGTTCATGTGTTTAGTATGTGCGCGCGAATAAACCTTTATAATCGTTGTAAGTATGAATGTTTTGTAAACTCTGGTATGAAGGCAAATAAGGAAATATATCAATTATTGTGTAACCACATGGTCCAACCTGCGGGCGCATGGGAGGGGATAAGGCCTAGTCACCACATGGTCCAACCTGCGGGCGCATGGGTGGTGTTAGAATGAGGTCACCACATGGTCCAACCAGCGAACGCATGGGGTAAGATGTAATCACCGTATGGTCCAACCTGCGGGCGCATAGGTGAGGCTAAGATGTATGCACCACATGGTCCAACCTGCGGGCGCATGGGTGGTGTCAAGACAAAGTCACCACCTGGTCCAACGAACGGGCGCATGGGTGGGGTTTATTAAGCTCAAATAGACCTATCACTTGTATCCCTCAATCGTACTACGAGCACTAATGGTCTTAAGATTTCACCTATCCAATCACATAATCTAATAGTTCCTTCCTTAGCTGACCATACCATTAGTAATTTTCTGTAGCAGTATGTAACATGTATTTCACCCCCGAAGTTATAAAAACTGAAAACAGTTAAGAGAAAAGGGGGACATGAACTCACAAAAGTGCGTATCCAGAAACGTCAATCTCCAACTCTATCTGCTGCGTGACGACCTACACGTACTAATTCCTATTAGACGGATGGGCCGTCCCTTGGCTTAGGGTTTAACGTTTTATTGGAGAAATAGTTAGGTAACTATTCCGTATTCACACTTCTTATTTATTGTATATTTCCTTCCCAAGGATGGGGAATACACGTATGCTTTATAATTCCGAAAATATATTTTTAAAGTCTCACTTGAAAAATATATTTTAATCACTTATCTAAAATATTCTAACTCCAAGATATATATATTTTTCCCAAAAATATTATATTTTATCTCATACAGTTCCAAAATAATACTCATCAAAATATACGCATAAGAGAATTTTCCAAAAAATACGTAAGTTACATTTTAAAATTCGCGTTGTAATAACAATACCGGTGTAACTTAAATATTTATTTGTGAGAGCGTTGGTATTATTTTGGAGTCGTAATTTCACAGTATTTTCAAGTTATATTATTTTTATCCTAAAAATAATATATCTAGTTCACAAAATAATCACATAATCACACAAGCGTTTTATTATAAAATATATATTCTAAATATATATTTATCAAGTTTTATTTACGAAAATCCACCTCCGATACTTGGTGACTTTGTATTAATATATATAATAATATAATATTCCCAATTCAACCTCTTATATATATATATAGGGGACCGCTAAAATAAGAACCACCACGAGTTGTAAGAACCGTGAGAACTACACCGTACGGGGCGAGGTGGACCAACATTTTTTTTCATAAACGTAGATGCGTGTATTATAAACACATTTGTAAAAAAAAAATGTCGTGTGTGTAGTTTTGAGCACCACAAGTTTGTGTTTACGGGTACCGTAAATCTTACCGGAAAATTTACGGTACCCGTAAACACAAACTTGTGGTGCTCAAAACTACACACACGACATTTTTTTTACAAATGTGTTTATAATACACGCATCTACGTTTATGGAAAAAAATTTTGGTCCACCTCTCCCCGGATCAAAAAGTTCTCACGGTTCTTACAACTCGAGGTGGTTCTCATTTTAGCGGTCACTTATATATATATATATATATATATATATATATATATATATATATGGGAAGGTTCTATTCAGAACATTAAATATTGCGAGAACACATAGAACAAAATGAATAACCCAATTTTCAATCCTTAAAACCTAAAAAGTAAATGAAAATGTTACAAATGTAAGATTTATTGTTCCTCACATTAGTATTCAAAATAAAATATGGAAAATTTTTAGTTTTTATATAACCTACACATATGTAGGTTATGTGTAGGTTAAATTATGTACATGTATGTAGGCTATGAGTAGGTAAAAATATATGGTTTTTTTATGTATATATAATACATATGTGAATGTGAGAAACATAAAATTTAAAAAATATGAACCTTAAACCCCAAAATTTAGTGATTTAGAGTTGTTATTTTTGTTCTCGCAATAATTAGTGTTCTGTAATGATCCTCATCCTATATATATATATATATAGGGGATGGATCATGAGAAAACTAGTTTAAATGAGAAAACAAAAAAACTAACCAAAAAAGCCTAAAAAAACCTAAAAACATACCAAATTTTTTTTACAAGTTTTTAATAAAAAAATCGCTAGTTTTTATGCCTAGAAAAAAAAGTTCAAATTTTTTTTTTGGTTGTACTGCACATGTGCACTAATACATAAAGCTTAAACCACTTAACCCACCCCCACCGACACCCCCCAAAAAACCTAAACCCCCCACCCCCACCCCCCAAAAACCTAAATTAACCCTCCCACCAAAAGCCTAACCCCCCACCCCCCAAAAACCTAAACCCCCCACCCCACCCTCCCGAAAACCTAAAACTAAACCCTAAACATAAACCCAAAAAAAACTTAAACCCCCCACCCCCCAAAAACCTAAACCCCCCTCCCCCCACACCCAAAAACCTAATCCTAATCCTAAACCTCCAAAAAACTAACCCTAAAAGCTAAACTAGACTCAAAAAGCTAATTTTAAGCATGTAATGCAATTGTAAACCCGAAAAAAACCTAAACCCCCCACCCCCCAAAAACCTAAACCCCCCTCCCCCCACACCCAAAAACCTAATCCTAATCATAAACCTCCAAAAAAACTAACCCTAAAAGCTAAACTAGACTCAAAAAGCTAATTTTAAGCATGTAATGCAATTGTAGTACATGTTATATTGCACATGTGCACTACTATAATAATAGTATTGAAAACAAGACGACACCATAAATCTTTTTTTATGTCATAAAAAATATGCTCGAATATACTTGAATGAAAGATACAAAAATTTGTGATCTTATGGTGCCATTTTTGTTTTAAGATGATAACGTATGGAGAAATGGGAAATGTTTGAAAAGTTATATATTTTTTTTTTCCAATTTTACCCCTCCTTCATTAAAAGTCCCCCCTCCTTCATTAAAAGGCTCCCCCCTCCTTTTTAGGGCTTTTTTGGTTAGTTTTTTGGTTTTCTCATTTATATCTAGTTTTCTCATGATCCTCTCCCTATATATATATATATATATATAGGATTAGGTTCAAGAGTGAACACTAGTGTAGCTTGCGAACTGAGTGAACTAATCCTGGTCATACACGTGTGTAGATCAATGACCAAGATTTGATGTTGAAATACACTAGTGTATTTTACGATTTGATGATGAGATCCTGACCATACACGTGTGTAGATCAATGGTCAGGATTTGTTCACTCAGTTCGCAAATACATTAGTGTCCACTCTAGAACCCCACCCTATATATATATATATATATATATATATATATATATATATATATATATATATATATATATATATATATATATAGGGAGCCGCTAAAATAGAAACCATCACCAGTTGTAAGAACCGTGAGAACCACTCTCAACCAATCAGAACAAAGGGTATCTTGGTCATTTCCTTCAAATGTCCAATCTATCTCTCTCTTCAATTAATGTTTTCTGACTTTCTTCAACTCTCTAATATATTATCTCTTTCTCTCTCTTTTCATTTCAACAAAATCTGAGCTTTTGAAGGTTCCCCATCTTCTCTCTGTTCTTCATCTGTGATGAAGATGAAGATGAAAATTTACCCTCTCCATCGCACACCCACTGATATCTCCTCCTTCTTCACACCCGATGTACTCGCCGCCGCCATCACCCACCCCTGTTTCTCTATCTCTCACACTCGTTCACCACCGGCATCACCCACCCCTGTTGCAGCGGCGGCGGTGGTGGCGGCGTTGCAGCGGCGGCGGTGGCGTTGCAGCTCCGGCTGAGAAAGAGGACGACGGTGGTGGGATGCCGGCGGTGGGATGACTTTGAAGGTTGTTTCTCTCTCTAGTAAGATATACTCTCTCTCTCTCTCTCATATCTCTCTCACTGAGGAGAAAGAAAAATTATGTTGGATGTTTTTATTAGAGATGCTTTTTGGTAGATATGCTTGATGGGTCCTAAGATTATGTTTGTTAGATTTTGTTTGCTTGATGGGTCTGAAGATTATGTTTGTTTGATTTTGTTCGCTGGGTTTTCCTTTGATTTTGGTATTCTATATGAAATGGGTGTTGGGTGTTTTTATCAGAGATGCTTTTTGTGTGCTTCTGTTGGCCGGCTTCGATGTCGACTGTTTTTACAAGTGGCAATTTTTTTGCAAGCGGTGTGGATGGTGCCCGGTGGTGCCTCGTGGTGCCCGGTGGTGCCGGTGGTGCCTCGTTGTGCCGACTGAAACTTTTTTTGCCGACAATTAATATTGACGATTGCGTTCTTGGCAGTGATGATGCAAAAAAAACCCCGCATATTTTGATGACCATGGCGCGGCAAGGATGGTGGAGGGTAGGTTTTTGAACGTTCAACCCCACTTTGCAGCCTCTGATTATCCGAAAATCTGAGCCAAACCCAGTTTTTTTTCAAGATACACATTATCTTGATGTTGTTGGTTTTTTATATTTTTCCACCCAGTCGATGATGATAACAATCTATCTGAGACACCTACCGAGTTTGCGATTTATGGGTGCGTTCGATTTAACGTAAAACGTAAAAAGTTTTACGTAAAACGTAAAAAGTTTTACGTAAAACGTAAAAAGTTTTACGTAAAACATACAAATTTTAACGTAAAACGTAAAAATTTTAACGTAAAGCGTAAAACGTAAAAAGTTTTACGTAAAATGTACAAAATTTAACGTAAAACTTAAAACATAAAAAGTTTAAAAAGTTTAACGAAAAACGTAAAACGTAAAAAGTTTTTACGTAAAGCGTAAAACGTAAAAAGTTTAACGTAAAAACGTAAACATTTTAACGTAAAACGTAAACTTTTTAATGTAAAACGTAAACTTTTTAACGTAAAACGTAAATTTTTTAACGCAAAACGTAAACATTTTAACGTAAAACATAAAAATTTTAATGTAAAACGTAAAACTTTTTTTCTGTAAATTGTAAAACGTAAAAAACGGCGCGTAAAAACGGCTGCGTTAAAAACGACGCTTGAAAAAGCCCGGCGTAAAAACGACGAGTTAAAAAACGACGCGTGAAAAAGACGGGCGGAAAAACGGCGTGTAAAAAATGGCGCGAAAAAAAATTTGTTTTTGTAAAAAATCTGAATTTAAAATGGATTTTTAATAAAAAAATTATGTTTTAAAAATAACAATTAATATAATAATACAAAAATAGTGATAAAAAACAATAAACACAAAAAGACAAAATTGAGTAAATTTACTAAACTAACCTTTTGGATTAAAATATTAAAGACATAATAAGACAAAAATATTTAGTAATACTTTTTAATTACTTTTAATCTCATCCATTGATCTTAAAGATCTAATGGTTGAAAAGTGGTTCCCTCAGTTCTTACAACTGAGAGTGGTTTTTATTTTAATACATTGACAAGGTGCTTTGCCAGCACCCGTTCTCACAGTTTCATACTATTAGTGTTTGATGTTTGTAGTTTTTGGCGTTTTATATAATAATGTATTTTACTAGTAGAGAATTAGATAACAAACAACAGATAATTATATAACAAAACAATAGAAAAAGAAAAATAAAAATAAAAATGGAAATGGAAATGGAAATCTAAATTCTCATCCAAATCTTCACTGTCATCAGCCTCTTCTTCTTGAATTTGTTTTGGCGTTTTGAACCTTTGAATACCTTAGCTATATGCCAAGTTTCCTACATAAAAACCGTCTTTTTTAGACGAAGCTTGTTAGTGGCATCCTGTTTTTTGGTGTGATATTCTTGTTTGGTGGCATGTCATTGAAGATCAACTCTTGCTTGAATGCTATTTATAATAATGGAGTCCAAAATAGCATTTTACACTTGTGTTGATCCCTCCATGCCATGCGTCTAGTCATCAAGAACAAAGCTCACATGATGACATATCACTGTCATCAGTCTCTTTTTCTTGAATATTTGTCCATCTCATTCAGCAAAAGATTATAGAGATAACCACCTCAGAGAAGAATCCATTCAGTGAAAGCTTTGCCATCTGTGGTTTTTTTAACTAACTTTTTGGTGTTTTAAAGTGAGTGGTTTCTAGAGAACATGGTTCTTGTTTTTCTGGGTGTGATCAATTCATTGTGTATAAACCCCTCTCTTATAGGAGTTTTTTGGCGCGTAGTTTAGGCGATATTTTTATTATAATAAATGATAGTAATAAAGTAACCGTCTTTTCAGTTATTGTGTGTATTTAGTGTTTTGTTCAGCTTTTATCAGTTCTAGGGTGATAGAGTCCCATCTTCCAAGTTTGTCGTTTTTTTAATGGCGTTATGCAGACCAAGATGACAAAATATATAACTGAGAAAATATTAAGCAGGATAAATATTTGTTATTATTTTTGGCCTTTTGTAATCAATAACTTTTTGTAGTATTTTTTTGGCATTTTGCAACTAAATAGAGAAATATATCATTTAATTATTCTAACCAAAAAAAAGATTACACAGAAGAAACAAAAAAGAAAAAAAATAAAACTCTTCGTCAGAAGGTACTTTATCCGAGAAATATTCATCACTTCCGTCGTCTTCTTCCTCGGAGTCTTCATCTAGACCTTCATCCATGTCATCACCTTCACTTTCATCGGCTTCCTGCTCCTGAAAATTCTGAAGCCTCCATTTGAACATGTCTTGCATTAACGCCATTTTTGAGTCCATGTATGTGTTCAAACAAGTGGCGTTGTGCAATTCTTCCATGAACCCAAGCCCTTGCTTGGTCATGATATTTTCAATCAGGTAGTCTTCCTGCTCTTTGTGTCGTATATAACGGTCACCGTGTCTGTTTCATCATCAAAACGCCATGATGTCATGACAGGGTCCGGTTTTCCATCTGCTTATGTGTTTCAATGCATTCGTTATCCAGAGCGATGCCAAGAGATAGGATACCCCTCTGTACCTCTTCTTCCATCTTCAAAAATTGCCTTGATCGTCCTAACATACACCCTCCTTCTGTTGTCAAAATGTAGGACGAATCGCCTGATTGCCAGAGTTTATCTCCACCAAACGATGGTTACCATTTTTGGCGTTTTGGTTAAATTGGCGTTTTTGGTAAAAGATGTTTTTTGCAGAATGATAGATTGAAGTGATTATGGAAGCGATGTTTAACGGCATTTATATAATGATGTTTTTGGCGCGTAATTTAGGAGGAATTTTCTTCTAATAAATGTTAATAACTGAATTTCAGTTACTGTGTTGTTTCCTCTTCCTGTAATCTCCAACGAGTATTATCACTCATTTTTGGCGTTTTGTATTTAATGGCGTTTTATTTTTTTGAATAGCATGTTATCATTTTTTGTTGGCGTTTTGAATTTGAGCTGTAAATGACCCTTTTAACCTTAATGAAGCGCGTCACACATAATAAAATTGATGTTATTTACGAAAACGTCACCGTGCAATCTAGTCCATTGAGTGTTTTGATCTGACAATCCATAATTGTTCTCACACTTTCCCCCGTTTTCTCTAAATCCTGACCTTATATATATATATATATATATATATATATATATATAGGGAGCCGCTAGAATGAGAAACACCACGAGTTATGAGAACCACGAGAACCGCGCCACGCGGGTGGCCGTCGGCGTCGAAATTTTTTTTACACCTAGATCCGTATATTTTAGTGGGGGGGTTTAAATTTTCGGTTCAAACGGCGCGCCCGAGGGGGTAGTTTTTTACGCCCAAAGTTTGGTAAAAAAAAAAAAGAAAAATTAAAAAAATTAAAAAAACCCAAACTTTGGGCGTAAAAAACTACCCCCTCGGGCGCGCCGTTTGAACCGAAAATTTAAACCCCCCACTAAAATATACGGATCTAGGTGTAAAAAAAATTTCGTCGCCGACGGCCACCCGCGGGGCGCGGTTCTCGTGGTTCTCATAACTCGTGGTGGTTCTCATTCTAGCGATCCCCTATATATATATAGGGGATCGCTAGAATGAGAACCACCACGAGTTATGAGAACCACGAGAACCGCGCCCCGCGGGTGGCCGTATATATATAGGGGATCGCTAGAATGAGAACCACCACGAGTTATGAGAACCACGAGAACCGCGCCCCGCGGGTGGCCGTCGGCGACGAAATTTTTTTTACACCTAGATCCGTATATTTTAGTGGGGGGTTTAAATTTTCGGTTCAAACGGCGCGCCCGAGGGGGTAGTTTTTTACGCCCAAAGTTTGGGTTTTTTTAATTTTTTTAATTTTTCTTTTTTTTTTTTACCAAACTTTGGGCGTAAAAAACTACCCCCTCGGGCGCGCCGTTTGAACCGAAAATTTAAACCCCCCCACTAAAATATACGGATCTAGGTGTAAAAAAAATTTCGACGCCGACGGCCACCCGCGTGGCGCGGTTCTCGTGGTTCTCATAACTCGTGGTGTTTCTCATTCTAGCGGCTCCCTATATATATATATATATATATATATATATATATATATATATATATATAAGGTCAGGATTTAGAGAAAACGGGGGAAAGTGTGAGAACAATTATGGATTGTCAGATCAAAACACTCAATGGACTAGATTGCACGGTGACGTTTTCGTAAATAACATCAATTTTATTATGTGTGACGCGCTTCATTAAGGTTAAAAGGGTCATTTACAGCTCAAATTCAAAACGCCAACAAAAAATGATAACATGCTATTCAAAAAAATAAAACGCCATTAAATACAAAACGCCAAAAATGAGTGATAATACTCGTTGGAGATTACAGGAAGAGGAAACAACACAGTAACTGAAATTCAGTTATTAACATTTATTAGAAGAAAATTCCTCCTAAATTACGCGCCAAAAACATCATTATATAAATGCCGTTAAACATCGCTTCCATAATCACTTCAATCTATCATTCTGCAAAAAACATCTTTTACCAAAAACGCCAATTTAACCAAAACGCCAAAAATGGTAACCATCGTTTGGTGGAGATAAACTCTGGCAATCAGGCGATTCGTCCTACGTTTTGACAACAGAAGGAGGGTGTATGTTAGGACGATCAAGGCAATTTTTGAAGATGGAAGAAGAGGTACAGAGGGGTATCCTATCTCTTGGCATCGCTCTGGATAACGAATGCATTGAAACACATAAGCAGATGGAAAACCGGACCCTGTCATGACATCATGGCGTTTTGATGATGAAACAGACACGGTGACCGTTATATACGACACAAAGAGCAGGAAGACTACCTGATTGAAAATATCATGACCAAGCAAGGGCTTGGGTTCATGGAAGAATTGCACAACGCCACTTGTTTGAACACATACATGGACTCAAAAATGGCGTTAATGCAAGACATGTTCAAATGGAGGCTTCAGAATTTTCAGGAGCAGGAAGCCGATGAAAGTGAAGGTGATGACATGGATGAAGGTCTAGATGAAGACTCCGAGGAAGAAGACGACGGAAGTGATGAATATTTCTCGGATAAAGTACCTTCTGACGAAGAGTTTTATTTTTTTTCTTTTTTGTTTCTTCTGTGTAATCTTTTTTTTGGTTAGAATAATTAAATGATATATTTCTCTATTTAGTTGCAAAATGCCAAAAAAATACTACAAAAAGTTATTGATTACAAAAGGCCAAAAATAATAACAAATATTTATCCTGCTTAATATTTTCTCAGTTATATATTTTGTCATCTTGGTCTGCATAACGCCATTAAAAAAACGACAAACTTGGAAGATGGGACTCTATCACCCTAGAACTGATAAAAGCTGAACAAAACACTAAATACACACAATAACTGAAAAGACGGTTACTTTATTACTATCATTTATTATAATAAAAATATCGCCTAAACTACGCGCCAAAAAACTCCTATAAGAGAGGGGTTTATACACAATGAATTGATCACACCCAGAAAAACAAGAACCATGTTCTCTAGAAACCACTCACTTTAAAACACCAAAAAGTTAGTTAAAAAAACCACAGATGGCAAAGCTTTCACTGAATGGATTCTTCTCTGAGGTGGTTATCTCTATAATCTTTTGCTGAATGAGATGGACAAATATTCAAGAAAAAGAGACTGATGACAGTGATATGTCATCATGTGAGCTTTGTTCTTGATGACTAGACGCATGGCATGGAGGGATCAACACAAGTGTAAAATGCTATTTTGGACTCCATTATTATAAATAGCATTCAAGCAAGAGTTGATCTTCAATGACATGCCACCAAACAAGAATATCACACCAAAAAACAGGATGCCACTAACAAGCTTCGTCTAAAAAAGACGGTTTTTATGTAGGAAACTTGGCATATAGCTAAGGTATTCAAAGGTTCAAAACGCCAAAACAAATTCAAGAAGAAGAGGCTGATGACAGTGAAGATTTGGATGAGAATTTAGATTTCCATTTCCATTTCCATTTTTATTTTTTTTTTCTTTTTCTATTGTTTTGTTATATAATTATCTGTTGTTTGTTATCTAATTCTCTACTAGTAAAATACATTATTATATAAAACGCCAAAAACTACAAACATCAAACACTAATAGTATGAAACTGTGAGAACGGGTGCTGGCAAAGCACCTTGTCAATGTATTAAACGCCAAAAAAAATTGACTAAACGCCATAAAAACATTTGGTCTTGTTGTAATCTTATGAAAATATTAATGACTCGTAGTGAATTATTATACAACGCCACAAAACGCCAAAAAAAATTGACCAGGGAAACGCTATAACGGCAAAAAAATTATCTATGTGATACAAAACCATTAATTCAACGTGTTAGATCTAAGAAAAAATAAAACGCCAATCATGGTTGCAAAAGTCGCTAGGCGCTCCCTAGTCGGATTCGGGAGTACTCGGGAAGTACTCGGCTTAGGCGGAGATTACTCGGGGAGTAATTAGCCTGGGAGAAGAGTACTCGTGCCTCGGCAGCCTACCTTGTAGCGAGTACTCGGGGAGTACTTAGAGCCTAGGCGGGACTTTTACAACCATGACGCCAATTAGTTAATGAATATAATTAACGCCAAAATAACCTTAGACGTCAAAAATGAAGAAGCATGTTACGCAAAATTGGGAAATAAAAGAAGATTGAAAAGATAAAAAACCCCCCAAAAACCTAAAAAAAATCTAAAAAACACACAATTTTTTAAAATATTTTTTACTTAAAAATCGCTACTTTTAGTAGCAAAAAAAAAGCAATTTTTTTAATAACGAAATATAGCGAATTTTAAGTAAAAAATATTAAATTTTTTTTTGTGTGTTTTTAGCTATTTTTAGGTATTTTTTGTTGTGTTCACATTGGTTCTCGCGATTCTCGCAATAAAGGGTGGTTCCTAACGGATCCTTCTCCTATATATATATAGGATTTGGTTCAAGAGTGAACACTAGTGTAGCTTGCGAACTGAGTGAACTAATCCTGGCCATACACGTGTGTAGATAAATGGCAAGGATTTAATGTTGAAATACACTAGTGTATTTTACGATTTGATGATGAGATCCTGGCCATACACGTGTGTAGATCAATGGCCAGGATTTGTTCACTCAGTTCGCAAATACACTAGTGTTCACTCTTATATAAGAAAACAACATATAAATGAGAAAACTAGAAAACTAACTAAAAAAACCTAAAAAAGCTAAAAAACATACCAATTTTTTTTACAATTCTTTATAAAAAAATAGCTATTTTTTATATATATAAAAAAAACTTGTACTGCATATGTGCATTATATGTGTACTACACATTTGCATTATATGCTTAAAATTAGCTTTTTGAGTCTAGTTTAGCTTTTATGGTTAGTTTTTTTGGAGGTTTAGGATTAGGATTAGGTTTTTGGGTGTGTGTGTGTGTTGGGGGGGGGGGGGGTTAGGTGTTTGGGGGGAGGGGGTGGGGGGTTTAGGTTTTGTTCGGGTTTAGTTTTAGGTTTTCGGGAGGGAGGGGGGGATTAGGCTTTTGGTGGTAGGGTGAATTTAGGTTTTGGGGGGGGAGGGGGGTGGGGGGGGATAGGTTTTTGGGGGTGTTGATGGGGGGGGGGGGGTGGGTTAAGTGGTTTAGGCTTTCCGTATTAGTGCACATGTGCAGTACAATTTTTTTTGAATTTTTTTTTCACATATAAAAAATAGCGATTTTTTAATAAAAAATTGTAAAAAAAATTGGTATGTTTTTTAGGCTTTTTTAGTTAGTTTTTTGGTTTTCTCATTTAAACTAGTTTTCTCATGAACCATCCCCTATATCTATATATATATCTTGAGAACGCTAAATATTGCGAGAACCGTGAGAACGAATGAAAAAACTAATCAAAACCAATTTTTTAATACAACACTCATTGTAATAAAAATACAACATCAAATACTTTATTTCTTCTCTCAAAATCACTCTTATTAGATTTTTTACACATGTGTAAATATAACAAATTTACGCATGCGTAAATGGAAAACTTACACATGTGTCAATTTTCTTTATTTACGAATTCACGTAAATTTGAACGTGTAAATTAAATTTTCTAACATTGTAATCGAATAATAATGATAAGTGTAAAAACAAATTTTGAATTTGAATTGTTTTTGACCAAGTTCTCATGGTTTTTTCATTTGTTCTCACGGTTCTCACAATAGTAAGCGTTCACATTTTAATTCTCCCCTATATATATATATATATATATATATATATATATATATAGGATCATGATTTAGAGAAAATGATGAAAAGTGTGAGAACGATGAGAACGCTTTTCGATCGTCCGATCAAAACAATCTATGGACTAGATTGGCACGGTTGAGTTTTTGTAAATAACACGAATTCTATTGAGTCGACGCGCTTCATTAAGGGAAAAATGTCTTTAGACTTCTATACCAAAACGCCAACTAATGAATAAAACGCCATTACTGACCAAAACGCATCCCTATCTATAATACTATAACAAGCATTTCCTATGGACATAAAAGTAATTTACCTTTACAATTTTAAGACGACAGACTAAGGGTCTTCATCCTTCCCTGATGTTTCATCCTTTTCTACCAATTTTGCCCCCAATCAATGTACGTTGCCCACAAAGAAGTCTCAAACTGAATGCGATAATTGAATCGTTTGCTTCTCCACCTTCCCTTATTCCCTCCCAAATCGTTTGTGCTTTCCACACACATATACAAGAGGGAGTCTCTGCCTCTCTTCGTTTTCAATTTGGTTTAGTTCTTCCCTCAAATACACAAACAATCACTCAATCGGAAACAAGATTATCATGTAAAACACCAATTTTACACTTTTTCATCTTAATTGGTTGGTAGATTCCTTTTAATCGATTCAATTTCGCTTTTTTTGTGGCCCATGAACATTTTAGGGTTTCCCGTACACTTAACATATTGAAAAGAACACACACATAGCTTCTAAGGTACGTTTTTTCTTTATTTTTCAATGTTTCTCAATCTAAAGTTTCGATTTTGTTATAGATTATTAGGTTGATTGGTTCATAGATCCTTGTTTGAGTTATGGTAGATCTCAATTTGTGTTCTTTTGATTGATCATATGTTTTTTTTGTTTGTGAATTGGTTCATAGATCCTTGTTTTTTTTTATAAATGATAGAACCTTCCAGATTTGACTGTTCATTTGGCTGTTCAGCTGGTGGGTACACTTACAGTAACAAGATGGAGGCGGCGCGAGCTACGATTGTCATGGGTCTCTGCTTGACTCAGGCAAGAATTCCGGTAAGCCTAGCTTCAATTGCATGTTTCTTTTACAGTTAGATCGATTTTCGTTGTTTTCGTTTAACCTATTTTTTGTGTTACAAAACTCCAGTGAAGCTCCGATGAGTTATCCGGTGACCGATATGGTTGTTGTTGTGTAAGTTGGATGCGTTTTTTTGCTGTGGTTTGTTGGTACTGATTGTGATTTTAAGTTCATGATCTGGTTATATGATTTGTATTAATTCTTTGTTGAGATTATAATTTTATTTTAGTATTAAATGATGTTTTAGAATCCAGATCTCTATTATCTTACTGTGAACGAACTATTTGATTTTACTTGTAAATGTATATTGGTCAGTGAATCTTGCTATTTGATCTAAACTGTCATTCTTATTTTTTTGCGTTTGATTATCTAAAATTTAATGTTTGTGTTTTGAGATTTAGAGGAGTATATGGCTTTAGTAACATTTATTATGATTCTGGTATGAGGTGATGTTTCAGAATCCAGATTTGTGTGCAGTCCGCTAAGGGTGCAGCTTTAACACCATCGTTAATTAAAATAAGGCCTTATCGAATCAGGTGGGAGGCAGTGGAGAGATAAAGGGCAGAGTCGGATGTCGGAGTTACCGAGTTGCTTCGACGATAACCTCACTCCAGTGATGGTGACATCCGACGGCTAGGACTTCTAAGATTCCGGTGAGTTCACTTTTTATTGGGGCATACACTTCTTTTAGGCGTCAGAAGGGTGATCCATATTGAGCGGATGAGCCCGTGAAAAAATGCCACTTCTCATTATATTCTATTTATACGTATATGTACATGTTAAATCCAGTTTGACACGTATTGAGCCATAAAATAAATTCTAAATTTGGTTAACAAGTCGCTGCCCTCACCCTAAAATATTAGCATTTGAGGTGATAGATAGGTGGGTTGGGTAATGGTTGAATTTGGGTTTATGGTAAAACAGGTGGCTGACATTAGTATTTGTGGCCCAAATGTGAACCTACAGCGTGCAGCCCTAATGTGCATTCATTACAGTCCAAGTATGTTAGGAGGAAAGTTACACTGTTAATATGATATGATGGTTACTGGTGTACTTATTTGTAAAAAAAGTAACGTGGAGTGGCTGTAGGAATCTAATACTTTTCACTATTGCCATTGTATTCATTTGATTAGTTTAATAGGTTTGATGCTCCAATTTCATGTTGCAAGTAAAAAATAATAAAGTTTGAAGTTACATTTAATAATTTATTTTACCTCAGATGGAAGGAGGGGTGTCACATCTTCTGTTGGTTGACTCATCTATGCGTGGCAACACCTCTCACACCATCTGAATGTAGGAAAACGCTGTCAAATCTTGATAAAGATGTCATTCTGTAATCTGTTGGATGTGAGAAATGGTATTTCCTCCTTGTTTACTAGTGTAAGTCAGGGGTGATTAGGTTATTTTACATTTATCTCATTTTTTGCTAGCAGGTTATGAATGGGATATTGGTCATTTTCATGGAGCTCAAAGACCAAACATGTTTGATGTACAGGCAAGGCAACTGAAGGCACATTTTGGTACACCGATAGGGGTGTAAACGTGTCGGGCCAAGTGCGAGTCTTCCACTACTCAAGCTTAGCTCGTCATGTTTTTTTGAAGCTCGGCTCGGTTTGGATTTACTTATTTGAGCTCGAGCTCGAGCTCGGCTTGCGAGTAAAATCCAATTCTCGAGCTCGTCTCAACTCAGCTAAATGAGCTAAACGCTCGTCTCGAGCTCGCTTTGATTTCGCCTAAACGACCCAAAGCTCGGCTCGAACTCGGCTCGCAAATGTTCTTAGTTTAAGACGGTTATATGATTTGTATTAATTCTTTGTTGAGATTATAATTTGATTTTAGTATTAAATGATGTTTTAGAATCCAGATCTCTATTATCTTACTGTGAACGAACTATTTGATTTTACTTGTAAATGTATATTGGTCAGTGAATCTTGCTATTTGATCTAAACTGTCATTCTTATTTTTTTGCATTTGATTATCTAAATTTAATGTTCGTGTTTTGAGATTTAGAGGAGTATATGGCTTTAGTAACATTTATTATGATTCTGGTATGAGGTGATGTTTCAGAATCCAGATCTATGTGCAGTCCGCTAAGGGTGCAGCTTTAACACCATCGTTAATTAAAGTAAGGACTTATCGAGTCAGATGGGAAGCAGCGGAGAGATAAAGGGCAGAGTCGGATGCCGGAGTTACCGAGTTGCTTCGACGATAACCTCACTCCAGTGACGGCGGCATGCGGCGGCTAGGACTTCTAAGATTCCAGTGAGTTCACTTTTTACTGGGGCATACACTTCTTTTAGGCGTTAATGACATGGTTTCCACCAATGTATAGATTTGGGGTTCATTGGTTGTATGACATTGCATATAAACTTTAATATTAGTTTGTATTTTCAATTTATAATGCGCAAAATTACCGCCAAAATTCCTTAACACACTCATGTGATAGTGTGATGTCATGTGATAGTGTGATGTCAAAATTACCGTCAAAATTCATTGCTTCGCTGAGGACTTTTCATTTGTAGGTGCAAAGGATGGGGAAGCCTTTAAATTGCCAAACCTTTGGTTGGGGTAATGGTCGTCGCGGGTTACGACCAAACTTCGTACAAGTCAAAACAGACTCTTTAAAATTTGTTCTTTTTGATTTGGGTCAGGATGGGTTCAAGCTGTCAGTCGAGGTAATGCATACTTTTTCTTGCTGAATTTTAGGAGGACATATGGATATTAAAGCCATGGGAGAAAATGGGTCTTTGGTTTTCATAAAGCAAGGCGCTGAAGTTGTGAATTAATTTTTTTATACGGCATATTATTGTGTTTGGGAGCATGGGATTCAGAAGCAATGGAGAAAATGGTGCTATATAGTTTTTAAGCTAATAATCTGATTTTCTGAACACAACCATTGAAGATCAACACTAATTCTTACAGTCATGTATTAAAAGCTTAAAACGAAGGAGTTTGTGGGTCATGTCATGCCCAACTTTCAACTTCCCATGTTTTAGGTTGGTAGTTCGTTAGTGGTGATAGTCAATTTGTACCTCTTTATGTGAGGATTTCTTTAATTTGAATGATATGAAGAAATGAATCAAGTTTTGTTCCCCTTGTAATTGTTTAATCATTTAAATGTCTTTAAATGTGCATTCCTAGGTTGCTAAGGAAGATCCTTAGGATGACTACATACATGAATATATATTCAAAACGTGTATTTTTAAAATAGAGTAAAATGTCATTTTCATTCCTGAGGTTTGACCACTTTTGCGACTTTGGTCCAACGCAAAACCCCGAATTCTATAAAGAATGGTATACAATCTTCTTATAAACTTCCCTCCACTCTTTAGACTTGTTTATAATAAGAAATTATGTGTAACCAACAATTGTGGTGCGGCATCTTGATCGTACAAGAAGCTAATGTGCATGACTCCGCCGCAACGCGCGGGTTTCCCACTAGTATAAATAAAACATTCTCATACACAAGCACAGACCTCCCCCCAACCTGAAAACGCCATATTTCTACTATATAACATTCATCTTACAACGCCAAAAAATGCAAAACATCAGACACACCTATTCAAAAACGCCATATTTTACTATATACCAATCATCTTAGAAAACGCCAAATCTCTCAAATATAAAAAAATTCCAAAAAATGGACTTTTCTTTCAGATACACTATTTCCTCAGAAAACGCCAAAAATGCCAAAAATCGTTTCTTGTATATTAAATATTGTTCTACGCGAATTTTCGGAAAATGCATTCTTTCATGATGTGCTGTGACTCAAATAACATTTTGCTGAATGAGATGGACAAAACTTCAAGAAAAAGATACTGGGGTCAGACTTATGTCAGTTTTTGTGTTTTGTTATTGATGAATATTATAATGACATGAATTAGACGAATGATACTGATGAGTGGTTTGAAGATACATATTCAAACAAAAAACTCATGTCATATTGTCTTTCCAAACTACCAAAAAAACACAAGAATGACAAAGCCAAACCGCCAGTGAACATGTTTCAATGAAGAAAGAGACTAACGACAGTGAAGATTTGAAAGATGAATTGTTTCTATTTTTATTTTTTTAATTTTTTTCTGTTGTTTGTTATGTATTTTTCAACTTATAATAAAAAAATAACATTATATTAATAAAAACCAAAATTCATAATTATTGTGAAACGCCGTAATGAAATAAAACGCCAAAAACAACTTAAAGCCATTAAAAAAGCCAAAACTTGGAAGATGGAATGTCTAAGATAATAAAAACTCATAAAAAAACCTGAACAAAAAATCAGTAAAAAATACACAGAGTAACTGAAAAGACGGCTACTTTATTAATATCATTTATTATAAATAAAAAATCCCGCCTAAACTTCGCGGCAAAAACATCCTATAAGAGAGACGACTCTGCACAATCAACTGATCACACCACAAAAAAAATAAACGCCATCTTTCCAACAAACCATTCACTTTAAAACGCCAAAAAAGATACTTAAAAAAACCAAAGATGCGGAACGTGATTTCTTCTTTATTGAGTATTGTTCAGAATGAAGTTTCACTGAATGGATTCTACTCTGAGGTGGGTATATCTATAAGCTTTTGCTGAATGAGATGGACAAGTTATCATGAAAAAACGAAGAAAAAAAAAGACTTTTACCCCTTAATGAAGACGGACGTTATGTAGGAAAAAAAAGATCTACATAAGTTATTCAAAACAAGTTCAAAACGCCAAAACAAGTTAAAGTAGAAGAGGCTGATGACAGTGAAGATTTGGAAGAGAAATTAGATTAAAATTTTTATTTTATTTTCAGTTTCTATTGTTTGTTATCTAATTCTCTGATTTTATTATCTAATTCTTTACTAATTTTTTTTAATATAAAACGCCAAAAACACCAAAATGACTGATAGTGTGAAAACTGAGAGAACGGAAGCTAGCAAAGCACGATGTTGCTATAAAACGCCAAAAACGCCAAATAAAGTATTACTGAAAAATCAACACTAATTCACCGATGAAAATTGAACGAGACAGAAATTGCTAAACTGTAAAATGAAGAGATGGTAACATTATTGCCAAACATTTATTATATTAAACGCCACTACATGGAAAACTGAATTTATTTATCTTTTCAAAACGCCATAATTGTCTGTCAAATTATAGACCTGTATCCAACTTGATATAATAAACATCAAGAAAATTACTGATATCTTTTACATCATAGACATGAATCCTGATTAAAAAAATCAATAAAAACGCCAAAACATAATTAAAACGCCAAAAATATTAACTATGATCCTGATCCACAAACAATAAAACGCGGTGAATTTATTAAACGCCAAAAAATGGAAACGGGATGTGACATGAGTTTAAAAAAAGAAAATATGAAAGGACAAAAAAGCCCCTCCGCCCTTCTATATGCCGCGTGACACGTGTTAGGCCAGGAAGCGTTCTCACCGTTCTCACACTTTTGAGCGTTTTCTCCTGATCCCGTCTTATATATATATATATAGGGTCAAAATTTAGGGAAAACGGTGAAAAGTGTGAGAATAGTGAGAACGCTTATGGATCGTCAGATCAAAACAATCTATGGATTAGATTGGTGCGGTGGCGTTTTCATAAAAAAACATCAATTTTATTACGTGGATGCGCTTCATTAAGGGTAAAAAGGTCTTTAGACTTCCATACATAAAATGCCAAACACATGAATAAAACGCCATTAAATTGTCGCCTTAAACTACAAAGCACACATCATCCTAATCTAAACGCCATTAAATATAAAACGCCAAACTTTGTTTTTAAACGATAAAGCTGAACAAACAATAACTGAAACGACGGAACTTCATTACTAGGATTTATTATAATAAAATCCCGCTTAAAATACGAGCAAAAAACAACCTATATAAACAACGCCTCGGACCTTCCATTAATCACACCAAACCCAAAATGCCATATTTTACTATATACCATTCATATTAGAAACGCCGAAAAACCCAAATATCAAAGATTCCAATCGACGTTTCTTTGAGATACACTATTTTCTCGGTAAAGTTTCACTCAATGTGATGGACAAAATCCTTATGTGGGGATATTTGTGACACCTGTGTCACTTCAACCATCAAACAAATGACAAACCAATGAAATATTGTATTTCATACTTGGGATTTGTAAAAATATGTGTATCGTTTGCACATATCAACTCTTGTTCGATTTTAAGCTTTAAATCGCTTTCTGGAGGGTTATACGCGCTCTGATGCGTAAATATAACCAGTTTAATCCAAAGAACACTCCGGAATAGTGAAATAGGCTTAACATACCTTAAATAACCTTTACATAACTTAGAAATAAGTTTTGAAGGCTTTGGTATGCCAAAATCAAGTTTAATCGCTTACAGGGACTTAATTCGACAAACTACGAAAGTATGCCAATTTGAACTGTAACGAACATTTCGGAATATGACCATAAGTTAAACACACCTTAAATATCCTTTATATAGCTTAGAAATAGGCTTTGAGGGGTTCGGTGTGCTAAAATAAACTTTTGGGTCATTCAGGGACTAAAAGCGTCAAAAAGTGCACAAGTTTGCACCTTCGCGCATAACTTACGTTCTGAAAACATCCGGACATCAAAATATTTATGTAAGCACTAAAACATTTTATTTTAGTGTTTGGCATAAGAAAAATCCATTCGTCGCGTCATTTGGATCGTTTTTCGCGCTTATGCGCATTCCGTCGTAATTAAGCGAACATCACGATTGTACGGCCAAACGAACCGACATCCGAGATATTTTTGAGCACATTTTAAGTTCCCTATACTTTAACATCATTTTAGAGCTTTGAAATGGGGTTACCGGGGCTTAAACGTGTCAAAAATGCATCAAATAGCAAGTTTGGAGCTTCAGGGGCCTGTTCTGCCATTTTCAAACTTTCTGGTCTGCAGGTCCTTGCGCACCTCAACGTTTTTTGTGTTACGGTGCGTAAGCACGGGTCAGATGCAGAAACTTGTTTTTAACAGCCTGTTTCCAGCCTTTAAACCCCCCAAAGGCCAATGCCATGTGTCAAACTCTTGTGGTGGGGGCAAAATGATGCACCATAACATTCCAACACTTGTACGGATGGGATTCGATCACGTTATTCGAGAAACGATCTTAACGGCTCTCCGAAAACTATAAATACCCATCCATCCCCATTGCAAAACCCACTTGAAATCTGATAATTCTCTAAGTTGGGGTGTTTCATCACCTCATACCTGAGAATACTTGGATTATCAATCTTGCGGGGACCCTTTGTAAGTGTTCCTTCGTTCTTTTATCGCTTTTCTAGTCCGAAAGTCGAACTTTGTTTGACTTTCTGCATTGACCAGTTTATGGTCAATGCGAAGTTCATTTGAACTTCATAACGTGAGCGTGATGACGATGGTTATAGTCCCTAGTGACTATACCTATTGATTACCACGTTATCTAGGCTCAGTGACGAGTCGTAGTTTCGGCCAAAATGCGTGTTATTACGTATTTTGTAACCAAACTACTTTTAGGTATCAAAACCGTTTGTTTTGATACCAAACCTGTTTTCTAAACTTAGTTAAGCATGTTTTAACATGCTTAGCTTCTCACTTTTAGTTTAGGGCTTATATAGGGTCGTAAGGTAAGCGATCTAAACAATCGCTTATACTTTCGAACCCTACCCGTTTGGTCAATCATTAGGATCCGACCAAACACATTAGGTGACCATAGTATATAGGGAATAACCTTCCGAGGTTATACCTTATGGTCACGGTGTTTAGTTAGTTGTATGATAGGTAGTTTATATGCCTTAGGTAAATTACCAAAATGCCCTTTTTACGCCAAAATTCATTTTAAGCATATGTAACATAACTTTCGGTATCTAAACTGATTTGGTAACAATATTAGATATGTTAAGGCATATTTTACTTGTCATAGGACTAGTTAGGCGTTCTGAACGCGTTTTACGCGAACGACGCGTATAGTAGCATAAGCTACCTAAACGGGTCGTAAGCACTTAGGTTAGGTTTCATTTAGTATGTAGGCTTTGTTAAACCATATGGCACGAGTCTCCATACTTGTTTGGTTTACGAACCCTCATTCTATCCGATCCCCCGATATAGGTCCGGTTTATAAACATAGTTACCTATATTAGGTGTCGTTTGATTCCGTGATCTCTAGCATTGCTTGGTGGTTATCCTAGGACTTCTAAGAAATCTCAAGTGAGTACATAGTTCTCCTCTTTTACTGTTTTCAAATTGTTTTGGGGTGAAGCATGTGTACCTATCTGTTATTTTCATGTTTTCCAAAAGTATAATTGATTATACATGTTAGTACTTATCTGTTGACAAACTGAATGACTATCTATGGTTTAAACACTGATTTTTCAAAGACTATAACATTAATTGTTGAATTGTACTTATTTTGTTCACCAGACCGGTTGGTAGTATGATATAGCGCTATAGGATTTGACACCCCATTCCTGTTGTCATGGAATGTCTGAAACCAATTTGTTTCTCCATCCAAATAGGGATTTCCTTTGTGGTATCCCTATAGTCTCAAAGGTGTATTTTGATGCATTAGGTATGAATGAATTCTTAAATCACATTATTTTTGTATATTTAGTTATACTCCCAAAAGTATAGTTTGATATGCTCCCATATGCGATATAGTACAAAACCAACATATATGTTATTTTATTTATCACATTCAAAGCATATTATGATATGTTATATATGAAACCAAAACATAGTTTAATATGTTATTTATCACATCCAAAGCATATTATGATATGTTATATATGAAACAAAACATAGTTTAATATGTTATTTATAAAACAGAAGTACACTTGTAATATACTACTGAAAACTATTATTTTAAACAACTAAAGTATATTTAATGTACTATCTATCTAACGATTGGGTTTTGGTTAGTGTTTAGATAACGGGACGGATGTAATGTGATGAAAACATGGTAGATATGTCGCTGGTACTTCTTATATATAAGTGTATTCATTGCATTACATACCGTGGCGTTATTTAGTACACTTGGGTTAACGATATTGGAACTGAAATATATTTTAATATATTACTCATTCGATTCTCTTAAAATCCAAAGTATATTTTCACATATACTATAAGCCTTTTTATCAAAATATTGTTTTCGAACGATATATTCAATACAAACCCATTTTACATTGTTATTCATTTAACCTTACATTTATTTATACATATCATCTGATCTTATTGTTTTTCAAACGATTTAAAAAACAAATCAATTTACAAGGTTCATGACTAAACTTTATTAAACATTTTCTTAAACTTACAAGTCATGAATCCTATTTTCACAAAACCTATGTATCTCACAGGCATTTTTATGCTGACGTACCTATTTTTACACATGTTTCAGGTACCGCTTTGCAATGATTGTTGATACATGCTACATTTAGGATGGACTCGTGCCTTAGCAACTTTAAAACTTGGAAGATCATAGTTGTACTTATTTGATTGTATTAAAACAATGAGTTCATTTATTCAATAAAAATAATTTATTTATTCCATGGTTATGAAACAATGATTCTGTTACAACACTCCCCGACGTTTCCGCCACGTCTAGTTGCTTTACGTGGTCGGGGTGTGACAGAAAAGTTGGTATCAGAGCCAATGGTTATAGGGAATTAGGTTATTAGTAATGCTTTGACCTAGACTATAACCTTCCTAGGACCCTAACACAAGTTTTCTTGTGTTTAGTTTTAAAACAATACCGTCACTTATTCTTAGGTGACAACCACAATAAGAACGCAAATTTCTATCCCGCTTTGAAAACTAATCATCTGTTCTAGGATGATTTATTATATGGTTTTGAACCCTCTAAGTTTTCAAATCCCGTCAAAGTTGGTCTAAATAATGTGAACACGTGCAAACTGGAAGGGTGGGTGCCTGTACCCTGAGTTTTCTGTCTAAGGCTAGAGTGTTCGTACAAATCCACACAATCGGGCCAGTCACTCTTACCTGGGAACTCTTGGGATGAGTGTCCACTTATAGGCGAGCATGTCTTCGCGATACATTATTTTTGACCTATTTACTTTGATTAATCACCGGGGTCGTTTGTTGCGTTGTAGTAACAAACAAATGACCACTATCCTTGCTTTCATCAGATTTGTTTCATCTCATTCTTTTCGTCTAATTCTCTCACTCGTTTCCTTTCATGTTTCCTCTTTTAGAATGCCTCCTCGACGCGACAATCAGATGGCGAATGCCGAACTGGCGGAAATCATCGCGCAGCAAATGGCTGCTGCCTTCCCAAATCTTTAAGCTCAAATGATTCAAGCCATCAATAACAACAATGCTCCATGCAATTTCAATAATTTTAACTCGGCTAAACCGCTCAAGTTTATTGGTTCTGAGGGAGCAACTGGGCTTCTTCAATGGTTCGAGAGCATTGAGAATACTTTCCGTCACGTTCAGTGTCCTGAAAATCGCAAGGTCGAGTTTTCTTCGAGTGTATTTCAGAAGAGGGCTCTTACGTGGTGGAACGGGGTTATGAGAGACCGCGGTGCTGAGGTTGCACTAGCACAGACTTGGGCCAAGCTTAGGACTCTTATGATGAAGGAATCCTGTCCTCGTCATGAGCTAAGGGCTCTAGAAAGGGAATTTGATGATTTGAAGCAAGACAGTGGGGAACATCGAGCCTATACTGACCGCTATGAGAAATTGAGCTTGTTATGCCCTACTATGGTTACGCCTTTGGATAAGGCGATTGAGAAACACATTGATGGTCTTCCTGACGTAGTTCAGGATATTGTTACTGGCAGCAACCCTACTACTGTCAGACAAGCCATTGAATTGTCTCCCACTCTGACTGAATCCCATATCAGGAAGCGCAAGTTGTTTCGAAAGGGCGACTCAAGACCATCTGACAAAACTGCTCAAGTGGAACCAAAGGAAGAAAATGCTGAGGTGTCCAAGAAGAAGAAGCGCAAAGCCTCTCAAAACTACGTTGTAACTGCTCAAGACAAACAGGTTGCACCAAACCAACCAGCACAACCTCGCAAAAGGAAAAACTATGTTGGTACCGCACCTTTGTGCAACAAGTGCAACCGTCATCATCTAGAGCAAGAGTAGTGTCACTGTGCTAATGCAACCTCAGCACCGCGATCTCTCATCACCCCGTTCCACCATGTAAGAGCCCTCTTCTGAAACACACTCGAAGAAAACTCGACCTTACGATTTTCAGGACACAGAACATGACGGAAGGTATTCTCAATGCTCTCGAACCACTGAAGAAGCCCAGTTGCTCCCTCAGAACCACTAAACTTGAGCGGTTTTGCCGAGTTGAAACTCTTGAAATTGCATGGAGCATTGTTGTTGTTGATGGTTTGCATCATTTGAGCATAAAGATTTGG
Organism: Helianthus tuberosus; assembly: GCA_030545235.1. NCBI lineage: Eukaryota > Viridiplantae > Streptophyta > Magnoliopsida > Asterales > Asteraceae > Helianthus > Helianthus tuberosus. The sequence goes on along the minus strand of CM060356.1, from coordinate 91,089,574 downwards.
GAAGGCAACAACCATTTGCTGTGCGATGATTTCCGCCAGTTCGGCATTATCCATCTGATTGTCGCGTCGAGGAGGCATTCTAAAAGAGGAAACATGAAAGGAAACGAGTGAGAGAATTTAGACGAAAAGAATGAGATGAAACAAATCTGATGAAAGCAAGGATAGTGGTCATTTGTTCGCATTACAAAGCAAACAAACTACACACAGTGACTAATCAAAGTAAATGGGTCAAAAATAATGTATTGCGAAGACATGCTCGCCTATAAGTGAACACTCATCCCAAGAATTCCTAGGTAAGCACAACTGGTCTCGCGTCTGGTTGAGATGTATACGAAGTGCTTGCCTAGACAGAAAACCCAGAATACAGGCATTCACCCTTCCAGTTTGCACGTGTTCACATTATTTAAAACCCAAAACCTTGACGAGAATTTGAAAACTCAAAGGGGTTCAAAACCATATAACAGAAGGTTCAAAACCTACTAATCAATCATCCTAGAACAGATGATTAGTTTTCAAAGCGGTTTTGAAATTTATGTTTTTGTTGTGGTCGTCGCCTAAGGATAGGCGACAGTATTGTTTTATGACTAAACGCAAGTAAACTCGCGTTAGGGTCCTAAGAAAGTTATAGACTAGGTCAAAGCATTACTAATAACCTAATTCCCTATAACCATTGGCTCTGATACCATCTTTTCTGTCACACCCCGACCACGTAGAACATACAAAACGTGGCGGAAATGTCGGGGAGTGTTGTAACAGAATTAATCGTTTCAAATCCATGGCAATTAAAGTTTCGTTTTATTAAACAATTATGAGAGTTTACATTGTTTAAACAAGAAACAAAGGGTACATAACATAAGTTAACTAGTTATTGTCTCGTTTTAAGTCGCTAAGGCACGAGTCCATCCTAAATGTAGCATGTATCAACAATCATTGCAAAGCAGTACCTGGAACATGTGTAAAAACGAGGTCAGCAAAGAAATGCTGGCGAATACATTGGTTTTGTAAGAGTGTCGAAATCATGGCTAGTTTAGACGTTGCAATACTTTATTTAAAAACCTTGTTTTGATAAGAGTACAATATTGCAACTTAATTCACCAACTCAAATCAAGCGGGTTATAATTTGTAAACCTCGTAGCCATGACTCTTAACCCAAAAACATTTGTTTTAGTAAATTATTTAAAAAAATCAATGATAAGTTCTGATGATATGTATAAATAAGAGGATAATGCATGATTAAATGAATAACCATGTAAATGAGTTTGTATAATATATGTTGTTTGTAAAACAATGTCTTGTGAAAAGTATGTTATTTGTATAAATGTTATATATCTCAAACTGAAATGATTCAAATAACGTTACAGTATGTAATACCATACAAGCACTTATATATAGGAAGTACCAGCGGCGTATCCACCATGCTTGTATCATATTACACACGCATCGTTACTTAATCACTTAATCAAACTAAACCAAATCGATAGATAGATAGTACATTAAATATACCTTCGTTGTTCAAAAGAATAGATTTAGATAGTATAGTACAAGTATACTTCGGATTTATAGATAACATATCAAAATACGCTTTGGATGTGTTAAATAACATATTAAACTATGTTTTTGTTTAGTAAATAACATATCAAAATATGCTTTGGATGTGATAAATAACATATTAAACTATGTTTTTGTTTAGTAGATAACATATCAAAATATGCTTTGGATGATTAACAAAATATATGTTGGTTTGTACAATACCACACATGAGAGTATATTCAACTATACTTTAATAGTGTGATTTAAGAATTCATTCAGACCTAGTGCATCAAGATACACCTTTGAGACTATAGAAATACCACAAAGGCAATTCCTATTTGGATGGAGCAATAAATTGGTTTCAGACATTCCATGCCAACAGGAATGGGGTGTCAAATCCTATAGCGCTATATCATACTAACAATCGGTCTGGTGAACATAAAATAAGTACAATTCAACATTTTTATTTTATGTTCTTTGAGAAATCAATGCTTAAATCATAGATAGTCATTCAATTTGTCAATAGATAAGTAATAATATGTATAATCAATTATACTTTTGGAAAACATGAAAGTAACAGATAGGTACACATTCTTCACCCCAAAACAGTTTGGAAAACAGTAAAATAGGGGAATAATGTACTCGCCTGAGATTGCTCAGATGTCTAAAGATAATCACTAAGTAATGCTAGAGATCTCGGAATATCAAACGGCACCTAATATAGGTAACTACATTAATAAACCGGACCTAAATCGGAGGATCGGATAGAATGAGGGTTTGTAAACCAAATGAGTGTAGGAACTCATGTGATATGGTTAATCAAAGCCTACATACTAAATGAAACTTAACCTAAGTGTCTACGACCCATTACGACCCGTTTAGGTAGCTTATGCTACTTTAACGCGTCGTTCGCGTGAAACGCGTTCGGACCGCCTAACTAGCCCTATGACAAGTGTTATATGCCTAAACATGTTACATAATCAGTTATGTGACAAAAGTTTAGGTTACATATGCTTAATTACCAATTATACATGAAAAGGGTATTCTGGTAATTTACCTAAGGCATATAAACTACCTATCATACAACTACTTAAACGATGTGACCATAGGGTATAACCTCGGAAGGTTATTCCCTACCTACTATGGTCACCTAATGTATTTGGTCGGATCCTAATGATCGACCAAACTGGGTCGGGTTCGAAGGTATAGGCGATTTATTAGATCGCCTACCCTACGACCCTAGACAACGTGGTAATCAGTGGGCATAGTCCCAAGGGACTATGACCAACGTGATTACACTCACGTTGCGAAGTTCAAACGAACTTCGCATTGACCATTACTGGTCAACGCTGAAAGTCAAACAAAGTTTGACTTTCTGACTCGAAAAGCAGTAAAAATAAGGAAAAGAACGAAAGAATACTTACGAAGGGTCCCCGAATGCTAACCTCGATTCGAAAATCTCAGGTATGAAACAATAGTTTCAACTTAGAGTTTCTCAAATCAAAGTTCTTGTAATTTTAGCAATGGGGTGGATGGGTATATATAGTTTTCGGGTAACCGTTAGGATCGTTTCATGGAAAACGTGCCATGAATCCAACCCGTACACTTGTCGGGACCTTGTGGTAACTAAAATTCCATCCTTATCACATGACTAGACAATTAGGAACATGTGGGTGAGGTTAAAACAGCTGCAGCCTGCTGTTTAGAAACTCTGAATCTGGTCAGCAGACCCCTAGCGCACCGTTACATAAAAAGGGTAGCGGTGCGCTAGCCACAACTTTCACAGAATTACACTTTTGGTCCCTGTTGTGTATTCAGCCCATTTTCGACACGTTTAAGGCCCGTTAACCCCATTTCAAAGCTCTAAAATGAAGTTAAAGTATAGGGAACTTAAAATGTGTTCAAAAATATGTCGGATGTCGATTCGTTTGGCCGTACGAACGCGATGTTCGCTTAATTACGACGGAATGCGCATAAGCGCGAAAAACGAACCAAATGACGCGACGAATGGATTTTTCTTATGGCGAACACTAAAATAAAATATTTTAGTGCTTACATAAATTTTTTGATGTCCGGATGTATTCAGAACGTAAGTTATGCGCGAAAATGCAAACTTGTGCACTTTTTGACACTTTTAGTCCCTGAATGACACCAAAGTTTATTTTAGCATACCGAACACCTCAAAGCCTATCTCTAAGCTATGTAAAGGATATTTATGGTATGTTTAACTTATGGTCATGTTCCGGAATGTCTGTTACAGTTCAAATTGGCATACTTTCGCAGTTTGTCAACTTTAGTCCCTGTAAGCGATTTAACTTGATTTTGCCATACCAAAGCCTTCAAAACTTATTTCTAAGTTATGTAAAGGTTATTTAAGGTATGTTAAGCGTATGTCACTATTCCGGAGTGTTTGTTGCATTAAACTGGCTATATCTACACATCAGAGCGCGTATAACCCTCCAGAAAGCGATTTAAAGCTTGAAATCGAACAAGAAATGATATGTGCAAAAGATACACATATTTATACAAGTCCAAAGTATGAAATACAATATTTCATTGGTTCGGTATTTGTTTGATGGCCGTGGAGGCACAGGTGTTACAGTCTCCCCTACTTTAGGAAATTTCGTCCCGAAATTTAATTCTAGAGGAAACTTGTAATTACAGCTGTGACGGTTTCGCCTTCTAATAGATCCATTAAACCCTTAAGTAAAACTCTGGGCCATGTTAGGATTTTTAGCGAATTTGTTAACCCTCAAAGTGAATTCCTTGTAGCAGTAAAACATGGAATTTTTGAACTATGGATAAAATAACGTTTCTTATGAAGACTTATCATTGGAAACTGCGTGTGTGATTGAGATCAGAATTGAGGAGTGTGAGAATAAATGACATTGGTCGAAGTCCAATACTTCTCCCGTATCATTACTCTTGTCACTATGGGTCTTAACACATGACAAAACTTCTTGTGGTTTCTGTGTACTGAATTCCATAATTATGTAGGCCTCCATAATTTCGTAATTCCTTGCACAGTCCGCACAGTTCATTTCGTAATGCGTAGAAAGGAAAATCATTTGAATAAACTTGAAACGACTCGACTAGACCACCAAAGGTCCTTTTAGTTAGATCAACGAACGATCCTTTTAACTAGATCAACGCATGATCTTCTTAACTAGATCGTCGTACGATCTCCTTAAATAGACCACTTAAGGGATCTTTTCAATTATATCATCACATGATATTTCTAATCAGATTTTCAAAATCAATCTGTTTAACCAGACCACTCAAGGGTCCAATTATAGAATAGTACTTTAAAACCCAAGGGACTTGACTACAACGTAGAAGTCCATTAAGGATTTAAGATAGTAACTTTGGATATCCTATTATGAATCTCTCATATGAAATATAAAAGACTCTACGAGGATTTGGATGGATCACATACAACCACAAAACATGTAAGAAAACACATAAGCACATAATTAGTTAATTTGATTCTTTAATTTGTTGTCTTTGGGCATGGATATTTAAAGCACACTAGAAATCCAATCCATGAATTTCATTTGGTACTTTAATCATTTCCAAGGATCCATCTAAAAAGATAGAAGGATTCTCAAGAAGTGTTTGGCTTTGTTTCTTAAAAGAAACAAGTGTTAAAGGTTCTTGGGGAGATCACAAGTGATCATAAAATGACAGAACCATACGAGTAGTTTGTCTTTGGGTTGACATCATAAGGTTGTATCAAACATTCACACAATCGTATCAGTTTTGCAAAAATGAAAACGACGAATTTTTATTTATATAACAACTGACTTGTCTTTAAACATCATAAGATAATAGCCAAGGAAAAAATAACAAAACACTAGTTGTTCACTGCCGCATCATTGTTCATGTTTGCCCCATTGATGTTGAACACTCGTCCATGCGCTGGAGGTGCGTTAACAAGTCTTGGGCAATTGTTCCTGTAGTGGGTAAGGTCACCACAATTATAACATGACCCCGGAGGGAACCGTGCTTGAACAGCAGCAGGGTTTGCAGCAGCTTGATTTGCATAACGACAAACATTGATCAAATGTCCCAACCGCCCACAGTGGGTACATTTGTGACACTGCTCTTGCGCTAGATGATGACGGTTGCACTTGTTGCACAAAGGTGCAGTACCAACATAGTTTTGCCTTTTGCGAGGTTGTGCTGGTTGGTTTGGTGCAACCTGTTTGTCTTGAGCAGTTACAGCGCAGTTCTGAGAGGCTTTGCGCTTCTTCTTCTTGGACACCTCAGCATTTTCTTCCTTTGGTTCCACATGAGCAGTCTTGTCAGATGGTCTTGGGTCGCCCTTCCGAAACAGCTTTTTCTTTCTGATGTGGGATTCAGTCAGAGTGGCAGACAGTTCAATGGCTTGTCTGACAGTAGTAGGGTTACTGCCAGTAACGATATCCTGAACTAGATCAGGAAGACCATCTGTATATTTCTCGATCACCTTATCCACAGGAGTAACCATAGTAGGACACAACAGACTCAATTCTTCAAAACGGTCAGTATAGGCTCGATGCTCGCCACTGTCTTGCTTCAAATCATCAAACTCCCTCTCCAAAGCTCGCAGTTCATGACGAGGGCAAAACTCCTTCATCATAAGAGCCCTAAGCTCAGCCCAAGTCTGTGCTAATGCAACCTCAGCACCGCGATCTCTCATCACCCCGTTCCACCATGTAAGAGCCCTCTTCTGAAACACACTCGAAGAAAACTCGACCTTACGATTTTCAGGACACAGAACATGACGGAAGGTATTCTCAATGCTCTCGAACCACTGAAGAAGCCCAGTTGCTCCCTCAGAACCACTAAACTTGAGCGGTTTTTCCGAGTTGAAACTCTTGAAATTGCATGGAGCATTGTTGTTGTTGATGGTTTGCATCATTTGAGCATAAAGATTTGGGAAGGCAACAGCCATTTGCTGTGCGATGATTTCCGCCAGTTCGGCATTATCCATCTGATTGTCGCGTCGAGGAGGCATTCTAAAAGAGGAAACATGAAAGGAAACGAGTGAGAGAATTTAGACGAAAAGAATGAGATGAAACAAATCTGATGAAAGCAAGGATAGTGGTCATTTGTTCGCATTACAAAGCAAACAAACTACACACAGTGACTAATCAAAGTAAATGGGTCAAAAATAATGTATCGCGAAGACATGCTCGCCTATAAGTGAACACTCATCCCAAGAATTCCCAGGTAAGCACAACTGGTCTCGCGTCTGGTTGAGATGTATACGAAGTGCTTGCCTAGACAGAAAACCCAGAATACAGGCATTCACCCTTCCAGTTTGCACGTGTTCACATTATTTAAAACCCAAAACCTTGACGAGAATTTGAAAACTCAAAGGGGTTCAAAACCATATAACAGAGGGTTCAAAACCTACTAATCAATCATCCTAGAACAGATGATTAGTTTTCAAAGCGGTTTTGAAATTTATGTTTTTGTTGTGGTCGTCGCCTAAGGATAGGCGACAGTATTGTTTTATGACTAAACGCAAGTAAACTCGCGTTAGGGTCCTAAGAAAGTTATAGACTAGGTCAAAGCATTACTAATAACCTAATTCCCTATAACCATTGGCTCTGATACCATCTTTTCTGTCACACCCCGACCACGTAGAACATACAAAACGTGGCGGAAATGTCGGGGAGTGTTGTAACAGAATTAATCGTTTCAAATCCATGGCAATTAAAGTTTCGTTTTATTAAACAATTATGAGAGTTTACATTGTTTAAACAAGAAACAAAGGGTACATAACATAAGTTAACTAGTTATTGTCTCGTTTTAAGTCGCTAAGGCACGAGTCCATCCTAAATGTAGCATGTATCAACAATCATTGCAAAGCAGTACCTGAAACATGTGTAAAAACGAGGTCAGCAAAGAAATGCTGGCGAATACATTGGTTTTGTAAGAGTGTCGAAATCATGGCTAGTTTAGACGTTGCAATACTTTATTTAAAAACCTTGTTTTGATAAGAGTACAATATTGCAACTTAATTAACCAACTCAAATCAAGCGGGTTATAATTTGTAAACCTCGTAGCCATGACTCTTAACCCAAAAACATTTGTTTTAGTAAATTATTTAAAAAAATCAATGATAAGTTCTGATGATATGTATAAATAAGAGGATAATGCATGATTAAATGAATAACCATGTAAATGAGTTTGTATAATATATGTTGTTTGTAAAACAATGTCTTGTGAAAAGTATGTTATTTGTATAAATGTTATATATCTCAAACTGAAATGATTCAAATAACGTTACAGTATGTAATACCATACAAGCACTTATATATAGGAAGTACCAGCGGCGTATCCACCATGCTTGTATCATATTACACACGCATCGTTACTTAATCACTTAATCAAACTAAACCAAATCGATAGATAGATAGTACATTAAATATACCTTCGTTGTTCAAAAGAATAGATTTAGATAGTATAGTATAAGTATACTTCGGATTTATAGATAACATATCAAAATACGCTTTGGATGTGTTAAATAACATATTAAACTATGTTTTTGTTTAGTAAATAACATATCAAAATATGCTTTGGATGTGATAAATAACATATTAAACTATGTTTTTGTTTAGTAGATAACATATCAAAATATGCTTTGGATGATTAACAAAATATATGTTGGTTTGTACAATACCACACATGAGAGTATATTCAACTATACTTTAATAGTGTGATTTAAGAATTCATTCAGACCTAGTGCATCAAGATACACCTTTGAGACTATAGAAATACCACAAAGGCAATTCCTATTTGGATGGAGCAATAAATTGGTTTCAGACATTCCATGCCAACAGGAATGGGGTGTCAAATCCTATAGCGCTATATCATACTAACAATCGGTCTGGTGAACATAAAATAAGTACAATTCAACATTTTTATTTTATGTTCTTTGAGAAATCAATGCTTAAATCATAGATAGTCATTCAATATGTCAATAGATAAGTAATAATATGTATAATCAATTATACTTTTGGAAAACATGAAAGTAACAGATAGGTACACATGCTTCACCCCAAAACAGTTTGGAAAACAGTAAAATAGGGGAATAATGTACTCTCCTGAGATTGCTCAGATGTCTAAAGATAATCACCAAGTAATGCTAGAGATCTCGGAATATCAAACGGCACCTAATATAGGTAACTACATTAATAAACCGGACCTAAATCGGAGGATCGGATACAATGAGGGTTTGTAAACCAAATGAGTGTAGGAACTCATGTGATATAGTTAATCAAAGCCTACATACTAAATGAAACTTAACCTAAGTGTCTACGACCCATTACGACCCGTTTAGGTAGCTTATGCTACTTTAACGCGTCGTTCGCGTGAAACGCGTTCGGACCGCCTAACTAGCCCTATGACAAGTGTTATATGCCTAAACATGTTACATAATCAGTTATGTGACAAAAGTTTAGGTTACATATGCTTAATTACCAATTATACATGAAAAGGGTATTCTGGTAATTTACCTAAGGCATATAAACTACCTATCATACAACTACTTAAACGATGTGACCATAGGGTATAACCTCGGAAGGTTATTCCCTACCTACTATGGTCACCTAATGTATTTGGTCGGATCCTAATGATCGACCAAACTGGGTCGGGTTCGAAGGTATAGGCGATTTATTAGATCGCCTACCCTACGACCCTAGACAACGTGGTAATCAGTGGGCATAGTCCCAAGGGACTATGACCAACGTGATTACACTCACGTTGCGAAGTTCAAACGAACTTCGCATTGACCATTACTGGTCAACGCTGAAAGTCAAACAAAGTTTGACTTTCTGACTCGAAAAGCAGTAAAAATAAGGAAAAGAACGAAAGAATACTTACGAAGGGTCCCCGAATGCTAACCTCGATTCGAAAATCTCAGGTATGAAACAATAGTTTCAACTTAGAGTTTCTCAAATCAAAGTTCTTGTAATTTTAGCAATGGGGTGGATGGGTATATATAGTTTTTGGGTAACCGTTAGGATCGTTTCATGGAAAACGTGCCATGAATCCAACCCGTACACTTGTCGGGACCTTGTGGTAACTAAAATTCCATCCTTATCACATGACTAGACAATTAGGAACATGTGGGGGAGGTTAAAACAGCTGCAGCCTGCTGTTTAGAAACTCTGAATCTGGTCAGCAGACCCCTAGCGCACCGTTACATAAAAAGGGTAGCGGTGCGCTAGCCACAACTTTCACAGAATTACACTTTTGGTCCCTGTTGTGTATTCAGCCCATTTTCGACACGTTTAAGGCCCGTTAACCCCATTTCAAAGCTCTAAAATGAAGTTAAAGTATAGGGAACTTAAAATGTGTTCAAAAATATGTCGGATGTCGGTTCGTTTGGCCGTACGAACGCGATGTTCGCTTAATTACGACGGAATGCGCATAAGCGCGAAAAACGAACCAAATGACGCGACGAATGGATTTTTCTTATGGCGAACACTAAAATAAAATATTTTAGTGCTTACATAAATTTTTTGATGTCCGGATGTATTCAGAACGTAAGTTATGCGCGAAAATGCAAACTTGTGCACTTTTTGACACTTTTAGTCCCTGAATGACACCAAAGTTTATTTTAGCATACCGAACACCTCAAAGCCTATCTCTAAGCTATGTAAAGGATATTTATGGTATGTTTAACTTATGGTCATGTTCCGGAATGTCTGTTACAGTTCAAATTGGCATACTTTCGCAGTTTGTCAACTTTAGTCCCTGTAAGCGATTTAACTTGATTTTGCCATACCAAAGCCTTCAAAACTTATTTCTAAGTTATGTAAAGGTTATTTAAGGTATGTTAAGCCTATGTCACTATTCCGGAGTGTTTGTTGCATTAAACTGGCTATATCTACACATCAGAGCGCGTATAACCCTCCAGAAAGCGATTTAAAGCTTGAAATCGAACAAGAAATGATATGTGCAAAAGATACACATATTTATACAAGTCCAAAGTATGAAATAAAATATTTCATTGGTTCGGTATTTGTTTGATGGCCGTGGAGGCACAGGTGTTACAACCATTGCCCAAGACTTGTTAACATACCTCCAGCGCGTGGACGAGTGTTTAATATCAATGAGGCAAACATGAACAATGATGCAGCAGTGAACAATTAGTGTTTTGTATTTCCTTGGTTATTATCTTTTGACACTTCAAGACAATTCGGTTGTTACATAAATAAAGATTTGTTGTTTTTATTTCTGCAAAATTTATGCGTTTGTGCGAATGCTTGATGCAACCTTATGATGTCAACCCAAAGACAAACTACTCGTGTGGTTCTGTCATTTTATGATCACTTGTGATCTCCCCAAGAACCTTAAACGCTCGTTTCTTTTAAGAAACAAAGCCAAACTCTTATTGAAAATCCTTCTATCTTTATAGATGGATCCTTGAAAATGATTAAAGTGCCAAATAAAATCCACTGATTGGATTCCTGGTGTGCTTTAAATATCCATACCTAAAGATAACAAATTAAAGAATCAAGTTAGCTAATTTTGTGCTTATGTGTTTTCTTACATGTTTTGTGGTTGTATGTGATCCATCCAAATCCTCGTAGAGTCTTTCATATCTCATATGAGGGATTCATTGTAGGATATCCAAAGTTACTATCTTAAATCCTTAATGGACTTCTACGTGGTAGTCAAGTCCCTTGGGTTTTAAAGTACTATTCTAAAATCGGACCCCTTGAGTGGTCTAGATAAACAGTTTGATTTAAAAATCTGATTAGAAATATCATGTGATGATATAATTAAAAAGATCCCTTAAGTGGTCTATTTAAGGAGATCGTACGACGGTCTAGTTAAGAAGATCATGTGTTGATCTAGTTAAAAAGATTGTTCGTTGATCTAATTGAAAGGACCCTTTGGTGGTCTAGTCGAGTCGCTTCATGTTTATTCAATTGACTTTTCCTCTACGCATTATGAAATGAACTGTGCGGACTGTGCAAGGAATTTCGTAATTATGGAGGCCTACATAATTATGGAATTCAGTGCACAGAAACCACAGGAAGCTTTGTCATGTGTTAAGACCTATAGTGACAAGAATAATGATACGGGAGAAGTCTTGGACCTTGAAAGATGTCATTTTATCTTACACTCCCCAATTCTGATTTCAAGCACACACAAGTTTCCTATAATAAGTCTTCATAAGAAATGTTCTTCTGTCCGTAGTTCAAAATTCCACGTGTTACTACTACAAGGAATTCACTTTGAGGGTTAACAAATTCGCTAAAAGTCCTAACATGGCCCAGAGTTTCACTTAAGGGTTCAATGCATCTATTAGAAGGCGAAACCGTCACAGCGGTCTTCACAAGTTTCCTCTAGAATTAAATTTCGGGACGAAATTTCCTAAAGTAGGGGAGACTGTGACACCTGTGTCACTTCAACCATCAAACAAATGCCAAACCAATTAAATATTGTATTTCATACTTGGGATTTGTAAAAATATGTGTATCGTTTGCACATATCAACTCTTGTTCGATTTTAAGCTTTAAATCGCTTTCTGGAGGGTTATACGCGCTCTGATGCGTAAATATAACCAGTTTAATCCAACGAACACTCCGGAATAGTGAAATAGGCTTAACATACCTTAAATAACCTTTACATTACTTAGAAATAAGTTTTGAAGGCTTTGGTATGCCAAAATAAAGTTTAATCGCTTACAGGGACTTAATTCGACAAACTGCGAAAGTATGCCAATTTGAACTGTAACGAACATTCCGGAACATGACCATAAGTTAAACACACCTTAAATATCCTTTATATAGCTTAGAAATAGGCGTTGAGGGGTTCGGTGTGCTAAAATAAACTTTTGGGTCATTCAGGGACTAAAAGCGTCAAAAAGTGCACAAGTTTGCACCTTCGCGCATAACTTACGTTCTGAATACATCCGGACATCCAAATATTTATGTAAGCACTAAAACATTTTATTTTAGTGTTTGGCATAAGAAAAATCCATTCGTCGCGTCATTTGGATAGTTTTTCGCGCTTATGCGCATTCCGTCGTAATTAAGCGAACATCGCGATTGTACGGCCAAACGAACCGACATCCGAGATATTTTTGAGCACATTTTAAGTTCCCTATACTTTAACTTCATTTTAGAGCTTTGAAATGGGGTTACCGGGGCTTAAACGTGTCAAAATGCATCAAATAGCAAGTTTGGAGCTTCAGGGGCCTGTTCTGCCATTTTCAAACTTTCTGGTCTGCAGGTCCTTGCGCACCTCAACGTTTTTTGTGTAACGATGCGCAAGCAGGGGTCAGATGCAGAAACTTGTTTTTAACAGCCTGTTTCCAGCCTTTAAACCCCCCAAAGGCCAATGCCATGTGTCAAACTCTTGTGGTGGGGGCAAAATGATGCACCATAACATTCCAACACTTGTACGGATGGGATTCGATCACGTTATTCGAGAAACGATCTTAACGGCTCTCCGAAAACTATAAATACCCATCCATCCCCATTGCAAAACCCACTTGAAATCTGAGAATTCTCTAAGTTGGGGTGTTTCATCACCTCATACATGAGAATACTTGGATTATCAATCTTGCGGGGACCCTTTGTAAGTGTTCCTTCGTTCTTTTATCGCTTTTCTAGTCCGAAAGTCGAACTTTGTTTGACTTTCTGCATTGACCAGTTTATGGTCAATGCGAAGTTCATTTGAACTTCATAACGTGAGCGTGATGACGATGGTTATAGTCCCTAGTGACTATACCTACTGATTACCACGTTATCTAGGTTCAGTGACGAGTCGTAGTTTCGGCCAAAATGCGTGTTATTGCATATTTTGTAACCAAACTACTTTTAGGTATCAAAACCGTTTGTTTTGATACCAAACCTGTTTTCTAAACTTAGGTAAGCATGTTTTAACATGCTTAGCTTCTCACTTTTAGTTTAGTGCTTATATAGGGTCGTAAGGTAAGCGATCTAAACAATCGCTTATACTTTCGAACCCGACCCGTTTGGTCGATCATTAGGATCCGACAAAACACATTATGTGACAACTCGAAATTTAGAACCTTTCGTTGTATCTTGGTGTAACTTGCTTGAACGTTATGTGATTAGTTAACTTGTTGGTTCAATGAATGACCTAAGTGAAATTATGTGATTATGTGTTATGTTTATATGTATGCTTGAATGTATGCGACCCGAGGCACAAGAACCCGACTCGAGACCATGCGGTCTCGAGTGAATAGTGTTATAGTTGGGCCGGATGGGCCGCACCTCATCTAATCCACCCGAGACCCACTAGGGTGCACCAACTCGGTCCGGGTATAAAACCCACAAGAGTGACCAACCTTGCCTCTTTGCATCATTTGCAACATCTCCACACACACTCTCCTTTTCATCACTAAAACCCTAGAAACACAAACCCTCTTCCCTCACTCTCGGATTCAAAGCGGCAACATTAGGACCATCGGATCGAGCTCGGGATCATCACTCGGACACTCCATCTCAGTCGTCTTCTTTACCATCTCGGCATCCTTTCACAACCGGTTAGTGATTCTTATTATGTGTTGTATCTAGGTTGATAATGATGTATGATGAAGCCATATGGTAATATGTTTGCTTGATAAGTTTTATACATGATTAAAGTGTCGATTATGTGATAATATGCACCGTGACTATTGTTGGAACATGACAAAAGTGTTTGTTTGATTTAATGAGTTCTTGTTTGATTAAATGATACATACTTAGGAGAACATGACTTTTGTAAGATAACATTTGAACAAGATAGTTTGAATAGCAAAAGAATGATAAGCTTAGGGTTATTCATGATCATCCGATTTTATGTATGAGGTTATAGAACAAATGTTTTGTTTGCAAGATGAGCTTGATATCTAGTTTAGGTATTATAACTCTTGTCCGTAAAATGCAAAATGTGTTTGAATAAGGGTTGTTTGTGTTATGAATATTTGATGAACATGATGAATATATGAAGAACTCGTTGAATATGATATGAATGTGTTGTGGATATTTGAAATTAAGATGTTTGATCCATTTTTGGTTAGTAGTAGACAAGGAAACATGTTTGTGAAATATCATTGGTTAGTACATTATCTCATGAACATGAAATTCTATTGGTTTAGTACATGTACCAGCGATCAGCAGATGTGTCTTTCGAGACCCTTGGTCTCGACTCGAGACAACCACATGACAACTCGAGATCCCCGGTTGCGACACAAGTTGCGAGTCGAGAACCCCTAGTCTTGACTCGAGACCATAATTCATCAACACACATCATGACTAGAGACCATGGTTGCGAGTCCGGTTGCGACTCGAGACCAGCACATGCGTGACCCGAGACCTCCTCAGATTGCGACTCGAGAATTTGTAAGCTACAACTCGAGACCGCACAGTCTCGACTAGAGACCGCACAGTCTAGACTCGAGACCATACACATGTGCATGCTATTTGGACTTTCACACTGTTACGGGCCTAAGTGATTGGGCAGAACATATGGGCCACATGTGCTACTGTTAATTGAGTATGTTGTGCACTGTTGTTGAACTGCCATGATAAACGTGTATGCCATGATCGTTACTTGTGTATGAATACGTGTAGAAGATACGTGCACTACTTGGTTTGAACCTGACTTGAATGGTATCTATGTTAGGACGTAGTTGACCACTTACAACTTGATTGACTTTTCTGTGTATCTGCCGAGCAAACCAAGGTGAGTTCACACCCTCTACAAAGCATGGGATTCCCAGGGGTCGGGAATTGGGGTTAAGGAACATGGGTTCCTCGTCCTCCATGGGTAGGACAACATTGGTTCAGGAATGTAATTCCTCGTCCTCATGGACAGATAACTCGTACTAGACCAAAACTCTTTCACGAAGTCCCTCCTTTTTATATCGACTTAATCGCCGGGCCAATGGCGAGCGGCTCATTAGTTAGATAGCGCTATTTAGGTCTGACAAACCTCACACCGTGCCGCAGAGGACGGGCGTGAACTAATGGATCTGGGGCACGTCAATGATGATAGACATTGACAGTTTCAGGGCACATAGACATGACTACAGTCAGCAGTCGATATGGTAACGAGTCTAGTGTATACATGGGGTAGCCCCCACGGCCGAAATGCCAGATAACTAACACGGGGTAGCCCCCACGGCTGGATTGCCAGAGTAACCGGGAATAAATAAGTCACGTTTTTACTATGGGGTAACCCCCACGGCGGGATGCCAGACAAAGGAAACTGTTTTCGAAACAACTTAAAATGAACACCCAACCGTGAACTCACTCAACTTGTTGTTGACTCGTTACTACATGCTTTGCAGGACAATAGGTAATTAGCTGGAGCTTGCATGGAAGAGAGTCATTGTGGGACATGGACAGCTGCGTGCCATGTTAAAACCTTGAAATAATTAAACTTATGTTTTGATTTTAAACGTTATGCTCCCGCTTGCAACTTAACTATGTTTTGTTTGGACACCAATTGTATTGGTTAAACTTTTATATCTTTTAACTTGCATGTTCAATATGATTGGTGGCTGGATCCTGGTCAGTCACGCCTCCAAGCGGTGGTATTCCGCAGGTGGATTTTGGGGGTGTGACAGATTGGTATCAGAGCCATTGGTTATAGTGAACTTGGTTTTAATAAGGGGAAGAAGTTTTATTAAAATCAGACTATAACCTGTACAGTGCTCTACGATCCACAACGACGCTTCACTCCACATGCAAGGCTCGACATTCTAGGTGATATGATCTGTGTATATATTGCCTACTTGTTAGTTTCATAGTACAATGCTCATGGTATGCTTGGTTAGTATAACTATTGTTGCTTGAACACGTGTGTACTTACTCACTTCTGTCGTCGCATTTTCGCGAACCCCTCTCACTTACGTTCCTCTTGATATGAAGATCATGTCTGGACGCGTTAACCTGACACAAGTCCAGTTGACGGCTCTGATTGACGAACGAGTTGCCGCAGCACTTGCAGCTGCACACGCAGGAGGTATATCCTGCAGTCCGAACTCATTCTAGGATCTTTAGAATCCTACTCTCGTGAACCGAACTTTGTGTTAAACTCTGTCTTTCTTTCGCCCACAATAGGTCAGCATGCTCAACCACCCGTGTGCACTTTTAAAACTTTCATGGACTGCCGACCAACCACTTTCAGCGGCACTGAAGGAGCAGTAGGTCTCATCCACTGGTTTGAGAAACTAGAATCGGTATTCGAAATGTGTGAATGCCCTGAGGCGCGCAGGGTGAAGTATGCTACCGGTACTCTCGAGGGTTTAGCCCTCACATGGTGGAACGCTCAGGTCCAAATGCTGGGGTTGGTTGCTGCCAACGCTACCCCATGGGAAACTTTTAAGGAAATGATCAAGGAATAATACTGCAGTCGGGATGACATTCATAAGCTGGAAGTCGAGTTCTTCAACCTCAAGATGACGGGGTCAGAAATTGAGGCGTACACTAAGAGATCGAATGAGCTTGCCTTACTGTGTCCCACTATGGTGGACCCTCCATTTAAGCGTATTGAACTCTTTCTCAAGGGCTTGGTGCCAGAGATCCAAAGCCATGTGACTTCAGCAAACCTCGCTACTATCCAGCAGGTTGTTCAGTTGGCTCACCGTCTTACTGACCAAGCGGTGGAGCAGAACAAGTTGCCAAAGCGCATAGGTGCGGCAACTACTTCAGGTACTCTTAGCGACAACAAACGGAAATGGGATGGAGCTTCAAGTAAGGGTTCGACTTCTGTGCAGTCTCAATCTCAGCAGAGAAAGACTGATGACTACAAGAGCCCTAGTCAGCAATCATCTGGTGGTCAAAGTCACGGTGGGTACAAAGGGAATCACCCCAAATGCAATCGCTGCAGCCTGCACCACAGCGGGCCATGCACCAGGGGCAACTGTCATCGGTGCAACAAGCCAGGTCACGCTGCAAAGGATTGCAGGAGCTTATACCCCGCAATCCAGAATCGTCAACAACAGGCCCCACAGAACCAGCGCCAGCAGCAGCAGCAAGGTGATAACAAGGGGTGCTTTCAGTGTGGAGCTGAAGGCCATTTCAAGAGGGATTGCCCCCAGCTGAACAGGAACCAGAACAACAATAACAACAATAACAACAATCAGGGGAATGGTAACAATGGGAACAACAACAACAATGGAGCCAGGGGGCGGGCGTTCGTGATTGGCCAAGGTGAAGCAAGGAATGACCCCAATGTTGTGGCGGGTAAGTTCCTTCTCGACGACTTTTATGTTACAGTTTTATTTGATTCGGGTGCCGATACTAGCTACGTGTCACTAAAAGTTAGTCAAATGCTTAAGCGTATTCCAACACCTTTGAACAACAAGCACACTGTAGAGCTAGCAAATGGTAAGAGTTTAGAGGCCACACACGTAGTCAAGGGTTGTAAACTTATTCTCGCTGGCCAGACCTTCTCTATCGACCTCATCCCTATCGCCTTGGGTAGTTTCGACGTTGTCATTGGGATGGATTGGTTATCCCAACACCGAGCAGAGATTCTTTGCAACGAGAAGATCGTTCATATTCCTGGTTCCAGTGGTGAACCTCTCATGATTCGTGGCGACAGAAGGAGTGCTGTTGAGAACGTCATCTCTCTCCTTAAGGCCCAGAAATATTTGAGAAAGGGCCACACTGCCATTTTGGCTCTCGTTACTGACACCTCGGAAAAGGAGAAGAAGATAGAAGATTTTCCAGTTGTACGCGACTATCCTGAGGTATTTCCGGAGGAATTACCTGGTCTTCCGCCTCATCGCCAAGTCGAGTTCCAGATTGAACTAGCTCCTGGAGCTGCGCCTATAGCTCGTGCACCTTATCGTTTAGCTCCATCAGAGTTGGAAGAACTCTCTACGCAACTACAAGAACTCTTGGATAAGGGTTTTATTCGTCCTAGCTCATCGCCCTGGGGAGCTCCAGTACTATTTGTGAAGAAGAAGGACGGTACCTTCAGAATGTGCATCGACTACCGGGAACTCAACAAGGTGACGGTGAAGAATCGTTATCCTCTATCCCGCATTGACGACTTGTTCGACCAGCTGCAAGGGTCGAGCTACTATTCGAAGATCGATTTGAGATCGGGTTATCACCAGCTGAGAGTCCGAGAAGAGGACGTCTCCAAAACTGCCTTCAGAACTCGCTATGGGCACTGTGAGTTTTTAGTCATGCCTTTTGGGCTGACAAACGCACCTGCGGTTTTCATGGACTTGATGAATCGAGTGTGCAAGCCTTACCTGGACAAGTTCGTTATAGTCTTCATCGATGACATCCTGATCTATTCTAAGAGTCAGGAGGAACACGAGCAACATCTACGACTCATTCTGGAACTCCTTCGAACAGAACAGCTTTATGCAAAGTTCTCAAAATGCGACTTCTGGCTTCGAGAAGTCCATTTCCTGGGCCACGTGGTAAACAAGGATGGGATTCACGTTGATCCATCCAAGGTGGACTCGATTAAGAACTGGCCTGCACCTCGTACACCAAAGGAAATTGGCCAATTCTTAGGATTGGCAGGTTACTACAGGAGGTTCATTAAGGATTTTTCTAAGATCGCACAGCCTCTCACCTCGCTAACGCAGAAAGGCGTTGTTTATCGCTGGGGAAATGCACAGGAATTAGCATTTCAGCACTTAAAGGATAGACTTTGCAGCGCACCAATCCTTTCTTTGCCAGAGGGCACATATGATTTTGTGGTTTACTGTGACGCATCAATTCAGGGCCTTGGTTGTGTGTTGATGCAACGAGATAAAGTGATAGCCTACGCCTCACGCCAACTCAAAGTTCACGAGAAGAACTACACTACACACGATTTAGAGCTGGGAGCTGTTGTTTTCGCACTTAAGTTATGGCGACATTACCTGTATGGTACCAAGTGCACCATTTACGCCGACCACAGGAGCCTCGAGCATATCTTCAAGCAGAAGGAACTGAACATGCGACAACGATGATGGGTCGAGCTACTGAATGACTACGAGTGCTCAATCAGGTATCACCCGGGTAAGGCCAATGTTGTGGCTGACGCCCTCAGTCGAAAGGACACTGCGCCTAAGCGCGTGCGAGCTTTATAACTCACGATCCATTCTAGTCTTCCTTCCCAATTACGAGCTGCTCAGATAGAAGCACTGTAACCAGAAAACGTCAGGGCTGAAGCCCTACGCGGATCAAGGCAATGCTTAGAACAGAAGGAAGACGGTGCTTACTACGTAACGGGACACATTTGGATCCCACTCTATGGCAACTTGCGAGAGCTCGTAATGGAGGAAGCACACAAGTCTCGCTACTCAGGACACCCTGGTTCGGATAAGATGTACGACGATATCAAAACTACGTATTGGTGGCCTAGCATGAAGGCCCACATAGCAACTTACGTCAGCAAGTGTTTGACTTGTGCGAGAGTCAAGTCTGAATACCAGAAACCCTCAGGCTTACTCCAACAACCAGAAATACCGCAATGGAAATGGGAGCAAATTTCCATGGATTTTGTTCCTGGCCTGCCTAGATCCCAGCGCGGGAACGATACTATTTGGGTGATCGTGGATCGACTCACAAAGTCTGCACACTTCCTGGCGATCAAGGAAACGGATAAATTCTCCACTCTAGCAGACGTATACCTAAAGGAAGTTGTTTCGAGGCACGGGGTGCCCACCTCTATCATCTCGGATCGAGATGCGCGTTTTACTTCAGAACTGTGGCAAGCAATGCACAAATCCTTTGGCTCACGATTAGACATGAGCACAGCGTATCACCCTCAGACGGACGGGCAGTCCGAGCGCACTATTCAAACCTTAGAAGACATGCTTCGTGCATGTGTAATCGACTTTGGCAACCGCTGGGAAAAGCATCTGCCACTTGTACAATTCTCGTATAATAACAGCTACCACACCAGCATTAAAGCTGCTCCGTTTGAGGCATTGTACGGACGTAAATGCCGGTCACCTCTTTGTTGGGCAGAGGTGGGGGATAGTCAGATAACTGGTCCAGAACATGTGGTAGACACAACCGAACAAATTGCTCAAATACGAAAACGCATGGCTGCAGCTCGTGACCGTCAGAAAGTCTACGCCGATAAGGGCAGGAAACCACTAGAGCTCCAGGTTGGGGAGCGGGTACTAAAAGTTTCACCCTGGAAGGGTGTGGTTCGTTTTGGTAAACGAGGCAAACTTAACCCATGATATGTTGGACCTTTCGAAATCATCGAGAAAATAGGCAGGGTGGCCTACAGACTGAACTTACCAGCAGAACTCGGTGCAGTTCACAACGTTTTTCACGTGTCGAATCTGAAGAAGTGTCTGTCAGATAAGACCCACGTAGTTCCTCTGAAGGAATTCGTCGAGGAACCAGTCGAAATCACGGACCGGGATGTTAAGGTCCTCAAGAGCACTAGAATACCTCTCGTTCGAGTTCGTTGGAAATCACGTCGCGGCCCAGAGTTCACCTGGGAGCGCGAAGATCAGATGAAACAAAAGTATCCCCAACTGTTCGCAAACAGTACAACCACTACTGAGGCTGAAGCTACGGAATTTCGGGACGAAATTCCAGATCAACGGGGGGTGGATGTGACACCCCAGGAAAACCGGGAAAACCATACAACTTAACTAGCTTCCTCAGTGAGTGCTTACCAAATTTCGGGACGAACTTTCTTTCAACGTGGGGATGATGTGACAACTCGAAATTTAGAACCTTTCGTTGTATCTTGGTGTAACTTGCTTGAACGTTATGTGATTAGTTAACTTGTTGGTTCAATGAATGACCTAAGTGAAATTATGTGATTATGTGTTATGTTTATATGTATGCTTGAATGTATGCGACCCGAGACACAAGAACCCGACTCGAGACCATGCGGTCTCGAGTGAATAGTGTTATAGTTGGGCCGCACCTCATCTAATCCACCCGAAACCCACTAAGGTGCACCAACTCGGTCCGGGTATAAAACCCACAAGAGTGACCAACCTTGCCTCTTTGCATCATTTGCAACATCTCCACACACACTCTCCTTTTCATCACTAAAACCCTAGAAACACAAACCCTCTTCCCTCACTCTCGGATTCAAAGCGGCAACATTAGGACCATCGGATCGAGCTCGGGATCATCACTCGGACACTCCATCTCAGTCGTCTTCTTTACCAAATCGGCATCCTTTCACAACCGGTTAGTGATTCTTATTATGTGTTGTATCTAGGTTGATAATGATGTATGATGAAGCCATATGGTAATATGTTTGCTTGATAAGTTTTATACATGATTAAAGTGTCGATTATGTGATAATATGCACCGTGACTATTATTAGAACATGACAAAAGTGTTTGTTTGATTTAATGAGTTCTTGTTTGATTAAATGATACATACTTAGGAGAACATGACTTTTGTAAGATAACATTTGAACAAGATAGTTTGAATAGCAAAAGAATGATAAGCTTAGGGTTATTCATGATCATCCGATTTTATGTATGAGGTTATAGAACAAATGTTTTGTTTGCAAGATGAGCTTGATATCTAGTTTAGGTATTATAACTCTTGTCCGTAAAATGCAAAATGTGTTTGAATAAGGGTTGTTTGTGTTATGAATATTTGATGAACATGATGAATATATGAAGAACTCGTTGAATATGATATGAATGTGTTGTGGATATTTGAAATTAAGATGTTTGATCCATTTTTGGTTAGTAGTAGACAAGGAAACATGTTTGTGAAATATCATTGGTTAGTACATTATCTCATGAACATGAAATTCTATTGGTTTAGTACATGTACCAGCGATCAGCAGATGTGTCTGTCGAGACCCTTGGTCTCGACTCGAGACCACCACATGACAATTGAGATCCCCGGTTGCGACCCAAGTTGCGAGTCGAGAACCCCTAGTCTCGACTCGAGACCATAATTCATCAAAACACATCATGTGTCACACCCCGACCACGTAGAACATACAAAACGTGGCGGAAACATCGGGGAGTGTTGTAACAGAATTAATTGTTTCAAATCCATGGCAATTGAAGTTTCGTTTTTATTGATTAAAGGTGTTACAATGTCTTAACAAACAAAGAAATACAACATAATTAACTAGTCTTGCATCTTTTATTGTCACTAAAGCCCAAGTCTGCCTATGTGTATCTTGATCATCTTATGCAACAGCTCCTGAAAAACACATGTGAAAATAGGTACGTCAGCATAAAAATGCCTGTGAGATACATAGGTTTTGTGAAAATAGGTTCCATGACTTATTTTTGAGAAAATGTTTAGTCATGAACCTTGTAATTTGCTTTGTTTTGTAATTCATTTGAAAAACAATGAGTTCAGATGATATGTATAAATAAGTAAATAATGTATGGTTAAATAAATAACCATGTAAGATGAGTTTGTATAAGATAAGTTGTTTGTAAAACAATGTCTTGTGAAAAGTATGTTATTTGTATAAAATGTTCTATGTCTCAAACTGAAATGATTCAAATAACGCTACAATATGTAATACCATACAAACACTTATATATAGGAAGTACCAGCGGCGTATCCACCATGCTTGTATCATATTACACACGCATCGTTACTTAATCATTTAATCAAACCAAACCACCAAAGTAATGTTTAACAATAGTAGAAGTGTTTATGTATGGTCAAATACGGTTCACACGGTTCGCAGATACAAACGGTTCACAGATACAAACGGTTCACAGATACAAACGGTTCACAGATACAAACGGTTCACTGATACAAACGGTTCACAGATATAAACGGTTCACAGATACAAACGGTTCACTGATACAAATGGTTCACAGATACAAACGGTTCACTGATACAAACGGTTCACAGATACAAACGGTTCACAGATACAAACGGTTCACAGATACAAATGATTACAACGGTTCACATAGTCAAATAGTTATAAACGGTTCAAAATGTAATATAATGTGTTCATATACTGGATGAGCATATGCAACAAAATGTAATGTAAAACAATGTACTAAGTATGCACACAATGGACATACATAGCATAAAATGTAATGAAATCATGTACTATAATGTACTAACGAACATAGCAGGTATATGATGTGAAAAACGGGAAAGCATGAATGTAACAAGTAGGCACATGTGTTTCACCCCAAAACAGTTTGGAAAACAGTAAAAGAGGGGTCTATGTACTCACTTGAGATTGCTCAGAAGTCCTAGGATAACCACCAAGCAATGCTAGAGATCGCGGAATATCAAACGGCACCTAATATAGGTAACTACATTAATAAACCGGACCTAAATCGGAAGACTGGGTAGCATGAGGGTTTGTAAACCAAATGAGTGTAGGAACTCATGTGATATGGTTAATCAAAGCCTACATACTAAATGAAACTTAACCTAAGTGATTTCGACCCATTACGACCCGTTTAGGTAGCTTATGCTACTTTAACGCGTCGTTCGCGTGAAACGCGTTCGGACCGCCTAACTAGCCCTATGACAAGTGTTATATGCCTAAACATATTACATAATCAGTTATGTGACAAAGGTTTAGGTTACATATGCTTAATTACCAATTATACATGAAAAGGGTATTCTGGTAATTTACCTAAGGCACATAAACTACCTATCATACAACTACTTAAACGATGTGACCATAGGGTATAACCTCGGAAGGTTATTCCCTACCTACTATGGTCACCTAATGTGTTTGGTCGGATCCTAATGATCGACCAAACTGGGTCGGGTTCGAGGTATAAGCGATTTATCAGATCGCTTACCCTACGACCATAAACAACGTGGTAATCAGTGGGCATAGTCCCAAGGGACTATGACCAACGTGATTACACTCACGTTGCGAAGTTCAAACGAACTTCGCATTGACCATTACTGGTCAACGCTGAAAGTCAAACAAAGTTTGACTTTCTGACTCGAAAAGCAGTAAAATAAGGAAAAGAACGAAAGAATACTTACGAAGGGTCCCCGAATGCTAATCCCGATTCAAGAATCTCAGGTATGAAACAATGGTTTCAACTTAGAGGTTCTCAAATCAGAATTCTAGTGATTTTAGCAATGGGGGGTATGGGGTATTTATAGGAATACCCGAACCGTTAAGATCGTTTCATGGAAAGCGTGCCTTAATCCCATCCGTACATGTGTTGCAAAGTTATGGTGTTTAGGTGCTTAAATTCCATCCATACATGTGTTGCAAAGTTATGGTGTTTAGGTGCTTAAATTCCATCCATACATGTGTTGCAAAGTTATGGTGCCTAAATTCCATCCTTATCCGCTGACTAAGCATGTTAGAATGTGTGGTTGTGAATTAAACAACGGCTAATACATTGAATCTGGTCCCGAAAGTGCAAAACTGATATTTCTGCATGTTTTCTGTCCAGCATAGGCAGTCGCGTAGCGCGACTGGTAAAGCCTATAGGGCTCGCGCTACGCTAGCACCCCTCTGATTCAGAAATGTTTCAAAGTTGGCAGAAATGGTCCCTGCACGTGTTTAAGGCCTTTTTCGATGCGTTTGAACCCCGTTAACCTCATTTCAAGGCTCTAAAATGAAGTTAAAGTATAGGGAACTCAAAGCATGCTCAAAAATATGCCGGATGTTGGTTCGTTTGGTCGTACGAACGCGATGTTCGCTTAATTACGACGGAATGCGCACAAGCGCGAAAAACGATCCAAATGACGTGACGAATGGATTTTTCTTATGGCGAACACTAAAATAAAATATTTTAGTGCTTACATAAATTTTTGGATGTCCAGATGTATTCAGAACGTAAGTTATGCGCGAAAATGCAAACTTGTGCACTTTTTGACACTTTTAGTCCCTGAATGACACAAAAGTTTATTTTAGCACACCGAACACCTCAGAGCCTATTTCTAAGCTATGTAAAGGATATTTATGGTATGTTTAACTTATGGTCATGTTCCGGAATATCTGTTACAGTTCAAATTGGCATACTTTCGCAGTTTGTCAACTTTAGTCCCTGTAAGCGATTAAACTTTGATTTCACCACACCAAACCTTCCAAAACTTATATCTAAGTTATGTAAAGGTTATTTAAGGTATGTTAAGCCTATTTCACTATTCCGGAGTGTTTGTTGCGTTAAACTGGTTATATTTACGCATCAGTGCGTGTATAACCTTCCAGAAAGCGATTTAGAGCTTGAAATCGAACATGAGTTGATATGTGCAAAAGATACACATATTTATACAAGTCCAAAGTATGAAATACATTATTTCATTGGTTTGGCATTTGTTTGATGGTTGAAATGATACAGGTGTTACAGTCTCCCCTACTTTAGGAAATTTCGTCCCGAAATTAATTCGTAGGAGTCTATTTGTGACTTTGTGTCAGATAACCACCAGAGATATGTAAAGTATAATCCTGTCATTTCCTTAACGGACATTCTTCAGAATGAAAATGAACAAACGGAGTCATTTTCCTCAACGAGTATTCTTCAGAAGCGGAAATGACGGAATAAACAAACGGGGATTCATTTCCTTAACGGACAATCTTCGGAAACGAAAATGAACAAACGGAGTCACTTTCAACAGATGCTTCCTCAGAAACGGAAATGAAAATGATAGACAAACGGATATTCATTTCCTCAACGGACAAATCTTCAGAAACGAAAATGAACAAACGGAGTCATTTTCAACGGTTGCTTCTTCAGAAACGGAAATGAAAATGATAGATAAACGGATATTCATTTCCTCAACGGATAATCTTCAGAAACGAAAATGAACTAACGGAGTCATTTTCAACGGTTGTTTCCTCAGGTTCGGAAATGAAGGATTAAACAACGGATATTCATTTCCTCAACGGATAATCTTCAGAAACGAAAATGAACTAACGGAGTCATTTTCATCGGTTGTTTCCTCAGGTTCGGAAATGAAGGATTAAATAAACGGATATTCATTTCCCTCGACGGATACTCTTCAGAACGAAAATGCACAAACGGAGTCATTTTCCTCAACGGGTATTCTTCAGAATTGGAAATGAAGGATAAACGGATATTCATTTCCCTCGACGGATACTCTTCAGAACGAAAATGCACAAACGGAGTCATTTTCCTCAACGGGTATTCTTCAGAATTGGAAATGAAGGATAAACGGATATTCATTTCCTCAACGGATATTCTTCAGAAGTGAAAAATGAATAGCTAGTTCATTTTTCCTCAACGGATACTTCATCAGAATTGGAAATGAATAGGGTTAACTTCTAGGTACATGACAAAGCTCGCTGTGGTTTCTGTGCACTAAATTCCATAATTATGTATGCATCCATAATTACGCAATTCCTTGCATAGTCCGCACAGTTTGTCTTGTAATGTTCATAAGCACATAATCACATAGTTGTTTAATTGTTATTATCTTGTTATTGATTGCAATTAACTTGGCACCTCGTACTTCGTTTCTCTTGGAAGAAACGGGTACTTAGTATTTTCGTGAAAAACGCAAGAGATCATACAATGGAAGAAATTTGGGAGTAGTCTGTTCTTCAAGGAATGCGGTTCCTTGATTGTCGGTATTGTAGGGGATATGTTGTTTATTCATACAATCACATAAATACATTGCAATGTAAATAAAAGATTTATTTATAAACAACGATAACAACTGTTTCTTGGATCTTGACAACAAAAGAAAATAATACATAAGATGTGATTATTTCTAAACGATGTTGTCTTCTGGTTGATCATATGCTCATCCCTGCGCTGGATTTGCATTAGCAAGCCTTGGGCAATTCCTACGAAAATGGCCCATCTCGCCACAGTTGTAGCAAGATCCCTGTGGAAAACGAGCTTGAGCAGGATTGTTGCCAGATTGATTTGGTGCAGATGCGGTTGGGCAAACCCTAGCTGTATGACCTATAAGTCCGCAAACTTGGCATGTGCGGCACTTCACCCCAGCATGATGATGTAGGCCACATTGGTTGCACAAGGGTGCAGTTCCGTTGTAGGGTTTCCTGGCAGGGGGTTGAGCTGGTTGGTTGAGGACGGCTTGATCGTTGTGAGCGACCACAGCGTAGTTCTGAGAAGCCTTTCGCTTCTTTGACCTCTTAGGGGATCCAGTCTGTTCATCCATGATCTTTGATTCCTCGATTGGTTTCGATTCTTCGACCGGCTTCTTGTCACCTTTTCGGAAAAGTTTACCTTTCCTGATCTTTGATTCAGTCAAGGTTGCAGATAGCTCAATGGCCTGTCTAACTGTAGTAGGGTTGCTACCAGTCAAAATGTCTTGTATTGAGTCAGGGAGGCCATCAATGTACTTTTCGATTGCCTTATCCAAAGGCGTGACCATGTTTGGGCATAACAGACTTAACTCTTCATAACTGTCCGTGTAGGCTCGATGCTCACCGCTGTCTTGCTCAAGATTGTCGAATTCCCTTTCCAAAGCCCTGATCTCATGTCGAGGACAGAACTCCTTCATCATAAGGGCTCTAAGTTCAGCCCATGTCTGTGCTAGAGCAACTTCTGCACCACGATCTCTCATAATACCGTTCCACCACGTAAGGGCTCTCTTCTGGAACACACTAGAAGCAAACTTGACCTTGCGATTGTCAGGACACTGCACATGGCGGAAAGTATTCTCAATGCTCTCGAACCATTGAAGAAGCCCAGTCGCTCCCTCAGAACCACTAAACTTGAGTGGTTTCGCCGAGTTAAAACTCTTGAAATTGCATGGACCATTGTTGTTGTTGTTGGCTTGATTCCATTGAGCAAAGAGGTTTGGGAATTGAGCAGCCATTTGCTGCGCAATGATTTCTGCCAACTCGGCAGTCTCTATCTGGTTTTCGCGTCGAGGAGGCATTCTAAAAGAGGAAACATGAAAGGAAACGAGTGAGAGAATTAGACGAAAAGAATGAGATGAAACAAATTTGACGAAAGCAATGGATAGTGGTCATTTGTTTGTTACTACAAAGCAACAAACGACCTCGGTGATTAATCAAAGTAAATAGGTCAAAAATAATGTATCGCGAAGACATGCTCGCCTATAAGTGAACACTCATCCCAAGAATTCCCAGGTAAGCACAACTGGTCTCGCGTCTGGTTGAGATGTATACGAAGTGCATGCCTAGACAGAAAACCCAGAATACAGGCATTCACCCTTCCAGTTTGCACGTGTTCACATTATTTAAAACCCAAAACCTTGACGAGATTTTGAAAATTCAAAGGGGTTCAAAACCATATAACAGAGGGTTCAAAACCTTACAATAAATCATCCTAGAACAGATGATTAGTTTTCAAAACGGTTTCGAAAAATTATGTTCTTGTTGTGGTAGTCGCCTAAGGATAGGTGACGGTATTGTTTTATGACTAAACGCAAGTAAACTCGCGTTAGGGTCCTAAGAAAGTTATAGACTAGGTCAAAGCATTACTAATAACCTAATTCCCTATAACCATTGGCTCTGATACCATCTTTTCTGTCACACCCCGACCACGTAGAACATACAAAACGTGGCGGAAACATCGGGGAGTGTTGTAACAGAATTAATTGTTTCAAATCCATGGCAATTGAAGTTTCGTTTTTATTGATTAAAGGTGTTACAATGTCTTAACAAACAAAGAAATACAACATAATTAACTAGTCTTGCATCTTTTATTGTCACTAAAGCCCAAGTCTGCCTATGTGTATCTTGATCATCTTATGCAACAACTCCTGAAAAACACATGTGAAAATAGGTACGTCAGCATAAAAATGCCTGTGAGATACATAGGTTTTGTGAAAATAGGTTCCATGACTTATTTTTGAGAAAATGTTTAGTCATGAACCTTGTAATTTGCTTTGTTTTGTAATTCATTTGAAAAACAATGAGTTCAGATGATATGTATAAATAAGTAAATAATGTATGGTTAAATAAATAACCATGTAAGATGAGTTTGTATAAGATAAGTTGTTTGTAAAACAATGTCTTGTGAAAAGTATGTTATTTGTATAAAATGTTCTATGTCTCAAACTGAAATGATTCAAATAACGCTACAATATGTAATACCATACAAACACTTATATATAGGAAGTACCAGCGGCGTATCCACCATGCTTGTATCATATTACACACGCATCGTTACTTAATCATTTAATCAAACCAAACCACCAAAGTAATGTTTAACAATAGTAGAAGTGTTTATGTATGGTCAAATACGGTTCACACGGTTCGCAGATACAAACGGTTCACAGATACAAACGGTTCACAGATACAAACGGTTCACAGATACAAACGGTTCACTGATACAAACGGTTCACAGATATAAACGGTTCACAGATACAAACGGTTCACTGATACAAACGGTTCACAGATACAAACGGTTCACTGATACAAACGGTTCACAGATACAAACGGTTCACAGATACAAACGGTTCACAGATACAAATGATTACAACGGTTCACATAGTCAAATAGTTATAAACGGTTCAAAATGTAATATAATGTGTTCATATACTGGATGAGCATATGCAACAAAATGTAATGTAAAACAATGTACTAAGTATGCACACAATGGACATACATAGCATAAAATGTAATGAAATCATGTACTATAATGTACTAACGAACATAGCAGGTATATGATGTGAAAAACGGGAAAGCATGAATGTAACAAGTAGGCACATGTGTTTCACCCCAAAACAGTTTGGAAAACAGTAAAAGAGGGGTCTATGTACTCACTTGAGATTGCTCAGAAGTCCTAGGATAACCACCAAGCAATGCTAGAGATCGCGGAATATCAAACGGCACCTAATATAGGTAACTACATTAATAAACCGGACCTAAATCGGAAGACTGGGTAGCATGAGGGTTTGTAAACCAAATGAGTGTAGGAACTCATGTGATATGGTTAATCAAAGCCTACATACTAAATGAAACTTAACCTAAGTGATTTCGACCCATTACGACCCGTTTAGGTAGCTTATGCTACTTTAACGCGTCGTTCGCGTGAAACGCGTTCGGACCGCCTAACTAGCCCTATGACAAGTGTTATATGCCTAAACATATTACATAATCAGTTATGTGACAAAGGTTTAGGTTACATATGCTTAATTACCAATTATACATGAAAAGGGTATTCTGGTAATTTACCTAAGGCATATAAACTACCTATCATACAACTACTTAAACGATGTGACCATAGGGTATAACCTCGGAAGGTTATTCCCTACCTACTATGGTCACCTAATGTGTTTGGTCGGATCCTAATGATCGACCAAACTGGGTCGGGTTCTCGGTATAAGCGATTTATCAGATCGCTTACCCTACGACCCTAAACAACGTGGTAATCAGTGGGCATAGTCCCAAGGGACTATGACCAACGTGATTACACTCACGTTGCGAAGTTCAAACGAACTTCGCATTGACCATTACTGGTCAACGCTGAAAGTCAAACAAAGTTTGACTTTCTGACTCGAAAAGCAGTAAAATAAGGAAAAGAACGAAAGAATACTTACGAAGGGTCCCCGAATGCTAATCCCGATTCAAGAATCTCAGGTATGAAACAATGGTTTCAACTTAGAGGTTCTAAAATCAGAATTCTAGTGATTTTAGCAATGGGGGGTATGGGGTATTTATAGGAATACCCGAACCGTTAAGATCGTTTCATGGAAAACGTGCCTTAATCCCATCCGTACATGTGTTGCAAAGTTATGGTGTTTAGGTGCTTAAATTCCATCCATACATGTGTTGCAAAGTTTTGGTGTTTAGGTGCTTAAATTCCATCCATACATGTGTTGCAAAGTTATGGTGCCTAAATTCCATCCTTATCCGCTGACTAAGCATGTTAGAATGTGTGGTTGTGAATTAAACAACGGCTAATACATCGAATCTGGTCCCGAAAGTGCAAAACTGATATTTCTGCATGTTTTCTGTCCAGCATAGGCAGTCGCGTAGCGCGACTGGTAAAGCCTATAGGGCTCGCGCTACGCTAGCACCCCTCTGATTCAGAAATGTTTCAAAGTTGGCAGAAATGGTCCCTGCACGTGTTTAAGGCCTTTTTCGATGCGTTTGAACCCCGTTAACCTCATTTCAAGGCTCTAAAATGAAGTTAAAGTATAGGGAACTCAAAACATGCTCAAAAATATGCCGGATGTTGGTTCGTTTGGTCGTACGAACGCGATGTTCGCTTAATTACGACGGAATGCGCACAAGCGCGAAAAACGATCCAAATGACGTGACGAATGGATTTTTCTTATGGCGAACACTAAAATAAAATATTTTAGTGCTTACATAAATTTTTGGATGTCCGGATGTATTCAGAACGTACGTTATGCGCGAAAATGCAAACTTGTGCACTTTTTGACACTTTTAGTCCCTGAATAACACAAAAGTTTATTTTAGCACACCGAACACCTCAGAGCCTATTTCTAAGCTATGTAAAGGATATTTATGGTATGTTTAACTTATGGTCATGTTCCGGAATATCTGTTACAGTTCAAATTGGCATACTTTCGCAGTTTGTCAACTTTAGTCCCTGTAAGCGATTAAACTTTGATTTCACCACACCAAACCTTCCAAAACTTATATCTAAGTTATGTAAAGGTTATTTAAGGTATGTTAAGCCTATTTCACTATTCCGGAGTGTTTGTTGCGTTAAACTGGTTATATTTACGCATCAGTGCGTGTATAACCTTCCAGAAAGCGATTTAGAGCTTGAAATCGAACATGAGTTGATATGTGCAAAAGATACACATATTTATACAAGTCCAAAGTATGAAATACATTATTTCATTGGTTTGGCATTTGTTTGATGGTTGAAATGACACAGGTGTTACATCATGACTAGAGACCATGGTTGCGAGTCCGGTTGTGACTCGAGACCAGCACATGCGTGACCCGAGACCTCCTCAGATTGCGACTCAAGAATTTGTAAGCTACAACTCGAGACCGCACAGTCTCGAGTAGAGACCGCACAGTCTCGACTCGAGACCATACACATGTGCATGCTATTTGGACTTTCACACTATTACGGGCCTAAGTGATTGGGCCGAACATATGGGCCGCATGTGCTACTGTTAATTGAGTATGTTGTGCACTGTTGTTGAACGGCCATGATAAACGTGTATGCCATGATCGTTACTTGTGTATGAATACGTGTAGAAGATACGTGCACTACTTGGTTTGAACCTGACTTGAATGGTATCTATGTTAGGACGTAGTTGACCACTTACAACTTGATTGACTTTTCTGTGTATCTGCCGAGCAAACCAAGGTGAGTTCACACCCTCTACAAAGCATGGGATTCCCAGGGGTCGGGAATTGGGGTTAAGGAACATGGGTTCCTCGTCCTCCTTGGGTAGGACAGCATTGGTTCAGGAATGTAATTCCTCGTCCTCATGGACAGATAACTCGTACTAGACCAAAACTCTATCACGAAGTCCCTCCTTTTTATATCGACTTAATCGCCGGGCCAATGGCGAGCGGGTCATTAGTTAGATAGCGCTATTTAGGTCTGACAAACCTCACACCGTGCCGCAGAGGACGGGGGTGAACTAATGGATCTGGGGCACGTCAATGATGATAGACATTGACAGTTTCAGGGCACATAAACATGACTACAGTCAGCAGTCGATATGGTAACGAGTCTAGTGTACACATGGGGTAGCCCCCACGGCCGAAATGCCAGATAACTAACACGGGGTAGCCCCCACGGCTGGATTGCCAGAGTAACCGGGAATAAATAAGTCATGTTTTTACTATAGGGTAACCCCCACGGCGGGATGCCAGACAAAGGAAACTGTTTTCGAAACAACTTAAAACGAACACCCAACCGTGAACTCACTCAACTTGTTGTTGACTCGTTACTACATGCTTTGCAGGACAATAGGTACTTAGCTGGAGCTTGCATGGAAGAGAGTCGTTGTGGGACATGGACAGCTGCGTGCCATGTTAAAACCTTGAAACAATTAAACTTATGTTTTGATTTTAAACGTTATGCTTCCGCTTGCAACTTAACTATGTTTTGTTTGGACACCAATTGTATTGGTTAAACTTTTATATCTTTTAACTTGCATGTTCAATATGATTGGTGGCTGGATCCTGGTCAGTCACGCCTCCAAGCGGTGGTATTCCGCAGGTGGATTTTGGGGGTGTGACACATTAGGTGACCATAGTATATAGGGAATAACCTTCCGAGGTTATACCTTATGGTCACGGTGTTTAGTTAGTTGTATGATAGGTAGTTTATATGCCTTAGGTAAATTACCAAAATGCCCTTTTTACGCCAAAATTCATTTTAAGCATATGTAACATAACTTTTGGTATCTAAACTGATTTGGTAACAATATTAGATATGTTAAGGCATATTTTACTTGTCATAGGACTAGTTAGGCGTTCCAAACGCGTTTTACGCGAACGACGCGTAAAGTAGCATAAGCTACCTAAACGGGTCGTAAGCACTTAGGTTAGGTTTCATTTAGTATGTAGGCTTTGTTAAACCATATGACACAAGTCTCCATACTCGTTTGGTTTACGAACCCTCATTCTATCCGATCCCCCGATATAGGTCCGGTTTATAAACATAGTTACCTATATTAGGTGCCGTTTGATTTCGTGATCTCTAGCATTGCTTGGTGGTTATCCTAGGACTTCTAAGCAATCTCAAGTGAGTACATAGTTCCCCTCTTTTACTGTTTTCAAACTGTTTTCGGGTGAAGCATGTGTACCTATATGTTATTTTCATGTTTTCCAAAAGTATAATTGATTATACATGTTAGTACTTATCTGTTGACAAACTGAATGACTATCTATGGTTTAAACACTAATTTTTCAAAGACTATAACATTAATTGTTGAATTGTACTTATTTTGTTCACCAGACCGGTTGGTAGTATGATATAGCGCTATAGGATTTGACACCCCATTCCTGTTGTCATGGAATGTCTGAAACCAATTTGTTTCTCCATCCAAATAGGGATTTCCTTTGTGGTATCCCTATAGTCTCAAAGGTGTATTTTGATGCACTAGGTCTGAATGAATTCTTAAATCACATTATTTTTGTATATTTAGTTATACTCCCAAAGGTATAGTTTGATATGCTCCCATATGCGATATAGTACAAAACCAACATTTATGTTATTTTATTTATCACATCCAAAGCATATTATGATATGTTATATATGAAACCAAAACATAGTTTAATATGTTATTTATCACATCCAAAGCATATTATGATATGTTATATATGAAACCAAAACATAGTTTAATATGTTATTTATAAAACAGAAGTACACTTGTAATATACTACTGAAAACTATTATTTTAAACAACTAAAGTATATTTAATGTACTATCTATCTAACGATTGGGTTTTGGTTAGTGTTTAGATAACGGGACGGATGTAATGTGATGAAAACATGATAGATACGCCGCTGGTACTTCTTATATATAAGTGTATTCATTGCATTACATACCGTGGCGTTATTTAGTACACTTGGGTTAACGATATTGGAACTGAAATATATTTTAATATATTACTCATTCGATTCTCTTAAAATCCAAAGTATATTTTCACATATACTATAAGCCTTTTTATCAAAATATTGTTTTCGAACGATATATTCAATACAAACCCATTTTACATGGTTATTCATTTAACCTTACATTTATTTATACATATCATCTGATCTTATTGTTTTTCAAACGATTTACAAAACAAATCAATTTACAAGGTTCATGACTAAACTTTATTAAACATTTTCTTAAACTTACAAGTCATGAATCCTATTTTCACAAAACCTATGTATCTCACAGGCATTTTTATGCTGACGTACCTATTTTTACACATGTTTCAGGTACCGCTTTGCAATGATTGTTGATACATGCTACATTTAGGATGGACTCGTGCCTTAGCAACTTTAAAACTTGGAAGATCATAGTTGTACTTATTTGATTGTATTAAAACAATGAGTTCATTTATTCAATAAAACAGAATTTATTTATTCCATGGTTATGAAACAATGATTCTGTTACAACACTCCCCGACGTTTCCGCCACGTCTAGTTGCTTTACGTGGTCGGGGTGTGACAATATTGTCCATCTCATTAAGCAAAATCTTATTGAGTTTATCCTCAATATAAACGCCAAAACATACAAAAACCACAAATTGCAAAACGTCGTTTCTTGGAGATTCAGTTTTGTTCTCAATAAAGTTTCACTGAATGGGGTGGACAACATTGTTAGACATCTTTCTTAATTGAGGATTAACAATGTTGTCCATCTTATTCAGCAAAACATTATTGAGTTTAGCATGAACAAATTAGAGGTTTAAGGTACTTTTATTTGGTAAAAGGCGTTGTTTTTTTGGCGTCTAGTTTGCGTGTCCGATCTTATATTGTTTGTTATGTAACTTCTAAGTAACATGTTATGAACAATAAGTAGAAAAAAAAGATGGAAAAAAATAAAAAAATGCTATATAAGAGATATAAAATGCCAAATTCCAATCTGTGTGTGTTCTGTAAAAATGAAAAATACAAAAACTCCAAACTACTCTTCACTTGCTCTCGAAGACCGTGTCGATTTTCTTTTAATTACGGCCTTTTTACATGTCGATGTGCAGTGTCCGTAGCCTTTGCAATTCTGACACTGTCTTTCTTTGGCCCCGGGTTTCGCCTTTGATTTCGTTTTCTCGATTGCTTCCTCCTGTTTAGATTTCAGGCGCTTCCGAGATCCAGAACCTTGCGACTTATACCTAACAGGGACTCTTATTGGATTCTTGTTGTTTTTATGTTGACCGGGTATCTCCGCAAATCTATCCCTAGTACTAGCAGGAGGAGCAACAATCTGCATATCTTGAACCTTCTTCATATAAGATTGAACATGATCCTTGTATAAGGATGGCTCCTCTTTATTACCAGATAAACGGTTCAAAGTATACTCTGTTGAAAAAAATAATCTCTTGCATCATACTTTGCACATCAGGATCAAGCTCAGTCATATATTCACGACTAATTGAGTATTCGAAAGAGCAGTTTGGGGAAGCCTCTTTATGCCATCTATTCAAAATGTATTGTTTTGGAAATTCCCTAATTTCCAACCTTCTCAAAACATAGAATATATGTCTACATAGCAAACCAAACTGCTCAAAACGCCTGCATGAGCAACTGCATGTGCAATCAGACTTACGATACATTACCTGAAAAACGCCAAAAACAATATCTCTATAACGCCATGCAGAGAATGTTTGTATAAAAAAACACAACAACTGGATAAAAAAATTTAATGTTATAATAGAATATGATAAACGCCATATACAGAAAACACCATATAAAAAAAAAACACCATTGTTTACCTCAAATAAGGATGTACAAGGCTGCAAGAAATCATTTATGTAAAACTTAACAAACCCATCAGGCTGATCTTCGTAATGTTGATTTATGCAATTCACAATTCCGATTAGCTTAGCTTGAACAAGGTTATGATCATATACATAACTAAGAAAATTGTAATGATGTCACCATGATAGTTGTTTGGTTATAATCCATTCCTTGAACTGAATGTGATGATATAATAATTGGTGTAAAGTTCGTAATCATGGTAATTGAGGAAATTGTTATTATGCTCAGGTAATGAGATCAACCATGTTAATAATGTGATGACTATACAATGATCGTTATAAAGGTCGTAAGATATAAGATTGATAAATCTTATATGACTCAACTACTTCTCAATTTATGGTAAGCAAAGGAACATTATTTACAAGGAAAAAATGATTAAATTCTTTTCATTTGTCACACTTGAGACATATGTTCCTAAAGTAGCAATATCATTATAAGAGTTATGAAAAAATGAAATGATTTTATACTCATGTGACCGAGTAAATAATGAAAAGCTATGAAGCTTGTTTTGGTTATACTCCATTCCCAAAAGTGAATGTGATTATATATTAATCGTTGTAAATGTAATGATGGACCTAATTGAGACATTTGTAATGATGAGATTGACAATAAGAATTGTAATGATGCCCATTTTAATAATGAGATGGACCATCAAAAGTGGCAAACTAAGTAGTGATTGCATAACGTGATGGTTTTAACTTTGAAGTTATAATATATTCTCTCGTATCATACGTTTTGTATTACATACGAGCAACTACTACACATACGATCATAAACCAGAAGTTTATGGATCATAATTATTTAATTAGTTGGCATGACCAGTTTGACCACATCGAGTCAATGATGATGTGAAACATAATGTGTTAGACCCTGACTTTTGCGGAAGCGTGATTATGGTGTGACTTTCTTAATATCATTGCATTCAATCATAACATCAACTATATGATAAAACCATAGGTTTGTCATCCATTAAATAAGTTCAAAACAAAACAACATTGTTTTAAAACGTAGACTTCAAATTCAAGTTTTACAAATCGTACAAATTGTGCATGAGTTCATTAAGGACTCGTCAAAGATATTGAATAACACCAAGGTTTGAAAGACGTGTCTCGTCCAGGAATAAGACACACTGATCAAACCCAAAGACCATGGATGACATCTTTATTTCTAACGCAGCATATAAACTTCCAACGCCCGCCAGATCCACTTACAAATTCCTGAATTACATGTAGTTTGAAAACATCAACAAAAGTTGAGCGAGTTCATGTGTTCGTTTGAGTGTATGTATAAACCTTTGAAATCGTTGTAAGTATGTATGTAAGTTGATAAGTCCCGGTATGAAAGCAACAAGGAAACAAATCAATTAATGTGTAGCTAATACATTAATATACGTGACATGGTGCAGGAAGACTCAAACCTAGCAAACTTTGTACCGGGCTTCCGACTGTAAGACATAGTCACCTCATGGCCCATTCGGCGGACTCATGGATGGGGCTCGCAACACCTAAATAGATCTATCACTAATGCCCCTCGGTCCTACAAGAGGATTGATGGCCTCAAGTATACACCTACCCATTCACATGATCTATGGTTCTTTCCTAGGCTAACCATACCAGTTGTATCTGTATGTAATCCTTTTGTAGCATGTATTTCACCCCCGAAGAAAATAAACAAAACAGTTTAAAGAAAAGGGGGACATGAACTCACAGTTTTGCGTTCCTTGAATCCGCTTGTAACTCGAAGTGTCCTCTGGTGTACACGACTACCTACAATGTACTATGGTCTTATTAGACGAGCGGTCGTGCCTTGACTTAGTATTAATTAGTGCCTTTGAGTTACGTTTCCAAGTGTCTTCATCATTATCCCAAGTTATATAATGATTCGTTAAAATAATAAATATTTTAACTTAAATTACATTTATTGAATTTTTAGAATAATTGTTAAACAATATTTTGTAACGATACTTCTCAAGTATTTATATTCGTATTTCCTTCCCAATGATGGGGGTATCTCATACATGTGTTTTCGTATCCTTGTATTTGCAATTTCCGAAATAATATATTTCCAAGTCTCACTTTAGAAAATAGATTTGTAAACTCATTTTGTCCCAAAAAATAATGTATTGTCCATATACACTTTTCCCAAAAATCATATATCTTCTAAATATACTAGGAGAATATATTTTTATTTCCAAAAATAATATATTTCTCATTGTCCAAAAATATGATACAACTTTGTAATATTCACAAAAAATCATATTTTCGTTTCTTGTACCCAAAATAATATTTACCAAAAATATATATGTAACGGTATCTTCCGGAATATTTTATAAGTTACGTTCTTGTGTCCGGTTTCACGATATTATGTGTGTAACTTATATGCTTATTCCTTGTCATTTTTGGTATTATTTTGGAAGTAAATTTCATGATATTTTGTTAAGTTATATTATTTTACCCTAAAATAATATAACTCTTTCACCGAGTATACAAATAATCACACAAGTGTCTTAATATTTATATATACTTTAAATATATATTCACCCATTTTTATTTATAATACCAACCTCCAATATTTGCATTTTGTTACGAAAAATTATGGCAAAGTTTATATTGAAAACTTATGATCGAAATACACTCATAAATACTTGTTTAGAAAATATTTTCTAAGTGTTTGTGTTTTTAGAAAATTTTGCCATAGTTTCCCCTAAAAATGGAGGTGTCCATGCTATTTAAGCATATCATTTCCTTTTCAAAAATCATCACAACAATCAATAATCAATCTACACTTACCAAGTGCAAGAACTACTCACTTTACATAACAACATGAACTTGATCTTTCACAAAAAAACTTGTAGTAACTTGGTAGGGTGTTTAGTAGGTTTAGTTACCCCCTTAAAGTGCATTTATTACTTTACAATCTCATTCTTAAAGAATTTAGGTGTTTACAACTTGTTAGATGATCCTTCCAAAAATCATTCTTTTGAACTTTTCTTGTAAACAAAGTGCTCTTACACTTATTTTATCACAAAAAATAGGGTACATTTAAGCAAGTATCAAGATCTTTTAAAAATCATATTTTAGACTTGGTTCTTTTGGAAAACCACTCATGAATCTTAGATTCATAAGATTACTAGCCCACTTTATTTATTATTTTTCAAGAAATCATCTTATTTTCAAGTTCATGCATATATATGAGGATGATCCTCTTGTTTAACACATAATCAACCTCTAACTTGCTAGATCATGTGTTTAATCACAATCTAGCAAGCTCCTTATGATGATCAACATCATAATATCAAGTAATCAAGCAAGTATCATACATACTCTAAACAACATTATTTCTGCAAGATTTCATCATATGTAAGCTTCATGTTCATGATTCATGTTCATGTCTTTTAAGGTTCTTGTTATTTATAACATAACATATCTTTTAACAAATCAAAATTAGAAGCATCAAGGGGTTGTGAGAGTCTTACTACTAGCTCTAAGCTAGGGAAGAACACTTGAAGAAAAAGATGATGAAAATGGTGGATGAAAGCAATTGATGGAGGTTCTTCAAGATTCACGAGTACCAAGCTTCACAAGAAACCTTCTTATAACCTTGAGAGTGTATGAAATGAGTGGATGGTGGATGTAAGGTGGTGATGGTGGCGGCACTATGTTAGGCCGAGAGGAGAGGGAGAGAGTAAGAGGGTGGAGTGAAGTTGTGAAAGATAATGATGGAGATGGTTTACTTATAGTGCACAACATAATCTTCCATAGATCTTATAAGATCTAATGAAATCAAAGGAGATCACATAATATCTTGTAGGATCAAAAAAAGAAATCTTGTAAGATTGGGGTGGGGCCATCTCCATAACCGTAAGTATAAAGGGGGGGGGGGGTTATGTGTAACTTTTAATGGTAACTTAGATAATAGTTGGAGGTTAAGTGTAATGTCTAGTGTTTCAAGTGTATGATGCTTTATATAGTGTGTTAGGGTGTTCGGGGATCATAACTAGTTCAAAAATAATAAAACAATGCTTCTAGCAATATTTTGGTATTCCGGGTAATGTCCGGTTGTTCGGTTAGATACCGGTTCGTTAACATGTCAAGCTATTCTGTTTAATGATCTTTATGCTACTTTTTGTGACACTTTTAATTCCCGACACTTAGGAAAGCATACAGGAGCATTTTGCCATATTTTTGCATGTTACTAGCTCATTAAATTGCTGAATTTTGCTAAAATATGTAGAATTCTACACTTTATGTGGGTTTTAGGCACTTTCCAGCACTTAAACTATCACCTAGTGACGCAGTTTTATGGTCCTTACTTCCCTACACACAATACGAGTGTAAAACCTTGTCTCTGGCCCATACGGGATTTCAAAACACTGTTTGTCTATGTACTGACATCATCAACATTTTTCTGAGCTATCCGTTAGTTGTGTTAACTGTGCTTTATGCATCGTTTATGTCACTAAAGTTTGTATGTGATAAATGAGGTGACAGTATGCAATATGTGATGCACATGTAAGTATAATGCATCAATCAGAAAGCACTTAGGTATAATTCAGAATAGTCATTAAACACTAATCGTCACTTAATAATTATACGAATGCATGCAAATTTGACGGTTGTCACATTCTCCCCCTGTTAAGAAAATTTCGTCCTCGAAATTTGTACCACCTTATCTCCTTAGGGTTACATTATGCGTCTATGTATATGGATAATATTGAGGCAGGTAATCACAAAACCGAATCAAACCTTATTCACATCAGATGAATCCAAGAATATATTACAACAACACTAATCCAATGGTTAAAAGATATGTGCTTTTAGCATTTGATGTCAAAGGACACGAGATGTATAGATGTAGAATCTAGTGTTACTTAGTTAACAGGGGTGCAATAAAGGAGTTTCGACCGATGGATTCTCAAACAATCGGTCACAATAAGCAAACAAGTTTTCACAAACCATAGCATCCGCTATACGAATTCAAAATCAACAACTCAAATGTGATAGTAACATGAAAATGATCTGTCAACTTCCGAATAGATGAATGGTAAGGTTTAGTGTGTTGACATTCTTGAATTGCGAAAATACGCCGAATGAAATACAAACGAATCTGGTGTATCATTGTCTTAATTCGTAGTTGCATTAGGAATGTTTAAATGATAGGTCAAACAAAAGTATGCGTAGTTTCGTGTGAAACGGTGGACCAAAATTAGCACAAGCTACAAGTTTGTAATGACACCACAAGGTGTCGTAATGACATAATTCAATAATAGTGGTGACTGAACGAGTTCACCGTGTTTGAAGTCAATTGAAAGTGTACTGAGACAAGTCTGAAGATTTGATTTACACAATGTCATAGAGTTTTCAGTTGGATACGGAACATAAAAAAGCCACTGTTTTTGATCGAGGATGAAAAAGTATTAAGTATCGCAAGGCATTCGATTGACAATGAAAGAATCGTTAGGAGGTTCATTGTGATATGAAATGAATCTATGTACCATTGCCTTAACACACAATTGTGTTGAGACCGCTTTAATTGTGATAACCAAAACGGATTTAGAACAAATAATTAGACAATTAAATCCCTGTATATGGTTCGTAACCAAATTAGCGCAAGCTTCAATTATGTGAAAGTATCAACGCAAGGTATTGAGACCAACAAACGATTTAGTGGAGCCGTAGACCAACCAAGTCTACTACGACTCTAAATGAAAGAATCTTTGCAAAAATACTTGAATATGATGCTCTCAATACATCATATGACGTCTTAAACTGAATATGCGAAATGGATAAGTTCAAGCAATTGAACTTGGTTTTAGCCTAATCCGACAATAAACGTATGTATCAACATTGGAATCTCAGCATGGTTACGAAGATAAACCATGAGTGTAACTTGAAAGAAGAGAAGTCTGA
Organism: Helianthus tuberosus; assembly: GCA_030545235.1. Taxonomy (NCBI): domain Eukaryota; kingdom Viridiplantae; phylum Streptophyta; class Magnoliopsida; order Asterales; family Asteraceae; genus Helianthus; species Helianthus tuberosus. The sequence goes on along the minus strand of CM060356.1, from coordinate 91,046,867 downwards.
AGAAAGTGTGTTGACTTGGTAACAAAAGAGCGAACAATTATAATAAGGTAGGTCATTCGAATCATAAATCAGTAGGATTTGAATTCCAATGAAGCGTTTATTCGAAACGAAACCACATGCGTAGCAAATGGTGCATGTGTGACATATAAGTTTCCGAGTACTAAAGCAATGAGTATTTGCTAAAATGCAGAAATGACCAAGTATCGAAGCAAATGTGTGTGTTCGCTCTCAGCGAAGAAAATTAACGCGATGCAACTACCATTAAGGGGAGTAGAGATGCAATCATCTACTTGCCAGAAGCAAAAGTAAAGATTTCAACAAAAGAATTTAAGTACTTTTTGTTTGGTTAACTGAAATGGCATATATGCCAGGATAATGGTGTTTGCTTGAGTTAGAAGATATGGTTCCTAAGTAACAACCTTTACGAGTTTGGACCTGGGTTCCCAAAGTTCCTAAGTATATGTTTTCTAGATTCTCAAGGTTTCGTATTCTGTGTAAAACTATTTTGTGCATTGTGTAGGAAACACCATTTTTGTGTATGTTTAAAACAAGTTATTGTCCCACAAATTCCCCGGTATACTTTCTTCCTGAATTCACAGCTAACGACACTCGATCTTCAATCAGTCGTGTAATAGTAGTTGGATCCTCAGAGTTAGCTAAATAAGTAATTCGTTAATCCTTAGAAAGAGTCACCGACTCTTGTTGGTTAGCTCGTTTAGCTCCTGGTAGTTGATGTTCATACGAAAGCTATCGTCCTTCTTATTGACTAGCAGAAATGGGGTTACCCAAAGCGGGAAACTTGGTCTGTTATCTTCCTTTTCTATCAACTACTGAAGCTACACTGACAATCCTTGCATCTCCGGAGATGTAAGTCGCTAAGGTGCATTGACTGCAGGTGCGGCGCCTGGAATCAAATCGATGCAAAATTCGACTTGTTGTTGAGGAGATGATTATGGCAAGTCTTCGGGGAAGACTTCATGATATTTCCTTATCATAGGGATATCTTCAAGTTTTGGTTCTTCGGCTCCCTTGTCCACGACAAGAGCCAAGAAAACAACACATCCTTCACGCAACAACTTTCGTACCTTCAAGCAATTAGTAATTTGTAGAGGCGTATCCTGCTTCACGAGTCACGATCGTTTCTTCGTTCGCCATCGGGATGCGGATAACAATCTCCGCTCGATTGCTTAACAACTAATCCATTCCAAATATGTCGTCGAAGTTTCTTTTAGCTAGCATGGGTTATCTAACTTACTTGATACTAAACCAAGTATATTCTCAAACTCTAGGGATGTGAAGCTAAAATTTGAAATAATATCAAGTAGCACAAATGCATAATGTTGACTAATATAGAACGTATGGATAACCTTGTTTGGATTCTGACATGCTTCCCTAGCTCCGCTATTGAGCTTTCATCCTTGTGCCTGGTTCTTCTTAGGGCAGTACTTTCTGAAATGCTTTTTGCTCCCACAGTTAAGGAAACCTTGAGCACATTTTTGTTTGTCACTCGTCCTGCCTTGATAGTTGTCGTTCTCGTTGTTTCCTCCGTAATTCTCGCTACTATCTCGGCCTCCATTTCTAGGTTCAGTACCTTGCCTACAAGTCTCCTTGGGGTGCCCCCTCTTGCCACAGTTATCACATTTTCCTTATTTACATCGCCCGACATGGTAACGTAGACAATTGTCGCACTTAGGTTGGATACCTATGTAGTCTTTTCCCTTTTTGGACTTGTTCTTGCTATTCACCCGAGTACCCTTTTTGAAGTTTGCAAACTTTCTCTTGTTATCTCCAGATGGCTCTACAGGAGTCTCCTCTTTCTCTTCCGAAGTGGAAAATTTCCCTAGTCTATCCGCTTCTTCAGTGAACGCCACACTTAAGTCGATAGCATCGGTGATCGTCGAGGGTTTCGATGTTGTCACCAGGCTTAGAATCTGAGGTGCCAATCCCCCAATGAAGCGTTTGATTCTCTTAAACTCTGGTTCTACCAGACGCGAAGCAACTTATGATAAATCGTGAAATCTCTGTACATACTCAGTTATCTTGGAACCTTCCATTTTCAAGTTCCACAGTTCAGTTTCCAACTTCTGGACTTCCGCCCTAGATCTTTTACGCATCAGTTCCTTCAGTTCTTCCCACGTCAAAGCATATGCAGCAGTCTCGCCCATTGTCTGAACCTGAAGGTTCCACCATGACAGAGCCCCATCTAGAAATAGTCCAGCTATGTACGTGACCTGATGTTCGGGGGCGCATTTACTTAATCGCAAAACATAATCCATCTTCTCAACCCAACGCACAAAAGCTTTGGCACCCCCAGTGCCATCGAATTCTCAGGGTTTGTGGTTCAAGAACTGCTTGTAGGTGCAGCCGTTGGGTGGGTTATTTCATGAGGTACCTCTGCTGCGTTTGGAACGAAGGGCCTCATGCTGTGCAATGGCCTGTGAGATGCACTTTTGTAGTTCTGCCGCTATCGTTGGCAGAGGGCTGTTGGTATCGATGTTCCCTTGTATCAACATCTTCTAAGAAGAAGATCGGTTAGGTCAGGTCTTATTTGTTCAGGGAGTGCATATAGTTGTTTAGAGGTCATATGTACATACACATAATAGATTATCATATCAACCCATCAAGCAATAGCATAATCATAGCATAACCAAGTAATTTTGGAATTACGTTTAATGAGAGCATAGCAAGCAAGCACGTAACATTATAATTATAGCACACACATATAGATCAACAACCTGATTAACGAAGACACAACGACTGAGCTTTCATTGGTTATTGGCCACAAAGTATTGTCGCATGTTTAATGATGATTGGGCTCTCATTGTTCTCCGACCACAATTGCATTGTCTTAAAAAATGTATCACATCAAAAGGGACACAGGGTCACCCTACCCTTGTCCAATAAGTATAGCAGTGTATTAAAATTACGTAGTCAGACGTGGTCTTCAAAAGTCTCCACAATCTCGGCTCATCATTAGTGTCTTTACCCAAGTGCAATCCGCATAATCCCGAAACCAACTATACTGGTGACTGAGGTGGAGGAGGAAAGAAAAGTAAACTTCTAACATGCGTGAACTCCTCCTCGAGCTTGTATATACGTCGAAGTAATTAACTGATCTACCGCTCGACAGTAAAGAAAGGAGCATCAAAAACCTGGGAAAGGTGTAATAGTAGCAGGTGAGAGCGTAAAAGGGATCTTTGATAAATGTGGAGGATCAAAGTGGAGGACGTGGTGTCAGGTCAAACTCCAAAACTCTGCGACTCATGTCCTTAAACTGTAACTGATGTTATAGAATCAATTCATCCCGTGTGTAGCCTCCATAATGTAAGGGTCTAATATCAGCATAGTGTATGATAAGAACCATCGAAATGGCTCGTCCAGGCGTGTTGAGGTGAAAGTAGGAAACGGTGCGGCCTGTGAGGTTGGGGAAAGTGTTGTTGTAGCAAAAGGATCGTCATGCGGGTGCTGACCTGGAGTACTTTTCAGGGGTGCGGGTATGTCCCGAAAGAAAGCGGTAGGCATGTCGGAGCAATGGACGTCGGTTTCCATAGGAGCAACATCAGCGGGTGCAGGAACAAAAGTCCCAACAAAAGAGAGGGTCATCAGGTGCAGGTACTGGGTCAGGTATAAGGGGTACAATGTTTGATAAACCAAAAGAAATAGGCTCATGATCAAGTAAGGGTGCAGGGTTAGCAGGTGCAACATTAAGCTGTCCCAAAAGGAACTGGAGCTGTCTCAGGAGCAGGCTCTGGGTCGTGTGAAGGTGTGGGATTTCGAGCAGGTGATTGTGCAGCAGTCATAGCAATGTCGTCGTCCGAGTTAGTAGTAAAAGTGGTAACCTGCCCGTTTGTAAAGCTAAAAATGTCACAGACTCAAAGGAGTCTGAAATCGAGTGCATACTAGGATCAGAGGATGGCTTGATAACAGGGGTCTCAAGAACTGAAACTAGTAACAACGTTCTCGTCTAACTTTTCATTATCATGGGCGTCATCAGGAGGACCATCAATAAACATGTCATCGTCATCATCAACTACTTGTCGAGTAGCCCACCTTCGAAAGGAATGTCCACGGGAGACGCATTATCAAGGATCGGGGCCATGGTGTGCTCACTATCGGGATGACCAGTGATGAGGTGGTCATGGACTGAAACTAGGATGACAAAAGATCCTCGTCAAGGAAGCCATCAGCAAGGGCAAATCATCACCAAAGTCTGGTAGCACGAACGGTTGAAAGTCGTCCTCGCCCTTGGTCAGCATGTCAGGGTCACTCTCAGTGCCTGACGTAAACATCTCCGGTGCAGGTGCAATCTCATTATCTGGGGCGGTGGCCATAGGGTTATCAATGTCTGATAACTCGCTTTCTAAATAAAGTAACATGTGTGCCGGTACATAATAGTCATAGCATATATATCCATAGTAATCACTAACAGTTAGTGTATGCAAACAAGGGTAACTTATCATGTAATCATGTATTCACATTATTCTTCAAGAAACTTTCTATCCTTCCTAGTCTCCTAGACTAACCCATCTAGTCTCCTATACTAAACTAACCAGTCTCCCAGACTAAATACCCAGTCTCCCAGACTAAACTACTTAGTCTCTTAGACTAAAACACCCAGCCTCTCAGACTGAACCACCCAGTCTCTCAGACTGAAACACCCAGTCTCTCAGACTGAAACACCCAGCCTCTCAGACTGAACCACCTAGTCTCTCAGACTAAAACACCCAGTCTCTCAGACTGAACCACCCAGTCTCTCAGACTGAAACACCCAGTCTCTCAGACTGAACCACCCAGTCTCTCAGACTGAACCACCCAGTCTCTCAGACTGAAACACCCAGTCTCTCAGACTGAACACCCAGTCTCTCAGACTGAACTCCCTAGTCTCTTAGACTAAACTTCCCAGTTTCCCAAACTGAATTACCCAGCCTCTCAAGCTAACCTCCCAGTCTCTCAGACTGCCCCAACTAGTCTCTCAGACTACTCAGTCTCCCAGACTGAACTACCCAGTTAGTCTCTCAGACCAACTCCCCAGTCTCTCAGACTGCACTACCCAGCTAGTCTTTTAGACTAACTCCCCAGTCTCTCAGACTGAATTACCCAGCTAGTTTCTCAGACCAACTTCCCAGTCTCTCAGACTGGAATATAATTGAATTCCTTGAAATGTATTTTGTGTCTTTTATTTGTAAAAATGTTTGTTTCCTGGATCTGGGCGTTTCTTGTATGCAATGAAAACATGTTCGTAAAAACGTTTTCGTGAGAGCCCTAATGATCGTAGTCTAGACTCGAGAAAGAATCCTAGTTCACTACGATCGAAGCTCTGATACCAAGCTGTCACGCCCACCCTGACTTTTGCGGAAGCGTGATTATGGTGTGACTTTCTTAATATCATTGCATTCAATCATAACATCAACTATATGATAAAACCATAGGCTTGTCATCCATTAAATAAGTTCAAAACATAACAACATTGTTTTAAAACGTAGACTTCAAATTCAAGTTTTACAAACCATACAAATTGTGCATGAGTTCATTAAGGACTCGTCAAAGATATTGAATAACACCAAGGTTTGAAAGACGTGTCTCGTCCAGGAATAAGAAACACTGATCAAACCCAAAGACCATGAATGACATCTTTATTTCTAACGCAGCATATAAACTTCCAACGCCCGCCAAATCCACTTACAAATTCCTGAAATCCATGTAGTTTGAAAACAACAGTCTTTAGGGCTTTATCAGCGGTTTGAAGGACAACAGCTGTTGTATACGGACAGTGGATAGAGGACATCAGATGTTATAAACACTTTCAAGGGGAAAGCCTGGTGTAAACTACTGCTTATGATGAATCCACTGTTGTGAACCGGTTTTGGCTCTAATTATCTGTTCCTCTGATAGGGTTCAATCCCAAAAATCTCCCCGTGGAACAGATAATGCCAAAACCCTTCATTATTCAGGATCTTTATTGTCTCATCAGAAGTTCCCTAACTTGTCCTTTAAATTGCAATTCAAAATCCATAGAACTTGTATCATCCTCATCCCTACACAGTATAAGCTCAAGGAGATCTTGTAGATCTTCAACACCCAGGCCCAGTGCTTGTTCCCTTGATATGTGCTTTACTTCTCCATTGGATCTGATCAGTGTCAATACATGGGTGTTTTGATCAGACATCCATTTTAGTATTTTTGAACCCAATGGGTTTCTTGGGAGAGGTTTATTTACTAGATGAGGTGTTTGGTGATGCTGGCCTTGTGATGACTGACTGAGCAGTGCTTGCAGGTTGATTTATGCCAAGAGTTTCAGCTATCATTCTTTTAATGCCTTCTTTCACAAGGTCATCTCCTGCCATTAATTATGCCACTATTTCAGTATCCAACTGTTGTTGTTGTTGTCTTCTTTTATAGATGGCAACACCAGCTGGAGCAGTGGATCTCCTGATTTGCATCTTTGGTGGTTTTGTTGAAACCTCTGCTTCAGGATAGTCAGGTTTTTGTGGAACTTTAGGATCTTTCTTCCTTAATTCCTCCAACCTTTTGTAGGTGGTCCTGACTTTGTCTTCTCTCCATCTCATCACTTGATTTTTGGACCCATAATCAGCAGCAACTAATTCCTCTTTCATTCTCTTCAGCTCCAATGTCTTTTTCAGGCATATTCTTTTTGTACTTTGACCAATCTGGAGGAGTGTGTTTGACCTTATTCTTAATCATTTCTTAAATCCTGGCTACTTCACTTTCAACCTCAGGAATGGTCCACTCTTTGTACATATGTTTCCCCCCCTTGTATTTCTTATGAGCCATGATGTTTTCAATATAATATTTTCTCAAAGATTCATCTGCTTTTTCTGAGATTTGTCTACATACATTCTTTGCAAACTGCTCTAAGGATCTGACTTGAGTGAATAGAAATTGGTAATGCCTTTGAATTTCTTTGTCAGTCTTTCCTTGAGAGTTTCTTTTGGAGATATCCTCTGCCTATTGAGCCTTAACTTTCAAGTACTCCTCAATGTTGTTGGGCCTAGGATATCCTTCAACTGATGGCAACCTCCTTTTAGCAGGATCATCCTCATAGTAGAAGGATTTAATCTCTTCTCTGACTGCTATAAGTTCAAGAGAATATTGGAAACCTGCAGGAGTGATGGTAGTGATTGGTTGTTGTACTTGAGCTGATGAGAGAGGAACATGGTTTGGAATAAGTGCAAGAGATTTTGAAGATGTTGGTGGTGGTGATGGAGAATCATCATCAGGTATAAAAATCCTTCTCCTTTTTATTGTAGGAGAGGCTGATGATGTTTTGGGTGGATCAGTGGTGGTGATTTGAGTGGTAGAAGGTGGCTGACTAACAGTTGTTGAAACAACTGGTGTTTCAACCACTGTTGTCATTACAACAGATGTTGTAACATCTGATGTCTTCTTCTTTTTAGTAGGAGGTGATGGTGGTGAGGTTGTTTTTGGTGGTGAAGTGATTTTTGGTGGTGGTGATGGTAAAGCAATGGTTGTGGTGTGTGTTGAAGTAGTGTGTGTTGAAGAGATAGCAGGTGTTTAGCTGGCAGTTGTTGAAACTACTGAAGTATCAGCAGTTGTTGATACAGCAGGAGTTACAACAGCTGTTTGGGTTGCAGTTTGAGGTTTGAAGCCTTTAGTAGGTGGTTTGGAGGTATGTTTGTAGGTCTGGATGGTGTGTGTTTGGGTTACCTCACTTGTGTAGTGGGCTTCTTCTTTTCATCCTTAGGATTTTCATCATCCATAGGTTCAGAAGGACCCTGTGCATTCAGCTCCATGAAAGCTCTCTTCTCCTGTTCCCACCTGGCTTTATCCTTAGCCTCTCTATCCCTTTTTACACTTGCTTCTGCTTCAGCTAGTGCATTTGTGGTGACATCCATCTTCTTACTACCATCTGGTAAATGGATATTTTTAGTCATATTTTCTTTTTCTGGTGCAATATAAAGCCCATCTTCAATTCCCTTCTTCTTCCACTGCTTGATTTTCTCCCCCTTTTTGGTATTATCTGGAGGGGGGTTATCAATGAAGAGAACAGTGGGAGGAGCAGTGCCAGTGGTGTGCATTATGTGGGCCTTTATAGCCTTGATGTCAGCTTGGGTATCTTTGAATCTTGACTCCGCCATATTTCTCAGCATTTGAACATGTTTATCATGCTGCTGATCAACCATTTGTCTTTGTTGTTGGAGCAGGGGTTGAAATAGATTCCATAACTCATTTGCAGCAGGTGCTTATGGTGGAGCAGGTGCTTGAGCTGGAACAACAGTGGGTTGCACCTAACTTTCAACAACTGTTGCTGCATTGCTTTGATTTCTGCAACAGAGGTACCCAGTTTGTCAATTCTATCCGTCAATTCTAGGCACTTTAAACCATCACCCAACTTAATGGGATCATCTGATTTCCCACTAACAGTGGTTGGAACAGTGGTTGACTTAGGGAATGTATTCCAATAGTCATCCACTGATGCCCCTTTTTCTTGGTTCTGGGGACTTCTTCCTTCAAAAAGAGGGACACTTTTTAGTGATCCAGTGAAGACTGGATACACAAATGTTCCCATAGAAGAAATTGCCTCCAAGGAAGTCTTATTGATGTAACCACTGTCCAAATGCAAACCAGTGGGTTCAGCACTTGTAGTCGCTGCTTCACTTGGACTACCACCAAGAGTTACTTGTAACTCAAGGGGTGTAACATCCTCAGGTCTTGTTGGTGGGTTAGCAATGATTGATACATCAGACCCAGTCACTTGTTGAAGTATGTTCTCATTGATAGGTGAGTGAGAAGGACTGGTTTATGCCTGGTTCAAATCAATAGCATCCAACAATAATTTTGTTGGTGGGGGAACTGTGGAGGTGAGGTTGGGTGTAGAAAGAGAATTGGCCCCGGGCATTGGGCTGTGGATGATGGAAGCAAGTGATTCCAGAGCATCATATTGTGGTGTCCCTATTTGTACAACCTGTTCTTTTTGAGAAGAAGCAGGAGGAGTTTCAGGCATAGGCTGAGATTTTTCTACCAACTGCTGTGAGGAAGTAGCAGCAGTGGTTTCTTGTGACTTTTGTGCTGTCACTTGCAGTTGATCTGGTATCTCATCCTCCAGAGTTGCCTTTTTGGTAGGTTTGGGGGGCTTTTGAGTTTTCTTTTGTTTTGGCCTTTTGGTGATTTTAGGTGTGGGTTTCAAAGCAGTTGTTTTGCTGCTATGATCATCTTGAGCAGTGGGCTCAGCAGCAGATACCTGATGAGCAGTGGTAGCTACTAAAGTCTGCTCAGGCACCCCTGCTTGTGTTTTGCAAGGTTTTGACATTCTTGTAAAAGTTTCAGCAGTTAAGCTGTTTATTTGAAAAGATTCACCTTGTTTTATTGCAGAAGCATCATCCTTACCAAATTTCTTTTCAAAATAATAACTTAGAAATCTTGGAAAAAGTAAGAATGGCTTTTTATCAACATTTTTAACTAAATCATTAAAGATTTCCTGGGAGTAATTGAAATTTTCATCTTGAAGAATAGCATAGCCTAGGTTTTGAATCTTTAACGGTATCTCGTTAAAATAAGTGGTTTTGTTTGAAACACACATAAGCAGGGTATGGAACAAAAATCTTGTTGCAGGTGGAAAATTACCTTTTTGTAAGGTATCCTTTTTTATTGTGTCTGCATACCCCCTTTCAAGGAAATCAGTTTTTAACTCATGTTTGGGAAAAGAAGTTTTACCTTGCTGATCGTTGAGTTCAAAGACTTTCGAGATGGATTGTGGTGTGATTTTGACTGCTTTACTCATTAAAGAAGAGTTAATGGCTATGACATCTTCTCCTTCTTTTTCAAGGATAATATTTTTCCAAAACTCTCTCTGGGTTTGCAGATAAATTGGAGCATCTGCTGTTAACAAGGTTTTGTACTTTGATGCAGACATGGTGGCAATGATGGAGTCGAATGTATCGGTGGTGCCTGGTTTTGTCAGAAGACCCAGATAATTGTGAGGTGCTTTGTATGGTATTTCAATGGGTGTAGCCTTTTGAGCGGGCTTTTTATGAGATGATTTTGAAGTGGATTTTGCGCATGACTTTGATTTTGTCATTTTGGAGAAGAAGATCAATGAAGGTTTTGAAGGATTTGAGAGAGGGAAATGGAAACTGTTTTGAGAAAGGAATTTTTGTGAATTCGATTCGACAGTAAAACCCTGTTTGGGGTTTTTGAAAAGGGTTTTATAAAAGAAAAAGTGAATGCTGACATGGCAGCGGTTACAAAAGATCTGACCGCTATGTACTGTCCACGTGCCAACCTCTGATGGAAAGATGAACAATGGAGGACAGTTGTTTAGTGAACCACTGATGAATCAAATATCAGTGGTTGCAATGGTCAAAATGAAAACAGTGGGTGATTTTAACTATCAGTGGATAGATTTATCTGTGGATAAAACACTGATTTTGAACAACAATGTTTACCAAGGAAATAATAGAACAGGGGTTGATTTTCAGCAATGGACAACATTTAGGAAACAGATGTTTGAACAAAACAGTGGTTAGGGGTAAGGTAATGGTAAGGATTTGAAAGGCTATTATGTCAGCAACTGTTAGTGCAACGGTGGATATATGTTTTGAGCATCTGCTGCTCTAATGAAAGGAATGATTTTGTCTTGTGAAACCATAATATCATGAAATATCTGCAAAATGACATTCTTTGCAAAACATATCTTAAATGCACATTATCAAGATTATCATATTAGCATATTTTTCAGGGATCTGCATTCAAGGTTTTACCACTCATTTATAATAGGTTTTAAAACATTGTAAAGATTTTGACAGTTGTTGAGTATCCCAGATGGTGATAACCTCTTTACTTTGACCACACATTTTATCATATATCCTTTTTAATAAAGTATGAGTAGTCAAGCATTTTAAGGTTTGTTGGCAATCAATCTTTAACCAGTGATAAAAACTTGAGTCTAAAATGATCTTGACTTTTGCACCATCTTCTTTTGACATGTTTTCAAGGAGTGTATTACCCTAAACAAAAATATAAGGGTTATACATCCTGACAGGTGAATGAAACTTTTACTATAAAAAACAAGTAAGAGTACAAAAATATATCATTCTTAAGAAAAATAAAGACTGATATATCCTGTTTTATTGAAGAAAAGCCTTTTTCAAGAAAAATAATTAAAGATTTTCTGAAAACAGCATAAAAAAGAATCTGGTATATTTTCCAATTAAGCTCATAATCACATCACTCTCAAGTTTTATGAAAATGGTCAGTGGTTTGAAATACATTGTAATAACCACTGTTTGAGACCATTTCCTTGTTAATTGATTGCAAAAATGAGGAGACATGTTCACATAATTTTTGAAAGTCCTGTTATAGACTTTGTTACCATGTGATGATTCTGAAAAACTTGTCTAGTCCTATTGTAGGTTTAATCACTGGTGATACTATTGTTACCTGAACTTCCCTGAATCAATGAATGCACACAGTTGCTTGATAACCATTGTTAATCCAATTTTGGACTCTTAAGTGTTTTATATTTATACTCTTTTCTTTTGACTTCAATATTTTTGAGATAAACACACTTTCGAGTTTTTTTTTGTGATTTTTCTTTTTCCCTTTTTACCCTTCCCATTCATAAGTATTGAAATACTCACTGGGAGGTTTTATAGAAAGAATATTTAATCCAGAATCATTTTTCAGCAATGTTTTGAGAAATTTGGACATTTTACACATACTTATGCCAATTTTTCACATTACTCAAGATTTGGACGATTTTGACTTCTGATTTTCTTAATGTATTTTTAACAAAATTGATTTGATCCTTTTGAGGATTCTCAACCTTTTTTTCAATACATAAGATCTAATAACTAAATTGTTAATTTCCCTCTTTTTATATTAACAAAAGCACTAATGTTTTATCCGAACATAGCCCTTAGTTAATCATGAGGTAAACACCTTAGCAACAGTTATGATGAAAACAACACAAGCTTCATAATAACATTTTAAGTTATTTTTTAAAGAGAATAATCAAACCAAAGTCACCAGACGAATTCTCAGATCTGAAACTATTGGTGATTTATGCATGACGTCACTTGTTACAAGAATTTTGTGTGTCTTATGACATCCTGGTTGTTTTACAGAGTTTTTGAATAAGCAACTTTGAACGTGATTACTTGTTACTCTGTTTTTCAACAAATACGATCAACCTTAGCATCAATGAATTTTGAGTTGAACTGTTACTGATGTGCACAAAATGCAACATATAAATTACATCAATTGTGGCATAAAACTAACCCTTTTTTAGTACTAATGTTGGAAAAAGTGTGTTTTTGTCTTCCTTTTGTATTTTCAGGATTAAATGAGCTCAAATTAACAAAAGAAGCAAAAAGGTAGCTAAATCTAACATGAATACAAGAAAAGGAACAAACGTGGCATGCCCGACCCCCCGACAACATCTTCCCAAGCAAAAAACAAGAGAACAGAAGGCTGAACACGCCCCGTGCTCAGTGAACACGGGGGCGTGCCCAAGTGCCAGCATAAAAGACAAAGCTATATAAGTTTCTATCACCCACCACGGGGGTGTGCCCAGCGGACACGGGGCCGTGGTCAACTCTAAGATTCGCAGAATTTGGGGAAATCTTTTTAGTACAGATATGCTTCTGCACACGGGGGCGTGCCCAGCGGACACGGGGGCGTGGTCAACTAATGCAGACAAACTGCAATTAATGAAGGAAGAGAAGAGGATGGACACGGGGGCCGTTCCCAATGGACATGGGGCCATGCCCGAGCTGCTGTTCAGGCTATAAATAGGGGTGCTTGGCTCATTTGCAAACCATCCCTTGAAACACCACCTCTCTCACACTTCACCCACCAGCCACCACCATCACAACACCATCATCCACCACCATCATCCATTGTCCATCATAGAGTGTGTGAGTCATCTCGGGATCCAAGATTGATCGTAAGAGTTCTTGACAATCAAAGGCCATGTTTGCCTAAGTCTCTTACATCACTTGGTGAAGACAAGTGTCTAGTGTAATACTTTTTATTTTTAATCTTTTCGCACTTTTTACTTGGTTATGTATTAATGACTTTAATAACTAGTTTCTTATGTTGAAGGTGATTCTTCCTTATCGTTTGTCCGTAGTGTCTTGGCATTATTTTACTGTTTATATAAAATAAAAGATTTTCACCATTCATATCTCCACGGTCTATATGGAGATATGTTGGCTACATGGTCGGGGGTTAAGGGAACGGTTTGGTAAGAGTCTTGCCTTGTTCAGTGTATAGATCCTGCAAGGACCTGGGTCAAATTTAGTAGGACCTCCTTCAATACCCACCGGTATTGGATGGCGGGGATCCAAACTCTTTGATCCCCTCATATGTAAGCTACTATTAATATTTTAATCCGGCTATTTAGGACTGTATCCATGCTGACTCAGACTACTTAGCCGAGGTTAACGTCACCTTCAAAAGAGGAGCCTACCACAATATGCATTAATAACTTAATTAATTATCTTTCAATAATCCAACCCTTTAGGATTGCATCCTTGCTGACTCAAACTACTGGGTTGAGGGTAACGTCACCTTCAAAAGAGGGGCCTACTACAATAACTAAGATAATCTCTTAAAAAGTGCAAAAGTGCGGAAATAATCAAAGGTTACACTATACATGAGTCGGAGCCAAGTGATTCATCTTGTCTATCTGTTTTTATTTTTATTTTATTTTTCAGCATTTTAGTTAGTTTTTTTTAGTTTAAAACCTTTTTCTAACTTTTTGATTTGATTAGACGTTGAGGATAAACCGGTATTAAAAGCTCTGGTGTCCTTGGACGACCTCGGTATCTTACCAACACTATACCACGCTCACGATGGGTGCACTTGCCCATATGTGTGTTTGGTGTTAGTAAAATATCGTGTTTTATAAATTAAAAACTTGACTAACGTGTAAAAAGGGCTTAAAATATACTTAAACTTATATACACACTCGCACACATCAAGTTTTTGGAGCCGCTGCAGGGGAAAGAAGGAATTTAAGAAAGTTAGGAATCAACGGCCTAATCGTTTTTTCTAATTTTTCTGTTTTTTTAGGATTTTCTTAGTTTTTCAGATTCTGCAGAGCTCAGCACGGGTCGTGCCTGGTCGGACACGGGCCGTGCCCAGCATTGTCACTGGCAGTTTTTATTTTCCGAGTTACAGAGAGTTGAGCACGGGGCCGTGTCCAACTCCCCAGTAACAGGGATCCGGAAAAAAAATCACTGTATCTCCGACCACGGGCCGTGTTCACCTGAGCACGGGGCCGTGGTGAACCTTCTGACCAACGTTCTTTTCTGTTTTTATTGCAGGACTAGGAACCCAGGCCCCACATCTGAACTTTCTACATAGTGTATGAGCTCCAGTTCTAGTAGAGACATAAAAGAACCTCTAGAAGAACCCGAACGCTTTCTCAGAAAAAGACTTAAAGCTAAAAACCAAGAGAAAGTTTCGGGGGCCCACTTCCAATGGCGGACCAACGTACCCTCATGGATTACCTACGACCCACCGTAGGTAATCTCGGCGCCGCTATCAATGCACCGAATGTTGAAGCCAACAACTTCGAACTTCGGCCACATTTGATACAGATGCTTCAAAACTCCGCAACCTTCCATGGGCTTGCGGACGAGGATTCTCATCTACATATTACTAATTTCTTAGAAATATGTGATGCCTTTCGAATCAATGGAGCATCAAACGATGCCATTCGCCTTAGTATGTTTCCATTCTCACTAAAAGACCGAGCTAAGGATTGGCTTAACACCCTCCCAGTTGGTTCGATAAACACCTAGGATGAACTTGCCCAAAAGTTTCTATATAAGTATTTCCCTTCTGCTAAAACGGCTAAATTAATGACTGAAATTAATACATATTTACAAGAAGATGGGGAATCCTTATATGAAACTTGGGAAAGGTTCAAGGAGCTACTAAGAAAGTGTCCTCATCATGGTCTTGCAGTATGGCAACAAGTATCCACTTTCTACAATGGGATGTTGCCACACACAAGACAAACACTTGATTCTAGCTCCGGGGGACTTCTAGGTAATCGTCGCCCAAATGAAATATATAATCAAATTGAGGAAATTGCTCAAACCAATTTTCAGTGGCACACTCCCCGAGGCAATAAATCTATTGCCTCGGGCGCCCATAAGGTTGATGAAAGCACTTCTTTACAAGCCCAAATCGAGGCCCTTTCTTCAAAAATCAAAAATTTAGAAATGGAAAAAACGGTCTCGGTTATGGCTTGTGAGGGGTGTGGTGGGCCACATAAAAATTGGGGTCGTATGAAAGAATTAGATGATCAAACAGAAACGGTTAACTACACTGATAATAGGCCGTCGGGTCCTCCAACGGGTACCTACAACCAAGGATGGCGTAACCACCCCAATCTTGGTTAGAGAGAACCCGACAATAGTAGTAGCCAACAAAATCTAAACCAACGAACAAACTTTCAACAACCAAAAAATTTCTCTCAACAAAAAGGTGGACGAGAAAGGCTTGAAGATACTGTATCTCGCCTCATCTCCGACACCGAAAAGAAAAACTCGGATCGATTTCAACAATTGGAATCGATTTTTAGAAATCAACAAGCTAGCATTCAAAACATTGAAAAACAATTAAATCAAATAGTTCAAAATTTCTCCGAGAGACCACAAGGCGCGTTACCAAGTAATACCGAGACCAACCCAAAGGCGCAAGTACATCTCATAACATTGAGAAACCGTACCGTGGGTCCCGAAGAGGCTCCACTTCCACCAACTGAAAGAAGCCAATCTAGCCAAACCACGACTCCACCCGTGCCCCAACAAGAGAAGGCTTCTCCACCAGTTCAAGAGCCTACTAAGACTCCTCCGGTTCCATACCCCGGTTGGTTAATTCGTCAAAAGACTGATAAGCAATTCGCAAAGTTCGAAAATTTACTAAAACAACTGCATGTTAATATTCTATTTATCGAAGTCCTAACTCAAATGCCTAAATATTCAAAATTTATAAGGGACATCCTCACTCATAAAAGGAAAATTGAATCATTGCAATTAGTTAAGTTAGGCGAAGAATGCTCCGCCTTACTACTCAACAAACTCCCGCAAAAGAAGCTTGACCCCGGAAGCTTCATAATTCCTTGCTCGATTGGGAAATCCCCCATTCGTAATGCACTAGCCGATCTCGGGGCAAGCATTAACCTCATGCCATCATCAATGTTCAATCGACTCGGCTTAGGAAAAACAAGTCCTACAAAAATAAGCATACAACTCGCCGATAGATCCGTCAAATATCCACAAGGTGTCGCTGAAAATCTATTGGTCAAAGTCGGCAAATTTGTCTTTCCGGCCGAATTTGTCATACTAGATATGGAGGAAGATACCGAAGTACCACTCATCCTAGGGAGGCCATTCCTAGCTACGGCCCAAGCAGTGGTAGATATGAATGATGGAACACTAACATTGAGGGTTGGGGACGAGGAAGTAAAGTTTGGAGTCGGAAAAAGAGTAGAAGACGAAGACCCGGTGTTGGTGTATACGTCTTTCGACTTCGTCTTGTATCGAGTCTAATATTAGAATTGTTAGATCAGGGCGCGTTATACAAGAACATAGGATAGTTTGGATGGTGTTTAAGCTAATTTCGCTTGAATGATGTTATTTCGCTTGAAATGACATTTGACAGTTTCAACCGAAATCAAATATGTTGTTTTTGCTTGAACTGACACCTGGACACTTTCAAGCGAAATCTCGTGTCTATAAATAGGTTCCGAGCGAAATCATTTGTAACGATTTTCATTCCGGTACCGAACTGCTGCCGACGCGTCGTTTGATCTGTATTGCTGTTATTTTCAATAAACAAGACGATTAATAGTAAAACAAGCTATTTTCTATGTCTGTTTCTTAGTTTCCGCCTCTGAAACAGACAAGAGCTCTTCTGATTGACTCGTTTGGGTCACAACACGATCCTACAATTAGTATTAGAGCTCAGGAAGAAGAGTTCTTGCCAAAACAACCTTATTTTCTGACTTCTACACCTTCTTTTTGAAATTGAACTAGTTTTCACGGTCAAAAAGTCTTGAATTTCACACAATTTGTGCGTAACAGTGTTTTAATGAATCCGTGAGAAAATTGGAGCTTAGTTCGGTTTAAAACTGGTAAAAAACGTAATTTCGCTTGAAAACAAGATCGCAAAAGATGACGTCAGCAGCATTTCAAGCGAGATTAGCAGGTTGATTTCGCTTGAAATTGTGTTTTCGCTTGAAAATTTGACCTTATTCCGCGTGAGTTCGTTATTTCACTTGAAAATTAGTTGATTTCGCTTCAGGGGTGATTCCGCTTCAATTGTAGTTTCGCTTGAGGGTTAATTTCGCTTCAAGTCTAATTTCGCTTTAGGATTATTCAGTTTGAGTGTGGTATTTCGCTTGAACTTGAATTTTGTGAAAAACTTTTCCGAAACATGGATGAGGAATTCTACAATGCGTTTGCTACACCGATTGCACCTGTTACAGCTACTGAAACTGTGTACAATGAGAATGAGACATGAACTTATAAATAACCACCAAAGCTCATGTACATTGAAGATTTTCAAGGATGGAAAAATCGTTTTGAAAACTGGGTGCAAGCTTATAAATTTGACGCATGGTGTTCGTTGTTGAAAGATTATGAGAAACCTAAGAATGAACGTGGGATTGAAAAAGCAATTGTTGACTATTCAGAGGGTGACAAATTGAAATTTACAAGTGAGAAAATGATGATCAGTATTCTTCAGCAAGCGATTAAAGAAGATATCTTTGTTTTACTCCAACATAATGGTACGGCTAGATCAATTTGGGAAGCTTTGATTCAGAAATTCAAAGGAAGCGCAGATATGATCAAAAACAAAAAGGCATTATTGAAGAAATCATTTGATATGTTTACAGCTTTCGACCATGAATCAACAAAACAGACCATTGATAGATATTGTCATCTGGTATTGGAAATGAAAAGATTGGACATTGAGAAAGATGATGATGAATGGGTCGATAAACTAGCTGAAGCACTACCACAGCATAAGTGGGGAACTTACTTGATGATTGTGAAACATATGAGGAAGTCTTAGAGTATGAATTTGGCACCGTTTATTCAGAAAATTGAAGAGCAGGAATTGGATATTCAGAAAACTGCTATCATGACGAATCCAAATGCTCAACAAGATGTTAGTTTGTATTACAGAGGGAACAAGTTTGAGGCTACCCCCAACCCTAGCCCAAAGATACAAACTGGTTTCAGTGCTGATAGTTCGTCTGGAACAAAGAGTAGTAATGTAACTCAGAGTGGTGGATATTCGTCTTCATTTTCAAGCTTTGATCTAAATCATACATAATCAAGTCCTCAAAGACAGAGCTCAACAAATCTTCAATGCAATGTTACTTTGAACATTCAAAATGGTCAAAATTTGTCTCCAGAAATAGCCAAGCAACACATGGCATCTCTCGTTGCTATGTTGGAATCGTATGAAGGTCTGATTGCTGGCAAAATTGGAAATCCGATGCTTACAAAAGAAGATTATGACCAAATTGATGCAGAGGAACGTGAGTTGATGGATGTGAAATGGTGTATGGCTAGTGCTGTTAGACATGCAGAAAAATTTCAACAAATCACAGGAAGAGATGAGTTTCGGGGATTGGCTAATTCTCCATTAGGATTTGACAAGTCAAAAGTAACCTGTTTTCGTTGCAAAGGAAAGGGACACTTTAAACGAGAGTGTAAAAACCAAGAAGTAACCGAGAATCAAGAAAAGAACAATTATTATCAGAAATCAATTTTCCATCATATTGCTCAACAACCGCAGACTGCACCTGCTCGTGCTATTGAAGATGGAAAGAAGAAAGCTTTACTTATTCATCAAGATGATGAAAAAGTTGCAGAGGGATTTAGTAGGGACAAATACATACCTGGTTCAGCTCTTGTTGCTAGAATTCTGGGTGAAGATGAGGCTAATCAGAAAAGAATCCCGATTTTTCCAGATCTTGGAAGTGATATTGATACTGATGATGAAGAAGAATATCTTAATAAAGCTAGAAAAGGCATAGATCCTGACAGCTTTAATTTGTTTTTTGCAGATAAAATGGAGATGCTGAATCAGAAGAAGATTGCCAGATTGAAGAGAGAGCTGGAAGCAGCAAGAATCCTTGCTAATGAAAAAGCAAATACAGAAGCTGGAGAAACTAATGTTGATTAAGTAACTGAGAAAGTAGTAGAAAAACTTGTCGAAGTAGAGAAAATTGTCGAAATAGAAAAAATAGTTGAAGCCGAAAAAATAGTCGAAGTTGAGAAACATGTAGAAGTAGAGAAAATTGTCGAAATAGAAAAAAATGTTGAAGTTGAGAAACTCGTTGAAGTTGAAAAGACTGTCAAAGTTGAAAAGATAATTGAAAAGGTGGTTGAAGTTGAAAAACCATGTTTGAAGTGTTTAGAATCTTGCAAAGCTTGTGAGGAGAAAGATAAAAAGATTGCTGAATTAGAGAAGATTAAAGAAGATTTACTGTCCGATGTGAAGTATGTAAAGGAGTCGTATGATGTTCTGAATAGAACAGTTGATGGTTTGAACAAGACAAACAAAGAGGTTGATGCTGCTATGACAATGATGAGCTCAACATTAATGACAAAGCAGAGCGTCATCAATGAGTATATCGAAGATTGTGCTAAACTGAGCAGGAGTTGGAACTTGAAAAGATTGAGAGTGAAAGGATTAAACGATTACTGTTGAGTTATACAACATGTGATTATTTGATTGATCGTGTTTATCCTACCGTTGCATGTCTTGAGGCATTCAAGAAGGAAAAGAATGAAGATACTGATACTGGTAAGAAACAAAGTGTCAAGTATAACAGATGTCCGCCCCCGATCCATGAAAGTTATTCTCCCAGGAATCCTAAAGAGGAATGTCTAAAAAAGTCTGAAATCATTGATGAATTACCAGACAATATTGATGTCACATTCACAGCGTCTGACACTGATCATGAGTCTGAATTAGTAAAGAAAGTGGTCGATCAGGTGTTGGATATGGATGAAGAGTCAAAACCGGAGTTTAAGTCTGAAATTTCGAGTTCGTCTGAGAAGAGTCCGAGTTCACCGGTTAAAAGGGTTTACAATAAAGAATTCTTGTTATCAAAATCTAATTTGAATGACGGATCAATCAAAGTGGCTTATACTTTGAATGATTCAGACAAATTATATTCTGATGAGGAATTTCCAATAAGAAGTGTCAAAACTGAAATGATCAAACATGTTTTCAAATTAACAGAAATTAATATTTCTGAAATAAAAGATTTAAATCTTCATGAAAAATCTAAAAAGTATACTTCAAGAGTTCAACAAAGATTGAACAAGAAAAAGGGTCACGGTTCTGGTTATGGTTTTCAAAAGAAACCAAACCATAACAGTAACTTCAAACAGAAAGGTTTGGGCTTTAGTTCTTCAGAAAATTATAAAAATGCGAAAAAATTATCAACCAAAAACAACATTTGTTGCAGGAGGAAGTTCTGAAGATGAGCAAAAGAAACCGTTCTGGAAACAATCCAATCAAGAGTTTCTTGCTGAAGTAAAGAAGAATGTAAAGAAATTTGCTCCAAGAGTTGATAGAATAACCTATTTCAAATGTCACAAGATGGGACACATTGCTTGGAACTGCCACGAGTCCAATTATACAAAACAGGAAGTTTTTTCTAACTCTGAAAAGAGTAGGAAATGTGTTGATAAATCGACTTTGGAAGTTGGTGAAACTTCAAAACGTTTTTACAAAATATATGTCGATTTGAACAAACAAAAATGGGTTGTAAAATCTGAAAGTAGTTATGACAATGAATCTGATTCCATAAAATCAGAGGAGTCATCTGTTGAGAAAAAGGTTGAGAATTCCGTTCCTGAGGTGAACGATGAAAATTTTCCCAAGTTGTCGAAAGAAAATTTGAAG
This sequence comes from Helianthus tuberosus, assembly GCA_030545235.1. Taxonomy (NCBI): domain Eukaryota; kingdom Viridiplantae; phylum Streptophyta; class Magnoliopsida; order Asterales; family Asteraceae; genus Helianthus; species Helianthus tuberosus. Next base: position 91,025,936 of record CM060356.1, on the reverse strand, counting down.
TTGAAAGTAGGGAAAACTGAGATTTCAGGTCAATTCTTTGCTGGTAAGAAAGAATTTGATGCTGAAAAGGCTTTCAATGGCAAAGTTCAACATATTTTCGGAAAGATGGTTGATGGGAAGGTTAAAAATGCCAAAGATTTTTATAAATCAAAATGTTGGTGGGATAGATGTGTACCAACATCACCCAAGGCCGGTCAGGCTTGGGTGACAGCATTTTCACCATAAATTCCGGACTTGCCGGAGCTCCTAGGTTAGTAAGCGTTGAGCAGGAATCGACATCTTTCTTGAAAATGTTTGTTTGGTAAATCTACAGGTGATATCTTTATATTTTTATATTTTGATTTACAAAGTGGTTTTGGTTGATAAGTGAACCTACAAGAGGTCGAAGAAAGGTTTTCACTTTCAAGTGGTAAATCAGGGACATTAAATTGTACTTGATTTTCTACAAGTGGTTTAAAAAAATGGGGTTCATTTCATTGTAAAGAAGAAAGAAACAAAGTGATGATCTCTCGCCCCAATTTTACAAGTGGTAAAATCAACTAAACTTATTTTCCGGAAAAAACCACTTGATTAAAACAAACTTAAGTGTTTTGAAATCACAATGGGAAAATAATTTGTTGAAAGGGGGAGTTCTGATTGTTCATGCCAAGTGGATGGCGATCTGAAGTGATTTGATATCAGTTGTCACTTTGCTTGTCTAGTTTGTTTTCAAATTTCCTAAAATGTGTTTGCATTTTAGGGGGGAGTAAAATTTGTTTCAGAAAATCCAAAAACATTAGCAAATTTGAAAAAGTAAAAAACATGATAAAATCAAAAATGAGTTTTGTTGTCAAAAAGAAGAAATGATAGTACATCAGTGGACGATCACAGCATGTTAAAGAAATGGAAAATTAAAAAGTGATAAACGGTCTCACTGATGATGTGCCAGTAGATTTTTGCACATTTAGTAGATTGTGACGAGATATAAACCTAAATTCAAACTTGCTTATATCGTGGGTGACATCTCTCGGATATATGGGTAACCCCCGAAATCTTGTTTGAAGGACCCCTCTTTCTGAGATACTAGGTCCCTATGCTTAGTGATATCTGGGGTATTATCCCGGGACTTCTGATTTTGCGGAAGCAATGGCCTAGTCCCCGGAGAATACTTTTCTGCTTGCTTGAAATATAGCTCCGCCCTCGGCAAAAATGATGAAACAATAAAATTGATAATCATTGCTGTTGTAAAAAAGATCCTCTAAAGGGGACCCACCAAAAGTCGAGCCGTCATCTCTCTGCTGAACGGAAGTTCTGACTTGAGCTCTCACGGTCTCGCAATTTAACCCCTTACAGATATCATCTAGGTATACTCACCTGTAAAACTGAATATTGGGATCTGGATACGAGAGTATATTCTGAGTTGGGATACGCGAATAAGTTTAAGTCTCTAAATCATTAATCTCGTATCTCGAAACAGTTGAACTTTGTGTGAGAATTTAAGTGGATCAGTATACTGACAATCTAAGTGAATCGTTTAGAACTTAAAATGTTTAAAGCTTAACGGTGTTGGTGATTTGTCTCAAAAAATGAGATGATCCTCTTATGCAAACTCACAAAAATATTGTATGTAAATATTTCTTTACTGCATTTCATTTCTGTTATATCAAAAATCCAAAAAGATTTTCGGTGTGTTTTAGCATAAATTTTGAAAAATTCAAAAAGATTTTAGACAACTGATGTTGAAAAACTGATTTTCAAAATTCCGAGTGCTGAACATGACGAACAGGTTTGGGAAAGTTTGTTTGAAATTGTTTGAAATGAAAATTGATATACATGCAAGTAGTTCATCAGTGACTTATATGATAAATCTTTTTATTTGATACTTGAAAATGTTGTGTTAAGGTTGTATCTTCAAGAGGTTAGCAGGGTTTCTAAGTTTGTTATATCTTATCTTTTATGAAATTTATGTTTTGGGTAGAGGATTTGCAGGAGAGCCTGGTTGCGATGCTTGAACCTGAAAATAGCCAGACTATGATCCCAGTACAAGTTGAGGGGGAGTCTGAATGACAAAGAGCCAGGTTCTGATCCTGAGATTGCTGATGCTGATGAACTTAAGTGTGACACCTGGGTCACTGCGACCATCAAACAAATACCAAACCAATGAAATATTGTATTTCATACTTGGGATTTGTACAAATATGTGTATCATTTGCACATATCAATTCTTGTTTGATTTCGGGCTCTAAATCGCTTTCTAGAAGGTTATACGCGCATTGATGTGTAAATATAACCAGTTTAATGCAACGAACACTCCGGAATAGTGAAATAGGCTTCACATACCTTAAATAACCTTTACATAACTTAGAAATAAGTTTTGAAGGCTTTGGTATGGCAAAATCAAGTTAAATCGCTTACAGGGACTAAATTCGACAAACTGCGAAAGTATGCCGATTTGAACTGTAACAGACATTCCAGAACTTGATCATAAGTTAAACATACCCTAAATATCCTTTACATAGCTTAGAAATAGGCTTTGAGGGGTTTGGTATGCTAAAATAAACTTTATTAATCAATAGGGGCTAAAAGGGTCAAAAAGTGCACTAGTTTGCACTTTCGCGAATATCTTATGTTCTGAATACATCCGGACCTCCAAAAATTTATGTAAGCATTATAATATTATGCTTTAGTGTTTGGCTTGTCAAAAATCCATTCGTCGCTTAATTTGGATAGTTTTTGCGTTCGTTACGACTCCCGTCGTAATTAACCGAACAACGCAATCGTACGGCCAAACAAACCGACATCCGTGATGTTTTCAAGCATATTTCATGTTCCCTATGTCTTCACATCATTTTAGAGCTTGAAATTGGGTTTGACGGGTGTTAGAAGTGCCGTTACGCAACGAAACAAGGTGCAGGGACTGAAACTGTCATTTCAGCATAGTTGATGGCTTACGGACCGTAAGCCATCACCCTTACGGTCCGTAAGGGGTCCCCAGCACATCAGAATGTTCTAAACCAGTTGTTAACAGCTGTTAACCACTCATAATCTCAATTCCACATGTTGCTACCTGATCATGGGGGGCCAATTGATATTCCATAACATTCCAACAAGTGTAGGGATGAGATTAAAACCCGGTTTTCAAGAAACGATCCTAACGGTTGTCCAATTCCTATAAATACCCACCTCCATTCTTTCCAAAAAAACCCACAAATCTTTTCTAAAAGCTCTAAGTTGAAGCCATTGCTTCATACCTGAGCTATTCGATCAAGATTTACTAGCGGGGACCCTTTGTAAGTGTTCCTTCGTTCTTTTATCGCTTTTCGAGTCCGAAAGTCAAACTATGTTTGACTTTCTTCGTTGACCAGTTTATGGTCAACACGAAGTTCGGTTGAACTTCATAACACGAGCGTAATCACGATGGTTATAGTCTCTTGTGACTATACCTACTGATTACTACGTTATCTAGGCTCAGTTAGGAGTCGTAGTTTCGGCCAAAATGCGTATTCTTGCGTATTTTGTAACCAAACTACTCTTAGGTATCAAAACTGTTTGTTTTGATACCAAACCTGTTTTCTAAACTTAGTTAAGCATGTTTTAACATGCTTAGCTCGTCACTTTTAGTTTAGTGCTTATATAGGGTCGTAAGGTAAGCGATCTAAACAATCGCTTATACTTTCGAACCCGTCCCGTTTGGTCGATCGTTAGAATCCGACCACACACATTAAGTGACCATAGTATATAGGGAATAACCTTCCGAGGTTATACCTTATGGTCACGATGTTTAGTTAGTTGTATGATAGGTAGTTTATATGCCTTAGGTAAATTACCAAAATACCCCTTTGAAACCAAATTCATTTTAAATATATGTAACATAAATTTTGACATCTAAACTGATTTGTTAACAATATTAGACATGTTAAGGCATATTTTACTTATCATAGGACTAGTTAGGCATTCCGAACGCGTTTCACGCGAACGACGCGTTAAAGTAGCATAAGCTACCTAAACGGGTCGTAATGGGTCGTAAGCACTTAGGTTAGGTTTCATTGTAGTATGTAGGCTTTGTTAAAACCATATTACATGAGTTCCCAAACTCATTTGGTTTACGAGCCCTCATTCTATCTGATCCTCCGGTATAGGTCCGGTATATTAACATAGTTACCTATATTAGGTACCGTTTGATTCCATGATCTCTAGCATTGCTTGGTGGTTATCTTAGGACTTCTGAGCAATCTCAAGTGAGTACATAGACCCCTCTTTTACCGTTTTCAATCTGTTTTGGGGTGAAACACATGTGCCTACTTGTTACTTTTGTGCTTTTCATGTTTTCATATCATATGCTTGTTATGTTCAATAGTACACTTATAGTACATGATTTCATTGTGTTTTTGCTATGTATGTCCTTTGTTGCATACTTAGTTCATCGTTTTACATTACATTTTATGCTATGTATGTCCATTGTGTGCACACTTAGTACATCGTTTTACATTACATGTTATGCTATGTATGTCCATTGTGTGCATACTTAGTACATCGTTTTACATTACATTTTATGTTATGTATGTCCATTGTGTGCATACTTAGTACATTGTTTTACATTACATCACATCACATGCTATGTATGTCCATTTGTTGCATACTTAGTACATTTGTTATTCATCACATGCTTACATTTTTGGTATGACATTTGGTTTGTTTAAATGGGACAATATACATTCATTAACACCGATCATGCCGCTCGTTAGTAGGTAATGGTACCATAGGACTTGACAACTCCCATTCCTGAACCCTAGGTTTGTTTGGGTGGAAGGAATGACCGAATTCGATAAACATAACACAGATAGACCTTTAAATTCGTTTAGGGGTTTATCGCCACAGTCACAAGGCTTGGATGTATGCATTTTACAATACCGCATAGATGTTTATATCAGTATAGCATGCATTTATTCCACAAAACATAACTTTGATTTAAACCATGTTTTACTTCAATACCTTGTTTTTGTGCATTTTACATATGGTTGAGTTGATATATTTCACTTACCATACATGATATTTTGGATACACATTACATGATTTACATTAGACATAAACATTTTGACATTGATATACACAATTCATGATTTACAATAGACATAAACATTTTGACATTGATATACACAATTCATGATTTACATTAGACATAGACATTAGACATGGTTTTCACATAAACATTTTTACATTTGATTATACATAAACATTTTACTTTGCTGGTTTGGTTTGAGTAAGTGATATAAGTAATGAGGCGTGTGTAATATGATACAAGCATGGTGGATACGCCGCTGGTACTTCCTATATATAAGTGCTTGCATGGTATTACATATCGTAGCGTTATATGAATCATTTCAATTTAGACATATAACATTTTATACAAATAACATACTTTTCACAATATATTGTTTTACAAACAAATTATCTAATACAAACTCATTTTACTTGGTTATTTACTTAACCATGTATCATTCTTTTATACATATATATCATTCTTCCTATATATCAAATGATTTACAAGACAAAGCAAATTACAAGGTTCATGACTAAACATTTTCTTAAACATAAGTCATGAATTCTATTTTCACAAAACCCATGTATCTCACAGGCATTTTTATGCTGACGTACCTATTTTCACATGTGTTTCAGGATATGATGCATAGGATTTATCAAGATACACTTAGGCGGACTTGGGCCTTAGTGACAATAAAAGATGCAAGACTAGTTATTTATGTTATACTTCTTTGATTGTCAAGACATTGTAACTCTTTTAATCAATAAAACAATATTTCAATTTCCATGTGTTATGAAACAATGATTCTGTTACAACACTCCCCGACGTTTCCGCCACGTTTTGTTGTTTTACGTGGTCGGGGTGTGACAGAAATGTAACACCTGTGCCTCCACGGCCATCAAACAAATACCGAACCAATGAAATATTATATTTCATACTTGGGATTTGTAAAAATATGTGTATCATTCGCACATATCAATTTTTGTTCAATTCCAAACTCTAAATCGCTTTCTGGAAGGTTATACGCGCACCGATGCGTAAATATAACCAGTTTAATGCGACAAACACTCCGGAATAGTGACATAGGCTTAACATATCTTAAATAACCTTTACATAACTTAGAAATAAGTTTTGAAGGCTTTGGTATGACGAAAACAAGTTAATTCGCTTATAGGGACTAAACTTGACAAACTGCGAAAGTATGCCAATATGAACTGTAACAGACATTCCGGAACATGGCCATAAGTTAAACATACCATAAATATCCTTTACATAGCTTAGAAATAGGCTTTGAGGGGTTAGGTGTGCTAAAATAAACTTTTGGGTCATTTAGGGGCTAAAAGCGTCAAAAGTGCACAAGTTTGCATTTTCGCGCATAACTTACATTCTGAATACATCCAGACATCCAAAAATTTATGTAAGCACTATAATATTTTATTTTAGTGTTTGGCATAAGAAAAATCCATTCGTCATGCCATTTGGATCGTTTTTTCGCGCTTATGCGCATTCCGTCGTAATTAAGCAAACATCACGTTCGTACGACCAAACGAACTGACATCCGACATATTTTTGAGCATGTTTCATGTCCACAATGTTTAGACATCATTTTAGGGCCTTAAAGTTGGCTTTACGGGCCTTAGAAGTGTCGGAAATGGCATAAACACATAACAGGGACCAAAACTGTCATTTCTGAAAGATGTTTGCTTATACATCGAATCTAGTCCTTCCCACTTGTTGCACATGGTTTTGGGAATCTATGGGCTGGTATTTTGGGCACATGGTATTACAATACCATGTGTGCTAAGTGTATGGCCAAAATCGCATCACGTTTTCCTAGAAACGATCCTAACGGCTAACCGAATACTATAAATACCCCACCCCCCATGCTTCAAAATTACAAGAACTTTGATTTGAGAAACTCTAAGTTGAAACTATTGTTTCATACCTGAGATTTTTGAATCGAGGTTAGCATTCGGGGACCCTTCGTAGGTATTCTTTCGTTCTTTTATTGCTTTTCGAGTCTTTCGAGTCTGAAAGTCAAACTTTGTTTGACTTTCTACATTGACCAGTTATGGTCCATGCGAAGTTCGTTTGAACTTCGCAACGTGAGTGTAATCACGTTGGTTATAGTCCCTTGGGACTATGCCTACTGATTACCACGTTGTCTAGGGTCGTAGGGTAAGCGATCTAATAAATCGCTTATACCTCGAACCCGACCCATTTGGTCGATCATTAGGATCCGACCAAATACATTAGGTGACCATAGTAGGTAGGGAATAACCTTCCGAGGTTATACCCTATGGTCACATCGTTTGAGTAGTTGTATGATAGGTAGTTTATATGCCTTAGGTAAATTACCAGAATACCCTTTTCATGTATAATTGGTAATTAAGCATATGTAACCTAAACCTTTGTCACATAACTGATTATGTAACATGTTTAGGCATATTCTACTTGTCATAGGACTAGTTAGGCGGTCCGAACGCGTTTCACGCACACGACGCGTTAAAGTAGCATAAGCTACCTTAATGGGTCGCGATGGGTCGAAAGCACTTAGGTTTGGTTTCATTGTAGTATGTAGGCCTTGTTAAACCATATCATATGAGTTCCAATACTCATTTGGTTTACCAAGCCTCATCCTATCCGATCTCCCGATTTAAGTCCAGTTTATTTATATAGTTTTAGGTTGTCGACTGATTCCGTGCTCTTTCTAGCTTTGTTTGGTTGTTGTTCAAGACCTCTAAGCATTCTCAGGCGAGTACATCATTCCCCTATTTTACTGCTTTCAATTGTTTTGGGGTGACTCATATGTGCTAAATGTTTTCGATGTTATAACGATGGTTTCAAAAACAATTAAGACGATTTGTACAAAACTAATAACGATTTCAAAAAGTGAACAAACTTGTTGGTTGTATTTACATAACAAATGACATTCATTAGCAATGATCAAGCCGACCAGTATTAGGTTATGGTACCATAGGATCTGACAAGTCCCGTTATTTACTACACCCGTAGTTATGTGTGGGTGTTGTGGGTAGCGATTGAATCTGTAATTATTAATTTACTCTTTGGTAAGGGTTTATTAATGCGAGATGTTAATCTATCCTTTGGTAAGGGTTTATTAATGCGAATTATTAATCTATCCTTTGGTAAGGGTTTATTAATGCGAGTCAAGAAGGTTTGAATGTTATTAGTGAGACGACCATTTAAGTAGTTTCATGACCTAAAACGAATTAAACGATTGGGTAAACGATAGGTTTTCACACGATGTTTTAACGATTGGGTAAACGATTGGCTTCAAAGCGATATACGATATTATTTTGGTTACATATTACATGGTTTACATTTGACACAAAAAAACACTTTTGACATTGGTTATACATATTACATGATTTACATTTGGGCATGAACATTACTTTGGTGGTTTGGTTTGGATTAAGTGATTAAGTAACAATGCGTGTGGAATATGATACAAGCATGGTGGATACGCCGCTGGTACTTCCTATATATAAGTGTTTGTATGGTATTACATATTGTAGCGTTATTTGAATCATTTCATTTTGAGACATAGAACATTTTATACAAGTAACATACTTTTCACAAGACATTTATTTACAAACAACTTATCTTATACAAACTCATTTTACATGGTTATTCATTTAATCATGCATTATTCTCTTATTTATACATATCACCTAAACTTATTATTTTTCAAATGATTTACAAAGACAAAGCAAATTACAAGGTTCATGACTAAACATTTTCTTAAACAGAAGTCATGAATCTTATTTTCACAAAACCTATGTACTCGCCAGCATTTCTTTGCTGACCTCGTTTTCACATATGTTTCAGGTATTGTTGAATGATATCGATTGATAAGATGCATGCTCACATAGGACTGGACAAGGCCTTAGTGACTCAATAACAATGATAGATTATGTTTAAATTGTGTATTTAGATTTCCAGACGATGTAATTATTCAATGTTTAATAAAACGAAACACTTTTGATATCCATGGTTATGAAACATTAATTCTGTTGCAACACGCCCCGATGTTTCCGCCGCGATTTGTTGTTTTACGCGGTCGGGGTGTGACAAGAAAAGTTGGTATCAGAGCCCATGGTTATAGGGAATTAGGTTTTAGTAATGCTTTGACCTAGTCTATCACCTCCCTAGGACCCTAACGCGAGTTTACTTGCGTTTAGATATAAAACAATACCGTCACCTATTCTTAGGTGATAACCACAACAAGAACATAAATTTCAAAACCACTTTGAAAACTAATCATCTGTTCTAGGATGATTGATTACTAGGTTTTGAACCCCTTTGAATTTTCAAAACCTCGTCAAAGTTTGGGTCTTATAGTGTGAACACGTGCAATCTGGAAGTGTGGATGCCTGTACTCTGAGTTTTCTGTCTACGGCTAGAGTGTTCGTACAAATCCACATAATCGGACCAGTCACTCTTACCTGGGAACTCTTGGGGTGAGTGTCCACTTATAGGCTAAAACATGTCTTCGCGATACATTAATATGACCCGCTTACTTTGATTAGACACCGTTTCATTTGTTTGCCTTAGGTAACAAACAAATGATCGCAATTTCTATACGTTGTCATTTCACTTGTTTCCTCCTATGTCTTTCATTTCCTTCTAGAATGTCTCTTCCTCTCAGCAACGGTCAAATGTCCGAGCAAACAGCCAAATTTGCTCAGCAAATAGGCGAAGTGATTCTGAAGACGGTGGATTTAGGCATTGCCATGTCTCGTCTCAACAATGAAGCCACTCAAGAGTCACCAAAGGAAGCAGAAGTCAAGCATGCACCAAAATCAAGGAAGTGTAAGGCTTCAAAGAAACCCGCAGCAGTTACACCTAATCAAGCGGGACCTAGCCAAATGGCAGCGCCACCAGCTAGGAAGCCGTACTTTGGAACTGCCCCATGGTGCAAACGATGCAACCGTCAACATTCAAACCTCATACCCTGCTTCAAATGTACCTAATGTGGACGGCGGGGAAATTTGGTTAACATATGCCGCTTTGCTATCCAAAACAAAGTTGTTATAAACCTTGCTGCTGCTCAACCTTCTGCTAGGAAACCTTATGCCGGTACTGCACTGATGTGCAACAAGTGTAATGCACCTCACCGAGCTTACCTGGAGTGTCGTCTGTGTGCATCATGTGGACGACTCGGTCACCTAGCAAATGCTTGTCAATTCAACCCAATCCAAGGTGGTCCAAACCAACCCCAAGTCAACCCTGCTCCAGCTCGTTTACCATCTGGTACTTGGTACAACTACGGCGAGACGAGCTATTTCAGGAACAAGTGAACAAAGATTGTCAATGCAAATCTAACCCACGGATGAGCATTTGGCTGAGTATAAGATGTTACTGTTTTAAATCTTATGCTTTTATTTCTTTGTATTTCTTGTAATGTGAAACAATCAGTTTTGTTTATAAATAAATCGTTGATCACAAATTCTGATATACAAGTGTAGTTACATGTGTGTATGGCATTTCCCTATAATACCTACATTAAGGAACTATGTTCCTTACAAACTACTCTTGTGAATATTACCCATTTTTGTGTTTACTCATGATTCCCTTAGAAAATTCTAAGTACTCGTTTCATTCTAAGATACGAAGTACAGAAAATAAAGTGAAATTTTGAGTAATCATGCTTCTGCACATCTGTGCCTTTGAATCCTTGGTTAGATAACTAAGGGTATTTTCAAATCTCATACCCATTACGTTTTGATTTTTCAACATACACAGTACAAGTATTTCAAAAACAATCTTCATGATCTCAAAACATTTCATATTGTTTGAAAACAATTTTTTTTCAAATGCATTGTCTATGTTATTTTAAAAACATTGGCTATGTTTTCAAAAAAAAAAAAAAAAAAACAACCTTCATAATTTCAAAATGTTTCATATAGTCTGGAAACAATATTAACACTGTACATTTTCTTATCAAGTGCATGATTTCGAAAAGCATCATTCATGTTTTCAAAAACCTTATACATAATTTCAAAATTCATCTCGCATGATTTTAAAACAAATTTTTTATATAAATATATACCTACCTAATACACCTACTTTATGATTTCAAAGGTATTATATATAAGGTTTCAAAAACATTGAATACAGTTTTTTAGAACCCCATGCATAGTTTTCAAAAATATTTTTCCTCATACATTGACTTAACTTTCAAATTCCGCTCCATATGTCGCCTTGGCATATCTAGCATCTCAACTTCATAAGCATTTTTACTTCATGTTTTGACTTAAGCACATCCAGTGCAAGGTTTCAAAACATCTTCAACTTCTAAAATCAATATGGGATCTTTTTATCTTCACAATTAGACCCTTGGGGATAATATCATTCAAATCAGAGTCCTTAATTGGATTCCTTGTGTACCTTAATTCGAACATTTCGGTTCCTTATAATCGAAATCGAATTTTACCTTTAAAAGATCTTTCTATCTTTATAGTTAGATTCTTAGAAATATTTAAAGCACCAATCAAAATCCACTGATCGGATACCTGGTGTGCTTTGAATACATGTGCACAGTTAGCAGAACAAATTAACAAAATGATAACAAATCTAAAATCAAGTTAAACAATTATGTGATTATGTGTTTATGCATTTTTGTGTTTTGTATACTCTGGATATTCGTTATCCAAATCCTCGTAGAACCTTTCGTATCTTCATATGAGGGATTCGTAGAAGGATATTTAAAAAGGTACTACCCTAAATCCTTATTGGGCTTCTACGTGTTAAGTTAAGACCCTTGGATTATATAGTACCACTCCATGATTCATAAGAGACCCTCTGTTGGTGCATTCATCTGTCGTCTTCGTCTTATGTCGAGTCTCGGGTTCGTTACAGATCTTTACAAGAGTGATGTCATCATATTGAATGATGACATCACAATATGACATCATCAAATGACATCATCACAAGAAGACAAAGCAAGTTTCAAGTCAAATTTATGTAGTTTGTCGGTTTCGCTTGAAAGAGAATCCTGTAGTCTTTCGCTTGAAGACAAATCAGATGAAGTTTCGCTTGAAGACAAAATAATGTAGGTTTCGCTTGAAGTTAACTTGTCCATCTTCAAGCGAAAGCAGAATACTATATATAGGTTAGTTGACTTGTCATTTGAAACAGTTCATAGAATTCCATACCGAGGTGCTGCCGGTGTGAAGACTGATTGTAAACGATATTATATCAATATAATCAGTGTTTAAAGTGATATTCAAGCTGTTTCGACGTCGGTTTCTTAGTTTTCGCCTCTGAAACTGATAAAATCTCTTCTGAACGACTCGTTCGGGTCGCAAACCGATCCTACAAGTGGTATCAGAGCTCAGGAGGAAGAGATTTCGCAAAAACAGCTCGTTTTCATCACATATTCTGTTTCTACATCATTCGTTTTCGAAAATTAAAACTTTTCACGGATAAAATCGGCTCAAATTTTCATAGAGTGTGCGTAAACATGTATTAACAAATCCTGTAAAGTTTCAAATCGAAAATCGACTTAAAAACGGGTTAAAATCATATGCTCGCTTGAAAGTTGTTCGTTCTTTGCTGACATCATGCTGGCTTTCGCTTGAAATGCGTGCTGAGTTAACTTGAACATGGCTTTCGCTTGAAATGCGTGCTGAGTTAACTTGAACATGGCTTTCGCTTGAAAAATTTTGGTAGTTGTTGAAGCGAAACACCGGCTTTCGCTTGAAATACGTGTTGATTTTCCTGATATCATTGACCTCTCGCTTGAAAGATGCATCGAGTTGTGTGATACATATATTGAGATTGTCAGTTTGCATGTGAGTGATTAGTTCAAGAATTGCATGTGATCGAGATTTTGAAACATTAAAAAGAGGTTGTCTTGAACTTACAAATCACGTGAACTGGTGCACCGATTAATTCATTTTATCAGAAATTATTGTTGAGTATTAATAGTTGTCGGTTTAGTGGTTTTGAGGTCCAATGAACATTTAGGGTTGATCAGAATTGTCAGTTCATTAAAGTCTTTATGTGACACATTGTCGGCAATTGGGTTCAACTTCCGATATAGTGCATGTGATTCTCATATATTATCAAATTTTCAATGCATGTGATATTAGTAATTGTGCTTTGAGTAGGGTGAACCGATTGAAAATTCATCGATTATTGTGAATCATTTTGATCGAGGGTCAGTATATTGTGAAAGGAACTCACATGTCTTGGTTGTAGATAACAGTTTACGAAGGTCAGTACTTTGAAAAAGAAATCACATGTATGTGTCAGACGAAAAGAGGTCATGCGCATAAACTGAATACAAAGAATTGAATATTGTGTTTTAAGAGTTTGTCGACTAAGTGGATTTGTGTCAGCCCAAGGATTATTATATATTAAAGTTGAACGGTCAAATGAACAGCTCAAGATCATCAAATATATTGTGAGATCCAATGATATTGTTGTCGGGTTAATAAACACTTTCGAGAAATATTATATTTCAAAGTGTTTTGTGAGCAGACATAGTGTTAGCCCACTACATTGTGTTCGACCCATTGAGTATTATTTGAGGCTCAATCTGAATTAAAGTCTATCATTAGAATTGAATTGTTGTCGTGTGGTTTGTCTTTGATATCAGTTTGCATAAAATCAAATTCACTTAGTATGAAGTCCGAATTTTCTATTCGCACAGTTTGGAGTTCAAAGTTTTCAAAGGGTCTGGTCGTTTGAATTTGATCCGGGTCATAGCTGTTCGCACAGTGTGTCAACCTTCAGTTCGCACAGAATTATCACCAGTTCGAGTACCAATTTTATTCTGTTAATCGATAAGTTTTTAAACTGATTGTTTGTTTGTCTGTTCGAGGTATTATTATTTTTAAGAGGTGAATTAGTTCGTTTGAAAGCTAGTTTGAGAAATTCTTCGATTCCGAGTCATGGAAACCGAGTTCTACAATGCATTTGCAACACCGTCTGGTCCATCTACTATTGCTCAGAACATGAATTTGGAAAACGAGAAGGGAATCACCCAAAAGCCCCCGAAATTGATGAGTATCTAAGAATACTATGGGTGGAAAGATAGATTCGAAAACTGGGTTCAAGCTAACCATCTTAGGTCATGGGAATGTATTTTGAAGAAATATGTTTTGCCACAGACTGATTTGAAAGTTAATAAAAAAATACATGAATTTAGTAATGAAGAACGTGATATGTATAGATCTAAAAACTTCAAAGTCAATTTGGGATGCACTTAAAGTCAAATTTGAGGGTAGCGAGAAAATGATTAAAAGCAAGAAGGCACTGTTAAAGAAAGAGTCTGAACTATTCAGCAGTCTACCAGGTGAAGACACAAAGAAGCTGATTGAAAGATACTGTCACCTTGTGCAATCTATGTCAATGCTTAGTATAGAAAAGGAGTCTGAAGAGTGGGTAGACAAATTAGCTGATGCGTTACCGCAAAAAGAGTGGGGAACTTTGTTGATGATCCTGAAAAACACAGGGGTTTATGATGGGTTATCAATTGGTGAGTTTATCGAAAAGATTGAGGGTCAAGATTTGGAACAGCAGAAGATCGCGAGGATGAACAGTCCAAGTGGTCAACAGGATGTAAAGATGTATTACAAAGGAAGTGTTCCGGTTCCAGAAGCTGAGAGAAGTCCGAAAATCCAGACTGCGTTTAGTGCTGGAGATTCTACAGAAAAGATTGATCAAAGTTCAAACAAAAGCAGCAGTGGTTTCTCATTATATCCGAGTGTCAATCCAAAGAGTTCATCAGAAAGTTTTCAGCATCAAAGCTCAAAAATGGGAAATGGTTGTGTGATACAATGCAATATTGCTTTGAATCTTCCAGATGGACAAAGTTTTTCTGAGGAGGTTGCAAAAGATCATATGGCATTACTTGGTTCCGTGCTTATCTCGTATGAAGGTCTAGTGGCTGGTCGAATCGGAAATCCTATGCTCACAAAGGAGGATTACGATCAGATAGACGCCGAAGAGATGGAACTGATGGACATCAAATGGTGTCTTGCGAGTGTTCTTAGACGTGCTGAAAAGTTCAAAACAATTACCGGGAGAAATGACTTTCTTGATGCTCATGTATCTACTTTAGGTTTTGATAAATCTAAAGTTACGTGTTTTCGTTGCAGGGAGAAAGGCCATTTCAAGCGGGAGTGCAAGAACAGAGAAGCTAGTGGCGCTCAGAATCCGTTCGGAAA
The DNA here is from genome assembly GCA_030545235.1 of Helianthus tuberosus. Classification (NCBI taxonomy): domain Eukaryota; kingdom Viridiplantae; phylum Streptophyta; class Magnoliopsida; order Asterales; family Asteraceae; genus Helianthus; species Helianthus tuberosus. Next base: position 91,010,714 of record CM060356.1, on the reverse strand, counting down.
AGACGACTACTACCGGAAAGCCATTTATCAGCAAGTTGGTCAATCACATGACTCACAGACGGCTCATGGTAGAAAGATTGAGGATTCCAAGAGAGGATGTTTGGTAGATTTCAACTGGAGCAACTACATATCTCCTGATAGCAAAGCATGTTTAATTGATCAAGATGATGAACAACTACCTGAAGGCTTCAATTGGAATATGTTTGCAGATGAGAATGGGAATTTTAAAGCTTTCATTGCTAAAATTGTCAGAGAACCAGACATGTTTACCACATGGATGAAATCTATTGGTGAGACAGTGAAAAGTGTGAAGGAACAGTCTGTTACATCTGAAGAAAGCTCAGAAAGTGCTGATGAAGATTCACTAAGTGCAGATGAGAGTGTGCAAAATGATGTTACTTCAGAAAAAGAAGTTGTATTTGATCAAACATCGTCTGATTCTGGTGTATCAGATGCTGATTCTGAAAAATCTGTATAGTTTGATCAGTCACCAGTTGATAGTAGCAGTGATGATGAGGAAGAGAAACATATAAATGTTGCAAAATCTCATCTTTCTCCTGAAAGTTTTCATTTCTATTTTGCAGATCGCATGGAGAAACTGAAGGAGAAACGACCTGCTAAAGAACAACAATTAAAGAAATTTGAAGATGTTGTTCAGAAAGAAAATGTTGAAAGTGTTGCTGAGAAGACTACTGAAGCTGAGAAGGTGAAAGAAGAAGAAAAGGTGATTGAAACAGAAAAAGTGATTGAAGTGGTAAAGACAATCGAGATTGAAAAGATTGTTGAAGTTGTAAAGCCTTGCGAGAAGTGTTTGGAAGCATGAAAGGAATGTGTAGCAAAAGATGACATAATCGCTGAGTATGAGAAGAAGAAAGAGCAGTTATTGTTCAATCTCAATTATGTGAAAGAATCTTATGATGTCTTGAACAAAACAGTAACTGGTCTTCAAAAGACAAACTCAGAAAGAGAACAAGCACTAACGATGATGAATGCTGTAATGATGACAAAGCAGAAAGCCATCAACTTTTACATCGAAGAAAGTGCTAAATGGAAGCAAGAGTTGGAGACAGAGAAGATTGAGAATGAGAGAATTAAACGTTTATTACAAAGTTATTCTAGTTCTGATTATCTCATTGATCGTATTTACCCAACTGTTGCAGGTATGGAAGCTTTTCAAGATGAGAAGCCGAAGAAAAATAAAGATAATGGTAAGAAACCGACTGTTAGATATAACAAGTGTCCGCCTCCAATTTGGGAAGGGTACTCTCCTAGAAAACCAAACGAGGAGCAACTTGAAAAAGCAGTCAATATAAAGCTAAAAATCGACACAACTGACGTTTTACCAGATAACATTTATGTCACGTTTCCCTCGTCTGATACTAATCATGAGTCTGAGTTAATTAAAAAGGTAGTCGATCAGGTGTTGGATACTGAGGATGATTCTGAGTCAAAGTCTGAGTCTGAGTCTGGAGGGTCAAATTCGTCAGTCAACAGTTCAAAGTCGTCGGTTAAACGGTCTTATAGTAAAGAATTTTTGTTATCGAAAGCAAATTTGGAAGATGAAACATTTGAAGTTGCATACACTTTAAATGATTCGGACAAATTATATTATGACAAAGAATTTCCAATAAGAAGTGTTCGTTTTGATATGATCAAAAAGGTTTTCAAAATGACAGAAATTAATATTTCTGAAATAAAAGATTTAAATCTTACTGAAAAACCTAAAAAGTACACTTCAAGAGTTCAACAACGGTTAAACAAGAAAAAGGGTTACAATTCTGGTTCTGGTTTTCAAAAGAAACAAAACCAAAATCGTAGCTACAAAAAGAAAGGTCTTGGATTTATTCCACCAGAAAATCATAAAAATTTGAAAAATTCTAAAACAAAAACAGAATTTGTGTCAGGTGGAAGTGCAGAAGAGGAACAGAAGAAACCATTCTGGAGACAGTCAAATCAAGAGTTTCTTGCTGAAAAGAAGAAGAATGGAACTGGAGTGTTTTATCAAAGAGAGACTCGTACCTGTTACAAGTGCAATGAAACTGGTCACATTGCATGGAACTGTTAGAAAAATGCCAAAACAAAACAGGGAGTTTCTCAGAAATTGAAAGAAAAGGTTGTTGATGTTGAACCACCAACCGACAAACTTAAAATTTTTGAAAATTCAACTTATGAGGTTGGTGAGTGTTCTAAAAAGAATTTTTATAAAAAGAAAGAGAATGACAACCAAGTGTGGGTTGTTAAGAAAGTTGATGTAAATGTTGGCGATGAATCTGGTTCCACAAAGCCAGAAGAGCCACAAGGTGAGGTGAAAATTTCAGTGAATGATGATGAGTTTCCATCAGTGAAATTTGAGGAGGTTAAAAAGAAAGTTGGTAAAATTGAAATCTCGAATCAGTTTTACAAAGAGAAAAATGAATTTGATGTCGAGAAAACATTCAATGGAAGTGTTAAGAAAATTTTTGGAAAAATGTTAAATGGGAAAGCAAAGGGGGTTAAAGATTTTTATGCAACTAAAAAGGCAACTTACAACCCTACTGTGCAAGAACTAAAAGCCATCAAGTCTGAAAAGACTTGGATGGAAGTCTGTTTCCCTTGAAGTCTTAGGACTATGACGGAGATCCCAAGTTTGTAATTGTGGATCAGGAATCGGCATCATTCTTGTTAAGATAGATTTTGTGAAAGATTTTTAAATGTGTTTAATTTTTACAGGATAAGTGTGAATTGCCAGAGCTTCCAGGTTGGTAAGTGTGAAGCAGGAATCGGCATCTTGATTGGTAACATGGTTTGTGTAGAGGTTTATTCCTACATAGGCTTATATGTTGTAAATATATTTTGCAAGAGGTACAGAGGTTGCATACATGCAAGTGGTAAATCAGGGACATTAAGTTGTACTTGATCTACTACAAGTGGTTAAAAGTAGACAATGTGATGAACCACACCCCGAACCTACAAGTGGTTAAATCAACAAAACTTATTTTCCGGAAAAATCATTTTGGTTAAAACAAACTTAAGTGTTTTGAAATCATAATGAGAAAATAGTTTTGTGAAAGGGGGAGTTCTGATTGTTTATGCCAAGTGGATGGCGATTTGAAGCGATTTGATATCAGTTGTCAAGTTTTGTACAGTTTATTTTCAAATTTCCTTTAATGTGTTTGCATTTTAGGGGGAGTAGAAATTTTCAGAAAATCCAAAAACATTAGAAAATTTGAAAAAGGTAAAAACATGATAAAATCAAAAAAGAGTTTGTATGTCTAGAAGAGGAAATGATAGTACATCAGTAGACGGTCACAGTATGCTAAAGAATTGTAATGTTTAAATAGTGTTAAACAGTCTCACTGATGATATGCCGATAGGTTTTTACACATTTAGTAAGCTTTTTCGGGATATAAACTTAAATTCAAACTTGCTTATTTGTGGGGAACACTACTTGGATATATAGGTAACCCCTGAAATCTCGTTTGAAAGGTCCCTCTTTCTGAGATACTAGGTCTTTATACTCAGTGATATCTAGGGTATTATCCCGGGACTTCTGATTTTGCGGAAGCAATGGCCTAGTCCCCGTAGAATACTTTCCGCTTGCTTGAAATATAGCGCAGCCCTCAGCAAATTGATGAAACAATAAAATTGATAGTCATTGCTGTTGTAATCAAAAGATCCTCTAAAGGGGACCCACCAAAAGTCGAATCCGTCATCTCTCTGCGTATCGAAAGATCGACCTGAGCTCTCACGGCCCTCGTACTATAATTTATTCCCCTGACACATATCATCTGTGGTATACTCACCTGTAAGACTGAATATTGGGATCTGGATACGGGAGTATATTCAAGAGGTGGGACACATGAATAAGTTTAAGTCCTTAAAACATCTAACTCATATCCTGAATTAGTTAAAATATTTGTGAAAATTTAAGTGGATCAGTATATCGGCAATTTAAGTGAATTGTTTAATTATTAAAGTGTAACTAAGCTCAATGGTACTCGTGACTTGTCATAAACTGATATGATCCTCTTGCACAAACTCACAAAAATATTGTCTGTAAATATTTCTTTACTGCATTTCATTCTATTAAAAAATCCAAAAAGATTTTAGTGTGTTTTAGCATAATTTTTTTTGAAAAATTCAAAAAGATTTTCGACAACTGATGTTGAAGAGCTGATTTTCAAAATTCCGAGTGCTGAACATGATGAACTGGTTTGGGAGTGTGTGTTTAAAAGAAGAAACTGATTTTGAGAAAGAAAGTTAGATTAGTTAATCAGGGTCATTAATTTGAACTTGATGTAACTATTTCCAGTAAGTTTTTCTTATTGTTTTAAGTAAAAACTTATGTTTTTGATGAGAAAATGTGTGCAGGATATGAGCTTAAACAGAGATAAAGCCAGGGATTGATCTCAAGGTGATAGCTAATTCTAGACGGCGATCCCATCATAATGAGAGGGGGAGTTTGACGAAGTTAGAGCCAAAGAGAAGATCCTGTTATAATGTAGGTTTCGCTTGAAGTTAACTTGTCCATCTTCAAGCGAAAGCAGAATACTATATATAGGTTAGTTGACTTGTCATTTGAAACAGTTCATAGAATTCCATACCGAGGTGCTGCCGGTGTGAAGACTGATTGTAAACGATATTATATCAATATAATCAGTGTTTAAAGTGATATTCAAGCTGTTTCGACGTCGGTTTCTTAGTTTCCGCCTCTGAAACTGATAAAATCTCTTCTGAACGACTTGTTCGGGTCGCAAACCGATCCTACACCCTCCTAGTGGTCTAGTAAAAAAGATTGAATCAGAATCTGGTTAAAAATGACATGCGCTGATGTAGCTAAACAGACTCCTTGGTAGTCTATTTAAATCATTTATTAATTTAATTAAAAGGACCGTATGGTGGTCTAGTCACAATCATCACAAGCTCGTTCATTGCTTTCTTCCCCTACACATTATAAGATGCACTACGTGACTATGCAAGGAATTACGTAATTATGGATGCATACATAATTGCGAAGTTCAGTGCACGGAAACCTCGGTAAGACTTATTATGTGTAAGAACTGATAGTGACAACCATAACGAAATGTGAACAATGTAATAGAGGTACGGTGGACGCACCAATGACGCTTCATATACTTGTATATAAGTGTCCCTCTCACATTGCAAGCATGATGTTATTGTAAAGTTACTAGAAGTTCAGGACTCTAACCAGTGTTGTTTGATCTTTTCAACTTCATGTTTCAAGCTCTCACAAGTTTCCTCTGAATAAATTTCGGGACGAAATTTCCTAAAGTAGGGGAGACTGTGACACCTGGGTCACTGCGACCATCAAACAAATACCAAACCAATGAAATATTGTATTTCATACTTGGGATTTGTACAAATATGTGTATCATTTGCACATATCAATTCTTGTTTGATTTCGGGCTCTAAATCGCTTTCTGGAAGGTTATACGCGCACTGATGCGTAAATATAACCAGTTTAATGCAACGAACACTCCGGAATAGTGAAATAGGCTTCACATACCTTAAATAACCTTTACATAACTTAGAAATAAGTTTTGAAGGCTTTGGTATGGCAAAATCAAGTTAAATCGCTTACAGGGACTAAATTCGACAAACTGCGAAAGTATGCCGATTTGAACTGTAACAGACATTCTGGAACTTGATCATAAGTTAAACATACCCTAAATATCCTTTACATATCTTAGAAATAGGCTTTGAGGGGTTTGGTATGCTAAAATAAACTTTATTGATCAATAGGGGCTAAAAGCGTCAAAAAGTGCACAAGTTTGCACTTTCGCGAATATTTTACGCTCTGAATACATCCGGACCTCTAAAAATTTATGTAAGCATTATAATATTATGCTTTAGTGTTTGGCTTGTCAAAAATCCATTCCTCGCTTAATTTGGATAGTTTTTGCGTTCGTTACGACTCCCGTCGTAATTAACCGAACAACGCAATCGTACGGCCAAACGAACTGACATCCGTGATGTTTTCAAGCATATTTCATGTTCCCTATGTCTTAACATCATTGTGGAGCTTGAAATTGGGTTTGACGGGTGTTAGAAGTGCCGTTACGCAACGAAACAAGGTGCAGGGACTGAAACTGTCATTTCATCATAGTTGATGGCTTACGGACCGTAAGCCATCACCCTTACGGTCCGTAAGGGGTCCCCAACACATCAGAATGTTCTAAACCAGCTGTTAATAGCTGTTAACCACTCATAATCTCAATTCCACATGTTGCTAGCTGATCATGGGGGGCCAATTGATGTTCCATAACATTCCAACAAGTGTAGGGATGAGATTAAAACCCGGTTTTCAAGAAACGATCCTAACGGTTGTCCAATTCCTATAAATACCCACCTCCATTCTTTCCAAAAAACCTACAAATCTGATCTAAAAGCTCTAAGTTGAAGCCATTGCTTCATACCTGAGCTATTCGATCAAGATTTACTAGTGGGGACCCTTTGTAAGTGTTCCTTCGTTCTTTTATCGCTTTTCGAGTCCGAAAGTCAAACTATGTTTGACTTTCTGCGTTGACCAGTTTATGGTCAACACGAAGTTCGGTTGAACTTCATAACATGAGCGTAATCACGATGGTTATAGTCTCTTGTGACTATACCTACAGATTACCACGTTATCTAGGCTCAGTTAGGAGTCGTAGTTTCGGCCAAAATGCGTATTCTTGCGTATTTTGTAACCAAACGACTCTTACGTATCAAAACCGTTTGTTTTGATACCAAACCTGTTTTCTAAACTTAGTTAAGCATGTTTTAACATGCTTAGCTCGTCACTTTTAGTTTAGTGCTTATATAGGGTCTTAAGGTAAGCAATCTAAACAATCGCTTATACTTTCGAACCCGACCCGTTTGGTCGATCGTTAGAATCCGACCAGACACAATAGGTGACCATAGTATATAGGGAATAACCTTCCGAGGTTATACCTTATGGTCACGATGTTTAGTTAGTTGTATGATAGGTAGTTTATATGCCTTAGGTAAATTACCAAAATACCCCTTTGACGCCAAATTCATTTTAAACATATGTAACATAACCTTTGACATTTAAACTGATTTAGTAACAATATTAGACATGTTAAGGCATATTTTACTTATCATAGGACTAGTTAGGCATTCCGAACGCATTTCACGCGAACGACGCGTTAAAGTAGCATAAGCTACCTAAACGGGTCGTAATGGGTCGTAAGCACTTAGGTTAGGTTTCATTGTAGTATGTAGGCTTTGTTAAAACCATATTACATGAGTTCCCAAACTCATTTGGTTTACGAGCCCTCATTCTATCTGATCCTCCGGTATAGGTCCGGTATATTAACATAGTTACCTATATTAGGTACCGTTTGATTCCGTGATCTCTAGCATTGCTTGGTGGTTATCTTAGGACTTCTGAGCAATCTCAAGTGAGTACATAGACCCCTCTTTTACCGTTTTCAAACTGTTTTGGGGTGAAACACATGTGCCTACTTGTTACTTTTGTGCTTTTCATGTTTTCATATCATATGCTTGTTATGTTCAATAGTACACTTATAGTACATGATTTCATTGTGTTTTTGCTATGTATGTCCTTTGTTGCATACTTAGTACATCGTTTTACATTACATTTTATGCTATGTATGTCCATTGTGTGCATACTTAGTACATTGTTTTACATTACATCACATCACATGCTATGTATGTCCATTTGTTGCATACTTAGTACATTTGTTATTCATCACATGCTTACATTTTTGGTATGACATTTGGTTTGTTTAAATGGGACAATATACATTCATTAACACCGATCATGCCGCTCGTTAGTAGGTAATGGTACCATAGGACTTGACAACTCCCATTCCTGAACCCTAGGTTTGTTTGGGTGGAAGGAATGACCGAATTCGATAAACATAACACAGATAGACCTTTAAATTCGTTTACGGGTTTATCGCCACAGTCACAAGGCTTGGATGTATGCATTTTACAATACCGCATAGATGTTTATATCAGTATAGCATGCATTTGTTCCACAAAACATAACTTTGATTTAAACCATGTTTTACTTCAATACCTTGTTTTTGTGCATTTTACATATGGTTGAGTTGATATATTTCACTTACCATACATGATATTTTGGATACACATTACATGATTTACATTAGACATAAACATTTTGACATTGATATACACAATTCATGATTTACAATAGACATAAACATTTTGACATTGATATACACAATTCATGATTTACATTAGACATAGACATTAGACATGGTTTTCACATAAACATTTTGACATTTGATTATACATAAACATTTTACTTTGGTGGTTTGGTTTGAGTAAGTGATATAAGTAATGAGGCGTGTGTAATATGATACAAGCATGGTGGATACGCCGCTGGTACTTCCTATATATAAGTGCTTGTATGGTATTACATATCGTAGCGTTATTTGAATCATTTCAATTTAGACATATAACATTTTATACAAATAACATACTTTTCACAATATATTGTTTTACAAACAAATTATCTAATACAAACTCATTTTACTTGGTTATTTACTTAACCATGTATCATTCTTTTATACATATATATCATTTGGTTTATTTATCACTTTTCAAATGATTTACAAGACAAAGAAAATTACAAGGTTCATGACTAAACATTTTCTTAAACATAAGTCATGAATTCTATTTTCACAAAACCTATGTATCTCATAGGCATTTTTATGCTGACGTACCTATTTTCACATGTGTTTCAGGATATGATGCATAGGATTTATCAAGATACACTTAGGCGGACTTGGGCCTTAGTGACAATAAAAGATGCAAGACTAGTTATTTATGTTATACTTCTTTGATTATCAAGACATTGTAACTCTTTTAATCAATAAAACAATATTTCAATTTCCATGTGTTATGAAACAATGATTCTGTTACAACACTCCCCGACATTTCCGCCACGTTTTGTTGTTTTACGTGGTCGGGGTGTGACATTAAGGAATCAAGAGAGCTGAAGAATTTGAAAAGAGGCAAGAGCTAGGCCAAGATCCTGGAAGCCCGAAGACTGATAAAGACTGAAGACGTTGAAGACTCGACACTTAAGATTCGTCAACATCCGAGGGGGGAGTCTGTTGGTGCATATGTCTGTCGACTTCGTCTTATATCGAGTCTAATATTAGAATTGTTAGATCAGGGCGCGTTATACGAGAAAATAGGATAGTTTGGATGGTGTTTAAGCTAATTTTTCTTGAATGATGTTATTTCGCTTGAAATGACATTTGACAGTTTCAAGCGAAATCAAATATGTTGTTTTCTCATGAACTGACACCTGGACACTTTCAAGCGAAATCTCGTGTCTATAAATAGGTTCCGAGCGAAATCATTTGTAACGCTTTTCATTCCGGTACCGAACTGCTACCGACGCGTCGTTTGATCTGTATTGCTGTTATTTTCAATAAACAAGACGATTAATAGTAAAACAAGCTGTTTTCCATGTCTGTTTCTTAGTTTCCGCCTCTGAAACAGACAATAGCTCTTCTGATTGACTCGTTTGGGTCACAACACGATCCTACACACGGTCAACTACATGAAGGTCATTGACTCAAGTTTGGATGATGCTCTCCGACGGTGTAGCATGGAATGCAAAACATCCCACTTGAGTAACATATGACCAGGCTTTCGGTCTACCCAAGGACCCTTATAAACGTGGCGCACCACGGAGGCATTCCGCGGAACTATCCTTAGTTTAGTTTAGATTAATTTTTATGTTTTCTAGTTTAGTTTTAATTTTCAGGAATAAAACACACTCGGGATAGTGAAGGATAACAAGGGAAACTTGAACCAGCACCCAATGCACGAAAACAGGGCCATCCGTCGATTTTTTTTCATTACAGCAAGTTCAGCACGGGCCGTGCCCGCCCAACAGAATGCCCAGTTCAGGTAACTGGACACGAGGCGTGCTCACCCAACACGCCCCTGTGCCCAGGTTTCTTTTTCTCTTTATTTATTTCTGTTACTGGCCATCTGAACACGGGGCCGTGCCCGGACACCACGGGGCCGTGTCCAGACGCCCAGTAACACAAATTTTGCTTTTTCACACCTTTTTACACATTAAATCAACCTAAAAACTTATTTTTGGGACAAATTGAGGACAATGTGTAATTTAAGTGTGGGGAGGGGGGATGCTAAAACTTTGATTCTTGCAAGTCCTAATCACAAGCCTTACACAAAACTCTATTGGAACCATTAATCACCCAAATTTTTTTCAAAATTTTTCATTTCTTTTACTTGTCTAGGTTTAACTTGGGAATTTCAAATTATAAAAAGGTTATATTATTACAAATTTACAACCGATAGCGTCGTGATAAAAAGAACCAACATAAGAAAATTATGAAACGGCATGACAAGTTTAGTTAAAATTTGATTATATATACTTGATCACATAAAAACCCATTCCCATAAAAAGTGAGTTCTGAGCCTTTATTGAGCATACAAATACATATCTTTAAACTAAATGCTCATTTTTCGTTTCTTGTGTGAATAGCCGCTTGGTTCTTATGACTCTAGAACTTGCCACGACGATACATTCCCGGTCCTTACCAACTTAAACCCGAGTAAGTAAATGATGGAGGCATTAGGACTAACCCTTTTTATTTCTACACCATTATTTTTCTTTTTTTTACCAGCTACCCAAAATTCCCCTAGTTAACCCCTTTGAGCCTAAACCTTTTCATTTCTTAACCAAAAAACAAACTGTTGGGTTTTTAACATGTTTATCAAAGTAATTTCATCCTTATGAAATAAAAACGCAGCGGAAAATTATTATTTAAAAACATGTTACTTACAAGATATAAAACCATTTTATATGTAAAACCCAATCCCGGATCCATATACGAACATGCATGCTATCAAAATGAAACACAACCATAGAGTGTTTAGAATACTACCTTCCAAGGAGTAAAGGACATGAAGATGATGATGCTTCTTGAACGGTTGCCTTCAAGTGTAGAAGACCTCAAGCTTGTATACCCCAAGCCTTCCGACAAACACCTTAGTTTTAGCTAGGATTTTACACTTATGAACTCACTAGAAAAATCCCTCTTGGAACCAACTCTTGGCCGAAAATTATCAAGGGAAGTTATGGAGTTCTTGCACTTGATATATCAACTTGAAAGACCCTTCTTGATCAACCACACCATGGCCGAAAATTAGAGATAGTATTACAAGTTCTTCACTTGAAATTATCTCCTCATTTGGCTCTTATCTTGGCCGATTTTTTAGAGAGAGTTCTCTAAGTCTTTCAAGTTCATTCATTTGACATTTTGGTATTTATAGAACCATGAGAGAGAATTGCCACCCTATTGACCAATGCATGAGCATCTAACCATGCAAAATGCATGTTGTTTGATTGGAGCAAAAGTCTTGAAAAGACCACCCAATCAAAAGGCTCCTACACATGCATGAAACCTCATTGGACCAAAAACTTTTGGAAGACCCCATGGGGGGGGGGGATGGCGGCCTAGTCTTTTTATTTAAAAAAAATCAAATTTTCTTTTAAATAATGTAAGTCTTGCATATATATATATTTTATAACTTTTATAAAATATAACATCATATGTTATAAGACTTATGCTATTTTTATTATGTTATTTAACCAATTAAATAACATAATAAAATACTCTCTCAAAACAAATTATCCATATAATTTATTAGTTTGTCAAGTGCAATTATTTAGAAAACCAATTTCTAAATATTCTAAGTGTTGATATTTATTTGTTTGATCATATCATAAATAAATATTGTAAGTGTTTGTCTAGCTTGTTATTGGGTATGACTCGACTTGGATCATAACGTACTAGCCACATCAATTTAATATGTGTCTTGGGCATACAGAGTCCAACAATCTCCCACTTGCACAAGATACATAGAAGATTGATGCAAGTAGTAAATGACGCCTAACTACGGTTTACTACCCCCAATACGTATGACTATATTTTCCATTCAATATCATCATTTCCTTTCAAGTCCCTTACTTGAACATGATTTAGGTGAATCTATCATTTATCCTTTCGTTACAGATGTCATGTTAAATCCAGAGACATAGAGTGATCACTCTCTGTTGTTTTAACTTTAGCAGGCCTTAGACATCTTACTCTCAACGAATAAGAGGAACAAATCCCATCTTGACTACATACGTCTCTCACAATCACCTTGTACCACACCTGAGCTTAGCCTTATGTACTATCATATTACGGACAACGAAGAAATAAGTCAAGGTACAATATTTGGTGAATATCAAGACCCAATATGTATCTCAGGTCTGAGGATACTATGATATTCTCCTTTACTCAAATTTACTTATGATCAATCACAAATGATTCCATGCAGTAATATTTGAGGGCGAGTCAGTCCAATATTTGTATCCCACAAATGTCTATGAACTTTGGCAGCAACACTTTGCTCTATATTCATACCTAATGAATATCCACCAATCCAAGTTCATAATAGTCTTACATTCATATTTGTTCCCACAAGTATGATCGACTACGGACATTTAGAATAAGAAACTTATTCCCGGATTTAAACATGCTAAAATGGAACATAACTCAACATACCATAAAGAGTTATAATAACAATTGTTCCAATATCCAAATACAAAATAGATCAAATCCAATCATTACAATATCGAAGTCCTAAGGCACAAGTATGATCCTTCATGCTTTGCCCGTTCAAGGAGCCTCGTGAGTGCATCCGCAATATTTTGATCAGTGTGAACTTTGCGAATACGTATCTTTCCCTTTTTCAACTTCATCCCTTATGTAGTTGAAACTCCGCTCAATGTGTCTAGTCTTTTGATGTACACAAGGTTCGTTGATTTGAGCAATCACACCATCGTTATCACAAAGATCTCTAGGGTCCTGAATGGTAGGAACTACCCTTAGATCGGCAATAATTCATGTGGCATATCCATATGAATTATCTCAATCAATGAAGCAGCAATGTATTCTGATTATGTAGTGGACAATGCTACCTTGATTGTGATCGAGAACCATCTCGATCAGTTTGGAAACTCGTATCCATGTAACCCTTTACAACGAATTCCGAAACTCGTATCCCTGTAACCTTTTACAAGTTCTTCTTCACCAGATCCATATATTAGAAATACATTCTTAGTCCTTCTAAGGTATTTCAATATACTTTCTAACAGTCACCCATTGACCGTTACTCGCTGGTATCTTCCCGTCATTACTAAAGCTCATGATATGTCCGGTCCAGTGCATATCATTACATACATAATGAATCCTATAGCTATCGCATATGGGATTCCTTTCATTCTTTCTCACTCATCCTTTGAGCTTGGACATTGAGACGCACTCAATGTTGTCCTCTCTTGAATAGGCACCAAACCTTTCTTAGAGTTCTCTATCTTGAACCTTTTCAAGACTTTGTCAATGTATGCACTTTAGTTTACACCTATCAAGCGCCTTGATCTATCCCTATAGATCTTTTTCCCAAAATATAGGCAACTTCTCCAAGATCCTTATTGGAAAAACAACTTCCAAGCCAGGATTTTACACTTCCATGGTTGGAATGTCATTTCCAAATAGTAGAATGTCATCGACATATAATACTAAGAAAGTGATGATGCTCCCACTAGCCTTCTTATACACACAAGCTTCATCGACGTTCTTGATGAATCCATATTCCCTAATCTCTTCATCAAAACGGTGATTTCAACTTCTAGATGCTTATTTCAATCCATAGATTGATTTTTTTAACTTGCATACTTTGTCAGGATGTTTTGGATCGACAACACCTTCGGGCTTAACTATATAGACATCTTCCTCAAGATATCAATTTAGGAAAGCTGTTTTGACATCCATTTGCCAAATCTCATATTCATAATATGCAGGTATGGCAAATAATATCCTTATTGATTTTAGCATCGCTATAGGTGAGAAGGTCTCATCATAATCAATCCCTTGAGTTTGAGTGAAACCTTTTACTATAAGTCTCGCTTTACAAATATCCAAGTTACCATGCATATGGGTTTCTTTTCTGAAAACCCACTTACTTCCAACCACTTTGGAGTTAAGAGGTGCTACAACCAATTCCCATACTTGGTTGTTATACATGGACTGCATCTTTACGTTCATGGCTTCAAGCCATTTGTCACAATCGAATTTTGACATTGCATCATGGTATGTGGTTGATTCACCTGAATTTACCATGTAGCATCCATCTATGAAAAATCCATATCTTCCAGGTGGACTACTAATTCTACCAGATCTATTAACGTTTTATGTGTATTGATCAACCACTTGATCGTTTTCAACAACCTCTTGTTGAGTGCTAGTATCAACCAAACGTGTATCGGCTTGTGGTTCTTGATCCTTATCAAGTTCCACTGTTCTACTAATTCCTTCCACAAGGAACTTAGCTTCCTAGAACTCAGCCTTTCGAGCAACAAATACCTTTTGCTTTGTTGGATCGTAGAAATAATATCCTATATCATCTTTAGGATATACTACAAAGATACACTTAGTGGATCGTACTTCCAATTTGTTTGGGGTGTATTGCTTCACAGAAGCTTCACAGCCCATACCTTTAAATATGATAATGATGGAGCCCTTCCATGCCATATTTCAAAAGGTGTCGTATCCACTTTCTTGGCTGGGGCCATACGGGCCGCGGAGAGCAAAGCGTAACCCCAAATGATAGAGATGATGCGCTCTTAGCCATCATAGATTGATCCATATCCAAATAGAGTTCGATTCCTCTTCTATCGAAACGAAGAACTTTAAAAGAGTTGATTTAGTACTTCCCCTTTTGAAGGCTTTGAACATTTCAAAACTTCAACTTTGTGTCTTAACAAGTACACATAACCATAACTACTATAGTTGTTGGTAAAAGGTAATGAAGTATCTATCACCATTCCTAGTCATTGGCTTAAAAGGATCCCATACATTCGTATGTTTAATACCTAATAAACTAACTTCATTTGTCTCCAAAAGACCATTCTTTTGAAGTCTTTGCATGCGACTTCTGTTTATATGACCAAGGCAATAATGCCAAAGATAGGTCTTACTCAAATCCATTTTGAGTTTCTTGGTGATTGCTTGGTACATAAAACTATCAAATGAAGTATTATTATGAACCGATTCATAAATACCATTTGAAGGCATAGGTTTAAAGTAAAACATGTCATTTCATCGATATAAATGTCAATGCTTGCAAACTTTAAATCAAAACCATATTGTCTTATAAGAAAAACTTGAATAATGTTCCTAGTCAAACTAGGAGCACACAATGTATTTCTAAAACAATTTCCAAGCCATTTGGAAGTTTCAAAACATAGTCTCCTTTCTTGTAATGCTTATTTCTTTTGAACCTTTTGCAACAAATTGCAAACTTGAGTTCCACATCCGGTATCTAATACCCATGTGTTTGAAGAAATAACATTAAGGTCAATATGTATCAATAAGATTGTACCTGAGGTTTGCCCTGCATCCTTCTTAGTTTTCAACCCTTTGAGATAGGTTGGACAATTCCTATTTGAATGCCCTATCTCTTTACACTCAAAGCATGGATCGTTCATGGCAACCTTTGCCTTCTTCTCTTTTGGTTTCGGTGGTTTCTGTCACACCCTGGCTTTGCGGAAGCGTGGTTAATTTTGGTGTGACTTCCTAATATCATAGCTTAACCATAACAAAGCTATATGAAATAAAATCATGCAAGATCATCCATTTGATTTAGTTTTAAAACCAGAGTAACATAACATTGTCTTAGGGACTTACAACCTCATAACGTAAAACAATGTCTTGATAAACATAAACATCAACATGAAATAAACGCAGTTTAAGATTTGTGACTCGTCCAGGAAAAAGTCACATTTCCTAAACCCGGATGACCTTGGAACCCTTATGCAGCGGGAAAACATAACATACCGCGCCAGATCTTTAGTTTCCTGAAATACATGTAGGTTGAAAAATCAACAATAATGTTGAGCGAGTTCATGTGTAAGTGAGTAAGTAAACCTTTGTGAGTATAAAAATAGTCTTGGTATGTAGCAAATAAGGGAATTGAGATCACCAATGGTTTGCAAGGCCACTGATATACGTGAAGTGCAAATAGGGAGACTCAAACCTAGCAGATTTCGCCACGACATTAGTATGTGGACAAAGTCACCCCAAGGTCCATTTCTAGTTTGGCCTGGGGCTGGGCTCGCTACACCCAGATAGATCTACCGCTCCTGTCCCTCGGTCCCGACATGAGGACTAATGGCCTCATATTGCTCCTACCCACTCACATGATCTAAGTAATAAACCTCCTTACGCTAACCATACCGTGTATAAAGTACTTGTAATCAAAGTAACATGTATTTCACCCCTGCAGTTAAGAAAACTGAAAACAGTTAGAGAAAAGGGGGACATGAACTCACAGTGAAGCGTCTCTACCAAGTATCTCCTGCTCACGCAGCTGTGCGACGACCTACAGGTGCTAATTTCTATTAGACGGACGGTCGTGCCTTAGCTTCATGGTTTATGTTTTTGGGAAATAGTTAGACAACTATTTCGTGTTTACATTTTGTAAATACTTGGTAATTATTTTCCTTCCCAAGGATGGGGGATTCAATACATGTGCGTTCAAATTATATCATGAAGTCTCACTTAATATATGTATATATTTCCAATTTCACATAATTTTTCTCCAATAATACGTTGTTAAAATACGCGTTCATAAATATTTCCGTAAGTGCGTAAGTTACGTTTAGCAATCGAGTGGTAATATAATCACCGGTGTAACTTATATATTTATGGTGAAAGCGTTCGTATTATTTTGGAATCGTTAACGTTCGTAAATATTATTTTTACTCTAAAAATAATATCTATGTATTTTCACAAAATAATCATAAACAGTGGGTGAAAATATATATTTATCACGTTAAATTTTGTGAAAATCCCACCTCCGAATATTTAGTAAATAAAGTCATGGCGAAATTTATATTTCGAAAGCATGTCAAAAATAATTCTAACACTCGTAGTGTAAATAGTTCTAAGTGTTAGGTTTTTAGAAAAATTTCGCCAGAGTTTCCTCTGTAACTGGAAGTGGCCACGCTTTCAAGCGTATCATTTTCTTTAACAAATCAACTCAACAATTTTCTTTATTTGATCAGAACAACTTTAATCACAACAACTAATCGACATATGTGTAAATTGCCAAAAATTACATGAACTTGCAGTTTTTTCCAAAACTGTGGTGTAAATCCCCTTAAACTTAGTAGATCTTCATATAAGGTAATTTGATCTTGTAAAAACCTCGTTTTTAGAGAAAAATCCATCTTTTAAAATACATGATTTCTTTGACGCTTGGTCCTTTGAAAATACCACTTGCAGATACGTAGATCTGCTAGTTTTAAACACAATTTTTACAAGTAAAACTCTTTTACACAAGTTCATGATTCGCATGTGGTAGAGTTTCACCTTTTAACCCTTGTATCATTCAAAACAAGCTTATGTTAAGATCCATGATCTTACCAAACCGGGTTAAACGATGATCCGAGCTACCACATCATAGATCGGGCCTAAATAATCATACATTTCGAATACTACATCATTTACACAACTTATGAGCTATTAACCACCATTTTTAGTGTTTTTAGTAAACTTTAAAGCATCAACTTGTAAGATTTCGAGTTTTAATCGTCATACATCTTGTTAACCACCTTAGATTAGTTCAAATACGAGTTTTAAGCATTATACCTCTAGCTCGAGGCTAGGGAAGAATCTATGCGCAAATGAGGTGGATAAAAGCTAAGTAGAGAGGTCCTTCACCTTCCGATTGATCCAAGACTCCTTATACGCGACCCTTAACACTTGTATGGACTTGGAATTGGTTGATCAAGACTCGAAAATATGAAGGGTGGGGGTGGGGTGTTCGGCCGAGAGCTCTAGAGGGAGAGAGGAGTGTGTGGGTGTTGTGATGAGTGTGATGAATGATCATGTGGGTTAAGCTAGCATCTTATAGACAAAGTTTAGGGTGATTAACCATTGGACACTATGTCCCATAGATATTAAGCAAGGATGATTAATTTAATCATCATAGTACAAGGTATATCCCCTAGGGGACCGAATTCGGTCAAGAGGGGGGGGGGTCCTTGGTTCGATTTCAACTAGACACTAAGTATATAGTTAGCCTAAACCAAGTTAGTTAAGTGTTTAACTTAGTTACTAAAGTGTAGTGTGTTACAATGGGTGTTAGGGTATTCAGGGACCCTAACTGGCTCAGAAAAAGATAAATAGTGAAAATAACAATATTTTCATGCTCCGGGTATAGTCCGGTTGTTCGGTTGGATAGTAATCCATTAAAGCGTTAACAAAGCTTTTAATGTGTCGTCATTACTCTCTTTAGTGACCCAACTTATTCCTGACACTATGGAAAGTGTCTAGTGTTATTTTTCCCATGTTTTGGCACTTTATTGGTTAGCTAAAAGCTGAATTATTATGTAAAGTGCTGAGTTTTGTACTTAGAGTACGTTTTAGGCACATCCAGTCGTTGTGACTTATTCCTAGAGACGCAGTTCTACAACCCTTGTATCCCTACACTCACTACTAGTGTAGCAAAAATATTTCAGGCTCTTACAGGCCTTAGAGGCAGTGTTTGCCTGATGCTGGCTATATCAGCATGTTCAATAGGTTATCCGTTATAGTGCTACTGTGCTTTTTGTGCATCATGTTTGTCACTAAGGTTCAGTCATGTAAATAATGTAGTGACAGCAAGTAAAGTATGATGCAAGTAAGTACATGTATCAGTATTCACGTAGCAGTTTATTCACAAGTTCAAGCAAGCACAGTAATTAAGCAATAATTAATTATTAATTAAGTCGTACGGATACCTGGTTTAGTGAGGGTTGTCACATTCTCCCCCCGTTAAATAAATTTCGTCCCGAAATTTTAAGTTCTGCTAGTAGATGCAGGGTTCTTAGGAAAAAGGTGGGGGTATTTCTCTTTCATCCGGTCCTCACGTTCCCAGGTGTATTCAGGACCATGTCTGGCATTCCAACGAACTTTGACGAGCTTGACACTGCTCCAGCGGGTCTTGTTAACTTTCCAATCCGTGACCTCAATAGGTTCTTCAACGAAGTGGAGCGTGTCGTCAACATGAATCTCGTCGGTGGGAATGGCAACGGTGACTTGAGTTGGACTTTTCTTTAGATTGGATACATGAAAGGTGTCGTGAACACCATTCAGTTCAGCAGGTAGGTCCAACTTGTATGCTACTAGTCCTATTCTTTCCAGAATTCTGAAGGGACCAATGTAGCGCGGATTTAACTTCCCACGCTTTCCGAAGCGTGCCACCCCCTTCCAGGGTGAAACCTTCAATAAAACCATTTCTCCAACTTGGAATTCTACATGCTTCCGGTTTGGATCCGCATAGGCTTTCTGTCTGTGGCGAGCTGCTTTGATGTGTTTTAGAATCTGCGCAATCTTGTCTGTCGTCTCTTGGACGATTTCGGGACCAGCAAGCTGCCTATCACCTGCGTCAGCCCAACATAGGGGTAATCGGCACTTGCGTCCGTAATGGGCTTCAAATGGCGCGACACCAATACTGGTGTGGTAGCTGTTGTTGTATGAAAATTCGACCAAAGGTAAATGTTTATCCCAGCTACCGCCCAAATCCATAACACACGCTCTCAGCATGTCTTCCAAAGTCTGTATCGTTCGTTCGCTCTGACCGTCAGTTTGCGGATGAAACGCAGTGCTCAGATTCAATTGGGAGCCAAAGGCTTCTTGGAAGGATTGCCATATCCTTGACACAAACCTTCCGTCTCTATCAGAGATGATTGAGAGAGGTACTCCATGGCGCGCGACGATCTCTCTCATGTAAATTTCAGCCAATTTGCTAGTGTTATCCTTCTCCCTGATGGGTAAGAAGTGTGCTGACTTTGTTAATCGATCCACTATCACCCAGATAGTGTCATGGCCTCTCGGCGTTCTTGGCAGTTTTGTAATAAAATCCATGGAGATTTGTTCCCATTTCCACTTGGGAATCTCAGGTTGTTGTAGAAGTCCTGAAGGCTTCTGGTATTCGGCTTTAACCTTAGCGCACGTTAAACATTTGCTCACATACACAGCAACATCGCCTTTCATCCTAGGCCACCAATAATAATCTTTGAGATCCTGGTACATCTTATCCGCTCCAGGATGGATAGAGTACCGAGATTTGTGAGCTTCGTCGAAAATAACTTTCCTTAAATCACCAAATAGAGGAACCCAAATCCTTTTCTCGAAGCATAACGTTCCTTCCTCGTTTGGTACCAGTAGCTTCTCCATCCCTCGGAGATATTCTTCTTCAAGGTTTCCTTCCTTGAGAGATTCTTTTTGCGCGGCACGAATGCGCAAGGAAAGATCGGTTCGAATAATCATTTCCAAAGCCCTAACCCTTATGGGCTTGATTCTCTCTTTACGACTTAGGGCATCGGCGACTACATTCGCCTTCCCTGGATGATACTTTATCTCGCAGTCGTAATCGTTCAGCAACTCAACCCATCTTCTTTGCCTCATATTCAGCTCTTTCTGGTTGAATATGTGCTGTAGGCTCTTGTGATCTGTAAAGATTGTACACTTTGTATCATAAAGGTAGTGTCTCCAGATCTTTAAAGCAAAAATCACTGCGCCAAGTTCCAAATCATGTGTGGTATAGTTCTTTTCGTGCACTTTTAATTGACGCGATGCGTAAGCAATAACCTTTTGGCGTTGCATCAACACGCAACCCAATCCTTGACGTGAGGCGTCACAGTATACCACAAAATCATCTGTACCTTCCGGTAGTTCGAAGATTGGCGCGTTGCAGAGCTTATCCTTCAATATCTGGAATGCTTCCTCCTGTTTGATTTCCCAATCAAACTTCTTATCTTTCTGCGTGAGGAGCGTCAATGGTTGAGCGATCTTCGAAAAATCCTCAATGAATCTTCGATAATAGCCAGCCAAACCCAAGAATTGTCGAATCTCGGTTGGCGTCTTTGGTGTTTCCCAATCCTTGATCGCCTCGATCTTGGTTGGATCGACCTGGATTCCATCTCCATTTACCACGTGCCCAAGGAATTGGACTTCACGTAGCCAAAATTCGCACTTGGAGAATTTGGCATACAGCTGTTCCTTCTTTAGCAGCTCCAAAATAGCTCTTAGATGTTGTTCGTGCTTGGTCTTTGTTCTTGAATAAATCAAGATGTCGTCGATAAACACAATCACGAACTTGTCCAAGTACGGCTTGCAAACTCTATTCATTAGATCCATGAACACCGCATCTGCGTTTGTCAAACCAAACGGCATAACAAGGAACTCGTAGTGTCCATAACGAGTTCTGAAGGCTGTCTTTGGGATACTCTCTTCTTGTATCCTTAACTGATGGTATCCAGATCGAAGATCGATCTTTGAATAAAAGCTTGAACCTTGAAGTTGATCGAATAGATCATCGATTCTTGGCAGAGGATACCTATTCTTGATCGTCAGCTTATTCAGCTCCCGGTAGTCGATGCACATACGGAAACTACCGTCCTTCTTTTTGACAAACAGGACCGGAGCTCCCCAAGGCGAGAAGCTTGGTCGGATAAATCCCTTGTCTAACAACTCTTGAAGTTGTGTCGACAGTTCCTGCATCTCAGACGGAGCAAGTCTATACGGTGCCTTAGCCACAGGCGCGGCGCCTGGAACTAAGTCGATACGAAACTCTACTTGCCTCTGAGGTGGCAGTCCAGGCAAGTCTTCTGGGAAGACTTCTGGATACTCCCTCACGACAGGGATGTCTTCGATCTTTGGCTCAGCAGTCTTTTTATCCACAATGTGTGCCAGAAAAGCAACACATCCTTTCTGCAAACACTTCCTTGCTTTCAAGCAGCTGATAATCCTCAATGGCGTCTCACGCTTCTCTCCATGAACAACAATGGTCTCACCATCATCGGTTGGGATACGAACAACCTTTTCGTGACAAACTATCTCAGCCTTGTTGCCTGATAACCAATCCATTCCTACCACCACGTCGAAGCTTCCTAACTGAACTGGTAGTAGATCTAAAGCAAACTCACGCTCTCCTAATTCGATCACACAACCTCTGATAACTTCATTGGCTTCTACTAACTTCCCATTGGCCAATTCGATTGAGTAGGGAATATCTAACTTACTAGCGGCTAACCCAAGCATATTCTTAAATTCTAACGACACGAAGCTATAATCGGCACCAGTATCAAATAAAACGGATGCATAGCGTTGATTTACAGGGAATGTACCAGTAACAACATTGGGGTCCTGGCGCGCTTCCCTAGCTTCGATTTGGAAGACTCTTCCACGGGCTTGGTTTAACTCTGGGCAGTTCTTCTTAAAATGCCCGATATCACCGCATTATAGCATCCAAGTCTTTGCCCGTTTCCACCTCCATTTCCAGCTTGGTTGTTGTTTTGGTTTGCATTGCCAGCTTGGTTCGCAAAGTTGCCTCGATTCCCGTTTCCTCCATAGTTTCCTTGTGAGCGATTACCACCACGATTATTATTCCTATTCCCAAATCCTCCCTGGCCTCCCCGGCCAGCACTAGCCCAACAAGAATCCTTCAAGTGGCCCGGCTTTCCACATGCTTCGCATACTTTCACACTACAATGGCCAGTATGATGGCGTTGACAGGTATTACACTTGGGCTGGGTGCCCTGATATCCTTTTCCTTTCTTTCCACTGCCAGCTGATCCTCCCTTCTTAACCACCACACTGGCGCCTTGCTTGAAGTTTGAGAACTTCCGTTTGCTACCTCCTGATGACTCGACGTGAGTCTCTTTCTTCTTATGCTCAGCATCATCAAACTTGTTCAGGCGAATGGCCTCCTCTGTGAGAGCCACGCTCAAATCAATCGCCTCAGTAATGGTCGCAGGCTTGGATGAGGTTACCATGCTTATGATTTGAGGAGCTAGTCCCCAAATAAAGCGTTCAAATCTCTTGAACTCAGGAGTGACCATGTAGGGTACCACATGCAATAAGTCATTGAACCTTTGAACGTATTCTGCGATCTTTGGACCGTCCATTTTCAAGTGCCAGAACTCGGTCTCCAATCGCTGGATTTCTGCGCGGGAACAGTACTTTTTGCGCATGAGTTCCTTCAGTTCGGTCCAGGTCAGCGCGTAGGCAGCAGCTTCGCCAAGTGTCTGTACTTGCAGATTCCACCAAGATAGGGCTCCATCTAGAAACAGCCCTGAGATATAGGTGACTTGCTGATCCAGCGCGCACTTGCTCATGCGTAGAACAGATTCGGTTTTCTCAGCCCAACGAACAAAGGCGACAGCACCTCCTATGCCATCAAAGTTTACGGGCTTGCAGTCTAAGAACTGCTTGTAGGTGCATCCTGCACATACGTTATAACATACGTTTGGCATTAGCATCATTGCTAAAGATATCCAATTAGGTCATGGTATGTCTAAATGACTTAGTATTACCATGAGGTGGATTATTGTTGTTGCCAGTGTTGCCAGAGTTGCTTCCACTAGTCCCTCCTTGAGAGGCGGCGTATTGTGCAATGGCAGCAGCGATAATTTGCTGGAGTTCTGCCTCATTAGTAGGCATGTGTGTCTCACGTCTTGGCGGCATCTTCTAAAAGATGGTTTACGTTGGTCAGGCCATAGTAAAACGTACGTATATAGTAATAGTAATAGCACATAACATCTCATGTTATCAACACATCACAAATACCAATCGCACAACACCCCATATCATAAGAATATAAATAAGCAATCAAGCGAATCAAATATGGTGAGAATATTGCGATTGCCATATATCGAGACCACATAGTAAGTGTATCAGTACATCCCTGTGTCATACAATCATCAATCAACTAGGGGCTACATCACCCCTGTCCAAAAACTATATCATGTCAGTGTCAAATACGTCAAATACATGTCAACAAAAGTCAGGATCATAAAGTAGTCTCCAAAAACGCTGTGCAGTCCAACAATCGCCGTCTTCTCACCCTCGTCTACCCAAACAGCACTGATGAGCTCTATACAGATGGCGGTGGAGGAGGGGGAAAGTGGGTGTAAAACAAACGACGTAACTGGAGCCAGTCCTCCTCCATGGCTCGCTGGGTACGAATGATAGAAGCAACCTGCTGCTCTAGTGTAAAGAGACGGGCAGCATAATCTGGAGGTAAGGGTCGAAATGGCTGCAGAGGAGAGTGTGTCTGACCATGGCACTGGCATGGTGGCAGCTGAGCTCTCTCAAGCTCCTGGATGCGCTACGTGTGCGACTCGTGCTGGGCGACAAAAGACATCAAAACGTCCTCGATAGTATACCCCATGTGGAAAGAATGGTAGGGGTCAGTAGGTGGCATAGCAGAGTCTGGTGCCCAAAGGAACGGCTCACTGGTGGGATCAAAAGGTGCCACATGAAATGGAGCAACAGAGGGTGGAACAGATGACATCTGGGGCATGAAGGG
Source organism: Helianthus tuberosus (assembly GCA_030545235.1). NCBI lineage: Eukaryota > Viridiplantae > Streptophyta > Magnoliopsida > Asterales > Asteraceae > Helianthus > Helianthus tuberosus. Next base: position 90,986,267 of record CM060356.1, on the reverse strand, counting down.
GATAGACATCGGTACATGCCCAAAAGGATGGGCTGAAGAACCCTCTCCAGTCCTCGCTGGAGGTACAAACTGAGGAACCTGAAAAGTAAAATCAACATGTCGTGTATCAGGGATCTGAGGGGGAAAAGGTGGAACATCCTCATCAGCAGGTATCCAACCGTGCTGTGCATGCTCATCTGGTGGATCCATGCGTGCCGCGAACAGTGCATGCTCGGGCTCTAGTGGGATGGGATCAGGTGGGGGAGCAACAAAAGGGTGAACGGGTGCAATGTGCTCAACAGGATGGTCAACAGGTATATCAACAACAGGTAGAGGAACAAAAGGATCAACAACAACATGATCGCCCTCTAACAAAGGAACATCCACGGGGAGATCATCAACAGGTGGGTCTGCTATAATAGGCTCAATAGGGATGCCAGCATGTACGGGGTCATGCTCAAGTATGGGGTCTAGAGCGGCTGCCTGCTCAGGGGCGACGGCAGGCTCGGGATCATCAAAAGCCATCTCAAAGTCAAACTCGGGGTCGATAGGATCTACTGGGTCAGCTGGATCCTCCATGGGCTAATCCATAGGTATAAACTCGATATCCTCGTCTGGGTCGTATTCCGGGGAAAAGATAGGATCAGAATCCTCTATGTCATCATGGTCAAACGCAAAGCTGGGAATGGGTGCAACAGAGGATGCCTGGTCAGGATCAGAATCATGCGCAAAGTGCTGTGCGCTCAATGTGTGAGAAGGTACGGATGCCACAGACTCGAAGGAGTCTGGGACAGGAGAATGTGCAGGCGAATCCTCAGCGGGAACGTCAGCGATCATCAGAAGATCGTCTGCAGGAAGAAGGGCCTCGCCCTGGATCTCATCCTCAAAAGGGCACCCCCTCAAACAGGTCAACATCGCCCTCAGCCTCGGCGTCAAGAAGAAAATCATATGCTGGATAAACGGCTAAGGGTATGGGGGCCGGAATCTTTACTAGATGTAGGTACTCAGCGGGAGGGTCATCTGCAGGCTCATCAGCACCATCGGGTAGTGCGAAAGGCTGGAAATCATCCTCGTTAGTACTGGTATAGTCAGATGTGTACACCTCATGCTCGGAGGATGTGAGGTCATCAGATACGATAGGTATGGGTCCAGTGGTGTCCGACACGCCAGTATCAGCTGAGTCCATAAGTCTGTAACATAAACACAATTATGCTCAAATAATCAGTCATACAATCAGTTAATCACATAGTCACCAAGTAAGCATTCAAATCATTCTCCTAGTCTCACTAGCCAATTTCCTCCCAGTCTCTAAGACTGCTCTATCCTCCACCTCGACCTCTTAGATCGAGCCTCGGTCCCCTTGACCGAGCCTCAGCCTTCATGACTGAGCCTACTCTTCCTAGCCTCACTAGCCAACTACCTCGGTCACCTAGACCGAGCCTCGATCCTCCAGACCGAGCCTCAGCCCTCCAGGCTGAGCCTATAATAAATCAACGTGCTCAACTACCTCGGTCACCTAGACCGAGCCTCGATCCTCCAGACCGAGCCTCAGCCCTCCAGGCTGAGCCTATAAATAATAAAATGTGCTCAACATTTGTTTGTAAAAAGTTTTGGATCTGGACTTAAGTGGTATGCAGTAAAATGTTTTCGTGAGAGCCCTAGTGATCATAGTCTAGACTCGAGAAAGAATCCTAGTTCGCTATGATCAGAGCTCTGATACCAAGCTGTCACACCCTGGCTTTGCGGAAGCGTGGTTAATTTTGGTGTGACTTCCTAATATCATAGCTTAACCATAACAAAGCTATATGAAATAAAATCATGCAAGATCATCCATTTGATTTAGTTTTAAAACCAGAGTAACATAACATTGTCTTAGGGACTTACAACCTCATAACGTAAAACATTGTCTTGATAAACATCAACATGAAATAAACGCAGTTTAAGATTTGTGACTCGTCCAGGAAAAAGTCACATTTCCTAAACCCAGATGACCTTGGAACCCTTATGCAGCGGGAAAACATAACATACCACGCCAGATCTTTAGTTTCCTGAAATACATGTAGGTTGAAAAATCAACAATAATGTTGAGCGAGTTCATGTGTAAGTGAGTAAGTAAACCTTTGTGAGTATAAAAATTGTAGGATCGTTATCGGACCTGTTTGAGTCGTTCAGAGAAGTTCGTATCCGAATTAAGAGGCGGAAACTAATAATTCGGTGCTATTCAAGCTGTATTCACTTTAACCTTGCTGCTTTATTGATTAATAACTCGATTACACGATTTGACAGCACTTCGGCAGAGTACCGGAACAAAACACCAACAACTATGTGTATATCTCTGTGTGTGTGTCTATCTCTATGTGTGTATCTATCTATGTGTGTCTCTCTCTAGTTCGCTCTAACAGCCCCTATATATAGAAGATGTGGTCCGCTCTTACAACATGCCATAAGAGCGATCCAGACCTGACAAATAAGCGAACCAGACTAGACCTTATAAGCGAACCTCAACTTGACATAAAAGCGGTCCAGACTATACCACATAAGCGAACCAGACATGAACGAAATCAGAATTTTTACATCTAATTTATTTTGTCTTTTGTGGTGATGATGTCATTTTGTTGAATGATGTCATTCTGATGATGTCATCATGACATCATGTTTGACCAATCTTCGCAACGAACTGAGAACCGACTGAAGACGTAGACGACAGACGGATGCACCAACAAACTCCCCCTCGGATGTTGACGGAGTCTTCAGTGTCGAGTCTTCAATTGTCAATCTACAATCTTTATCAGTCTTCAATCTTCCTCTGAAGCATTTGTCATTGCAAGAATCCTCAATCAATCTCTTAACTTCAACAAATTCCTCTCTCTCAAATGTTGAATATCATGGTGTCTTCAGACTCCCGCTCTCCATCTGCTGGGATCGTAGACTGGAATTCACTTTCCACAGGTTCTTAAATTGAAACCTGGCACTCATCTAACTCAGGTTTAGGAACCTGGTCAACCTGCAAAAACTCTACCCAAAAATAAATTTTCTGATAACAATTTGTGAATAAGATTTTCAAATCTAATTTACCACTTGCAGGAATAACATTTATATTTCAAAAAATTTTCCATTCTATTTCAACATTCTTCAAACACTTTCACCCAAACCATTTGTTCATCATGTTTAGCACTTGGAATTTTGAAAATCAGCTCTTCAACACTAGTTGTCGAAAATCTTTTTAAATTTTTCAAACTTTATGCTAAAACACACTAAAATCTTTTTGGATTTTTGACTGAAATAGAAATGCAGAAAAGAAATATTTACAAACAATATTTTTTTGCGAGTTCGTGCAAGAGGATCATATCAGTTTTTGAGACAAATCACCAACACCATTAAGCTTCATTTCATTTTAAGTTCTAAACAATTCACTTAGATTGTCAGTATGTTTGTCCACTTAAATTTTCACACAAAGTTCAATGGATCCGAGATACGAGATTAATGTTTTAAGCTCTTGAACTTATTCGTGTGTCCCACTACTTGAATATACTCCCGTATCTAGATCCCAATATTCAGTCTTACAGGTGAGTATACCACAGATGATATCTGTCAGGGGAATAAATTATGCAACCGTGATAGCTCAGGTCAGAACTTCCGTTCAGCAGAGAGCCTAGTTGACTTTTAGGTGTGTCCCCTTTAGAGGATCTTTTGAATTACAACAGCCATGATTAGCATTTTTCAATGTTTCATCATTTTTAGCTGAGGTTGGTGCTATATTTCAAGCAAGCAGAAAGTATTCTCCGGGGACTAGGCCATTGCTTCCGCAAAATCAGAAGTCCCGGGATAATACCCCAGATATCACTGAGCATAAAGACCTAGTATCTCAGAATAAGGGACCTTTCAAACAAGATTTCAGGGGTTACCTATATATTCAAGTTTGTGTTAACCCACAGAACAAGCAAGTTTGAAATTTAGATTTATATCTCGTCACAATCTACTAAATGTATAAAAACCTACTGGCACATCATCAGTGAGACCGTTTATCACTTTTTTATCTTACCAAATCTTTAGCATGTTGTGATCGTCCACTGATGTACTATCATATCCTCTTTTATGCAACAAAACTCATTTTTGATTTTATCATGTTTTTGGCTTTTTCAAATTTTCAAATGTTTTTGGATTTTCTAAAATTTCTTACTCCCCCTAAAATGCAAACACATTTTAGGAAATTTGAAAACAAACTGTACAAGAACATGACAACTGATATCGAATTGCCTCAATTCGCCATCCACTTGACATAAACAATCTGAACTCCCCCTCACAACAAACTATTTTCCCATCGATTTCAAAACACTTAAGTTTGTTTTAATCAAATGGTTTTTCCGGAAAATAAGTTTTGTTGAATTTACCACTTGTAAAATTGGGGATTAAATCATCACATTGTTTATCAACCACTTGTAGAAAATCTGATACAACTTAATGTCCCTGATTTACCACTTTTAAGATCAATCCAATCAAACATTTTCAACCAAACATCATCTGTTAGTTGAATTCTCAAGGTGCCGATTCCTACTCCTCGCTTACAAACCTGGGAGTTCCGGCAAGTCCTGCAAAAACTTCTCAAACATTATGCAAATATGATAAAGAATGATGCCGATTCATGATCCACGATTACCAACTTGGGATCTCCGGCAAGTCAGGTTTTTATTCTTTGAAAAATATATCCACCCAAGCCTGACCTTCCTTGGGTGTTACCGAGTCAACATCACTCGGTTTCTTACCTCCCCTCTTCTTCTCGTAGAACTCTTTAACCCCTTTGACTTTTCGATCAATCATTTTTCCAAAAATATGTTTTACAGTAGGGTTAAAGGCCTTGTCAACATCAAAAACCTTTTTGTCATTATAAAATTGATTTGATATCTCAACTTTACCAACTTTCCTTTTGAAATTTTCAGCACGCAAAGGTGGAAAATTTTCATCGTTCATAGTTGGAACTGATTTTTCAACCTTTTCTATAACAACCTTTGGCTCCTCTGATTTTGTGGAATCAGATTCATCACCAGAACTGTTTCCTGAACCTTTAACAACCCATTTTTGATTTTGCAAATATTCTTTTCTCTTAATCACATTCTTTGAACATTCTCCTTTCTCAAAAGTTGAATTTTCAAAGCCTGTAAACTTTCGGGTTGAAAGTTCAGTTTTCTCTATCACTTTCTCTTTTAGTTTACCAGAGACTTCCTGTTTCGGTTTGAATGTCTTTGGACAGTCCCTAGCAACATGACCAAAAGTTTTACACTGAAAACATGTTCTCTTTTCAATCTTCTTTGGAACAACATTCTTCTTCAGTTCTTCTTGCTTCTTGGCAAGGAATTCTTGATTTGTCTGCTTTCTGAATGCTTGATCTTTCTCATCATTCAAAAAATTTCCTGAAACAAACACAGTTTTTGGTTTATAAAATTTTTCATTTTTATAGTTTTTCGGTGGTACAAAACCAAGACCTTTCTTTTTGAAATTACGATTATGGTTTGGTTTCTTTTGGAAACTATAACCACAATTGTAACCCATTTTCTTGTTTAAACGTTGTTGAACTCTTGAGGTGCAAGGATTAGGTTTTACATGAAGATTTTCATCTTTTATTTCAGAAATATTGATTTCTGTTAGTTTGAAAACCTTTTTAATCATTTCAGTTTTAACACCTCTTATTGGAAAAATCTCATCAGAATATAATTTGTCAGAATCTTTCAAAGTATATGCCACTTTAAATGATTCATCAATCAAATTAGATTTTGATATCAAAAACTCTTTATCATAAACCCGTTTGTCCTTTTTGACTGTTGACTTTGACGTATCGGACTCAGACTTTGACTTGAATTTGGACTCCGGTTTTGACTCCTCACAATCATCTTTATCTAACACCTGATCGACCACACTTTTTATCAACTTTGACTCATGATCAGTGTCGGACGACGTGTACGTGACATCAATATTTTCTGGCAAGTTATCCGATGGCCCAGACTCCCATTGTAAGTTAATTGCCTTTTCGACTCTTTCGGAATTTGGATTTCGAGGTAAAAATCCATTTTCGACCGGGGGCGGACACTTATTGTAAACCACACTTGATTTCTTACCAGAAGTCTTCACTTCATCTTTTGTCACAGATTTCTTTTCTTCGGATGTTTTCACTTCTTCAAACGTCTTCAGATTCTCCACAACCGGATAAATCCTATCAACAACAAAAGTAGAACATGAGTAACTTTCTAATAACTTGTTGACTCTTTCAGTTTCTATCTTTTGTGTTGCCAACTTCAACTCCAGATCAGCACATTTCTTTATGTGAAAGTTGACTTCATCCAGCTGTCTCGGGTATGCTATCTTCAAAGTATTCATAGCTTCAGCTTGTTCACCATTTGAATCAGTATACTTGTTGATTTCTCTGTTCATTGTATCATATGATTCTTTCAATCTGTTTATGTTGTGCAGCAATTCATTGTTTTGCTTGATTAAAGAATCACAATTCATGCACTTTTCAGGAACTTTGACAGGTTCTGCATCAACTTTGACTTCAAATTCAGGAACCTCTTTGACTGTTCGGTTTGATTGTAAAAATTCAGCTCTTCTCTTTTTCTCAGCTTTAGCTTCAGCTTTTAATCTCTCTTCCTCTTCTTCCTCTTCTTCAAGCTTTCTTCTTCTTGCTTCAGCAGCTTCCATGACTTTTCTGCACCTTTCAGCACATTTCAAATCATAAGCATTTGCAAAGAAAGCTTTAGCATTTGAAGTGTCTTTGGACATCTCTTTGGCCATAAATTCTTGATCTGGGCAAAAATTGTCCCAATTAAAACCTTCAGCCAATTTTTCATCATCTTGTTCTGCTAAACACACTTTGCTGTTTGTTGGAACATATTTATCCCAACTGAATCCACCATCTTTTCCCAGATAAGCTTTCTTTGAATCTTTAATCTCCATCATTCCATGTGCAGTTTGTGCCTGATGCAATGCTGGTGGTGTGATTTGATGATAAATCGCCTTTTTGTGATAATCGTTGTTTCCAAAAGGATTCTGGGCTCCGGTAGCTTCACGATTTTTGCATTCCCTCTTGAAATGCCCCTTTTCCCTGCAACGAAAACATGTAACTTTAGATTTATCAAAGCCTAAAGTTGAAACATGAGCATTAAGAAAATCATCTCGGCCTGTAATTTGTTTAACCTTTTCGGCTCGTCTCAACACACTTGCCATGCACCATTTAATATCCATCAATTCCATTTCCTCAGCATCAATTTGATCGTAATCCTCTTTTGTGAGCATTGGATTACCGATCTTTCCGGCCACAAAACTACTATAAGACTCTAGCACCATTCCCAACAAAGACATTTGATTTTTAGCAACTTCTTCAGAATAATCTTGATCACTTTCAAGATTTAATACAATATTGCATTGAAGTTTTCTTCCATTCTTTGTTGCAGAAATGTTTGGATCGAATGATGAAAATCTAGTGCTGCTTGATCCCTGGGATGATTTCTTTTCGGAAGAATCTTTCACACTGTAAGCAGTTTCAATTTTTGGAGAAAAATTTGACTTTTCGTTGACACCACCTTTGTAATGCAGGCTGATATCTTGTTCTCCATCGTAGTTCTTCATCCTGGCAATCTTTCTTTGCTCCATCTCTTGAGCTTCCAGGTGTTTGATGAAATCTCCCAGTGTCATATTTTTATAATCTTTTCTGTTGGATCTCAGCATCATCAGAAATGTTCCCCAAGTTTCATGAGGTAGTGCATCTGCAAGTTTTTCAACCAATTCATCAGTATCTTTCTTAACACCAAGTTTCGTCATATTTCTCACCAAGTTACAATATCTATCAATTAATTGCTTGACACTCTCATTTTTCAATCCCCGAAATAAGTCAAATTCCTTTTTCATGAGAGACATCTTATTCCTGAGCATATCGTCACTTCCAGTAAACTTTGCTTCCAACTCTTTCCATATCGAATATGAAGTTCCATCATGTTGAAGCAATATCAAAATATCTTCTTTTATCGCTTGCTGAAGAAGACTCACCATCAATTTTTCATCTCGATATTTCTTTTTATCTACAGCAGTCATTTCTCTAAGTGTCAACGGAGTACCATTCACAACATCGTTCTTTGTAGGTTTAACATAAGGCTCTTCAGTGTGTTCCCATGCATCCAAGTGATATGCCTCAACCCAATTTCCAAACCGTTCGGACCATCCATTGTAATCATCAATATCCATGAGTTTTGGTGGTTTTTGAGACGTCCCGGTTTCATTTTCATGCAAAGCACTCTGAGTGACTGTAACTGGACTAGCAAAAGCATTGTAAAATTCAGTATCCATTGTTCAAATTGTTTACAAATTCACAACAATTTCCTAGTTTTCCAAATTGTTCAAATAAGCGGACCAGAAGTTATTCAAATGAGCGGATCACAACTGTCACTAAAAGCGAATCTCAAATGTCACTAAGATCGGACCACAACTTATTCAAATGAGCGGACCAGACAATATCTGTTGGAGCGGACCAGACGATATCCCTTCGAGCGGACCAGAAGCTATTCGTTTGAGCGATCCAGATAAATTGTACTAAAAGCGGACCAGGTTGATGTTGTAAGAGCGAACTAGAAGTTGTTCTATAAGCGAACCAGAATGATGTTGTAAGAGCGAACCAGAATGATGATGTTGGAGCGAACCAGAATGATGTTGTAAGAGCGAACTAGAAGTTGTTCTATAAGCGAACCAGAATGATGTTGTAAGAGCGAACCAGACACCTCACTTTCGAGCGAACCAGAACTAAAAACTGATCCTTTGACCGGTTCAGACAAGTAATTTGGAGCGGTCCAGATGCTTACGTCACCTTTTGCGAAAATCTGAACAAGCGAACCACCTAAAAAACAACTTTCTAGGTCGATTTTAGTTCTGAAAACTTCAAAGATTTGTTAATTCATGATTCCGAGTGCACTGTGTGATTTTGAGCCGTTTTTACCGTGAAAATTTTTGAAAAACTGAAGAAAGTGTAGAAAAACAGAAGAATTATCAGCTAAAATGACAAGAACTCCTCCTCCTGAGCTCTGATACCACTTGTAGGATCGTTATCGGACCTGTTTGAGTCGTTCAGAGAAGTTCGTATCCGAATTAAGAGGCGGAAACTAATAATTCGGTGCTATTCAAGTTGTATTCACTTTAACCTTGCTGCTTTATTGATTAATAACTCGATTACACGATTTGACAGCACTTCGGCAGAGTACCGGAACAAAACACCAACAACTATGTGTATATCTCTGTGTGTGTGTCTATCTCTATGTGTGTATCTATCTATGTGTGTCTCTCTCTAGTTCGCTCTAACAGCCCCTATATATAGAAGATGTGGTCCGCTCTTACAACATGCCATAAGAGCGATCCAGACCTGACAAATAAGCGAACCAGACTAGACCTTATAAGCGAACCTCAACTTGACATAAAAGCGGTCCAGACTATACCACATAAGCGAACCAGACATGAACGAAATCAGAATTTTTACATCTAATTTATTTTGTCTTTTGTGGTGATGATGTCATCATGACATCATGTTTGACCAATCTTCGCAACGAACTGAGAACCGACTGAAGACGTAGACGACAGACGGATGCACCAACAAAAATAGTCTTGGTATGTAGCAAATAAGGGAATTGAGATCACCAATGGTTTGCAAGGCCACTGATATATGTGAAGTGCAAATAGGGAGACTCAAACCTAGCAGATTTCGCCACGGCATTAGTATGTGGACAAAGTCACCCCAAGGTCCGTTTCTAGTTTGGCCTGGGGCTGGGCTCGCTACACCCAGATAGATCTACCGCTCCTGTCCCTCGGTCCCGACATGAGGACTAATGGCCTCATATTGCTCCTACCCACTCACATGATCTAAGTAATAAACCTCCTTACGCTAACCATACCGTGTATAAAGTACTTGTAATCAAAGTAACATGTATTTCACCCCCGCAGTTAAGAAAACTGAAAACAGTTAGAGAAAAGGGGGACATGAACTCACAGTGAAGCGTCTCTACCAAGTATCTCCTGCTCACGCAGCTGTGCGACGACCTACAGGTGCTAATTTCTATTAGACGGACGGCCGTGCCTTAGCTTCATGGTTTATGTTTTTGGGAAATAGTTAGACAACTATTTCGTGTTTACATTTTGTAAATACTTGGTAATTATTTTCCTTCCCAAGGATGGGGGATTCAATACATGTGCGTTCAAATTATATCATCAAGTCTCACTTAATATATGTATATATTTCCAATTTCACATAATTTTTCTCCAATAATACGTTGTTAAAATACGCGTTCATAAATATTTCCGTAAGTGCGTAAGTTACGTTTAGCAATCGAGTGGTAATATAATCACCGGTGTAACTTATATATTTATGGTGAAAGCGTTCGTATTATTTTGGAATTGTTAACGTTCGTAAATATTATTTTTACTCTAAAAATAATATCTATGTATTTTCACAAAATAATCATAAATAGTGGGTGAAAATATATATTTATCACGTTAAATTTTGTGAAAATCCCACCTCCGAATATTTAGTAAATAAAGTCATGGCGAAATTTATATTTCGAAAGCATGTCAAAAATAATTCTAACACTCGTAGTGTAAATAGTTCTAAGTGTTAGGTTTTTAGAAAAATATCGCCAGAGTTTCCTCTGTAACTGGAAGTGGCCACGCTTTCAAGCGTATCATTTTCTTTAACAAATCAACTCAACAATTTTCTTTATTTGATCAGAACAACTTTCATCACAACAACTAATCGACATATGTGTAAATTGCCAAAAATTACATGAACTTGCAGTTTTTCCCAAAACTGTGGTGTAAATCCCCTTAAACTTAGTAGATCTTCATATAAGGTAATCTGATCTTGTAAAAACCTCGTTTTTAGAGAAAAATCCATCTTTTAAAATACATGATTTCTTTGACGCTTGGTCCTTTGAAAATACCACTTGCAGATACGTAGATCTGCTAGTTTTAAACACAATTTTTACAAGTAAAACTCTTTTACACAAGTTCATGATTCGCGTGTGGTAGAGTTTCACCTTTTAACCCTTGTATCATTCAAAACAAGCTTATGTTAAGATCCATGATCTTACCAAACCGGGTTAAACGATGATCCGAGCTACCACATCATAGATCGGGCCTAAATAATCATACATTTCGAATACTACATCATTTACACAACTTATGAGCTATTAACCACCATTTTTAGTGTTTTTAGTAAACTTTAAAGCATCAACTTGTAAGATTTCAAGTTTTAATCATCATACATCTTGTTAACCACCTTAGATTAGTTCAAATACGAGTTTTAAGCATTATACCTCTAGCTCGAGGCTAGGGAAGAATCTATGCGCAAATGAGGTGGATAAAAGCTAAGTAGAGAGGTCCTTCGCCTTCCGATTGCTCCAAGACTCCTTATACGCGACCCTTAACACTTGTATGGACTTGGAATTGGTTGATCAAGACTCGAAAATATGATGGGTGGGGGTGGGGTGTTCGGCCGAGAGCTCTAGAGGGAGAGAGGAGTGTGTGAGTGTGATGAATGATCATGTGGGTTAAGCTAGCATCTTATAGACAAAGTTTAGGGTGATTAACCATTGGACACTATGTCCCATAGATATTAAGCAAGGATGATTAATTTAATCATCATAGTACAAGGTATGTCCCCTAGGGGACCGAATTCGGTCAAGAGTGGGGGGGGGGGTCCTTGGTTCGATTTCAACTAGACACTAAGTATATAGTTAGCCTAAACCAAGTTAGTTAAGTGTTTAACTTAGTTACTAAAGTGTAGTGTGTTACAATGGGTGTTAGGGTATTCAGGGACCCTAACTGGCTCAGAAAAAGATAAATAGTGAAAATAACAGTATTTTCATGCTCCGGGTATAGTCCGGTTGTTCGGTTGGATAGTAATCCGTTAAAGCGTTAACAAAGCTTTTAATGTGTCGTCATTACTCTCTTTAGTGACCCAACTTATTCCTGACACTTTGGAAAGTGTCTAGTGTTATTTTTCCCATGTTTTGGCACTTTATTGGTTAGCTAAAAGCTGAATTATTATGTAAAGTGCTGAGTTTTGTACTTAGAGTACGTTTTAGGCACATCCAGTCATTGTGACTTATTCCTAGAGACGCAGTTCTACAACCCTTGTATCCCTACACTCACTACTAGTGTAGCAAAAATATTTCAGGCTCTTACAGGCCTTAGAGGCAGTGTTTGCCTGATGCTGGCTTTATCAGCATGTTCAATAGGTTATCCGTTATAGTGCTACTGTGCTTTTTGTGCGTCATGTTTGTCACTAAGGTTCAGTCATGTAAATAATGTAGTGACAGCAAGTAAAGTATGATGCAAGTAAGTACATGTATCAGTATTCACGTAGCAGTTTATTCACAAGTTCAAGCAAGCACAATAATTAAGCAATAATTAATTATTAATTAAGTCGTACGGATACCTGGTTTAGTGAGGGTTGTCACAGTTTCGCTTTAGTCTTTCTAATCTTTTCCCTTTGAATTACCCGTTTCCATTTTCAACATTTGCTTTGGTGTCGGGGTGATGCCTTTTCTAGTTGCCACCCTCATTGATCGTTTAGAATGGATAAAGCCCTTTTACCCATATTGAGCCTTTCGAGGTGATCAATGTGGCTTTTCATCTTAAAGACATAAGATGAGTCCGATTGGGTTTCCTCCATTCGACATGCATGTTGCGCTCGAAGTGTTCTACCCTTGCATATTGTAGGAACATTTCCATCAATTGGGTAATCATGTCGTATGCTCATGATGTTCAAAATCCTTTTGAATCTCGGGAATCATAATTCCTAAAATGAGACAAGAGGCTTGCATAGTATCCTTGATATACTTAATCGAATCGTTATAGGCATCCTTATCTTCCATAAGATGTTCATCGGGATTAGGATCATTCAACACATAGGATATCTTTTCTTACTTGAGAATGATTCTTAAGTTTCGATATTAATCCATAAAGTGTTTTGGTTGAAACGATCCTTTTTAAGGATTGTTTTTAGTGATAGGTTACGGACGATTTGGGTAATATTGTTAGCGGCCATCTACAAAATTTAACAAGGTTCAATTTTAGTATTTTTGATATTATTATATTTTAATCATTAATACCCTTTTGTGTCTCATAGACAATTAATAATTAAAATCTAGAATCCAACGTTACATTTAAATATTGGTTAGGTGACCTTTATCCCTCTATTTAAATTAACAAGGTAGTCAACGTTTGACAATTGCAACTCTTTGCAACTTCTAGCCATATGGGATCTGTTAAACATCTTTATGTTTAGTTGGCATGTTTAATCCCATCAACACCTTTGTTCCCCATGCTTCGGTGACCCTAAGTTCATGGTTTCCAAATCAAGTCGTCCAACTTGCACACACGTGTGAGTTTATACACATAAGTGGTTAGGTGACCTTTATCCCACAAACATGGTAAACCCACCTCGAATATACAAGTTCCCTCAAATATGGTTAGGTGACCTTTATCCCACAAAAGAGTTCCCAAGTGATTCGAGTGTTGTATAAAAGGATGGTGTTTGACTTGTTTTATAAAAGGGATTTTGAGTTTTCAAAATTCTAGTTTAGAAAACTTTATGTACCATACATTTGCATGCATTCAAATCCTTGGTACTTTAGTGAAAATAAATTTTCAAGGTTCTTTTTAATAAAACCCATTTTATTATAAAATCATTAATTTTTAATAACCTTTTATTAACCAATTTTAATGATCTTTTAAAGAACCAAATTTAAGCTTGTTGTTGATTATTAGTTTGTTAAGCATGCATATCCAAATATCATCCAAACAATAAAATAAGCAACCACACAAGTATAACAAATATATCAATAGGTGCATAACCATAGCCAACTATTTTGACCACACTTGTTAGCCGAAACAAGTGTGCCAAAAGGTCCTTCCTAAAGGGTGAAAAATGACACAAGCGATGTGTCGTTGAACTCCCACTTGATCCCGCATCCATATGCTTCAAGTCTCCATCTTGTGTTGTGATTTCTTCACATTCTTTGGGCTTCCAAATGTCTTTTATATTCAGGTCCAAACTCCTTTGGACTTCAAAATGTGTTTTGGTTATCGGGCTAAAATCCCGTTAAGAACTATGAATTCCTTTTGACCCGAAATTAGCCAAAACCAAAATCGCATTTTTGTGTGCATCTTCTTTTACAAAAAAAAATATCCTAATACATTTTTTCTAGTAAAATAAAATGCACCTAATCTATTTACTTACATACCAAATGAAAATAAATAAATTACATATTTCACAAATGGAAGAACAAAGATAATTAATTATTACAACCCATTGAAATAATCAAATATAAATCACAAACACAAATGTTCAACATATTCACACAAGGTCATGGCTAGGTTATGAACACCAAAATATATATATCCACATATATAAAATTCAAGAAGCAAAAATGGTTTCCTTTTTACAACCTACTTTTCGGTCAAGAATGAAAAAACCGAAAAAGTGGGTTTTTATCCAAACAACCAAATCATCTAAATGACATAAATTTTCAAGATACTTTTATGCATGTATTAAAATAATCTTAAAAACAAAAGGATAACCATATATAAAATTTCGGCCATAGGGTTTTAACCAAACCCGAAACCCGAAAATTTCATATCCTATGAAGCATGCATTCATATAAGCGGCTCTGATACCACTGTTGGGTTTTTAACATGTTTATCAAAGTAATTTCATCCTTATGGAATAAAAACGCAGCGGAAAATTATTATTTAAAAACATGTTACTTACAAGATATAAAACCATTTTATATGTAAAACCCAATCCCGGATCCATATACGAACATGCATGCTATCAAAATGAAACACAACCATAGAGTGTTTAGAATACTACCTTCCAAGGAGTAAAGGACATGAAGATGATGATGCTTCTTGAACGGTTGCCTTCAAGTGTAGAAGACCTCAAGCTTGTATACCCCAAGCCTTCCGACAAACACCTTAGTTTCAGCTAGGATTTTACACTTATGAACTCACTAGAAAAATCCCTCTTGGAACCAACTCTTGGCCGAAAATTATCAAGGGAAGTTATGGAGTTCTTGCACTTGATATATCAACTTGAAAGACCCTTCTTGATCAACCACACCATGGCCGAAAATTAGAGATAGTATTACAAGTTCTTCACTTGAAATTATCTCCTCATTTGGCTCTTATCTTGGCCGATTTTTTAGAGAGAGTTCTCTAAGTCTTTCAAGTTCATTCAAGTGTTGCAAGTTCATTCATTTGACATCTTGGTATTTATAGAACCATGAGAGAGAATTGACACCCCTATTGACCAATGCATGAGCATCTAACCATGCAAAATGCATGTTGTTTGATTGGAGCAAAAGTCTTGAAAAGACCACCCAATCAAAAGGCTCCTACACATGCATGAAACCTCATTGGACCAAAAACTTTGGGAAGACCCCATGGGGGGGGGTGGCGGCCTAGTCTTTTTATTTAAAAAAAATCAATTTTTCTTTTAAATAATGTAAGTCTTGCATATATATATATTTTATAACTTTTATAAAATATAACATCATATGTTATAAGACTTATGCTATTTTTATTATGTTATTTAACCAATTAAATAACATAATAAAATACTCTCTCAAAACAAATTATCCATATAATTTATTAGTTTGTCAAGTGCAATTATTTAGAAAACCAATTTCTAAATATTTTAAGTGTTGATATTTATTTGTTTGATCATATCATAAATAAATATTGTTAGTGTTTGTCTAGCTTGTTATTGGGTATGACTCGACTTGGATCATAACGTACTAGCCACATCAATTTAATATGTGTCTTGGGCATACAGAGTCAACCACAAACACCCTTTTTACCCACCAAAACCCTTTTTATTTTAAACCCTTTGTTTTAGTAACAAGCTCGGTTTTTCTTATGACTTATTCAAAAAAAAATGTTGATGATGAAGCAAAAGAGTAATAAACAAACAAGTTCATCAAAAATAACTTTGTTTAAACAATGGCTTCATCAAAATAAAATTTGCAAAAAAAAAGTCTTACGAAAACCGACGCTTTTTACGCCTTTCGCCCTTTTACTAACCACTAACCCAACCACCTACCTTTAACCCAAGCCTAACCCTTCACCCAAAAGTCCTCTTGATATTTACAAAGGTATATAGTTAAAATGGAGGAAAATTGATTGCTTGGCAAGCCTATGGTAGGAGTAAGTTCCATGCCGCTCTCGAGTGATTCACTAAAATACATCTTCGGCCGAGTGTTGAGTGATCCCCCGTGAGGTATGTGAACTTGTATATAAATGAAATTTTAAAAAGCCATGTTATGCCCTAATAAGTAATTTATCTTATGTAATGTTTTAAATAAATCATGACGAATAGGATTGTAAATAAATAAAAATAAAACTTGATAAAGAATCTTGGAAATCCCGACACTCTATGACAAGCCCAAAAACCTTCTCTTCTACCCATTCCATTTGGGAGTGTAAAGCCACATTATAAAGAGTTTTGCTTGAGGACAAGCAAAGATTCAAGTGTGGGGGTATTTGATGTGCACAAAATGCAACATATAAATTACATCAATTGTGGCATAAAACTAACCATTTTTTAGTACTAATATTGGAAAAAGTGTGTTTTTGTCTTCCTTTTGTATTTTTAGGATTAAATGAGCTCAAATTAACAAAAGAAGCAAAAAAGGCAGCTAAATCTAACATGAATACAAGAAAAGGAACAAACGTGGCATGCCCGACCCCCCGACAGCATCTTCCCTAGCAAAAAACAAGAGAACAGAAGGCTGAACACGCCCCGTGCTCAGTGAACACGGGGGCGTGCCCAAGTGCCAGCATAAAAGACAAAGCTATAGAAGCTTCTATCACCCACCACGGGGGCGTGCCCAGCGGACACGGGGCCGTGTTCAACTCTAAGATTTGCCGAATCTGGGGAAATCTTGATAGTACAGATATGCTTCTGCACACGTGGGCTTGCCCAGCGGACACGGGGGCATGGTCAACTAATACAGACAAACTGCAATTAATGAAGGAAGAGAAGAGGATGGACACGGGGCCGTGCCCAATGGACACTGGGCCGTGCCCGGGCTGCTGTTCAGGCTATAAATAGGGGTGCTTGTTTCATTTGCAAACCATCCCTTGGCACACCACCTCTCTCACACTTCACCCACCACCCACCACCATCACAACACCATCATCCACCACCATCATCCATTGTCCATCATAGAGTGTGTGGGTCATCTCGGGATCCAAGATTGATCGTAAGAGTTCTTGACAATCAAAGGCCATGTTTGCCTAAGTCTCTTACATCACATGGTGAAGACAAGTGTCTAGTGTAATACTTTTTATTTTTAATCTTTTCGCACTTTTTACTTGGTTATGTATTAATGACTTCAATAACTAGTTTCTTATGTTGAAGGTGATTCTTCCTTATCGTTTGTCCGTGGTGTCTTGGCATTATTTTACTGTCTATATAAAATAAAAGATTTTCACCATTCATATCTCCACAGCCTATATGGAGATATGTTGGCTACCTGGTCGGGGGTTAAGGGAACGGTTTGGTAAGAGTCTTGCCTTGTTCAGTGTATAGATCCTGCAAGGACCTGGGTCAAATTTAGTAGGACCTCCTTCAATACCCACCGGTATTGGATGGCAGGGGTCCAAACTCTTTGATCCCCTCATATGTAAGCTACTATTAATATTTTAATCCGGCTATTTAGGACTGTATCCCTGCTGACTCAGACTACTTAGCCGAGGGTAACGTCACCTTCAAAAGAGGGGCCTATCACAGCATGCATTAATAAATTAATAAATTATCTTTCAATAATCCGACCCTTTAGGATTGTATCCTTGCTGACTCAAACTACTGGGTTGAGGGTAACGTCACCTTCAAAAAAGGGGCCTTCTACAATAACTAAGATAATCTCTTAAAAAGTGCAAAAGTGCGGAAATAATCAAAGGTTACACTATACACGAGTCGGAGCCAAGTGATTCATCTTGTCAATCTGTTTTTATTTTTATTTTATTTTTGAGCATTTTAGTTAGCTTTTTTAGTTTAAAACCTTTTTCTAACTTTTTGATTTGATTAGACTTTGAGGATAAACTGGTATTAAAAGCTCTTGTGTCCTTGGACGACCTCGGTATCTTACCAACACTATACTACGCTCACGATGGGTGCACTTGCCCATATGTGTGTTGGTGTTAGTAAAATATCGTGTTTTATAAATTAAAAACTTGACTAACGTGTAAAAAGGGCTTAAAATATACTTAAACTTATATACACACTCGCACACATCAGTTACGTCAAATTGATTGTTAGATCGAATTTGACTGTCCAAGCTCTGATACCAATTGTTAGGATCGGAGGCCCTCATGATTGTGTTTGTTTGTAATACTTGAACAATAAATGAATGTAAAACAGAGATCTAATGCAGCGGAATTGAAAACAAACTTTGTAAACACAATTAAAAGGAAAATAGTTTTTAGTAAACACATGTTTATCATTGAGTCGAATGATTTACAATATAGAAATGATTACAGACATGCTTACATACTAAAACTCCCCCTCAGCATGATGCTCACTGGTTGATTGCACAGGATTAAAGGATTGGAGGAGAAGAACTCACTCAGTTAATCAAATGTAACAGTACAGGGTACTGTTCCATTTATAGGCAAATCAAACCACTGAAGCATCTAAGCTGACATCACCATGAAAGTGACATCTAACAACCTAACAACCTTTATCCACTGTTCTTATACAGACACTGTTAACTTAACCACTGATTCTATACAATACAAGTGACAAACTAAACTACTACTTTCTCCTTCTATTATTGCATGCCAAGCACTGATGTTTGACTATCAGTGCTTTCCTCAAAGTTGATCAGTCCTTGAGTGGGCAGTTCTTTAATCAACAACAGTACTTAGATAGCATTAGTAGATTGAGCCAACAATGTTTAATCTTTAACAGTCTTTAGGGCTTTATCAACGGTTTGAAGGAGAGCAGCTGTTGTATACGGACAGTGGATAGAGGACATCAGATGTTATAAACACTTTCAAGGGGAAAGCCTGGTGTAAACTACTGCTTATGATGAATCCACTGTTGTGAACCGGTTTCGGCTCTAATTATCTGTTCCTCTGATAGGGTTCAATCCCAACAGTTCTTGTGTCCAGTTTCACGATATTATGTGTGTAACTTATATGCTTATTCCTTGTCATTTTTGGTATTATTTTGGATAGTAAATTTCATAGTATTTTGTTAAGTTATATTATTTTACGCTAAAATAATATAACTATTTCACCGATTATACAAATAATCACACAAGTGTCTTAATATTTATATATACTTTAAATATATATTCACCCATTTTTATTTATAAAACCAACCTCCAATATTTGCATTTTGTTACCAAAAATTATGGCAAAGTTTATATTGAAAACTTATGATCGAAATACACTCATAAATACTTGTTTAGAAATATTTTCTAAGTGTTTGTGTTTTTAGAAAATTTTGCCATAGTTTCCCCTAAAAATGGAGGTGTCCATGCTATTTAAGCGTATCATTTCCTTTGCAAAAATCATCACAACAATCAATAATCAATCTACACTTACCAAGTGCAAGAACTACTCACTTTACATAACAACATGAACTTGATCTTTCACAAAAACTTGTAGTAACTTGGTAGGGTTTTTAGTAGGTTTAGTTACCCCCTTAAAGTGCGTTTATTACTTTAAAAATCTCATTCTTAAAGAATTTAGGTGTTTACAACTTGTTAGATGATCCTTCCAAAAATCATTCTTTTGAACTTTTCTTGTAAACAAAGTGCTCTTACACTTATTTTATCACCAAAAATAGTGTACATTTAAGCAAGCATCAAGATCTTCTAAAATCATATTTTGGACTTGCTTCTTTTGAAAAAGCACTCATGAATCTTAGATTCATAAGATTACTAGCTCACTTTATTTATTATTTTTCAAGAAATCATCGTATTTTCAAGTTCATGCATATATATGAGGATGCTCCTCTTGTTTAACACATAATCATCCTCTAACTTGCTAGATCATGTGTTTAATCACAATCTAGCAAGCTCCTTATGATGATCAATATCATAATCTCAAGTAATCAAGCAAGTATCATACATACTCTAAACAACATTATTTCAGTAAGATTTCATCATATGTAAGCTTCATGTCCATGATTCATGTTCATGTCTTTTAAGGTTGTGATTTATAACATAACATATCTTTTAACAAATCAAAATTAGAAGCATCAAGGGGTTGTGAGAGTCTTACTACTAGCTCTAAGTTAGGGAAGAACACTTGAAGAAAATGATGATGAAAATGGTTGATGAAAGAAATTGATGGAGGTTCTTCAAGATTCAAGAGTACCAAGCTTCACAAGACACCTTCTTATAACCTTGAGAGTGTATGGAATGAGTGGATGATGGATGTAAGGTGGTGGTGGTGGCAGCACTATGTTAGGCCGAGAGGAGAGGGAGAGAGTAAGAGGGTGGTGTGAAGTTATGAAAGATAATGATGGAGATGGTTTACTTATAGTGCACAACATAATCTTCCATAGATCTTATAAGATCTAATGAAATCAAAGGAGATCACATAATATATTGTAGGATCAAGAAAAGAAATCTTGTAAGATTGAGGTGGGGCCATCCCCATAACCGTAAGTATGAAGAGGGGGGGGGGTTATGTTTAACTTTGAATGGTAACTTAGATAATAGTTGGAGGTTAAGTGTAATGTCTAGTGTTTCAAGTGTATGATGCATTATATAGTATGTTAGGGTGTTCGGGGATCATAACTAGTTCAAAAATAATAAAACAATGCTTCTAGCAATATTTTGGTATTCCAGGTAATGTCCGGTTGGTCGGTTAGATACCGGTTCGTTAAAGTGTCAAGCTATTCCGTTTAATGGTCTTTATGTTACTTTTTGTGACACTTTTAATTCCTGACACTTAGGAAAGCATACAGGACCATTTTGCCATATTTTTGCATGTTACTAGCTCATTAAATTACTGAATTTTGCTAAAATATGCAGAATTCTGCACTTTATGTGGGTTTTAGGCACTTTCCGGCACTTAAACTATCACCTAGTGACGTAGTTTTATGGTCCTTACTTCCCTACACACCATACTAGTGTAAAACCTTGTCTCTGGCCCATACGGGATTTTCAAAACACTGTTTGTCTATGTACTGACATCGTCAACATTTTTCTGAGCTATCCGTTAGTTGTGTTAACTGTGCTTTGTGCATCGTTTATGTCACTAAAGTTTGTATGTGATAAATGAGGTGACAGTATGCAATATGTGATGCACATGTAAGTATAACGCAGCAATCAGAAAGCAGTTAGGTATAATTCAGCATAATCATTAAACACTAATTGTCACTTAATAATTATACGGATGCATGCAAATTTGACGGTTGTCACATAATGAAGAACTAGATGATTCTTCAAGATAATAATTAGCATGTAATGTTTGCTCTCAAGGGAAATTATATATTTGTAAAATAAACGAGGGTGTGTATACCTAAATATTCTGGAAGTGATTAAAGGATATGCATATCCCAACATGATACCGTTTAGTGTTTTAAATCGATGCATCGTCAAAATGGTTATCAATTCCACAACCTAAAGCTTGTGTAATTGTGGCTTAGCTAATGTGATAGCAAGCATATTAATCCATATTAGTATATTTATTTGATAATAGTGAATTTGATTCTTAAGTTATTAATGATCATTGGAATAAGTGTTATTGTTGAGATGATCACTAAACGTCTACTATTGGTTACAAAGCCAATAATCATGAGAGGAGCAAAAGTTCATTTAGGTACATGTAATTTAATATATAGTACCATCAATTCACATCAAGCCAATAAGTTATAATTCTCCCCATACAGTTGGTTTTTGGTCAGGAACCAAAGATGTCTCATCAAAGATTTTGGTTGTGCGACATATATTGAAACTCATCCACCAGACCGCACAAAGATGAGACTTCTAAAAAGTTTGAGAATATGTTGGGTATAAATAATCGTCTATGATTAAATACTTAAAGCCATTAGTGAGAAATGTTTTATGGCTCATTGGTTTTCACTTTAATGAATGAATGTTCCTAACATTAGGGGGAGATAACAAGCAGTTGGAAAGTGAAAAGTGAAATGAATTATCATGTCATCTTAATCCCCAGACTATAAACTATGTACTAGAAGTTTAAAGTATAATTCATTTAACAATATTAAAGAAGAAATTACCAGACAAGTTCACTGACCTAAATAAAGTGACTAAGTAAGTCACATAATCAACTGCTTATACTCCAGTTATATTTGTGTCCCAAGAGGACAACCACATATTTTTTTAATGAGTCTACTGCACGCCTAAAGCGTGGTAGACTAGTTGATTCCAATAATAAAATTCCTCAAAAATTGGGGCAAGTAATTAGGATGGTCAAGTTGAGGTTATAGTAATAGGATCTCCTACAGAGACATTAGATATGATGGTTCAAGAAGAACCTCAGGTACCTGAAAATAAAGAGATCTCAATAAGTTGTATCATGTCTAAGATATGTATGGAATCGAAATAAAAATCGACGTCGTTATACTTTTCTATGTAATGTAGCTCTTGAAACAATTAAATGATGAGGATCAAGATTTAAGATCTGCCTATGAATGAATATTAAGAAATGATAGGCCAAAATAGAAAGAAGCAAATAAGGCAGAGTTTAGTTCTCTAATGAAATGGAAAGTTTCTGGACCAACAGTCCATACAACTGAAGTTATAAAATACGCTGGATACAAAGTGTCTTTTACGGGAATCATGTGAAAATCAAATTAAGTGATATAAGTCAAAATTGGTGGCACAAGAATTTTCACAAAGACCTATGATTGATTATGAGAAAACGTATTCTCCAGTGGTGGATGCATTGACTTTCCAATATCTTATTAGTATGGTAATATATAAAAGAGAATTGACATGCGTCTTATGAAAGTTATGTATCACTTGATACTAAGTCATATAAAATAAGTTCTGGAGAATATTATGATTATTATATAAATTCAGATTTGAATACATATACATGCTGTACAAACATGGTACAATATGGATTTTAGAGATAAAAGCAAGTGTTGATGATATTTTTGCATATGATATAGATATATATGTGTTAAAAGGGCAAATTTATGTAGCAAAACTTCTAAAGAGTGAAAGCACGTGCATATTTGGATAAGATGGGAAGAATTCCCTCACGGATTGATAATGCTAGAAGCATTAATGATGTAAAAACCACAAGAACGTATTATATGAAGTTGACAAAATACGTATGGACTAAAATAGTTGGATCGAGTGTTGTACAACTCGAGATATTCACATAAAGAGGGATATAAGTTTGATTAAATTAGCCATGTTCTATGAACATTCTACTTTTAAAAGTTCACTATAATCGCAATTTACAGTAATAATGTCTAGGCATCATCGAGAGAAATTATCGAGCTTTTAAAAGGATATTTTAGTATGCACATAGTTACCTTAAAGTATGTTAAAGGTTGTTAAGTCATTTGTTATAAGAAATGCCTATTATCATCTCCTACCAAAGTAGGAATTCTCATCCTAGAAGTACCATCGTTAAATGCATAAGTGCATTAATATGTTTTGCTATCTATGTATGGTTATAATATCTTTCACTTGAGCTTATTGTCATTATATAACCTTTGTCAAGCGAAGAGACATTGGAATGAGTTCAAAGAAATATTTCAGGTATAAATGATATTTGATTATATTTTACTAACCCATCAAAACATGTTTGGCTAGTCTTGTAGACGCAAGAATGTAACGAAACACAGTCGTGGATATGATAATTTTTTGAAGGAGGCACCTAAAGTCTTGCTAGATGATTATACAACATTGCTCAATATAAAGGATTGCACATTAAGGGATTAAGCGACAAATCATTTGCTACAAAAGCTTTATTCGACTTTCAAGGAAGATGGACACACGTCACTTAAAAGATACATGTTAAAATGAGGGGGAGACTTATTCAAGTTAGACTCTTTTTCCCTTAACTAAGTTTTGTCCTATTGGGTTTTCTTAGTAAGGTTTTTAATGAGACAACACACCTGATACAGAAGTATCAGGGGGAGAAAATACGCGCTACACTCTTTTTTCCTTGGCTATGGTTTTCTCCCAATGAGTTTTCCTAGCAAGGTTTTTAACGAGCCAACATATATCACCATGCGTATTAAAAGAATAATATGCTATTTTACATAATCATGTGGATAGTCAAGGCGGAGTGTTATGAATGAGTTATAATATTGTGACTTTCCACATGCTTAACTCCCATCCCTTTTATGTATTTGTATTAATGTCAAGCCCTATAAATACTAGCTATTGTATTTGTATGATACATCAATAAGATTTACATTCTCTCATTCTCTTATTCTTCTCCTTATATTTTTATTAGGTTTAGTTGTTTTACAACAATATAATCTTTATCTTTATTTCTATAATAAAATTATTTTTAGTTATTTAAAAAAACTTATATTTAAATGGTATATAATAAGATAAATGATATTATTTATGTACATTATTATATGTAAAATGTAATAGGTAATTTCAGTCATACGAATATATATATATATATAGGTAAATGATCCTGTAAAAATGGCCTAAAGTGTGATAAAGGTGAGAAAGAATCTCAGCCATTAGCTCATACCATATTAATTTCATTAGATCAGGGTTATATTAGTAGTTATACCAATAAACCTAATTAAGGATCAAATCTTTGTAACTGATTTTTATGAGTTTTTTTTAGGGAATTCGATTTTTGATTACATTATCAGATTCATCTAAATCTTTAAAATATCTCGATCTCTTAATCATTATAAAATCGCATTCAATTTCTTATTTGATCACGCATATAGTTTGCATACGCATACAATCGTTAATCTGATTCATACTTCTTTCTTCATGGAGAACGACGATCAAGGTAATTCTGTATGTTTGATTCGCAACTTATTATGTAATTGTAATCAAAATTCAAGAACATTGTTCGTTTAATTGTAATTGTCAATTTTGCAATCATCTGTTATTTTTATTGGAATTTTCATGAACACCAGTTCGTAACTCTGTATGATGTGTTTTTTTTGCATGGGTGTTTTTGCATATTAGTTGTGGTGTTTTTACTCTGGTACACTGTATGGTGTTTTTCCATGTGTGTTACTTTACTATACGTAATATTTTGTGATGACACCACATGTAACCCGTTCAGGGTGTTTTTATATGTGCATGGTGTTTTTATGTATGTTAGCGAAGTTGAAGCTAGTATGTGTTTTTTATATCAGTTGATGATGAGTCATGGTGTTTTTTTTTGCATGTGATGTTCCTTACAGTGTTTTTATACGTACATGGTGTTTTTTCATCTAAATAGAGGGTTTTTTATAATAGTTGATTTTCATAGAGTTGATTTGATGTTTTGTGGTGTTATTTTATACTATTATGTTGTATTTGTTTTTTTTTTTACTGTAGAATCATTCAATTTAATTTTTTTCACAGGCTTTCAAACCTATCAGCCGCTGGGAAACTACATCTGTCTCCAAACTCCGGTAAGAGGACTTATTTACCGGAGGTAGATGAATCGCTTAAGCCGAAGGATAAGATGACCTTTGATACGGTGAACAACACATTCCTCTTTTATCAGAAGTATGCAATGGCTTCAGGCTTCACTGCCAGGAAGTCTTCTCAATACACGCATCATGGTGTTATAAAATCTAAATGGTTTGTTTGCTCAAAGGAGGGGACTAAACCTTTTAAGGCGGTCGATACTTCTAAAGAGATTGACACCTCAAATAATGGGTCAAAGAGGAAATCTGTTCGACGTGTTCCTTCTATAAGGACGGGGTGCGAAGCACGTATTTGTGTAAAGTTAATGCCTTCGAATCGCTACGAGGTATATTCTTTCAAGGAGGCACATAATCACTTTTTTGTTGCTGAAGAAGATAGGCATTTACTCCCCGCTAACCGAGGTATGACCTATATGCAAGAGCAAGCCGTTAACGCATTGAGCGCCTTGAACATTGGACCTGTGAAAGCGTCTAATATCATGAGGACATTGTATGGTGGGTTTGACAAGGTTGGGGCAACCAAAAATGATTTTAAAAATTTCAAGCGAGACCTGAACATGTATATATCTGAGTTTGACGCTGATATGATGATTAAACGGCTTATGAGGAAGAAAGAGTACATGCCAAATTTTTCAATGGAGTATATAACAGCGGAAGATGGGGTTTTAAGGGGTTTGGTTTGGGCAGATGAAGATGCCAAAAGGAATTTTTCGGTGTTTGGGGACGTTGTTTCATTTGATGCCACATATCGTCGTAACAAGTAAGTTTGGTATTTATTATATTTATATTGAGTTTTATAGCTTATTTTCTTAAGTATATGTCATTCAGTTTTATGATGTTTTTATTCTGTATTTGTTTTTCAGGTACAACATGATGTTTGTTCCATTTATCGGTATCGACATCCACAATCACAACGTTACTCTTGGTGCCGCTATAATAGGAAACGAAACGGCTGAGACTTACAGTTGGTTGTTAAATGTGTTTCATGAAGCATTTGGTCGTGCCCCTCCGGTGATTGTCACCGACCAAGACCCAGCCATGAAGAAGGCTATTGAAGATACATGGCCCGAGAGTAGACATAGGCTATGCATGTGGCACATCATGGACAAGCTTTCTTCTAAGGTGTTTAGTTGTTCGTCCTTTTAACCTTTCTTTCTACTTTTTACATACTTTTTGGTGATTATTGTGTTATATGTTATTCAATGGTGTTTTAGGTTGGTGCTATAATCTGCAATAATACAGATTTCAAAAAGAGGCTGTGTGCCATTGTGTGGACCGATTCAATTCTACCTCTTAAGTTTGAAAGTGAGTGGGCTACCATAATGAACGATTTTAACTTGGTTGATCATGAGTGGCCGCAGTCACTTTATCAAATCAGGGATACTTGGATACCGGCTTATTATCGTGAGGAGGTCATGTACGCGCTTATGCGTACCTCTTCTCGTTCAGAGAGTGAAAACCATTTCTTTGGATAGTTCTGTAACCCGAGCTGCACACTTGTCGAATTTCTCGGGCATTTTGATTCTGCTATTGAAGCTCAGAGACATGAGCACAGGAAGAATGACCATGACACTAGAAATACCAACGCTGAAATATGGGCTGAAGACTTTGTTTTGGAGGATCAAGCGTCCAAGATATACACACGCACTGTATTTCTTGACCAGTAGTTGGAGATACAAAACGGTATACACAGATGTGCTATCGGAAAGTGGGAAAACATGGCTGACTTCGTTAACTTTTTTCTGAAGGACTGGGAACAACCATGCACTACTTTCTTCGAGGTATACACATGATGTTTTGTAGTGTTATTTTTTAAAATTGTATAACTCTTGCCGATTTCCAGTTGCATATGGTGTTTTGTAGTGTTATTTATGAAAACTTCTAAATTTCTAATGGTGTTTTATAGGTTATGATGCAGGAGGACGACATGACTGTGTATTGTATATGCGAAAGATTCCAACAGTTTAGGTTGTTGTGCTCACACATCTTTTGTGTGCTAAGGATGCTTGACATTAGGGAGTTTCCACAACGCTATATATTACGACGTTGGACTCGGGAGGTTGTTCCAAATAGTGCCCCTGGTGCTATTCTAGGTATCAATGAGACTGAGGATCGTTATAATGAAGTTAACCGTGTTGTACGTGAGATCATATATTCTACGGAGTCGGTTATTAACAAGCTTTTCACCAACTTTGATGCGCTATGCTCGTTCAGGGATCATGTTGTTAATTATTTCAAAACTGCGGATGAGTCAGTCGTCAATGCTCCACCTAAAAGCCGTCGTGAAAGGTTTGCCGAAATTACTGGTAACACAAAACCATCAGATGCAACCGTTCGTGTTCCCATTGGAACAAGATTCAAAGGTATGGGTAAGCCTAAACGGATAAAGTTTAAACGTGAAATTGCATTAAGTCAGTTGGGTAAAAAGAGCCGTCAGTGTCAAAACTGTTTTAGATACGGGCATAACAGACGTACTTGCAAAACCCTACCCGGACTAAAGAACAAGCTATGCCCGAGGATGACGGTGAAGAAGCTGATGACGACCTTCATCTCTTTCGCTTGTATACGATTTCAATTTTAGGGCTCATTGTATCTGATTAAGGTTATAATCTTTGGTGGGAAAGAACACCCTGTTTTTTCGAGCGTAAGAATCGCAACGGGGAGAGAAATCAGGTACAATAGATACGGTTATTGATTTGAAAGTATATGAATGCCCTATTTTACCCCTATGAAATCAAATCAGTATTTAAAAAACACTATTTTAATTACAATATTGCCATTCTAATCTTAACCATTAGATCAATGATCTAATGGTTTATATTCTTTCCTACCTTTCTCACAAAACTACATTTTTTACAATAACCTTACCCTATATATATATATATATATAGGGTAATGCTCTAGAGAAAACCCCTTTGTCACACCCCGAACACGTAAAACAACAAAGCGTGGCGGAAACGTCGGGGAGTGTTGTAACAGAATTATCGTTTCATTACCATGGATACAAAAAGTGTTTCGTTTTATTGATAATATTAAACATTAACAATGTTTTAACACATAACAAACAAGTTTTATATCGACTATCATTGTTTTATGTCACTAAGGCCTCGTCCAGATCCTATGTGACGCATGCATCCTAGAACGTCAATCAAGCAACAACACCTGAAACATATGTAAAAACAAAGTCAGCAAAGAAATGCTGGCGAGTACATAGGTTTTATAAGAGTATCCGAATCATGGCTTGTTTACTTATATTGCAATACCTCGAAAACCTTGTTTTTAAATAGTGTATAATATTGCAACATGATTAACCATCTCAAATCAAGATGGTTATAATTTATAAAATTTCGTAGCCATGATTCTTAACGCAAAAGCTTTTTGTTTTAGAAAATCATCTTGTAAAACATCTCGTATAAACTCGTTAATAAAACTCATATATTATTTCGAAAACATCGTTGAGTGACATCGTTTCAACATCATTTACCCAAGTGAACTAAATAACGCCATGGTATGTAATATGTTGAAAACACTTATATATAAGAAGTACCAGCGGCGTATCTACCATGTTTTCACCACATTACACCCGTCCCGTTATCTAAACACTAGCCAAAAACCAATCGTTTACCCAAATCGTTTAACATCGTTTCCAAATCGTTTAACATCGTTTCCAAATCGTTTAACATCATTTCCAAATCGTTTACTCGTTTAAATCATTTAAATCATCCTCGTTTTAATTGTGAAAACTTATATATATGGTCGTCTCGCTAATAACATTCAAACCTTCGTGACTCGACTACCTCGTTCCTCGCTTCTCGTATTAACAAACCCCCAAAGGGTAAGTTAATAATTACAGATTCAGTCGTTACCCACAACACCCACACATAACCATGGGTATAATGCAATAACGGGATTTGTCAGATCCTATGGTACCATAACCTACTACTGGTCGGTTCGGCCAAAATTAATGAATGTCATTCGTTATGTAACTACAACCAACAAGTCCATTCACATTATCGAAATCGTTATTAGTTTAGTATAAAGCGTTCTATTCGTTTTTGAAATCATCGTTTAAACCTTGAAAACATTTTGTACATATGAATCACCCCAAAGCAATTGAAAATAGTAAAATAGGGGAACTATGTACTCACATGTAGTGCTAGGTATCCTCAATCAATAGTACTTCAACAAACTCGAGTAAACCAGAGAAATCAAGCAGCACCTAGTAATCGAACAACTAGTCAACCAATAGACGCCTAAATCGGAAGATCGGACAGAATGAGGTCTTGCAACCCAAATGAGTGTTGGAACTCATGTGATATGGTTTAACAAAGCCTACATCCTAAATCGGAACCTAACCTAAGTGCTTTCGACCCATCGCGACCCATTAAGGTAGCTTATGCTACTTTAACGCGTCGCGCGCGCAAACGCGCGTTCGAGACGTCTAACTAGTCCTATGACAAGTATTATATTCCTATACAAGTTTAATCATGTTGTATAATCAGTTATGTGACAAAAGTTTAGGTTACATATGCTTAATTACCAATTATGCATGAAAAGGGCATTTTGGTCATTTACCTAAGGCATATAAACTACTTATCATACAACCATCTAAACTAGGTGACCATAAGGTATAACCTCGGAAGGTTATTCCCTATGCTACTATGGTCACCTAATGTGTTTGGTCGGATCCTAATGATCGACCAAACGGGTCGGGTTCGAAAGTATAAGCGATTGATTAGATTGCTTACCTTTACGACCGTATATAAGCACTAAACTAAAAGTGACAAGCTAAGCATGTTAAAACATGCTTACCTAAGTTAGAAAACAGGTTTTGATATCAAAACAAACGGTTTTGATATCCTAAAGTAGTTTGGTTACAAAATACGCGTAAATGCGCATTTTGGCCGAAACTTCGACTCGTCATTGAACCTAGATAACGTGGTAATCAGTAGGTATAGTCACTAGGGGCTATAACCATCGTGATTACACTCACGTTATGAAGTTCAAACGAACTTCACATTGACCATAAACTGGTCAATGCAGAAAGTCAAACGAAGTTTGACTTTAGCGCTAAAACGAATGAAAAGAACGAAAGAACACTTATAGAAGGTCCCCGCAAGATTTGATTCCGATTTTTCTCTCAGGTAGGTAACATATACTTCCACTTAGAGAGCATAAATCAGATTTCAAATTGTGTTTTTTGAAGTGAAATGGATGGGGTATATATAGGATTTCTAGAACCGTTAAGATCGTTCATCGAAAACTGAGCTTTGATCTGGACCTTACATGTGTGCCCATGGTTTTCTAAAACCATGGGAGCCCCTAATATGGACTATGTTCATTAAATACCAGCCCATGGTTTTGCAAAACCATGGGTTAAAACCATCAACACTTCAAAATGGACTAGGTTCATTGAATCTGCCAGAAATTTCAAAAATGGTCCCTACGCCTGTAAAACTTGATTTTTAGCACTTTTAATCCCCGTTAACCCCATTTCAAGGCTCTAAAATAAAGTTAAAATGTAGGGAACTTAAAATATGCTCAAAAACATCTCGGATGTCGGTTCGTTTGGTCGTACGGTTGCGTTATTCGCTTAATTACGACGGAAGTCGTAACGAACGCAAAAACGATCCAAATTAAGCGACGAATGGAATTTTATCATGCCAAACACTAAAATAAAATATTTTAATGCTTACATAAATTTTTGGATGTCCGGATGTATTCAGAACGTAAGTTATGCGCGAAAATGCAAACTTATGCACTTTTTGACGCTTTTAGTCCCTGAATGAGCATAAAGTTTATTTTAGCATACTGAACCCCTCAAAGCCTATTTCTAAGCTATGTAAAGGTTATTTAAGGTATGTTTAACTTATGATCAAGTTCCGGAATGTTCGTTACTATACAAATCGGCATAGTTTCGCAGTTTGACACAAATAGTCCCTACGATCGAACAAAGTTGATTTCGACACACCAAACTATTCAAAACTTATTTCTAAGTTATGTGGATGTTATTTAAGGTATGTTAAGCCTATGTCACTATTCCGGAGGGTTTGTCGCGTTATACTGACTGCGTTTACGCACCAGTTTGCGTATAACCTTCCAAAACGCGATTTAAAGCTTGCAATCGGAATCGTATCGAATTGAAAAATCACCAAACACAAATAATAACACAAAAGCATCATTGTTTTACATCGTACATCGATTACAGAAAACAGTTGTCACAGTCTCCCCTACTTCAGAAAATTTCGTCCCGAAATTTTAACTAGTGGAAGCTTGTGAAAACAAATACGGATATTTCGTTTTCAACTAGTCCTCACATTCCCAAGTAAACTCTGGGCCACGTTTGGATTCCCAGCGAACTTTGACCAATCGAATCTGTTTGTTGTTCAACTGTTTGAAAGCACGGTCCACGATCTCCACGGGTTTCTCGACAAAGTGCTTTGTTTCATCGATTTGGATCTCGTCGAGATGAATGTGTAGATCAGCGTCAGCTAAACACTTTCGCAGATTGGACACGTGAAAAGTCGGGTGAATATTTCCAAGCTCCGGAGGTAGCTCTAGACGATAGGCAACCTTTCCAATTCTTTCCACAATCTTAAATGGTCCCACATATCGAGGTGCAAGTTTTCCTTTCTTTCCAAATCTCACCACTCCCTTCCAAGGTGACACCTTGAGTAGGACACGGTCTCCGATTTGAAATTCTAAGGGCTTGCGTCGCAGATCCGCATATCTCTTTTGACGGTTTTGCGCTGTCACAAGATTATCGCGGATTCTCTTAATTTTGTCTGTTGTTTCCAGAACGAGCTCAGGTCCAGTAAGCTGAGCTTCACCGGTCTCGTTCCAATAGACAGGTGAACGGCATTTTCGACCGTAGAGAGCTTCGAATGGTGCCATTTTAATGCTAGCGTGATAGCTATTGTTGTAAGAGAACTCGATCAGTGGCAGATCAGAATCCCAATTACCACCAAAGTCTATCACGCATGCTCTAAGCATATCCTCCAAAGTTTGAATCGTTCTCTCAGATTGACCATCTGTTTGGGGATGATAAGCAGTGCTTAGATTCAGTTGGGTTCCCAAAGCAGATTGCATGGCCTTCCAAAAATGAGATGAAAATCGAGCATCACGATCGGAAATGATATCTAAAGGAACACCATGCCGTGATACAATCTCGTCTACATAGATCTTGGCAAGCTTCTCAGCAGAGAAATCCTCACGGATTGGTAAGAAGTGAGCAGATTTTGTCAAACGATCAACTACAACCCAAATAGCATCGTGACCTTTAGACGTATGCGGTAACTTAGTAATGAGATCCATGGCAATATTTTCCCATTTCCAAACCGGTATCTCTGGTTGTACAAGCAAACCAGAAGGTCGTTGATGTTCTGCCTTGACTTTGAGATAAGTTAGGCATTTTGACACATACAAGGCAACATCTTTCTTCATACCAGGCCACCAGATCTTAGTACGAAGATCCTTGTACATTTTATCAGCACCAAGATGGACAGAATATCGAGACTTATGTGATTCGTCCATCGTTAAAGTGCGAAGATCGTCTTTTTTCGGAATCCACAATCGATCCTTAAAGTAGAGCAAACCATCGTCTTTCGCTTCGAGCTTAAGCTCAAGTTGACGTGGTAATTCATTACCTATCAAATTTTGTGAAACACAAAATTGCTGAGCTTGAAGGACACGTGTTTGAAGATCAGATAGTGTTCGAACAGAATGAAGCTTGACTCGCTCCTTTCGACTAAGCGCATCGGCTACAACATTCGCCTTACCAGGGTGGTAGCGAATCTTGCAGTCATAATCGTTTAAGAGTTCAACCCAACGTCGTTGCCTCATGTTCAGCTCTTTCTGATTAAGAATATGTTGGAGACTTTTGTGGTCTGTGAAAACCACACACTTCGTTCCATTGAGGTAGTGTCTCCAGATTTTAAGCACGAAAACCACAGCTCCTAAATCAAGATCATGAGTCGTGTAGTTCTTCTCGTGAACTTTCAGCTGCCTAGATGCATATGCAATAAATTTATCTCGTTGCATAAGGACGCAACCAAGGCCTAAGTTGGACGCATCGCAATAGACAACGAAATCATCGCTTCCCTCGGGCAGAGATAGAACATGAGCATTACATAACTTCTTCTTCAGCGTTTGGAACGCTTCTTCTTGCTTGGGTCCCCACTCAAAAGGCTTATTTTTCTGAGTCAAAGCAGTGAGTGGAACCGCAATCTTCAAGAAATTTGAAATGAATCGACGATAATAACCAGCAAGACCAAGAAAAGATCGAATTTCTGTAGGCGTCGTCGGTGTATTCCAGTCCTTGATAGCTCGTGAAAATTGTACTGTGGATGACCACTGTTGTCATAGTAATTCTCCCACTGGAATTTCGTAAATCGGACTTACGAAGAATTTTAGACGAATTAATCCGTAAACTGCAATCAGAAAGCGACAAATCTGATTGCAGTCCGGGAAATAAATTTTTATAAAATATTGGTAATAAACTAGACCCCGATATTTTTACTCAATAATATTTAATTCGTATAAGACATTCTGTAAAAATTTGGGAATTTTTGGAATAAGATAACCATTTTATTAAAATGTCCGAAAACAGTCCAGTTTTATATATTAAAACTGAAACGACAAAAGTGGTATCTTGCATGTCAGAATGTCAGGTTGATTATTTGAGAACGATCTAACGTGTTATATGTTAAAGAAAATGATATGCTACTTAGCATGGACACCTCCATTTACAAAGGAGTCTATGGCGAAATTTTCTGAAAATCCTAACACTTAGTAAATATTTTCTAGACAAATGTTTGCTAGTGTGTTCTAAACTATGCTTTTCGAATATAAACCTCGCCATAATTTTTGTAACAAAAATACACATACAACATACAAGATACATAACTCGGGTGCAAAGTGCAAAATACAAGAAACTTATATTTATTTTTGAGAAAATAATATAAGTAAGACACTTAGTTAAAAATAAAAATTATTTTTAACACAAGAAAACATATACATAAAAGACAGTGACTTGTACTTGTACGATACAAGACTAGTGACTAACGTTAAGAAAACACGTATAGGTCACGACGTTAATTAAGCAAATCCAGGTGAAGTTTACGACGCAAGGAACGCAAAGTTGTGAGTTCATGCTCCCCTTTTCTTTAACGGTTTTCAGTTTTATAACTTCGGGGGTTAAATATATGTACAAATGTTACAATGTTTATAAATGGTATGATACAACAATATAAGAAGCACACTTGGTGAGAACGAGTACCGAGTATGATGCATTTTGAGAAATGATACGAGAAATCGTGTCACGAATAGGGTACCATAAGCACCATTAATCAACAATATACCTAGACCGCAGAACAAAAGGTTAGATCTAACGGGTGCCGGGCAGCCACACTCTTGGTGAGGACGAGTACCGAGTAGTGCTTTTGTGTCTCAGAATATGCCAACTAGAAAAATGCCTAAGGTTTGGTGACTTCCTATGCCGTGTCACATGTTAATGGCTTTGCAACCCATTAACAATCCTGATACTTACAGGAATACTTTATTTACATAAGATTCATACCATACTAAAACTTGATTTATACTTGAGTACGTGGGGTACACAAGTAAACTTGATTTATACTTGAGTACGTGGGGTACACAAGTAAACTTGAATTATACTTGAGTACGTGGGGTACACAAGTAAACTTGAATTATACATGAGTACGTGGTGTACACATAAAAACTTGATTTATATATGAAAACTTGATTTAAACATGACACAAAACTATGTTTTCATACAAAGTATACAAACGTGAAATACAAAAACTGCATGAATTCACACCAACATTATGTTGACGTTTTTCCAAAAACTCACATGTATTTCAGGTAACTAGGATGGATGTGCGCGTGGTCTTACTCATGCTCGTGGATGTCGCTATGTTTATCGTTAAATAAAGTTGTAACTTTTAAGACAATATGCTATCTCGTGTTGTAAACACTTGACTTATGTTTTCAGTAATGTAATGTTTGAAGTTGTTTTTGAGCATGTAGTATGTTTACCTTTCGTATGCAATGAGAACCTTTCATGATCACACCTCGCGCTTCCGTCGCAGAAAGGGGTGTGACAGATTGGTATCAGAGCTGCGATTGTAGTGAACCATGATTCCTTCTCGAGTCTAGTCTACAATCTCTAGGATCCTTTCACGAAAACAATTTTTCAAAGAGTTTTCATTGCATAAAACGTCCCGCGACATCCACTACCTGAAACTGTATACAAGAGTCAAGAAAAGACACTACGAGACTTAGGGTGCACATGAGTAGCACTTGTCGTTGACTAGAAATTACTTGCAATTATGTGTGATAATTGATATTTACACATACTAGAAGTAGAATGTCACAAGTATACGTGACTTTACCTGAAAGCGATGGCCTATCTGAAGGAAGAAATACGAGGATGAAACGAAATGTGTGGACTGCGCAAGGAGTTACGTAATTATGGATGCATACATAATAATGGAATTCAGTGCACAGAAACCACAGGAAGTCTTGTCACGTGTAGATTCCCTCAGTGCAAGCCTACTAAGTACTCTGCTAGAGTAATAATTGTTTGATGTCATTTATGTGGTATATACCTGTGAATATATATGCTACTACTGTCTGGTATGACGATATCAAACAAATGTTTAACCCTGTTGTGTTATGTTCTGTTAGAACATGGTACCCAGGAAAGCTGTGAATGCTCGCAATGATGATCAACCCCCTCCTCCCCCACTGGCAAGAACAGCTGAAGAGCTGAACGCTCTACTGGAAGAAAGGATCTCCACTGCTATCGCTTAATACGAGGCGAACCGAACTCAAGACAGTGGAGGACCAAGCAATGCTAGACGTAACGGGCATGGAGATTCGTCTGGAGGAAACGCAGCTCAAGGTAACCTTAAGACAATGTACTAAGCATGGAGAAATTTATGAACGGACCTTGTTTCATTATTTCTTCGATTGCTCACATGTGAATTGGTTGAATCACTTCCAGGCCGCACTTTCAAGCAGTTTCTCGACTGCAAGCCAATGAACTACGACGGAACAGGAGGTGCAGTAGCATTTGTACGCTGGACGGAGAAGACTGAAGCTATTATCCGCATGAGCAAGTGTACTGCGGATCAGCAAGTCACTTTTGCCACTGGGTTGTTTGTCGATGAAGCTCTGACTTGGTGGAACTTGCAAGCCCAAAAGTTGGGCGACGATGCCGCTTATGGCCTAACTTGGGATGAACTGAAGGAAAGAATGAGAGAGAAGTACTGCTCTCGTGCTGAACTCCAAAGGCTGGAAACGGAGTTCTGGCACTTGACTATGGAAGGTGCTGACATTAATGGTTATACTCGAAGGTTCCACGTTCTGTCTAGAGTGCTTCCCTACATGGTGACTCCCGAATTCAAGCGCGTTGAGCGCTACATTTGGGGACTGGCCCCAGAGTTTCGTGGCATGGTGACGTCAGCCAAACCACAAACAATCACCGAGGCTGTAACTCTGGCTGTCAGCCTTACTGAAGATTGTGTTCGTATGAAGAAGTTATCGTTGAACCCAACAGAGAAGACCGAGACACATGCTGAGTTGTCTGGTGACAAGAAAAAAAAAGCATTCGAATCTGAATCAAGCAACTCGCAACAACAAAGGTTTCAACAAGAATGGTAACGGGAAGGGGCGGAACCAAGGATGCTTCAGATGTGGAAGCAATGATCATTTCATGAAGGACTGCGCAGAGGGAAACAATGTTCAGGCTCGAGCATTTGTAATTGGAGCAAAGAACGCACGCGAGGACCCTAATGTGGTCACCGGTACGTTTCTCATTAACAATCACTTTGCATCCATATTATTTGACACTAGCGCCGATTATAGCTTCATGTCTGTGGAATTTAAACGCATGCTTGGAATTGAATCTATTAGATTAGAAATTCCTTATTCCATAGAACTAGCCAATGGTAAACTTGTTGAATCGGGCGAAGTTGTTAGAGGCTGCACACTAGAACTTGGTGAACGAAGATTTAGCATCGACCTCTTACCTATTCAATTGGGTAGCTTCGATGTAGTAGTCGGACTGGAGTGGTTATCCAAGAACAAAGCTGAGGTTATTTGTCATGAGAAAATCATTCGCATCCCTCTGTCGAATAATGAAACTCTCATTGTACATGGAGAAAAACGAAACGCGCCTCTTCGAATCATCAGTTGTATGAAGGTACAAAAGTGCTTAAGGAAAGGATGTGTTGCTTTCCTAGCACACGTTGTAGTTAAGAAGGCTGAGGAACCGAAACTCGAAGACATTCCTGTGGTGAAGGAATTTCCTGATGTTTTTCCCAAAGATCTGCCAGGACTACCTCCGCAACAACAAGTCGACTTTCGCATAGACTTGGTTCCAGGAGCCGCTCTTGTAGCTAAGGCTCCCTATCGGCTTGCACCATCCGAAATGCAAGAATTATCTACACAACTCCAGGAGTTGTTGGATAAAGGATTCATAAGGCCAAGCTTCTCACCCTGGGGAGCTCCAGTATTATTCGTGAAGAAGAAGGATGGAACACTGCGGATGTGTATCGATTACAGAGAACTGAACAAGCTCACGATCAAGAATCGGTATCCACTACCGAGGATTGATGAATTATTTGATCAGTTGCAAGGATCAAGCTACTATTCCAAGATCGACCTTCGATCTGGATACCATCAGCTAAGAATCCAAGAAGAAAGCATGCCAAAGACCGCCTTCCGAACGCGTTATGGGGACTACGAGTTTCTTGTGATGCCGTTCGGACTAACGAACGCGCCAGCGGTATTTATGGATCTGATGAACCGCGTATGCAAACCATATCTCGATAAATTCGTGATTGTATTTATCGATGATATCCTGATTTACTCGCGAACCAAAGAAGAACACGAGCAACATCTCAGAACCATCTTGGAACTACTGAAGAAAGAGAAGCTTTATGCAAAGTTCTCAAAATGCGAATTCTGGATTCGCGAAGTACAATTTCTCGGTCACGTAGTGAACGAGA
Source organism: Helianthus tuberosus (assembly GCA_030545235.1). Classification (NCBI taxonomy): domain Eukaryota; kingdom Viridiplantae; phylum Streptophyta; class Magnoliopsida; order Asterales; family Asteraceae; genus Helianthus; species Helianthus tuberosus. The sequence goes on along the minus strand of CM060356.1, from coordinate 90,947,603 downwards.
AGGGCATTCATGTAGACCCATCCAAGATTGAAGCAATAAAGAATTGGAAAGCCCCCAAAACCCCAACTGAAGTTCGTCAATTTTTGGGCTTAGCAGGCTATTATCGACGGTTTATCGAGATAATATGGATGCATAGATAATTATGGAATTCAGTACACAGAAACCACAGCAAGTCTTGTCACGTGTAGATTCCATCAGTGCAAGCCCACTAAGTACTCTGCTAGAGTAATAATTGTTTGATGTCACTTATGTGGTATATACCTGTGAATATATATGCTACTACTGTCTGGTATGACAATATCAAACAAATGTTTAACCTTGTTGTGTTATGTTCTGTCAGAACATGGCACCCAGGAAAGCTGTGAATGCTCGCAATGATGATCAACCCCCTCCTCCCCCAGTGCCAAGAACAGCTGAAGAGCTGAACGCTCTACTGGAAGAAAGGATCTCCGCTGCTATCGCCCACTACGAGGCGAACCGAACTCAAGACAATGGAGGACCAAGCAATGCTAGACGTAACGGGCATGGAGATTCGTCTGGAGGAAACGCAGCTCAAGGTAACCTTAAGACAATGTACTAAGCATGGAGAAATTTATGAACGGTCCTTGTTTCATTATTTCTTCGATTGCTCACATGTGAATTGGTTGAATCAATTCCAGGCTGCACTTTCAAGCAGTTTCTTGACTGCAAGCCAATGGACTACGACGGCATAGGAGGTGCAGTAGCATTTGTACGCTGGACGGAGAAGACTGAAGCTACTATCCGCATGAGCAAGTGTACTGCGGATCAGCAAGTCACTTTTACCACTGGGTTGTTTGTCGATGAAGCTCTGACTTGGTGGAACTTGCAAGCCTAAACCTTGGGCGACGATACCGCTTATGGCCTAACTTGGGATGAACTGAAGGAAAGAATGAGAGAGAAGTACTGCTCTCGTGCTGAACTCCAAAGGCTGGAAACGGAGTTCTGGCACTTGACTATGGAAGGTGCTGACATTAATGGTTATACTCGAAGGTTCCACGTTCTGTCTAGAGTGCTTCCCTACATGGTGACTCCCGAATTCAAGCGCGTTGAGCGCTACATTTGGGGACTGGCCCTAGAGTTTCGTGGCATGCTGACATCGGCCAAACCACAAACAATCACCGAGGCTGTAACTCTGGCTGTCAGCCTTACTGAAGATTGTGTTCGTATGAAGAAGTTATCATTGAACCCAACAGAGAACGCCGAGACACAAGCTGAGTCGTCCGGTGACAAGAAAAGAAAGCATTCGAATCTGAATCAAGCAACTCGCAACAACAAAGGTTTCAGCAAGAAGCGCGACACTAACCCGCCTCAGGAGACGAAAACCCTTGCAACCAAAGGATACCAAGGCACCATGCCTAAATGCCAAAAATGTAAGTATCATCATGAAGGAGCTTGTCGCATTCCAAGGTGCGACAAATGTGGAAGGTTGGGTCATCAAACAGAAGACTGTTGGGGAAAAGGAAAGAACCGAATGGAAATGGCGCTGGTAACAAGAATGGTAACGGGAAGGGGCGGAACCAAGGATGCTTCAGATGTGGAAGCAATGATCATTTCATGAAGGACTGCCCAGAGGGAAACAATGCTCAGGCTAGAGCATTTGTGATTGGAGCAAAGAACACATGCGAGAACCCTAATGTGGTCACCGGTACGTTTCTCATTAACAATCACTTTGCATCCATATTATTTGACACTGGCACCGATTATAGCTTCATGTCTGTGGAATTTAAACGCATGCTTGGAATAGAATCTAGTAGATTAGAAATTCCTTATTCCATAGAACTAGCCAATGGTAAACTTGTTGAATCGGGCGAAGTTGTTAGAGGCTGCACACTAGAACTTGGTGAACGAAGATTTAGCATCGACCTCTTACCTATTCAATTGGGTAGCTTCGATGTAGTAGTCGGAATGGACTGGTTATCCAAGAACAAAGCTGAGGTTATTTGTCATGAGAAAATCATTCGCATCCCTCTGTCGAATAATGAAACTCTCATTGTACATGGAGAAAAACGAAACTCGCCTCTTCGAATCATCAGTTGTATAAAGGTACAAAAGTGCTTAAGGAAGGATGTGTTGCTTTCCTAGCACACGTTGTAGATAAGAAGGCTAAGGAGCCGAAACTCGAAGACATTCCTGTGGTGAAGGAATTTCCTGATGTTTTTCCCGAAGATCTGCCAGGACTACCTCTACAACGACAAGTCGAATTTCGCATAGACTTGGTTCCAGGTGCCACTCTTGTAGCTAAGGCTCCCTATCGGCTTGCACCATCCGAAATGCAAGAATTATCTACAGAACTCCAGGAGTTGTTGGATAAAGGATTCATAAGGCTAAGCTTCTCACCCTGGGGAGCTCCAGTATTATTCGTGAAGAAGAAGGATGGAACACTGCGGATGTGTATTGATTACAGAGAACTGAACAAGCTCACGATCAAGAATCGGTATCCACTACCGAGGATTGATGACTTATTTGATCAGTTGCAAGGATCAAGCTACTATTCCAAGATTGACGTTCGATCTGGATACCATCAGCTAAGAATCCAAGAAGAAAGCGTGCCAAAGACCGCCTTCCGAACGCGTTATGGGCACTACGAGTTTCTTGTGATGCCATTCGGACTGACGAACGCGCCAGCGGTATTTATGGATCTGATGAACCGCGTATGCAAACCATATCTTGATAAATTCGTGATTGTATTTATCGATGATATCCTGATTTACTCGCGAACCAAAGAAGAACACGAGTAACATCTCAGAACCATCTTGGAACTACTGAAGAAAGAGAAGCTTTATGCAAAGTTCTCAAAATGCGAATTCTGGATTCACGAAGTACAATTTCTGGGTCACGTTGTGAACGAGAAGGGCATTCATGTAGACCCATCCAAGATTGAAGCAATAAAGAATTGGGAAGCCGCCAAAACCCCAACTGAAGTTCATCAAATTTTGGGCTTAGCAGGCTATTATCGACGGTTTATCGAGAATTTCTCAAAGATAGCTCAACCATTGACGACCCTTACACAGAAAGACAAGAAATACGACTGGGGTGACAAGCAGGAAGAAGTCTTCCAACTACTCAAGAACAAGCTATGCGATGCACCGATACTATCCTTACCCGAAGGCACTGAAGACTTTGTGGTTTACTGCGACGCTTCACGACAAGGCTTGGGTTGCGTGCTCATGCAACGCCAGAAAGTCATCGCTTACGCTTCAAGACATTGTAGCAGAAAGAATTAAACATGCGACAACGACGATGGGTCGAGCTGCTGAATGACTATCACTGTGAGATTAAGTACCATCCTGGAAAGGCAAACATTGTAGCAGACGCACTAAGTCGAAAAGAAAAGGGTTAAGACCCTAAGGGTTCGAGCATTAGAAATGACCATATGAACGAACCTCGCTACACGCATTCGTGACGCACAACAAGAAGCCCTTAAAATGGAAAACCGTAAAGTTGAATACCTACGAGGTATGTTGAATTATATGGTGCCAAATAAAGAGGGAGCCTTATACTTTAAGAAGCGTATTTGGGTTCCGCTCTATGGTGGCTTACGAGAAGTCATCCTTGATGAATCGTACAAGTCAAGATACTCGATCCATCCAGGATTGGACAAAATGTATCAAGACTTAAAAGAATACTATTGGTGGCCGAGACTCAAGTTCGGCGTTGCTGTCTATGTTGGAAAATGCCTAACCTGTGCTAAGGTTAAGGCTGAATATCAGAAACCATCCGGCCTACTACAACAACCAGAGATACCCATGTGGAAGTGGGAGCAAATCTCGATGGACTTCATAAAGAAATTACCCAGCACCCCGAGAGGGCACGATATGATATGGGTAATAGAAGATCGGTTAACGAAATCTGCGCATTTCCTACCGATCCGAGAGAAGGATAGCACTGGAAAGCTTGCAGAGATATACTTAAGGGAAATTGTGGCACGTCATGGAGTGCCTATCTCAATCATTTTAGACAGAGATGGATGCTGTGTCTCAAGAATCTGGCAATCCTTTCAGGAAGCCTTTGAATCTCAGCTAGATCTAAGCACGGCATTCCATCCACAAACAGACGGCCAGAGTGAACGGACTATACAAACTTTAGAAGATATGCTTCGCGCATGTGTCATGGATCTAGGTGGCAGCTGGGATACTCATCTACCTTTAGTTGAGTTCTCCTATAATAACAGTTATCATACAAGCATAAAGGTCGTGCCGTTCGAAGCTCCGTATGGCCGCAAGTGTCGATCGCCCTTATGTTGGGCAGACGCTGGAGATAAATGTATGGTTGGTCCTGAACTTGTGCAAGAGACAACTGACAAGATTATGCAGATCCGAGAGCGCATTAAGGCGGGCCGAGTTCGACAAAAGGGCTACGCTGATAAAAAAAGAAAACCATCAGAATTCGAGGTGGGAGACAAAGTGTTGTTAAAAGTCTCACCTTGGAAAGGCGTAGTAAGATTTAGAAAGCATGGAAAGCTGAATCCACGATACATCGGACCATTCAGAATCTTGGAAAGAATTGGTACCGTGGCGTACAATTTTGAGTTACCGGAAGAACTTAATGGAGTACATGATATGTTCCATGCATCCAACCTCAAGAAGAGTCCAACACAAGTAGACGTGATCATCCCTGCGGATGAAGTACATATTGATGGCACCCTCCGATTTACAGAACAACCCGTTGAGGTTACAGACTGGAAAGTCAACAAGACCAGGAGGAGCACTGTTAAACTTGTCAAAGTACGTTGGAACTCTAAACACGGACACGAGTACACATGGGAACGCGAAGACCAGTTCAAGGAAAAGTATCCCCACCTATTCAAGAAGACTCCTGCAAGAGTTAATTCAGTCTGAATTTCGGGTCGAAATTCTTTTAACGGGGGGAGACTGTGACAACTGGCACCAAACCGGTAACTTCCGTACAATTTAATTATTATTTAATGTCTGCAATTATGTGCTTAATTGTCAGCAATGTCTGAACACATACTAAACAAGTGAATTCATGCACGTTGTATACTGCAAAATATTGCTTTATGCATAAACGAGAGCGTTGCGTCAGAAATACTAGTAAACTCACCGGTAAGACACATTGTTTCAACAGAACTGCAGAAAGCAGTCAGACATTAAAATTGGAGCCTAGGTGTAGGTACAACGACAAGAATACATTAAAACCCAAGAATACATACAAAGGTTTACATATATACCTTACGGAAGCTAAAATACGCACTAAAAAGCACCCGAAACGCACTTTAAGTGCAGAATTTTAATAAATTCAGCTCTAATCAGCTTTTAGACATATAAATATCATGCAGAAATGTCATTTTATCATCCAGAATACTTCCCTGAGTGTCGGGAATCGAAGGTGCTACAAAAAGGTACTTAAAAGACACTAAAAAGTGTAATTTACCACTTTAACGAACCGGTGTCTAACCGAACAACCAGATAATACCCGGAACACCAAAATAATGCTAGAAGCACTGTTTTATTAATTCTAAGCTAGTTGTGATTCCCGAACACCCTAGCACCCACTAAAATATCTACCAACAAAATAACCTAACTAAATACTTAGCTTTGGAGTATAATCTAACTACATGGTTCCAATTTGCAATTAGACCCCCTCCCCCATGCTAGTATACGACCACATGGCCTAATTGGTGAGATTTTATTTAGTAGTTTAATTGATCATGATAAGTACTTAGGAGACATATGGCCTAATGGTTAAAGGAATGTTGGGAGTTTTCTTTATAAATCCCCTAGATAACCATTCTTGTCACCTCCATCTTCTCCAACATCAACCAACTCTCTCTCTCCTCCTTCTTCTTCTTGCATTCGGCTGAACCAAACACCCCCCACCATCACCATATTTTGATCTTCATTCATCCAATCCAAGGTTCACTCAAGGTGTAAGGAGGCGTTATAGGAAGCTTGGTGTTTGCGGATCATCAAAGACCTCATTCGTTTGCTATTAACCACTCAATCTTCATCCTTGTTCTTCCCCTAGCTTTAAGCTAGTAGTAAGCACCTTCAACACACTTATTTACTTCTATTTTTAGTGGTTAAAAGACTTGCTATGTTGAAAATTGTGAAGAACACTAAACAACAAGAAACTTGAACATAAAAGATTCAAACATAAAGCTTTACATGATGAAATGTTGTAGTAGGATGTTGTAGTGAACATGATGTTGATTACTTAATGATTTACTCGTTAATATGGATGTTAAAGGTCGTTGTTGATCACTAGACATGTTAACGGAACAAATAGAATGTGCGTTAGAACACAATAAGTTGAAAACAGTTTCTATCCCAAATATTACAGCCAACTTCAGTTGGTTGTAACCAGATCGTAACTTGACAAAAACTTGATTTACTTGAGTCTATCACGTGATATTATGAAATACGGTTCTAATGGCACTGGAATCATAATTTTTGGACTTCGTTTACTATTTTTAAAGACCCTTTTTGTAACAGCAGCTAAAGCTGAGTTTTTACTACAGTAAATGGGCGAAATGTTTTTAGTCATAACTTGAGTTCTGTGTAGAAATAGCTCGTGAAAATTGTACTGTAGATGACCACTATTGTCGTAGTAATTCTCCCACTAGAATTTCGTAAATCGGCCTTACGATGAAGTTTAGACGAATTAATCCGTAAACTGCAATTAGAAAGCGATAAATCTGAATGCAGTCCGGGAAATAAATTTTTTATAAAATATTGGTAATGAATTAGACCCCGATATTTTTACACAATAATATTTGATTCTTATAAGACATTCTGTAAAAATTTGGGAATTTTTGGAATAAGATAACCATTTTATTAAAATGTCCGAAAACAGTCCAGTTTTAAATATTAAAACTGAAACGACAAAAGTGGTATCTTGCATGTCAGAATGTCAGGTTGATTATTTGAGAACAATCTAACGTGTTATATGTTAAATAAAATGATATGCTACTTAGCATGGACACCTCCATTTACAAAGGAGACTATGGCGAAATTTTCTAAAAATCCTAACACATAGTAAATATTTTCTAGACAAATGTTTACTAGTGTGTTCTAAACTATTCTTTTCGAATATAAACCTCGCCATAATTTTTGTAACAAAAATACACATACAACATACAAGATACATAACTCGGGTGCAAAGTGCAAAATACAAGAAACTTATATTTATTTTTGAGAAAATAATATAAGTAAGACACTTAGTTAAAAATACGAATTATTTTTAACACAAGAAAACATATACATAAAAGACAGTGACTTGTACTTGTACGATACAAGAGTAGTGACTAACGTTAAGAAAACACGTATAGGTCACGAAGTTAATTAAGTTTACTACGCAAGGAACGCAAAGTTGTGAGTTCATGCTCCCCCTTTTCTTTAACTGTTTTCAGTTTTATAACTTCGGGGGTGAAATACATGTACAAATGTTACAATGTTTATAAATGGTATGATACAACAATATAAGAAGCACAGTTGGTGAGAACGAGTACCGAGTATGATGCGTTTTGAGAAATGATACGAGAAATCGTGTCACGAATAGGGTACCATAAGCACCATTAATCAACAATATACCTAGACCGCAGAACAAAAGGTTAGATCTAACGGGTGTCAGGCAGCCACACTCTTGGTGAGGACGAGTACCGAGTAGTGCTTTTGTGTCTCAGAATATGCCAACTAGAAAAATGCCTAAGGTTTGGTGAATTCCTATGTCGTGTCACATGTTAATGGCTTTGCAACCCATTAACAATCCTGATACTTACAGGAATACTTTATTTACATAAGATTCATACCATACTAAAACTTGATTTATACTTGAGTACGTGGGGTACACAAGTAAACTTGAATTATACATGAGTACGTGGTGTACACATAAAAACTTGATTTATATATGAAAACTTGATTTAAACATGACACAAAACTATGTTTTCATACAATGTATACAAACGTGAAATACAAAAACTGCATGAATTCACACCAACATTATGTTGACGTTTCTCCAAAAACTCACATGTATTTCAGGTAACTAGGATGGATGTGCGCGTGGTCTTACTCATGCTCGTGGATGTCGCTATGTTTATCGTTAAATAAAGTTGTAACTTTTAAGACAATATGCTATCTCGTGTTGTAAACACTTGACTTATGTTTTCAGTAATGTAATGTTTGAAGTTGTTTTTGAGCATGTAGTATGTTTACCTTTCGTATGCAATGAGAACCTTTCATGATCACACCTCGCGCTTCCGCCGCAGAAAGGGGTGTGACAGATTGGTATCAGAGCTGCGATTGTAGTGAACCAGGATTCCTTCTCGAGTCTAGTCTACAATCTCTAGGATCCTTTCACGAAAACAATTTTTCAAAGAGTTTTCATTGCATAAAACGTCCCGCGACATCCACTACCTAAAACTGTATACAAGAGTCAAGAGAAGACACTACGAGACTTAGGGTGCACATGAGTAGCACTTGTCGTTGACTAGAAATTACTTGCAATTATGTGTGATAATTGATATTTACACATACTAGAAGTTGAATGTCACAAGTATACGTGACTTTACCTGAAAGCGATGGCCTATCTAAAGGAAGAAATACGAGGATGAAACGAAATGTGTGGACTGCGCAAGGAGTTACGTAATTATGGATGCATACATGATTATGGAATTCAGTGCACAGAAACCACAGGAAGTCTTGTCACGTGTAGATTCCCTCAGTGCAAGCCTACTAAGTACTCTGCTAGAGTAATAATTATTTGATGTCACTTATGTGGTATATACCTGTGAATATATATGCTACTACTGTATGGTATGACGATATCAAAGAAATGTTTAACCCTGTTGTGTTATGTTCTGTCAAAACATGGTACCCAGGAAAGCTGTGAATGCTCGCAATGATGATCAACCCCCTCCTCCCCCACTGGCAAGAACAGCTGAAGAGCTGAACGCTCTACTGGAAGAAAGGATCTCCACTGCTATCTCTCAATACGAGGCGAACCGAACTCAAGACAGTGGAGGACCAAGCAATGCTAGACGTAACGGGCATGGAGATTCGTCTGGAGGAAACGCAGCTCAAGGTAACCTTAAGACAATGTACTAAGCATGGAGAAATTTATGAACGGTCCTTGTTTCATTATTTCTTCGATTGCTCACATGTGAATTGGTTGAATCAATTCCAGGCCGCACTTTCAAGCAGTTTCTCGACTGCAAGCCAATGAACTACGACGGAACAGGAGGTGCAATAGCATTTGTACGCTGGACGGAGAAGACTGAAGCTACTATCCGCATGAGCAAGTGTACTGCGGATCAGCAAGTCACTTTTGCCACTGGGTTGTTTGTCGATGAAGCTCTGACTTGGTGGAACTTGCAAGCCCAAACCTTGGGCGACGATGCCGCTTATGGCCTAACTTGGGATGAACTGAAGGAAAGAATGAGAGAGAAGTAATGCTCTAGTGCTGAACTCCAAAGGCTGGAAACGGAGTTCTGGCACTTGACTATGGAAGGTGCTGACATTAATGGTTATACTCGAAGGTTCCACGTTCTGTCTAGAGTGCTTCCTTACATGGTGACTCCCGAATTCAAGCGCGTTGAGCACTACATTTGGGACTGGCCCCAGAGTTTCGTGGCATGGTGACGTCAGCCAAACCACAAACAATCACCGAGGCTGTAACTCTGGATGTCAGCCTTACTGAAGATTGTGTTCGTATGAAGAAGTTATCATTGAACCCAACAGAGAAGACCGAGACACATGCTGAGTCGTCCGGTGACAAGAAAAAAAAGCATTCGAATCTGAATCAAGCAACTCGCAACAACAAAGGTTTCAACAAGAATGGTAACGGGAAGGGGCGGAACCAAGGATGCTTCAGATGTGGAAGCAATGATCATTTCATGAAGGACTGCGCAGAGGGAAACAATGTTCAGGCTCGAGCATTTGTAATTGGAGCAAAGAACGCACGCGAGGACCCTAATGTGGTCACCGGTACGTTTCTCATTAACAATCACTTTGCATCCATATTATTTGACACTGGCGCCGATTATAGCTTCATGTCTGTGGAATTTAAACGCATGCTTGGAATTGAATCTATTAGATTAGAAATTCCTTATTCCAAAGAACTAGACAATGGTAAACTTGTTGAACCGGGCGAAGTTGTTAGAGGCTGCACACTAGAACTTGGTGAACGAAGATTTAGCATCGACCTCTTACATATTCAATTGGGTAGCTTCGATGTAGTAGTCGGAATGGACTGGTTATCCAAGAACAAAGCTGAGGTTATTTGTCAAGTGAAAATCATTCGCATCCCTCTGTCGAATAATGAAACTCTCATTGTACATGGAGAAAAACGAAACACGCCTCTTCGAATCATCAGTTGTATGAAGGTACAAAAGTGCTTAAGGAAAGGATGTGTTGCTTTCCTAGCACACGTTGTAGATAAGAAAGCTGAGGAACCGAAAATCGAAGACATTCCTATGGTGAAGGAATTTCCTGATGTTTTTTCCGAAGATCTGCCAGGACTACCTCCGAAATGCAAGAATTATCTACACAACTCCAGGAGTTGTTGGATAAAGGATTCATAAGGCCAAGCTTCTCACCCTGGGGAGCTCCAGTATTATTCGTGAAGAAGAAGGATGGAACACTGCGGATGTGTATCGATTACAGAGAACTGAACAAGCTCATGATCAAGAATCGGTATCCACTACCGAGGATTGATGAATTATTTGATCAGTTGCAAGGATCAAGCTACTATTCCAAGATCGACCTTTGATCTGGATACCATCAGCTAAGAATCCAAGAAGAAAGCATGCCAAAGACCGCCTTCCGAACGCGTTATGGGGACTACGAGTTTCTTGTGATGCCGTTCGGACTAACGAACGCGCCAGCGGTATTTATGGATCTGATGAACCGCGTATGCAAACCATATCTCGATAAATTCGTGATTGTATTTATCGATGATATCCTGATTTACTCGCGAACCAAAGAAGAACACGAGCAACATCTCAGAACCATCTTGGAACTACTGAAGAAAGAGAAGCTTTATGCAAAGTTCTCAAAATACGAATTCTGGATTCGCGAAGTACAATTTCTGGGTCACGTAGTGAACGAGAAGGGCATTCATGTAGACCCATCCAAGATTGAAGCAATAAAGAATTGGAAAGCCCCCAAAACCCCAACTGAAGTTCATCAACCAAAGCCCCCAAAATCGAGATAATATGGATGCATACATAATTATGGAATTCAGTGCACAGAAACCACAGCAAGTCTTGTCACGTGTAGATTCCCTCAGTGCAAGCCCACTAAGTACTCTGCTAGAGTAATAATTTTTGATGTCACTTATGTGGTATATACCTGTGAATATATATGCTACTACTGTCTGGTATGACAATATCAAACAAATGTTTAACCTTGTTGTGTTATGTTCTGTCAGAACATGGCACCCAGGAAAGCTGTGAATGCTTGCAATGATGATCAACCCCCTCCTCCCCCAGTGCCAAGAACAGCTGAAGAGCTGAACGCTCTACTGGAAGAAAGGATCTTCGCTGCTATCGCCCACTACGAGGCGAACTGAACTCAAGACAATGGAGGACCAAGCAATGCTAGACGTAACGGGCATGGAGATTCGTCTGGAGGAAACGCAGCTCAAGGTAACCTTAAGACAATGTACTAAGCATGGAGAAATTTATGAACGGTCCTTGTTTCATTATTTCATCGATTGCTCACATGTGAATTGGTTGAATCAATTCCAGGCTGCACTTTCAAGCAGTTTCTTGACTGCAAGCCAATGGACTACGACGGCACAGGAGGTGCAGTAGCATTTGTACGCTGGACGGAGAAGACTGATGTTGGGATTGAACCCTATCAGAGGAACAGATAATTAAAGCCAAAACTGGATCAGAGCAGTGGATCCAAGAATAAGCAGACGTTTACAGATAGTTAATGCAAATCTCTCCCCTTGAAAGTGGCTTTGTATCTGCTGACCTCCTATCTACTGATCTTACCAAGTGCTAATCCACAACTGCTACCTTGCATCTACTGCCAAATGTTAAAGACTGATGGAAGACCAAAGCTCTGCTGACTCAATCTTCTGCCTTGAGTCAAGTACTGCTGATTCGGAAAAGCACTGCTGGATTCACAGCAGTGGAAGGATGCAGCAGCTGTTTAAGTGTCTTTCATGTAATAGATTGTAATAGCAGTAGTTACTACATCAGTGTTTGTATAGATCAGAGGTTAGAGTTTGTTAGGAGGTTAGATGTCACTTTCATGGTGACGTCAGCTAAGATGCTCAGTGGTTTGCAAGTGCCTATAAATAGTTCAGTACTTTGTACTGTTCTATTAGCTCTTTCACCACATCGTCTTCTTTGCACGAACAAACTACTGAGCTCTGGCTGAGGGGGAGTTTGCATTCTTACATCAATCATTGTAATCGTTGTTGAAACAAATTCAATCATTCGGTTCATTGTGTAAAGATGTTTGATTAAAAGTATTACTCCTGTTTGATTGTATGCAAAGTTTGTTTTCATCTTAATTCCGCTGCACAACTCTTTCATTTCCATCTTAATTTCAAACGAAAATACAATCAAAAAGAAACTCAGATCCAACAATTGGTATCAGAGCTTGGACAGTCAAATTTGATTTAACAATCATTTTGACGTAAATAGTTCAGCTCATAACAATTGATACTGATCGTTTGTTCGTCCGTTGAAAAACAGAGCAAGGATTAATCACCATTAAAGTTGATTTCTCAGTGTCTGTAAAACAACAAGAATGACGTCACAATCTCAGGATGATAAAAACAACATCGGCTCGCTTTTTAAACCACCTATGCTAAAAAGAAATGAGTACAACATCTGGCAGAGGAGGATGGGTCACATCCTCGCTCAACAAAGCACAGGTTGTTGGAGGTCTGTCATTTATGGTCCCCATGTTCCTTCAGTGCCAAGCGCTGAAGATGCTAAAAAGTTCGTTCCAAAACCAGTTGAAAATTATACCGAAACCGACTTTCAAAAGATCGAACTAGATGCTAAAGCTTTTAGCATCATAGCATCAGCGCTGCCCAATGAGATATATGCTGGACTGTTACACTGTAACAGTGCCAAAGAATTATGGGACGCACTTAAGGAACAGTTTGGTGGAACTAAAGAAGTCATAGAAAGCAATAGGGAAATCCTGAACCAACAGTATGAAACATTTTGCTACGTTAAAGGTGAATCACTAACGCAACAATTTGAGCGTTTTAGTTGTCTCATCAGTGAACTATGGCTTGTTAACACCACTTTTACAAACTCAACTCAAAATAGCAGGTTCCTCAGGTCACTGCCAGAAAAATGGGACACTATAGCTTTTGTCACCCGAAATTCATCTGAATTCAAGGATCTGACCTTGACCCAACTCCATGGTCGACTCCTGACCTACGAAAGGGAGTTGAACCAGAAAAGGAGGTTACAAGAGTCAGGAAAAGCTACCGATGATTACACTTTCGGTAATACTGCTCTTCTGGGTCAAGAAGAATCTGGGAGCAGTGGTAAGGATCAGGGTTATGATCACTTCATTGACATAACTGCTGGTGCAAATTTTAACAACCCTGATCCTCACTCTGCAAGTTATGCATTCACTGCTAACGAAAACCAGATGTCAGACAATTTAAGCTTTGAACTCAATGATTTACAACATTTTGATCCCACTGATTTAGAGGAAATGGGCATCCTGCACCAACTGGCTTTGCTAAGTGTTAGAACTAGCAAGTTCTACAAAAGAACAGGGAGAAAATTCCCAGGTTTGCATGGGAATCTAAGGGTTGGGTTGGATAAATCGAAAATCAAGTGCTATAAGTGTAATAGGTTGGGACATTTCGCTAGGGAATGTAGGAGTCAAACCGCTGGTCCCATAATTACTCATCCTAGCTCAAATCCTCGACCTCAAAACCAAAACACTGTGCACTATGCCCAATATGCCCCAGCAGCACAAGTGAACACTGCTCACTATGCTGCTGCCCCTGTGCCAGTACATTATGTCCATACTACTGTTCCACAAATCCAATATGTTCAAACCCCTGCTCCACAGGTACAAGTGCAATCTGCTACACCTCAAACCACTGCTCCAGCAGCAGCACAACCAGATCAACAAAGTTTTTTCACTCAAGGGTTTGTTCACTGGAGCAGTATGCCTGATGATCTTAGTGATGAAAATTTTGCACTCTATACTTCTAATGATTCTTCACATGATGAGTTTTGTTTGATGGCACTAGAGTCAATACAGGAGGGGGTTGAAGCTGAGGAGGAACAGCAGTGCTTTGAAACAGTGGAAGAGGTGATTGAAGCAGTGGTTACTGCAGTGGCTGATGAAATACTGTTGGGAGAAAGTTCAGGTACCCTGATTGAACCAATGACAGATCCATGGTCCAAAGAGGACAAAGAAGAAGAGAAAGAAGAAAAGGCTGGTGAAAAGAAGGTAAAAGCTGATGATGATAAAGATCATCAATGTGATTGTGCAATGATGGCAGCTGCCAAGGTATCTCCTCAAGTTCTTGAAAAACTGTTTTCTGACAATTGCATAATTGCTTTTGCAAACATTAAAGAGGTGAATGAAAACCTTCGGGATAAAATCTTGTCTGATGAGGTCAAAATTGAAAGCTCTTTAAAAGAACTTAAAAACAAATTGACTGAAAAGGAAAAAGAAATCAGCTGTCTAAAAGAAGAGCAAAGCATCACCAAAACCCAACTTCAAACTATGGTAGAAAAATACCAAAGTTGCAAAAAGGAGTTGGAATCCACCCAGATTACGTGTGAAAGATGGGTGGAATCCTGCAGAGGATATGAGGTGATGCTTGCTAAACAGATTGAAAGCAATGTGAAATTTGGGGTTGGGTATAGAAAATATGATGATGAACACATTGCTTGTGAAAAATCTGTTCAAAACACTGATGTAACCACTGAGTTCATCCCCACAAACAAGAATGGCCAAGAAGTGAAAATCACTGACAAACTTGGTAACAAAATCACACTTGGCAGAACAAGGAGTTCCTCAACTTTTGAAGAACTTGAAAAATATCAGTTTAAACCTACCTGGTCTGACGAGTGTGATATTCTTGAAAATTTCAAGCCAATGGACTTTACATCAACTGATGGTGTTAAAGCTCCAAAAGCTAAAGTCATACCTCTCAAGGACATCCCAGCAGTGGTTAAAACCTCTGCTGCAAAGGAGTCTTAAAAGAGAAAGAAGAAAGAAAAAATTGACAACTTGTTTTGTGAATTCTGTGAAAAAAGGAATCATCTAACAAAAGACTGTTTCCACTTGAAAGCTTATGATTTAAACAAAACAAGTATCATTGTTTCAGCAGAAAGCTGCATTGTCTGTGGTAAAACAAACCACAAAACTCAAGCATGTGTGTACCTCAAAAACTTTGATGTGAAAAAGAACGAGTACATGGCTAAAACATCCTTGAGTCCATCATCATCATCCTCATCATTTGTCAAGTTCATCAAGAAACAACCACTGTTTGTGCCAGTTCAAACAGCTGTTACAAAACAGCTGAACCAAACATCTGTCAAAAGAGATGTTCAGGTTACTGATGCACCCCTTGCCAATCAGTTCAGAAAAGGCAGAGAAAAACAGTCTTACCAAAGGATTCCACACGTTTATGAGGCCTACAAAAGGCCCTCTAAACCCAAAGTGAACAGGCATCCTTTTGGCTATCAGCAGATGATTGGTCAGGACCCACAACAGTGGTTAAAGAAGAACTGTCCTAAAATAGTTCAAACCCCTGACCTAACAACTGTCCATCATTCTGCATCCATCCCAGACACTGTTGAGACCCCATCCAAAGCCTTGTTGGCTTTGGAGACCTTAATGAACTAATCCTTTTACTTCATGTGCAGGGAGCTTCTGCATGCTTTGATAGTCTGTGGTATGTAGATAGTGGAGGCTCCAGGCACATGACAGGATGTAAAGCCCTCCTCAAAGACTTTAAAATCCATGGTGGGGGTGATATATCCTTTGGGAATAATAGTAAAGGAAAAGTTCTGGGGTCGGGTACAGTGGAGTCTGGAAAAGTAAAATTTGAAAATGTCAATCTAACAGACAATCTAAAATTCAACCTTCTGAGTGTGTCCCAAATGAGTGACAAGGGTTTTGGGTCATTCTTCACAAAAGATTGTTGTAGGATTGTTGGACCAGAAATGGTCAAAAAGATTGAAGCAATAATCAAAACTAGTCAAACTAAACTTGTTGCTCAAAGAAGTGGCAATGTTTATGTTGTTGACATGTCAAAAGAGTGTCCCAGAGCTGATGCCTGTCTGTTCTCAGCTGCCTCTAACAAAGAGACAGAACTTTGGCACAGAAGGCTGGGACACACAAATCTTAAGACAATCACAGAAATTTCAAAAAATGGTTTGGTGAGAGGCCGACCACAAAAATTGTTTTCATGTCCTGAACATTGCATTTCCTGTTTAAAAGGAAAACAACATAAAAGTTCTTACAAGTCCATTGAAAAGTCCAAAACAACCAAGTGTTTGCAAATGCTACACATGGATTTGTTTGGCCCAGTTCATGTCATGAGCCTCAAAAAGAAAAGATATTGTTTGGTTATTGTTGATGACTTTTCTAGGTTCACATGGACTTTCTTTTTGCACTCAAAAGATGAAACTGCAGGCGTTTTGCAAGACTTTGTAACACAGGTTGAAAAGCAATTTGACCTTCCAGTGAAAAGCTTCAGGAGTGACAATGGCACAGAATTCAAAAATAGGGAGTTGGATGCCTTCTGTGTGAAGAAAGGGATTGTAAGGCAGTACAACATCCCAAGAACACCAGAACAGAATGGGGTAGTGGAAAGGAAGAACATAACTCTGATTGAGGCTGCCAGAACCATGCTTGCAGATTCAGGTTTGCCATTAACTTTCTGGGCAGAGGCAGTAAACACTGCTTGCTATGTTCAGAACAGAGTTTTAATAAACCCCAGGCACAAAAAGGCTGCCTATGAAATTCTGTATAAAATTAAACCACTGATCTCATATTTCAAAGTGTTTGGCTGCCCATGCTTTATTTTGAACTTAAAAGATTCCATTTCAAAATTTGCAGCCAAAATTGATTGTGGTTATCATCTGGGATACTCATCCATTGCCAAGGCCTACAAAGTGTTCAACACACGGACCAAGGCAGTGAAGGAGACTTTGAATGTTAAGTTCAATGAACTCTCATCAATGAAAATCCCAGCAAACCCTGCAGATCTGTTTGATCTTGAAAAATTCACTTTTGAAAATACTGCTGTCAAGACTAACAGTGCAGGTCCATCAGAGGATACAACACCATATTATGGGTATGAAATCATCATCCCTCAAAGGTCTGCCACAAAGGGAAAAGCACCAGCTGTTCAAAACAGTTGTCAAAGCTCAACCACTGCTACCTCAACAGTTGTTGACCAAAGTAGCCCATCAACCACTGCTTCCACATCCTCAAACACTGCTGACAAAAGTCCTCAAACAGTGGATAAAATTCAGCAGTTGTCCACTTCATTACCTCCTATACCACCACCTTTTGAAGCCACTGCTGGATCATCAAAGTCCCCAGCAGTGGTTAGCTCAGATGATACACATTTGCAGCCTTCACCAACCAATGCCATCATACCATACCAAGGAGATTTAATCTTCTTGAGATCTCATCCACCTGATCAAATCATTGGCAACATAAATGAAGGGGTGCTCACAAGAAGCCAAACCCAAAACATTTGTCTTTTTGCTGGTTTTCTATCACTCCATCAGCCAGTCAAGTACCAAGAGGCACTGAAAGACAACAGCTGGGTTGAACCCTATCAGAGGAACAGATAATTAAAGCCAAAACTGGATCAGAGCAGTGGATCCAAGAATAAGCAGACGTTTACAGATAGTTAATGCAAATCTCTCCCCTTGAAAGTGGCTTTGTATCTGCTGACCTCCTATCTACTGATCTTACCAAGTGCTGATCCACAACCGCTGCCTTGCATCTACTGCCAAATGTTAAAGACTGATGGAAGACCAAAGCTCTGCTGACTCAATCTTCTGCCTTGAGTCAAGTACTGCTGATCCGGACAAGCACTGCTGGATTCACAGCAGTGGAAGGATGCAGCAGCTGTTTAAGTGTCTTTCATGTAATAGATTGTAATAGCAGTAGTTACTACATCAGTGTTTGTATAGATCAGAGGTTAGAGTTTGTTAGGAGGTTAGATGTCACTTTCATGGTGACGTCAGCTAAGATGCTCAGTGGTTTGCAAGTGCCTATAAATACTTCAGTACTTTGTACTGTTCTATTAGCTCTTTCACCACATCGTCTTCTTTGCACGAATAAACTACTGAGCTCTGGCGGAGGGGGAGTTTGCATTCTTACATCAATCATTGTAATCGTTGTTGAAACAAATTCAATCATTCGGTTCATTGTGTAAAGATGTTTGATTAAAAGTATTACTCCTGTTTGATTGTATGCAAAGTTTGTTTTCATCTTAATTCCGCTGCACAACTCTTTCATTTCCATCTTAATTTCAAATGAAAATACAATCAAAAAGAAACTCAGATCCAACAACTGAAGCTACTATTCGCATGAGCAAGTGTACTGCGGATCAGCAAGTCACTTTTGCCACTGGGTTGTTTGTCGATGAAGCTCTGACTTGGTGGAACTTGCAAGCCCAAACCTTGGGCGACGATGCCGCTTATGGCCTAACTTGGGATGAACTGAAGGAAAGAATGAGAGAGAAGTACTGCTCCCGTGCTGAACTCCAAAGGCTGGAAACGGAGTTCTGGCACTTGACTATGGAAGGTGCTGACATTAATGGTTATACTCAAAGGTTCCACGTTCTGTCTAGAGTGCTTCCCTACATGGTGAGTCCCGAATTCCAGCGCGTTGAGCGCTACATTTGGGGACTGGCCCAAGAGTTTCATGGCATGGTGACGTCGGCCAAACCACAAACAATCACCGAGGCTGTAACTCTGGCTGTCAGCCTTACTGAAGATTGTGTTCGTATGAAGAAGTTATCGTTGAACCCAACAGAGAACGCCGAGACACAAGCTGAGTCGTCCGGTGACAAGAAAAGAAAGCATTCGAATCTGAATCAAGCAACTCGCAACAACAAAGGTTTCAGCAAGAAGCATGACACTAACCCGCCTCAGGAGACGAAAACCCTTGCAACCAAAGGATACCAAGGCACCATGCCTAAATGCCAAAAATGTAAGTATCATCATGAAGGAGCTTGTCGCATTCCAAGGTGCGACAAATGTGGAAGGTTGGGTCATCAAACAGAAGACTGTTGGGGAAAAGGAAAGAACCGGAATGGAAATGGCGCTGGTAACAAGAATGGTAACGGGAAGGGGCGGAACCAAGGATGCTTCAGATGTCGAAGCAATGATCATTTCATGAAGGACTGCCCAGAGGGAAACAATGCTCAGGCTAGAGCATTTGTGATTGGAGCAAAGAACACATGCGAGGACCCTAATGTGGTCACCGGTACGTTTCTCATAAACAATCACTTTGCATCCATATTATTTGACACTGGCACCGATTATAGCTTCATGTCTATGGAATTTAAACGCATGCTTGGAATAGAATCTAGTAGATTAGAAATTCCTTATTCCATAGAACTAGCCAATGGTAAACTTGTTGAATCGGGCGAAGTTGTTAGAGGCTGAACACTAGAACTTGGTGAACGAAGATTTAGCATCGACCTCTTACCTATTCAATTGGGTAGCTTCGATGTAGTAGTCGGAATGGACTGGTTATCCAAAAACAAAGCTGAGGTTATTTGTCATGAGAAAATCATTCGCATCCCTCTGTCGAATAATGAAACTCTCATTGTACATGGAGAAAAACGAAACGCGCCTCTTCGAATCATCAGTTGTATGAAGGTACAAAAGTGCTTAAGGAAAGGATGTGTTGTTTTCCTAGCACACGTTGTAGATAAGAAGGCTGAGGAGCCGAAACTCGAAGACATTCCTGTGGTGAAGGAATTTCCTGATGTTTTTCCCGAAGATCTACCAGGACTACCTCTACAACGACAAGTCGAATTTCGCATAGACTTGGTTCCAGGTGCCACTCTTGTAGCTAAGGCTCCCTATCGGCTTGCACCATCCGAAATGCAAGAATTATCTACACAACTCCAGGAGTTGTTGGATAAAGGATTCATAAGGCCAAGCTTCTCACCCTGGGGAGCTCCAGTATTATACGTGAAGAAGAAGGATGGAACACTGCGGATGTGTATTGATTACAGAGAACTGAACAAGCTCACGATCAAGAATCGGTATCCACTACCGAGGATTGATGACTTATTTGATCAGTTGCAAGGATCAAGCTACTATTCCAAGATTGACGTTCGATCTGGATACCATCAGCTAAGAATCCAAGAAGAAAGCGTGCCAAAGACCGCCTTCCGAACGCGTTATGGGCACTACGAGTTTCTTGTGATGCCGTTCGGACTGACGAACGCGCCAGCGGTATTTATGGATCTGATGAACCGCGTATGCAAACCATATCTTGATAAATTCGTGATTGTATTTATCGATGATATCCTGATTTACTCGCGAACCAAAGAAGAACACGAGTAACATCTCAGAACCATCTTGGAACTACTGAAGAAAGAGAAGCTTTATGCAAAGTTCTCAAAATGCGAATTCTGGATTCACGAAGTACAATTTCTGGGTCACGTTGTGAACGAGAAGGGAATTCATGTAGACCCATCCAAGATTGAAGCAATAAAGAATTGGGAAGCCCCCAAAACCCCAACTGAAGTTCATCAATTTTTGGGCTTAGCAGGCTATTATCGACCGTTTATCGAGAATTTCTCAAAGATAGCTCAACCATTGACGACCCTTACACAGAAAGACAAGAAATACGACTGGGGTGACAAGCAGGAAGAAGCCTTCCAACTACTCAAGAACAAGCTATGCGATGCACCGATACTATCCTTACCCGAAGGCACTGAAGACTTTGTGGTTTACTGCGACGCTTCACGACAAGGCTTGGGTTGCGTGCTCATGCAACGCCAGAAAGTCATCGCTTACGCTTCAAGACAATTGAAGGTACATGAAAAGAATTATACCACTCACGACCTGGAGCTGGGCGCAGTGGTATTCGCCATGAAGATCTGGCGACACTATCTATATGGTACTCGATGTACAATCTTCACAGATCACAAAAGCCTACAGCACGTATTTGATCAGAAAGAATTAAAGATGCGACAACGACGATGGGTCGAGCTGCTGAATGACTATGACTGTGAGATTAAGTACCATCCTGGAAAGGCAAACGTTGTAGCAGACGCACTAAGTCGAAAAGAAAAGGGTTAAGACCCTAAGGGTTCGAGCATTAGAAATGACCATACGAACGAACCTCACTACACGCATTCATGACGCACAACAAGAAGCCCTTAAAATGGAAAACCGTAAAGTTGAATACCTACGAGGTATGTTGAATTATATGGTGCCAAATAAAGAGGGAGCCTTATACTTTAAGAAGCGTATTTTGGTTCCGCTCTATGGTGGCTTACGAGAAGTCATCCTTGATGAATCGTACAAGTCAAGATACTCGATCCATCCAGGATCGGACAAAATGTATCAAGACTTAAAAGAATACTATTGGTGGCCGAGACTCAAGTGCGGCGTTGCTGTCTATGTTGGAAAATGCCTAACCTGTGCTAAGGTTAAGGCTGAATATCAGAAACCGTCCGGCCTACTACAACAACCAGAGATACCCATGTGGAAGTGGGAGCAAATCTCGATGGACTTCATAAAGAAATTACCCAGGACCCCGAGAGGTCACGATATGATATGGGTAATAGTAGATCGGTTAACGAAATCTGCGCATTTCCTACCGATCCGAGAGAAGGATAACACTGGAAAGCTTGCAGAGATATACTTAAGGGAAATTGTGGCACGTCATGGAGTGCCTATCTCAATCATTTTAGACAGAGATGGATGCTGTGTCTCAAGAATCTGGCAATCCTTTCAGGAAGCCTTTGGATCTCAGCTAGATCTAAGCACGGCATTCCATCCACAAACAAACGGCCAGAGTGAACGGACTATACAAACTTTAGAAGATATGCTTCGCGCATGTGTCATGGATCTAGGCGGCAGCTGGGATACTCATCTACCTTTAGTTGAGTTCTCCTACAATAACAGTTATCATACAAGCATAAAGGTCGTGCCGTTCGAAGCTCCGTATGGCCGCAAGTGCCGATCGCCCTTATGTTGGGCAGACGCTGGAGATAAATGTATGGTTGGTCCTGAAGTTGTGCAAGAGACAACTGACAAGATTATGCAGATCCGAGAGCGCATTAAGGCTGACCGAGTTTGACAAAAGGGCTACGCTGATCAAAAACGAAAACCATCAGAATTCGTGGTGGGAGACAAAGTGTTGTTAAAAGTCTCACCTTGGAAAGGCGTACTAAGATTTAGAAAGCATGGAAAGCTGAATCCATGATACATCGGACCATTCAGAATCTTGGAAAGAATTGGTACCGTGGCGTACAATTTGGAGTTACCGGAAGAACTTAATGGAGTACATGATATGTTCCATGTATCCAACCTCAAGAAGAGTCCAACACAAGTAGACGTGATCATCCCTGCGGATGAAGTACATATTGATGGCACCCTCCGATTTACAGAACAACCCGTTGAGGTTACAGACTGGAAAGTCAACAAGACCAGGAGGAGCACTGTTAAACTTGTCAAAGTACGTTGGAACTCTAAACACGGACACGAGTACACATGGGAACGCGAAGACCAGTTTAAGGAAAAGTATCCCCACCTATTCAAGAAGACTCCTGCGAGAGTTAATTCAGTCTGAATTTCGGGACAAAATTCTTTTAACGGGGGGAGACTGTGACAACTGGCACCAAACCGGTAACTTCCGTACAATTTAATTATTATTTAATGTCTGCAATTATGTGCTTAATTGTCAGCAATGTCTGAACACATAGTAAACAAGTGAATTCATGCACGTTGTATACTACAAAATATTGCTTTATGCATAAACGAGAGCGTTGCGTCAGAAATACTAGTAAACTCACCGGTAAGACACATTGTGTCAACAGAACTGCAGAAAGCAGTCAGACATTAAAATTGGAGCCTAGGTGTAGGTCCAACGACAAGAATACATTAAAACCCAAGAAGCTAAAATACGCACTAAAAAGCACCCGAAACGCACTTTAAGTGCAGAATTTTAATAAATTCAGCTCTAATAAGCTTTTAGACATATAAATATCATGCAGAAATGTTGTTTTATCATCCAGAATACTTCCCTAAGTGTCGGGAATCGAAGGTGCTACAAAAAGGTACTTAAAAGACACTAAAAAGTGTAATTTAGCACTTTAACGAACCGGTGTCCAACCGAACAACCGGATAATACCCAGAACACCAAAATAATGCTAGAAGCACTGTTTTATTAATTCTAAGCTAGTTGTGATTCCCGAACACCCTAGCACCCACTAAAATATCTACCAACAAAATAACCTAACTAAATACTTAGCTTTGGAGTATAATCTAACTACATGGTTCCAATTTGAAATTAGACCCCCTCCCCCATGCTAGTATACGACCACATGGCCTAATTGGTGAGATATTATTTAGTAGTTTAATTGATCATGATAAGTACTTAGGAGACATATGGCCTAATGGTTAAAGGAATGTTGGGAGTTTTCTTTATAAATCCCCTAGATAACCATTCTTGTCACCTCCATCTTCTCCAACATCAACCAACTCTCTCTCTCCTCCTTCTTCTTCTTGCATTCGGCTGAACCAAACACCCCCCACCATCACCATATTTTGATCTTCATTCATCCAATCCAAGGTTCACTCAAGGTGTAAGGAGGCGTTATAGGAAGCTTGGTGTTTGCGGATCATCAAAGACCTCATTCGTTTGCTATTAACCACTCAATCTTCATCCTCGTTCTTCCCCTAGCTTTAAGCTAGTAGTAAGCACCTTCAACGCACTTATTTACTTCTATTTTTAGTGGTTAAAAGACTTGCTATGTTGAAAATTGTGAAGAACACTAAACAACAAGAAACTTGAACATAAAAGATTCAAACATAAAGCTTTACATGATGAAATGTTGTAGTAGGATGTTGTAGTGAACATGATGTTGATTACTTAATGACTTACTCATTAATATGGGTGTTAAAGGTCGTTGTTGATCACTAGACATGTTAACGGAACAAATAGAACGTGCGTTAGAACACAATAAGTTGAAAACAGTTTTTGTCCCAAATATTACAGCCAACTTCAGTTGGCTGTAACCAGATCGTAACTTGACAAAAACTTGATTTACTTGTGTCTATCACGTGATATTATGAAATACGGTTCTAATGGCACCGGAATCATAATTTTTGGACTTCGTTTACTATTTTTAAAGACCCTTTTTGTAACAGCAGCTAAAGCTGAGTTTTTACTGCAGTAAATGGGCGAAATGTTTTTAGTCATAACTTGAGTTCTGTGTAGAAATAGCTCGTGAAAATTGTACTGTAGATGACCACTGTTGTCGTAGTAATTCTCCCACTAGAATTTCGTAAATCGGCCTTACGATGAAGTTTAGACTAATTAATCCGTAAACTGCAATTAGAAAGCGATAAATCTGATTGCAGTCCGGGAAATAAATTTTTATAAAATATTGGTAATGAACTAGACCCCGATATTTTTACACAATAATATTTGATTCGTATAAGACATTCTGTAAAAATTTGGGAATTTTTGGAATAAGATAACCATTTTATTAAAATGTCCAAAAACAGTCCAGTTTTATATATTAAAACTGAAACGACAAAAGTGGTATCTTGCATGTCAGAATGTCAGGTTGATTATTTGAGAACAATCTAACGTGTTATATGTTAAAGAAAATGATATGCTACTTAGCATGGACACCTCCATTTACAAAGGAGACTATGGCGAAATTTTCTAAAAATCCTAACACTTAGTAAATATTTTCTAGACAAATGTTTGCTAGTGTGTTCTAAACTATTCTTTTCGAATATAAACCTCGCCATAATTTTTGTAACAAAAATACACATACAACATACAAGATACATAACTCGGGTGCAAAGTGAAAAATACAAGAAACTTATATTTATTTTTGAGAAAATAATATAAGTAAGACACTTAGTTAAAAATACGAATTATTTTTAACACAAGAAAACATATACATAAAAGACAGTGACTTGTACTTGTACGATACAAGACTAGTGACTAACGTTAAGAAAACACGTATAGGTCACGACGTTAATTAAGTTTACGACGCAAGGAACGCAAAGTTGTGAGTTCATACTCCCCCTTTTCTTTAACTGTTTTCAGTTTTATAACTTCGGGGGTGAAATACATGTACAAATGTTACAATGTTTATAAATGGTATGATACAACAATATAAGAAGCACAGTTGGTGAGAACGAGTACCGAGTATGATGCGTTTTGAGAAATGATACGAGAAATCGTGTCACGAATAGGGTACCATAAGCACCATTAATCAACAATATACCTAGACTGCAGAACAAAAGGTTAGATCTAACGGGTGTCAGGCAGCCACACTCTTGGTGAGGACGAGTACCGAGTAGTGCTTTTGTGTCTCAGAATATGCCAACTAGAAAAATGCCTAAGGTTTGGTGACTTCCTATGTCGTGTCACATGTTAATGGCTTTGCAACCCATTAACAATCCTGATACTTACAGGAATACTTTATTTACATAAGATTCATACCCTACTAAAACTTGATTTATACTTGAGTATGTGGGGTACACAAGTAAACTTGAATTATACATGAGTACGTGGTGTACATATAAAAACTTGATTTATATATGAAAACTTGATTTAAACATGACACAAAACTATGTTTTCATACAAAGTATACAAACGTGAAATACAAAAACTGCATGAATTCACACCAACATTATGTTGACGTTTTTCCAAAAACTCACATGTATTTCAGGTAACTAGGATGGATGTGCGCGTGGTCTTACTCATGCTCGTGGATGTCGCTATGTTTATCGTTAAATAAAGTTGTAACTTTTAAGACAATATGCTATCTCGTGTTGTAAACACTTGACTTATGTTTTCAGTAATGTAATGTTTGAAGTTGTTTTTGAGCATGTAGTATGTTTACCTTTCGTATGCAATGAGAACCTTTCATGATCACACCTCGTGCTTCCGCCGCAGAAAGGGGTGTGACAGATTGGTATCAGAGCTGCGATTGTAGTGAACCAGGATTCCTTCTCGAGTCTAGTCTATAATCTCTAGGATCCTTTCACGAAAACAATTTTTCAAAGAGTTTTCATTGCATAAAACGTCCCGCGACATCCACTACCTGAAACTGTATACAAGAGTCAAGAAAAGACACTACGAGACTTAGGGTGCACATGAGTAGCACTTGTCGTTGACTAGAAATTACTTGCAATTATGTGTGATAATTGATATTTACACATACTAGAAGTAGAATGTCACAAGTATACGTGACTTTACATGAAAGCGATGGCCTATCTGAAGGAAGAAATACGAGGATGAAACGAACTGTGTGGACTGCGCAAGGAGTTACGTAATTATGGATGCATACATAATTATGGAATTCAGTGCACAGAAACCACAGCAAGTCTTGTCACGTGTAGATTCCCTCAGTGCAAGCCTACTAAGTACTATGCTAGAGTAATAATTGTTTGATGTCACTTATGTGGTATATACCTGTGAATATATATGCTACTACTGTCTGGTATGACGATATCAAACAAATGTTTAACCCTGTTGTGTTATGTTCTGTCAGAACATGGCACCCAGGAAAGCTGTGAATGCTCGCAATGAGGATCAACCCCCTCCTCCCCCACTGCCAAGAACAGCTGAAGAGCTCAACGCTCTACTGGAAGAAAGGATCTCCGCTACTATCGCCCAATATGAGGTGAACCGAACTCAAGACAGTGGAGGACCAAGCAATGCTAGACGTAACGGGCATGGAGATTCGTCTGGAGGAAACGCAGCTTAAGGTAACCTTAAGACAATGTACTAAGCATGGAGAAATTTATGAACGGTCCTTGTTTCATTATTTCTTCGATTGCTCACATGTGAATTGATTGAATCAATTCCCGGCTGCACTTTCAAGCAGTTTCTCGACTGCAAGCCAATGAACTACGACGGCACAGGAGGTGCAGTAGCATTTGTACGTTGGACGGAGAAGACTGAAGCTACTATCCGCATGAGCAAGTGTACTGCGGATCAGCAAGTCACTTTTGCCACTGGGTTGTTTGTCGATGAAGCTCTGACTTGGTGGAACTTGCAAGCCCAAACCTTGGGCGACGATGCCGCTTATGGCCTAACTTGGGATGAACTGAAGGAAAGAATGAGAGAGAAGTACTACTCCCGTGCTGAACTCCAAAGGCTGGAAACAGAGTTCTGGCACTTGACTATGGAAGGTGCTGACATTAATGGTTATACTCGAAGGTTCCACGTTCTGTCTAGAGTGCTTCCCTACATGGTGACTCCCGAATTCAAGCGCGTTGAGCGCTAAATTTGGGGATTGGCCCCAGAGGTTCGTGGCATGGTGACGTCGGCCAAACCACAAACAATCACCAAGGCTGTCACTCTGGCTGTCAGCGATACTGAAGATTGTGTTCGTATGAAGAAGTTATCGTTGAACCCAACAGAGAAGACCGAGACACATGCTGAGTCGTCCGGTGACAAGAAAAGAAAGCATTCGAATCTGAATCAAGCAACTCGCAACAACAAAGGTTTCAGCAAGAAGCGCGACACTAACCCGCCTCAGGAGACGAAAACCCTTGCAACCAAAGGATACCAAGGCAGCATGCCTAAATGCCAAAAATGTAAGTATCATCATGAAGGAGATTGTCGCATTCCAAGGTGTGACAAATGTGGAAGGTTGGGTCATCAAACAGAAGACTGTTGGGGAAAAGGAAAGAACCGGAATGGAAATGGCGCTGGTAACAAGAATGGTAATGGGAAGGGGCGGAACCAAGGATGCTTCAGATGTGGAAGCAATGATCATTTCATGAAGGACTGCCCAGAGGGAAACAATGCTCAGGCTCGAGCATTTGTGATTGGAGCAAAGAACGCACGCGAGGACCCTAATGTGGTCACTGGTACATTTCTCATTAACAGTCACTTTGCATCCATATTATTTGACACTTGCGCCGATTATAGCTTCATGTCTATGGAATTTAAACGCATGCTCGGAATAGACTGGTTGTCCAAGAACAAAGCTGAGGTTATTTGTCATGAGAAAATAATTCGCATCCCTCTGTTGAATAATGAAACTCTCATTGTACATGGAGAAAAACGAAACGCGCCTCTTCAAATCATCAGTTGTATGAAGGTACAAAAGTGCTTAAGGAAAGGATGTGTTGCTTTCCTAGCACACGTTGTAGATAAGAAGGCTGAGGAACCGAAACTCGAAGACATTCCTGTGGTGAAGGAATTTCCTGATGTTTTTCCCGAAGATCTGCCAGGACTACCTCCGCAACGACAAGTCGAATTTCGCATAGACTTGGTTCCAGGAGCCGCTCTTGTAGCTAAGGCTCCCTATCGGCTTGCACCATCCGAAATGCAAGAATTATCTACACAACTCCAGGAGTTGTTGGATAAAGGATTCATAAGGCCAAGCTTCTCACCCTGGGGAGCTCCAGTATTATTCGTGAAGTAGAAGGATGGAACACTGCGAATGTGTATCGATTACAGAGAACTGAACAAGCTCACGATCAATTCGTGATTGATTTATCGATGATATCCTGATTTACTCGCGAACCAAAGAAGAACACGAGCAACATCTCATAACCATCTTGGAACTATTGAAGAAAGAGAAGCTTTATGCAAAGTTCTCAAAATGAGAATTCTGGATTCGCGAAGTACAATTTCTGGGTCACGTTGTGAACGAGAATGGCATTCATGTAGACCCATCCAAGATTGAAGCAATAAAGAATTGGGAAGCCCCCAAAACCCCAACTGAAGTTCATCAATTTTTGGGCTTAGCAGGCTATTATCAACGGTTTATCGAGAATTTCTCAAAGATAGCTCAACCATTGACGACCCTTACACAGAAAGACAAGAAATATGACTGGGGTGACAAGCAGGAAGAAGCCTTCCAACTACTCAAGAACAAGCTATGCGATGCACCGATACTATCCTTACCCGAAGGAACTGAAGACTTCGTGGTTTACTGCGACGCTTCACGACAAGGCTTGGGCTGCGTGCTCATGCAACGCCAGAAAGTCATCGCTTACGCTTCAAGATAATTGAAGGTACATGAAAAGAATTATACCACTCACGACCTGGAGCTGGGCGCAGTGGTATTTGCCTTGAAGATCTGGCGACACTATCTATATGGTACTCGATGTACAATCTTCACAGATCACAAAAGCCTACAGCACGTATTTGATCAGAAAGAATTAAACATGCGACAACGACGATGGGTCGAGCTGCTGAATGACTATGACTGTGAGATTAAGTACCATCCTGGAAAGGCAAACGTTGTAGCAGATGCACTAAGTTGAAAAGAAAGGGTTAAGACCCTAAGGGTTTGAGCATTAGAAATGACCATACGAACGAACCTCACTACACGCATTCGTGACGCACAACAAGAAGCCCTTAAAATGGAAAACCGTAAAGCTGAATACCTACGAGGTATGTTGAATTATATGGTGCCAAATGAAGATGGAGTCTTATACTTTAAGAAGTGTATTTGGGTTCCACTCTATGGTGGCTTACGAGAAGTCATCCTTGATGAAGCGCACAAGTCAAGATACTCGATCCATCCAGGATCGGACAAAATGTATCAAGACTTAAAAGAATACTATTGGTGGCCGAGACTCAAGAGCGACGTTGTTGTCTATGTTGGAAAATGCCTAACCTGTGCTAAGGTTAAGGCTGAATATCAGAAACCGTCCGGCCTACTACAACAACCAGAGATACCCATGTGGAAGTGGGAGCAAATCTCGATGGACTTCATAAAGAAATTACCCAGGACCCCGAGAGGGCACGATATGATATGGGTAATAGTAGATCGGTTAACGAAATCTGCGCATTTCCTACCGATCCGAGAGAAGGATAGCACTGGAAAGCTTGCAGAGATATACTTAAGGGAAATTGTGGCACGTCATGGAGTGCCTATCTGAATCATTTCAGACAGAGATGGACGCTTTGTCTCAAGAATCTGGCAATCCTTTCAGGAAGCCTTTGGATCTCAGCTAGATCTAAGCACGACATTCCATCCACAAACAGACGGCCAGAGTGAACGGACTATACAAACGTTAGAAGATATGCTTCGCGCATGTGTCATGGATCTAGGCAGCAGCTGGGATACTCATCTACCTTTAGTTGAGTTCTCCTACAATAACAGTTATCATACAAGCATAAAGGCCGCGCCGTTCGAAGCTCTGTATGGCCGCAAGTGCTGATCGCCCTTATGTTGGGCAGACGTTGGAGATAAACGTACGGTTGGTCCTGAACTTGTGCAAGAGACAACCGACAAGATTATGCAGATCCGAGAGTGCATTAAGGCGGCCCGAGACCGACAAAAGAGCTACGCTGATCAAAAACAAAAACCATCAAAATTCGAGGTGGGAGACAAAGTGTTGTTAAAAGTCTCACCTTGGAAAGGCGTAGTAAGATTTGGAAAGCATGGAAAGCTGAATCCACGATACATCGGACCATTCAGAATCTTGGAAAGAATTGGTACCGTGGCGTACAAGTTGGAGTTACCGGAAGAACTTAATGGAGTACATGATACGTTCCATGTATCCAACCTCAA
This sequence comes from Helianthus tuberosus, assembly GCA_030545235.1. Taxonomy (NCBI): domain Eukaryota; kingdom Viridiplantae; phylum Streptophyta; class Magnoliopsida; order Asterales; family Asteraceae; genus Helianthus; species Helianthus tuberosus. Next base: position 90,916,889 of record CM060356.1, on the reverse strand, counting down.
AAAGAGTCCAACACAAGAAGACTTGATCATCCCTGCGGATGAAGTACATATTGATGGCACCCTCCGATTTACAGAACAACCCGTTGAGGTTACAGACTGGAAAGTCAACAAGACCGAGGATCGCTGTTAAACTTGTCAAAGTACGTTGGAACTCTAAACACGGACCCGAGTACACATGGGAACGCGAAGACCAGTTCAAGGAAAAGTATCCCCACCTATTCAAGAAGACTCCTGCGAGAGTTAATTCAGTCTGAATTTCGGGACGAAATTCTTTTAACGGGGGGAGACTGTGACAACTGGCACCAAATGTCACACCCTGGCTTTGCGGAAGCGTGGTAAATTTTGGTGTGACTTCTTAATACCATAGCTAAATCATAACAAAGCTATATGAATTTAAAAACCATGCAAGTCATCATTGAGTTTAGAAATCAACATACATTACCATTGTTTAACGCGGACATACTCTAGTATCCATAACCTTGTTCAATAACATTACAACTTAAAATAAAACATAAACGTGATTTAGGGATTATGCCTTGTCCAGGAAAGAGGCACAACCCTAAACCCAGATGACTTCATGAAAGGTTGCAGCGGAAAACGTTCATACCGTGCCAGAATCCGTTAATTTCCTGAAATACATGTGAGTTGAAAAATCAACAATAATGTTGAGCGAGTTCATGTGTAAGTGAGTATGTAAAACACTTATGAGTATAAAAATAGTTGTGGTATGTAGCAGTTGTAAGAGGACTTGTGATCACCAATGGTTTGCAAGGCCACTGACATATGTGAAGTGCAAATAGGGAGACTCAAACCTAGCAGATTTCGCCACGGCAAAGTATGTGGACAAAGTCACCCCACGGTACGTTTCTAGTTTGTCCGGGGGCTGGGCTCGCTACACCCAGATAGATCTACCGCTCCTGTCCCTCGGTCCCTCCATGAGGACTAATGGCCCCATGTTGTTCCTATCCACTCACATGATCGTATAACACCTCCTTACGTTAAACATACCGTTGTAAAGTACTCGTAAATCATAGTAACATGTATTTCACCCCCGCGGTTAAGTAAACTGAAAACAGTTAGAGAAAAGGGGGACATGAACTCACAGTGGATGCGTAAACTCTATCAAGCGTCTCCTGGTACTGTAAGCTGTGCAATGACCTACAAGTGCTAAATCTATTAGACGGACGGCCGTGCTTTAGCTTTACAGTTGATGTTTGCGGGAAATAGTTAGACAACTATTTCGTGTTACATTTTGTATGTGCTTGATAGTTATTTCTCCTTCCCAAGGATGGGGGATTTAGTACATGTGCGTAATATTTTCCATCATTAAGTCTCACTTAACCTTCATATATATTCAACTCCAAAATATAAGTATTTACCCAAAATACGTTGTTAAAGTACGCGTTCATAAATATTTTCCGTAATTGTGCAAGTTACGTTTTAACATACGGGTGGTAATATAATTACCGGTGTAACTTATATATTTATGGCGAAAGCGTTCGTAATAATTTGGAGTTGTTATCGTTCGTAAACATTATTTTTACGCTAAAAATAATATTTGGGTGCTTCACAAAATAATCATAAACAGTGTGTGAAAATATATTTATCACGTTAATATTTTGTGAAAATCCCACCTCCGAATATTTAGTAATTTAAGTCGTGGCGAAATTTATGTTTTGAATTCATGTCAAAAATGATTCTAACACTTGTAATGTAAACAAGTTTAAGTGTTAGGTTTTTGGGAAAATTTCGCCAGAGTTTCCTCTGTAACTGGAGGTGGCCACGCTTTCAAGCGTATCATTCTCTTTTAATAATCAAAACAATCAACTTCTTTATTCCGTCAAACAATTTCCGACACATCAAACTAGTCAATAAATATGTAAATTTGCATATTCGCATGAACTTGTAGTTTTTCCGAATCTATATTATAAATCCCATTTATATATGTAGATCTTTATATAAAGTACTTCCAATCTTGTAAAAACCTCGTTTTTTTTTTTGAGAATCCGTCTTTTACAACTTCTAGTTATTTTTCCCAAAAATAGTTATTTTTGTCGAAATATACGTCACACAAGTGTTTACACACTTGTGTGTTCTAAATATCGTTCTTAGCATTGTAAGATCCGTTCCTTTAAAATACATGGTTCTTAAATGTGTGGTCCTTTGAAGATACCACTTGCGGATACGTAGATCCGCTAGTTTTAAACACCCTTTTACCGGTTAAAACACTTTTACACAAGTAAAATATTTCCTTACAAGTTCATGTCTCTAAAATGTGGTAGTGTTTCACTTTTAACCCTTGTATCTTTCAAAAACAAGCTTATGTGGTGATACGTGATTTAACAAAGTCGGGTTAAACGAAGATTCGAGCTACCACATTATAGATCGGGTCTAGATAAACACAAATTTCAAGTCCTACGACTTTTACACAAGACATGTGCTATTAACCTCCATTTTTATAGTTTTACTAGACTTTAATGCATCATCTTTTAACATGACGAGATTCAACCGACAAACATCCTTTTATCCACTTTAGATATGTGTAAAAACAAGTTTTAAGTGATATACCTCTAGCTCGGGGCTAGGGAAGAATCGTGACGAAAAACGGGTGGATAAAAGCTAACAAACGAGGTCCTTCGCGTTCCACTTGCACCAAAGCTCCTAAAACGCGTCTTGTGAGGCTTGTATGGTCTTGGAATGCAAGGAAACAAAGTTGAAAATTTGATGGTGGTGGGTATGTTGTTCGGCCGTGAGTGGGAGGAGCAAGAGAAGAGAGAGTAAATTGGTGATAGTTAAGTGATAATCTCATGTGTTTATGTAATGTTTATATAGAAAATTATGGTGCATTATCTAGTGGGTTTTGTGTACCCAAGATATCCAACATACACTAATTAAATATTAGATCATGTACTAGGATGTTCCCTTTGGTTTGAGGGGCCGGTTAGGGGCTAGTTCGATCCAAGCTTGATTGGTTAGTGGTTTAGTTTAGTTAATTAGGTTAAGTAGGTTAACTAAGTAATTAACTTAGTTAGTTGTGTATTATGTGTTAAGACGGGTGTTAGGGTAATCAGGGACCCTAACTGGCTCAGAAAAATAATAATAGTGAAAATGTTAATATTTTCATGTTCCGGGTAAAGTCCGGTTGTTCGGTTGGATAGTAATCCGTTAAAGTGTTACAAAAGACTTTAAAGTGTCGTTATTACATTTTTAGTGACACAATTTGTTTTCCCGACACTTTAGAAAGTGTCTAGTAATATTTTCTCATTTCTGGCACTTTACTAGTCAGCTAGAAGCTGGTTAAATTATTTAAAGTGCTGTGTTTGGTACTTAAAGTACGTTTTAGGCACATCCGTTCACTGTAACTTATCCCTAGAGACGCGGTTCTACAATACTTGTATTCCTACACTCTCCACTAGTGTAGTAACTTTCTCAGGCTCTTACAGGCCTTAGAGGCAGTGTCTGCCTGATGCTGGTTATATCAGCATGTCCACCGTGTATCCGTGTATTGTGCTACTGTGCGTTTAGTGCATCAAGTTTGTCACGAAGGTGCAATAAGCAAAATATAGTGTGACAGCAAGTAAAGTATGATGCAGTTATGTTCATGTATCAGTATAATAGTAGCAATTCATCAGCTAGTTCAATGTTGCACAGTAATCAAGTAGTAATTAATCAGTAATTAAGTTGTACGGATACCTGGTTTAGTGCGGGTTGTCACATACTCCCCCCGTTAAATAAATTTCGTCCCGAAATTTTAAGTTCTGCTTGTAGATGCAGGGTTCTTGGGAAATAAGTGGGGGTACTTTTCTTTCATTCGGTCCTCACGCTCCCAGGTGTATTCAGGACCATGTCTGGCATTCCAGCGAACCTTGACGAGTTTGACACTGCTCCGGCGGGTCCTGTTAACTTTCCAATCTGTGACCTCGACGGGTTCTTCTACGAGGTGGAGCGTGTCGTCAACATGAATTTCGTCAATAGGAATGGCAACGTCAACTTGAGTTGGACTTTTCTTTAAATTGGATACATGAAATGTATCGTGAACACCGTTAAGTTCGGCAGGTAGATCCAACTTGTATGCTACTGTCCCGATTCTCTCTAGAATTCTGAAAGGACCAATGTAGCGTGGATTTAACTTTCCACGCTTCCCAAAGCGTGCTACCCCTTTCCAGGGTGATACCTTCAATAACACCATCTCTCCAACTTGGAAATCCACATGTTTTCTGTTTGGATCCGCATAGGCCTTTTGTCTGTGGCGAGCGGCTTCGATGTTTTTAAGAATCTGTGCAATTTTGTCCGTCGTCTCTTGGACGATTTCGGGACCGGCAAGCTGTCTATCACCTGCGTCAGCCCAACATAGTGGTGATCGACACTTGCGTCCGTATAGGGCTTCAAAAGGCGCGACACCAATACTGGTGTGGTAGCTGTTGTTGTAAGAAAATTCGACCAAAGGTAAGTGTTTATCCCAGCTACCGCCCAAATCCATAACACATGCTCTCAGCATGTCTTCCAAGGTTTGTATCGTTCGCTCGCTCTGGCCATCAGTTTGCGGATGAAACGCAGTGCTCAGATTCAATTGAGAGCCAAAAGCTTCTTGGAAGGATTGCCATATTCTTGACACAAACCTTCCGTCTCTATCAGAAATGATTGAGAGAGGCACTCCATGACGTGCGACGATTTCTCTCATGTATATTTCAGCCAATTTGCTCGTGTTATCCTTTTCTCTGATAGGTAAGAAGTGTGCCGTTTTTGTTAATCGATCCACTATCACCCAGATAGTGTCATGGCCTTTTGGCGTTCTTGGCAGCTTTGTAACAAAATCCATGGAGATTTGTTCCCACTTCCATTTGGGAATCTCCGGTTGTTGCAGAAGTCCCGAAGGCCTCTGGTATTCAGCTTTAACTTTAGCGCACGTTAAACATTCGCTCACGTAGACAGCAACATCGCCTTTCATTCTAGGCCACCAATAGTAATCTTTGAGATCGTGGTACATCTTATCCGCCCCCGGATGAACAGAGTACCGTGACTTGTGCGCTTCGTCGAAAATAACATTCCTTAAATCTCCAAACAAAGGAACCCAAATCCTTTTCTCGAAACATAACGTTCCTTCATTGTTTGGTACCAGTAACTTCTCCATCCCACGGAGATATTCTTCCTCACGATTTTCTTCCTTAAGGGCTTCTTTTTGTGCAGCGCGAATGCGCGAGGGAAGATCGGTTCGTATGATCATTTCTAAAGCCCTAACCCTTATGGGCTTGATTCTTTCTTTACGACTTAGGGCATCGGCGACCACATTCGCCTTCCCTGGATGATACTTGCTCTCGCAGTCGTAATCGTTTAGTAATTCAACCCAGCGTCTTTGCCTCATATTCAGCTCTTTCTGGTTGAATATGTGTTGCAAGCTCTTGTGATCTGTGAAGATTGTGCACTTCGTACCATACAGGTAGTGTCTCCAGATCTTTAAGGCAAATACCACGGCGCCAAGTTCTAAATCGTGTGTGGTATAGTTCTTTTCGTGCACTTTCAATTGGCGAGATGCGTAAGCAATAACTTTCTGGCGTTGCATCAACACGCAACCCAATCCCTGACGCGATGCGTCGCAGTATACCACAAAATCATCCGTACCTTCTGGTAGTGCTAAGATTGGCGCATCACAAAGTTTGTTCTTCAATAACTGAAACGCTTCTTCCTGTTTGATTCCCCAATCAAACGTCCTATCCTTCTGTGTGAGCGCGGTAAGGGGTTGAGCGATCTTTGGAAAGCCCTCTATGAATCTTCTATAGTAGCCAGCCAAACCCAAGAATTGTCGAATCTCGGTCGGCGTCGTAGGTGCTTCCCAGTTCTTGATTGTCTCGATCGTTGTGGGATCAACATGAATTCCATCCCCATTAACCACATGTCCAAGAAATTGGACTTCGCGTAACCAGAATTCACACTTAGAAAGTTTGGCGTACAGCTGTTCTTTCTTTAGCAGCTCCAGAATGGCTCTTAAGTGCTGTTCGTGTTCGGCCTTTGTTCTTGAATAAATCAAGATGTCTTCAATGAATACAATCACGAACTTGTCGAGGTATGGTTTGCAAACTCTATTCATCAAATCCATGAAAACTGCAGGTGCGTTTGTCAAACCAAACGGCATAACCAGGAACTCATAGTGCCCGTATCGAGTTCTGAAAGCCGTCTTCGGGATACTTTCTTCTTGAATCCTCAGCTGATGGTATCCAGATCGAAGATCGATCTTAGAGTAACAACTTGAGCCTTGAAGTTGGTCGAACAGATCATCAATTCTTGGCAGAGGGTATCTATTCTTGATCGTCAGCTTGTTCAACTCTCTGTAATCAATGCACATCCGAAAACTACCGTCCTTCTTCTTAACAAACAGGACTGGAGCTCCCCAAGGCGAGAAGCTTGGTCGAATAAAACCCTTGTCTAACAACTCTTGAAGTTGTGTCGACAGTTCCTGCATCTCAGATGGCGCAAGTCTGTAAGGTGCCTTAGCTACAGGCGCTGCGCCTGGAATTAAGTCAATGTGAAACTCCACTTGCCTCTGAAGTGGCAGTCCGGGTAAGTCTTCTGGGAAGACTTCTGGATATTCCCTTACGACAGGGATGTCTTCGATCGTTGGCTCAGCAGCCTTCTTGTCCACGATGTGTGCCAGAAAAGCAACACATCCCTTCTGTAAACACTTCCTTGCTTTCAAGCAGCTGATAAATCTTAGCGGTGTGTCACGCTTCTCTCCGTGAACCACAATTGTCTCACCATCATCAGTCGGGATACGAACAACTTTCTCGTGACATACTATCTCAGCCTTGTTTCCGGATAACCAATCCATTCCTACTACCACGTCGAAACTTCCCAATTGGACTGGTAGTAGGTCCAGAGTAAACTCGCGTTCTCCCAATTCTATCACACAACCTTTGATTACTTCGTCGGCTCCAACTAACTTTCCATTAGCTAATTCGATAGAGTAGGGAATGTCTAACTTATTAGCAGCTAACCCAAGCATATTCTTAAATTCTAGTGATACGAAGCTATAATCGGCACCAGTATCAAATAAAACAGATGCATAGCGTTGATTTATAGGGAACGTACCGGTGACAACGTTGGGATCCTGGCGCGCTTCCCGTGCACCTATCTGGAACACCCTTCCACGGGCTTGGTTTAGCTCTGGGCAATCTTTCTTAAAATGCCCAACATCACCGCAGTTGAAGCATCCAAGCCTCTTACCACTTCCCGCACCATCCATAACTGGCGGGTTGTTCTGGTTAGCATTTCCAGCTTGGTTGGCATTGTTGTTTCGATTATTTCCCTGTTGGCGACCTCCAAAACCACCCCGGTTGTTATTCCTGTTCATAAATCCTCCCTGGCCTCCCCGGCCCAAACTAGCCCAACATGATTCCTTTGAGTGGCCCGGTTTTCCACAAGATTCACAAACTCTTACGTTACAAGGGCCAGCATGGTGGCGTTGGCAGTTGTTGCATTTGGGCTGGGTGCCCTGGTACCCTTTTCCTTTCTTGGTACTGCCAGCTGATTTTCCTTTCTTCACTGCCGTACTGACACCTTGCTTGAAGTTTGAAAACTTCCTTTTGTTATCCCCTGAGGACTCCACGTGAGTCTCTGTTTTCCTTGCCTTGACTTCATCAAACTTGTTTAAACGAATCGCCTCTTCTGTGAGAGCCACGCTCAAATCAATGGCTTCTGTGATAGTTGCTGGTTTGGAGGAGGTTACCATGCTAATGATTTGGGGAGCCAAACCCCAAATGAAGCGCTCAATACGCTTGTATTCCGGCGTAACCATGTAAGGAACCACTTGAGATAGGTCATGAAACCTCTGAACGTACTCTGCTACCTTCGGTCCATCCATCTTTAAGTGCCAAAATTCAGTCTCCAACCTCTGAATTTCTGCGCGTGAACAGTACTTCTTGCGCATCAGTTCTTTCAATTCGGCCCAAGTCAGGGCGTAGGCGGCAGTTTCGCCTAGAGTTTGGACTTGTAAGTTCCACCAAGATAGGGCTCCGTCGAGAAACAGCCCTGAAATGTATGTGACCTGCTGGTCGAGCGCACATTTACTCATGCGGATGGTGGAATCAGTCTTCTCGGCCCAACGAGTAAAAGCGATAGCGCCTCCGGTGCCATCGAAGTTGGTGGGCTTGCAGTCTAAGAACTGCTTGTATGTGCACCCTGCACATTCATTGCAACATGTGATAGATATTTGCTTTCTTGCTAAGGAAATCCGTTTAGGTCGTGGTATGTCTTAATGACTTAAATATTACCATGTGGTGGATTATTGTTGCCCTGGTTAATACTTCCGCTCGTTCCGGGCTGAGATGCTGCATACTGTGCTATGGCAGCGGCAATGATTTGTTGTAGTTCTGCCTCGTTAGTGGGCATGTTTGGTTCGCGTCTTGGCGGCATCTTCTAAAAGATGTTTCACATAGGTTAGGTCATAGCAAGTGTATGCATTCAACAATATCAACACATAACATCTCATGTTATCAACAAGTCAATCACGTAACCTCTTATGTTATAGGACATAAACAATTGATTGGACATCGCATGTGATGAGAATACTGCGATTGTATTGCCACAATTCGAGACCACTATGTAAAGCTCACAATTACACTACTATATCATACTACATCAATGACTTAGTAGGGGACGACCCTAGACAAGTCGTGCGATCGCTGGTCATGTTCAGGAGTCTCTGGTTCGTCCTTTCTCAAATTTCAGGATTCCACGTCAAGTTTCTGAATTTCTGTCCTAAAACAACATTTCTTCTCAATCGTTTCCTTGAGCTCGTCCCAGCTCAGTGTATAAGCAGCGTCTGTGCCAAGGGTCTGAACCTGGAGGTTCCATTAAGAGAGTGTGCCATCTAGCAACATCCCCGAGATATAGGTAACACTCTGTTGGGGCGAACAGTTACTCGTTCTTAGAATGGAGTTGGTCTCTTCGGACCAACGAACAAATGCAACGGTGCCTCCTCTTTTATCAGAGTTCAAAGGCTTGCAGTTCAGGAACTGTTTATAGGTGCAGCCAGTTGGATGGTTACTCCCAGTAATGCCATCGTTGTACTTAGAGCGGAGGGCTTCATGTCGTGCATTTATTGGTGAGATGCGTTCTTGCAGCTTGGCTTCTGTCCTTGGCAACGTACTGGTGTTTGTGTCACGTCTGGGTGACATTCCCTTTTGTCGAAGTGGTGTGAAGCGGGTTAGACAACGTTCCAATTGTCTATGAGGTATATAGCAACATAAGCCATCATGTAATCACCCATTTCACACGCAAATATATACTCACTGTATAAGTGGGGAAATAAATTCCTGAGCCTTCACATAGGCTTGTCAATTGGGCTTGTTGCTTGTAATCGAATGAACTCGAGGCTACATCGCCTAGGTCATTTGTGTTTAGGTTATTTCCTGCTGCATTGGTTATCATTAGCTTGGCCTGCAGAGTCCACCAGGATTCCTGTACACTACAAATCGTTATTACGTGGGCCCCCGTAATAATAAATTGTCTCGCACAGTTACCCCAAATTTTCTCCCATCCAAGCAGATGATCAATCAACAGCCGGTGCATCGGCATGAACAGGGTCATACTCCAGTGCGGGGTCAGGAGCAACGCCTGGCTCAGGGGCCACGGCTAGCTCTGAATCAAAAACTCCATCTCAAGATCAGCTGTATCAACACACAGGGGTCGACAGGGCTACAGGATCCCCCAAGGGCTGGTCTAAGTGCATGAACTCAATGTCATGGTCTGGATCAACACCAGGCGGAAAAACAGGATTGTCCTCAATATCGCGATCAAACTCAAAACTGTGTGCGGGATCCGGTGCAGCTAATGATGCCCTATCAGGGTCAGCGTCGTGTAAGTAGTGCTGCATTCCCTGTATGTGCGAAGATGCGGATGTTAGAAACTCAAATGAGTCTGGGATAGGGGAATGGACATGAGTTTCCCCCTACAGGAGCGTCCGCATGCAGTAGTCTAATACCAGCAGCACTAGGGCCTCGCCCTCAAGTGGGTCCTCCTCTGAGTAGTTCGACATCGTCTTCAGAGACAACGTCGGGGGCATATCAACAACGAGATAAGCGGCAGGGGGCAAATTCCCAACAAGGTAGCCATTAGTAGGCTCTGCTACGACTTTAGGCAGCGCACAGAGGGCTGAGAGTCGTCGTTGTCTGTGCCGGTAGTATCAGAAATGTACACCTCGTGCTCGATGAAACTATGTCGTCTGATACTGTGGTCATGGGATTTGTAGTGTCCGTCTTTCTAGTACTTGTTAAAAGCATGACGTTTGTAACACAAACACATATACGTATAATAATCAATCATATAGTCGTATAAACATGTAGTCACCACGTAACATTCAATTTATCCTTCTAGTCCCACTAGCCAACACTTCTAGTCCCACTAGCCAACACTTCTAGTCCCACTAGCCAACACTTCTAGTCCCACTAGCCAACACTTCTAGTCCCACTAGTCAACACTTCTAGTCCCACTAGCCAACACTTCTAGTCCCACTAGTCAACACTTCTAGTCCCACTAGCCAACACTTCTAGTCCCACTAGTCAACACTTCTAGTCCCACTAGCCAACACTTCTAGTCCCACTAGTCAACACTTCTAGTCCCACTAGTCAACACTTCTAGTCCCACTAGCCAACACTCCTAGTCCCACTAGACCAAGCCTCAGCCTCCCGACTGGGCCTAAAATAATGAATAAAATGTGTTCAACATTTGTTTGTAAAAAGTTTTGGATTCTGGACTTAAGTGGTATGCAGTAAAAATGTTTTCGTGAGAGCCCTAGTGATCATAGTCTAGACTCAAGAATGAATCCTAGTTCGCTATGATCAGAGCTCTGATACCAAGCTGTCACACCCTGGCTTTGCGGAAGCGTGGTAAATTTTGGTGTGACTTCTTAATACCATAGCTAAATCATAACAAAGCTATATGAATTTAAAAACCATGCAAGTCATCATTGAGTTTAGAAATCAACATACATTACCATTGTTTAACGCGGACATACTCTAGTATCCATAACCTTGTTCAATAACATTACAACTTAAAATAAAACATAAACGTGATTTAGGGATTATGCCTTGTCCAGGAAAGAGGCACAACCCTAAACCCAGATGACTTCATGAAAGGTTGCAGCGGAAAACGTTCATACCGTGCCAGAATCCGTTAATTTCCTGAAATACATGTGAGTTGAAAAATCAACAATAATGTTGAGCGAGTTCATGTGTAAGTGAGTATGTAAAACACTTATGAGTATAAAAATAGTTGTGGTATGTAGCAGTTGTAAGAGGACTTGTGATCACCAATGGTTTGCAAGGCCACTGACATATGTGAAGTGCAAATAGGGAGACTCAAACCTAGCAGATTTCGCCACGGCAAAGTATGTGGACAAAGTCACCCCACGGTACGTTTCTAGTTTGTCCGGGGGCTGGGCTCGCTACACCCAGATAGATCTACCGCTCCTGTCCCTCGGTCCCTCCATGAGGACTAATGGCCCCATGTTGTTCCTATCCACTCACATGATCGTATAACACCTCCTTACGTTAAACATACCGTTGTAAAGTACTCGTAAATCATAGTAACATGTATTTCACCCCCGCGGTTAAGTAAACTGAAAACAGTTAGAGAAAAGGGGGACATGAACTCACAGTGGATGCGTAAACTCTATCAAGCGTCTCCTGGTACTGTAAGCTGTGCAATGACCTACAAGTGCTAAATCTATTAGACGGACGGCCGTGCTTTAGCTTTACAGTTGATGTTTGCGGGAAATAGTTAGACAACTATTTCGTGTTACATTTTGTATGTGCTTGATAGTTATTTCTCCTTCCCAAGGATGGGGGATTTAGTACATGTGCGTAATATTTTCCATCATTAAGTCTCACTTAACCTTCATATATATTCAACTCCAAAATATAAGTATTTACCCAAAATACGTTGTTAAAGTACGCGTTCATAAATATTTTCCGTAATTGTGCAAGTTACGTTTTAACATACGGGTGGTAATATAATTACCGGTGTAACTTATATATTTATGGCGAAAGCGTTCGTAATAATTTGGAGTTGTTATCGTTCGTAAACATTATTTTTACGCTAAAAATAATATTTGGGTGCTTCACAAAATAATCATAAACAGTGTGTGAAAATATATTTATCACGTTAATATTTTGTGAAAATCCCACCTCCGAATATTTAGTAATTTAAGTCGTGGCGAAATTTATGTTTTGAATTCATGTCAAAAATGATTCTAACACTTGTAATGTAAACAAGTTTAAGTGTTAGGTTTTTGGGAAAATTTCGCCAGAGTTTCCTCTGTAACTGGAGGTGGCCACGCTTTCAAGCGTATCATTTTCTTTTAATAATCAAAACAATCAACTTCTTTATTCCGTCAAACAATTTCCGACACATCAAACTAGTCAATAAATATGTAAATTTGCATATTCGCATGAACTTGTAGTTTTTCCGAATCTATATTATAAATCCCATTTATATATGTAGATCTTTATATAAAGTACTTCCAATCTTGTAAAAACCTCGTTTTTTTTTTTTGAGAATCCGTCTTTTACAACTTCTAGTTATTTTTCCCAAAAATAGTTATTTTTGTCGAAATATACGTCACACAAGTGTTTACACACTTGTGTGTTCTAAATATCGTTCTTAGCATTGTAAGATCCGTTCCTTTAAAATACATGGTTCTTAAATGTGTGGTCCTTTGAAGATACCACTTGCGGATACGTAGATCCGCTAGTTTTAAACACCCTTTTACCGGTTAAAACACTTTTACACAAGTAAAATATTTCCTTACAAGTTCATGTCTCTAAAATGTGGTAGTGTTTCACTTTTAACCCTTGTATCTTTCAAAAACAAGCTTATGTGGTGATACGTGATTTAACAAAGTCGGGTTAAACGAAGATTCGAGCTACCACATTATAGATCGGGTCTAGATAAACACAAATTTCAAGTCCTACGACTTTTACACAAGACATGTGCTATTAACCTCCATTTTTATAGTTTTACTAGACTTTAATGCATCATCTTTTAACATGACGAGATTCAACCGACAAACATCCTTTTATCCACTTTAGATATGTGTAAAAACAAGTTTTAAGTGATATACCTCTAGCTCGGGGCTAGGGAAGAATCGTGACGAAAAACGGGTGGATAAAAGCTAACAAACGAGGTCCTTCGCGTTCCACTTGCACCAAAGCTCCTAAAACGCGTCTTGTGAGGCTTGTATGGTCTTGGAATGCAAGGAAACAAAGTTGAAAATTTGATGGTGGTGGGTATGTTGTTCGGCCGTGAGTGGGAGGAGCAAGAGAAGAGAGAGTAAATTGGTGATAGTTAAGTGATAATCTCATGTGTTTATGTAATGTTTATATAGAAAATTATGGTGCATTATCTAGTGGGTTTTGTGTACCCAAGATATCCAACATACACTAATTAAATATTAGATCATGTACTAGGATGTTCCCTTTGGTTTGAGGGGCCGGTTAGGGGCTAGTTCGATCCAAGCTTGATTGGTTAGTGGTTTAGTTTAGTTAATTAGGTTAAGTAGGTTAACTAAGTAATTAACTTAGTTAGTTGTGTATTATGTGTTAAGACGGGTGTTAGGGTAATCAGGGACCCTAACTGGCTCAGAAAAATAATAATAGTGAAAATGTTAATATTTTCATGTTCCGGGTAAAGTCCGGTTGTTCGGTTGGATAGTAATCCGTTAAAGTGTTACAAAAGACTTTAAAGTGTCGTTATTACATTTTTAGTGACACAATTTGTTTTCCCGACACTTTAGAAAGTGTCTAGTAATATTTTCTCATTTCTGGCACTTTACTAGTCAGGTAGAAGCTGGTTAAATTATTTAAAGTGCTGTGTTTGGTACTTAAAGTACGTTTTAGGCACATCCGTTCACTGTAACTTATCCCTAGAGACGCGGTTCTACAATACTTGTATTCCTACACTCTCCACTAGTGTAGTAACTTTCTCAGGCTCTTACAGGCCTTAGAGGCAGTGTCTGCCTGATGCTGGTTATATCAGCATGTCCACCGTGTATCCGTGTATTGTGCTACTGTGCGTTTAGTGCATCAAGTTTGTCACGAAGGTGCAATAAGCAAAATATAGTGTGACAGCAAGTAAAGTATGATGCAGTTATGTTCATGTATCAGTATAATAGTAGCAATTCATCAGCTAGTTCAATGTTGCACAGTAATCAAGTAGTAATTAATCAGTAATTAAGTTGTACGGATACCTGGTTTAGTGCGGGTTGTCACACCAAACCGGTAACTTCCGTACACTTTAATTATTATTTAATGACTGTAATTATGTGCTTAATTGTTAGCAATGTCTGAACACATACTAAACAAGTGAATTCATGCACGTTGTATACTACAAAATATTGCTTTATGCATAAACGAGAGCGTTGCGTCAGAAATACTAGTAAACTCACTGGTAAGACACATTGTGTCAACAGAACTGCAGAAAGCAGTCAGACATTAAAATTGGAGCCTAGGTGTAGGTCCAACGACAAGAATACATTAAAACCTAAGAATACATACAATGGTTTATATATATACCTTACGGAAGCTAAAATACGCACTAAAAAGCACCCGAAACGCACTTTAAGTGCAGAATTTTAATAAATTCAGCTCTAATCAGCTTTTAGACATATAAATATCATGCAGAAATGCCGTTTTATCATCCAGAATACTTCCCTAAGTGTCGGGAATCGAAGGTGCTACAAAAAGGTACTTAAAAGACACTAAAAAGTGTAATTTAGCACTTTAACGAACCGGTGTCTAACCGAACAACCGGATAATACCCAGAACACCAAAATAATGCTAGAAGCACTGTTTTATTAATTCTAAGCTAGTTGTGATTCCCGAACACCCTAGCACCCACTAAAATATCTACCAACAAAATAACCTAACTAAATACTTAGCTTTGGAGTATAATCTAACTACATGGTTCCAATTTGCAATTAGACCCCCTCCCCCATGCTAGTATATGGCCACATGGCCAAATTGGTGAGATTTTATTTAGTAGTTTAATTGATCATGATAAGTACTTAGGAGACATATGGCCTAATGGTTAAAGGAATGTTGGGAGTTTTCTTTATAAATCCCCTAGATAACCATTCTTGTCACCTCCATCTTCTCCAACATCAACCAACTCTCTCTCTCTCTCCTCCTTCTTCTTCTTGCATTCGGCTGAACCAAACACCCCCCACCATCACCATATTTTGATATTCATTCATCCAATCCAAGGTTCACTCAAGGTGTTAGGAGGCGTTATAGGAAGCTTGGTGTTTGCGGATCATCAAGGACCTCATTCGTTTGCTATTAACCACTCAATCTTCATCCTTGTTCTTCCCCTAGCTTTAAGCTAGTAGTAAGCACCTTCAACACTCTTATTTACTTCTATTTTTAGTGGTTAAAAGACTTGCTATGTTGAAAATTGTTAAGAACACTAAAGAACAAGAAACTTGAACATAAAAGATTCAAACATAAAGCTTTACATGATGAAATGTTGTAGTAGGATGTTGTAGTGAACATGATGTTGATTACTTAATGATTTACTCGTTAATATGGATGTTAAAGGTCGTTGTTGATCACTAGACATGTTAACGGAACAAATAGAACGTGCGTTAGAACACAATAAGTTGAAAACAATTTATGTCCCAAATATTACAGCCAACTTCAGTTGGCTGTAACCAGATCGTAACTTGACAAAAACTTTATTTACTTGAGTCTATCACGTGATATTATGAAATACGGTTCTAATGGCACCGGAATCATAATTTTTGGACTTCGTTTACTATTTTTAAAGACCCTTTTTGCAACAGCAGCAAAAGCTGAGTTTTTACTGCAGTAAATGGGCGAAATGTTTTTAGTCATAACATGAGTTCTCTGTAGAAATAGCTCGTGAAAATTGTACTGTGGATGACCACTGTTGTCGTAGTAATTCTCCCACTGGAATTTCGTAAATCGGACTTACGATGAATTTTAGACGAATTAATCCGTAAACTGCAATCAGAAAGCAACAAATCTGATTGCAGTCCAGGAAATAAATTTTTATAAAATATTGGTAATGAACTAGACCCCGATAGTTTTACACAATAATATTTGATTCGTATAAGACATTCTGTAAAAATTTGGGAATTTTTGGAATAAGATAACCATTTTATTAAAATGTCCGAAAACAGTCCAGTTTTATATATTAAAACCGAAACGACAAAAGTGGTATCTTGCATGTCAGAATGTCAGGTTGATTATTTGAGAACGATCTAACGTGTTATATGTTAAAGAAAATGATATGCTACTTAGCATGGACACCTCCATTTACAAAGGAGACTATGGCGAAATTTTCTGAAAATCCTAACACTTAGTAAATATTTTCTAGACAAATGTTTGCTAGTGTGTTCTAAACTATGCTTTTCGAATATAAACCTCGCCATAATTTTTGTAACAAAAATACACATACAACATACAAGATACATAACTCGGGTGCAAAGTGCAAAATACAAGAAACTTATATTTATTTTTGAGAAAATAATATAAGTAAGACACTTAGTTAAAAATACGAATTATTTTTAACACAAGAAAACATATACATAAAAGACAGTGACTTGTACTTGTACGATACAAGACTAGTGACAAATGTTAAGAAAACACGTATAGGTCACGACGTTAATTAAGCAAATCCAGGTGAAGTTTACGACGCAAGGAACGCAAAGTTGTGAGTTCATGCTCCCCCTTTTCTTTAACTGTTTTCAGTTTTATAACTTCGGGGGTGAAATACATGTACAAATGTTACAATGTATATAAATGGTATGATACAACAATATAAGAAGCACACTTGGTGAGAACGAGTACCGAGTATGATGCGTTTTGAGAAATGATACGAGAAATCGTGTCACGAATAGGGTACCATAAGCAACATTAATCAACAATATACCTAGACCGCAGAACAAAAGGTTAGATCTAACGGGTGTCGGGCAGCCACACTCTTGGTGAGGACGAGTACCGAGTAGTGCTTTTGTGTCTCAGAATATGCCAACTAGAAAAATGCCTAAGGTTTGGTGACTTCCTATGTCGTGTCACATGTTAATGGCTTTGCAACCCATTAACAATCCTGATACTTACAGGAATACTTTATTTATGTAAGATTCATACCATACTAAAACTTGATTTATACTTGAGTACGTGGGGTACACAAGTAAACTTGATTTATACTTGAGTACGTGGGGTACACAAGTAAACTTGAATTATACATGAGTGCGTGGGGTACACAAGTAAACTTGAATTATACATGAGTACGTGGTGTACACATAAAAACTTGATTTATATATGAAAACTTGATTTAAACATGACACAAAACTATGTTTTCATACAAAGTATACAAACGTGAAATACAAAAACTGCATGAATTCACACCAACATTATGTTGACGTTTTTCCAAAAACTCACATGTATTTCAGGTAACTAGGATGGATGTGCGCGTGCTCTTACTCATGCTCGTGGAAATCGCTATGTTTATCGTTAAATAAAGTTGTAACTTTTAAGACAATATGGTATCTTGTGTTGTAAACACTTGACTTATGTTTTCAGTAATGTAATGTTTGAAGTTGTTTTTGAGCATGTAGTATGTTTACCATTCGTATGCAATGAGAACCTTTCATGATCACACCTCGCGCTTCCGCCGCAGAAAGGGGTGTGACAGATTGGTTTCAGAGTTGCGATTGTAGTGAACCAGGATTCCTTCTCGAGTCTAGTCTACAATCTCTAGGATCCTTTCACGAAAACAATTTTTCAAAGAGTTTTCATTGCATGAAACGTCCCGCGACATCCACTACCTGAAACTGTATACAAGAGTCAAGAAAAGACACTACGAGACTTAGGGTGCACATGAGTAGCACTTGTCGTTGACTAGAAATCACTTGCAATTATGTGTGATAATTGATATTTACACATACTAGAAGTAGAATGTCACAAGTATACGTGACTTTAACTGAAAGCGATGGCCTATCTGAAGGAAGAAATACGAAGATTGTTGGATCTGAGTTTCGTTTTGATTGTATTTTCGTTTGGAATTAAGATGAAAATGAAAGAGTTGTGCAGCGGAATTAAGATGAAAACAAACTTTGCATACAATCAAACGAGAGTAATACTTTAATCAAACATCTTTACACAATGAATCGAAAGATTGAATTTATTTCAACAACGATTACAATGATTGATGAATGAATGCAAACTCCCCATCAGCCAGAGCTCAGTAGTTTGTTCGTGCAAAGAAGACGATGTGGTGAAAGAGCTAATAGAACAGTACAAAGTACTGAACTATTTATAGGCACTTGCAAACCACTGAGCATCTTTAGCTGACGTCACCATGAAAGTGACATCTAACCTCCTAACAAACTCTAACCTCTGATCAATACAAACACTGATGTACTAACTACTTATATTACAAACTAATACACAAAAGACACTTAAACAGTTGTTGCATCCTTCCACTGCTGTGAACCCAGCAGTGCTTGTCCGGATCAGCAGTACTTGACTCAAGGCAGTAGATTGACTCAGCAGAGCTTTGTTCTTCCATCAGTCTTTGACATTTGGCAGTAGATGCAAGGCAGCAGTTGTAGGTCAACACTTAGTAAGATCAGCAGATAGGAGGTCAGCAGATATGAAACCACTTTCAAGGGGAGAGATTTGCATGAACCAATTGTAGTCGTCTGCTTATTCTGGATCCACTGCTCTGATCCAGTTTTGGCTTTAATTATCTGTTCCTCTGATAGGGTTCAATCCCAACAATCTCCCCCTGGAACAGATAATGCCAAAACTCTTCATTATTCGTGGAATTCTTTATTGCCTCATCAACAGCTCCCTTATCTGACCTTTAAATTGTAATTCAAAGTCTAGGGCATCTGTATCTTCATCATCCCTGCTAAGTGGAAGATCAAGGAGATCCTGCAAATCTTCAAGACTCAGGCCAAGAGCTTGTTCCCTTGATATTTTCTCCACTTCTCCACCAGGCCTGAGCAAAGTCAATACGCATGTCTGTTTGTCAGTTTCCCACTTTTGTATTTTTGAGCCTGGTGGGTTTCTTGGGAGATGTTTATTTGCAGAAGTATTTGGTGAGGCTGGCCTGTTCATAGCTGGCTGAGCAGCATTTGCAGATTGTTCCAATTCAAGATCTTCTTTAATCATTACTTCCGTGCCTGCTTTTACAATGGCATCTCCAGCTAATAAATCTTGAATTGTTTCCATGCTAAACTGGTTTTTGCTCCTTCTTTTGTAGATGGCAGCACCAGCTGGAGCAGTGGTTCTTTTGACTTGCAGCTATGGTAGTCTTTTTGAGACCTCTGCTTTGGAATAGTCAGGCTTTTGTGGAACTCTTGGATCTTTCTTTCTAAGTTCCTCTAATCTTTTATAGGTTGCCTGACTCTATCTTCTCCCCACTTTGTCACAGAGTTCTTTGACCCATAATCAGCTACAATCAGCTCCTCTTTCATTCTCCTCAGCTCTAACATCTTCTCAGCTTCAAATTGTTTGAATTTTTCAGGAGGAGTCTGCTTGACCTTATTTTTGATCATGTCTTGAATCCTGGCTGCTTCTTTTTCAAGCTCAAGAATGGTCCAGTTCTTGTACATGTGTTTCTACCCCTTGTATTTCTTGTAGGTCATGATGTTTTCAATGTAGTCTTTTCTTAAGGACTCATCTGCCCTTTCTGAAATTTTCTGACATACATTTTTAGCAAAACACTCCATAGCATTGACCTGTGAGAGTAAAAACTGATAGTTTTGTTGAAATTCTCTATCAGATTTCCCTTTTCTATTTTTGATTGCAATATCCTCTGCTTGTTTGGCTTTGAGTTTCAAGTATTCTTCAATGTTGTTAGGCCTGGGATAATTTGCAATTGATGGCAAATGTAACACCTGTGCCTTCACGGCCATCAAACAAATACCGAACCAATGAAATATTATATTTCATACTTGGGATTTGTAAAAATATGTGTATCATTTGCACATATCAATTCTTGTTCAAATTCAAACTCTAAATCGCTTTCTGGAAGGTTATACGCGCACCGATGCGTAAATATAACCAGTTTAATGAAACGAACACTCTGGAATAGTGAAATAGGCTTAATATACCTTAAATAACCTTTACATAACTTAGAAATAAGTTTTGGAAGGTTTGGTATGCCGAAATCAAGTTAATTCGCTTACAGGGACTAAAGTTGACAAACAGCGAAAGTATGCCAATTTGAACTGTAACAGACATTCCGGAACATGACCATAAGTTAAACATACCATAAATATCCTTTACATAGCTTAGAAATAGGCTTTGAGGGGTTCGGTGTGCTAAAATAAACTTTTGTGTCATTCAGGGACTAAAAGTGTCAAAAAGTGCACAAGTTTGCATTTTCGCGCATAACTTACGTTCTGAATACATCTGGACATCCAAAAATTTATGTAAGCATGACTACATTATATTTTAGTGTTCGCCATAAGAAAAATCCATTCGTCGCGTCATTTGGATCGTTTTTCGCGCTTATGCGCATTCCGTCGTAATTAAGCGAACATCGCGTTCGTACGGCCAAACGAACCATCATCCGGCATATTTTTGAGCATGTTTTGAGTTCCCTATACTTTAACTTCATTTTAGAGCCTTGAAATGAGGTTAACGGGGTTCAAACGCATCGAAAAAGGCCTTAAACACGTGCAGGGACCATTTCTGCCATTTCTGTAACTTTTCTGATCAGGGGGGGTGCTAGCGTAGCGCGAGCCCATAGGGCTTACCCGTCGCGCTACGCGACTGCCTATCTGATCAGATTCAATGTTTTTAAACACAAGTTGCAGCTGATTGATCCTTCACCACATGTTTTAAGTTGCTTAGTCACTAAGATAAAGATCATATGTGGCTTCCATAACCTTTCAACAAGTGTACGGATGTGATCGAATCACGGTTTCCATGAAACGATCTCAATGGTTCACCGAAAACTATATATACCCCATGCCTTTCATTGTTTTAAAGCACAAGAATTCTGATTTGAGAGCTCTAAGTTGAAACCATTGTTTCATACCTGAGTTCTTGGATCGGGATTAGCATTCGGGGACCCTTCGTAAGTATTCTTTCGTTCTTTTCCTTATTTTACTGCTTTTCGAGTCAGAAAGTCAAACTTTGTTTGACTTTCAGCGTTGACCAGTAATGGTCAATGCGAAGTTCGTTTGAACTTCGCAACGTGAGTGTAATCACGTTGGTTATAGTCCCTTGGGACTATGCCTACTGATTACCACGTTGTCTAGGGTCGTAGGGTAGGCGATCTAATAAATCGCCTATACCTTCGAACCCGACCCAGTTTGGTCGATCATTAGGATCCGACCAAATACATTAGGTGACCCTAGTATAGGGCATAACCTTCCGAGGTTATACCCTATGGTCACATCGTTTAAGTAGTTGTATGATAGGTAGTTTATATGCCTTAGGTAAATTACCAGAATACCCTTTTCATGTATAATTGGTAATTAAGCATATGTAACCTAAACTTTTGTCACATAACTGATTATGTAACATGTTTAGGCATATAACACTTGTCATAGGACTAGTTAGACGGTCCGAACGCGTTTCACGCGCACGACGCGTTAAAGTAGCATAAGTTACCTTAATGGGTCGCGATGGGTCGAAAGCACTTAGGTTAGTCTCATTGTAGTATGTAGGCCTTGTTAAACCATATCATATGAGTTCCAATACTCATTTGGTTTGCCAAGCCTCATCCTATCCGATCTCCCGATTTAAGTCCGGTTTATTTATATAGTTTAGATTTGCCGACTGATTCCGTGCTCCCTCAAGCTTTGTTTGGTTGTTGTTCAAGACCTCTAAGCATTCTCAGGCGAGTACATTATTCCCCTCTTTTACTGTTTTCAACTGTTTTGGGGTGACTCATATATGCTAAATGTTTTATCAATGGTTTCAAGAACAATTACAATGTGGTTTCAAGAACAATTACAATGTGGTTTCAAGAACAATAACAATTATTTCAAGAACGCTAACAAGGATTTCAAGAACGAATATAATGATTTCAAAAACTAATAACAATTTCTAAAAGTGAACAAACTTGTTGGTTGTAGTTTACATGACCGATGACATTCATTAGCAATGATCAAGCCGACCAGTATTAGGTTATGGTACCATAGGATCTGACAAATCCCGTTATTTACTGCACCCATTGTTATGTGTGGGGGTTGTGGGTAGCGACTGAATCTGTAATTATTAACTTATCCTTTGGTAAGGGTTTGTTAAGAACGAGAGCGAGAGCGAGACGGAGCGAGGAACGCGTCAAGAAGGTTTGAATGTTATTAGAGAATCGACCATAAAGTAGTTTCACAATTAAAACAAGAACGACTAGAACGATATTACAAAATGGGTTAACGATTGGGTAAACATTGGGACATGATTGACATTTGATCATGTATTCCCCACAAAACATAACTTTGATTTAAACCAAGTTTTACTTCAATACTTTGTTTTTGTGCACATGGTTTAGTTGAGACATTTCACTTGCCATACATGGATATTTGACATAAACATTTGACATGGATCTTTGACATAGACATTTGACATGGATATTTGACATAGACATTTGACATGGATATTTGACATAGACATTTTGACATGATTTACATCTTGACATGAATACTTTGACATATTATACAATACATTTGACAATTGATTTAAACATAGACATTTTACATTGTTTGGTTTGGCTTGATTAAGTGATTAAGTAACGATGTGTGTGTAATATGATACAAGCATGGTGGATACGCCGCTGGTACTTCCTATATATAAGTGTTTGTATGGTATTACATGTCATAGCGTTATTTGAATCATTTCAGTTTGAGACATAGAACATTTTATACAAGTAACATACTTTTCACAAGACATTGATTTGCAAATAACTTATCTTACACAAACTCATTTTTCATGGTTATTCATATAATCATGCATTATTTTCTTATTTACACATATCATCTGAACTTATTGTTTTTCAAATGATTTACAAAGACAAAGCAAATTACAAGGTTCATGACTAAGCATTTTCTTAAAACAGAAGTCATGAATCTTATTTTCACAAAACCTATGTATCTCGCCAGCATTTCTTTGCTGACCTCGTTTTCACATATGTTTCAGGTATTGTTGGATGATATCGATTGATAAGATGCATGCTCACATAGGACTGGACAAGGCCTTAGTGACTCAATAACAATGATAGACTATGTTTAAATAGTGTATTTAGATTTCAAGACGATGTAATTATTCAATGTTTAATAAAACGAAACACTCTTTGGTATCCATGGTTATGAAACATTAATTCTGTTACAACACGCCTCGATGTTTCCGCCACGTTTTGTTGTTTTACGTGGTCGGGGTGTGACAGAAAAGATGGTATCAGAGCCAATGGTTATAGGGAATTAGGTTATTAGTAATGCTTTGACCTAGTCTATAACCTTTCTAGGACCCTAACGTGAGTTTACTTGCGTTTAGTCATAAAAACAATACCGTCACCTATCCTTAGGCGACTACCACAACAAGAACATAAATTTCAAAACCGCTTTGAAAACTAATCATCTGTTCTAGGATGATTGATTACAAGGTTTTGAACCCTCTATTGTAAGGTTTTGAACCCTCTGTTATATGGTTTTGAACCCTTTTGAATTTTCAAAATCTCGTCAAGGTTTTGGGTTTTAAATAATGTGAACACGTGCAAACTGGAAGGGTGAATGCCTGTATTCTGGGTTTTCTGTCTAGGCAAGCACTTCGTATACATCTCATCAGACGCGAGACCAGTTGTGCTTACCTGGGAATTCTTGGGATGAGTGTTCACTTATAGGCGAGCATGTCTTCGCGATACATTATTTTTAACCTATTTACTTTGACTAATCACCAAGGTCGTTTGTTGCTTTGTAGTAACAAACAAATGACCACTATCCTTGCTTTCATCAGATTTGTTTCATCTCATTCTTTTCGTCTAAATTCTCTCACTCGTTTCCTTTCATGTTTCCTCTTTTAGACAATGCCTCCTCGACGCGAAAGACAGATAGAGACTGCCGAGCTGGCAGAAATCATTGCGCAGCAAATGGCTGCTCAATTCCCAAACCTCTTTGCTCAATGGAACCAAGCCAACAACAACAACAACAATGTGCTATGCAAATACAAGGATTTCAACCAGGCTAAACCACTCAAGTTTAGTGGTTCTGAAGGAGCAACTGGGCTTCTTCAGTGGTTCGAAAGCATTGAGAATACTTTTCGCCACGTGCAGTGCCCGGATAATCGCAAGGTCGAGTTCTCCACGAGCGTGTTTCAGAAGAGGGCTCTTACATGGTGGAATGGGGTAATGAGAGACCGAGGTGCGGAAGTTGCTCTCGCACAGACATGGGCTGAACTTAGGGCTCTGATGATGAGGGAATTATGTCCTCGTCATGAGCAGCGAGCTTTGGAGAAGGAATTTGATGAGTTGAAGCAAGATAGTGGTGAGCACAGGGCGTATACTGATAGGTTTGAGGAGCTGAGTCTGCTTTGCCCGACAATGGTTACCCCACTTGACATAGCTATCGAAAGGTACATCGACGGCCTACCTGACTCGGTACAAGACATCCTTACTGGTAGTAACCCTGCCACACTCCGTCAGGCGATCGAGTTATCAGCAACATTGACTGAGTCGCAGATTCGGAAGAACAAGTTACACAGGAAGGGTGACAAGGGCAAGAAACAGTCAGCTGACAAGGAGGATAGCAAGAAAGGCCAAAACAAGAAGGGTAAGGAAGGTGAGACGTCAAAGAAATCAAAGAAGCGAAAGGGTGCCCAAAATTTTGCTGTTACAGCACAGACTGCTCAGAACCCGCGGAACCAACCAGCTCAGCCACCTGCAAAGAAAGCATATGCCGGTACCGTACCCTATTGTGCACGCTGCAACGGTCATCACGCAGTACAACAAGCTTGCTGGCAATGCACGACGTGTGGTAAACTTGGGCATTTGGCCAAGATTTGTCGTTTGGGACAAAATCAGGCTGCTCAGGTTCGAGCTCCGGTTCAAGGGAATGCTGCGAGATTTCCACTGGGTTCATGTTTCAACTGCGAAGAGATTGGTCACTTCCGCCACAACTGCCCAAGACTGGTGAATGCAAATGCTAACGCAAACCCAAATGCGAATGTCAACGTCAATGTGAATCCAGCACGTGGTCGAGTGTTTAACATCAATGAGGCACTCAATGATGAAGGAGTGAACAATTAGTATTTTGTTTTTCCTCTGGTTGGTATCTTGTAACATTTAAAGACAATGCGGTTGTTATATAAATAAAAATTTGTGGTTTTATTTTCTAACTAATGCAATTGTATGAATGTTTGATCCAACCTTATGATGTCAACACAAAGACAAACTACTCGTGTGGTTCTGTCATTTTTTTATGATCATTTGTGACCTCCCCAAGAACCTTAAACAATTGTTTCTTTTAAATCAAAAGCCCAAAGCTATTTACGAAAAAGATATGTTGCTTTTCTAGCACATATCACCAAGGAGAAAGGCAAGAGCAAGAGTATTTAGGATATTCCGATTGTTCAGGATTATCCAGAGGTATTTCCTGATGAACTGCCTGGTTTGCCTCCAGTTTGTCAAGTCGAGTTTCATTTTTGTTGGTGCAGTTGTCTGTCGACTTCATCTTCGTTCGAGTCTTAGATTAGAACTGAAAGATTAGGGCTTGTAATATGAGAAAATATCATGATTTAGTGTGTTTAAATGATGATTTCGCTTCAAGGGTTATTAATAGAAGATTTCGCTTGAAGCAAGTTCAAGCGAAATCCACATAACATGATTTCGCTTGAACAGTGCTCAAGCGAAATCCCAACTTCTATATATACCCTGAAGCGTAATCAGTTGAGTAGTTCAGTTCATTTGTTAGTTTCCGACACAGAGGTGCTGTCGAGGTGTCTCCAAGGCTGTAATCTTTCATAGATCAATACAAGAGACATTAAATAGTATTTCTGGTGTGTTACAAGCTAAACAAAGACAGAATCAATGAATTCCGCCTCTGATTCTGTCTAAGCACTCTTCTGATTGACTCGTTAGGTCGTTTCACGATCCTACATGTGGTATCAGAGCTCAGGAGGAAGAGTTCTTACTGTTTAGCTCGTTTTCGCTGAAAATTCTGACTTCTACATCTTCTTTTAAAAATTAATCAAGTTTTCATGGTTAAAATGGACTGATTTTCGTATATAGTGTGCGAAATATTGAATTAACAAATCCTTGAAAGATTCAGACCTAAAATCGGCCTAGAATTTGATCAATTTTGCTAAAATCAGATCGACGTGATGATGTCAGCATGATTCAAGCGAAACTGGGAGGTTGATTTCGCTTGAAATCTAGGTTTCGCTTGAGGAATTGATTAGTTTCTGTTTGATTTCGCTTCAGTGAAAGATTTCGCTTGAAATTGTGCTGAGTTCAAGCGAAATTGTGTGTTTGTAGATTTCGCTTCAAAGAATTCCAGGTAGAGTTGTATTTCAAGCGAAATCATTGTTTTCGCTTGAAGGGTCTCGCTTGAGGCATTCTGTTTTATCAAGACTATTTCGCTTCAAAGGGTTCTCTGCTTTAGTTGTTTCAAGCGAAATCAAGTATTTCGCTTGAACTTATATTGTAGTTAATCTTTTGATCTCGCTTGAAGGTTGTTTGCAGGTATTTCGCTTGAAGATTTGTTTGCAGGTATTTCGCTTGAAGGTTGTTTGAGTGAATATTGTTTTAGAAAAATGACAATGATTTTTGATGAGAAGGAAAACAATTATCTTGAAAATTTAAATTGTTGGTATATGAGAACTGTGGACAGTAGTCACAGGAATGTAGATGTGGATGTTTGGGTAAAAAGTTATGAATATTTCATGTGCCAAAAGAATGAAACTTTGGATGAGATGGAAACACGATTTAAAGTTCTAACGGACAATTTGTGGAGTAAGGGTATTAGAATGTCAACTGATGAACATATATTAAAATTAACAACTGCATTACCTGCTAAATGGGATGAATTCATGGTTGAGCTAAAAAGAAAAGATTTTTTCCAAGAGCTTAATCCACATCAGTTCTTTAATGAGGTTCATGCAGAGTGTCGTAAGGAAGAAAAGAAAAAAAGGGAGTTTTTGAATGAAATGGAAAAGAATTTACTAAAATTGGAATTGAATGTAATTGCTGAAATAGATAGAAGAATTCGTGTGTGTCTTGCAACAAAGAATATTTTGAAATATAATATTAAAAGGAAATATTATATTGATGAAAATTTAAATCCTTTTGATTTCGTTAAACTCTTTTGTGCAGGAACATACAAGATGGAGACAGAACAAGTTCTAAAGAATGAAGAATCTGTGAAGCTTGGATCTTCAAGTTCAGAATCAGTGTGCTCCAAATGTGACAACTTTAAGATTGACAATGACAAACTCTTGAAAGATGCGGAAAGTTTGACACTGGAAGTCGAGAAGTTGAAAAATGAGAAGCAAGCTGATGATAAGCAGATTCTTATTCTGAAAGAAAATTGTGAGAAGTTGAAAACTGAAAATGACAAACTGTTGGGTAATTTGAACAGTTTGACATCAGAAAACAAAGTTTTTAAAGAAAAAGAAAAAGAGTTTGAAAGTAAACAGAAATTTTCAGAAGATGAAGATTTCTGGATCAAGCTTGAGAACAAAAATCTAAAAGCAAATGAAACAAAACTTCAAGAACAGATAAAAGTTTTGGAAAATGAAAAGTATGTTCTTGAAAACATGAAAAATGAGAATGAGAAATCAATCAAGTCTCATCTTGAAAGAATCTCTCAGCTTGAAAACGAAGCTGAAAATTCGAGAATCAAGATTGATGAACTTGAAAAGAAATTGAAAGGTTTTGTGACTTCATCTGAGTTCCTCTGTCCAAAACCAATCAATTCCGTTCCAATAAGTGACAATGTCACAAACTTTGACAATGTCAAAGTTGAAGATTGCGATGAAAAATCTGATGATGAAAAAGTAAAAATTGACAAAAAGAATTTACATTTGAAGTTAAAAGAAAAATTTCAAAAAACTGTTCCACAATCAACTGAAAAAGGAGAATGCTCTAAGCAAAAACCTTTAAAGAAGAATGTGGAACAGAAACAAAAAATTAAAAATTTGAAAAATGTTCAAAAAGAAAATAACAGTTCATCAGATCGATCATCCAATCACAATCAAAAATTACAAAAAGTAAAAAATGAAAATTCAAAAATAGTTGGTGAAAAGTGGTGCAGGTTGGACCACAGTGCTTCAAGGCCAAATCAAGCTTACAGGAAAAGAGATGGATATCACCTAGCCAAAGAATGCTATGATTTGAATGTTTGGGCTGAAAATGGTGATTGGTACGATAACAGAGTGTGTTACCGATGCGGTTATCATGGACACATTGCTGTTAACTGCCAGAGTTGGAGTTATGAGACGAGAAGATGCTTTAATTGCAACATCATTGGTCATATTGCTAGAGATTGCTCAATGAGATCAATGAGAAGATCGAGAGTTGAATCTCAGAAGCAGGTGAAGAAACTAGTCTCTGTCAAGCCCAAAGAACAGAAAGTTCAAGAATGTAAAGTTCAAGAACTGAAAGTTCAAGAACCGAAAGTAAAGCTTTCTCAGGGGCAAAAAGACAGACTGAGGAAGAAGAGAAAGAAGGCCAGAGAGTATCTGGAAAGGATTTTGTCCTCGGATAGAACTGGTAAAACAGATAAAAGTTCTGATAAATCGTCTTGCTCGCCAAAGAATGACAAATCAAGCAAAACGCATTCATCAGATACAAATCTGAGGACAGAAAAGAGAGTAAAGAAAGAGAAAGTTGGTGGTGATGAATTTGTTTATCTGAAAACAAAGGAGCCACATGTCGGCGATGAATCTGGCTCATCAAAGTCAGACAAGCCACATTCAGGCAATGACTCTGGTGTGGTAAAGCCAGAAGAGCCAGTTGTTGAGGTAAAGACTGAGAATTCTAGTTTAACAATGGATGATGAAAATTTTCCATCGTTGTTGAACAAGAATTCAAAATCACCCAAGAACGGTCAGGCTTGGGTGGATCTGTTTAAATGAAAAACCTGACTTGCCGGAACTCCCAGGTATGTAAGCGAGGAGTAGGAATCGGCACCTTGAGAATTCAACCAAAAGATGGTAAATTGGTTGAAAAACAGGTTTGAGTTGTATGGTTGTGATGGTTACAAGTGGTAAATCAGGGACATTAAGTTGTATCTGGTTTACTACATATGATTGGTAAAACAATGTGATGATTTAATCCCCAATTTTACAAGTGATAAAATCAACAAAACTTATTTTCCGGAAAAACCATTTGATTAAAACAAACTTAAGTGTTTTGAAATCACTATGGGAAAATAGTTTGTTGTGAGGGGGAGTTCTGATTGTTTATGCCAAGTGGATGGAGAATTGAAGTGATTCTCATCATGTTGTCATCTTTGTACAGTTTGATTTCAAATTTTTCCCAGAAAATCAAAATTGATACATATTTTGATTTTAGGGGGAGTAAAATTTTAAAAAATTAGAAAATTTGAAAATGTCAAAAACATTGCAAAATTTAAAAAATGAGTTTTGTTGTCAAAAAGAGGAAATGATAGAAAATCAGTTGGACTGTCACAGCATGCTAAAAATATGTAAAGCCTAAAAGTGATAAACGGTCTCACTAAAGATGTGACGGTAGGCTCAGCTAGACTAGTAGATTTGCGATAACGATACAAACCTAAATGAAAAAGCCTAGTTCTAGTGGGAAACATGGTCAAAAGCATAGTACTCAGTTTTGTCCTTCTTGATTGTGTGCCTACTCAGTAATCGCTGATTGTCGAAAGACATAAAACTGGTTAAGTTTGTGAACTTTCACAACTTTGCTTAAAAGTCGCTGTGATTGTGCATTTTATTTTGCAAAGATTTAAACTTGTTTTATTTCTTTATTTTGTTTAAGCATCGGACATCCTCTGCGTATACGTGAGTATCGACCTGGATGTTGTTGCCTAAACGTTCTGCTTTATTTTCTTTGGTGTTTCGTTTAAGCTTTGGATCACCTCTGCGTATACGGAAGTATCGACCTGGTGGTTAAAGCCTAAACAACTTCAACTTGTTTTATTTCCTTATTTTGTTTAAACATTGGACTTTCTCTGCGTATACGGAAGTATCGACCTGATTGTTAATGTTTAAACATTCTGCTTTGTTTTTCGCACAAATCACAGTTGATAAAGTTTAAAGGCATTACTTGAGTTAGTGTATTGCATGATGAGGGGATATGCTGAGATCGTGGGGTCCATAAGAATTTAGTGCTATCTAAATATACCTTAAAGTATCGGTAAGCATTTCGAAAGTTTTTAGATTGAGCTTAAGTGGACAACAATATCGTCAATCAACGTGAATCGTTTAAAACTTAAAATGAAATCAAGCTTAACGGTGTTGGTGATTTGTCTCATAAACTGATATGATCCTCTTACACAAACTCACAAAAAAATAGTGTTTGTACATATTTTATTTCTGCATTTAATTTCTGTTATTGCATTTGTGTTTTATTTTTTGAAAAAGTCCAAAAAGATTTTCGACAACTGATGTTGAAGAGATGATTTTCAAAATTCCAAGTGCTAAACAAGATGAACTGGTTTGGGAGTATGTGTGCTAAAATTGAAAAATTTGTTTTGAGAAAGAAATTGAGATTAGTTAATCTAGGTCATTAATTTGAACTTGATGTAACTATTATTTGTAAGTTTTTCTTATTGGTTTAAGTGAAAACTTATGTTTTGGTAGAGAGATGTGTGTAGGAGAAATGAAGGTTTCTGATCCTGTTGCTACGAAAAGCCAGGAGATGTATCAGAACCTGTGGAGAACTTAATCTGAGAAAAAGCCAGGATTTAATTTCAAAGGCGATAGCTAATCCCAGACTGAAAATCCCAGCTTGATGAAAGGGGGAGTCTGACGAAGTTAAAGCTAGAGAAAAGATCCGGGTACTTGATTCCAGGAGAAAGTCCTGAAGAAGATCGATCAAGATTCAAGAGTCGTCACTTTAAAGACTCTCACTGAAGATTCCGTCAACATTCAAGGGGGAGTCTATTGGTGCAGTTGTCTGTCGACTTCATCTTCGTTCGATTCTTAGATTAGAACTGAAAGATTAGGGCTTGTAATATGAGAAAATATCATGATTTAGTGTGTTTAAATGATGATTTCGCTTCAAGGGTTATTAATAGAAGATTTCGCTTGAAGCAAGTTCAAGCGAAATCCACATAACATGATTTCGCTTGAACAGTGCTCAAGCGAAATCCCAACTTCTATATATACCCTGAAGCGTAATCAGTTGAGTAGTTCAGTTCATTTGTTAGTTTCCGACACAGAGGTGCTGTCGAGGTGTCTCCAAGGCTGTAATCTTTCATAGATCAATACAAGAGACATTAAATAGTATTTCTGGTGTGTTACAAGCTAAACAAAGACAGAATCAATGAATTCCGCCTCTGATTCTGTCTAAGCACTCTTCTGATTGACTCGTTAGGTCGTTTCACGATCCTACAATTTTCGACCTTGTACCCAATGCCAACCCAATTGCGAAAGCACCTTATCGTCTTGCATCGTTCGAGATGCAAGAATTATCAAAACAGCTTCAAGAGTTGTCTGATAAAGGATTCATCCTTACGAACATTTCACCTTGGGGAAACTCCTGTCCTCTTTGTGAAAAGAAAGATGGATCTTTTCGAATGAGTATCGATTAACGTAAGCCTGGTAAGCTTACCATCAAGAATCGATATCCCCTACCTTAAATCAACGATTTCTCCGATCAACTGCATAGCGTTTCATGCTTTTCCAAGATCGATTTGCGTTTTGGGTATCATCAACTTTGTATTCTCAAAGAAGATATTCCCAAAACGGTTTTCTGCACGAAGTATGGCCATTACGAGTTTACAGTCATGCCATTTAGGTTGACAATTACTCCAGCCATCTTCAAGGACTTAATAAATAGAGTCTGCAAGCCTTATTTGGATCAGATCGTCATTGTTATTATTGATGACATCTTGATCTATTCATGTCCTGAGCCGATCACGATCAACACCTTCGTTGACATCGGAGCCCTGATTGAATTCCTTGTACACTTTAAAAGTACAAAACAACTCAAATAGGACAAACCGAATTCCTTTTAAGATCTTCCTATCTTCTTAGTTAGATTCTTGAAAATATTTAAAGTGCCAAAGGAAATCCACGGATTGGGTTTCTGGTATGCTTTAAATACCCGAGTCCAAAGATAACAAATTAAAGGTCAAATTGAACGATTATGCGATTGAACGAGTACGCAATTATGTGACTATGTGTTTATTCATCTTATGTTTTCTTTTATGCATTTTTGTGTTTTAATACTCTGGATATTCGTTATCCAAATCCTCGCAGAATCTTTCATATCTTCATATGAGGGATTCGTAGTAGGATATTCAAAAAAAAAGTACTACCTTAAATCCTTAATGGGCTTCTATGTAATAGTTAAGACCCTTGGATTATATAGTACTGCTCCATTATTCATAAGAAACCCTTTAGTGGTCTAATCAAAAAGATTGATTCACAATTTGGTTAAAGAACGACATCTAGTGATGTAGCTGGACAGACTCCTTGATAGTCTATTTAGATCATTTATTGATTTAATTAAAAGGACTCTATGGCGGTCTAGTCACACTGATCACAGGATTGTTCATTTGGTTTTCCCCTGCACATTATAAAATGGACTGAGTGAACTATGCAAGGAATTGTCTGATTATGGACGCGTACATAATTATGAAATTTAGTGCACAGAAACCCAGTAAGATTTATTATGTGTAAGAACCGATAGTGACAACAATAACGAAATGAGAACGATGTAATAGAGGTACGGTGGACGCACCAATGACGCTTCATATACTTGTATATAAGTATCCCTCTTACATTGCAAACATGATGTTATTAAAGTCACTAGAAGTTCAGAACCCTAACCAATGTTGTTTGATCTTTTCAACTTCATGTTTTCAAGCTCTCACAAGTTTCCTCTAAATAAATTTCGGGACGAAATTTCCTAAAGTAGGGGAGACTGTAACACCTGTGCCTTCACGGCCATCAAACAAATACCGAACCAATGAAATATTATATTTCATACTTGGGATTTGTAAAAATATGTGTATCATTTGCACATATCAATTCTTGTTCAAATTCAAACTCTAAATCGCTTTCTGGAAGGTTATACGCGCACCGATGCGTAAATATAACCAGTTTAATGCAACGAACACTCCGGAATAGTGAAATAGGCTTAATATACCTTAAATAACCTTTACATAACTTAGAAATAAGTTTTGGAAGGTTTGGTATGCCGAAATCAAGTTAATTCGCTTACAGGGACTAAAGTTGACAAACAGCGAAAGTATGCCAATTTGAACTGTAACAGACATTCCGGAACATGACCATAAGTTTAACATACCATAAATATCCTTTACATAGCTTAGAAATAGGCTTTGAGGGGTTCGGTGTGCTAAAATAAACTTTTGTGTCATTCAGGGACTAAAAGTGTCAAAAAGTGCACAAGTTTGCATTTTCGCGCATAACTTACGTTCTGAATACATCTGGACATCCAAAAATTTATGTAAGAATGACTACATTATATTTTAGTGTTCGCCATAAGAAAAATCCATTCGTCGCGTCATTTGGATCGTTTTTCGCGCTTATGCGCATTCCGTCGTAATTAAGCGAACATCGCGTTCGTACGGCCAAACGAACCATCATCCGGCATATTTTTTAGCATGTTTTGAGTTCCCTATACTTTAACTTCATTTTAGAGCCTTGAAATGAGGTTAACGGGGTTCAAACGCATCGAAAAAGGCCTTAAACACGTGCAGGGACCATTTCTGCAATTTCTGTAACTTTTCTTATCAGGGGGGGTGCTAGCGTAGCGCGAGCCCATAGGGCTTACCCGTCGCGCTACGCGACTGCCTATCTGATCAGATTCAATGTTTTTAAACACAAGTTGCAGCTGATTGATCCTTCACCACATGTTTTAAGTTGCTTAGTCACTAAGATAAGGATCATATGTGGCTTCCATAACCTTTCAACAAGTGTACGGATGTGATCGAATCACGGATTCCATGAAACGATCTCAACGGTTCACCGAAAACTATATATACCCCATGCCTTTCATTGTTTTAAAGCACAAGAATT
This sequence comes from Helianthus tuberosus, assembly GCA_030545235.1. Taxonomy (NCBI): domain Eukaryota; kingdom Viridiplantae; phylum Streptophyta; class Magnoliopsida; order Asterales; family Asteraceae; genus Helianthus; species Helianthus tuberosus. The sequence continues at coordinate 90,882,678 of CM060356.1, read as the reverse complement.
CTGATTTGAGAGCTCTAATTTGAAACCATTGTTTCATACCTGAGTTCTTGGATCGGGATTAGCATTCGGGGACCCTTCGTAAGTATTCTTTCGTTCTTTTCCTTATTTTACTGCTTTTCGAGTTAGAAAGTCAAACTTTGTTTGACTTTCAGCGTTGACCAGTAATGGTCAATGCGAAGTTCGTTTGAACTTCGCAACGTGAGTGTAATCACGTTGGTTATAGTCCCTTGGGACTATGCCTACTGATTACCACGTTGTCTAGGGTCGTAGGGTAGGCGATCTAATAAATCGCCTATACCTTCGAACCCGACCCAGTTTGGTCGATCATTAGGATCCGACCAAATACATTAGGTGACCCTAGTATAGGGCATAACCTTCCGAGGTTATACCCTATGGTCACATCGTTTAAGTAGTTGTATGATAGGTAGTTTATATGCCTTAGGTAAATTACCAGAATACCCTTTTCATGTATAATTGGTAATTAAGCATATGTAACCTAAACTTTTGTCACATAACTGATTATGTAACATGTTTAGGCATATAACACTTGTCATAGGACTAGTTAGACGGTCCGAACGCGTTTCACGCGCACGACACGTTAAAGTAGCATAAGTTACCTTAATGGGTCGCGATGGGTCGAAAGCACTTAGGTTAGTCTCATTGTAGTATGTAGGCCTTGTTAAACCATATCATATGAGTTCCAATACTCATTTGGTTTGCCAAGCCTCATCCTATCCGATCTCCCGATTTAAGTCCGGTTTATTTATATAGTTTAGATTTGCCGACTGATTCCGTGCTCCCTCAAGCTTTGTTTGGTTGTTGTTCAAGACCTCTAAGCATTCTCAGGCGAGTACATTATTCCCCTCTTTTACTGTTTTCAACTGTTTTGGGGTGACTCATATGTGCTAAATGTTTTATCAATGGTTTCAAGAACAATTACAATGTGGTTTCAAGAACAATTACAATGTGGTTTCAAGAACAATAACAATTATTTCAAGAACGCTAACAATGATTTCAAGAACGAATACAATGATTTCAAAAACTAATAACAATTTCTAAAAGTGAACAAACTTGTTGGTTGTAGTTTACATGACCGATGACATTCATTAGCAATGATCAAGCCGACCAGTATTAGGTTATGGTACCATAGGATCTGACAAATCCCGTTATTTACTGCACCCATTGTTATGTGTGGGGGTTGTGGGTAGCGACTGAATCTGTAATTATTAACTTATCCTTTGGTAAGGGTTTGTTAAGAACAAGAGCGAGAGCGAGACGGAGCGAGGAACGCGTCAAGAAGGTTTGAATGTTATTAGAGAATCGACCATAAAGTAGTTTCACAATTAAAACAAGAACGACTAGAACGATATTACAAAATGGGTTAACGATTGGGTAAACATTGGGACATGATTGACATTTGATCATGTATTCCCCACAAAACATAACTTTGATTTAAACCAAGTTTTACTTCAATACTTTGTTTTTGTGCACATGGTTTAGTTGAGACATTTCACTTGCCATACATGGATATTTGACATAGACATTTGACATGGATCTTTGACATAGACATTTGACATGGATATTTGACATAGACATTTGACATGGATATTTGACATAGACATTTTGACATGATTTACATCTTGACATGAATACTTTGACATATTATACAATACATTTGACAATTGATTTAAACATAGACATTTTACATTGTTTGGTTTGGTTTGATTAAGTAACGATGTGTGTGTAATATGATACAAGCATGGTGGATACGCCGCTGGTACTTCCTATATATAAGTGTTTGTATGGTATTACATGTCATAGCGTTATTTGAATCATTTCAGTTTGAGACATAGAACATTTTATACAAGTAACATACTTTTCACAAGACATTGATTTGCAAATAACTTATCTTACACAAACTCATTTTTCATGGTTATTCATATAATCATGCATTATTTTCTTATTTATACATATCATCTGAACTTATTGTTTTTCAAATGATTTACAAAGACAAAGCAAATTACAAGGTTCATGACTAAACATTTTCTTAAAACAGAAGTCATGAATCTTATTTTCACAAAACCTATGTATCTCGCCAGCATTTCTTTGCTGACCTCGTTTTCACATATGTTTCAGGTATTGTTGGATGATATCGATTGATAAGATGCATGCTCACATAGGACTGGACAAGGCCTTAGTGACTCAATAACAATGATAGACTATGTTTAAATAGTGTATTTAGATTTCAAGACGATGTAATTATTCAATGTTTAATAAAACGAAACACTCTTTGGTATCCATGGTTATGAAACATTAATTCTGTTACAACACGCCTCGATGTTTCCGCCACGTTTTGTTGTTTTACGTGGTCGGGGTGTGACAGCAAACTCCTTTTGGCTGGGTCATCTTCATAATAAAAAGATTTGATTTCTTCTCTGACTGCAATGAGTTCCAGAGGAAATGAGACACCAGCAGGAGGTAGTGATTGTATAATTTGAGCTGAAGAGAGAGGTATGGGTTTTGGAATAGTGATAAGTGACAGGGATTTTGAAGATGTTGGTGATGGAGATGTGTCATCATCTTTTAAAATTAGCCTTCTCCTTTTTGTAGGAGGGACTGATGATGTTTTGGATGGAACAGTGGTAGTAGATGTAGTGGCAGTGGTTTGTGATTGACTAACAGCTGTTGAAACAACTGGTGTTTCAACCACTGTTGTCATTACAACAGATGTTATAACATCTGCTGTCTTCTGCTGTATGTCAGCAGGTGTTATTTTTGGTGGTGATGATGGTAAAGCAGTGGATGTTGTGTGTGTTGAAGTGGTGTGTGTTGATGAAACAACTGTTTGGCAAGCAGTGGTTTTTGTAACTCCTGTTGCATCAGCTGTTTTGTATGGTGGTTTTTTAGCAGACTTTGAACGTGTGGTTGGAATGGATTTGGGTTGCCTCACTTTTCTAGTAGGCTTCTTCTTTTCCTCAACAGGATTTTCATAATCCTTTGACCCAGAAGTACCCTGATCTGGATGATCCATTCTCTCCACCCTGGCTTTCCTTTTGGCCTCTCTATCCCTTTTTACACTTGCAACTGCTTCTGCTAGTGCATTTGTTGTCACATCAATTTTCTTGCTGCCATCTGGCAAAGGGATCTTTTTGGTCATGTTTGAATTTTCTGGTTCAAGATAGAGACCATCCTCTATACCCTTCTTTTTCCACTCCTTAATTTTCTCCCCCTTTTTGGCATTATCTTCTGGGAGTTGATAAATGTAGCGTACTTGTGGAGGAGCAGTGCCAGTGGTGTGCAAGATCTGAGTTTTGAGAGCCTTTAAGTCAGCCTTAGTGTTCTTGAACCTTGACTCCATTGCATTTCTCAACTGTTGTACATGTTTTTCATATTGCTAATCTGCTAATTGTGCTTGTTGTTGGAGAAAAGATTGAAATAGATTCCAAAGCTCATTTGTAGCAGGTGCCCTTTGTGGAGCAGGTGCTTGAGGTGGAACAGCAGTTGATTGTACCTTCTGAGCTTGTAACACCTGTTTTAGCATATCTTTGAGTTCTGCAACAGAGTTATCAAGCTTTGCAATACGATCCGTCAATTTCTGGTACTTTAAACCATCACCCAAGTTAATGGGATCATCTGATTTCCCACTAGTAGTGGTTTTATCAGTGGTAGATATAGGGAGTATACTCCAAACATTAACCACTGATGCCCCTTTTTCTTGGTACTGGGGTCTTCTTCCTTCAACACTTGACAACCTTTTGATGTTGCCAGTAGGATAAATAAATCCACTGGTGGTTGGCAGAGGTGCTATGAAAGGAATTGCCTCCAAGGAAGTCTTATTAATGTAACCACTGTCCAAATGTAACCCAGTGGGTGTAACACTTGTAGTGGTTGCTTCACTTGGATTACCACCAAGAGGTACTTGTAACTCAAGGGGTGTAACCTCCTCAGGTTGTGTTGGTGGGTTAGCAAAGATTGATACATCAGACCCAGTCAGTTGTTGAGGTATATTCTCATTAGTAGGTGATTGAGAAGGACTATTTAATGCCTGGTTCAAATCAATTGCATCCAACAGTGGTTTTATTGGTGAGGGAATTGTGGATGTGATGATTGGTGTAGAAAAAGAATGTGTCCCGGGCATTGGACTGTGGATGATAGAAACGAGTGTTTCCAGAGCATCATGATGTGGAGACCCTATTTGTACAACATGTTCTTTTTGTGAAGAAGCAGGAGGAGTTGTGGTTATGGGTTGAGATATTTGTACCAACTGCTGTGAGGAAGTAGCAGCAGTGGTTTCTTGTGACATTTGTGTTGTCACTGGCAGGAGCTCTGGTATCTCATCCTCCAGAGTTGCCTTTTTGATGGGTTTTGTGGGCTTTTGAGTTTTTCTTTTTGGCTTTTTGGAGATAGTAGGTGTGGGTTTCAGAGCAGTTGTGCTGCTGCTTTGATCACCTTGAGCAGTGGGCTCAGCAGCAGATACCTGAGGAGCAGTTGTAACTGCTAAAATCTGCTTAGGCACCTCTGCTTGTGTTTTGCAAGGTGCTAACATTCTTGAAAAAGTTTCAGTTGTTAAACTGTTTATTTGAGTAGAATCACCTTGGTTTATTATAGCTAAATCGTCCTTACTGAATTTCTTTGTAAAATAGTAACTAAAAAACCTTGGAAACAGTAAGAATGATTTTGTTTCAACATTATTTACCAAATCTTTAAAAATTTCCCAAGAATAGTTAAAATTTTCTCCTTGAAGAATTGCATATCCCAGATTTTGAATCTTTAAAGGGATTTCATTGAAAGAAGTGGTTTTGTTTGAAACACATAGTAGGAGGGTATGAAATAAAAATCTGGTTGCAGACGGAAAATAACCTTTTTCTAAGGTAATTTTCTTCATCATTGTGGCTTCATACCCTCTCTCAATGAAGTCAGTTTGTAACTCGTTTTTAGTGAAAGAAATTTTACCTTCCTGATCACCGAGTTGAAAGACCTCTGAAATGGATTGTGGCGTGATTTGGACAACTTTACCCTTTATCGAAGAGTTTATGGTGGTTGCAGTGTCTCCTTGTTTTTCAAGGGTTGCATTTTTCCAAAACTCCCTTTGGGTTGCCAAATAGATTGGTGCATCGGCAATGAACAAAGTTTTGTACTTTGATTTTGCCATGAGATCAATGATGGAATCGAAAACTTTGGTGGTTCCTGGTTTTGTGAGAAGACCCAGGAGATTGTGAGATGGTTTATGTGGAATTTCAGTGGAGATTTCCTTTTGAGAGGCTGTTTTCGATGATGATTTGGATGAGGGTTTTGCAGATTTCTTTGATTTTGTCATTTTGAAGATGATTGATCGAAGAAATTTGGGAAGAAATGAGATGAAAAACTTCTTTGAGAAGAGAATTTTTAAGAATTCAATTCGACAGTAAAACCCTGTTTTGGTGGTGAGTGGGGGATTTTATAGGGAAGAAAGTGAATGCTGAGGTGGCAGCCGTTACAAAAAGTCTGACCAATATGTACTGCCCACGTGACAACCCCTGTTGAAAGTGAAGGACAGTACTTGTGTGGTAAGGACAGATGAAGGCAGTGGTATGAAAGCAGTGGATGATTTTCACTATCAGTGGATAGCATATCAGTGGATAAGACACTGCTTTTGAACAACAGAGTTTATCAAATTAATGAGAGAGCAGGGGTTGACTTTCAGCAGTGGACAGATTTTTGAAAGAAGCAGACTTTTGAATAATCAGTGGTTAATGGCAGACTTTTAAGGATTTTAATGAAAATTTTCATTTTTAGCTATTTTTAAGGATGGAATTTTGATTTTCTGAAAACATTTTGTTGTTTTTATTCATAGAAAAACAAGATGTTGCTTGTTATTCCATGTTCAGCATCCCAATCCTAGAGACCAAACTTTCAAAAGTGGCTGTATCAAGTGCTTTTGTGAGCACATCAGCCAGCTGGTCTTTAGTTGGGACATGATGCAGAGAAATCAAACCTTTTTCATAGCAATCCCTCACAAAGTGATGTCTGATGTCGATGTGTTTGGTGGTTGAGTGGGAAACTGGATTTTTGATGATATTTTCTGCTGCCTGACTGTCCAACATGAGTGGTGTCTTTAAGGCAGTGATACCAAAATCCAGTAACTGATTTTGAAGCCACAGGAGTTGGGCTGTACAGCTTGCAGCAGCAATGTATTCAGCTTCAGCAGTGGATGTTGAAACAGCTGCTTGCTTTTAGCTTTGCCATGAAACTAAGCAATCACCTAGAAACTGGCACCCTCCTGATGTGGACTTCCTTGTGGTGTGACATCCAGCAAAGTCACTGTCTGAGAAACCTGAAAGCTTGATGTTCCCATTAGCTGGATACCAGATACCAAGTGTGGGAGCACCTTTTATGTATCTGAAGATCCTTTTTACAGCAATGAGATTTGATTTTCTGGGAGCTGATTGACTTCTTGCACAGACACATGTTGCAAACATGATGTCTGGTCTAGATGCAGTTAGGTACAATAAAGACCCAATCATGCTTCTATAAAGTGTTTGGTCAATCAGCTCATCCTTTTCATCAGACATGACCAGCTTATTAGTTGCCATGGGTGTGCTGCATGGTTTACAATCATTCATATCAAATTTGGTTAAAAGTTCTTTAGCATATTTGCTTTGATGAATGAAAGTTCCATTTTGTAGTTGCTGTACTTGGAGACCAATAAAGCATTGCAGCTCACCCATAGCACTCATTTCAAACTCAGCTGTCATGAGTTCTCTAAACTCTTCACACATTGAGTTACATGTGCTTCCAAAAATAATGTCATCCACATAAATCTGGACAATCATTAAATCCTTCCCTCCCCATTTTAAAAACAGTGTTTTATCAATGGTACCTCTTTTGAAACCATTTGAGAGTAGGAAGTTGGAAAGAGTTTCATACCAGGCCCTTGGTGCTTGTTTCAGGCCATACAAGGCTTTGTTTAGCCTGTAGACATGATCTGGATAAAATGGATCCTCAAAACCTGGAGGTTGACAAACATACACCTCTTCTTGAATTGTACCATAGAGGAAAGCACTTTTGATATCCATTTGAAACACCTTCATATTGTGGTTGACAGCAAAGGCCAGGAACAGTCTAATGGCTTCCAATCTTGCAACAGGGGCAAATGTTTCATCATAATCAATCCCCTCTTCCTGTCTGTAACCTTGAACCACAAGCCTGGCTTTATTCTTGACAACAATACCCCTTTCATCAGTTTTGTTCTTGAAGACCCACTTTGTGCCAATGGGACTAACCTCTTCTGGCAGTGGTACAAGCTCCCATACTTGTTGTCTTTTAAACTGTTGGAGCTCCTCTTGCATGGCTTCTACCCAGCTGTTGTCTTTTAGTGCCTCTTGGTACTTGACTGGCTGATGGAGTGATAGAAAACCAGCAAAAAGACAAATGTTTTGGGTTTGACTTCTTGTGAGCACCCCTTCATTGATGTTGCCAATGATTTGATCAGGTGGATGAGATCTCAAGAAGATTAAATCTCCTTGGTATGGTATGATGGCATTGGTTGGTGAAGGCTGCAAATGTGTATCATCTGAGCTAACCACTGCTGGGGACTTTGATGATCCAGCAGTGGCTTCAAAAGGTGGTGGAATTGGAGGTAATGAAGTGGACAACTTCTGACTTTTATCCACTGTTTGAGGACTTTTGTCAGCAGTGTTTGAGGATGTGGAAGCAGTGGTTGATGGGCTACTTTGGTCAACAACTGTTGAGGTAGCAGTGGTTGAGCTTTGACAACTGTTTTGAACAGCTGGTGCTTTTCCCTTTGTGGCAGACCTTTGAGGGATGATGATTTCATACCCATAGTCTGGTGTTGTATCCTCTGATGGACCTGCACTGTTAGTCTTGACAGCAGTATTTTCAAAAGTGAATTTTTCAAGATCAAACAGATCTGCAGGGTTTGCTGGGATTTTCATTGATGAGAGTTCATTGAACTTAACATTCAAAGTCTCCTCCACTGCCTTGGTCCGTGTATTGAACACTTTGTAGGCCTTGGCAGTGGTTGAGTATCCCAGATGATAACCACAATCAATTTTGGCTGCAAATTTTGAAATGGAATCTTTTAAGTTCAAAATAAAACATGTGCAGCCAAACACTTTGAAATATGAGATCAGTGGTTTAATTTTATACAGAATTTCATAGGCAGTCTTTTTGTGCCTGGGGTTTATTAAAACTCTGTTCTGAACATAGCAAGCAGTGTTTACTGCCTCTGTCCAGAAAGTTAATGGCAAACCTGAATCTGCAAGCATGGTTCTGGCAGCCTCAATCAGAGTTCTGTTCTTCCTTTCCACTACCCCATTCTGCTCTGGTGTTCTTGGGATGCTGTACTGCCTTACAATCCCTTTCTTCACACAGAAGGCAACCAACTCCCTATTTTTGAATTCTGTGCCATTGTCACTCCTGAAGCTTTTCACTGGAAGGTCAAATTGCTTTTCAACCTGTATTACAAAGTCTTGCAAAATGCCTGCAGTTTCATCTTTTGAGTGCAAAAAGAAAGTCCATGTGAACCTAGAAAAGTCATCAACAATAACCAAACAATATCTTTTCTTTTTGAGGCTCATGACTTGAACAGGGCCAAACAAATCCATGTGTGGCATTTGCAAACACTGGGTTGTTTTGGACTCTTCAATGGACTTGTAAGAACTTTTATGCTGTTTTCCTTTTAAACAGGAAATGCAATGTTCAAGACATGAAAACAATTTTTGTGGTAGGCCTCTCACCAAACCATTTTTTGAAATTTCTGTGATTGTCTTAAGATTTGTGTGTCCCAACCTTCTGTGCCAAAGTTCTGTCTCTTTGTTAGAGGCAGCTGAGAACAGACAGGCATCAGCTCTGGGACACTCTTTTGACATGTCAACAACATAAACATTGCCACTTCTTTGAGCAACAAGTTTAGTTTGACCAGTTTTGATTATTGCTTCAATCTTTTTGACCATTTCTGGTCCAACAATCCTACAACAATCTTTTGTGAAGAATGACCCAAAACCCTTGTCACTCATTTGGGACACACTCAGAAGGTTGAATTTTAGATTGTCTATTAGATTGACATTTTCAAATTTTACTTTTCCAGACTCCACTGTACCCGACCCCAGAACTTTTCCTTTACTATTATTCCCAAAGGATATATCACCCCCTCCATGGATTTTAAAGTCTTTGAGGAGGGCTTTACATCATGTCATGCGCCTGGAGCCTCCACTATCTACATACCAAAGACTATCAAAGCATGCAGAAGCTCCCTGCACATGAAGTAAAAGGATTAGTTCATTAAGGTCTCCAAAGCCAACAAGGCTTTGGATGGGGTCTCAACAGTGTCTGGGATGGATGCAGAATGATGGACAGTGGTTAGGTCAGGGGTTTGAACTATTTTAGGACAGTTCTTCTTTAACCACTGTTGTGGGTCCTAACCAATCATCTGCTGATAACCAAAAGGATGCCTGTTCACTTTGGGTTTAGAGGGCCTTTTGTAGGCCTCATAAACGTGTGGAATCCTTTGGTAAGACTGTTTTTCTCTGCCTTTTCTGAACTGATTGGCAGGGGGTGCATCAGTAACCTGAACATCTCTTTTGACAGATGTTTGGTTCAGCTGTTTTGTAACAGTTGTTTGAACTGGCACAAACAGTGGTTGTTTCTTGGTGAACTTGACAGATGATGAGGATGATGATGATGGACTCAAAGATGTTTTAGCCATGTACTCATTCTTTTTCACATCAAAGTTTTTGAGGTACACACATGCTTGAGTTTTGTGGTTTGTTTTACCACAGACAATGCAGCTTTCTGCTAAAACAATGACACTTGTCTTGTTTAAATCATAAGCTTTCAAGTGGAAACAGTCTTTTGTTAGATGATTCCTTTTTTCACAGAATTCACAAAACAAGTTGTCAATTTTTTCTTTCTTCTTTCTCTTTTCAGACTCCTTTGCAGCAGAGGTTTTAACCACTGCTGGGATGTCCTTGAGAGGTATGACTTTAGCTTTTGGAGCTTTAACACCATCAGTTGATGTAAAGTCCATTGGCTTGAAATTTTCAAGAATATCACACTCGTCAGACCAGGTAGGTTTAAACTGATATTTTTCAAGTTCTTCAAAAGTTGAGGAACTCCTTGTTCTGCCAAGTGTGATTTTGTTACCAAGTTTGTCAGTGATTTTCACTTCTTGGCCATTCTTGTTTGTGGGGATGAACTCAGTGGTTACATCAGTGTTTTGAACAGATTTTTCACAAGCAATGTGTTCATCATCATATTTTCTATACCCAACCCCAAATTTCACATTACTTTCAATCTGTTTAGCAAGCATCACTTCATATCCTCTGCAGGATTCTACCCATCGTTCACAAGTAATCTGGGTAGATTCCAACTCCTTTTTGCAACTTTGGTATTTTTCTACCATAGACAGCTGATTTCTTTTTCCTTTTCAGTAAATTTGTTTTTAAGTTCTTTTAAAGACCTTTCAAATTTGACCTCATCAGACAAGATTTTATCCCGAAGGTTTTCATTCACCTCTTTGATGTTAGCAAAAGCAATTATGCAATTGTCAGAACACAGTTTTTCAAGAACTTGAGGAGATACCTTGGCAGCTGCCATCATTGCACAATCACATTGATGATCTTCATCATCATCAGCTTTTACCTTCTTTTCACCAGCCTTTTCTTCTTTCTCTTCTTCTTTGTCCTCTATGGACCATGGATCTGTCATTGGTTCAATCAGGGTATCTAAACTTTCTCCCAACAGTAGTTCACCAGCCACAGCAGTAACCACTGCTTCAGTCACCTCTTCCACTGTTTCAAAGCACTTCTGTTCCTCCTCAGCTTCAACCCCCTCCTGTATTGACTCTAATGTCATCAAACAAAACTCATCATGAGAAGAATCATTAGAAGCATAGAGTGCAAAATTTTCATCATTAAGGTCTTCAGGCATACTGCTCCAGTCAACAAACCCTTGAGTAAAAAAACTTTGTTGATCTGGTTGTGCTGCTGCTGGAGCAGTGGTTTGAGGTGCAACAGGTTGCACTTGTACCTGTGGAGCAGTGGTTTGAACATATTGGATTTGTAGAACAGTAGTTTGGACATAATGTACTGGCACAGGGGCAGCAGCATAGTGAGCAGTGTTCACTTGTGCTGCTGGGGCATATTGGGCATAGTGCACAGTGTTTTGGTTTTGAGGTCTAGGATTTGAGCTAGGATGAGTAATTATGGGACCAGCGGTTTGACTCCTACATTCCCTAGCGAAATGTCCCAACCTATTACACTTGTAGCACTTGATTTTCGATTTATCCAACCCAACCCTTAAATTCCCATGCAAACCTGGGAATTTTCGCCCTGTTCTTTTGTAGAACTTGCTAGTTCTAACACTTAGCAAAGCCAGTTGGTGCAGGATGTCCATTTCCTCTAAATCAGTGGGATCAAAATGTTGTAAATCATTGAGTTCAAAGCTTAGATTATCTGACATCTGGTTTTCATTTGCAGTGAATGCATAACTAGCAGAGTGAGGATCAGGGTTGTTAAAATTTGCACCAGCAGTTATGTCAATGAAGTGATCATAACCCTGGTCCTTACCACTGCTCCCAGATTCTTCTTGACCCAGAAGAGCAGTATTACCGAAAGTGTAATCATCGGTAACTTTTCCTGACTCTTGTAACCTCCTTTTCTGGTTCAACTCCCTTTCGTAGGTCAAGAGTCGACTGTGGAGTTGGGTCAAGGTCAGATCCTTGAATTCAGGTGAGTTTCGGGTGACAAAAGCTATAGTGTCCCATTTTTCTGGAAGTGACCTGAGGAACCTGCTATTTTGAGTTGAGTTTGTAAAAGTGGTGTTAACAAGCCTCAGTTACCTGATGAGACAACTAAAACGCTCAAATTGTTGCGTTAGTGATTCACCTTTAACGTAGCAAAATGTTTCATATTGTTGGTTCAGGATTTCCCTATTGTTTTCTATGACTTCTTCAGTTCCCCCAAACTGTTCCTTAAGTGCGTCCCATAACTCTTTGGCACTGTTACAGTGTAACAGTCCAGCATATATCTCATTGGGCAGCGCTGATGCTATGATGCTAAAAGCCTTAGCATCTAGTTCGATCTTTTGAAAGTCGGTTTCGGTATAATTTTCAACTGGTTTAGGAACGAACTTTTTAGCATCTTCAGCGCTTGGCACTGAAGAAACATGGGGACCATAAATGACAGATCTCCAACAACCTGTGCTTTGTTGAGCGAGGATGTGACCCATCCTCCTCTGCCAGATGTTGTACTCATTTCTTTTTAGCATAGGTGGTTTAAAAAGCGAGCCGATGTTGTTTTTATCATCCTGAGATTGAGACGTCATTCTTGTTGTTTTACAGACACTGAGAAATCAACTTTAATGGTGATTAATCCTTGCTCTGTTTTTCAACGGACGAACAAACGATCAGTATCAACTGTTATGAGCTGAACTATTTACGTCAAAATGATTGTTAAATCAATTTTGACTGTCCAAGCTCTGATACCAATTGTTGGATCTGAGTTTCTTTTTTATTGTATTTTCGTTTGGAATTAAGATGAAAATGAAAGAGTTGTGCAGCGGAATTAAGATGAAAACAAACTTTGCATACAATCAAACGAGAGTAATACTTTGATCAAACATCTTTACACAATGAATCGAAAGATTGAATTTATTTCAACAACGATTACAATGATTGATGAATGAATGCAAACTCCCCCTCAGCCAGAGCTCAGTAGTTTGTTCGTGCAAAGAAGACGATGTGGCACTACTAGAAAATAAGGCTGATGCAACTTTTTAGATGCAACTCTTTTCAATTGTGTTGCATTTGACTCTAATGCAACTTCGTTCAATATAAAGGTTACATTATAGGATCTAATGCAACCATTTCCATAAAAGGTTGCAAAATTTTATTGAAAATGCAACCTTTTTATTTAAAAGCTGCAAATTTTACTATAAATTGCAACCTTTTCTTAAAAAGTTGCCAATTTTATTGAAATTTGTAACTTTTCTTATAGTGGTTGCATTGTTAAAAATCTGATGCAACTCTTTTTTAAAACGTTGCCTAATTCAATGAAAACAAAAAAGAAAAGTAAAGAAAGATTTAAGTTGTAAATAGTGAAAGAAAACTTCAATTATTGTGTCCGTGATATGTGATATTTGTAAATTATATTTCTTTTTATAACAAAATAAATGATAGGATTAATGTAGGAATACCTAAAATTTGAAAATAAGACTGCGGGGTATGGGGCGGGGGTTTGGGCGTGGGTGGGCTGAAAACGCCCAAGCCACCACCCCGGGTGGGCATGGGTTTGGGCGTGGCCCTTCTAGCGTGGGTTTGAAGCCGGGCGTGGGGCGGGCTAGTATGGCTAGTAAGGTGACATGGCAGGCTCTCAATGGCCAAACCAAACTCATGCCCCCAACCCAAGCCCCCAACCCAAGCCCCACCATACCCCATGGGCGTGAGTTTGTTTGGTGGGGGGGCCTCCCATTCCACGTGACAACAAATTCCCCAACCCAAGCCCAAACCCAAGCCCCCCATACCCCGCAGTCTAAAGGATGAGTTATTGGTAATTAAAAAATAGTATTCGTCCCGACTATTTTGGGAGAGATGCGTACATAGGAACAATCGGGCTTAGAAGACCGTTGTATTTTTGTTTTCACTTATTTAAATTTAATTATAAAGTTCCAACCTAAAATCAACTCATACAGATTCAAAAGCTTAGGATCAAAGCTAACAATTTTTCATTTTATTATCTAACTAAAATTCAAAATAAAACTGATGAACCAAAAACGTTTCAAGGTAGTATATAGGGGTGCTAAATGTGTCTGGCCGGAGTGAGGCAACGGGGCTCTCCAATTTAGAGAGTGTGATAGCCTAATACAAGAAAATCGTCGTTTAAAAAAAAACAATTAATTTTGTTTTCCCCCTAAAAATAAATTATTTCCCTCCCAATATCTTGTTTCCCCCAAACAAAAAATAATTCTAACTCCCTTACCTAAATTTTTGTCCCCAATTCATAGATCTCAACCTCGGCTCTCTCTCTCACTCTTAACCCTAAATCGCCCCACCTCTCCAATATCGTTTCATCACCAATCTCCTTCCTCTATACAACCACTATGGACAAAGATGAACAAGAGGAACCGTAATGGTGATGATTGTCGACGGTGGTTTTCAATGATGATTCTCAAATCGTCTTCCATGGTTATTCTTGAAGGTGGGGGTTTTCTAGTTATTAATACATTCAATTAAACATCAGTTTAGTGCATATGTTTACTAGATTGTATTTTGTTTCTTCAATGTAGTTTTGAACTATGTATAGGAAGTTCTTAACTTCTTGTTTATTTGAACCATAAAGCCCCTAGTTTTGAGCAATTTGGGACTTGCATTCACCCTATGCCTGCATTCATTTCCAGGTACATGAACAAGTCTCTACTTTACTTGATTGACTTGCTTGGTCTTAGATAAATTGATAGTTTATAAAACTAGAAAATTCGATACAAAGACAATTTTAGATTCAAATGATTTTGTCTGGTGTGATAATATGATTGTCATGTTTGTTTTTTTCAATGCTAACTTTGACCATGATGTTAGTGTCTCTTGAACCATCTCCATTAAAGTTATTATTTTTTATATTTTTAATTCAAAATCAAACACCCCTGTTATAGGCTGATAGGCATTGCATCATTGTAACATCCCAATATGATTAATATCCATAATCCATGTAAAAATATTAAATTATGAGATAGGATTATATTTACATTGATCGTGCTATTTAAACATGCTTTATTCATGGCTTATTAATTGGATTATTATGTTCTGTTACATGTGCATATATTTGTGCTTATTTCATCACAAAAATTGAGTATGCATCAGTTTTTCACTCACTGGTCAAATTTAAGCATCGTGTGTGTGTACACCTGAAGCAAATTACACACTCTTTGTCTTCGGTTAATATGCTATGTCAAGCATATACAATATGAGGTATTGTAAATCTATAATTATATTAACACCATATGGAGTTGAAGGTAGAAATTCAAAGATATTTTCTGAATTTTTATGCTTGAATTATAACCTTGTGTTATCGCAATTTGTCAAGAATATCCGAGTATCGTGAATATTAGAGGCAACAATTTTGAGTTCTTTTTCATGAAAGCATGTCAAATGAGTATTCATACAAGTAACTAAAGATGGAATTGCTAAAATGGTTTAAATGGACCTAAAGCGGTGTAATGTGTATTTAAATGCTTATTTTTTATGAGTTGGACACCAACGTCACACTATTAGTGGTTAAAAAATGTTAGTGGCTACGCATGAGAGTTATCATATATGCATACAATTTAAGAAATGTAGGCTTGCTCTGCTGTTTGGGCCTTTACCTTTAAAAGCTTGGAACTTTGAATGGTGCCCGTTCGATTCCTCTCCTTGACTGGTTTCAACTATGTTTTCTTAACTTTTTTGTGATGGCTATGATCATATTCGGTGAAATCTTTAGAGGGACATGTGATGGAAAGTAACCCAAAAGTTAAAAGTTTGGGTAAAGAGGTTCAAGAGTTAAGCATATATTCTATTTAGCGATGTATATATGCTATTTTTTTACAACTACTTTGTTTCATCGGACACTATGTGATGTTATTTAACCAATGCACTGTGAACATTAATATGTTCCTACGAACTACGAAGGAGTTTACGACCCATGAATGGATCTCGATAATGATTCAATAAGCAGAGCGAAGTTGATGTATTTGGCGAATAAGCTTCGACTAGCTAAAGCTATGAATCACCTGAGGTATGTAATATTGTAATGTTTATTTTGCTAAACTTTCATGAATGTTATCAGTTATTATGTTAGTGTGGAGTTGTTATTGTTTCAGGTGAATCAATTGTGACAAAATGATTGTTCTTATCTGACTGAAGCTGCTATTGAGGTTATTATACTATAACCTTCTATGTTTTAACGTATCTGTTGATTATGATACATACAGAGAAATATATTTGGATTTGCTATTAGTACGAGTGGTTTATTGTGAGTAATATGCTACACCTATTTTAATTCTAAGCTAACATCAGTATCTCTTTATTTTGCAGCACTTATTTCACCTGGTTAAAAATAACTTGAAAGACTACACAGTCTGGTCGAACAAGGGAGACTAGAAGAGGTTGCACAAGTCATAAAGATCCTTGAACAAAATTTATTTTAGTTAGAATATTTTGTAAATTATTTATGTTATTTATAACTTTATGAATGTATAGTACATTATTTATGTTATTTATATTATTATTATTATGTTATTATTGTTATGGCTTAACTAAGATCATGCTAATAACATTTGTAATGTTTGAGACAATAATGTTAGTTGCATTTGAATGTAAACAAAGTTGCATTTGAGATTACTAAATTTTATAAAAAAAAAAGTTGCATTTATTGTGAAAAAGGTTGCATTTTTTGTATTAAAAACACGATAATGGTTGCATTTGAGTGTAGAAAAAGTTGCAAATTTGTAACTAAAAACATAATAAAGGTTGCATTTAAGTATTAAAAATGTTGCAATTCAAAGAAAAAAAGTTGCATTAGAATATAAAAAGGTTGCATACCAAAAAAGTTGCATTTGAATTGTAAAAGCAACACTTTCAAAAAACGTTACATTAGGCCTTGAAAAGGTTGCATTAAGTCTAATGCAACTGCTTCTAATGCAGCCCCCAATAAAAGGTTGCATTAGGCCTAATGCAACATTTTCAAGGGCTAATGCAACATTTTACTAGGGTTGCCTTAGCTTCATTTTCTTGTAGTGTGGTGAAAGAGCTAATAGAACAGTACAAAGTACTGAACTATTTATAGGCACTTGCAAACCACTGAGCATCTTTAGCTGACGTCACCATGAAAGTGACATCTAACCTCCTAACAAACTCTAACCTCTGATCAATACAAACACTGATGTACTAACTACTGCTATTACAAACTATTACACAAAAGACACTTAAACAGCTGCTGCATCCTTCCACTGCTGTGAACCCAGCAGTGCTTGTCCGGATCAGCAGTACTTGACTCAAGGCAGTAGATTGACTCAGCAGAGCTTTGTTCTTCCATCAGTCTTTGACATTTGGCAGTAGATGCAAGGCAGCAGTTGTAGGTCAGCACTTAGTAAGATCAACAGATAGGAGGTCAGCAGATATCAAACCACTTTCAAGGGGAGAGATTTGCATGAACCAATTGTAGTCGTCTGCTTATTCTGGATCCACTACTCTGATCCAGTTTTGGCTTTAATTATTTGTTCCTCTGATAGGGTTCAATCCCAACAAGGATGAAACGAACTGTGTGGACTGCGCAAGGAGTTACGTAATTATGGATGCATACATAATTATGGAATTCAGTGCACAGAAACCACAGCAAGTCTTGTCACGTGTAGATTCCCTCAGTGCAAGCCTACTAAGTACTCTGCTAGAGTAATAATTGTTTGATGTCACTTATGTGGTATATACCTGTGAATATATATGCTACTACTGTCTGGTATGACGATATCAAACAAATGTTTAACCCTGTTGTGTTATGTTCTGTCAGAACATGGCACCCAGGAAAGCTGTGAATGCTCGCAATGAGGATCAACCCCCTCCTCCCCCACTGCCAAGAACAGCTGAAGAGCTGAACGCTCTACTGGAAGAAAGGATCTCCGCTGCTATCGCCCAATATGAGGCGAACCGAACTCAAGACAGTGGAGGACCAAGCAATGCTAGACGTAACGGGCATGGAGATTTGTCTGGAGGAAACGCAGCTCAAGGTAACCTTAAGACAATGTACTAAGCATGGAGAAATTTATGAACGGTCCTTGTTTCATTATTTCTTCGATTGCTCACATGTGAATTGGTTGAATCAATTCCAGGCTGCACTTTCAAGCAGTTTCTCGACTGCAAGCCAATGAACTACGACGGCACAGGAGGTGCAGTAGCATTTGTATGCTGGACGGAGAAGACTGAAGCTACTATCCGCATGAGCAAGTGTACTGCAGATCAGCAAGTCACTTTTGCCACTGGGTTGTTTGTCGATGAAGCTCTGACTTGGTGGAACTTGCAAGCCCAAACCTTGGTCGACGATGCCGCTTATGGCCTAACTTGGGATGAACTGAAGGAAAGAATGAGAGAGAAGTACTGCTCTCGTGCTGAACTCCAAGGGCTGGAAACGGAGTTCTGGCACTTGACTATGGAAGGTGCTGACATTAATGGTTATACTCGAAGGTTCCACGTTCTGTCTAGAGTTCCTTTTTGTATCTCTTACTTTAAAATGATTCAAACTTCCTGTTTTGATGTTTGTCATATCATATACCATGTCATGTTTGGGTGGTTTTAAGAAACAAAAGTCAGATGATAACTAACTGGTAGTTGTGTTGGTTTTCTTCTGATTATTTTTTGTCTGTTTACAATTGTATGTTGTAGTGAAGTTCATAGTGAAACATGCCAAAAGTGAAAGACATATAAAATCTGAGACAACACGTGTTTCAAGGGTATTGTAGCAGTTTTTGTCTCGCCCATAAACATTATGGTTACAGGTGCCATTTTATGTTTGTTGAATTGGTGGAAAAATTACAGGGTACATAGGCTTCATAGGCTAAGTTTACTGCATACTTTGAATGCAGGAGTTTCTGTCATCCCGTGAGCTTGTACCTGATGATGAGTTGGTACAAGGGGCTCATAATCATGTTGTAGCCGGGAGGGCTAACAAGGGTGTAAGTGCATTCATATTTAAATGGGTTGACTCACCTAACCGTTTTAAACTGGATGTATTTGGGTTGGGTTGGGTTGGGTTGGGTTGTGGTCTTGTGGATAATTAGGCTGACCCGCAACGGGTATAAAACTGAAAATGAAAAATAAAAATGTTACAAGTTTAACCCGCCAATCCTTTTGACCAATTTAGATAAATAGGTTTTGTGGATAACAATGCTGGAAGTGTGGAATCAACCCACAATCTTAACACAAATGAATTTCGAACCTTTCTTAAGGGATCAAAACAGATAACTTTTAGTGTTAGTGTAAATAGGTTTAGTTGGCACAAAGCACTTTATGTCAAAACTTTTATTTTGTTATTTAAAAATTTATATTTTGTACACACTTTTTTCGAAGACTTCATATTTTTAAATGAAATAGGTAGTTTTATGCACCAACATTTAGTTTAGGTAGCTATCTAAGGCTTTGATTGATTCAACATTTGACTTTCTTTGATTTTTATATGGAAATGGCCAAATATGTTAGTTGACTTTCAAGAGGTTAACCGGCTATATGTGTTGGTAAACATCAAATCAACTAATCAAGTTTCTTATAGCAGCTTCTTACCTGCTCTGAGCTTGTTATTTTTTACCCTGTCTAATAATTTTCCCTTGTTTTTTCTTACTTTCTATGTATCATAATTGCCACTAGGGTTTACCAAACAATCTAAACCAACTATTGTGACTCAGATTCACATGATGGGGTATCAAACAAGCATGAAAAACTACATTTACCACTCTATAAAAATCAAAATCATCATCATCATAATCATCATCATACTTAGTAAATCCCACCAATAGCAAAGCTAAGGTAGGGTCTGAGAAGGGTAAGATGTAGACAGCCTTATCTCTACCCCATAGGAATACAGAGGCTGCTTCCAGTGAGACCCCCGGCTCGATTGTAGTTTTGAATCAAACCTTGGACATAAGGCACATAACAATCGGCAATTAAGACAAAGGCCAATTAGTGCATGTACTCCCTTGTCTTTCGGCTATCAACACCACCACATGATGCATGATTGACCATCCCCCTCTTTTAACATTATTTTCACGAAATTAGTAAAATAACGTTAAAATTAGTGCACTTTCACTTTTGTCCCCCAAGCGCCTATACATATATACGCATACCGCAAGTAGGGCGACCACTTTATAAAAATCGACGTACGGAAAAGTACAACTTATTTGGTTGTACATACACGCCCGTTATTCTCATGGAAGAGTTATTTTTTGTTTGAAAATTTGTTTTTGAGTTTCTTTGTATGTTCCTTCTTTTGTTTCTCGGAGTCAAAAGGACGTTGAAGGGTCACTAGTTGTGGTTAAAAGGTTGTAGTAAATGAGAATTATGCTATCTTTTTTCATTTTTGTTTTTGCCACTTGTAACTTCCAATAGACTAAATTCATTATGGCTTACAACGTCTGATTATGCATTACATGTCTATATCACCAAGTATTAAACTCTTATCAGTCAAGTTAACATATAGGAACAAGTTTTTTGATTGATTAATTTTATATGGAGTATGAGAACTAAGCAATCTAATTATCATCTTCTCCTCTGTATAACTTAGTTGAGGAGGTTCCAATTAATAGTAATGAATCGACGAAGCACGGGCAAGTTTTCTTTTAAGTTTTGTTATTTTTTGTTTTTATTTTGTTAGGTGACTCCGATATAAAGTTAAACCAGAAGCAGATGTGAATATAAACCAGAAGCATGAAGAACCTCACTATATTTAAGTATGTGAAAATGTTAACAATGTTAACAATGTGAAAATGCTGTAGTGGATTGCTTTTTCTATCTTTTGTGACTTCAAATTAGCATTTTAATTTTTTTGGACTTTGAAAACATGCCCTGGGCTTTTTTGGAAACCACTGACGAAAGCTTATAGATAAACGGAGACTCTGACTTTCTTGTTTTTTATAACTTCTACTTCCTACATTTAATGTAACCAAAAACCCCTCTATACATTTTGTTGTGTATACAGAATGTAGCGTGTTATCATTTAACCGTCCCTTATAGCGGTTAAAAACTCACTCCGTCGTGAAACGCGGGTTTTTATATATATACACACAACTTATATGTGTTTTTTATCGTTTTAAGGTTCAAATTATATTCTCGCTCCGTATTGTTGAATCCGCCGTAATGCGCGGGCTCTCTTCTAGTATAGGATAATATATAAGTATTTTAAATCCATTACAATTCTATTTCATTTGAACTATATATATATATATATATATATATATATATATATATATATATATAGGACAAAGATCCGTTAGGAACCACCCCTTATTGCGAGAACCGCGAGAACCAGTGTGAACACAAACAGTAATTCCTAAAAAAATCTAAAAAACACCCAAAATTTTTTTTTTTATTTTTTTACTATTTTTTTTGAAAAAATCGCAATATTTTGTTAATAAAAAAAAATTTCAAGTAACAGTTATCCATGCACATGTGCATATGTATCGTTTCTTTGTCAAATTCCGTAATTCATTACAAATAATAGTCAATTGCACTTTCATTTACACTACCACGTGTAATACACTACTTTTTACGTTAACAATGTTAGAAATGCACATGTGCATTTATATGTATTAACAGGAAATAAGGTGTTTTGGTACACTACTTTCTCTTTCATCTATTATTCCATCCATAATACACAAGCATGCACATGTGCATTTTTTGTCAATTCTTTGACAAATTTCGTAATTCATTACACATATTAGACAATTGCACTTTATTTACACTATCATATGTAATACACTACTTTTTACATTACCAATATTAGAAATGCACATGTGCATTTATATGTATCAACATTAAATAAGGTGTTTTGGTACACCACTTTGAATATACTTTCCTTTTTCATCTATCATACCATCCATACTACACTACCATTACCTTCTACCATCCATAATACAATACCATTACCTCCTACCATCCATAATACAATACCATTACCTCCTACCATCCATAATACAATACCATTAACAATATTTTCACTTTAATACATGTATGTAAACACCATTTATACCATCCAATCAACATATTACATAAAAAATTGGCAACTATAACCAAACCATCAACCACTAGATATAACTAACCAAAAAACATGTATATGAGCCTACTTCTCCATTCAAAATCACAAACTTTTTGTAACAAAACACGTTATATCATGGTTATACCTAATGATGCACATGTGCATTTTGAATATTGGTAATGTAAAAAGTAGTGTATTACTAATGGTATTGTAAATTAAAGTGCAATTGTCTATTCCTGATAACGTATTACTGAATTTGTTGAAGTAATGATACATATGCACATGTGCATGGATAACTGTTACTCGAAAAAAAAAAGTTTTTTTTTTTATGGTAACGAAATATAGCGATTTTTATTAAAAAAATATTAAAAAAAAATAAAAAAAAATTTTGAGTGCTTTTTTTATTTTTTTTAGATTTTATTTTGTGTTCACATTGGTTCTCGCGGTTCTCGCAATAAGAGTGGTTCTCGCATGAACCTTACCCTATATATATATATATATATATATATATATAGGGAGCCGCTAGAATGAGAACCACCACGAGTTATGAGAACCACGAGAACCGCGCCCCGCGGGTGGCCGTCGGCGACGAAATTTTTTTTACACCTAGATCCGTATATTTTAGTGGGGGGTTTAAATTTTCGGTTCAAACGGCGCGCCCGAGGGGGTAGTTTTTTACGCCCAAAGTTTGGTAAAAAAAAAAGAAAAATTAAAAAAATTAAAAAAACCCAAACTTTGGGCGTAAAAAACTACCCCCTCGGGCGCGCCGTTTGAACCGAAAATTTAAACCCCCCACTAAAATATACGGATCTAGGTGTAAAAAAAATTTCGTCGCCGACGGCCACCCGCGGGGCGCGGTTCTCGTGGTTCTCATAACTCGTGGTGGTTCTCATTCTAGCGATCCCCTATATATATATATATATAGAGAGAGAGAGAGGGGAGAGTTCATTGGGGAACACTAAAAAAGTGGGGAACGGGGGAACACTTTTAAAAATTATACTTAACATGTTAAAAAAAATATTTTTCTAATTTTTTTTCGGCGCTTTTTCTTATAAATACAAGTAGAAACATTTTTGATAAAAAATCAAAAACTAAAAATATAAAAAAATGTTTAAAAAACAGTTATATCTTATAGAATTAACTTAACATGTTAAAAATAATTTTTTTTAAAAAATTTCGGCACTTTTCTTTATAAAAAGGAGGAGAAACTAGTCGAGTAAAAAAATAATTTTTCTAAAAAAAACATATTTTAGCCTTTTTTTAATTGTTTTTTTTTTAATATTTTTAGTTTTTGATTTTTTTTATTAAAAATGCTTCTACAAGTATATATAAGGAGAAACGTCGAAAAACATGTTTAAAAAAATAATTTTTAACATGTTAAGTTAAATTTTTAAGAGTGTTCCCCGGTTCCCCAATGAACCTCACACTATATAATTATAATACATTTAAATAATAGTTATATGTTTATACGTGTATAGTATATAATGTAAACTAAAATTTATTTTACATAGGATACATGTAAAATTTTATACATTTAAACCTATAACATAATTTAAAGAAAATGTATGTTTAAAAGATTATTATAGAAATTAGTATAATCATATATAAAGAATCATGTTTTTATTCTCTATCATTTAGAATATTATATTTAAAAGACGTAATATTTTTTATGATGTATTATAAAAGAAAAGAAAAGGTAGGGCTGATGGTTTGTACAAACGGTACATATAAAAGATATTAGATAATTAATTTTTAGAAGTAAAAGATATTACTAAATGAAAACTTCTTTTCGTACTTGACTTAAATTAATAAATTAGTATTTTAATAAATTACTATCGCGAAGACATGCTTTAGCTTGTAAGTGGCCACTCACCCCAAGAGTTCCCAGGTAAGAGTGACTGGTCTGATTATGTGGATTTGTACGAACACTCTAGCCTTAGACAGAAAACTCGGGGTACAGGAACCCACCCTTCCAGATTGCCGTGTTCACATTATTTAGACCCAAACTTTGACGAGATTTTGAAAATTTGGAAGGCACAAGGCAAAAAACGAATCATCCAAGAATAGATGATTATTTTCAAAATCGTTTTGAAATTTGTGTACTTGTTTTGGTAATCACCTAAGGATAGGTGATGTTTATTGTTTTAAGATCTAAACACAAGATAACTTGTGTTAGGGTCCTAGAAAGGTTATAGTCTAGGTCAAAGCATTACTAATAACCTAATTCCCTATAACCATGAGCTCTGATACCAACTCTTCTGTCATACCCGACCGCGTAAAACAACAAACCGCGGCGGAAATGTCGGGGAGTCGAGTAACAGAATTATTGTTTTATAACACATGGTATTTAAAGTTTGGTTTTATTAGATAAGATGTTTACATTGTCTTGAAATAAACGAAAACAGATCATAAATTAAATTGTCTTTCTTGGTTTTAAGTCATTAAGGCCCAAGTCCGCCTAAGTGTAGCATGATCAACCTCAAACATTAGCTCCTGAAACACATGTGGAAATAGGTACGTCAGCATGCCTGTGAGATTTTTGTTGATGAGGATTCATGACTTTAAAGTTAAAATAAGTGTTTAACGTAAAAGTAGTCAGGAACCTTATAAAATGTTTTCTTTTATAAAATCATATGAAAATCAATGTGAAAATCAGATGATATAAAAGAAATGTCGCATGGCTAAATAAATAACCAAAGGAAACGAATTGTATAAAATATGTATTGTCCTGAAATAAAATATCATATCTTGTGTAGAAGATGTCATGTTTTGTATAAAAATTTCTTGTCTTGTCTTTGTCGAAGTGATTTAGATAACGTCATGATATGTAATATAATAAAAGCACTTATATATAGGAAGTACCAGCGGCATACTCACCATACTTTTATCATATTACACACGCCTCGTTATTTAAATCAC
The DNA here is from genome assembly GCA_030545235.1 of Helianthus tuberosus. Lineage (NCBI taxonomy): Eukaryota > Viridiplantae > Streptophyta > Magnoliopsida > Asterales > Asteraceae > Helianthus > Helianthus tuberosus. Next base: position 90,857,992 of record CM060356.1, on the reverse strand, counting down.
TTACCAATAACCACCAAATAATGTCTTGTTTAAACCAATATCAAATGTCATGTATAACAAATATCTAATGTCAAGTATAAACCATGTCTTGTATAACAATGTCGAGTAATAACCAATGTCTTATAGGGTAAGTAAAAAGTCTTTACTTAAACCATAGGTAATAATGTCATGTATAACTAAATGTCTTGTGTAAACAAATGTCATGTACAAAACAATGTATTTGAATAAACAAAAGTTTAAATCAAAAGTTATGTTTTGAAAACCATTGCTTTTATTGTTATGAACATTTATGTGGTTTGTTATCCGAATACACTCAAGCCTTTTCACTGTCGGATAAACCCTTATCAAGTCAAAGGTTTATCAAAAATGTTCATCAGATTCTGTTATTCCCTAAAATGTCACTTCCAAACAAACCTAGGAAGTGGGAACGGGATTTGTCAAATCCTATGGTACCATTACATACTACCAGTCGGCGTGATCAATGTTAATGAATGTATCTTGTCTCGTTAAACATACCAAATGTCATAATCAATGCAAGCATGTCATGAAAAATGTCTTTAAAACCATGTACTAGGTATGCTAAGTCAACATACGGAGTAGGATGTCCATGAAATCAATGTGCTAAATATGCTAAATCAACATATGTAGCAAAAGTATGTCTAAAATCAATGTGCTAGGCATGCTAAGTCAACATACGAAGCAACAATGAAATTTAAATCAATGTGCTAGATATGCTAAGTCAACATATGTAGCAAAAGTATCCTTGAAAACGATGTGCTAAGCATGCTAAGTCAACATACGAAGCAAAACATAATTGAAATAATGTACTATATGTGTACTAGATGAACATAGCATGTATATGTCATGAAAGCATGAAAGTAACAATAGGCACAAGTGTTTCACCCCAAAATATTTGCAAAAGTAAAAGAGGGGATATGTACTCACTTTGGATTGCGTATAAGTCTTGGAATAAAGATCTATTAAAGCTCGAAGGATCACGGAATCAAATGGCACCTAGTATAGATTACTATATTAATAAATCGGGACACTAATCGGTGGATCGGATAGAATGAGGTCTCATAAATCAAATGAGTGTTGGAACTCATATAAATGATTTAATAAGCCTAACATTCTGATTAGAAAGTGATCCTAAGTGCTTTTGACCTGTTACGACTCATTAAGATAGTTTATGCTACTTTAACGTGTCGTTTGCTTAAATGTAAGGTCGGATGGCTATATATGTTATATGATAAGTCCTATATGCCCAAACATGTTTGAGAATGTTATTATATCAATTTATATGTGAAAAATTTGATTACATATGCTTAAAATGATTTTATGCACAAAAAGGACATATAAACGACTTAACAAATAACTAACCAAACGAAGTGACCATAAGGTATAACCTCAGTAGGTTATTCCCTATACAACTATGGTCACAAATATGTGTTTGGTCGGATCCTAAGATCGACCAAACGGGCCGGTTTCGAAAATATAAGCGGTGGTTAAGACCGCTCGACTTACGAACCTAAATAAACATTAACTAAAAGTGACGAGTTAAACATGTCAAAACATGTTTAACTAAGTTAGAAAACTGATTTGGTATCAAAACAAAGTGTTTTGATACCCGAAAATAGTTCCGTCGTAAAATGCACATAAACGTGCATTTTGACCGAAACTTTGACTCATCACTTCGACTAGTAAACGTGGTAATCTGTAGGTATAATCGCAAGGGATTATAACCATCGTAATTACGATCACGTTGCAAAGTTCAATTGAAATTTGTCTTGACCAATTCATAGTCTAAACCGAAAGTCAAACACTTTTTGACTTTTAGCTTACAGTAGCTACAATAAATAAACAAGACTAGTAAGAACACTTACTTGTGTTCTAGGAAGAAGAAACTCTGGTGGGAGGCCTCCAACAAGTGGTAGCAACTCCTCTAGAGTAGATGTGGTTAGAAAGAAAAGAATTGAGCAAGTTGGAAGTGAAATGATGCAAGGTATTTATAGTGTTCTTGGATTAACAAGATCATGACATGTGTTTATGTGTTGCCCAAGGAAGAATCTCATCCCTACAAGTGTTTGAACCAACTTCAAAGCCTTGGAGGATACTCAAATAGCCCACAATATTGCAAAAACCAAGTTAGAAAATAGTAGGAAAGAGATGGGAAGCTGTTAAGAAGTATCTGCCCAGCTCAGTTGCTCGCGCCCCGCTACCCAGGGAAGGTCCCCAGTCGCGCCCCGCCAGCTAGATAAAGGGCAGTTTCACAGTTTAGCAAAACAGGTCCCTGCATGCTTTTAAACTTGTTTTCGACACGTTTAACCCCCATTAACCCAATTTTAAGGCTTTAAAAGGATGTTAAAGCACAGGGGACTTGAAATATTCTTGGAAATATCACAGATGTCGGTTCGTTTGGCTTTACGGTTGCGTTTTTTGGTTAATTACGGTGAAAGTTGTAACGAACGTGAAACGATCCAAATTGCCAAACGAATGGTATTTTTGCATTCCCATCACTAAAATACAATATTTTAATGATTACAAATTTTTTGGATGTACGGATATGGTCAGAATGCAGAATCTACGCGAATTTGCATACTTTCGCAGTTTTGATGCTTTTAGTCCCTGTGATCAAATAAGCTTGTTTTAGCCATACCGAGCCCTCCAAAACTTATTTCTAAGTTATGTTATGGGTATTTAGGGTATGTTTAGCTTATGTCACTGTTCCGGAGTGTACGTTGCGTTAAACTGATCACGTTTACATAACAGATTGCGTATAACTTTCTAGAAATTGTTTAAGAGTTTAAAATCGAACAAGAATCAAAGCGTGCAAGTGTCAAACATAAATAAACAAATCTCTGGATCAAAACACAATGTTTTATTGATAAATGAATTGTTTGGAGTTGTACAATGTTTAAAAGACACAAATGTCACAACGAACAAGCATAAAAGACTTGTTTGCCGATCCTGTATTGTGAGGATCATGAGTAATTGACATCTCTCTAAGTTGAACTGGATTTAAATTTAGAAAATAGAGTATAAAAACAACTAGTTGATCTGATAGGTCTAATTTTTCTTAATGTCAATCAGTTATCAGTTTGAGCTAGCTTATCTTTTGAATCGATGGTGTGTTGTGTGTGTTTTTCTTGGTAAAACAGTTAATTAAATTGGGAAATTTAATCAAACAATAATATCTAAACACATCAAACAATCAAAGATGAATAGGGAATGATTGCAAATGATTAACTATGAATTCAATATGCAATACAATCAAGACAACTACAAAGTACTCCCCCTCACCAGTTGATCACACTCTCACTAAGTTTTTATGCTCTTCGCTCTTAGTGTTAACTAATTACAAAGACACTCAAAACTACATATAGGATGTGTGACCTGCTAGTGTGTCACAACCCCCGATCCCTTATCTGTACTAGGAACGGGCGGACGCGAACTCAAATTTTCGGTGGTATCAGTTGGTTAATTTGGCAGCGGAAATTACATCAGGACTGTAGTTAGGAAATGTTTATCAGAGTAAAACCACCATATTTAATATTAATAATCACATGGGCAAAACCCAAGTTTCTAATTACAATACGTTTATAGGGATAAACCCTATTTTATTGAATTTAAAACATCGTCTTTTAGGTAACTTTTATAGCCACATTTTTCCCAAGCCTTCAGTGCTCTCCAGCTGGCTTTTTACTAATTAGCTGTCACATTGTGTTACCTGAAACGCATTTTAAAAAACATTTGTCAGTGGGAAATACTGGTGAGTGAATCCCAGTTTAATCAAGAAACATTTTATCAATTAAAACAATATTGAGAGCGATCACATTGTTTATTTCTACACAATTACTCATTCAGTACTATCAATCCTGACTTGTGGGTCATATTACACATTGGCTAACTCGTTGTCCAATGGTAACGTACTGTCATCCCGACTTACTACTCGCAGTAGTAAATTTTGTATACAAAACCCCAACATACCGGCAGTAATTGAAGAACTACAAAGACTCAGTCACCGCTTAATCACATTGTAAAGCAATTAAGGTTTTGTAAAATATTACAAAAAAGTTAACAAAAATTGGATAAACTCACATTGCTATCTTAGACTTCGTGTAAGGGTTTCCTGGGAATAATCTATAATTTATACAAATCTACATAAGTTAGTATCATAACCCTTTGAAAATATTAATGATACCCTCCCCGAGACAGCATTCTAACAACTACGTCGGGCAGAACCACGACAGTTGTTACGGAACCCTAAATCAATCGGGCATCGTATCTACTATGAAACTGGGGTTATAATACTTACAACGGAGCAGAACCTCGCTAATTAGGGGGTATAATACCAGCTTTATAAAGCCTATATTCAGAAATTGTGATTGAGAAATGAAAATTGAATGAACTGAAATGAAATCCGATGCGTTCTATTTATAGGTGCTGATTTTGACTCTCACGCGGCCCGCGTAGATGTACGTAGGGGCTTACGCGGCCCACGTTGACTCCAGGTCAACGTGTAGCTCGTCCGGATCAGCGTATAGACTCGACACAATGATGACACGTGTCGGCCTGGGGTGTTGCCGTGTTGTTGATATCACGCGGCCCGTGTAAGAATGAGATGGGTTTCACGCGGCCCGCTTGAACTTAAGAAATCAGACGGAATCAGGTTCTAACCTTCATACCGCCCGTGTTAGTCTTGGGGTGGGTCTACGCGGCCCGCCTCAGCTTAAAAATCAGATTTTATATTTTATTTTTAATGCTATATTGTATTTCGGGCTTGGTTTTCACATACGGGGTGCATTTAAAGACATATTGGAACATTTTAAAATATAATCGGGTGTCAGAAATATTTGAGAGTGTCAGTTTTACTAAGGGTTGTTACATCCTCCCCACCTTGTTTTAGAGCTCGTCCTCGAGATCTACTGGAACAAGTGCGGATATTTCCTTTGCATTTCAGATTCAAGTTCCCATGTATACTTAGGTCCTCTTTTGGAGTCCCACTTTAATTTGACCAGAACTTGTCACACCCCGACCACGTAGGACGACAAAACGTGGCGGAAACGTCGGGGAGTGTTGTAACAGAATTATTGTTTCACAACCATGGCATACAAAGTTATATTTTATTTATCAAACAAGAGTGTTACATTGTCTCAATACAGGAATTAAAGAGTTCAGAACATAATTAAACTAGTTCTATCTTTATTTTAAGTCTCTAAGGCACAGGTCCGCCCTAGTGTCCCGATCATCATCCTATGCAAAAGCTCCTGAAAACACATGTGAAAATAGGTACGTCAGCATAAAAATGCCTGTGAGATACATAGGTTTTGTGAAAATAGGATTCATGACTTATAAGTTTAGAAAAAGTTGTTTAGCAAAAGTCAGTCATGAACCTTGTAAATTGTTTTGTTTTGTAAATCATTTAAAAAGCGATAAGATCAAATGATATGTATACATAAAAGAATAATACATGGTTAAATGAATAACCAAGTAAAATGAGTTGTATAAAATAAGTTGTTTATAAAGCAATGTCTTGTGAAAGATATGTTATTTGTATAAAATGTTATATGTCTAAATTGAAATGATTCAAATAACGCTACGATATGTAATACCATACAAACACTTATATATAGGAAGTACCAGCGGCGTATCCACCATGCTTGTATCATATTACACACGCCTCGTTACTTAAATCACTTAAACAAACCACCAATGTATAAAGTCCATGTTTAAACCAATTGTCAAAAAGTCCTTGTATAAGCCATGTCAAATGTTAAAAAGTCCAAATGTAGTCAAGTAATGTGTATCAAATATTATGTATTGTAAGTAAAGTATTGTCACATAAACCAAATGTAGAAATGTACAAAACAAAGTATTTTGAATATATCAAAAAGTTATGTGTTGCAAAGTAGTACATGTTACATTGATACAAACACTTATGTGGTAACTTAACGCATACATTCAAGCCTTGAGATAGTCGGATAACCCTAAGTCAAGGTTATCAAAAGAAATGTGTTCAGATTCAGTCATTCCTTACATCCAAACAAACCCGGGATGTCAGGAATGGGATTTGTCAAGTCCTATGGTACCACTACTTACTACCGAGCGGCATAGCTAATGTTAATGAACGTATATAAGTCCCGTTTGTGCAAACCAAATGTTATAGAAAATGTAAACATGTTATATGAAAACAATGTACTAAGTATGCTAAGTTAACATACAAAGCAGAAAAGTCATGTAAATCAATGTGCTAGCATGCTATCAGTCAACATACATAGCAGAAATGTAATGTAAAACAATGTACTAAGTATGCTAAGTTAACATACAAAGCAGAAAAGTCATGTAAATCAATGTGCTAGCATGCTTAGTCAACATACATAGAAGAAAAGTCATGTAAATCAATGTGCTAGCATGCTCAGTCAACATACATAGCAGGAATGTAAAGTAAAACAATGTACTATATGCGTACTAGTGAACATAGCAAGTATATGATATGAAAACATGAAAAGCATGAAAGTAACAAGTAGGCACATGTGTTTCACCCCAAAATGTTTGGAAAATAGTAAAAGAGGGGTCTATGTACTCACTTGAGATTGATTAGTAGTCCTTGAGTAACAACCAAATAATGCTAGAGATCACGGATATCAAACGGCACCAAATATAGGTAACTATGTTAATATACCGGACCTAAATCGGAGGATCGGATAGAATGAGGGCTCGTAAACCAAATGAATATGGGAACTCATGTAGTATGGTTTAACAAATCCTACATACTAAAATGAAACCTAACCTAAGTGCTTACGACCCATTACGACCCGTTTAGGTAGGTTATGCTACTTTAACGCGTCGTTCACGTAAAACGCGTTCAGACCGCCTAACTAGCCCTATGATAAGTAAAATATGCCTTAACATGTCTAATATTGTTGCCAAATCAGTTTAGATGTCAAAAGTTATGTTACATATGCTTAAAATGAATTTTGGCGTAAAAAGGGCATTTTGGTAATTTACCTAAGGCATATAACTACCTATCATACAACTAACTAAACGCCGTGAGCATAAGGTATAACCTCGGAAGGTTATTCCCTATATACTATGGTCACCTAATGTGCTTGTTCGGATCCTAATGATCGACCAAACGGGTCGGGTTCGAAAGCATAAGCGATTGTTTAGATCGCTTACCTTACGACCCTATATAAGCACTAAACTAAAAGTGACGAGCTAAGCATGTTAAAACATGCTTAACTAATTTTAGAAAACAAGTTTGGTATCAAAACAAACGGTTTTGATACCTAAGAGTAGTTTGGTTACAAAATAAGCAAGAATGCGCATTTTGGCCGAAACTACGACTCGTCACTGAGCCTAGATAACGTGGTAATCAATAGGTATAGTCTCTAGGGACTATAACCATCGTGATCACGCTCACGTTATGAAGTTCAAACGAACTTCGCATTGACCATAAACTGGTCAACGCAGAAAGTCAAACATAGTTTGACTTTCGGACTAGAAAAGCAATAAAGAACGAAGGAACACTTACAAAGGGTCCCCGCTAGTAAATCTTGATCGAATAGCTCAGGTATGAAGTGATGGCTTCAACTTAGAGCTTTGAGATCAGATTTGTGTGGGTTTTGCAAGTGATGTTGGTGGGTATTTATAGGAAATGGACCACCGTTAGGATCGTTCCTCGAATAACGTGATCGAATCTCATCCGTACATGTGTTGGAATGTTATGGTAACTCATTTTGCCCCCACCACCAGAGATTGACATGTGGCATTGGCCTTTGGGGGGTTGAAAGGCTGTTAACAGCTGTTAAACAACTTTTGCTGATCTGAAAGGGCCTCGCGTGACGCCTAGGGGGCTAGGTGTCACGCCTAGGTCCTTCTGATCAGCAACAGTTTCCAAAGTTTCCATTTCAGTCCCCGTTGTGTATTAAGGCCATTTCCGACATGTTTAAGGCTCGTTAAATCATTTTCAAGGCTCCACAAGGATGCCTAAACATTGTGGGCATGAAACACGCTCAAAAATATCCCGGATGTCGGTTCGTTTGGTCGTACGATCGCGATGTTCGCTTAATTACGAAGACATGCGCATAAGCGCGAAAAACGATCCAAATTGCGTGACGAATGGATTTTTCTCATGCCAAACACTAAAATAAAATATTTTAGTGCTTACATAAATTTTTGGATGTCCGAATGTATTCAGAACGTAAGTTATGCGCGAAAGTGCAAACTTATGCACTTTTTGGCACTTTTAGTCCCTGAATGAGCCAAAAGTTTATTTTAGCACACCGAACCCCTCAAAGCCTATTTCTAAGCTATGTAAAGGATATTTATTGTATGTTTAACTTATGGTCATGTTCCGGAATGTCTGTTACAGTTCAAATTGGCATACTTTTTTCAGTTTGTCAAATTTAGTCCCTGTAGGCGATTTAACTTGTTTTTGCTATACCAAAGCCTTAAAAACTTATTTCTAAGTTATGTAAAGGTTATTTAAGGTATGTTAAGTATATGTTGATGTTCTGGAGTATTTGTCGCATTAAACTGACTACGTTTACGTACCAGTTTGCGTATCACTTTCCAGAAAGCGATGTAGAGTTTAAAATTGAACAAAAGTCAAAACATGAAAAATGTAAAACATAACCAAACAAACATTGGGATCAAATAATATTGTTTTATTGATAATTGAACTGTTTACAATGATTTCAGACACAGATGTTACAGTCTCCCCTACTTGTGGAAATTTCGTCCCGAAATTTATTTAGAGGAAACTCGTGGGAAAAGATGTGGGTACTTCGCCTTCATGTGATCTTCACGTTCCCAAGTAAACTCAGGTCCATGTTTAGATTCTCAGCAAACTTTGACCAAAGGAATGCGCTTGCGTTTAAGCCACTTGACTTCACGTTCCATGATTTCCACTGGCTTCTCAACAAATTTCAGTGTTTTATCAACAGGAATTTCGTCAAGTGGTATGTGGAGGTTCTCATCAGCTAAACACTTCTTGAGATTGGAAACGTGAAAGGTTGGATGTACATTTCCAAGTTCAGGAGGTAACTCAAGTCAGTAGGCTACCTTACCGATTCTTTCGACGATCTTGAATGGTCCAACGTATCTAGGTGCAAGTTTTCCTTTCTTTCCAAATCTGATCACACCTTTCCAAGGCGAGACCTTAAGTAATACACGATCACCGACTTGAAAATCCAAGGGCTTGCGTTTTGGGTCCGCGTAACTCTTTTGACCGCTTCTAGCTGTCTGAAGGTTATCACGAACTTTCTTAATCTTGTCAGTTGTCTCTAAAATGAGGGCCGGTCCAGTAAGCTGAGCCTCACCGATCTCATTCCAGCAGACTGGTGAACGAAATTTTCGACCATAGAGAGCCTCGAAAGGAGCCATGTTGATGCTGGAGTGATAACTGTTGTTGTAGGAGAATTCAATCAATGGAAGATGTGAATCCCAACTACCACCAAAATAGATCACACAAGCTCTAAGAATATCCTCCAGAGTCTGGATTGTTCTTTCAGATTGACCATCCGTTTGCGGATGATAAGCTGTGCTCAGGTTAAGTTGGGTCCCCATAGCAGATTGCATGGTTCTCCAAAAATGAGAAGTGGAACGAGCATCTCTGTCAGAAATGATGTTCAATGGAACACCATGTCGAGCTACAATTTCATCCACATAGATTTTAGCAAGTTTGTCAGCAGAAAAATCCTCACGGATTGGCAAGAAATGCGCTGACTTAGTAAGACGATCAACAACTACCCAGATGGCATCATGACCTTTCTTTGTGCACGGAAGTTTAATAATGAGATCCATAGTAATGTTTTCCCATTTCCAAATTGGGATCTCTGGTTGCACCAATAAACCAGAAGGACGCTGATGTTCAGCCTTAACCTTAAGACAAGTAAGGCATTTTGATACATATAAGGCAATGTCTTTCTTCATACCAGGCCACCAATAATGAGTACGAAGATCCTTATACATCTTATCTGAGCCAGGATGAACAGAATAACGAGACTTATGGGCTTCATCCATAAGCAAGGTGCGAAGGTTATCTTGGCTTGGGACCCACAAACGGTCCATGAAGTAATACGATCCATCCTTCTTCTTGACAAAAAGAACAGGAGCACCCCAAGGTGAAAAGCTAGGATGGATAAAACCTTTGTCAGAGAGTTCCTGAAGCTGCTTAGGCAACTCTTGCATCTCAGACTGTGCAAGACGATATGGAGCTCTGGCAATGGGATTTGCACCAGGTACGAGATCAATACGGAACTCGACTTGGCGTGCTGGAGGTAGACCAGGTAAATCTTCAGGAAATACTTCAGGATAATCCCGAACAACAGGGATATCTTGAATAGACTTGCCTTTGCCCTTATCTGCTACAACATGTGCCAAGAAGGCCAAATAGTTCTTTCGCAGATACTTCCGAGCTTTAAAACAAGACATGAGTTTGAGACCACCGGTAGGTTTCTCACCATGAACCTGTAGGATCTCACCTGTCGGAAGCGGCACACGAACGATCTTCTCAAAACAAACTACCTCTGCGCGATGCTTGGCTAACCAATCCATACCCACAATAACGTCGAAGCTTCCAAGTTGCATAGGCGTGAGGTCAATAGGAAAAAGATGGTCGTAAAGGTTCAACTGGCCGTTGTGAAGAACAGAATCAAGAACAATGGGTTCACCACTAGCAACTTCCACTGTCAAAGGTTTACCTAGTTTCGTTCTAGACACGCGAAGCAATGGCTCAAAAGATAATGACACAAAACTCTTATCGGCACCCGAATAAAAAAGAACAGATGCAGGCTGATTATTAATAAAGAACGTACCGTTCACCACTTCATTGTCTGCTTGTGCCTCTTGTGCATTTATGTTGAAGACTCGACCTCGAGCCTGAGCCTGATTCTGATTTGGATTTGCGTTAGCTAGTCTTGGGCACCGGTTTCTGTAGTGGGTCAGATCCCCACAATTGTAGCACGAACCAGGAGGAAAATGAGGTCGTGCAGCTTGACCTTGTTGCTGAGTAAGAGGCTGAGCAACTTGTTGGGCTTGGTTCTGAACTGCCTGATTCTGGTTAATAGGAATGCGACAAGTGGCAGCAAGATGACCATTTCTTCCACAGTTGGTGCATTGACGACACTGGAGATGTGGTAGGTGATGGCCGTTACACCTGTTGCACAAAGGTGCATTGCCAAGATAAGGTTTCTTGGCTAGTGGTTGCGCAGGCTGATTTGGTGCAGCTTGAGCCTGTGCAGTAACGGCATAGTTTTGGGAAGCCTTTCGCTTCCTAGACCCTCTTGAGGAACCATAATTCTTTCCCTTCTTGTTTTCACCTTTCTTGCCATCCTCCTTGTCAGACGCCTGCTTCCTACCCTTGTTACCCTTTTTATGCAGCTTTCCCTTTCGAACCTGCGACTCAGTCAATGTCGCTGCTAACTCGATCGCTTGACGGAGTGTGGTAGGGTTACTACCAGTAATGATGTCTTGTACTGAGTCAGGTAGACCATCGATGTACCTTTCGATAGCCTTGTCGAGTGGGGTAACCATTGTTGGGCAAAGCAGACTCAACTCCTCAAACCTATCAGTATACGCCCGATGTGCTAGCCACTGTCTTGTTTCAAGTCATCAAACTCTCTCTCCAAAGCTCGCAGTTCATGACGAGGACAAAACTCCCTCATCATAAGAGCTCTAAGTTCAGCCCAGGTTTGCGCTAAAGAAACTTCAGCACCACGATCTCTCATAACCCCGTTCCACCACGTAAGAGCCCTCTTTTGAAACACACTCGAAGAAAACTCGACCTTGCGATTGTCAGGACACTGAACGTGACGGAAAGTATTCTCAATGCTCTCGAACCATTGAAGAAGCCCAGTCGCTCCCTCAGAACCACTAAACTTGAGTGGTTTAGCCGAGTTAAAATTCTTGAAATTGCATGGAGCATTGTTGTTTTTGTTGGCTTGGTTCCATTGAGCAAAGAGGTTTGGGAATTGAGCAGCCATTTGCTGCGCAATGATTTCTGCCAGTTCGGCAGTCGCTATCTGGTTTTCGCGTCGAGGAGGCATTCTAAAAGAGGAAACATGAAAGGAAATGAGTGAGATGATTGGATGGAGAGAATGAGATGAAACAAAATCAACAAAAGCAAAGATGGTGGTCATTTGTCCACATCACAAAGCAAACAAACGACACACAGTGAATTATCAAAGTAAATGGGTCAAAAATAATGTATTGCGAAGACATGCTCGCCTATAAGTGAACACTCACCCCAAGAGTTCCCAGGTAAGAGTGACTGGTCTGATTATGTGGATTTGTACGAACACTCTAGCCTTAGACAGAAAACCCAGGGTACAGGCATTCACTCTTCCAGTTTACACCTGTTCACACTATTTAGAACCCAAAACTTTGACGAGATTTTGAAAATTTGAAAGGCACAAGGCCAAAAATCAAACTGGAAGGGTTCAAAACCTTACAACAGAGGGTTCAAAACCTTGTAATCAATCATCCAAAAACAGATGATTAATTTTCAAAGCGGATTAGAACTTGATGTTCCCGTTGTGGTTATCACCTAAGGATAGGTGAAGTGAATGTTTTAAAATCGAAACACAAGATAACTTGTGTTGGGGTCCTAGAAAGGTTATAGTCTAGGTCAAAGCATTACTAATAACCTAATTCCCTATAACCATTGGCTCTGATACCAACTTTTCTGTCACACCCCGACCACGTAGGACGACAAAACGTGGCGGAAACGTCGGGGAGTGTTGTAACAGAATTATTGTTTCACAACCATGGCATACAAAGTTATATTTTATTTATCAAACAAGAGTGTTACATTGTCTCAAAATAGGAAATAAAGAGTTCAGAACATAATTAAACTAGTTCTATCTTTATTTTAAGTCTCTAAGGCACAAGTCCGCCCTAGTGTCACGATCATCATCCTATGCAAAAGCTCCTGAAAACACATGTGAAAATAGGTACGTCAGCATAAAAATGCCTGTGAGATACATAGGTTTTGTGAAAATAGGATTCATGACTTATAAGTTTAGAAAAAGTTGTTTAGCAAAAGTCAGTCATGAACCTTGTAAATTGTTTTGTTTTGTAAATCATTTAAAAAGCGATAAGATCAAATGATATATATACATAAAAGAATAATACATGGTTAAATGAATAACCAAGTAAAATGAGTTGTATAAAATAAGTTGTTTATAAAGCAATGTCTTGTGAAAGATATGTTATTTGTATAAAATGTTATATGTCTAAATTGAAATGATTCAAATAACGCTACGATATGTAATACCATACAAACACTTATATATAGGAAGTACCAGCGGCGTATCCACCATGCTTGTATCATATTACACACGCCTCGTTACTTAAATCACTTAAACAAACCACCAATGTATAAAGTCCATGTTTAAACCAATTGTCAAAAAGTCCTTGTATAAGCCATGTCAAATGTTAAAAAGTCCAAATGTAGTCAAGTAATGTGTATCAAATGTTATGTATTGTAAGTAAAGTATTGTCACATAAACCAAATATAGAAATGTACAAAACAAAGTATTTTGAATATATCAAAAAGTTATGTTTTGCAAAGTAATACATGTTACATTGATACAAACACTTATGTGGTAAGTTAACGCATACATTCAAGCCTTGAGACAGTCGGATAACCCTAAGTCAAGGTTATCAAAAGAAATGTTTTCGGATTCAGTCATTCCTTACATCCAAACAAACCCGGGATGTCAGGAATGGGATTTGTCAAGTCCTATAGTACCACTACTTACTACCGAGCGGCGTAGCTAATGTTAATAAACGTATATAAGTCCCGTTTGTGCAAACCAAATGTTATAGCAAATGTAAACATGTTATATGAAAACAATGTACTAAGTATGCTAAGTTAACATAAAAAGCAGAAAAGTCATGTAAATCAATGTGCTAGCATGCTATCAGTCAACATACATAGCAGAAATGTAATGTAAAACAATGTACTAAGTATGCTAAGTTAACATACAAAGCAGAAAAGTCATGTAAATCAATGTGCTAGCATGCTTAGTCAACATACATAGCAGAAAAGTCATGTAAATCAATGTGCTAGCATGCTCAGTCAACATACATAGCAGAAATGTAAAGTAAAACAATGTACTATATGCGTACTAGTGAACATAGCAAGTATATGATATGAAAACATGGAAAGCATGAAAGTAACAAGTAGGCACATGTGTTTCACCCCAAAATGTTTGGAAAATAGTAAAAGAGGGGTCTATGTACTCACTTGAGATTGCTTAGTAGTCATTGAGTAACAACCAAACAATGCTAGAGATCACGGATATCAAACGGCACCAAATATAGGTAACTATGTTAATATACCGGACCTAAATCGGAGGATCGGATAGAATGAGGGCTCGTAAACCAAATGAATATGGGAAATCATGTAGTATGGTTTAACAAAGCCTACATGCTAAAATGAAACCTAACCTAAGTGCTTACGACCCATTACGACCCGTTTAGGTAGCTTATGCTACTTTAACATGTCGTTCGCGTAAAATGCGTTCGGACCGCCTAACTAGCCCTATGATAAGTAAAATATGCCTTAACATGTCTAATATTGTTGCCAAATCAGTTTAGATGTCAAAAGTTATGTTACATATGCTTAAAATGAATTTTGGCGTAAAAAGGGCATTTTGGTAATTTACCTAAGGCATATAACTACCTATCATACAACTAACTAAACGCCGTGAGCATAAGGTATAACCTCGGAAGGTTATTCCCTATATACTATGGTCACCTAATGTGCTTGGTCGGATCCTAATGATCGACCAAATGGGTCGGGTTCGAAAGCATAAGCGATTGTTTAGATCGCTTACCTTACGACCCTATATAAGCACTAAACTAAAAGTGACGAGCTAAGAATGTTAAAACATGCTTAACTAATTTTAGAAAACAAGTTTGGTATCAAAACAAACGGTTTTGATACCTAAGAGTAGTTTGGTTAAAAAATACGCAAGAATGCGCATTTTGGCCGAAACTACGACTCGTCACTTAGCCTAGATAACGTGGTAATCAGTAGGTATAGTCTCTAGGGACTATAACCATCGTGATCACGCTCACGTTATGAAGTTCAAACGAACTTCGCATTGACCATAAACTGGTCAACGCAGAAAGTCAAACATAGTTTGACTTTCGGACTAGAAAAGCAATAAAGAACGAAGGAACACTTACAAAGGGTCCCCGCTAGTAAATCTTGATCGAATAGCTCAGGTATGAAGTGATGGCTTCAACTTAGAGCTTTGAGATCAGATTTGTGTGGGTTTTGCAAGTGACGTTGGTGGGTATTTATAGGAAATGGACCACCGTTAGGATCGTTCCTCGAATAACGTGATCGAATCTCATTCGTACATGTGTTGGAATGTTATGGTAACTCATTTTGCCCCCACCACCAGAGATTGACATGTGGCATTGGCCTTTGGGGGGTTGAAAGGCTGTTAACAGCTGTTAAACAACTTTTTCTGATCTGAAAGGGCCTCGCGTGACGCCTAGGGGGCTAGGTGTCACGCCTAGGTCCTTCTGATCAGCAACAGTTTCCAAAGTTTCCATTTCAGTCCCCGTTGTGTATTAAGGCCATTTCCAACATGTTTAAGGCTCATTAAATCATTTTCAAGGCTCCGCAAGGATACCTAAACATTGTGGGCATGAAACATGCTCAAAAATATCCCGGATGTCGGTTCGTTTGGTCGTACGATCGCGATGTTCGCTTAATTACGACGACATGCGCATAAGCGCGAAAAACGATCCAAATTGCGTGACGAATGGATTTTTCTCATGCCAAACACTAAAATAAAATATTTTAGTGCTTACATAAATTTTTGGATGTCCGGATGTATTCAGAAACGTAAGTTATGCGCGAAAGTGCAAACTTATGCACTTTTTGGCAGTTTTTGGCACTGAATGAGCCAAAAGTTTATTTTAGCACACCGAACCCCTCAAAGCCTATTTCTAAGCTATGTAAAGGATATTTATGGTATGTTTAACTTATGGTCATGTTCCAGAATGTCTGTTACAGTTTAAATTGGCATACTTTCGCAGTTTGTCAAATTTAGTCCCTGTAGGCGATTTAACTTGTTTTTGCCATACCAAAGTGTTAGTGCAGTATGTCTATCGCCTCCGTCAATCCGAGCAGTAGCAGAAACAGTTTAATTCTAGCACTTATTGTAATATTTAGATAGAATTAGCAAGGTGGCATTTTGGTAATTAATGAGAAATCTCATTAATTCCAAGGCCTATAAATAGGAGCCTTAGGTTTAAAGTTTGATACTTTTGCTCATTTGTGACATTAGAGAAGATCTTGTAGAGAGAGAAAGTCTAGAGAGAGAAAGTTCTCTCTACGTGATTTCGGTGCTTGTATACGTCATCTTTTCAATAGAATCACGGTTCTAGTACGTTCTTGAGTGTTCGGTCACACACGTTCGCGGATTCCGCACGTCGAACGTGTCGATACGCAATCAAATCGGAGACGAATCCGGACCTACAATTGGTATCAGAGCAGGTTGCTCGATTGCGCTGATCAAACAACAAGATTCGTATCAGATTTCATCGTATTCAGATCAAAAATCGCATCAGAATTGTTCAATTTCTTCATCTTTTCATATTTTCACGTTTTTAACTGAAAAACGCAAAATTAATCAACTTTTTACGGTTAAAAACGGATAAAATTTGAATATGATGTGCGAAAACACTTGAGTAACTATCCTACAAAATTTCAGAATCAAATTCAAAGTATTTTGGGAGAAATTTGAGATTTTTTGTTCGAAAATGATAAAAGTTGCTGCTGTTACGGTTGTTGTTCTACGCGCGGATTGCCATACGTGCGTATGACCATCCGCGTTGACTGATTGTTGACCTAACTGTACGCATGAGTCACACGCATGCACTGCTATCCGCTTTGACTATTTGTTGACCTGTACGCACGGATAACAATACGTGTCACAATACTGCACGGATAAACAAGTCACTTAGAGCATATCATGTGATTTCTTTCAGTATTGCATGTGATCTTCATTATAGCAGATTGTTTAAATTGCTGTCACGTGATTGTTCAAATGTCAAGGTAAAGAGCATGTGATAAGTGTCATGTGATAAGATTTCAGGACTTGTCGGTTATTAATTGTGGTCAAAAGGTCAACTTCATACGCACGGATAGCCCACCCGTGCGTAGAGCATCATTCTCACCTGCACGGACTACTTTCAGTTATACGTGTTGACTTGTTGACTTGCCACACGCACGGACAACTTGTCCGCGCGGATAACATCATCACCCGTGCGTATAACATATCCGGATTCCCACCCGCGCGGATCACCACCCGTGTGGATCCCCACTCGTGCGTATTGTCATCTGGTTCACCATCCTGATAACATTACACGTCACAACAATCCGTGTCACATCATATCACCTAAGCGAATATCATTTTGTCAGCACCTCTTATCGGAACTTGAAATCAATCGGATTTAGAGCTTGCTTTTGAGTATCACCGACCCATTTGTTTATACTTATCAGCCCATGTGATGTCATTTTAAACGGCCCAATCATCTTTAAAATCAAAGCATCTTGGCCCAATCACAAAATTAAATCAAAAGTGCTTGGCAGTTTTGTCATGTGAACATCTCAACCCATGTGAGGAGAATTGAATTGAGAATTAAAATTGTCGGATATTAATTACATTACATGTGATAATAAACAGTTTGCATGTGATTGCGTATTGAAAGTCAAGCTGATAGTTGACTATCCGAATCAAACAATATTTTTGTCTTTTTGTGCCATCAAACGAGAAAGTAATCCGGTCGGATAACTCACTGAACAACATTTATTCACAAATCTTCGACACGAGTCTTAGATTGATTTCATCAACGCATACTGTTACGAACTGATTGTTTGTTTGTTTGTTTGCAGAATATTCCGAGGAAATTCAAGGTTATAAAATCATGGCAAAATCCGAACCTATTCCTTTTAAAGATATTAGAACTAAAGAAGAAAAACTCGTCAACCGAAGAATGAAAGCCCAAACCAGAATGAGCAGAATTTATAACACATACAAAGAGGCTAAAAGAGCAAAGAGATGGGATGCGGACAGAGAATGTTACCTTGATCCTCAAGGAAACATTGCAGTTGACCCAGATTCCATCAGTATTGATGCTCTTACACAACAATTTGCCGAGGAAGAAGAAGCTAGACAAAGAAAATGGTGGGGAGATGAAGAAGAGAAAAAGAAAAAGAAAGAGTTAATAGATGAAATAGAAAGAAACTCAGAAAATATGAGTTTGGTTGAATTTCTTGAATTAATCAAAAAGATTAAAGAAGGAATGACAAAGAATGAAGAATCAAAGAAGGATGAAACCTCAAAAAGTGAAGTTGGGTGCTCAAAATGCGAAAAATCCGAATCAGAAAATGTCAATCTCTCGAAAGATGTGGAAAATTTGACATTCGAAAACAAAGCTTTGAAAGACGAGAAGAAAGCGGATGATTGAAAGATTTTGGATTTGCGCTTGAACTTGGAAAAACTAAAATCTGAAAATGACAAACTTTTGAAGAATGTTGAGAGTTTGTCATTAGAAAACAAAATTTTTAAGGAAAAAGAAAAAGATTTTGAAAATAAAAAGTTGGAAATTGAAAAAGATTTTGAGAATAAGCTAAACACTTTAGAACATGAAAAAGTGTTTTGGGCAAAATTAGAAAATAAGGCTTTAAAAGATAGAGAAACAGTTTTTGAAAATAGAATAAAAGTTTTGGAAAATGAAAATTCTGTTTTTCAAGATAAAATTAAAAGTTTTGAAAATAAAAAAATAAAAATTGAAAAAGATTTTCAAAGTCAAATAAAGATTCTTGAAGATGGGAGATCTGTTTTTAGCAAGAACAATATTGAAAAGCAAAAGGTAATAAATTCCCATCGTCAGACAATTATTCGACTTGAAAAAGAAGCTGAAGGTGATAGAAAGAAAATCAAAGTTTTAGAGAATAAATTGAAAAGTTTTGTGACATCTGCATCATATGTTTGTCCAAAACCGATCAATTCAGTTCCAATAAGTGACAATGTCACAAATTTTGACAAAGTCAAAATTGAAGATTGTGATGATAAATCTGATGATGAAAACGAAAAAGAAGAAAAAAGAAAAACATTTTTGAAATTAAATGAAATGTTTAAAAACACTGTTTTACATTCTACTGAGAAAGGTGAATGCTCAACGCAAAAACCTGTAAAGAAGAATGTGGAACAGAAACAAAAAAAATCGAAAAATTTTCAAAAAGAAAATAAAGGCTCATCAGTTAAGTCATCCAATCATTATGAAAAATCACAAAAATTTAAAAATCAAAACTCACAAAAAGTTGGTAATAAGTGGTGCAGGTTTGACCACAGTGCTCAAATGCCAAATCAAGGATACAAGAGGAGACATGAGTACCACAAGGCAAATCAATGCTATGATCTAAGTGTGTGGTATGAAGACGGTGTTTGGTATGAAAGAAATGAGAGGTATGATAACAGAGTGTGTTACACTTGTGGATATCAAGGACACATTGCTGTTAACTGCCAAAGTCAGAGATTCGAAACGAGAAGGTGCTATGAATGCAACATCAGAGGACATATTGCCAGAGATTGCCCAATGAGATCAAAGGGAAGATTGAGGGCTGAATCTCAGAAAATGGCAAAGAAACCAGTCAATGTCAAGCCCAAAGAACAGAAAGTTCAAGAACCAAAAGATCAAGAACCAAAAGTTCGAGAACAGAAAGTTCAAGAAAAGAAAGTGAAGCTTTCACAAGGGCAAAAAGACAAATTGAGGAAGAAAAGAAAGAAAGCGAGAGAATATCTCGAGAGGATTTTGTCCTCGGATACAACTGGTAATCCGATAAAAAGTTCTGATGAATCGATTTCCTCAACTAAAAAGGCAAGCAAAACGGATTCATCAGATACAAATCTGAGGACGAAAGAGGGAAAGAAGAAGAAGAAAGTTTGTGGCAATGAATCTGTTTCTTCGGAAACAAATGAGCCACATGTCGGCGATGAATCTGACGTCTCAAAGTCAGACAAGCCATGTGCAGGCAATGATTCTGGTTCGTCAAAGCCAGAGGAGACTAGTGTTGAGGTAAAATCTGAGAATTCAGGTTTAACAATGGATGATGCAAATTTTCCACCATTGTTAAACAAGAATTCTAAATCACCCAAGGACAGTCAGGCTTGGGTGAAACTTTTCAAATAGAAAAACCTGACTTGCCGGAGTTCCCAGGTTGGTAAGTGTGGAACAGGAATCGGCATATTTCTTGAGAAATTCACAGGTTGGTAACTGTGATATTTTGAATCACAAAAGACTAATCAAGGACATTAAGTTGTACTTGATTTCTCTTTCCGATAAGTGGATAAAGGTAAACAATGTGATGAAAGAACCCCGAGTTTGTAAAAAGACAAACAAAACTAATTTTCCGGAAAAACCATTTGATTAAAACAAACTTAAGTGTTTTGAAATCTAAATGGGAAAATAGTTTGTTGTCAGGGGAAGTTCTGATTGTTTATGCCGAGTGAATGGCAAATTGAAGTGATTCGATATCAGTTTGTCACTTTACTCTGTAAAGTTTGTTTTCAAATCTTCCTTTGAAAATCAAAAAATTGAAACATATTTTGATTTTAGGGGGAGAAAATTAAAAAAAAAAATTAGAAAATTTGAAAATGCCAAAAACATTGAAAAAGCAAAAATGAGTTTTGTTGAGAAAAGAGGAAATGATAGTAAATCAGTTGGACTATCACAGCATGCTAAAGATATGAAATGTCAAATGTGATAAACGATCTCACTAAAGATGTGACGATAGGCTCAGCTAGACAAGTAGATTTGCGATAACGATACAAACATAAATAAAAAGGCCTAGTTCTAGTGGAAAACATGGTTGAAAGCATAGTACTTAGTTTTGTCCTTCTTGACTGTGTGCCTGCTCGGTAATTGCTGATTGTCGAAAGACATAAAACTGGTTAAGTCTGTGAACTTTCACAACTTTCCTGAAAAGTCACTGTGATTGTGCATTTCATTTTGCAAAGATTTAAACTTGTTTGATTTCTTTATTTTGTTTAAGCATTGGACATCCTCTGCGTATACGTGAGTATCGACCTGGATGTTATTGCCTAAACGTTCTGCTTTATTTTCTTTGGTGTTTCGTTTAAGCTTTGGATCACCTCTGCGTATACGGGAGTATCGACCTGGTGGTTAAAGCCTAAACAACTTCAACTTATTTTTATTTTCTTATTTTGTTTAAACATTGGACTTTCTCTGCGTATACGGAAGTATCGACCTGATTGTTAATGTTTAAACATTCTGCATTATTTTCGCACATATCACAGTTGATGAAAGTTTAAAGGCATTACTTGAGTCAGTGTATTGCATGATGAGGGGATATGCTGAGATCGTGGGGTCCATAAGAATTTAGTGCAAAAATAATATACCTTAACGTATCGGTAAGCATTTCGAAAGTTTTTAGATTGAGTTTAAGAGGACAACCATATCGTCAATCTACGTGAATCGTTTAGAACTTAAAGTGTTAAAAGCTCAACGGTGCTAGTGATTTGTCTCAAAAACTGATATGATCCTCTTACACAAACTCACAAAAATATTGTTTGTATATATTTCTTTACTGTATTTCTTTAAACTCAAAATCCAAAATGATTTTAGTGTGTTTTAGCATAAAATTTTGAAAATTCAAAAAGATTTTCGACAACTGATGTTGAAGAGCTGATATTCAAAATTCTGAGTGCTAAACATGATGAACTACATTGGGTTGGGAGAATATGTTGAAAAATTTGAATGTTATATATAAATGTTTTGAAAGATTGTGGGTTTAGTTAATCAAGGTCATTCATTTGAACTTGATGTAACTCTACAGATTGATGTATGAATGATTTCTACCAGTAAGTTTCTTAAATCTAAGTGTTAAAAAATTTTGTGAAACTTATGTTATGGGTAGAGGATTTGCAGGTAAACCAGGTTTCAAATCCTGAGCAGATGCAGAATAGAGCCAGGAATTGATCCTGAACTTGTGAACATGTGAAAGCCAGACTACGATCCCGACAGCTAAGTCTAAGGGGGAGTCTGAAGACGAGCTCAACGCAAGAGGAAGCGTGGATTCAAGAAGCCAGATATCTATCCTGAAGGAGCTTGTATACGGAAAGCCAGGTGTCGATCCCAAAGCACAGAAGCTTGACGAAAGGGGGAGCCTGAAGAGTTTACTGAAAGGGGGAGCTAAAGCTCAAGACAGATCCACCGGGATTCTGTTCAAGAAAAAGGGAGTCTATGTTGCAGAAAAGATGATAAAGCTTCAAGAAGACTCAGAGAGAGAGAGAGAGAGAGAGAAACAAGTCGCTACGAGTTTGACTACGGATTGACTGCGGCAATATCCAAGGGGGAGTCTGTTAGTGCAGTATGTCTATCGCCTCCGTCAATCCGAGCAGTAGCAGAAACAGTTTAATTCTAGCACTTATTGTAATATTTAGATAGAATTAGCAAGGTGGCATTTTGGTAATTAATGAGAAATCTCATTAATTCCAAGGCCTATAAATAGGAGCCTTAGGTTTAAAGTTTGATACTTTTGCTCATTTGTGACATTAGAGAAGATCTTGTAGAGAGAGAAAGTCTAGAGAGAGAAAGTTCTCTCTACGTGATTTCGGTGCTTGTATACGTCATCTTTTCAATAGAATCACGGTTCTAGTACGTTCTTGAGTGTTCGGTCACACACGTTCGCGGATTCCGCACGTCGAACGTGTCGATACGCAATCGAATCGGAGACGAATCCGGACCTACACAAAGCCTTCAAAACTTATTTCTAAGTTATGTAAAGGTTATTTAAGGTATGTTAAGTATATGTTGATGTTCCGGAGTATTTGTCGCATTAAACTGACTACGTTTACGTACCAGTTTGCGTATAACTTTCCAGAAAGCGATGTAGAGTTTAAAATTGAACAAAAGTCAAAACATGAAAAATGTAAAACATAACCAAACAAACATTGGGATCAAATAACATTGTTTTATTGATAATTGAACTGTTTACAATGATTTCAGACACAGATGTTACAGAACTAATCTCTTGTGCTTGAGATTCTTGACTTTCTTGTCTTCAATTTGTAGAGGCCTTTCTATAAACTTGAGTTGTTCATTTACCTCTATATCCTTAAGAGGTACTATCAGTGATTCATCAGTTAAACACTTTTTGAGATTAGATACATGAAATACATCATGTATTCCTGCCATTTCCTCTGGAAATTGTAGCTGATAGGCTACGGGTCCTATTCTTCTAATAATTTCAAAAGGTCCAATATATCTGGGACTTAGCTTTCCCCTTTTGATGAATCTTACTACTCCTTTCCAAGGAGAGACCTTTAATAATACTTTATCTCCTATTTGAAATTCCAAGGGTTTGCGTCGGTTATCAGCATAACTCTTCTGTCGATCACGTGCCGCTTTCAGTCGTTCCTTGACATGAATAATCTTGTCAGTTGTTTCTTGCACTATCTCAGGTCCAGATAGTTGCTTTTCCCCAATTTCTGCCCAACAGACTGGGGTTCGGCACTTTCGTCCATAAAGTGCTTCGAATGGTGCAGCATTGATACTTGTGTGATAACTGTTATTATAAGAAAATTCTAAGCATGTCCTCCATTGTCTGGATTGTCCTTTCGCTTTGTCCGTCTGTTTGAGGATGATAAGCTGTGCTTAGATTTAACATGGTTCCCATTGCCTTTTGGAAACTTGAAAAAAATGAAAGGTAAATCGGATATCTCTATCAGAAATAATTGATAAAGGAATTCCATGTAAAGAAACAATTTCATTTACATATAATTTAGCTAACTGTTCCATACTGAAAGTTTCCTTCATTGTTAAGAAATGAGCTGACTTAGTTAGCCTATCTACAATCACCCAGATTGTATCATTACCTTTCTTTGTTTTGGGTAATTTAGTAACAAAATCCATTGTTAATAATTCCGATTTCCACACTGGCATTTCTAACTGTTGTAGAAATCCTGAGGGTTTCTGGTGTTTAGCTTTGACTTGAGAATAGGTTAAACATTTAGAAACATAGGCTGCTATGTCCTTTTTCATTCCTATCCACTAGAAATTTTTCCTTAAATCTTGATACATCTTATCATTTCCTGGATGCATCGTATACTTGGACTTATGGGCTTCTTCTAATATACGATGACGTAGGTTTCCTAATTTAGGTATCCACATTCTCTTTTCATGGAATCTCCAAATTCCATCTGTTCCTTGTTCTAATTCTTTTAGCATACCTTTTAATTTTTTAGTATCCTCCTTGATTACTGATTCTTGTGCTTCTCTTATCTGATCATTTAAATCTACTTGTAGATTTAATTTATGAGAACGTACCCTTTTTGGCTTTTCATGATACTTTCGGCTTAAAGCATCTGCCACTACATTTGCTTTTCCTTCATGATACTGGATATCACAATCATAATCACTAAGCATCTCCATCCAGCGTCTTTGTCTCATATTCAATTCTTTTTGCTTGAAAACATACTTTAAGGTAATGTCTCCAAATATTAAGAGCGAAAATTATAGCTCCTAATTCTAAATCATGGGTCGAATAATTCTCTTCATGATTCTTAAGTTGTCTAGATGCGTAAGCTATAACCTTTTGACGTTGCATCAATACAGATCCATAACCTAATTTAGAAGCGTCACAATAGACTACAAAGTCTTCAGCTCCTTCTGGTTATGCTAATATGGGTGTATGGGTTAATCTTTGCTTAAGGATTCTAAAGGCTTCTTCTTGTTTTAATCCCCATTCAAACTTAACAGATTTACAGGTTAGCTTAGTTAAGGGAATGACTATTCTAGAAAAATCTTGAATAAATCTTCTATAATAACCGGCCAATCCTAAGAAACTTCTAACCTCGGTTGGTGATTCAGGGGTTTTCCATTTAGTAATTGCCTCGATCTTTGTTGGATCCACATGAATTCCTTCATGATTGACTAGGTGTCCAAGAAATTATACCTGTTCTAACCAGAATTCGCACTTTGAAAATTTAGCGTAAAGCTTTTCCTTTCTTAATAATCTTAAAAGTGCGTAAAGCTTTTCCTTTCTTAATAATCTTAAAAGTGCGTGCAAATGCTTTGCATGATCCTCTTTATTCTTAGAGTAAATGAGAATATCATCTATAAAGACAATTATGAATTTATCTAAATATGGCTTACATATTCGGTTCATCATGTCCATAAATGCGGCTGGCGCATTGGTTAAACCAAATGGCATGACAGTAAATTCATAATGGCCATACCTTATTCTGAATGCGGTCTTAAGAATATCCTCTTCCTGTACCTTTAATTGATGATATCCTGATCTTAAATCGATTTTAGAGAAAACTCGAGCTCCTTACAATTGATCAAACAGATCATCGATTCTTGGTAATGGGTACCGATTCTTAATCATGACCTTGTTTAATTCACGGTAGTCAATGCACATACGCATCGATCCGTCTTTCTTTTTAACAAATAGTATCGGCGCTCCCCATGGCGATGAACTTGGCTGTATAAATCCTTTCTCTAACAATTCGTCTAATTGTTTCTTCAATTCTTGCATTTCTGCAGGTGCCAAACGGTAAGGTGCTTTGGCAATCGGTGTTGTTCCTAGTATTAAATAGATTCTGAATTCAACTTCTCTATCTGGAGGTTGCCCTGGCAAATCTTCTGGAAATACATATGAAAACTGAGATACTACTGGAATATCCTTTAAATCCTTTCCTTTAGTGTTAGTGATTATGGAAATCAAATACACTATAGACCCTTTTCTAATATAAATTGCAGTTTTCATCACAGAGATGAATTTTGTGGATCTAGATGGTTTATCGCCTTTAATTGTGATTGTTTTACCTTTTGGTGAATTTACTTGTATTGACTTTTGATCACATAAAATACTAGCTTTATTGGCTATTAACCAATCCATTCCTAAAACAACATCGAATCCTGTCAGATTCATGGGATAAAGGTTTGCAATAAATTTCTGATTTAAAATTTCTATTCTTGCTCCCTACAAGATTTCATAAATCCTAACAGTTTCTGCATTAGCTGTCTCTACTAAGCATTTTTGTGGTAGTTTAGTTAATGATTGATTTAGAAATTTGCAAAATGATGTATTAATAAAACTTTGGTTTGCACCAGAGTCAAATAATACTTTAGGAAAAACATCATTAACTAAAAAACGTACCAGCTATGACATCTGGAATCATTTTGGCTTCATCTGCAGTCAGAACAAATGCTCTAGCATTTTGAGTATTCTTGTTGTTTGTAGTTGGAGCTAATTTTGGGCAATTAGTCTTAATATAACCTTGTTCTCCGCAGTTGTAACATATCCTGTTATTAGCTTTCTTCCTGCAATTTTCTTCCTTGTGTCCCGATATTTTGCAAAAGCTAAAGTATATGGAGCATCTTCCGGAATGCTTTCTTTTGCAATACCTACAGTAAGGTGTAGAGGTAGAACCTATAGTTTTCCCACGATTAAAATTTCCAGAACGAAATTCTTGTGTGAGCTTCTGGGTTAGGTTCCTTCTTTGATCCTCTTCTCGGGTACGGACTAATTCATCTGTCAATGTATTTGCTAGTTCTACAACTTCTTTTATAGTTTGAGGTCTAGCTGCCTTGACTACGTGTCTTATCTCTCCAATTAATCTCCAGATATAACGGGAGATTAACACTGGTTCTGGTGAAGCAAGAGTTGGCACTATTCTAGCATATTCGAAGAATATTTTAGTGTATCCCTTACTATCCACACCAGTCATCCTAAGGTTTAGGAATTTGTTTGCTATCTGTTCTTTCTCATTGGGTGGGCAGAATTTCCTTTCTACCTTGTCCTTGAATTCTTCCCATTCCATATTGTAGGTTCTATCACTTCCTCTTGATTGGAGGATAGTGTTCCACCATTCTAGTGCTGAATTCTTAAACAAATTAGAAGCAAACAATATCTTATCTTCTTCAGCACACTTGCTTATTCTTAAGACTACCTCAGTCTTCTCTATCCAGCGTAGGGTTGAAATGGCCCCTTCGTTGCCCGAGAATTCCATTGGTTTACAAGACCAGAATTCTTTATAAGAACAACTGTAAGACACGGTTCTTCTCCTTTTGGGAATGGGCATTTGAAGTACAGGTCCATTGTTCACGCTGTGTTCTGGTTCGATTGGTCGCTTACTGCTATGCTTACTTTTATTATTCGCTTCTTGAATCGTTTGAATAATAAATGGCATGGCATCTATGATTCCTTACTGAACCATCCTCGTTTCTTATGAGGGAATGGCTCTTCTGATTGAGCTTTAAAGGCAAACATCCCTTCTTCCTGATCAGCAGAATACCCAGAAAGGGCAGGCTGTGAAGAGGTACCTTCACTCCTAGGTGAATCATATAACTGACGACACATGTCTGAGGGTCCTTGATCACTCATACTGTAAACTAACAAATAGTCAAATAACACATAACAAATAAATACAGTTATACACGTATTTCCATAATTTATTTCCTAACACAAAATTTAAAATTTAAGTGTCAGCAGAACACTTCTTTGGCTTAGACCAATGGCTAGTCTCTGATACCACCTTCTGTAGCAACCCCTGATCCCTTATCTCTCCCGGGAACGGGCGGACACGAACTCAGATTTTCGGTGGTATCAGTTGGTTAATTTCGCAGCGGAAATTACATCAGGATCGTAGTTAGGAAATGTTTATCAGAGTAAAACCACCATATTTAATATTAATAATCACATGGGCAAAACCCAAGTTTCTTATTACAATACATTTATAGGGATAAACCCTATTTTATTGAATTTAAAACATCGTCGTTGTCACACCCCTTTCTGCGGCGGAAGCACGAGGTGTGATCATGAAAGGTTCTCATTGCATACGAAAGGTAAACATACTACATGCTCAAAAATAACTTCAAACATTACATTACTGAAAACATATGTCAAGTGTTTACAACACGAGATAACATATTGAATTAAAAGTCACAACTTTATTTAAAGATAAACAAAGCGACATCCACGAGCATGAGTAAGACCACACGCACATCCATCCTAGTAACCTGAAATACATGTGAGTTTTGGAAAAACGTCAACATAATGTTGGTGTGAATTCATGCAGTTTTTGTATTTCACGTTTATATACTTTGTATGAAAACATAGTTTGTGTCATGTATAAATCAAGTTTTCATATATAAATCAAGTATCCATGTGTACACCACATACTCATGTATAATTCAAGTTTTTCTTGAGTACCCCACGTACTCAAGTATTATTCTCGTTTTCTTGAGTACCCCATGTACTCAAGTATAATTCAAGTTTTTCTTGAGTACCCCACGTACTTCAAGTATAAATCAAGTTTTAGAATGGTATGAATCTTATGTAAATAAAGTATTCCTGTAAGTATCAGGATTGTTAATGGGTTGCAAGGCCATTAACATGTGACACGACATAGGAAGTCACCAAACCTTAGGCATTTTCTAGTTGGCATATTCTGAGACACAAAAGCACTACTCGATTCTCGCACTCACCGAGAGTGTGGCTGCCGGCACCCGTTAGATCTAACATTTTGTTCTGCGGTCTAGGTATATTGTTGATTAATGGTGCTTATGTACCCTATTCGTGACACGAATTCTCGTATCATTTCTCATAACGCATCATACTTGGTACTCGTCCTCACCAAGTGCGCTTCTTGTATTCTTATATCTCGTCACACTAGGTACTCGTTCTCACCAAGTGTGCTTCTATTTATCATACCATTTGTAAACATAGTAATATTTGTACATGTATTTCACCCCCGAAGTTATAAAACTGAAAACAGTTAAAGAAAAGGGGGAGCATGAACTCACAACTTTGCGTTCCTTGCGTCGTAAACTTCACCGGATTTGCTTAATTAACGTCGTGACCTATACGTGTTTTCTTAACGTTAGTCACTAGACTTGTATCGTACAAGTACAAGTCACTGTCTTTTATGTATATGTTTTCTTGTGTTAAAAATAATTCACATTTTTAACTAAGTGTTTTACTTATATTATTTTCTCAAGAATAAATATAAGTTTCTTGTATTTTTCACTATCTTGTATGTTGTATGTGTATTTTTGTTACAAACATTATGGAGAGGTTTATATTTGAAAATCATAGTTTAGAATGCACTAGCAAACATTTGTCTAGAAAATATTCGCTAAGTGTTAGGATTTTCAGAAAATTTCGCCATAGTCTCCTTTGTAAACGGAGGTGTCCATGCTAAGTAGCATATCATTTTCTTTAATATACAACACATTAGATCTTTCTCAAATAATCAATCCGGCATGCTGTCATGCAAGATACTACTTTTGTCGTTTCAGTTTTAATATATAAAACTAGACTGTTTTCGGACATTTTAATAAAATGGTTATCTTATTCCAAAAATTCCCAAATTTTTACAGACTGTCTTATACGAATCAAGTATTATTGTGTAAAAATATCGGGGTCTAGTTCATTATCAGTATTTTATAGAAAATCATTTACTGAACTGCGATCAGATTTGTTATTTTCTCACCGCAGCCTACGGAATAATTCGTTTAAAATTCATCGTAAGTCCGTTTTACGAAATTCCAGTTGGATGGTGATTCTGACATCAGTGATCATCTACGATATAAATTTTAGGGGCTGGTTCTACCCAGGTTTTAAGTTATGATGGAAAACAGAACGCTTATTTTCAGCAGTAAAAATGCAGCTCAAGCTGCTGTTACAAAACGACACTTTAAAAATAGTAAACGAAGTCCAAAAATTATGATTCCAGTGCCATTAGAACCGTATTTCACAATACATAAATTTAGACTTCAGAAAATACATTTTTCGCTTAATTAGGGCCCAGTTACAGCCCTTCGAAGTTGGCTGAAAATGCAATTCAGCATGTTTATTTATAGTTTAGACGCTACTAAATCGTATCAACTAATGTCCGAACAACGGGTTTATCACGAAAATCAACGATCAAATATCAAGTATGATTTAACCAACCCTCATCCAACAAGATTCATCTTCATATAATCTTTTATGTTCAAGTTTCATGTAAAGTTTCATATTCATCATCTTCTAGATGAAACAATGGTGTAAAGAGACTTACTACTAGCACAAGGATTGGGTAGAAATCTAGTGCAAAGATGATGAGAAAAAGATGTTGAAAAGCCTTGAACAAAGCTCCTTTGAAAGTCTTTCAAGATGCAATCTCCATGAATCAACTTTGAGGCTTTGTATGGCACTTGTTAGTTAAGAAGATGAAGATGTTGAGAGGTGGTGGTGGGTTCGGTTTGGGGGTGTCCGAAAGTGAGAGAGAGAGTGAGGGTAAGGTGTGTAAGATATGAGGAATGATGGCATATCTTGGCTCCATACATATATAGATCTTCCATCATATTTTGCTTAGATTATCAAGCAAAGATCCAATTAAAGAATTGATATAAAATCTTGGGTAAGATATAAAGAAAATGGTGGATGATTTGTGGGTCCACCTATGGCTGAAAATCGGTTTGGGGGGGGGGGTGGGTCTTGTTGCAAATTTCCAACTAAAATGTAAGTATTAGTTAGAATGTAAGTAAAGTGATGTTATATGTTAGATATAGGGTTTTTAGTGGTTGTTATGGCAAACGGGGATCATGACTAGCCAAAAATAGTAACACAATGTCATTGACAAAAAATTGATGTCCCGGGTAATGTCCGGTTGTTCGGTTAAATACCGGTTCGTTAAAGTGTTTAATTATTCCGTAAAGTGTCCTTTTGTAACCCTTTTAATTCCCAACACTTAGGGAAATATTCTGGACGATAAAACATAAATTCTGCATGGTATTTTATTGTTTAAAAGCTGGATTTAATAAAATTCTGCACTTAAAGTGCGTTTCGGGTGCTTTTTAATGTGTATTTTAGCTTTCAGAGCGTCTAAATGTTAACCCTTGTATGTATTCTTGGGTTTTAATGTATTCTTGTTGTTGGACCTACACCTAGGCCTCAATTCTAATGTCTGACTGCTTTCTGCAGTTCTATTGACACAGAGTGTCTTACCGGTGAGTTTACTAGTATTTCTGACGCAACGCTCTCGTTTATGCATAAAGCAATATTTTGTAGTATACAACATGCATGAATTCACTTGTTTAGCATGAAATCAGTCAATGCTAACATTTAAGCACATAATTGCAGTCATTAAAGAATAATTAAAGTGTACGGAAATTACCGGTTTGGTGCCAGTTGTCACAGTCTACCCCCGTTAAAAGAATTTCGTCCCGAAATTCAGGCTGAACCAACTCTCGCAGGAGTCTTCTTGAATAGGTGGGGATACTTTTCTTTGAACTGGTCTTCACGTTCCCATGTGTACTCGGGTCCGTGCTTAGAGTTCCACCGTACTTTAACAAGTTTCACACTGCTCCTCCTGGTCTTGTTGACTTTCCAGTCGGTAACCTCAACGGGTTGTTCTGTAAATCGGAGGGCATCATAAATATGCACTTCATCCGTAGGGATGATCACATCTTCTTGTGTTGGACTCTTCTTGAGGTTGGAAACATGGAACGTATCATGTACTCCATTAAGTTCTTCCGGTAATTCCAACTTGTATGCAACGGTACCAATTCTTTCCAATATTCTAAATGGTCCGATGTATCGTGGATTCAGCTTTCCACGCTTTCCAAATCTGACTACGCCCTTCGAAGGTGAGACTCTTAACAACACTTTGTCTCCCACCTCGAATTCTACTGGTTTTCTTTTCAGATCAGCGTAGCTCTTTTGTCGAACTTGACCCGCCTTAATGCGCTCTCGGATCTGCGCAATCTTGTCGGTTGTCTCTTGTACAAGTTCAAGACCAACCATACATTTATCTCCAGCATCTGCCCAACATAAGGGCGATTGGCACTTGCGGCCATACAGAGCTTCGAACGGTGCGGCTTTTATACTTGTATGATAACTGTTATTGTAGGAAAACTCAACTAAAGGTAGATGAGTATCCCAGCTGCCGCCTAGATCCATAACGCATGCGCGAAGCATATCTTCCAGTGTTTGTATAGTTCGTTCGCTCTGGCCGTCTGTTTCCGGATGGAATGCCGTGCTTAGATCTAGTTGAGATCCAAAGGCTTCCTGAAATGATTGCAAGATTCTTGAGACAAAGCGTCCATCTCTGTCTGAAATAATTGAGACTGGCACTCCATGACGTGCCACAATTTCCTTTAAGTATATTTCAGCAAGTTTTCCAGTGCTGTCTTTTTCTCGGATCGGTAGGAAGTGCGCAGACTTCGTTAATCGATCTAATATTACCCATATCATATCGTGACCTCTCGGGGTCCTGGGTAATTTTGTTATGAAATCCATCGAGATTTGCTCCCACTTCCACATAGGTATCACTGGTTGTTGTAGTAGGCCGGACGGTTTCTGATATTCTGCCTAAACCTTGGCACATGTTAGGCATTTTCCAACATAAAAAGCAACGTCGCCTATGAGTCTCGGCCACCATAGTATTCTTTCAAGTCTTGATACATCTTGTCCGATCCTGGATGGATCGAGTATCTCGATTTGTGCGCTTCACCAAGGATGACTTCTCGTATGCCACCATAGAGTGGAACCCAAATACGCTTCTTAAAGTATAAGGCTCCCTCTTCATTTGGCACCATGTATTTCAACATACCCCGGAGGTATTCAGTCTTACGGTTCTCTCCTTTAAGAGCTTCTTGTTGTGCATCACGAATGCGTGCAGTGAGGTTCGTTCGAATAGTCATTTCCAATGCTCGAACCCTTAAGGTCTTAACCCTTTCTTTTCGGCTCAACGCGTCCGCTACAACGTTTTCCTTTCCAGGATGGTACTTGATCTCACAGTCGTAATCATTTAGTAGCTCGACCCATCGCCGCTGGCGCATATTCAATTCCTTCTGATCAAATATGTGTTGTAAGCTTTTGTGATCTGTGAAAATTGTACATCGAGTACCATATAAATAATGTCGCCAGATCTTCAAGGCAAAAACCACCGCTCCCAGCTCCAGGTCGTGAGTGGTGTAGTTTCTTTCATGTACCTTCAATTGTCTCGAAGCGTATGCGATGAATTTCTGGCGTTGCATGAGCACGCAACCCAAACCCTGTCGTGAGGCGTCGCAGTATACCACGAAGTCATCAGTGCCTTCGGGTAATGATAGTATCGGTGCATCGCATAGCTTGTTTTTAAGTTGCTGGAAGGCTTCTTCTTGTTTAACACCCCAGTCGTACTTCTTGTCTTTCTACGTAAGGGTCGTTAGTGGTTGAGCTATCTTTGAGAAATTCTCGATGAATCGCCGATAATAGCCTGCTAAGCCCAAAAATTGTCGAACTTCAGTTGGGGTCTTGGGAGCTTCCCAATTCTTTATTGCTTCTATCTTGGACGGGTCTACATGAATGCCCTTCTCATTCACAAAGTGACCAAGAAATTGTACTTCGCGAATCCAGAATTCGCATTTCGAGAACTTTGCATAAAGCTTCTCTTTCTTCAGTAGTTCCAAGATGGTTCTAAGATGTTGCTCGTGCTTTTCTTTCGTTCGCGAATAAATCAGGATATCATCGATAAATACAATCACGAATTTATCGAGATATGGTTTGCA
Organism: Helianthus tuberosus; assembly: GCA_030545235.1. Classification (NCBI taxonomy): domain Eukaryota; kingdom Viridiplantae; phylum Streptophyta; class Magnoliopsida; order Asterales; family Asteraceae; genus Helianthus; species Helianthus tuberosus. Next base: position 90,824,392 of record CM060356.1, on the reverse strand, counting down.
TACGCGGTTCATCAGATCCATAAAGACAGCTGGTGCATTCGTCATCACGAATGGCATCACAAAAAATTCGTAGTGCCCATAGCGTGTTCTGAATGCAGTCTTTGGTACGCTTTTCTCTTGGATTCTCAGCTGATGGTATCCAGATCGAAGGTCGATCTTGGAATAGTAGCTTGATCCTTGCAATTGATCAAATAAGTCATCAATCCTCGGTAGTGGGTACCAATTCTTGATAGTGAGCTTGTTCAGTTCCCTGTAATCGATACACATCCACAGTGTTCCATCCTTCTTCTTTACGAACAATACAGGAGCTCCCCAGGGCGAGAAGCGGCCTTATAAATCCCTTATCCAACAACTCCTGAAGTTGTGTAGATAATTCTTGCATTTCGGATGGCCCAAGTCGATAGGGAGCCTTGGCCACAGGAGCGGCTCCTGGAACCAAGTCTATGGCAGATCTTCGGGAAAAACATCAGGGAATTCCTTCACCACAGGAATGTCTTCGAGTTTTGGCTCCACAACCTTCTTGTCTACCACGTGTGCTAGGAAGGCAACACATCCTTTCCTTAAGCACTTCTGTGCCTTCATACAACTGATGATTCGAAGAGGCGCGTCTTGTTTTTCTCCATGCACGATGAGAATTTCATCATTCGCTAAAGGGATGCGAATGATTTTCTCATGACAAATAACGTCAGCTTTGTTCTTGGACAACCAGTCCATTCCGACTACTACGTCGAAGCTACCCAGTTGAATATGTAAGAGGTCGATGCTAAATCTTTGTTCACCAAGTTCTAGTGTGCAGCCTCTAACAACTTTGCCTGATTCAACAAGTTTACCATTGGCTAGTTCTATGGAATAAGGAATTTCTAATCTACTAGATTCTATTCCGAGTATGCGTTTAAATTCCACAGACATGAAGCTATAATCGGTGCCAGTGTCAAATAATATGGATGCAAAGTGATTGTTAATGAGAAACGTACCGGTAACCACATTAGGGTCCTCGCGTGCGTTCTTTGCTCCAATCACAAATGCTCGAGCCTAAGCATTGTTTCCCTCTGGGCAGTCCTTCATGAAATGATCATTGCTTCCACATCTGAAGCATCCTTGGTTCTGTCCCTTCCCGTTACCATTCTTGTTACCAGCACCATTTCCATTCCGGTTCTTTCCTTTTCCCCAACAATCTTCTATTTGATGACCCAATCTACCATATTTGTCGCACCTTGGAATGCGACAAGCTCCTTCATGATGATACTTACATTTTTGGCATTTAGGCATGGAGCCTTGGTATGCTTTGGTTGCAAGGGTCTTCGCCTCCTGAGATGGGTTAGCGTCACGCTTCTTGATGTTGAAACCTTTGTTGTTACGAGTTGCTTGATTCGGATTCGAATATTTTCTCTTCTTGTCACCGGACGACTCAGCATGTGTCTCGGTCTTCTCTGTTGGGTTCAGTGATAACTTCTTCATACAAACACAATCTTCAGTCAGGATGATAGCCAGAGTCATAGCCTCGGTGATCGTTTTTGGTTTGGCCGACGTTACCATGCCACGAAACTCTGGGGCCAGTCCCCAAATGTAGCGTTCAACGCGCTTGAATTCGGGAGTCACCATGTAGGGAAGCACTCTAGACAGATCGTGGAACCTTCGAGTATAACCATTAATATCAGCACCTTCCATGGTCAAGTGCCAGAACTCCGTTTCCAGCCTTTGGAGTTCCGCACGAGAGCAGTACTTCTCTCTCATTCTTTCCTTCAGTTCATCCCAAGTTAGGCCATAGGCGGCATCATCGCCCAAGGTTTGGGCTTGCAAGTTCCACCAAGTCAGAGCTTCATTGACAAACAACCCTGTAGCAAAAGTGACTTGCTGATCCGCGGTACACTTACTCATGCGGATAGTAGCTTCATTCTTCTCCGTCCAGCGTACAAATGCTACTGCACCTCCTGTGCCGTCGTAGTTCATCGGCTTGCAGTCGAGGAACTGCTTGAAAGTGCAGCCTGGAATTGATTTAACCAATTCACACGTGAGCAATCGAAGAAATAATGAAACAAAGACCGTTCATAAATTTCTCCATGCTTAGTATATTGTCTTAAGGTTACCTTGAGCTGTGTTGCCTCCAGATGAATCTCCGTTCCCATTACGTCTAGCGTTGCTTGGGCCACCACTGTCTTGAGTACGGTTCGCCTCATACTGGGCGATAGCAGCGGAGATCCTTTCTTCCAGTAGAGCGTTCAGCTCTTCAGCAGTTCTTGGCAGTGGGGGAGGAGGAGGTTGATCATCATTGCGAGCATTCACAGCTTTCCTGGGTGCCATGTTCTGACAGAACATAACACAACAGGGTTAAAACACTTGTTTGATATCGTCATACTAGACAGTAGTAGTATATATATTCACAGGTATATACCACATAAGTGACATCAAACAATTATTACTCTAGCAGAGTACTTAGTAGGCTTGCACTGAGGGAATCTATACGTGACAAGACTTGTTGTGGTTTCTGTGCACTGAATCCCATAATTATGTATGCATCCATAGTTACGTAACTCCTTGCACAGTCCGCACAGTTCGTTTCATCCTCGTATTTCTTCCTTCAGATGGGCCATCGCTTTTAGGTAAAGTCATGTATACTTGTGACATTCTACTTCTAGTACATGCTAATTATCACACATAATTTGCAAGTAATTTCTCAGTTAAAGACAAGTGCTACTCCTGTGCACCCTAAGTCTCGTAGTATCCTTTCTAGACAGTTTCAGGTAGTGGATGTCGTGGGACGTTTTATGCAATGAAAACTCTTTGAAAAATTGTTTTCGTGAAAGGATCCTAGAGATTGTAGACTAGACTCGAGAAGGAATCCTGGTTCACTACAATCGCAGCTCTGATACCAATCTGTCACACCCCTTTCTGCGGCGGAAGCACGAGGTGTGATCATGAAAGGTTCTCACTGCATACGAAAGGTAAACATACTACATGCTCAAAAATAACTTCAAACATTACATGACTGAAAACATATGTCAAGTGTTTACAACATGAGATAACATATTGTATTAAAAGTCACAACTTTATTTAAAGATAAACAAAGCGACATCCACGAGCATGAGTAAGACCACCCGCACATCCATCCTAGTTACCTGAAATACATGTGAGTTTTGGAAAAACGTCAACATAATGTTGGTGTGAATTCATGCAGTTTTTGTATTTCATGTTTGTATACTTTGTATGAAAACATAGTTTGTGTCATGTATAAATCAAGTTTTCATATATAAATCAAGTATCCATGTGTACACCACGTACTCATGTATAATTCAAGTTTTTTCTTGAGTACCCCACGTACTAAAGTATTATTCCCATTTTCTTGAGTACCCCACGTACTCAAGTATAATTTAAGTTTTTCTTGAGTACCCCACGTACTTCAAGTATAAATCAAGTTTTAGAATGGTATGAATCTTATGTAAGTAAAGTATTCCTGTAAGTATCAGGATTGTTAATGGGTTTCAAGGCCATTAACATGTGACACGACATAGGAAGTCACCAAACCTTAGGCATTTTCTAGTTGGCATATTCTGAGACACAAAAGCACTACTCGATTCTCGCCCTCACCGAGAGTGTGGCTGCCCGGCACCCGTTAGATCTAACCTTTTGTTCAGCGGTCTAGGTATATTGTTGATTAATGGTGCTTATGTACCCTATTCGTGACACAAATTCTCGTATCATTTCTCATAACGCATCATACTTGGTACTCGTCCTCACCAAGTGTGCTTCTTGTATTCTTATATCTCGTTACACTAGGTACTCGTTCTCACCAAGTGTGCTTCTTTTTATCATACCATTTGTAAACATAGTACTATTTGTACATGTATTTCACCCCCGAAGTTATAAAACTGAAAACAGTTACAGAAAAGGGGGAGCATGAACTCACAACTTTGCGTTCCTTGCGTCGTAAACTTCACCGGATTTGCTTAATTAACGTCGTGACCTATACGTGTTTTCTTAACGTTAGTCAGTAGACTTGTATCGTACAAGTACAAGTCACTGTCTTTTATGTATATGTTTTCTTGTGTTAAAAATAATTCATATTTTTAACTAAGTGTTTTACTTATATTATTTTCTCAAGAATAAATATAAGTTTCTTGTATTTTGCACTTTACACCCGAGTTATGTATCTTGTATGTTGTATGTGTATTTTTTTACAAACATTATGGCGAGGTTTATATTTGAAAATCAAAGTTTAGAATGCACTAGCAAACATTTGTCTAGAAAATATTCGCTAAGTGTTAAGATTTTCAGAAAATTTCGCCATAGTCTCCTTTGTAAACGGAGGTGTCCATGCTAAGTAGCATATCATTTTCTTTAATATACAACACATTAGATCGTTCTCAAATAATCAACCCGGCATTCTGTCATGCAAGATACTACTTTTGTCGTTTCAGTTTTAATATATAAAACTAGACTGTTTTCGGACATTTTAATAAAATGGTTATCTTATTCCAAAAATTCCCAAATTCTTACAGAATGTCTTATACGAATCAAATATTATTGTGTAAAAATATCGGGGTCTAGTTCATTATCAGTATTTCATAGAAAACCATTTACCGAACTGCGATCAGATTTGTTATTTTCTGACCGCAGCATACGGAATAATTCATTTAAAATTCATCGTAAGTACGTTTTACGAAATTCCAGTTGGAGGGTCATTCTGACATCAGTGATCATCTACGATAAAAATTTTAGGGGCTGGTTCTACTCAGGTTTTAAGTTATGATGGAAAACAGTTCGCTTAATTAGGGCCCGGTTACAGCCCTTCGAAGTTGGCTGAAAATGCAATTCACCATGTTTATTTATAGTTTAGACGCTAGTAAATCATATCAACTAATGTCCGAACAACGGGTTTATCACGAAAATCAATGATCAAATATCAAGTATGATTTAACCAACCCTCATCCAACAAGATTCATCTTCATATAATCTTTTATGTTCAAGTTTCATGTAAAGTTTCATATTCATCATCTTCTAGTATTTTTGTTCTTGTGATTTAAACATTATCATCCTACTACATATCATATCTATGAACAAGATGAAACAATGGTGTAAAGAGACTTACTACTAGCACAAGGATAGGGTAGAAATCTAGTGCAAAGATGATGAGAACAAGATGGTGAAAATCCTTGAACAAAGCTCCTTTGAAAGTCTTTCAAGCTGCAATCTCCATGAATCAACTTTGAGGCTTCGTATGGCCCTTGTTAGTGAAGAAGATGAAGATGTTGAGAGGTGGTGGTGGGTTCGGTTTGGGGGTGACCGAAAGTGAGAGAGAGAGTGAGGGTAAGGTGTTTAAGATATGAGGAATGATGGCAAATCTTGGCTCCATACATATATAGATCTTCCATCATATTTTGCTTAGATTATCAAGCAAAGATCCAATTAAAGAATTGATATAAAATCTTGGGTAAGATATGAGAACATGGTGGATGATTTGTGGGTCCACCTATGGCTAAAAATCGGTTTAGGGGGGGGGGGGTCTTGTTGCAAATTTCCAACTAAAATGTAAGTATTAGTTAGAATGTAAGTAAAGTGATGTTATATGTTAGATATAGGGTTTTTAGTGGGTGTTATGGCAAACGGGGATCATGACTAGCCAAAAATAGTAACACAATGTCATTGACAAAAATTTGGTGTCCCGGGTAATGTCCGGTTGTTCGGTTAAATACCGGTTCGTTAAAGTGTTTAATTATTCCGTAAAGTGTCCTTTTGTAACCCTTTTAATTCCCAACACTTAGGGAAATATTTTGGACAATAAAACGTAAATTCTGCATGGTATTTTATTGTTTAAAAGCTGGTCGTAGCTGGATTTAATAAAATTCTGCACTTAAAGTGTGTTTCGGGTGCTTTTTAATGCGTATTTTAGCTTTCGGAGCGTCTAAATGTTAACCCTCGTATGTATTCTTGGGTTTTAATGTATTCTTGTTGTTGGACCTACACCTAGGCCTCAATTTTAATGTCTGAGTGCTTTCTGCAGTTCTGTTGACACAGAGTGTCTTACCGGTGAGTTTACTAGTATTTCTGACGCAACGCTCTCGTTTATGCATAAAGCAATATTTTGTAGTATACAACGTGTATGAATTCACATGTTTAGCATGAAATCAGTCAATGCTAACATTTAAGCACATAATTGCAGTCATTAAAGAATAATTAAAGTGTACGGAAATTACCGGTTTGGTGCCAGTTATCACAGTCTTTTAGGTAACTTTTATAGCCACATTTTTTCCAAGCCTTCAGTGCTCTCCAGCTGGCTTTTTACTAATTGGCTATCACATTCTGTTACCTGAAACGCGTTTTAAAAAACATTTTTCAGTGGGAAATACTGGTGAGTGAATCCCAGTTTAATCAAGAAACATTTTATCAATTAAAACAGTATTGAGAGCGATCACATTGTTTATTTCTACACAATTACTCATTCAGTACTATCAATCCTGACTTGTGGGTCATATTACACATTGGCTAACTCGTTGTCTAATGGTAACGTACTGTCATCCCGACTTACTACTCGCAGTAGTAAATTTTGTATACAAAACCCCAACATACCGGCAGTAATTGAAGAACTACAAAGACTCAATCACCGCTTATTCACATTGTAAAGCAATTAAGGTTTTGTAAAATACTACAAAAAGGTTAACAAAAATTGGATAAACTCACATTGCTATCTTAGACTTCGCGTAAGGGTTTCCTGTGAATAATCTATAATTTATACAAATGTACATAAGTTAGTATCATAACCCTTTGAAAATATTAATGATACCCTCCCCGAGACGGCATTCCAACAACTACGTCGGGCAGAACCACGACAGTTGTTAAGGAACCCTAAATCAATTGGGCATCGTATCTACTACGAAACTGGGGTTATAATACTTACAACGGAGCAGAACCTCGCTAATTAGGGGGTATAATACCAGCTTTATAAAGCCTATATTTAGAAATTGTGATTGAGAAATGAAAATTGAACGAACTCAAATGAAATCCGATGCGTTCTATTTATAGGTGCTGATTTTGACTCTCACGCGGCCCGCGTAGATGTACGCAGGGGCTTACACGGCCCGCGTTGACTCCGGGTCAACGTGTAGCTTGTCCGGATCAGCGTATAGACTCGACACGATGATGACACGTGTCGGCCTGGGGTGTTGCCGTGTTGTTGATATCAAGTGTAAGATTGAGATGGGTTTCACGCGGCCCGCTTGAACTTAAGAAATCAGACGGAATCAGGTTCTAACCTTCATACCGCCCGCGTGAGTGTTGGGGTGGGTGTACGCGGCCCGCCTCAGCTTAAAAATCAGATTTTATATTTTATTTTTAATGCTATATTGTATTTCGGGCTTGGTTTTCACATACGGGGTGTATTTAAAGACAAATTGGAACATTTTAAAATATAATCGGGTGTCGGAAATATTTGAGAGTGTCGGTTTTACTGAGGGTTGTTACATAGTGACATCATCATGAAAGCGACCTTTAACAAATTCATTAAATGATGTAACTTCCAGCACATGTGAAACAACTGGATTGTTACACTATTTCATTGAACCTATTGGATCTTCATGGAAATAAAGTGAACTGTTGGATTTCTCATAACAGCTGGTTGTGACCTAGATCTTTGTTAAATCCAGAACATCTGCCTTTGACTTGTTGACTGGTTTTTGGGTCTTCAGCCTTTGACTTTAGTAGTCTTGACTTGTTGACCAGCTCTTATGATAATTAGTACTTGTTCTCTTTATTGTTGAAAGCAATATATTGATCAAACATGAGTTGGGGCAGCTGTTTTGTAAAGTTTTCAAGTGGAAAAAAACTACTGGACTTGAAGATTGTATTTTAACTTATTCAGGCAAGGATGATGGATCCTTTGGGTTTTGGCTTTCATCATTGGAAGATCTTATATAACCCAATACCTAATGATTTCACATCAGGAATTGAGTGTTAATGACTTCTTTAGCATTGATTCCTTAGTGATCTTATTGGAGCTTTAGAGATACTTTATGGGCTCCTGGTTAAGGCTGCCAAAGGTAAAAGCTTTGTTGCTCACCTGCTCCTTCCTCTCGCTGGTTTACTATCCTTGTACTACTAGAGAACTGGGGGTCATGTGACAACTATCACTTTTCCATGTATTTCCGTACAATGTAAACAGTAATTGTTCTCTAATGACTGTGTATGCTTGAATCAATGACATGAATGATTTTCTGATTTCTGCTATATACATACATATGCATTACATGTTGCATGAGTGTTTATCATTATTACATGCAACACAGTGTGGTTCAATTAGTGCACATAACAAAGTTAGCACAGTTATCAGATAAACTAGAAGTACTGACGGGAGTTTAGTACTCAGACATACATGATGTTAAGACACAGAATGAGCCCGGAACCAAGAGTTACACTAGAATAGTGTGTAGGAAAGTAAGGATCATAAAACTGCCTTCCGAGTGATGATTTGAGTGCCGGAAAGTGCCCGAAACACACTAAAATTGCAGAATTCTGCACAAATTAACAAAAATCAGCATTTTAGCATCAGAATATAATGTAGAATTATGGTTTAATGGTCCAGAATGCTTTGATAAGGGTCGGAAATCAAAGCTGTCATGAAAGACATCATAAACCACACTAAACTGCGCAATTTAGCACCTTAACGAACCGCTAACAAACCGAACAACCGAACACTACCCGAGACACCAAAATTTCACTAGAAGCATTGTTTAAACATTACCATGCTAGTTATGAACCCTAAACACCATATTACATCCTATAAACATTAAACACTTAAAACACTAAACATCACACTTACAATCTAACCAAATCCCTAACTAATGTTTGAAAACCAACCAAGACCCCCCTCCCCCCATAGTTGACGGTCACAAGTGGGTCCCCCACTTGTGATTTCTTTCAATTATTTTATTAGATACGTATAATTGATATGAAACATAAAGACCAAGGGTTAAACAAATGTTGGAAATATTTCTTTAAAAACCAAAAGACTTGACCTCATTTACATTTCAACACTTCAAACAAACTTCACCTCCCTTCTTCTTCCTCTCATTCTCGGCTCACACTACACACAAACACACCACCATTTTCATTCCATTTCCAAGCATTCTAAGGGCTCTCTAAGGTGTAAGAAGCATATCTAAGAAGGTTGGAAGCATTGGAAGTGGAAGGACCTCATCTAGGAGCTTTTATCCATCACTTTTCTTCATCATCTTCATACTTGTTCTTCCCTAGCCTTTTAGCTAGTAGTAAGCTCCTTAAACCTTGTTTCTGCTTCTAATTTTAGTGGTTAAAGTGTTATGTAACTTGTCAATCTTAAGAATCTCAAGAAAATATAAGCATGAACACTAACATAAAGCTTAAAAACAAGAAAATCAAAGATGTTTAAGTGTATGTAGTATACTTTTTTGTTGATTTCTTGTGATTATGATGAAGATTATCATATGAAGCTTGCTAGATGATGATTAAACACGTGATCTAGCAAGTATAAGGATGGATCTTGAGAAATTTGTGATGATCATCCTTTATGTAAATCATGAACTTGAAGATGGACTTGTTTTAGTGTATAATGATTATCTCTACATGTTATAAGTCTGGAAAATAAAAGATTTCAAAAATAATATTTTCAAGAAACTAAAGTTTATTACAAGATTTAACATAAGGTTGGTTTTTAAAGAAAGTAAACATGTTTGGAGGGTTAAAACAAAGCTAGTAAAGTGTATGTAACAAGAAAAATACAAGAAGATTGATTTTTGAAAAATCATCATACAAGTTGTGAAGAGTGAAAATTCACAAGAATGAGTTTTATAACATAATAACCATGTTTTTAGTGTTACTGGACTTTACTAAACAACATGTTAAAATACTATACATTTTTGTTAAACTTCAAGTTCATGACATGTTGTTAAAATGCATATTATGGCTCATGGTAATTCTTGTGTGAATTGTTGATGATTGATGATGAGTTTTTAAAAAAGAAAATGATATGCTTTAAAGCATGGAAACCTCCATTTTTAAGGGGAAACTATGGAAAAAATTTTCTAGAAATTTGTAAGATCCTTAATCCATTTTATACCATTATCAAATATATTTCTATTATATTAGTGTATTGAAAATTAAACATACACTTAAAATGTGAGTTTATAAAAAAACATTTTACTAAATAAAACGTTACAACATTTTGTAATTTGAGTCGTCGTTTAAAATATGACGACTAAACTGTTCGCGGAAGCTTTATTCTTTACGTGTTCGGTTCCTTGCTGAGCTTGATCGTCTTCCGGTAACTCAGTTAGCACCTACATTTCATAATACATGAAATGAGTTAGTTATATAACGTTTTTAACGTGTCTAAACAAGTTCGCGAGTCAAAAAGGAACAAACAAACAAATTTCGCCACACCATGACCCCGTCGCATCGCGCGACGGCCCTTGGGCCATGTTGTCGCGTGGCGCGACGCCTTAAATGGGCAGAACGTTTGCAGCTGATGCTGCATAATCCCAGTATAACCCGTTTTCACGGAAACGAGCATAACTCTCTCGTTTTTTTATCCGTTTTACCCGATTCTTTTTCCTACGCTCACGTAATTTAATTCTCCATCTTATGGAGTTAAAATCCAACATCCGAATTAACAAAATTTCAGACTTTTAAGTCTTCGGCTTATTACTCTTTTTACCAAATTTTGACCCGTTTGTGATTTTATCAAACAAACATGTTTATTTGATCTTTAAACTCATGGAATTCATAATTTCAATATCTCCTATCATATAAATCTCAAATTACGAGTTTCTTCCTTAAATAAAACCCGTTTACGCTCAAGTGCTTATTTTGACCCATTAAGGGTATTTAAGCACTTTAAAGCTTAAAATCGTTTTCATTCATTTCTAGCATGGTATTCCTACATTTCTTATCAAGTAATCTTCCACCACAACTATATGTGTGTTGGATTTAATGAGGATATCTATATGTTCCGAGTTTTACCCCTCATATTATCGTTTTACGGCAAAGACTCATATAAAGTCATTCGACCCAAGAATTTACATCTTTCACTTTCTATACTTATTCTAAGCATTTATTTAATCATAAAACTCGTTTCCGAACCACCTTTAAGGGTCGTTCGTTCGAATTAGCTTACGAGGGCAATTTGGTCAATTTTCATCCTTCTTTTACTACGAAGGACCTTTAAATACTTGTTTGACCCAAAAATCCGACCTTTTAACTATAATCTTGTTTTGAAACCAATATGCTTCTAAAACACCATAATCATTACTCAATTTATTCGGTTTACCTAAAAGATAACCGAATATCTATATTTTAACCTTGTCTAGTTCTTATAGAACCTCAAGTTCTACATGATGAGTTGAATCATTATACATACCTGGCTCGGATCAATATATTGACCTGTTTCGATACCTTGCCTTAGTAGCCGCTAAGAAATAGCGATGTAAATATCCATTTGATACTTATTCCTATAACCATATAGCTCAACAAACCATTAGTCGATATTGTCAAAGGGCGATAATTTCATCTTTTGACCCGTTTGGTCTAAATGACCGTGAAACCCTATGAGATGATATTTATTACCATCTTATCCATATGACTCACTCCGGTTTACACCGTATAGTCGTATTACTTATAAATCATTTATTGATTCTTTTGATCCATTATAACTTACGCTATAACGTGTCTTTCCCAAACTAACGGTTATTGTCAACAAGTGACCAAAATACCATTTTACCCTTAATATTTGCATTGGTTTACCATACAAGATAATCATTAAAAACTCGCTATCTTTTAGCCATTTCATGACTAACTAATCGTATCAGCTCCTTATTAACCATTAAATATGATTTATGATCATTGTCTTTTGTCCCGAATCACACTTGTTGGGTCAGAACATCATAATTTAAACAAGTCTTATTATTCACAACCTATAAAACCGATAGGTATTAAACAAATAGAGTGTAAGCTTAACTTACCTTAGATCCAAATTATGCTTTTCCGTAATTCATGCTTTGTTTGACCCGCTTCCTTCCCCAAGTTTTCACCTAGCTTGCCAAGCGTCAAACTATCATTGTAATTGTAAGATGGTTAGGTTAGTCATAATCATTTACGACTATTCCATCCTACGCTTCTTATGTCGAATTTATCATTCGATCATATACTTGGTCGGCTTAACCTTTTAAAGTCAATAGACTTATCAACTTATTCAATGCACATTTGGTTTATTGAATTTCACTTAGGCATTTCATCTGAACTCTTAACGAAATCAAATTTTACATACTAATTACTAGGTAACATGATTTCAAGCATCTATATCACGATCTTAACATCGATTCTTTTATGTCATATAAAACCCATTTCGTGAGAAGTATGATCTTGTACCTAAATTCATGGTTTAATCAAACACCTTCTATTCATTATCATGCATGTTGATTCTAAGCATAACTATATCATCAATTTCATCATAACATTAAAACCCACTTATCTAAGTGTGTTAATTCATCAATTACTTCAATTCATACCATGTTATATATGATTTTCATTTAGGGTTCCGTTCCTAAGCAAGTATACATCACTAATTCAGTCTTAATTTCTACGATTCCTACCAAAAATCGCATATAGTGATGTTCATCCAATTTTTACAACTTCATGTAACAACAAAATTTTACATACCTTTTTATCCCCTTTACTTGGTGATCATTTGTATGTGTTCGTGCCTTTGATTCGAGCCCGATTTGGCCTTCAATTTTGATCATCTTGCTGAATTTAGGGTTTGAGGAGAAACCATGGTGTCACCCCTGTGTTTAATTCGAACCAGACACACACTAGTGTGTGTTTGGTTTTTAATTTTATTGTTTTAATTATATTAAATTCCTAACTTGACAACTTTGGTCCCCCATCTATTATTTTGTTCATTTTTAACTAGATCACCACCTAATTGTTCTCAACATTATCCCCACTAATTAACTAAGTTAAATATTCCTAGTTAATTTAGTGGGTTCGGGGAACTTATGACTAGACTTATTTTAAGTCCCGTTAACTCGGGGCTCTTACAAATTCGATTCCTTAAAACTTTGATTCGCTTGTATTTAATATTAGGATTTCTTATTTAAATCCAAATATTTACCGGGTTATTTTTACCATTAACGGTACTTTACCCGTCTTTTAGTATTAACGGAGTTTAATTACCAAACCCATTTTCGGGGTGTTACAAAATTAAACACTTAGAAATATATTTTCAAACAAGTGTTTACAAGTGAATTTTGATCATGGTTTTCCTATAAAAATTTGCCATAATTTTTATTACAAAAAATTACAAATATTGGAGGTTGGCTTTTGATAATAAAAATGACTAAGTATATATTTAGGAAAAATATATATTTAGATGTCACAGATTGTGTGCTACTTGTATATTATGTGTATTATTTATATTATTTTAGGAACTTGAAAATAATATAACACACCAAAATACCAAAATTTGAAATAAAAAATATTACCAAATATCCAAGAAAGTGAATATATAATTTATATCCAAATAATGGAAAATCGGACAAACGAACATATGGACTTTAAGTATATATATTCCGGAAATAAATGCGTAACTTAATAAATGTGACGAAAGGTATTTTTGAAACCGAAGAAATGGTAGAATATGGATTTTTATAACTATTACAAAATATATCATATTTTGTCAAATAGAAAATATATTATTTTTGAGTGGAGAAAAATATATATTTTCTTAAACAATTTGAAGATACATTATTTTTTAGTGGAGAAAAAAATATATATTTTCTTAAACAAGTTAAGAATATATTATTTTGAGTAAAAATTTGAAGTATATATTTTTCTAAAGTTAATCTTAAAAATATATATTATTTTTGAGATATATATGAAGGTACATTTATTTTTGTCAAGTAAAGTTATAGATATTTTTCTATAAAAATTCTCTTAAAATATGAAAATTTAAGAATATAAATTTGGTGATTTTTAGTTGTCTAAAATTAATATTCCAGAAAATTAAATACAAATTAAGTATAAGATACTTAATAAATACAAGAAAAATACGTACTTTCATACGTATAAATACATACCGGAATACACCCCCAATACTTGGCAAAATACACAAGTACAAGTATACCCATACTTGGGAAAATACATATGTGGAAATACATAATAAACCAAGTTAAAAATATATTGTTTTGACAATATTTCAAATAATTGAATAAATATAATTTAAGTTGAAATATTATTATTTTTAACTAATAATTATATAAATTGGAATCATATAATGTACATCAAAGATGTAACTCAAAGTATACCAAGAATTCCAAAATAAGTCTTAATAAACAACTAAGACTAAGAGTCGTTACAAGACCTAAACGTCTAATAAAACTTAGCACGTGTGTAGGTGATAGTACGGCTTAAGGATACACACTTTGGGTACACATATCACACCCCGATATTTCCACGTATTATCGGTGGGAATATCGGGGTGTGATAGTTGGTATCAGAGCCAACATTGAGTGAATTAAACACTAGCCTTTTGTGTTTAATCTCAATGACACAGTAGCACATTCCTTAACTTCCGAGTCTAGACATGAACTAGGAATGATCTCATCTCTATTATATGTATACATTGTTTTCGATATTTATGCATCCCAGGATTGTGTCACCGAGCGAAGCTGCCATTGGTGGAAGCTCTCTAGACCCGAAGTATAAGAATGATAAGCTTCGTACCACAGCTCGAATAAGCACACGACCAGTATGGAGGAATGACCTTTTGAACCCATTAACCATATTTAAAATTTTGTACCCAAGACTTTTGAAACTTCAAGTGAGAAGCCGACATCAGAGGAGTTAATACCAGCTGTCCATAAAGATCCAGCTTCAAAGATAATACCTATGGAATCAAAGGACTCATATTTCTTATCTCCAAGTCTTGGAACCCCAACTTGGAATATACCTGTTTTGACCGTATTCATGATTCATATTATTCATTAACCATAAAATCCTTGGATTCCACTTTTGCAAAGATTTCTAATGTAGAAAGATTTCGACTAACCACAAGAACCTTTTGTACCCATACCGCACTCAAGGAACCAAGGAGAAAATTTTCAGAAGTAAAATGAAGAAGAAACTTCCTTGTTATATTTCATTTCAATAGTAGTCCCCATAAGGACATATATATCTCTTAAGTCCCCGCGTAGGCAAATTTCTTTGTATAAGACCCGTTTAGGGCAATTATTGTATTTTGAGGCTTTCTATGAAAAGTTTCCTATTTTACTTTGGTATTAAACAGTATACGTATGTATTATATCCTATATCAGAATGTCATTTCAATTTATGATTGCTCTGCCATTGTATATCAAAGAAAATCTTAGAGGTATAACCTAGCCTATATGTCATTTTCGACATAGCTAAGATGGTAAAGCCTTTTTAAGATAATAGATCCTTGTTAACACCCAAGAACGTGTTAATACTCCTTGACAAATGTGGTTCGAGAAAATCACAATAGTCATCCTTATATTGGATTCTTCCAATTTCTTATCTAGCCTAATGATATAGAAATCATGGCTTATATCATCCTATAAGATGATCATTTTAGAAACATCCCTTAGTGATGAAATGCCTACGGGCTATATCTATTGTCCTAAAAGACAAAAGACAATTGTAGTCTTTGACTCTCTGTCAAGAAAGGTAATGAACTATGTTCAAACGTTAATGCCTCGATCCCAGAAGATCACAACTTATAAATTCAAAAATTGTCCTCGTGACAAGGCCTTTTGTGCCATTTCAATATCCTTAATAGCTTATAGCTGGATTAATTATAATGAAAAAATTAAAATAAACCTGATTATCAAATTAACCAAATAAGGTCTATTAATACCATGGTTAATGAATCATCGAAGATGATGATTCCAAATTAGACTCCTAAGCAAAATTATTGGCGATTGATTTATAGAAAACAAGCTTCAGCATGTCTGAATCAGAAGAAGTCAACAGTCATCCCAATATGAGGAATGACAATACAAGGATGAATGTAACGGCTACAGAGTAACAGATAATGATAGATAATGTTGTCACTCGAGCCATTGACAGACAATTTAAAGAATCAAGTGGTGCTCGCACCAGGAATCAGTCTGCACCTCATACGGAGCCACCTTCTAAGACGCATATATCTCATGAGGATGATTCTCATCATTCGTCGAATCAGAGAAGTGATCCATCTAGACAAATTGTGCTCAATCAGGAGCCGCATGTTAAGATCTGCTCTTATAAATACTTTGTCTGTTGCAAACCAAGGGACTTTAGAGGAGAGAAAGGAGCCATCGATTGTATGACATGGCTGGATGAGATGGATACAGTAGTAGATATCAGTGGTTGTGCAGAGCAAGATATTGTGAAATTTGTTTCACAATCATTCAAAGGAGAAGCGTTGGCATGGTGGAGATCATTGATCCAAGCCACGGGAAATATCCTACTTTACAACTTATCTTGGGATCAATTTGTTGCGCTAATCAAGGAAAACTTTTGTCCTCAGCATGAGGTAGAAAAGATAGAAACAGACTTCTTGACTCTGGTCATGAAGGATTTAGATTGTTAGACATATGTGACAAGTTTTAACACTATGTCCCGCCTAGTTCCCTATTTAGTCACCCCTGAACCTAAACGCATAGCGCGTTTTATTGGAGGCCTAGCACCAGAAATTAAGGGAAATGTTAAAACGTCTAGGCCTACCACATATAGGTCCGTGGTGGACTTATCCATATCTCTCACTCTAGATGCAATCAGGAATAGGTTTGTTAAGACCTCCGGCGAGGGAAAAAGGAAAGTAGAAGAGGAAAGCTCTTACCGAACTGACAAGAAGAAAAAAGGAAGTTCTGAGCACAGGAAAGATTCCGAGTTTAGGAAAAACTCGAGTCAGTCTAATAACAGACCCAAATGCAGTAACTGCAGAAAGCAACATTCTGAAAAATGTACGATTAACCCAAGTGCTAAACTGTGTGGAATTTGCAAGACCAAGGGTCACAAGACTTTAGATTGCAAGGAGTTGAAGAACGCGACTTGTTACAACTGTAATGAGGAAGGGCACATCAAAACCAACTGCCCAAAACTTATAAAGAAGCCTGGAGAGGCCAGGGAATCAAACGCGCGAGTCTTCCAAAAGGAACACCCAGGAGATGGTGCAGAATAATGACAATATAGCAGGTACCTTTCCTTATCAATGATGTTTGTGCGGGAATTTATTTGATTCTAACGCGGATAAGTCTATGGTAGACAATAAAGGTTGTAAATTGTTGTATCTGCCTGTTAAAGACTCTAGACATATAACGCAAGGTAGAATTGGCCGATGATACCTTAGAGACCGTTTCAACAATCTTAGATGGATGCTTTATATCCATTAGGAATCACTCTTCTCGATTATCCTTATGGCGAGCTTTCAAGCCGTCCAAAATCATCAATATAATAAAGACAAATGTGACATTTTGATCCCCTGTCAAAAAGGTGATGGACTAGGTCCAAACTTTAAATGCCATTGATGGTCTTTTATGGCCTAGGCTAAGTATAAATGATATATATTTAAATAACATCCATTAAGAATGTTCATACTATATTAGCCTGTATGGTTTATTGATACCATGGTTAGTATATGTTAGGTCATCAGGATGATGAATAGTGGTTGCTGGATTGCAACTAAGTAATTATTCATTTGGTGTTAGGAATCAAGTCTCGAGTATGGCAAACTCGGATAAGACAACCGTCAATCACGCCATTAATGATGCAACGCATGCTAACGATGCTACAATTGTGAACCTCAAAATTAACAAAGATGTTCTTCAAGCTATGATAGACGCAGCTGTTGGAAAAGCTGTGAGAAAGGCCGTGAAAAGGTTCAAAGAGCCCAAGACTACTTGCTCCAAATCCCATTTAAGACTACACTCCTTTACTCACGAGAAGGATCTTGTTCATACTTTGGATGCAAAGAATGAATTAAAAAGGAAAAAGGGAGAAAGATAACTCCCATATTTCTAAGAAAAAGGGTAAGCTTGAGCAAAAGGAGAACAAACAAAAGTCCAACAAGAAACCTGGATGCAAGACCTGTAAGAAGCGCCACCTCGGGAAATGCAGATTTGAATCTCAACTTCTACCTTGTGGGATCTGCAAGTCTAAGGGACATAAAACCTTGGATTGCAAGGACATAAAGGATGCAGTCTGCTTCAGCTGTCACGAGAAGGGCCACATCAAGACTACATGCCCTAACTATGTCAAGGGAAGTGCGGCTAAGGATAGAAAGCCTAAGAATGGAAGCGCTTCAACTCTCCCGATAAATGCCTAAGGCAGTTCACATCAATAATGACATCAGGTACATTCCTTATCATTTATCAGCAATATAAATGCTAAGAGTTCTGTTTGGATTTGGATACCAATAAATCCTTCATAATTTGTAAGTATAGCAAACTTTTAAAATCTTCCACAAGAACCCTAGATATTAAGCGTAAGGTAAAACTTACAGACAAAAATCATAGGAACCATTTCTTCTGTTCCTGTCAGAAATCTTCAGTCATAAAGTTCTAAAGTACCGTCTCTCCAGATGAAGTACGTCAGCCTATGTAGTTGATATCTCTTTGATCTCTATTGATTGCGAATACCAGACGGTATGACAAAAGCGCCATATGAGGATTGGTGTATCTTAATATGTTCCATAGATTGCTTCCATGCCTGATCAGTATGGAGGTTTAATGCATGGAACCACAAAGATGTTCCAATGGTCATATGGTACTAAAGTCAGCTAATGGTATTCAAAGAAGATATCCAGAATGGAATTGTCCAAGTAAGTGTCTTTGATTAAGGAACCCGTGGACTCGTAACATAAATATGTCACTTATCTGACATAGGCAATGATAGATGAACTGGAGCCTGAGATTTGGAAAAATCTCTGTAACCTCCTTGTGTCTTGATTATCTTCTCCTAGTACTACCCTGTTTACCTCCTGAAAGGAAAATAGAGTTAAGATTTATATCCTGCATAGGGCTGCATTATTGTGAAATCTCCACGATGATTAGTACCATCATTATTGGAAGAATCGAAACCCTGATTAAATGAGTTTTAAGATGAAGGTTCATAAAGCCTAATTCAATATTCCGAGAGTTCGGTATTGATAATTAAGAAAGACGGTTCATTTTGCTTATGCATTGATTACCGCAACCCTATTTAGGCAACAATTAAGAATCGCCATCAGCTTCCCAGGATCGTCGACTTGTTCGACTAGCTGTAAGGATTAGCTATTCCTTAAGATTGGTTTTAAGCAGTGGTTGGAATAACCGTCTCACCTTGGATAAGATTTTCTATAATAGTTGTTATGTAAGTATCAAGGCTGCTCCTTTGGAGACCTTGTATAGATGGGATGTTAAACATCTGTTGTTAGACAGAAGTGCAGTAAGTCCAAATTAGCAGGACCTGAAATTACCTTGGAAAACAACCAATAAGATCATACAAATCCATAATCGTCTAAAAGTTTCCAGTAATCGGCGGAAAAGTTAGGATTAATGAAAGTCGCAACCCTCTTAAGTCCTTAATAAGGAATAAGGTTCAATTGAAAGTATCGCCCTAAGAAGGGTGTGCTGAAATTTTTATACTTCGGGCTAGTTAAGCTCTGGATATATAGAATCAATCGAGGAAATCGAATATCTCAAGATTGGTAAGCTATAAGCTAAAACTTACCTGAGGAGATCAATGGAAATCAATGTGTCCCACACTAGTGATATAAGGATATGTTTCATCGATAAGTCGAGAAACATTATCACATAAAGATATGCAGACTAATGAAAATTTACGGTTTGATGAGAAACCTGTAATGATTAAGGATCGTTAGGTTAAGAAGCTCTGAAAGGGAGTATGTACCTACTGTATAGGTCAACTGAGATGCCCTTAGAGGCCCAAATATGCTATGGAGGTTAAGTCCATGATATGTCAGAAAGTACTTCCATTATTTTAGCAAATCTCAAGGTCGATATTTCTTTTAAGGGGGTGAGGATGTAACTCCTCGTAAAATCACGTCCAATGATGTATTGACATATGTACAAAACCCTAATAAGGTCAATCGTTGACCATGAAGGACCAATTTTGTGAAAAAATAAAAAAACTTTGATATTGGAAGGACTGGAAGTGTTAACATACTTAACATAAGCCTCTGAATAACGTTACTCGGTAATCATATTAAAAAATGAGCCACTTGTCGATCAAGAGTAGCTATTTGCGTAATTAATTGAAAGTTTGCGCGATGGCCGTCTAAGGCTTTTATTCCTTTAAGTGGCGTTACGTGCAACTTTGCAAGTTTAAGGGGTTAAAAGCGTCAATATGTTTAATTATACCTCTGAATGACCTTTCAACAAATCTGAAGCATTATGATGTTTTGTAATACTCTTAAGAATGCCTAATATGGATTAGATAAGGCTTCGATGCTATTAATCGATGATATACGCAAGTTTGCGCATTAGAGGGACTATTTGCGCCAAACGAACCGACATCCGGCATATTTTTGAGCATGTTTTATGTCCCCTATGTTTAGGCATCATCGTAGAGCGTTGAAAATGGCTTAACGGGCCTTAAATATGTCAGAAATGGCATTTAGCTAGTACAAGGGCCAAATATGTCAACAAATGAAACTTGGTGAGCTGGGCTGGTGCTTGCGGACCGTATCCAAGGACCCATATGGTCTGTATGAGAGTGCCAGTTCCAGAATTATTGTGTGCAACCTTGGTTTTGCTTCCTTGTCTCACGCATTTGATTCTATGGGCCTTTGATGGTTTAGAAAAATGGTATTACACCTGTTATGATCTGGTTAAACCTCTCTAACACTTGTCATCATCCTAGCAATCCTTAATCACTATAAATAGAGGTGAAATCCATCATTTCATTTCACCTATTTTCTTGAGTTCTTGCTCTCCTACTCAAATATGAGGGTCCTGATCATTTGAAACCTCCTTTTGAGTTATCTTCAGTCCTAAGGACCACTTGTAAGTGTTCCTTTCTTGCTTGGTTATTTTGTTTGGCTCTTAAAGCCGAAAAGTCAATCGTTTTCGATAAACGCTTGGACGTTTAGTTAGACCTTGTATGGTCAAGCCATGGTTCGCAACGAACATGGCTACGTGATCGTAAATAGGTAGGTGTTAAACCCTCAAAAGGGCAGATCCTAATTACCACGTTTACTTAGTTAATTGTCGGGTCAAAGTAATTAAAATAAAAGTCAAACGAGTCGGTTTTAAATAAAATTCATAACTAATGATCTAAAGGCAATAAAATCAGTTTTGTCACTTTAATAACTTGGTAAATATTAATTGAACATGTCTAGGCATGTTCAACCCAACAATTCGGAGTTTAGGATCGGTTCGCAACCGAAAGTCGCAAAAGTTGACTTTTGCTTTGGCTTTCAGTTCTGACCCGAAATAGCTTAGTTTAATTATGCCTTAGGGTTCCTTTGTGACCATATTATATGATAGTATATGTCACACCCCGACCACGTAGAACATACAAAACGTGTCGGAAACATCGGGGAGTGTTGTAACAGAATTAATTGTTTCAAATCCATGGCAATTGAAGTTTCGTTTTATTAATCAAACATGAGAGTTTACATTGTTTTAAACAAGAAACAAAGAGTACATAACATAAATTAACTAGTTCTTGTCTCGTTTTAAGTCACTAAGGCACAGGTCCGCCTAAGTATGTCTTGATAAGTCCTATGCATCATCTCCTGAAAACACATGTGAAAATAGGTACGTCAGCATAAAAATGCCTGTGAGATACATAGGTTTTGTGAAAACAGAATTCATGACTTATGTTTGAGAAAATGTTTAGTCATGAACCTTGTAATTTGCTTTGTCTTGTAAAACATTTGAAAAACGATAAGATCAGATGATATGTATAAATAAGAGAATGATGTAAGGTTAAATGAATAACCACATAAAATGGGTTTGTATAAGATAAGTTGTTTGTAAAACAATGTCTTGTGAAAAGTATGTTATTTGTATAAAATGTTATATGTCTCATACTGAAATGATTCAAATAACGCTACGATATGTAATACCATACAAACACTTATATATAGGAAGTACCAGTGGCGTATCCACCATGCTTGTATCATATTACACATGCCTCGTTACTTAATCACTTATTCAAACCAAACTACCAAAGTAAAATGTTCATGTTTAACAATTATAGAAATGTTTATGTATAGTCCAAAGTCTATTGTCAAATGTAAATCAGGTCAACAGATACGAATGGTTCACACGGTTCAATAGTTACAAACGGTTCATATAATCAAATGGTTACGACGGTTCACATAGTCAAATGGTAACAACGGTTCAGAATGTAATATAATGTGTTCATATGCTGGATGAGCATATGCAACATAAATGCAATGTAAAACAATGTACTAAGTATGCACACAATGGACATACATAGCATGTAATGCAAGGTAAAATAATGTACTAAGTACGCACACAATGGGCATACATAGCATGAAATGTAATGTAAATCATGTACTATAAATGTACTAAAGAACATAGCAAGTATATGATGTCAAAACAGGAAAGCATGAAAGTAACAAGTAGGCACATGTGTTTCACCCCAAAACAGTTTGAAAACAGTAAAAGAGGGGTCTATGTACTCACTTGAGATTGCTCAGGAGTCCTAAGATAACCACCAAGCAATGCTAGAGATCTCGGAATCTAACGGCACCTAATATAGGTAACTATGTTAATAACCCGGACCTAAATCGGGGGATTTAGATAGATTGAGGGTTTGTAAACCAAATGAGTATAGAACTCATGTAGTATGGTTTAACAAAGCCTACATACTAAATGAAACCTAACCTAAGTGCTTACGACCCATTACGACCCGTTTAGGTAGCTTATGCTACTTTAACGCGTCGTTCGCGTGAAACGCGTTCGGACCGCCTAACTAGTCCTATGACAAGTAGAATATGCCTTAACTTGTCTAATATTGTTGTCAAATCAGTTTAGATGTCAAAAGTTATGTTACATATGTTTAAAATGAATTTTGGCATCAAAGGGGTATTTTGGTAATTTACCTAAGGCATATAAACTAACTATCATACAACTACTTAAACGAAGCGACCATAAGGTATAACGTCGGAAGGTTATTCCCTATATACTATGGTCACCTAGAGTGTTTGGTCGGATCCTAATGATCGACCAAATGGGTTGGGTTCGAAGGTATAAGCGATTTATTAGATCGCTTACCCTTACGACCCTAGACAACGTGGTAATCAGTAGGCATAGTCACAAGGGACTATAACCATGGTGATTACAATCACGTTGCGAAGTTCAAACGAACTTCGCATTGACCATAACTGGTCAACACAGAAAGTCAAACAAAGTTTGACTTTCGGACTCGAAAAGCAGGAAAAGAACGAAGGAATACTTACGAAGGGTCCCCGAATGCTAATCTAGATCAAAATAGCTCAGGTATGAAACAAGGGTTTCAACTTAGAGCACATTAGATCAGATTCTAGTGGGTTTTGAAGTTAAGTGGGTTGGGTATTTATAGTATTTCCCGAACCGTTAAGATCGTTTCTTGAATAACGTGATCGAATCTCATGCGTACATTTGTTGAAATGTTGTGGTGACTAAAAATGACCCCTAATGAGCTGAAAGGTCAAGTGTGGGTTTGTGGTTGTGAGTTAAACAACTGTAATCTGCTGACAAATCGATCTTATCTGATCTGGGACACTGATGCGGGCCGCGTAAACATACTCATCAACCTTACGCAGGCCGCCTGGCCATGTCTGATCAGAAATAAGTTTCAGAAATGACAGTTTTGGTCCCTGCACGTGTTAAAGGCCATTCCCGACACTTCTAGGGCCCGTAAAGCCAAATTTAAGGCCCTAAAATGATGCCTAAACATTGTGGACATGAAACATGCTCAAAAATATCTCGGATGTCGGTTCGTTTGGTCGTATGATCGCGATGTTCGCTTAATTACGACGGAATGCGCATAAGCGCGAAAAACGATCCAAATGACGCGACGAATGGATTTTTCTTATGCCAAACACTAAAATAAAATGTTTTAGTGCTTACATAAATTTTTGGATGTCCGGGTGTATTCAGAACGTAAGTTATGCGCGAAAATGCAAACTTGTGGACTTTTTGACGCTTTTAGTCCCTGAATGACCCAAAAGTTTATTTTAGCACACCGAACACCTCAAAGCCTATTTCTAAGCTATGTAAAGGATATTTATGGTATGTTTAACTTATGGTCATGTTCCGGAATGTCTTTTACAGTTCAAATTGGCATACTTTCGCAGATTGTCAACTTTAGTCCCTGTAAGCGATTTAACTCGATTTTGCCATACCAAAGCCTTCAAAACTTATTTCTAAGTTATGTAAAGGTTATTTAAGGTATGTTAAGCCTATTTCACTATTCTGGAGTGTTCGTTGCATTAAACTGGTTATATCTATGCATTAGAGCGCGTATAACCCTCTAGAAAGCGATTTAAAGCTTGAAATCGAACAAGAGTTGATATGTGCAAACGATACACATATTTTTACAAATCCCAAGAATGAAATACAATGTTTCATTGGTTTTGGCATTTTTTTGGTGGTTGAAGTGACACAGGTGTTACAGTATAACCCCCTGAAGTTATACTACTTGGTCCTTTAGAATTAGAGTTCATATGCATGTTTCCGTTATATGCTTAAAAGTTGACCGTTATTCCCTTTTGATATTAAAATGAGATTTTTGAAAATGTGAGAGGACAAAAACCTTTATTACTGAATTATAAACATGTCCTAAAAATTTGACATCAGTTTAAGGTCTAAATTAAGAGTTATGCTCAATATCGTAAATTTAAAGCTTTTTATTAATTAAACGACATTTTCGGCATAAAGCCTATTTGAACCCAAATTTTCACATCAAACCTTTTACCTACTGATGTAATATAATATTTTGGGATTTTTGGAAATTTTTATTAAATTTTAAGATAATCATAACATAGAGTTCTCGCATAGGCTCGGTAATTGACGATAACGCCCTTTTTGCTAATAAAATGAGTTTTATCCATCCTTTACATGTCAAACCCTTTTCCACTGATTTTATATGATAAATAAGTTATTTTAAACTGTAAAGGCTGGTCAAAATCCCAGATTTCCCTATTTAAACCGAATATCGTCAAATACTGACTTTTATGCGATTTAGGGGCATACTATGGTTTAAAACCATATTAGGCACCTAAAGCTTGATACCTACTGATGTTATGAATAAGTTTTTATATTTTAACAGTAAATAAAAGTTTTGAACTCAGATTTCCAAAATTAACCCTTTAAGCATATGTGAAGTAACCAAAATGCCCCTATGGTGCATAGTTTGGCCATGAATGGTAAATTTCATATATGTGAGATATCCTACTGATATAACTTGATAAAATAAATATTTTTACTGATTATTTAGACCAGAAACTCAGATTATTATTTAACCTCTTTTTATAAACGTTCAAATGACCAAAATACCCCTACGGGGTATAAATTGGTTTTAAATTCGTTTTGGGCATAATGGAAGATATCCTACTGATATCACAACATATTTAAGGCATATTAACTTGTGAAACATGTTTATAACTCTTTTGGTTACCCGTTATGCATTTACGCGTTCGGTACGGTTTATGTTACTAGTTTACATGAATTAACCGAAACGGGTCAAACCTTATCATTTTCACTTCAAAATTCAGAATGTGTTTAGTTTACCCATATTATACATGTCTCCATACTTGTCGGGTCTAAATCACATTCTAATCCGGTCTTCGCTTAATCTTGCGTTTAGGACCGTAAACCTTTCCTTAAAACTAACCGGTCTCAGTTAAGACTTAAATAAGACCCGTTAGAAATCTAATAGGTTAATAAACCTTCGTTCCAGATTAAGAGCCCCAATAAAGGTACTTGTGCTTGCTGATTTGAATATACGGCTGAGAATGATATTACATTTTAGCTCAGGTAAATACTTTTAACTTATTTTCCCTTATACGGGCTTGGGATACGGTAAATTATTACGGCTTGGTCGGGTGTAGAAACCTTTTAATCGAAGATGATTGAATTGCATAATCCCGTTTTAATCAGTATTGATTGATAACAAATAACATTGGGGGTTAATGACTGTGTCCTGGATATCCTTGGCTCATTTTAAAAAGTGTAAATGGCCATAACTTTGTAGGATCGTTTACAGACCCGAAGGAGTCGATCAAAAGAGTTTTTCTTAGTATGAAAGGCGGAAACAGTCGTACGAAGGTCAATTCAGCAAGATTATTACTTTAAACTGTCGTATTATTGATTTGATAGCAAATTACAGCGAGACGACACTTCGGCAGCACTTCGTTGCACCAACCGGAACTGTTACTAAAGATTTCGCTTGAACACCTATTTATAAGGTTCTGATTCCGCTTGAAGAGGTTCCAAGCGAGATTAGATTCCAAGCAGAATCTAATTCCGCTTGGAATTACAATCAAACACTTTCAAGTGGAATTACCTTTTTCAAGCAAAATTACTTTTATCTCAAAATACGTGTCCTGATCTAACATTCTAAAACAAGACTCGATACAAGACGAAGTCGACAGACGCATGCACCAACAGACTCCCCCTCGAATGTTGACGAGTCTTAAGTGTCGAGTCTTCGCATCTTCAGTCTTTATCAGTCTTCGGGCTTCTCTTTTTGAAGTATCTAACACTGTAAATATCCTCAAATCTTCTCTCTTCTCTTTTCATCACCAACAGACTCTCCTTGAACAAATAATCTTTCAGATCTCTTGATTCCTTAAGTTCATCAGCATCAGCAATCTCAGGATCAGAACCTTGCTCTTTGTCATTCAGACTCCCCCTCTTAGTAAGCTTGGATCGTAGTCTGACTTTCACAGGTTCAAAAATCGAGAGCTGCTCACACTCTTTCTTCACAAATTTACAGATTCTGGATCGATTCCTGGCTCACCTGCATAAATCTCTACCCAACAATAAGTTTCACAAATTTAAACTCTTTTTACCATATGTAAAATCAATTCTCTATCAGATTTATCATTTATAATCACTGATGACCACTTGTGAATTTATCCAATGAACGAATATTTTTACAAAGTTATACTCTGATGATCCATTTGTAAAATATCATTTTTCTTTTCAAAATACACTCTCTCAACCTGATTGTCATCATGTTTAGCACTTGGAATTTTGAAAATTAGCTTTCCAACATCAGTTGTCGAAAATCTTTTTGTATTTTTCAAAATTTATGCTAAAACACACTAAAAATCTTTTTGGATTTTTAATGAAATGCATAGAAGAAATATTTACAAACAATATTTTTGTGAGTTTGTGTAAGAGGATCATATCAGTTTATGAGACAAATCACCAACACCGTTAAGTTTTAATCATTTTAAGTTCTAAACGATTCACTTAGATTGTCAGTATACTAATCCACTTAAATTTTCACACAAAGTTCAACTGTTTCGAGATACGAGATTAATGTCTTAGATACTTAAACTTAATCGCGTGTCCCACCTCAGAATATACTCCCGTATCCAGATCCCAATATTCAGTCTTACAGGTGAGTATACCACAGATGATATCTATAAGGGGTTAATTGCGAAAAACCGTGAGAGCTCAGGTCAGAACTTCCGTTCAGCAGAGAGATGACGGCTCGAGTTTTGGTGTGTCCCCTTTAGAGGATCTTTTGTTTCAACAGCACATGATTAGCATTTTACAATGTTTCATCATTTTTTATGCTGAGGGGGGGCTATATTTCAAGCAAGCGTAAAGTATTCTCTAGGGACTCGGCCATTGCTTCCACAAAATCAGAAGTCCCGGGATAATACCCCAGATATCACTGAGTATAAAGACCTAGTATCTCAGATAAAGGAACCTTTCAAACAAGATTTCGGGGGTTACCCATATATCCGAGAGATGTTACCCACGATATAAGCAAGTTTGAATTTAGGTTTATATCTCATCACAATCTACTAAATGTGCAAAAACCTACTGGCACATCATCAGTGAGACCGTTTATCACTTTTTTTTACATTCCAATTCTTTAGCATGCTATGATCGTCCACTGATGTACTATCATTTCCTCTTTTTGACAACAAAACTCGTTTTTGCTCTTATCATGTTTTTGACTTTTTCAAAATATTCAAATGTTTTTGGATTTTCTAAAATTCTTACTCCCCCTAAAATGCAAACACATTTAAAGAAATTTGAAAACAAACTGTACAAGTAACATAACAACTGATATCGAATCACTTCAATGCGCCATCCTCTTGGCATAAACAATCAGAACTCCCCCTCACAACAAACTATTTTCCCATTATGATTTCAAAACACTTAAGTTTGTTTTAATCAAATGGTTTTTCCGGAAAATTAGTTTTGTTGATTGATTTAACCACTTGTAGGTTAGGGGATACCACTTGTAAGAAAATCAATTACAACTTAATGTCCCTGATTTACCACATGTAAGTCGAAATATCACTTTCGTGAATTTCTCAAGAAAGATGCCGATACCTACTCCACACTTACCAACCTGGGAGTTCCGACAAGTCATACTAGTGAACAATATAAGAATGATGCCGATTCATGCTCCACGATTACCAACTTGTGAGCTCCGGCAAGTCCAAATTTTTACTGTTCATAATGTCACACCCCCAAAATCCACACGCGGACTACTACCGCTTGGAGGCGTGACATGACCAGGATCAAGCCACCAATCATATTGAACATAAGTATATAGTAAAAGTCATTCATCAACACGATAGGTGTTCCCAAAACCAAATATAAACAAGTGTGTAGCGGAAGCATTAATGTAAAACCCAACATAAGTTTAAGTACAAAATGTCATAATGTTTAACAACACATTCACGATCCATGTCCACAACGACCGTGCCTCCCGTGCAAGCTCCAAAAGTACCTAAGGTCCTGCAAGGCATGTAACAGAGAGTCAACAACTAGTTGAGCGAGTACACAGTAGGTTATTCAGTTATCGTTTTCGTATTGTAAGTTGTAAGTTCGTTTAGTAGTCATTTATCGTATGTAATATCATCGCGGCCCTCTAGGCATGTTTGCGAAGTTTAGTGGGGGTTTCCCATGTTTTCTAGACTAGGTATATTTGTATCACGGCCCTCCAGGCATGTTTGCGAAGATTAAAGTATAGTTCGCGGCCATTCCAGGCATGTTTGCGAAGATTGTTCTAGTATCACGGCCGATCCCGGCATGTGTGCGAAGAGAAGTATATGTATCACTAGTCTAGTAGTATCTACCACTGACCTTCCTCTTCCGAGGCCTATGGTATGTAATTCCAATAACTCTTAAGCTTAAATAATCAATCAATCAACTCATTCCCAACCGCGGGAATCCCATGCCTTTGTAGAAGTGTGAACTCACCTTGTTTGCTCGGTATGCTAAGTTAAGTGCTCACAATTAAATTAGTCAAGTCCTATAGTGCACGTATACTCAATCAGTTCACATTGTTTGTAAAGTTTCACATGGAACTAGTGTCACAGTAATATCATGGAGTGTTTGACAGTTCATATCATGCAACATAAGCAGTTAATCGCATCCATACATTTAACAGAGTTGACATCTAGCAAATTAACTAAGTAAATAAAGTTAACAGATTTCATGGAATAACAGAATTAATCCACTTCATTGAAATAATAAACAAACAGAGAGTAAGTCAGTTAACCCAGTTAATCAACTTAACAGAATTGTCATCTAACAGAGTTACTCAAACAATGAAGTTCTCAAAATACATATTTAACAAAGTTAAATAAACTAACTGAGTTATTCAAGTGATTAGTTTAATTGAATAACATATTTAATGACATTAATTATTAACAGTACACATGTTGCCGAACACACCCTAGTGCCGAAAACACATAAGAGCCGAAATCCCTATGGCCGAAAACCCCTAAGAGCCGAAAACACCTTTAGCCGAAATCCCTTTCTGGCCGAAAACCCTTTTATAGCCGAAAACACATAATTCCCGAAAACACTTATATGCCGAAATCACTTAAGTGGGCCGAAATCCCTTATATATGCCGAAAACACTTATTGGGCCGAAAACACATGTGGGCCGAAATCACTCTTTGTGATTTCGTCCAGGTATCAAAAGTGGGGGTGTTTTCGTTAGCTTCATCATCTTCACCAAAACTCACTGTAACTTAAACCCAGCAACTAAATCTCATTACAGTTACAGGTTTAATCATCTACAAGTCCTTTAAATCAATCATTGATATTAAAACAAATACTCTACCAAAACATCCAAAATCATACGATATGCAACAAGAAACAACTTGAATCAAGAAATCACTAACCAAGGATTTAAACAGAGGTTTTGCTTCAAATGAGGAATTCTCTTAGTGGGTTTCAGAGATAGAGAGAGAAACAATTGTGATAAGATATGGTTTGGTGAGTAAGAAACTTCTCCGAGAAGATTTGTTTATAAAATGATTATCTATAAAATATCTCAATACTGGGCCAAGGCCCATCTCTGATTTCGCCAAACATGGCTGGACGAAAACACTTAAGTGTTTTCATCACAGAAGGGTGTTTTCATGAGTACTTGATTTCAGTGAGTTCCAACTTTATTTAACATGTTAATTAATACAAACCTTATAAACATACACTCACATATAATAAATATTATGGATTTCCAAGTGTAAAATATCAATCGAAATACGATATAACGTATTACAAAGGTAAGCGTTGTGAAACAACGAGTCGTGTAAACAAACAACATAATAAAAAAAATTAACGTGCACTAAATGCGAAGATGGAAATCTTGGAAACTCGAGTTGTCACATTATCCCCAACTTGAAAGAAATTTCGTCCCGAAATTTAGCATGCGGTTACTGAGGAAGCTAGGTAAGTTATCGTTTACTGGTTTTCCTGGGGTGTCACATCATCCCCCCATTGATTTGGAATTTCTTCCCGAAATTCTGTAGTAGCATCAGCCTCAGTAGTAGTTGCATTGTTTTCGAACAACTGGGGATATTTGAGTTCCATTTGGTCTTCGCGTTCCCAGGTGAACTCTGGGCCACGACGAGAGTTCCAACGAACTCGAACAAGAGGTATTCTGGTGTTCTTGAGGACCTTAACATCCCGGTCCGTGATTTCAACTGGTTCCTCGATGAAATGCAACCGTTCGTCGATAGTGAGCTCCTTCAGAGGAACTATGTGGGTCTCATCTGACAGACACTTCTTCAGATTCGACACGTGAAAGACGTTGTGAACTGCACTGAGTTCAGCTGGTAAGTTCAGTCTGTAGGCCACTTTGCCTATCTTCTCAATGACTTCAAATGGTCCAACGTATCGTGGATTGAGTTTGCCTCGTTTGCCAAAACGAACAACACCCTTCCAGGGTGAAACCTTGAGTAGTGCTCGATCCCCAACCTGGAACTCGAGTAGTTTCCTGTCTTTATCGGCGTATACTTTCTGACGGTCACGAGCTGCCACCATGCGTTGTCGTATTTGAGCAATCTTTTCAGTAGTATCAACTACCATTTCTGGACCTGTGATCTGACTGTCACCCACCTCTGCCCAACAAAGAGGTGATCGGCATTTACGCCCGTACAATGCCTCAAACGGAGCAGCTTTTATGCTGGTGTGGTAGCTGTTGTTGTACGAAAATTCCACAAGTGGCAGATGTTTTTCCCAGCTCTTGCCAAAGTCAATTACGCACGCCCGAAGCATGTCTTCTAGAGTTTGAATAGTGCGCTCAGACTGCCCATCTGTCTGAGAATGATAAGCTGTGCTCATGTCTAGTCGAGAGCCAAAAGATTTGTGCATTGCTTGCCACAGTTCTGAAGTAAAACGTGCATCACGATCAGAGATAATAGAGGTGGGCACCCCGTGCCTCGAGACAACTTCTATAAGGTATACGTCTGCTAGAGTGGAGAACTTATCCGTTTCCTTGATAGCCAAGAAGTGAGCAGACTTTGTGAGTCGATCTACGATCACCCAAATAGTATCATTTCCGCGCTGAGATCTAGGCAGGCCAGTAACAAAATCCATGGAAATTTGCTCCCATTTCCATTGTGGTATCTCAGGTTGTTGGAGTGGGCCTGAGGGTTTCTGATATTCCGCTTTGACTCTCGCACAAGTCAAACACTTGCTAACGTAAGTTGCTATGTGGGCCTTCATGCTAGGCCACCAATATGTAGTTCTGAGGTCGTGGTACATCTTATCCGAACCAGGATGTACTGAGTAGCGAGACTTATGAGCTTCATCCATTACAAGCTCACGTAAATTACCATAGAGTGGGACCCAGATGCGTCCTGTTACATAATAGGCGCCGTCTGCCCTTTGTTCTAACCGTTGCCTTGAGCCGCGTAGGGCTTCAGCCCTGACGTTTTCTGGTTTCAATGCTTCTACCTGAGCATCTCGTATCTGTGAAGGAAGACTAGACTGAATAGTGAGTTGCAACGCTCGTACACGCCTAGGTGTAGTATCCTTTCGACTGAGGGCGTCGGCCACCACATTGGCTTTGCCTGGATGGTACTTTATAGCACATTCGTAATCATTCAGTAACTCGACCCATCGACGTTGTCGCATGTTCAAGTCTTTCTGCTTGATGATATGCTCAAGACTCCTATGATCGGTGTAGATGGTGCACTTGGTGTCATACAGATAATGTGTCCATATCTTGAGTGCAAAGACAACAGCTCCAAGCTCTAAATCGTGCGTAGTGTAATTCCGTTCGTGAATCTTAAGTTGGCGTGAAGCATAAGCAATAACTTTATCCCGTTGCATCAACACACATCCAAGACCTTGGATGGATGCGTCGCAGTAAACTACAAAATCATCCGTGCCTTCAGGCAATGAGAGGATAGGTGCGCTACAAAGTCTATCCTTTAAGTGCTGAAACGCTGTTTCCTGTGTATCACTCCAACTGTAAGCAACACCTTTCTGTGTCAGTAATGTAAGTGGCTGTGCAATCTTTGAGAAGTCTTTGATAAACCGTCTGTAATAACCCGCCAAACCCAAGAATTGGCGTATTTCTGTTGGGGTGCGAGGTGCAGGCCAGTTCTTGATCGAATCTACCTTGGATGGATCAACATGAATCCCATCCTTGGTTACCACATGGCCTAAAAAGTGGACTTCACGAAGCCAGAAGTCGCATTTTGAAAACTTAGCGTACAGCTGTTCCGTTCGAAGGAGTTCCAAAATAAGTCGTAAATGCTGCTCATGTTCCTCCCTATTCTTCGAATAAATTAGGATGTCGTCGATGAAAACAATAACAAACTTGTCAAGATAAGGTTTGCACACCCTGTTCATAAGGTCCATGAAAACCGCAGGCGCGTTCGTTAGCCCGAATGGCATGACCAAAAACTCGTAATGACCGTAGCGAGTTCTGAATGCTGTTTTGGAGACGTCCTCATCCCGGACTCTCAGTTGATGGTAACCTGACCTCAGATCAATCTTTGAGTAATAGCTCGACCCTTGTAACTGGTCGAATAAGTCGTCGATGCGTGGAAGTGGATAGCGATTTTTCACCGTCACCTTGTTTAGTTCGCGGTAGTCTATGCACATACGAAAGGTACCGTCTTTCTTCTTCACAAATAATACTGGAGCTCCCCAGGGCGAAGAGCTAGGACGTATGAAACCCTTTTCCAAGAGTTCTTGCAATTGCTTAGACAGTTCTTCCAGTTCAGTTGGAGCTAAGCGGTATGGCGCTCGAGCTATAGGTGCTGCTCCTGGAGCTAGCTCGATCTGAAATTCGACCTGGCGATGAGGCGGTAGCCCAGGTAACTCTTCAGGAAACACTTGAGGAAAGTCGCGTACTACAGGAATATCCCCAATCTTTTTCTCTGTCGTCGATGTATCAGTAACGAGTGCTAAAATAGCTATGTGGCCCTTTCGCAGACACTTCTGCGCCTTCAAGAAGGAGATGATGCCACTCACGACACCACACTTATCGCCTTGAACTTCGAGAGGTTCTTTGCCAGAACGAGGAATACGGATGATCTTCTCCTTGCATAGGATCTCTGCTTGTTGTTGGGATAACCAATCCATACCAATGACAATATCAAAACTACTCAGAGTTATAGGAATGAGATCGATAGAGAAAGTCTGACCAGCAAGGATAAGATTACAACCCAGAACTATGTGTGTGGCCTCTAGACTTTTACCATTTGCTAACTCTACGACATGTTTGGTGTTCAAAAGTGTTGGTGCGCGTTTAAGCATTTGACTAACTTTCAGAGACATATAACTGGTATCCGCACCCGAATCAAATAATACGGTAACATAAAAGTTGTCGAGAAGAAACTTACCCGTAACCACATTAGGATCGTTCCTCGCATCACCCCGACCAATCACAAATGCACGACCCCTAGCACCATTGTCGTTGTTGTTTCCCCCATTGTTGTTCCCACTGCCCTGATTATTGTTGTTGTTATTTTGATTCTGGTTTAACTGGGGGCAGTTCCGCTTGAAATGACCTTCAGCCCCACACTGAAAGCATGTCTTATTTCCTTGCTGTTGTTGCTGTGACTGGTTTCGTGGAACTGGCGGCTGTTGTTGCTGGTTCTGATTCGCAGGCCTTGAGCTCCTGAAATCTTTAGCTTCATGACCTACCCTTAGACATCTTTGACAGCGGCCTTTACGACACTGACCACTGTGGTGTTTGTTGCACCTGTTACATAGTGGATGAATTCCCCGATATCCACTCTGCCCCTGACCACCAGACGATTGCTGACTCGGACTCTGGTAATCACTAGTCTTGCGCTATTGCTGTGCTTGAGACTGTACAGTAGCTGAACCCCTGCTGGAATCCCCTTCCCATTTCCGCTTGTTGTCACTGGGATTAGCAGGAGTAGCTGGAGTGGTAACGGTAGTAGCGCTGATACGTTTAGGCAGCCTGTTCTGTTCCACCGCCTGATCGGTGAGGCGATGAGCCAACTTGACGATCTGTTGAATAATGCCAAGATTCGCTGAGGTTACGTGACTTTGAATCTCCGGCACCAGACCATTGAGATACAGTTCGATACGCTTAATGGGAGGGTCTACCATAGTAGGACACAAAATAGCCAACTCATTCGATCTTCTGGTGTACGCTTCAATTTCTGACCCCGTCATTTTCAAGTGGTAAAACTCTACCTCCAGCTTATGAATATCATCACGGCTACAGTATTCCTCTTTGATCAATTCCTTGAAACCGTTCCAAGGTGTGGCATTAGCAACAGCCAACCCTAACATCTGAACTTGCGCATTCCACCAAGTCAGCGCAATGCCTTCTAGAGTACCAGTGGCGTACTTCACCCTGCGAGCCTCAGGGCATTCACACATTTCAAAAACGTACTCGAGCTTTTCAAACCAATGGAAGAGTCCAACCGCTCCTTCCGTGCCACTAAAAGTAGTAGGACGACAGTCCATGAAAGTTTTGAAGGTACAAACAGGTGGTTGACCTCCTGCTTGTGCGGCTGCAACTGCCGCAGCAACTTGTTCGTTAATGAGAGCCGTCAGTTGGGCTTGCGTCATGTTGATACGTCCAGACATGATCTTCATAGCAAAGATAACATAAGTGAGAGAGGTTCGCGAGTAGTGCGATAACAGAAGAGAGTAAGCACACAAGTGTTCTCATGCAATAGTGTTAAGTTAATCTAAGCATACCCTGAGCAAAGTTCTATGCAATTCTAGCAAGTAGGCAATAAGACAGGTACCATATTACCTAGGATGTTGAGTCTTGCACGTGGAGCGAGGCGTCGTTGTGGATCGTTGAGCACTGTTCTGGTTATAGTCTGGTTTTAATAAAAACGTTTTCCCCTTATTAAAACCGAGTTCTCTATAACCAATGGCTCTGATACCAATCTGTCACACCCCCAAAATCCACACGCGGAGTACTACCGCTTGGAGGCGTGACATGACCAGGATCAAGCCACCAATCATATTGAACATAAGTATATAGTAAAAGTCATTCATCAACACGATAGGTGTTCCCAAAACCAAATATAAACAAGTGTGTAGCGGAAGCATTAATGTAAAACCCAACATAAGTTTAAGTACAAAATGTCATAATGTTTAACAACACATTCACGATCCATGTCCACAACGACCGTGCCTCCCGTGCCTCCCGTGCAAGCTCCAAAAGTACCTAAGGTCCTGCAAGGCATGTAACAGAGAGTCAACAACTAGTTGAGCGAGTTCACAGTAGGTTATTCAGTTATCGTTTTCGTATTGTAAGTCGTAAGTTCGTTTAGTAGTCATTTATCGTATGTAATATCATCGCGGCCCTCTAGGCATGTTTGCGAAGTTTAGTGGGGGTTTCCCATGTTTTCTAGACTAGGTATATTTGTATCGCGGCCCTCCAGGCATGTTTGCGAAGATTAAAGTATAGTTCGCGGCCATTCCAGGCATGTTTGCGAAGATTGTTCTAGTATCGCGGCCGATCCCGGCATGTGTGCGAAGAGAAGTGTCACACCCCGACCACGTAGAACATACAAAACGTGGCGGAAACATCGGGGAGGGTTGTAACAGAATTAATTGTTTCAAATCCATGGCAATTGAAGTTTCGTTTTATTGATTAAAGGTGTTACAATGTCTTAACAAACAAAGAAATACAACATAATTAACTAGTCTTGCATCTTTTATTGTCACTAAAGCCCAAGTCTGCCTATGTGTATCTTGATCATCTTATGCAACAGCTCCTGAAAAACACATGTGAAAATAGGTACGTCAGCATAAAAATGCCTGTGAGATACATAGGTTTTGTGAAAATGAGATTCATGACTTATGTTTGAGAAAATGTTTAGTCATGAACCTTGTAATTTGCTTTGTCTTGTAAATCATTTGAAAAACAATGAGTTCAGATGATATGTATAAATAAGTGAATAATGTATGGTTAAATGAATAACCATGTAAACTGAGTTTGTATAAGATAAGTTGCTTGTAAAACAATGTATTGTGAAAAATATGTTATTTGTATAAAATGTTATATGTATCAAACTGAAATGATTCAAATAACGCTACGATATGTAATACCATACAAACACTTATATATAGGAAGTACCAGCGGCGTATCCACCATGCTTGTATCATATTACACACACATCGTTACTTAATCACTTAATCAAACCAAACCAAACAATGTAAAATGTCTATGTTTAAATCCATTGTCAAATGTATTGAATAATATGTCAAAGTATTCATGTCAAGATGTAAATCATGTCAAAATGTCTATGTCAAATATCCATGTCAAATGTCTATGTCAAATATCCATGTCAAATGTCTATGTCAAATATCCATGTATGGCAAGTGAAATGTCTCAACTAAACCATATGCACAAAAACAAAGTATTGAAGTAAAACTTGGTTTAAATCAAAGTTATGTTTTGTGGGAAATACATGATCAAATGTCAATCATGTTAAAATGTCTATGTCAAAATGTCTATGTCAAATATCTATGTAAAACGATGTACTAAGTAATGCACACAATGGCAATACATAGCATGAAATGTAATGAAATCATGTACTATAATGTACTAACGAACATAGCAGTATATGATGTGAAAACAGGAAAACAGGAAAGCAGGAAAGTAACAAGTAGGCACATGTGTTCCACCCCAAAACAGTTTGGAAAACAGTAAAAGAGGGGTCTATGTACTCACTTGAGATTGCTCAGAAGTCCTAGGATAACCACCAAGCAATGCTAGAGATCGCGGAATATCAAACGGCACCTAATATAGGTAACTACATTAATAAACCGGACCTAAATCGGAAGACTGGGTAGCATGAGGGTTTGTAAACCAAATGAGTGTAGGAACTCATGTGATATGGTTAATCAAAGCTTACATACTAAATGAAACTTAACCTAAGTGTCTACGACCCATTACGACCCGTTTAGGTAGCTTATGCTACTTTAACGCGTCGTTCGCGTGAAACGCGTTCGGACCGCCTAACTAGCCCTATGACAAGTGTTATATGCCTAAACATATTACATAATCAGTTATGTGACAAAGGTTTAGGTTACATATGCTTAATTACCAATTATACATGAAAAGGGTATTCTGGTAATTTACCTAAGGCATATAAACTACCTATCATACAACTACTTAAACGATGTGACCATAAGGTATAACCTCGGAAGGTTATTCCCTATATACTATGGTCACCTAATGTATTTGGTCGGATCCTAATGATCGACCAAACTGGGTCGGGTTCGAAGGTATAGGCGATTTATTAGATCGCCTACCCTACGACCCTAGACAACGTGGTAATCAGTGGGCATAGTCCCAAGGGACTATAACCAACGTGATTACACTCACGTTGCGAAGTTCAAACGAACTTCGCATTGACCATTACTGGTCAACGCTGAAAGTCAAACAAAGTTTGACTTTCTGACTCGAAAAGCAATAAAATAAGGAAAAGAACGAAAGAATACTTACGAAGGGTCCCCGAATGCTAATCCCGATTCAAGAATCTCAGGTATGAAACAATGGTTTCAACTTAGAGGTTCTCAAATCAGAATTCTAGTGATTTTAGCAATGAGGGGTATGGGGTATTTATAGGAATACTCGAACCGTTAAGATCGTTTCATGGAAAACGTGCCTTAATCCCATCCGTACATGTGTTGCAAAGTTATGGTGTTTAGGTGCTTAAATTCCATCCATACATGTGTTGCAAAGTTATGGTGTTTAGGTGCTTAAATTCCATCCATACATGTGTTGCAAAGTTATGGTGCCTAAATTCCATCCTTATCCGCTGACTAAGCATGTTAGAATGTGTGGTTGTGAATTAAACAACGGCTAATACATCGAATCTGGTCCCGAAAGTGCAAAACTGATATTTCTGCATGTTTTCTGTCCAGCATAGGCAGTCGCGTAGCGCGACTGGTAAAGCCTATAGGGCTCGCGCTACGCTAGCACCCCTCTGATTCAGAAATGTTTCAAAGTTGGCAGAAATGGTCCCTGCACGTGTTTAAGGCCTTTTTCGATGCGTTTGAACCCCGTTAACCTCATTTCAAGGCTCTAAAATGAAGTTAAAGTATAGGGAACTCAAAACATGCTCAAAAATATGCCGGATGTTGGTTCGTTTGGTCGTACGAACGCGATGTTCGCTTAATTACGACGGAATGCGCACAAGCGCGAAAAACGATCCAAATGACGTGACGAATGGATTTTTCTTATGGCGAACACTAAAATAAAATATTTTAGTGCTTACATAAATTTTTGGATGTCCGGATGTATTCAGAACGTAAGTTATGCGCGAAAATGCAAACTTGTGCACTTTTTGACACTTTTAGTCCCTGAATGACCCAAAAGTTTATTTTAGCACACCGAACCCCTCAAAGCCTATTTCTAAACTATGTAAAGGATATTTATGGTATGTTTAACTTATGGTCATGTTTCGGAAGGTCTGTTACAGTTCAAATTGGCATACTTTCGCAGTTTGTCAAATTTAGTCCCTGTAAGCGATTAAACTTTAATTTCACCACACCAAACCTTCCAAAACTTATATCTAAGTTATGTAAAGGTTATTTAAGGTATGTTAAGCCTATTTCACTATTCCGGAGTGTCCGTTGCATTAAACTGGTTATATTTACGCACCAGTGCGTGTATAACCTTCCAGAAAGCGATTTAGAGCTTGAAATCGAACATGAGTTGATATGTGCAAAAGATACACATATTTATACAAGTCCAAAGTATGAAATACATTATTTCATTGGTTTGGGATTTGTTTGATGGTTGAAATGACACAGGTGTTACAGTCTCCCCTACTTTAGGAAATTTCGTCCCGAAATTCATTCGTAGGAGTCTATTTGTGACTTTGTGTTAAATAACCATCAAAGATGAACAAGACGTAATCCTGTAATTTCTCTTTAACGAACATTTTTCAGAAATGAAAAATGAACAGAGTTATTTTCAACAGGCATTCTTTAGAAACAAAAATGAACAGAATAGTCATTTTCCACAACATCTTCAGAAACAAAAATGAACAGAATAGTCATTTTACATCTTCAGAAACAAAAATGAACAGAATAGTCATTTTACATCTTCAGAAACAAAAATGAACGGAATAGTCATTTTACATTTTCAGAAACAAAAATGAACAGAATAGTCATTTTACATCTTCAGAAACAAAAATGAACGGAATAGTCATTTTACATCTTCAGAAACAAAAATGAACGGAATAGTCATTTTACATCTTCAGAAACAAAAATGAACGGAATAGTCATTTTACATCTTCAGAAACAAAAATGAACAGAATAGACTCTAGACACATGACAAAATTCGCTGTGGTTTCTGTGCACTGAATTCCATAATTATGTATGCATCCATAATTATGCAATTCCTTGCATAGTCCGCACAACTTGTCTTGAAATGTTTGTGGGGAGGAAAAATCAAACCTGTGATGAGTGTGACTAGACTACCATAGGGTCCTTTTAATTAGATCGACAATTGATCTTTTTAATTAGGCCACCAAGGAGTCCTTTCAGCTATCTCATCACATGATATTCCTAACCAGATTTTTGGATCAATCTGTTTAACTAGACCACTCAGGGGTCTAATTATGGAATAGTACAATATAATCCGAGGGTCTTTACTATTACATAAAAGCCCATTGAGGATTTAATATAGTACCATTGGATATCCTACTATGAATTTCCTTATACAAAGATATGGAAGATCCTACGAGGATTTGGATAACAAAACTTGGATTACACCAAAAACATAAAAGGAAACACATAAGCACATAATCACATAGTTGTTTAACTTGGTTATTAATTTGTTATCTTTGGACGCGGGTACTTAAAGTACACCAGGAATCCAATT
Organism: Helianthus tuberosus; assembly: GCA_030545235.1. Lineage (NCBI taxonomy): Eukaryota > Viridiplantae > Streptophyta > Magnoliopsida > Asterales > Asteraceae > Helianthus > Helianthus tuberosus. The sequence goes on along the minus strand of CM060356.1, from coordinate 90,783,568 downwards.
CGTGGATTTCATTTGGCACTTTAATTATTTCAAGAATCCATCCATGAAAATAGGATGATCTACCAAAGATTCGATTTTCGTTTTCAGGAAAACGCAATATTCGAATTAAGGTACACAATAATTTAGGACATACGGAAATACCCTTGGGTACCCTATTAAGAATTTATAGTGGTACTTGGGGTATTCGTACAGCACCTTGTACTTCGTTTCTTTGCAAGAGACGGGTACTTAGGACCTTTGTGAAAAACGCTAGAGAATGTAAAATGGAAGAATTTTGGGGGTAGTTTGCTTTTCAAGGAATGCGGTTCCTTGATTGTCGGTATTGTAGGGGATATGTTGTTTATACATACAATCACATAAATACATTGCAATGTAAATAAAAGATTTATTTATAAACAACGATAACAACTGTTTCTTGGATCGTGACAACAAAAGAAAATAATACATAAGATATGATTATTTCTAAAGAGTGTTGTCTTCTAGTCGATCAGATGCTCATCTCTGTGCTGGATTAGCATTAGCAAGCTTTGGGCAATTTCTTCGGAAATGTCCCATCTTACCACACTTGTTGCAAGAACCTGGTGGAAAGCGAGCTCGAGCAGGTTTGTTGTCGGTTTGATTCGGTGCAACTGCTGCAACGCAAACTTTTGCCATATGACCTTTAAGTCCACAAATTTGGCATTCGCGGCACTTCACATTAGCATGATGATGTAGGCCACATCGGTTGCACAAGGGTGAAGTTCCATTGTATGGCTTCCTAGTACGGGGTTGAGCTGGTTGGTTGGGGACGGCTTGACCATTGTGAGCGACCATGGTGAAGTTCTGAGAAGCCTTTTGCTTCTTTGACCGCTCAAGGGATCCAGTCTGCTCATCCATGGTCTTTGATTCCTCGATTGGTTTCGATTCCTCGACTGGTTTCTTGTCACCCTTCCGGAAAAGCTTACGTTTCCTGATCTGAGATTCAGTCAGAGTTGCAGATAGCTCAATGGCCTGCCTAAACGTAGTGGGGTTACTACCAGTAACAATGTCTTGAACGGAGTCAGGGAGACCATCAATGTATTTTTCGATCGCCTTATCCAAAGGCGTAACCATGGTAGGACACAACAGGCTCAGCTCCTCATATCGATCAGTGTATGCTCGATGTTCACCGCTGTCTTGCTTAAGATCATTGAATTCCCTTTCCAATTCCCTGATCTCGTGACGAGGACAAAATTCCTTCATCATTAGTGCTCGAAGTTCTTCCCAAGTTTGGGCCAGTGCCACTTCGGCACCCCTATCTCTCACCACACCGTTCCACCATGTCAAAGCTCGTTTCTCGAAGACACTAGATGCAAAATCTACCTTTCGCTCGTTTGGACATTGAACATGCCTGAAGGTGCTCTCTAGACTCTCGAACCATTGCAGAAGTGCAGTCGCTCCTTGAGACCCAGAAAACTTTGATGGCTTAGCCGAGTTGAACGTCTTGAAGTTGCATGGGGCATTATTGTTGTTGGTAGCTTGGTGACATTGGGCAACGATGATCGGGATTGCAGCAGTCATTTGCTGTGTAATGACAGCTGCCAGCTCGTCAACAGATACCGGATTTTCGCGTCGTGGAGGCATTCTAAAAGAGGAGAACATGAAAAGAAACGAGTGAGAGATTTAGACGAAAAGAATGAGATGAAACAAATCTGATGAAAGCAAGGATATTGGTCATTTGTTTGTTACTACAAAGCAACAAACGACCCTGGTGATTAATCAAAGTAAATAGGTCAAAAATAATGTATCGCGAAGACATGCTCGCCTATAAGTGAACACTCATCCCAAGAATTCCCAGGTAAGCACAACTGGTCTCGCGTCTGATGAGATGTATACGAAGTGCTTGCCTCGACAGAAAACCCAAAATACAGGCATTCACCCTTCCAGTTTGCACGTGTTCACATTATTAAAAACCCAAAACCTTGACGAGAGTTTTGAAAACTCAAAGGGGTTCAAAACCGTATAACAGAGGGTTCAAAACCTTACAATAGAGGGTTCAAAACCTAGTAATCAATCATCCTAGAACAGAAGATTAGTTTTCAAAGCGGTTTTGAAATTTATGTTCTTGTTGTGGTCGTCGCCTAAGGATAGGTGACGGTATTGTTTTATGACTAAACGCAACTAAACTCGCGTTAGGGTCCTAAGAAGGTTATAGACTAGGTCAAAGCATTACTAATAACCTAATTCCCTATAACCATTGGCTCTGATACCATCTTTTCTGTCACACCCCGACCACGTAGAACATACAAAACGTGGCGGAAACATCGGGGAGTGTTGTAACAGAATTAATTGTTTCAAATCCATGGCAATTGAAGTTTTGTTTTATTGATTAAAGGTGTTACAATGTCTTAACAAACAAAGAAATACAACATAATTAACTAGTCTTGCATCTTTTATTGTCACTAAAGCCCAAGTCTGCCTATGTGTATCTTGATCATCTTATGCAACAGCTCCTGAAAAACACATGTGAAAATAGGTACGTCAGCATAAAAATGCCTGTGAGATACATAGGTTTTGTGAAAATGAGATTCATGACTTATGTTTGAGAAAATGTTTAGTCATGAACCTTGTAATTTGCTTTGTCTTGTAAATCATTTGAAAAACAATGAGTTCAGATGATATGTATAAATAAGTGAATAATGTATGGTTAAATGAATAACCATGTAAACTGAGTTTGTATAAGATAAGTTGCTTGTAAAACAATGTATTGTGAAAAATATGTTATTTGTATAAAATGTTATATGTATCAAACTGAAATGATTCAAATAACGCTACGATATGTAATACCATACAAACACTTATATATAGGAAGTACCAGCGGCGTATCCACCATGCTTGTATCATATTACACACACATCGTTACTTAATCACTTAATCAAACCAAACCAAACAATGTAAAATGTCTATGTTTAAATCAATTGTCAAATGTATTGAATAATATGTCAAAGTATTCATGTCAAGATGTAAATCATGTCAAAATGTCTATGTCAAATATCCATGTCAAATGTCTATGTCAAATATCCATGTCAAATGTCTATGTCAAATATCCATGTATGGCAAGTGAAATGTCTCAACTAAACCATATGCACAAAAACAAAGTATTGAAGTAAAACTTGGTTTAAATCAAAGTTATGTTTTGTGGGAAATACATGATCAAATGTCAATCATGTTAAAATGTCTATGTCGAAATGTCTATGTCAAATGTCTATGTAAAACGATGTACTAAGTAATGCACACAATGGCAATACATAGCATGAAATGTAATGAAATCATGTACTATAATGTACTAACGAACATAGCAGTATATGATGTGAAAACAGGAAAGCAGGAAAGTAACAAGTAGGCACATGTGTTCCACCCCAAAACAGTTTGGAAAACAGTAAAAGAGGGGTCTATGTACTCACTTGAGATTGCTCAGAAGTCCTAGGATAACCACCAAGCAATGCTAGAGATCGCGGAATATCAAACGGCACCTAATATAGGTAACTACATTAATAAACCGGACCTAAATCGGAAGACTGGGTAGCATGAGGGTTTGTAAACCAAATGAGTGTAGGAACTCATGTGATATGGTTAATCAAAGCTTACATACTAAATGAAACTTAACCTAAGTGTCTACGACCCATTACGACCCGTTTAGGTAGCTTATGCTACTTTAACGCGTCGTTCGCGTGAAACGCGTTCGGACCGCCTAACTAGCCCTATGACAAGTGTTATATGCCTAAACATATTACATAATCAGTTATGTGACAAAGGTTTAGGTTACATATGCTTAATTACCAATTATACATGAAAAGGGTATTCTGGTAATTTACCTAAGGCATATAAACTACCTATCATACAACTACTTAAACGATGTGACCATAAGGTATAACCTCGGAAGGTTATTCCCTATATACTATGGTCACCTAATGTATTTGGTCGGATCCTAATGATCGACCAAACTGGGTCGGGTTCGAAGGTATAGGCGATTTATTAGATCGCCTACCCTACGACCCTAGACAACGTGGTAATCAGTGGGCATAGTCCCAAGGGACTATAACCAACGTGATTACACTCACGTTGCGAAGTTCAAACGAACTTCGCATTGACCATTACTGGTCAACGCTGAAAGTCAAACAAAGTTTGACTTTCTGACTCGAAAAGCAATAAAATAAGGAAAAGAACGAAAGAATACTTACGAAGGGTCCCCGAATGCTAATCCCGATTCAAGAATCTCAGGTATGAAACAATGGTTTCAACTTAGAGGTTCTCAAATCAGAATTCTAGTGATTTTAGCAATGAGGGGTATGGGGTATTTATAGGAATACCCGAACCGTTAAGATCGTTTCATGGAAAACGTGCCTTAATCCCATCCGTACATGTGTTGCAAAGTTATGGTGTTTAGGTGCTTAAATTCCATCCATACATGTGTTGCAAAGTTATGGTGTTTAGGTGCTTAAATTCCATCCATACATGTGTTGCAAAGTTATGGTGCCTAAATTCCATCCTTATCCGCTGACTAAGCATGTTAGAATGTGTGGTTGTGAATTAAACAACGGCTAATACATCGAATCTGGTCCCGAAAGTGCAAAACTGATATTTCTGCATGTTTTCTGTCCAGCATAGGCAGTCGCGTAGCGCGACTGGTAAAGCCTATAGGGCTCGCGCTACGCTAGCACCCCTCTGATTCAGAAATGTTTCAAAGTTGGCAGAAATGGTCCCTGCACGTGTTTAAGGCCTTTTTCGATGCGTTTGAACCCCGTTAACCTCATTTCAAGGCTCTAAAATGAAGTTAAAGTATAGGGAACTCAAAACATGCTCAAAAATATGCCGGATGTTGGTTCGTTTGGTCGTACGAACGCGATGTTCGCTTAATTACGACGGAATGCGCACAAGCGCGAAAAACGATCCAAATGACGTGACGAATGGATTTTTCTTATGGCGAACACTAAAATAAAATATTTTAGTGCTTACATAAATTTTTGGATGTCCGGATGTATTCAGAACGTAAGTTATGCGCGAAAATGCAAACTTGTGCACTTTTTGACACTTTTAGTCCCTGAATGACCCAAAAGTTTATTTTAGCACACCGAACCCCTCAAAGCCTATTTCTAAACTATGTAAAGGATATTTATGGTATGTTTAACTTATGGTCATGTTCCGGAAGGTCTGTTACAGTTCAAATTGGCATACTTTCGCAGTTTGTCAAATTTAGTCCCTGTAAGCGATTAAACTTTGATTTCACCACACCAAACCTTCCAAAACTTATATCTAAGTTATGTAAAGGTTATTTAAGGTATGTTAAGCCTATTTCACTATTCCAGAGTGTTCGTTGCATTAAACTGGTTATATTTACGCATCAGTGCGTGTATAACCTTCCAGAAAGCGATTTAGAGCTTGAAATCGAACATGAGTTGATATGTGCAAAAGATACACATATTTATACAAGTCCAAAGTATGAAATACATTATTTCATTGGTTTGGCATTTGTTTGATGGTTGAAATGACACAGGTGTTACAAGAAGTATATGTATCACTAGTCTAGTAGTATCTACCATTGACCTTCCTCTTCCGAGGCCTATGGTATGTAATTCCAATAACTCTTAAGCTTAAATAATCAATCAATCAACCCATTCCCAACCCCGGGAATCCCATGCCTTTGTAGAAGTGTGAACTCACCTTGTTTGCTCGGTATGCTAAGTTAAGTGCTCACAATTAAATCAGTCAAGTCCTATAGTGCACGTATACTCAATCAGTTCACATTGTTTGTAAAGTTTCACATGGAACTAGTGTCACAGTAATATCATGGAGTGTTTGACAGTTCGTATCATGCAACATAAGCAGTTAATCGCATCCATACATTTAACAGAGTTGACATCTAGCAAATTAACTAAGTAAATAAAGTTAACAGATTTCATGGAATAACAAAATTAATCCACTTCATTGAAATAATAAACAAACAGAGAGTAAGTCAGTTAACCCAGTTAATCAACTTAACAGAATTGTCATCTAACAGAGTTACTCAAACAATGAAGTTCTCAAAATACATATTTAACAAAGTTAAATAAACTAACTGAGTTATTCAAGTGATTAGTTTAATTGAATAACATATTTAATGACATTAATTATTAACAGTACACATGTTGCCGAACACACCCTAGTGCCGAAAACACATAAGATCCGAAATCCCTATGTCCGAAAACCCCTAAGAGCCGAAAACACCTTTAGCCGAAATCCCTTTATGGCCGAAAACCCTTTTATAGCCGAAAACACATAAGTGCCGAAAACACTTATATGCCGAAATCACTTAAGTGGGCCGAAATCCCTTATATATGCCGAAAACACTTATTGGGCCGAAAACACATGTGGGCCGAAATCACTCTTTGTGATTTCGTCCAGGTATCAAAAGTGGGGGTGTTTTCGTTAGCTTCATCATCTTCACCAAAACTCACTGTAACTTAAACCCAGCAACTAAATCTCATTACAGTTACAAGTTTAATCATCTACAAGTCCTTTAAATCAATCATTGATATTAAAACAAATACTCTACCAAAACTTTGTGAGATCAAGAACATAAATCAATCAGTTTATCATTCATAACATATACCCACTGTTGATCCAAACATCCAATATTCAGACAGTTCATAGATAATAATTATCTAACAATCACACAATGATCAATCACATAATCACATATATAAATGTATACATACATCATGATTAAACATCCAAAATCATACGATATGCAACAAGAAACAACTTGAATCAAGAAATCACTAACCAAGGATTTAAACAGAGGTTTTGCTTCAAATGAGGAATTCTCTTAGTGGGTTTCAGAGATAGAGAGAGAAACAATTGTGATAAGATATGGTTTGGTGAGTAAGAAACTTCTCCGAGAAGATTTGTTTATAAAATGATTATCTATAAAATATCTCAATACTGGGCCAAGGCCCATCTCTGATTTCGCCAAACATGGCTGGACGAAAACACTTAAGTGTTTTCATCACAGAAGGGTGTTTTCATGAGTACTTGATTTCAGTGAGTTCCAACTTTATTTAACATGTTAATTAATACAAACCTTATAAACATACACTCACATATAATAAACATTATGGATTTCCAAGTGTAAAATATCAATCGAAATACGATATAACGTATTACAAAGGTAAGCGTTGTGAAACAACGAGTCGTGTAAACAAACAACATAATAAAAAAAATTAACGTGCACTAAATGCGAAGATGGAAATCTTGGAAACTCGAGTTGTCACACATAATATGTTCCATCCCAGTCACAAACCTGGGACAAAACAGTCTTACCTGGTTTCTTCATTTTCTTCTCATAGAACTCTTTAACCCCTTTGACCTTCCCGTCAACCATTTTACCAAAAATGTGTTTCACTTTAGGGTTAAAGGCCTTTTCAATATCAAATTCTTTCTTTTCTGAGAAAAATTGATTTGAAATCTCAATTTTACCAACTTTTTGTTTAAAGTTTTCAGCCTTCAATGGTGGAAAATTGACATCATCCATTGGAGGTACTGAATTCTCACTTTTAATCTCAAATTGTGGCTCCTCTGACTTTGTGGAATCAGATTCATCGCCAGAAGATAGCTCCTCTGATTTTGATGAATCAGAATCATTGCTAGAACTATTATCAGATTTCTTAACAACCCATTTTTGGTTGTCAAGTTTTGCTCTTTTCTTGTAAAACTTCTTTGAACATTCACCAATTTCAAATGTTGAATTCTTGAAAAGTTTAGATCTGTCAACTGGTGGTTCAAACTCAACCATTTTTTCTTTCAGTTTAGAAACTCCCTGTTTTGATTGAATTGCCTTGAGACAGTTTTTGGAAATATGACCAACAGTGTTGCATTAGAAACAGGTTCTCGTTTCTTTCATCTGATCAACAAACTTCATTTCTTCTTGCTTCTTCGCAAGGAACTCTTTGTTAGATTGCTTCCAGAATGGACTCTTTTGTTCCTCCTCGGCAGAAGTACCTGCAACAAATATCATTTTTGAGTTAAAAACATGAACATATTTTACATTTTTATGATTTTCTGGTGCAATAAAACCCAGACCTTTCTTTTTGAAATTACCGTTATGGTTTAGTTTCTGTCGATAACCAGAACCAGAACTGTAACCCTTTTTTTTGTTTTCTCTTTGTTGAACTCTTGAGGTGTACTTTTTAGGTTTATCATTAAGATTTACATCTTTTATTTCAGAAATATTAATTTCTGTTAGTTTGAAAACCTTTTTGATCATTTCAGTTTTAACACCTCTTATTGGAAATTCCTCATCAAAATATAATTTGTCTGAATCATTCAAAGTATATGCCACTTTGATTAATCTGTCATTCAAATTAGATTTTGATAACAAAAATTCTTTATTGTAAACTCTTTTGCCCTGTTTGCAAGTTTGACTCGGAGTGCTGGACTCAGACTTTGACTTTGACATAGACTCCGACTTTGACTCCTCGGATTCATCTTTATCCAACACCTGATCGACCACTTTCTTTATTAACTCGGACTCATGATCAGTGTCAGATGACGTAAACGTGACATCTATATTATCTGGCAAGTTAACTGAAGACTCCGACTCCCACTGTAAATTTGTTGCCTTTTCGACTCTTTCTGAATTTGGATTTCTTGGAGAATATCCATTTTCAAGCGGGGGTGGACACTTGTTGTAACTGAAACCTTATTTCTTACCAGAATCATTCACTTTAGTATCCTTCTTCTTGTCTTTCTTCTTTTCAGGAATATTTTCTTCAGATACCTTCTGTTCTTCAGTTACTTCATCATCCTCAAATGCCTTCATCCCTTCAACAGTTGGATAAATCCTGTCAATGACATAAGAAGTACATGAGTAACTTTTTAACAAATGGTTTACTCTTTCGGTTTCAATTCTTTGATTTTCCAGTTTTTGCTCAAGCACAACACATTTCTCAATGTAATTGTTCACCACTTTCTGCTTAATCATGAAAGCTCCTTGATGTGTTTTCATGGCTGTTGCTTGTTCTTCACTTGTTTGATTGTACTGATTCATGGCTTTGTTTAGAACATCTTAAGATTCTGTCAATCTGTTTATGTTATATACCAAAGTACTGTTCTGCTTCTTCACTGCTTCACAGTTTTCACATGTCACAAAAACCTTTTTAGCATTTGCTTCTGCTTCAACTTTGAACTCTAAAATGTTTTTCACCTTTTTCCTTATCACTGGAACATCTTCATCATTACTACTAACTGGTGTTTTGACCCTTTTCTTTTTCTTTTTAGCTTTATCGTCATCACTATCACTCTCTGCCATCATTTTCAAATGAGCTTCCATTCGTCTTGCATAATACTCACGATCATCATCACTATCTTCTTCAATACGAGCAACAAAAGCTTTGGCTTTTAGTAATTCTTTATCCGGACAGTAATCATCCCAATTGAAATTTTCCCAGCTAAAGCCTTCTGGCAATTTTTCATCATCTTGATTGATCAGGCATGCTTTGTTGTCGGCTGAAATATATTTATCCCAATTAAAATTTTCTTGATTCCCCAAACATGCTCTCTTAGATGATTCTTCAATCACTTTTCTACCATGTGCAACTTGTGGTTCTTTTTGTTGTTGAGCGACTTGATGAAAAATCAATTTCCGATAGTAATCATTATTGTTGAACGGATTTTGAGCTCACTTGCTTCACGATTAGTGCACTCCCTGTTGAAGTGTCCTTTTTCCCTGCAACGAAAACAAGTAACTTTAGATTTATCAAAACCTAAATTAGAAACAAATGCATCACGGAAATCAACTCTTCCTGTGATCTGTTTGAATTTCTCAGCCCGTCTCAACACACTAGCCAAACACCATTTTATGTCCATCAACTCCATCTCCTCAGCATCGATCTGATCATAATCCTCTCTTGTCAACATAGGATTTCCGATCCGCCCTGCAACCGGACTACCATATGATTCCAACACGGTTCCCAACAAAGACATGTGACTCTTAGCAACTTCTTCAGAATAACCTTGATCATTTTGAAAATTCAAAACAATATTGCATTGTAGCTTCTTGCCATTCTTAGTTGCTGAAATGTTCGGATCAAATGATGGATATGATGAAAAACTTGTGTTGCCGTTTGATCCTTTGGAAGAACCTCCCGATGAACTCTTTGCATTGAAAGTTTTCTCAACTTTCGGTGACATATTGGTCGATTTATCATTCAATCCTGCTTTGTAATAAAGCCCAATGTCTTGTTCACCATCAAAATCTATAATTCTTAAAACCTTTCTCTGTTCCATCTCCTGAGCCTCAATCTTTTCGATAAACTTGCTCAATGTCAGACTGCTAAATCCTTTCTTGTTTCTCAACATCATAAGATATGTGCCCCAAGTCTCATATGGCAACACATCAGCTAGTTTTTCGATCAACTCTTCATTATCTTTGTTGATGCTCAATCTCTTCATGTTGGCTAACAAATTGCAATATCGTTCAATAATTTGCTTTGTGCTTTCATTTTTCAACCCACGAAATAGATCAAATTCCTTTTTCAAAAGTGATTTCTTGTTTTTAACCATTTCTTGGCTTCCATGAAACTTCGATCTTAATGCTTTCCAGATTGAATAAGAAGTTCCATTATGTTGCAATAGAACCAAGATATCTTCCTTCACAGCTTGTTGTAGTAGACTTAACATCATTTTTTCATCTTTGTATTTCTTTCTATCTTCGGCACTTAGATCTTTAATTGCAACCTCCTCTTCGTCATCATTCGTCGGTCTAATATATTTCGTTTAAACACATTCCCAAGCATCTAGATAATTGGCTTGAACCTAGTTTTCAAATCGTCCTTCCCACCCTTTATATTCCTCAATGTTCATGAGTTTAGGCGGTTTTTGCATAGTCCCCGTTTCATTTTCTAACATCGTGTTCTGTGCAAGTGGAATCGGGGTAACCGGGGTAGCGAATGCGTTGTAAAATTCCTCTTCCATGATTCGGTTTTCAAGAAATTGTCAAACAGTGTTTTCAAACGGAATCACAATCTCAAGTGGAATTCCTTTCAAACGGAATTACACGAATTCAAACCAAATATTCCCTTTCAAATGAAATCCCTGTTCAAGCGGAATCAGCTCGTTCAAACGAAATCTTCTTTGAAGCGGAATACCTTTTCAAGCGAGATACCTAATTTCGCTTGAACTAACACTCTTTCAAACGGAATCACACAGTTGAAGCGGAATAGCACGTTTCAAACGAAATCAACAGAACTTTTCAAGCGGAATATAGTTTTCAAGCAGAATCAAGCCAATTTCTCAAGCGAAATACCGGTTTCAAGCGGAATTAGGGACTAATTCCGTTTGAAATGCTACTGATGTCATCATTCTCTCGCTGGTTTTGAAACGGAATTACAGATTTTACTTGATTTAGATCGAATTAAGGTCTAATTTTCTCAAGGATTTGTTAAAACACAATTCCGAGTATGATGTGTGAAAATCAAGACATTTTGACCACTTTTCATGGTCAATTTTGAAAAAGAAGGTGTAGAAATCAGAAATTTCAGCTGAATTGATAAGAACTCTTCCTCCTGAGCTCTGATACCACTTGTAGGATCGTTTACAGACCCGAACGAGTCGATCAGAAGAGTTTTTCTTAGTACGAAAGGTGGAAACAGTCGCACGAAGGTCAATTCAGCAAGATTATTACTTTAAACTGTCGTATTATTGATTTGATAGCAAATTACAGCGAGACGACACTTCGGCAGCACTTCGTTGCACCAACCGAAACTGTTACTATAGATTTCGCTTGAACACCTATTTATAAGGTTCTGATTCCGCTTGAAGAGGTTCCAAGCGAGATTAGATTCCAAGCGGAATCTAATTCCGCGCGGAATTACAATCAAACACTTTCAAGCTGAATTACCTTGTTCAAGCGAAATTACTTTTATCTCGAAATATGTGCCCTGATCTAACATTCTAAAACAAGACTCGATACAAGACGAAGTCGACAGACGCATGCACCAACAAACTTAAGCACAAGGTGTAGGCATAACACCTCCTGTTTCATATGTAAAAGATATACTCACTCATGAGGTAAATTCTTGTGAGTTATATTTGTGGTGTGTTGATTAATCTTGATCGGTTTGTATAATCACCGGCCCTAAATGTTGGACAAACATGTAAATCTGATACAAGATTGTTATTAATATAATTGTCCCAAGTTATAAAAGATATTTTGTGCCTTGTGCATTCAAATCAATTTTCTTAAACATTTTCAAAATGAGTCAGTTAATTGTATTTACCAGTGTAAACTGACGTATTTTCCAAAAAGGTTAAGTGACAGGTACTGTACGTAAATTAGCTGGGAGCTCAGGGCGTTAATAGGGAATCTTGCAAATTCTAAACGTCTAAAGTCTGTTGAACTGTGTTTATGTTTCTGTTTCTATTTTAAGATCCGCCTGTGGATCCATTTTACAATCCATTTGTAATATTTGATGTTACTTTCGAATCGATTTGTAATATATTTACTTTAGACTTTCGCTGTGCATTGAACTGTGATTATTTGACTATGATGATATCAACTACGTCACGATACTCCCCACCGGGCCCACCGGTAATACGTGGAAATATCGGATTCAAATCTGTGAGTTCATGTCCCCCTTTTTTTTTAACTGTTTTCGGTTTTGTAACTTCGGGGGTGAAATAGATGTTTAAAATGTTTCAAACGTTTACAAATGGTATTGTTAGATAAGGAATGAACTGTTAGATCATGTGAATGGTGGGTACAACACTTAAGACCATTAATCCTTGTATAAGGACCTAGGGGCATGAGTGATAAATCTATTTGGGTGTTGCGAGCTCCACCCATGGGACCGGGAGTTGGCCAATGAGGTGACTATGTCGTCCCCGTTGGGTGGACCGGTAAAAAATTCACTAGGATTGAGCCTTCCTGCACCATTGCACAGATATTAATGACCTTGCAAATCATTAATTAATCTGTTCATAGACACTTTCATACCGGTTATCAAAGGCATACTTACAAATGTTTACAAGGATATTTGTGCGCACATACAAAAACACATGAACTCGCTCAACTTTTGTTGATGTTTTCAAATTACATGTATTTCAGGAAACTAATTTGGATCTAGCGGGCGTTTGAAAGTTTCAAGAAGTATTTTCAAGAATTGATGTCATCCCGTTTTGGAAGGGTTTGAATTGTATATCTTATCCTTGATAAGATATATGAATTAAAGCCTTGGTCTTTAATGTCTTTCGTTAAAAGTCCTTTTTGGAACTTAGTATTTGGATGGTTTGTAAGTTAAACTTGAAGTTTGATGGTTGGTACTAAACAACTTGGGTTTGTAATATTTTGAAATGTATGAATGGATGAACATCATGTTCAATCATAGAGTTGTTTGTTATAATTGAATGCAATGATATTGAGCAAGTCACACATCATACGCTTCCGCAAAAGTCAGGGTGTGACAGTTTGGTATCAGAGCTTCGATTGTAGTGAAATAGGATTCCTTCTCGAGTCTAGACTACAATTACTAGGGACTCTCTCACGAAAATATTTTTACAAAATATTTTTCATTTCATTTACAAAATGCCAAGATCCATGGAACAAACATTTTACAAAGGAAAGACAAGAAACACAAGCAAGGACATTGGTTAGTAGTATAGTCTGCATGGGGTAGACTTGTCTAACTAGGATTGAACCATGTAGAGGCATCACGTGACATGTATTTATTTGCCTATACATACCAGATGCCTACCTTTGCCTGCATACAATGAGTGATAGTAGTTAACATATGTGCATGTACCATGATTATTATGTAACAGGTACTGATGTCTTCTTCCGAGACCGGGTTATCAGAAGGTACTGATGATTATTATGTAACAGGTACTGATGTCTTCTCCGACGACGACGAGGTGGCGCCTGCACCAGAGGTCTATACTTCGGACACTGAGAGCGATCCGGAGATGATATCAGATGACGATGATGATTTCCAGCCCTTCGCGCTGCTTGATTTTGGGGACGACGTCCCGGTTGATGATGACGTTCTTATCGATGATATTTTTGCACTTCCTATTCCGATTCATGATCACCTCATCATCGGTCACCCTGATGGTGAGCACCTTGTTGCGCCTATTTTGGATGATGTTCCCCTCGTTACCATTCCTCCAGAGGATTGGCCTTTTGATGACCTTCTTGATGATGACTTTGATATTTTTGCGGGCGATCACCCTGCAGGCAAGAAGAGTGATGGGGAGGTGGACGATGTTATTGTGTTGGACGTATCATCTCTTGTTGTGTCAGTTATCGACATCTCATCTGATTCCAGTATACACTCTATTGCAGACTCCTTTGAATCTGTAACTTCTTCGGCCCTGTAGGCTGCAGGACTCCGACTATATGCTACTGATGATGATGATGATGCGATGTCTGTCGTCCCCTCATCTCCAGTCCGTGCAGCCACACCTCCACCTGTCCCCGATCATGTTCCAAATGCTGATCTAGTTCCTTTTGGCATACCTCCTGTTGCACCACTTGTTCCACAGTCCCCACCCACTGTTGACGTTCCCCCTCCTTTTGTCTCGGACGAGCACCGTACCGACCTTCCCATCGTTTTTCGACATGAGATTCCAGCTCCACGCCCAGGGGAGCACATCTGGTCAGCCACTGAGCTTCGACCCGTTTGCATCGGCTGACTTTCCACCCATTCCACAGTTCACTCCGTTTGCATCAGACCCACTTGACAAGCCATTTAGATGGTTCCCTCCTTACAATATGCCCATTTCAGATCCGTATCACCCTTCACACCACGTCGGCTATACCGTGATGATTTACTCCTATCCCTGTAGCTGCAGTTCGAGATACTCAGCTGCAGAGTCCTTGAGCTTGAGTTGACTCCACCATACCCTCCATCTGGTTCCCCATTTCCTTTTGTTCCTCCTTCTGCTACATGTACTTCCACTGAGGGCTTCGATGCCCGATTCATTACGGCGGAGCAGCAGATCAGCTACCTTGTCCGCCACGTTCACGAGCTTGAGGAGGAGCTCGCTCACATTCGCAGCCTTATCTTTTTCCCTCCTCCCCCACCGCCATCAGCATCCTAGATTTTTGGTTTTATGCAGGTACCACATTTTGATGAGAATACTACAATTGAGCCTAAGATTATGAAGACATGAAGATCACATTTTGATTGTTACTTTTGTGTATTACAAACTTGTTTGACAGTGGTAGTGTGACCTCGTGTTCTTTTTGATATGCTACTATTTAAAAACAATGTATCTTGTGGTGGAATATTTATGCAAAGCTCAATGGTCGTGTTCTCATTAAATACATTGTTGATTTCTCTATTTATGTGATGATTATGTTATTGTGTGGTTGTTTGTTGTGACAATTATTTATATTATATATATGCATATACACCTCCTATACAATTATTTAATAAATATGGCCTAACCTACCCGATCTTCTTACTAGAAGAAATATGGCGCCCTGACGAAATGTCAATACCAACAACACACTGCCCAGGGCTGAAGCTGGACTGCAAGAACGCATATCACAAGCTATTGCTCAGCACGATGCCATCCGCTCAGAGCATGGTGGTGGTACCTCTGGAAATAACCCCCCAACTGGTAATGTTAAGTCACCCCAAGACACATTACAAATCCTTTGGATATTTCCAATTGTGCTTTGCCAATGCTCATTTGTGAATTGTGTTACTTGTGTTACAGGTTGTACTTACAAGCAATTTCTGGATTGCAAGCCCCTTAACTTTGATGGCACTGGAGGTGCTGTCGTATTTGTTCATTGGGTAGAGAAAACCGACTCTGTGCTAAGGATGAGCAACTGTGCTCCTGAACAGAGGGTCACTTATATTTCTGGGTTATTTATGGATGGAGCGCATTCATGCTGGAACCTCCAAGTTCAAACACTGGGCGAAACTGCTGCATACACGCTAATTTAGGATGAGCTTAAGGAGCTAATGCGCAAGAAGTACTGCTCGTGAGCTGAAATCCAGAAATTGGAGACAGAGTTCTGGAACCTGAAGATGGATGGCCCGAAAATAGCAGAGTATATCCAGCGTTCCATGATTTATCAAGGGTTGTTCCATATCTGGTTGAGACAGAGTTCAAAAGAATCGAGAGGTTTATATGGGGATTGGCAACTCAGATCTTAAGTATGGTTACAGCTTCCAAGCCTCCGACTATCTCAGAGGCCATTGATCTAAGTGTGGCACTTAAGAAGAAGCTATCCGTTTGGGAAAGTTTTCGATATCTGAGGCGAAGAAAAAGGAAACCCATGTGGAATCCTCCGGTGACAATAAAAGAAAGGTTACGAATTTTAAGAAGAGCACCCGAGCAAACAACAACACCAACAAACGTAGGGAGACCAATCAGCTAGCTGAGGCCCAGACTGGCGTGACCAACACTGAACCCAAAGGAAAAGGGTATATGGGCACCCTGCCTAAGTGCAACATCTGTCAGTATCATCATACCAGCCAGTACAGATATAGAAAGTGTGACAACTGTGGAAGAGTTGGGCATGTGAAGGAAGCATGTTGGTATGGCACGGGACGTGGTAATGAAAACCAGGGAAGGAATGGTAATCATGATGGGAAACGGAAACCAGTATGGTAATCAGAACCGGGGTGGAAACGGGAACCAAGCTGGGAATGGAAATCATGGATGAAACAATAATAACAACCGGGGCGGAAATGGAAACGGACGCGGCCCGCTGTTTTGGCTGCGGTGACTTGGAGCACTTCAAGAAGGATTGCCATTAAAATAATCAAGCTCGAGGGAGAGTGTTTACTATTGGAGCCAGGGAAGCACGCCAGGATCCAAATGTGGTTACTGGTACATTCCCTATTAACCAACGTTATGCATCTGTTCTATTTGATACTGGAGCCGACTTTAGTTTCGTATCCACAGACTTTAAGAATACACTTAGCTTAGTTACAAGTAAGCTAGACGTCCCATACTCGATAGAACTGGCTAATGGAAAGTTAGTAGTGGCGAATGAAGTGATTAAGGGTTGTACTTTGGAGCATGGAGAGCGCAAATTTTCTATTGATCTTCTACCTATTGATTTGGGAAGCTTCAATGTTGTTGTTGGGATGGATTTGTTGTCTAACAACCGCGCGAAGATAATTTGCCACGAGAAGACCATTCGCATTCCGTTGGAGAATGGAGAAATGCTTGTGATTCATGGAGAGAAGCATGAGACGCCCTTGCGGATTATCAACTTTATGAAAGCGCAGAAATGTTTACGAAAAGGATGCATTGCTTTCCTAGCACACGTAGTGGATAAGAAGGTTGAGGAACCTAAGCTCAAAAACATCCCAGTGGTGAGGGATTATCCTGAGGTCTTCCCCGAAGACTTGCCAGGATTACCACCACATAGACAAGTCGAATTCCATATTAACTTGGTTCCAGGCGCCGCTCCTGTAGCCAAGGCACCGTATCGACTTGCGCCGTCCGAAATGCAAGAGTTATCTACGCAACTCCACGAGTTATTGGACAAGGGATTTATAAGGCTGAGCTTCTCGCCTTGGGGACTCTCCATTGTTGTTCGTTAAGAAGAAGGATGGTAGTTTTCGCATGTGTATCAATTACAGGGAGTTGAACAAGTTAACTATCAAGAATTGGTATCCATTACCGAGGATTGACGACTTATTTGACCAATTGCAAGGATTGAGCTATTACTCCATGATTTACCTTCGGTCTGGATATCATAAGTTAAGGATACAAGAGGAGAGCATACCAAAGACTGCTTTCAGGACTCGTTACGGATACTACGAGTTCCTCGTGATGCCGTTCGGATTGACTAACACATCAGCAATGTTTATGGATCTGATGAATCGTGTATGCAAGCCATATCTTGATAAATTTGTGATTGTATTTATCGACGATATTCTGATTTATTCACGAACAAAGGTAGAGCACGATCAACATCTCAGAGCCATTCTGGAACTGTTGAAGAAAGAGAAGCTCTATGCAAAGTTTTCAAAATGCGAATTTTGGATTCGCGAGGTACAATTTCTTGGTCAAGTGGTGAACGAGAATGGTATCCATGTAGATCCAACAAAGATAAAAGCGATAAAGAATTGGGAAACTCCCAAGACACCGACTAAAATCCGACAGTTTTTGGGATTAGAGGGCAACTACTGCAGATTTATCAAGAATTTCTCCAAAATTGCTCAACCGCTAACTTCCCTTACTAAGAAAGACAAGAAGTATGACTGGGGAGACAAGCAGGAAGAAGCCTTCCAGCTACTAAAAAACAAGCTATGCGATGCACCGATACCATTGATGCTTGTGAGTGTTATATAGTTTTTAATGTATATTTTAAGCCCTTTTTAACACTTTAGTCAAGTTTTAAATTTATAAAACACGATATTTTACTAACACTAAACACACATATGGGCAAGTGCACCCATCGTGAGCGTAGTGTAGCGTTGGTAAGATACCGAGGTCGTCCAAGGACACAAGAGCTTTTAGTACCGGTTTATCCTCAATGTCTAATCAAATCAAAAATTTAGAAAAAGATTTTAAACAAGAAAATAAAAACTAACTAAAAATGTTGAAAATAAAAATAAAAACATATAGACAAGGTGAATCACTTGGATTCGACTCGCTTTTAGTGTAACCTTTGATGTTTTCCGCACTTTTGCACTTTTTAAGAGATTATCTTAGTTATAGTAGTAGGCCCCTCTTTTGAAGGTGACGTTACCCTCAACCCAGTAGTTTGAGTCAGCAAGGATACAATCCTAAAGGGTTGGATTATTGGAAGATAATTAATTAAGTTATTAATGCGTAATGTGGTAGGCCCCTCTTTTGAAGGTGACGTTACCCTCGGCTAAGTGGTTTGAGTCAGTAGGGATACAATCCCAAGTAGCCGGGTTAATGTATTAATAGTAGTTTACATATGATGGGATCAAGCTATTCGCACCCCCGCCATCCAATACTAGTGGGTATTGAAGGAGGTGCTAGTAAGCTTGACCCAGGTCCTTGCAGGATCTATACACTGAACAAGGCGAGAACCTTACCAAACCATTCCCTAAACCCCCGACCTGGTAGCCAACATATCTCCATATAGACTGTGGAAATAGGAATGGTGTAAACCTTTTATTTTATATAGACAGTAAAACAATGCCAAGACACCACGGACAAATGATAAGGAAGTTTCACCTTCAACATAAGAAACTAGTTATTAAAGTCATTAATACAAAACCAAATAAAAAGTGCGAAAATATTAAAAAAAAGTATTACACTAAATGTTTGTCTTCACCAAGTGATGTAAGAGACTTAGGCAAACATGGCCTTTGATTGTCAAGAACTCTTACTATCAATCTTGGATCTCGAGATTACTACACACACTCTATGATGGATGATGGATGATGGATGATGGGGGTGGATGCGGGTGTTGTGATGGTGGTGGAGTGTGGGTGAAGTGGGAGAAAGGTGGTTTGTCAAGGGATGCCTTTGAAATGAACCAAGCACCCCTATATATAGGCTGCACAGAAGCCCGGACACGGCCCCATGTCCAGTGGTCACGGCCACGTGTCCATCCACTTTCTATTTCTTCATTAATTGCAGTTTGTCTGTATTAGTTAACCACGCCCCCGTGTCCGCTGGGCACAACCCCGTGTGCGGAAGTGTATCTGTACTATCAAGATTTGCTTGGATTCTGCGAATCTTGGCGTTGACCACGGCCCCGTGTTCGCTGGGCACGCCCCCCGTGTTGGGAAATAGAAGCTTCTACAACTTTGTCTTTTTTGCAGACACTTGGGCACTCCCCCGTGTTCGATGGGCACGGGGCGTGTTCAACCTTCTAAGGACTTGTTTTTGCTTGGGAAGATGCTGTCGAGGGGTCGGGCATGCCACGTTTATTCCTTTTCTTGTATTATTGTTAGATTTGGCTGTATTTTTGCTTGTTTTGTTCATTTAAGCTCATTTAACCCTGAAAATACAAAAGGAAGACACAAGCACACTTTTTCCAACATTAGTACTAAAAAAGGTTAGTTTTATGCCTCATTTGATGTAATTTATATGTTGCATTTTACACAAATCAAATACCCCCACACTTGAATCTTTGCTTGTCCTCAAGAAAAACTCTTTATTATGAGGCTTACACACCCAAATGCAATGGGTAGAAGAGAAGTTTTTGGGCTTGTCTAGAGTGTCGGGATTCCAATATTTTTATTAGGTTTTATTTTTATGTTATTTACAATGCTATTCGTTATGATTTATTTAGAACATTACATAAGAGAAATTACTTATTTGGGCATAACATGCCTCTTTAAAATTCCATTTATATACAAGTTCACATACCTCACGGGGGATCACTCAACACTCGGCCGAAAATGTATTTTTGTGAAACACTCGAGGCCGGCATGGAACTTACTTCTACCATATGCTTCCCAAGCAATCAATCCTCCTCCTTTTTAACTATAAACCTTTGTAAATATCAAGAGGACTTTGGGGAAGGGTTAGGCTTGGGTTAAAGGTAGGTGGTTTTGGGTTAGAAAAGGGTGAAAGGCATAAAAAGCGTCGGTTTTCGTAAAACATTTTGTTTTTGTGACCTTTTATTTTAATGAAGCATTTTTCAAACAAAGTTTCTTTTGATGAACTTGTTTGTTTATTGCTAAACTTCATCATTTTTTTTTTTGATATGATGTCACAAGAAAACCAATCTTTTTACTAAAATAAAGGGTTTAAAATGAAAAAGGGTTTTGGTGGGTAAAGGGTGTTTGTTTTGGGTTTTGAAATGAAAAGGTTTAGGCTCAAAGGGGTTAACTAGGGGGATTTTGGGTAGGTGGTAAAAAAGAAAAATAATGGTGTTGAAACAAAAAGGGATAGTCCTAATGCCTCCGTCATTTACTTACTCGGGTTTAAGTTGGTAAGGACCGGGAGTGTATCGTCATGGCAAATTCTAGAGTCGTAAGAAACCAAGCGGCTATTCACACAAGAAACAAAAAATAAGCATTTAGTTTAAAGATGTGTATTTGTATGCTCAATAAAGGATCAGAACTCACTTTTTGTGGGAATGGGTTTTTAATGTGATCAAGTATATATAATCAAATTTTAACTAGATTTGTCATGCCGTTTCATAATTTTCTTATGTTGGTTCTTTTTATCACGATGCTATCGGTTGTAAATTTATAAAAATATAACCTTTTTAGAACTTGTTATTCCCAATTTAAACCATGACAAGTAAAAAAAAAGAAAAGTTTTTGAAAAAAATTGGGGTGTTTAGCGGTTCCAATAGATTTTTGTGTAAGGCTTGTAATTAGGACTTGCAAAATTCAAGGTTTTAGCATCCCCCCACACTTAAATTACACATGGTCCTCAATGTGCCTCAAAAATAAGTTTTTAGGTTGATTGAATGTGTAAAAAGGTGTGTTAAACAAAAATTTTATGTTACTGGGCACCTGGACGCGGGCCCGTGTCGGATGAGCACAACCCCGCGGTCAGACTGCCAGTAGCGAGAACTTACAGAAGGTGGACACGGGGGCGTGTCTGGTGAACACGACCCCGTGTTGGACAAAAGTCTGCAAAATTTTGACAAACAGCAGGTCTGGGCGATGGGCACGGGGGCGTGTCGGCTGGGCACGACCCCGTGTGGACAATATGCAAACATGTAAAACAGGTTTCTGCTTTCGGTTCTGCTGTCCCGGATTTAGTAGCACTAATGTTTAGTGCTCTAAGCCTCGTATGTACCTGTTTTACTAATAAATACCACACCAAACAATAACCAACATCCTAAATTACCAAAGTTTCATCATCCAAGTCACAAAATAAAAAAATGCAGAAATTAAAAAGTGTTAAAGGAGGTAAATTGTTCAACAAATGGCACGCATGCCATGAAATTGTTTTTGAGATAAGGGGGTTAACCTGTGAGACCTTCGACCGTGTGACGCTACCTCTAACTCCTCCCGCTCAATCCATGTCCTTGTCCTCATCATCATCATCCCCTCCGTGGCCCGACATATACTCTCGGATGTTTCCAATATCATCATGCATGTCGGAGATATTTCTCTCTATCGCTCCGACCCGGGCGTATATGCTGCTGGCCATGTTGTAGGTGTTCCTAGTGCACATAAGGTTTTCCTGCAATAAATCATGTAAGCTTTGAAAGTTAGGAAAACCACCTCCTTGAGAGGAGGATTGACCCGGATCACCATGGTGCTGGTAGTGGTACTGGGGAGGAGGACGGATATGTGGAGCGTGTAGGACTAGAGCTTCTTGCGGGTTCCATGCATGTCCTTGAACCGTTTAAAAACTAACCGTCCCGTCTTCCACTTCATAGATCAAGCTTATGGAGCGGCAAATAACCATGTCTACTTTCTTTGACCACGGCCCTTGTGAAAGGACCACGGCATCCTCACAAAGTGTTTGAAAAGGCGGTATATCCACCCTCCAAAGAAGATAGGAGTCGGGGGAGTAGCAAGTTGGTTCAAGTGCATGTTACGGAGTAGCAGGTATGGAACATCAAGGTTGATACGGTTGTGGATGCAATGGAGGACTAGCAGATCCTGTAACCCTACAACACCGTTGCTATCGTGTCTTTGGCTAAGAGAGTAGGTGAGGACCCTGTGGATGTAGCGGTAAAGAGGGTCTCTCAACTGTGTGCTCTTACTTTGGCTTGGGTTATAGTTGCCCTCCCCGATTTGAGCCCAAGCAGCTTGGCGTTGATTTTCTTGAAGCTCGCGGAGACCGCCGGTGTTTTCTTCATTCCCAGCATCCTCTTCCAAGTACAACCCGACTGTTGCCCCGAATTGTGCCATGAAAATCGAGTACAATGTCCCTCCACAACGGAACTCTACCCCATCATTGTCAAACGGATCTGCTCTTGGCTTAAGGACAAACGTGCTGTAAAATTCCATGTTGTATTCATGCATGGAGTGAAGCCTAGTGCAAAGAGCCACTCATAGTGGGCCGGTGACGATGTTGTTGAAGCGGTCTATTTGGTTCACTGCCTCAAGAGTGTCCATGCACACTTGTCGGGGGTTTTCCTCGGGCCTAGTTCTTAACACATCGTACGGCGCTTGAGCTACCAACTCACTTGCGTTGAACCTGGTGAATTTCTCGGCTATCTGAAAGAAAACACACCAAACAATTAGTACGAAACATTGAAATTTTCGAAGAAAACCGAAAACAGTCGACTGAACACGCCCCCGTGTTCGGCGGACACTCCCTATGTTCAGCTGGATTTGGCTGGACACGACCTCGTACTCACTGAGCACGACCCCGTGTCCAGGCGTCTGTTTCTCCAAATTCCCAATTTTCGACACGATCCCGAAAACTTGAAAATGTTTGGTCCAGTAGGGGCGGTTTTCCCCGAAAATGAAACCCCAAGTGCCGTTTTTCCCAAAACAAACCGTTTACCCCTTCAATTTTATCTTTTTCGGTTCAAAAACAAGGGTTTGGGATTTTTGTGAGAAATCGGGAAAATCTACAAACAGTACAAGTTGCTTTACTTCCTATAACACATATCTAAACTAATGCTAACAGATTTATGCAAAAAATTGAGGTTCGATCCGGTTCAAGTTGAAGAACCCTAGATTTTCCCCAAATTTTGATGTTAAACTACATGCAAGTGATTAATCTATCTAATCATAAGGATAGAATCATACCTTGATGTTGTTTGAAGAAGGGGAAACGTCGAAATCTGCAGAAAAAATCATCGGAACCAGAGAGTTTTTGGGGAAACGAGGCGTGTGAAATGAAGAAACTGATTGAAAAGGGGGTTTTATCCAGACAGTTGCGTGGACACGGCCCCGTGGCCGGGCAAAAATTATTATTATTATTTTTTAAGTGCTTGTGTGAGTGCCCTGTTTCCCAAAACTTGGTTCTAGAATTCTTACCGATTTAGATGTTTTCCCGATTGTACGTAACTTACCAGGTATGATGTTGATGCTTGAACCTTCGTTTCATTTTTCGACCGTTTGAAGTGAGATTTCTTCCTCTTCATCCTCAATGAATCCTTGATAAAGCTTTAGCCATTGGTCATTGACTTTGAATGGAATTCCATTTCGAGATTTAATTTTGATTGCACCGTGTGGGAAAATATGGGTGATGGAAAAAGGTCCTGACCACCTAGACTTTAATTTACCAGGAAATAATCAAAGTCGTGAATTAAACAATAGAACCTGATCTCTTACTCGAAATTCATTAGGTTTAATGTGTTTATCATGCAAAATTTTCATTCTTTCCTTATAAATTTCGGAGTTAGAGTATGCATAATTCCTTAATTCGTCTAATCATTTAATTGGAAAAATCGATTTTTACCTGCAATTTCTAAGTCTAAGTTTACATTTTTAATTGCCCAGTAGGCCTTGTGTGCTATTTCTACTGGCAGATGACAACTTTTTCCATAGACGAGCTTATATGGGGTTGTACCTATTGTTGTTTTGTACGCTGTTCGAAAAGCCCATAAAGCATCGTCTAATTTATCGGCCCATTCTTTTTTATTTAATCCTACGGTTTTTTCAGGTATTCTTTTTAAACCTCTATTAGTCACTTCGGCTTGTCCGTTTGTTTGGGGGTGATATGCCATTGAGACCCGGTGATAGACCCCATACCTTGTTAAGATTTTTTCAAGTTGATGGTTACAAAAATGGGTACCTCTATCACTTATTAAAGCTTTTGGTGTTCCAAAACGAGAGAATAATCTTTTCCGAAATCTTACCACGACTCTTCCATCGTTGGTTGGAAGTGGCTCGGCCTCGGCCTATTTAGACAAGTAATCTACCGCCACAAGTATATATTTGTTTCCTTTTGATGGTGGGAAGGGTCCCATAAAGTCGAGTCCCCACACATCAAAAATTTCACAAACAAGAATGCCATTTTGTGGCATTTCGTTTTTGGAAGAAATATTACCTGTTCTTTGGCAAGCGTCACATGTCTTGACAAGACTTTGGGCGTCTTTGTAAATGGTTGGCCAATAAAATTCCGAATCAAATACCTTTCGTGCGGTACTAGCGGCACCATGATGTCCTCCGTATGGACCTTCATGACAATGGCGGAGAATTCTCCTTGCTTCACTACCATGTACGCATCGACGGATGAGTTGGTCGGCACACATTTTGAAAAGATAAGGATCTTCCCAAAAATAATGCTTTACATCAGCAAATAATTTCTTTCTTTGATGATGTGGATAACCTTTTGCGACTATACCGCTAGCTAGGTAGTTAGCATAGTCGGCGTACCATGGCTCTTCTCGGTATTCCACCATTTCCAGGGACTCCGTTGGGAATTTTTCATTGATTTGCTCGTCCCTGGTTACCTCCAAAGTTGGATCTTCCAAGCGCGAAAGATGATCTGTTGCGGTGTTTTCTGCTCCTCTTTTGTCTTTTATTTCAATGTCAAATTTTTGGAGGAGTAGAATCCACCGAATCAAACGTGGTTTAGCATCCTGTTTCTTGAAGAGATATCGAATGGCTGCATGATCTGTATAAACTATCGTTTTAGAAAGAACAAGATAAGAACGAAATTTATCAAAAGTAAATACCACGGCTAGTAATTCCTTTTATGTTGTTGTATAATTCTCTTGTGCATCATTAAGTGTTTTACTAGCGTAAAAAAATGGGTGAAAATGCTTATCTTTTCTTTGTCCCAAGACGGCTCCAACTGCAAAGTCACTTGCATCACACATGATTTCGAAAGGTAATTTCCAATCAGGCGCTATCATGATAGGTGCATGGACTAGCATTTCTTTTAGGGTTAGAAATGCTTGATTGCAATCCTTATCAAAGATGAAAGGGGCATCTTTTTCAAGTAATTTTGTTAGAGGCCTTGAGATTTTGGAAAAGTCTTTGATAAATCGTCTATAAAATCCGGCATGCCCTAGGAAACTTCTGATAGCTCTAACGGAGGATGGGGGTGGTAATCGAGAAATAGTGTCTATTTTTGCTCGATCTACCTCCATTCCTTCGCTTGAGATTTTGTGACCGATTACTATTCCCTCCATTACCATGAAATGGTATTTTTCCCAGTTAAGGGCGAGGTTAGTTTCCTCACATCGGGATAGCATTTGTTCAAGGTTATCGAGGCACTGGTTGTATGAATCTCTAAAGATAGAAAAGTCGTCCATGAAGACTTCCATTGTCTTTTCTATCATGTCATGGAAGATGGTCACCATGCAACGTTGAAAGGTTGCGGGGGCATTACATAGGCCAAAAGGCATGCGTCGATAAGCAAAAGTTCCATAGGGACATGTGAATGTTGTCTTTTCTTGGTCTTTGGGTGCTATCGGAATTTGAAAGTAACCTGAAAACCCATCCAAGAAACAATAAAATTTATGACCAGATAATCTTTCTAACATTTGATCAATAAAAGGCAAAGGAAAGTGATCTTTACTTGTTGCCTCATTTAATCGACGATAATCTATACATACCCTCTATCCTGTGACGGTTCTTGTTGGTATTAATTTATTTTTCTCATTAGTTATTACCGTCATACCTCCTTTCTTTGGAACTACTTGGACGGGACTTACCCAAGGACTATCGGAAATTGGGTATATGAGTCCGGCGTCAAGTAGTTTGATGACTTCGTTTTTAACCACTTCTTGGACATTTGGATTTACTCTACGTTGTGGTTGTATTACCGATTTATAGTCATCATTCATTAAAATTTTGTGCGTGCACATGGAAGGACTTATGCCTTTAATATCTACAAGCTTCCAAGCGATCACATTTTCGTATTTTTTCAAAAGTGTAATCAGTTTTTCTTTTTCTAAACTAGTTAATTTTGAAGAAATAATTACAGGTGATTTACCATCTTTGTCTAGAAAAGCATATTCCAAACCTTTTGGAAGTTCTTTGAGCTCAAGAGGTGGGTCTTTAGGAGAGTCCTTATTTGGTTGCTCATTTCGATCAAGAACCACAAAAGTTTGTTCTATGATGACCTCTTCTTCAACAAAGTGGTCAATTTCTTCTCTTGTATCGGGTGGTTCATCCTCATCTTCAATTAGGGGGTCATTATCGCCGAATGGATATTTCATTGAACGCTCAAGATCGACACTCTTTTTAAATGCCCCTAATTGAATAGATAAGTTGTTGTACTTCCAGTTTTTCAAGGCTTCACGGGTCTTTACAAATGGTCGTCCCAACACTAGAGGAGCGTCATCAAGGATGACAAAGTCGGTTGGGATTACCATTTGATTTGTTTGAACCAAGACATCCTCAACTACCCCTATTGATTTTATTACTTTCCGATTAGATAGAAACATGGGTATTTGAAGTGGAGAAAAATCATCAATACTTAATTTTTCAAAAATGTAGTTTGGCATTATATTAACACAGAGATCTTTATCAATTGTAATATTATTAATAAAGGAATTTTAAAAAAAACATGGAACCGGTGTAATGTTAATTTCAAATGGATCTTCTTCTATTAGCTAAGTTTGATCATTTGTTAACTTAATGCTTACTGTTTTGTCAATTTTAGTGTTAGTGTTTAATTCTTTTAAAAACTTAGCATGAGTGGGTACTAAACATTGATTTTCGAAAGAAGGTGACAAGAGATTAATTTCTTCAAAATTAGACTCCTCTTGAATTTTAACGTTGTCGGACTCACCTTTTTCGTTGTTTAACTAATGTGTTGGTTTTTCACTTATTTGTTCTTCCATTCTTACATTTTCAACTATCTCTTCTTTATTACAAGTTAATTCTTCCCTTGTTCGGGACTCTTCTTCCCTTGCGCGAGATTCCTTTATGCATCGTTCAATAGTTTTAATGTGTTCTATTATCTTATCGGCTATGTGGGTGATAGAGTAAGGATCTGAATCCTCAAAGCTTGAATCCGGATGTTCGATCCTTGGTTCCTCATAATACTCATATAAAGTAGCTGGTTCACACCATTGTTCCTCATTATAAGTGTATGATGGATAAGGGTCGTAACTTTGTTCTTCGTAATACTCATATGAGGTGGGTTGTTCACGCCATGGTTTCTCATAATAAGCATATGAAGCTGGAGGCTCATATCTTGGTTCCTCAAAGTATGTGTCACACCCTGGCTTTTGCAGAAGCGTGGGTTTATTTGGTGTGACTTCTTAATACCATAGCTTAATCATAACAAAGCTATATGAAAATAAAACCATGCAGATCATCCATTGATTTAAGTTCGAAAAGTAAAATACCACAACATTGTCTTAAGGCGTTGACACATGCAACGGAAATTACAACCTAATAACATAAAAACATTGTTTGAAAGACACAACCACAAACTTTAGATAGACGTAGTTTAAGAACTGTGACTCGTCCAGGTAAAAGCCACAACCCCTAAACTTGGATGATCCCATAACTCTAGGCAGCGTGAAAACGTAGCATACCGTGCCAGATCCTTAGTTCCCTGAAATACATGTAAGTTGGAAAAATCAACAAAAATGTTGAGCGAGTTCATGTGTAAGTGAGTAAGTAAAACCTTTGTAAGTATAAAAACCCTGGTATGTAGCAAATAAGGAAAAAGAGATCACCAATAGTTTGCAAGGCCATTGATATGTGTGAAGTGCAAGTAGGAAGACTCAAACCTAGCGGATTTTGCGTTGGGCACAAAGTCACTCCGAAGTCCGTTCTGTTGGGCCTGGGGCTGGGCTCACTACACCCAGATAGATCTACCGCTTACGTCCCTCGGTCCTACAATGAGGATTAATGGCCTCCAGTTCCCGCCTACCTACTCACATGATCTAAGTAGTAACCCTCCTTATGCTAACCATACCATGTAAAAAGTACTCGTAACCATAGTAACATGTATTTCACCCCCGCAGTTTAGAAAACTGAAAACAATTAAGAGAAAAGAGGGACATGAACTCACCGAAGAGCGTCTCTAACAAGAAATCTCCTGGTCAACCTGCTGTGCGACGACCTACACGTACTAACTTCTATTAGACGGACGGCTGTGCCTTAGCTTAAGGTTTAATGTGTTTGGGAAATAGTTAGGCAACTATTTCGTAATTACACTTCGTAATTATTTTGTAAATATATTCCTTCCCAAGGATGAGGGTTTTTAACACATGTGCGTTCGTATAACTTCGAAATATATTATTAAGTCTCACTTAATGTAATATATTTTATTTCATTTGTTCAAAAATACTTTACTCCCAAAATATAAATATTTTTCCCAAAAATATTATATTTTATTACATACCATTTTCCAAAATAATACTTTGTCAAAATACACACTTATGTGTATTTTCTGAAAATACGTAAGTTACCTTGTAAAGTTCGGGTGGTATTAATAATACCGGTGTAACTTAAATATTTATTGTGAAGGCGTTCGCGTTATTTTGGAGCCGTTAATATTTAGTAATATTGTTTTTACCCTAAAAATAATATTTACGTAGTTCACAAAATAATCATAAAAATCTCACAAGCGTTGTTATGGAAAATATATTCTAAATATATATTTTAACAAGTTTTATTTTTGTGAAAATCCCACCTCCGACACTTGGAAGTTTCGTAATAAAAATCGTGGCGAAAGTTACTTGGGAAAACAAGTTAAAAATATATCCATAACACTTGTGATAAAAATATTTACAAGTGTTAGATTTTTGGAAAAATTTCGCCAGAGTTTCCTCTGTAACCGGAGATGGCCACGCTTACAAGCGTATCGTTTTCTTTTAAAATTTCTAATCAACAATGTTCCGAACATCAATCAACAAGGTTTCATTATCAAAATAGTCAAAATAGTTATAAATCGCAAAACACATGAACTTGTGGTTTGTGTAAAATACGTAGTAACTTTCCCCATATTTTAGTAGATCTTTCTATAACTAAAATCGGTTTCTCACGAATCTTGTTCTTTCAAAAAATGCATTCGTACATCTTCTTGCCAAATATTACAAAAAAACAATTATTTGTTAAAACTTTTTGTCACACAAGTGTCTACACACTTGTGTGTTTACAAAAATCACCTTTGTTTAGGAAAGATCCGGCTTCAA
Source organism: Helianthus tuberosus (assembly GCA_030545235.1). Classification (NCBI taxonomy): domain Eukaryota; kingdom Viridiplantae; phylum Streptophyta; class Magnoliopsida; order Asterales; family Asteraceae; genus Helianthus; species Helianthus tuberosus. The sequence continues at coordinate 90,753,642 of CM060356.1, read as the reverse complement.
AAATACGATTTCTTTTGACACTTGGTCCTTTGAAAATACCACTTGTAGATCCGTAGATCTACTAGTTTAGAACTCTATTTTATAAGCAAAATTGTTTTTGCACAAGTTCATGGTTATAAGTAGTAGTGTTCTTCATCTAACCACTTTTCACACTTTAACATACACTAGGTCATGTTCCATGAACATGACTTAGTCAGGTTAGATGACGATCCGAACTAACACTAGCATAAAACAACACTAAATAATCATAACAAAACAAGTCTTATAAGTTTTACACCAATATTCATCTATTAACCACCTTGTTCATCTTCTTTAGTAGACTTTTAATTTTGTTATTACATGTTCATAAATTTCAACCGACAAAATTCTTATTAACCACTCTAGACAAGATCAAAAAGGCGTTTAGAGTCACTTACTACTAGCTTAAGGCTAGGGAAGAAACTAGTCGAAAAACGGGTGGTTAATAGCAACATAGAGGGGTCCTCGCGATTCCGTAGGCACCGAGCTTGATTGTATGTGATCCTTCACCCTTGTATGTAAGTGGGATGCCTTGGTCACAATTGGAAAATGGGTGTGGTTGTGTGTATGTTCACGGCCGAACACAAAAAGAAGGAAGGAGAGAGTATGCAAATTTTTAGTTGATGTTTATGTGAATGTAAGTAATGGTCTTGAATGTAATTTTATAATCCAAGTTTAGTGTTTTATCCAATATATAAAATGTCTATTAGATACTAAACAATGTTAATATAAAAATCAAGTAAATGAAAAGTGTGTCCCCTAAAGGAAATCCGATCGGATGGGAGGGGTGGCATTTGGTTCAATTTTAATGGTATAGTTAGGTGATATTTAGTTAGTTAGGTATTTAAATTAGGGTATTATGTGTGTCATATTCCATAGCAGGTGTTAGGGTATTCGGGGACCCTAACTGGCTCAGAAAAAGAAAAACAATGTTGATGTCAATATTTTTATGTCCCGGGTTAAGTCCGGTTGTTCGGTCGGATTTCACTCCGTTAAAGTGCTAATAAATATTTAAAGTGTCGTTAATATTATTTTTAGTGACACAATTTATTCCCGACACTTTGTAAAGTGTCTAGTAATATTTTTCTCAGGTTTTGGCACTTTACTAGTTAGCTTAATGCTGAATTTTTATTTAAAGTGCTGAATTTTGTACTCGAAGTACGTTTTAGGCACACCCGGTCACTATAATTATCACCTAGTGACGCAGTTCTACAACCCTCATTTCCCTACACTCTCTACAGGTGTAGTAAACTATCTTTGGCTCATACAGGCCTTAGAGGCAGTGTCTGCCTGATGCTGGTTATATCAGCATGTTTAATGGGTATCCCGTATAGTGTGCTCACTGTGCTTTTTGTGCATCAAGGTTGTCAGTGATGTTTGTGTAAAAATAATAGAGTGACAGTATAAAATGTGATGCATGAGTATGTATGTATGTATCAGAAATCAGTAAGCAGTTTAATCACAGTTGTAAGCAAACACAGTAATTAAGCAGTAATTAAATATTTATTAGTTCGTACGGATACTTGGTTTGGTGAGGGTTGTCACCCTTGTATGCAATCCTGATTGTATGCGATCCGTAGGCACCGAGCTTGATTGTATGCGATCCTTCACCCTTGTATGTAAGTGGGATGCCTTGGTCACAATTGGAAAATGGGTGTGGTTGTGTGTATGTTCACGGCCGAACACAAAAAGAAGGAAGGAGAGAGTATGCAAATTTTTAGTTGATGTTTATGTGAATGTAAGTAATGGTCTTGAATGTAATTTTATAATCCAAGTTTAGTGTTTTATCCAATATATAAAATGTCTAATAGATACTAGACAATGTTAATATAAAAATCAAGTAAATGAAAAGTGTGTCCCCTAAAGGAAATCCGATCGGATGGGAGGGGTGGCATTTGGTTCAATTTTAATGGTATAGTTAGGTGATATTTAGTTAGTTAGGTATTTAAATTAGGGTATTATGTGTGTCATATTCCATAGCGGGTGTTAGGGTATTCGGGGACCCTAACTGGCTCAGAAAAAGAAAAACAATGTTGATGTCAATATTTTTATGTCCCGGGTTAAGTTCGGTTGTTCGGTTGGATTTCACTCCGTTAAAGTGCTAATAAATATTTAAAGTGTCGTTAATATTATTTTTAGTGACACAATTTATTCCCGACACTTTGGAAAGTGTCTAGTAATATTTTTCTCAGGTTTTGGCACTTTACTAGTTAGCTTAATGCTGAATTTTTATTTAAAGTGCTGAATTTTGTACTCGAAGTACGTTTTAGGCACATCCGGTCACTATAATTATCACCTAGTGACGCAGTTCTACAACCCTCATTTCCCTACATTCTCTACAGGTGTAGTAAACTATCTCTGGCTCATACAGGCCTTAGAGGAAGTGTCTGCCTGATGCTGGTTATATCAGCATGTTTAATGGGTATCCCGTATAGTGTGCTCACTGTGCTTTTTGTGCATCAAGGTTGTCACTGATGTTTGCGTAAAAATAATAGAGTGACAGTATAAAATGCGATGCATGAGTATGTATGTATCAGAAATCAGTAAGCAGTTTAATCACAGTTGTAAGCAAGCACAGTAATTAAGCAGTAATTAAATATTAATTAGTTCGTACGGATACCTGGTTTGGTGAGGGTTGTCACAGTATGAGTATGGAGGTTCATACCTTGGTTCATCAAAATATGAGTATGAGGGAGAAGGTTCATACCTTGGGTCTTCATAGGATGTGTATGAAGTGGACGACTTGTACCTGGGCTCCTCATAGTAGGTGTATGAAGTGGATGGTTGAAATAAGTCACAATATTGTACCGAGTGAGGGTTACCACAAATGGTGCAATAGTCTTCCCTATAATCATCATCCTCATAGGTGTAGTTGTAGTCTCCTGAGTATTGATCCATAAGAATCACTCAGAAGACCACAGCTGAGTCTCGAGACCAGAAAACAAAAATAAAAACGGAAACAGAGGCTGGACACGGCCCCATGTTCAGTGAGCACGGCCCGTGTTCAGATTCTGTATCTGGGCATTTTAATAAAAGTAACTTGTTTTGTGTAGCACGGGGGCGTGTTCAGTGAGCACGACCCCGTGTTCAGACTCTATATCTGGGAGTAGAGGTGTAAACAAGTCCAGAGGCTCGAGAGCTACTCGTGATCGGCTCGGTTAAAAGCTCCAACGAGCCGAGCCTTAACGAGCCCGAGCCCGAGCTCGAGCCTGAAATAGAGCTCGTTTTGTTATCGAGTCCGAGCTCGAGCTTGAAATACAAAGCTTTTTTAGGCTCGCGAGCCTAAACGAGCCCATAAAAAATTTTAATTTTCTTATATAATATATTAATAATGATGATAACATTGATGAGCCGAGCTCGAGCCGAGCTTTGGCTCATTTAAGCGATGTTGAAGTGAGCTCAAGCCAAGCTTTTAGCTTTTTTAAGGTTGTTCTCCAAATGGTTCGAGCCGAGGCGAGCCGAACTCGAGCTTTGGGTTTTACTCGCGAGCCGAGCTCGAGCTCAAAGAAGTAGGCTCAAACCGAGCCGAGCTCGAGCTTCATAAAAAGCTAACGAGCCGAGCACGAGCCTGGTCGAGCTCGGGCTCGGCCCGGCTCATTGACACCCCTATCTGGGAGTTTTGAAAAAAATGTGCAGCACGGCCCCGTGTTCAGTCTACTGTAAATGCAAAAACTAACTAAAATGCAGAAAAATGCACGTGTCTTAAAAAGGTTTTGAAAAACAGATTAGGCCGTCGATTTTAAGCTTTCTTAAAATCCTTGTGTCCCCGGCAACGACGCCAAAAACTTGATGCGTGTGAGTGTTATATAGTTTTTAATGTATATTTTAAGCTTTTTTTTAACACTTTAGTCAAGTTTTAAATTTATAAAACACGATATTTTACTAACACTAAACACACAAGAACTTTTAGTACCGGTTTATCCTCAACGTCTAATCAAATAACAAATTTAGAAAAAGATTTTAAACAAGAAAATAAAAACTAACTAAAAATGCTGAAAATAAAAATAAAAATAAAAATAAAAATAAAAATAAAAACAAAAACAGATAGACAAGATGAATCACGTGGATCCGACTCGCCTTTAGTGTAACCTTTGACGTTTTCCGCACTTTTGCACTTTTTAAGAGATTATCTTAGTTATAGTAGTAGGCCCCTCTTTTGAAGGTGATGTTACCCTCAACCCAGTAGTTTGAGTCAGTAAGGATACAATCCTAAAGGGTTAGATTATTGGAAGATAATTAATTAAGTTATTAATGCGTAATGTGGTAGGCCCCTCTTTTGAAGGTGACGTTACCCTCGGCTAAGTGGTTTGAGTCAGCAGGGATACAATCCCAAGTTGTCACACCCCGACCACGTAAAACATCAAATCGTGGCGGAAACGTCGGAGAGTGTTGTAACAGAATTATTGTTTCACAACCACGGCATACAAAGTTATATTTTATTTATCAAACAAGAGTGTTACATTGTCTCAAAACAGGAAATAAAGAGTTCAGAACATAATTAAACTAGTTCTATCTTTATTTTAAGTCTCTAAGGCACAGCTCCGCCCTAGTGTCACGATCATCATCCTATGCAAAAGCTCCTGAAAACACATGTGAAAATAGGTACGTCAGCATAAAAATGTCTGTGAGATACATAGGTTTTCTGAAAAATAGGATTCATGACTTATAAGTTTAGAAAAAGTTGTTTAGCAAAGTCAGTCATGAACCTTGTAAATTGTTTTGTTTTGTAAATCATTTAAAAAGCGATAAGATCAAATGATATATATAAATAAAAGAATAATGTATGGTTAAATGTATAACCAAGTAAAATGAGTTGTATAAAATAAGTTGTTTGTAAAGCAATGTCTTGTGAAAGATATGTTATTTGTATAAAATGTTATATGTCTAAATTGAAATGATTCAAATAACGCTACGATATGTAATACCATACAAACACTTATATATAGGAAGTACCAGCGGCGTATCCACCATGCTTGTATCATATTACACACGCCTCGTTACTTAAATCACTTAAACAACCCACCAATGTATAAAGTCCATGTTTAAACCAATTGTCAAAAAGTCCTTGTATAAGCCATGTCAAATGTTAAAAAGTCCAAATGTAGTCAAGTAATGTGTAACAAATGTTATGTATTGTAAGTATTGTCACATAAACCAAATGTAGAAATTTACGAAACAAAGTATTTTGCATATATCAAAAAGTTATGTTTTGCAAAGTAAATGCATGTTTTATTGATACGAACATTTATGTGGTAAGTTAACGCATACATTCAAGCCTTGAGACAGTCGGATAACCCTAAGTCAAGGTTATCAAAAGAAATGTTTTCGGATTCAGTCATTCCTTACATCCAAACAAACCCGGGATGTCAGGAATGGGATTTGTCAAGTCCTATGGTACCAGTACTTACTACCGAGCGGCGTAGCTAATGTTAATGAACGTATATAAGTCCCGTTTGTGCAAACCAAATGTCATAGCAAATGTGAACATGGTATATGAAAACAATGTACTAAGTATGCTAAGTTAACATACGAAGCAGAAAAGTCATGTAAATCAATGTGCTAACATGCTATCAGTCAACATACATAGCAGAAATGTAAAGTAAATCATGTACTACAAGTGTACTAATGAACATAGCAAGCATAAGATGTGAAAACAGGAAAACATGAAAGTAACAAGTAGGCACATGTGTTTCACCCCAAAATAGTTTGAAAACAGTAAAAGAGGGGTCTATGTACTCACTTGAGATTGCTTAGAAGTCCTTGAGTAACAACCAAACAATTCTAGAGATCACGGATATCAAACGGCACCTAATATAGGTAACTATGTTAATAAACCGGACCTATATCGGAGGATCGGATAGAATGAGGGCTCGTAAACCAAATGAGTATGGGAACTCATGTAGTATGGTTTAACAGAGCCTACATACTAAATGAAACCTAACCTAAGTGCTTACGACCCATTACGACCCGTTTAGGTAGCTTGTGCTACTTTAACGCGTCGTTCGCGTGAAACGCGTTCAGAGCGCCTAACTAGTCCTATGACAAGTAAAATATGCCTTAGCATGTCTAATATTGTTACCAAATCAGTTTAGATACCAAAAGGTATGTTACATATGCTTAAAATGAATTTTGGCATAAAAAGGGCATTTTGATAATTTACCTAAGGCATATATACTACCTATCATACAACTACTCAAACGATGTGAGCATAAGGTATAACCTCGGAAGGTTATTCCCTATACAACTATGGTCACCTAATGTGTTTGGTCGGATCCTAATGATCGACCAAACGGGTCGGGTTCGAAAGTATAAGCGATTGTTTAGATCGGTTACCTTACGACCCTATATAAGCACTAAACTAAAAGTGACGAGCTAAGCATGTTAAAACATGCTTAACTAAGTTTAGAAAACAGGTTTGGTATCAAAACAAACGGTTTTGATACCTAAGAGTAGTTTGGTTATAAAATACGCAAGAATACGCATTTTGGCCGAAACTACGACTCGTCACTGAGTCTTGATAACGTGGTAATCAGTGGGTATAGTTTCTAGGGACTATAACCATCGTGATTACGCTCACGTTATGAAGTTCAAACGAACTTCGCATTGACCATAAACTGGTCAATGCAGAAAGTCAAACAAAGTTTGACTTTTAACGCTAAACGAATAAAGAGAACGAAGGAACACTTACAAAGGGTCCCCACTAGTAAAACTTGATCGAATAGCTCAGGTATGAAGCAATGACTTCAACTTAGAGCTTTGAGATCAGATTTGTGGGTTTTGAGTTGTGAAAGGGTTGGGTATTTATAGGATTCTTGGAACCGTTAGGATCGTTTATCGAATAACGTGTTTTGATCTTGTCCATACACTTGTTGAAACCTTGTGGTGACTCAAAATGGCCACTCATGAACTGAAAGGGCAAGTGTGGGTGAGTTTTTGGGTGCTTAACAGCTGTAATTTGCGGTTAAATTGATCTTATCTAATCTGGGAAGCTGACGCGGGCCGCATAAGGGGACTCACTATACTTACGCGGGCAGCCTGGCCTTTCACAAATGACAGTTTTGGTCCCTGTTATGCATTAAAGCCATTTCCGACACGTTTAAGGCCCGTTAAGCCAACCTTAAGGCCCTAAAATGATGCCTAAACATTGTGGACATGAAACATGCTCAAAAATATGCCGGATGTTGGTTCGTTTGGTCGTACGATCGCGATGTTCGCTTAATTACGACGGAATGCGCATAAGCGCGAAAAACGATCCAAATTGCGTGACGAATGGATTTTTCTCATGCCAAACACTAAAATAAAATATTTTAATGCTTACACAAATTTTTGGATGTCTGGATGTATTCAGAACGTGAGTTATGCGCGAAAGTACAAACTTGTGCACTTTTTTGACGCTTTTAGTCCCTGAATGACCCAAAAGTTTATTTTAGCACACCGAACCCCTCAAAGCCTATTTCTAAGCTATCTAAAGGATATTTATATTATGTTTAACTGATGGTCATGTTCCAGAATGTCTGTTACAGTTCAAATTGGCATACTTTCGCAGTTTGTCAAATTTAGTCCCTGTAAGCGAATTAACTTGTTTTTGCCATACCAAAGCCTTCAAAACTTATTTCTAAGTTAGGTAAAGGTTATTTAAGGTATGTTAAGTATATGTTGATGTTCCGGAGTATTTTTCGCATTAAACTGATTACGTTTACGCACCAGTTTGCGTATAATTCTCCAGAAAGCGATGTAGAGTTTGAAATTGAACAAAAGTCAAAACATGAAAAATGTCAAACATAAACAAACAAACATTGGGATCAAATAACATTTTTTTATTGATAATTGAACTGTTCATAATGATGACAAGCACAGATGTTACAGTCTCCCCTACTTGTGGAAATTTCATCCTGACATTTATTTAGAGGAAACTCGTGGGAATAGATGCGGATACTTCGCCTTCATTTGATCTTCGCGTTCCCAAGTAAACTCAGGTCCATGTTTAGATTCCCAGCGAACTTTGACCAAAGGAATGCGCTTGCGTTTAAGCCACTTGACTTCACGTTCCATGATTTCCACTGGCTTCTCAACAAATTTCAGTGTTTTATCAACACGAATTTCATCAAGTGGTATGTGGAGGTTCTCATCAGCTAAACACTTCTTGAGATTGGAAACGTGAAAGGTTGGATGAACATTTCCAAGTTCAGGAGGTAATTTAAGTCTGTAGGCTACCTTACCGATTCTTTCGACGATCTTGAATGGTCCAACGTATCTAGGTGCAAGTTTTCCTTTCTTTCCAAATCTGATCACACCTTTCCAAGGTGAGACCTTAAGTAATACACGATCACCGACCTGAAAATCCAAGGGCTTGCGTTTTAGGTCCGCGTAACTCTTTTGACGGCTTCTAGCTGTCTGAATGTTATCACGAACTTTCTTAATCTTGTCAGTTGTCTATAATGAGGGCAGGTCCAGTAAGCTGAGCCTCACCGATCTCATTCCAGCAGACTGGTGAATGACATTTTCGACCATAGAGAGCCTCAAAAGGTGCCATGTTGATGCTGGAGTGATAACTGTTGTTGTAGGAGACTTCAATCAACGGAAGATGTGAATCCCAACTACCACCAAAATCGATCACACAAGCTCTAAGCATATCCTCCAGAGTCTGGATTGTTCTTTCAGATTGACTATCCGTTTGTGGATGATTAGTTGTGCTCAGATTAAGTTGGGTCCCCATAGCAGATTGCATGGTTCTCCAAAAATGGGAAGTGAAATGAGCATCTCTGTCAGAAATGATGTTCAAAGGAACACTATGTCGAGCTACAATTTCATCCACATAGATTTTAGCAAGTTTGTCAGCAGAAAAATCCTCACGGATTGGCAAGAAATGCGCTGACTTAGTAAGACGATCAAAAACTACCCAGATGGCATCATGACCTTTCTTTGTGCGCGGAAGTTTAGTAATGAGATCCATAGTAATGTTTTCCCATTTCCAAACTGGGATCTCTGGTTGCACCAATAAACCAGAAGGACGCTGATGTTCAGCCTTAACCTTAAGACAAGTAAGGCATTTTGATACATATAAGGCAATGTCTTTCTTCATACTAGGCCACCAATACTGAATACGAAGATCCTTATACATCTTATCTGAACCGGGATGAACAGAATAACGAGACTTATGGGCTTCATCCATAAGCAAGGTGCGAAGGTTATCTTGGCTTGGGACCCACAAACGGTCCATGAAGTAATACGATCCATTGCCCTTCAGTTCCAGATCAGGGGTTATGTGATAGAGAAATTCCTTATCCATCAAAGCTTGTGAAACACAAGATTGTTGAGCTTGAGAAATGTGTGCTTGGATATCGGATCGAGCTTGAATAATAGATTGAATACGAACACAATGAAGCTTAGTACGTTCCTTACGACTCAAAGCATCGGCCACGACATTCGCCTTACCCGGATGGTAGCGAATTTCGCAGTCATAGTCGTTTAGAAGCTCAACCCAACGTCGTTGCCTCATGTTGAGTTCTTTCTGATTGAAGATATGCTGAAGACTTTTGTGGTCCGTGAAAACCACACATTTTGTACCGTACAAATAGTGTCTCCAGATCTTAAGAGCGAAGACAACTGCACCTAACTCAAGATCATGACTGGTGTAGTTTTTCTCATGTATCTTCAACTGCCTCGATGCATATGCTATGACTTTGTTCCTTTGCATCAGAACACAGCCAAGACCCAATTTAGATGCATCACAATAAACGACGAAATCATCATTGCCCTCAGGCAAAGTCAGAACAGGCGCGTAGCAAAGTTTTTGGTTCAAAGTCATAAATGCTTCCTCTTGCTTGAATCCCCAATCAAAGGGTTTGTTCTTCTGAGTTAGAGCAGTCTGAGGAACTGCAATCTTCGAGAAGTTTTCAATGAAGCGGCGATAATAGCCCGCAAGACCAAGAAAAGAACGAACCTCAGTAGGAGTAGTAGGCGTATCCCAATCCTTAATTGCACTGATCTTGGAGGGATCTACATGAATACCCTGTTCGTTGACAATATGTCCCAAAAATTGAACTTCCTTGAGCCAAAACTCGCACTTGGAGAATTTGGCGAAAAGTTGCTCTTTCTTTAGGAGTTCCAAAGTAAGACGAAGATGTTGCTCGTGATCAGCTCGCGTCTTAGAGTAAATCAAGATGTCATCAATAAAACCAATGACGAACTGATCCAAATAAGGCTTGTAGACCCTATTCATTAAGTCCATGAAAACAGCAGGAGCATTAGTCAAACCGAATGGCATGACTGTGAACTCATAATGCCCATAACGAGTGCGGAAAGCGGTCTTGGGAATGTCTTCTACATGCACACGAAGTTGATGATATCCCGATCGCAGATCAATCTTTGAAAAATAAGAAGCGCCCTATAACTGATCAAAGAGATCATCGATGCGAGGTAGGGGATATCGATTCTTGATGGTAAGCTTGTTAAGCTCACGATAATCGATACACATCCTAAAAGATCCATCCTTCTTCTTGACAAAAAGAACAGGAGCATCCCAAGGTGAAAAGCTAGGACGGATAAAACCTTTGTCAGAGAGTTCCTGAAGCTGCTTAGACAACTCTTGCATCTCAGACGGTGCAAGACGATATGGAGCTCTGGCAATGGGATTTGCACCAGGTACGAGATCAATACGGAACTCGACTTGGCGTGCTGGGGGTAGGCCAGGTAAATCTTCAGGGAATACTTCAGAATAATCCCGAACAATAGGAATATCTTGGATAGACTTACCTTTGCCTTTATCTGCTGTGACATGTGCCAAGAAGGCCACATAATTCTTTCACAGATACTTCCGAGCTTTAAAACAAGACATGAGTTTGAGACCACCAGCAGGTTTCTCACCACGAACCTCTAGGATCTCCCCTGTCGAAAGCGGCACACGAACAATCTTCTCAAAACAAACTACCTCTGCGTGATGCTTGGCTAACCAATCCATACCCACAATAACGTCGAAGCTTCCAAGTTGCATAGGCGTGAGGTCGATAGGAAAAAGATGGTCGTTAAGGTTTAACTGGCAGTTATGAAGAACATAATCAAGAACAATGGGTTCACCACTAGCAACTTCTACTGTCAAAGGTTTACCTAGTTTCGTTCTAGACACGCGAAGCAATGGCTCAAAAGATAATGACACAAAACTCTTATCGGCACCCGAATCAAAAAGAACAGATGCAGGCTGATTATTAATAAAGAACATACTGTTCACCACTTCATTGTCTGCTTGTGCCTCCTGAGCATTCATGTTGAAGACTCGACCTCGAGCCTGAGCCTGATTCTGATTTGGATTTGCCTTAGCTAGTCTTGGACATCGGTTTCTGTAGTGGGTCAGATCCCCACAATTGTAGCACGAACCAGGAGGGAAATGAGGTCGTGCAGCTTGACCTTGTTGCTGAGCAAGAGGCTGAGCAACTTGTTGGGCTTGGTTCTGAACTGCCTGATTCTGGTTGACAGGAATGCGACAAGTAGCGGCAAGATGACCATTTCTTCCGCAATTAGTGCAATGACGACATTGCAGATGTGGTAGGTGATGGCCGTTACACCTGTTGCACAAAGGTGCATTGCCAAGATAAGGCTTCCTAGACCCCCTTGAGGAACCAGAATCCTTTCCCTTCTTGTTTTGACCTTTCTTGCGATCTTCTTTGTCAGACGACTGCTTCTTACCTTTGTCACCCTTTTTGTGCAGCTTTCCCTTTCGAACCTGCGACTCAGTCAATGTCGCTGCTAACTCGGTCGCCTGACGGAGTGTGGTAGGGTTACTACCAGTAATGATGTCTTGTACTGAGTCAGGTAGACCATCGATGTACCTTTCGATAGCCTTGTCGAGTGGGGTAACCATTGTTGGGCAAAGCAGACTCAACTCCTCAAACCTATCAGTATACGCCCGATGTTCGCCACTATCTTGTTTCAAATCATCAAACTCTCTTTCCAATGCTCACAGTTCATGACGAGGATAAAACTCCCTCATCATAAGAGCTCTAAGTTCAGCCCAGGTTTACGATAAAGCAACTTCAGCACCATGATCTCTCATAACCCCGTTCCACCACTTAAGAGCCCTCTTCTGAAACACACTCGAAGAAAACTCGACCTTGCGATTGTCAGGACACTGAACGTGACGGAAAGTATTCTCAATGCTCTCGAACCATTGAAGAAGCCCAGTTGCTCCCTCAGAACCACAAAACTTGAGTGGTTTAGCCGAGTTAAAATTCTTGAAATTGCATGGAGCATTGTTGTTGTTGTTGGCTTGGTTCCATTGAGCAAAGAGATTTGGGAATTGAGCAGCCATTTGCTGCGCAATGATTTCTGCCAGTTCGGTAGTCGCTATCTGGTTTTCATGTCGAGGAGGCATTCTAAAATAGGAAACATGAAAGGAAACGAGTGAGATGATTGGATGAAGAGAATGAGATGAAACAAAATCAACAAAAGCAAAGATGGTGGTCATTTGTCCACATCACAAAGCAAACAAACGACACACAGTGACTAATCAAAGTAAATGGGTCAAAAATAATGTATCGCGAAGACATGCTCGCCTATAAGTGAACACTCACCCCAAGAGTTCCCAGGTAAGAGTGACTGGTCCGATTATGTGGATTTGTACGAACACTCTAGCCTTAGACAGAAAACCTAGGGTACATGCATTCACTCTTCCAGTTTGCATGTGTTCACACTGTTTAGAACCCAAAGCTTTGACGAGATTTTGAAAATTTGAAAGGCACAAGGCAAAAAAATCAAACTGGAAGGGTTCAAAACCTTATAACAGAGGGTTCAAAACCTAGTAATCAATCATCCAAAAAACAGATGATTAATTTTCAAAGCGGATTCGAACTTGATGTTCCTGTTGTGGTTATCACCTAAGGATAGGTGAAGTGCATGTTTTAAAATCTAAACACAAGATAACTTGTGTTGGGATCCTAGAAAGGTTATAGTCTAGGTCAAAGCATTACTAATAACCTAATTCCCTATAACCATTGGCTCTGATACCAACTCTTTTGTCACACCCCGACCACGTAAAACATCAAATCGTGGCGGAAACGTCGGAGAGTGTTGTAACAGAATTATTGTTTCACAACCATGGCATACAAAGTTATATTTTATTTATCAAACAAGAGTGTTACATTGTCTCAAAACGGGAAATAAAGAGTTCAGAACATAATTAAACTAGTTCTATCTTTATTTTAAGTCTCTAAGGCACAGGTCCGCCCTAGTGTCACGATCATCATCCTATGCAAAAGCTCCTGAAAACACATGTGAAAATAGGTACGTCAGCATAAAAATGCCTGTGAGATACATAGTTTTTGTGAAAATAGGATTCATGACTTATAAGTTTAGAAAAAGTTGTTTAGCAAAAGTCAGTCGTGAACCTTGTAAATTGTTTTGTTTTGTAAATCATTTAAAAAGCGATAAGATCAAATGATATATATAAATAAAAGAATAATGTATGGTTAAATGTATAACCAAGTAAAATGAGTTGTATAAAATAAGTTGTTTGTAAAGCAATGTCTTGTGAAAGATATGTTATTTGTATAAAATGTTATATGTCTAAATTGAAATGATTCAAATAACGCTACGATATGTAATACCATACAAACACTTATATATAGGAAGTACCAGCGGCGTATCCACCATGCTTGTATCGTATTACACACGCCTCGTTACTTAAATCACTTAAACAAATCACCAATGTATAAAGTCCATGTTTAAACCAATTGTCAAAAAGTCCTTGTATAAGCCATGTCAAATGTTAAAAAGTCCAAATGTAGTCAAGTAATGTTTAACAAAAGTTATGTATTCTAAGTAAAGTATTGTCACATAAACCAAATGTAGAAATGTACAAAACAAAGTATTTTGAATATATCAAAAAGTTATGTTTTGCAAAGTAAATGCATGTTTTATTGATACGAACATTTATGTGGTACGTTAACGCATACATTCAAGCCTTGAGACAGTCGGATAACCCTAAGTCAAGGTTATCAAAAGAAATGTTTTCGGATTCAGTCATTCCTTACATCCAAACAAACCCGGGATGTCAGGAATGGGATTTGTCAAGTCCTATGGTACCAGTACTTACTACCGAGCGGCGTAGCTAATGTTAATGAACGTATATAAGTCCCGTTTGTGCAAACCAAATGTCATAGCAAATGTGAACATGGTGTATGAAAACAATGTACTAAGTATGCTAAGTTAACATACGAAGCAGAAAAGTCATGTAAATCAATGTGCTAACATGCTATCAGTCAACATACATAGCAGAAATGTAAAGTAAATCATGTACTATAAGTGTACTAATGAACATAGCAAGCATATGATGTGAAAACAGGAAAACACGAAAGTAACAAGTAGGCACATGTGTTTCACCCCAAAACAGTTTGAAAACAGTAAAAGAGAGGTCTATGTACTCACTTGAGATTGCTTAGAAGTCCTTGTGTAACAACCAAACAATGCTAGAGATCACGGATATCAAACGACACCTAATATAGGTAACTATGTTAATAAACCGGACCTATATTGGAGGATCGGATAGAATGAGGGCTCGTAAACCAAATGAGTATGGGAACTCATGTAGTATGGTTTAACAGAGCCTACATACTAAATGAAACCTAACCTAAGTGCTTATGACGCATTACGACCCGTTTAGGTAGCTTATGCTACTTTAACGCGTCGTTCGCGTGAAACGCGTTCGGAGCGCCTAACTAGTCCTATGACAAGTAAAATATGCCTTAACATGTCTAATATTGTTACCAAATCAGTTTAGATACCAAAAGGTATGTTACATATGCTTAAAATGAATTTTGGCGTAAAAAGGGCATTTTGGTAATTTACCTAAGGCATATATACTACCTATCATACAACTACTCAAACGATGTGACCATAAGGTATAACCTCGGAAGGTTATTCCCTATACAACTATGGTCACCTAATGTGTTTGGTCGGATCCTAGTGATCGACCAAACGGGCCGGGTTCGAAAGTATAAGCGATTGTTTAGATCGCTTACCTTACGACCCTATATAAGCACTAAACTAAAAGTGACGAGCTAAGCATGTTAAAACATGCTTAACTAAGTTTAGAAAACAGGTTTGGTATCAAAACAAACGGTTTTGATACCTAAGAGTAGTTTGGTTACAAAATACGCAAGAATACGCATTTTGGCCGAAACTACGACTCGTCACTGAGTCTTGATAACGTGGTAATCAGTAGGTATAGTTTCTAGGGACTATAACCATCGTGATTACGCTCACGTTATGAAGTTCAAACGAACTTCGCATTGACCATAAATTGGTCAACGCAGAAATTCAAACAAAGTTTGACTTTTAACGCTAAACGAATAAAGAGAACGAAGGAACACTTACAAAGGGTCCCTGCTAGTAAAACTTGATCGAATAGCTCAGGTATGAAGCAATGACTTCAACTTAGAGCTTTGAGATCAGATTTGTGGGTTTTGAGTTGTGAAAGGGTTGGGTATTTATAGGATTCTTGGAACCGTTAGGATCGTTTATCGAATAACGTGCTTTGATCTTGTCCATACACTTGTTGAAACCTTGTGGTGACTCAAAATGGCCCCTCATGAACTGAAAGGGCAAGTGTGGGTGAGTTTTTGGGTGCTTAACAATTGTAATCTGCTGTTAAATTGATCTTATCTAATCTGGGAAGCTGATGCGGGCCGCGTAAGGGGACACACTAAACTTACGCGGGCCGCCTGGCCTGTCTGGTTGTTAGTGTAGTTGTCTGTCGACTTCATCTTCGTTCGAGTCTTAGATTAGTAATGAAAGATCAAGTCACGCAGTTCGAGTTAAATTGGAAACAAAGGTGAACAAGCCAGTTCAAACGAAGTGGACAGCTCAAACGAAGTGGACTGTTCAAACGAAGTGGACAGTTCAAACGAAGTGAACAGTTCAAACGATCTGGAAATGCCTGTTCAAACGATCTGGAAATAGTATAAATATGTGACTTGAGTTTTTCATTTGTAACGTTCGATTCTGGTAGCAAAGCTCTGCCGAAGTGTCTCCAAGTCTGTAATCGCATAATAATCAATATAAGAGACAATTAATAGTGAATATCAAGCTGAAACAAAATCTGATTCATTGAATTCCGCCTTTGAATCAGTTTAGAGCTCTTCTGAAGACTCGTTCAGATCGATTCTCGATCCTACAAGTGGTATAAGAGCTCAGGAGGAAGGGCTCTTGCAATTTCAGCTCGAGTTCATTAAGAATTCTGACTTCTACACCTTTCTGTCACATTTTTCAAAAATTTAACAAGATTTTTTGGTTAAAATGGATTGAATTTGAAGTATATTGTGCGTAACTGTAGTTTAAACAATTGGTAAAAGTTTTAGACCTTAAACTGAGTAAAACTTAATCAATTGTATAAAAATCGATCAGTTCGTTTGAAGATTGTTACATTTCACACGAACCGGAACTCCGATCTCAGGTCTACGAAGATTCAGTGGACGAAATTGAACGAAAAACAATTCATTGTGCTCGGTGTTTGTTATAGAACAATCCTTAAAGAAATTAGAACGTAATTCGATCTAAAACTTGTTCAAATCTGTTAAAAATATGTTCAGTTCGTATGAGAATCTTGCAGGTCGTATGAAATTCAGTTCCATGTCATACGAAGTGATCTTGTATCACCCGTTCGTTTGAGTTGTTGAGATCTCAGTTCAGACGAAGTAGGCAGGTCGTTTGAAAGGTCATACGAAGTGACCAGCATATCAGTTCGTTTAAGATTGGAACAAGTTCATACGAAGTACTTAGTTCGTTTGAGAATTAAGTTCATACGGAGTAAATTTGATCTTCTTGTTCGCATGAAATTCAGTTCGTCTGAAAGGATAGTGTCAGTTCGTTTGGATTGTGTCTTCAGTTCACACGAGGTTTTGACAGATTGCATGTGATTCAGATTGACTTTATAAATTGAGGTCCAATCAAATTGAGTTGATAGTTAAGATTGTCGGCTGCACATGTATTCAAATATTGAAATTCATAGGGTGATTTGAGATTTGCAGGCATCACGTGAATCCAGTTAATATTTGATCATAATTGTCCATATCTGCGGCCCAATCATTGTTGTCGGATTAGTGCTTTGAATATTGAGAAATATTAAACAAGGTTGTCAGTATTTGAGAAAAGCAATCACGTGTTGTTGGATAAGTTTGCATGTGATAAAGGTCAAATAGAAGTAATTGGGTTATAGAGATTGTCGGCTTAGTGATATGTTGATCTAAAAGGTGCGGCCCAATACAAGAGTTGTGATTAAAGTTTGGTTGGCTAAGTGGGTTTGTCATCAGCCCATGCATTGTTGTTAGTCACATTTTGAGCCCAAGATTAGAGTGAATAGCCCAAGTCTAGGCCCAAGTCTCAACATCCTTAACGATTCATTTTGCAATTAAGAAAAGTCCAAGAAAATCATCGGCCTAATCAAGAAAGTCATTTGCAAGTTCATTTGTTCAGTTCGCAGAATTCATTAAACGAGTACACGAATCTTCGACACGAGTCCTAGATCGAATCAATCATCACACACTTTTAAGTATTAAATTCGTTTTAAACTGATCATTTGTTTGTTGTCGACAGGTATTCTTACAAGGTGATAAAGTTCATTGTTTACCGAAAACATGGATGATGGTTATTGGAGTGAAAGAATAAGAAAGTGTTTGGAAAGAGAAGCCAAGAAAAAGGAGAAAGCTAAAGAAGAATCTAAGAAACTTGGAACTTCGAATTCTGAATCAGTATCAAAGAAAAAGATTGAAACAAATGCAACTATCTTTGATCAGTCATCAGACGAAGAGAGTGATGATAAAAATGTTCAAGTTGAGAAGAAACAGGTTGAAAAAATTCCAACTTTGAAGGTCGAGAAGAAAGCTGATGATGAAAAGATTCCTGGAAAATGTTTAAATTGTGAAAATGTTGAATCAGTATGCTCCAAGTGTGACAACTTTAAAACTGACAATGACAAACTCTTGAAGGATGCGGAAAGTTTGAAATCGAAAGTCGAGAAGTTGAAAGATGAGAAGCAAACTGATGTAAAACAGATTCTAGATTTACACTGAAATTGTGAAAAGCTTAAATCTGAAAATGTTAAACTGTTAAATGAGTTGAACAGTTTAACATCAGAAAACAAAATTTTTGAAGATAAAATTAAAATTTTTGGAAATGAAAAAGTAAAAATTGAAAAAGATTTTCAAAGTCAAATAAAAATTTTAGAAGATGAGAGAGATTTATTTGGTAAAAACAATCTTGAAAAACAAATTGAAATCAATTCTCATCTTGAAAAGATTATTCGACTTGAAAAAGAGGCAGAATGTGCTCAAAAGAAAATCAATGAATGGGAAGAAAAGTTGAAGGTGTTTGTGAATACTTCAACTATTCCTTGCCCAAAACCTTTAAATTCTGTTCCAATAAGTGACAATGTCACAAACTTTGACAAAGTCAAAGTTGAAGACTGTGATGAGAAATTTGATGATGAAAATGGAAAAATGAAGAAAAAGAATTTGTTTTTGAAGTTAAAAGAAAAGTTTCAAGAAACTGTTCCGCAATCAACTGAAAAGGGAGAATGCTCTAAGCAAAAACCTTTGAAGAAGAAAGTGGAACAAAAACAAAAGATTAAAAAGGAGAAAATTGTTCAAAAAGAAAATAACAGCTCATCAGATCAATCATCCAATCGCAATGAAAAATTACAAAAATTGAAAAATGAAAACTCTAAAATTGTTGGCAATAAGTGGTGCAGGTTGGATCACAGTGCTCAAAAATCAAATCCAGCAAACATGAGGAAGGAATATCACCAAGCCAAACAATGCTATGATTTGAGTTGGTACGATAACAGAGTGTGTTACAGATGCGGTTATCAAGGACACATTGCTGTTAACTGCCAGAGTTGGAGGTTTGAGTCAAGAAGATGCTTTAACTGCAACATCATTGGCCATATTGCTAGAGATTGCTCAATGAGATCAATGAGAAGATTGAGGGCTGAATCTCAGAAGCAGGTGAAGATACCAGTCAATGTCAAGCCCAAAGAACAGAAGGTTCAAGAACCTAAAGTTCAAGAAACGAAAGTGAAACTTTCTCAGGGGCAGAAAGACAGACTGAGGAAGAAGAGAAAGAAGGCTAGAGAGTATCTAGAGAAGATTTTGTCCTCGGGTTCATCTGTTGGTAAAAATAAGAGTTCTGATGAATCGCTTTCCTCAACTGCAAAGTCAAGTAAGACGAATTCATCAGATACAAATTTGAGGACGAAAGAAGAAAAGAAGAAGAAGAAAATGGTCGGCGATGAATCTGATGTGTCAAAGTCAGACAAGCCACCATCAGGCGATGAATCTGACGGATCAAAGTCAGACAAGCCATGTGCAGGCAATGATTCTGGTTCGTTAAAGCCAGAGGAGCCTTTGGTTGAGGTAAAAATGGAGAATTCAGGTTTTACAATGGATGATGCAAATTTTCCACCATTGTTGAACAAGAATTCAAAATCACCCAAGGACAGACAGGCTTAGGTGAAACTGTTTAAATGAAAAACCTGACTTGCCGGAGATCCCAAGTTGGTAATCGCGGATCATGAATCGGCATCATTCTTTATCATGTTAAAAGTGTTTTTGAAAAGCAGGACTTGCCGGAACTTCCAGGTTTGTAAGCGAGGAGTAGGAATCGGCACCTTGAGAATTCAACCAAAAGATGGTAAATTGGTTGAAAAGCAGGTTTAAGTTGTATGGTTGTGATTTTTACAAGTGGTTCAGAAGTTGAATTGGATTGATCTTACAAGTGGTAAATCAGGGACATTAAGTTGTATCTGATTTCCTACATATGATTGGTAAAACAATGTGATGATTTGATCCCCAATTTTACAAGTGGTAAAATCAACAAAACTTATTTTCCGGAAAAACCATTTTGATTAAAACAAACTTAAGTGTTTTGAGATCACAATGGGAAAATAGTTTGTTGAGAGGGGGAGTTCTGATTGTTCATGCCAGGTGGATGGAGAATTGAAGTGATTCTCTTCATGTTGTCAAGTTTGTACAGTTTGTTTCAAATTTTCCCAGAAAATCAAAATTGAGACATATTTTGATTTTAGGGGGAGTAAAAATTTTAAAAAATTAGAAAATTTGAAAATGTCAAAAACATTGAAAAATTCAAAATGAGTTTTGTTGTGAAAAAGAGGAAATGATAGTAGATCAGTTGGACTGTCACAGCATGCTAAAGAAATGGAAAGATAAAATGTGATAAACGATCTTACTAAAGATGTGACGATAGGCTCAGCTAGACTAGTAGATTTGCGATAACGATACAAACCTAAATGAAAAAACCTAGTTCTAGTAGCAAACACGGTTGAAAGCATAGTACTTAGTTTTGTCCTTCTTGATTGTGTGCCTACTCAGTAATCGCTGATTGTCGAAAGACATAAAACTGGTTAAGTTTGTGAACTTTCACAACTTTGCTAAAAAGTCGTTGTGATTGTGCATTTCATTTTGCAAAGATTTAAACTTGTTTTATTTCTTTATTTTGTTTAAGCATCGGACATCCTCTGTGTATACGTGAGTATCGACCTGGATGTTGTTCCCTAAATGTTCTGCTTTATTTTCTTTGGTGTTTCGTTTAAGCTTTGGACCTCCTCTGCGTATACGGGAGTATCGACCTGGTGGTTAAAGCCTAAACAACTTCAACTTGTTTTATTTTTCTTATTTTGTTTAAACATTGGACTTTCTCTGCGTATACGGAAGTATCGACCTGATTGTTAATGTTTAAACATTCTGCTTTGTTTTCGCACAAATCACAGTTGATAAAAGTTTAAAGGCATTACTTGAGTTAGTGTATTGCATGATGAGGGGATATGCTGAGATCGTGGGGTCCATAAGAGCTTAGTGCAAAATTAATATACCTTAAACGTATCGGTAAGCATGTCAAAAGTTTTTAGATTGAGCTTAAGAGGACAAACATATCGTCAATCAACGTGAATCGTTTAGAGATTAAAACGATTAAGAGCTTAACGGTGCTTGTGATTTGTCTAAAAGCTGATATGACAACTGATGTTATTGCGTATGTGTTTCATAGTTTGAAAAAAAAACAAAAAGATTTTTGACAACTGATGTTGAAAAGCTGATATTCAAAATCTCAAAGGCTAAACAAGATGAACAATTGGGTTGGTTAATTGGTTTGAAATGTTTAAAATGATTCATTAATTTGAATCAGAATTTTGAATGTTTTAAATTCTTGATCAATTTTAAATGAAAGTGATTCTCAAATGTTTAGTTGATTCATTAAGTTGAATCACAACATTGTTGGTTTGTAAATTGTGTGTTTGAGATATGTAGGTTTCTGATTCTGTTGCTACGGAAAGCCAGGAGATGCATCAGAACCTGAAGAGAGCTTAAATTGAAAAAG
The DNA here is from genome assembly GCA_030545235.1 of Helianthus tuberosus. NCBI lineage: Eukaryota > Viridiplantae > Streptophyta > Magnoliopsida > Asterales > Asteraceae > Helianthus > Helianthus tuberosus. The sequence continues at coordinate 90,732,246 of CM060356.1, read as the reverse complement.
CCAGGATTTGATTTCAATGGTGATAACAAATTCCAGACGGCGATCCCAGCTTGATGATAGGGGGAGTCTGACGAGAGTTAGAGCCAGAGAAATATCCGGGTTCATGATTCCAGGAAGAGTTCCTGAAGAAGACCGATCAAGATTGAAGAGTCGTTATGATGAAAACTCTCACTGAAGATTCCGTCAACATTCAAGGGGGAGTCTGTTAGTGCAGTTGTCTGTCGACTTCATCTTCGTTCGAGTCTTAGATTAGTAATGAAAGATCAAGTCACGCAGTTCGAGTTAAACAGGAAACAAAGGTGAACAAGCCAGTTCAAACGAAGTGGACAGCTCAAACGAAGTGGACAGCTCAAACGAAGTGGACAGTTCAAACGAAGTGAACAGTTCAAACGAACTGGAAATGCCTGTTCAAACGAACTAGAAATAGTATAAATATGTGACTTGAGTTTTTCATTTGTAACGTTCGATTCCGGTAGCAAAGCTCTGCCGAAGTGTCTCCAAGTCTGTAATCGCATAATAATCAATATAAGAGACAATTAATAGTGAATATCAAGCTGAAACAAAATCTGATTCATTGAATTCCGCCTTTGAATCAGTTTAGAGCTCTTCTGAAGACTCGTTCAGATCGATTCTCGATCCTACACTGGTTAGAAACAAACTTTCACAAATGACAGTTTTGGTCCCTGTTATGCATTAAAGCCATTTCCGACACGTTTAAGGCCCGTTAAGCCAATGTTAAGGCCCTAAAATTATGACTAAACATTGTGGACATGAAACATGCTCAAAAATATGCCGGATGTTGGTTCGTTTGGTCGTACGATCGCGATGTTCGCTTAATTACGACGGAATGCGCATAAGCGCGAAAAACGATCCAAATTGCGTGACGAATGGATTTTTCTCATGCCAAACACTAAAATAAAATATTTTAGTTCTTACATAAATTTTTGGATGTCTGGATGTATTCAGAACGTGAGTTATGCGCGAAAGTGCAAACTTGTGCACTTTTTGACGCTTTTAGTCCCTGAATGACCCAAAAGTTTATTTTAGCACATCGAACCCCTCAAAGCCTATTTCTAAGCTATGTAAAGGATATTTATGGTATGTTTAACTTATGGTCATGTTCCGGAATATCTGTTACAGTTCAAATTGGCATACTTTTGCAGTTTGTCAAATTTAGTCCCTGTAAGCGAATTAACTTGTTTTTGCCATACCAAAGCCTTCAAAACTTATTTTTAAGGTATGTTAAGTATATGTTGATGTTCCGGAGTATTTTTCGCATTAAACTGATTACGTTTATGCACCAGTTTGCGTATAATTCTCTAGAAAGCGATGTAGAGTTTGAAATTGAACAAAAGTCAAAACATGAAAAATGTCAAACATAAACAAACAAACATTGGGATCAAATAACATTGTTTTATTGATAATTGAACTATTCATAATGATGACAAGCACAGATGTTACACAAATAGCCGGGTTAATGTATTAATAGTAGTTTAGATATGAGGGGATCAAGCTATTCGCACTCCCGCCATCCAATACCAGTGGGTATTGAAGGAGGTGCTAGTAAGCTTGACCCAGGTCCTTGCAGGATCTATACACTGAACAAGGCAAGAACCTTACGAAACCATTCCCTTAACCCCCGACCAGGTAGCCAACATATCTCCATATAGACCGTGGAGATATGAATGGTGTAAATCTTTTATTTTATATAGACAGTAAAATAATGCCAAGACACCACGGAAAAATGATAAGGAAGTTTCACCTTCAACAGAAGAAACTAGTTATTAAAGTCATTAATACAAAACCAAATAAAAAGTGTGAAAAGATTAAAAAAACAAGAGTATTACACTAAATGCTTGTCTTCACCAAGTGATGTAAGAGACTTAGGCAAACATGGCCTTTGATTGTCAAGAACTCTTACTATCAATCTTGGATCCCGAGACTACTACACACACTCTATTATGGATGATGGATGATGGTGGCGGATGTGGGTGTGGGTGTTGTGATGGTGGTGGAGTGTGGGTGAAGTGGAAGAGAGGTGTTTTGTCAAGGGATGCCTTTGAAATGAACCAAGCACCCCTATTTATAGCCTGCACAGAAGCCCAGACACGGCCCCGTGTCCATCCACTTTCCCTTTCTTCATTAATTGCATTTTGTCTGTATTAGTTGACCACGCCCCCGTGTCCGCTAGGCACGGCCCCGTGTGCATAAGCGTATCTGTACTATCAAGATTTGTTTGGATTCTGCGAATCTTGGCGTTGACCATGGCCCCGTGTCTGCTGGGCACGCCCCCGTGTTGGGAAATAGAAGCTTCTACAACTTTTTCTTTTCTGCAGACACTTGGGCACGCCCCCGTGTTCGATGGGCACGGGGCGTGTTCAGCCTTCTGATGACTTGTTTTTGCTTGGGAAGATGCTGTCGAGGGGTCGGTCATGCCACATTTATTCCTTTTCTTGTATTATTGTTAGATTTGGCTGTATTTTTGCTTCTTTTGTTCATTTAAGCTCATTTAACCCTGAAAATACAAAAGGAAGACAAAAGCACACTTTTCCAACATTAGTACTAAAAAAGGGTTAGTTTTATGCCTCATTTGATGTAATTTATATGTTGTATTTTACACACATCAACTATCTCTACCCGAAGGCACTGAAGACTTCGTGGTATATTGCGAAGCTTCACGTCAAGGATTGGGTTGAGTGCTCATGCAACGCTAGAAAGTCATCGCTTATGCATCGCTCCACCCACGACCTGGAGCTAGGCACGGTGGTATTTGAATTGAATATTTGGCAACATTATTTGTATGGTACTCGATGTACTATCTTCACAGATCACAAGAGTTTGCAGCACGTATTTGATCAAAAGGAGCTAAATATGCGTCAGCGACGATGGGTTGAGTTGCTGAATGATTACGACTGTGAGATAAAGTATCATCCTGGAAAGGCAAACGTGGTAGCTGACGCATTGAGTCGAAAGGAAAGGGTTAAGACCCTAAGGGTTCGAGCTTTAGAGATGACAATTCGGACGAATCTCACTTCACGTATTCATGACGCACAACAAGAAGCCCTTAAGAAGGAGAATCTCAAGGCTGAATATCTTCGAGGCATGGAGAAGAAGTTGGTGCCAAATAAGGAAGGAACCTTATACTTCATGTAACGCATTTGGGTTCCACTCTATGGCGGTATTCGTGAGGTTATCTTTGACAAACCTCACGAGTCGAGATACTCGATCCACCCAGGATCGGATAAAGTGTACCAAGATTTGAAGGAGTATTATTGGTGGCCAAAACTCAAAAGCGACGTAGCCATTTATGTTGGACAGTGCCTAACCTGTGCTAAGGTCAAGGCCGAATATCAGAAACTTTCCGGTCTATTGCAACAACCTGAAATACCTGTATGGAAGTGGGAACAAATTTCGATGGACTTCAAAACAAAATTACCCAGGACTCCTAGAGGGCACGACATGATATGGGTAATAGTGGATCGATTAACAAAGTCTGCACACTTCCTACCGATTTGAGAGAAATATAGCACTGGAAAGTTGGTTGAGCTATACCTCAAAGAGATAGTTGCACATCATGGAGTGCCTATCTCAATAATTTCAGACAGAGATGGATGATTTGTATCAAGGATCTGGCAATCCTTTCAGGAGGCCTTTGGATATCAATTAGATCTAAGCACGGTCTTCCACCCGCAAACAGACAGTCAGAGCGAACGAACCATACAAACACTTGAAGATAAGATTCGCGCATGTGTTATGGATTTAGGTGTCAGCTAGGATACTTATCTACCTCTAGTTGAGTTTTCCTATAATAACAACTACCATATGAGCATACAAGCCACACCGTTTGAAGCTCTATATGGCCGTAAGTGCCGCTCACCGTTATGTTGGGCAGACGCTGGAGATAGACAGTTGGTTGGTCCCGAACTTGTTCAAGAAACAATTGACAGAATCATGCAGATCCGAGAACGCATCAAGGCGGCTCGTGATCGACAAAAGAGCTACGCCGATCGAAGACGGAAACCTTTAGAATTCGAGGTAGGAGACAGGGTTTTGTTGAAGGTCTCACCTTGGAAAGGTGTAGCAAGGTTCGTAAAACGTGGGAAGTTGAATCCACGATACATTGGGCCATTCAAGATCTTGAAAAGGGTTGGTACCGTAGCGTACAAACTAGAATAACCGAAAGAACTGAACGGTGTACATAATACATTTCGTGTGTCAAACCTTAAGAAGAGCCCAACCCAGGAAACAGTTATCATCCCTGCGGATGAGGTGCATATCGATGACAAACTCCGATTCACAGAACAACCTATTGAGGTAATTGATTGGAAGATCTAGAAAACAAGAAGGAGTCGCATTAAACTTGTCAAGATATGATGGAACTCTAAACATGGGCTGAAATACACGTGGGAACGTGAAGACCAGTTCAAAACCAAGTATCCCCACCTTTTCGAGAAAGCTCATGCGGGAGATAACTCAGCTTGAATTTCGGGACGAAATTCTCTTAACGGGGGGAGACTATGGCAATTGTCACTTTTCCATGTATTTCCGTACAATGTAAACAGTAATTGTTCTCTAATGACTGTGTATGCTTGAATCAATGACATGAATGTTTTTCTGATTTCTGCTATATACATACAAATGCATTACATGTTGCATGAGTGTTTATCATTATTACATGCAATACAGTGTGGTTCAATTAGTGCACAGAACAAAGTTAACACAGTTATCAGATAAACTAGAAGTACTGACGAGAGTTCAGTACTCAGACAGACATGATGTTAAAACACAGAATGAGCCCGAAACCAAGAGTTACACTAGAATAGTGTGTAGGAAAGTAGGGATCATAAAACTGCCTTCCGAGTGATGATTTGAGTGCTGGAAAGTTCCCGAAACACACTAAAACTGCAGAATTCTACATAAATCAGCAAAAACTAGCATTTTAACATCAGAATATTATGCAGAATTATGGTTTAATGGTCCAGAATGCTTTGATAAGGGTCGGAAATCAAAACTATCATAAAAGACATCATAAAGCACAATAAACTGCTTAATTTAGCACCTTAACGGACCGGTAATCAACCGAACAACCGGACACTATCTGAAACACCAAAATTTCACTAGAAGCATTGCTTCAACATTACCAAGCTAGTTATGAACCCTAAACACCATATTACATCCTATAAACATTAAACACTTAAAACGCTAAACATCACACTTACTATCTAACCAAATCCCTAACTAATGTTTGAAAACCAACCAAGACCCCCCCCCCCATAGTTGACGGCCACAAGTGGGTCCCCCACTTGTGATTTCTTTCAATTATTTTATTAGATATGTATAATTGATATGAAACATAAAGACCAAGGGTTAAACAAATGTTGGAAAGATTTCTTTAAAAACCAAAAAACTTGACCTCATTTACATTTCAACACTTCAAACAAACTTCACCTCCCTTCTTCTTCCTCTCATTATCGGCTCACACTACACACAAACACACCACCATTTTCATTCCATTTCCAAGCATTCTAAGGGCTCTCTAAGGTGTAAGAAGCATATCTAAGAAGGTTGGAAGCATTTGAAGTGGAAGGACCTCATCTAGGAGCTTTTATCCATCACTTTTCTTCATCATCTTCATACTTGTTCTTCCCTAGCCTTAGAGCTAGTAGTAAGAACCTTAAACCTTGTTTTTGCTTCTAATTTTAGTGGTTAAAGTGTTATGTAACTTGTCAATCTTAAGAATCTCGAGAAAATATAAGCATTAACACAAACATAAAGTTTAAAAACAAGAAAATCAAAGATGTTTAAGTGTATGTAGTATACTTGTTTGTTGATGTCGCAACCCTCGGCCCCTAATCTCCTGGGAACGGGCAGCCGCGAGCCAGTATCAGTGGTATCGGTATTTATCAGTTTGGCAGTGGAATTTACATCAGGACCGTAGTTAGGAAATATTTTATCAGAGTAAAATACCACATTTTTATAATAATAAACACATGAGAAATTCCCAAGTTTCTGTTACGAACATGTTTGTAGGAATAAACCCTAATTTATTGAAATAAAACATCTTCTTTATATAGGTAACTTTTATAACCACTTTTCCAAGCCTTCAGTGCTGTCCAGCTGGCTTCTATTTGGCTTTCACATTTTGTTTCCTGAAATGGGTTTAAAAACATTTTGTTAGTGGGAAATACTGGTGAGTGAATCTCAATTTAATCCAAACAAGTTTTTATCATTGTATAGTATTGAGGGCGATCTCGCAATTATATTTGTTTATATTTCTACTTTAATTACCACCCACGGTACTGTCAACCCGACTTGTGGTCATGTTACTACTCACAGTGTAGTAACAAATTTTGTATACAAAATCCCAACATACCGACGATAATTTTAGAATTACAAATACTCAATCACTGTGAAATATAATGTAAAACATTGAGGTTTTGTAAAAACAGTTTGCAAAAAGGAGGATTACTCACATTGCTAATTTAGGTTTTTCCTTTGTGATTTCCTGGTTAGAATCTATTAATTAAACAATGCACACGCGTTAGTATAATAACCCAGCTTACATTAGTTATACCCTCCCCGAGACAAAAACTCCAACGACTACGTCGGGCAGAGCCTCGACAGCCGTTACGGAGCACTAGATCAATCGGGCAGCGTATCTAATACGTACCCAGGGGTTATGATACTTACATCGAGGCAGAGATTTTCTATTTTAGTGGGTATAACACACGGTATAATTCCTACACTTCAGAAATTGAGAGAGATTTTGAGATTTTGATGTCACAACCCTTTCTAAGGCGGAAGCACGAGGTGTGATCTTGAAAGGTTCTCATTGCATATGAATGGTAAACATACTACATGCTCATAAAATAACTCCAAATGTCATGACATTAAACATTCAAAACATGGTTTAAGATAAGTGTTTACATCTCACGACCAATAATTGTTTTAAAAAGGTTACAACTTTATTTCATCCACAAACAACAAGGTTTTAAATATTATATCACCACATGAGGTGGGATATAACAACCAATCCCGCAAAAGAGGCATAGGAGTCTTGACACACATAGCTAACAACCTATACAACATCCAAGAGCAAGAGTAAACCGCGCGCACATCCACTTTAGTTACCTGAAATACATGTGAGTGTTTGGAAAATCGTCAACATAATGTTGGTGTGAATTCATGCAGTTTTGTATTAAACGTTTGTATAATTGAATGAAAACATGGTATGTAATTTGTATGAAACAAGTATTTCTGTAAATATAAGGAAATTTAGATCGCTAATGGTTTGCAAGGCCATTAACATGTGACACGACATAGGAAGCATCCAAACCATATGCATTTTTCGTTGTCGATTCACGACTAGAGACACAAAAGCACTGCTTGGTACAAGTTATGACCAAGAGTGTGGCTGCCTGAAACCCATTAGATCTAACCTTTTGTTCCATGGTCTTGGTATGTAAACGATTAATGGTGCTTATGACACCCTATTCGTGACATGATCTAAAGTATCATTCCTTAGTTTTTGTATCCAACATACCATAACACATGTATTTTCCCCAAGTTTAAAAAGCATGTAAAAGTTTAAAAGTGGGGACATGAACTCACAACTTTGCATTTCCTGCGCCGTAAACTTCACCGGGTTTGCTTATTTAGCGTCGTGACCTATACGTGTTTTATTAGCGTTAGTCACTAGACTTGTATCGCACAAGTACAAGTCACTAGACTTGTATCGCACAAGTACAAGTCACCATCTTTTATGTATGTGTTCTTTGTTGTTAAAAATAATTTATATTTTTAACTATGTATCTTACTTATATTATTTTCCCAAAAATAAATATAAGTATCTTGTATTTTTCACCCGAGTTATGTATTTTTGTCCAAAACTTCATTTTAAGTTCATAACTTGTCCAAGTTATTTAATCTATTAAGAAATATACTTTCATAAATATATTTTCTTGTATTTGTATGTGCATGTTGTATGTGTATTTTGTATTCTTACTCCTTATGAGGGTTTAGTGTATTTTCAAGTCCTAATACACTATCACATACAATACTTATTACATACACTTAGCACAAAATTTGGTGACCAATAAATATATATATTTTCTTCATAAATATACATACTTAATGTCAATTCTTATCTTGAAGAAATCATCATTTCTTAACTTGAAATTTACACAAAAATTAGGGAAACCTTGGTAAATATTTTTAGGTGAATTTTTAGGGAATAAGTTTCATCAAAACTTATATTTTCCTAAGTATCAAAATTTTATAGAAATTTTGACATAGTTTCCCCTAAAAGTGGAGGTTTCCCATGTTTTCAAAACATGTGTTTATTTTCTTTTAAAATCAACCTCGATCATCAACAATACAATCAAGACTTATCATAAGCCAAGATCATGTAAATTACATTACATCATGAACCTAAAGTTTTTGTAAAAACTTGTAGTAAATTACCATGCTATTTAGTAGGTTTAGTTACCCTTAAAAACATATTTATTTGTTTCTAAATCACATTCTTGAAAGATTTAGTCATTTACAACTTGTAAGATGATTTTTCTAAAAATATTTCTTTTGTATTTTTCTTATTACACACATGTTCCTAGTCTTGATTTAACACCAAAAATGTGATTAGTTTACCTAGAAACCATGACTTTGTAAATCTTATAAATAAACTTGGTTTCTTGAGAAATTATTTTTGTAATCATCTATTTACAAGGTTTGTATTTTGTTTAAATCATCTTTACATATGAAAACCAATTTCATCATTCAAGTTCAGGAAGACATAAAGCATGATGATCTTGGTCTTTCACAAGATCACCACCTTAACTTACTAGATCATGTGTTTAATCACAGTCTAGTAGGTTTCTTATGATGTCTAACATCACTAACACAAACCATCAATCATCAAGAAGCAAATCAATACAATCAACATGTATTCTTATGTTATTAAGCTTATGTTAAAGTATCATGATCATGTTCTTTAATGTTTTTGAAGATTAACAATGTTCATCATCTTTTAACCAACTAATAATGAAGTAAAATCAAGTAACAAGAAGCTTACTACTAGCACAAGGGCTAGGGATGAACATAAGAAGTTGAAGATGATAAATGGGTTAGATAAAAGCAAATGAAGGAGGTCCTTCAAGATCCACAAGCTTCACACTTCTCAATGTAGCTTCTAACACCTTGTGAGGACTTGAGATTGCATGAAAGTGAGATGAAGGTGGTGGTGATGTGGGTGGTGGCTCACGGCCATGGGTAAGGGAGGAGAGGGAGAGAAGAGTGTGTGTGAGGTGTTGGTGAGTTATGAGCTCTTGTTCTTCTTATATCCATTCCAATCTATTAACTTTTGTGTATTATGTCTCACAAATACAAGACATATCCAAGATTATAATCTTAAGAGATTCTATAAGATCAAAGGAAATCAAGAAATATTAAGTGAAGATCTTGATGGCGGCCACCCCATGACCGTCCACTTTAAAGGGGGGGGGGTAAAGTGTAAGTTTGATGGATAGTTAAGTAATCTAATTAGATTTCAAGAGATTTAGTTAGTGTTTATGTGCATGATGTGTTATATAGTGTGTTAGGGTGTTCGGTGATCATAACTAGCTTAGAAATAATAAAACCATGCTTCTAGTGTAATTTTGATGTTTCGGGGAGTGTCCGGTTGTTCGGTTAGATACCGGTTCGTTAAAGTGCTAAATTGCACTGTTTAGTGTCCTTTATGTGCCCTTTTGTGATACTTTCAATTCCCGAAACTTAGGAAAGCATTCAGGACTAATTAGTCATATTTTTACATGTTACTAACTTGTTACAATGCTGAATTTTGCTAAAATATATGAAATGCAACATTTAAAGTGTGTTTCAGGTGCTTTTCAGTGCGTATTTTAGCTTCCGGGAAGTTTATATGTTAACCCTTGTATACATTCTTGGGCTTCAATGTATTTTAGACGTTGGACCTACTCCTAGGCCCCAATTTTACTGTCTGACTGCTTTCTGGAGAATTGCTGACACAATGTGTCTTACCGGTGAGTTTACTAGTCTTTCTGACGCAACGCTAACATTAATGCATAAGGCAATATTTGAAGTATAATACGTGCATGAATTCACAAGTACAACATGTAATCAGACAATGTTGACGTTTAAGCACATAATTGCAGATATTAAATAATAATTAAATTGTATGGAAATTACCGGTTCTGTGCCAGTTGTCACAGTCTCCCCCCGTTAAAAGAATTTCGTCCCAAAATTCAGGCTGAGCTATCTCCCGCAGGAGCTTTCTTGAACAGATGGGGTACTTAGCTTTAAACTGGTCTTCCCATTCCCACGTGTACTCGGGTGGGTCCGTGCTTAGAGTTCCAACGTACCTTGACAAGTTTGACACTACTCCTCCGGGTCTTGTTACCTCAACGTGTTGTTCTGTAAATCCGAGTGTGTCATCGATATGTACTTCATCCGCAGGGATGAGCACTATTTCTTGGGTTGGACTCTTCTTGAGATTGGACACATGAAACGTATTATCACACCCCTTTCTGCGGCGGAAGCACGAGGTGTGATCATGAAAGTTTCTCACTGCATACGAAAGGTAAACATGCTACATGCTCGTAAAAATAACATCAAATACCATAATTTGAAAACATTAGTTTAGCGTTTACATCGCTAAGTAGCATAAAACATTGTCTTAAAAAGTTTACAACTTTATTCAAAAATAAACATAAGCGACATCCAACAGCATAAGCAAGACCGCGCGCACATCCATCCTAGTTACCTGAAATACATGTGAGTTTTGGAAAAAAAAAACGTCAACATAATGTTGGTGTGAATTCATGCAGTTTTTGTATTTCACGTTTGTATACTTTGTATGAAAACATAGTTTGTGTCATGTATAAATCAAGTTTTCATATATAAATCAAGTATTCATGTGTACACCACGTACTCATGTATAATTCAAGTTTTCTTGAGTACCCCACGTACTCAAGTATAAATCAAGTTTTCTTGAGTACCCCACGTACTTCAAGTATAAATCAAGTTTTAGTATGGTATGAATTTATGTAAATAAAGTATTCCTGTATGTATCAGGATTGTTAATGGGTTGCAAGGCCATTAATATGTGACATGACATAGGAAGTCGCCAAACCTTAGGCATTTTTCTAGTTGGCATATATTCTGAGACACAAAAGCACTACTCGATTCTCGCCCTCACCGAGAGTGTGGCTGCCCGGCACCCGTTAGATCTAACCTTTTGTTCTGCGGTCTAGGTATATTGTTGATTAATGGTGCTTATGTACCCTATTCGTGACACGATTTCTCGTATCATTTCTCATATCACATCATACTTGGTTCTCGTCCTCACCAAGTGTGTTTCTTGTTATCATACCATTTATAAACATTGTAAAAATTGTAACATGTATTTCACCCCCGAAGTTATAAAACTGAAAACACTTAAAGAAAAGGGGGAAGCATGAACTCACAACTTTGCGTTCCTTGCGTCGTAAACTTCACCGGATTTGCTTAATTAACGTCGTGACCTATACGCGTTTTCTTAACGTTAGTCACTAGACTTGTGTCGCACAAGTACAGTCACTCTCTTTTGTATATGTTTTCTTGTGTTAAAAATAATTTATATTTTTAACTAAGTGTCTTACTTATATTATTTTCTCAAAAATTAATATAAGTATCTCATGTTTTGCACTTTGCACCCGAATTATGTATCTTGTATGTTGTATGTGTATTTTTGTGTTTATACTTCTCATGAGTATTTAGTGTATTTTTAAGTCTTAATACACTAGCACGTATAACACATACTATATACACTTAGCACAAAAGTTGGTGATCAAATAATATATATTTTCTCTCAAAAATATACATACTTAACATAAATTTTAATCTTGAAGAAATCATAATTTCTTATCACCAAAAATTAGGGAAACCTTGGTAATATTTTTAGATACATTTTTAGGGAATAAGTTTCTCAAAAACTTATATTTTTCTAAGTGTCAAAATTTATAAAAAATTTAACAGAGTTTCCCCTAAAAATGGAGGTTTCCCATGTTTTCAAAACATGTGTTTATTTTCTTTTAAATCATCAACAATATCAACAACACAATCTTTAATTATCAAACTTGTCAAAACAAGCATATACCACAAACTTATGAACTTGAAAGTTTGTAAAAATATGTAGTAACTTACTAGAACATTTAGTAAGTCTTGTTACCTTTAAAAATAAAATTAGTTTCTTAAAAACTTTATTTTTAAAGAACTTGGAGTTTTACAACTTCTAGTCAAGATTTTTCAAAAATATTTCTTGTTAAATTTTCTTGTTCACACAAGTGTTTACGCACTTGTTTATCTTCTAAAAATATATTTAGTTCATGTAAGATCCGGGTTTTAAACAAGACTTGCATCTTTCACTTGGTTTTTTCCGAAAAACCACTTGTAGATCTTTAGATCTACATGTTTAGAAGCTTATTTTGCAAGAAAATTTATATTTACCCAAGTTCATGTTTCATGGATGGAAAGTTTCATCATCTTTCATAACTTTAACACTAACATACTACTAGTTCATGTTCTTGTACATGATCTAGTATGTCTAGATGATGATCCATCCCAATTTTAGTAACAAACAACATCAAATAATAACAACTATACAATATTTACATGATTTACACACATAACTTCTCTTTATCCAACTTATTCATCTTATTTTCAAGACTTTAAGTTATGTTCTTTAGTGTTCTTAATTTTTAACCATTAAATCACCTATTAACCACCATAAACAAGAACAAGATGATGATTAGAAACACTTACTACTAGCACAAGGCTAGGGAAGAAACAAGACGTAAATGTGGTGGATAAAAGAAATCTAGAGAGGTTCTTGAGCTTCCGAGTGCACCGAGCCTTCTTGTATGATCCCTTGCACACTTGTATGTATGTAAAATGGTTGGATCAAAGCTTGATGATGGGTGTGTAGTGGTGATGGTGTTCGGCCGAAGACAAGCAAAGAGGGAAAGAGAGAGCAAGTTTTGAGTTGGTGTTTTTGTGAAATGAGAGTGATTAACTCTTGAGTTTACTTATAAACCAACTTCCTATTATCCAACATATATTGTGTCATCTAGATACTAAACATGGGGGATTAAAATAATCAAAGAATTCTGGGGTGTGTCCCCACTCCACAAACCGGTTCGCAAGGGGGGGGGGGTCTTGGTTACATTCCAACTCCAAGTTACATAATCTAGTTACATGTTAAATGTTAGATTTAGTGTGTTAAGTAATATATAGTGTGTTAGGGTGTTCGGGGACCCTAACTATCTTAGAAAAAATAAAAACAATGCTTCTAGCATTATTTTGGTGTTCCGGGTATTATCCGGTTGTTCGGTTAGATACCGATTCGTTAAAGTGCTAATTTGCACCTTTTAGTGCCTTTTAAGTATCCTCTTGAAACACTTTTAACTTCCGACACTTAGGGAAGTATTCTGGATGATAAAACGACATTTTTGCATGATATTTATATGTCTAAAAGCTGATTAGAGCTGAATTATATAAAATTCTGCAATTAAAGAGCGTTTCGGGTGCTTTTTAATGCGTATTTTTGCTTCCGGAGAGTATATATGTAAACCCTTGTATGTATTCTTGGGTTTTAATGTATTCTTGTCGTTGGACCTACACTTAGGCCTCAATTCTAATGTCTGACTGCTTTCTGCGGCTCTGTTGACACAGTGTGTCTTACCAGTGAGTTTACTAGTATTTCTGACGCAACGCTCTCGTTTTTGCATAAAACAATATTTTGTAGTATACAACATGCATGAATTCACTTGTTTAGTATGTGTTCAGACATTGCTGACAATTAAGCACATAATTGCAGTCATTAACTAATAGTTAAAGTGTACGGAAATTACCGGTTTATGCCAGTTGTCACAGTCTCCCGCCGTTAAAAGAATTTCGTCCCGAAATTCAGGCTGAACTAACTCTCGCTGGAGTCTTCTTGAATAGGTGGGGATACTTTTCTTTGAATTGGTCTTCACGTTCCCATGTGTACTCGGGTCCGTGCTTAGAGTTCCAACGTACTTTGACAAGTTTAACAGTGCTCCTCCTGGTCTTGTTGACTTTCCATTCTGTAACCTCAACGGGTTGTTCTGTAAATCGGAGGGCGTCATCAATATGCACTTCATCCACAGGGATGATCACGTTTTCTTGTGTTGGACTTTCTTGAGGTTGGATACATGGAACGTATCATGTACTCCATTAAGTTCTTCCGGTAATTCCAGCTTGTATGCCATGGTACCAATTCTTTCCAATATTCTAAATGGTCCGATGTATCGTGGATTCAGCTTTCCACGTTTTCAAAATCTTACTACGCCCTTCCAAGGTGAGACCTTTAACAACACTTTGTCTCCCACCTCAAATTCTACTGGTTTTCTTTTCAGATCAGCGTAGCTCTTTTGTCGATCTCGAGCCGCCTTAATGCGCTCTCGGATCTGCGCAATCTTGTCGGTTGTCTCTTGTACAAGTTCAGGACCAACCATACATTTATCTCCAGTGTCTGCCCAACATAAGGGCGATCGGCACTTGCGGCCATACAGAGCTTCGAACGGTGCGGCTTTTGTGCTCGTATGATAACTGTTATTGTAGGAAAACTCAACTAAGGGTAGATGAGTATCCCAGCTGCCGCCCAGAACCATGACACATGCGCGAAGCATATCTTTTAACGTTTGTATAGTCCGTTCGCTCTGGCCGTCTGTTTGTGGATGGAAGGCCGTGCTTAGATCTAATTGAGATCCAAAGGCTTCCTGAAAGGATTGCCAGATTCTTGAGACAAAGCGTCCATCTCTGTCTGAAATAATCGAGATCAGCACTCCATGACGTGCCACGATTTCCTTTAAGTATATTTCAGCAAGCTTTCTAGTGCTGTCTTTTTCTCGAATCAGTAGGAAGTGTGCAGACTTCGTTAATCGATCGACTATTACCCATATCATGTCATGCCCTCTCGGGGTCCTGGGTAATTTTGTTATGAAGTCCATCGAGATTTGTTCCCACTTCCACTGGGGAATCTCTGGTTGTTGTAGTAGGCCGGACGGTTTCTAATATTATGCCTTAACCTTGGCACAAGTTAGGCATTTTTCAACATAGACAACAACGTCGCTCTTGAGTCTCGGCCACCAATAGTATTCTTTCAAATCTTGATACATTTTATCTGATCCTGGATGGATCGAGCATCTTGATTTGTGCGCTTCGTCAAGAATGACTTCTCGTATGCCACCATAGAGCGGAACCCAAATACGCTTCTTGAAGTATAAGGCTCCCTCTTCATTTGGCACCATGTATTTAAATATTCCTCGGAGGTATTCAACTTTACGGTTTTCTCCTTTAAGAGCTTCTTGTTGTGCATCACGAATGCGTGTAGTGAGGTTCGTTCGAATGGTCATTTCCAATGCTCGAACCCTTAGGGTCTTAACCCTTTCTTTTCGGCTTAAAGCGTCTGCTACAACATTTGCTTTTCCAGGATGGTACTTAATCTCACAGTCATAGTCATTCAGCAGCTGGACCCATCGTCGTTGCCGCATGTTTAATTCTTTTTGATCAAATATGTGATGCAGGCTTTTGTGATCTGTGAAAATTGTACATCGAGTACCATATAGATAGTGTCGCCAGATCTTTAAGGCGAATACCACTGCTCCCAGCTCCAGTTCGTGAGTGGTGTAGTTTCTTTCATGAACTTTCAATTGTCTTGAAGCGTAAGCGATAACTTTCTGGCGTTGCATGAGCACGCAACCCAAACCTTGTCGTGAAGCGTCGTAGTATACCACGAAGTCTTCTGTGCCTTCGGGTAATGATAATATTGGTGCATCGCATAGCTTGTTTTTAAGTAGCTGAAAGGCTTCTTCCTGTTTATAACCCCAGTCGTATTTCTTGTCTTTTTGAGTAAGGGTCGTTAGCGGTTGAGCTATCTTCGAGAAATTCTCGATGAATCGCCGATAATAGCCCGCTAAGCCCAAAAATTGTTGAACTTCAGTTGGGGTCTTGGGAGCTTCCCAATTCTTTATTGCCTCGATCTTGGATGGGTCTACATGAATGCCCTTCTCATTCACAACGTGGCCAAGAAATTATACTTCGCGAATCCAGAATTCGCATTTCGAGAACTTCGCATAAAGTTTCTCTTTCTTCAGTAGTTCCAAGATGGTTCTGAGATGTTGCTCATGCTCGTCTTTCGTTCATGAGTAAATCAGGATATCATCGATAAATACAGTCACGAATTTATCAAGATATGGTTTGCATACACGGTTCATCAGGTCCATAAAGACCGCTGGTGCATTTGTCAGCCCAAATGGCATCACAAGGAATTCGTAATGCCCATATCGTGTTCTGAAAGCAGTCTTTGGCACGCTTTCTTCTTGGATTCTTTGCTGATGGTATCCAGATCGAAGGTCGATCTTGGAATAGTAGCTTGATCCTTGCAATTGATCAAATAAATCATCAATCCTCGGTAACGGGTACCGATTCTTGATAGTGAGCTTGTTCAATTCTCTGTAATCGATACACATCCGCAGTGTTCCATCCTTCTTCTTTTCGAACAATAAAGGAGCTCCCCAGGGCGAGAAGCTTGGCCTTATGAATCCTTTATCCAACAACTCCTCGAGTTGTGTAGATAATTCTTGCATTTCGGATGGTGCAAGTCGATAGGGTGCCTTGGCTACAGGAGCGGCTCCTGGAACCAAGTCTATACAGAATTTGACTTGTCGTTGCGGAGGTAGTCCTGGCAGATCTTCAGGAAAAACATCAGGAAATTCCTTCACCACAGGAATGTCTTAGAGTTTCGGCTACTCAGCCTTCTTATCTACCACGTGTGCTAGGAAGGCAACACATCCTTTCCTTAAGCACTTTTGTGCCTTCATACAACTGATGATTCGAAGATGTGCGTCTCGTTTTTCTCCTTGCACGATGAGAGTTTCATCATTCGCCAAAGGGATGCGAATGATTTTCTCGGGACAAATAACCTCAGCTTTGTTCTTGGACAACCAGTCCATTCCGACTACTACATCGAAGCTACCCAACTGAATAGGTAAGAGGTCGATGTTAAATCTTCGATCACCCAGTTCTAGTGTGCAGCCTCTAACAACTTCGCCCGATTCAACAAGTTTACCATTGGCTAGTTCTATGGAATAAGGAATTTCTAATCTACTAGATTCTATTCCAAGCATGCGTTTAAATTCCACATACGTGAAGCTATAATCGGCGCCAGTGTCAAATAATATGGATGCAAAGTGATTGTTAATGAGAAACGTACCGGTGACCACATTAGGGTCCTCGCGTGCATTCTTTGCTCCATTCACGAATGCTCGAACCTGAGCATTGTTTCCCTCTGGGCAGTCCTTCATGAAATGGTCATTGCCTCCACATCTGAAGCATCCTTGGTTCCGCCCCTTCCCGTTACCATTCTTGTTACCAGCACCATTTCCATTCCGGTTCTTCCCTTTTCCCCAACAGTCTTCTGTTTGATGACCCAACCTACCACATTTGTCGCACCTTGGAATGCGACAAGCTCCTTCATGATGATGCTTACATTTTTGGCATTTAGGTATGGTGCCTTGGTATCCTTTGGTTGCAAGGGTCTTCGCCTCCTGAGGCGGCTTAGCGTCACGCTTCTTGTTGTTGAAACCTTTGTTGTTACGAGGTGCTTGATTCAGATTCGAATGCTTTCTCTTCTTATCACCGGACGACTCAGCATGTGTCTCGGTCTTCTCTGTTGGGTTCAGTGATAATTTCTTCATACGAACACAATCTTCAGTAAGGCTGACAGCCAGAGTTATAGCCTCGGTGATTGGTTGTGGTTTGGCCGACGTTACCATGCCACGAAACTCTGGGGCCAGTCCCCAAATTTAGAGTTCAACACGCTTAAATTCAGGAGTCACCATGTAAGGAAGCACTCTAGACAGATCATGGAACCTTCGAGTATAACCATTAATGTCAGCACCTTCCATAGTCAAGTGCCAAAACTCCGTTTCCAGTCTTTGGAGTTCAGCACGAGAGCAGTACTTCTCTCTCATTCTTTCCTTTAGTTCATCCCAAGTTAGGCCATAAGCGGCATCATCGCCCAAGGTTTGGGCTTGCAAGTTCCACCAAGTCAGAGCTTCATCGACGAATAACCAAGTAGCAAAGGTGACTTGTTGATCCGCGGTACACTTGCTCATGCGGATAGTAGCTTCAGTCTTCTCCGTCCAGCGCACAAATGCTACTGCAACTCCTGTACCGTCATAGTTCATCGGCTTGCAGTCGAGAAACTGCTTGAAAGTGCAGCCTTGAGCTGCATTGCCTCCAGACGAATCTGCATTCCCATTACGCCTAGCGTTGCTTGGTCCTCCACTGTCTTGAGTACGGTTTGCCTCGTATTGGGCGATAGCAGCGGAGATCCTTTCTTCCAGTAGAGCGTTCAGCTCTTCAGCAGTTCTTGGCAGTGGGGGAGGAGGAGGTTGATTATCATTGCGAGCATTCACAGCTTTCCTGGGTGCCATGTTTTGACAGAACATAACACAATAGGGTTAAAACACTTGTTTGATATCGTCAAACTAGACAGTAGTAGTATATATATTCACAGGTATATACCACATAAGTGACATCAAACAATTATTACTCTACCAGAGTACTTAGTAGGCTTGCACTGAGGGAATCTATACGTGACAAGACTTGATGTGGTTTCTGTGCACTGAATTCCATAATTATGTATGCATCCATAATTACGTAACTCCTTGCACACTCTGCACAGTTCGTTTCATCCTCGTATTTCTTCCTTCAGATGGGCCATCGCTTTCAGATAAAGTTACGTATACTTGAGACATTCTAATTAACTCTCAATCACAGACGAGTGCTACTCTCGTGCACCCTAAGTCTCGTAGTGTCTTTTCTAGACTCATGTAAACAGTTTCGGGTAGTGGATGCCGCGGGAGGTTTTATACAATGAAAACTCTTTGAAAATTGTTTTCGTGAAAGGATCCTAGAGATTGTAGACTAGACTCGAGAAGGAATCCTGGTTCACTACAATCGCAGCTCTGCTACCAATCTGTCACACCCCTTTCTGCGGCGGAAGCACGAGGTGTGATCATGAAAGGTTCTCATTGCATACGAAAGGTAAACATGCTACATGCTCGTAAAAATAATATCAAATACCATAATTTGAAAACATAGGTTTAGCGTTTACATCGCTAAGTAGCATAAAACATTGTCTTAAAAAGTTTACAACTTTATTCAAAAATAAACATAAGTGACATCCAAGAGAATAAGCAAGACCGCGCACACATCCATCCTAGTTACCTGAAATACATGTGAGTTTTGGAAAAAAAAAAAACGTCAACATAATGTTGGTGTGAATTCATGCAGTTTTTGTATTTCACGTTTGTATACTTTGTATGAAAACATAGTTTGTGTCATGTATAATTCAAGTTTTCTTGAGTACCCCACGTACTCAAGTATAAATCAAGTTTTCTTGAGTACCCCACGTACTTCAAGTATAAATCAAGTTTAAGTATGGTATGAATTTATGTAAATAAAATATTCCTGTAAGTATCAGGATTGTTAATTTCAAGGCCATTAACATGTGACACGACATAGGAAGTCACCAAACCTTAGGCATTTTTCTAGTTGGCATATTCTGAGACACAAAAGCACTACTCGATTCTCGCCCTCACCGAGAGTGTGGCTGCCCGGCACCCGTTAGATCTAACCTTTTGTTCTGCGGTCTAGGTATATTGTTGATTAATGGTGCTTATGTACCCTATTCGTGACATGATTTCTCGTATCATTTCTCATATCACATCATACTTGGTTCTCGTCCTCACCAAGTGTGTTTCTTGTTATCATACCATTTATAAACATTGTAAAAATTGTAACACGTATTTCACCCCTGAAGTTATAAAACTGAAAACAGTTAAAGAAAAGGGGGAAGCATGAACTCACAACTTTGCGTTCCTTGCGTCGTAAACTTCACCGGATTTGCTTAATTAACGTCGTGACCTATACGTGTTTTCTTAACGTTAGTCACTAGACTTGTGTCGCACAAGTACAGTCACTCTCTTTTGTATATGTTTTCTTGTGTTAAAAATAATTTATATTTTTAACTAAGTGTCTTACTTATATTATTTTCTCAAAAATTAATATAAATATCTCATGTTTTGCACTTTGCACTCGAATTATGTATCTTGTATGTTGTATGTGTATTTTTGTGTTTATACTTCTCATGAGTATTTAGTGTATTTTTAAGTCTTAATACACTAGCACGTATAACACATACTATATACACTTAGCACAAAAGTTGGTGATCAAATAATATATATTTTTCTCTAAAAAATATACATACTTAACATAAATTTTAATCTTGAAGAAATCATCATTTCTTATCACCAAAAATTAGGGAAACCTTGGTAATATTTTTAGATACATTTTTAGGGAATAAGTTTCTCAAAAACTTATATTTTTCTAAGTGTCAAAATTTATAAAATTTTTGACAGAGTTTCCCCTAAAAATGGAGGTTTCCCATGTTTTCAAAACATGTGTTTATTTTCTTTTAAATCATTAACAATATCAACAACACAATCTTTAATTATCAAACTTGTCAAAATAAGCATATACCACAAACTTATGAACTTGAAAGTTTGTAAATATATGTAGTAACTTACTAGCACATTTAGTAAGTCTTGTTACCTTTAAAAATAAAATTAGTTTCTTAAAAACTTTATTTTTAAAGAACTTGGAGTTTTACAACTTCTAGTCAAGATTTTTCAAAAATATTTCTTGTTAAATTTTCTTGTTCACACAAGTGTTTACGCACTTGTTTATCTTCTAAAAATATATTTAGTTCATGTAAGATCCGGGTTTTAAACAAGACTTGCATCTTTCACTTGGTTTTTCCGAAAAACCACTTGTAGATCTTTAGATCTACATGTTTAGAAGCTTATTTTGCAAGAAAATTTGTATTTACCCAAGTTCATGTTTCATGGATGGAAAGTTTCATCATCTTTCATAACTTTAACACTAACATACTACTAGTTCATGTTCTTATGCATGATCTAGTATGTCTAGATGATGATCCATCCCACTTTTAGTAACAAACAACATCAAATAATAACAACTATACATGATTTACACACATAACTTCTCTTTATCCAACTTATTCATCTTATTTTCAAGACTTTAAGTTATGTTCTTTAGTGTTCTTAATTTTTAACCATTAAATCACCTATTAACCAACATAAAGAAGAACAAGATGATGATTAGAAACACTTACTACTAGCACAAGGCTAGGGAAGAAACAAGACGTAAATGTGGTGGATAAAAGAAATCTAGAGAGGTTCTTGAGCTTCCGAGTGCACCGAGCCTTCTTGTATGATCCCTTGCACACTTGTATGTATGTAAAATGGTTGGATCAAAGCTTGATGATGGGTGTGTAGTGGTGATGGTGTTCGGCCAAAGACAAGCAAAGAGGGAAAGAGAGAGCAAGTTTTGAGTTGGTGTTTTGTGAAATGAGAGTGATTAACTCTTGAGTTTACTTATAAACCAACTTCCTATTATCCAACATATATTATGTCATCTAGATACTAAACATGTGGGATTAAAATAATCATAGAATTCTGGGGTGTGTCCCCACTCCACAAACCGGTTCGCATGGGGGGGGGGGGGTCTTGGTTACATTTCAACTCCAAGTTACATAATCTAGTTACATGTTAAATGTTAGATTTAGTGTGTTAAGTAATATATAGTGTGTTAGGGTGTTCGGGGACCCTAACTATCTTAGAAAAAATAAAAACAAAGCTTCTAGCATTATTTTGGTGTTCCGGGTATTATCCGGTTGTTCGGTTAGATACCGATTCGTTAAAGTGCTAATTTGCACCTTTTAGTGCCTTTTAAGTATCCTTTTATAACACTTTTAACTCCCGACACTTAGGGAAGTATTCTGGATGATAAAACGACATTTTTGCATGATATTTATATGCTAAAAGCTGATTAGAGCAGAATTATATAAAGTTTTGCACTTAAAGTGCGTTTCGGATGTTTTTAGTGCGTATTTTTGCTTCCGGAGAGTATATATGTAAACCCTTGTATGTATTCTTGGGTTTTAATGTATTCTTGTCGTTAGACCTACACTTAGGCCTCAATTCTAATGTCTGACTACTTTCTACAGCTCTGTTGACACAGTGTGTCTTACCAGTGAGTTTACTAGTATTTCTGACGCAACGCTCTCGTTTTTGCATAAAGCAATATTTTTTAGTATACAACATGCATGAATTCAATTGTTTAGTATGTGTTCAGACATTGCTGACAATTAAGCACATAATTGCAATCATTAACTAATAGTTAAAGTGTACGGAAATTACCGATTTGTTCTAGTTGTCACACGTATCATATACTCCGTTAAGTTCTATCGATAATTCCAACTTGTAAGCCACAGCACCAATTTTTTCCAAGATCTTGAATGGTACGATGTATCGTGGATTCAGCTTTCCACGTTTTCTGAATCTTACTACGCCCTTCCAAGGTGAGACCTTCAACAAAACTTTGTCTCCCACCTCAAATTCTAAGGGTTTACGTCTTCGATCAGCGTAGCTCTTTTGTCGATCTCGAGCCGCCTTAATGCGCTCTCGGATCTGCATGATTTTTTCAGTTGTCTCTGGAACAAGTTCAGGACCAACCATTCGTTTGTCTCCAGCGTCTGCCCAACACAATGGCGAGCGGTACTTACGGCCATATAGAGCTTCGAACGGTGCAACTTTTATGCTCGTATGATAACTGTTATTGTAGGAAAACTCAACTAAAGGTAGATGAGTATCCCAGCTGCCGCCTAGGTCCATAACACATGCGCAAAGCATATCTTCCAGCGTTTGTATGGTTCGTTCGCTCTGGCCATCTGTTTGCGGATGGAAGGCCGTGCTTAGATCTAGTTGAGATCCAAAGGCCTCCTGGAAGGATTTCCAGATCCTTGAGACAAAACGTCCATCTCTGTCTGAAATAATTAAGGTAGGCACTCCATGACGTGCCATGATTTCTTTCAAGTACAGCTTAGCAAGCTTTCCAGTGCTATCCTTCTCTCGGATAGGTAGGAAATGCGTAGACTTTGTTAACCGAACGACTATCACCCATATCATATCATGCCCTCTAGGGGTCCTGGGTAATTTTGTTATGAAATCCATCGAGATTTGCTCCCACTTCCACATGGGTATCTCTGGTTGTTGCAGTAGTCCGGACGGTTTTTGATATTCAGCCTTAACCTTAGCACAGGTTAGACACTTACCCACGTAAATAGCAACGTTGCTTTTAAGCCTCGGCCACCAATAGTATTCCTTCAAGTCTTGAAACATTTTGTCCGATCCTGGATGGATCGAGTATCTCGACTTGTGAGCTTCATTAAGGATGACTTCTCGAATACCGCCATAGAGCGGAATCCAAATACGCCCCTCAAAGTATAAGGTTCCCTCTTTGTTTGGCACCAAATTCTTCAGCATACCTCGGAGGTATTCAGCTCTACGATTCTCCATCTTAAGGGCTTCTTGTTGTGCGTCATGAATGTGTGCAGGGAGGCTCGTTCGAATAGTCATTTCCAATGCTCGAGCCCTTAGGGTCTTAACCCTTTCTTTTCGGCTTAACGCGTCTGCTACAACGTTTGCCTATCCAGGATGGTACTTAATCTCACAGTTATAATCGTTCAGCAACTCAACCCATCGTCGCTGACGCATGTTTAATTCCTTCTGATCAAATATGTGTTGTAGGCTTTTGTGATCTGTGAAGATTGTACATCGAGTACCATATAAATAGTGTCGCCAGATCTTCAAGGCGAATACCACCGCGCCTAGCTCCAAGTCGTGCGTGGTGTAGTTCCTTTCATGCACCTTTAACTGTCTTGATGCATAAGCGATGACTTTTTGGCTTTGCATGAGCACACAACCCAAACCTTAACGCGAAGCGTCGCAGTATACCACGAAGTCTTCAGTTCCTTCGGGTAAGGATAGTATCGGTACATCGCATAAATTATTTTTGAGCAGTTGGAAGGCTTCTTCCTGCTTATCACCCCAAACATACTTCTTGTCTTTCTGCGTAAGGGTTGTTAGCAGTTGAGCTATCTTTGAGAAATTCTCGATAAATTGTCGGTAATAGCCCGCTAAGCCCAAAAATTGTCGAACTTCAGTTGGGCTTTTGGGGGCTTCCCAATTCTTTATTGCTTCTATCTTGGCTGGGTCTACATGAATGCCCTTCTCATTCACAACGTGACCAAGGAACTGTACTTCGCGAATCCAAAATTCGCACTTGGAGAATTTCGCAAAAAGTTTCTCTTTCTTCAGTAGTTCCAAAATGGTTATGAGGTGTTGCTCGTGCTCTTCGCTTGTTCGCGAGTAAATAAGGATATCATCGATAAATACAATCACGAATTTATCGAGATATGGTTTGTAAACGTGGTTCATCAGATCCATAAATACTGCTGGCGGGTTCGTCAGTCCGAATGGCATCACAAGGAATTCGTAATGCCCATAACGTGTTCGGAATGCAGTCTTTGGTATGCTTTCCTCTTGAATCCTTAACTGATGGTATCCAGATCGAAGGTCGATCTTGGAATAGTAGCTCGATCCTTGCAACTTATCAAATAAGTCATCAATCCTTGGTAGTGGGTACCGATTCTTGATTGTGAGCTTGTTTAACTCTCTATAGTCGATACACATCCGCAGTGTTCCATCCTTCTTCTTCACGAACAATACTGGAGCTCCCCAAGGCGAGAAGCTTGGCCTTATGAATCCTTTATCCAACAACTCCTAGAGTTGTGTAGATAATTCTTGCATTTCGGATGGTGCAAGCCGATAGGGTGCCTTGGCTACAGGAGCGGCTCCTGGAACCAAGTCTATATGGAATTCGACTTGTCGTTTCGGAGATAGTCCTAGCAGATCTTCGGGAAAAACATCAGGGAATTCCTTCACCACAGGAATGTCTTCGAGTTTCAGCTCCTCAGCCTTCTTATCTACAACGTGTGCCAGGAAAGCAACACATCCTTTCCTTAAGAACTTATGTGCCTTCATACAACTGATGATTCGCAGAGGCGCGTCTTGCTTTTCTCCATGCACGATGAGAGTTTCATCATTCGTCAGAGGGATGCGAATGATTTTCTCATGACAAACAACTTCAGCCTTGTTCTTGGACAACCAGTCCATTCCGACCACTACATCGAAGCTACCCAATTGGATAGGTAAGAGGTCGATGCTAAATCTTCGCTCACCAAGTTCTAATGTGCAACTTCTAACAACTTCGCCTGATTCAACAAGTCTACCATTGGCTAGTTCTATGGAATAAGCAATATCTAATCTACTAGATTCTATCCCAAGCATACGTTTAAATTCCACAGACATGAAGCTATAATCGTCACAAGTGTCAAATAGTATGGATGCAAAGTGATTGTTAACGAGAAACGTACCGGTGACCACATTAGGGTCCTCGCGTGCGTTCCTTGCTCCAATCACGAATGCTCGAGCCTGAGCATTGTTCTTCCTTGGGTAATCTCTGTTGAAATGATATTTGTTTCCATAACCATAGCATCCTTGGTTCTGCCCAGCTCCATTACCATTCCGGTTACCATTGCCATTTCCATTTCCACCACCGTTTCTATTACCAACACCGTTGCAGTTTCCATTCTCGTTTCTATTACCACTTCCATTTCCATTTTCCCCAACAGTTCTCAGTATGGTGACCTAATTTTCCACACTTTTCGCATTTTGGAACGCGACAAACTCCTTTGTGATGACGCTTGCACTGGTTGCAAATGGGCAGAGTGCCCAGGTATCCTTTGGCAGGAGTGTCATTCATGGTTGCAAGAGTTTTCGCCTCCTGAGGCGGGTTGGGTCGCGCTTCTTGTTGTTGGAACCCTTGTTGTTACGTGTCGCTTGATTCAGGCTCACATGCTTCCTTTTCTTGTCACCAGACGACTCAGCATGCGTCTCGGTCTTTTAAGTTGGATTCAGTGATAACTTCTTCATACGAACATCATCTTCAGTAAGGCTGACAGCCAGAGTTAGAGCCTGAGTGATCGTTTCAGTTTTAGCCGAAGTTACCATGCTGGGAAACTCAGTAGCCAATCCCCAGATGTAGCGTTCAACGCGCTTAAATTCGGGAGTCACCATATAGGGGATCACTCTTGACAAATCGTGGAACCTTCGGGTATAACCAGTAATGTCTGCACCTTCCATGGTCAAGTGCCAGAACTCCGTCTCCAACCTTTGGAGTTCAGCACGAGAGCAATATTTCTCTCTCATTTGTTCCTTTAGCTCATCCCACGTCATGCCGTACGCAGCATCGTCACCCAGAGTCTGGACTTGCAAATTCCACCAAGTCAAAGCTTCATCAACAAACAACCCGGTAACAAAAGTGACATGCTGATCCGCGGTACACTTGCTCATACGGATAGAGGAATCCGTCTTTTCCGTCCAGTGTACAAAAGCCACTGCACCTCCCGTGCCGTCGTAGTTCAGCGGCTTGCAGTCGAGAAACTGCTTGAAAGTGCAGACTTGAGCTGTGTTTCCTCCAGATGTATCTCCCTGTCCGTTACGTCTAGCATTGCTTGGTCCTCCACTTTGTTCGGTGCGGTTCGCCTCGTATTGGGCGATAGCTGTGGAGATCCTTTCTTCCAGTAGGGCGTTCAATTCTTCAGCAGTCCTCGGTAGAAGAGGAGGAGGGGGTTGATCGGAATCTTGATTGTTCACAGTTCTCCTAGGTGCCATGTTCTGAAAGAACACAACACAATAGGGTTAGGAATTTGTTTGATATTGTCATATGAGTTTGTAGTAGTATATATAAACACGGACATATACCCACATAAGTGACATCAAACAATCTGCCAAACATATAAATCAATTCATACAACAACAAGCATGCATAAATAGATAAATACTGATGTGTCATAAGATATTGACCGAGTCTTTACACATATCAGGGCAACTTGTTACATCATTGTTTGCAAGGTAAACAAAATGCATAAGGGTTACATCTCCCCAAAGTACACGTTTAATATATGTAAAGGACAAAATATCTTTCTTCGCATTGGCGGTTCTTATCTTTATACCCTAAATTATTACTCCAATAGAGTATTTAATAGGTTGGGGGAGGGGTGAGGGTGTTCACGTTTGACCCTTTCTTGCATTGAAGGAATCTCATTTGATACGTGACAAGACTTGCTGTGGTTTCTGTGCACTGACTTCCATAATTATGTATGCATCCATAATTACGTAAGTCCTTGCACAGTTCGCACAGTTCGTTTCATTGTCGGATCACTTCCTTCAGATAGGCCACTGCTCTCAGGTGAAGACACGTGTACCTGTGATATTCTATTTCTAGTATATGTATATATTAATTATCACACATAATTGCAAGTAATTTCTTAGTCAAAGACAAGTGCTACTCCAGTGCACCCTAAGCCTCGTAGTGTCCTTTCTTGACTCTTTGAAAATCTGTTTCAGGCAGTGGATGTCGCGGAAAGTTTTATGCAATGAAAACTTTTTGAAAAATTGTTTTCGTGAGAGGATCCTAAAGATTGTAGTCTAGACTCGAGAGGGAATCCTGGTTCACTACAATCGCAGCTCTGATACCAATCTTTCACACCCCTTTCTAAGGCAGAAGCACGAGGTGTGATCTTGAAAGGTTCTCATTGCATACGAATGGTAAACATACTACATGCTCATAAAATAACTCCAAATGTCATAACATTAAACATTCAAAACATGGTTTAAGATAAGTGTTTACATCTCACGACCAATAATTGTTTTAAAAAGGTTACAGCTTTATTTCACCACAAACAACAAGGTTTTAATTATTATATCACCACATGAGGTGGGATATAACAACCAATCCCGCAAGGCATAGGATTCTTGACACACATAGCTAACAACATAAACAACATCCAATAGCAAGAGTAAAACCGCGCGCACATCCACTTTAGTTACCTGAAATACATGTGAGTTTTTGGGAAATCGTCAACATAATGTTGGTGTGAATTCATGCAGTTTTGTATTGAACGTTTGTATACTTGAATGAAAACATGGTATGTAATTTGTATGAAACAAGTATTTCTATAAATATAAGGAAATCGAGATCGCTAATGGTTTGCAAGGCCATTAACATGTGACACGACATAGGAAGCATCCAAACCATAGGCATTTTTCGTTGTCGATTCACGACTAGAGACACAAAAGCACTGCTTGGTACTAGTTATGACCAAGAGTGTGGCTGCCTGAAACCCATTAGATCTAACCTTTTGTTCCGCGGTCTTGGTATGTAAACGATTAATGGTGCTTATGACACCCTATTCGTGACATGATCTAAAGTATCATTCCTTAGTTTTTGTATCCAACATACCATAACACATGTATTTTCCCCAAGTTTAAAAAGCATGTAAAAGTTTAAAAGTGTGGACATGAACTCACAACTTTGCGTTTCTTGCGCCGTAAACTTCACTGGGTTTGGTTATTTAGCGTCGTGACTTATACGTGTTTTACTAGCGTTAGTCACTAGACTTGTATCGCACAAGTACAAGTCACCATCTTTTATGTATGTGTTCTTTGTTGTTAAAAATAATTTGTATTTTTAACTATGTATCTTACTTATATTATTTTCTAAAAAATAATTATAAGTATCTTGTATTTTTCACCCGAGTTATGTATTTTTCTCCAAAACTTCATTTTAAGTTCATAACTTGTCCAAATTATTTAATCTATTAAGAAATATACTTTCATAAATATATTTTCTTGTATTTGTCTGTGCATGTTGTTTGTGTATTTTGTATTCTTACTCCTTAGGAGGATTTAGTGTATTTTCAAATCCTAATACACTATCACATACAATACTTATTACATACACTTACCACAAAATTTGGGGACCAAAAATTTTTATCTTGAAGAAATCATCATTTCTTAACTTGAAATTTACACAAAAATTAGGGAAACCTTGGTAAATATTTTTAGGTGAATTTTTTTGGGAATAAGTTTCACCAAAACTTATATTTTTCTAAGTGTCAAGATTTTATAGAAATTTTGACATAGTTTCCCCTAAAGTGGAGGTTTCCCATGTTTTCAAAACATGTGTTTATTTTCTTTTAAAATCAACCTCAATCATCAACAACACAATCAAGACTTATCATAAGCCAAGATCATGTAAATTACATTACATCATGAACTTAAAGTTTTTGTAAAAACTTGTAGTAACTTACCATGCTATTTAGTAGGTTTAGTTACCCTTAAAAACATATTATTTGTTTCTAAATCACATTCTTGTAAGATTTAGTCATTTACAACTTGTAAGATGATTTTTTTAAAAATATTTCTTTTGTATTTTTCTTGTTACAATCATGTTCCTAGTCTTGATTTAACACTAAAAATGTGATTAGCTTACTTAGAAACCATGACTTTGTAAATCTTATAAATAAACTTGGTTTGTTGAGAAAATTATTTTTGTAATCATCTATTTACAAGGGTTGTATTTTGTTTAAATCATCTTTACATATGAAAACCAATTTCATCATTCAAGTTCAGGAAGACATAAAGCATGATGATCTTGGTCTTTCACAAGATCACCACCTTAACTTACTAGATCATGTGTTTAATCACAGTCTAGTAGGTTTCTTATGATGTCTAACATCACTAACACAAACCATCAATCATCAAGAAGCAAATCAATACAATCAACATGTATTCTTATGTTATTAAGCTTATGTTAAAGTATCATGATCATGTTCTTTAGTGTTTTTGAAGATTAACAATGTTCATCATCTTTTAACCAACTAATAATGAAGTAAAATCAAGTAACAAGAAGCTTACTACTAGCACAAGGGCTAGGGATGAACATAAGAAGATGAAGATGATAAATGGGTGGGATAAAAGCAAATGAAGGAGGTCCTTCAAGATCCACAAGCTTCACACTTCTCAATCTAGCTTCTAACACCTTGTGAGGACTAGAGATTGCATGAAAGTGAGATGAAGGTGGTGGTGATGTGGGTGGTGGCTCATGGCCGTGGGTAAGGGAGGAGAGATGAGTGTGTGTGAGGTGTTGGTGAGTTATGAGTTATTGTTCTTCTTATATCCATTCCAATCTATTAACTTTTGTGTATTATGTGTCACAAGTACAAGACATATCCAAGATTATAATCTTAAGAGATTCTATAAAATCAAAGGAAATCAAGAAAGATTAAGTGAAGATCTTGATGGGGGCCACCCCATGACCGTCCACTTTAAAGGGGGGGGGGGGTAAAGTGTAAGTTTGATGGATAGTTATGTAATCTAATTAGATTTCAAGAGATTTAGTTAGTGTTTATGTGCATGATGTGTTATATAGTGTGTTAGGGTGTCCGGTGATCATAACTAGCTCAGAAATAATAAAACCATGCTTCTAGTGTAATTTTGATGTTTCGGGTAGTGTCCGGTTGTTCGGTTAGATACCGGTCCGTTAAAGTGCTAAATTGCACCATTTAGTGTCCTTTATGTGCCCTTTTGTGATACTTTCAATTCCCGACACTTAGGAAAGCATTCAGGACTAATTAGTCATATTTTTACATGTTACTAACTTGTTACAATGCTGAATTTTGCTGAAATATATGAAATGCAACTTTTAAAGTGTGTTTCGGGTGCTTTTCAGTGCGTATTTTAGCTTTCGGGAAGTCTATATGTTAACCCTTGTATACATTCTTGGGTTTCAATGTATTTAAGATGTTGGACCTACTCCTAGGCCCCAATTCTACTGTCTGACTGCTTTCTGCAGAATTGCTGACACAATGTGTCTTACCGGTGAGTTTACTAGTCTTTCTGATGCAATGCTAACATTAATGCATAAGGCAATATTTGAAGTATAATACGTGCATGAATTCACAAGTATAGCATGTAATTAGACAATGTTGACGTTTAAGCACATAATTGCAGATATTAAATACTAATTAAATTGTATGGAAATTACCGGTTTTGCGTTAGTTGTCACATTTGAATGACGGAAATGAACTGCCGATGCCTCCTATTTATAGTGCTGATATTCGACTTCCTCGTTCCCCACGAAAGAGACCACAAGGTTCTTCACGGCCCGCAAGCTAGGGGTCTAGGGTGTAGCTTTGACCAGTCACACGCATAGGTTCGACACACCACCTGACACGTGGCAGCAGGGGGATCGGGCGGGTGGCCAGCTGTCGCGGACCACGACAGCCTATGTTGTCTGCTTTGCGCCCCGCGAGAGCCCCCTGACGTTGTTTTATTTGATTTTTTGTAAATTTTAAGGTATTCCGGGTCCATTTCTCGTATATGGGGGTGTACTTTAGGCCGTACAGGGGTGTTCTAAATATTTTAGGAGGGTTGTTATATCCTCCCCACCTTGTTTTAGAACTCGTCCTCGAGGTCTACTGAAACAGGTGTGGGTATTTATTCTGCATCTCTGACTCAAGCTCCCAAGTGTACTCTGGTCCTCTCTTAGAATCCCATCTTACTTTGACTAGAACCAATCTCTTGTGTTTGAGATTCTTGACTTTTCTGTCTTCAATCTGTAGAGGCTTCTCTACAAACTTCAACTTCTCATTTACCTCTATGTCCTTAAGAGGTACCACTAGTGATTCATCGGCTAAGCACTTTTTGAGATTACATACATGGAATACATCAGGTATTCCTGCCATTTCCTCTGGCAGTTGTAGCTGATATGCTACAGGTCCTATTCTTCTAATAATCTCAAAAGGTCCAACATACCTAGGGCTTAGCTTTCCTCTTTTGATGAATCTTACTACTCCTTTCCAAGGAGAGACTTTTAACAATACCTTATCTCCTACTTGAAATTCCAATGGCTTTCGCCTGTTATCAGCATAACTCTTTTATCAATCGCACGCTGCTTTTAGTCGTTCCTTGACTTGAATAATTTTGTCCGTTGTTTATTGTATTATCTCTGGTCCAGATAGTTACTTTTCTCCAATTTCTGCCCAACAGACTTGTGACAACCCTCACCAAACCAGGTATCCGTACGAATTAATTAATATTTAATTACTGCTTAATTACTGTGCTTGCTTACAACTGTGATTAAACTGCTTACTGATTTCTGATACATACATACTCATGCATCACATTTTATACTATCACTCTATTATTTATACACGAACATCAGTGACAACCTTGATGTAACACCTGTGCCACTCCAACCATCAAACAAATGCCAAACCAATGAAATATAGTATTTCATACTTGGGATTTGTAAAAATATGTGTATCGTTTACACATATCAATTCTTGTTCGATTTCAAGATTTAAATCGCTTTCTGGAGGGTTATACGCGCTCTGATGAGTAGATATAACCAGTTTAATCCAACGAACACTCCGGAATAGTGAAATAGGCTTACCATACCTTAAATAACCTTTACATAACTTAGATATAAGTTTTGAAAGGTTTGGTGTGGTGAAATCAAAGTTTAATCGCTTACAGGGACTAAAGTTGACAAACTGCGAAAGTATGCCAATTTGAACTGTAACAGACCTTCCGGAACATGACCATAAGTTAAACATACCGTAAATATCCTTTACATAGCTTAGAAATAGGCTTTGAGGTGTTCGGTATGCTAAAATAAACTTTTGTGTCATTCAGGGACTAAAAGCGTCAAAAAGTGCACAAGTTTGCATTTTTACGCGTAACTTACGTTCTGAATACATCCGGACATCCAAAAATTTATGTAAGCACTAAAATATTTTATTTTAGTGTTCGCCATAAGAAAAATCCATTCGTCGCGTCATTTGGTTCGTTTTTTCGTGCTTATGCGCATTCCGTCGTAATTAAGCGAACATCGCGACCGTACGGCCAAACGAACCGACATCCGAGATATTTTTTAACACATTTTAAAGTTCCCTATACTTTAACTTCATTTTAGAGCTTTGAAATGGGGTTAACGGGCCTTAAACGTGTCGAAAATGGGCTGATTGCACTACAGGGACCAAAAGTGTAAATCTGCCAAAATAAGGCCTAGCGGTGCGCTACACTTTTAGTGTAGCGGTGCGCTAGCCTTGCACAGACCAGATGCAGTGTTTCTAACAGCAGATTGCACATGTTTAATCCACAACCACATGTTCCTAATTATCTAGTCAACTGATAAGGATGGATTTCCAGCCACCATAAGGTTCCGACAAGTGTACGGGTTGGATTCATGGCACGTTTTCCATGGAACGATCCTAACGGTTCGGGTATTCCTATAAATACCCAACCCACCCAACCTCATTTTGCACTAGAATTCTGAATTGAGAACCTCTAAGTTGAAACCATTGTTTCATACCTGAGATTCTTGAATCGGGATTAGCATTCGGGGACCCTTCGTAAGTATTCTTTCGTTCTTTTCCTTATTTTATTGCTTTTCGAGTCCGAAAGTCAAACTTTGTTTGACTTTCAGCGTTGACCAGTAATGGTCAATGCGAAGTTCGTTTGAACTTCGCAACGTGAGTGTAATCACGTTGGTTATAGTCCCTTGGGACTATGCCTACTGATTACCACGTTGTCTAGGGTCGTAGGGTAAGCGATCTGATAAATCGCTTATACCTTCGAACCCGACCCAGTTTGGTCGATCATTAGGATCCGACCAAATACATTAGGTGACCCTAGTATAGGGCATAACCTTCCGAGGTTATACCCTATGGTCACATCGTTTAAGTAGTTGTATGATAGGTAGTTTATATGCCTTAGGTAAATTACCAGAATACCCTTTTCATGTATAATTGGTAATTAAGCATATGTAACCTAAACTTTTGTCACATAACTGATTATGTAACATGTTTAGGCATATAACACTTGTCATAGGGCTAGTTAGGCGGTCCGAACGCGTTCCACGCGAACGACGCGTTAAAGTAGCATAAGCTACCTAAACGGGTCGTAATGGGTCGTAGACACTTAGGTTAAGTTTCATTTAGTATGTAGGCTTTGATTAACCATATCACATGAGTTCCTACACTCATTTGGTTTACAAACCCTCATGCTACCCAGTCTTCCGATTTAGGTCCGGTTTATTAATGTAGTTACCTATATTAGGTGTCGTTTGATATTCCGCGATCTCTAGCATTGCTTGGTGGTTATCCTAGGACTTCTGAGCAATCTCAAGTAAGTACATAGACCCCTCTTTTACTGTTTTCCAAACTGTTTTGGGGTGAAACACATGTGCCTACTTGTTACTTTCATGCTTTCCTGTTTTCGCATCATATACTGCTATGTTCGTTAGTACATTATAGTACATGATTTCATTACATTTCATGCTATGTATTGCCATTGTGTGCATTACTTAGTACATCGTTTTACATGACATTTTGACATAGACATTTTGACATAGACATTTCGACATAGACATTTTAACATGATTGACATTTGATCATGCATTTACACAAAACATAGCTTTGATTTAAACCAAGTTTTACTTCAATACTTTGTTTTTGTGCATATGGTTTAGTTGAGACATTTCACTTGCCATACATGACATTTGACATGGATATTTGACATAGACATTTGACATGGATATTTGACATAGACATTTGACATGGATATTTGACATAGACATTTGACATGGATATTTGACATAGACATTTTGACATGATTTACATCTTGACATGAACATTTTACATTGTTTGGTTTGGTTTGATTAAGTGATTAAGTAACGATGCGTGTGTAATATGATACAAGCATGGTGGATACGCCGCTGGTACTTCCTATATATAAGTGTTTGTATGGTATTACATATCGTAGCGTTATTTGAATCATTTCAGTTTGAGAGATAGAACATTTTATACAAATAACATACTTTTCACAAGACATTGATTTATAAACATCTTATCTTATGCAAACATATTTTACTTGGTTATTCATTTAACCTTACATTTATTTATACTTATCATCTGATCTTATCGATTTTCAAATGATTTACAAAACAAAGCAAATAACAAGGTTCATGACTAGACATTTTCTCAAACATAAGTCATGAATCCTATTTTCACAAAACCTATGTATCTCACAGGCATTTTTATGCTGACGTACCTATTTTCACATGTGTTTTTCAGGAGCTGTTACATAAGATGATCAAGATACACATAGGCAGACTTGGGCTTTAGTGACAATAAAAGATACAAGACTAGTTAAATATGTTGTATTTCTCGTTTGTTAAGACATTGTAACACTTTTAATCAATAAAACGAAACTTCAATTACCATGGATTTGAAACAATTAATTCTGTTACAACACTCCCCGACATTTCCGCCACGTTTTGTATGTTCTACGTGGTCGGGGTGTGACAGAAAAGATGGTATCAGAGCCAATGGTT
Source organism: Helianthus tuberosus (assembly GCA_030545235.1). Classification (NCBI taxonomy): domain Eukaryota; kingdom Viridiplantae; phylum Streptophyta; class Magnoliopsida; order Asterales; family Asteraceae; genus Helianthus; species Helianthus tuberosus. The sequence continues at coordinate 90,696,933 of CM060356.1, read as the reverse complement.
ATAGGGAATTAGGTTATTAGTAATGCTTTGACCTAGTCTATAACCTTTCTAGGACCCTAACGCGAGTTTACTTGCGTTTAGTCATAAAACAATACCGTCACCTATCCTTAGGCGACGACCACAACAAGAACATAAATTTCAAAACCGCTTTGAAAACTAATCATCTGTTCTAGGATGATTTATTGTAAGGTTTTGAACCCTCTGTTATATGGTTTTGAACCCCTTTGAATTTTCAAAATCTCGTCAAGGTTTTGGGTTTTAAATAATGTGAACACGTGCAAACTGGAAGGGTGAATGCCTGTATTCTGGGTTTTCTGTCTAGGCAAGCACTTCGTATACATCTCATCAGGCGCGAGACCAGTTGTGCTTACCTGGGAATTCTTGGGATGAGTGTTCACTTATAGGCGAGCATGTCTTCGCGATACATTATTTTTGACCTAATTACTTTGATTAATCACCGAGGTCGTTTGTTGCTTTGTAGTAACAAACAAATGACCACAATCCTTGCTTTCATCAGATTTGTTTCATCTCATTCATTTCGTCTAATTCTCTCACTCGTTTCTTTTCATGTTCTCCTCTTTTAGAATGCCTCCACGACGCGAAAATCCGGTATCTGTTGACGAGCTGGCAGCTGTCATTACACAGCAAATGACTGCTGCAATCCCGATCATCGTTGCCCAATGTCACCAAGCTATCAACAACAATAATGCCCCATGCAACTTCAAGACGTTCAACTCGGCTAAGCCATCAAAGTTTTCTGGGTCTCAAGGAGCGACTGCACTTCTGCAATGGTTCGAGAGTCTAGAGAGCACCTTCAGGCATGTTCAATGTCCAAACGAGCGAAAGGTAGATTTTGCATCTAGTGTCTTTGAGAAACGAGCTTTGACATGGTGGAACGGTGTGGTGAGAGATAGGGGTGCCGAAGAGGCACTGGCGCAAACATGGGAAGAACTTCGAGCACTGATGATGAAGGAATTCTGTCCTCGTCACGAGATCAGGGCATTGGAAAGGGAATTCGATGACCTTAAGCAAGACAGCGGCGAACATCGAGCATACACTGATCGATATGAGGAGCTGAGCCTGTTGTGTCCTACCATGGTCACGCCTTTGGATAAGGCAATCGAAAAATACATTGATGGTCTCCCTGACTCAGTTCAAGACATTGTTACTGGTAGTAACCCCACTACGGTTAGGCAGGCCATTGAGTTATCTGCAACCCTGACTGAATCTCAGATCAGGAAACGTAAGCTTTTCCGAAAGGGTGACAAGAAACCGATCGAGGAATCAAAGACCATGGCTGAACAGACTGGATCCCTTGAGCGGTCAAAGAAGCAAAAGGCTTCTCAGAACTTCGCCATGGTCGCTCACAATGATCAAGCCGCCCCCAACCAACCAGCTAAACCCCGTGCTAGGAAACCATACAATGGAACTTCACCTTTGTGCAACCAATGTAACCTTTATCATCATGTTAATGTGAAGTGTCGCGAATGCCAAATTTGTGGACGTAAAGGTCATACAGCAAAAGTTTGCGTAGCAGCAGTTGCACCAAATCAAGCTAACATTAAAACTGCTCGAGCTCGCTTTCCACCAGGTTCTTGCTACAAGTGTGGCGAGATGGGACATTTCCGAAGAAATTGCCCAAAGTGTGCTAATGCTAATCCAGCACAGAGATGAGCATCTACCCGACTAGAAGACAACACTCTTTAGAAATAATCACATCTTATGTATTATTTTCTTTTGTTGTCAAGGTCCATGAAACAGTTGTTATCATTGTTAATAAATAAATCTTTTTATTTATATTGCAATGTATTTATGTGGTTGTATGCATAAACAACATATCACCTACAATACCGACAATCAAGGAATCATATTCCTTGAAAAGCAAACTACCCCCAAAATTCTTCCATTTTACAATCTCTTGCGTTTTCCACAAGAATCCTAAGTACCCGTCTCTTTCAAAGAAACGAAGTACAAGGTGCAAGTTATAATTCCGTACGAATACCCCAAGTACCACTATAAATTTTTAATAGGGTACCCAAGGGTATTTCCGTATGACCTAAATTATTGTGTACCTTAATTCGAATATTGCGTTTTCCTGAAAACGAAAATCGAATTTTTGGTAGATCATCCTATCTTCATGGATGGGTTCTTGAAATGATTAAAGTGCCAAATGAAATCCACGAAATGGATTCCTGGTGTGCTTTAAGTATCCGTGTCCAAAGATAACAAATTAATAAACAAGTTAAACAACTATGTGATTATGTGCTTATGTGTTTCCTTTTATGTTTTTGTGTAATCCAAGTTTTTGTTATCCAAATCCTCGAAGAATCTTCCATATCTTTGTATAAGGAATTCGTAGTAGGATATCCAAAGGTACTATATTAAATCCTCAATGGGCTTTTACGTGATAGTAAAGATCCTTGGATTATATTGTACTATTCCATAATTAGACCCCTGAGTGGTCTAGGTAATCAGATTGATCCAAAAAAATATGGTTAGGGATATCATGTGATGATATAGCTGAAAGGACTCCTTGGTGGCCTAATTAAAAGGATCGTTTGTAGATCTAATTAAAAGGACCCTATGGTAGTCTAGTCACGCTCATCACAGGTTTGATTTTCCTCCCCTCCACATTACAAGCAAATTGTGCGGACTATGCAAGGAATTGCGTAATTATGGATGCATACATAATTATGGAATTCAGTGCACGGAAACCACAGCTAGTTTGGTCATGTGTCTGAAGAATGACTCTTTTCGTTCATTTTTGGTTTCTGAAGAAACGGTGAAAAATGACTCTTGTCGTTCATTTTTGGTTTCTGAAGAAATGGTGAAAAATGACTCTTGTCGTTCATTTTTGGTTTCTGAAGAAATGGTGAAAAATGACTCTTGTCGTTTATTTTTGGTTTCTGAAGGAATGGTGAAAAATGACTCTTGTCGTTCATTTTTGGTTTCTGAAGAAATGGTGAAAAATGACTCTTGTCGTTCATTTTTGGTTTCTGAAGGAATCGTGAAAAATGACTCTTGTCGTTCATTTTTGGTTTCTGAAGAAATGGTGAAAAATGACTCTTGTCGTTCATTTTTGGTTTCTGAAGAAATGGTGAAAAATGACTCTTGTCGTTCATTTTTGGTTTCTGAAGGAATGGTGAAAAATGACTCTTGTCGTTCATTTTTGGTTTCTGAAGAAATGGTGAAAAATGACTCTTGTCGTTCATTTTTGGTTTCTGAAGGAATGGTGAAAAATGACTCTTGTCGTTCATTTTTGGTTTCTGAAGGAATGGTGAAAAATGACTCTTGTCGTTCATTTTTGGTTTCTGAAGAAATGGTGAAAAATGACTCCTTTCGTTCATTTTTGTTTCTGAAGAAATGGTGAAAAATGACTCCTTTCGTTCAATTTCCTTTCTGAAGAATGCCTGTTGAAAATAACTCCGTTCATTTTTCAATTCTGAAAAATGTCCGTTAAAGAGAAATAACAGGATTATGCCTTGCTTATCTTTGATGGTTACTTTACACAAAGTCACAGATAGACTCCTACGAATTAATTTCGGGACGAAATTTCCTAAAGTAGGGGAGACTGTAACACCTGTGCCACTCCAACCATCAAACAAATGCCAAACCAATGAAATATAGTATTTCATACTTGGGATTTGTAAAAATATGTGTATCGTTTACACATATCAATTCTTGTTCGATTTCAAGATTTAAATCGCTTTCTGGAGGGTTATACGCGCTCTGATGAGTAGATATAACCAGTTTAATCCAACGAACACTCCGGAATAGTGAAATAGGCTTAACATACCTTAAATAACCTTTACATAACTTAGATATAAGTTTTGAAAGGTTTGGTGTGGTGAAATCAAAGTTTAATCGCTTACAGGGACTAAAGTTGACAAACTGCGAAAGTATGCCAATTTGAACTGTAACAGACCTTCCGGAACATGACCATAAGTTAAACATACCGTAAATATCCTTTACATAGCTTAGAAATAGGCTTTGAGGTGTTCGGTATGCTAAAATAAACTTTTGTGTCATTCAGGGACTAAAAGCGTCAAAAAGTGCACAAGTTTGCATTTTTACGCGTAACTTACGTTCTGAATACATCCGGACATCCAAAAATTTATGTAAGCACTAAAATATTTTATTTTAGTGTTCGCCATAAGAAAAATCCATTCGTCGCGTCATTTGGTTTGTTTTTTCGTGCTTATGCGCATTCCGTCGTAATTAAGCGAACATCGCGACCGTACGGCCAAACGAACCGACATCCGAGATATTTTTTAACACATTTTAAAGTTCCCTATACTTTAACTTCATTTTAGAGCTTTGAAATGGGGTTAACGGGCCTTAAACGTGTCGAAAATGGGCTGATTGCACTACAGGGACCAAAAGTGTAAATCTGCCAAAATAAGGCCTAGCGGTGCGCTACACTTTTAGTGTAGCGGTGCGCTAGCCTTGCACAGACCAGATGCAGTGTTTCTAACAGCAGATTGCACATGTTTAATCCACAACCACATGTTCCTAATTATCTAGTCATCTGATAAGGATGGATTTCCAGCCACCATAAGGTTCCGACAAGTGTACGGGTTGGATTCATGGCACGTTTTCCATGGAACGATCCTAACGGTTCGGGTATTCCTATAAATACCCAACCCACACAACCTCATTTTGCACTAGAATTCTGAATTGAGAACCTCTAAGTTGAAACCATTGTTTCATACCTGAGATTCTTGAATCGGGATTAGCATTCGGGGACCCTTCGTAAGTATTCTTTCGTTCTTTTCCTTATTTTATTGCTTTTCGAGTCCGAAAGTCAAACTTTGTTTGACTTTCAGCGTTGACCAGTAATGGTCAATGCGAAGTTCGTTTGAACTTCGCAACGTGAGTGTAATCACGTTGGTTATAGTCCCTTGGGACTATGCCTACTGATTACCACGTTGTCTAGGGTCGTAGGGTAAGCGATCTGATAAATCGCTTATACCTTCGAACCCGACCCAGTTTGGTCGATCATTAGGATCCGACCAAATACATTAGGTGACCCTAGTATAGGGCATAACCTTCCGAGGTTATACCCTATGGTCACATCATTTAAGTAGTTGTATGATAGGTAGTTTATATGCCTTAGGTAAATTACCAGAATACCCTTTTCATGTATAATTGGTAATTAAGCATATGTAACCTAAACTTTTGTCACATAACTGATTATGTAACATGTTTAGGCATATAACACTTGTCATAGGGCTAGTTAGGCGGTCCGAACGCGTTCCACGCGAACGACGCGTTAATGTAGCATAAGCTACCTAAACGGGTCGTAATGGGTCGTAGACACTTAGGTTAAGTTTCATTTAGTATGTAGGCTTTGATTAACCATATCACATGAGTTCCTACACTCATTTGGTTTACAAACCCTCATGCTACCCAGTCTTCCGATTTAGGTCCGTTTATTAATGTAGTTACCTATATTAGGTGCCGTTTGATATTCCGCGATCTCTAGCATTGCTTGGTGGTTATCCTAGGACTTCTGAGCAATCTCAAGTGAGTACATAGACCCCTCTTTTACTGTTTTCCAAACTGTTTTGGGGTGAAACACATGTGCCTACTTGTTACTTTCATGCTTTCCTGTTTTCGCATCATATACTGCTATGTTCGTTAGTACATTATAGTACATGATTTCATTACATTTCATGCTATGTATTGCCATTGTGTGCATTACTTAGTACATCGTTTTACATGACATTTTGACATAGACATTTCGACATAGACATTTTAACATGATTGACATTTGATCATGCATTTACACAAAACATAGCTTTGATTTAAACCAAGTTTTACTTCAATAGTTTGTTTTTGTGCATATGGTTTAGTTGAGACATTTCACTTGCCATACATGACATTTGACATGGATATTTGACATAGACATTTGACATGGATATTTGACATAGACATTTGACATGGATATTTGACATAGACATTTGACATGGATATTGAGACATAGAACATTTTATACAAATAACATACTTTTCACAAGACATTGATTTATAAACATCTTATCTTATGCAAACATATTTTACTTGGTTATTCATTTAACCTTACATTTATTTATACTTATCATCTGATCTTATCGATTTTCAAATGATTTACAAAACAAAGCAAATAACAAGGTTCATGACTAAACATTTTCTCAAACATAAGTCATGAATCCTATTTTCACAAAACCTATGTATCTCACAGGCATTTTTATGCTGACGTACCTATTTTCACATGTGTTTTTCAGGAGCTGTTACATAAGATGATCAAGATACACATAGGCAGACTTGGGCTTTAGTGACAATAAAAGATACAAGACTAGTTAAATATGTTGTATTTCTCGTTTGTTAAGACATTGTAACACTTTTAATCAATAAAACGAAACTTCAATTACCATGGATTTGAAACAATTAATTCTGTTACAACACTCCCCGACATTTCCGCCACGTTTTGTATGTTCTACGTGGTCGGGGTGTGACACTTGATGCACAAAAAGCACAGTGAGCACACTATGCGGGATACCCATTAAACATGCTGATATAACCAGCATCAGGCAGACACTGCCTCTAAGGCCTGTATGAGCCAGCGATAGTTTACTACACCTGTAGAGAGTGTAGGGAAATGAGGGTTGTAGAACTGCGTCACTAGGTGAAAATTATAGTGACCGGATGTGCCTAAAACGTACTTTGAGTACAAAATTCTGCACTTTAATATAAAAATTCAGCATTTATCTAAACTAGTAAAGTGCAAAAAGTTGGAAAAATATTACTAGACACTTTCCATAGTGTCGGGAATAAATTGTGTCACTAAAAGAAATATTAACGACACTTTAAATAATTATTTAGCACTTTAACGGACTAGTATCCAACCGAACAACCGGACTTAACCCGGGATATAAAATTATTGACAATGACATTGTTCACTTTTTTTCTGAGCCAGTTAGGGTCCCCGAATACCCTAACACCCGCTACAATTACTACACACACAATACCATATTTGAATTACTTAACTAACTAACCTATCACTAATCACCTAGTCCAAATCGAACTGAATACCCACTCCCCCTCAACGAGTTCCGTCACCAATTGGGAGACACACTTTGTCCTTTGATCGATTATTTTAATCCACAAGTCCACCATCTCATCCACTTTAACACATAACAAAATTTTACTCCCTCTCTTTCCCTCTTTGACATTCACGGCCGAAGACATAGGCCACACCACCAACACCTTTTGAATTCATTCAAGGCATTCTATATTTATACAAGTGTGAAGGGTCACATACGAGGAAGCCCGGTGCTTGTGGATCGTCAAGGACCTCACCTCAACGCTTTTAACCACTCGTTTTTCGACTAGTTTCTTCCCTAGCCTCGAGCTAGTAGTAAGTGACTCTAAACCCCTTTTTGATCTATTCTAAAGTGGTTAATAAGAATTTTGACGGTTGAAATTTATAAACATGTAAGAACAAAAATTTAAAAGTCTACTAAAGAAGATGAACAAGGTGGTTAATAGATGAGTATTGGTGTAAAACTTATAAGACTTGTTTTGTTATGATTATTTAGTGTTGTTTTATGCTAGTGTTAGTTCGGATCGTCATCTAACCCGACTAAGTCATGTTCATGGAACATGACCTAGTGTATGTTTAAGTGTGAAAAGTGGTTAGATGAAGAACACTATTACTTATAACCATGAACTTGTGTGAAAACAATTCTTCTTATAAAATGGAGTTATAAACTAGTAGACCTACGGATCTACAAGTGGTATTTCCGAAGAATCAGGTGTAAGGTGAAGTCATATTTTTAAAGTCGGGTCTTTCCTAAACAAAAGTGATTTTTGTGAACACACAAGTGTGTAGACACTTGTGTAACCAAAAGTTTTAAACAAGAATTATTCTTGCAATTTTCGACAAAAGTTGTAAAAACGTATCTTCTTTAAAAACAAGGTTCTCAAAGAAACCAAGTTTATTTATAAAAGATCTACTAAAAATATGGGGAAAGTTACTATATATTTTGCACAAACCACAAGTTCATGTGTTTTGCGATTTATATTTATTTTCACTATTTTGATGATGAAACTTTGTTGATTGATGTTGGGAACATTGTTGATTTGAGATTTTAAAAGAAAATGATACGCTTGTAAGCGTGGCCACCTCCAGTTATAGAGGAAACTCTGGCGAAATTTTTCCAGAAATCTAACACTTGTAAATATTTTTTTTTTATCACAAGTGTTATGTATATATTTTTAACTTGTTTTCCCGAATAACTTTCTCCACGATTTTTATTACGAAACTTCCAAGTGTCGGAGGTGGGATTTTCACAAAATAAAACTTGCTAAAATATATATTTAGTATATATATTTTTCATGACAACGCTTGTGAGATTTTTATGATTATTTTGTGAACTACGTACATATTATTTTTAGGGTAAAAATAATATTACTAAATATTAACGGCTCCAAAATAATGCGAACGCCTTCACAATAAATATTTAAGTTACACCGGTATTATTAATACCACCCGGACTTCACAACGTAACTTACGTATTTTCAGAAAATACTCATAAGTGTGTATTTCGTTAGAAGTCTTATTTTGGGTAAAATTATATGGAATAAAATATGATATTTTTGGGAAAAATATTTATAATTTTGAGATAGAATTTAAATATATTTTAAGTGAGACTTAATAATATATTTTGGTTTTACAAGAAAACGCACATGTATCAAAACCCCCATCCTTGGGAAGGAATATATTTACAAAATAATTACGAAGTGTAAACACGAAATAGTTGCCTAACTATTTCCCAAAGACATTAAACCTTAAACTAAGGCACGGCCGTCCGCCTAATAGAAGTTAGTACGTGTAGGTCGTCGCACAGCAGATTTTCTGGGAGATACTTTTTAGAGACGCACTTCGGTGAGTTCATGTCCCCCTTTTCTCTTAACTGTTTTCAGTTTTTAACTGCGGGGGTGAAATACATGTTACTATGGTTACGAGTACTTTTTACATGGTATGGTTAGCGTTAGGAGGGTTACTACTTAGATCATGTGAGTGGGTAGGCGGGAACTGGAGGCCATTAATCCTCATTGTAGGACCGAGGGACGTAAGCGGTAGATCTATCTAGGTGTAGCGAGCCCAGCCCCAGGCCCAACAGAACGGACCTCGGGGTGACTTTGTGCCCAACGCAAAATCCGCTAGGTTTGAGTCTTCCTACTTGCACTTCACACATATCAATGGCCTTGCAAACCATTGGTGATCTCTTTTTCCTTATTTGCTACATACCAGGATTTTTATACTTACAAAGGTTTTACTTACTCACTTACACATGAACTCGCTCAAAATTATGTTGATTTTTTCCAACTTACATGTATTTCAGGGAACTAAGGATCTGGCACGGTATGCTACGTTTTCACGCTGCGTTAGAGTTATGGGATCATCCAAGTTTAGGGGTTGTGGCTTTTACCTGGACGAGTCACAGTTCTTAAACTACATCTATCTTAAGTTTGTGGTTGTGTCTTTCAAACAATGTTTTTATGTTACTAGGTTGTAATTTCCGTTGCATGTGTCAACGCCTTAAGACAATGTTGTGGTATTTTACTTTTCAAACTTAAATCAATGGATGATCTGCATGGTTTTATTTTCATATAGCTTTGTTGTGATTAAGCTATGGTATTAAGAAGTCACACCAAATAAACCCACGCTTCCGCAAAGCCAGGGTGTGACAGCTTGGTATCAGAGCTCTGATCATAGCGAACTAGGATTCCTTCCCGAGTCTAGACTATGATCACTAGGGCTCTCACGAAAACATTTTTTTTACACTGCATACCACTTAAGTCCAGATCCAAAATGTTTTTACAAACAAATGTTGAGCACATTTTATTGGTTAGTTATAGGCTCAGTCTGGGAGGCTGAGGCTCGGTCTGGGAGGCTGAGGTAGTTGTCTAGTGGGACTAGGGAGTCAGTCTGGGAGGCTGGGAGGCTAGTGGGACTAGGAAGAGCAGTCTGGGAGGCTGGGAGGCTAGTGGGACTAGGAAGAGCAGTCTGGGAGGCTGGGAGGCTAGTGGGACTAGGGAGTCAGTCTGGGAGGCTGGGAGGCTAGTGGGACTAGGAGAGCTATTTGATTGCTTATTGGTGACTAATGTGTTTATCTGACTATATGATTGATTATTTGTGCATATTTGTGTTTGTGTTACAGACACCATGGATTCATCTGGCACAGGAGGGTCAGACACTACTGACCCTATGCACATTGTATCAGACGACCGGGAGTCATCAGAGCGAGAGGTGTACACTTCGGACACCACCAGTACAGACGACGACGATTTCCAGCCGTTTGCACTACCCGATGCCGTGATTGAGCCCGCTGATGGCCCCATCGCTGGGGATTTGCCGCTTGTGGAGATCCCTGCTCCCATACCCCTTGCCATGTACCCCGTTATTGATATGCCTCTAGACGTAGTCGTTGACGACGACGTCGATTTGTTTGAGGACGAGCCACTGGAGGATGACGTTGAGGGCGAGGCCCTATTAGCTGTCGCCGATCTTTTGCTACTAGCAGATGCTCCTGCTGAGGAGTCACCTGCCCATTCACCTGTCCTAGACTCTTTCGAGTCTGTGGCCTCTGCACCGTCGCACGCGCAGGGTGCGCAACACTATTCTCATGATTCAGACCCTGATAGAGCGTCATCTGCTGCACCTGCCCCTGCCCCGAGTTTTGCTATTGATCATGACATTGATGAGGATTCTGACCCCGTCTTCCCACCTGGCTTCGATCCAGACCAGGGCATTGAGTTTATACACCTGGATCAGCCTATGGAGGACCCTGTTGACCCAGTTGACCCTGCGTTTGCTGACCCCGCAGATTTTGAGATGGAGTTTGACGACCCGGAGCCTGCTGTGGCCCCCGAGCCGGTAGTTGCTCCAGACCCCGTGTTCGAGCATGACCCTATTCATGCTGATATACCCATTGTTGATCCTTTGATTGTTGATGTACCTATCGATGATCATCCTATTGTTGCTCCACTATTGGAGGATGAGCATGCTGTTGATGCTCAGGTTGTTGCCCCTCACATTGCTGATGTACCCACTGAGCCTGATGTTGTTGTTCCTTTTGCTGACCCGGTGCCTCTAGAGCCCGACCATACACTCTTTGCGACTCATGTCGACCCTCAGTATGCTGACACCGGAAATGGGTGGATAGAGGACGATGATGATGACTACCCGCCTTTTGTGGTACCCGTTACGCCTGCTTCGGCACCTGTTCCAGTTCCTACTGATGTTCCCTTGCATCCCATTCATACTACTGGTGTTCACCACACCGACTTACCTATTATGTTCCGTCAGTTTACACCGCCATCACGCCCGGGAGAGGGTTCCTCGACTCATCCCGTTGGGCATGTGCCGATATCTGTCCCGGTCATACCACAGTTTTCTACTGCTGTTCCCCTGTTCCACCATTTGCGATACCACCCTTTGCTTCGTCTGGTGAGCCTTTTCTTTGGACTTCACCACCTATTATGCCACCGACGGATCCATATCATCCGTATTATGTCGGGTCTTCTACCGAGGATGTCCTTGTTTCGTTCATGGTCCAGCAGGAGGCACTTGCTCGACGCGTGCAGGAGCTCGAGAGAGCTCAGAGACCCCCATGCCAGTGCCCTCCTCATCTTGCGATATCGCATCCCACTCGACCGTTATCTCCAGACTCTGCTGCACGTTTTTGGACACAGGAGCAGCAGATAGCTTTCTTGTTACGTTCTCACCGAGCCATGGAGGAGGATTGGCTCCACATGCGCCGTTTGTTCTATTCTCATTTTCCCCCTCCACCACCGCCATCAGCGTATGGCTATTTTGTATGACACGGGTGGACTTTTGTTGAGAGGACGGTGATTGCACAACTTTTGGGAGACTGCATTTTGATCCTGACTTTTGTCATTATGTATATTGGATATGTTGACATTGATTTGATATTTTGGACTGGGGTGATGTAGCCCTTAGTCGTTGATGTTGTATGTTACAGTTATGTACTTGTACACTTTACCCTGTGGTCTCGATTTATGGCAATGCAATCACGGTATTCTCATCATATGTGATGTTTGATTGATTATTTATGATCTATAACATGGGATGTTGTGTGGTTGATATATTTATAACATGGGATGTTGTGTGATTGATTGTTTATGTTCTATAACATGAGATGTTATGTGTTTGGTTTATTTTAACATGAGATGTTATGTATTATTACTATCATTATATATGCACACTTTACCTACCATGACCTGACTTACGTGAACCATCTTTTAGAAGATGCCACCGAAACGCGATCCACGAATGCCTGCCAACGAGGCAGAACTTCAACAAATCCTCCATCGCGCAATACGACGCCTCTCAAGGAGGACCCAGCGGAAGCAGCTCAAACAATAACGGCAACAACAATCCGCCTCATGGTAATACTAAGTCATTTAGGCATACCATGATACATTGGATATCTATAGCAAGTTTGCTAATGCCATTCATATATTGTAACGTATGTGCAGGGTGCACCTACAAGCAGTTCCTAGACTGCAAACCTGTAAACTTTGATGGCACCGGAGGTGCTGTTGCTTTTGTTCGTTGGGCAAAAAAGACAGAATCAGTTCTCCGCATGAGCAAATGCGCTCCAGATCAGCAAGTTACCTACATCTCTGGGCTATTCCTGGACGGAGCCCTGTCATGGTGGAATTTACAAGTCCAAACACTTGGTGAAGCCGCAGCCTACGCAATAACATGGAACGAGCTGAAAGAGCTCATGCGTAAAAAGTATTGCTCTCGCGCTGAAATTCAAAAGTTGGAAACCGTGTTTTGGCATCTGAAGTTGGAAGGACCGAAAATCGCAGAGTATGTTCAAAGGTTTCATGACCTGTCACATGTGTTACCTTATATGGTCACACCAGAATTCAAGCGGATTGAGCGCTTCATTTGGGGTTTAGCTCCTCAAATCATAAGTATGGTGACCTCTTCAAAACCGACAACAATCACTGAGGCGATCGATCTAAGCGTAGCTCTCCCTAAGGAGGCGATCCGCCTAAACAAGTTTTCTGATGTTGAGCAAAGGAAGAAGGAGACTCACGTGGAGTCGTCCGGGGGTAACAAAAGGAAATTCTCGAACTTCAAGCAGGGAACTAGCCCCGTTGGCAAGAAAGAACCAAGCGCACCGACCCAAGCTGGGACTGGTACTGGAAGGAGAGGAAAGGGATATATGGGTACTCATCCCAAGTGTAACTCCTGCCAACGTCATCATTCTGGCCGATGCGGGCCAAAAGTATGTGAAGCTTGTGGAAAACTTGGCCACTTGAAGGATTCTTGCTGGGCTAGTGCTGGCCGGGGAGGCCAAGGAGGTTATGGTAACAAAAACAATAATCGTGGTGGTGTTGGGAATCACCCACAGGGGAACAATGGAGGAAATGGGAATCGAGGCAAAAATGTGAATCAAGCTGGTAATGTGAATCGAGATCAGAACAACAATCAAGTTGGAAATGGAGGTGGAAACGGACAAAGACCAGGTTGCTTTAACTGTGGTGACATTGGGCACTATAAGCGGAACTGCCCGGAATTGAATCAAGCGCGTGGAAGGGTTTTCAATATCGAAGAGAGGGAAGCGCGCCAGGATCCCAATGTTGTTACTGGTACGTTCCCTATAAATAAACGCTTTGCATCCGTTTTATTTGATACTGGTGCCGATTATAGCTTCGTATCGTTAGAGTTTAAGAATACGCTTGGATTAGCCGCTAGTAAATTAGATATTCCTTACTCAATTGAACTGGCTAATGGAAAGTTAGTAGAAGCTAATGAAGTGGTCAGAGGTTGTGTAATCGAATTGGGAGAGCGTGAGTTTGCTTTGGATCTACTACCAGTCAAGTTAGGAAGCTTCGACGTGGTAGTAGGAATGGATTGGTTATCAAGCAACAAGGCTGAGATTGTCTGCCACGAGAAGATCATTCACATCCCAACCGAAGATGGTGAAACGATTGTGGTTCATGGTGAAAAGCGTGATATGCCTTTAAGAATTATCAGTTGCCTGAAAGCTCGTAAGTGTTTACAAAAGGGATGTGCTGCCTTCCTGGCACACATCGTGGATAAGAAAGCTGTTGAGCCGAAAATCGAAGACATCCCTATCGTGAGGGAATATCCTGAAGTCTTTCCAGAGGACTTGCCAGGATTGCTGACGTGTGCGCGACTATACATATTTTTATCATGAATAAACACACGATTTGGTTTTAAATTTATAAAAGTGATTATTACTTTTACATCAAAACACACACGAAAGAGGCAAGTGTACCCCGTCACATATGTAATAAAGTATCAGTAAGAACCAAGTATCGATCCAAGGAAATGGGCGGAGAAATAATACTAGACCTTTGTCACTAAACTACCGGTAAAAACAGAACTTTTGTTTGATTTTAATTAAACTAAAGTAAGGGTAAACAAATACATAAGAAAAACATAATAGATAATAGATAAAAAGCCTTGCTTAATACACAACCAAAGCATGTCAACTAAGTAAGTTTTGGCACTAGAAGCATTCGGTCAATTTTCCATTTTAAGACAATTAGTATCCCTTTCGGGAATCCTAACATGACAATCATTCGGAAAGTTAAAACGATAAACACACTTTAACCACCTAAAATTGTTCTTTAACGTGCAATTGATAAATGTCTATGAAAATCTCTTAAAAATAAGTTAGTCAGCCGTTAGGATTATTCTAACCTCACTTAAACAAGGAAAGCGACACCGATAAACACAATGCAACCACCGAGACAAGCATAAACTAGATTAAATCACAACCGAGTTCATTTTACAAATCTTGCACAATAATTCACCAAGATAGCAATTTTGGCCTAAACTACTAACTAAGCTAACAAATCATGGCAAGAATTTATAACGACACCATCTAACCCGTTAAGGTCCTTACGTGACGGAAAGCTCTCTTGATTAACAATAATTACATTTTATTAAATCACTAACCATTTCTAGTATCATGATGCACACATTTAAACCAAGCTAAACTAGTTAACCAAGTTCAAAGTTTACTAATACAAGATTAATTAAGCTTCATTTTTCAACTATCTTAACTAACCAAGCACCAATCATCCAACACAATTACTTATAATCAAGAAATCAATATCAATAACAAGGTTGCAAACTAATCATCAAAGATTAACATAGAAAATACTTCAAAATGTCATTACAAACAAAGATTAACACACTAATGGTTATAATCAAGCAAGGGATTGTTGTGTTTTTGCCCAAAGGCTACAATAAAACATAAATATTAATCTAAACGCTTGAAAGATTAACAAAATCATGGAAAGATTAGAAAACCAAACCATAAACAAGCATAAGATTAAGAATCTGGAAGATAACGAAGCTAATCGGCATAATGTGGCTTGAATCCGGGTGAAAGCAGAAGCCTCCGGAGCCTGAAAATCGCCAGAATCGCTTCCAAAATGTCCAGAATTTCGAACAGAATGTTTCTGTTCTGTTTTTATATTTTTCCGCTGTCGCACGGTCGTTCTTCCTGTGGCACGACCGTGCACTTTAAGCAATTATTGGGGATGGGTCACCATGCTGAATACGTCATCAGATCTTTGACCGGATACGATATCGCACGACCGTTCTTCGGATGGAACGGTCGTTCAGTTCCGGGTTCTTGTTGCACGAGCTACTGGGCCGGGCGTTCATCACCGAGATCAGGCTGATCTTCGGAGTCGCACGGTCGTTCTTCGGATGGCACGTCCGTGTGTCACCGGTCTGGCCTTGTTTTCCTTGCACGCCTAGTCGCACTGCTCGTTCATTGCCGGACTAATCAACAACTGTCGGAGATGCACGGTCGTGCATCAGGTCGCACGACCGTTCCACAGGCCCAGGTTAGTTTCCTTAATAGAATGCCCGCAGCTTCGTCGTTTTGTCCGGAAAGTCCTCGTTTTCGCTATCATCTTGTCTGGTATGCTGTTTTAGGCCTGTAAACAAAAGTGTAGATAATTAAGTATCCGAATGACTGTTTTACGGCCAAAAACGCATAAAATAGGGGTAAAACGGGGGACTAAAATATGTGTAAATTAGAGTGTATCAAATCTCCCCACACTTGAACCTTGCTTGTCCTCAAGCAAGCTGAACTAAAAAGCAATAAAAGACATAAACAAACAAGAACGATAATTTACACACTATTTTATTGAAAACTACTATAAACGGTTAGCCGGTTTGTCGAAAGACAACATCAAAAGACTTAAACCCAACAAGCATATGCAATTATAAAGCGACAACCAAAAAGCCGTGACTTCACATTTAATTGACTCACATGTTAATCTTCACACGACTCACAATGTTCACACACACCCGGTTTTATTTGTGAAACATACATAAAATGTGTATGTGCAAACACTCAATGCCTAGTCAATGAAATGTGCAATATCATAAGCTTGTCATAAGATCTCGTCTCCACCAACTAACAAGCGAACAAGTGTAAATCAAGAGGTCTTTACGGGTTGTAACGTTAGGCTAGGGCGAAGGGTATGGAAGTGGACATATAAAGTGGCGAAAAATGGTTAAAACTTGGTAGTAGCGTTTAACTAGCAACAAAATATACAACTATACATACAAACGCCTTACAAAGGCGACTAAAGCGCAATCGAGCTTATCAACAAAATTTCAACATTTAAGCATTCAAACTTGCTCGATTTCTATCAACTTCACCCTATTTTAGGGTGTTTTATTTTCTGTTTTTTTTACATACTAAACTATAAAATGAAACATAAACAATAATAAGCGCTAGTTAAACGATTATTTTTTTGACCGAGTTTCAACACTAAAACGGTTTAAAAACATAAAAAGGCTAAATTTGGCTAAGTGGGCGATAATGTGGGTAAACAAAGGTAAACGGGAAGGCTCGACATGGTTAATCCTAAAGGGTAATATAAGGTGAACGGGAAGCACAACACAAAGAACAAGTACACAACAAAGGGGTAATCTAAGTGCCTCTATCACTTTTACACAAATCCGCACGTTCATGGTCTTAACAAGCATACTAGTGACAAGTTCTAAATTACACATAACATCCGGCTCACTCCTATATCCGAAATGAACAAATATATAACAATAGGCTCAAATATGCTCACGTAACAGAAAGGAATGGGTAAAAGTGTGAAAACTATCATGTAAGTCTTTCTTTGTTTGTCACGCTTTCCGGTTTCCTTTTTCAAAAATATTTTGCTTGTCGAGTTTTTATCAAGTCCGAAGCTTTCTAAAACACAACCAACCGGTTTATTTACTAAAATATATACAAAATACAGGTATTTTTGAATGATTTTTCTGATTTTCTGATTTTTTTTAATAAAAATAATGAGGACAAACAAGGTTAACAAAGTTAACCCCCTCCCCACACTTGAACTTCGCATTGTCCCCAATGCGAAACCCGAAATATAGAGAAAAAGGATAATAGTACTCCCCTCAAGATGATGTTGATGCAACGAGACTTCCGAAGCTGTATCTGCCACGTGCTCCAGTCCAAGATTTGATAGCCAAAACATGCAAGTATGTCACATGTGCACCAAAACAGAACAGAAACAGAAAAAACAAAAATAAACCATAATGTACATAAATAGAAATACTAGAAAATCCCAACAAAGACATAACATAAAAACTAAAGTAAAGAGTTTGAAAAATAAAGCGTACATAACCGAGGGTGTTTGAAATAGTTGCCAAAATGAACACCCGATAAATACACTACTAAAAGATAGATTTTTTTTTTTTTATAAAAAAAAAAAATTGCCCCTGGCCATGGGCACGGGAGTGCGGATTTTCGCACGGGCGTGCGGATCCGATGTTGACCCATTCTAGCACGTTGACCTCGGTAATGCACGGGGGTGCGACTCGAGGTGCAGGCCAGCCCGAAATCGCACGGGCGTGCGACCCATGGCACGGCCGTGCGTGATCTGTAGACATGTTTGTTAACTGCAGAATGCAGTTTCATCGTCCGAATCGACCATTTTTCGCCATTTTTACCATTCGCACGCTGTTATAACATTATTTCAAGCTAGACCCTACGCTCGGCATGTTTAAAAACTGTACAAACTAACGAAATCTACCAAACACACCTAAATTACTCTAAAACGACAAAAACAAAAAAGGACAATTTTACCCTTATAGCGCCAAAGACGCTCTTGCTACATTTTTAATCACCGAGTCAGTAGCGTAGACTCATGCTAAATTTTTGTCGGCAAGTCGATAGCAAGACCCATGCTAAATTTTTGTCGGCGAGTCGATAGCAGGACTCATGCTAAATTTTTGTCGGCGAGTCGATAGCAAGACTCATGTCCCTACACTTGTGATGTGTGCGGGGCGTGGAGTTCGATAACCTCCACCGCCGACTCGATCGGCCCGGTAACGTAAAGCTTCAAGCGGTGCCCAGTCACTTTGAAAATAACGTCGTCCGCGTTCTCTATTGCAACAGTCCCATAAGAAAATACCTCTTTTACTGTGTATGGTCCTGTCCAACATGAATGAAGTTTTCCTGGAAATAGGCGCAACCAATTTTTTATTTTATTTTTGCTGAAAAGAAACAGAATATTAATTTAAATGGGTTGAAAATTTTATAGAAAATCGAAAATGGGCCCGAAATTTTATAAAAATTACAACAATAAAAAAAATCGAATCGGCTAAATGTAAAAATGATTTTTCAAAGCCGAAAACTCAAAGAATAAATGAATAAATAAATCCGAACACGAACAAATAAAAGGAATAAAAATTTACAAGTGTACAAAAATAATCTCGAAAATGAATAAATTAATTAAAAGCAAGAAATATTAACAAATAAATAAACAAATAAATAATCAAGAAAATATACACAAATATTCACAAGTATATACACCGATAAAACAATGACTCGGGTCGTTCCTAAAACTCGCCATTTCCCCGGCAACGGCGCCAAAAACTTGACGTGTGCGCGACTATACATATTTTTATCATGAATAAACACACGATTCGGTTTTAAATTTATAAAAGTGATTATTACTTTTACATCAAAACACACACGAAAGAGGCAAGTGTACCCCGTCACATATGTAATAAAGTATCAGTAAGAACCAAGTATCGATCCAAGGAAATGGGCGGAGAAATAATACTAGACCTTTGTCACTAAACTACCGGTAAAAACATAACTTTTGTTTGATTTTAATTAAAATAAAGTAAGCGTAAACAAATACATAATAAAAACATAATAGATAATAGATAAAAAGCCTTGCTTAATACACAACCAAAGCATGTCAACTAAGTAAGTTTTGGCACTAGAAGCATTCGGTCAATTTTCCATTTTAAGACAATTAGTATCCCTTTCGGGAATCCTAACATGACAATCATTCGGAAAGTTAAAACGATAAACACACTTTAACCACCTAAAATTGTTCTTTAACGTGCAATTGATAAATGTCTATGAAAATCTCTTAAAAATAAGTTAGTCAGCCGTTAGGATTATTCTAACCTCACTTAAACAAGGAAAGCGACACCGATAAACACAATGCAACTACCGAGACAAGCATAAACTAGATTAAATCACAACCGAGTTCATTTTACAAATCTTGCACAATAATTCACCAAGATAGCAATTTTGGCCTAAACTACTAACTAAGCTAACAAATCATGGCAAGAATTTATAACGACACCATCTAACCCGTTAAGGTCCTTACGTGACGGCAAGCTCTCTTGATTAACAATAATTACATTTTATTAAATCACTAACCATTTCTAGTATCATGATGCACACATTTAAACCAAGCTAAACTAGTTAACCAAGTTCAAAGTTTACTAATACAAGATTAATTAAGCTTCATTTTTCAACTATCTTAGCTAACCAAGCACCAATCATCCAACACAATTACTTATAATCAAGAAATCAATATCAATAACAAGGTTGCAAACTAATCATCAAAGATTAACATAGAAAATACTTCAAAATGTCATTACAAACAAAGATTAACACACTAATGGTTATAATCAAGCAAGGGATTGTTGTGTTTTTGCCCAAAGGCTACAATAAAACATAAATATTAATCTAAATGCTTGAAAGATTAACAAAATCATGGAAAGATTAGAAAACCAAACCATAAACAAGCATAAGATTAAGAATCTGGAAGATAACGAAGCTAATCGGCATAATGTGGCTTGAATCCGGGTGAAAGCAAAAGCCTCCAGAGCCTGAAAATCGCCAGAATCTCTTCCAAAATGTCCAGAATTTCGAACAGAATGTTTCTGTTCTGTTTTTATATTTTTCCGCTATCGCACGGTCGTTCTTCCTGTGGCACGACCGTGCACTTTAAGCAATTATTGGGGATGGGTCACCATGCTGCATACGTCATCAGATCTTTGACCGGATACGATATCGCACGACCGTTCTTCGGATGGAACGGTCGTTCAGTTCCAGGTTCTTGTTGCACGAGCTGCTGGGCCGGGCGTTCATCACCGAGATCAGGCTGATCTTCGGAGTCGCACGGTCGTTCTTCGGATGCCACGTTCGTGTGTCACCGGTCTGGCCTTGTTTTCCTTGCACGCCTAGTCGCACTGCTCGTTCATTGCCGGACTAATCAACAACTGTCGGAGATGCACGCTCGTGCATCAGGTCGCACGACCGTTCAACAGGCCCAGGTTAGTTTCCTTAACAGAATGTCCGCTGCTTCGTCGTTTTCTCCGGAAAGTCCTCGTTTTCGCTATCATCTTGTCTGGTATGCTGTTTTAGGCCTTTAAACAAAAGGGTAGATAATTAAGTATCCGAATGACGGTTTTACGGCCAAAAACGCAAAAAATAGGGGTAAAACGGGGGACTAAAATATGTGTAAATTAGAGTGTATTAATTGCCACCCCAAAGGCAAGTGGAATTTCACATTGACTTAGTTCCAGGCGCCGCGCCTGTAGCTAGGGCACCTTATAGACTTGCACCGTTAGAGATGCAGGAATTGTCGACACAACTTCAAGAGTTGCTAGACAAAGGATTCATCAGACCAA
Organism: Helianthus tuberosus; assembly: GCA_030545235.1. Classification (NCBI taxonomy): domain Eukaryota; kingdom Viridiplantae; phylum Streptophyta; class Magnoliopsida; order Asterales; family Asteraceae; genus Helianthus; species Helianthus tuberosus. Next base: position 90,675,891 of record CM060356.1, on the reverse strand, counting down.
GCTTCACACCTTGGGGAGCTCCAGTTTTATTTGTCAAAAAGAAAGACGGTAGTTTTCATATGTGTATTGACTACCGGGAGTTGAATAAGCTGACGATCAAGAATAGATACCCTCTGCCAAGAATCGATGATTTATTCGATCAACTCCAAGGTTCAAGCTTTTATTCAAAGATCGATCTTCGATCTGGATACCATCAGCTAAGGATAAAAGAGGAGAGTATCCCGAAAACAGCCTTCAGAACTCGTTATGGACATTACGAGTTCCTAGTTATGCCGTTTGGGTTGACAAACGCGCCTGCTGTTTTTATGGACCTAATGAACCGAGTCTGCAAACCGTATCTCGATAAGTTCGTGATTGTATTCATCGACGATATTTTGATTTATTCAAAGACAAAGGCTGAACACGAACAGCACTTAAGAGCTATTTTGGAGTTGCTGAGAAAGGAACAGTTGTACGCCAAGTTCTCCAAGTGCGAGTTTTGGCTACGCGAAGTCCAGTTTCTTGGACACGTGGCTAATGGAAATGGAATCCATGTTGATCCCACAAAGATCGAGGCGATAAAGAGCTGGGAGACTCCAAAGACACCGACCGAGATTCGCCAGTTCTTAGGTTTGGCTGGCTATTATCGAAGATTCATTGAGGATTTTTCTAAAATCGCTCAACCCCTTACCGCGCTCACATAGAAGGATAAGAAGTTTGATTGGGGAATTAAACAGGAGGAAGCGTTTCAGTTGTTAAAAGACAAGCTCTGCAATGCGCCAATCTTAGCACTACCAGAGGGTACTGATGATTTCGTAGTATACTGTGACGCTTCACGTCAAGGATTGGGTTGCGTGTTGATGCAACACCAGAAAGTTATAGATTACGCGTCACGCCAGTTGAAAGTTCATGAAAGGAATTATACCACGCATGATTTAGAACTAGGCGCAGTGGTATTTGCGCTAAAAATCTGGAGACATTATCTGTATGGTACAAAGTGTCCATTTTTCACGGATCATAAGAGTTTACAGCACATATTCAACCAGAAGGAGCTGAATATGAGACAAAGACGTTGGGTCGAATTGTTGAACGATTACGACTGCGAGATAAAGTACCATCCAGGGAAGGTGAATGTGGTCGCCGATGCCCTAAGCCGTAAAGAAAGGATCAAGCCCATAAGGGTTAGGGCTTTAGAAATGATTATCCAGACAGATCTCTCTCTACGCATTCGTGCTGCACAGGGTTAGGGCTTTAGAAATGATTATCCAGACAGATATCTCCGTGGGATGGAGAAGCAGTTGGTGCCAAACGAGGAAGGAACTTTATGTTTTATGAAGAGAATTTGGGTCCCTCTGTTTGGTGGTTTGAGAAAAGTTATTTTTGATGAAGCACACAAATCACGGTACTCTATTCATCCCGGTGCGGATAAGATGTACCAGGATCTTAAGGATTATTATTGGTGGCCCAGGATGAAGGGCGACGTTGCTGTTTATATTAGCAAATGTTTGACGTGTGCCAAGGTGAAAGCTGAATACCAGAAGCCTTCGGGACTTCTGCAACAACCTGAAATTCCCAAGTGGAAATGGGAACAGATTTCAATGGATTTTATCACGAAGTTGCCAAGGATGCCCAGGGGTCATGATACTATTTGGGTGATAGTTGACCGCTCACAAAGTCCGCGCACTTCTTGCCAATCAAAGAGAAGGACAATACGAGTAAACTTGTGGAAATATACATGCGAGAAATCGTTGCACGTCATGGAGTGCCTCTCTCGATTATCTCTGATAGAGATGGGAGATTTGTATCCAGGATTTGGCAATCCTTCCAAGAAGCTTTTGGCTCGCAATTGAACCTAAGTATTGCATTTCATCCGCAAACTGATGGCCAAAGTGAAAGAACTATTCAGACATTGGAGGATATGCTGAGAGCATGTGTAATGGATCTTGGTGGTAGCTGGGATAAGCATTTACCATTGGCCGAATTCTCATACAACAACAGCTACCACACCAGTATTGTAGCTGCGCCATTTGAAGCTCTTTACGGACGCAAGTGTCGATCACCCCTATGCTGGGCTGACGCAGGTGATAGGCAGCTTGTTGGTCCCGAAATCGTCCAAGAGACGACAGACAAGATTGCGCAGATTCGAAAACGCATCGAAGCGGCTCGCGAAAGACAGAAAGCCTATGCAGATCCAAACCGGAAACAGTTGGAATTCCAAGTTGGAGATATGGTTTTATTGAAAGTCTCACCCTGGAAGGGTGTGGCACGCTTCGGAAAGCGTGGGAAGTTGAATCAGCGTTACATTGGCCCATTCAGAATTCTACAAAGGATTGGGCTTGTAGCCTACAAGTTGGACCTACCTGCTGAACTCCATGGTGTTCACGATACATTCCATGTATCCAATTTGAGAAAAAGTCCAACACAAGATACAGTGATCATTCCTGCTCACGAAGTTCATATCGACGACACGCTCCACTTCACTGAAGAACCTGTTGAGGTCATGGATTGGAAAGTTAATAAAACTCGCAGGAGCAGTGTCAAACTCGTCAAAGTTCATTGGAATGCTAGGCATGGACCTGAATTCACGGGGGAACGTAAGGATCGGATGAAAGAGAAATACCCGCATTTATTTCCTAAAAACCCTGCATCTAGTAGCAGAACTTAAATTTCGGGACGAAATTTATTTAACGGGGGGAGAATGTGACAACCCTCACCAAACCAGGTATCCGTACGAATTAATTAATATTTAATTACTGCTTAATTACTGTGCTTGCTTACAACTATGATTAAACTGCTTACTGATTTCTGATACATACATACTCATGCATCACATTTTATACTGTCACTCTATTATTTTTACACAAACATCAGTGACAACCTTGATGCACAAAAAGCACAGTGAGCACACTATGCGGGATACCCATTAAACATGCTGATATAACCAGCATCGGGCAGACACTGCCTCTAAGGCCTGTATGAGCCAGAGATAGCTTACTACACCTGTAGAGAGTGTAGGGAAATGAGGGTTGTAGAACTGCGTCACTAGGTGAAAATTATAGTGACCGGATGTGCCTAAAACGTACTTTGAGTACAAAATTCTGCACTTTAATATTAAAATTCAGCATTTATCTAAACTAGTAAAGTGCAAAAAGTTGGAAAAATATTACTAGACACTTTCCATAGTGTCGGGAATAAATTGTGTCACTAAAAGAAATATTAACGACACTTTAAATAATTATTTAGCACTTTAACGGACTAGTATCCAACCGAACAACCGGACTTAACCCGGGACATAAAATTATTGACAATGACATTGTTCACTTTTTTTTCTGAGCCAGTTAGGGTCCCCGAATACCCTAACACCCGCTACAATTACTACACACATAATACCATATTTGAATTACTTAACTAACCTATCACTAATCACCTAGTCCAAATCGAACTGAATACCCACTCCCCCTCAACGAGTTCGGTCACTAATTGGGAGACACACTTTGTCGTTTGATCGATTATTTTAATCACTATGCCCAATATCTACTAAACATTTTGCACCATGGACAATTTGAGTGGATGGACTATAATTAAATCCACAAGTTCACCATCTCATCCACTTTAACACATAACAAAATTTTACTCCCTCTCTTTCCCTCTTTGACATTCACGGCCGAAGACATAGGCCACACCACCACCACCTTTTGAATTCATTTAAGGCATTCTATATTTATACAAGTGTGAAGGGTCACATACGAGGAAGCCCGATGCTTGCGATAGTCAAGGACCTCACCTCAACGCTTTTAACCACTCGTTTTTCGACTAGTTTCTTCCCTAGCCTTGAGCTAGTAGTAAGTGACTCTAAACGCCTTTTTGATCTATTCTAAAGTGGTTAATAAGAATTTTGACGGTTGAAATTTATGAACATGTAAGAACAAAAATTTAAAAGTCTACTAAAGAAGATGAACAAGGTGGTTAATAGATGAGTATTGGTGTAAAACTTATAAGACTTGTTTTGTTATGATTATTTAGTGTTGTTTTATGCTAGTGTTAGTTCGGATCGTCATCTAACCCGACTAAGTCATGTTCATGGAACATGACCTAGTGTATGTTTAAGTGTGAAAAGTGGTTAGATGAAGAACACTATTACTTATAACCATGAACTTGTGTGAAAACAATTCTTCTTATAAAATGGAGTTATAAACTAGTAGACCTACGGATCTACAAGTGGTATTTTCGAAGAACCAGGTGTAAGGTGAAGTCATATTTTTAAAGTCGGGTCTTTCCTAAACAAAATTGATTTTTGTGAACACACAAGTGTGTAGACACTTGTGTAACCAAAAGTTTTAAACAAGAATTATTCTTTCAATTTTCGACAAAAGTTGTAAAAATGTATCTTCTTTAAAAACAAGGTTCTCAAAGAAACCAAGTTTATTTATAAAAGATCTACTAAAAATATGGGGAAAGTTACTATATATTTTGCACAAACCACAAGTTCATGTGTTTTGCGATTTATATTTATTTTGACTATTTTGATGATGAAACTTTGTTGATTGATGTTGGGAACATTGTTGATTTGAGATTTTAAAAGAAAATGATACGCTTGTAAGCGTGGCCACCTCCAGTTACAGAGGAAACTCTGGCGAAATTTTTCCGAAAATCTAACACTTGTAAATATTTTTTTTATCACAAGTGTTATGTATATATTTTTAACTTGTTTTCCCGAATAACTTTCGCCACGATTTTTATTACGAAACTTCCAAGTGTCGGAGGTGGGATTTTCACAAAATAAAACTTGCTAAAATATATATTTAGTATATATATTTTTCATGACAACGCTTGTGAGATTTTTATGATTATTTTGTGAACTACGTAAATATTATTTTTAGGGTAAAAATAATATTACTAAATATTAACGGCTCCAAAATAATGTGAACGCCTTCACAATAAATATTTAAGTTACACCGGTATTATTAATACCACCCGGACTTCACAACGTAACTTACGTATTTTCAGAAAATACTCATAAGTGTGTATTTCGTTAGAAGTATTATTTTGGGTAAAATTATATGGAATAAAATATGATATTTTTGGGAAAAATATTTATATTTTTGAGATAGAATTTAAATATATTTTAAGTGAGACTTAATAATATATTTTGGTTTTACAAGAAAACGCACATGTATCAAAACCCCCATCCTTGGGAAGGAATATATTTACAAAATAATTACGAAGTGTAAACACGAAATAGTTGCCTAACTATTTCCCAAAGGCATTAAACCTTAAACTAAGGCACGGTCGTCCGCCTAATAGAAGTTAGTACGTGTAGGTCGTCGCACAGCAGATTTTCTGGGAGATACTTTTTAGAGACGCACTTCGGTGAGTTCATGTCCCCCTTTTCTCTTAACTGTTTTCAGTTTTTAACTGCGGGGGTGAAATACATGTTACTATGGTTACGAGTACTTTTTACATGGTATGGTTAGCGTAAGGAGGGTTACTACTTAGATCATGTGAGTGGGTAGGCGGGAACTGGAGGCCATTAATCCTCATTGTAGGACCGAGGGACGTAAGCGGTAGATCTATCTGGGTGTAGCGAGCCCGGCCCCAGGCCCAACAGAACGGACCTCGGGGTGACTTTGTGCCCAAGGCAAAATCCGCTAGGTTTGAGTCTTCCTACTTGCTACATATCTGGATTTTTATACTTACAAAGGTTTTACTTACTCACTTACACATGAACTCGCTCAAAATTATGTTGATTTTTTCCAACTTACATGTATTTCAGGGAACTAAGGATCTGGCACGGTATGCTACGTTTTCACGCTGCGTTAGAGTTATGGGATCATCCAAGTTTAGGGGTTGTGGCTTTTACCTGGACGAGTCACAGTTCTTAAACTACATCTATCTTAAGTTTGTGGTTGTGTCTTTCAAACAATGTTTTTATGTTACTAGGTTGTAATTTCCGTTGCATGTGTCAACGCCTTAAGACAATGTTGTGGTATTTTACTTTTCAAACTTAAATCAATGGATGATCTGCATGGTTTTATTTTCATATAGCTTTGTTGTGATTAAGCTATGGTATTAAGAAGTCACACCAAATAAACCCACGCTTCCGCAAAGCCAGGGTGTGACAAGACTGGAGTTCGGCACTTTCATCCATAAAGTGCTTCGAATGGTGCAACATTAATACTGGTATGATAGCTGTTATTATAGGAAAATTATATTAATGTTAAATGATCATCCCAATTTCCTCCGAAATCAATTACACAAGCTCTAAGCATATCTTCCGTTGTCTGAATTGTCCTTTTGCTTTGTCCATCCATTTCAGGATGATAAGCGGTGCTTAGATTTAGCTTGGTTCCTTTTGTTTTTTGGAAACTTGTCCAAAAATGAGAAGTAAAACGGCTATCTCTATCCGAAACAATTGATAAAATAATTCCATGTAATGAAACTATTTCATTTACATATAACTTGGCTAATTGTTCCATACTGAAGGTTTCCTTCATTGGTAAGAAATGAGCAGACTTAGTTAATCTATCTGCAATCACCCAGATTGTATCATTACCTTTTCGCGTCTTGGGTAATTTGGTAACAAAGTCCATTGTTATCAATTCCCATTTCCATATTGGCATTTATAATTGCTACACCAGACCTGAGGGTTTCTGGTGTTCAGTTTTAACCTGTGAACATGTTAAACACTTGGCAACATAAGCTGCTATATCCTTTTTCAATCCTATCCACCAGAAATTCTTTCTTATGTCTTGATACATCTTATCACTTCCAGGATTTATCGTATACTTAGACTTATGGCCTTCTTCTAATATTCGGTGGCGTAGGTTTCCTAGTTTGGGTATACACACCCTTTTCTTATGGAATCTCCAAATTTCATCTGTTCCTTGTTCTAATTCCTTAATCATTCCTTTCAATTTTTTAGTATCGTCCTTGATTACTGATTCTTGTACTTCTCTAATTTGATTATTTAAATCTATCTACAGATTTAATTTAAGAGAACGTACTCTTTTTGGCTTTTCATGATACTTTCGACTTAAAGCGTCGGCTACTACGTTAGCCTTTCCTACGTGATACTGGATATTACAATCATAATCACTAAGAATTTCCATCCAGTATCTCTGTCTCATATTTAATTCCTTTTGCCTGAAAACATATCTTAAACTCTTATGATCGGTGAAAATGGTAAACTTACTACCGTAAAGGTAATGTCCCCAAATTTTCAGGGCAAAAATTATGGCTCCTAACTCTAAATTCTGTGTTGTATAATTCTCTTCATGATTCTTAAGTTGCCTAGACACATAGGCTATAACCTTTTGACGTTGCATCAACACACATCCATAACCTAACTTAGACGCGTCACAATAGACTACAAAGTCTTCAGTTCCTTCTGGTAATGCTAGTATGGGTGCGTTGGTTAGTCTTTGCTTAAGAATGCTAAAGGCTTCTTGCTATTTTGGTCCCCATTCAAACTTAACAGACTTACAGGTTAGCTTTGTTAAGGGAATGACTATACTAGAAAAATATCGGATAAACCTTCTATAATAACCGGCCAGTCCTAGAAAACTTCTAACCTCCGTTGGTGATTCAGGGACTCTCCATTTAGTAATCGCCTCAATCTTTGTGGGATCCACATGAATTCCTTCATGATTAACTAAATGTCCAAGAAATTGCACTTCTTCTAACCAGAATTCGCATTTTGAAAATTTAGTATAAAGCTTTTCTTTTCTCAGCAAATTGAGGAGTGCATGCAGATGCGCTGCATGTTCCTTTTTACTCTTAGAGTAAATGAGAATATCATTAATAAAGATAATTATGGCTTACATATTCGGTTCATCATGTCCATAAATGCGGCTGGGGCATTGGATAGACCAAATGGCATGATGGTAATTCATAATGGCCATACCTTGTACTAAAAGCGGTCTTAGGAATGTCCTCTTCCTGTACTTTTAATTGATGATATCCTGAGCGAAAATCGATCTTAGAAAAGAATCGAGCTCCTTGAAGTTGATCGAATAGATCATCGATTCTCGGTAATGGGTACTGATTTTTAATTGTGACCTTATTCAATTCTTGGTAATCAATGCACATACGCATTCACCTGTCTTTCTTCTTGACAAATAGAATTGGTGCTCCCCATGGTGATGAACTCGGCTGTATGAATCCTTCTTTCCAAAAGTTCATCCAATTGTTTCTTTAATTCTTGCATCTCAGCTAGTTCCAAACGGCAAGGTGCTTTGGCAATTGGTGCAGTCCCTGGTCGTAGCAGATGAATTCTGAAGTCAACTTCCATGTCTGGCGGTAGTCCTGGTAACTCTTCTGGAAACACATTTGAGAATTGGGATACTACGGGAATATCTTTCAATTCTTTTCCTTTAGTGTTAATGATTATGGAAATCATATACACTAGTGATCCTTTTCTTGCATAACTGGTTGTTTTCATCACAGAGATGAATTTTGTGGATCTAGATGGCTTATCTCCTTTGATTGTGATGTTTTCACCCTTTGGTGAATTTACTTGTATTGACTTTTGATCACATAGAATACTGGCTTTATTGGCTGCTAACCAATCCATTCCTAATAAAATATCAAATCCAGCCAGGTTCATTGGGTAAAGATTAGCAATAAAATCTTGGTTTAAAATTTTATTCTTGCTCCCTGCAAGATTTCAGTAGTCTTAATGGATTCTCCATTTGCTGTCTCTACTATACATTCTTGTTGAAGTTTAGTTAATGGTTGATTGAGAAGTTTGTAAAATGAAGTATTAATAAAACATTGGTTTGCACCAGAGTCAAATAATACTTTAGAAAAAAAAAACCATTAACTAAAAACGTACCGGGGAATCACGTCCGGAATCATCTTTGCTTCTTCGACTGTCAGAACAAATGCCCTAGCATTCTTAGTAGTCTTGTTGTTCATGGCTAGAGCTACTTTCGGACAGTTTGGCTTAATATGCCCTTTTTCTCCACAGTTGAAGCACACTCCATTACTAGGTTTCTTCCTACAGTCTTCTTCCTTATGTCCTGGTATCTTGCAGAAATTGCAGTAGGTGGAGCATCTTCCTGAATGCTTCCTTTTACAGGCCTTACAGTAAGGTGTAGAAGTAGAACCTACATTTCTCCCACGATTGGAATTTTCGTAGCGAAATTCTTGGGTAAGTTTCTGGACTAGGTTCTTCCTCTGCGCACTTGCTTATTTTTAAGACTACCTCAGTCTTTTCTATCCAGCGTAGAGCTGCAATGGCTCCTTCATTGCCTGAGAATTCTATTGGTTTACAAGACCATAATTCTTTGTAAGAACAACCATAAGACATGGTTCTTCTTCTTTTTGGAATATGCAATTGAATGATGGGTCCATTGTTTACGTTGTGACTGGGTTCAGTAGGTGGTCGTTTACTTCCGCTATTACTTTTATTATTGTCCGCTTCCTTAACCGTTTTGATAATATATGGCATATCGTCTATAATCCCTTGTGCCACTATGTGTTGCATGACACTGTTATCTAATTGGTTGCCGTTATTATCATTATTCGGGTTTTCTTGATTCACTTCGTTGTCCATCTGGATTATAAACATTTACTAAGTATTAATATCATGAAACAATATTTAATGCAAATAATCACACAACAACACATTGATCCAAAATAGTCGTGCATTGCGACCTTTACTCTGTTTTATATGTGCATCTATTACAAACTGGAACTTGAATTTAAAATACAATACTAGTATATTATTATTATTATTATTATTATTATTATTATTATTATTATTATTATTATTATTATTATTATTATTATTATTACTGATAGGGGTTCATCCAGTATTGCATGTTAATCTCTTCGTATTTCCAAACTAGCCTCTCCTCTATTGGTCGTTATCCTAGTATGGATCTAGAGGGTCAAGGTTTGGGTAAGGTGCTACTAGGTTTGGCATGAGTTCTTCTTGTGGATGGAGTTCTAGGTAATCCCTATGGTCGTTAAACCATGAGTCATAATCTGGGGATGGGGTACTGGAACTCTAGGGATTTCGACTGGGTCGAAGGCATGTAGGGGAATCTGATCTCCTAGGTTAGGTTCGATTTCCATGGGTTAAGTTGGGAATAAGGGTAGTGGTTGTGGTGCTGTGATTTGTTCTAAATTTGGGTCTGCAGCTGTGGCAGCTAGTATGTGGAAATTGGCCAGTCTCCTATTGATTATATCCTGAGTTTGGGCATTCATCTCCCTATTTGCAGCTACTAAAGCCCTCTGCTGTTGTAACTTTCTCATCCTTTTCCTACACTCGTGAGCTCCCCGACTGAACCATCCACTCTTTTTGGAAGGGAATGGCTCTTCGGATTGCGCCTTGAAAATGAAAATCCCTTCTTCTGTGTCAGCTGAATACCCCGAGGGGGTAGGCTGGGAAGAAGTTCCTTCATCTATAGGAGAACTAGAGTGTTGACGATAAGCGTCTGACGGACCTTGATCACTCATACTGTAAACTAATAAATTGTCAAATAACACAAAACAATAATATAAAGATATGCACGTAACCACGTAGATTATTTCCTAACATAATGGATAAAATTTTGGTGTTAGCAGAACACTTCTGTGGCTGAAATCTGTGGCTGTAGCTCTGATACCACTCTCTGTCGCAACCCCCGGCCCCTAATCTCCTGGGAACGGGCGGCCGCGAGCTAGTATCAGTGGTATCGGTATTTATCAGTTTGGCAGCGGAATTTACATCAGGACCGTAATTAGGAAATATTTTATCAGAGTAAAATACCACATTTTTATAATAAAAAACACATGGGAACTTCCCAAGTTTCTTACAAACATGTTTATAGGGATAACCCCTAATTTATTGAAATAAAACATCTTCTTTATTTAGGTAACTTTTATAGCCACTTTTCCAAGCCTACAGTGCTATTCAGCTGGCTTCTATTTGGCTTTCACATTTTGTTACCTGAAACGCGTTTAAAAACATTTTGTCAGTGGGAAATACTAGTGAGTGAATCCCAATTTAATCAAAACAGGTTTTATCATTGTACAGTATTGAGGGCGATCTCACAATTACATTTGTTTATATTTCTACTTTAATTACCACCCACGGTACTGTCAACCCGACTTGTGGTCATGTTACTACTCACAGTGTAGTAAAAAATTTTGTATACAAAATCCCAACATACCGACGATAATTGTAGAATTACAAATACTCAATCACTGTGAAATATAATGTAAAACATTGAAGTTTTGTAAAAACAGTTTGCAAAAAGGAGGATTACTGACATTGTTAATTTAGGTTTTTCCTTTGTGACAACCTGGTTAGAATCTATTACTTAAACAATGCACACGCGTTAGTATTGTAACCCAATTTACATTAGTTATACCTTCCCCGAGACAGAAACTCCAACGACTACGTCGGGCAGAGCCTCGACAGCCGTTACGGAGCACTAGATCAATCAGGCAGCGTATCTAGTACATAACCGGGGGTTACGATACTTACATCGAGGCAGAGCTTTGCTATTTTAGTGGGTATAATACCCGATATAATTCCTACACTTCAGAAATTGAGAGAGATTTGGAGATTTTGAATGACGGAAATGAACTGCCGATGCCTCCTATTTATAGTGCTGATCTTCGACTTCCTCGCGCCCCGTGAAAGACACCACAAGGGTCTTCGCAGCCCGTGAGCTAGGGGGTCTAGGGCGTAGCTTTGGCCAGTCACACACATAGGTTCGACACACCACCTGACACATAGCAGCAGGGGGTGCGGGCGGGTGGCCAGCTGTCGCCGCCCGCGATGGCCTATACTGTCTGCTTCGCGCCCCGCGAGAGCCCCCTGAGTTTTGTTTATTTGATTTTCGTAAATTTTAAGGTATTTCGGGTCCATTTCTCGTATACGGGGTGTATTTTAGGCCGTACAAGGGTGTTCTAAATATTTTAAGAGGGTTGTTATAGTTGATTCTTGTGACTATGATGAATATCATCATATGAAGCTTGCTAGATGATGATTAAACACATGATCTAGCCAGTATAAGGATGGATCTTGAGAAATTTGTGATGATCATCCTTTATGTAAATCATGAACTTGATGATGGACTTGTTTTAGTGTATGATGATTATCTCTACATGTTATAAGTCTTGAAAATAAAAGATTTCAAAAATAATATTTTCAAAAAGTTAAAGTTTATTACAAGATTTAACATAACGTTGATTTTTAAAGAAAGTAAACATATTTTGAGGGATAAAACAAAGCTAGTAAAGTGTATGTAACAAGAAAAATACAAGAAGATTGATTTTTGTAAAATCATCATACAAGTTGTGAAGAGTGAAAATTCACAAGAATTAGTTTGATAACATAATAACCATGTTTTTAGTGATACTAGACTTTTCTAAACAACATGTTAAAATACTACACATTTTTGTTAAACTTCAAGTTTATGACATGTTGTTAAAATGCATATTATGGCTCATGGTAAGTCTTGTGTGAATTGTTGATGATTGATGATGAGTTTTTAAAAAAGAGTATGATATGCATTAAGCATGGAAACCTCCATTTTCAAGGGGAAACTTTGACAATTTTTTTCTAGAAATTAAACACTTAGAAAAATATTTTCAAACAAGTGTTTACAAGTGAATTTTGATCATAGTTTTCATATAAAAATTTGCCATAATTGTTATTACAAAAAACTTACAAATATTGGAAGTTGGCTATTGATAATAAAAATGGCTAAGTATATATTTAGGAAAATATATATTTAGATGTCACAAATTGTGTGCTACTTGTATATTATGTGTATTAGTTATATTATTTTAGGAACTTGAAAATAATATAACACATCAAAATAGCAAAATTTGAATATAAAATATTACCAAAATTCCAAGAAACTGAATATATAATTTATACTCAAATAATGGACAATCGGACAAACGGACATATGGACTATAAGTATTTATATCTCGGAAATAAATTCGTAACTTAACAAATGTGACGAACAGTATTTTTGAAACCGAAGAACGGTAGAATATGGATTTTTATAACTATTACAAAATATATAATATTTTGTCAAATAGAAAATATATTGTTTTTGAGTGGAGAAAAATATATATTTTCTTAAACAATTTGAACATATTATTTTTGAGTGGAGAAATATATATATATATATATATATATATATATATATATATATATATATATATATATATGTTCTTAAACAAGTTAAGAATATATTATTTTGAGTAAAAATTTGAAGTATATTTGCTAAAGTTAATCTTAAAAATATATATTATTTTTGAGAAACATATGAAGGTATTTTTATTTTTGCCAAGTAAAGTTATACATATTTTTCTATAAAAATTCTCTTAAAATATGAAAATTTAAGAATATAAATTTAGTGATTTTTAGTTGTCTAAAATTAATATTCCGGAAAATTAAATACAAATTAAGTATAAGATAGTTAATTAATACAAGAAAAATACGTACTTTCATACGTATAAATACATACCGGAATACACCCCCAATACTTGGCAAAATACACAAGTATGAAAAATACACAAGTACAAGTATACCCATACTTGGGAAAATACATATGTGGAAATACATAATAAACCAAGTTAAAAATATATGGTTTTGACAATATTTCAAATAATTGAATAAATATAATTTAAGTTGAAATATTATTATTTTAACTAATAATTATATTAATTGGAATCATATAATGTACATCAAAGATGTAACTCAAAGTATACCAAGAATTCCAAAATAAGTCTTAATAAACAACTAAGACTAAGAGTCGTTACACGACCTAAACGTCTAATAAAACTCAACACGTGTGTAGGTGATAGTACGACTTAAGGATACACACTTTGGGTACACAGGATATTGGACGCAAATCTGTGAGTTCATGTCCCCCTTTTCTTTTAACCGTTTTTGGTTTTATAACTTCGGGGGTGAAATACATGTTTCAAATGTTTCAAACGTTTACAAATGGTATGGTTAGCTAAGGAATGAACTGTTAGATCATTTGAATGGTGGGTACAACACTTAAGACCATTAATCCTTGTATAAGGACCGAGGGGCATGAGTGATAGATCTATTTGGGTGTTGCGAGCCCCACCCATGGGACCGGGAGTTGGCCCATGAAGTGACTATGTCGTCCCCGCCGGGTGGATCGGTACAAAATTCGCTAGGTTTGAGCCTTCCTGCACCATTGCACACATATTAATGACCTTGCAAATCATTAATTGATCTGTTCATAGACGCTTTCATACCGGTTATCAAAGGAATACTTACAAATATTAACAAGGATATTCGTGCGCACATACAAAAACACATGAACTCGCTCAACTTTTGTTGATGTTTTCAAATTACATGTATTTCAGGAAACTAATTTGGATCTGGCGGGCGTTTGAAAGTTTCAAGAAGTATTTTCAAGAATTGATGTCATCCCGTTTTCGAAGGGTTTGAATTGTATATCTTATCCTTGATAAGATATATGAATTAAAGCCTTGGTCTTTAGTGTCTTTCATTAAAAGTCCTTTTTGGAACTTAGTATTTGGATGGTTTGTAAGTTAAACTTGAAGTTTGATGGTTGCAACTTGGGTTTGTAATATTTTGAAATGTATGAATGGATGAACATCATGTTTAATCATATAGTTGTTTGTTATAATTGAATGCAATGATATTGAACAAGTCACACATCATACGCTTCCGCAAAAGTCAGGGTGTGACAGGTCACGAGTTTACGACCATTTATTTTGTGATCATTTAATTCCGGTCGCAAATTCGTGAGAAATATAAAACTATGTGAGAATTGCCACCTTTCTTAGCGGTAGCAATAATGAATTTTTCCATAGCTTGAAGACGAGGGGTCGTGAAGTGTAAGGTTTATAGCGACTCAAGCAATGATTAGACACCCTTTATTATAAGACAGGTTGCACATCCTTTCTTAATAGATGGAGAAATCGTCACTCAACAGCTACCGGTTTCCTACCTAAATCTAAACTAAAGCGCAACTAAGCGGTCACTAATTTTTTGATCATTTATATTCAGTTGCAAATCGTGAGAAATATAAAACTACCAAATTACCACTGTTCTTAGGGGTAGCAACAATGAATTTGAAGCGATATTTTTTAATTGATTGTGGGCCTAATTGAGAGTGGGCCGAATCTTGAAATAAAATACCTTATAACCGCTCCACATCTTATTAGGGTTTTAAATCCAAATGATTATAAATCCCCCTTATATACAGCCGCAGTTCATCGATCATAGACTCGTCATCTCCACCAATAGTGTAGACGGTCTCCCAACAAGGTATGTTCATAATCTTATGGCTGTTTTAGGTTGTTGTGTGAGAATTTTAATTAGCGATTTTCTTTCTTTAGTTGAATTTTGGGGTTTTTTTCTTGTATGTTATCGTATCTGGGTGTTTTCTTTGATTCATGATGAATATTCCTCCTTTGGTTTTGAAAAAATTGTTTGTTGAATTTGTTGAATTTTTTAATAATGATCCAGATAATTGGAGAACGGTGAATTTTGGGGTTTTCCCTGTGTTCAGATGTATATTTCAGTTCAAATAATGATTGCATTCAAACTAATTAGGTATGCGATGATGGTAATATTTTAAGTAATGATTTTATTCAAATCAATTAGGTACGCGGTGATGATAATAGTGTAATGAAGCATGTATGTATTTCATATTGGTATTGCATGAGTAATCATATGCATATTATGTATGTATATGTATGAATCTTAATGTTTGTAATTAAAGAATCATGAATTATGTATATAAATTTAATAAAACGTTTATGATATGAGTCATTTTATATTTGATATATTCACCATTTTATCTGCCAATCTGCTTGGAAAACCTAAATATACTAGAGAAAATTATAAAAAAACAAAATAGATTATCGTTAACAATTTCAATTTTAATTTTCTTTTTTTTTTTTGTATACGGTTCTAGATTATTATAAATGTTTGTTGCTCAAAACTGTAGCCCAAAACCTTATGAACCATTGAACCGGAACCATAAGACCCTTTACATACCCGACCCTGGATAGCGCTGCAAGATTCGGCTCCGGTTATGACTTTGAGGCCTATACGTTTTCGGGTTCGGGTCAGTTCTAGAGGGTATAGAACCCTTGCTCACCCCTATCTTAAAGGTGTAATAATAATAATTTATCAAGACATTATTTGCAATTCACATGCTTCAGGCCTTTAAACAATTTAGTAGCTTTGGAAGGAGAGTCACATTTACGGTTATATAAAGAGTGTGAGTTGTTAAGATAAAATAAAAATCTCATTTTTGTGTTTGGATTTTATGATATGAGATTGTATTGTATTATATTGTATTGTATTGTACTGTATTGTGTAGTGTAATATGTTGGTGGTTCTAGACAAATTTTGATGAGCTAAGTGTTAATCGCTTGTAAAGCTTTTATTGGGTTTCTTATTGATGAATTGCTTAGGTGGTTGGAAAATACGGTCTTCATAAGGATTATAACTAAGGCATCTAGAATTGAATGGTTGTACAATAACTCTTTTTGCTTAGAGTATAAACCTAAAAAAAATAAGTAAACTTTATTGCTTGAAGAACATAAAAGCCCTAATCAGTTTATATCAATTCATCCACATAATTTTGTGTAGTTGTGCCTCATTATTAAGCCTTTCTAACTCACATCATCCAATGGCTTCACATTATTCATTTAAACCACTTCACATAGCAAGTCTATTCATTCTCATCGTGTATATTCCTTAATAACTTAATTTCTATTTGTGATCTATGACCCAATTAAGTGGAGATCAAAAGATTGGCAACACTCATGTTTATAATTTTTATAAGATTATAGATAGAATTGTCCGTTCTCCTAATGCTTCTTCTCCCATGATTATGTTCAGACATATCGGGAGAATAAATTGTTGAATATCATCTTTGATCACAATTCAAAGGTATGAACAAATCTTAGTAGTCTTACTCACAAATTAGGTCTTTGATGACATGTTAGAATGAAATCCATGTTCATGAATTGTAAACAGCTTCATATTTTGTTTCTTGTATAAAAGGATGATGGATTTTGTTTGCATAAATTAGGTTTATATGCACTTAATAAATTTCCTAAAATATTCATGCTCATACTTTGTGAATTAGAACATTCATTTAAGAGAAAACGTGTACCATTGGTACATATTTTGTAGAACAAAGTTCTATTTAGAGTTTTATAGATACTAGTAGGTTGGCCCGCGCGATGCGGCGGGTGTCACCGAGGCTTTTTATACCACAATCTAACCCGACTTTCCTTAAACACTAATTATATTTGGTTGTTGTTTTTAATACTTAGTAATAGTAGGAATCCCACGCGATGCTAGACATCGCCATTTTACAATCCCGATGTACTCAGTTTCTTTGCGTTACGGCAGAAGCTTCATGCCTATATTTGAGCGAAAACTATCTTTACAATAATGTCGAGTTTTGTACATTTACATTTGCAAGTACAGACTATTGTTAGTGGTAAACACCCTCGCTTTAAGACGCGGTTTTTTACGTGTTCGTTTGCACTGTAAATACGATTTGCGAAATATGAACTGTTGGAGCCTCAAATGATTATACAATTAAGGGTGCTCATAAGGCGGTTCAAACAGGCAAAACCAAAAAAAGCGAGCACAACACGCTCGAATTATTGAGCTGATTTTAGATGTATGTGAAACCGAAACCGAATGGGAAAAATCAGTTACCAAAAGTAAACAATTATTAATCATTCAAACATAACACGAAACTAAATTTATAAGTTGTGGAAATAAAGATAGAGAAATAAGGTGGCAAATTCTCCTAAACAAAGATAAGAAGAATGAGGGGCCTCACTGGTGCTGTAGCTCCTCACTTTGCTTTGCACCAGGTGCTTAAATTTCATTATATCCATGCTGCTGTATCCAAAATAATTTTTGTTCAAATTTTTTGTTAAAAATGATCACACATATATATTATAAGAAACATAGTATAATATTTTGAATATAGGTAGGATGAATTAGCAGTACATTTTGGAACTTTTTGACCCT
The DNA here is from genome assembly GCA_030545235.1 of Helianthus tuberosus. NCBI lineage: Eukaryota > Viridiplantae > Streptophyta > Magnoliopsida > Asterales > Asteraceae > Helianthus > Helianthus tuberosus. Next base: position 90,657,884 of record CM060356.1, on the reverse strand, counting down.
TTTTCTTTTAGACAGGGATGTAAACGAGGGTCGAGCCGAGTCTGGGCACACCGAAGGTCAAGCTTGGGTAGTTTAAGTTTAGAGAACTCGAGCTTGGGTGTTTCATGCTCTCTGTCTTTAACTTCGAGCTCGACTTGTGAGTAGTTTCAAAAACTTGAGCTCGGCTCGTTTATCCTTGTTTAATGATTTTAAAAGTATATTTATATTCACATCCGATTTTCATACTTATTTATAATTATAATTATATATATGTATATATCACACACACTATGTAAATATGTTTTTTAAAAATTATACAAAAAATCCAAAAATTTAAATAAATAACGGGGTCCTTTAGATTCTTGAACTTAACCAATCTAAGTCGAAATTGAATTCGTTAAATGAACTCTAATATGAGCTCAAGCCTAGTTTAAGATTGGCTCTATTCGAGGTTTAACGCCTCAGCTTATTTACACTCTACTTTAGTTTAATTTTGTTTTATTTAACGTGTTAGAGATATAATGTTCCCTGTTTGACTTATTAATAAGCAAATGGGTCAGAATTTAGAAATATAGAAATAGAAAACTTGTACCTGCATATCAGAGGTCCACAAAGTGAGATTGTGTTGAAGGAGTTGCGTGATTAAGGTGCTCTCTTTGTACGACTCCTCACCCAAGGTATCCAGCTCTGTAATTGCTTAATCAAAAGCCTGGAAAGAAGAGTATAAACAAGTGTGGTCCGGAGAGTTTAAAATTTCATAATAAAAAATAAACATTAAGAGCCAGACCGAGGTGAACCAGAAGCGTGAGGGCAAGTTCAGTGTTTGCAATATTCCTGCAAATAATGAAACAAATCGAAGATAATTTCTAGCAACACATGCATATTTATAACAAAATTAAGAATTTTTATAACAAAATTTTAACTTTTTTTTTTGAAAAAGTTAATTCATCACCTGCTTCACCTACTAACTTATAACAAAATTTAAACTTTTTATGACAAAATTGTACCGATTTGATACTACGCCATTTGACCCGTTACCCAGTTGCAGCATACTCAGCAATGTACAATGCTATAGAAAAATGCTTTTTCCTTATGACGGTTCATGAACAGTTGAAACGTGTTTTTCCACACTATCATACTGATTTTGTCCTCAACAGTCAACATACTGGATTTCATTTTACACAATGTATATAGTTACATTTTGAAGTTAGCTTCTGGCACTATGTATAACATGTAGATCTGTAACAAACAACTGCAACATCCATCATGATGACACAGCCTTTGTGGCGCAACTTATGCATTTTAGTGAGAAAAATCTATAACAAACGTGAAAAGAAGGCATTGCTAAAAAACTAAACAACATCATTTGCGTGGCAACTTCAACCCATTACTTACAAATTGGTTATTTCGAGTTAGGTTATATAGCAAATGGGTCAAACACGTAAAACAAATAGCTTTAAGGATTACTTATGGATTGGTTATTTCGAGTTAGGTTATATAGCAAATGGGTCAAACACGTAAAACAAATAGCTTTAAGGAAACAAGACAAAATTTGCCTTCGTTTATACACTTAAAAAATCCCTTGTTTTTTAGGTGCCTTCAACAACTACACTTGATATGATCTTCCAGCAACATCTAGCAATCTTTGAAAAGATAGAAAACAAAAAAAAACATATAAAAAAGGAAGAAGAAAACACTAAAATTGAAAGCTAACATCACCAAGGTCTAAAGATTAACCACTATAGACTCCTTAATTAATTTGCCTTAAATATACAACCTGCACCGAAGTGGTCTTACAAGTCTTTCCAACTAATTTTAATATAAATTTACCAACTCGTTGGCTTGGTTAAAAAGTATGGCACTACCCACTTTTATCACACTTTATTACTTTTGAACATAGAAGGATAACTTCAACCAGACTACTTAAATCTCTCAGAGTTTCAGTCAAAAATCCATAGCCTATTCACTTATTCAAATAAAAGTTTTAATAAAATAACAAAAATAAACACACACAAAACATATAGAAATATAAAGCACTTATTACATCTCATACAGCCATACCCTTAAACAAGTAAACAACTGATCTTAAACACTGAATCTCATCATCGACTTACAATGGATCTTTCAAAACATCAGCAGTTAAAAAAAGAAGCAATTGAAATTTACCACAGAAGCTTTAGGCTTTCACCGATGCAATGTGTGAGTATCACGCAACTATGTATATGGACTATAGCAGCCAATGCACATACCCTGCCACTTCTTCAGCCTTAGGATCTGATTGCAAAGGACTTTCCAGCGCACCATCCCGATCCAGTACTCCAAACCACCAAAAAAGAAAAACTGGTGTCGGCGGTGCCTATGCTGTACACTTTGTGTAGTATTCACACTCGTGATTCTTATAGGCGTATGAGCAGCAGTCGTGTACTTTGGGTATGAGCCCCCTGTTTCCTTCATAAACTGGCTTCCGTTTCTTCTTTAGACTTTCTACGCACACGCCTTGACCGAATCTGAGACTGTACATGAGCCAATGTTTGCATACATTTCAATGCCGACGTTGTTTGGCGTTTGACCGATTGACCTTGAATCACCGATCTCAACTGCCCAAGCCTATTAATCTTTGTACATGAGTCAATGTTTGCATACATTTCAATGTTAGAGCACGCAACGCCCTGCTCGCCTGAAAACAATATAATTATGTAACCCCACAGATCAAGAAACTGTTTTACAAATATTTATTGTGCTAATATAATTTACCAAGTGCCTGGGAAAAGCTGTTTGAATCTTGGTAGCAACCATTTCTTCTGCGGATTTACTCGACGGATGCGCAATGGACGTCAAGCGAACGACTTCAGCGGCAGCATGAGCGGCTGCCACCGCTACTTCTGCCGCCACAACGGTCGCATACGCAACCGAATATGCGTGTTTGCTCTGTTCATTCATCCGTTCGTTTCCTCTTAATAGATGGTGATCGAAGAATAAATTGATTTTGATCGCTGCTTACTTTTTCGCCATATATATCGATTAAAATCACAAATCTGTTCTTTATGGTACAATTTCAGTACAAAGATTAATAGACATGGGAATTAAAACAGAAAATGGGTTTTTGATATAAAACAGAGTAGACCTGAACATGCAGAAACCCAATTATTTGGTACCACATATGAAAATTTTAAAACCGAAACAAGCTTATCAAGAATAACATGAGTGCAATTCGGATCGTTTTTACCGACATTAACAGCTCCGCCATTAACAAACTTTACTTCAGTGAAACATGTAAACACAACTTAAATTAAAAAAAAAATCAATTCTAAATTACAATTTCTGCCTATAATTCTAATAAATCAACTCAACTAAAAAGAAAAAAAAATCAAACAACAAACAAACAAATAATCCAGTTATAAACTCTTAACACATGAATGTATCCATCGTATGAAACAATCAGATACATGTACAGAAATTAATAAACAAAAACAAAAACTTTTAAAACCTGTGAGTTTTTTAGAGGATCGTAACCAAGAAGAACAAATCGGATGCCAATGAATACTTGAGATGGCCTGTTTGCGACACCAACGAGCAGAGGCAAAGACCAGGCAGCGGTGGATGTGTAGCACAGCACCGGTGGCGACTATTCGAGACGCGGTGATGGGGGGAACAAATTGCGGAGACAAAACCGGAAAGGAGGGTGGCGGTGGTTTGGGACTCTTCAATCGTATGTACTAAGGTGGTATTGATGAGGAATTTATGATAATCGTATGGTTTTCCAGTGAATTAAATGAATTGAAGGCTGCTATTTAGTATTAGGGTTCTAGAAGATGGCAAATTACCGATTATACCCCTTTGGTGTCTTAAAAATTAATGTTAATTACTATTATATCCCTCTCAAATGTGTTGTTTTTATTTGTACATATTGCTTTTAAAGTTGTATGTGATGTAAAATTACATTCATATCCATCACTTCTCCTTTTTATAATAGTATAGATAAAACAATGAACAAGAAAAGTAATAAGACCATAGATTTAGTATAATATGATTTAGAACTCATTATAATCCTTAAGGCTAATAGGACCAATGATGTTAGTTATAAACCGTATTGCGATTATGTTTCTTAGCAACTAGAATTTTGTACCGTGGATCAAATCTAAAGCAAATAATGATTTTAGTATACGGGATTGACGGTTAAGCTAGTGTTTAACTTTTATTGCAACAACCCTTTGTCTTTATATAACATAGAAAATTCCATGTTTCTTTTTTGGAATAATAAAAGTGAGTCAAGTACATTCTACTCCTGGTTGCTTCTTGTTAATCATTAAAAATGTTGTCTAGATGGCAGTGTTTTAGTATTATCTCAACTAGTTGTAAAGGTGAATTTCTTTGGGCACTTGGGTCAAGCTGAGCTATTTTCATTGATATGGTTCATGGTATATGATTTATGTTTATAAGGCATTAGAAAATGGATAAGTTGGAAGAAGAATAGAAACATGTTTACTACTTATTTACTTACTCACTGATTGCATTTGGGATAAAGAGAACTTTACCTGTATTCTTAAGCAATCAATGTCAATTTATTTTATCAAGGGAAACTGCCTCTTTACAGACATGTCTTAAAATGGTTATGACCCTGTGATTAGCATGAGTGCCTTCGGCCAGGCAGTGGTTGCATGCCGACGTTTCACAGTCGAAGCATTAGTGTTTCTCTAGATTTTCTAAAATGTTTGTGTGAACTCTGCAAGCCAAGAAGAAAGTCCTTTCTAGAAATAGGTTTAGCCATAATATAGTACAAGGCCCCTATAGAATAATTAGAGTAGTTTTAGGTTGGGATGAAGTCGTAGATAATATAAAACATATGTTCAGGACTATAATCTTACATAGTTAAAAGTACTGCTCACCCTACATATAGTCTTCCCATTGATTTAGATTGGCTATTGAAGGGTTTCAAAACAATGTATAGAGTAGTACATTTAACTATGGCAGGTTACAGTCATGAAAATTTCAGTTACATAAACTACAACATCATTCACAACAATAACATCTTCTTTTTTCGGTAGGTGTCTGGTTATATCTGGTGGCTATACCTATTTTTATAAAGGACATTCTTTTTGGCTTGCAGAGTTCACACAAATGTTTAGGAAATCTTGAGAATCAGTAATGCATCGACTATGAAAGGTCGACATGCAACCACTGCCTTACGGTAGACACTTATGTTGATCACAGGGTCCTAACCATTTACAGAGATGCCTGTAAAGAGGTATTGCCCTCCATGAAATAAATAGGCATATTGATTACTCAGCAAAATAGGTTGATTCTCTTTTTCCCAAATACAGTTGGGTCAAGCTGAGCTATTTTCATTGATTTAGTTCAAGGTTTATGATTTGTGTTTATAAGGCATTAGAAAATAGATAAGTTGGTAGAAGAATACAAACATGTTTACTACTTATGTACTAACTAAATGATTGCATTTGGGATAAAGAGAACTTTACCTGTATTCCTAAGCATTCAATGTCTATTTATTTTATCGTGCGCAACTGCCTCTTTACACACATGTCTGTAAATGGTTATGACCCTGTGATTAGCATGAGTGCCTTCCGCTAAGCAGTGGTTGCATGCCGACTTTTCACAGTCGAAGCACCACTGCTTCTCTAGATTTCCTGAAATCTTTGCGTGAACTCTGCAAGCCAAGAAGAAAGTGCTTTCTAAAAATAGGTTTAGCTACAATATAGCACCAGGCACCTATAGAATAATTAGATTAGTTTTAGTTGTAGATGAAATTATAGTTAATGTAACACATATGTTTAGGACTATAATCTTACGTAGTTAAAAGTACTACTCAATGCATATAGTCTTACCAATGATTCAGATTGGTTATTCATGGATTCCAAACCAATGTCTTAAGTAGTTCATTTAACTATGGCAGGTTACATTCATGAAAATATTTGTTACGTAAACTACACATCATCCACAACTATAACTTTTTTTAGGTGTCTGGTTATATATGGTTGGTATACCGATTTTTATAAAGGACGTTCTTTTTAGCTTGCAGAGTTCACACAAACATTTAGGATATCTTGAGAATAAGTAATGCATTGACTGTGAAAGGTCAGCAGTAACAACTGCCTTACGGCAGACACTCATGTTGATCACAGGGTCCTAACCATTTACAGAGATGCCTGCAAAGAGGTATTTGCCCTCAATGAAATAAATAGACATATTGATTACTCAGGAATACAGGTTTAATTCCCTTTTTCCCAAATACAGTTGGGTCAAGCTGAGCTATTTTCACTGAACTGGTTTATGGTTTATGAGTTGTGTTTATAAGGCTTTAGAAAATGGATAAGTTGGTAGAAGAATACAAACATGTTTACTACTTTTGTACTTACTCAATTATTGTATTTAGGATAAAGAAAGTTTACCTGTATTCCTAAGCAATGAATGTCTATTTATTTTATCATGGGCAACTGCCTCTTTACAAACATGTCTTTAAATGGCTATGACCCTGTGATCAGCATGAGCGCCTTCCGCCAGGAAGTGGTTGCATGCCGACTTTTCACAGTCGAAGCATTAGTGCTTCTCTAGATTTCCTATTTTTATAAAGGACGTTCTTTTTTTCTATAGAGGTCACACAAACGTTTAGGAAATCTTGAGAATCAGTAATGTATCGACTGTGAAAGGTCATCAAGCAACTACTGCCTTACTATAGACACCCATGTAGATCACAGGGTCCTAACCATTTATAGAGTTTCCAGTAAAGAGGTATTTGCCCTCCATGAAATAAATAGACATATTGATTACTTAGGAAAACAGGTTTAATTTTCTTTTTCCCAAATACAATTAGGTCAAGCTGAACAATTTTCATTGATATGGTTCATGGTTTATGATTCTTGTTTATAAAGCATTTGAAAATGTATAAGTTGGTAGAAGAATACAAACATGTTTACTAGTAATGTACTAACTCATTGATTGCATTTGGGATAAAGAGAACTTTACCTGTATTCCTAAGCAATCTATGTCTATTTATTTTATCGTGCACAACTGCCTCTTTACACACATGTCTGTAAATGGTTATGACCCTGTGATCAGCATGAGTGCCTTCCGCCAGGCAGTGGTTGCATGCCAACTTTTCAAATTCGAAGCATTTGTGCTTCTCTAGATTTCCTGAAATGTTTGCGTGAAGTCTGCAAGCCAAGAAGAAAGTCCTTTCTGGAAATATGTTTAGCGACAATATAGCACTAGGAACCTATAGAATAATTAGAGGAGTTTTAGTTGTGGATGAAATTGTAGTTAATGTAACACATATGTTTAGGACTGTAATACGTAGTTAAAAGTACTACTCAATACAGATCGTCATCCCAATAATTCAAATTGGTTATTGATGGATTCCAAACCAATGTATTGAGTAGTACATTTAACTATAGCATGTTACATTAATGAAAATATCTATTACGTAAACTACAACATCATCCACAACTACAACTTATTTTTTTGTAGGTGTCTGGTTATATATGGTGGCTATACCTATTTTTATAAGGGGCGTTCTTTTTAGCTTGCAGAGTTCACACAAACGTTTAGGATATCTTGAGAATCAGTAACGCATTGACTGTGAAAGGTCAGCATCCAACCACTGCCTTACAACAGACACTCATGTTGATCACAGGGTCCTAACCATTTACAAAGATTCTTGTCAAGGGGCATTTACCCTTCATGAATTTAATAGACATATTGATTACTCAGGAATACATGTTTATTTCTCTTTTTCCCAAATACAGTTGGGTCAAGCCGTGCTATTTTAATTGATATGGTTCATGGTTTGTGTTTATATGGCATTTGAAAATGGATAAGTAAAAGAATACAAACATGTTTACTACTTTTGTACTAACTCATTGATTGCATTTGGGTTAAAGAAAAGTTTATCTGTATTCCTAAGCAATCAATGTCTATTTATTTTATCGTGGGCAACTACCTCTTTACAGACATGTCTATAAATGGCTATGACCTTGTGATCAGCATGAGTGCCTTCCGCCAGGCAGTGGTTGCATGCCGACTTTTCACAGTCAAAGCATTATTGCTTCTCTAGATTTCCTAAAATGTTTGCATGAACTATGCAAGCTAACAAGAAAGAGCTTTCTAGAAATAGGTTTGGCCACAATATAGCACCAGACACCCTATAGAATAATTAGAGCAGTTTTAGTTATGGATGAAGTTGTAGTTAATGTAACACATATGTTCAGGACTGCAATCTTACGTAATTAAAAGTACTACTCAATACATATATTCTTCCCAGTGATTCAGATTGGTTATTGATGGGTTCCATACGATTGTATTGAGTACAACAATTAACTATGGCATGTTACAATCATGAAAATACCTTTTACATAAATTACAACATCATCCACAGCTATAACTTCTTTTTTTTATGTCGGTGTCTGGTTATATATTGTGGCTATACCTATTTTTATAAAGGACGTTCTTTTTGGCTTCAGAGTTCTCACAAATGTTTAGGAAATCTTGGGAATCATTAATGCATAGATTGTGAAAGGTCTGCAAGCAACCACTGACTTACGGCAGATTCTCATGTTGATCACCGGGTCCTAACCATTTATAGAGATGCCTGTACATAGGAATATGCCCTCCATGAAATAAATAGACATATTGATTACTCAGGAAAAGAGGTTTAGTTCTCTTTTTTCTCAAATACAGCTGGGTCAAGCTAAACTATTTTCATTGATATCGTTCATGGTTTATGATTTGTGTTTATAAGGCATTAGAAAGTGGATAAGTTAGTAGAAGAATACAAACATGCTTACTACTTATGTACTAACTCTTTGATTGCATTTGGGATAAAGAAAACTTTACCTGTATTCCTAAGCAATCAATGTCTCTTTATTTTACCGTGCATAACTGCCTCTTTACACACATGTCTGTAAATGGTTTTGACCCCTTGATCAGCATGAGTGCCTTCCGCTAGGCAGTGGTTGCATGCCGACTTTTCACAGTCGAAGCATTAGTGCTTCTCTAGATTTCCTGAAATGTTTGCATGAACTCTTCAAGCCAAGAAGAAAGTCCTTTCTAGAAATAGGTTTAGCCATAATATAGCACTAGGAACCTATAGAATAATTAGAGGAGTTTTAGTTGTGGATGAAATTGTAGTTAATGTAACACATATGTTTAGGACTGTAATCTTACGTAGTTAAAAGTACTACTCAATACATATAGTCTTCCTAATGATTCAGATTGGTTATTGATGGATTCCAAACCAATGTATTGAGTAGCACATTTAACTTTGGCAGGTTACATTCGTGAAAATATCTGTTACGTAAAGTACAACGTGATCCACAGCTATAACTTCTTTTTTTGTAGGTGTCCGGTTATATATGGTGGCTATACCTTTTTTTTATAAAGTAAGTTCTTTTTAGCTTGCAGAGTTCACACAAACGTTTAGGATATCTTGAGAATCAGTAATGCATTGACTGTGAAAGGTCCGCATGGATCCACTGCCTTACGGCAGACACTCATGTTGATCACAGGGTCCTAACCATTTACAGAGATGCTTGTAAAGAGGTATTTGCCCTCCATGAAACAAATAGACATAATGATTACTCAGGAATACACGTTTAATTCTCTTTTTCCCAAATACAGTTGGGTCAAGCTGAGCTATTTTTATTGATGTGATTCATGGTTAATGATTTATGTTTATAAGGCATTAGAAAATGGAAAAGTAGGCAGAAGAATACAAACATGTTTATTATTTTGTACTAACTCAATGATTGCATTTGGGATAAAGAAAAGTTTTACTGTATTCCTAATCAATCAACATCTATTTATGTTATCGTGGGAAACTGCCTCTGTACAGACATGTCTGTAAATGGTATAACCTTGTGATCAACATGATTGCCTTCCGGCAGGCAGTGGTTGCATGCCGACTTTTCACAGTTGAAGCATTAGTGCTTATCTAGATTTCCTAAAATGTTTGCGTGAACAACGCAAGCTAAGAAGAAAGTCCTTTCTAGAAATAGGTTTAGCCACAATATAGCACCAGACACCTATAGAATAATTAGAGCAGTTTTTGTTGTGGATGAAGTTGTAGTTAATGTAACACATATGTTCAGGACTGCAATCTTACGTAGTTAAAAGTACTACTCAATACATATATTCTTCCCAGTGATTTAGATTGGTTATTGACGGGTTCCAAACCAATGTATTGAGTACTACATTTAACTATGGCAGGTTACAATCATGAAAATATCTGTTACATAAACTACAACATCATCCACAGCTATAACTTCTTTTTTTTATGTCGGTGTCTGGTTATATATGGTGGCTATACCTATTTTTATAAAGGACGTTCTTTTTTGGCTTCAGTTTTCACACAAACATTTAGGAAATCTTGAGAATCAATAATACATCGACTGTGAAAGGTTAACAAGCAACCACTGTCTTATGGCAGACACTCATGTTGATCACAGGGTCCTAACCATTTATAGAGTTGCCTGTAAAGAGGTCTTTGCCCTCCATGAAATAAATACACATATAGATTACTCAGGAAAATAGGTTTAATTATCTTTTTCCCAAATACAGTTGGGTCATGCTAAACTATTTTCATAGATATGGTTCATGGTTTAAGATTTGTGTTTATAAGGCATTAGAAAATGGATAAGTTGGTAGTACAATACAACCATCTTTACTACTTATGTACTAACTCCTTGATTGCATTTGGGAAAAAGAAAACTTTACATGTATTCCTAAGCAATCAATGTCTGTTTAATTTATAATACGCAACTGCCTCTTTACACACATGTCTTTAAATGGTTTTGACCCTGTGATCAGCATGAGTGTCTTCCGCCAGGCAGTGGTTGCATGCCGACTTTTCACATTCAAAGCATTAGTGCTTCTCTGATTTCCTGAAATGTTTGCGTGAACTCTACAAGCCAAGAAGAAAGTCCTTTCTAGAAATAATTTTAGCCACAATATAGCACCAGGCACCTATAGAATAATTAGATTAGTTTTAGTTGTGGATGAAATTGTAGTTAATGTAACACATATGTTTAGGACTATAATCTTATGTAGTTAAAAGTACTACTCAATACATATATTCTTCCCAATGATTCAGATTAGTTATTTATGGATTCCAAACCAATGTATTGAGTAGTACATTTAACTTTGGCAGGTTACATTCATGAAAATATCTGTTACATTAACTACAACATCACCCACATCTATAACTTCATTTTTTGTAGGTGTCTGGTTATATATGGTGGCTATACCTGTTTTTATAAAGGACTTTCTTTTTACCTTGCAGAGTTCACACAAACGTTTAGGATATCTTAAGAATTGGTATTGCATTGACTGTGAAAGGTCAGCCTGCAACCACTGCCTTACGACACACACGCATGTTGATCACAGGGTCCTATCCATTTATAAAGATGCCTGTAAAGAGGTATTTGCCCTCCATTAAATAAATAGACATATTGATTACTCAGGAATACAGGTTTAAACCTCTTTTTCCCAATTACAGTTGGGTCAAGCTGAGTTATTTTCATTGATATGGTTCATGGTTTATGATTTGTGTTTATAAGGCTTTCGAAAATGGATAAGTTGGTAGAAGAATACAAACATGTTTAATACTTTTGTAGTCACTCATTGATTGCATTTGGGATAAAGAAAAGTTTACCTGTATTCATAAGCAATCAATGTCTATTTATTTTATCATGGGAAACTGCCTCCTTACAGACATGTCTGTAAATAGCTATGACCCTGTGATCAGCATGAGTGCCTTCCGCCAGGCTGTGGTTGCATGCCAACTTTTCACAGTCGAAGTATTAGTGCTTCTCTAGATTTCCTAAAATGTTTGCGTGAACTATGCAAGCTAAAAAGACAGACCTTTCTAGAAATAGGTTTAGCCACAATATAGCACCAGGCACCTATTGAATAATTAGAGAAGTTTTAGTTGTGGATGGAGGTGTAGTTAATGTAACACATATGTTCAGGACTGCAATCTTATGTAGTTAAAAGTACTACTCAATACATATGTTCTTCCCAGTGATTCATGGTTATTGATGGGTTCCAAACAAATGTATTAAGTACTACGTTTAACTATGGCAGGTTACAAAATACCTGTTACATAAACTACAACATCATCCACAGCTATAACTTCTTCTTTTTTTTTCTGTCGGTGGCTGGTTATATATGGTGGCTATACCTATTTTTAAGAAGGATTATCTTTTTGGCTTCAGAGTTCACACAGATGTTTAGAAAATTTTGAGAATCAGTAATGCATTGACTGTGAAAGGTCGGCAAGCAACCACTGCCTTACGACAGACACTCATGTTGATCACAAGGTCCTAACCATTTATAAAGATGCCTGTAAAGAGGTATTTGCCCTTCATGAAATAAATAGACATTTTGATTACTCAGGAAAACTAGTTTAATTCTCTTTTTCCTAAATACAGTTGGGTCATGCTGAACTATTTTCACTCATATGGTTCATGGTTTATGATATGTGTTTATAAGGCATTAGAAAATGTATAAGTTGGTTGAAGAATACAAACATGTTTACTACTTATGTACTAACTCATTGATTGCATTTGGAATAAAGAAAACATTACATGTATTCCTTAGCAATCAACATCTATTTATTTTATGTTGCACAACTGCCTCTTTACACACATGTCTGTAAATGGTTATGACGCTGTGATTCTTCCAGGCAGTGGTTGCATGCCGACTTTTCATAGTCGAAGCATTAGTGCTTCTCTAGATTTCCTGAAATGTTTGCATGAACTCTGCAAGCCAAGAAGAAATCCATTTCTAGAAATAAGTTTAGCCACAATATAGTAGTTTTTGTGACAACTGTAAAAATTACAGGTATCCGTACAATTAATTAACCATGATTAATTGCTTAATGACTGGGCTGAATTGCCATTAACTGCTTTCTGATTTTTGCTTAATACATGCATGTGCATCACATATTGTTTAATGTCATATCATTTCTGCATGAAAGCTATGTTGCCTCCAATAATGCATTAAGTGTAGTTAGCACATAACACACCATAAAAATATCTATTAACTAAATCCTAACTAATACTTGGATTTTAACTTAATAACTAACTATTTAGTTTAAGCCTACACCTAGATCCCCCCCCCCCCAACTATAATCGGCCAACACCAAGGGCCCACCTTGGATTTTATTTTGTTTAAATATTAGATCTTGTCCCTCTAAATTAAACATACTAACCAATTGAAAAACATGAATGAATGGATTATAAGTAAACCTTAAAGGCCTTAACCCTTCATTTCACCTTCACCACTCAACACCACTCTTACTCTTCTTCCCTCCCTTGGCTTAGCCCGTGAGCAACCACAACTGTTGGACCGGTTTAAACCCTAAATAGTCAGTAGAGAACGTTCATCTTCGCGTATAAAGGTGGAATCAATGTACACGAAGTTACAACAGCTTTTCCTCTTCAATTCCTTCTCTATTTATGCATTCTGAATGCAATTTGACAGAGTTTCGTTACAACAAGCATGGACAGGTTTCGCTCTAAGGTTTTCAAATGAGGTTCACACATATGGTATTTATACTAAGTCTGATTTCATTCTTATGGCAGCCATATGAGCGAAATCCCATGTGATGTATCAGCGAAATCCCCACTAACCTAATGAGCGAAAACCTATGATCCTATAAGCGAAATCCCACTCTAAACAATGTACATATAAGCGAAATTACAGTATTAAACCTAATTTTGACTTTCAAGCTCCTATTTTGACTTATCTTAACCTAAAACTCAATACAAACGTAGTCAACAGACATTTCTTGCACCAACAGACTCCCCCTTGGATGTTGACGAAGTCTTCAGCTCCGAGTCTTGAGTCTTCAGTCTTGGTCTTTTCTCCAACTCTGTCTTCACATCATAAACATTCTATCTTCACATGTTCACAATCTTGTCCTAGCTTCATCTTCAGACCCCCTTTTGACTTGTTGATCCAGACTCCCCCTTTCACAGACTCCCCCTCTCAGTATGCTAGAATCTGAGGTCTTAATCTGGTTCAAGCTTTGACATTTAGCTTCCGTGGGAATGATGAAATCCAAAACCTGTTTCTCAAACATCAAACATTACAAACTATCTTTTTAACAATAAATCACAAACTCAATCAGTTTTAGAAATCCACTCAAGTATTCAGGTCCAAGTTAATAACCCTGATCACTTGATTAATCTACCAAGTTCAATTTAATGACCTTGGTTGATCATTTGACGAATCAAACTGATTTAAAAAAAACAACAATTTACACATTTTCTGAAAATAACAAGTATCAAGTTAATGAACTTGTTTTTGACATTTCAAGAAATCAAACTTCATCGAGATAAGCTCTCCTCATTCTTCAGTCCAGAATCTCCTGCATCTGCTTCAATCATCTGAGAATCCAACAATCAACTCTCTACTTTGGTTTGTCAAAAATAAAGCAGAAATAAAATCTTTTTGGATTTTACAAAGTGTTCTAAACTAAGAAATGAAATACAGAAAACTTAAATTGCAGAAAGTAAACAAAGTAAACTATTTACAAACTTAATTTTTGGCGAGCGTGTCAGGGAATCATATAAGCTATCAGACAAATTACAAGTACCGTTAAGCTTCTTTCATACTCAGACTTAAACAATTCACCTCGATTGTCAATATACTGATCCATCTTAAATTCTCATACATATTTCAATTTACTCAGGATACGATTTAGATGTTTTATGAACTTAGCTCATTCATGTGTCCCACCTCTTGAATATACTCCCGTATCCAGAATCCCAATATTCAGTCTTACAAGTGAGTATACTACAATGATATATGTACATAAATTAGGTAATGCGAGGGCCGAGGGATCTCAGGTCGATACTTCCGTATGCGCAGAGAGATATCAGCTTCGACTTTACGGTATGTCCCATTTAGAGGATCTTTTAGCTACAACAGCAGCGACTATCAATTTTATTGTTTCATCTGCATGCTGAGGGTTTATGCTATGTTTCAAGCATTTGTGGAAAGTATTATCCAAGGACTAGGTTAGAACTTCCATTCAGCAGAAGTCCTGGAATAATACCCCAGACATCATTGAGTATAAAAACCTAGTATATCAGAATACGAGACCTTTCAAACGAGATTTCAGGGGTTACCTATATATCCAAGTAGTGTTCCCCACGACACATCACAAGTTTGAAATTTTAGGTTTATATCCCGAATAAATCTACTAAATGTGCGAAAACCTATCGACACATCATTAGTGAGACTGTTTAACTCATTTAAACTTTACAAATCTTTAGCATACTGTAATTGTCTAGTCGATGTACTATCGTTTTCCCTATATACACAAGCTCTTTTTCAGATTTTATATTGTTTATGGATTTTGAAATTTTATCATGTTTTTGTATTTTTGCATTTTTTACTGTTTTTGTATTTTCTGAAAATATATCTATATACAAATATCTACTCCCCCTAAATACCAAAACAAGTAAAAAATCGACAAACCATTGCAGATTGTTTCTCGACAAACCCTCATCAACGCCAATAATTCCATCCGACACCGAAAGAAGCTTCATACCATTCAGTTTTAACAAATATTTAAACCGGTTTTTATCAAAAGCTTTGGTATGTAAATCAGCTTTCTGTTCGTCAGTGTGGATTTTCTCAATTCGTATCAACTTTTTCTCGAAACAATCACGAATAAAGTGATGACGAATTTCTATGTGTTTAGTTTTAGCGTGATGTACTGGATTCTTTGTTATATTTATAGCGGCCTCATTATCAACAAAAAGAGGTGTGTTAAGAAACTGCAAACCGTAGTCGCGCATCTGTTGCTGTATCCACAGGATCTGAGAGCAGCAACTGCTAGCAGAAGCGTACTCCTCTTCACATGTAGATAGCGCCACAGACGTTTGTTTCTTACACTGCCAGGTAACCAATCTTGGTCCAAAGAACTGGCATCCTGCAGTTGTTGATTTGGAATTGACTTTGCAGCATCCGAAATCCGAATCGGAATACCCTTCGAGCATAAAGTCGCCTTTTCTAGGATACCACAACCCCAATGAAGGAGTTTCTTTCAGGTAGTGTAATATCCTCTTCACAATAATCATGTGCGATGCTCTCGGGTTAGATTGAAATCTTGCTGCGAGGCACGTTGGGTACATGATATTAGGACGTGAAGCTGTTAAGTACATCAAAGAACCTATCATGGAACGATAGAAAGTTTCATCAGCCCTGTCTCCGGTGAGATCTGGGTGAATCCCATGATTTATTGCAAGTGGGGTAGCAGCTGGAGTAGAACTTGACATCCCAAATTTCTCTAGAATATCACGAACGTACTTTGTCTGGTGAATGAAAATTCCCTCAGGAAGTTGTTCAACTTGTAGACCGAAAAAGAATTCCATCTCCCCCATTGATGACATTTCGAACTTTTGCTTCATCACTAATTCAAAATCTTTGCATAGATTTTCATTCGTAGACCCAAAAATTATATCGTCCACATAAATCTGAACTATCAGAAGATGACCGTCGACCTCTTTAGTCAAGAGAGTGGCATCCACTTTTCCACGAATGAACTTGTTGGCTAGTAGGTGTTGAGACAAAGTCTCGTACCAAGCTCTCGGGGCCTGGTGTAAACCATACAGCGCTTTGTCCAATAAGTAGACCTTGTTTTTGTGGATTGGGTCGGTGAAGCCCGGCGGCTGACCGACATATACCTCCTCTTCTACCTTCCCGTAGAGAAAAGCCGATTTTACATCTAGCTGATATACTTTGAAGTTTTTCCAAGACGCAAATGCAAGGAAAATTCTGATTGCCTCTAGTCGTGCTACAGGAGCATAGACTTCTGTAAAATCAATCCCCTCCTATTGACTAAAGCCCTGAACAACGAGTCGAGCTTTGTTTCGAACCACAACTCCTCTATCGTCTCTCTTACACTTGAACACCCACTTGGTATTTATCTTCCTCTGGCCATCAGGTAAATCCACTAACTTCCACACTCCCAACTTTTCAAATTGGCTAAGTTCCTCCTGCATTGCATTGACCCAAGAATCTTCAGTAAGCGCCTCTTTGTAAGTTCTTGGTTCAACCTGCGAGATAAAACAACTCAATGAGAATTCAGTTTGCAAAGGAGCAACTGTTGTATAAAAACATGTAAGCCCTTTATCAATCTGTCTTCGAGTGCGAACGCCTGTCTGCAACTCTCCAATAATAAATTCCTCCGGATGATATGAAAGAGTTCGCGGCATTACTTCGCCTGAAACATCTACATCACCTTCCAGATTAGTAACATTCTGATTTGCACCTTGTTCACTGACTGGGTTTGTTTGACTTGAAATCTGAATTTGCTCCCCCTCAGAATCTGAATCACCATGATCAAAGACTGGCATGTTTTCAGCTTCTTGATTATCATTCTGATCCGACTGATTATCCTGAGCAACTTCATTTTGTTGGACATCATCATGTTCACCAGCATTACTCGGACCTGCTTCATCGTCATTTGAAGTTTCCCGCAGTCGCCTCGAATACTCAGCTGGGAACCTTTGCTTTGACTCGTATTCGCGCAAAATATCCAACTCATCAAAGAAATATTCATCATCCTCTGATTCTTCTCTCATGTCAAACGAATCCCACAGTTTGTCATAATGATAACGCCATGAATCTCCAGGATTCTGCGGCGGCATAGTATAACCTTGACATTCAACATTTCCAGCTTCAATAATCCGCTTCTCACTTGGAACGAAGACACGTCGCATCGGATTTGCATAACCAACAAATATTCCCTCAATGCACTTCGGACCAAACTTTCCATGAGGCTCTATAACAGTACAGGGTGACCCGAACGGTTCTAGATACTTCAAACTCGGTTTGCGGTTATTGATTAGCTCAAAGCATGTTTTGTTGAACTTCTTGACAGTGAGAACCCTGTTGAGAATATAGCATGCGGCGGAAACAGCTTCAGCCCAAAAATTTATTGGTAACTTTGAATCTGCGAGCATAGTTCTAGCCGTCTCAATTAGTGTCCGGTTTTTGCGTTCTGCGACTCCATTCTGCTGCGGAGTGTAAGGAGCACTAAACTCATGCAATATACCTCTTTCATCACGAAATTCTTCCATCTTACTGTTCTTGAATTCAGTACCATTATCACTACGAATTCTTTTGATACGCCTTTGGTACAGATTCTCAATTTTCTTGAACAACGCCATCAAACTGTCAAATGTTTCGTCTTTCGTCTTCAAGAAAGAAACCCACGAAAATCTGGAATAATCATCAGTAACGACCAAACAGTAGTAATCTCCTGTAATACTTTTGACATTCACAGGACCAAATAAATCCATGTGAAGTCTTTCCAGAGGTCTTGAAACTGAATGGACTTGCTTTGTAGGGTGTGACTTTTTCTTCTGCTTGCCTTTAACACAGCTAATGTACTCCCCTTCCAGATGAAAACCTTTGATATTAACTCCAAGAACCAAATCATTGTGTACCAAGTGGTTCATCTTCCTTAGGTGAATATGCCCCATCTTGCGGTGCCACAATCTCGATTCTTTCTCAGTTGCTCTAGAAACAAAACAATGTGCTTGACCTGTTGTTGTAGTTGCTACACTCATGTCCAACACATATAAATCATTCACTCTAGGTTCCCGCATGATAATCCATTCTTCAGGGATAACAAATCATGGTTTCAAGATCAAACATTCTTTGTCTGTGAAGTGAGTGGTATACATATTGTCACAAATCTGTGAGATACTCAGCAGATTATTTTCCAGCTCAGTAATGTAGTTAACTCTCTCAAACGTTACAATCCCATTTGATAACGTTCCTTCACCAATAATTCGACCACCTTCGTGACCAGCAAATCCCACATAACCACCATTGATATTTCTAACGTCATACAATAATGCAGTCTTTCCTGTCATATATCGAGACGCTCCACTATCCATAATCCATCTTGAAATAGCTCTCGGAAGATCCTGCACATATCACAAACAATTCAATTAAGATGCCGATTCCTGCTTCACAATTACCAACTAGGAAGCTCCGGCAATTCAAACTGTTTAGTCGAACATGGAGTCCACCCAGGCCTCATCAGCCTTGGATGTAACCTTGACTCTCGCAATTTGAATTTTGAAGTTTTTAGCCTTAAGAGGTGGAAAATTTGCATCATAATCAATTTGAATTGAATCCTCAGAAGGTGAAATCTTTTTCTCACTTTTTGGTTTCCAAACTTGTTGAGATAATGCAACCCGTTTGTAAAATTTGTCATTTTTAGTTACCACTTTCTTTACAAGTTCATTTTTCACTTTGGTGTTGTCATTTTTCACACTCTTTTTCTCAACAACCATTGGTGCTTTACCCTTTTCATCAACTTTCTTCTTTTGAATCTTCACAGTTTCAGTCTTAGGGTTCATATTGGTACACTTTCGTGCAATGTGACCAACTTGGTTACATCTGAAACATGTTCGAGTATCAACAACTCGACTTGTGCCTTCAGACTGAGACTGTGAAGCTCTTTTCTCAAAGAACTCTTCATTCGATTTTGAAAAAATCTCTTTCTCTTCATCAGCAAGTGAACTCGAACTGTTCACAAACTTTTTCTTTTCAGCAAACCTCTTGTTTGGAACATTTCTTTTCTGATAATTCCTACCACCCTGATAACCACCCGACCAATGGTTTCGATTGTTATTATAAAAACACGATGGAACTACAGATTTCTTGTAGTAAGATTTATCTTTCTCAAAACTCATTTTTCTCTTTGTTTGACTCAGATTGTTCACTTTTGACAACTCAACTTCGACCAACTTGAAAACATTTGTCAATTTGTTCATATTAACATTCTCAATCGGAAACTCAGAATCCGAAAACAACTTATCTGAACCCAACATCTTGTACATGACAAGATTTGATTCTTCATTTAAGTTATTCTTGGACTTTTGTTTCGGAATGTAGTTGTCCAAGAAACATCCATCTTCCTCAGTAGTGTCACTATCCGTTTTTAGCACATTTTCAACAATACCTTTTACAATATCATTTTGGACACTATCGTCATTGGAAGATGTGAACATGACATCAATTGAATCCGGAAGATTCATTTCACTTTCTTCTTCAATTTCAACCAACCATGATTGCTTTTTCGTGTAATTATCCAAAATCGGCGGTGGAACTCTATGAAAACCCACCCCGGTTCCATCAGAATAAATATCTTCGCCAGCTTTGTTTTTCCCGATGGGTTTGGGAACAATGTGTTGCAAAACAAAGCTTGCGGAGTTGTAACTGTTAAGCTTCAACTGGATTCGCTCGTTTTCAATTTCAGCCTCTTGAAATTTAAGTTTCAGTTTAGCGATTTCATCCAGTTGTTGGTTGATTAATTCTTCTTTTACTCTAAGCACTGCTTTTAGTTGAACGTTTTCTTTATAAGTTTTACCATTTCGATCATCATTATCTTTCATTGTGCTTTTGAGTTTTTCAAACTTCTCAGAAATCTGACGGGTTTCAAGAATTAACTTTTCATTTTCCTTTTTAACTCTTTCATGATCAATTTTATCATTTTCAATTTGGTTAGTTAATTCTTTTATCCGTTCAGTTGAAGCTTTAACTCTTTTGTCACGATCAAGAATTTGATTCTCAACACTTCTGACCTTTGCTATCAGATCTTCAACTTTCTTACCGTTGAGATACGTGACTGTATTACAAAATTTGCACTCTTTGATGCAATTTTTGCAATCAACATTTCCATCAATTTTCTTACCTGACACATTTGTTGACAAGTTTGAACTGACTTGGCTTTTTGACTCAGACACGGAGTTAGATTCTACCTCAAGTGCCTTAGCAGCCAGCACTTTGTCAGCCATTTTTCCGAGGTTTTCAGCAGTTAAATCCTGCGTTGTGTCAATAACCCCAGTGTCAACTTTCTTTGACTTCTCTATTTCTTCTTTCTCCTTCTTCTCTTTCTCTTATTTCTCTCTTTTCTCTTTCTCTTCTTTCTCTTTCTCTTCTTTCTCTTTCTCGTCTCCAGTTCCCCACCATTTATTCTGCCAATAATCATCCTCATCTTTGAACTCCTTGATTATGGCTTCCAGATCAAGAGTTTTGTCATCAACTGCAATATTTCCATATGGATCAAGATAACACTCCCTGTCCGGATCCCATCTTCTCGCTCTCTTTGCTTCCAAATAGATACCAGATATTCTAATTATTCTGTTTTCAGCCAACATTTTTCTGTATTAATACTTCTGCTCTTCAGTTCTGTTGTCTTTCCACGAAACAAGTTCGTTATTTGCCATGAAAGCGTAACCAACCGCATCTTCCTCCGGTAGAACCTCTTCACTCCAGTCGTAACCCTCATCATCATAAATCACCGCAAGAGCTCTAGATTTCTCTTTGTTGTCTTCAACCTGCTTCAATCTAGGCGGCTCGGATTTATTCTGATGATATATTGCCTTCTTGTAGTAATCCTCTCTGAAAGGGTTCTCCGACTCATCAGCATATGCGTTTCTGCATTCTCGTTTGAAGTGACCTTTCTGCTTACACTTGAAGCACGTCACCTTGGACTTATCAAAACCTAACTTGGTAGATGGACCACCAATTGTCTACGTGCCGGTTATTTCCATGAAACGCTGTGCTCGACGAACAACACTGGCCATGCACCAACGAATGTCGATTAATTCCATTTCTTCAGGATCTATTTGATCATAGTCCTCTTTCGTTAGGTTGGTGTTGCCTATCTTCCCTGCTACTAACCCTTCATAAGATTCCAACACAGATGCTAGGAAAATCATCTGTTGTTTAGCAGACTCCTCGTCAAAATTCTGAGCATTCTTTAAGTCTATTGCGATGTTACATTGAAAACAATTCTTTGCATCAGAATGACTTGCAGATGATGAAGATCCACTGTGATAACCACTGTGATTTCCACTGCTTTGACCACTTTGACTTTCTTTGCTTGCTGTGGACACATTCTCAGCAGAAAAAGCAGTCTTGGGAGAAGTTGCTTTTGGCATCATGCTTTTTGGATAATACAAATCCAAATTCTGTTGATAAGATGAGTGATTGACTTTGAATGTCTTCTTTAGTTCCAGCTCGTGACTCTCGAGTTTCTAAATCAACAAATCTAAATTCAATTTTTCTGGATCCTTGATGGTATTCTTCGGCATCAACGCATAATATCTCCAATCCATCTCGTCTGGCAATGAATCGAACAATTTGTCGATAAGCTCATCTTCAGGATATCTGATATCATGTCTTGCTAATTCCAGCTTCAAATGACCAAACCTTTCTATCATTTTACAAACTGACTCATTCTTTAAACATCCCAACAGATCAAACTCTTTTCTAAGAAGTTTTCTTTTGTTTTTCACAATTTCTGAACTTCCTAAACATTTTGTTTCTAGCTTTTTCCAGAGTTCTTTTGCATTTGAATAATCAATCAATGAGATTATGTCTTCCCAGACGGACTGAAATAACAAAGCCACACATTTTTGCTCAGCCACAAATGATTCAATCTCCTCAGCTGATGTTAAAGTTTCACCATTTTTGTTTCCATTGTGATAACCGTTTTTCAGACTCTTCCAGCTGGGAAAAGCAAATGCCATCAACCAATCTTCAAACTTTCTTGACCACCGACTATATTCCTCGATAGCCATTAGCTTTGGAGGTTTATTGAAGGTTCCAAAGGCACTTTCAGATTCCCAAACTTCCGTTAACTTTTTCTTCGTATTCGGTGGATTCTCATTTTTGTTGCTTGTAGATGAATCGTCTCCCGAATTTCCAGCAAATGCGTACATGTCGCTAAACGGGTTCAAGAATATGTCATCCATCTTGAATGTACCTGCAAAATCAGCAAACACTTAGAAAAATTTTCGAAATTTTGAAAAACAGTGACACAAAAGCGAAATCACCAAATTGTCACAATAAGCGAAATCAATAGAATGTGACAGATAAGCGAAATCATGAATGATCTAAGAGCGAAATCTGATTTTAATGGCACTATTAGCGAAATCACAACTTTCCTATGAGCGAAAACAGTAAAATTGTGTCTGTATGAGCGAAATTAAGCAATTTTATGTCCGTACGAGCGAAATCTCTTCGATGTTCTTAAAAGCGAAATCAGGTTTTTAACCAATTTTCACCATTTTTAAACCGTATTTTAACCTGATTCTTTCTAGGGTTTGTTAATTGTATGTTTTACACATTATACTCGAAAATCAGGTCATTTCAACTGTAGGAACTAGTTCAAATCGAAAAAGTATGAGAGAAAGTGAGTAGAAGTAGGGAAAACTATGGCAAAATTTTCTAAAAATATAAACACTTAGAAAAATATATATTAACCTACACTTACAAGTGTATTTTAAACCATGAGTTTTCTACAAAAACTTTGCCATAATTTTTTGTTACAAAATATAATAATTGGAGGTTGATTTTCATAAATAAAAGTGACTAAATATGTATTTAGGAAATATATATTTAGAAGACACCATGTGTATGATTATTTGTATATTTTGTGTATTAGTTATATTATTTTAAGACATGAAATAATATAACTCATTAAAATACCAAGAATCACAATCCAAAATGTTACCAAAATTCCAAAGAATAAAAATACACATTTACACAAAAATTGGAGAAACCGAACTATGGAATAAGACTTACAAAAATATTCCGGAATTTATTCACAAAGTATATTTTAGTAAATAATATTTTGGACGCTAAGGAAACGAAAATATGATTTTTACAATTACTACAAAAATATATCATATTTTGACAAGGAAAAATATATTATTTTGACAAGTATGAAATATATTTTTTTCAAAATTTTTAGAAGATATATTATTTTTTAAGAAATACATATTTTCTTACAAACACGAAATACAATATTTTGAGGTGAAAAATATAATTCCTCAAGAAAATACGAAGGATATCATTTTTGGAGAAAAATGAGTTTATATATATATATTTTCTATGTTGGGCATGAAAATATATTATTTTTGAAACCTATGGAGGAAATACAAATATCCTTCAAGAGAAAAAATTATAAATGACTTTTCTAAATAATACTTATTACAATATATGTATTTTGGAAATATATATTGGTGGACTTTTATTAAAGATGATATTTTGGAAAAATTGATACGAAATCGAGTATAAGGATACTTAATAAATACAATAAAAATACGTATTCTCGTACATATAAATTCACACCGAAATACGACCGTAATACAAGGCAAAATATACAAGTATAAGATACCCCATCCTTGGGAAGGAAATAGAAGCATAAATACTTGGGAAGTATTAAGTTAAAATATATTGTTTTAACAATTATTCCAAATTTTAATAAATATAATCTAAGTTAAAATATTAATTATTTTAACAAATAATTATATACTTGGAATAATAATGAAGACACTTTGAAACGTAACTCAAAGACACTAATCAATACCAAGTGAAGGCACGACCCGCTCGTCTAATGGACCGTAGTACGCATGTAGGTAGTCGTGCGTTCTGGAGGAAGCTTTGAGTTACATCGGATACAAGGAACGCAAAACTGTGAGTTCTTGTCCCCTTTTTTTCTTTTAACTGTTTTCAGTTTTATAAATTCGGGGGTGAAGTACATGTTACTAAATGTTTACTGACGATTACAAATGGTATGGTTCACTAAGGAAAATATTGTTAGATCATGTGATTGGGTAGGCGCACTCTTAGGACCATTAATCCTCGCGTTAGGACCGAGGGACATGAGTGATAGATCTATTTGGGTGTAGCAAGCCCACACCCACGCGGACCAGGGTGGCCCATGAGGTGACTATGTCTTACAGCCGGAGGCCCGGTGCAAAATCTACTAGGTTTGAGTCTTCCTACGCCATTTCACGTATGTTAATGTATTAGCTACACATTAATTGATCTATTCCTTGTTGCTTCATACAAGATTTCATATACTCACATATATACCTACAAATGTTTTCAAGGATGATTCGTGCACACACACACAACTCACATGAACTCGCTCAACTTTTGTTGATGTTTTCAAACTACATGTATTTCAGGAAATTAAGTATGGATCTGGCGGGCGTTTGGATGTTTCAAGTAAAGTTGAGGATAAAAGGTGTCATCCTATGTCTGAGGATTTGGATTGTGTGTCTTATTCTAGATAAGACACCACTTTCAAAGCCTAGTTTAAATTAATGTCTTTTGTCGAGTCTTTGTGAACTCTAAAACAAGTTGCATGGTTTGTACTCGAATTTGATGTCTGTGTTTTAAAAATATTATCATGTTCTAAACTAAGTTAATGGATGATCACCTTCGGTTTTATCATATAGTTGTGTTATGATTGAATGCAATGATATTAAGCAAGTCACACCATAATCACGCTTCCACAAAAGTCAGGGTGTGACAGTTTTAGTTGTGGATGAAATTGCAGTTAATGTAACACATATGTTTAGGACTGTAATCTTACGTAGTTAAAAGTACTACTCAATACATATAAGACTTCCCAATGTTTCAGATTGGTAATTGATGGATTCCAAACCAATGTATTGGCATACCCCAAAAACGTCGCAGCGGAATATAAAACGTAGTGGTGACAGAAGTTGGTGCCCATTAATATCTTGTTGAATGATGCATTTAATTGTTGGACATATTAACTTATTTAAAACATAAGTTTTTAAACATAACATTTCAAAACATGACACAACCACGACATAGTTAAGTTGTTTTGATCCTCACGGATCTTATTACATTTGTCCCAAAAAGTTTAAAAATTAGTCCAACATATTTAAGTGACAAAACATGCATCAACAACCACAAGATACACCATGATTCCCGAAGCCGAACTCGAGTACCTGAAGAACACGTTAAAATCAAGTGTCAACACAAAGGAAGGTGACTTCACTTATTCAAATTTAAACAATCTGATCCCAAGGAAAAAGATTTCTAATTATGTGTTTATTATAAAACATCCATATAATTTTTGAAAGTCAATTTATTTCCTAAACAAAAACCATGGGTCAATCGTCGCATGCGTTTACCTGAAGCCTCCGAATATGGTATCTTCCCAAGTATACATATTAAATTTATAGCATCAAATGTTCGGACTCGTAAGTTAGCTAGACATTTCGAACTATATATTTACAATGTAGGGATAATCAAGGCTAGACTATAAAAAGAATATCAATTCGTTGTTTGACTTGACACGGAGCGACCGATCACGTAGGGGTTGTCAACCCGATAGATCTACCAACAATTCCTCGCGTGCAATACTTAAATGATTAAATGACATCATTGGCGCAGGGTCCATATCGAGACCATCTATGATGTCTGCCTCAAGTAAAATATATATATGCTACTAATGTCACACCCCGACCACGTAAAACAACAAATCGTGGCGGAAACGTCGGGGAGTGTTGTAACAGAATTATTGTTTCACAACTATGGATACAAAAGAGTTTCGTTTTTATTTATTCATTAAGTAATTTACATTGTTTTAGCATGAAACAAGCAAGTTATATATCGATTATCATCGTTATTATGTCACTAAGGCCTCGTCCCGATCCTATGTGACTCATGCATTCTAGCAATCAACATCAAGCAACTTCACCTGAAACATATGTAAAAACAAAGTCAGCAAAGAAATGCTGGCGAGCACATAGTTTTTGTGTGAGTGTCAGATTCATGGCTCGTTTACATGTTGAAATATCTCGTACAACTTCGTTAATCGATATTAGAAACCTTGTTTTGTAAAATGTTTGTATTGTAAAATGAATAACCAAGTCAAAACAGATTGGTTATAATTTATAAACCTCGATGCCATGAATCTTAACCCAAAACATTTGTTTATGTAAACCAAATCATAAATCGTTCTCGTAATAAAACTCGTATGGTTTATATAGTTTCGTAAACATCGTTGTGTGACATCATTTAACTCGTTCTCGTTATAGATCATCATTCATTTGTTTAAATCGTTCATAATCGATCAATCGTTCAAAATCGTTCTCGTTTTAATTGTGAAAACTAACTTTTGGTTGTCTCGCTTATAACACTCAAACCTTCGTAACTCGTCCACCGTTCAACTCGTATTAACAAACCACCAAAGGTAAGTTAACAATCACAGATTCAGTCGTTACCCACCTAACCCATATATAACAATGGATGTAGTCTGATAATGGGATTTGTCGGATCCTATGGTACCATAACCTAATACTGGTCGGTTCGGCCAAAATTAATGAATGTCATTCGTTATGTAACTACAACCAAAAAGTTGGTTCACCTTATCGGAATCCTTATTAATTTAGTATAAACCATCTTAATCGTTTTTTAAATCATCGTTAAAATATCGAAATCGTTTTGATACATATGAATCACCCCAAAACAATCGAAAACAATAAAAGAGGGGATCTATGTACTCACCTTTGGGTGCGTTTTTATATGTTAACACAATCCCTCAAATTTTTTATTAGTCCTAAATTAAATAAGAATGATTTAATAATCAAAAACCCACAAAAATACATAAGTTTCTCCGATACTTAGAATTTTCGCATAACTTTGAGATTTTTCTCAAAAAGTTGTTATTTTTTATTATATTGGTGTATTTGTATATATATATATATATACACTCAAACGTAACATAAAATAAATATCGTAATACACATAATCTTGTCAACACTAATACATCATCATACACACATTGTAAAACACATAGCACATTGTAACACCTAAAATTTACCCATGAACAACCCATTATAGTGTATGTCGAAAAACACTTATTTTAGCGATTCGGTAACATTTTTGGGCGTCGGAAGTCACGTATGACTAACCAAACACCAAGTAAACTTAATATAAGTTAAAATACCTATTTTTATATCAAAAATATCACTTTACTTACTGATCTAAAACAGTTTTATAAAAATCCTTCGAAAAGCCGATTTTTAACCGTTTTACCGCATAGTTTTGCATCAAACGTTACCTTAACCATCCCAAATCGAAACGACTTGATATTTTAACATAACCCATGTTATTTACTGAATAAAATAGTGTTTATACTCATGATAGTGCAGGTCTCATATAGAGCACATAAATCATGCAAATTTCACATATTTTACCACTTTCTAGGATATATGTACAACATGCAAAGCTATCAAACCTATGTCAAAGTTTCATGCCATTATAATACATCCAATAATGTTATTTTTAGTGTTTATAATCTGATCTAAAACATTTTTGTCATACTATCATTTTTTATCATTTCTTGAGCTTTAAATCAACATGTATCCTCATGTATAAGTGTCTAAAGCTCACTATCCTATCATCATCTTTTCATATGAGTTTAGATGCATCAAACATGTGATTTGTTCATGTTTATTTGCTGATTTAATTGATCATTTATCATATCTTGCACAAATCATCCAACACTTGCATTTTGACTATCATTCAAGAACAAGCAACAACTTAAACAAGTATTTACCAATGATCAAGCTCAAATCTCACACACACACACACATATATATATATATATATGTACGGTTATACATACACACATATGTACCACCATTTTTATTTGTATCAAGACCCATTTCTTTTTAGATTTCAAGTTTGTGAAAATTCCAAGATTCAAGAGAAACTTCAAATCATCAAGAACAACCAAGAATCAAGAGTTTGATTTAAACATAAATGTTATACCTTCAAGATTCAAGTAAGTTGTTGGATGAGGTTTTGATGATATGGAGCTTGAAATCACTTGAAAGCACCTTGGAAACTCCTTTGGATCTTCACACCAACTTGAAATATGCTTGAAATGGAGCTTGATTATGAAGGACAAAGTTGAAAAAGATGAAGATGGAAGAGAGAGGGGTGTTTACGGTTTTGGGAGGGAGGAGAGAAGAAGATGGAGTGATCTTGTATGATTTGTTGAGATCTTAGAAAGATATAGAAGATATATGAACGGATATGGAGATCTATGAAGGTTTACTTGCATCAAAAAGTGGCAAAGATGAGTGAGAAGTGGCAAGGGGAGGCCGCCACCTCTACCCCAACTCACATACACATGCAAGTTTTTATAATAATATGTTATATGTAGGCTAACACGGGTGTTTAACTGGATACCGGGTATTTTATCTAGCGTTTAAATCCCGGTTTATGGCGTTCTAAATTATTTTTATTATTCTATAAAAATAAACTCGCCAAAATATTACTGAAATAAATTTCAGTTGCCGAGACTGGCTGTGTTGTCAACGTTTTGCAGTAGAAGCACTGTGTTACGCAGTAACACGCAGTACGCGCTTAAACTTGAAAAATAACGTTTTTAAGCGTTTTAATTTATTTTTCAACACGAACCTGATTAAAATAAAATTTTAATCATAACAAAATATTTTTAGGGTTTAAATATTATCCGGGCAGTCACCAACGTTCGTTTCGCAGTTTTGTCGTAAATAGTTCTAAAGTTCGAATAAACATGTTTTTGCCATACCGAATCCTTCAAAACTTATTTCTAAGTTATGTAAAGGTATTTAGGGTATGTTTGGATTATGTCACAGTTCCGGAGTGTACATCGCGTTAAACTGATTATGTTTACGCACCAGTTTGCGTATAACCTTCCAGAAAGCGATTTAAAGCTTGAAATCGGAATCGAATCAAATTGTAAAATCATCAAACACAATAACACATATAATAACACCAAATCAGATTGTTTTATTGATAATCAACATTGTTTTAAATTATATGATGATTATAGAACACAGTTGTCATAGTCTCCCCTACTTTAGGAAATTTCATCTGGTCCTCACATTCCCAAGTAAACTCGGGGCCACGTTTGGATTCCCATCGAACTTTGACCAATTGAATCCATTTGTTCTTTAACTGTCTGAATGTACGGTCCACTATCTCTACAGGTTTCTCGACAAAGTGCATCGTTTCATCGATTTGAATCTCGTCAAGAGGAATGTGAAGATCAGCATCAGCAACACACTTTCGCAAATTGGACACGTGAAAAGTCGGATGAATATTTCCAAGCTTTGGAGGTAGCTCTAGCCGATAGGCAACCTTTCCAATTCTTTCAACAATCTTAAATGGTCCAACATATCGGGGTGCAAGTTTTCCTTTCTTTCCAAATCTCACCACTCCCTTCCAAGGTGACACCTTGAGTAGGACACGATCTCCGATTTGAAATTCTAAGGGCTTGCATCGCATATCCGCATAACTCTTTTGACGGTTTCGAGCTGTCACAAGATTATCGCGGATCTTCTTGATTTTATCTGTTGTTTCCAGAATGAGCTCAGGTCCAGTAAGCTGAGCTTCACCGATCTCATTCCAACAGACAGGTGAACGACATTTTTGACCGTAGAGAGCTTCGAATGGTGCCATATTAATGGTAGCATGATAACTGTTGTTGTAAGAGAACTCGATCAGTGGAAGATGAGAATCCCAATTACCACCAAAGTCTATCACGCATGCCCTAAGCATATCCTCCAAAGTTTGAATCGTTCTCTCAGATTGTCCATCTGTTTGGGGGTGATAAGCAGTGCTTAGATTCAGTTGGGTTCCCAAAGCAGATTGCATGGTCTTCCATAAATGAGATGAAAACCAAGCATCACGATCGGAAAAGATATCCAAAGGAACACCATGTCGTGATACAATCTCATCAACATAAATCTTTTTAAGTTTATCAGCAGATAGATCATCGCGAATCGGTATAAAATGAGCTGATTTCGTTAATCGATCGATAACAACCCAAATAGCATCGTGACCTTTAGATGTACGCGATAACTTTGTGATGAGATCCATAGCAATGTTCTCCCACTTCCAAACCGGTATCTCTGGTTGTACAAGCAAACCAGAAGGTCGTTAATGTTCAGCCTTGACTTTGAGACAAGTTAGGAATTTCGATACATACAAGGCAACATCCTTCTTCATACCAGGCCACCAGAACTGAGTACGAAGATCCTTGTACATTTTATCAGCACCAGGATGGATAGAATATCGAGACTTGTGAGATTTATCCATTACCAAGGTGCGAAGATCGTCTTGTTTCGGAATCCACAAACGATCCTTGAAATATAGTAACCCATCGTTCTTTGTTTCGAGTTTAAGTTCAAGTTGAAGCGGTAGCTCATATTTCAATAAGTCTTTGATCACAAAAGGTCGTTGAGCTTGAAGGACACGAGATTGAATATCAGATAGAGTTCAAACAGAATGAAGCTTGACTCGTTCTTTTCGACTAAGCGCATCGGCTACGACATTCGCCTTACCAGGATGGTAGCGGATCTCGCAATCATAATCGTTTAAGAGTACAACCCAACGTCGTTGCCTCATGTTCAGCTCCTTCTGATTGAGAATATGCTGGAGACTTTTGTGGTCTGTGAAAACCACACACTTCGTTCCATAGAGGTAGTGTCTCCAGATTTTAAGTGCGAAAACCACAGCTCCTAATTCAAGATCATGAGTCGTATAGTTCTTCTCGTGAAATTTCAGCTTTCTAGACGCATAAGCTATGACTTTACCTCGTTGCATAAGAACGCAACCAGGTCCTAGATTCGATGCGTCACAATAGACAACAAAATCATCGTTTCCCTCAGGTAGAGATAAAACAGGAGCATCACAGAGCTTCCGTTTCAATGTTTGGAACGCTTCTTCTTGCTTAGGTCCCCACTCAAAAGGCTTATTTTTCTGAGTCAAAGCAGTGAGTGGAACTTTGATCTTTGAGAAATTAGAAATGAATCGACGATAATAACCAGCAAGACCAAGAAATTATCGAATCTCTGTAGGTGTCGTCGGTGTATTCCAATCCTTAATAGCAGCTATTTTGGATGGATCTACATGAATACCCTGCTCATTGACTATATGACCCAAAAACTGAACTTCTCTAAGCCAAAATTCACACTTGGAGAATTTAGCAAAAAGTTGTTCCTTCTTCAGAAGTTCCAAGGTCAAATGAAGGTGTTTCTCGTGGTCGGCTCGAGACTTTGAATAAATGAGAATATCGTCGATGAACACAATGATGAACTTATCTAAATAAGGTTTACAAACCCTGTTCATTAAGTCCATGAAGATAGCTGGGGCATTTTTCAAACCAAAAGGCATGACAGTGAACTCCTAGTGCCCATATCTCGTACGGAATGCAATTTTGAGAATATCTTCTTCGAGTACACGAAGTTGATGATACCCAGATCGCATATCGATCTTGGAAAAGCTTGAAGCACCTTGCAGCTGGTCGAAGAGATCATCAATTCTAGGTAGGGGATATCGATTCTTGATGGTAAGCATATTAAGCTCACGATAATCGATACACATTCGAAAAGATCCATCTTTCTTTTTCACAAAGAGGACAGGAGCTCCCCAAGGCGAAAAGCTCGGACGGATGAATCCTTTATCAGACAACTCTTGAAGCTGTTTTGATAACTCTTGCATCTCTGACGGTGCAAGACGATAAGGTGCTTTCGCAATCGGGTTGGCATTGGGTACAAGGTCAATATGAAACTCGACTTGACGAACTGGAGGCAAACCAGGCAGTTCATCGGGAAACACCTCTGGATAATCCCGAACAATCAGAATATCCTGAATACTCTTGCTCTTGCCTTTCTCCTCGGTGACATGTGCCAGGAAAGCAACATATCCTTTTCGCAAATAACTTTGGGCCTTTGTACACGACATAAGCTTCAAACCGCCAGATGGCTTCTCGCCACGAACTTCCAGAACATCGCCAGGCGAAAGAGGAACACGAACAATCTTATCGAAAAAAACCACCTCATCATGATGTTTAGTTAACCAATCCATCCCCACAATAATATCGAAACTCCCAAGTTGCATTGGCGTGAGGTCAATGGGAAAAAGATGGTTATCAAGGTTTAACTGACAATCACGAATAATAGAATCGAGAACAAGAGGTTTACCAGTAGCAACTTCGTCAGATAAGGGTTTCCTCAGTTTAGTTCTAGGTATCGCAAGCAAAGGTTCAAAAGATAATGAAACAAAACTTCTATCGGCAACAGAATCAAAACGAATAGATGCAGGTCGATTGTTAACAAGAAACGTACCATTGACAACGAGGTTGTCAGCTCGAGCCTCGTTTGCATTCAGATTGAATGCTCGTCCACGAGCGGGATTCGCATTCACGTTGACATTCACGTTCGGATTCGCATTTGCATTCGCCAACCTCGGACAGTTATTGCGGAAGTGACCAAACTCTCCACAATTAAAACATGAACTCAGTGGGAATCTAGAAGCATTCCCCTGAACTGGAGCTTGATTCTGAACAATCTGATTCTGACCCAAACGACAGATGTTGGCCTGATGCCCAAGCTTACCACACGTTTTGCATTGCTTACAAGCTTGTTGTGCAACATGATGACCGTTGCAGTGAGCACAATGAGGTGCGGTACCAGCATATGCTTACTTCGCAGGCTGTTGAGCTGGTGGGTTCTAAGGGTTCTGAGCAGTAACTGCAAAGTTCTGAGCACCCTTTCGCTTTCTCGACTTCTTCGATGACTCACCTTTCTTACCCTTACTCTTTTCCTTGACAGATTCGGTCGACTTCTTCTTATCACCCTTGCAGGTAAGCTTACCCTTCCTGACTTGCGACTCAGTCAGGGTAGCAGATAACTCGATCACGTGACGAACAGTAGTAGGATTAACGCCAGTCACAATATCCTGTATGGAATCGGGTAAACCATCGATATACCTCTCTATCTCTTTCTCCAACGGGGTAACCATAGTAGGACACAAAAGACTAAGTTCCTCAAATCGATCCGTATACGCACGGTGTTCTCCCCCATCTTGTTTTAGATCGTCAAACTCTCGTTCCAAAGCTCGAATTTCGTGACGGGGACAAAACTCTTTCATCATGAGAGCTCGAAGCTTTTTCCATGTTTGTGCCAATGCCACTTCGGCACCCCTATCGCGCATCACTCTGTTCCACCATGTAAGAGCACACTTCCCAAACACACTTGATGCAAATTCAACCTTACGCCCATCCGGACATTGCACATGTCTGAATGTGCTCTCGATACTTTCGAACCATTGAAGGAGCGCAGTTGCTCCTTGCGACCCAAAAAACTTTAGCGGCTTAGCAGAATTGAAATTCTTGAAATTACATTGTGCATTGTTATTATTATTGTTGTTGTATAGCTCGTGGATTTGGGTCACAATGCCTGGAAGCACAGCAGCCATTTGCTGAGAGACAAGGGCTGCGACTTCTTCAGTAGTAAAAGATTGTGCATCACGTCGAGGATGCATTGTCTAACAAGGAAATATGAGAAACGAGTGAGGTCGACAATTAGGAAAAACAAAAGAGGTATTGAAAATATCGACGAAAATAAGGAAGGCGATCATTTGTTCGTTACCTCGAACAAACAAACGACACGCAATGACTAATCAAAGTAATGAATCAAAATAATGTATCGCGAAGACATGCTCGCCTATAAGTGAACACTCACCCCAAGAGTTCCCAGGTAAGAGTGACTGGTCCGATTATGTGGATTTGTACGAACACTCTAGCCTTAGATAGAAAACTCAGGGTACAGGCATTCACTCTTCCAGTTTGCACGTGTTCACATTATTTAGACCCAAACTTTAACGAGATTTTGAAAACTCAGAAGGCACTAAGCCAAAATGAGTCAAACTGGAAGGGTTCAAAACCTTACAACAGAGGGTTCAAAACCTAGTAATCAATCATCCTAGAACGGATGATTAATTTTCGAAGCAGATTCGGATTTTGTGTCCTCGTCGTGGTTATCACCTAAGGTAGGTGACGGTTTTGTTTTTAAAAAATCTAAACGCAAATCAACTTGCGTTGGAGTCCTAGAAAGTTATAGTTTAGGTCAAAACATTACTAATAACCTAATTCCCTATAACCATTGGCTCTGATACCAACGCTTCTGTCACACCCCGACCACGTAAAACAACAAATCGTGGCAGAAACATCGGGGAGTGTTGTAACAGAATTATTGTTTCACAACTATAGATACAAAAGAGTTTTGTTTTTATTTATTCATTAAGTAATTTACATTGTTTTTAGCATGAAACAAGCAAGTTATATATCGATTATCATCGTTATTATGTCACTAAGGCCTCATCCAGATCCTATGTGACTCATGCATTTTATCAATCAACATCAAGCAACATCACCTGAAACATATGTAAAAAAAAAGTCAGCAAAGAAATGCTGGCGAGCACATAGTTTTTGTGTGAGTGTCAGATTCATGGCTCGTTTACATGTTGAAATATCTCGTACGACTTCGTTAATCGATATTAGAAACCTTGTTTTGTAAAATGTTTGTATTATAAAATGAATAACCAAATCAAAACAGATTGGTTATAATTTATAAACCTCGATGCCATGAATCTTAACCCAAAACATTTGTTTATGTAAACCAAATCACAAATCGTTCTCGTAATAAAACTCGTATGGTTTATATAGTTTCGTAAACATCGTTGTGTGACATCATTTAACTCGTTCTCGTTATAGATCATCATTCATTTGTTTAAATCGTTCATAATCGATCAATCGTTCAAAATCGTTCTCGTTTTAATTGTGAAAACTAACTTTTGGTCGTCTCGCTTATAACATTCAAACCTTCGTAACTCGTCCATCGTTCAAATCATATTAACAAACCACCAAAGGGTAAGTTAACAATCACAGATTCAGTCGTTACCCACCTAACCCACACATAACCATGGGTGCAGTCTGGTAACGGGATTTGTCGGATCCTATGGTACCATAACCTAATACTGGCCGGTTCGGCCAAAATTAATGAATGTCATTCGTTATGTAACTACAACCAACAAGTTCGTTCACCTTATCGAAATCGTTATTAATTTAGTATAAAATATCTTAATCGTTTTTTAAATCATCGTTAAAATATCGAAATTGTTTTGATACATATGAATCACCCCAAAACAATCGAAAACAGTAAAAGAGGGGATCTATGTACTCACCTTTGGGTGCGTTTTTATATGTTAACACAATCCCTCAAATTTTTTATTAGTCCTAAATTAAATAAGAATGATTTAATAATCAAAAACACACAAAAATACATAAGTTTCTCCGATACTTAGAATTTTCGCATAACTTTGAGATTTTTCTCAAAAAGTTGTTATTTTTTATTATATTGGTGTATTTGTATATATATATATATACACTCAAACGTAACATAAAATAAATATCGTAATACACATAATCTTGTCAACACTAATACATCATCATACACACATTGTAAAACACATAGCACATTGTAACACCTAAAATTTACCCATGAACAACCCATTATAGTGTATGTCGAAAAACACTTCTTTTAGCGATTCGGTAACATTTTTGGGCGTCGGAAGTCACGTATGACTAACCAAACACCAAGTAAACTTAATATAAGTTAAAATACTTATTTTTATATCAAAAATATCACTTTACTTACTGATCTAAAACAGTTTTATAAAAATCCTTCGAAAAGCCGATTTTTAACCGTTTTACCGCATAGTTTTGCATCAAACGTTACCTTAACCATCCCAAATCGAAACGACTTGATATTTTAACATAACCCATGTTATTTACTGAATAAAATAGTGTTTATACTCATGATAGTGCAGGTCTCATATAGAGCACATAAATCATGCAAATTTCACATATTTTACCACTTTCTAGGATATATGTACAACATGCAAAGCTATCAAACCTATGTCAAAGTTTCATGCCATTATAATACATCCAATAATGTTATTTTTAGTGTTTATAATCTGATCTAAAACATTTTTGTCATACTATCATTTTTTATCATTTCTTGAGCTTTAAATCAACATGTATCCTCATGTATAAGTGTCTAAAGCTCACTATCATATCATCATCTTTTCATATGAGTTTAGATGCATCAAACATGTGATTTGTTCATGTTTATTTGCTGATTTAATTGATCATTTATCATATCTTGCACAAATCATCCAACACTTGCATTTTGACTATCATTCAAGAACAAGCAACAGCTTAAACAAGTATTTACCAATGATCAAGCTCAAATCTCACACACACACATATATATATATATGTACGGTTATACATACACACATATGTACCACCATTTTTATTTGTATCAAGACCCATTTCTTTTTAGATTTCAAGTTTGTGAAAATTCCAAGATTCAAGAGAAACTTCAAATCATCAAGAACAACCAAGGATCAAGAGTATGATTTAAACATAAATGTTATACCTTCAAGATTCAAGTAAGTTGTTGGATGAGGTTTTGATGATATGGAGCTTGAAATCACTTGAAAGCACCTTGGAAACTCCTTTGGATCTTCACACCAACTTGAAATATGCTTGAAATGGAGCTTGATTATGAAGGACAAAGTTGAAAAAGATGAAGATGGAAGAGAGAGGGGTGTTTACGGTTTTGGGAGGGAGGAGAGAAGAAGATGGAATGATCTTGTATGATTTGTTGAGATCTTAGAAAGATATAGAAGATATATGAAGGGATATGGAGATCTATGAAGGATTACTTGCATCAAAAAGTGGCAAAGATGAGTGAGAAGTGGCAAGGGGAGGCCGCCACCTCTACCCCAACTCACATACACATGCAAGTTTTTATAATAATATGTTATATGTAGGCTAACACGGGTGTTTAACTGGATACCGGGTATTTTATCTAGCGTTTAAATCCCGGTTTATGGCGTTCTAAATTATTTTTATTATTCTATAAAAATAATCTCGCCAAAATATTACTGAAATAAATTTTAGTTGCCGAGACTGGCTGTGTTGTCAACGTTTTGCAGTAGAAGCACTGTGTTACGCAGTAACACGCAGTACGCGCTTAAACTTGAAAAATAACGTTTTTAAGCGTTTTAATTTATTTTTCAACACGAACCTGATTAAAATAAAATTTTAATCATAACAAAATATTTTTAGGGTTTAAATATTATCCGGGCAGTCACCAACGTTCGTTTCGCAGTTTTGTCGTAAATAGTTCTAAAGTTCGAATAAACATGTTTTTGCCATACCGAATCCTTCAAAACTTATTTCTAAGTTATGTAAAGGTATTTAGGGTATGTTTGGATTATGTCACAGTTCCGGAGTGTACATCGCGTTAAACTGATTATGTTTACGCACCAGTTTGCGTATAACCTTCCAGAAAGCGATTTAAAGCTTGAAATCGGAATCGAATCAAATTGTAAAATCATCAAACACAATAACACATATAATAACACCAAAGCAGATTGTTTTATTGATAATCAACATTGTTTTAAATTATATGATGATTATAGAACACAGTTGTCACAGTCTCCCCTACTTTAGGAAATTTCATCTGGTCCTCACATTCCCAAGTAAACTCGGGGCCACGTTTGGATTCCCATCGAACTTTGACCAATTGAATCCATTTGTTCTTTAACTATCTGAATGTATGGTCCACTATGTCTACAGGTTTCTCGACAAAGTGCATCGTTTCATCGATTTGAATCTCGTCAAGAGGAATGTGAAGATCAGCATCAGCAACACACTTTCGCAAATTGGACACGTGAAAAGTCGGATGAATATTTCCAAGCTTTGGAGGTAGCTCTAGCCGATAGGCAACCTTTCCAATTCTTTCAACAATCTTAAATGGTCCAACATATCGGGGTGCAAGTTTTCCTTTCTTTCCAAATCTCACCACTCCCTTCCAAGGTGACACCTTGAGTAGGACACGATCTCCGATTTGAAATTCTAAGGGCTTGTATCGCATATCCGCATAACTCTTTTGACGGTTTCTAGCTGTCACAAGATTATCGCGGATCTTCTTGATTTTATCTGTTGTTTCCAGAATGAGCTCAGGTCCAGTAAGCTGAGCTTCACCGATCTCATTCCAACAGACAGGTGAACGACATTTTTGACCGTAGAGAGCTTCGAATGGTGCCATATTAATGGTAGCATGATAACTGTTGTTGTAAGAGAACTCGATCAGTGGAAGATGAGAATCCCAATTACCACCAAAGTCTATCACGCATGCCCTAAGCATATCCTCCAAAGTTTGAATCGTTCTCTCAGATTGTCCATCTGTTTGGGGGTGATAAGCAGTGCTTAGATTCAGTTGGGTTCCCAAAGCAGATTGCATGGTCTTCCATAAATGAGATGAAAACCGAGCATCACGATCGGAAAAGATATCCAAAGGAACACCATGTCGTGATACAATCTCATCAACATAAATCTTTGCAAGTTTATCAGCAGATAGATCATAGCGAATCGGTATAAAATGAGTTGATTTCGTTAATCGATCGATAACAACCCAAATAGCATCGTGACCTTTAGATGTACGCGATAACTTTGTGATGAGATCCATAGCAATGTTCTCCCACTTCCAAACCGGTATCTCTGGTTGTACAAGCAAACCAGAAGGTCGTTAATGTTCAGCCTTGACTTTGAGACAAGTTAGGAATTTCGATACATACAAGGCAACATCCTTCTTCATACCAGGCCACCAGAACTGAGTACGAAGATCCTTGTACATTTTATCAGCACCAGGATGGATAGAATATCGAGACTTGTGAGATTTATCCATTACCAAGGTGCGAAGATCGTCTTGTTTCGGAATCCACAAACGATCCTTGAAATATAGTAACCCATCGTTCTTTGTTTCGAGTTTAAGTTCAAGTTGAAGCGGTAGCTCATATTTCAATAAGTCTTTGATCACAAAAGGTCGTTGAGCTTGAAGGACACGAGATTGAATATCAGATAGAGTTCAAACAGAATGAAGCTTGACTCGTTCTTTTCGACTAAGCGCATCGGCTACGACATTCGCCTTACCAGGATGGTAGCGGATCTCGCAATCATAATTGTTTAAGAGTACAACCCAACGTCGTTTCCTCATGTTCAGCTCCTTCTGATTGAGAATATGCTGGAGACTTTTGTGGTCTGTGAAAACCACACACTTCGTTCCATAGAGGTAGTGTCTCCAGATTTTAAGTGCGAAAACCACAGCTCCTAATTCAAGATCATGAGTCGTATAGTTCTTCTCGTGAATTTTCAGCTTTCTAGACGCATAAGCTATGACTTTACCTCGTTGCATAAGAACGCAACCAGGTCCTAGATTCGATGCGTCACAATAGACAACAAAATCATCGTTTCCCTCAGGTAGAGATAAAACAAGAGCATCACAGAGCTTCCGTTTCAACGTTTGGAACACTTCTTCTTGCTTAGGTCCCCACTCAAAAGGCTTATTTTTCTGAGTCAAAGCAGTGAGTGGAACCACGATCTTTGAGAAATTAGAAATGAATCGACGATAATAACCAGCAAGACCAAGAAATTATCGAATCTCTGTAGGTGTCGTCGGTGTATTCCAATCCTTAATAGCAGCTATTTTGGATGGATCTACATGAATACCCTGCTCATTGACTATATGACCCAAAAACTGAACTTCTCTAAGCCAAAATTCACACTTGGAGAATTTAGCAAAAAGTTGTTCCTTCTTCAGAAGTTCCAAGGTCAAACGAAGGTGTTTTTCGTGGTCGGCTCGAGACTTTGAATAAATGAGAATATCGTCGATGAACACAATGATGAACTTATCTAAATAAGGTTTACAAACCCTGTTCATTAAGTCCATGAAGATAGTTGGGGCATTTTTCAAACCAAAAGGCATGACAGTGAACTCGTAGTGCCCATATCTCGTACGGAATGCAATTTTGGGAATATCTTCTTCGAGTACACGAAGTTGATGATACCCAGATCGCATATCGATCTTGGAAAAGCTTGAAGCACCTTGCAGCTGGTCGAAGAGATCATCAATTCTAGGTAGGGGATATCGATTCTTGATGGTAAGCATATTAAGCTCACGATAATCGATACACATTCGAAAAGATCCATCTTTCTTTTTCACAAAGAGGACAGGAGCTCCCCAAGGCGAAAAGCTCAGACGGATGAATCCTTTATCAGACAACTCTTGAAGCTGTTTTGATAACTCTTGCATCTCTGACGGTGCAAGACGATAAGGTGCTTTCGCAATCGGGTTGGCATTGGATACAAGGTCAATATGAAACTCGACTTGACGAACTGGAGGCAAACTAGGCAGTTCATCGGGAAACACCTCTGGATAATCCCGAACAATCAGAATATCCTGAATACTCTTGCTCTTGCCTTTCTCCTCGTTGACATGTGCCAGGAAAGCAACATATCCTTTTCGCAAATAACTTTGGGCCTTTGTACACGACATAAGCTTCAAACCGTCAGATGGCTTCTCGCCACGAACTTCTAGAACATCGCCAGACGAAAGAGGAACACGAACAATCTTATCGAAAAAAACCACCTCATCATGATGTTTAGTTAACCAATCCATCCCCACAATAATATCGAAACTCCCAAGTTGCATTGGCGTGAGGTCAATGGGAAAAAGATGGTTATCAAGGTTTAACTGACAATCACGAATAATACAATCGAGAACAAGAGGTTTACCAGTAGCAACTTCGTCAGATAAGGGTTTCCTCAGTTTAGTTCTAGGTATCGCAAGCAAAGGTTCAAAAGATAATGAAACAAAACTTCTATCGGCAACAGAATCAAAACGAATAGATGCAGGTCGATTGTTAACAAGAAACGTACAATTGACAACGAGGTTGTCAGCTCGAGCCTCGTTTGCATTCAGATTGAATGCTCGTCCACGAGCGGGATTCGCATTCACGTTGACATTCACGTTCGGATTCGCATTTGCATTCGCCAACCTCGGACAGTTATTGCGGAAGTGACCAAACTCTCCACAATTAAAACATGAACTCAGTGGGAATCTAGAAGCATTCCCCTGAACTGGAGCTTGATTCTGAACAATCTCATTCTGACCCAAACGACAGATGTTGGCCAGATGCCCAAGCTTACCACACGTTTTGCATTGCTTACAAGCTTGTTGTGCAACATGATGACCGTTGCAGTGAGCACAATGAGGTGCGGTACCAGCATATGCTTACTTCGCAGGCGGTTGAGCTGGTGGGTTCTAAGGGTTCTGAGCAGTAACTGCAAAGTTCTGAGCACCCTTTCGCTTTCTCGACTTCTTCGATGACTCACCTTTCTTACCCTTACTCTTTTCCTTGACAGATTCGGTCGACTTCTTCTTATCACCCTTGCAGGTAAGCTTACCCTTCCTGACTTGCGACTCAGTCAGGGTAGCAGATAACTCGATCACGTGACGAACAGTTGTAGGATTAACGCCAGTCACAATATCCTGTATGGAATAGGGTAAACCATCGATATACCTCTCTATCTCTTTCTCCAACGGGGTAACCATAGTAGGACACAAAAGACTAAGTTCCTCAAATCGATCCGTATACGCACGGTGTTCTCCCCCATCTTGTTTTAGATCGTCAAACTCTCGTTCCAAAGCTCGAATTTCGTGACGGGGACAAAACTCTTTCATCATGAGAGCTCGAAGCTTTTCCCATGTTTGTGCCAATGCCACTTCGACACCCCTATCGCGCATCACTCTATTCCACCATGTAGGAGCACACTTCCCAAACACACTTGATGTAAATTCAACCTTACGCCCATCCGGACATTGCACATGTCTGAATGTGCTCTCGATACTTTTGAACCATTGAAGGAGCGCAGTTGCTCCTTGCGACCCAAAAAACCTTAGCGGCTTAGCAGAATTGAAATTCTTGAAATTACATTGTGCATTGTTATTATTATTGTTGTTGTATAGCTCGTGGATTTGGGTCACAATGCCTGGAAGCACAACAGCCATTTGCTGAGAGACAAGGGCTGCGACTTCTTCAGTAGTAAAAGATTGTGCATCACGTCGAGGATGCATTGTCTAACAAGGAAATATGAGAAACGAGTGAGGTCGACAATTAGGAAAAACAAAAGAGGTATTGAAAATATCGACGAAACATAAGGAAGGCGATCATTTGTTCGTTACCTCGAACAAACAAACGATACGCAGTGACTAATCAAAGTAATGAATCAAAATAATGTATCGCGAAGACATGCTCGCCTATAAGTGAACACTCACCCCAAGAGTTCCCAGGTAAGAGTGACTGGTCCGATTATGTGGATTTGTACGAACACTCTAGCCTTAGATAGAAAACTCAGGGTACAGGCATTCACTCTTCCAGTTTGCACGTGTTCACATTATTTAGACCCAAACTTTAATGAGATTTTGAAAACTCAGAAGGCACTAAGCCAAAATGAGTCAAACTGGAAGGGTTCAAAACCTTACAACAGAGGGTTCAAAACCAAGTAATCAATCATCCTAGAACGGATGATTAATTTTCGAAGCAGATTCGGATTTTGTGTCCTCGTCGTGGTTATCACCTAAAGGTAGGTGACGGTTTTGTTTTTAAAAAATCTAAACGCAAATCAACTTGCGTTGGAGTCCTAGAAAGTTATAGTTTAGGTCAAAACATTACTAATAACCTAATTCCCTATAACCATTCGCTCTGATACCAACGCTTCTGTCACACCCCGACCACGTAAAACAACAAATCGTGGCAGAAACGTCGGGGAGTGTTGTAACAGAATTATTGTTTCACAACTATGGATACAAAAGAGTTTTGTTTTTATTTATTCATTAAGTAATTTACATTGTTTTTAGCATGAAACAAGCAAGTTATATATCGATTATCATCGTTATTATGTCACTAAGGCCTCATCCAGATCCTATGTGACTCATGCATTTTATCAATCAACATCAAGCAACATCACCTGAAACATATGTAAAAACAAAGTCAGCAAAGAAATGCTGGCGAGCACATAGTTTTTGTGTGAGTGTCAGATTCATGGCTCGTTTACATGTTGAAATATCTCGTACGACTTCGTTAATCGATATTAGAAACCTTGTTTTGTAAAATGTTTGTATTATAAAATGAATAACCAAATCAAAACAGATTGGTTATAATTTATAAACCTCGATGCCATGAATCTTAACCCAAAACATTTGTTTATGTAAACCAAATCATAAATCGTTCTCGTAATAAAACTCGTATGGTTTATATAGTTTCGTAAACATCGTTGTGTGACATCATTTAACTCGTTCTCGTTATAGATCATCATTCATTTGTTTAAATCGTTCATAATCGATCAATCGTTCAAAATCGTTCTCGTTTTAATTGTGAAAACTAACTTTTGGTCGTCTCGCTTATAACATTCAAACCTTCGTAACTCGTCCATCGTTCAAATCATATTAACAAACCACCAAAGGGTAAGTTAACAATCACAGATTCAGTCGTTACCCACCTAACCCACACATAACCATGGGTGCAGTCTGATAACGGGATTTGTTGGATCCTATGGTACCATAACCTAATACTGGCCGGTTCGGCCAAAATTAATGAATGTCATTCGTTATGTAACTACAACCAACAAGTTCGTTCACCTTATCGAAATCGTTATTAATTTAGTATAAAATATCTTAATCGTTTTTTAAATCATCGTTAAAATATCGAAATTGTTTTGATACATATGAATCACCCCAAAACAATCGAAAACAGTAAAAGAGGGGATCTATGTTGGTGCACTACATCTGTCGACTTCGTCTTGTATCGAGTCTTACACTAGTTAGAAAAGATCAGGGCATGTAAAACAAGAAATTGTGATAGATTTAGTGAGATTTCGCTTGAACAAAAGTTTAAATTGAAGATTTCGCTTGAAGCATCTCAAGCGAAATCATTCCATCAGATTTCGCTTGAGTCATGCTGAAGCGAAATCTCAATGTCTATATATAGGAGGTTAGTGTCAAGCGAAATCAGAAGTTGTTTTAGTGTGATTTCCATACCGAGGTGCTGCCGGTGTGAGAACTGATTGTAATTGTTTTCATATCAATACAAATCAGTGTTAAAGTGAAGATTCAGCTGTTTCATAGTCAAATACTTGTTTTCCGCACCTGTATTTGATAGAATTCCTCTGAACCGACTCGTTTAGGTCAACAAAACGATCCTACAATTGGTATCAGAGCCAGTTGAGGAGTTCTACAAGATTTCAGCTGAAATTGACATCGTTCTCTTATTTCTACACTTTCTTTTCTCAGTTCAGAAAGTTTTTAAGGTCAAAACCTATTCAAATTCTCACGGATTGTTTAAAA
This sequence comes from Helianthus tuberosus, assembly GCA_030545235.1. Taxonomy (NCBI): domain Eukaryota; kingdom Viridiplantae; phylum Streptophyta; class Magnoliopsida; order Asterales; family Asteraceae; genus Helianthus; species Helianthus tuberosus. Next base: position 90,612,927 of record CM060356.1, on the reverse strand, counting down.
GTACAAGATAACAAATCCTGAAAAGTTTCACTGCAAAATTCGATGAAAAACTATCAGAAACAAAACTCCGAATGGATTTCGCTTGAACATATCAGTTTTCTTTGAAGGATTTCGCTTGAAATTCCAAGCGACACCTAGATTTCGCTTCAAATAGCATTCTATTTCGCTTCAAGGCTGTCGTTTCAACGATTCCGCTTCAGAGATTATTAATTGTAAATTTCGCTTGAACAATTTCGCTTCAAAGAGTTGATAGGTTCGCTTCAAGGTTTTCGCTTCAACCAGTTTGACATTTTCGCTTCATAGACTGTTCACTTGACTAGTTCGCTTGAAAGCTACAAAGTGACCATTTCGCTTGAACTGTGATTGACTTAGTGATTTCGCTTGAACTCACTGTTGTGTGCAATTTTTGAATTCCGAAAAATGGACGAAGATTTTTACAACGCATTCGCTACTCCGGTTACCCCAATCAGCCTTGCACAAAACACGATGTTGGAAAACGAAACGGGCACGATGCAAAAGCCGCCTAAACTAATGAACATTGAGGAATACAAGGGTTGGGAAGGTCGTTTCGAGAATTGGGTGCAAGCAAACTATCTTGATGCATGGGAATGTGTTGAGACAAAATATATTCGACCGACGAATGATGATGAAGAAGTGGTTCCGATTAAAGATCTAACCGCCGATGCTAGAAAGAAATACAAAGATGAGAAAATGATGCTGAGTCTTCTACAACAAGCTGTGAAAGAAGACATCTTGGTGTTATTACAACACAACGGAACTTCTTACTCGATTTGGAAAGCTTTAAGATCAAAATTTGTTGGTAGTCAAGAAATGATAAAGAACAAGAAATCACTTCTGAAGAAAGAGTTCGATCTGTTTCGTGGTTTGAAGAATGAAAACACAAGGCAGATTATTGAAAGATATTGTAATCTGCTAGCAAACATGAAGAGATTGAGTATTGAGAAAGACAACGAAGAGTTAATAGAAAAACTTGCTGATGCATTACCACATGAGACTTGGGGCACATATCTCATGATGCTTAGAAACAAGAAAGGCTTTAACAGTTTGACACTCAGCAAGTTTATTGAGAAGTTGGAAGCTCAAGAGATGGAGCAACGAAAGATTATTCGAATGAAAGACTTTGATGGTGAACAGGATATTGGGTTATATTATAAAGCAGGGGTGAATGAGAAGTCTACAAATTTATCTCCAAAAATAGAAACTGCTTACAATGCCAAGAATTCTTCTGGAAGTTCATCATCAGGATCAAACAGCAAATCAAGTTTCACATCATTTCCATCTTTCGATCCAAACATTTCAGCAACAAAGAATGGCAAAAAGATTCAGTGCAACATTGTACTGAATTTGGAGAATGATGAAGACTATTCAGTAGAAATTGCTAAAAGCCATATGTCTTTATTGGGAACTGTTCTTGAATCTTATGGTAGTTTTGTTGCAGGTCGTATCGGGAATCCAATGCTAACAAAGGAAGATTATGACCAAATAGATGCTGAAGAAATGGAACTGATGGACATAAAATGGTGCTTAGCCAGTGTATTGAGGAGAGCTGAGAAATTCAAACAAATCACTGGAAGAGATGATCTTCGCGAGGCTGGTAATTCTACTTTAGGTTTTGACAAATCTAAAGTCACTTGTTTTCGTTGTAGGGAAAAAGGACACTTCAAGAGGGAGTGCAAAAACCGCGAAGCAAGTGGAGCTCAAAATCCATTCAACAACAACAATGATTACTACCGAAAGGCCATTTACCATCAAGTTGCTCAACAACCACCTCAACAACAACAACAACATCAGGCACAAACTGCGCATGGAAGATATGTGATTGAAGATTCTGGAAAAAGAGCTTGTTCGGTTAATCAAAATTCTTCAAAGAAAGCTGATGGTAGTGCATTGATAATAGATCAAGATGATGAAAAACTACCTGAGGGTTTTAGCTGGAAGAATTTTACTTGGGATAACTATATTCCTGATCAAACCAAAGCTTATACAGCTTTTGTTGCCAAAGTTGAAGAAGATAGTGATGATGATCGTGAGTATTGGGCGAAAAAATTCGCAGCTGATATGAAACTGATTGCTGAAAGTGACAGTGAAGATGAAAAGGTTAAAAAGAAGAAGAAAAAGATTAAGACTCCAGTAAGTAGTGATGACGAAGATATTCCAGTAATCAAAAGAAAAGTAAAAGTTGAAGTTGCAAAGTTCAAAGTTGAAGATGAAGTTGATGCAAAGAAGATTCCAGTGAAGTGTGAAAACTGTGAAGCTGTGAAGAAGCAGAACAGTACACTGATCTATAACTTGAATAGTTTGAAGGAATCTTATGATGTACTGAACAAAGCAATGAACCAATACAATTTAACTAGTGAAGAACAAGCAACAGCGATGAAAACACTTCAAGGAGCTTTTATGACGAAGCAAAAAGTGGTGAACAATTACATTGAGAAGTGTGCTGCTCTTGAACAGAAACTGGAACTGCAAAGGATCGAAACTGAAAGAGTTAATCGTTTGTTGAAAAGTTACTCATGTACTTCTTATGTCATTGACAGGATTTATCCAACTGTTGAAGGCATGAAGGCATTTGAAGAAGATAAAGTAACTGAAGAAAAGAAGGATGATGGAAAAGAGACTGAAGAAAAGACTCCAGAAAAGAAGAACAAGAAGAAGAATGATACAAAGAAAAAGACTGACAAGAAGGATTATGGTAAGAAACAAGAAGTCAGTTATAACAAATGTCCACCTTCGCTAGAAAATGGATATTTGTCCAGGAATCCAAATCAGGAAAGAGTCGAAAAAGCAACAAATTTACAGTGGGAGTCGGAGTCGTCAGTCAATTTGCCAGAAAATATTGATGTCGTGTTTACATCATCTGACACTGATCATGAGTCCGAGTTAATTAAGAAAGTCGTCGATCAGGTGTTGGATAAAGACAAAACTGAGGAGTCAAAGTTGGAGTCCAACTCAGAGTCAAAGTCAGAGTCAGAGTCAAAGTCTGGTTCTGAAAGTTCGAGTTTGACGGTCAACAGTCAAAATTCTTCAGTTAAAAGGGTTTACAACAAAGAATTCCTGTTATCAAAATCTAATTTGAGTGACGAAACATTCAAAGTTGCATATACATTGAATGATTCCGACAAATTATATTCTGATGAGGAATTTCCACTAAGAGGTGTAAAAACTGAGATGATCAAAAAGATTTTCAAACTAACAGAAATCAATATTTCTGAATTAAAAGATGTAAACCTTATTGATAAACCTAAAAAATACACCTCAAGAGTACAACAAAGACTAAACAAGAAAAAAGGTTACAGTTCTGGTTCTGGATTTCATAAGAAACCAAACCCTAACCGTAATTTCAAAAAGAAAGGTCTTGGTTTTACTCCAACAGAAAAACAGAAAAATGAAACATATGTTCGTGATTTTAAAGCAAAGATGACATTTGTTTCAGGTACATCAAGAGATGAGGAAGAAAAGAAAAAGTTTTGGAGGCAGTCAAATAGTGAGTTTATTGCAACGAAGCAAGAAGAGATGAAGTTTGCTGGACAAAGGAAAGATACGAGAACCTGTTTCCAATGCAACACTATTGGACATATTGCCAGAGATTGTTCTAAGACAATATCATCAAAACAAGGAGTTTTTCGTAAACTAAAAGAGAAAGTTGTTAAGTTTGAACCACCAATTGACAGAACTAAATTGTTCAAAAATTCGACTTTTGAAATTGGTGAAAGTTCAAACAGGTTTTACAAGAAAAGAGGAAATCTTGACAACCAGAAATGGGTTGTTAAGAAGTCTGTTGATAGTTCTAGCGATGATTCTGATAGGTTGAAATCAGAGGAGCTATCTTCTGGCGATGAAACTGATTCCATAAAGTCAGTTGAACCACAGGTTGAGGTAAAAGGTGATAACTCAATACCGAGTGTGAATGATGATAATTTTCCATCACTTCGGGCTGAAAATTATAAAAAGAAAATTGGTAAAGTTGAGATTTCAAATCAATTTTATGATGACAAAAAGGAATTTGATGTCGAAAAGGTTTTTAACTCAAAAATCCATAACATGTTTGGAAAAATGATTGACAGGAACGTCAAAGGAGTGAAGGAGTTTTACGAGAAGAAGACGATGAAGGAGAAAGTTGAACCATCCCTAGTTCGTGACTGGGATGGCTCATACTACGAACAGTAAGTCTGTGGACTTGCCGGAGATCCCAAGTTGGTAATCGTGGATCAGGAATCGGCATCATTCTGTGTATTTGATTATGTTGTTTGTACAAGTGGTAAATCAGGGACATTAAGTTGTATCTGTTTTTCTACAAGTGGTTGGTAAACAATGAGATGAACCAAACTCCTAACTTTACAAGTGGTAAAAACAAACTTATTTTCCGGAAAAATCATTTTGATTAAAACAAACTTAAGTGTTTTGAAATCTAAATGAGAAAATAGTTTGTTGTGAGGGGGAGTTCGGATTGTTTATGCCAAGTGGATGGCGATTTGAAGTGATTTGATATCAGTTGTTATTTTATTGTACAGTTTATTTTCAAATTTCCTAAAATGTGTTTGCATTTTAGGGGGAGTAAATTTTTTTTAGAAAATCCAAAAACATTTGAAAATTTGAAAAAGACAAAAACATGATAAAATTCAAAAATGAGTTTTGTTGTGAATAGAGGAAATGATAGTACATCAGTAGACTGTCACGGCATGCTAAAGAAATGTAAAGTAAAAATGTGATAAACAATCTCACTGCGGATATGCCAGTAGGTTTTTGCACATTTAGTAGATTGTGACGAGATATAAACATAAAATTTACTTGCGTCTACGTGGGGAACACCTCCAGGATATATAGGTAACCCCTGAAATCTTGTTTGAAGGGTCCCGTATTCTGAGATACTAGGTCTTTATACTCAGTGATATCTGGGGTATTATCCCGGGACTTCTGATTTTGCGGAAGCAATGGCCTAGTCCCCGGAGAATACTTTCTGCTTGCTTGAAATATAGCTCACCCTCAGCTAAAAAATGATGAAACTTTGAAAAATGCTAATCATGGCTGTTGTAATTCAAAAGATCCTCTAAAGGGGACACACCTAAAAGTCAACTAGGCTCTCTGCTGAACGGAAGTTCTGACCTGAGCTATCACGGTTGCATAATTTATTCCCCTTACAGATATCATCTGTGGTATACTCACCTGTAAGACTGAATATTGGGGTCTGGATACGGGAGTATATACTGAGGTGGGACACATGTAGATGTTTAAGTCCTAAAACACTAATTCGTATCTCGAAGCAGTTGAACTTTGTGTGAAAATTTAAGTGGACAAGTATACTGACAATCTAGGTGAATTGTTTAGAACTTAAAATGAAATAAAGCTTAACAGTGTTGGTGATTTGTCTCAGAAACTGATATGATCCTCTTGCACAAACTCACAAAAATATTGTTTGTAAATATTTCTTTATTGCATTTCATTATATTCAAAAATTTCAAAAAGATTTTTAGTGTGTTTTAGCATAAAATTTTGAAAAATACAAAAAGATTTTCGACAACTGGTATTGAAAAGCTGATTTTCAAAATTCTAAGTGCTAAACATGATGAGTATGATTTGAGGTTTGGGTTCAAAACTGATTATTTTTTTGTCAAATCTTCAAGTGGTTCATCAAATTGAAAGATCTTTTTGATTAGATTTTTAGAGAAAAGTTTGAATTAGTGAAAGTTTATATGTTTGAAATGTATAAATTGTAAAATTTATTGTGAGGTAGAGTTTATGCAGGTTAAAGTTTGAGAAATGATGATTCTGAAAAGCCAAAGTTGTGAAAGTCAGACAACGATCCTGAAGCAGATGACGCTGAAGAATTAAAGGAATGCCAGCACATTGCAAGGGGGAGTCTGTTGATGCTGATTGAAAGAGTAAAGCCCAGAGACTGATCAAGACTGAAGATGTGAAGACACAGAATAGTTGTGACTCGATAGTCGACTTGTCAACATCTGAGGGGGAGTCTGTTGGTGCACTACATCTGTCGACTTCGTCTTGTATCGAGTCTTACACTAGTTAGAAAAGATCAGGGCATGTAAAACAAGAAATTGTGATAGATTTAGTGAGATTTCGCTTGAACAAAAGTTTAAATTGAAGATTTCGCTTGAAGCATCTCAAGCGAAATCATTCCATCAGATTTCGCTTGAGTCATGCTGAAGCGAAATCTCAATGTCTATATATAGGAGGTTAGTGTCAAGCGAAATCAGAAGTTGTTTTAGTGTGATTTCCATACCGAGGTGCTGCCGGTGTGAGAACTGATTGTAATTGTTTTCATATCAATACAAATCAGTGTTAAAGTGAAGATTCAGCTGTTTCATAGTCAAATACTTGTTTTCCGCACCTGTATTTGATAGAATTCCTCTGAACCGACTCGTTTAGGTCAACAAAACGATCCTACAATCTATGTACTCACCTTTGGGTGCGTTTTTATATGTTAACACAATCCCTCAAATTGTTTATTTGTCCTAAATTAAATAAGAATGATTTAATAATAAAAAACCCACAAAAATACATAAGTTTCTCCGATACTTAGAATTTTCACAGAACTTTGAGATTTTTCTCAAAAAGTTATTATTGTTTATTATATTGGTGTATTTGTATATATATATATACTCAAACGTAACATAAAATAAATATCGTAATACACATAATATTGTCAACACTAATAAATCATCATACACACATTGTAAAACACATAGCACATTGTAACACCTAAAATTTACCCATGAACAACCCATTATAGTGTATGTCGAAAAACACTTATTTTAGCGATTCGGTAACATTTTTGGGTGTCGGAAGTCACGCATGACTAACCACACACCAAGTAAACTTAATATAAGTAAAAATACTTATTTTTATATCAAAAATTTCAGTTTACTTACTGATCTAAAACAGTTTTATAAAAATCCTCCGAAAAGCCGATTTTTTACCGTTTTACCGCATAGTTTTGCATCAAACGTTACCCTAACCATCCTAAATCGAAACGAATTGATATTTTAACATAACCCATGTTATTTACTGAATAAAATAGTGGTTATACTCATGATAGTTCAGGTCTAACATAAAGCACATAAATCATGCAAATTTCACATATTTTACCACTTTCTAAGCTATATGTACAACATGCAAAGCTATCAAACCTATGTCAAAGTTTCATGCCATTATAATATATCCAATAATGTGATTTTTAGTGTTTATAATCTGATCTAAAACATTTTTGTCATACTATCATTTTTTATCATTTCTTGAGCTTTAAATCAACATATATCCTCATGTACAAGTGTCTAAAGCACACTATCATATCATCATCTTTTCATATGAGTTTAGATGCATCAAACATGTGATGTGTTCATGTTTATTTGCTGATTTAATTGATCATTTATCATATTTTGCACAAATCATCCAACACTTGCATTTTAACTATCATTCAAGAACCAGAAACAACTTAAACAAGTATTTACCAATGATGAAGCTCAAATCTCTCTCTCTCTCACACACACACACACACATATATATATATATATATGTATGGTTATACATACACACATATGTACCACCATTTTTATTTGTATCAAGACCCATTTCCTTTTTGAATTCAAGTTTGTGAAAATTCCAAGATTCAAGAGAAACTTCAAATTATCAAGAACAACCAAGAATCAAGAATATGATTTAAACGTAAATGTTATACATTCAAGATTTAAGTAAGTTGTTGGATGAGGTTTTGATGATATGGAGCTTGAAATCACTTGAAAGCACCTTGGAAACTCCTTTGGATCTTCACACCGACTTGAAATATGCTTGAAATGGAGCTTGATTATGAAGGACAAAGTTGAAGAAGATGAAGATGGAAGAGAGAGGGGTGTTTAAGGTTTTGGGAGGGAGGAGAGAAGAAGATGGAGTGATCTTGTATGATTTGTTGAGATCTTAGAAAGATATAGAAGATATATGAAGGGGTATGGAGATCTATGAAGGATTACTTGCATCAACAAGTGGCAAAGATGAGTGAGAAGTGGCAAGGGGAGGCCGCCCCTCTACCCCCACTCACATACACATGCAAGTTTTTATAATAATATGTTATATGTAGGCTAACACGGGTGTTTAACTGGATACCGGGTATTTTATCTAGCGTTTAAATCCCGGTTTATGGCGTTCTAAATTATTTTTATTATTCTATAAAAATAAACTCGCCAAAATATTACTGAAATAAATTTCAGTTGCCGAGACTGGCTGTGTTGTCTGCGTTTTGCAGTAGAAGCACTGTGTTACGCAGTTGTTTTGGTCAAAAATTACCGAAGCAATTTAGTGATCAAATTAGTAAAGTGAGGTAGTGTGCTAGAAAGTGTACTTAAAAATGTGCTTGTTGAGTTGATTAGGAAATCAGTATTCAGGATACGGCTCAGGATATCGAGCTGTATCTATGATCAAACAATGAGCAAAAGTAAAGTAAACGACACGAGATGTACGGGGAAAGCCCTTGATCAATCTAGATCGCCGGCATAAAACCTCGGGAGCTGACAATCACAGCTGCCTTGTTCTTCTATTGCTTCAAATATCAGGATACAGTGCAGGATGTGGTACGGATCGACTAAGTGTTACAACGAAATTTGAATACAAGTGTGGTGTTTTCAATGAGCTAGAAAGTGAAAGTATGCGAGAGTGTAAGTGGAGATTGTGTGACTTAACCTGATCCGCCCCCATCTATTTATAGTAAAGATAAGCTAACAAACTATCCTAAACTTCCGGGATCCACCGAATATTCCTTAATCGAATGTTGTAGACCTGGTCTTTCGGGTTCAACGTCTCTCCTTCAACAAACTCGTCCGAGTCTTGAGGAGAAGAAGTCCTCTTGACCGTTAGCAAGTCTCAGCCTTTAACCTGCACGTGGTTAATTCAATAAACCTCAGGATATCGCCCAAGATGTTAGTAATATCCTCTTCCAGCATCCTGGTCACAAATAAACAAATAAAGGCAGGATATTGGTCAGGATACGTATGTTAAGAAAATGACCCCTAACAATTGTCCCAAAATATATCGGTTGGGATACCAATCCAACGGATATATTTCAAAAGTTTCTCCGCATAACTTAAGGTAATTAATACGACTAGACCCTTGAAATGACAGTGGTGCAACTTCCAAAGCATTATTTACTCTTTACCCCCCTATATTCATCCTATATTAACCTCGGGACTCCTTATTACAGTTATCCTTATCTTCAAGCGGACATCAGGTATTTCCCTTTCTATCCTTCTTTCTTGAATCGCTTTTAGTTTCCTCAATACTTTTTATGGCACCACGAACGAAATCCCGACCGGATCGTCCAGCCTCAAGCCTCGTAAGCCAGAACTTCATTGTTGATCCAGCAAAGGAGATCTGCTGCTTCAACAATGCCGACATCGCTGTTCTTAAAGATTCCGGTGCCTTCCCCACCGGAACAGTCTTTCGCCCTTTTGATCGGGAAGCCCGATCAGATGCAATATCCGATGAATGGGTTTGTTTCTTCGCCTACCCCTTTTCTCTTGGACTCCGGTACCCGTTTCCACCCTTTATTTCTAGCTTTTTCGACCTCACCGGCCTTAGTTACGCCCAGGTTATGCCAATGGTTTGGCGAGTTTTAATAGTGCTGGATCAAATCAAATCTCGTCATTTTCCTAACCTACTTGTTGAGGACCTTCCCATAGCATACCGGTTGAGATCCCACGGCAATCATCGTTATCTTCTGTTTTCTACCTCCAAGAACCCTCTGGTTCTTAAAGCCACCAAGAACGAGGATCGATGGAGATGAAAATTCTTTTTCGTAAAAAGAGACTCTATTGATAAGGGTTTCGATCTACCGGTTAAATGGTTAACCAAGGGTAGGATTTAGGGTTTTAGGAATATCCCCAATTATATCTTCAAACTGTATCCCAGACTTATATCCTGATGTTTTTATGCAGCGAGTTTCAGAGATTTAGTGCCTCCCAGTGCAGAATCCGAATCCAAGATCGAAGAAATCTACCGTCTTCCTGCTAGTGAAAGAACTTTATCCCTGTCTCTTACCGATTCAAGCCAGAAATCAAGCTCAGAAATGTCTGGTAAGCACATTCTCAACATATATAAATTACTTTTCAAAAGTATGATAAATTTAATAACATCTTCCCTTGTGTAGTACCAGTCGTCAACCTTGAAGGTTTTGAACTTGATGAGTTGGATTGCTACTCCAGCCTTGAACCCATCAAACAAGAATCCAAGCCAAAGCCGTCTGCTACACCAAAGCCTACCTCCTCGAAGACTGTTTCTGCTCCCAAAGGCCCTCCGGCATCCAGGACCCGGGCATCCAGCTCTCGGAAGAGAAAGGAGACGGATTCCCCATCTGTTTCTGAAACATTCTCTCTCGAGAATCATGGGTTCAACGAAGCCACCTCATTCCTCAAACAGGTAGAATTTTCTTTTCGATATCCTGCACAAGTATGTTAGCCCTTATCCCGCTTATTTTTTACATCAATACCTGTGTCTTTATTGATAGGGTCTGGATCGTCTTATGCACTTGTATGAAGACGCTTGTGGGCTTAACAAGATGTTGGAGATCAAGCTGGAGAAAGCTGAGGCCACCATAGCCGACCAAGGAACCATTGCAACTGCTAAATCCCAACATTATGAAGACAAATACAAGGCAATGATCCGGGATCACCAAGCTACTCTCCACAAAGCCAATGAGGATGCTCAAGCCAAACTAGATGCCGCTCTTCTTCAATATCAGCAGAATATGAGCTCATACCGGGATAGCCTAAAAACATCTGTGGTCGCCTCCCTTCTCCAAGCCAGGATAAGGATGACTTATGAGGCCATGGATTTGGGTTTTGAATGCCCCTCCTGGAATGTAAAGGCTTGGGAGGAGAAACTACAGGGCCTCGGAGGTCATCCCGTTGCTCATCCTACAAAACATACTGGCGAAGAGCCTTCTAAGGCGGCAGAGGAAGCGGCCAATGCTGGTGATGATGCCGAGAAGAATCCTGAGGCTGATGCTGGTGCAAACGCTGGGAAGGAGGTTGCTGTTCAAGAGGGTCATGCCCCTTAGGCAGCGGAGTGGGCGATGATGGATATACGTGCCAAGGCCGGAGCCCACTTTTTAATTTCATGGTTGTGGTTGCATAAACAATTTACTTTTATTGTCTTTGAACAATTTACATTTCCTGCACTAGAACAATGTGATGACCAAAGGTGGATGGGTCCTAGGTTTTAGGACGAAGCCCTTGGTCATCAATTAGTATAACTTATTTTGAATGTGATAACGGTTGTAGGTGGACAGGTCATATTTTGAGATATATCCTGCAACCGTTACACAAGTATGGTAAAAACTAATTGTGCTTTTGGCGGATGGGCCTCGGTTTGGGGTGAAACCAAAAGCACAACTTTTGACTTGTTAATAATATAACTATCTTTTGACTTATTCACTGTTGTCTTGCATTACTTAGTGTAACTCTTAGCTTTGTAAAAAATTCATACTGTTATCTTATAAAATATCCTGATCAGTATGCTCAGCGATATACTGTAAAAACCTTTTATTAGATAAAACTTACAAACGTTCCTTCAACTTTGTAAAAATTTCTTTAGAAAGTGAAAAACAGTCTATCTTTTCAAAACCAAGTTTTGATAATATTTAAATGATCAGTGTTTTGGTCAAAAATTACCGAAGTAATTAAGTGATCAAATTAGTTAAGTGAGGTAGTGTGCTAGAAAGTGTGTTGAAAATATACTTGTTAAGTTATTTGGGAAAACAGTATTCAGAATACGGCTCAGGATATTGAGCTGTATCTATGATCAAACAATGAGCGAAAATAAAGTAAACGACACGAGATGTACGAGGAAAGCCCTTGATCAATCTAGATCGCCGGCATAAAACCTCGGGAGCTGACAATCGCAGCTGCCTTGTTCTTCAATTGCTTCAAAAATCAGGATACAGTGCGGGATGTGGTACGGATCGACTAAGTGTTACAATGAAAATGAAATACAAGTGTGGTGTTTGAAATTAGCTAAAGAGTGAAAGTGATCGAGAGTGTAAGTGTGAATTGTTGTGTTCTAAGCTGATCCGACCTCATCTATTTATAGTAAAGATAAAATAACTAACTACCCTAAACTCGCGGGATCCACCGAATATTCCTTCTTGGAACGTTGTAGACCTGGTCTTTCGGGCTCAACGTCTCTTTCTCAACAAATTCGTCCGAGTCTTGAGGAGAAGAAGTCCTCTTGACCGTTAGCAAGCCTCCAACCTTAATCTGCACATGGTTAATTCAATAAGCCTCAGGATATTGCCCAAGATGTTAGCAATATCCTCTTCCAGCATCCTGATCACAAATAGACAAACAGAGGCAGGATATTGGTCAGGATACGTATGTAAAGAAAATGACCCCTAACAATTGTCCCCAAATATATCAGTTGGGATACCAATCCAACGGATATATTTCAAAACTTTACCACATAACCTAAGGTAATTAATATGACTAGACTCTTGAAATGACAGCGGTGCAACTTCCAAGGCATTATTTACTTTTTACCCCCCTACATTCATCCTATATTAACCGAGGGACTCCTTGTCTCGGTCATCCTTATCTGCGAGCAAGCATCAGGTATCTTCTTTTCTAATCTCCTTTCTTTAATTTTTCTTAATTTGCTCAATGGCACCACGAACGAAATCCCGCTCAGACCGGTCAGCCTCAACCCTCATAAGTCAAAACTTTATCACCGATCCAACAAAGGAGATTTGCTGCTTCAATAATGCTGATATTGCTGCTCTCAAAGACTCCGGTGCCTTTCCCACCGGAACGGTCTTTCGCCCCTTTGACAAGGAAGCCCGATCGGGTGCATCATCCGACGAGTGGGTTTGTTTTTTCGCTTATCCTTTCTCTCTTGGACTCCGGTATCCATTTCCACCCTTTATCTCCAGCTTTTTCGACCTCACCAGCCTTAGTTATGCCCAAGTTATGCCAATGGTCTGGCGAATCTTGATAGTGTTGAATCAAATCAAATCTCGTCATTTTCCTAACCTACTTGTTGAGGACCTTCCCGTAGCATACCGGTTGAGATCTCATGGCAATCACCGTTATCTTCTGTTCTCCATCAAGAACCCTTTGGTCCTTAAAGCCACCAAGAATGAGGATCGATGGCGACGAAAATTCTTTTTCGTCAAAAGAGACTCCATTGATAAGGGTTTCGATCTACCAGTTAAATGGTTAACCAAGGGTAGGATTTAGGGTTTTAGGAATATCCCTAATCATATCTTCAAACTGTATCCCGGACTTATATTCTGATGTTTTTATGCAGCGAATTTCAGAGATTTAGTGCCTCCTAGCGCAGAATCCGAATCCAAGATCAAGGAAATCTACCGTCTTCCTGCCAGTGAAAGAACTTTTTCCCTGTCTCTCACAGATCCTCATCAAAAATCAAGCTCAGAAATGTCTGGTAAGCACATCTTCATATGTTAATTATTTGTCAAAAATATGATGAGTTTTAAGAATACCTTCCCTTATGTAGTACCAGTCGTCAACCTTGAAGGTTTCGAACTTGATGAGTTAGATTGCTACTCCAGCCTTGAACCCATCAAACAAGAATCCAAGACAAAGCCATCTGCTACACCAAAGCCTACCTCCTCAAAGACTGTTTCAGCCCCCAAAGGTCCTCCGGCATCCAGGACCAGGGCATCCAGCTCTCGGAAGAGAAAGGAGACTGACTCCCCAGTTGTTTCTGAAATATTCTCTCTTGAGAATCATGGGTTTAACGAAGCCACCTCATTCCTCAAACAGGTAGAATTTTCTTTCCGATATCCTGTACAAGTATGTTAGTCTTTATCCTGCTTATTTTTCACATTAATACCTGTGTCTTTATCGATAGGGTCTGGATCGCCTCATGCATTTATACGAAGACGCTAGCGGTCTTAACAAGATGTTGCAGATTCAGCTGGAGAAAGCTCAAGCCACCATAGCTTATCAAGGAACCATTGCAGCTGCCAAATCCCAGCACTATGAAGACAAATACAAGGCAATGACTCAGGAACATCAAGCCGCCCTCCACAAAGCTAATGAGGATGCTCAAGCCAAGCTAGACGCCGCTCTTCTCCAATATCAGCAGAATATGAGTTCATACCGGGATAGCCTAAAAGCTTCGGTGGTCGTCTCTCTTCTCCAAGCCAGGATAAGGATGGCTTATGAGGCCATGGATCTTGGTTTTGAATGCCCTTCCTGGAATGTAAAGGCTTGGGAGGAGAAACTACAGGGCCTCGGAGGCCATCCCGTTGCTCATCCTGGAAAACATACTGGTGAAGAGCCTTCTAAGGTGGCAGAGGAGGTTGCCAATGCCGGTGATGGTGCTGAGAAGAATCCCGAGGGTGATGCTGGGGCGAATGCTGGCAAGGAGGTTGCTGTTCAAGAGGGTGCTGCCCCTTAGGCAGCAGAGTGGGCGATGATGGATATACGTGCCAAGGCCGGAGCCCACTTTTTAATTTCATGGTTGTGGTTGCATAAACAATTTACTTTTCCTGTCTTTGAACAATTTACATTTCCTGCACTAGAACAATGTGATGACCAAAGGTGGATGGGTCTTAGGTTTTAGGATGAAGCCCTTGGTCATCGATTAGTATAACTTGTTTTGAACATAGTAACGGTTGTAGGTGGACGGGTCCTGTTTTGAGACAGATCCTGCAACCGTTACACAAATATGGTAAAAACTAATTGTGCTTTTGGCGGATGGGCCTTAGTTTAAAGTGAAACCAAAAGCACAACTTTTGACTTGTTAATAATATAACTATCTTTTGACTTATTTTCTGTCACCTTGCATTGTTTAGTGTAAGTCTTAGCTTTGTAAAAATCTCATACTGTTATTTTACAAAATATCCTGACCAGTATGCTCAGAAACATACTGCAGAAGCCTTTTATTAAATAGATCTTCCAGACGTTCCTTTAACTTTATAAAAATTTCTTTAGAAAGTAAAAAATAATTTATCTTTTCAAAACCAAGTTTTGATGACGATCAAAGTTCCAAGCCAATACTAGTTTCAAACATCCTAATCAAATATCCTTAAAAGGACTTTGAGGATATATGTCAGGATACTTAACATAATGTTACTAAAAACTTAAATGAGGCTTACAAAGGAAAGATCATACCAGACATAGGATATAAACCTATTACCGAACTTCAATCCCTTTGCAACTCTTCCAATGAAGATGTCCCCAGTGCAAGGTACTTAGTGCATTAGTCGCAAACTTCATTCTTTTAGCTTTACACCACCATCTTGGCAGGGATGTCCCCTGTGTACAATGTCTTCAAGTATCTTAGAAATCTACTTAATGTTAGTTTCCATGGCATAAGCAATTTTTCACGTCCCGAGGGTACAACCCAAGGACGTACTGGAGATAAATCCTTTGTATCCTGGGGAAAATCCCAATTTTTCATGCGCTACAGGCGGGAGAGTATAAACTCCAAGACTTAGAAAGGTGAAAACCTTTAAACCTTAGAGAGTATGAAAATACCCTTTCGTGAAAGAGGGTGATCAATCCTCATATACCGTTAGGATTCAGGATATAGCCAATAGTGACGAAATTGTCAGCCACTTTTACATGGACTGGTCCCGCCACCTTGAACTATCCCTGAATAACTTGCGCTCCAGGCGGGGTGTTTAAACCCAATTCGGAAGAAAGGTGAATACCTTTAAACCTCTGAAGGGATCAGTATCCCTTAAACGTGAGAGAGGGGGCCAATCCTCTAGTCTTTCGAGTTATCCTGAGCACATATCCTGGAGCTATATCCTGAAACATATCTTGCAAAACAATTGTAAACTAAGGTGGGTGTTAGCTTGGCTAACACCCCTCCGATGCTTAAGTCAGTATCAGGTTACAAAGAACAAATTAAACCAAACATATTCAAAAGAAGTAGAATTCATACCATCTTGAGTTAGAAATTAAATTCTAGACTCACTTGAAATAGAGCTTAAGGTGTATAGCATTCCAAGATCTCGGCAGCATATCCCCTTCCATATTCTTGAGTCTATATGCTCCTTTCCCTGCTTCTGATTCAACTTCATATGGTCCTTCCCATTTTGGAGCTAACTTGCCATCGGCAGGATTAGTAGTATTTTGGAAAGCCTTTCTTAACACTCAATCTCCAACCTTAAATCTTCTGGTTCTAATATTCTTGTTATATGCCCTGGATATTCTCTGTTGATATGCTGCCATCCTTAGCCTTGCCGTATCTCTCTTTTCATCTATAGTGTCTAAATCCTGACCTAAGGCTTCGGGATTCTGCTCAGGATCACTTAAGATAGATTTTGCAGTAGGTATTGTCATCTCCGTTGGAATCACTGCTTCTGCTCCAAACACCAAGGAAAACGGGGTTTGGCATGTTGCATTCTTTATCGTTGTCCTATCAGCCCATAAAACAAAGGGTAATTCTTCTGCCCATCTTCCTTTTTTGGCTCCAAGCCTTTTCTTTAAGTTATTGACAATTATCTTGTTTGAGGATTCTGCTTGTCCATTTGCTTGAGGATGTACCGGAGTAGACGTAATCATTTTGATTCCCCAACTCTTGCAAAAGTCAGTAGTCCTCTTACTTATGAACTGAGAACCATTGTCGCAAATTATCTCGGCTGGTACTCCGAATCTGGTCAGGATATTTCTCTTGATGAAGGATACTACTTCTTGGTCTCTTACTTGAACGAATGCTTCTGCTTCAACCCATTTAGAGAAATAATCCGTCATTGCTAGCATAAAGACTTTTCCTCCCAGAGCTTTTGGTAGCTTTCCCACTATATCCATACCCCACTTCATAAATGGCCAAGGGGAAACAATAGGATATAATGGTTCAGCCGGTTGATGCAGTATGTTACTATGTCTTTGACATGCGTCACATCTTCGAGCATGTTCTGCTGCATCCTTCCTCATTGTTGGCCAATAATATCCTGTCCTTAATACTTTTGAGAATAACGATCTGCCCCCAACATGGTTACCACAATCCCCTTCATGTATATCCTGAAGTACTTCTTTGGCTTCAGGATCCTCCAAGCATCTCAAATACGGTCCTGCAAGAGATTTCTTGTATAAAATATTATTTATAATAGTGAATCGTGATACCTTCATCCTAAATGCCTTAGGATTTTCATTTCCAGGGATGTGTCCTTCTTTGAGATATCTCATGATTGGAGCCGTCCAGGATTTATCCTCTTCAGGATGTTCTACTCCAGGATTCTGTATACTAGCTACTTCTTTATCCTGAGGATTCGTTGCAGGATATAAGGCATGTAATATTGGTATTTGCGTCCCTTCAGGTATCCTGATCGATGATCCCAAATTTGCTAGGGAATCCGCTTCAGCATTATCCTCCCTTGGTACCTGTTCAAGTATAAAAACATCGAAATATCCTGCTAATTTTTTGAGAATATCGAGATATTCGATTAATTTCTCACCCTTAACTGCATAGGATCCATTAAAATGGTTAGTAATTAACAAAGAGTCAACATACACTTGCAAATTTTTGATACTCATGCTCTTAGCCAACTCTAATCCTGCAATTAAAGCCTCATACTCTGCTTCATTATTAGTAGCAGGAAATTCACACCTAATAGCCTGGGGTAATATGTCCCCCTGTGGCGATTTTAGTAGTATTCCTAATCCTATTCCTCTTACATTGGATGCACCGTCAGTATATAATGTCCAGGATCCTGAGGATTCTCCTAACTGTTGAACTTCTAGGTCTACCTCGTCCTGAATGTCACTACTAAAGTCAGCCACAAAGTCAGCTAAAGCCTGAGATTTTATGGCACTTCTAGGTTCATATACTAAATCATAAGCACTCAACTTTACTGACCACTTGGCCATCCTGCCTGACATCTCTGGTTTCCTAAGCACATTTTTGACAGGATAATTTGTTTTAACATGTATCCTATGTGTCTCGAAATAATGCCTAAGTTTCGTTGATGCCATGACTAGAGCTAATATCAATTTTTCTAAATGAGAATACCTAGTTTCAGCATCTAACAAACTTTTACTAACATAATAAACAGGATACTGCTGAGCTTCATGGTCTTTTATAAGAACGGCACTTACAGCATTCCCTGACACAGCAAGGTACAGGGATAGTGGTTCACCATTTTCGGGCTTCATCAATAGAGGTGCGGTTGAAAGATACCGTTTCAAATCCTGCAGGGCTGCTTCATGCTTTTCCCCCCATTCGAATCTTTTGTTCTTCTTTAGGATATCATAGAAGTCTTTGCATTTTTCTGAGGATCTTGAGATAAATCTGTTTAGAGCTGCTACTCGGCCTATTAATCTTTGTACGTCCTTCATATTTGAGGGTGATTTTATGTCTAGGATAGATTTGATCTGCTCTGGGCTTGCTTCTATCCCCCTTTTTGTCACCATATATCCAAGAAACTTCCCTGCCCCCACTCCGAAATGGCATTTAGCAGGATTTAGCTTCATGTTGTAGTGATCCAGGATATCAAATGCTCCCTTGATATCCTGAAGGTGATCCTCAGACTTTTTAGATTTCACCACCATGTCATCGATATATACCTCCATGGTGTCCCCCAGTTTGTCTTTGAACATCATGTTCACCAATCTTTGGTATGTTGCACCTGCATTTTTCAAACCAAAAGGCATAGCTGTATAACAATAAATACCTGTTGGTGTCATGAAGGCGGTATCCTCCTGGTCAGAAGGCTCCATTTGGATCTGTTGAAATCCTGAGGATGCATCCATGAAGGTCAGCATTTCATGCCCGGCAGTGGCATCTACCATTGCATCAATATGGGGAAGAGGAAATGGGTCTTTAGGACAAGCTTTGTTCAAGTCTGTGTAGTCTACACAAACTCTCCATTTCCCATTCTTCTTCTGTACTACAACCACGTTTGCTAGCCACCTTGGGAACTTAACCTCTCTGATCATTCTTGACTTTAATAATCTTTCAACTTCCTCCTGGATAATCGTGTTCCGCTCAGGAGCAAACTTCCTTCTTTTTTGTTGCACAGGCTTGAATGACTTATCAATTCCAAGCTTGTGAGTGATAATATCTTTGGATATGCCTGTCATATCCTCATGCTTCCATGCAAATGTTGACATCCTGCATTTTAAAAAGTTAATTAACTGCTCTTCAATATCCTGAGGGATATTGGTCCCTACGAGCACCGAAATATCGGGGTTATCCTGGTTCAGGATAACTTTCTTCACATCCTGCTCCGGATCCTCCACAATATCCTGGGCCCGCGTCTTTAATTGCTATGCTGCACTAGGTTTGGCTGAGGATTTCATCGAGGATGAATAGCATTCTTTCGCCTCCTGATGATCACTATCTACTTTGACCACTCCCCAAGGGGTAGGTATCTTGATGCATTGGTGATATGTTGATGGCACGGCCTTCATATCGTGAATCCACGGTCTTCCCAATATGATGTTATAGCAGGATAGAGAATCCATCACACAGAAACGTTGTATCGAATTGACTCCTTCAACGTATACTGGCAACTTTATCTCCCCCACTGTGTTTCTAGCCTCTCCACTGAATCCAACAAGCACGGTAGACTTTGAAGTGATATCCATTGGAGATACATTCATTCTCTTCAGAGTTTCTAGTTGGATTATGTTGACGGAGCTGCCATTATCAACCAATATCCTGCGTACAAAATGGTTAGCCACATATAACGTTATTACCAGAGCATCATGGTGAGGATCCTGGACAGTATCTCTGTCATCTGCATCAAAAGTGATCACTTTGTCAGTCGTGAGGGTAGACATCCTGACAGGTCTGTCTCCCCTTTCGGCTTTAGCTTCCTTTGCATGTCTCTTTGCTGCCGAATACGAGGTCCCACAAATGTCGGATCCTCCCGAAATGAAGTTGATTATCTTGGCATCCGAGGGAGGTGATGCTGCTCGTTCAGGATCCTTGTCAGTATCCTGACCCTTATTCTTTTTTCCTAAGAGATCTTTCAGATATCCCTTGCTTAGAAGATAACTTATTTCTTTCCTCAAAGCAATGCAATCCTCAGTCATATGTCCGAAATCTTCGTGGAAAGCACACCATTTCGACTTATCTTTCCAGTCAACCTTTTGTTGATTCTTTCGAGGCCATCTAGCCTTGTCTCCTAGACCCTGCATAGCATACATCAATTCAGGGATATTAACAGAAAAGCAATATTCAGACAACTCAGGATACTCTTCAGGATCCTCATCTTCGACAACATTCACTCTCTTGTTTTCATTTCTACCATATGGCTTAGGCCGATATGACTTAAATGAGGACTCTGACTTCCTATTAGTCGATTCATAAGTGTTGGATGAGTTCATCCTTTCTTGCATCTTCTTGTCATCTTCCAGACGGATATATCTCAAAGCCCTGTTACGAGCTTCATCGAGATTCCTGCAGGGATTCATTACAAGATCCTGATAAAACTGAGAATCCTTTTGTAATCCCATCTTAAAAGCTTGCACAGCTGTTGCAACATCAAGATGTGGGATATCCAAGGATTCTCGACTAAATTTGTTCACATAATCCCTCAAGGATTCCTGAGGCCCTTGAGTTATCCTGTAAAGATCACTGGTTAGTTTCTCAAAACTCCGACTACAAGAAAATTGACTGTTAAATAAATTAACCAAATGAGCAAATGAAGTGATTGAGTGAGGAGGATCCTGTTAGAGTAGAACCAAATCCCTTGCACAAGCACGCTTCCTTGAGCTCCGGAGGGATAGGGTTAATCTCCATTCTTTCCCTATACTGGGCAATATGCTCCTCAGGATCCGTAGTCCCATCATAAAGCTTCATGTTGGGGGTTTGGAATCTCTTTGGGATCTCAGCATCACAGATAGGATACGCGAAACGAGATATCTTGTGGCTGTCTTGAGACACTTCCGGGATCGGTTGGACCACCCCAGGTACACTAGATATCATGTCCTTTAACTTCTGAAGTTCCCTGGTAAGTGCTGATGTCACACCTGTATCCTGCAAAGATCCACCACTGTTAGCAGCATGAGTATTGTTTTGGTCAAAAAATCTGATGAGGATATTGCAACCAAACTCTTTGTTTAGGGGAATGAGGATCACTTCAATGTAAAGTGCACAAACAACACAAGGATTTATACGGGGAAAAAGCCCTTGATCAAGAGTTGATCTCCGGCACAAAAAACCCCGGGTGATGGAAACTACCGATCACCAAGCTGAAATAAATGGTTAAATGTTTACAACTTCGGATAGTAACGAGCTAGGTACAAGGATCACTACGGTGGAATGTGTAGAAAGTGTATGAAATTGCTAAGTGTTTGAACGAGAGCTTGTATGAGAGCTTGTACGAGTGTGTGTAAGTGCAAAAAATGACTCAGACTGTTCTACTAGCTCGTTACTCCCTTTAAAATAGAAATAACCACCTAAACTAACTTTCCGACTTTCGTGCCAAGCCTCCACGTTCTCCACAACGTCTATTTTTGGTCAAGCACGTGCAAAATAGTTTAGGAATATTCTCCAGGAATGTCGCCTAGACTTGGTCAAGCTCGTTATACCTGCGGGATAGTACAATACATAAATAAACAATCGTCAGTACGAGGATCCTTAAAGTGATCCATGATCCTGATCCTGAAGTTCTTCTGAGGATCACCACCTGTCACAGAAGTAAGGATCACTAGTTAGGATAACGAATAAGGATCACTAATTGTTAGAAAATCCTCCCCTAACAATTGCCCCCAAAATATAAGGAGTGAAATTGTAAAATTAGCGAGTTATGTTTTCTTGATCTTATCCGTAACAAACTAACGGATATATAGCCGTTAAAATAGAACTAGCCGTTGCGATGATGATGTCACAGAAGTGACAATCCTGCAGAATCATAATTATAAATAGAGATATAGATAGGATCATTATGCATTCAAATTCGAAAGAGACTCCCTTTAAATTCTCAGTCGACGAACAACCAGGTAATTCTTTCTCCTCTTCCTTCCTTCTTACTCTGTTTCTCTATCTTTATCTCCGTGACTTCGAAAATGTTGCTCCGACGTTCACCGGGCAAGGATCACCCAAAGAACAGTCCTCCGAAAAGCCAGGGGATCATTGAAGATTCCATTAAAGAACGCTGCTGCTTCAATGATGCTCAGATAGATAGGATTCGCCACTGCTTTCCGGCGAACACCGAATTCAGGCCTTTTGACCCCAATGCCTTGAGCGATCATATCTCCGATAAATGGGTTGCTTTCCCCGTCACTCCTTTCACCATAGGCTATACATATCCTTTTCCAGCCTTCACCCAATCTTTCTTCTCCCTAACCGGCATCTCTTATATCCAAGCCATGCCGATGATTTGGAGGGTTTTGCACACCCTTGAAAGGATCATCGATCAGGAGGGAATAGATCTAGGAATGGCAGAGCTGGGAGAACTGTATGATCTTACCACCTTTGGCTCTCACCGTTATTTGTTCAAACGTAAACCTGGTGAAGAACACCCGATCTTCAAAGCCACCAAGAATGATGCTAACTGGAAGCGGCGCTTCTTTTTTATCAAGAGAGATTCCATCCAGGATGGAAAGGATCTTCCTAAAAAATGGGCTACCCATGGTAGGATGGAGGATCCTGAGAAGGATCACCAGGAACTTTCTTTTGATGTAAGGATAACTGATATTTTTGCTTTCTTGTTATGCAGCTATCACCGTTTCACACCTCAAACTGTCCCCTGCTGCTAAGGAAAGGCTCCTCGCTTTCAAGAAACTTGATCCTGAGACAAGAACTTTCAAGACAACAACCCAAGATTCACAGGAGGTATCCTCAGGCTCTGTCACAATGTCAAGTAAGTATCCTTGTTTAAAATTTAAATATATAGTGAAATATGAACTAGGAAAAGATACTTATCTTGTTTTTATTGTGTAGGTGCTGGAAAATCTGCCAAGCCTGTATCCCAATTCAACACGGCTGACCTTGATGTCGTACGATCCAGGAAGAAGAGATCCACCACCAGTCCTAGCATTTCCATTCCAAAGGCACCCACTAAAGGAAAGGGTGTCAAGAAGAGGAAAACTTCTGATGCTGAGGATCTTCAGGGTCTACCACTGATCCGCCACCAGTTCCTTGAATACTTCAATGATGTAAGGATCCTTTATTCTGCCTATGTATCCTACTCGTATGAGGATCACTTGGTCTTGAACTGCTTTTATCCTTTTCTTTTGCAGAAATTTGCTGAGATTGAGGATTATGTGGGCCACGTTGAGGATCAAGATAAAAAGATTGCCGACCTCCAACAGGTTGCCGTGCTCAAGGATCTTGCACTTGCTGATGCTCGGAAGGAACTCCTAGATGAGAAGACTAAGACAGCCAAACTTCTGATCGACCTTGACTATGAGAAGCATGACCTTATTGAAAATGCTAAGGTCTCTGCCGCCATTACGATGTACCAGACAAAATTGAAGATGGCCCAGGAAGCTCAAGATCCTAGCTTTGATAAAAACAGCTGGGATGTTGAGGGTTGGAAGGCAAGGTTGGCTGATCTTGAGGATGATGAAGAGGAGGCTACTGAGGTCTTGGCGATTGAAGCAAGTGGCAGTGGGAAGGATCTTACGAAGGATACCGCAGCTGGAGGAGATGATGATACAGCGAAGGCTTAGGCTGCATGATTGGGCGATGATGGAAACTTCTAGACATAGCCGGAGCCCAATTGTTTTTTTTAAGTGTGATAGTTTGTTTTGGTGATGGTGTTTTTTGTTGAACAATGATGTATGGTACTGAACAATAGGTTTTTAGGATTAAGGATCATGTATGATCCTTTGGACAATAGGCAGGATTGCAATCGGTGGAGGGATCCTCTGTTTGGGGGACGAAGCCATTGTGATCCTGCCGCCTTTATATTCCTGCACTACTTTTGAACTCATTATCATGGACACCCTTTACCTACCCCAGCGGACGGGCCACGTTTTGCTGGTAGAAGCTCGGGTAGGTAATTTTGACAACCTTTAAAGGGTTAGCCTTACGTTAATAAATAAAAACTTAACCTTTTGTCGCTTATCTTGTGTTGTTATCCTTTTTAGTATGTTACTTTCCAACTGTTGTAATGTTCATTCTGTTTATATTTATCAAGCCTTGAAAAATTAGAAAAGATATCCAGAAAGTTTAGGATATGATCAAGGATCACATATCCCATAACCGATAAGTTCTAAAAAGTGATATAGTTTAAGAAACACAAGTTCAGTTGTCAAGTATAGGGGTTATTTAGAAGAATAATGAATAAAATCAAAAGAGTTAAGGATCATACCTGAGGATCCAAGTTAGAATCCTAACCATAATAAGGGTAACTATAAGATAAACCTTAGAGTGAAATAAGGATCAAGGATCCCTATCTGCCTATCTTCAAGGACCTGAAATAGAGCATAACTTGGGACTAAGCCGATATAAGAAAAGAGTTAGCAACTGGGGACAAGCCCAAGGATAACTGGGGACAAGCCCAAGGATAACTGGGGACAAGCCCAAGGATCGTATGTAAACTGGAGTATGGCCCTAACTGGTGACTATCCAAACTTGGTGACATGAAGATGCCAAAACCTTAGCTAACGTGAAAACGTTAGAAACCTTAGCTAACGTGAAAACATTAGAAACCTTATGAACAGATGTATGGTACGTCTACCATTATACGTAGGATCCTAGGCATAGCCAGAACAATGGAATTATCAGCCCCTAGAACGAGTACTGGTCCCAAAGCCTTGAACTATACCAGGATCATCGTGCGCTACAGGCGGAATCTGGGGACAAGCCCAAATAACTGGGGTTAAACCCAAAAGACGGACTGCTTCTGTGGATAACCAACATTGTGCTAAAGATACCTGAACTTTCAAAACTTGAACTCACGTGAGAGATGGATAAAGGATACATGATCCTTATCCATATATGAGAAAATAAAGAAATGAAATAGTTCAAGATTAGGATATTACCTGAGTAAGGATCACCGATACTTTGAGGATCCTTTAAGGATATTCCTATCGTGAGGATCACCTATGCCATAAGGATCCTGCCTACATGAAATATTTCTTCAAGTGGACAGCATTCCAAGCTCTTGGTAGCAAATCACCTTCCATGGTTAGCAATCTATATGCCCCCTTTCCTGCTTCAGCTTCAATCAAATAAGGGCCTTCCCATTTTGGAGCCAATTTTCCATCAGCAGGATTGGTGGTATTCTGAAATGCTTTCCTTAACACCATATCTCCAACTTGAAACCTCCTGATCCTGACATTTTTGTTGTAAGCACCAGCCATTCTTTGTTGATAACTGGCCATCCTTATCCTAGCTATATCCCTAATTTCTTCAATAGTATCCAGGTCTTGAGCCAAATTTTCATCATTTTCCTCAGGATCACAGGTACTTGTTCTAGCAGTAGGGACCACCATTTCTGTTGGGATCACTGATTCTGCCCCAAACACCAAAGAGAATGGTGTTTGACCAGTAGCATTCTTGGGGGTTGTCCTATCAGCCCAAAGCACATAGGGTAGTTCTTCTGCCCATTTCCCTTTCTTGGATCCAAGCTTTTTCTTCAAATTGTTGATGATGATCTTGTTGGATGATTCTGCTTGGCCATTAGCTTGTGGGTGGACTGGTGTTGAAGTTATCATCTTAATCCCCCAGCTGTCACAAAAGTTAGTGGTTCTGCCCCCAATAAATTGGGAACCATTATCACATATAATCTCGGAAGGAATTCCAAATCTAGTTATAATATTTCTTTTAATGAAGGATATAACTTCCTTTTCTCTGACTTGGGCAAAAGCTTCAGCCTCTATCCACTTGGAGAAGTAATCAGTCATAGCTAACATGAATACTTACCCACTAGGTGCCTCAGGGAGCTTTCCAACTATATCCATACCCCATCTCATAAATGGCCAAGAGGAGGATATAGGATGCAATAATTCAGCTGGTTGATAAAGGATATTGCTGTGTCTCTGGCAAGGATCACATCTTCTGGCATACTCCACAGCATCTTTCTTCATGGTTGGCCAGTAGTATCCTGTCCTCAGGATCCTTGAGAATAAAGCCCTGCCCCCAGTGTGGTTTCCACAATCTCCTTCATGGAAGTCTTTTAAAACTTCTTGAACTTCAGGATCCTCAATGCATCTCAAGTATGGTCCTGCAAGAGATCGTCTATACAACATATTATTTATAATTGTGAACTGAGATACCTTAGATTTGAAAGCCCTAGGGTTTTCTCCTGTAGGAATCTCTCCATGTTGTAAGTATCTCATAATTGGTGAGATCCATGATCCTGATCCTGAATAGGATTGAGTATCCTCACTAGGGGTAACTGCAGAATCATTTCCTATCTCCATAGTCTGGTGATCCTCGATAGCCGGGGTCAGGATATGGATAATAGGAATCTTGCTATCCTCTGGGATCTTCAAAGATGATCCTAAGTTAGCCAATGCATCAGCTTCTGTATTTTCTTCCCTTGGTACCTGTGACAAACTAAAGGAAACAAAAGAGAGTGCCAAACTTTTGACTATCTCCAAATATTTGGTTAGCTTTTCACCTTTAACAGCATAGGATCCATTAAAGTGGTTTGTAATTAACAAAGAATCTACATGTACCTCAAGATACCTGATTCCCATATGCTTAGCGATTTGCAAACCAGCAATTAAGGCTTCATATTCAGCCTCATTGTTAGTGGTTTGGAAATCACAAGCTATAGAATGGGGTATTATGTCCCCCTGTGGCGATTTTAGTAGTATTCCAAGCCCTGTGCCTTTGACATTTGAGGATCCATCAGTATGAAGTATCCAAGGATCCTTGGTCTCTTCTAGCTGCTGGACTTCTAACTCAGCTTCTTCTTGTAAATCAATACTGAAATCAGCCACAAAGTCAGCTAATGCTTGGGATTTGATGGCTGTCCTAGGCTCATATCTTATATCATATGCACTCAGCTTCACTGCCCACTTTGTCACACCCCGACCACGTGGAACATACAAAACGTGGCGGAAACATCGGGGAGTGTTGTAACAGAATTAATGTTTCACAACCATGGAAATTTAAGTTTCGTTTTATTGATTAAAAGTGTTACAATGTCTTAATCAAACAAGGAAAATACAACATAATTAACTAGTCTTGCATCTTTTATTGTCACTAAAGCCCAAGTCTGTCTATGTGTATCTTGATCATCTTATGCAACAGCTCCTGAAAAACACATGTGAAAATAGGTACGTCAGTATAAAAATGCCTGTGAGATACATAGGTTTTGTGAAAATAAGATTCATGACTTATGTTTGAGAAAATGTTTAGTCATGAACCTTGTTATTTGCTTTGTCTTGTAAATCATTTGTAAAACGATAAGATCAGATGATAAGTATAAATAAATGTCAGGTTAAATGAATAACCAAGTAAAAATGTGTTTGTATAAGATAAGTTGTTTATAAATCAATGTCTTGTGAAAAGTATGTTATTTGTATAAAATGTTCTATGTCTCAAACTGAAATGATTCAAATAACGTTACAACATGTAATACCATACAAACACTTATATATAGGAAGTACCAGCGGCGTATCCACCATGCTTGTATCATATTACACATGCATCGTTACTTAATCACTTAATCAAACCAAACCAAACAATGTAAAATGTTCATGTCAAGATGTAAATCATGTCAAAATATCTATGTCAAATATCCATGTCAAATGTCTATGTCAAATATCCATGTCAAATGTCTATGTCAAATATCCATGTCAAATGTCTATGTCAAATATCCATGTCAAATGTCTATGTCAAATATCCATGTCAAATGTCTATGTCAAATATCCATGTCAAATGTCTATGTCAAAATGTCATGTATGGCAAGTGAAAGGTCTCAACTAAACCATATGCACAAAAACAAAGTATTGAAGTAAAACTTGGTTTAAATCAAAGCTATGTTTTATGTAAATGCATGATCAAATGTCAATCATGTTAAAATGTCTATGCCGAAATGTCTATGTCAAATGTCTATGTCAAAATGTCATGTATGGCAAGTGAAAGGTCTCAACTAAACCATATGCACAAAAACAAAGTATTGAAGTAAAACTTGGTTTAAATCAAAGCTATGTTTTGTGTAAATGCATGCAAATATTTAATATGAACATTTATGCGGTATTGTGAATATGCATACATCCAAGCCTGGCGACTGAGGTGATAAACCCTTTAAACAAATTAAAGGTCTATCTGTCTTTATAACAACGAATTCGGTCATTCCTTTCTGTCCCCTTTCCCTGGGATGTCCGGAACGGGAGTTGTCAATTCCTATGGTACCACTACCTACTAACGAACGGCATGATCGGTGTTAATGAATGTATTGTCCCATGTAAACAAACCAAATGTCATACCAAAATGTAAGCATGTGATGAAAAACAATGTACTAAGTATGCACGCAATGGACATAAATAGCATAAAATGTAAATGTAAAACGATGTACTAAGTATGAACGCAATGGACATACATAGCATAAAATGTAATGAAATCATGTACTATAATGTACTAACGAACATAGCAGTATATGATGTGAAAACAGGAAAGCATGAAAGTAACAAGTAGGCACATGTGTTCCACCCCAAAACAGTTTGGAAAACAGTAAAAGAAGGGTCTATGTACTCACTTGAGATTGCTCAGAAGTCCTAGGATAACCACCAAGCAAAGCTAGAGATCACGGAATCAAACGGCACCTACTATAGGTAACTACATTAATAAACCGGACCTAAATCGGAAGATCGGGTAGCATTAGGGTTTGTAAACCAAACGAGTGTAGAGACTCGTGTCATTTGGTTTAACAAAGCCTACATACTAAATGAAACTTAACCTAATTGTATACGACCCATTACGACCCGTTTAGGTAGCTTATGCTACTCTAACGCGTCGTTCGCGTGAAACGCGTTCGGACCGCCTAACTAGTCCTATGACAAGTGTTATATGCCTAAACATGTTACATAATCTATTATGTGACAAAATTTTAGGTTACATATGCTTAATTACCAATTATACATGAAAAGGGTATTCTGGTAATTTACCTAAGGCATATAAACTACCTATCATGCAACTACTTAAACGATGTGACCATAGGGTATAACCTCGGAAGGTTATGCCCTATACTAGGGTCACCTAATGTATTTGGTCGGATCCTAATGATCGACCAAACTGGGTCGGGTTCGAAGGTATAGGCGATTTATTAGATCGCCTACCCTACGACCCTAGACAACGTGGTAATCAGTGGGCATAGTCCCAAGGGACTATGACCAACGTGATTACACTCACGTTGCGAAGTTCAAACGAACTTCGCATTGACCATTACTGGTCAACGCTGAAAGTCAAACAAAGTTTGACTTTCTGACTCGAAAAGCAATAAAATAAGGAAAAGAACGAAAGAATACTTACCCAGGGTCCCCGAATGCTAATCCCGATCCAAGAACTCAGGTATGAAACAATGGTTTCAACTTAGAGCTCTCAAAATCAGAATTCTAGTGAGAAATGCAATGGGGGTGGATGGTTATATATAGTTTTCGGGTAACCGTTAAGATCGTTTCATGGAAAACGTGCCATGATCCCATCCGTACAAGTGTCGGAAAGTTGTGGTGGCTTAAATTGGTCCTTATCTTAGTGACTAAGCAACTTAAAACATGTGGTTAAGGATCAATTAGTTGCAACTTGTATTTAAAACATTGAATCTGGTCCAGATCATGCAGTCGCGTAGCGCGACTGGTAAGGCTTTAGGCGTCGCGCTACGCCACTGACCCATCTGATTCAGAAATGTTTCGAAATTGGCAGAAATGGTCCCTGTTGTGTTTTTAGCCCTTTTTCGATGCGTTTGAACCCCGTTAACCTCATTTCAAGGCTCTAAAATGAAGTTAAAGTATAGGGAACTCAAAACATGCTCAAAAATATGCCGGAGGTTGGTTCGTTTAGCCGTACGAACGCGATGTTCGCTTAATTACGACGGAATGCGCATAAGCGCGAAAAACGATCCAAATGACGCGACGAATGGATTTTTCTTAAGGTGAACACTAAAATATAATGTAGTCATGCTTACATAAATTTTTGGATGTCCAGATGTATTCAGAACGTAAGTTATGCGCGAAAATGCAAACTTGTGCACTTTTTGACACTTTTAGTCCCTGAATGACACAAAAGTTTATTTTAGCATACCGAACACCTCAAAGCCTATTTCTAAGCTATGTGAAGGATATTTATGGTATATTTAACTTATGGTCATGTTCCGGAATGTCTGTTACAGTTCAAATTGGCATACTTTCGCAGTTTGTCAACTTTAGTCCCTGTAAGCGAATTAACTTGGTTTTGCCATACCAAAGCCTTCAAAACTTATTTCTAAGTTATTTAAAGGTTATTTAAGGTATGTTAAGCCTATTCCACTATTCCAGAGTGTTTGTTGCATTAAACTGGTTATATCTACGCATCGGTGCGCGTATAACCTTCTAGAAAGTGAATTTAGAGTTTGGATTTGAACGAGAATTGATATGTGCAAAATGATACACATATTTTTACAAATCCCAAGTATGAAATATAATATTTCATTGGTTCGGTATTTGTTTGATGGCCGTGAAGGCACAGGTGTTACAGTCTCCCCTACTTTAGGAAATTTCGTCCCGAAATTTATTTAGAGGAAACTTGTGAGAGTTTAAAACATGAAGTTGAAAAGATCAAACAACATTGGTTAGGGTTCTTGAACTTCTAGTAACCTTAATAACATTATGTTTGCAATGTAAGAGGGACACTTATATACAAGTATATGAAGCGTCATTGGTGCGTCCACCATGCCTCCATTACATCGTTCTCATTTTGTTATTGTTGTCACTATCGGTTCCTTCACATAATAAATCTTACTGGATTTCTGTGCACTAAATTTCATAATTATGTGCGCATCCATAATTAGAGAATTCCTTGCACAGTTCACACAGTCTATTTTATAATGTGCAGGGTAAAACCAGATGAACAATCCTGTGATGAGCGTGACTTAGACCGCCATAGAGTCCTTTAGACTAAATCAATAAATGATTTAAATAGACTATCAAGGAGTCTGTCCAGCTACATCACTAGATGTCATTCTTTAACCAGATTGCGAATCAATCTTTTGACTAGACCACTAAAAAGGGTCTGGAGTGGTACTATATAATCCAAGGGTCTTAACTATTACATAGAAGCCCATTAAGGATTTAAGGTAGTACCTTTGAATATCCTTCTACGAATCCCTCATATGAAGATATGAAAGATTCTACGAGGATTTTGATAACGAATATCCGGAGTATACCAAAAACACAAAAAAATGCATAAAAGAAAACATAAGATGAATAAACACATAGTCACATAGCCACAAAATTGTTTAACTAGAAGTTTGTTCTGCTAACAGAGTACATGTATTTAAAGCACACTAGGAATCCATCTCGTGGATTTCATTTGGTACTTTAAACATTATCAAGAATCTAACTATAAAGATAGAAAGATCTTTAAAAGAAAAATTCGATTTCGATTATAAGGAACCGAAATGTTCGAATTCAGGTACATAAGGAATCCAATTAAGGACTCTGATTTGAATGATGATTATCCACAAGGGTCTAATTGTGGAGATAAAAAGATCCCATATGAATTTTTTAGAAGTTGAAGATGTTTTGAAATCTTGCACTGGATGTGCTTATGTCAAAACATGAAGTAAGAATGCTTATGAAGTTGAGATGCTTGATATGTCAAGGCGACATATGAAGCAGATTTTAAAGGTTATGTCAATGTACGAGGAAAATATTTTTGAAAACTGTGCATGGGGTTCTTTTAAGAAAAACTGTGTTTAACGTTTTTGAAACCTTATATATAATACTTTTTGAAATCATAAAGTAGGTGTATTAGATAGATATATTTAAAAATGTTTTAAAATCATGCGAGATGAATTTTGAAATTATGTATAAGGTTTTTGAAAGACATGAATGATGCTTTTCGAAATCATGCACTTGATAAGAAAATGTATTGTGTTAATATTGTCTTCAGACTATATGAAATATTTTGAAATTAGAAAGGTTGGTTTTGATAACATGGCCAATGTTTTTGAAATAACATAGACAATGTATCTAGAAAAATTGTTTTCAAACTATATGGAATGTTTTGAGATCATGAAGATTGTGTTGAAATACTTGTACTGTGTATGTTGAAAAATCAAAACGTAATGGGTATGAGATTTGAAAATATCCTTAGTTATCCAACCAAGGATTCAAAAGTACAGATGTGCAAAAGCACGATTACTCATACTTTCACTTTATTTCCTGTACTTCGTTTCTTAGAATGAAACGAGTATTTAGAACTTTCGAGGAAATTATGAGCGATCACTTGAAAGAGAGAATCACAAGAGTAGTTTGTAAGGAACATAGTTCCTTAGTGCAGGTATTATAGGGAAAAGCCATAAACACATGTAATGATACTTGTATAGCAGAATTATGAACAACAACTTTTATTTATGAACAAGACATATTGTTTCACAATACACGAAACAAAAGAAACAAAGGCATAAGACAGCAACATCCTTTGTTCAGCCAAATGCTCATCCGAGGGTTGGATTTGCACTGACTATCTTCGGGCAGTTGTTCCTGAAATGGCTTGTATCGCCACAGTTGTAGCAAGCACCACGCGGGAAACGAGCTTGAGTAGGGTTGACTTGGAGTTGGGTAGCAGCAAGATTTGCAACAGCTTTGTTCTGGATAGCAAAGCGGCATGTGTTGACCAAATGTCCCCGCCGTCCACAGTAGGTACATTTCCAGCAGGGTAGGAGGTTTGAATGATGACCGTTGCATCGCTTGCACCTAGGAGCAGTTCCTAAGTACGGCTTCCTAGCTGGTGGCCTTGCCACTTGGCTAGGTCCAGCTTGATTAGGTGTAACTGCTGCGGGTTTCCTTGAAGCCTTACGCTTCCTTGATGTTGTTGCAAGACTGACTACTGCTTCCTTTGGTGTCTCTTGAGTGGCTTCATTGTCGAGATGAGAGGCTTCATTGTTAAGACGAGCCATGGCAATACCTAAATCCACAGTCCTCTGAATCACTTCGCCAATTTGCTGGATAAATTTGGCTGTTCGCTCGGGCATTTGACCAGTGCCAAGAGGAATAGACATTCTAGAAGAAAATGAAAGACAGAGGAAGAAACGAGTGAAAGGTTATTGGATAATCAATACAGAATGGTAACGAATGAAAATTGTGATCATTTGTTTGTTACCTAAGGCAAACAAATGAGATGGTGACAAATCAAAGTAAATAGGTCAAAAATAATGTATCGCGAAGACATGCTTGCCTATAAGTGAACACTCATCCCAAGAATTCCCAGGTAAGCACAACTGGTCTCGCGTCTGATGAGATGTATACGAAGTGCTTGCCTAGACAGAAAACCCATAATACAGGCATTCACCCTTCCAGTTTGCACGTGTTCACATTATTTAAAACCCAAAACCTTGACGAAGTTTTGAAAACTCAAAGGGGTTCAAAACCATATAATAGAGAGTTCAAAACCTCACAATAGAGGGTTCAAAACCTAGTAATCAATCATCCTAGAACAAATGATTAGTTTTCAAAGCGGTTTTAAAATTTATGTTTTTGTTGCGGTTGTCGCCTAAGGATAGGCGACAGTATTGTTTTATGACTAAACGCAAGTAAACTCGCGTTAGGGTCCTAAGAAGGTTATAGACTAGGTCAAAGCATTACTAATTACTAATAACCTAATTCCCTATAACCATTGGCTCTGATACCATCTTTTCTGTCACACCCCGACCACGTGGAACATACAAAACGTGGCGGAAACATCGGGGAGTGTTGTAACAGAATTAATGTTTCACAACCATGGAAATTTAAGTTTCGTTTTATTGATTAAAAGTGTTACAATGTCTTAATCAAACAAGGAAAATACAACATAATTAACTAGTCTTGCATCTTTTATTGTCACTAAAGCCCAAGTCTGTCTATGTGTATCTTGATCATCTTATGCAACAGCTCCTGAAAAACACATGTGAAAATAGGTACGTCAGCATAAAAATGCCTGTGAGATACATAGGTTTTGTGAAAATAAGATTCATGACTTATGTTTGTGAAAATGTTTAGTCATGAACCTTGTTATTTGCTTTGTCTTGTAAATCATTTGTAAAACGATAAGATCAGATGATAAGTATAAATAAATGTCAGGTTAAATGAATAACCAAGTAAAAATGTGTTTGTATAAGATAAGTTGTTTATAAATCAATGTCTTGTGAAAAGTATGTTATTTGTATAAAATGTTCTATGTCTCAAACTGAAATGATTCAAATAACGTTACAACATGTAATACCATACAAACACTTATATATAGGAAGTACCAGCGGCGTATCCACCATGCTTGTATCATATTACACATGCATCGTTACTTAATCACTTAATCAAACCAAACCAAACAATGTAAAATGTTCATGTCAAGATGTAAATCATGTGAAAATATCTATGTCAAATATCCATGTCAAATGTCTATGTCAAATATCCATGTCAAATGTCTATGTCAAATATCCATGTCAAATGTCTATGTCAAATATCCATGTCAAATGTCTATGTCAAATATCCATGTCAAATGTCTATGTCAAATATCCATGTCAAATGTCTATGTCAAAATGTCATGTATGGCAAGTGAAAGGTCTCAACTAAACCATATGCACAAAAACAAAGTATTGAAGTAAAACTTGGTTTAAATCAAAGCTATGTTTTGTGTAAATGCATGATCAAATGTCAATCATGTTAAAATGTCTATGCCGAAATGTCTATGTCAAATGTCTATGTCAAAATGTCATGTATGGCAAGTGAAAGGTCTCAACTAAACCATATGCACAAAAACAAAGTATTGAAGTAAAACTTGGTTTAAATCAAAGCTATGTTTTGTGTAAATGCATGCAAATATTTAATATGAACATTTATGCGGTATTGTGAATATGCATACATCCAAGCCTGGCGACTGAGGTGATAAACCCTTTAAACAAATTAAAGGTCTATCTGTCTTTATAACAACGAATTCGGTCATTCCTTTCTGTCCCCCTTCCCTGGGATGTCCGGAACGGGAGTTGTCAATTCCTATGGTACCACTACCTACTAACGAACGGCATGATCGGTGTTAATGAATGTATTGTCCCATGTAAACAAACCAAATGTCATACCAAAATGTAAGCATGTGATGAAAAACAATGTACTAAGTATGCACGCAATGGACATAAATAGCATAAAATGTAAATGTAAAACGATGTACTAAGTATGAACGCAATGGACATACATAGCATAAAATGTAATGAAATCATGTACTATAATGTACTAACGAACATAGCAGTATATGATATGAAAACAGGAAAGCATGAAAGTAACAAGTAGGCACATGTGTTCCACCCCAAAACAGTTTGGAAAACAGTAAAAGAGGGGTCTATGTACTCACTTGAGATTGCTCAGAAGTCCTAGGATAACCACCAAGCAAAGCTAGAGATCACGGAATCAAACGGCACCTACTATAGGTAACTACATTAATAAACCGGACCTAAATCGGAAGATCGGGTAGAATTAGGGTTTGTAAACCAAACGAGTGTAGAGACTCGTGTCATTTGGTTTAACAAAGCCTACATACTAAATGAAACTTAACCTAATTGTATACGACCCATTACGACCCGTTTAGGTAGCTTATGCTACTTTAACGCGTCGTTCGCGTGAAACGCGTTCGGACCGCCTAACTAGTCCTATGACAAGTGTTATATGCCTAAACATGTTACATAATCTATTATGTGACAAAAGTTTAGGTTACATATGCTTAATTACCAATTATACATGAAAAGGGTATTCTGGTAATTTACCTAAGGCATATAAACTACCTATCATGCAACTACTTAAACGATGTGACCATAGGGTATAACCTCGGAAGGTTATGCCCTATACTAGGGTCACCTAATGTATTTGGTCGGATCCTAATGATCGACCAAACTGGGTCGGGTTCGAAGGTATAGGCGATTTATTAGATCGCCTACCCTACGACCCTAGACAACGTGGTAATCAGTGGGCATAGTCCCAAGGGACTATGACCAACGTGATTACACTCACGTTGCGAAGTTCAAACGAACTTCGCATTGACCATTACTGGTCAACGCTGAAAGTCAAACAAAGTTTGACTTTCTGACTCGAAAAGCAATAAAATAAGGAAAAGAACGAAAGAATACTTACCCAGGGTCCCCGAATGCTAATCCCGATCCAAGAACTCAGGTATGAAACAATGGTTTCAACTTAGAGCTCTCAAAATCAGAATTCTAGTGAGAAATGCAATGGGGGTGGATGGTTATATATAGTTTTCGGGTAACCGTTAAGATCGTTTCATGGAAAACGTGCCATGATCCCATCCGTACAAGTGTCGGAAAGTTGTGGTGGCTTAAATTGGTCCTTATCTTAGTGACTAAGCAACTTAAAACATGTGGTTAAGGATCAATTAGTTGCAACTTGTATTTAAAACATTGAATCTGGTCCAGATCATGCAGTCGCGTAGCGCGACTGGTAAGGCTTTAGGCGTCGCGCTACGCCACTGACCCATCTGATTCAGAAATGTTTCTAAATTGGCAGAAATGGTCCCTGTTGTGTTTTAAGCCCTTTTTCGATGCGTTTGAACCCCGTTAACCTCATTTCAAGGCTCTAAAATGAAGTTAAAGTATAGGGAACTCAAAACATGCTCAAAAATATGCCGGAGGTTGGTTCGTTTAGCCGTACGAACGCGATGTTCGCTTAATTACGACGGAATGCGCATAAGCGCGAAAAACGATCCAAATGACGCGACGAATGGATTTTTCTTAAGGCGAACACTAAAATATAATGTAGTCATGCTTACATAAATTTTTGGATGTCCAGATGTATTCAGAACGTAAGTTATGCGCGAAAATGCAAACTTGTGCACTTTTTGACACTTTTAGTCCCTGAATGACACAAAAGTTTATTTTAGCATACCGAACACCTCAAAGCCTATTTCTAAGCTATGTGAAGGATATTTATGGTATGTTTAACTTATGGTCATGTTCCGGAATGTCTGTTACAGTTCAAATTGGCATACTTTCGCAGTTTGTCAACTTTAGTCCCTGTAAGCGAATTAACTTGGTTTTGCCATACCAAAGCCTTCAAAACTTATTTCTAAGTTATTTAAAGGTTATTTAAGGTATGTTAAGCCTATTCCACTATTCCGGAGTGTTTGTTGCATTAAACTGGTTATATCTACGCATCGGTGCGCGTATAACCTTCTAGAAAGTGAATTTAGAGTTTGGATTTGAACGAGAATTGATATGTGCAAAATGATACACATATTTTTACAAATCCCAAGTATGAAATATAATATTTCATTGGTTCGGTATTTTTTTGATGGCCGTGAAGGCACAGGTGTTACACACTTAGCCATCCTTCCTGACATCTCTGGTTTCCTGAGGACATTCTTAATTGGGAAATTAGTTTTAACAATGATAACATGAGTTTCAAAATAATGTCTTAACTTTGTAGATGCCATAATTAATGCAAGAATAAGCTTTTCAAGGTGTGAGTACCTGGATTCGGCATCAAGTAAACTTTTACTTACATAATAGACATGATGTTGTGTACCTTGATGATCCTTAACAAGGACCGCACTTACTGCTTTTGAGGATACTGCAAGATACAAGGATAACACATCGCCTTTTTCTGGTTTCATCAAAGCCGGGGCCGAGGATAGGTAATCTTTGAGGGCTTTTAAAGCATTTTCATGCTTCTCCGTCCACTCAAATTTCTTGTTCTTCCTTAGGATATCATAGAATTCTTTACACCTCTCGGAGGACTTGGATATAAATCTGTTCAAGGCTGCTATCCTTCCTGTTAGCCTTTGAACATCCTTAGCATTGACCGGAGATTTGATATTCACTATTGCTTTGATCTGTTCCGGGCTTGCTTCAATGTCTCTCTTTGTCACCATATATCCTAAGAATTTACCTGCTTTAACACCAAAGTGACATTTTGAAGGATTAAGTTTCATGTTATATTTGTCAAGGATATCGAATGCTTCCTCCAAGTCTCTTAGGTGATCCTCAGCTTTTAAGGATTTTACCACCATATCATCTATGTAAACCTCCATAGTTTGTCCAATCTGATCCTTGAACATCATATTCACCAGCCTTTGGTATGTTGCACCTGCATTTCTTAATCCGAACGGCATAGCAATATAGCAGTATATACCAGTTGGAGTCATGAAGGCTGTATCCTCTTGGTCGGATGGTTCCATTTGGATTTGTTGAAATCCAGATGAAGCATCCATAAAAGTTAACAGTTCATGACCCGCGGTTGCATCCACCATGGAGTCAATGTGGGGTAAAGGGAAAGGATCCTTGGGACATGCCTTATTTAAATCGGTAAAATCGACACATACCCTCCACTTTCCGTTTTTCTTTTGAACAACAACCACATTGGCCAACCATCTTGGATACTTGACCTCTCTAATCATACCTGCCCGGAGCAATTTCTCTACCTCTTCCTGGATAATGGCATTCCTTTCTGGTGCAAACTTCCTTCTCCTTTGATGGATTGGTTTGAAGGATCTGTCGATGCCGAGCTTGTGAGTGATAACATCTTTGGATATACCAGTCATATCTTCGTGTTTCCATGCAAAGGTAGTCTTTCTCCTTTTGAGGAAGGATATGAGGTCTTCTTTCATTTCGCCAAGGATCCCTGATCCGATATAGATTTTGGATTCAGGATCATCAGGATCCATGAGGATTTCTACCACATCCTGCTCTTTTGCCTCCAAGATATCCCTTGGAGGATACTTTGATTGCTATTGCTCCCTGGATTTCGAGGCTGGTTTCATCGATGAAGTATAGCAATTCTTAGCCTCCTGCTGATCACTATCAATCTTTACTATCCCCCAAGGACTAGGGAGCTTCACACATTGATGGTAAGTGGATGGGACTGCTTTCATATCATGTATCCAGGGCCTGCCAAGGATAACGTTACAACAAGATAAACAGTCAATAACACAAAATTTTTGATAAGAGTGTAAGCCTTCAATATATATTGGGAGTTTAATGTCCCCCAGGGTGTTCTTAGTTTCGCCACTAAATCCCACGAGCACGGAGGATCTTGGTATGATCTCTGATTCAGGGATACCCATCTTCTTTAGAACATCGAGCTGGATAATGTTCACTGAACTTCCTCCGTCTATTAGGATCCTGCGGACAAAATGGTTAGATATGAAAAGAGTAATAACTAAACCATCGTGATGAGGATCCTGGATATCAACACGATCCTCTTCATCAAAGGTTATGACTTTTCCTTCGGAGACACTTGATGTTCGAACTGGTCTTTCTCCATTGTCCATTTTAGTTTCTTTTGCATGCCTCTTAGCTGCTGAGAAGGATGTGCCGCAAATGTCTGATCCCCCAGAAATGAAGTTTATCACTTGTGCATCCGCTGGAGGGGCCGGAGCTTTCTCAGGGATCCTTTCATGATCCTGAGTCTTTGACTTTTTTCTTCCCAACAATTCCTTTAGATGCCCCTTGCTCAACAGGTATCCAATCTCCTTTCTTAGAGCAATGCATTCTTCTGTGAGATGCCCAAAATCTTCATGGTATGCACACCACTTTGATTTATCCTTAGTTGCAGCTGGCCTATCATTTTTTCTGGGCCATCTAGCTTTATCACCTAAACCCTGCATCGCAAGGATCAGTTCATTGCTGTCAACAGAAAAACAATATTCAGAGATTGGAGGATAATCCTCATCATCCTCTTCCTGATCAATAGCATGCACATTCTGGTTATCGGATCTATTGTAGGATCTGAACTTGTTGTTTCTGAATGAGGATCCTTGCTTATCCTGCTTTGAGGATCCTGCTAACCTCTCCTGGATCCTCTTGTCATCTTCTAGCCGGATGTACCTAAGGGCCCGAGTTCTTACCTCATCTAAGTTCCTGCATGGTGTCATAACAAGATCATCATAAAATAACGAATCCCTAAGCAATCCCATTTTAAAGGCCTCAACAGCCGTGGCTATATCTAAGTTGGGAATGTCTAAGGATTCTTTACTGAATTTGGTAATGTAATCCCTTAATGATTCATTATGACCCTGGGTTATCCTATATAAATCACTAGTTAATCGTTCAAATTTCCTACTACAAGAAAACTGATTATTAAATAGATTAACTAGATTGGCAAACGAGGTAATAGAGTAAGGAGGAAGACTTAGCAGCCACTTGAGAGCTGATCCAGTAAGGGTGGATCCAAATCCTTTGCACAAGCATGCTTCCTTCAACCGTTCTGGGATTGGGTTGATTTCCATTCTTTCCCTGTATTGTGCTATATGCTCTTCAGGATCCGTTGATCCATCATACAGTTTCATCGTTGGCACATGGAACCTCTTGGGTATCTCAGCATCACAGATTGGTGGTGCGAAACGAGATATCTTGTGGCTCCCATCTGCAATCTCTGGGATAGGTTTGACCACCCCCGGTACACTTGATATCATATCCTTTAGCTTTTGCAATTCTCTGGACATGGCATGATTGATACCTGGATCCTGCATAAGACCATGGTTAGTAGTATGAGAATTATTAAAAGTGTTACCTCCCATAGGATTCAAGTTAGGAAGAATGGATGTTAATCCATATTGTTGAGACTCTGGAATGATCGAGGGACCAGTAGAGGCATTGGTCTGCATTGGAATAAAATCTCCTTGATGGACATCTGAACTTCCTGTTTGCAAACTCCTCAAGGATCCTGGCATCTGGAAGGATCCCTGAAACTGGGATGATCCTGGAACAAAGGAGGATCCTTGAACCTGGGATGATCCTGGAAAGAAGGAGGATCCTTGAACCTGGGATGATCCTGGAACGAAGGAGGATCCTTGAACCTGGGATGATACTGGAACGAAGGAGGATCCTTGAACCTGGGATGATCCTGGGACGAAGGAGGATCCTCGAACCTGGGATGATCCTGGAACGAAAGAGGATCCTTGAACCTGGGATGATCCTGGAACGAAAGAGGATCCTTGAACCTGGGATGATCCTGGAACGAAGGAGGATCCTTGAAACTGCTACATTCCTGAATATCCTCCTGTACTCGTGAGGGATCCCATATGCTGAGGATAGGATCCCGCTGGCTGGAAATATGAACCTAATGCCTGGGTCATAGCCGTGTTCCGTAGTGCACTCCTTTTGGTCCACCCACATATTGAATGTCTGGAACCACTGACGGCTGAGAAGTAATCACCGGAGTATCAAAATTCAGCGATCTGGGCATCAGTGGGGAATGATCCTCTGCCGTTTTCTTCTGTTTCTTAATTTCGTCAATCTCCCGGAGGATCCTTTCGTTGGTTTTATCCTGCTCTTGTGCATGATTCCTCATCTGCAAAATCAAGGCATAGAGATCATTAGTAGTAGGATTAGTTGAAACAGAAGAAGTAGGTGGTTTTGAGAAAATGGGAGTTGGTTTCTTCGCAGCATTCTCAGTGTTCTTCTGAGATCCAGAAGGTGGTGGAGGCAAAGGAGGAACGCCTTGTGAAGAAGTGAATGAGGGCATCAAGTTTGAAGCATTCTTCGCTGAGGAAGCCATTCGCTTGGTTGTAGTAAACCGAAATGAACACAGAAATGCGTATTCTTCTAAGGACAAAGCACCAATTGCCCCACGGTGGGCGCCAAACTGTTTTGGTCAAAAAATCTGATGAGGATATTGCAACCAAACTCTTTGTTTAGGGGAATGATGCTTTAAATATGTGACAGCGATGAGGATCACTTCAATGTAAAGTGCACAAACAACACAAGGATTTATACGGGGAAAAAGCCCTTGATCAAGAGTTGATCTCCGGCACAAAAAACCCCGGGTGATGGAAACTACCGATCACCAAGCTGAAATAAATGGTTAAATGTTTACAACTTCGGATAGTAACGAGCTAGGTACAAGG
The DNA here is from genome assembly GCA_030545235.1 of Helianthus tuberosus. Lineage (NCBI taxonomy): Eukaryota > Viridiplantae > Streptophyta > Magnoliopsida > Asterales > Asteraceae > Helianthus > Helianthus tuberosus. The sequence continues at coordinate 90,571,002 of CM060356.1, read as the reverse complement.
ATCACTACGGTGGAATGTGTAGAAAGTGTATGAAATTGCTAAGTGTTTGAACGAGAGCTTGTATGAGAGCTTGTACGAGTGTGTGTAACTGCAAAAAATGACTCAGACTGTTCTACTAGCTCGTTACTCCCTTTAAAATAGAAATAACCACCTAAACTAACTTTCCGACTTTCGTGCCAAGCCTCCACGTTCTCCACAACGTCTATTTTTGGTCAAGCACGTGCAAAATAGTTTAGGAATATTCTCCAGGAATGTCGCCTAGACTTGGTCAAGCTCGTTATACCTGTGGGATAGTACAATACATAAATAAACAATCGTCAGTACGAGGATCCTTAAAGTGATCCATGATCCTGATCCTGAAGTTCTTCTGAGGATCACCACCTGTCACAGAAGTAAGGATCACTAGTTAGGATAACGAATAAGGATCACTAATTGTTAGAAAATCCTCCCCTAACAAGTATTATTATTATTAGACACGTTACCAGTTGGAGGATTCTGTCCATATCCTGAAGCATATCCTGAGCTCCTTATGGTTGACATCCTGACCAAGGAGGGCATTTCAGGAGTATGATTCTGAGGAAGACTGGGCACGATATTCCCCCTATTATCCTCGGTATATACAGCTGAACTAAAGTTCAACGCTCTGGGGTGTAACGGAGTGACATTGTCCTCGGCAGATCTACTCGAGCCAGCCTTCAGGAGTTGTATTTCCCTCAAAAGCATTTGGTTTGTTTCCTGTTGCTGCCTCATTTGTTCCTGCACACTTCCAAATAAGGTTAAAATTTCATCATTAGAAGCTAAAACGGGAGCAGATCCCTGGACACTCCGAGTTGGGATAACATCTTGAGATTGTGTAGAGGCTGGCATCCTTGGAGGAGGTGGTGGAAGCACCGAACCGGTAGTAGCAGAAGTCATAGCAGACACAGTAGAGGAACTCATGTTTGATCTTGAGGCCATTATGGACAATGTGGCACAAAGTTTTGAAAATAGAAAACCGATTAGCGATTTGACAAAAATTTTTAGTAAAGAGAGCACCACTTGCCCCACGGTGGGCGCCAAATTGTTTTGGTCAAAAATTACCGAAGTAATTAAGTGATCAAATTAGTTAAGTGAGGTAGTGTGCTAGAAAGTGTGTTGAAAATATACTTGTTAAGTTATTTGGGAAAACAGTATTCAGGATACGGCTCAGGATATTGAGCTGTATCTATCCAAACAATGAGCGAAAATAAAGTAAACGACACGAGATGTACGAGGAAAGCCCTTGATCAATCTAGATCGCCGGCATAAAACCTCGGGAGCTGACAATCGCAGCTGCCTTGTTCTTCAATTGCTTCAAAAATCAGGATACAGTGCAGGATGTGGTACGGATCGACTAAGTGTTACAATGAAAATGAAATACAAGTGTGGTGTTTGCAATTAGCTAAAGAGTGAAAGTGATCGAGAGTGTAAGTGTGAATTGTTGTGTTCTAAGCTGATCCGACCTCATCTATTTATCGTAAAGATAAAATAACTAACTACCCTAAACTCGCGGGATCCACCGAATATTCCTTCTTGGAACGTTGTAGACCTGGTCTTTCGGGCTCAACGTCTCTTTCTCAACAAATTCGTCCGAGTCTTGAGGAGAAGAAGTCCTCTTGACCGTTAGCAAGCCTCCATCCTTAATCTGCACGTGGTTAATTCAATAAGCCTCAGGATATCGCCCAAGATGTTAGCAATATCCTCTTCCAGCATCCTGATCACAAATAGACAAACAGAGGCAGGATATTGGTCAGGATACGTATGTAAAGAAAATGACCCCTAACAATCAGAGTTCCAAACTAATACTAGTTTCAAACACCCTAATCAAATATCCTGAAAAGAACTTTGAGAATATATCAGGATACTTAAAATAATGTTACTAAAAACTTAGATGACGTTTACAAAGGAAAGATCATACCAGAAATAGGGTATAAACCTATTACCAAACTTGAATCCCTTTGCAACTCTCCCAACGATAGTGTCCCCTGTGCAAGGTACTTAGTGCATTAGTTCCGAGCCTCATCCTTTTAGCTTTACATCACCATCTTGGCAGGGATGTCCCCTGTGTACAATGTCTTCAAATACTTTAGAAATCTACTGAATGTCAGTTTCTATTGCCTTGGCAATTTTTTACGTCCCAAGGGTAAAACCCAAGGATGTACTGGAGGTAAATCCCTTGTATCCTGGGGAAAATCCCAAATTTTCATGCGCTACAGGCGGGAGTGTATAAACTCCAAGACTTAGAAAGGTGAAAACCTTTAAACCTTAGAGAGTATGAAAATACCCTTTCGTGAGAGAGGGTGATCAATCCTCATATACCTTTAGGATTCAGGATATAGCCAATAGTAACGAAATTGTCAGCCACTTTTACATGGACTGGTCCCGCCACCTTGAACAATCCCTGAATAACTTGCGCTCCAGGCGGGGTGTTTAAACCCAATTCGGAAGAAAGGTGAATACATTTAAACCTGTGAAGGGATCAGTATCCCTTAAACGTGAGAGAGGGGGCAAATCCTCTAATCTTTCGAGTTATCCTGAGTACATATCCTGGAGCTATATCCTGAAACATATCTTGCAAAACAATTGTAAACTAAGGTGGGTGTTAGCTTAGCTAACACCCCTCCGATGCTTAAGTCAGTATTGGGTTACAAAGAACAAATTAAACCAAACATAATTAAAAAAGGTAGAATTCATACCATCCTGAGTTAGAAATTAAATTCTAAACTCACTTGAAATAGAGCTTAAGGTGTATAGCATTCCAAGATCTCGGTAGCATATCCCCCTCTATATTCTGGAGTCTGTATGCTCCTTTCCCTGCTTCTGATTCAACTTCGTATGGTCCTTCCCATTCTGGAGCTAATTTGCCATCGGCAGGATTAGTGATATTCTGAAAAGCCTTTCTTAACACCCAATCTCCAATCTTAAATCTTCTGGTCCTAATATTCTTGTTATATGCCCTGGATATTCTCTATTGATATGCTGCCATCCTTAGCCTTGCCACATCTCTCTTCTCATCTATAGTGTCTAAATCCTGACTCAAGGCTTCAGGATTCTGCTCAGGATCACTTAAGATAGATCTTGCAGTAGGTATTGTCATTTCCGTTGGAATCATTGCTTCTGCTCCAAACACCAAGGAAAATGGGGTTTGGCCTGTTGCATTTTTTACCGTTGTCCTATCAGCCCATAAAACAAAGGGTAGTTCTTCTGCCCATTTTCCTTTTTTGGCTCCAAGCCTTTTCTTTAAGTTATTGACAATTATCTTGTTTGAGGATTCTGCTTGTCCATTTGCTTGAGGATGTACCGGAGTAGACGTAATCATTTTGATTCCCCAATTCTTGCAAAAGTCAGTAGTCCTCTTACTTATGAACTGAGAACCATTGTCACAAATTATCTCGGCTGGTACTCCGAATCTGGTCAGGATATTTCTCTTGATGAAGGATACTACTTCTTGGTCTCTAACTTGAACAAATGCTTCTGCTTCAACCCACTTAGAGAAATAATCCGTCATTGCTAGCATAAAGACTTTTCCTCCCGGAGCTTTTGGTAGCTTTCCCACTATATCCATACCCCACTTCATAAATGGCCAAGGGGAAACAATAGGATATAATGGTTCAGCCGGCTGATGCAGTATGTTACTATGTCTTTGACATGCGTCACATCTTCGAACATATTCTGCGGCATCTTTTCTCATTGTTGGCCAATAATATCCTGTCCTTAACACTTTTGAGAATAACGACCTGCCCCCAGCATGGTTACTACAATCCCCTTCATGTATATCCTGAAGTACTTCTTTGGCTTCAGGATCCTCCAAGCATCTCAAATACGGTCCTGCAAGAGATTTCTTGTATAAAATATTATTTATAATAGTGAATCGTGATACCTTCATCCTAAATGCCTTAGGATTTTCATTTCCAGGGATGTGTCCTTCTTTGAGATATCTCATGATTGGAGCCGTCCAGGATTTAGGATCCTCTTCAGGATGTTCTGCTCCAGGATCCTGAATACCAGCTACTTCTTTATCCTGAGGATTCGTTGCAGGATATAAGACATGTAATGTTGGTATTTGCGTCCCTTCAGGTATCCTGATCGATGATCCCAAATTTGCTAAGGCATCCGCTTCAGCATTATCCTCCCTTGGTACCTGTTCAAGTATAAAAACATCGAAATATCCTGCTAATTTTTTGAGAATATCGAGATATTCGATTAGTTTCTCACCCTTAACTGCATAGGATCCATTAAAATGGTTAGTAATTAACAAAGAGTCAACATATACTTGCAATTTTTTGATACTCATGCTCTTAGCCAATTCTAATCCTGCAATTAAAGCTCATACTCTGCTTCATTATTAGTAGCAGGAAATTCACACCTAATAGCCTGGGGTAATATGTCCCCCTGTGTCGATTTTAGTAGTATTCCTAATCCTACTCCTCTTACATTAGATGCACCGTCAGTATATAATGTCCAGGATCCTGAGGATTCTCCTAACTGTTGAACTTCTAGGTCTACCTCGTCCTGAATGTCACTACTAAAGTCAGCCACAAAGTTAGCTAAAGCCTGAGATTTTATGGCATTTCTAGGTTCATATACTAAATCGTAAACACTTAACTTTACTGACCACTTGGCCATCCTGCCTGACATCTCTGGTTTCCTAAGCACATTTTTGACAGGATAATTTGTTTTAACATGTATCCTATGTGTCTCGAAATAATGCCTAAGTTTCGTTGATGCCATGACTAATGCTAGTATCAATTTTTCTAAATGAGAATACCTAGTTTCAGCATCTAGCAAACTTTTACTAACATAATAAACAGGATATTGCTGACCTTCATGATCCTTTATGAGAACGGCACTTACAGCATTCCCTGGTACAGCAAGGTACAGGGATAGTGGTTCACCATTTTTAGGCTTCATTAATAGAGGTGCGGTTGATAGATATCGTTTCAAATCCTGCAATGCTGGTTCATGCTTCTCCCCCCATTCAAATCTTTTGTTCTTCTTTAGGATATCATAAAAGTCTTTGCATTTCTCTGAGGATCTTGAGATAAACCTGTTTAAAGCTGCTACTCGGCCTGTCAATCTTTGTACGTCCTTCATATTTGAGGGTGATTTTATATCCAGGATAGCTTTGATCTGCTCTGGGCTTGCTTCTATCCCCCTTTTTGTCACCATATATCCAAGAAACTTTCCTGCCCCCACTCCGAAATGGCATTTAGCAGGATTCAGCTTCATGTTGTATTGATCCAGGATATCAAATGCTCCCTTGATATCCTGGAGGTGATCCTCAGCCTTTTTAGATTTCACCACCATATCATCCATATATACCTCCATGGTGTCCCCCAGTTTGTCTTTGAACATCATGTTTACCAATCTTTGGTATGTTGCACCTGCATTTTTCAAACCAAAAGGCATAGCTGTATAACAATAAATACCTGTTGGTGTCATGAAGGCAGTATCCTCCTGGTCAGAAGGCTCCATTTGGATCTGTTGAAATCCTGAAGATGCGTCCATGAAGGTCAGCATTTCATGCCCGGCAGTGGCATCTACCATTGCATCAATGTGGGGAAGAGGAAATGGGTCTTTAGGACAGGCTTTGTTCAAGTCTGTGTAGTCTACACAAACTCTCCATTTCACATTTTTCTTTTGTACTACAACCACGCTTGCTAGCCATCTTGGGAACTTAACCTCTCTGATCATTCTGGACTTTAATAGTCTTTCAACTTCCTCCTGGATAATAGTGTTCCGCTCGGGAGCAAACTTCCTTCTTTTTTGTTGCACAGGCTTGAATGATTTATCAATTCCAAGCTTGTGAGTGATAATATCTTTGGATATGCCTGTCATATCCTCATGCTTCCATGCAAACGTTGACATCCTGCATTTCAAAAAGTTAATTAATTGTTCTTCAATATCCCGGGGGATATTGGTCCCTACGAGCACCGAAATATCGGGATTATCCTGGTCCAGGATAATTTTCTTCACATCCTTCTCCGAATCCTCCACGATATCCTGGGCCCGTGTCTTTAATTGCTATGCTGCACTAGGTTTGGTTGAGGATTTCATCGAGGATGAGTAGCATTCTTTCGCCTCCTGCTGATCACTATCAACTTTGACCACTCCCCAAGGGGTAGGTGTAGGATCGGTTTGCGACCCAAACGAGTCGTTCAGAAGAGACTTTATCAGTTTCAGAGGCGGAAACTAAGAAACCGAGTGCGAAACAGCTTGCGTATCACTTTAACACTGATTATATTGATAATAACACGTATACAATCAGTCCTCACACCGACAGCACCTCGGTATGGAATTTCTAGAACTGTTACAAATGACAAGACATATCCTCTATATATAGTCACATGGTTTCGCTTGAAATAAAACAAATCCTGTTCAAGCGAAACCTTGAAGCGAAACTAACAACTTCATTTTGTCTTGAAGCGAACCTATCATGCAAACGTGCAATCTGTTTCAATTTGTTTGTTGTCTTTTGTGATGATGTCACTTGTGATATCATATATGTGATGTCACTTGTGATGTCACATATATGATGTCACTTGTGATGTCACGCTTGTTCAGATCCGCAACGAACCCGAGACTCGACATAAGACGAAGACGACAGATGAATGCACCAACAGACTCCCCCTCAGATGTTGACGAGTCTTAAATGTCGAGAATTCTTTAATCTTCAGTCTTTATCGGTCTGTTCACTTTCTTTGCTCACTTTCTTTGCATATACCAGGATCTTCTTTTTGGCTCTAACCTCGTCAGACTCCCCCTCTCATCATGATGGGATCACCGTCTGGAATTAGCTATCACCTTGAGATTAATCCCTGGTTTCATCTCTTTTTAGCACATTACCTACACATTTCTCAACACAACATAAGTTTTCACTTAAACCAATAAGAAAAACTTACTAGAAACAGTTACATCAAGTTCAAATTAATGACCTTGATTAACTAATCAAACTTTTTCAAAATCAGTTTTTTAAACACACACTCCCAAACCAGTTCATCTTGTTTAGCACTTGAAATTTTGAAAATCAGCTCTCCAACATCATTTGTCGAAAATCTTTTTGGACTTTTTCAAAAACAAATGAAACACAAATGCAATAACAGAAATTAAATGCAGAAATAAAATATGTACAAACACTATTTTTGTGAGCTTGTGTAAGAGGATCATATCAGTTTATGTGACCAATCACTAACACCGTTAAGCTTCATTTCATTTTAAGTTTTAAACGATTCACGTTGATTGACGATATTGTTGTCCACTTAAACTCAATCTAAAACTTTCAATCTGCTTACCGATACTTTAAGGTATATTAAGATAGCACTAAGTTCTTATGGACCCCACGATCTCAGCATATCCCCTCATCATGCAATACACTGACTCAAGTAATGCCTTTAAACTTTTATCAACTGTGATTTGTGCGAAAACAAAGCAGAATGTTTAAACATTAACAATCAGGTCGATACTTCCGTATACGCAGAGAAAGTCCAATGTTTAAACAAAATAAGAAAATAAAACAAGTTAAAGTTGTTTAGGCTTTAACCACCAGGTCGATACTCCCGTATACGCAGAGGTGATCCAAAGCTTAAACGAAACACCAAAGAAAATAAAGCAGAACGTTTAGGCAACAACATCCAGGTCGATACTCACGTATACGCAGAGGATGTCCGATGCTTAAACAAAATAAAGAAATCAAACAAGTTTAAATCTTTGCAAAATAAAATGCACAATCACAGCGACTTTTCAGCAAAGTTGTGAAAGTTCACAAACTTAACCAGTTTTTATGCTTTTTGGCATTCAGCAATTACTGAGTAGGCACACAGTCAAGAAGGACAAAACTAAGTACTATGCTTTCGACCATGTTTCCCACTAGAACTAGGCTTTTTCATTTAAGTTTGTATCGTTATCGCAAATCTACTAGTCTAGCTGAGCCTACCGTCACATCTTTAGTGAGATCGCTTATCACATTTTACTTTAAAATTGAAAAATTTTCATGGTTAAAAACGGCTCAAAATTCTCACATATCACGCGTAATCATGTTTTAACAGTTCCTGGAAAGTTTCAGAAATTAAAACAACCTAAAACTGGTAAAAAAGTGTGTTTTCGCTTGAAGTTCGTCCGTCATTTGCTGACATCATCCGATTTCGCTTGAGAGATTGAAGCGAAATTGAGAATTTCGCTTGAAATTTGGCGGTGTTTGAAGAGAAACTGTTTCACTTGAAGTTTACTTCGTGAGTCTCGCTTGAAACCGTCCCACCGATTGGAAGTTCGTCGTGTATTGAGAAACGTTCTAATCGAAGTGATCAGTAGTGTGCTTGAAAATACGTGCACCGATTGATTATAATGACTGCTTGAGTGTGTACGTCGTTTGGTGTGTAAAATTCTGATTGAGATTGTCAGTTAGTTGGAACGATAAATCACAAGTGTGTTTGTCAGGAGCATGTTGTCACACCCCGACCACGTGGAACATACTAAACGTGGCGGAAACATCGGGGAGTGTTGTAACAGAATTAATTGTCTCAAATCCATGGCAATTGAAGTTTTGTTTTATTGATTAAAAGTGTTACAATGTCTTAACAAACAAAGAAATACAACATAATTAACTAGTCTTGCATCTTTTATTGTCACTAAAGCCCAAGTCTGCCTATATGTAACTTGATCATCTTATGCAACAGTTCCTGAAAAACACATGTGAAAATAGGTACGTCAGCATAAAAATGCCTGTGAGATACATAGGTTTTGTGAAAATAGGTTTCATGACTTATGTTTGAGAAAATGTTTAGTCATGAACCTTGTTATTTGCTTTGCTTTGTAAATCATTTGAAAATCGATAAGATCAGATGATAAGTATAAATAAATGTAAGGTTAAATGAATAACCAAGTAAAATATGTTTGCATAAGATAAGTTGTTTATAAATCAATGTCTTGTGAAAAGTATGTTATTTGTATGAAATGTTCTATGTCTCAAACTGAAATGATTTAAATAACGTTACGACATGTAATACCATACAAACACTTATATATAGGAAGTACCAGCGGCGTATCCACCATGCTTGTATCATATTACACACGCATCGTTACTTAATCACTTAATCAAACCAAACCAACCAATGTAAAATGTTCATGTCAAGATGTAAATCATGTCAAAATGTCTATGTCAAATATCCATGTCAAATGTCTATGTCAAATATCCATGTCAAATGTCTATGTCAAATATCCATGTATGGCAAGTGAAATGTCTCAACTAAACCATATGCACAACAACAAAGTATTGAAGTAAAACTTGGTTTAAATCAAAGTTATGTTTTGTGGGAAATACATGATCAATGTCAATCATGTTAAAATGTCTATGTCGAAATGTCATGTAAAACAATGTACTAAGTAATGCACACAATGGCAATACATAGCATGAAATGTAATGAAATCATGTACCATAATGTACTAATGAACATAGCAGTATATGATGTGAAAACAGGAAAGCAGGAAAGTAACAAGTAGGCACATGTGTTCCACCCCAAAACAGTTTGGAAAACAGTAAAAGAGGGGTCTATGTACTCACCTGAGATTGCTCAGTAGTCCTTGAGTAACAACTAAACAATGCTAGAGATCGCGGATATCAAACGGCACCTAGTATAGGTAGCTACATTAATAAACCGGACCTAAATCGGAAGATCGGGTAGCATTAGGGTTTGTAAATCAAACGAGTGTAGAGACTCGTGTCATTTGGTTTAACAAAGCCTACATACTAAATGAAACTTAACCTAAGTGTCTACGACCCATTACGACCCGTTTAGGTAGCTTGTGCTACTTTAACGCGTCGTTCGCGTGAAACGTGTTCGGATCGCCTAACTAGCCCTATGACAAGTGTTATATGCCTAAACATATTACATAATCAGTTATGTGACAAAGGTTTAGGTTACATATGCTTAATTACCAATTATACATGAAAAGGGTATTCCGGTAATTTACCTAAGGCATATAAACTACCTATCATACAACTACTTAAACGATGTGACCATAGGGTATAACCTCGGAAGGTTATTCCCTACCTACTATGGCCACCTAATGTGTTTGGTCGGATCCTAATGATCGACCAAACTGGGTCGGGTTCGAAGGTATAGGCGATTTATTAGATCGCCTACCCTACGACCCTAGACAACGTGGTAATCAGTAGGCATAGTCCCAAGGGACTATGACCATCGTGATTACAATCACGTTGCGAAGTTCTAACGAACTTCGCATTGACCATTACTGGTCAACGCTGAAAGTCAAACAAAGTTTGACTTTATGACTCGAAAAGCAGTAAAAATAAGGAAAAGAACGAAAGAATACTTACGAAGGGTCCCCGCTAGTGAATCGTGATCGAATAGCTCAGGTATGAAGCGAAGGCCTCAACTTAGAGCATTTGGATCAGCTTTGGTGGGTTTTTGTGTTGAGTATGGATGGGTATTTATAGTAAATGCACCACCGTTAGGATCGTTTATCGGGAAACGTGCCTTGATCTCACCCGTACAAGTGTCGGAAGCTTATGGTAGGTTAATTGGCCACCCACCATAAGGTATCAACATGTGGAAGAGAGATTAGGAGTGCAAAACAGCTGAAAACAGGCTGTTAAGTACTCTGCATCTGGTCTGAACTTGCTTTACGGACCTCAAAGCTGCCAATGTTGAGGTCCGTAAGGTAACAACTTTGGCAGATTTACAGTTTTGGTCCCTGCAGCCCCTAAACTTGGTTTTCGATGCATTTTTGACACGTTTAAGCCCCATTAACCCCATTTCAAAGCTCTAAAATGAAGTTAAAGTATAGGGAACTTAAATTGTGCTCAAAAATATCTCGGATGTCGGTTCGTTTGGCCGTACGATTGCGTTGTTCGGTTAATTACGACGGAAGTCGTAACGAACGCAAAAACGATCCAAATGATGCGACGAATGGATTTTTCTTATGGCGAACACTAAAATATAATGTAGTCATGCTTACATAAATTTTTGGATGTCCAGATGTATTCAGAACGTAAGTTATGCGCGAAAATGCAAACTTGTGCACTTTTTGACACTTTTAGTCCCTGAATGACCCAAAAGTTTATTTTAGCATACCGAACCCCTCAAAGCCTATTTCTAAGCTATGTAAAGGATATTTATGGTATGTTTAACTTATGGTCATGTTCCGGAATGTCTGTTACAGTTCAAATTGGCATACTTTCGCAGTTTGTCAACTTTAGTCCCTGTAAGCGATTAAACTTTGATTTCACCACACCAAACCTTCCAAAACTTATATCTAAGTTATGTAAAGGTTATTTAAGGTATGTTAAGCCTATTTCACTATTCCGGAGTGTTCGTTGCATTAAACTGGTTATATTTACGCATTAGTGCGCGTATAACCTTCCAGAAAGTGATTTAGAGCTTGAAATCGAACAAGAATTGATATGTGTAAACGATACACATATTTATACAAGTCCAAAGTATGAAATACAATATTTCATTGGTTTGGCATTTGTTTGATGGTTGAGATGACACAGGTGTTACACATGTGAATTGGGTTTACAAGTTTGATAAAGTGTCTCGAGTCTACAAACTGAAAATATCACGTGTATCACTGGAAAAATTGTCGGTTAAACATCATTACTTGTATTTAGGATAAGTATCATTTTAGATTGCAAGTGAATATCGCAAATTGTTCTCACATTTTGTCAGTTTGCATGCATGATATTATGTGAAGGTCCAATCAATTCGAGTTGATACATGTGATCATATTGTCAGTTTGCATGTGACCCATTATTTTTGAAAAAGTTGTTGCCAATTCACTACAAAATTGAGGTCCAATGAGAAATCTTTGAACATGTTTTTGTCGGGTTAGTGAATATATCAATTAAATGATTTTAAGTGGGAATCAAATTCAGTAAAGTGTGTTACTTTAATCCTCGGTCCAATCAAGAATTTATAAAAAAAAAAATTTGTCTGCCACATTAAAAGTTTCAATCAATATTACATGTGATGTTGACAAAATGTTTCGATGCATGTGTATATCACTTTGATCAAGATGTGTGGTCCAATCATACTAATTCGTTTTATGTGATATTAATATAGTGATTAAATAGTTCACGTGATATTGTTTTGATTTTGATCAAATGTGTCAGAATTCATGTGATAATTGTGTGTGAAACAATTAATTGTTGATAATCCATTACATCTTTTGAATACTATCATCGGTTAAAGTGTATAGTGTTGGTCACATGTGAGTGTGGAATTCAAGAAAAAGTGTGTCAGAATTATTCATTACAGCAGACGTGTGCATGTGATATTATTGATCCATGTGAATATTGTTTTGAGTTAGGTGATCTTACTTGATTCCCATGTAAATATTATTGATCCATGTAAATCTTGTGAGAGGTTGAAATCTGCTGATTCCCATCAGATTCTGAATCAGACTCGTCTGCTGAATAAAACTCCTCATTTTCATCATCAGTTTTCTCATCACAATCACTCATAGGAACGGAATTGATCGGTTTTGGACTGGGATAATTCAAAGACTCAGATGAAGTCACAAAACCTTTCAATTTCTTTTCAAGCTCATCAATTTTGTTCCTCGAATTCTCAGCTTCATTTTCAAGCTGAGATATTCGTACAAGATGATACTTGATAGTTTTTTTATTCTCAATTTTAATGTTTTCAAGAACAGATTTTTCATTTTCCAAAACTTTCAACTGTTCTTGAAATTTTGTTTCATTCACTTTCAGATTTTTGTTCTCCAATTTTATCCAGAAATCTTAATCTTCTAAAGATTTCTTTTTGCTTTCAAAATCTTGTTCTTTCTCTTTCAAAACCTTGTTTTCTAATGTCAAACTGTTCAAATCCTTTAACAGTTTGTCATTTTCAGATTTCAACCTCTCACAAGATTTACATGGATCAATAATATTTACATGGGAATCAAGTAAGATCACCTAACTCAAAACAATATTCACATGGATCAATAATATCACATGCACACGTCTGCTGTAATGAATAATTCTGACACACTTTTTCTTGAATTCCACACTCACATGTGACCAACACTATACACTTTAACCGATGATAGTATTCAAAAGATGTAATGGATTATCAACAATTAATTGTTTCACACACAATTATCACATGAATTCTGACACATTTGATCAAAATCAAAACAATATCACGTGAACTATTTAATCACTATATTAATATCACATAAAACGAATTAGTATGATTGGACCACACATCTTGATCAAAGTGATATACACATGCATCGAAACATTTTGTCAACATCACATGTAATATTGATTGAAACTTTTAATGTGGCAGACAAAATTTTTTTTTTATAAATTCTTGATTGGACCGAGGATTAAAGTAACACACTTTACTGAATTTGATTCCCACTTAAAATCATTTAATTGATATATTCACTAACCCGACAAAAACATGTTCAAAGATTTCTCATTGGACCTCAATTTTGTAGTGAATTGGCAACAACTTTTTCAAAAATAATGGGTTACATGCAAACTGACAATATGATCACATGTATCAACTCGAATTGATTGGACCTTCACATAATATCATGCATGCAAACTGACAAAATGTGAGAACAATTTGCGATATTCACTTGCAATCTAAAATGATACTTATCCTAAATACAAGTAATGATGTTTAACCGACAATTTTTCCAGTGATACACGTGATATTTTCAGTTTGTAGACTCGAGACACTTTATCAAACTTGTAAACCCAATTCACATGCTCCTGACAAACACACTTGTGATTTATCGTTCCAACTAACTGACAATCTCAATCAGAATTTTACACACCAAACGACGTACACACTCAAGCAGTCATTATAATCAATCGGTGCACGTATTTTCAAGCACACTACTGATCACTTCGATTAGAACGTTTCTCAATACACGACGAACTTCCAATCGGTGGGACGGTTTCAAGCGAGACTCACGAAGTAAACTTCAAGTGAAATAGTTTCTCTTCAAACACCGCCAAATTTCAAGCGAAATTCTCAATTTCGCTTCAATCTCTCAAGCGAAATCGGATGATGTCAGCAAATGACGGACGAACTTCAAGCGAAAACACACTTTTTTACCAGTTTTAGGCTGTTTTAATTTCTGAAACTTTCCAGGAACTGTTAAAACATGATTACGCGTGATATGTGAGAATTTTGAGCCGTTTTTAACCATGAAAATTTTTCAATTTTGAAAGAAGGTGTAGAAAATCAGAAAAAAATGACAAAAACGAGCTGTTTTGGCGAAATCTCTTCCTCCTAAGCTCTGATACCAATTGTAGGATCGGTTTGCGACCCAAACGAGTCGTTCAGAAGAGACTTTATCAGTTTCAGAGGCGGAAACTAAGAAACCGAGTGCGAAACAGCTTGCGTATCACTTTAACACTGATTATATTGATAATAACACGTATACAATCAGTCCTCACACCGACAGCACCTCGGTATGGAATTTCTAGAACTGTTACAAATGACAAGACATATCCTCTATATATAGTCACATGGTTTCGCTTGAAATAAAACAAATCCTGTTCAAGCGAAACCTTGAAGCGAAACTAACAACTTCATTTTGTCTTGAAGCGAACCTATCATGCAAACGTGCAATCTGTTTCAATTTGTTTGTTGTCTTTTGTGATGATGTCACTTGTGATATCATATATGTGATGTCACTTGTGATGTCACATATATGATGTCACTTGTGATGTCACGCTTGTTCAGATCCGCAACGAACCCGAGACTCGACATAAGACGAAGACGACAGATGAATGCACCAACAGTAGGTATCTTGATGCATTGGTGATATGTTGATGGCACGGCCTTCATATCGTGTATCCACGGTCTTCCCAGTATGATGTTATAGCAGGATAGAGAATCCATCACACAGAAACGTTGTATCGAGTTGACTCCTTCAACGTATACTGGTAACTTTATCTCTCCCACTGTATTTCTAGCCTCTCCACTGAATCCAACAAGCACGGTAGACTTCGAAGTGATATCCATTGGAGATACATTCATTCTCTTCAGAGTTTCTAGTTGGATTATGTTGACGGAGCTGCCATTATCAACCAGTATCCTGCGTACAAAATGGTTAGCCACATATAACGTTATTACCAGAGCATCATGGTGAGGATCCTGGACAGTATCCCTGTCATCAGCATCAAAAGTGATCACTTTGTCAGTTGTGAGGGTAGTCATTCTGACAGGTTTGTCTCCCCTTTCGGCCTTAGCTTCCTTTGCATGTCTCTTTGCCGCCGAATACGAAGTCCCACAAATGTCGGATCCTCCCGAAATGAAGTTGATTATCTTGGCATCCGCGGGAGGTGAAGCTGCTCGCTCAGGATCCTTCTCAGTATCCTGACCCTTATTCTTCTTTCTTCCTAAGAGATCTTTCAGATATCCCTTGCTTAGAAGATAGCTTATTTCTTTCCTTAGAGCAATGCAATCCTCAGTTACATGTCCGAAATCTTCGTGGAAAGCACACCATTTTGACTTATCTTTCCCAGTCAGCCTTTTGTTGATTCTTTCGAGGCCACCTAGCCTTGTCTCCTAGACCCTGCATGGCATACATCAATTCAGGAATGTTAACAGAAAAGCAATATTCAGACAACTCAGGATACTCTTCAGGATCCTCATCTTCGACAGCATTCACTCTCTTGCTTTCATTTCTACCATATGGCTTAGGCCGATATGACTTGAATGAGGATTCTGACTTCCTGTTAGTTGACTCATAAGTGTTAGATGAGTTCATCCTTTCTTGCATCTTCCTGTCATCTTCCAAACGGATATATCTCAAAGCCCTGTTACGAGCTTCGTCGAGATTCCTGCAGGGATTCATTACAAGATCCTGATAAAACTGAGAATCCTTTTGTAATTCCATCTTAAAAGCTTGCACAGCTGTTGCAACATCAAGATGTGGGATATCCAAGGATTCTCGACTGAATTTGTTCACATAATCCCTCAAGGATTCCTGAGGCCCTTGAGTTATCCTGTAAAGATCACTGGTTAGTTTCTCAAAACTACGACTACAAGAAAATTGACTGTTAAATAAATTAACCAAATGAGCAAACGAAGTAATTGAGTGAGGAGGAACGTTTAACAGCCATTTCAAGGCTGATCCTGTTAAGGTAGAACCAAATCCCTTGCATAAGCACGCTTCCTTGAGCTCCGGAGGGATAGGGTTAATCTCCATTCTTTCCCTATATTGAGCAATATGCTCCTCAGGATCCGTAGTTCCGTCGTAAAGCTTCATGTTGGGGGTTTGAAATCTCTTTGGGATCTCAGCATCACAGATAGGATGTGCAAAACGAGATATCTTATGGCTGTCTTGGGACACTTCCGGGATCGGCTGGACCACCCCAGGTACACTGGATATCATGTCCTTCAACTTTTGAAGTTCCCTAGTAAATGCTGATGTCACACCTGTATCCTGCAAAGATCCACTATTGTTAGTAGCATGAGTATTATTATTATTCGACACGTTACCCGTTGGAGGATTTTGCCCATATCCTGAAGCATATCCTGAGCTCCTCATGGTTGACATCCTGACCGAGGAGGGTATTTCAGGAGTATGATTCTGAGGAAGGCTGGGCACAATATTCCCCCTGTTATCCTCAGTATACACAGCTGAACTGAAGTTCAACGCTCTGGGGTGTAAGGGAGTGACATTATCCTCAGCAGATCTGCTCGAGCTGGACTTCAGGAGTTGTATTTCCCTTAAAAGCATTTGGTTTGTTTCCTGTTGCTGCCTCATTTGTTCCTGCACACTTCCAAATAAAATAAGAATTTCATCATTAGAAGCCAGAACGGGAGCAGATTCCTGAACACTGCGGGTTGGGATAATATCCTGAGGTCGTGAAGAGGCTGGCATCCTTGGAGGAGGTGGTGGAAGCACCGGACCGGTAGTAGCAGAAGTCATAGCAGACACAGTAGAGGGACTCATGTTTGATCTTGAGGCCATTATGGACAATGTGGCAAAAAGTTTTGAAAATAGAAAGCCGATTAGTGATTTCACAAAAAAAATTAGTAAAGAGAGCACCACTTGCCCCACGGTGGGCGCCAAATTGTTTTGGTCAAAAATTACCAAAGCAATTTAGTGATCAAATTAGTAAAGTGAGGTAGTGTGCTAGAAAGTGTACTTAAAAATGTGCTTGTTGAGTTAATTAGGAAATCAGTATTCAGGATACGGCTCAGGATATCGAGCTGTATCTATGATCAAATAATGAGCAAAAGTAAAGTAAACGACACGAGATGTACGAGGAAAGCCCTTGATCAATCTAGATCGCCGGCATAAAACCTCAGGAGCTGACAATCGCAGCTGCCTTGTTCTTCTATTGCTTCAAATATCAGGATACAGTGCAGGATGTGGTACGGATCGATTAAGTGTTACAACGAAATTTGAATACAAGTGTGGTGTTTTCAATGAGCTAGAAAGTGAAAGTATGCGAGAGTGTAAGTGGAGATTGTGTGACTTAAACTGATCCGCCCCCATCTATTTATAGTAAAGATAAGCTAACAAACTATCCTAAACTTCCGGGATCCACCGAATATTCCTTAATCGAATGTTGTAGACCTGGTCTTTCGGGTTCAACGTCTCTCCTTCAACAAACTCGTCCGAGTCTTGAGGAGAAGAAGTCCTCTTGACCGTTAGCAAGTCTCAGCCATTAACCTGCACGTGGTTAATTCAATAAACCTCAGGATATCGCCCAAGATGTTAGTAATATCCTCTTCCAGCATCCTGGTCACAAATAAACAAATAAAGGCAGGATATTGGTCAGGATACGTATGTTAAGAAAATGACCCCTAACAGCAGTAACACGCGGTACACGCTTAAACTTGAAAAATAACGTTTTTAAGCGTTTTAATTTATTTTTCAACACGAACCTGATTAAAATAAAATTTTAATCATAACAGAATATTTTTAGGGTTTAAATATTATCCGGGCAGTCACCAACGTTCGTTTCGCAGTTTTGTCGTAAATAGTTCTAAAGTTCGAATAAACATGTTTTTGCCATACCGAATCCTTCGAAACTTATTTCTAAGTTATGTAAAGGTATTTAGGGTATGTTTGGCTTATGTCACAGTTCCAGAGTGTACGTCGTGTTAAACTGATTATGTTTACGCACCAGTTGATAACCTTCCAGAAAGCGATTTGTAGGTCCCCTTGATTCGTATGGATCGTCACAGAATTGTATATCTAACCTAGAGTGCGGAATCCTCTAGATAAGATTTGTTACAGAATGAGTAGAAACAGAAATCAGCAATTCACAATAAAACTGGGTTTCTATTGATTATCAATCTCACGAATTACAATCAATCAAAACCCTAACCACACAAATTTCGTCCATGCTTCTATGCTCTCACGAAATCTCTCTCAAACCCTGTTTTGGCTAATTAACCTAAACCCTAAAGTATAACCTTGTTTATATAACACAAGGTTTGCTACTTGGGCTTGGTTAAACCTCATGGACTGCGAATTGGAGTAAGCCCAATTCTCCCCCATACACCTGTTTTGGTCAAAAAATCTGTTGAGGATAGTGCAACCAAACTCTTTGTTACGGGGAATGATGCTCAAATTGTATAACAGCGATGAAGATCACTTCAATGTAAATTGCACAAACAACACAAGGATTTATACGGGGAAAAAGCCCTTGATCAAGAGTTGATCTCCGGCACAAAAAACCCCGGGTGATGGAAACTACCGATCACCAAGCTTAAATAAATGAATTAATGTTTACAACTTCGGATAGTAACGAGCTAGGTACAAGGATCACTATGGTGGAATGTGTAAAAAGTGTATGTAATTGCTTGGTGTTTGAACGAGAGCTTGTATGAGTGTTTGTACGAGTATGTGTAACTGCAAAAAATGACTAAGTGTTTTCTACTAGCTCGTTACTCCCTTTTAAAATAGAAATAACCACCTAAACTAACTATCCGACTTTCGTGCCAAGCCTCCACGTTCTCCACAACGTCTATTTTTGGTCAAGCACGTGCAGAATAGCTTAGGAATATTCTCCAAGAATGTCGCCAAGACCTGGTCAAGCTCGTCATACCTGCGAGATAGTATAATACATAAGTAAACAATCGTTAGTACAAGGATCCTTAAAGTGATCCATGATCCTGATCCTGATCCTGAAGCTCTTCTGAGGATCACCACCTGTCACAGATGTAAGGATCACTAGTTAGGATAACGAATAAGGATCACTAATTGTTAGAAAATCCTCCCCTAACAATTGCCCCCAAAATATAAGGAGTGAAATTGTAAAATTAGCGAGTTATGTTTTCTTGATCTTATCCGCAACAAACTAACGGATATATAGCCGTTAAAATAGAACTAGCCGTTGCGATGATGATGTCACGGAAGTGACAATCCTGCAGAATCATAATTATAAATAGAGATATAGATAGGATCATTATGCATTCGAATTCGAAAGAAACTCCCTTTAAATTCTCAGTCGACGATCAATCAGGAATTTCTTCCTCCTCTTTCTTCCTCTCTCACTCTATTTTTCTTTCTTTATCTCCATCACTTCAAAAATGTTGCTCCGAAGTTCCCCGGCCAAGGATCACAAAAAGGATAGCCCTTTGAAGGGTCAAAAGATCATCAAAGACTCAGTGAACGAAATGTGTTGCTTTAACGATGCACAAGTAGATAACATCCGTCATCGTTTTCCGGTGAATGCCTTTTTCAGACCTTTCGATCCAACTGCCCTGAGCGACTATGTTTCAGAAACATGGGTTGCCTTTCCAGTTACTCCATTTGCCATAGGATACACCTATCCTTTCCCGGAATTCACACAATCCTTCTTTTCCTTGACCGGCATATCTTATATTCAAGCCATGCCGATGATTTGGAGGGTTTTATATACCCTGGAGAGGATCATCGAGCAGGAAGGCGTTGATTTAGGAATGTCAGAACTGGTGGAACTGTATGACCTTACTACCTTCGGTTCCCACCGTTATTTGTTCAAACGAAAACCCGGTGCAGATCATCCTCTTCTCAAAGTCACCAAAAACGACAATGATTGGAAACGTCGCTTCTTCTTTGTAAGAAGGGATACCATTTCAGATGGAGAGCATTTACCAAGAACATGGTCCACCCATGGTAGGCCGGAGGATCCTGAGAAGGATCACCAGATGGTCATGTTTTTGTAATAGGATCACTAACCCTTTTTGTCTTGTGTCATGCAGCCATCTCTGTTTCACATCTCATCACAACACCCGCAACCAGGGAAAGACTTGCTGCTTTCTGGGGACTCGATCCTGAAACTAGAACTTTCAAAACAACAACCCAAGATTCTCAGGAGGTATCCTCAGGCTCTGTCACAATGTCAAGTAAGTATCTTTGTTTGAAAATTTATATAAATAGTGAAATATAAATATAATGAAGATACTTGTCTTGTTTTGGTTATGTAGGTGCTGGAAAATCTACCAAAGCTGCTTCAAGGTTCAGTGTCACCGATCTCACCACTGTCAAATCCTCCAAAAGGATGGTTCCTACTAGCCCGACAGCCTCAATCCCCAAGGCACCCCTCAAAGGAAAGGGAATCAAGAAGAGAAAGGTCTCCGAGGCTGAGGATTTGCAGGGTCTGCCCTTAATTCGCCACCAGTTCCTCGAGTACTTCAATGATGTAAGGATCACTGTCTCTGCTTGTATATCCTGCTGATCTAAGGATCACTTGGTCTTGAACTGCTTTATCCTTTTCTTTTGCAGAAATTTGCTGAGATTGAGGATTATGTGGGCCACGTTGAGGATCAAGATAAAAAGATTGCCGATCTCCAGCAGGTTGCTGTGCTCAAGGATCTTGCACTCGCTGATCTTCAGAAGGAACTCCAGGATACCAAACAGAAAATGGCTAAGGTGCTGGTTAATTTTGACTATGAAAGGCAGGAGATCACAGATGATGCCAAAGTCTCTGCCGCCATAGCAATGTACAAAACCAAACTTCAAATGGCCCTAGAGGCTCAGGATCCTGCCTTTGACAAAAGTAGCTGGGAAATTGAAGAATGGAGGGCAAGGCTGGCTGAATTGGGTGATGAAGAGGAGGCTGGAGAGATCTTGACAATCGAGGCTGGAAGCAAGGATGAAGCTGGTGAGGCAAGTGGAGCTGGAGGTGACAATGCAGCGAAGGCTTAGGCTGCATGATTGGGCGATGATGGAAACTTCTAGACATAGCCGGAGCCCAATTTTTAGATCTGGTAGTAGTTTTTTTGTGGTTGTGATGTTTAAAACAATGATGGTCTGTACTGAACAATAAGTTTTTTAGGATTAAGGGTCATGTATGATCCTTTGGACAATAGGCAGGATTGCAATTGGTGGAGGGATCCTCTGTTTGGGGAATGAAGCCATTGTGATCCTGCCGCCTTTATATTCCTGCACTATCTTTGAACTCATTATCATGGACACCCTTTACCTACCCCAGCGGACGGGCCACGTTTTGCTGGTAGAAGCTCGGGTAGGTAATTTTGACAACCTTTTAAGGGTTAGTCTTTTGTTAATAAATAAAAACTTAACCTTTTGTCGCTTATCTTGTGTTGTTATCCTTTTTAATATCTTACTTTCCAACTGTTGTAATGTTCATTCTGTTTATAATTATCAAGCCTTGAAAATTATTCAAAAAGCTTAGGATATGATCAGGATCACATATCCCATAACCGATAAGTTCTAAAAAGTGATACAATTTAAAAATCATAAGTTCAGTTGTCAAGTATAGGGGTTATTTAAAAGAATAATGAATAAAATCAAAAGAGTTAAGGATCATACCTGAGGATCCAAGTTAGAATCCTAACCATAATAAGGATAACTTTAAGATAAACCTTAGAGTGAAATAAGGATCAAGGATCCCTAGCTGCCTACCTTCAAGGACC
Organism: Helianthus tuberosus; assembly: GCA_030545235.1. NCBI lineage: Eukaryota > Viridiplantae > Streptophyta > Magnoliopsida > Asterales > Asteraceae > Helianthus > Helianthus tuberosus. The sequence goes on along the minus strand of CM060356.1, from coordinate 90,549,112 downwards.
TGAAATAAAGCATAACTTGGGACTAAGCCAATATAAGAAAAGAGTTAGCAACTGGGGACAAGCCCAAGGATAACTGGGGACAAGCCCAAGGATAACTGGGACAAGCCCAAGGATAACTGGGGACAAGCCCAAGGATCGTGTGTAAACTGGAGTATGGCCCTAACTGGCGACTATCCAAACTTAGTGACATGAAGATGCCAAAACCTTAGCTAACGTGAAAACGTTAGAAACCTTAGCTAACGTGAAAACGTTAGAAACCTTATGAACGGATGTATGGTACGTCTACCATTATACGTAGGATCCTAAGCATAGCCAGAACAATGGAATTATCAGCCCCTAGAACGAGTACTGGTCCCAAAGCCTTGAACTACACCAGGATCATCGTGCGCTACAGGCGGAATCTGGGGACAAGCCCGAATAACTGGGGTTAAACCCAAAGGATGGATTGCTTCTGCGGATAACCAACATTATGCTATGGATACCTGAACTTTCAAAACTTGAACTCACATGAGAGATGGATAAAGGATACACGATCCTTATCCTTATATGAGAAAATAAAGAAATGAAATAGTTCAAGTTTAGGATATTACCTAAGTAAGGATCACCGATACTTTGAGGATCCTTTAAGGATATCCCTTTCGCTAGGATCACCTCTGCCATGAAGATCCTGGTCACATGAAACATTTCTTCAAGTGGACAGCATTCCAAGCTCTTGGTAGCAAATCACCTTCCATGGTTAGCAATCTATATGCCCCCTTTCCTGCTTCAGCTTCAATCAAATAAGGGCCTTCCCACTTTGGAGCCAACTTCCCAGCAGCAGGATTGGTAGTATTTTGGAATGCTTTCCTTAATACCATATCTCCAACTTGAAACCTCCTGATCCTGACATTTTTGTTGTAAGCACCAGCCATTCTTTGCTGATAACTGGCCATCCTTATCCTAGCCATATCCCTGATTTCTTCAATAGTATCCAGGTCTTGAGCCAAGTTTTCATCGTTCTTCTCAGGATCACGGGTACTTGTTCTTGCAGTTGGAACCACCATTTCTGTTGGGATCACCGATTCTGCCCTAAATACCAAAGAGAATGGTGTTTGACCAGTAGCATTCTTGGGGGTAGTCCTATCAGCCCAAAGCACATAGGGTAGTTCTTCTGCCCATTTCCCTTTCTTGGATCCAAGCTTCTTCTTCAAATTGTTGATGATGATCTTGTTGGATGATTCTGCCTGACCATTTGCTTGTGGGTGGACTGGTGTTGATGTTATCATCTTAATCCCCCAGCTGTCACAAAAGTTAGTGGTTCTGCCCCCAATAAATTGGGAACCATTATCACATATAATCTCAGAAGGAATTCCAAATCTAGTTATAATATTTCTTTTAATGAAGGATATAACTTCCTTTTCTCTGACTTGGGCAAAAGCTTCAGCCTCTATCCACTTGGAGAAGTAATCAGTCATGGCTAACATAAATACTTTCCCACCGGGTGCCTTTGGGAGCTTGCCAACTATATCCATACCCCATCTCATAAATGGCCAGGAGGAGGATATAGGATGTAATAATTCAGCTGGTTGATGAAGGATATTGCTGTGTCTCTGACAAGGATCACATCTTTTAGCATACTCCACAGTATCTCTCTTCATTGTTGGCCAGTAGTATCCTATCCTCAGGATCCTTGAGAATAGTGCCATGCCCCCAATGTGGTTTCCACAATCTCCTTCATGGAAGTCTTTTAAAACTTCTTGAATTTCAGGATCCTCAATGCATCTCAAGTATGGTCCTGCAAGAGATCGTTTATACAACATATTATTCATGATTGTGAATTGAGATACCTTAGATTTGAAAGCCCTAGGGTTTTCTCCTGTAGGAATCTCTCCATGTTGTAAGTATCGCATAATTGGTGAGATCCATGATCCTGATCCTGAATGGGATTGAGTACCCTCACAAGGGATAATTGCAGAATCATTTCCTATCTCCATAGCCTCGTGATCCTCGATAGCCGGGGTCAGGATATGGATAATAGGAATCTTGATATCCTCCGGGATCTTCAAGAATGATCCTAAGTTAGCCAATGCATCAGCTTCTGTATTTTCTTCCCTAGGTACCTGTGACAAACTAAAGGAAACAAAAGAGAGTGCCAAACTTTTGACTATCTCCAAATATTTGGTTAGTTTTTCACCTTTAACAGCGTAGGATCCATTAAAGTGGTTTGTAATTAACAATGAATCTACATGTACCTCAAGATACCTGATCCCCATATGCTTTGCAATTTGCAAACCAGCAATTAAGGCTTCATATTCAGCCTCATTATTAGTGGTTTGGAACTCACAAGCTATAGAGTGGGGTATTATGTCCCCCTGTGGCGATTTTAGTAGTATTCCATGCCCTGTGCCTTTGACATTTGAGGATCCATCAGTGTGGAGTATCCAAGGATCCTTGGTCTCCTCTAGCTGATGGACTTCTAACTCAGCTTCTTCTTGTAAATCACTACTGAAATCAGCCACAAAGTCAGCTAATGCTTGGGATTTGATGGCTGTCCTAGGCTCATATCTTATATCATATGCACTCAGCTTCACTGCCCACTTAGCCATCCTTCCTGACATTTCTGGTTTCCTGAGGACATTCTTAATTGGAAAATTAGTTTTAACAATAATAACATGAGTCTCAAAATAATGTCTTAGCTTAGTAGATGCCATTATTAATGCAAGAATAAGTTTTTCAAGGTGTGAATACCTGGACTCGGCGTCAAGTAAACTTTTACTTACATAATAGACAGGATGTTGTGTACCTTCATGATCCTTAACAAGGACCGCACTTACTGGTTTCATCAAGGATGGGGCTGAGGATAAGTAATCTTTGAGGGCTCTCAAAACATTTTCATGCTTCTCGGTCCACTCAAATTTCTTGTTCTTCCTTAGGATATCATAGAATTCTTTGAACTTCTCCGAGGATTTGGATATAAATCTGTTCAAAGCTGCTATCCTGCCTGTTAGCCTTTGAACATCCTTAGCATTGGCCGGAGATTTGATGTTCACTATTGCTTTGATTTGTTCCGGGCTAGCTTCAATGTCTCGCTTTGTCACCATATATCCTAAGAATTTACCTGCTTTAACACCAAAGTGACATTTTGAAGGATTAAGTTTCATGTTATATTTGTCAAGGATATCGAATGCTTCCTCCAAGTCTCTTAGGTGATCCTCAGCTTTTAAGGATTTTACCACCATATCATCTATGTAAACCTCCATAGTTTGTCCGATCTGATCCTTGAACATCATATTCACCAGCCTTTGGTACGTTGCACCTGCATTTCTCAATCCGAACGGCATAGCAATATAGCAATATATACCAGTTGGAGTCATGAAGGCTGTATCCTCTTGGTCGGATGGTTCCATTTGGATTTGTTGAAATCCAGATGAAGCATCCATAAAAGTTAACAGTTCATGACCCGCAGTTGCATCCACCATGGAGTCAATGTGGGGTAAAGGGAAAGGATCCTTGGGACATGCCTTATTTAAATCGGTGAAATCGACACATACCCTCCACTTTCCATTTTTCTTTTGAACAACAACCACATTGGCCAACCATCTTGGATACTTGACTTCTCTGATCATACCTGCCCGGAGCAATTTCTCTACCTTTTCCTGGATAATGGCATTCCTTTCTGGTGCAAACTTTCTTCTCCTTTGATGGATTGGTTTGAAGGATCTGTCAATGCCGAGTTTATGGGTAATAACATCTTTGGATATACCAGTCATGTCTTCATGTTTCCATGCAAAGGTAGTCTTCCTCCTTTTGAGGAAGGATACGAGGTTTTCTTTCATTCCGCCAAGGATCCCTGATCCGATATAGATTTTGGATTCAGGATCATCCGGATCCATAAGGATTTCTACCACATCCTGTTCACTTGCCTCCAACACATCCCTTGGAGGATACTTTGATTGCTATTGCTCCCTGGACTTCGAGGCTGGTTTCATCGATGAAGTGTAGCAATTCTTAGCCTCCTGCTGATCACTATCAATCTTCACTATTCCCCAAGGACTAGGGAGCTTCACACATTGATGGTAAGTAGACGGGACTGCCTTCATATCGTGTATCCAAGGCTAAACCATCGTGATGAGGATCCTGGATATCAACACGATCTTCTTCATCAAAGGTTATGACTTTCCCTTCCGAGACACTTGATGTTCGAACAGGTCTTTCTCCGTTATCCATTTTAGTTTCCTTTGCATGCCTTTTAGCTGCTGAGAAGGATGTGCCGCAAATGTCTGATCCTCCAGAAATGAAGTTTATCACTTGTGCATCCGCTGGAGGGGCTGGAGCCTTTTCAGGGATCCTTTCAGGATCCTGAGTCCTGGACTTTTTTCTTCCCAACAATTCTTTTAGATGCCCCTTGCTCAACAAGTATCCAATTTCCTTTCTTAGTGCAATGCACTCTTCTGTGAGGTGCCCAAAATCTTCATGGTATGCACACCACTTTGATTTATCCTTAGTTGCAGCTGGCCTATCATTTTTTCTGGGCCATCTAGCTTTATCACCTAGACTCTGCATCGCAAGGATTAGCTCATTATTATCAACACTAAAACAATATTCAGAAATTGGAGGATAATCCTCATCATCCTCCTCTTGATCAATAGAATGCACGTTCTGGTTATCAAATCTATTGTAGGATCTGAACTTGTTGTTCCTGAATGAGGATCCTTGCTTATCCTGCTTTGAGGATCCTGCTAACCTCTCCTGGATCCTCTTGTCGTCCTCTAGCCGGATGTACCTAAGGGCCCGGGTTCTTACCTCATCTAGGTTCCTGCATGGTGCCATAACAAGATCATCATAAAATAACGAATCCCTAAGCAATCCCATTTTAAAGGCCTCAACCGCCGTGGCTATATCTAAGTTGGGGATGTCTAAGGATTCTTTACTAAATTTGGTAATGTAATCCCTTAATGATTCATTATGACCCTGGGTTATCCTATATAAATCACTAGTTAATCGTTCAAATTTCCTACTACAAGAAAACTGATTGTTAAATAGATTAACCAGATTAGCAAATGAGGTAATAGAATAGGGAGGAAGACTTAGCAGCCATTTGAGAGCTGATCCAGTAAGAGTGGATCCGAATCCTTTGCACAGGCATGCTTCCTTTAACCTTTCTGGGATTGGATTGATCTCCATCCTCTCCCTGTATTGTGCTATGTGTTCTTCAGGATCTGTCGAACCATCATACAACTTCATTGTAGGCACATGGAACCTCTTAGGTATCTCAGCATCACAGATTGGTGGTGCAAAACGAGATATCTTGTGGCTTCCATCTGCAATCTCTGGGATAGGTTTGACCACTCCCGGAACACTTGATATCATATCCTTTAGCTTTTGCAGTTCTCTGGCCATGGCATGATTGATACCTGGATCCTGCATGAGACCATGATTAGTAGTATGAGAATTATTAAGAGTGTTACCTCCCATTGGATTCAAGTTAGGAAGAATGGATGTTAATCCATATTGTTGAGGGTCTGGAAGGATCGAGGGACCAGTAGACGCATTGGTCTGCATTGGAATAAAATCTCCCTGATGGACATCTGAACTTCCTGTTTGCAAACTCCTTAAGGATCCTGGCATCTAGAAGGATCCCTGAAACTGGGATGATCCTAGAATGAAGGAGGATCCTTGAACCTGGGATGATCCTGGAACGAAGGAGGATCCTTGAACCTGGGATGATCCTGGAACGAAGGAGGATCCTTGAACCTGGGATGATCCTGGAACGAAGGAGGATCCTTGAACCTGGGATGATCCTGGAACGAAGGAGGATCCTTGAACCTGGGATGATCCTGGAACGAAGGAAGATCCTTGAACCTGGGATGATCCTGGAACGAAGGAGGATCCTTGAACCTGGGATGATCCTGGAACGAAGGAAGATCCTTGAAACTGCTGCATTCCTGAATATCTTCCTGAACTCGTGAGGGATCCCATATGCTGAGGATAGGATCCCGCTGGCTGGAAATATGAACCTGATGCCTGGGTCATTGTTGCTGTTCCGTAGTGCACTCCTTTTGGTCCACCCACATATTGGATGTCTGGGACCACTGATGGCTGAGAAGTAATCACCGGAGTATCAAAATTCAAAGATCTGTGCATCAATGGGGAACGATCCTCCGCCGTTTTCTTCTGTTTCTTAATTTCGTCAATCTCCCGGAGGATCCTTTCGTTGGTCTTATCCTGCTCTTGTGCATGATTCCTCATCTGCAAAATCAATGCATAGAGATCATTAGTAGTAGGACTAGTTGAAACAGAAGAAGTAGGTGGTTTTGAGAAAATGGGGGTTGGTTTCTTCGCGGCATTCTCAGTATTCTTTTGGGATCCAGAAGGTGGTGGAGGCAAAGGAGGGACGCCTTGTGAAGAGGTGAATGAGGGCATCAAGTTTGAAGCACTCTTCACTGAGGAAGCCATTTGCTTGGTTGCAGTGAACCAGAATGAGCACAGAAATGCGTATTCTTTCAAGGATAAAGCACCAATTGCCCCACGGTGGGCGCCAAACTGTTTTGGTCAAAAAATCTGTTGAGGAGAGTGCAACCAAACTCTTTGTTACGGGGAATGATGCTCAAATTGTATAACAGCGATGAAGATCACTTCAATGTAAATTGCACAAACAACACAAGGATTTATAAGGGGAAAAAGCCCTTGATCAAGAGTTGATCTCCGGCACAAAAAACCCCGGGTGATGGAAACTACCGATCACCAAGCTTAAATAAATGAATTAATGTTTACAACTTCGGATAGTAACGAGCTAGGTACAAGGATCACTATGGTGGAATGTGTAAAAAGTGTATGCAATTGCTTGGTGTTTGAACGAGAGCTTGTATGAGTGTTTGTACGAGTATGTGTAACTGCAAAAAATGACTAAGTGTTTTCTACTAGCTCGTTACTCCCTTTTAAAATAGAAATAACCACCTAAACTAACTATCCGACTTTCGTGCCAAGCCTCCACGTTCTCCATAACGTCTATTTTTGGTCAAGCACGTGCAGAATAGCTTAGGAATATTCTCCAAGAATGTCGCCAAGACCTGGTCAAGCTCTTCATACCTGCGAGATAGTATAATACATAAGTAAACAATCGTCAGTACAAGGATCCTTAAAGTGATCCATGATCCTGATCCTGAAGCTCTTCTGAGGATCACCTCCTGTCACAGATGTAAGGATCACTAGTTAGGATAACGAATAAGGATCACTAATTGTTAGAAAATCCTCCCCTAACAACACCCAATATGTGTGTGTTTGGTTAGCCCAAACATTACAACTCACTAATACAAAGCTAAACCCGCTAACCGTTTATCGTTTTACTAATTACAAGATATCCAAAGACCAGATCTAAGCTGTTTTCACAAATATGCACCAATAAACTCCCCCTTGACAAACTTGGGCACACCCTCGTGCTCAATTAGCATGGGGCGTGTTCAGCCTCCAGTTAAAATTTCGGGACAAAATTTCCTAAAGTAGGGGAGAATGTGACAATTGTGTTCTGAAAACACTGTACGATGTAGAACAACATCAAATATCAATGAAACAATGTGTTTTCATCCCAATGTTTGTTTATTTATGTATGACAATTTCACGTTTTATTTCTAGTTCGATTTCAAGCTCTAAATCACATTCTGGAAAGTTATACGCAAACTGTTACGTAAACGTAAACAGTTTAACGCGACAAACACTCCAAATAGTGGCGTATGCTTAACATACCTTAAATAACCTTTACATAACTTAGAAATAAGTTTTGAAGGGTTTCGTATGTCAAAAACAAGTTTATTCGATCACAGGGACTATTTGCGACAAACTGCAAAAGTCTGCCAATTAATATAGCAACGTACACTCCGGAACAATATCATAAGCTAAACATAACCTAAATACCCTTAACATAGCTTAGAAATATGTTTTGAGGGGTTCGGTAAGCGAAAATACGCTTATTTGATCATAGGGACTAAAAGCGTCAAAACTACGAAAGTATGCAAATTCGTGCATATCTTGCAATCTGACCATATCCGTATATCCAAAAAAAATTAATAATTAAATATTGTATTTTAGTGATAGGAATGCAAAAATACCTTTCGTTTCGCAATTTGGATCGTTTTCGCGTCCGTTACGACTTTCGTCGTAATTAACCGAAAAACGAAACCGTACAGCCAAACGAACTACCATCCCTGACATTTTTTAGCATAATTCAAGTTAAATATACTTTAACTTCATAATGGAGCTTTAAAATGGGGTTAACGAGTGCTAGAAGTGCTAAAACGCGACGGATCAAGTCCAAGGGCCAAAGCTGTCAACAAATGAAACTTCAGCCCCTGCAGGTCCCATACGGACCGTATACCAAGGACCCTTACGGTTCGTAAGCCTTGCCCAGCACAGCAGATTCATTGAATCTTCAAAACAGCTTGCAGAACTTGGTTTTAATCTCAGTTTTTGCATATTGTGGGCAGGTTTATGTGTTCTCCAAGTCCCCAAATCAGAGCCTAACATGTCTATGGTGATGATTATGCTTGGAACAACTCAAAAACACTTAGCAATGATCCAATGGTTCATGATTTCCTATATAAACCCATGAAGTTCATCATTCAAACTTGCTCATTTGCTTTCTATCTTCATCTCTGCTCTATTGAGGCTACCACACTTAGTTGGAGGCTTCAAATATGAGTTTTTCTTAGTCATCCATCTTGCCTGGAGCACTTGTAAGTGTTCTTTCATGCTTTGTTTATTTATTTCAAGCAAGAAAGTCAAACAGTGTTTGAATTTCAGCTTTGACCGTATTTGGTCTTGACAAAGTTCATTTGAACTTTGCAACGTGAGCGTAATCACGATGGTTATAGTCACATGCGACTATACCTACTGATTACCATGTTGACTAGTCGAAGTGACGAGTCAAAGTTTCGGTCAAAATGCACGATTATGTGCATTTTGCGATGAAACTTTTTTCAAGTATCGAAACACTTTGTTTTGATATCAAATCAGTTTTCTAACTTAGTTAAACATGTTTTAACATGTTAACTCGTCACTTTTAGTTTAGTGCTTATCTAGGGTCGTAAGTCAAGCGGTCTCGACAACCGCTTAGACTTTCGAACCCGACCCGTTTGGTTGATCATTAGGATCTGACCAAACATATTTTGTGACCATAGTTGTATAGGGAATAACCTTCCGAGGTTATACCTTATGGTCACTTCGTTTAATTAGTTGTATGATAGGTAGTTTATATGCCTTAGGAAAATGACCAAAATTCCCTTTTTGCGAATAATTTGAATTTAAGCATATGTAACTTAAATTTGGCACTTTAACTGATTATGCAACATTATTAAACATGTTAGGGCATATAATACTTATCATAGGGCTAGTTAGACCATCCGAACGCGCATTTGCGCAAATGACGCGTTAAAGTAGCCTAAACTACCTTAACGGGTCATAACGGGTCAAAAGCACTTAGGATAGGTTTCAATTCAGAATGTAGGCTTGTTTAAACTATATCATATGAGTTGCAACACTCATTTTATTTACAAGACCCCATTCTACCCGATCTCCCGATTTAGGCCCCGATTATTAACATAGTGATCCGATACTAGGTGCCACTTGATTTCCTTGATTGCCGAGCTTTGTTAGTTCACTTAATCGAGGATACCTTGGAATCTCAAGTGAGTACATAGTTCCCCTATTTTACCGCTTTCAATTGTTTTGGGGTGATTCATATGTGCTAAACGATTTCGAGTTTCTAAAACAAATGCTATGGTTTATATTAAACACAACGATTTCAATAATGTGGCCGAACTTGTTGGTACGTTAATACATAACATGAATGACATTCATTAACAATGATCAAGCCGACCAGTAGTATGTTATAGTACCATAGGATATGACAAATCCCGTTATCGGACTATCGCCATGGTTATGGGGTAATATGGGTAATGACAGAACCTGATTAATTTTAACAAACCCTTTGGTGGTTTGTTAAACGATTAAAGATACCCTTTGGTGGTATAGACGAGTCAGAACACAGGTTTGAATGTATTCAACAAGAACAAACAAAAGTTAGTTTTCACAATAAAAACACGGACGATTGCACGAATGGTTTTATAACATGAACGATTAAACGATGGTTTATGAGACGAACGAGTTGAACGATTGAACGATGATTTATAACATGAACGAGTTGAACTATTTGAACGATTGGTTTGATCACACGAACGATTGATAACATGAACGAATTGAACGATTTTGAATGATTTTGGACGAATGATTTCAAACGATGACACGCAATGATGTTTACTAAAGATATAAACTATATGAGTTTTATTACAAGAACGATTTACAATTTGGTTTACAAAAGCAAATGTTTTGGGTCAAAATTCATGGCAACGAGGTTTTATAAACTATAACCAACTTGCTTTAAGTTGGTTAATCATATTGCAATACAAAACACTTTTCAAAGCAAGGTTTTCAATTATCGACTCTTGTAGTCGTACGAGGTATTGCAATAAGTATGAAAACCATGAATTTGACACACTCACAAAACCTATGTACTTGCCGGAATTTTTTGCTGACTTTATTTTCACATATGTTTCAGGTGTTGTTGTTTGATGATGATATTGATGCATGCTCACATAGGAACGGATGAGGCCTTAGTGACTTAATAACAATGAAAGACAATATGTTTGTGTTTTGCTTTTAAATATCGGGACAATGTAATAACTAATTCAATAAAAAAAACTTTAATCCATGTGTTGTGAAAAAAAAAGGATTATGTTACTCCACTCCCCGACGTTTCCGCTGCGGTTTTGTTGTTTTAACGTGGTCGGGGTGTGACACCATGTCAGCCTTCTGTTCTTGTTATTTTCAGGTTTGGATGTGAGTCAGGGCTTGGCGATCTGCGGCAATTCCTTCTTCTTTGAATTTACGTTAGATTTTGCTGTCTTTTTGCTCCTTTTGCAAATTTAAGCTCTTTTTATCCCTAAAAATATTAAAGGAACGAAAACACGAGCTTTTTCAAACATTAGTACTAAAAAGGTTGCTTTTACGTCGTATTTGACATAATTTATATGTTGTATTTTGATCACATCAATGTGTAGGAATTTAAGATTTGAAGAATTTGAAAGAAATTATGATTGTGTGTACGTGGAGGATGAGAATAATTGAATTTGCGTACCCTTCAAGTTGAAATTTCAACTATAAATAGAAGACTTCTATTCACATTTCAAAGTGCTCCATTTCTTTTCCTTCTTTTCTCCCCTTTTTGTCTCTTTATATATCCCTTTTCTTTAGTATTACACCTATAATACTCCAAAGCCCTACCCCGTTTTAAGTGTTTTAACCCCTGATCACTGATTCGATAACATGACTGATCAATCTTGAACCCAGCAACGGATGTCAAGCCGCTGCCTGAATTAAGGCTATGCTTTGTAAACTATGTTGGGGTTCTGATCCCGTGATGTATTGATAAAGTTGAATTGGGTTATTATACTTAACACGAGTGCATTATATATTTTATTAAGAGCTCAGGAGTTATACCCAAGATTATATCAGGAGGCCTGTAGTTAAACACTAAAGTTACAAAGTGAGTCATTCTTTCTTTTTACCAAATTGCTTTTTAAAACCCTAAACGTTTTTCAATCATACTTACAGTAGTTAAGTCTTTGTATTCTCCAATCACTGCCAGTATGTGGGGTTTTGTATACACTACTAGTCAAGCGTGGCTATTGAACAAAGAGTTAGCCAATAGTAATATGACCACAGTCATTGTAACTGCCAACGTGACAAATACCGATTGAGTTTTTGGTAGATAAAAACATTGTAATATCTTTCTTAATACTGTAAAGTATAACAATTAATGCGTGTGAAGTGTCGTATAGTTTTTAATGTATATTTTAAGCCCTTTAACACTTTTTAGCCAAGTTTTAAATTTATAAAACACGATATTTACTAACACTAAACACACATATGGGCAAGTGCACCTAACGTGAGCGTAGTATAGTGTTGGTAAGATACCGAGGTCGTCCGAGGACACAAGAGCTTGTAATACCGGTTTATCCTCAACGTCTAATCAAATCAAAAGTTTAGAAAAAAGTTTTAAACTAGAAAAATAAAACTAACTAAAATGCTGAAAAATAAAATAAAATAAAAACAGATAGACAAGATGAATCACTTGGGTCCGACTCGTATTTAGTGTAACCTTTGATTATTTCCGCACTTTTGCACTTTTTAATAGATTATCTTAGTTATTGTAGTAGGCCCCTCTTCTGAAGGTGACGTTACCCTCAACCCAGTAGTTTGAGTCAGCAAGGATACAATCCTAAAGGTTTGGATTATTGAAAGATAATTAATTAAGTTATTAATGCATGTTGTTGTAGGCCCCTCTTCTGAAGGTGACGTTACCCTCGGTTAAGTAGTCTGAGTCAGCAGGGATACAGTCCTAAGTAGCCGGGTTAAAGTTTTAATAGTAGTTTACATATGAGGGGACAAGGAGTTCGGACCCCCGCCATCCAATACCAGTGGGTATTGAAAGAGGTCCAACTAAAGTTGACCCAGGTCCTTGCAGGATCTATACACTAAACAAGGCAAGACTCTTACCAAACCGTTCCCTTAACCCCCGACCAGGTAGCCAACATACCTCCATATAGACCGTGGAGATATGAATGGTGAAAATATTTTATTTTATATAGACAGTAAAATAATGCCAAGACACCACGGACAAACGATAAGGAAGACTCAACTTCAACATAAGAAACTAGTTATTAAAGTCATTAATACAAAACCAAATAAAAAGTGCGAAAAGACTAAAAACAAAAAGTATTACACTAAACACTTTGTCTTCACCAAGTGATGTAAGAGACTTAGGAAAACATGGCCTTTGATTATCAAGAACTCTTACGATCAATCTTGGATCCCGAGACTACTACACACACTCTATGATGGATGATGGATGATGGTGGTGGATGTGGGTTGTGTGACAACCCGAACTTTAAGGTTGGTGACGTTGTATCTCGTGATTCCAACTATTGATAATTCGCTCATTTTACGTTCTTGTTATATTAAACATTCTATTAAACATCCTACTACGATAGACTTGTCGAGTGTAAACGTACGTGAGTATAACTAAGTAGGTGGGTTGGATCAATTTAGGTGTCGGGATTAATTGGGCCGCAACACATGAACCTGGGGCTGCCGTATTGATGATTGGGCCACACTCATTGTTACGGCCAACACTTAATTATCTACCCGGCCCAAGTCCACTAGTTTTAATCAAAGACTTCGGCCCTTTTGCTTAGGAAGCCCAAGCAAGTGTTGCAACCAATCTAGAGGGTTCAGCCCACTCTAATCCAATTATGAACGAGATCAGTTCCATTATATATTAATGCAAAATAAACCAAACCCTAATACCTTCACCCTCTCCCTATTCTCGACGGTAGTAGAAGCAAAGAAGCACCCCCACCCCTCGTGTTCTTGCAAGTTGTTTGGTATGTTTCATTACTGTTCATGATTAAGATCCATGATTAATTGTTTACGTGATAGTTATAATTAGTGATATTATAAACATGTGATGGTTATGTGTTGCATGCGAAGTAAAGGTACGAGCCGAAGTGTTAGCACTATGATTACTAGTTTTAATATTGCATGATGATATGTAAGAACTAGGGTTGCATGACTAGACTACATGATCTGATTGTGCCACAACCTTGAAAGTAACTTTGTATGGCTGACATCTTGTAACTCCTATTGGACCAAAGTTATTAAAAGGGCTGAGTATTAAATGGACTGACAGAAATTGATTAAACCTTGACTTAGTGGGCCGATAGAATATCACATGCAATCTTTAATGTTTAAAACAAATGGCCAACAATCTCTAAGTCTTCACATGCATATATATGAGATGTTGATTTGCATGAACAAATGGAAGGAATCATGGGTGCACTAAGGTTGATAATTGATTAGTTATGATGTGCTAGTGTTCTTGATAATTATTATGCTAATTGTTATAATAATTGTTATGTTAATGGTAATACTGTTCTACTATAATGTGTATATTGAGGATTAACAAAACCAATTGATTGAGATTGTTATAAGGGTTAACTTGGGTTTATTATTATAAGTGGGTATGGTAATGTTATACCAAAATTATGTTATGTGGTTATTGAATCAAAGGAATCTGTGAGTTATGTATTCATGTTTCACCTAAAAGTCACATAAGGCTTATCTCATGATAAGATGTAACTATTAGATAAATAGAATCACTAGAATGTGCATGACCACATGGTAAATAATGTATGATAGAATCACTGGATATGTATTGTTAAATCGGGTTGTGCATAAATGGGCCACACACTCCCTAATAGTGTTGGGCGACGCAATTAAAAACAACACCGGTTAGGTGGGGTATTAGGTAATGGGCCGCAAATTAGTCATGATTGGCATAAAACTATCTCAGATCATACCAAACCCAATTAAGCTATCAAATTGGTTATGTTACATATACTTGTGTTGAAGATTAAAGGGTTGTATATGTGTGAACATCAGATCATTAGGTGAACCTGCTAGAAATCGAATACATGCTGGATGAGTACTTATTGATATTCAATTAATGGATTGATCTTTATGATTTGAACTATAGGTGTGAAATACATGTACAATAATTAGGTGTTATGTGAACGAGGAATATGTGGTAGTTTATGTGCACACAAAACTAATCGATATCGATAACCATATTAGGACGTGTTTGATCAACTGGAAAGCAATTAACCAATCTTACCGAGAAAACCAAGGTGAGTTCACCCTTTTATAAGGCATGGTATTCCCGGTGATTAAGAAGCTAAAACGAAACCTACATATTCACCTCTAACAGAATATGTACCTTCGTCCTCGGTTGGGAAGGACGACTACACTTAACCTTCATATTCTCGGTTGGGTAGAGTACGTACCTTCGTCCTCGGTTAGGAAGGAAGACTACATTTAACCTGCGTATTCTCGGTTGGGTAGAGTACGTACCTTCGTCCTCGGTTGGGAAGGAAGACTACATTTAACCTGCGTATTCTTGGTTGGGTAGAGTACGTACCTCCGTCCTCGGTTGGGAAGGACGACAACCTATAAGTGGTTTACAACATGGGGTAGCCCCCACTGGTTATGGTTTGGGAAACAAGAAACTGATTAACTTCCGGTTTTCGAAAGAACTTATGGTTTTTGGAACAACTTTAAAATGAACAACCAACTGTGAACTCGCTCAACTTTGTTGTTGATTCGTTGTTACATGCCTTGCAGGCCTTTAGGTGCATACTGTTGGAACTTGCTGTCTGGGAGGCTGGAGTGGTCATGGGTCGGCATACATGGAATCTCAATACAATACTAATGGTTTTTACACGTGGTTTAAAAACACTTAACGAATGAATTATGCTTCCGCTATATACTGTAAAATATTTGTAACGTTGTAACACTTAATGTTAATAAATGAAAGTTTTATTTAAATATTATTGTGAGTTCAATGTGATTGGTGATTAGATCCTGGTACGTCACACACCTCGCGGGGGTTTCCGCATGTGGTATTTTGGGGGTGTGACAGATTGGTATCAGAGCCATTAGTTATAGTGAACTTGGTTTTAAAAATGGGAAAAACTTTTTTGTAAAACCAGACTATAACCGAACAGGTCTAAAAACGTGAATACGACCATGGCACTCAGCTCCAGATTGCAAGGTTCGTCTCTCGTATACTCATTGTACTACATAACTAGTGAACACTTACATATGATCTTGCATGTGACTGCACGTTTAGCACAACCATAAGAATTCATGTATTACTTGCATGTGTTATATGACTGATAGGGTGGTATTCCCCTAAACACTCATGACTTACGCTTCGTAATGCTCTTTGTTTGCTACTCGAGGTTTAGGAACCATTTGACATAAGTTAAGAGGAGCTGAGATGAGCATGAAAATCACAATATTATTGTGGGTACACTGTTAGTACATTACGTCTGTAGCTTCCGTCAGCATGTAGTCATATTTTGTTCTGTGTTTATGTTTATTGTCTGATTGTATGTATGTAGTTAGCAAGACAACTCAGGAATAGGGTCTGAATGTAAAAGTGTTGTTTGGGACAAGTTTAACTCGTACGGATGGCAATACGCACGTATGGCCATACGCACGGATGACTTATCCGCACGGATAAGTCATACGCGCGGATGATCACACGTACGGGTGAGTCATACGTACGGGTAGGCCACCCGCACGTACAACACTTATTAGTATCCTGAGTCTGTCTATATATAGTAGGTCCAGTGCAACTTTGTAAGAACTTTTGACACACGCACGGGTAGTCTGTACGTTCACCGGAACTTTGTGACTTTCAGAATGATTAATAGAACGAACAGACAAGAAGTTAAACGTTGAATTCTCTGTTGCATAAATCTGTGATTTGTCTTAATGGATTCCGCACACTAAGACGAAATCGATTCATCTTGTTCCTACGATCAGATCCTGTGTCAACGGGACCAACAAGTAGTATCAGAGCATCCAGGGAGCTGAATCGAGATCAACAACACTGAATTCACCGGAATTCAAGTTTCATTTGCCGATCAAAGTCGAATTTCACCGGAGATTTGACTTCTGTTACCGATTTGATTCAAATTTCACCGGAAATTTGACGGATTTCTTCTATATCTACTTAGATTTTACATTTGTTCTTCATTTGTCACCATAAAATCAGAAAAACCTAAAATTGAGCAAGAATTTACGGTTAAAATTTGTTAAAATCGATATCAATCAACTCGCAATCATTCAAAATATAATCCTACTTAGTTTCATAATCAGAATCAATCTAAAACTAGATCAAATTCATCAAAAATCATGTTTAGTTATTCGTATTTGATGACGTCATTCACCCGTGCGGACAGCTGTCTGAACGGTTTGGATTAGTTAGTTACTGCAAGTTGTTTGCTGACATCATCATTATTACACGCACGGATTACAATCCGTGCGGATAATCAGAATAGTCAAAAAGTCAAAGCTACCCGTACGCACAACCATCCGAGCGGATTACCGTCCGTGCGGATAGACTTTATTATCATTCGTATTCCTGTTCGAACGGATAACTATCCGGTTCAAGTGTTTGAAGTTTTAAAATTTGTAAAAAATCTTCTAAGTGTTTGAAAATTGTTTCAGGTACTTGAAATGGAAGAATTCATGAATCCCTTCAGTGAGATGTATGCCTTCGCGGGTAATTCTGGAGACGATACTTCCAATCGTTCAAATGAAAATCCCAATCCGAATCCAAAGAAAACGTT
Organism: Helianthus tuberosus; assembly: GCA_030545235.1. Taxonomy (NCBI): domain Eukaryota; kingdom Viridiplantae; phylum Streptophyta; class Magnoliopsida; order Asterales; family Asteraceae; genus Helianthus; species Helianthus tuberosus. The sequence continues at coordinate 90,531,824 of CM060356.1, read as the reverse complement.
ATCCGATGCACTAAGTGTTGAAAGCGTATATGGTACCTACAACAAACCACCAAAGCTAATGGCAATCGAAGAATATAATCGGTGGGCAAAAAGATTCGAAGAATGGATGAAAGCCTTTGCATATCCGAGCTGGAAGAACTTAAAGAACGGTTTTGCTTCAGAAAGACAAGATTATGAGAATTTGTCAGAAGGAGAAGAAATAGATAACTATATAGCTGAACAAAAATGCATCGCTTTGATTCACCAATCCGTAAGAGACGACATTATTTCACTCATTGAATACACAAACGCAAAAGATCTATGGGCAAAGTTAAACAAAAAATGTGTAGGAAGTACAGAAATAATCAAAAACAAAAAGAAAATGTTGAGAAAGGAGTTTGATTTGTTCGGATGTTTAAAAGGTGAATCTGTTTGTAAAATGATTGAAAGATTTGGACACTTAAAGTTGGAATTGGCAAGGCACGGAGTAAACTATCCTCCAGAGGATCTTGTTGACAAACTGTTCGATTCACTACCAGAGGAGATGGATTGGCAGTACTATGCACTGATGTTAAAGAACACAATTAAACCTGAAAGTTTGACTGTCGACTTGCTGATTGAAAGACTAGAAAGTCATGAATTGGAGATAAAGAAAAACAAAGTTAATCATCCATCATATCAACAAAACATGGAGTTGTACTATCCAAAGAGTATGATTCCGAAGAATGTTTCTCCAAGAACTGCTTTCTCCGCTGAAAACACAAATACTTCAAGTAAAGAAAATCCAAGCTCAAAAAGTGGTTTTCATGGAGGCTTTTCATCCAACATTCCAAGTCAGTGATCTTCTTCAAGTTCTTCAAGTCAACAACAATCTGTTCCTAAGAACGCGTTTTCTTGCAACATTGCGATCGATTTGAAGAATGCTCAAAATTTTGATGAAGAATCAGCCAAACAGCAGATGATCTTTCTAGCATCTGTTTCGGAGTCATACGAAGGGTTAGTAGCCGGGAAGATAGGTAATACCAATCTGACGAAAGAAGATTATGATCAGATTGATCCCGAGGAGATGGAGCTGATCGATATTCGTTGGGCTATGGCCAGTGCTGTTCGTAGAGCACAACGATTCATGGAAATTACCGGCAGAAAGACAATTGGTGGTGCATCTACTAAGCTGGGGTTTGATAAATCGAAGGTGACATGCTTCAAATGTAAGCAGAAGGGTCACTTCAAACGAGAATGCAGAAATGCATATGCCGATGAGTCAGAAAACCCTTTCAGAGATGATTATTACAAGAGAGCAATCTATCACAAGAATAAATCCGTGCCACCCAGATTGAAGCAAGTTGAAGACAACAAAGAGAAGTCTAGAGCTCTTGCCGTAATCCACGATGACGAAGGTTATGATTGGAGCGAGCTATTGCCTGAAGAAGATGCTGTGGGTTATGCATTCGTGACGAAGATTATTCCTTTTAAAGACATTAGAACTAAAGAAGAAAAATTCGTCAACCGAAGAATGAAAGCCCAAACCAGAATGAGCAGAATTTATAACACTTACAAAGAAGCAAAAAGAGCAAAAAGGTGGGATGCCGACAGAGAGTGTTACCTTGATCCTCAAGGAAACATTGCAGTTAACCCAGATTCCATCAATGTTGATGCTCTTAACCAACAATTTGCCGAGGAAGAAGAAGCGAGACAAAGAGAATGGTGGGGAGGTGGTGATGAGAAACAAGTTGAGAAAGAAGAAAAAGTCAAAGAAGCAGAACAGAAACCAAAGTCAAAGAATGCTGATGATGGAATCATTGATACATCACAAGAGCTAACGGCTGAAAACTTGAGGAAGATGGCAGATAAAGTTCTTGCTGCAAAAGAACTTGAGGTAGTTTCTAGTTCTGGAACTGAGTCAACAAACAAGGTCAGTTCAAATGGTACACTTGAGTCAGGTAAGATTGGTAAATCGGAAAATGACTGCAAAAATTGCATGAAAGAGTGCAAAGTTTGTAGTACAATCACTTACTTCAGTGGTAAGAAGATTGAAGAGTTGACTAGTAAAGTCAAAAGTGTTGAAGATCAAATCTTAAACCGTGACAAAATGCTGAAAGCTTCGAATGATAGATCAAAAGAATTAGCTGATAAAATTGAAAATGATAAAAATGACATTGAAAGAATAAGAAAAGAAAATGAAAAATTGATTATTGAAAGTCGTAAAATTTCTGAAAGTTTTGAGAAGCTGAAGCGAACGGTTAAAGATTCTGATGAGAGAAACAGTAAAACAACAAAAGAAAATCTTCAACTATCAGGGGTTCTTCGAGTAAAAGAGGAGTTAATTAACCAACAACTTGATGAAATTGCAAAATTGAAGCTTCAGTTTGAAGAAGCTAAAACTGAGAATGAACGAATTAATCTAAAACTGAGCAGTTACAACTCTACAAGCTTTGTTTTGCAACACATTGTTCCAAAACCCATTAGTAAAACCAAAGCTGGCGAAGATGTATACTGTGATGGAACTGGGGTGGGGTTTCATCAAGTTCCACCACCGGTTCTAAACAATTTCTCAAAGAAGCAATCTGGGTTGGTTAATGATGATATTGAAACAAATGAGATAAAATTGCCAGAATCAATAGATGTGACATTTTCTTCATCTTCATCATCCGATGACAGTGTTCAAACTGAGATCATAAAAGGCATGGCTGAAAGTGTCTTGGATAGTGATTCGACTGAAGATGAAGAATGTTTTATGAACAACTACATTCCGAAACCAAAATCTAAAAACAACTCAAATGATGAACCGGGTCTTGTGATGTACAAGATGTCTGGTTCTGATAAGTTGTATTCAGACTTTGAGTTTCCTCTGGAGAATGTTAATGTGAAGAAATTGAAAAATGTTTTCAAACTGGTTGAAATTGATTTGTCTGAAGTGGACAGTTTGAAACAAACAAAGAGACATATGAATTTTGAGAAAGATAAAGCTTACTATAAGAAACCTGTTATTCCACCACGTTTTTCTAACAACAATCAAAATAAATGGTTGGGAGGATATCAGGGTGGTAAGAATTATCAGAAAAGGAATGTTCAGAACAAGAAGTTTGCTGTGAAAAAGGTGTTTGTGAACAGTTCAAGTTCACTTTCAGAAGAGGAGTCTGAAATCTTTTTAAAATCAAACGAAGAGTTCTTTGAAAAGAAGGCCTCACAGCCTCAGTCTGAAGGTTCAAGTCGGGTAATTGACACCCGAACATGTTTCAAATGTAATCAAGTTGGACATATTGCACGAAAGTGTACCAACTTGAAGCCTAAGACTGAAACTGTGAAGAATTCTATCAAGAAAGATGTTGTGAAAGGAAAGGCTCCATTGATTGTTGAGAAAAATGTTTTGAGAAATGATAACACCAAGATCAAAACTGAACCTGTTAAGAATTCGGTAACTAAAAATGATAAATTTTACCAACGGGTTGCCTCACCTCAACAAACATGGAAGCCAAAAATTGTCGAAAAGAAAGTTGATTCATCAAAGGTGTCTGAAACTGAAAAATCATCATCTTCTACCAAGAAGAAGTATGTACCTTTGAAGTTTTATGAGAAACAGAAATCGACTTCTGAAAAGAAGTATGTGGTGAAGAAAAATCAACCAGCTAATCAACCTCAAAAAGACGAATTTTTCTTCTTCAAAGAGGTTGAAGTTGGAACTGCTGAAAGCCTTAAAATGAATGATAAAAACTTTCCGCCACTTTACACTAAAACAACTCACCTTAATTTCAAGTTACCTGAGTCAAAAGAGGCTTGGGTAGCATCAAAATCTCATTAAATGTTTTTGACATGTGCAGGAGCTTCCAAGATCCGTCTCACGTTGGATTATGGATAGTGGAGCTTCTCGGCACATGACTGGAAAGACAGCGCTGCTGTATGATGTCAGAAATATTAATGGAGGTTATGTGGGGTCCGCGGGTAACCAAGGTGGTAGAATTGTTGGTGAAGGAACGTTATCCAACGGGATCGTCACGTTTGAGAGAGTTAACTACATTGCTGAGCTGGAAAATAATATGCTAAGTATCTCACAGATATGTGACCGGATGTATACTACTCACTTCACAGACAAAGAGTGTTTGATTTTGAAACCAGGGTTTGTTATTCCTGAAGAATGGATCATCATGAGAGCTCCTAGAGTGAATGATCTGTATGTTTTTGTAACACCTGTGCCTTCACGGCCATCAAACAAATACCGAACCAATGAAATATTATATTTCATACTTGGGATTTGTAAAATTATGTGTATCATTTTGCACATATCAATTCTCGTTCAAATCCAAACTCTAAATTCACTTTCTAGAAGGTTATACGCGCACCGATGCGTAGATATAACCAGTTTAATGCAACAAACACTCCGGAATAGTGGAATAGGCTTAACATACCTTAAATAACCTTTAAATAACTTAGAAATAAGTTTTGAAGGCTTTGGTATGGCAAAATCAAGTTAAATCGCTTACAGGGACTAAAGTTGACAAACTGCGAAAGTATGCCAATTTGAACTGTAACAGACATTCCGGAACATGACCATAAGTTAAACATACCATAAATATCCTTCACATAGCTTAGAAATAGGCTTTGAGGTGTTCGGTATGCTAAAATAAACTTTTGTGTCATTCAGGGACTAAAAGTGTCAAAAAGTGCACAAGTTTGCATTTTCGCGCATAACTTACGTTCTGAATACATCTGGACATCCAAAAATTTATGTAAGCATGACTACATTATATTTTAGTGTTCGCCTTAAGAAAAATCCATTCGTCGCGTCATTTGGATCGTTTTTCGCGCTTATGCGCATTCCGTCGTAATTAAGCGAACATCGCGTTCGTACGGCCAAACGAACCAACCTCCGGCATATTTTTGAGTATGTTTTGAGTTCCCTATACTTTAACTTCATTTTAGAGCCTTGAAATGAGGTTAACGGGGTTCAAACGCATCGAAAAAGGCCTTAAACACGTGCAGGGACCATTGCTGCCAAGTTTGAAACTTTCTGATTCAGATGGGGTGCTAGCGTAGCGCGAGGCCTATGGCCTTACCCGTCGCGCTACGCGACTGACTTACTGATCAGATTCAATGTTTCTAAACACAAGTTGCAACCAATTGATCCTTAACCACATGTTTTAAGTTGCTTAATCACTAAGATAAGGAGCATATGTGGTTCCATAACATTGTGACAAGTGTACGGACTAGATCTTTTCCCCTTTTCCAAGAAACGATCCTAACGGTTACTCGAAAACTATAAATACCCCACCCCCCATTGTTCATAATCACTAGAAATTTGATTTGAGAAACTCTAAGTTGAAACATTAGTTTCATACCTGAGATTTTCGAATCGAGTTTAGCATTCGGGGACCCTTCGTAAGTATTCTTTCGTTCTTTTCCTTATTTTATTGCTTTTCGAGTCAGAAAGTCAAACTTTGTTTGACTTTCAGCGTTGACCAGTAATGGTCAATGCGAAGTTCGTTTGAACTTCGCAACGTGAGTGTAATCACGTTGGTCATAGTCCCTTGGGACTATGCCCACTGATTACCACGTTGTCTAGGGTCGTAGGGTAGGCGATCTAATAAATCGCCTATACCTTCGAACCCGACCCAGTTTGGTCGATCATTAGGATCCGACCAAATACATTAGGTGACCATAGTAGGTAGGGAATAACCTTCCGAGGTTATACCCTATGGTCACATCGTTTAAGTAGTTGTATGATAGGTAGTTTATATGCCTTAGGTAAATTACCAGAATACCCTTTTCATGTATAATTGGTAATTAAGCATATGTAACCTAAACTTTTGTCACATAACTGATTATGTAACATGTTTAGGCATATAACACTTGTCATAGGATTAGTTAGGCGGTCCGAACGCGTTTCACGCGAACGACGCGTTAAAGTAGCATAAGCTACCTAAACGGGTCGTAATGGGTCGTAAGCAGTTAGGTTAAGTTTCATTTAGTATGTAGGCTTTGTTAAACCATATCACACGAGTCTCCACACTCGTTTGGTTTACAAACCCTAATGCTACCCAGTCTTCCGATTTAGGTCCGGTTATTTAACATAGTTACCTATATTAGGTGCCGTTTGATTCCGAGATCTCTAGCACTGTTTGGTGGTTATCTTTAGACAACTGAGCAATCTGAAGTGAGTACATAGACCCCTCTTTTACTGTTTTCCAAACTGTTTTGGGGTGGAACACATGTGCCTACTTGTTACTTTCCTGCTTTTCTGTTTTCACATCATATACCGACTATGTTTGTTAGTACATTATAGTACATGATTTCATTACATTTCTGCTAGGTATGTTGACTGATAGCATGCTAGCACATTGATTTACATGACTTTTCTACTTTGTATGTTAACTTAGCATACTTAGTACATCATTTTACATTGCATCTCTGTTGCATATGTTCCAGTAACATATGGACACATTGTTTTACAGCTCTACCTTGTATGTTTACTCTAGCATACTAGGTACATTATCTTCATCTCATGCTTACATTTTGGTATGACATTTGGTTTGTTTAACGGGTCTATATAACATTCATTAACATTTGCTACGCCGCTCGGTAGTAGGTAGTGGTACCATAGGACTTGACAAATCCCGTTCCGGACATCCCAGGGAAAAGGGGATGAAAGGAATGACCGAATCCGAATACATATTCTCTTGATAACTCACTTTTACATAGTTATCCGGCTGTCTCAAGGCTTGAATGTTTGCGTTTAACATACTGCATAAGTGTTTGTATCAGTAAAGCATGCATTATTCTACAAAACATAACTTTGATTTAAACCAAGTTTTACTTCAATACTTTGTTTTGTTCATTTTTACTTATGGTTTAAGTAGTCTAAATTTTACTTACCATACATATCATTTTGGTTATACATTACTTGACTACTTTTGGACTATCAACATTTGACATGGTTTATACAAGGACTTTTGACTACTGGTTTAAACATAGACATTTGACATGGATATTTGACATAGACATTTGACTTGGATATTTGACATAGACATTTTGACATGATTTACATCTTGACATGAACATTTTACATTGTTTGGTTTGGTTTGATTAAGTGATTAAGTAACAATGCGTGTGTAATATGATACAAGCATGGTGGATACGCCGCTGGTACTTCCTATATATAAGTGTTTGTATGGTATTACATGTCGTCACGTTATTTGAATCATTTCAGTTTGAGACATAGAACATTTTATACAAATAACATATTTTTCACAAGACATTGATTTATAAACAACTTATCTTATACAAACACATTTTACTTGGTTATCCATTTAACCTTACATTTATTTATACTTATCATCTGATCTTATCGTTTTTCAAATGATTTAAAGACAAAGCAAATAACAAGGTTCATGACTAAACATTTTCTCAAACATAAGTCATGAATCTTATTTTCACAAAACCTATGTATCTCACAGGTATTTTTATGCTGACGTACCTATTTTCACATGTGTTTTTCAGGAGCTGTTGCATAAGATGACCAAGATACACATAGGCAGACTTGGGCTTTAGTGACAATAAAAGATGCAAGACTAGTTAATTATGTTGAAATTCCTTGTTTGTTAAGACATTGTAACACTTTTAATCAATAAAACGAAACTTTAATATCCATGGTTGTGAAACATTAATTCTGTTACAACACTCCCCGATGTTTCCGCCACGTTTTGTATGTTCTACGTGGTCGGGGTGTGACAGAAAAGATGGTATCAGAGCCAATGGTTATAGGGAATTAGGTTATTAGTAATTAGTAATGCTTTGACCTAGTCTATAACCTTCTTAGGACCCTAACGCGAGTTTACTTGCGTTTAGTCATAAAACAATACTGTCGCCTATCCTTAGGCGACAACCGCAACAAAAACATAAATTTCAAAACCGCTTTGAAAACTAATCATCTGTTCTAGGATGATTGATTACTAGGTTTTGAACCCTCTATTGTGAGGTTTTGAACTCTCTATTATATGGTTTTGAACCCTTTTGAGTTTTCAAAACTTCGTCAAGGTTTTGGGTTTTAAATAATGTGAACACGTGCAAACTGGAACGGTGAATGCCTGTATTCTGGGTTTTCTGTCTAGGCAAGCACTTCGTATACATCTCATCAGACGCGAGACCAGTTGTGCTTACCTGGGAATTCTTGGGATGAGTGTTCACTTATAGGCAAGCATGTCTTCGCGATACATTATTTTTGACCTATTTACTTTGATTTGTCACCATCTCATTTGTTTGCCTTAGGTAACAAACAAATGATCACAATTTTCATTCGTTACCATTCTGTATTGATTATCCAATAACCTTTCACTCGTTTCTTCCTCTGTCTTTCATTTTCTTCTAGAATGTCTATTCCTCTTGGCACTGGTCAAATGCCCGAGCGAACAGCCAAATTTGTCCAGCAAATTGGCGAAGTGATTCAGAGGACTGTGGATTTAGGTATTGCCATGGCTCGTCTTAACAATGAAGCCTCTCGTCTCGACAATGAAGCCACTCAAGAGACACCAAAGGAAGCAGTAGTCAGTCTTGCAACAACATCAAGGAAGCGTAAGGCTTCAAGGAAACCCGCAGCGGTTACACCTAATCAAGCTGGACCTAGCCAAGTGGCAAGGCCACCAGCTAGGAAGCCGTACTTAGGAACTGCTCCTAGGTGCAAGCGATGCAACGGTCATCATTCAAACCTCCTACCCTGCTGGAAATGTACCTACTGTGGACGGCGGGGACATTTGGTCAACACATGCCGCTTTGCTATCCAGAACAAAGCTGTTGCAAATCTTGCTGCTACCCAACTCCAAGTCAACCCTACTCAAGCTCGTTTCCCGCGTGGTGCTTGCTACAACTGTGGCGATACGAGCCATTTCAGGAACAACTGCCCGAAGATAGTCAGTGCAAATCCAACCCTCGGATGAGCATTTGGCTGAACAAAGGATGTTGCTGTCTTATGCCTTTGTTTCTTTTGTTTCGTGTATTGTGAAACAATATGTCTTGTTCATAAATAAAAGTTGTTGTTCACAATTCTGCTATACAAGTATCATTAGATGTGTTTATGGCTTTTCCCTATAATACCTGCACTAAGGAACTATGTTCCTTACAAACTACTCTTGTGATTCTCTCTTTCAAGTGATCGCTCATAATTTCCTCGAAAGTTCTAAATACTCGTTTCATTCTAAGAAACGAAGTACATGAAATAAAGTGAAAGTATGAGTAATCGTGCTTTTGCACATCTGTACTTTTGAATCCTTGGTTGGATAACTAAGGATATTTTCAAATCTCATACCCATTACGTTTTGATTTTTCAACATACACAGTACAAGTATTTCAACACAATCTTCATGATCTCAAAACATTCCATATAGTTTGAAAACAATTTTTCTAGATACATTGTCTATGTTATTTCAAAAACATTGGCCATGTTATCAAAACCAACCTTTCTAATTTCAAAATATTTCATATAGTCTGAAGACAATATTAACACAATACATTTTCTTATCAAGTGCATGATTTCGAAAAGCATCATTCATGTCTTTCAAAAACCTTATACATAATTTCAAAATTCATCTCGCATGATTTTAAAACATTTTTAAATATATCTATCTAATACACCTACTTTATGATTTCAAAAAGTATTATATATAAGGTTTCAAAAACGTTAAACACAGTTTTTCTTAAAAGAACCCCATGCACAGTTTTCAAAAATATTTTTCCTCGTACATTGACATAACCTTCAAAATCTGCTTCATATGTCGCCTTGACATATCAAGCATCTCAACTTCATAAGCATTCTTACTTCATGTTTTGACATAAGCACATCCAGTGCAAGATTTCAAAACATCTTCAACTTCTAAAAAAATTCATATGGGATCTTTTTATCTCCACAATTAGACCCTTGTGGATAATCATCATTCAAATCAGAGTCCTTAATTGGATTCCTTATGTACCTGAATTCGAACATTTCGGTTCCTTATAATCGAAATCGAATTTTTCTTTTAAAGATCTTTCTATCTTTATAGTTAGATTCTTGATAATGTTTAAAGTACCAAATGAAATCCACGAGATGGATTCCTAGTGTGCTTTAAATACATGTACTCTGTTAGCAGAACAAACTTCTAGTTAAACAATTTTGTGGTTGTGTGACTATGTGTTTATTCATCTTATGTTTTCTTTTATGCATTTTTGTGTTTTTGGTATACTCTGGATATTCGTTATCAAAATCCTCGTAGAATCTTTCATATCTTCATATGAGGGATTCGTAGAAGGATATTCAAAGGTACTACCTTAAATCCTTAATGGGCTTCTATGTAATAGTTAAGACCCTTGGATTATATAGTACCACTCCAGACCCTTTTTAGTGGTCTAGTCAAAAGATTGATTCGCAATCTGGTTAAAGAATGACATCTAGTGATGTAGCTGGACAGACTCCTTGATAGTCTATTTAAATCATTTATTGATTTAGTCTAAAGGACTCTATGGCGGTCTAAGTCACGCTCATCACAGGATTGTTCATCTGGTTTTACCCTGCACATTATAAAATAGACTGTGTGAACTGTGCAAGGAATTCTCTAATTATGGATGCGCACATAATTATGAAATTTAGTGTACAGAAATCCAGTAAGATTTATTATGTGAAGGAACCGATAGTGACAACAATAACAAAATGAGAACGATGTAATGGAGGCATGGTGGACGCACCAATGACGCTTCATATACTTGTATATAAGTGTCCCTCTTACATTGCAAACATAATGTTATTAAGGTTACTAGAAGTTCAAGAACCCTAACCAATGTTGTTTGATCTTTTCAACTTCATGTTTTAAACTCTCACAAGTTTCCTCTAAATAAATTTCGGGACGAAATTTCCTAAAGTAGGGGAGACTGTAACACCTGTGCCTTCACGGCCATCAAACAAATACCGAACCAATGAAATATTATATTTCATACTTGGGATTTGAAAAAATATGTGTATCATTTTGCACATATCAATTCTCGCTCAAATCCAAACTCTAAATTCACTTTCTAGAAGGTTATACGCGCACCGATGCGTAGATATAACCAGTTTAATGCAACAAACACTCCGGAATAGTGGAATAGGCTTAACATACCTTAAATAACCTTTAAATAACTTAGAAATAAGTTTTGAAGGCTTTGGTATGGCAAAATCAAGTTAAATCGCTTACAGGGACTAAAGTTGACAAACTGCGAAAGTATGCCAATTTGAACTGTAACAGACATTCCGGAACATGACCATAAGTTAAATATACCATAAACTTTTGTGTCATTCAGGGACTAAAAGTGTCAAAAAGTGCACAAGTTTGCATTTTCGCGCATAACTTACGTTCTGAATACATCTGGACATCCAAAAATTTATGTAAGCATGACTACATTATATTTTAGTGTTCGCCTTAAGAAAAATCCATTCGTCGCGTCATTTGGATCGTTTTTCGCGCTTATGCGCATTCCGTCGTAATTAAGCGAACATCGCGTTCGTACGGCCAAACGAACCAACCTCCGGCATATTTTTGAGTATTTTTTGAGTTCCCTATACTTTAACTTCATTTTAGAGCCTTGAAATGAGGTTAACGGTGTCACACCCCGACCACGTAGAACATACCACACGTGGCGGAAACATCGGGGAGTGTTGTAACAGAATTAATGTTTCAAATCCATGGCAATTGAAGTTTCGTTTTATTGATTAAAAGTGTTACAATGTCTTAATAAACAAATAAATACAACATAATTAACTAGTCTTGCATCTTTTATTGTTACTAAAGCCCAGGTCTGTCTATGTGTATCTTGACCATCTTATGCAACAGTTCCTGAAAAACACATGTGAAAATAGGTACGTCAGCATAAAAATGCCTGTGAGATACATAGGTTTTGTGAAAATAAGATTCATGACTTATGTTTGAGAAAATGTTTAGTCATGAACCTTGTTATTTGCTTTGTCTTTTAAATCATTTGAAAAACGATAAGATCAGATGTTAAGTATAAATAAATGTAAGGTTAAATGAATAACCAAGAAAAATGTGTTTGTATAAGATAAGTTGTTTATAAATCAATGTCTTGTGAAAAGTATGTTATTTGTATGAAATGTTCTATGTCTCAAACTGAAATGATTCAAATAACGTTACGACATGTAATACCATACAAACACTTATATATAGGAAGTACCAGCGGCGTATCCACCATGCTTGTATCATATTACACACGCATCGTTACTTAATCACTTAATCAAACCAAACCAAACAATGTAAAATGTTCATGTCAAGATGTAAATCATGTCAAAATGTCTATGTCAAATATCCATGTCAAATGTCTATGTCAAGTATCCATGTCAAATGTCTATAGTCCAAGAGTAGTCAAGTAATGTATAACCAAAATGATATGTATGGTAAGTAAAATTCAGACTACTTAAACCATAAGTAAAAATGTACAAAACAAAGTATTGAAGTAAAACTTGGTTTAAATCAAAGTTATGTTTTGTAAGATATATGCATGCTATACTGAATATGAACATTTATGCGGTATTGTGAAAATTCATACATCCAAGCCTTGAGACAGACGGATAACTATGTAAAAGTGAGTTATCAAGAGAATATGTATTCGGATTCGGTCATTCCTTTCATCCCCTTTCCCTGGGATGTCCGGAACGGGATTTGTCAAGTCCTATGGTACCACTACCTACTACCGAGCGGCATGATCGGTGTTAATGAATGTATAGTATAGTTTAAACAAACCAAATGTCATACCAAAATGTAAGCATGTTTTATGAAGATAATGTACCTAGTATGCTAGAGTAAACATACAGGGTAGAGCTATAAAACAATGTGTCCATATGTTACTGGAACATATGCAACAGAGATGCAGTATAAAACAATGTACTAAGTATGCAAAGTCATCATACAAAGTAGAAAAGTCATGTAAAACAATGTACTAAGCATGTTATCAGTCAACATACATAGCAGAAAAGTCATGTAAATCAATGTACTAAGCATGTTATCAGTCAACAGACATAGCAGAAAAGTCATGTAAATCAATGTGCTTAGCATGTTATCAGTCAACATACATAGCAGAAAAGTAATGAAATCATGTACTATAATGTACTAACAAACATAGTCGGTATATGATGTGAAAACAGGAAAGCATGAAAGTAACAAGTAGGCACATGTGTTCCACCCCAAAACAGTTTGGAAAACAGTAAAAGAGGGGTCTATGTACTCACTTGAGATTGCTCAGTTGTCTAAAGATAACCACCAAGCAGTGCTAGGGATCTCGGAATCAAACGGCTCCTAATATAGGTAACTTTGTTAAATAACCGGACCTAAATCGGAAGACTGGGTAGCATTAGGGTTTGTAAACCAAATGAGTGTAGGAACTCATGTGATATGGTTTAACAAAGCCTACATGCTAAATGAAACTTAACCTAAGTCTTATTGACCCATTACGATCCGTTTAGGAAGCTTATGCTACTTTAACGTGTCGTGCGCGTGAAACGCGTTCGGACCGCCTAACTAGTCCTATGACAAGTATTATATGCCTAAACATGTTACATAATCAGTTACGTGACAAAAGTTTAGGTTACATATGCTAAATTACCAATTATGTATGAAAAGGGTATTCTGGTAATTTACCTAAGGCATATAAACTACCTATCATACAACTACTTAAACGTCGTGACCATAAGGTATAACCTCGGAAGGTTATTCCCTACACTATGGTCACCTAATGTGTTTGGTCGGATCCTAATGATCGACCAAACTGGGTCGGGATCGAGGTATAAGCGATTTATTAGATCGCTTACCCTACGACCCTAGACAACGTGGTAATCAGTAGGCATAGTCCCAAGGGACTATGACCATCGTGATTACAATCACGTTGCGAAGTTCAAACGAACTTCGCATTGACCATTACTGGTCAACGCTGAAAGTCAAACAAAGTTTGACTTTCTGACTCGAAAAGCAGTAAAAATAAGGAAAAGAACGAAAGAATACTTACGAAGGGTCCCCGAATGCTAACCCAGATCAAAATAGCTCAGGTATGAAACGAAGGTTCCAACTTAGAGCTTTCTTAATCAGATTTGTGGGTTTTGAACAAATGGGGGGTGGGTATTTATAGAAAAGGTAGAGCCGTTAGGATCGTTTCTTGAATATCGTGCCACGATCCGAGCCGAACACTTGTCACAAAGTTGTGGTGGCTAGAAACTTGTTCTTATCTGCTGACTAGACCCGTTTAAAATGTGTGGACACGAATCGATCAGCTGCAACTTGCTAAAAAGACATTGAATCTGGTCAGATCAGTCACTCGCGTAGCGCTACTGGTAGAGCCTTAGGGCTCGCGCTACGCTAGTGCTTATCTGATTCAGAATTGTTTCAAAAGTGACAGGTTTAGTCCCTGCAGCCCTTTTAAGCGATTTTCGATGCGTTTGAACCCCGTTAACCTCATTTCAAGGCTCTAAAATGAAGTTAAAGTATAGGGAACTCAAAACATGTTCAAAAATATTTCGGATGTTGGTTCGTTTGGCCGTACGAACGCGATGTTCGCTTAATTACGACGGAATGCGCATAAGCGCGAAAAACGATCGAAATGACGAAACGAATGGATTTTTCTTAAGGCGAACACTAAAATATAATGTAGTCATGCTTACATAAATTTTTGGATGTCCAGATGTATTCAGAACGTAAGTTATGCGCGAAAATGCAAACTTGTGCACTTTTTGACACTTTTAGTCCCTGAATGACACAAAAGTTTATTTTAGCACACCGAACCCCTCAAAGCCTATTTCTAAGCTTTGTAAAGGATATTTATGGTATGTTTAACTTATGGTCATGTTCCGGAAGGTCTGTTACAGTTCAAATTGGCATACTTTCGCAGTTTGTCAACTTTAGTCCCTGTAAGCGATTTAACTTTGATTTCACCACACCAAACCTTCCAAAACTTATATCTAAGTTATGTAAAGGTTATTTTAGGTATGTTAAACCTATTTCACTATTCCGGAGTGTTTGTTGCATTAAACTGGTTATATTTACGCATTAGTGCGCGTATAACCTTCCAGAAAGCGATTTAGAGTTTGAAATTGAACAGAAATTGATATGTGCAAATGATACACATATTTTTACAAATCCCAAGTATGAAATACAATATTTCATTGGTTTGGTATTTGTTTGATGGCCGTGGAGGCACAGGTGTTACAGTCTCCCCTACTTTAGGAAATTTCGTCCCGAAATTTATTTAGAGGAAACTTGTGAGAGTCTAAAACATGAAGTTGAAAAGATCGAACAACATTGGTTAGGGTTCTGAACTTCTAGTAACTTTAATAACATCATGCTTGCAATGTAAGAGGGACACTTATATACAAGTATATAAAGCGTCATTGGTGCGTCCACCGTACCTCCATTACATCGTTATCATTTTGTTATTGTTGTCGCTATCGGTTCTTACACATAATAAATCTTACTGGGTTTCTGTGCATTGAGTTCCACAATTATGTAGGCCTCCATAATTACGTAGTTCCTTGTACAGTCCGCACAGTCTATTTTATAATGTGTAGTGTAAAACCAAATGAACAATCCTGTGATGAGTGTAACTAGACTGCCATAGAGTCCTTTAGACTAAATCAATAAATGATTTAAATAGACTATCCAGGAGTCTGTCCAGTTACATCACTAGATGTCATTTTTTAACCAAATTGTGAATCAATCTTTTTGACTAGACCACTAAAGGGTCCCTTATGAATCATGGAGTGGTACTATATAATCCAAGGGTCTTAACTATTACATAGAAGCCCATTCAGGATTTAAGGTAGTACCTTTTTGAATATCCTACTACGAATCCCTCATATCAAGATATGAAAGATTCTACGAGGATTTGGATAATGAATACCCAGAGTATACCAAAAACATAAAATGCATTAATGAAAACACCAAATATGTAAACACATGATCACATAACCACAAAATTGTTTGTTAACTTGCCTTGTTAATTGTATATATGCATTTAAAGCACACTAGGAATCTATTCCGTGGATTTCATTTGGTACTTTAAACGTTATCAAGAATCCAACTATAAAGATAGAAAGATTCAAAAAGAAAATTCGATTTCGATTATTAGGAACCGAAGTGTTCGAATTAAGGTACATAAGGAATCCAATTAAGGACTCTGATTTGAATGATGATTATCCACAAGGATCTAAATGTGAAGATAAAAAGATCCCATATGGATTTTAGAAGTTGAAGATGTTTTGAAATCTTGCACTGGACGTGCTTATGTCAAAACATGATGTAAAATGCTTATGAAGTTTAGATGCTAGATATGCCAAGGCGACATATGAAGCAGAATTTTGAAGGTTAAGTCAATGTATGAGGAAAATATTTTTGAAAACTATGCATGGGGTTCTTTTAAGAAAAGTGTGTTTAACGTTTTTGAAACCTTATATATAATACTTTTGAAATCATAAAGTAGGTGTATTAGATAGATATATTAAAAAAAAATGTTTTAAAATCATGCGAGATGAATTTTAAAATTATGTATAAGGTTTTTGAAAGACATGAATGATGCTTTTCGAAATCATGCACTTGATCAGAAAATGTATTGTGTTAATATTGTCTTCAGACTATATGAAATATTTTGAAATTAGAAAGGTTGGTTTTGATAACATGGCCAATGTTTTTGAAATAACATAGACAATGTATCTAGAAAAATTGTTTTCAAAATATATGAAATGTTTTGAGATCATGAAGATTGTGTTGAAATACTTTTACTGTGTATGTTGAAAAATCAAAACGTAATGGGTATGAGATTTGAAAATATCCTTAGTTATCCAACCAAGGATTCAAAAGTACAGATGTGCAAAAAGCACGATTACTCATAATTTCACTTTATTTCCTGTACTTCGTTTCTTAGAATGAAACGAGTATTTAGAACTTTCGAGGAAATTATGAGCGATCACTTGAAAGAGAGAATCACAAGAGTAGTTTGTAAGGTACATAGTTCCTTGATGTAGGTATCATAGGAAAATCATACACACATGTAACTATACTTGTATATCAGAATTTGTGAACAACGATTTATTTATAAACAAAACAAATTGTTTCACATTACAAGGAAACAAAAGAACAAAGGCATAAGACAGCAACATCTTCTGTTCAGCTGAATGCTCATCCGTGGGTCGGATTTGCATTAGCAAGCTTTGGGCATCGGTTTCTGTAGTGGGTCAGATCCCCACAATTGTAACAGGCACCAGGTGGGTAGTGTGGTCGTGCGGCTTGACCCTGTTGCTGAGCAAGAGGCTGAGCAACTTGTTGAGCCGAGTTCTGAACTGGGCGATTCGGATTAGCAGGGATGCGACAGGTGTTAGCAAGATGACCGGATCTTCCGCAGTTGGTGCACTGACGACACTGGAGGTGTGGTTGATGATGGCCGTTACACTTATTGCACAAAGGTGCATTGCCAAAATAAGGCTTCTTGGCTAGTGGTTGCGCAGACTGATTTGGTGCAGCTTGGGCCTGTGCAGTAATGGCATTGTTTTGGGAAACCTTACGCTTCCTTGCCCTCTTGGATGAACTAGAATCCTTTGCATTCTTGTTGTGACCTTTCTTGCTATCCTCCTTGTCAGACGACTGTTTCTCGCCCTTGTCACCCTTCCTGTGTAACTTATTCTTCCTAATCTGCGACTCAGTCAATGTCGCTGATAACTCGATCGCTTGACGGACTGTGGCAGGGTTACTACCAGTAATGATGTCTTGTACCGAATCAGGTAGGCCGTCGATGTACCTTTCGATAGCTATGTCAAGTGGGGTAACCATTGTCGGGCAAAGCAAACTTAACTCCTCAAACCTATCAGTATACGCCCTGTGCTCACCACTATCTTGCTTCAACTCATCAAATTCCTTCTCCAAAGCTCGCTGCTCATGACGAGGACAGAATTCCCTCATCATAAGAGCCCTAAGTTCAGCCCAGGTTTGCGCAAGGGCAATTTCTGCACCTCGGTCCCTCATAACCCCGTTCCACCATGTGAGAGCCCTCTTCTGGAACACACTTGAAGAAAACTCGACCTTGCGATTATCCGGACACTGAACGTGGCGGAAAGTATTCTCAATGCTCTCGAACCACTGAAGAAGCCCAGTTGCTCCCTCAGAGCCACTAAACTTGAGTGGTTTAGCCTGATTAAAGTCCTTGTATTTGCATAGGGCATTGTTGTTGTTGTTGGCTTGTTGCCATTGAGCAAAGAGATTTGGAAATTGGGCAGCCATCTGCTGCGCAATAATTTCTGCCAGTTCGGCAGTCTCTATCTGGTTCTCGCGTCGAGGAGGCATTCTAAAAGAGGAAACATGAAAGGAAACGAGTGAGAGAATTAGACGAAAAGAATGAGATGAACAAATCTGATGAAAGCAAGGATAGTGGTCATTTGTTTGTTACTACAAAGCAACAAACGACACACAGTGACAAATCAAAGTAAATGGGTCGAAAATAATGTATCGCGAAGACATGCTCGCCTATAAGTGAACACTCATCCCAAGAATTCCTAGGTAAGCACAACTGGTCTCGCGTCTGATGAGATGTATACGAAGTGCTTGCCTAGACAGAAAACCCAGAATACAGGCATTCACCCTTCCAGTTTGCACGTGTTCACATTATTTAAAACCCAAAACCTTGACGAGATTTTGAAAACTCAAAGGGGTTCAAAACCATATAACAGAGAGTTCAAAACCTTACAATAGAGGGTTCAAAACCTAGTAATCAATCATCCTAGAACAGATGATTAGTTTTCAAAGCGGTTTTGAAATTTATGTTCTTGTTGTGGTCGTCACCTAAGGATAGGTGACGGTATTGTTTTATTACTAAACGCAAGTAAACTCGCGTTAGGGTCCTAAGAAGGTTATAGACTAGGTTAAAGCATTACTAATAACCTAATTCCCTATAACCATTGGCTCTGATACCATCTTTTCTGTCACACCCCGACCACGTAGAACATACCACACGTGGCGGAAACATCGGGGAGTGTTGTAACAGAATTAATGTTTCAAATCCATGGCAATTGAAGTTTCGTTTTATTGATTAAAAGTGTTACAATGTCTTAATAAACAAATAAATACAACATAATTAACTAGTCTTGCATCTTTTATTGTTACTAAAGCCCAGGTCTGTCTATGTGTATCTTGACCATCTTATGCAACAGTTCCTGAAAAACACATGTGAAAATAGGTACGTCAGCATAAAAATGCCTGTGAGATACATAGGTTTTGTGAAAATAAGATTAATGACTTATGTTTGAGAAAATGTTTAGTCATGAACCTTGTTATTTGCTTTGTCTTTTAAAACATTTGAAAAACGATAAGATCAGATGTTAAGTATAAATAAATGTAAGGTTAAATGAATAACCAAGAAAAATGTGTTTGTATAAGATAAGTTGTTTATAAATCAATGTCTTGTGAAAAGTATGTTATTTGTATGAAATGTTCTATGTCTCAAACTGAAATGATTCAAATAACGTTACGACATGTAATACCATACAAACACTTATATATAGGAAGTACCAGCGGCGTATCCACCATGCTTGTATCATATTACACACGCATCGTTACTTAATCACTTAATCAAACCAAACCAAACAATGTAAAATGTTCATGTCAAGATGTAAATCATGTCAAAATGTCTATGTCAAATATCCATGTCAAATGTCTATGTCAAGTATCCATGTCAAATGTCTATAGTCCAAGAGTAGTCAAGTAATGTATAACCAAAATGATATGTATGGTAAGTAAAATTCAGACTACTTAAACCATAAGTAAAAATGTACAAAACAAAGTATTGAAGTAAAACTTGGTTTAAATCAAAGTTATGTTTTGTAAGATATATGCATGCTATACTGAATATGAACATTTATGCGGTATTGTGAAAATTCATACATCCAAGCCTTGAGACAGACGGATAACTATGTAAAAGTGAGTTATCAAGAGAATATGTATTCGGATTCGGTCATTCCTTTCATCCCCTTTCCCTGGGATGTCCGGAACGGGATTTGTCAAGTCCTATGGTACCACTACCTACTACCGAGCGGCATGATCGGTGTTAATGAATGTATAGTATAGTTTAAACAAACCAAATGTCATACCAAAATGTAAGCATGTTTTATGAAGATAATGTACCTAGTATGCTAGAGTAAACATACAGGGTAGAGCTATAAAACAATGTGTCCATATGTTACTGGAACATATGCAACAGAGATGCAGTATAAAACAATGTACTAAGTATGCAAAGTCATCATACAAAGTAGAAAAGTCATGTAAAACAATGTACTAAGCATGTTATCAGTCAACATACATAGCAGAAAAGTCATGTAAATCAATGTACTAAGCATGTTATCAGTCAACATACATAGCAGAAAAGTCATGTAAATCAATGTGCTTAGCATGTTATCAGTCAACATACATAGCAGAAAAGTAATGAAATCATGTACTATAATGTACTAACAAACATAGTCGGTATATGATGTGAAAACCGGAAAGCATGAAAGTAACAAGTAGGCACATGTGTTCCACCCCAAAACAGTTTGGAAAACAGTAAAAGAGGGGTCTATGTACTCACTTGAGATTGCTCAGTTGTCTAAAGATAACCACCAAGCAGTGCTAGGGATCTCGGAATCAAACGGCTCCTAATATAGGTAACTATGTTAAATAACCGGACCTAAATCGGAAGACTGGGTAGCATTAGGGTTTGTAAACCAAATGAGTGTAGGAACTCATGTGATATGGTTTAACAAAGCCTACATGCTAAATGAAACTTAACCTAAGTCTTATTGACCCATTACGATCCGTTTAGGAAGCTTATGCTACTTTAACGTGTCGTGCGCGTGAAACGCGTTCGGACCGCCTAACTAGTCCTATGACAAGTATTATATGCCTAAACATGTTACATAATCAGTTACGTGACAAAAGTTTAGGTTACATATGCTAAATTACCAATTATGTATGAAAAGGGTATTCTGGTAATTTACCTAAGGCATATAAACTACCTATCATACAACTACTTAAACGTCGTGACCATAAGGTATAACCTCGGAAGGTTATTCCCTACACTATGGTCACCTAATGTGTTTGGTCGGATCCTAATGATCGACCAAACTGGGTCGGGTTCGAGGTATAAGCGATTTATTAGATCGCTTACCCTACGACCCTAGACAACGTGGTAATCAGTAGGCATAGTCCCAAGGGACTATGACCATCGTGATTACAATCACGTTGCGAAGTTCAAACGAACTTCGCATTGACCATTACTGGTCAACGCTGAAAGTCAAACAAAGTTTGACTTTCTGACTCGAAAAGCAGTAAAAATAAGGAAAAGAACGAAAGAATACTTACGAAGGGTCCCCGAATGTTAACCCAGATCAAAATAGCTCAGGTATGAAACGAAGGTTCCAACTTAGAGCTTTCTTAATCAGATTTGTGGGTTTTGAACAAATGGGGGGTGGGTATTTATAGAAAAGGTAGAGCCGTTAGGATCGTTTCTTGAATATCGTGCCACGATCCGAGCCGAACACTTGTCACAAAGTTGTGGTGGCTAGAAACTTGTTCTTATCTGCTGACTAGACCCGTTTAAAATGTGTGGACACGAATCGATCAGCTGCAACTTGCTAAAAAGACATTGAATCTGGTCAGATCAGTCACTCGCGTAGCGCTACTGGTAGAGCCTTAGGTCTCGCGCTACGCTAGTGCTTATCTGATTCAGAATTGTTTCAAAAGTGACAGGTTTAGTCCCTGCAGCCCTTTTAAGCGATTTTCGATGCGTTTGAACCCCGTTAACCTCATTTCAAGGCTCTAAAATGAAGTTAAAGTATAGGGAACTCAAAACATGTTCAAAAATATTTCGGATGTTGGTTCGTTTGGCCGTACGAACGCGATGTTCGCTTAATTACGACGGAATGCGCATAAGCGCGAAAAACGATCGAAATGACGAAACGAATGGATTTTTCTTAAGGCGAACACTAAAATATAATGTAGTCATGCTTACATAAATTTTTGGATGTCCAGATGTATTCAGAACGTAAGTTATGCGCGAAAATGCAAACTTGTGCACTTTTTGACACTTTTAGTCCCTGAATGACACAAAAGTTTATTTTAGCACACCGAACCCCTCAAAGCCTATTTCTAAGCTTTGTAAAGGATATTTATGGTATGTTTAACTTATGGTCATGTTCCGGAAGGTCTGTTACAGTTCAAATTGGCATACTTTCGCAGTTTGTCAACTTTAGTCCCTGTAAGCGATTTAACTTTGATTTCACCACACCAAACCTTCCAAAACTTATATCTAAGTTATGTAAAGGTTATTTTAGGTATGTTAAACCTATTTCACTATTCCGGAGTGTTTGTTGCATTAAACTGGTTATATTTACGCATTAGTGCGCGTATAACCTTCCAGAAAGCGATTTAGAGTTTGAAATTGAACAGAAATTGATATGTGCAAATGATACACATATTTTTACAAATCCCAAGTATGAAATACAATATTTCATTGGTTTGGTATTTGTTTGATGGCCGTGGAGGCACAGGTGTTACAAACGGGGTTCAAACGCATCGAAAAAGGCCTTAAACACGTGCAGGGACCATTGCTGCCAAGTTTGAAACTTTCTGATTCAGATGGGGTGCTAGCGTAGCGCGAGGCCTATGGCCTTACCCGTCGCGCTACGCGACTGACTTACTGATCAGATTCAATGTTTCTAAACACAAGTTGCAACCAATTGATCCTTAACCACATGTTTTAAGTTGCTTAATCACTAAGATAAGGAGCATATGTGGTTCCATAACATTGTAACAAGTGTACGGACTAGATCTTTTCCCCTTTTCCAAGAAACGATCCTAACGGTTACCCGAAAACTATAAATACCCCACCCCCCATTGTTCATAATCACTAGAAATTTGATTTGAGAAACTCTAAGTTGAAACATTAGTTTCATACCTGAGATTTTCGAATCGAGTTTAGCATTCGGGGACCCTTCGTAAGTATTCTTTCGTTCTTTTCCTTATTTTATTGCTTTTCGAGTCAGAAAGTCAAACTTTGTTTGACTTTCAGCGTTGACCAGTAATGGTCAATGCGAAGTTCGTTTGAACTTCGCAACGTGAGTGTAATCACGTTGGTCATAGTCCCTTGGGACTATGCCCACTGATTACCACGT
This sequence comes from Helianthus tuberosus, assembly GCA_030545235.1. Taxonomy (NCBI): domain Eukaryota; kingdom Viridiplantae; phylum Streptophyta; class Magnoliopsida; order Asterales; family Asteraceae; genus Helianthus; species Helianthus tuberosus. The sequence goes on along the minus strand of CM060356.1, from coordinate 90,508,666 downwards.
TGTCTAGGGTCGTAGGGTAGGCGATCTAATAAATCGCCTATACTTTCGAACCCGACCCAGTTTGGTCGATCATTAGGATCCGACCAAATACATTAGGTGACCATAGTAGGTAGGGAATAACCTTCCGAGGTTATACCCTATGGTCACATCGTTTAAGTAGTTGTATGATAGGTAGTTTATATGCCTTAGGTAAATTACCAGAATACCCTTTTCATGTATAATTGGTAATTAAGCATATGTAACCTAAACTTTTGTCACATAACTGATTATGTAACATGTTTAGGCATATAACACTTGTCATAGGATTAGTTAGGCGGTCCGAACGCGTTTCACGCGAACGACGCGTTAAAGTAGCATAAGCTACCTAAACGGGTCGTAATGGGTCGTAAGCAGTTAGGTTAAGTTTCATTTAGTATGTAGGCTTTGTTAAACCATATCACACGAGTCTCCACACTCGTTTGGTTTACAAACCCTAATGCTACCCAGTCTTCCGATTTAGGTCCGGTTATTTAACATAGTTACCTATATTAGGTGCCGTTTGATTCCGAGATCTCTAGCACTGTTTGGTGGTTATCTTTAGACAACTGAGCAATCTCAAGTGAGTACATAGACCCCTCTTTTACTGTTTTCCAAACTGTTTTGGGGTGGAACACATGTGCCTACTTGTTACTTTCCTGCTTTTCTGTTTTCACATCATATACCGACTATGTTTGTTAGTACATTATAGTACATGATTTCATTACATTTCTGCTAGGTATGTTGACTGATAGCATGCTAGCACATTGATTTACATGACTTTTCTACTTTGTATGTTAACTTAGCATACTTAGTACATCATTTTACATTGCATCTCTGTTGCATATGTTCCAGTAACATATGGACACATTGTTTTACAGCTCTACCTTGTATGTTTACTCTAGCATACTAGGTACATTATCTTCATCTCATGCTTACATTTTGGTATGACATTTGGTTTGTTTAACGGGTCTATATAACATTCAATAACATTTGCTACGCCGCTCGGTAGTAGGTAGTGGTACCATAGGACTTGACAAATCCCGTTCCGGACATCCCAGGGAAAAGGGGATGAAAGGAATGACCGAATCCGAATACATATTCTCTTGATAACTCACTTTTACATAGTTATCCGGCTGTCTCAAGGCTTGAATGTTTGCGTTTAACATACTGCATAAGTGTTTGTATCAGTAAAGCATGCATTATTCTACAAAACATAACTTTGATTTAAACCAAGTTTTACTTCAATACTTTGTTTTGTTCATTTTTACTTATGGTTTAAGTAGTCTAAATTTTACTTACCATACATATCATTTTGGTTATACATTACTTGACTACTTTTGGACTATCAACATTTGACATGGTTTATACAAGGACTTTTGACTACTGGTTTAAACATAGACATTTGACATGGATATTTGACATAGACATTTGACTTGGATATTTGACATAGACATTTTGACATGATTTACATCTTGACATGAACATTTTACATTGTTTGGTTTGGTTTGATTAAGTGATTAAGTAACGATGCGTGTGTAATATGATACAAGCATGGTGGATACGCCGCTGGTACTTCCTATATATAAGTGTTTGTATGGTATTACATGTCGTCACGTTATTTGAATCATTTCAGTTTTAGACATAGAACATTTTATACAAATAACATATTTTTCACAAGACATTGATTTATAAACAACTTATCTTATACAAACACATTTTACTTGGTTATCCATTTAACCTTACATTTATTTTTACTTATCATCTGATCTTATCGTTTTTCAAATGATTTAAAGACAAAGCAAATAACAAGGTTCATGACTAAACATTTTCTCAAACATAAGTCATGAATCTTATTTTCACAAAACCTATGTATCTCACAGGCATTTTTATGCTGACGTACCTATTTTCACATGTGTTTTTCAGGAGCTGTTGCATAAGATGACCAAGATACACATAGGCAGACTTGGGCTTTAGTGACAATAAAAGATGCAAGACTAGTTAATTATGTTGAAATTCCTTGTTTGTTAAGACATTGTAACACTTTTAATCAATAAAACGAAACTTTAATATCCATGGTTGTGAAACATTAATTCTGTTACAACACTCCCCGATGTTTCCGCCACGTTTTGTGTGTTCTACGTGGTCGGGGTGTGACAGTTTTAGACATGACTGTAGCAACTACAACAACGGGTCAAGCACACTGTTTTGGTTCGAGAGCAACAAAGAAAGAATCAAAGTTGTGGCATCGTAAGATGGGGCACATTCATCTTCGTAAAATGAATCATCTTGTGCACAATGATTTGGTTCTGGGAGTTCACATTAAAGGTTTCCATTTGGAACAAGAGTGCATTAGTTGCATGAAAGACAAGCAAAAGAAAAAGTCACACCCCAAAAAGCAAGTCAATTCAGTCTCAAGACCTTTGGAGAGACTTCACATGGATTTATTTGGTCCTGTGAATGTCAAAAGTATTACTGGAGAACTTTATTGTCTTGTGGTCACTGATGATTATTCCAGATTCTCATTGGTGCTATTCTTGAAGTCAAAAGAAGAAACCTTTGACAGATTGAGGGGGTTGTTCAAAAAGATTGAAAATTTGTACCAAAGGCGTATCAGAAGAATTAGAAGTGATAATGGTACTGAGTTCAAAAACAACAATATGGAAGAATATTGTGATGAAAGGGGTATCTTGCATGAGTTCAGTGCTCCGTACACTCCACAACAGAATGGAGCTGCAAAACGTAAAAACAGGACACTGATCGAAACGGCCAGAACAATGCTTGCTGATTCAAAGTTACCGATAAATTTCTGGGCAGAAGCTGTTTCCGCTGCATGCTACACGCTCAACAGAGTTCTAACTGTCAAGAAATTCAACAAAACATGCTTTGAGTTGATTAATAACCGAAAACCGAATTTGAAGTATCTTGAACCATTTGGGTCACCCTGTACAGTTCTAGAACCTTTTGGAAAGATGGGTCCGAAGAGTTTTGAAGGAATATTTGTGGGATATGCAAGTCCTTTACGACGAGTCTTCGTTCCAAGTCTAAAGCGAATTATTGAAGCTCAAAATGTTGAATGCCAAGGTCACACAATGCCTCCACAGAATCCGGGCGACTCATGGCGTTTCAATTATGATGTTTTGTGGGAGTCTTTCAACATGGAAGAAGAACCAGAGTTCTTTGATGAGTTGGATATTCTTAGAGAGTATGAAGACGAAAGGTTTCCAACAGAATCTTTTCGAAAACGACAAGCTTCAAATGATGATGAGGCAGGTCCAAGCAATGCTGGAGAACATGACGATGTTGAAAATGATGTTGCTCAAGAAAATCAGACGGTAGAGAATGTCAATCAAGAATCTGAAAACAAACCAATATTCGATCACGATGATTCAGAATCTGAGGGGGAGCTAATCCAGTTTTCAAATCAAACTATTCCAGTTAGTGAACAAGTTGCTGATCAAAACGTTACAAATTTGGAGAGTGAAGTAGATGTTTCAGGCGAAGTGATGCCAAGAACGCTTTCTTATCATCCTGAGGAACTGATAATAGGAGAACTGCAATCAGGCGTCCGCACTCGAAGACAACTTGATCAAGGGCTTACATGTTTTTACTCAAAAGTTGCTCCTTTACAAACTGAATTCTCATTAAGTTGTTTTATCTCGCAGATAGAACCAAGGACGTACAAAGAGGCACTTACTGAAGATTCATGGGTAAATGCAATGCAGGAAGAGTTAAGCCAATTCGAGAAGCTTGGCGTATGGAAGCTAGTAGATTTGCCCGATGGTCACCGAAAGATTAATACAAAATGGGTGTTTAAATGCAAGAGGGATGATCGAGGAGTTATCATTCGAAACAAAGCTCGACTCGTTGTCCAAGGTTTCAGTCAGCAGGAGGGGATAGATTTCACCGAAGTATATGCCCCTGTCGCAAGACTTGAAGCTATCAGAATCTTCCTTGCATTCGCATCATGGAAAGGATTTAAAGTTTTTCAGTTAGATGTGAAGTCGGCATTTCTCTATGGCAAAGTGAAAGAGGAGGTTTATGTCGGACAGCCACCGGGATTCACCGACCCAATTCACAAAGATAAAGTTTATCTCCTTGACAAAGCGTTGTACGGCTTACATCAGGCCCCGAGAGCCTGGTATGAGACTTTGTCTCAACATCTGTTAGCCAACCACTTCACTCGAGGAAAGATAGACGCCACTCTTTTCACAAAAGAAGTAGACGGGCATCTTCTGATTGTCCAAATTTATGTGGACGACATAATTTTCGGGTCAACAAATGAGCAACTCTGCAAAGATTTTGAACAAGTTATGAAGCAGAAGTTTGAAATGTCTTCAATGGGTGAGATGAAGTTCTTCTTGGGACTTCAAGTTGATCAACTTCCCGAAGGAACTTTCATACATCAAACAAAATACGTTCATGATGTTCTGGAGAAATTCGGGATGTCAGGAATGTCACCAATTTCCACCCCATTAGCGACGAATCATGGGATACATCCTGATCTCACCGGAGAGAAAGTAGACGAAACATTATATCGTTCCATGATCGGCTCGTTAATGTACTTGACGGCATCAAGACCGGATATTATGTATCCAACCTGCCTCGCGGCTCGATTTCAGTCAAATCCTATAGCTTTGCACATGGTAATTGTGAAAAGGATTCTATGCTACTTGAAAGGAACTCCATATCTGGGGTTGTGGTATCCAAAAGATGGCGACTTCATGCTCGAAGGATATTCTGATTCTGATTTCGGATGCTGCAAAGTGAATGCTAAATCAACAACAGCGGGGTGCCAGTTTTTCGGACCACGATTGGTCACCTGGCAATGCAAGAAGCAGACCTCTGTCGCTTTATCCACTTGTGAAGCCGAATATGTATCTGCTAGCAGCTGCTGCTCTCAGATACTGTGGATCCAGCAACAGATGCGAGACTACGGTTTGCAATTTCTTAACACCCCTATTTTTGTTGATAATGAGGCAGCAATTAACATAACAAAAAATCCTGTTCATCACGCTAAAACAAAACACATTGAAATTCTTCATCACTTCATCCGAGACTGTTTCGAGAAGAAGTTGATACGAATAGAGAAAATCCACACCGATGAACAAAAAGCTGACTTACATACCAAAGCTTTTGACAAAACTCGCTTTAAATATCTTTTGAAACTTAATGGTATGAAGTTGTTATCGGATGCGGAGGAAATTGTTGGCGTTGATGAAGGTGCCACTATAGATGATGTTGAGAAACAATCTGCAATGGTTTGTCGAATTTTTACTTGTTTTGGTTTTTAGGGGGAGATAGTAGTTTTATTTTCAGAAAATACAAAAACAATAAAAAATTCGAAAAAGCCAAAAACATTAGAAAATTTCAAAAACCCAAAAACATGATAAAATTTCAAAAAGAGTTTGTGTAAAAAGGGAAAATGATAGTACATCAGCTAGACAGTTACTGTACGCTAAAGAAATGGAAAGTTCAAATACGTTAAACAGTCTCACTAATGATGTGTCGATAGGTTTTTACACATTTAGTAGATTTGTTCGGGATATAAACCTAAAATCTTACTGGCTTATTTCGTGGGGAACACCACTTGGATATATAGGTAACCCCTGAAATCTCATTTGAAAGGTTTCATAATCTGATATACTAGGTCTTTATTCTCAATGATGTCTGGGGTATTATTCCGGGACTTCTGCTGAACGGTAGTCCTGACCTAGTCCCTGGATAATACTTTCTGCAAATGCTTGAAACATAGCATTAAAACCCTCAGCATGCTGAAACAATAAAATTGATAAACGTTGTTGTTGTAGCAAAAAGATCCTCTAAAGGGGACACACCTTAAAGTCGAAGCCGATATCTCTCTGCGTATACGGAAGTATCGACCTGAGATCCCTCGGCCCTCGCATACCTAAATTATGTACAGATATCATTGATGTATACTCACCTGTAAGACTGATTATTGAGATTCTGGATACGGGAGTATATTCAAGAGGTGGGACACACGTATAAGTTTGTCTCTAAAACACTAAAATCATATCCTGAACAGATTGAAATGTGTGTAAAAATTTAAGATGGATCAGTATATCGACAATCGAGGTGAATTGTTTAATGTTTAGCATGAAATTAAGCTTAATGGTACTTGTGACTTGTCGGAAGCTGATATGATTCCCTAACACGCTCACCAAAAATATGTTTGTAAATAGTTTACTTTTACTGCTTTCTGTTTTATTCTTCTTGCTTCATTAAAAATCCCAAAAAGATTTTATTTTTCTGCTTTATTTTTTCGACAAACCAAAGTGGAGAGTTGATCTTCGGATTTGAAAGTAATAGAAGATGCAGGAAGTTTCTGGATTGGAAGATGAGTTTGGAGCTAATCATGTCTAATCTGTAATTGATAGTGTGAAACACAAGTTCATTAAGTTGATACTTGTAATTTTTCAGAAAAATGTCTGAACAAAATTTTCAAAAGTCAGTATGTTTTGCTTCAAGTCAACCAAGGTCATTAAGTTGGACTTGGTCGACAAATTAAGTTCCTTGGGTCATTAATTTGAACCAAGCAATTTAAGTGGATTTCTAAAATCTGACAAATGTTGAGAAAAATCAAAGTTTTCATTGAAAAAGTAAAGTGTGCCTCATTCGGATGTTCATCCGGACGGGTAGCCATACGCACGGATGGCAATGCGCTCGGGTGACCATACGCGTCTGATGATAGTATTAATAGAGAGTCAAAGAGTCAGTCAAAGCTATACGCGCGCACGATACTCTTTCTCTCTCACACTTTGACTTTCTGATTTTGGAATCTTTTGCACGGATCGTTGTTTTCGTTGGTTTGTACAACATTAGCAATGGCAAAGGTATGTTTTTCTAACTTAAATCTGCAATAATCCATTGTTTAATGTCTGTTCATCGCTGTTCATCACGTATCTGTTTTCTTTCGGAGCTTTAAATCTCAGATCTAGTCTGTGTTAGTTCGTTTTGTCATGAATAAATCATAGGTTCTTGTTTAGAATGCTTAGATCTAGGATTTTACCGGATGAATTTGTGTTATAACATGCTAAAATCTGATAGATCTGATGTTTGAACGGTACGAAGTGTCGGGTAGGTTTTTGTTAAATTGATCTGTGTATAGGACGTTTTAGACATCGTTGAACATAGGGTTTTGATCGATTTAACATTCTCTGTGTAGATCTATGTTAAATTTTAGATTTTAACATAGAAATTTGTGATGTTCATAAAATGTTCTTCATCTGTGACTTGTATCTGCGCGTACAACTTGTACGTGCGTATGGCAATCCGTGACACATCATGTTGTACGCACGTATGGTAATCCGTAGCAATGGCATGTTGTACGTGTGCATAGTAATACTTGACAAGTAATGCTGTACGCACGTATGACAATCCGTGTCAAGGACAGGCTGTACGCACGGATGGTAATCCGGAGCTATGCTATGTTGTACGCACGGATGGTAATCCGAAGCAATTCTATGTTGTTCGCACGGATGACAATCCGTGGCAATGCTATGCTGTTCGCACGAATGGCAATCCGGGACTATGGGTTGCTGTACGCACGGGTGGATATACGCGATGTAGACAAGTTGTCCGCACGGACAACTTATCCGCACAAACAAGTCATGCGTACGGATAACTCTTCAAGTGTTATATCTTGCAACAAGTTTTTCTTGACAAAATATTTTGAGATCCCAAAATTTTAAAATGAATAAAATTTCTGCAGGATTGGGATAAAGCTCATAATATATATTGTGCTTTGGATGGTGTGTATACCGAAAACACAGTAGTTCAAGATGTTGCAAAATTTTTGAGGGAAAGTAGAGTTTCTAAGGCCTTAACTGATAACATAGTAGTATATGAATCACATGTGAAACGTTTTTGGACTGCTGCAAGATACGAAGAAAGTGATAAGACCATTTATTCAGATGTATCAAAGAAAGATGAGAATGGAAAAGATGTAGATTTAGAGATGAAAGTGACAGTTGGTGATATAAGGAGAGTTTTGAATTTAGGAGACAATGATAGTGATCCAACCATAGTTTCTGAACGTTTAGTAAAAGGATTGTGGTGTAGGATGGGTTTTGCTGGGAGTGTGAATGGAAGAATGCAGAAGACAAGTTTTAGCCATGCTTATAAGTTCATGATTCATTGTGTGCTTCATGCTTTGTCACACAGAAAAGGTGGATATGATGAAACTCAAGATTACATCATGAATATCATTGCTTGTTTTGTTCTGAACAGACCATACAATATTTCTCAAGTAATTTTTGATCACATGACTGAGAATGTAAAGGATGGAAGCAAGAGGTTTCTTATGTATCCTAGGTTTGTCCAGATGTTGATAGATGATCAGTTTCAAGGTTTAGAAAAGAAAAGTAGTGACATTTTGGGCCTGAGGCACATGACACCAGATACAATCAGCAGATTGATCAAAGGTCCAGATCCTGGAGCAAAGAGAATGATTTGCAAAATTTCAAATCCAAATTATGTAGCTCCAGAGAATGATGCGTGGAGACATGAAGACAGCAATTCTGATAATGAAGATGACAAGATGAGTTTGTTCTATAAGAAGGATACAAGATGGTGGTGTGTCAAAGATGGAAAAAGGAAGAGAACTCCAAAGTCGTCCCCTGCAGTTTCTATTCCAAAGAATGTGGAAAAGGGTATTGTGAAAGAGGGAGTTACAAGGAAATTAGAATTTTATATTGTGAAAATTTCTAATAAATGTGTCAAACATCTGTTTTGCAGGGACTTCTAGAAAACAGCAGCACAAGTTGATAGATGAACAAGTTCTGGAGCCGTCAGCTGTTATTCAAGAAGGAACTGAGTTATTATCACAATCTCTTGAAAGTTTCTTAAAGAAAAATGAGGATGCTGCTCAAGGAGTTAAAGATCAAGAAGGTGTTAAAGATCAAGAAGGAGTCGTTCAAGATCTTTCAAGTGATGATGATTCTGAAACCACAATATCAGAATCTGAACTTGATCCTCTTACTCTTGGCAAAGGAAAAGTTCTGTTAAAGAAAAGGTTACCAAAGAAAAGGAAGGGATCAGATGAAGAAGATACAACTTATGATCCTGAGAATCCAAAGAAACAAATCAAGAAAAGAAAAGCTGTTATAGCAGGTCTCATTCCAAGAAGTGTTAGAGCAAGAAAAGGAGAAAGTCAAGTTCAAAAGGAACATGATGGCAAAGATACTCAACATGTTAAATCTCCTCAACCAAAAGAAACAGAGGCAGAAAAGCAGACTAGTCATGATGACTACATTGAAGTTACTGATGCTGGAGTCTTTTCCTCACAATTTCCAAATGTACCAGAAACAATAGAGATTCCAGAATCATCCTCATGGCCAAAAGATTCAGATGATTTCTTTAGCCATATACCATCTGCTTCAGGAGATCCATTAGAAGATCTAAATTTTGATGATGACTTATTCAACAATGACGCAGTAAGAGTTCTTGCACAAAAAGTCAAAGATCTTGAGAAAGAAAAAGAAAAAGCTGAAAATGAATGTGATCTTTTAAAAGAGCAAGTGAAGAAGATAATGAAAGCTCTTGATCAACTTAGAACGGTGATAATTCAGGATGAACGCACCATAAAGAAGATAAAGGAAGATGGTGAAAGTAACACTAAAGTGATTGAAGCTCTTCTGGCAGAAATTTCTTCACTAAACAAGAATCTACAAGATGTAAATCAAACACTCAATCAGGTGGTCAGTGAAATGAGTGAATCTACTTCAAACGAAATGAAAATAATGAAGTTGGAGATGGAAGCCATGAAAGCTGACAAAGTGATGAAAGATGAACAACTCAAGATGTTATATTCTGTTGTAGAAAATCTTTTGAAGAAGGATGTTCATGCTGCTTACAATGAAATTGAAGTAAAGAAAGTTGAAGAGAGAAGACTTGAAAGAGAACGAAGACTGGTTGAGGATGCTATCCAAAAGAACAAAAGTTTAATTGAAGATGTTCAAGAAGCTGGTGGTTCTTCTCTTCAAGATGATGCTGAAATGATTGATGCTCAACATGCTCAAGAACAAGTTGTACATGATCAAGATTTCATGTTGGTTGGAGTGCCTTCTCAAATCATTGATTCTGATGAAATCATTCGTAGAGTTGCTGTTGCTCAAAAGAAGAAAAAGGCCAAAGAAGTGATGCTACTTGAATGGAAGACAAAGCAGTTTGTTCTTGTTGGTAAGACAGAAACTGTGCCACTCAACACAAAAGATGGTCTTTACAGAATAAAAATTATGAATAGGAGAAAAGAAGCGAAAAAGGCTCGGGGTGAAGAAGTTAGTGATTCTGATGAAGAACTTCTTGATGATGAAGCAGATGAAGATGAAGAAAAAGACAACGATGATGAGAAAGACGATGAGAATAAGAAAGATGATGATAAGAAGAATGATGACGATGATCAAGGTTCATCAGGATTGATTGTGAAGAATTCTATTGATGAACAAAGGATAGAGGAGTTTTTGAATGATCAGATTAACGAGCAAGAAGATGATGATCATCAAGAAACTTCCATTTCTGGAAAGCAACACTCAGATCAGGTATTCCTCTCAAATCCCACTGTCATTTTCTTACAAGATAAAAGTCAAGAGGTGATTGAGGTTAGTAGAACAAGGGAAGAAATGTTAGAGGAATTGGGGTTGCAAGAAGGAAAATTTAAGTTCGATATTGAAGATGAAATCCCTGAAACTTCTGAAGATGTATTTGAGCCAAGATATGCCTTTGAAGCTGATAACTACAATGATGTAATCGTTGAAGATGCTTCAGATTCATCTGATGATGAAGTTCGTTTTCATTATTCTGGGATTGATGCAACATTTCCTTCATTATCGGAAATGTTCAAGGATCGAAATAAAGATGAAATTAGAAGGAAGATAGTGGAGAAGGTGTCTGCAGAAGGTATTCCAAATACTATACCAAGAGAAAACCTTGCAGAAGAAAGAAAGAAATGGTATAAAGTCATGCCTAAAGAGAGAAAGAAACTACGGGCACTTCAATTCTTTAAGCACGACAAAGAACTCTCTTGGGGTGACATTCTCTCATGGGGATATTTGGAAGATTTAAAAGTTTATGCAATCAGAAGAGAACAGGGAGTGCAGTACTTTGAGTTCTTAGCTGATATAAAAACTTTGCCTTGGTGGGATATAGATGAGCTGGTAAAGACAAAGAACATCAAAGAATTCTATTATGGGTTAGATGTGAAGCAGCACGATCAGAGATTATGGAATTTTGTGAAACTGCAAGCTGAGAAAAGATATCCTGACTGGAAACCACACTTTCCTCAACAGATTGTCAGAACTCTGGAAAGTGGTGAGAAGGATATTACTCTGGATATCAAACCTCCAAGTTGTTTGAAGAATATGCCGTTAAGGGCAATGGAGCAAGATTTCCATGATGGGTTTGAAGGGTGGTTGTATAATCAAACTACAGCTGAAGCAATAATCTCGTTAAATAACAAGTCCACAGGAGAGGCTAGAAGGATCTGTGTGTTAGATCCTATGTGGCTTGTTAACTACTCAAAGAAGGATATCGACTGTTTGTTCTACAACAAGATAGTTTACGAGAGACCTGATAGAGAGCAAGCTTTGCAATATCAAAAGGTTGTGGATGTTTGTTACGCAAAAGACATCAACTCTGGAAGATACTGGAAGACTAAATGGAGAGATCTAGAGATTGATGAGTTCTTGAAAGTATACAAGCGTGAACAACGTTCAAAGAAGATTGCTAAAAAAGCTGCTGAACGGGGAAGACGTAAATTGGGAATTGTTCCTCCAACAGATCAGACACCAATTGAATCTGAAGAAAACAAAATTCCAAGATGGGAACGAAAGCGTGATGGAGATCCTGTCTACAGACATTGGTGGTTGACTGAGGGAAGACAAAAGAGAAAAAGAATGTTGGAGGAAAGAGCACAGAAAAGAAGAGTGAAAGCGCGTGAGCGAAGACGCAACAGAAGGAATTAAAAGACTATGCTAGAAGGTACTACAGCTACATTCGAGGGGGAGTCTGTTAGTACATTACGTCTGTAGCTTCCGTCAGCATGTAGTCATATTTTGTTCTGTGTTTATGTTTATTGTCTGATTGTATGTATGTAGTTAGCAGGACAACTCAGGAATAGGGTCTGAATGTAAAAGTATTGTTTGGGACAAGTTTAACTCGTACGGATGGCAATACGCACGTATGGCCATACGCACGGATGACTTATCCGCACGGATAAGTCATACGCGCGGATGATCACACGTACGGGTGAGTCATACGTACGGGTAGGCCACCCGCACGTACAACACTTATTAGTATCCTGAGTCTGTCTATATATAGTAGGTCCGGTGCAACTTTGTAAGAACTTTTGACACACGCACGGGTAGTCTGTACGTTCACCGGAACTTTGTGACTTTCAGAACGATTAATAGAACGAACAGACAAGAAGTTAAACGTTGAATTCTCTGTTGCATAAATCTGTGATTTGTCTTAATGGATTCCGCACACTAAGACGAAATCGATTCATCTTGTTCCTACGATCAGATCCTGTGTCAACGGGACCAACATACACACATAATAATAATGTGGGGTGCATGTGAGTCCCAGTGAGCCTTAACAAATGGAAAAGGGGTTTCGTTCCGTTATTTGATCAATGTGAAACATAACAAACCTATAGGGGTCATAACAGTGATTGTCCCCTACTCGAACGTGAACTTTTCATTCATCTCTAGATCCCTTCGAATCTCGATGCTATCGGGTATTACTAGAACACCCATCTGAACACCTAGCGCACCGTGTAGAATGTTAGGTGCTTATACGAATGGCCCTGAGTTGGATGTCGCAGCGTCGAATGATTGATCGATACCTTTCTTACTCTTCTTCGTTTGCTGGAACTCATGTATTGACATCATAGATCCCGAAGTGTGATCACTTCTGCAATACCCTCGCAACAGACCGTGTATTACTCAAGCAACTTGCAACATCGATGGACAGGAGGATGAGCGTAGTACTTTACCGACCTCAGTACTTTGACGACCCAGATTACCGGCAACGAGCACCAGCGAATTGGCTTTAATCGAATCCTTAACCCTTGTCAGCGACTCATGGGAGTCAACTCTTACGAATCAATCTGGACATAAGCAATGACAATCGACTATAACGTGGAATGTGTAACTGCCAGCACAGTGAGTAGCACTTTGGGACGTGGCTCAGAATCTAGAAAGATGGACCTTGATGGTGAAGAATCGTAGGGCTTCGTTTCGAGCAATGACATTAGGAGCAGTAGTCACAGCGACAACAAGGTATTCGTAACCCTAGCCTACAGTATGGAAATAAAGGTGCCTACAACATGGGTTGGCCGTGGTTAAGTTAAGTAGATAACGGCTAAAAGAACAACGCCACTACTTGAAATCCTTGTAATGAAAACAACAACACTAGAGATGATGCTCATGGAAGGGCATTTAGGGTTGGCATGGGCGACACCAGGATGGTGGCAACTTGGAAGCTTATGTGGGTAGCTAATCGCTTCGTCTCTGTCCTGTTAAACCCTGATACTTCTCGAAAGGCTGATGGCAGGTCAATTGAAGCATCATATGGTTGTAGGGATCCAAATTCAACCGAGTGGGACAAGTTTTCGACATTGATCTTCCTTCTACTACCCACGACGGTGTTAATGCAGTAGTCAGAATGGGTTGGTTAACCAGACATCGCGCAGTTATATCCTGTGAGGGAAAGGTTGTCGTCCGTCATAAAGTATCCGAGTGGTGCAGAGGTTAGCATCAATTCAGCAGTGAAGGCCTGAAGTGTCCACGGAAGGATTACCCTGCCACGATAGCACTCGTTGCTGATGTCGAGGCTAAGGAAATGAGGATCGAGGATCCACCAATTTTCATGATTTCTCCCTAAGTGCTACCAGAAGAACTATCAGGTTTACCTCCACCTCGTCAGGAGCAAGCTTCCATTCGGGGATTCGCTAGCGAACGAACTATCATCAGATGGAAGTCCGAGAGGAGAACGCTCTTAGAATAGCACGTCGAACGCAATGCAGCCATTTTAACTTTGTACACCATGATCATTGAATTGATCAACACACCAGCAGCTTCAGGGACCACATGAATCGACCGTAATTGTTGATAACGTCCTGAATCTTGACCAGGAGAAAGAAACACCATGGGTGGCATATGTATCCTATCTCAGCGCTTCTGTGGGAGGAGCCATTGCGTACGAAGTCTTGTCAATGTCACATCTAGATTCGAGAGATGCGTTTTGATCATGTAACCAACGGAGTGGGAATACACGTGGATCTCGCTGAGATGCGTCTTGTTAGAAACTGATCGACACCAAAGATTCCTTTGGGGATGCAGCAATTCCTTGGTTTCGCTAGATACTATCGCAGCTTACCCACGGGATTTTCGAAGGTCGCACAACTTACATCTCTTTAGCACAGTAGGGTGTTGTGTTCGTGAAAGACGAAATAGGAGGGCGTCTTTTCAGCTTTGAATTCCAACTCTGCAATGCACTAAGCATCGTCTTTACCCGAGGGTGCAGGTGATTTAGTGGCATACCATGATGGTCCGAATCAGAGTCCCAGTTACACATCGATCCAACACGAGAAGGAGATGGCCCACGTGGTGGACTTACAGGAAGAACTGCACGAGTCACGACCTGCGGTGGAAGCTTTAGTCTTTGGATTTAAATTAGAGGCATTACTTGGACGGTACCGAATGCACCACTTAGACCGACCACAAGGGCCTCCCGTGTACCCTTGTTTCAAGAGAGCTAAACATGTGATGGCAACGCTGGATGGAACTTTTGAATGAATACGACCGCGAAACCTGGACGTGCACGAGCTTTGCAGCTTGCTATCGACTCTAAAATACCTGATCAGACTCGCCTTGTTCAAACTGAAGAACTGAAGGAAGAGAGTTTTCAAGATTGACCGATGTGGTGTCACACCCTGACTTTTGCGGAAGCGTATGATGTGTGACTGGTTTAATATCATTGCATTCAATCATAATAAACAACTACATGATTTAAAACGATGTTCATCCATTCATAAAAATTTGAGTATTACAACACTTGTTATTTAAGTTTTAAACACAACCTTCGACTAGGTTACAAACCAACAAAAGTGGATGACATCTAAACTTGAAGTCTACTTCTAGAAACAACACCCGCGTCCAAGATCCAACCTGTCACCTGAAATACATGTAATTTTTGGAAAACATCAACAAAAGTTGAGCGAGTTCATGCGTTTTGTGTGAGTACTGTATTCTTGTAAATCTTTGAGAGACTCCTTTGTAAACAGGTATGAAAAGCGTGTATGAACATGAATGTTTTACAAGGACTTTAAGGCATGTGAGGACATAGGGATCACTCGTAATGAGTGGGCATATACCC
Organism: Helianthus tuberosus; assembly: GCA_030545235.1. Classification (NCBI taxonomy): domain Eukaryota; kingdom Viridiplantae; phylum Streptophyta; class Magnoliopsida; order Asterales; family Asteraceae; genus Helianthus; species Helianthus tuberosus. The sequence goes on along the minus strand of CM060356.1, from coordinate 90,493,255 downwards.
ATGTCGATTTTCCTCGACTGTGTCGATTAACCTCGATTGTGTCAATTTACCTTGACTGTGTCAATTTCCCTTGACTATGACGATTAACCTCGACTGTGTCGATTAACCTCGACTGTGACGATTTCCCTCGACTGGGACTCCGAAGCACTGCTTGGTACTAGTTGTGACCATGAGTGGGGTCCGGCCGTACCCGTTAGATCTAACCCTCGTCCCTAATTAAGTATTAATGGCATTTCAATATCTTGTCTATGCTCACATGATCTAGTATTTCACAGGCATTTCATACCGTTTAAGCATTCGTACATGTATTCCACCCCCGAGAGTTATAAAACCAAAAACAGTTAAAGAAAAGGGGGAGCATGAACTCACTGTTTTGCGTCTTCGGTACTCGTAACTCAAATCTCGTCAGCAAACACGACTACCTACAATGTGCTAGGGTCTATTAGACGAGCGGGCCGTGCCTTGCCTAAGTATTCATGTTTTGGAGTTACGTTTCTTTTATGTCTTTAACATTATCCAAAGTTACAATGCTTCTCAAGTATTTATTCTCGTATTTACTTCCCAAGGATGGGAGTATTTCATACATGTGTTCTCGTATTCTTGTATTTGTAGTTCCGAAATAATATATTTTCAAGTCTTTCTTTAGAAAATATATTTAAACTTGTTTTGTCCCAAAAATAATGTATTTCAAGAAAATATATATTTTTCTCAAAAATTATATATCTTCTAAATATTCTAAGAAAGTATATTCTTACTTCCAAAAATAATATATTTTCTCTTTGTCGAAAATATGATATACATTGTAATAATAACGAAAATCATATGTTCATTTCTTGTATCCAAAATAATATTTACCAAAGATATATTCGTAATGGTGTTTTCCGGAATATTTTTTAAGTTACGTTTTATCATTCGGCTTCACAATATTATGTGTGTAACTTATTTTTATTCCTTGTGATTTTTGGTATTATTTTGGTGTTGTAAACTCTTGGTATTTATGTTAAGTTATATTATTTCTCCCTAAAATAATATAACTAGTCCACAAAGTATACAATTATTCACACATGTGTCTTAATATAAAATATATATTCTAAATATATATTTATCCATTATTATTTACAAAAACCAACCTCCATTACTTGTATTTTTGTAACAAAATCTATGGCAAAGTTTATATTGAAAACCATAGCTAAAACTCACTTGTAAATACTTGTTTAGAAAATATCCTTCTAAGTGTTTGTATTTTTAGAAAATTTTTCCATAGTTTCCCCTAAAGATGGAGGTGTCCATGCTATTAAGCATATCATTTTCTTTTCGAAAATCATCACACAATAATCAACAATCAACTCTAAACAATATTATACTTACCAAGTGCAAAAACTATACATTTTACAGACTAACATGAACTTGATCTTTCATAAAAGCGCGTAGTAACTTGGTAATGTTTTTAGTGGACTTAGTTACCTTCCAAAATGTATTTACTTCTTGATAAACTTTATTCTTGAAGGTTTTAGATGTTTACAACTTGTAACCATATTTTACAAAAATGATTATTTATTAAACCACCTTGTTATACTAGTATCTCTACACTTATTTCATCACCAAAAATAGTGTAAGTGTAGTAAAAACCATGATCTTTCAAAAATCATATTTTGAACTTGGGTTTCTTGGAAAATCATTCATAAATCTTGGATCTACAAGTTTACTAGTTCACTTTGTTTATTACTTTTCAAGAAATCATTTTGTTTATCAAGTTCATGTCCATATGTGAAGATGATTATTTTATGTTGTTACATAATCATCTCCCTACTTGCTAGATTATGTGTTAAATCACCATCTAGCAAGCTTCATGTGATGATTAACATCATCATCTCAAGAAATCAACAAATATCATTCATGCAGTAAACAACATCATTTCAACAAGATTTCATCATATTTCATCTTATGTTTCAAGATTCAAGTGTATGTCTTTTAGTGTTCTTGTGTTAATCATCATACTACAACTTTTAACCACTAAAAATATGAAGTAACAAGGATCAAGAGAGCCTTACTACTAGCTTCAAGCTAGGGAAGAAACAATGGTGATAATGTAGTGGATAAAAGCTTGCAAAGGAGGTCCTTCAAGTTCTACAAGCACCAAGCTTCATGAATCCCCTTCTAACACCTTGGAATGATCTTTGAATGCTTGGATGGTGGATGAAAAATGATGATGGTGTGAGTGTGGTTTGGGCCGTAAACAAGGGGAAGAAGAAGAAGGAGGTTTTGTGGGTGTTGAGAAGTGTTGGAGAAGATGGCTACATATAATCCATGTTGAGCTCTTAACCAATGGTCCTTGTGTCTTTAGAAGTACTAACAATATCTTTCACAAATCTTGGGAAGATCAAGGTAATCTTTGAGAGATTTAGTGAAGATTTGGGGAAATCTTGGTGGGGCCATGGTGACCGTCCACCGATATATGGGGGGGGGGGTTATGTGTAACTTTATATGGTAAGTAGGTAATTAATTGGAGGTTAAGTGTAAAGTCAAGTGTTTTAAGTGTATGAGGCATTATGTAGTATGTTAGGGTGTTCGGGGACCATAACTAGCTCAAAAATAATAAAACAATGCTTTTAGCAATATTTTGGTGTTCCGGGTAATGTCCGGTTGTTCGGTTAGAAACCGGTTCGTTAAAGTGTCAAACTATACCGTTTAGAGTACTTTATGTACCCTTTTGTGATACTTTTAATTCCCGACACGTAGGGAAGCATTCAGGACCATTTAGTCATATTTTTGCATGTAATAATCTTGTTAAATGCGGAATTTTTGCTGATTTGTGCAGAATTCTGCACTTTATGTGGGTTTTAGGCACTTTTCGGCACTTTGTCTATCACTTAGGAATGCAATTTTGTGGTCCTTACTTCCCTACACACTATACTAGTGTAATACGTCATCTCTGGCTCATACTGGGCCTCAAAATATTGTCTGTCTATGTACTGAACTTCGTCAGCATTTTTAGTTTTGTCTGGTAATGGTGCCAATTATGTTCTGTGTATCATTAGAACTATCTTGTGTTGCATGTAGCAACGAATAAAGTCTTGCAACATGAAATGCCATTGTATGTATATAACAGTAATCAAAAATTTATTTGTCTTGTAAACTAGATTATGCACAATTATTTAAGCACAGATTATTGTTCAATTAGTGTACGGAATGTACGGAAAAGTGACGGTTGTCACAGTCTCCCCCCGTTAAAAGAATTTCGTCCCGAAATTCAAGCGATGCCATCGGTCGCAGGGGAGTTGTGAATGAAATGTGGTCACTTAAGTTCAAGATTTCTCTTTATGTTCCCATGTAACTCTGGGTCATGATATGAATTCTATCTTAATCAAGTAATTCAATTACGTCTTCTCTGTATCTTGTGGACTCTTGGTCCGCTACCTTAACAGGTTCTATAGTAATTTTGTCATTTGTCATTGACGTGAATATTATTTGTGGGAACAACGACTGTTCCTTGAGTCAGACTCCTCTAAAGACTAGACACATGGAATGTGTCGCGATCACTACTGATCTTTTTCTGGAAGTTTCATCTTGTGAGCAATGGTTCCGATCCCTACACCAAGGGTCCAACCTTTACGTTTTCCAAATCACACCACGCCTTCTCTAGGCGAGGCTCCCATTAAAGCCATACTTCTTAATTCAAATTCCTGCGATTTCCGTCGCTCATCGGCGCAATCTTTCTGTATTCCACGGGTTGTCTTGTTATGACCACATATCTGAACAATCTTGCCTCTAGTTTTTTTTCCTGGATCAACTCGGGCCAGTAGATTGATTATCTTCGGTCTCCGTTTAACATAACGGGGATCGACTTATTATGTTCTATCTAAAGCGTCACATGAAGCGGTTTAAACGGCGGTGTGATAAAAACTGTTGTAGAAAAACTCCACTAAGGGCAAGTGAGTGTTCCACTTTTCATCAAAGTTTATCACACAATTACGTATCATGTCCATACAGTCTGCATCGTTCAGTAGCTTAGTTCATCTTCGTTAATATTTAAGTTCTTACGATCAACGGTGTGCTGCAACCCTTGTGATCAGGAGAGATCGTGCAGCGTTTGCTTTCAGGTAATGACGTCAAATTTGTGGCGCGCAATTACTGTATCTAGACCAAGGTTTCTTCTTATGATTCCTTAATCAATGTGCCACGTATGCAATGTTGTGGCCTCGTTGCATCGACGTGCAATTGAGACTTGGTCGAGAAGCGTCACATAATTGCAACTCTAGCTCCTTAGCTCTTGGTTGCAGGGTTGGCATGAATTTCGTTCTTATCCACCATGTATCTTAAAGTTCTCACTTCGCGAATTCGAAATCCACTTTTTTTCATCATAACTGTTCTTTCTCTAAGAGCCGCAAGATAAATTGCAGATGTTTCTCACGACCTTCCTTGGTCGTTGGCCATATAAGAATGTAGTCAATAAATATAATCATGATATATCCAGGTATGGCTTACACCTTAGATTCATGAGGTCCATGAATATCGTCAATGCATGTGTTAAGCCAAATGGTACGACAAGGAACTCGTAATGCTCGAAGCGAGTCCAAAAGGTCATTTTAGGGATATTTCCTTCTTGTATTCACAGTTGAGGACATCCTGTCCTCAAGTCGATCGTTGAGTGGTAACTAGAACTTTACGATTGGTTTGTTCATGTCATCAATCCTTGGCAAAGGATACCAATCCTTGATATCCAATTCTATGGAATTTATGCAAAATGGAAGCTGTCAACTTTCCCTTTGTGTCCTCAACTGAGGATGTCATGTCCTTAATTTCCTCTGTCTAGCAGCTCTTGTAGTTATATTGGAGGTTCATGCTTCGCGAACGAAGTTAGTCGGTAAGGCGTCATTCGGCATTGGTGCCGCTCCTGGCACGAGACTTATCCTAAACTCCTCTTGGCGCTGTGGAGATATTCCTGGCAAGTCTTCAGAAAAGGATACTGGAACTTCTTCCATAGATGTTCTCAGGCTCCGCGGTCTACTCGGAGGCGTTTTTGTGTCTCTTCGACCAACGAGAGATGTCGCAGATCCGCTGCTTTGTGAGGTTGTGTGCTATAAATGTTTCATCATTCGCAAGAGGGATGCGACTGATTTTCCTTATATCGAACGTCTTTAACTCTATATTGGGATATCCAATCCATGCTGACTATCATATCATGACTTCCCCAGCCAATGGTAACAGAAGGTTCCGGCCTTCCGAGTCCCCAGAATATAATGCTTAATCGCTTCGTCTGCCTAAACCAGTCTTCTATATGCCCATTTCTAAAGAATGCGGGACGTTTATTCTACTCGAAACTAGGCCAAGCAGTTTCTTAAGTTTTAAGCATGCAAGGTTAAAGTTGATGCCAGCATTAATCAAAAATAGATGCATAAGGTTGGTTAATAGGGAACGTACCCATAACCGCATCTGGATCTTGGCGTGTTTCACGAGTTTCGATTGTGAAAACCCTTCCTTGCTTGTTTCTTCCTGGGGCAATCTTTCCTAAAGTGCCCTGCTTCACCACATTTGTAGAAACCTGGTACTCTACCTTTATTTCTTTTTTCTAGATCCTTCGCCCAACAGACATCCTTGTTTTGTCCTTCTTTTCCACACTTTCCACACTTAGGTCTCAGACATCGATCTTCATGGTGAAAATTGCATTCCCCGCACCTCGGCTTAGTCCCCGAGTAAACTTTACCACCATCCTTATTAGTGGCTCCATCAGCTTTCCTGCCTCGCGGCGAGTTCACTTCCTTTCTTTTGTTTGCTCTAGAGCTTCCATAGCTGACTTGGATGCTTGACTTTAGATTTGAAGACTTCCTCTTCTTGTTGCCTGATGACTCCACATGAGTCTCTTTCTTGTTATCCTCAGATTCCGAAAATTTTCCCATGCGTAGAGCTTCTTCAGTAAGAGTGACACTCAAATCGATAGCTTCTTCGATGGTCGAGGGCTTTGAGGTAGTAACCATGCTCCTGATCTGAGGTGCAAGTCCCCAAATGAATCGCTCAACCCTCTTGAATTCCGGTTTGACTAAGTAGGGGACGACCCTAGACAAGTCGTGAAATCGCTGGCTATATTCAGGAATCTTTGGTCCGTGTCCATTTTCAAATTCCAGAACTCCACCTCAAGCTTCTGGATTTCAGCCCTAGAATAGTATTTCTTTTCCATTATTTCCTTGAGCTCGTCCCAGCTCAGTGCATAAGCAGCATCTGCTCCAAGGGTCTGAACCTGAAGGTTACACCAGGAGAGTGCGCCATCTAAAAATAACACTGAGATAAAGGTAACTCCCTTATGGGGCGAACAGTTACTCATTCTTAGGACGGAGTCAGTCTTTTCTGCCCAACGAACAAACGCAACAGCGCCTCCTGTGTCGTCAAAGTTTAATGGTTTGCAGTCCAGAAACTGTTTATAGGTGCAGCCAATTGGAGGGTTATTTCCGGAAGTGCCACCGCTGTGTTCGGAGCGGAGGGCTTCATGTCATGCAATTGCCTGTGAGATGCGTTCTTGAAGCTCGGCTTTTGTCCTTGGTAACGTACTGGTGTTTGAGTCACGTCTGGGCGGCATTCTCTTCTGTCAAAAGGTATGAAGTAGGTTAGACAACATTCCATAATTGTCTATGAGGCACGTAGCACCATAAGCCATCATGTAATCACCCAATTTCACATGTATATATAACCAACAATGTATGAGCAAGGAAACAATTACTGAGCCTTCATAGGCTTGTCTGCTTGGCTTATTGTTTGTAATAATGTACTTGAGGCTACATCACCCTGGTCACACAAGTTTCATAAAGTGGTAGAGTGTAATGTCACTGAATCTTTCTGAATGTTATTCCTCTTCTCTTGCTTAAATATTGTTTCTCAAACGTCTCGTACACGAGTAGAAGTGTCAGGCACGAAGTAGGCAAAGACAGGTTTCCTACTTTAAAAAGTGCTAAAACAATGGTCTATGTATTGTTCTACCAGATGAAGGTGTGAACACCTATATATTATTTTTGGAGGGATGGTGATCCTTAACCTGACCTGCAGAGTCCACCAGGATTTCCATGCACTACAAGTCGTTATTACATGGGCCCCTTAATAATAAATTGTCTTGCACAGTTATCCCAATTTCCTCTCATTCAAGAGGATGATCAATCAAGGAGGGGACACTACTGTCCTTATACCTCTGTCATGAAAAGGACCATTGCGGTGGTCCACGCGCTAACACTCGTTATCGTTACGCGCGAATAGGCACGATGATTAAATGAAATAGGAATAAAGAGAATTCCTAGTAGTTGGAGGGGCACCTTCAAGATGAATACTTCATCTTCCTTTTCTTGGTCAGGTGTCATCAATCTTGTTTCACAAAAGCTGCAGGGATCTCGTCCTGCTGATTAAGAATTCGTTCAAGGTTGCCGCATCTGCCTCACCGTCACTATCGTAGTCAGGCACCTTCACGATTAAGAGAGAAGAGCAGCCATTTCCTACGGAAGCAAGCTCAGAATCTCGTTTGGTAATCACTCTAGCCATGAGCTTTGCAATGAACGCGAGGTTGATAGCTTCATCGTGCGAGTTAAGTAAAGTAATAGGAGTCGTAGTCGAAAGTATCTTATTCACGTCAATAATCATTCCGTACACTTATTTGTATGTATGTATATCAATAAACAAATATGTTACTTAGCATAAACATGCAATTCGAGGCATTATATCACGTATAACTCTCGTTTATTCTTTGGGGGGTCATTTTGTCTTTGGCAAGTCTAACTCGTGTAGACTATGCCTAAGCTGGCACCTTATCTTGAGGGTATTCCCTACTAATGTCCTTGCCTTGTCTCTTCTTTGAAAAAGTGTTTGACTCATGGATCTTGACGCATACGTGAATGCAATGAAAAACCTTTTTGTAAAATGTTTTTGTGAGAGAACTCTAGTGATTGTAGTCTAGACTCGAGAAGGAATCCTAGTTCACTACAATCGAAGCTCTGATACCAAACTGTCACACCCTGACTTTTGCGGAAGCGTATGATGTGTGACTGGTTTAATATCATTGCATTCAATCATAATAAACAACTACATGATTTAAAACGATGTTCATCCATTCATAAAAATTTGAGTATTACAACACTTGTTATTTAAGTTTTAAACACAACCTTCGACTAGATTACAAACCAATAAAAGTGGATGACATCTAAACTTGAAGTCTACTTCTAGAAACAACACCCGCGTCCAAGATCCAACCTGTCACCTGAAATACATGTAATTTTTGGAAAACATCAACAAAAGTTGAGCGAGTTCATGCGTTTTGTGTGAGTATTGTATTCTTGTAAATCTTTGAGAGACTCCTTTGTAAACAGGTATGAAAAGCATGTATGAACATGAATGTTTTACAAGGACTTTAAGGCATGTGAGGACATAGGGAGCACACGTAATGAATGGGCATATACCCTTGTCAATTTTCCTCGACTGTGTCGATTAACCTCAACTGTGTCAATTTAGCTTGACTGTGTCAATTTCCCATGACTATGTCGATTAACCTCGATTGTGTCGATTACCCTCGACTGTGTCGATTACCCTCGACTGTGTCGATTTCCCTCGACTGGGACTCCGAAGCACTGCTTGGTACTAGTTGTGACCATGAGTGGGGTTCGGCCGTACCCGTTAGATCTAACCCTCGTCCCTAATTAAATATTAATGGCATTTCAATATCTTGTCTATGCTCACATGATCTAGTATTTCATAGGCATTTCATACCATTTAAACATTCGTACATGTATTCCACCCCCGAGAGTTATAAAACCAAAAACAATTAAAGAAAAGGGGGAGCATGAACTCACTGTTTTACGTCTTCGGTACTCGTAACTCAAATCTCGTCAGCAAACACGACAACCTACAATGTGCTAGGGTCTATTAGACGAGCTGGCCGTGCCTTGCCTTAGTATTCATGTTTTGGAGTTACGTTTCTTTTATGTCTTTAACATTATCCAAAGTTACAATACTTCTCAAGTATTTATTCTCGTATTTCCTTCTCAAGGATGGGAGTATTTCATACATGTGTTCTCGTATTCTTGTATTTGTAGTTCCGAAATAATATATTTTCAAGTCTTTCTTTAGAAAATATATTTAAACTTGTATTGTCCCAAAAATAATGTATTTCAAGAAAATATATTTTTTCTCAAAAATTATATATCTTCTAAATATTCTAAGAAAGTATATTCTTACTTCCAAAAATAATATATTTTCTCTTTGTCGAAAATATGATATACCTTGTAATAATAACGAAAATCATATTTTCATTTCTTGTATCCAAAATAATATTTACCAAAGATATATTCGTAATGGTGTTTTCCGGAATATTTTATAAGTTACGTTTTATCGTTCGGCTTCACAATATTAAGTGTGTAACTTATTTTTATTCCTTGTGATTTTTTGTATTATTTTGGTGTTGTAAACTCTTGGTATTTATGTTAAGTTATATTATTTCTCCCTAAAATAATATAACTAGTCCACAAAGTATACAATTATTCACACAAGTGTCTTAATATAAAATGTATATTTATCCATTATTATTTACAAAAACCAACCTCCATTACTTGTATTTTTGTAACAAAATCTATGGCAAAGTTTATATTGAAAACCATAGCTAAAACTCACTTGTAAATACTTGTTTAGAAAATATCTTTCTAAGTGTTTGTATTTTTAGAAAATTTTTCCATAGTTTCCCCTAAAGATGGAGGTGTCCATGCTATTAAGCATATCATTTTCTTTTCAAAAATCATCACACAATAATCAACAATCAACTCTAAACAATATTATACTTACAAAGTGCAAAAACTATACATTTTACAGACTAACATGAACTTGATCTTTTCATAAAAGCGCGTAGTAACTTGGTAATGTTTTTAGTGGACTTAGTTACCTTCCAAAATGTATTTACTTCTTGATAAACTTTATTCTTGAAGGTTTTATATGTTTACAACTTGTAAACATATTTTACAAAAATGTTTATTTATTAAACCTCCTTGTTATACTAGTATCTCTACACTTATTTCATCACCAAAAATAGTGTAAGTGTAGTAAAAACCATGATCTTTCAAAAATTATATTTTGAACTTGGTTTTCTTGGAAAATCATTCATAAATCTTGTATCTACAAGTTTACTAGTTCACTTTGTTTATTACTTTTCAAGAAATCATTTTGTTTATCAAGTTCATGTCCATATGTGAAGATGATTATTTTATGTTGTTACATAATCATCTTCCTACTTGCTAGATTATGTGTTAAATCACCATCTAGCAAGCTTTATGTGATGATTAAAATCATCATCTCAAGAAATCAACAAATATCATTCATGCACTAAACAACATCATTTCAACAAGATTTCATCATATTTCATCTTATGTTTCAAGATTCAAGTGTATGTCTTTTAGTTTTCTTGTGTTAATCATCAAACTACAACTTTTAACCACTAAAAATATGAAGTAACAAGGATCAAGAGAGCCTTACTACTAGCTTCAAGCTAGGGAAGAAACCATGGTGATAATGGAGTGGATAAAAGCTTACAAAGGAGGTCCTTCAAGTTCTACAAGCACCAAGCTTCATGAATCACCTTCTAACACCTTGGAATGATCTTGGAATGCTTGGATGGTGGATGAAAAATGATGATGGTGTGAGTGTGGTTTGGGCCGTAGACAAGGGGAAGAAGAAGGAGGTTTTGTGGGTGTTGAGAAGTGTTGGAGAAGATGGCTACATATAATCCATGTTGAGCTCTTAACTAATGGTCCTTGTGTCTTTAGAAGTACTAACAATATCTTTCACAAATCTTGGGAAGATCAAGGTAATCTTTGAGAGATTTAGTGAAGATATGGGGAAATCTTGGTGGGGCCATGGTGACCGTCCACCCATATATGGGGGGGGTTATGTGTAACTTTAGATGGTAAGTAGGTAATTAATTGGAGGTTAATGTAAAGTCTAGTGTTTTAAGTGTATGAGGCATTATGTAGTATCTTAGGGTGTTCAGGGACCATAACTAGCTCAAAAATAATAAAACAATGCTTTTAGCAATATTTTGGTGTTCCGGGTGTTGTCTGGTTGTTCCGTTAGATACCGGTTCGTTAAAGTGTCTAACTATACCATTTAGTGTACTTTATGTACCCTTTTGTGATACTTTTAATTCTCGACACTTAGGGAAGCATTCAGAACCATTTAGTCATATTTTTGCATGTAATAATATTGTTAAATGCTGATTTTTTGCTGATTTGTGCAGAATTCTGCACTTTATGTGTGTTTTAGGCACTTTCCGGCACTTTGTCTATCACTTAGGCATGCAGTTTTGTGGTCCTTACTTCCCTACACACTATACTAGTGTAATACGTCATCTCTGGCTCATACTGTGCCTCTAAATACTGTCTGTCTATGTACTGAACTTCGTCAGCCTTTTTAGTTTTGTCTGATAATGGTGCCAAATTTGTTCTGTGTATCATTAGAACTATCTCGTGTTGCATGTAGCAACGAATAAAGTCTTGCAACATGAAATGCCATTGTATGCATATAACAGTAATAAAAAATTCATTTGTCTTGTAAACTAGATCATGCACAATTATTTAAGCACATATTACTGTTCAATTAGTGTACGGAATGTACGGAAAAGTTACGATTGTCACAGTCTTCCCCCGTTAAAAGAATTTCGTCCCGAAAATCAAGCGATGACATCGGTCGCAGGGGAGTTGTGAATCAAATGTGGTCACTTAAGTTCAAGATTTGTCTTTATGTTCCCATGTAACTCTGGGTCATGGAGGCCCACATAGCAACGCATGAGAACAATGTTTGACTTGTGGGAAAGTCAAGGTGCGATTTTAGCAACCAGAAACACACATATGGAAATGAGAACAGACTACCATGGATTCTGTCACTAGTTACTTACAACTTGAAACGGAAACCATATACCTGGGTGATTGTTGATTGTCTCATGCAACCGGTACACTCTCCTGCAATCAAGGAAAGTGACGAGTCTCCACAGCTTGTGAATATTCCTCTGAGAGAGGCGGCTCTTTAGGCACGAGGTGCCAACTTCTGTTATCTCTGATTTTGATCTATACCTGATTTATGATGGGCACTACACAACACCCCTGGCTCACGTCTAGACATGAGCATTACTTAGGACAAACGGTCAGAGTACACGAACCCTCCTAACACTCGAAGACAGGCTACGAGCCCTTGAGAGATTGACTTAGTGAATTTGAAGGACACATACCTTTGGCTGAGTTCTATCATAGCAGTTACCATTCTAGTATTCAGACAGCACTATTTGAGGCATTGCATGGACAGTAACGCTAATCTCCTTGTTGGATTGAGGCGGGTGACTACCAAATCACAGGTCCAGGACTTGTACTCGAAACTCTTGGGAAGATTGCTTGGATCGGAAATCGTTTGGCGGCAACGAGTGAACGTCAGGAAAGTTGATAAGCTTAGGAAACACTTGGAGTCGCTGTAGGCGATCGTATCTTGTTGAAAATCTCACCCTGGGAGGGTGTGGTACGCTTGGGAAGCGTGGCAAGCTTAATTTATGTTACGTTGAGTTATCTAGGATTCTGGAAAGAATCGGTCACGTCGCGTACAAACTCGAATGACCTGACGAATTAGGTAACGAACGTTAAGGCAGTGTTTGATCGGTGAAACGCTTGTGATACCCTTATTGGAGTCTGAGGCTAAATGACAAGTTGCAGTTGTTGAGGAATTTATTAATATCACGGACCAGGACGTCAAGATTCATTAGCATAGTCGAATTCCGATTGAGAGAGTTCATTGGAACTCAAGACGTGGACCAGAGTTCACATGGGAACGCGAGGATCAGATGAAGCTCAAATATCCTGATGACCAACCTAAATCTGGTAAAGCTGGTGAATTTCGGGATGAAATTCCTCTACAAGTTGGGGATGATGTGGCACTTGAGGAAAATCCGCAACAATCTTGATGTATCACTTCACTCCGTTGTGCTTACTTGTCAAATTTCGGGACGAAATTTCTTTCAAGTTGGGGATGATGTGACAACCCGAACTTTAAGGTTGGTGTCGTTGTGTCTCGTGATTCCAACTATTGATAATTCGCTCATTTTACGTTCTTGTTATATTAAACATTCTATAAAACATCCTACTACGATAGACTTGTCGAGTGTAAACGTACGTGAGTATAACTAAGTAGGTGGGTTGGATCAATTTAGGTGTCGGGATTAATTGGACCGCAACACATGAACCTGGGGCTGCCATATAGATGATTGGGCCACACTCATTGTTACGACCCACACTTAATTATCCTTTTGTTCTACACTTAATTATCTACCCGGCCCAAGTCCACTAGTTTTAATCAAAGACTTAGGCCCTTTTGCTTAGGAAGCCCAAGCAAGTGTTGCAACCAATCTAGAGGGTTCAGCCCACTCTAATCCAATTATGAACGAGATCAGTTCCATTATATATTAACACAAAATAAACCAAACCCTAATACCTTCACCCTCTCCCTATTCTCGACGGTAGTAGAAGCGAGAAGCACCCCCACCCCTCGTGTTCTTGCAAGTTGTTTGGTATGTTTCATTACTGTTCATGTTTAAGATCCATGATTAATTGTTTATGTGATAGTTATGATTAGTGATATTATAAACATGTGATGGTTATGTGTTGCATGCGAAGTAAAGGTACGGGCCGAAGTGTTAGCACTATGATTACTAGTTTTAATATTGCATTTTGATATGTAAGAACTAGGTTTGCATGACTAGACTACATGATCTGATTGTGCAACAACCTTGAAAGTAACTTTGTATGGCTGATATCTTGTAACTCCTATTGGACCAAAGTTATTAAAAGGGCTGAGTATTAAATGGACTGACAGAAATTGATTAAACCTTGACTTAGTGGGCCGATAGAATATCACATGCAATCTTTAATGTTTAAAACAAATGGCCGACAATCTCTAAGTCTTCACATGCATATATATGAGATGTTGATTTGCATGAATAAATGGTAAGGAATCATGGGTGCACTAAGGTTGATAATTGATAAGTTATGATGTTCTAGTGCTCTTGTTAATTATTATGCTAATTGTTATAATAATTGTTATGTTAATGGTAACACTGTTCTCTACTATAATGTGTATATTGAGGATTAACAGAACCGATTGATTGAGATTGTTATAAGGGTTAACTTAGGTTTATTATAATAAGTGGGTATGGTAATGTTATACCAAAATTATGTTATGTGGTTATTGAATCAAAGGAATTTGTGAGTTATGTATTCATGTTTCACCTAAAAGTCACATAATGCTTATCTCATGATAAGATGTAACTATTAGATAAATTGAATCACTAGAATGTGCATGACAACATGGTAAATAGTGTATGATATAATCACTGGATATGTATTGTTAAATCGGGCTTTGCATAAATAGGCCGCACACTCCCTAATAGTGTTGGGCCACGCAATTAAAAACAACACCGGTTGTGTGGGGTATTAGGTAATGGGCCGCAAATTAGTCATGATTGGCATAAAACTATCTCAAATCATACCAAACCCAATTAAGCTATCAAATTGGTTATGTTACATATACTTGTGTTGGAGATTAAAGGGTTGTATGTGTGTGAACATGAGATCATTAGGTGAACCTGCTAGAAATCGAATTCATGCTGGATGAGTACTTATTGATATTCAATTAATGGGTTGATCTTTATGATTTGAACTATAGGTGTGAAATACATGTACAATAATTAGGTGTTATGTGAACGAGGACTACGTGGTAGTTTATGTGCATACAAAACTAATCGATATCGATAACCATATTAGGACGTGTTTGATCAACTGGAAAGCAATTAACCAATCTTACCGAGCAAACCAAGGTGAGTTCACACTTTTATAAGGCATGGGATTCCCGGTGGGTTGGGAATGGGTTAAGAAGCTAAAACGAAACCTACATATTCACCTCTAACAGAATATGTACCTTCGTCCTCGGTTGGAAAGGACGACTACACTTAACCTGTGTATTCTCAGTTGGGTAGAGTACGTACCTTCGTCCTCGGTTGGGAAGGACGACTACATTTAACATGCGTATTCTTGGTTGGGTAGAGTACGTACCTTCGTCCTTGGTTGGGAAGGACGACTACATTTAACCTGCGTATTCTCGGTTGGGTAGAGTACGTACCTCCGTACTCTCTTGGGAAGGACGACAACCTAGAAGTGGTTTACAACATGGGGTAGCCCCCACTAGTTATGGTTTGGGAAACAAGAAACTGATTAACTTCTGGTTTTCAAAAGAACTTATGGTTTTTGGAACAACTTTAAAATGAACAACCAACTGTGAACTCGCTCAACTTTGTTGTTGATTCGTTGTTACATGCCTTGCAGGCCTTTAGGTGCATACTGTTGGAACTTGCTGTCTGGGAGGCTGGAGTGGTCATGGGTCGGCATACATGGAATCGCAATACAAGACTAATGGTTTTTACACTTGGTTTAAAAACACTTAATGAATGAATTATGCTTCCGCTGTATACTGTAAATTATTTGTAACGTTGTAACACTTAATGTAAATAAGTGAAAGTTTCATTTAAATATTATTGTGAGTTCAATGTGATTGGTGGCTAGATCCTGGTACGTCACACGCCTCGCGGGGGTTTCCGCATGTGGTATTTTAGGGGTGTGACAGGTTGTGATGGTGGTGGTGGATGGGTGAAGTGTGAGAGAGGTGGTTTGTCAATGGATGATTTACAAATGAGCCAAGTACCCCTATTTATAGCCTGCACAGAAGCCTGGACATGGCCCCGTGTCCATTGGGCACGGCCCCGTGTCCACCCATCTTCTCTTTCTTCATTAAATGCAGTATGTCTGCATTAGTTGACTACGCCCCCGTGTCCGCTGGGCACGACCCCGTGTGCAGAAGCGTATCTGTACTATCAAGATTTTCCAAGATTCTGCGAATCTTAGAGTTGACAACGGCCCCGTGTCCCGTGTCCGCTGGACACGCCCCCGTGGTGGG
Organism: Helianthus tuberosus; assembly: GCA_030545235.1. NCBI lineage: Eukaryota > Viridiplantae > Streptophyta > Magnoliopsida > Asterales > Asteraceae > Helianthus > Helianthus tuberosus. The sequence goes on along the minus strand of CM060356.1, from coordinate 90,477,259 downwards.
TGATAGAAGCTTCTACAACTTTGTCTTTTCTGCAGACACTTGGGCACGCCCCCGTGCTCAGTGAGCACTGGGCATGTTTAGCCTTATGTTCTCTTGTTTTTGCTTGGGGAGATGCTGTCGAGGGGTCGGACATGCCACGTTTATTCCTTTTCTTGTATTATTGCTGGATTTGGCTGCATTTTTGCTTCTTTTGTTCATTTAAGCTCTTTTAACCCTGAAAATACAAAAGGAAGACAAAAGCACACTTTTTCCAACATTAGTACTAAAAAGGGTTTGTTTTATGCCTCATTTAATGTAATTTATATGTTGCATTTTGCACACATTAACAATATATTTTTTTATAAAATAGAATGAACTCGCCAGTATTTCTTGCCGATAAGATGTTTTTAAACGCGTTTCAGGTAACTTACTATGAAATAAATAAAAGCCTACTATGGAGCACTGAATACTTAAATAAAGTGGCTATAAATATCTGAATAAAAGAAGAAATTTATGTTTTATTAATTAGGGTTTATCCCTATAAAAACATTTGAATGAAATACGATTTTTAGCCCATTTGTTTAATATTAAAAGTTTGGTGTTTTTACAAACTCTGCAATTATTTCCTAAATACGATCCCGATGATAAGTTTTTCTGCTGCGTATTTAATAAACATCGGTGCCACTCAACAGGTTCACGGCTCCCGCTCCCAGAGTGGGGTCGGGCGTTGTGACAAAAGGTGGTATCAGAGCCACTGGTTTAAGCCATTTAGATGTTCTTTTAGTACCTAAAACTTAAACATTATGTTAGGAAATTAATGTAATAACTTTTGTGTTATTATGTGTAAATAAATTTTAGTATTTAATTTATGATTTTTATGTTATTTTAAAAAAAATAGTTTATTGTATGAGTGACCAATATAATTAAATGTACGCGTAGGGTACCTAGGCGGATGTATTATATTTCTAATAAAATAAAACACGTGTGTTATATTTTAAGTAGTTAGACACTTCTCTATTTAGAATTATACTGTATGGTCTATAGTTTTATAGCATAGATTTCTATTAATACAAGTTTATATATTACAAAACATAGCCCTATATTCATTCCATAGATTCCATAGAGTTAAACATTTAATATTTTATTATAATATAAATATACCACCTCCCAGTCAATGAATATAAAATGTAAAAATATATTTTAGTAATATAAAAAAAATATTGTGAACATATATTAGTATTATAAAAAAATTAAATTAATATATTAGTAATATAATGTTCAAATATACTATTTATTATTTTATATCGATCAAAAACTATATAAATGAATATAGATAATGTTGTAACACTTTGTATAAAAGGACCAATTAAAAAAGGTTTTTTCAATGTATTTGAGTAGAACTAAGTTGAAACTTTCCTATACTCCTTCAAGTTGTAAACTTATTAAAAAATATATTAAACGCTTGAATCTTTGCTTGTCCTCAAGCAAAACTCTTTATTTTGTGGCTTACACTCCCAAATGGAATGGGTAGAAAAGAAGGTTTTTGGGCTTGTCGTAGAGTGTTGGGATTCCAAGATTCTTTATTAGGTTTTATTTTTATTTTATTTACAAACCTATTCGTCATGGTTTATTTAAAACATTACATAAGATAAATTACTTATTAGGGCATAACTAGCCTTTTTAAAATTTCATTTATATACAAGTTCACATACCTCACTGGGGGTCACTCAACACTCGGCCAAAGGTGTATTTTTGTGAAAACTCTCGAGAGCGGCATGGAACTTACTTCTACCATAAGCTTGCCAAGCGATCAATCCTCCTCCTTTTTAACTATACACCTTTGTAAATATCAAGAGGACTTTTGGGGGAAGGGTTAGGCTTGTGTTAAAGGTAGGTGGTTGGGTTAGTGGTTAGTAGAAAAGGGCGAAAGGCGTAAAAAGCATCGGTTTTCATAAGACTTTTATTTTTATGAATTTTTATTTTGATGAAGCAATTCTTCAAACAAAGTTCTTTTTGATGAACTTGGTTGTTATTTCTTTTGGCTTCATTGTCATCATCATTGTTTTTTGATAAGAAAGTCATAAGAAAAACCGAGCTTTGTTACTAAAATAAAGGGTTTAAAATGAAAAAGGGTTTTGGTGGGTAAAAGGGTGTTTGTTTTGGGTTAAGAAATGAAAAGGTTTAGGCTCAAAGGGTTAGTCCTAATGCCTCCATCATTTAATTACTCGTGTTTAAGTTGGTAAGGACCGGGAATGCATCGTCATGGCAAGTTCTAGAATCGTAAGAACCAGGCGGCTATTCACACAAGAAACGAAAAATGAGCATTTAGTTTAAAGATGTGTATTTTTATGCTCAATAAAGGCTCAAAACTCACTTTTTGTGGGAATGCGTTTTTATGTGATCAAGTATATATAATCAAATTTTAACTAGATTTGTCATGCCGTTTCATAATTTTCTTATGTTGGTTCTTTTTATCACGACGCTATCGGTTGTAAATTTGTAAAAATATCACCTTTTCAGAACTTGTAATTCCCAAACTAAATCAAGACAAGTAAAAAAAATGAAAAATTTTTGAAAAAATTTGGGGTGTTTAGCGGTTCCAATAGAGTTTTGTGTAAGGCTTGTAATTAGGACTTGCAAAATTCAAGGTTTTAGCATCCCCCCACACTTAAATTACACATTGTCCTCAATGTGTCCCAAAAATAAGTTTTTAGGTTGATTGAAAGTGTAAAAAGATGTGAAATAGCAAAATTCTATGTTACTGGGCGTCTGGACACGGCCCCGTGGTGTCCGGGCATGGCCCCGTGTTCAGATCGCAGGTAATAGAAAGTAAAACAAAGTAACAGAAGGTTGGACACGGGGGCGTGTTCAGTGAGCACGCCCCGTGACCAGGTACCTGAACTGGGCATCTTTCTGCAGATGGTTGAGCACGGGGCATGTTGGGTGAGCACGACCCCGTGCTGATCTTGTTGATGCACGGCATTTGTTGACTTCGTCTTGTATCGAATCTTAGATTTCATTGTATAGATCAGGGAACGTTTTACGAGAATATGTAAAATTTTATAGATAGATAGAGATGATTTCGCTCATGTGTACAAGAGGGTATCGCTTATGTGTACATGACACATAAGCGAAATCACTTGCATGGGGTATCGCTTATGTGGTCTGTCACATAAGCGAAACCATCACCCTATATATAGGTGACCTCTTGAGCGAAATCATAAGGATACTCTTGACAACTACGCCGAAGTGCTGCCGGTGTGAGATTTGAGCTGTAATTGTCATCAAATCAATCAAACAGTGTTTTAAAGCTATTTCTACCTTTGTTTCTTGTAATTCCGCACCTGAAACATAGGAGAACGCCTCTGATCGACTCGTTCGGGTCCGAAACCGGTCCTACAATTGGTATCAGAGCACAGGAGGAGGAGTTCTGCTGAAATTAGCTTGTTTTCTTCTGATTTTCATTGGTTTTTCTCACTTCTACACATACTTTTCTTAATTCAGAGGATTTTCATGGTCAAAATTAGATCAAAATTGTTCAGCACATAGATAATCTTGCATAGATAAATCCTGGAAAGTTTGAGACTTAGATTTTAAGTAAAATGGCCTAAATTCTGGTTCGAAGGGGTTTCGCTTTTGAGGACAGGGTATCGTTCTTGTGTCACAGTGATTTCGCTCTTGTGGTAATTTGAGGTTTCGCTTTAGTGGTAACTTTGGGTTTCGTTCAAACGTACAACTTGGGGTTTCGCTCAAACGTCACTTTAGGGTTTCGCTTTTGTGGCAACTTACAAACTGATTTCGCTTTTAAGACACAGTGTTAAAAAATTTGATACGTCATCATGAGTACTGAATTCTACAACGCATTTGCAACACCGACGGGTCAATCTTCAATTGCTAAAGCCGTGAACTTAGAGAATGAGACGGGAACTACACAGAAACCGCCAAAACTTATGGGTATTGAGGAATATTATGGTTGGAAAGATAGGTTTGAAAACTGGGTTCAAGCAAATCATTTGAGATCATGGGAGTGCATTTTGAAGAAGTACGTATTACCAAGAACTGAGCTACAAACAATTAAACAGATTTCAGATTTCAGCAATGAAGAACGAGAGATGTATCGGGCTGAAAAAATGATGATTAGTTTGTTACAACAGGCGATCAAAGAAGACATATTCATACTTCTTCAACATGATAAAACATCGAAGTCGATTTGGGATGCTTTGAAAGTAAAGGTTGAAGGAAGTGCAAATATGATTAAGAACAAGAAGTCGTTACTTAAAAAAGAATTTGATCTGTTTACAAGTCTGCCTGGGGAAGACACGAAGAAGTTAATTGAAAGGTACTGTCATCTGGTGAGAACAATGTCGATGATGGATATCACAAAGGAAAATGAGGAATGGGTTGATAAGCTAGCTGATGCTTTACCACAGAAAGAGTGGGGAACGTATTTGATGATACTGAAAAACACGGGTGTTTATGATGGTTTATCGATATCTCAATTCATTGAAAAAATTGAAAGTCAGGATCTGGAACAGCAAAAGATCGCTAGGATGAATAATCCAAGTGGTCAACAGGATGTGAAGATGTATTATAAAGGCAGTATTCCTACATCAGAATCTGATAGAAGTCCTAAGATTCAGACTGCTTACAGTGTGGAGAATTCTACAGAACAAGTTGATCAAAATGCAAACAAAAGCAGTAGTGGTTTTTCATCATACCCAAGTGTTAATCCTAAGACTTCATCAGAGAGCACTAAAATGGGAAATGGGTGTATAATTCAGTGTAATATAGCTCTCAATCTGCCAGAAGGTAAAAGTTTTTCAGAAGACATAGCAAAGGATCACATGGCTCTACTTGGTTCAGTGTTGGTATCCTATGAGGGATTGGTAGCTGGTCGAATTGGAAATCCTATGTTGACAAAGGAGGATTATGATCAGATAGATGCTGAAGAAATGGAACTTATGGATATTAAGTGGTGTCTTGCTAGTGTTCTTCGAAGGGCTGAGAAGTTCAAAACAATCACTGGAAGAAATGATTTTCTTGATGCTTGTGTTTCTAATTTAGGATTTGATAAATCTAAAGTTACTTGTTTCAGATGCAGGCAAAAAGGTCATTTCAAACGGGAGTGCAAAAACAGAGAAGTGAGTGGTGCTCAGAATCCGTTCGAAAAAGAAGACTACTACCGGAAAGCCATCTATCAGCAAGTTGGTCAATTACAAGATTCACAAACGGCTCATGGTAGAAAGATTGAAGATTCAAAGAAAGGATGCGTGGTAGATTTTAACTGGAGCAAATATATATCTTCTGAAAACTCAGCATGTTTGATAGATCAGAATGATGAAGAATTACCTGAAGGATTTAGCTGGGATATATTTGTGGATGAGAAAGGTGGTTTTAAAGCTTTCATTGCTAAGATAGTTAAAGAACCAGATCTGTTTGCTACCTGGATGAAATCTATTGGAGAGACTGTGAGGAGTGTGAAAGAAGAATCTGATGCATCTGATGAAAGTTCTGATGAGAGTGTTCAAAATGGTGATAATTCAGAAAAAGAAGTTGTTTTTGATCAAACACCAGTTGATTCTGGTGTTTCAGATACAGAGTCTGAAAAATTTGCACAGTTTGATCAAACTCCGGTTGATAGCAGCAGTGATGATGAAGAAGAAAAACATATTAATGTTGCAAAAAGACATTTATCTCCTGAAAGTTTTCATTTTTATTTTGCAGATAGAATGGAGAAACTGAAGGAAAAAAGAGCTGAAAAAGAACAACAACAAGATGTGAAGATTGAAAATGTTGTTGAAGAAGAAAAGGTGACTGAAGTTGAAGATGAAACTTGTGAAGAAAAAATTATTGAAGTGGTGAAGACTGTAGAGGTTGAAAAGATTGTTGAGATTGAGAAGCCTTGCATGAAGTGTTCGGAAGTTTGCAAGAAGTGTGAAGATAAAGATGTGTTGTTGTTTGACAGAGAAAGATTGATAGAGAAGTTGCTGTCTGACATCAATTATGTGAAAGAATCTTACAGTGTCTTAAACAGAACAGTGACTAGTCTTCAAACAACAAATTCAGAAAGAGAAAAGGCGTTAACCATGACTAATTCAACTTTGATGCAAAAGCAAAAGGAAATTAATCATTACATTGAAGAGAATGCAAAACTGAAGCAGGATTTGGAAAATGAAAAGATTGAGAATGAAAGAATCAGAAGGTTACTTCTTAGTTATTCATGTTCTGATTATGTGATTGATAGAGTTTATCCTACTGTTGCAGGTTTTGAAGCATTTGAAGATGAAAAGAAAAAGAAAGAGACTGGTAAGAAATCGACTGTTAAGTATAACAAGTGTCCGCCTCCTATCTGGGAAGGTTATTCTCCTAGGAAACCAAATGAGGAGCAAGTCGAAAAAGCAGTCAATATAAAGTTAAAATCAGAGGAAACTGACGTTTTACCAGAAAATATTGATATCACATTTACCTCGTCTGATACTGATCATGAGTCTGAGTTAATCAAAAAGGTGGTCGATCAGGTGTTGGATAATGAGGAGGTGTCTGAGTCAAAATCTGAGTCTGGGGGTTCAAGTTCGTCAGTTCACAGTTCAAAATCATCAGAAATACGGTCTTATAGTAAAGAATTTTTGTTATCAAAAGCAAATTTGGATGATGAAACATTTAAAGTTGCATATACTTTAAATGGTTCTGACAAATTATATTCTGATGAAGAGTTTCCGATGGATAGTGTTAAATTTGACAAGATCAAAAAGGTTTTTAAAATCACAGAAATTAATATTTCTGATACTAAAAATTTAAATTTTAATGAAAAACCTAAAAAATATACTTCAAGAGTTCAACAAAGGTTAAACAAGAAAAAAGGGAAAAATGATTACAATTTTAGTTCTGGTTTTCAAAAGAAAACAAACCAAAATTGTAATTACAAAAGAAAAGGTTTAGGTTTTATTCAGCAAGAAAGTTATAGAAAGATAAACAATTTTAAATCAAACACAAAATTTGTTTCAGGTGGAAGTGTTGAAGATGAACAGAAGAAACCTTTCTGGAAAGAAACAAATCAGGAGTTTCTTGTTGAAAGAAAAAGAACAGGAACTGGAGTTTTTCATTCAAGAGACATTCCAAAAGACACAAGAACTTGTTTTCAATGCCAAGTTGTTGGACACATAGCTCACAATTGTCCAAACAAAATCAACAAAAAACAGGAAGTCTCTGCAAAACTCAAAGAAAAACTGGTTGAAAAGAATGTTTCATCAACTACAAACTTCAAAATTTTTGAAAATTCAAAAAATGAAGTTGGTGAAAGTTCTAAAAGATTTTACAAAAAGAAGGCTCATCTTGACAATCAAAAATGGGTTGTTAAAGAATCTGATGTAAAATCTGACAATGAATCTGATTCCACAAAATCAGAGGAGTCACAAAATGAGATTAATGATTTGTTGAATGATGCTGATATTAAATCAATGAGTGTGAAAGAAATTCAACAAATGGTTGATAAAATTGAAATCTCAGATTTTGATATTGAAAAAACATTCAATGGTAATGTTAAGAAAATTTTTGGAAAAATGGTTGATGGGAAAGTAAAGGGGGTTAAAGATTTTTATGCAACGAAAAAGGCAACTTACAACCCTACTACCCAGGAATTGGAAGCCACCAAGTCAAATAAGACTTGGGTGGAAGTTTGCTTTCCTTAAAGTCTTAGGACTTGCCGGAGATCCCAAGTTTGTAATCGTGGATCAGGAATCGGCATTTTTCTAATGTTTTATGAGTTTGTATAAAAGTTGTTAAGATTGTTTAAATGATTACAGGATAAGTGTGAATTGCCGGAGCTTCCAGGTTGGTAAATGTGAAGCAGGAATCGGCATCTTGATTGGTAAAATGGTTTGTGTAGAGGTTTATTCCTACATAGGCGTGAATGTTGTGAATATTTTTGCAAGAGGTACAAAGTGATTCGTCAAGGTCATTAGTTTGAACTTGATGTAATCCTCATATATGTGATTGAATGAACAATGTGATGAACCACACCCCGAACCTACAAATGGTTTAAAATCAACAAAACTTATTTTCCGGAAAAATCATTTTGGTTAAAACAAACTTAAGTGTTTTGAAATCATAATGAGAAAATAGTTTTGTGAAAGGGGGAGTTCTGATTGTTTATGCCAAGTGGATGGCGATTTGAGGCGATTCGATATCGGTTGTCAAGTTTGTTGTACAGTTTATTTTCATTTTTTCTTTAATGTGTTTGCATTTTAGGGGGAGTAGAAATTTCTGAAAATCCAAAAACATTTGAAAATTTGAAAAAGACAAAAACATGATAAAATGAAAAACGAGTTTTGTTATGAAAAGAGGAAATGATAGTACATCAGTAGACGGTCACAGTATGCTAAAGAATTGTAATGTTTAAATAGTGTTAAACGATCTCACTGATGATATGCCGATAGGTTTTTACACATTTAGTAAACTTTTTCGGGATATAAACTAAATTTCAAACTTGCTTATTTTGTGGGGAACACTACTTGGATATATAGGTAACCCCTGAAATCTCGTTTGAAAGGTCCCTTATTCTGAGATACTAGGTCTTTATGCTCAGTGATATCTGGGGTATTATCCCGGGACTTCTGCTGAAAGGAATTTCTGACCTAGTCCCCGGAGAATACTTTCCGCATGCTTGAAATATAGCGCAGCCCTCAGCAAATTGATGAAACAATAAAATTGATAGTCATTGCTGTTGTAATTCAAAAGATCCTCTAAAGGGGACCCACCGAAAGTCGAAGCCGTCATCTCTCTGCGTATCGAAAGATCGACCTGAGCTCTCACGGCCCTCGTACTATAATTTATTCCCCTGACAGATATCATCTGTGGTATACTCACCTGTAAGACTGAATATTGGGATCTGGATACGGGAGTATATTCAAGAGGTGGGACACATGAATGAGTTTAAGTCTTTAAAACATCTAACTCATATCCTGAATCAGTTGAAATTTGTGTGAAAATTTAAGTGGATCGGTATATTGGCAATCTAAGTGAATTGTTTAATTCTTAATGTGTAAATAAGCTCAACGGTACTTGTGACTTGTCATAAACTGATATGATCCTCTTACACGAACTCACAAAAATATTGTCTGTAAATATTTCTTTACTGCATTTTCTTTCTGTCAGAAAAATACAAAAAGATTTTCGGTGTGTTTTAGCATAAGTTTTGAAAAATCCAAAAAGATTTTAGACAACTGATATTGAAAAGCTGATTTTCAAAATTTCAAGTGCTAAACATGATGACATCATTGTAAAGAGGGAGTAAATCTTAAATGAAAAATTTATTTTTGAAATTTTACAATTGGTTCATCATATGAAAGTGAGATGTGAATTTGAGGGAGAGTTAGTATTGGTGCATATAATTTGTTAAATTTAGAAATTTATTTTTGGGTTAAGATTTTTCCAGATATTGACCTGATGCTGATGAACTTAAGGAATCAAGAGATCTGATCAAGAGAATTAGACTTGATTTTGAAAAGCCAGGTTTTGATATCTGAAGTCTTAGAGAGACAGACAGAGATCCTGAAGATTGTGCTGAAGAACAAAGGAATACCAGCAAATCGAGAGGGGGAGTCTGAAGAGAATATCTAAGGAGAAGAGTTCGGAAAAGCCCATAGATAGATCAATACTGAAGAACTGAATATACAGTTGGTGCTGGATGCGACTCGTCAACATCTGAGGGGGAGTTTGTTGATGCACGGCATTTGTTGACTTCGTCTTGTATCGAATCTTAGATTTCATTGTATAGATCAGGGAACGTTTTACGAGAATATGTAAAATTTTATAGATAGATAGAGATGATTTCGCTCATGTGTACAAGAGGGTATCGCTTATGTGTACATGACACATAAGCGAAATCACTTGCATGGGGTATCGCTTATGTGGTCTGTCACATAAGCGAAACCATCACCCTATATATAGGTGACCTCTTGAGCGAAATCATAAGGATACTCTTGACAACTACGCCGAAGTGCTGCCGGTGTGAGATTTGAGCTGTAATTGTCATCAAATCAATCAAACAGTGTTTTAAAGCTATTTCTACCTTTGTTTCTTGTAATTCCGCACCTGAAACATAGGAGAACGCCTCTGATCGACTCGTTCGGGTCCGAAACCGGTCCTACAGATCTTGCTGTAATGAAGAAAAATTGTCGGGTGGCCCTGTTTTTGTGCATGGGGTGCTGGTGCAAGTTTCCCTTGGTATCCTTCACCATCCCGAGTGTGTTTTATTCTTGAAAATTAAAACTAAACTAGAAAACATAAAACTAATCTAAACTAAATTAAGGATAGTTCCGCGGAATGCCTCCGGGGTGCGCCACGTTTATAAGGGTCCTTGGCTAGACCCAAAGCCAGTCATATGTTACCCAATTGGGATGTCCTGCATCCCATGTTGCACCGTCGGAGAGCATCATCCAAACTTGAGTCTACGACCTTCATGTAATTGACCGGGTCATCGTCTTCTACTCTCTTGCCAACTCCAAACTTCATTTCCTTGTCCCCAACCCTTAATGTTAGTGTCCCACCATTCATGTCTACCGCTGCGTGGGTCGTGGCTAGGAATGGCCTACCTAAGATGAGTGGTATTTTGGTATCTTCCTCCATATCTAGTATGACAAAGTCGGCTGGGAAGACAAATTCCCCGACTTTAACCAATAGATTTTCGGCAACACCTTGTGGATATTTGACCGACCTATCGGCGAGTTGTATGCTCATTTTCGTAGGGCTTGTTTTCCTTAGGTCGAGTCGGTCGAACATTGATGCGGGCATGAGGTTGATGCTAGCCCCGAGGTCGGCTAGTGCATTGCGAATGGGAGATTCCCCAATCGAACAAGGGATTGTGAAGCTTCCAGGATCAATCTTCTTTTGCGGGAGTTTGTTGAGTAGCAAGGCGGAGCATTCTTCACTTAAATTAACTAATTGCAATGATTCGATTTTCCTTTTGTGAGTGACGAAGTCCCTCATAAATTTTGAATATTTAGGCATTTGGGTTAGGACTTCAACAAATGGAATATTGACATGCAATTGTTTTAGTAAATTTACGAATTTTGTGAATTGCTCATCGGTCTTTTGGCGAATTAACCAACCTGGGTATGGAACCGGAGGATTCTTGGGGTGCTCTTGATTTGGTTTAGGAGCCGCTTCTTGCTCGGCCGTCGGTGGAGCCGCGGTTTGACTAGATCGGCTCTTTTCAACTGAGGGTAGCGGAGCCTCCTCGGGACCCACGGTGCGGTTTCTCAATGTAATGAGATGTACTTGTGCCTTTGGGTTGGTTTCGGTATTGCTGGGTAACGCGCCTTGTGGTCTCTCAGACATATTTTGAGCTAGTTGATTTATTTGTTTTTCAATGTTTTGAATACTAGCTTGTTGATTTCTAAAATTCGATTTCAGCTGTTGAAATCGATCCGAGTTTTTCTTTTCGGAGTCGGAGATGAGGCGAGATACAATATCTTCAAGCCTCTCTCGTCCCCCTTGTTGTTGTTGAGAGAAATTTTGCAACTCGTTTCTTGGTTGTTGAAAGTTTGTTCGTTGGTTTAGATTTTGTTGGTTACTACTATTGCCAGGTTCTCTCCAACCAAGGTTAGGGTGGTTACGCCATCCTTGGTTGTATGTACCTGTTGGAGGACCCGACGACCTAGGTCTATTATCAATGTAGTTTACCGATTCCGTTTGATTATCCATTTCTTTCATACAACTCCAATTTTCATGTGGCCCACCACACCCTTCGCAAGCCATAACCGAGATTGTTTTTGCCATTTCTAACTTTTTGATTTTTGAAGAGAGGGCCTCGATTTGGGCTTGCAAGGAAGTGCTTTCATCAACCTTATGGGCACCTGGGGAAATGGATTTGTTGCCTCGAGGAGTGTGCCACTGAAACTTGGTTTAAGCAATTTCCTCAATTTGATTATAAATTTCATTTGGCCGACGATTACCTAAAAGTCCCCCGGAGCTAGAGTCAAGTGTTTGTCTTGTGTGTGGCAACAATCCATTGTAGAAAGTGGAAACTTGTTGCCATACTGCAAGACCATGATGAGGACACTTTCTCAGTAGCTCCTTGAACCTTTCCCAAGTTTCATATAAGGATTCCCCGTCCTCTTGTGAATATGTATTAATTGCAGTCATTAATTTAGCTGTTTTAGCAGGAGGGAAATATTTATATAAAAACTTTTGGGCCAGTTCATCCCAGGTGTTTACCGAGCCAACTGGGAGGGTATTAAGCCAAGCCTTAGCTCGGTCTTTTAGTGAAAATGGAAACATTCGAAGGCGGATGGCGTCGTTTAATGCTCCATTTATCTGAAACGTATCACATATTTCTAGGAAGTTAGTGATATGCAAATGGGGATCTTCGTCCGCAAGCCCATGGAAGGTTTCGGAGTTTTGGAGCATTTGTATCAAATGCGGTCGAAGTTCGAAGTTGTTGGCCTCGACATTCGGTGCATTGATAGCAGCGCCAAGAATACCCACGGTGGGTCATAGGTAATCCATGAGGGTACGTTGATCCGCCATTGGAAGTGGGTCCCCCGAAACTTTCTCTTGGTTTTTAGCTTTAAGTCTTTTTCTGAGAAAGCGTTCGGGTTCTTCTAGAGGTTCTTTTATGTCTCTACTAGAACTGGAGCTCATACACTACGTAGAAAGTTCAGATATGGCGCCTGGGTTCCAAGTCCTGCAATAAAAACAAAAAAGAACGTTGGTCAGAAGGTTCACCACGGCCCCTTACTTAGGTGAACACGGCCTGTGGTCGGAGATACAGTAGTTGTTTTCCGAATCCCTGTTACTGGGGAGTTCGACACGGCCCGGTGCTGCACCGACAGGACCCCGTGCTCAACTCCCTGTAACTCGGAAAATAAAAACTGCCAGTAACAATGCTAGGCACGGCCCGTGTCCGACCAGGCACGGCCCGTGCTGAGCTCTGCAAAAGCTGAAAAATTAAGAAAAATCCTAAAAAAATACAAAAATACAAAAAAAAATGATTAGGTCGTTGATTCCTAACTTTCTTAAAATCCTTGTGTCCCCGGCAACGGCACCAAAAACTTGATGTGCGTGTGGTGTTATAAATTTTTATATGTATATTTTAAGCCCTTTAAAACTTTTTAGACAAGTTTTAAATTTATAAAACACGATATTTACTAACACTAAACACACATATGGGCAAGTGCACCCATGGTGAGCGTAGTATAGTGTTGGTAAGATACCGAGGTCGTCCAAGGACACAAGAGCTTTTAATACCGGTTTATCCTCAACGTCTAATCAAATCAAAAGTTTAGAAAAAGGTTTTAAACTAGAAAAAGAAAACTAACTAAAATGCTGAAAAATAAAATAAAATAAAAACAGATAGACAAGATGAATCACTTGGATCCGACTCGTATTTAGTGTAACCTTTGATTATTTCCGCACTTTTGCACTTTTTAAGATATTATCTTAGTTATTGTAGTAGGGCCCTCTTCTGAAGGTGACGTTACCCTCAACCCAGTAGTTTGAGTCAGCAAGGATACAATCCTAAAGGGTTGGATTATTGAAAGATAATTAATTAAGTTATTAATGCATATTGTGGTAGGCCCCTCTTCCGAATGTGACGTTACCCTCGGCTAAGTAGTCTGATTCAGCAGGGATACAGTCCTAAGTAGCCGGGTTAAAGTTTTAATAGTAGTTTACATATGAGGGGGTCAAGGAGTTCGGACCCCCGTCATCCAATACCAGTGGATATTGAAGGAGGTCCTACTAAAGTTGACCCAGGTCCTTGCAGGATCTATACACTGAACAAGGCAAGACTCTTACCAAACCGTTCCCTTAACCCCCGACCAGGTAGCCAACATACCTCCATATAGACCGTGGAGATATGAATGGTGAAAATCTTTTATCTTATATAGACAGTAAAATAATGCCAAGACACCACGGACAAACGATAAGGAAGACTCACCTTCAACATAAGAAACTAGTTATTAAAGTCATTAATACAAAACCAAATAAAAAGTGCGAAAAGATTAAAAACAAAAAGTATTACACTAAACACTTTGTCTTCACTAAGTGATGTAAGATACTTAGGCAAACATGGCCTTTGATTGTCAAGAACTCTTACGGTCAATCTTGGATCCCGAGACTACTACACACACTTTTTGATCGATGATGGATGATGGTGGTGCATGTGGATTGTGGTGGTGGTGGTGGTGGGTTGGTGAAGTGTGAGAGAGGTGGTTTATCAAGGGATGGTTTGCAAATGAGCCAAGCACCCCTATTTATAGCCTGCACAGAAGCCCGGACACGGCCTCGTGTCAATTGGGCACGGCCCCGTGTCCACCCGTCTTCTCTTTCTTCATTAAATGCAGTTTGTCTGCATTAGTTGACCACGCCCCCGTGTCCACTGGGCACTGCCCCGTGTGCAGAAGCGTATCTGTACTATCAAGATTTTCCTAGATTCTGCGAATCTTAGAGTTGACCACGGCCCTGTGTCCGCTGGACACGCCCCCGTGGTGGGTGATAGAAGCTTCTACAACTTTGTCTTTTCTGCAGACACTTGGGCACGCCCCCGTGCTCAGTGAGCACGGGGCGTGTTTAGCCTTCTGTTCTCTTGTTTTTGCTTGGGGAGATGATGTCGAGGGGTCGGGCATGCCATCTTTATTCCTTTTCTTGTATTATTGCTAGATTTGGCTGCATTTTTGCTTCTTTTGTTTATTTAAGCTCTTTTAATCCTGAAAATACAAAAGGAAGACAAAAGCACATTTTTTCCAACATTAGTACTAAAAAAGGGTTAGTTTTATGCCTCATTTGATGTAATTTATATGTTGCATTTTGCACACATCAAAAATATATTTTTTTATAAAATTGAATGAACTCGCCAGTATTTCTTGCTGATAAGATGTTTTTAAACGCGTTTCAGGTAACTTACTATGAAATAAATAAAAGCCTACTATGGAGCACTGAAGACTTAAATAAAGTGGATATAAATATCTGAATAAAAGAAGAAATTTATGTTTTATTAATTAGGGTTTATCCCTATAAAAACATTTGAATGAAATACGATTTTTAGCCCATTTGGTTAATATTAAAAGTTTGGTGTTTTTACAAACTCTGAAATTATTTCCTAAATACGACCCCGATGATAAGTTTTTCCGCTGCGTATTTAATAAACACAGGTACCACTCAGCTGGTTCACGGCTCCCGCTCCCAGAGTGGGGTCGGGGGTTGTGACAGAAGGTGGTATCAGAGCCACTGGTTTAAGCCATTTAGGTGTTCTTTTAATACCTAAAACTTAAAAATTATGTTAGGAAATTAATGTAATAACTTTTGTGTTATTCTGTGTAAATAAATTTTAGTATTTAATTTATGATTTTTATGTTATTTTAAAAAAATTTGAGTTCATAGTATGAGTGACCAATATAATTAAATATACACGTAGGATACCTAGGCGGATGTATTATATTTCTAATAAAATAAAACACGTGTGTTATATTTTAACTAGTTAGACACTTCTCTATTTAGAATTATACTTTATGGTGTATAGTTTTATAGCATAGATTTATATTAATATAAGTTTATATATTACAAAACATAGCCCTATATTCATTCCATAGATTCCATAGGGTTAAACATTTAATATTTTGTTATAATATAAATGTACCACCTCCCAGTCAATGAATATAAAAAAATATTGTGAACATATATTATTATTATAAAAAAATTAAATTAATATATTAGTAATATAATTTTTAAATATACTATTTATTATTTTATATCGATAAAAAACTATATAAATGAATATAGTTAATGTTTTAACATTTTGTATAAAAGGACCAATTAAAAAAGGTTTTTTCAATGTATTTGAGTAGAACTAAGTTGAAACTTTCCGATACACCTTCAAGTTGTAAACTTATTAAAAAACACATTAAACAATTTAAAGTTAAAAACATAACTAAGTAAAATAAACATAGTCATATCTTTTAGACTTAAATATTTTTAGACTTAAATATTAACTTTCTAAACATAGTTTTATGTAGTTAAATATTAACTTTTAATTAATATAGGAATATATATACTAAATTCTTGTATAATCTTTATCTTTATTTCTATAATACAATTATTTTCATTTATTTTAAAAAGAAAACTTATATTTAAATGGTATACGATAAGATAAATGATATTATTTATGTACATTATTATCTGTAAAATGTAATAGGCAATTTCAGTCATACAAATATATATATATATATATATATATATATATATATATATATATATATATATATATATTGAAGCATTACTTATTTTTAACCCTGTAATACACGGGCTATTATGGTATTTCAGTGTTGCTTAATAACATAGGCTGGTTTTTATGATAAATTCAAGTTAGTAGTGTGAACAGTTATATGGTAATAAAAATATGTTAGTCATATGATGTTTTTTTATATACAGATTATATAATTATATCGTTTATATTATACAACCTCGTGTAACACATGGGTCTATAATCTAGTATATTAGTATTATAATATACATAAAACTATATGAATTTCATGTAAATTATACATAAATATATGTAAAGTATATATATTATATATAAATATTCAGGTTACGGCGTTCCCACGAAAATCGTACTGCCTCCACACGAGATGCCTCGCTAAAGTAACAGCCGGATGAAAACCGGGGTGCGGCTCAGGATCGAACCCCCTTCGGTAAGTTTGTTACCATCATTTCCCAATATTCACCCCAATATGACACAAGTGGGAATTGAACGTGAGTCTCCATTGGAATAACCAAGTCTCCTACCACTAGGCCACAAGTTTTGGGATATAACCTTGTTCCAGTTAAATCACTTCTTTTTTGCGCTTGTGTTCCACCTAAAAAACTACGACCTTTGTCATGACGTCTCGTCCAGTTTTGATATTCTTACAATTTTTTTTACTTTTTTAGAATTTTTTTATTTCTTTGATTTTTTGTGATTTCTTTTATTTTTTAGAGTTTTTTGAGTTTTTCTATTAAATTTTTTATATGGATCAATTCGGATAGTGAGTGATCCATCCATTTAAAATTATTTGGATATAGATCAGATCACGATCCATTATGTTAGATCATGATCCATATAAGTTGGATCATTAATGGATCGGATCATGATCCAATCCACATCCATCCATTGACAGGCCCATTAGGAACACTTATATCAATGGTACATAATAAGTTAAATGAGTAGTTCATATTGTAGCAATCTATCTATACTTTCTATAAAAGGAGAAATCGCAATGACATAAGAAAAGCTGATCTGTCCGCAGGAGAGGCTGTCCAACAAGGTTTTTCTTATGTCATCGATGATGAGGTGGCAGCCATAGAAGGAGCATAGTGACATCATAATTCAAAGATCTGCCATCAAACCACTGCGCCACTTTCAAATTTCAAAGGTCTGGACCACAATCAATTATGAAACCACTTATGTTCATTCAAAATTCAAACCACTGATGTTTCAGTAAAATGGGAGGGTAATTTGAAATTTAAAACTTATAGGGATATGTAATTTGCATTTAATGTCATCAGAGCTTCAATATAAATTCAAACCCAAATCCAAACCCGATCAAAATTTCAAAAACCCATTTCAATCTCTCTGTCTACTCTCTCTCTCTCTCTCTCTCTCTCTCTCTCTCTCTCTCTCTCTCAACTCTCTATCTCTAAAACTGTAGATACAGAGAAGAGGATGAAGACGACAGAGGCGTTGCATTTAACATCGATTTGAATATTATGCAGACCAAAGGTAGTTTACAAATAGATATTTTTTGATTTTTTCTTTTTATCACAAACTGTAGGTTTGTATGCTAAATGTTCTTCAGGTAGATCTTGCTGGATTTATTATTTGGTGTGGAAGTCTTGAGTTCGTTGGCCGAACTTCCGAATGTAATCAAGGTTATAAAATGGATCTCAACTTTATTGATGAAGAGGTAATGTATGTTTGTGTTTAAAATAAATCAGGTAATAAGCATCACTTGGTAATTGTTAATACACTTTGTAATCAGTTCTTCTTCTTCTTCTTCGTTATTTCTTGAGCTTTGTTACATGTTTTCCAGATTGAAGTTTCTTCAAATCGTCATCTTCTCCAATGCTTCCATCGATTCTTCTCTCGCTAAATTTGGTAACAATTCGTGACCTAATTTCTTTCATGATTCTATAAAAAAAATTTGATATGTTTGTAGCTTTTGAATTTGTCTTTGATTTTTTATTGTTTATTCCGATGCTTGCATTGGTGTACCATGTGATTACGAGTAGATTGATTTTGATATGTTTGTAAAAGGAGAAATCCCAGTGACATAAGAAAAGCTAGTGATGTTTGTTTATTCATCATGTTTAACATCGATTTGAATATTATGCAGCCCAACGGTAGTTTAAAAATAGATATTTTTTTATTTTTTCTTTTTATCACAAACCGAAGGTTTGTATGATAAATGTTCTTCAGGTAGATCTTGCTGGATTTGTTATTTGGTGTGTAAGTCTTGAGTTTGTTAGCCGAACTTTGAAATGTAATCAAGGTTATAAAATGGATCTCAACTTTATTGATGAAGAGGTAATGTCTGTTTGTGTTTAAAAATAGATGTATATGTGTTTAAAATAAATCATGATTCTATTAAATTTGTTTGATATGTTTGTAGCTTTTGACAGTTGGTATAGATTGTTTATTCAGATGCTTGCATTGGTGTACCACTGGTGGAATGACAGTTGGTATATTGGGATTAAATACTCAACTGGTGGAATGACAGCAAGTCTAGGTTATGCTTCAAGCTGTCTCGATCTCTTTGGAGGCGGATAGGTGGCTTTGGGTGGTCTGAAAAACAGAATTGATAAATTTAGGGAAAATGGGGTTGAAAGATGATAACCCAACAGTTGAGGATCTCATTCTACATCTTTGATAAATTCAAGGGTATTCTCAAATAATGCTTCCTAGATTTTTGAAGACCGACAAATGTCCAAAGAAGCATCACTATGGACATTTGTCGGTCTTCAAAAATCTAGGAAGCATTATTTGAGAATACCATTGAATTTATCGGAGCTGTCGAATGAGATCCTCCACTGTTGGGTTATCATCTTTCAAACCTATTTTCCCTAAATTTATTGATTCTGTTTTTTTAACAGGGATGTAATGCAATGATTCCTCTCAATTGAAAAGACGGGCACTTGCTTCCTTTCAAAGGGTTATGGAGTGGTTATAACAGTTGATCATGCTAAGGACTGTTATAACTAACCACTGCTCCTTATAAAGACTACTGGGCTTAAAGACTGATGAGACCTATCCACTGTTGAAGACAAAGCCCTGTTAAAGACAGACACTTATGTACCTAAGGCCTGATCAACCAAAGGAAAACCACTGGTCAGTAACAGTAGTGGTTCAGCATCTACAGCGGATTCAACATCAGTATTTATGTATCAGTTTTTCTTATGTAACAGTGTTTAGTGTATCAGTGTTTAGATTTTGTTATAGCTTCAATGATGGTTGTTAGATTTATGAAAATGTAATTGCTACAGTTTGAATATTATTGTTATTATATTATCATTTGTTGATCATGGTCTGTTAAAGCACTGCTGTTAAACATTCTCTGTTGAACTGCATCATATGTTAGTCCATAGCAGAGGTTCTCTTAGGCAGACCTTTTCTTGAACCGTCTTGGTGTTTATCAGCAGATGTTCATCATGGTGCGTGTTTAAACAGGTGTTTGAAATCCTCTGTTGAACTACATCATCTGTTAAGGCACAACAGATGTTAGCAATCTATATTGTGGAATGATCAGCAGATGTTATGTTTGGCAGACCTTTGTTTCAACAGCAGATGTGAAAATGTTTAAAGATTGTATCATCTGTTAAGTAACAACAGATGTTAGCTTTATGATGTTTTTGTATTCATATTCAGTAGCAGAGGTTGTGTTTATCAGCAGAGGTTATTTGATATAACAGTCTTTGTGTTTATTAGCAGAGGTTGTTTGGAACAACATACTTTGGTTGAACATATTTTCTGTTTGACAGAGCTTTTGGTTTGTCAGACTTTATCTAAATAGAGTTATAGTTCTTGAATGCATAAATTTGTTTGTAGTCAGAGGATAGTTCAATTGAAGTTATGACAATGATCACCCGTAAATTTGTTGAAGCCTTTTAAGTGTCGATGACTGCCCATAAATTTGTTGAAGCCTTTTAAGAAAAGCCTTTTAAGTAACAGCAAATGTTAGCTTTATGATGCTTTTGTATTCATATTCAGTAGCAGAGGTTGTGTTTATCAACAGAGGTTGTTTGGAACAACAGACTTTGCTTGAACAGATTTTCTGTTTGACAGAGCTTTTGGTTTGTCAGACATCACCAGAATAGAGGTTGAGTGCATAAATTTGTTTGTAGTCAGAGGTTAATTTAAGTGAAGTTATGACAATGATCACCCATAAATTTGTTGAAGCCTTTTAAGTGTCGATGACTGCCCATAAATTTGTTGAAGCCTTTTAAGTGTCGATGACTGTCCATAAATTTGTTGAAGCCTTTTAAGTATCCATGACTGCCCATAAATTTACAGAGTATAATTCAACTTGTAATGTATCATGAAGAGCCAATTAAAATATATGGAGAATGTACAACAAAGGTTTAAGTTAATATAAATAACAAGATAAGCATACATGATTAGAATTTAAATATTCGTAAGTCGTAAGTTTTCAAAATATAGAAGTTTGATACATCACCATCCCATAATTTATCTCAAATGAGATAATACCAACAATCACAACTATCTGTAGACTTTCTTTAAGATCAGCTTGGCTTTTTCTTCAGAGTAGACAAATGTGCATCTCATATTTCTGTAGATACCATTGGGCTTCGTGAACTTCTTGGTGAATTGACAAGCCACATATCTAAATCCCTTGCCATGCTTCTCCCGTCGAAAGTCAATTACTGTGTCAACTCCATTCAAATTTTCAATTGTCATCTTCAATGTTCTATGAATCCTTGATAAAGACGCTACTTTCACATTCAAACGCTTAAAAATAAATATAAAATACCAATAATTAATAAGAAATACATAATGTATTAAGTAAAGTAACAAAAAAACACCTTAATTCTAGCAAAAATTTAACATCCAAAGAATGAGGAATAATATATTAACAGAATAAACTTACAAAATGTTTGCTGTAGTACCATACGAATTGTAAGGGGTATACATCAGGATCAGCTTCATAATCTGAGACAGCAGCATCAAAATCTGCGTCGTCGATATCATCGGATGATTCATTCGATACACTATAGTCACTATCAGAATCTGTGTCATTGGATTCTTCAACATCCGACTGGTGATGCAGATCCTCGGTAATTGGAGCAACTTCTAAATTAGGTGAGGAAGTATCGTCTATCGGACTGTTATTGGATTTGGGTGCAACAATCTCACATCCATTCAAATCAAAGGTAGTAAGCAGAAAGATTTAATCCGCTACGTATCTTAAAACAAGTAGAATTCTTGTTTGCATACCCATGTAATGTACAACCTTTTCCCATCCATTGGTTATAAAGTAACAATTCCGAAGAGGATCACGTTGAAGTAGTACATCAAAAGAGTCCCACTGATTCACATAGATCTTAAATGTCTCTTTAAGTTTACCAACTCCAATACTGACGTTGACTAACTCCTTGGGTATTAGCTGAACAAAAAGATACAAAATTATGAAATCAACAAAGGTACAATAAAATTAATAACTATATCACTAATTACTATAGTAACATTTAAGTATTGGATTAAATACCAAAACTTACCAACACGTCCTTACAAACATCAGTAAAACTATGGGAGAATGAATCCATACATCCAAACTTCCTCTCAAACGATATTGAAGTGAACGTAGAAATCATTGGGAGTTTTGTTGGATAATGATGAACTTTTTCAAAAGGTATCAGCAGATATGTTTATGGTTCAGTTTTTTTAAATACCAACAGACATCCTTCTTTCAATGAAAGGTCAGAGACAACTGAGGACCATCCTTCCTTTAGAGCAAAAGTTCCATTGTGTTTTGAGAATCGGTAATCCCATCTCATACCGTTTACACACTCTATAACGCCAATGTTACCAGGAACTTCTTTGAGTAAATGATTGTTTGCAAAGTTTTGTGGTATTATCTGTTGAGTTCAAGTATTTAAGTATTGGCAAGTGTTATATGTGAATTAATTGTTAACAATAAAACTGTAGAAAATGGTTTTATGTAATAATCTTACCAAGATTTTGGAATTAAGAGAATCCAAATATTTATAAAAAGACATCTTCCAAGATATGATTTTTCTGGTTAAAAATCAAAGAAAAAAATGAGACAATGTATTTTATCAGATACTTCATTATTTATAAAGACTGTGATAACAAATATGAACCAACAATGTTTAACATATCTATGTCATTCAGATAACGCATTTAATATTTATCGATTTATCTAGAGTATATCAATAAATAAAGATTCCTCTAAAAACTGTAGAATCGAGTACCACCGTCAATAACTTTTTTTTGCAAGTCCATAAATAAAATATTTGTCATTTAATCATATTCTTTAATATCAAGTAAGAAAAACAACAAAATATACCTTATCGATTGCTTTCAAGAATCCAAATGTAACACCATATCAAACAAAACTTCAAATCGGAAACATTATAAAAAATAAAAAAGTTTGTAAAATTAAATTGATATATCATCTAAAACATGCAATACACTGAGAACTAGGGGTGAGCATATAACCGAAATAACCGAACCGAAACCGAAATAACCGAAATTACCGAACCGAAAATAACCGAACCGAGCCTTAACCGACGGTTCGGTTAACCGTTTTTATAATAACCGAAAAAATCGGTCCGGTTACGGTGAAGCCATATTACCGAACCGATTTATCCATAACCGAACCGATTGGCCCAATGCATATTTTTTGTGATTATATTTATATCTGAGCCCAACTTACTTAGCCCATTTTCATTAATAAAACAAATATGTCAAGGTCCAATTGAAACCCTAAAAACATAATACGTCGCCTCCTGGGTTTGTCCCGCTCAAAGAAGACTGGAAGCTGCCTCTCTCGTGCTCGACATCGCTGCTCTGCTCTGCTCGGCTCTTGCTTCTCTGCTCGGCTCGACATTGCTTCTATGCTCGGCTCGACATCGCTGCTCTGCTCTGCTCGGCTCATACGATCTCGGGCCAACTTCAGGCTCTGCTCATAGCCTCATACGATCTCGGTTACTGCATTACTGGTTAGTATAATTTGTTCTGTTCCATACATATGGTTAGTATAATTTGTTCTGGACTTCTGGCTGGTATAATTTACTCTTGAAATTCACTTTGATTTTTGATGGAAATTGTTAATGGTAGCTATTATTAATAAGAGATTTGATGGAAATTCTTAATGGTAGGCTGGTAGTTGTTTTAAATGCTTATACGGGTATTTGTTTTGTAACTATTTAAATGCTTATACGGGTATTTGTTTTGTAAATATGTGTAAACTTAGATGGAAGAATCGAGTAGCGCGACACCTGATGTTGATGTAAGTAAAGAATCATTGAACGAACCAGTTGATAGTGTTGATGAGCAAAACACGGAACAAGAGAACAATGAAGGTGGTAGTAAAAGATCATTCGTGTGGGAACATTTTACATTTGATAAAGTTTCTCAGAAAGCGAAATGTTGTTATTGTTTAAAATGGATGGCAGTAAAAGATCATTCGTGTTCTTATTTTTACATTTGAGAACAATGAAGGTGGTAGTAAAAGATCATTCGTGTTCTTATTTTTACTTAGCTAAAACATTAATTATTTATGTGCGCTTTTGTAGATTGCATACCCGGAAAGAAAACGCCCAAAGACTCGATTGCTGAAGATGATGAAGATGAAGATGAAGATTGGGACTAACGTCTAGAAGTAGAACTTTTAGCGTTTTTATTTTAAAACTTTGTTAACTTTAAAACTCTAGCCACTTTTTTGTATTGTTGTGGCTTCACGTAACACGTGCCTACTTTAGATTTTCGGGTTAACATTATGATGTTATTTTGTTGGATGCTTTAATTGTTAATGAAGATCCTTGTTACTTTCATGTGGGCTGTTAGTTTTTTTTAATTGTATTTGTATCATTCACACCTTCCCAATCAACAACTTACACAAACTATAAAAAAAAAAAAAAAAAAAAAAAAAATTGAAAAAAAAAAAACGGTTATTTAACCGTAACCGAACCGTAACCGAACATTAACCGAAAATTAACCGAATTATCCAAAACCGTAATAACCGAACCGATCGGTTAAGGATATGTATTGACCGATCAAATCGGTTTCGGTTACGGTTACGGCTCAAAACCGAACCGAACCGGACCGTGCACACCCCTACTGAGAACAGTCTTCATAACAGTTGTTAATCATGTGCATATGAAACTAATGTATATACAAATTTTAATAAATATTATCATACCTTGATCGAAGTTGTTGATGATGTCAAAAGTAAGAAGTATTGTAACACCTCTAAAAATTCGTGTTAAATAAAATAACGACACGTGTCATTTAAAGACAAAGCGCGTCGGAAAACCCGGATTAGATAAAGATGTTTCGGCAGGATTTAAAGTGGCGTCATGTTAATTTTTACCTCTGAACACCCCAATTATAAATCCCAAGACCCGATTTAATATTTACACATCTATTATACCCTCAATTCAGGGAATTATTGCCAATAGTGGAATTGATAATGCGTGACTTGATCCCACAAAGAAAAGCAATGATAAACCTTTGTTTTCGGATCTTGTTTCTGAATCCAAAGCAAGTAAATGTAAATGGTAGGGTAACATACAGTAATAAGCACATGGTGAAGGTCCCTAAATGTCAATTGATGTCCCAAAAATCGTGCAAGTGGGTTACCCTTTCAAAACTTCAACAAACAAACAAATTGTAAGCCTGATGTCAGGCTTACGGACCGTAAGCTTGGGGACCTTACGGTCCGTAAGGCAACCTCCAGCAACAGAAAACAGGCAGCAGCCTGTTGTGCGCGAATGTGACCCTCTAATCCGGTTTTTCTTGCACATGCATGGCCCCTAGACATCCCTACACACTACTTACAAGTGTTGATCACTTATGGCTGATCATAGACCCTTGTGTCAATACCTTATGGTGCTTGATTCTTGTATATAAAGACCCATTCATTCACCACATTCATTCACAAATCATATTCAAGCATTCTGATTATTTGGGGAGCTTGCAAACTGATCAAGAGCCTTTCTAATCATTCATTAACCATCTAGTAAGTCTCTAATCCCTTCTAAATTAATTCTAGCTTAGTAATTAGCTTAAAAGTCAAACCGACGTAACTACGGTTTGACTTCGCGATTAATTAACGATAGCTCAGTCGTGTGTCGAATTAAAAATACCATTAGATAGGTAATTATATGGGTATTAAACCCTTATAAGGGCAAGTACCAATTCCAGACCTAACTAGGTCGTTCGTCGGGTCAAACGTTGACCGAAAAAGTCAACAGAAATACAAAATGTGATTTAATGCACGAAATGCAATCTGAGAAGCGTGTAACCTGTTTTAATCTTAAAATAACTTGGTAATAAGTTTAAAAACTTGTCTACGCTTTTCCGACTCGACAAATTTCTGTTTAAACCCGGTACGGAACCGAAAGACGCAAAACGTTGACTTTTGCGTTGACTTCGGTTCTGACCCGTTTTAGTTTGATTCGGAAATGCCTTAGTGCTTCTTTAGGGTTAGAATACATGCTAGTATAAGTCTCTGTACTTGTTTCATTGATTATCCGATGCATGCACACGTTTCCGTTAATCGCTTAAATTGGACCATAACGCCCTTATGACCTTACAACGAGAATTTTGAAAATGTGGAAGTACAATAATCTTAGTTACTGATTAATAAACATGTACGTAAATTTTCACGTCAATCGGAGGTCTAGATTAGGAGATATGCGCATTAGCGTAAATAATAAGCTTATTATTAATTAAACGGCGCGATTAGCGCATAGCCTATCTGAACCCGATTTTCGGTACCAAAATTTTTACCCACTGATGTTAAATAATATTTTGGGATTTTTGAAGATTTTTAATTATTTTTAAACTGATCTTAAGCTAGGCTTATCGCATTGATTCGGTTAATACCGAATATGCCCTTTTAGGCCATAAAACGAGTTTTACGAATCCGATTGATACCAATCCAATTGCCACTGATCTAAAATAATAAATTTAGTATTTTGAACCTGTTTTGCTGATCAGAAAACTCAGATTTGTATTTTAACCCGTACGTCGCTTAAAACGGCTTTATACGCGTATTAAACGCGTAGTTTAGTATTAAAACCATTTTTCCACGTAAGACTTAATACCATTAGACATAACCTGTTAAGTTAAGATGTTTTTCTGATTTAATCAGACCCGTATCACAGAAGTACTATAAATCCCTTTTATGGTTGTTAAAATGACCAAAATACCCCTATGGGGCATAATTAGGGAATAAACTCGTTATGGGCATTATGGAAGATATCATGATGATATCACAACATATTTAAAGCATATTAACTTAGGAAACCTGTTCGCGACCCTTTCGGTTAACCGTTATGCATTATACGCGTTCGGTTCGGTTTATGTAACTAGTTTGCATAAACTAGCCGAAACGGGTCAAACGATATCATTTTTATCTCAAAATCCAGAATGTGAATAGTAAACCCATATTAAACAAGTCCTCAACTTGTCGGGTCTAAATCACATTCTATCCGGTCTTCGCTTAATTGTGCGTACGAACCGTATCATTAAAACTAACCGGTCTAAGCTTAAGCTTAATCAAAGGCCGTTAGTATTCTAATAGGTTATATTAAACCTTCGTTCCAGATTAGGAGAACCAGTAAAAGCTATCTGCAGTTTATTCAATTAAGGATTTATACTTGCAAAGGTAAATACTTTTAACTTATTTTCCCTATACGGGCTTGGGGTACGGTATATAAAATACCGCTTGGTCCAGCATTGAATTTTAATCGAATAGAGGTTAAATCATTGATATGCTCTGTTTTGAAATGTTTTGTTTGCTTAAAGCCTTTGGGGGGTTAATGACCATGTCCCGGATATCCCTGGCATCATCTTACGAGATGGCCACGACCTTAGCACTCAGGTGTAGGCGTACACCTGTCAGTGTCTCATTATATAAAGTGGTGTGTCTATTGATCTTTAATCCAGTTTAAGGACCGGACTACTGAACGCATAAGAAACATGTAATTCGTTTACAAGTTTATATATATTTACATAATTATCCCAAGTTATAAAATATTATTTGTGCTTTGTGCCTTAAATGCATTTTCTTAAACTCTTTTCAAAATGAGTCGGTTGATTGTATTTACCAGTGTAAACTGACGTATTTTCTTAAAAGGTTAAGTGCAGGTACTACGCGAAATAGGCTGGCCTGTCTCCTAGCATCCACATTAAGTCTCGCCAGCTTGGATGTCATAAACTGTTGAACATTTGTTTTCCTTTTATTTAATCTACCTGTGGATTTATATTCGACTATTTGTGATACTTAATATTACAATATCGTTTGGTTGAATTAAATCTATACTTTGCTTCCGCTGTGCATTTAAATATTGTGTTGTTTGACTATTATGTTGCCAACCACGTCACGATACTCCCCTACCGGGCCCACCGGTAACACGTGGAAATTCGGGGTGTGACAGGTTGGTATCAGAGCCAACACTGAGTGAATTAAACACTAGTCTTTTGTGTTTAATCTCAGTTACACAATTGCACATATCTAAACTTTTGAGTCTAGACTTTTAACATAGGACAAATTCCACCTTATTCGGTTTTTGTTTTGTCCTTTAAACTTTATATTTTTGTTATTGTTATCTTATGTTTTATTGATAGGAATAACAAAGATGCCTCCGAGATTTTTACGTATGCGAGGACGAGGAGGAAAGGGGCCGACCACCGCCCCCAATGACCATGAAGCTGGGCCGTCCAATACACGAGCTCCTACACCTGCCGAGAGTGACGGTACTCGGCGGAACCAGAGAGGTCTCTTTCAACCGGCAAGACGATCGGTTTCGAACAGCTCTACGACTCCCGCTCAAGACTCCTACGGGCCACATTCAGAAAATGAGCCTAGAGACCCCCACCATTCGCACATACCGTTACAGCGATCTATGTCGCACCGCCCTTTTGGAGACCCCACTCCAATCTTTCAGGGCCAGTTTAACCCGGCGGATTATATACAAGAACCAGTGGGTTTTAACCCATTGGGGCCGGAGGACCATTTTTCTGGAGGAAACGATATGGATGAGGAAGACGACCCCGAAGAAACCGCATCAGGAACTCCCAACCACCCAATCGAGGTCTCGGATAGTTCCATCTACCAAGGACCACCCTATAATGGTCCAGATAGCTTCCAGGCTATCTTTACTCGGCACGAATGGTATTATACACCTTCTCACCATTCGTCGCCGCATGAGCAGCATCAGCCTCACTATTCGTCGCCGCATGAGCAGCATCAGCCTCACTATTCTTCGCCGCATGAGCAGCAACAGCAGCATCATCAAGATTCCTCTGGGAATCACCAGTTTGTGGCAGTTACGTCACCGCCTCCACCGCCACCAGTTCAGCCGGCGCCTCCACAGCCGCAAAGACATAGGAGATCCGGAGCCCGGATGTCCACACGAAGAGAGGAGTTTCACTTTAACTCTCCTCTACAATCAAGTGGCAGAAATTATCAGCCGGATCAAGAAGCTCCACAGTTAGGTGGACCTTCAAACCTCGTCGCGCAGCAACCGCCACCAATAGGTTTTGATAACCAGATACCGGCATACACGGGTCCTTCGATGTACAACCCGTTTGAGCCACCGACTCAACCTAACCTCGGATACGCTGAAGCCGACCCGTATTTGGTAGCAGCTAATTACAACGCCCTTAACCAGGAGGGACCGTATGGAGGTCCTTGGGGAGTAGGCTACCCAGCACAAGGATACCAGATGCCTACACAACCCCCGTACTACCAACAACCCCCGCCGTCTCTGCAGATGTCGCCACCACTGCATCAGGAAATCCTACAAAGTATTAGGGAGGTGCGGCATGAGGCACGGGAAGACCGAAGGCGTAACCAGGGGATGTTCAAGACCTTGACGAACTTAATCAAGGGAAAGAGCAAGAAGGATCAGTAAATCCTTTATGTGTGTATGTAGTCCCTGCGTGGACATTTATCTTTGTACCTAGTCCCTGCGTGGACATCCATTTAAGTAATCAGTCCCTGCGAGGACTTGTGTTTTAAATTTAACCCCTGCGCGGGTAAGTATTTGTTTGACCCCTACGTGGGAAATAGTTGTGTGAAAAGACCCGTTTAGGGCAATATGTAACCTATGTATAATTAATGGAATGCTGGTTTTATAAATTTCATGTTTGCCATTATGAGCATATAAAAATTTATAAATGAAATAAATAAATTAAAACCATTCCTTTTAAATTAATCTGCCTATGAAATTTATTTAATTAAGGATCTTAAAGTGTGAAACCTAGCCACGTGTCAAATATAAGACCGGGCCAAAATGGTAAGACCTGTTTAAAAGATTCAATTCCCTGTTAACATCTTAAAACATGTTAACACTCCTGGCAGAAGTGATTCGATAAAATCACATACGTCTTTTTATAAAGGAATTCTTTAGAAGATTCCTAACCTAGTTTAATGATCTCTGAATCCTGGGTTTATATTATCAACTAAGATGATCATATTTTAACCATACGTGGTAATATAATGCCTACGGGCCCTGCTCATTTCAATAAGAGCCAAAAGACAGTGGTAGCTTTGACTCCCTGTCTAATAAAGGTAATGAACTTTGTTCAAACCTTCATGCTTTGATTCTCTGAAATCCTAGCTTATAATCTATATTGTCCTTGTGACTAGGCCTTATGTGCTAAGAAAACTGTTATTGTTTTATAATTAGGATAAATTATATTAGAAATCCTAAATTTATGTGAGTAATAAATTAACCATATTTGGTCTACGTTTACCACGGTTAACAAATTGCCATAAAAGACAATTTAATAATAAACTCATCAATAAATTGTTGTCGATATGTGACAGTGCTAGATACATGGCAGACTCAAATGAGGTCAACAGTCACCCAGGGATAGTGAATGAAAATGCCCAAGTTAACGTAGCAGGTCCAGAGTTGCAAGCTATGATAAATAATGCGGTTAATATAGCTATGGGTAGACAGCACCATGGATCGAGTGGTACCCATACGAGGACCCATTCTGCATCACACACTAGAACACCCTCCAGAACCCACACTGCCCACAACAGTAATTCTCACCACTCCTCGAATCAAAGGAGTAATCCATCCCAAAGAGCAGTACAGAACCAGGAACCTCGTAATAGGGGTTGCACCTATAAATACTTCGTGTCATGCAAACCCAGAGACTTCAATGGGGAAAAAGGAGCTGTTGATTGCATGACGTGGATGGATGAAATGGATACTGTGGTGGATATTAGTGGTTGCCATAATCGGGATATTGTGAAGTTTGTCTCACAGTCTTTCAAAGGAGAAGCCTTAGCCTGGTGGAGATCTTTGATCCAGGCCACAGGGAAAGTTTCGTTATACAACATGACATGGGAAGAGTTCATGGCACTAATCAAAGAAAATTTCTGCCCTCAACACGAGGTTGAGAGAATTGAATCTGATTTCATAGCACTGGTCATGAAGAACCTGGACTGTCAGGCCTACCTTACCACTTTCAATACTTTATCAAGGTTGGTCCCTTATTTGGTGACTCCGGAGCCTAAACGTATAGCTCGTTTTATCGGGGGTTTGGAACCAGAGATCAAAGCTAGTGTAAAGGCCTCCAGACCAACCACTTTTCGGTCAGTAACGGACATATCGTTATCTCTGACCTCAGATGCTGTCAGACTGAGGTCGCTGAGGAAAACTGATACGGAGAAAAGAAAGCGTGAGGATGACAACTCACGACGCTCAGATAAGAAGCAGAAGGGAAACAATGACTCTAAGAAGGGGTCAGGATTCAAGAAAGATGGTCAGCAGTCGGGTGAAAAACCCAGATGTAAAATTTGCAGAAAGTACCATTTTGGAAAGTGCAGACTTGACTCAAAATCCCAATACCAGCCAAGGCCTTGTGGGATTTGCAAGTCTACGGAACATAAGACCCTGGAGTGCAAGAAAATAAAGGATGCAACGTGTTATAGTTGCAATGAAAAGGGGCATATCAAGTCCAACTGCCCAAAATTTGCAAAGAAGAATGAAGATGGGAAGAAGACCAATGCGAGGGTCTTCAGAATGGATGCTAAGGAAGCCGTCAAGGATGATAACGTGATAACAGGTACCTTTCTCGTAAATGATGTTTATGCGAGAGTGTTATTTGATTCGGGCGCTGATAAGTCGTTTGTAGATGATAAGTTTTGTGAATTGTTGAAACTGCCTGTTAGAACTTTAAGTGTGAATTATGAGGTGGAACTAGCAGATGGCACTTTAGAAACCGCTTCAACCTTATTAGATGGATGTTTCATATCCATTAAGAATCACTCTTTTCCTTTGTCCCTACTTCCTTTCAAACTAGCCGGATTCGACATAGTCTTGGGTATGGACTGGTTATCTCATAACCAGGCCCAGATTATTTGCAATAAGAAGCAAGTGAGGATCAAGACTTCGTCTGGTGAATCACTTACTATCCAGGGAGATACCCAGTATGGGCTGCCCGAGAAAATGTCTATACTCAAAGACTCAAAGTGTTTGAAGAAGGGTTGTGTCATCTACATGGCACAGGTGATTATTGATGAGCCGAAACCCAAGATTGGAGAAATCCCAGTCATTTCTGAATACCCCGAAGTATTTCCTGAAGAACTACCTGGTTTGCCACCAGATAGACAAGTGGAATTCAGAATCGACATTATTCCTGGATCAGCACCAGTTGCAAGGGCGCCTTATAGGTTGGCACCAACAGAGATGAAGGAATTGAGAACGCAGCTAGATGATTTGCTAGCCAAAGGTTTCATCAAACCTAGTTCGTCCCCTTGGGGAGCACCAGTTTTATTTGTCAAAAAGAAGGATGGATCGATGCGTCTGTGCATCGACTATCGCGAGCTTAATAAGGTTACCATCAAGAATAGGTATCCTTTGCCCAGAATCGACGATCTGTTCGATCAACTTCAAGGGGCAAGTTTCTTCTCGAAGATTGACTTAAGGTCAGGCTACCATCAATTGAAGGTTAGAGATGAAGATGTGCACAAAACAGCATTTAGGACTCGTTATGGTCATTACGAGTTCCTAGTGATGCCTTTTGGGCTCACTAATGCACCAGCCGCGTTCATGGATCTCATGAATCGTGTTTGCAAGCCGCACTTAGACAAATTCGTCATCGTCTTCATCGACGACATTCTCATCTACTCAAGGAACCAAGCTGACCATGAGAAGCATCTTCGATGCATACTGGATTTACTTCATAAAGAGAAGCTCTATGCCAAGTTCTCAAAATGTGAATTCTGGCTTCGAGCAGTCCAATTTCTTGGACATGTTGTTAGTGAGCGTGGTATCCAAGTAGATCCCGCTAAGGTGGAAGCTGTCATGAATTGGCACGAGCCAAAGACGCCTACAGAAATACGTAGCTTTCTAGGTTTGGCAGGATACTATAGGCGATTCATAGAAAACTTTTCAAGGATTGCTGCACCCCTGACTTCGCTGACACGTAAGAAGATTAAGTTTGACTGGGGTCCTAAGCAGCAGGAATCCTTCGAAATTCTGAAACAAAAGTTGAGCAATGCTCCAGTACTGACATTGCCTGATGGAATAGAGGAGTTTGTAGTTTATTGTGATGCATCACACACCGGGATGGGGTGTGTGCTTATGCAGAAAGGCAAAGTCATTGCCTATGCTTCACGTCAGTTAAAGGTGCACGAAAAGAATTACACCACCCACGACTTGGAGTTGGGTGCCGTTGTATTCGCACTAAAACTGTGGAGGCACTATTTATATGGAATCAAATGTGTGATCTATTCTGATCACAAGAGCCTTCAACATCTGTTCAACCAGAAGGACTTGAACATGAGGCAACGTCGTTGGATGGAAACTCTTAATGATTACGATTGTGAAATAAGATACCATCCCGGCAAAGCGAATGTAGTCGCTGATGCCTTGAGTCGGAAGGAGAGGGTGATAGTTGACCGACTGACTAAGTCAGCACATTTCCTACCCATTAAGGAGACCTACAGCTCCGATATGTTAGCCCAACTGTACGTTGATAAGATTGTAGCCTTACACGGCATACCTGTAGCTATTATCTCTGACCGGGATACTAGGTACACGTCACACTTTTGGAAGAGTTTCCAACAATCTTTGGGCACACGTTTGAACTTTAGTACGGCTTACCATCCACAGACTGACGGTCAGAGTGAGCGTACTATTCAAACGTTAGAAGACATGCTACGTGCATGTGCGATCGATTTGGGAGGTAGCTGGGATAAGAACCTGCCATTAATCGAATTCTCCTACAACAATAGCTACCATACCAGCATCAAGGCTGCGCCTTTTGAGGCATTATACGGTAGAAAGTGTAGATCACCAGTTTGTTGGGCGGAAGTTGGGGAAGTCCAATTATCAGGACCAGAGATCGTGTTCGAAACGACGGACAAGATTGTCCAGATTCGAAACAATCTCCAAGCTGCCCGGAATAGGCAGAAGATTTATGCTGATCCAAGTCGTAAGGATTTTCACTTCGAAGTAGGTGAAAAAGTTCTACTGAAAGTGTCACCCTGGAAGGGAGTGATGCGATTTGGTAAGAAGGGCAAACTAAGCCCGAGATACATAGGACCTTTCGAGGTTATCGAACGTGTCGGGTCAGTTGCCTACAAGTTGAACTTACCAGAAGAGCTCAAGGGAATTCACAATGTGTTCCACATTTGCAATCTAAAGAAGTGTTCCGCTGATGATTCACATGTCATGCCACATACAGATGTGCAAATAGATAAGAGCTTAACGTTTGTGGAAAAACCTTTGTCGATTGAAGATCGACAGGTAAGGTAGCTCCGAAGAAAGCATATACCTTTTGTAAAGGTCAAATGGGATGCACGTAGAGGTCCCGAATATACGTGGGAGTTGGAATCCTCCACGAAAGAAAAATACCCTTATTTGTTTCAGTAAATCTCGGGTCGAGATTTATTTTAAGGGGGTGAGGATGTAACACCTCTAAAAATTCGTGTTAAATAAAATAACGACACGTGTCATTTAAAGACAAAGCGCGTCGGAAAACCCGGATTAGATAAAGATGTTTCGGCAGGATTTAAAGTGGCGTCATGTTAATTTTTACCTCTGAACACCCCAATTATAAATCCCAAGACCCGATTTAATATTTACACATCTATTATACCCTCAATTCAGGGAATTATTGCCAATAGTGGAATTGATAATGCGTGACTTGATCCCACAAAGAAAAGCAATGATAAACCTTTGTTTTCGGATCTTGTTTCTGAATCCAAAGCAAGTAAATGTAAATGGTAGGGTAACATACAGTAATAAGCACATGGTGAAGGTCCCTAAATGTCAATTGATGTCCCAAAAATCGTGCAAGTGGGTTACCCTTTCAAAACTTCAACAAACAAACAAATTGTAAGCCTGATGTCAGGCTTACGGACCGTAAGCTTGGGGACCTTACGGTCCGTAAGGCAACCTCCAGCAACAGAAAACAGGCAGCAGCCTGTTGTGCGCGAATGTGACCCTCTAATCCGGTTTTTCTTGCACATGCATGGCCCCTAGACATCCCTACACACTACTTACAAGTGTTGATCACTTATGGCTGATCATAGACCCTTGTGTCAATACCTTATGGTGCTTGATTCTTGTATATAAAGACCCATTCATTCACCACATTCATTCACAAATCATATTCAAGCATTCTGATTATTTGGGGAGCTTGCAAACTGATCAAGAGCCTTTCTAATCATTCATTAACCATCTAGTAAGTCTCTAATCCCTTCTAAATTAATTCTAGCTTAGTAATTAGCTTAAAAGTCAAACCGACGTAACTACGGTTTGACTTCGCGATTAATTAACGATAGCTCAGTCGTGTGTCGAATTAAAAATACCATTAGATAGGTAATTATATGGGTATTAAACCCTTATAAGGGCAAGTACCAATTCCAGACCTAACTAGGTCGTTCGTCGGGTCAAACGTTGACCGAAAAAGTCAACAGAAATACAAAATGTGATTTAATGCACGAAATGCAATCCGAGAAGCGTGTAACCTGTTTTAATCTTAAAATAACTTGGTAATAAGTTTAAAAACTTGTCTACGCTTGTCCGACTCGACAAATTTCTGTTTAAACCCGGTACGGAACCGAAAGACGCAAAACGTTGACTTTTGCGTTGACTTCGGTTCTGACCCGTTTTAGTTTGATTCGGAAATGCCTTAGTGCTTCTTTAGGGTTAGAATACATGCTAGTATAAGTCTCTGTACTTGTTTCATTGATTATCCGATGCATGCACACGTTTCCGTTAATCGCTTAAATTTGACCATAACGCCCTTATGACCTTACAACGAGAATTTTGAAAATGTGGAAGTACAATAATCTTAGTTACTGATTAATAAACATGTACGTAAATTTTCACGTCAATCGGAGGTCTAGATTAGGAGATATGCGCATTAGCGTAAATAATAAGCTTATTATTAATTAAACGGCGCGATTAGCGCATAGCCTATCTGAACCCGATTTTCGGTACCAAAATTTTTACCCACTGATGTTAAATAATATTTTGGGATTTTTGAAGATTTTTAATTATTTTTAAACTGATCTTAAGCTAGGCTTATCGCATTGATTCGGTTAATACCGAATATGCCCTTTTAGGCCATAAAACGAGTTTTACGAATCCGATTGATACCAATCCAATTGCCACTGATCTAAAATAATAAATTTAGTATTTTGAACCTGTTTTGCTGATCAGAAAACTCAGATTTGTATTTTAACCCGTACGTCGCTTAAAACGGCTTTATACGCGTATTAAACGCGTAGTTTAGTATTAAAACCATTTTGCCACGTAAGACTTAATACCATTAGACATAACCTGTTAAGTTAAGATGTTTTTCTGATTTAATCAGACCCGTATCACAGAAGTACTATAAATCCCTTTTATGGTCGTTAAAATGACCAAAATACCCCTATGGGGCATAATTAGGGAATAAACTCGTTATGGGCATTATGGAAGATATCATGATGATATCACAACATATTTAAAGCATATTAACTTAGGAAACCTGTTCGCGACCCTTTCGGTTAACCGTTATGCATTATACGCGTTCGGTTCGGTTTATGTAACTAGTTTGCATAAACTAGCCGAAACGGGTCAAACGATATCATTTTTATCTCAAAATCCAGAATGTGAATAGTAAACCCATATTAAACAAGTCCTCAACTTGTCGGGTCTAAATCACATTCTATCCGGTCTTCGCTTAATTGTGCGTACGAACCGTATCATTAAAACTAACCGGTCTAAGCTTAAGCTTAATCAAAGGCCGTTAGTATTCTAATAGGTTATATTAAACCTTCGTTCCAGATTAGGAGAACCAGTAAAAGCTATCTGCAGTTTATTCAATTAAGGATTTATACTTGCAAAGGTAAATACTTTTAACTTATTTTCCCTATACGGGCTTGGGGTACGGTATATAAAATACCGCTTGGTCCAGCATTGAATTTTAATCGAATAGAGGTTAAATCATTGATATGCTCTGTTTTGAAATGTTTTGTTTGCTTAAAGCCTTTGGGGGGTTAATGACCATGTCCCGGATATCCCTGGCATCATCTTACGAGATGGCCACGACCTTAGCACTCAGGTGTAGGCGTACACCTGTCAGTGTCTCATTATATAAAGTGGTGTGTCTATTGATCTTTAATCCAGTTTAAGGACCGGACTACTGAACGCATAAGAAACATGTAATTCGTTTACAAGTTTATATATATTTACATAATTATCCCAAGTTATAAAATATTATTTGTGCTTTGTGCCTTAAATGCATTTTCTTAAACTCTTTTCAAAATGAGTCGGTTGATTGTATTTACCAGTGTAAACTGACGTATTTTCTTAAAAGGTTAAGTGCAGGTACTACGCGAAATAGGCTGGCCTGTCTCCTAGCATCCACATTAAGTCTCGCCAGCTTGGATGTCATAAACTGTTGAACATTTGTTTTCCTTTTATTTAATCTACCTGTGGATTTATATTCGACTATTTGTGATACTTAATATTACAATATCGTTTGGTTGAATTAAATCTATACTTTGCTTCCGCTGTGCATTTAAATATTGTGTTGTTTGACTATTATGTTGCCAACCACGTCACGATACTCCCCTACCGGGCCCACCGGTAACACGTGGAAATTCGGGGTGTGACAAGTATTCAAGTGGAGTGATTCAATATTGAAATGGACATCGGTGATTAAAACTTGAAGCACTTTTTATGAGATCAGACCAACAATTTTGTAAAGGGGATTTGGAGAGTCGTTAAAAAGGTAAAGTATGTTTCTATCTACCTCTATGTAAAAAGGTAAACCGCCATTGGAATAATAAATTACATTTTACGGCCATTGAGATAAGGAACTTACATTTTACCCCCTAATAATACAGCTTTCCTTTTTAAATAATTCAAATCATTTTCAAATAATTCAAACCATTTTCAAAATACTTTGAAAGTCTTTTTATTGAGTGCTCAACAATCTTCTTCATTCAGATATTTGAAATTATGGATACATATAATAGAATTTCAAGTAAGTATGAACTGTTCTTTCAACCAAGTCAAACTCAAGTCTGTGCTGAAGCAAGAAAAAAAGGAAGCGTGTTCTGCAACAAAAGCGAAACAACAGTGGTTTTCATCGTTCATCAACATCCGATTCTGTTAAAAGGATTCCATTATTAAATACTCCAAGTGGTATGCCTTATAGGTTTGCAAACAAAATTTAACAAGAAATATATATTTATATGTTATGTTTTGGGAATCCTTACACGTGTTTCGTATTTTACAAGTTTCAACAACCAATGTTGAGAGAAAGAATGTGTATCATTTTCCTGCTTATGCTACTCCAAATATTAGCAGTAATTTATTTCACTCATCTACAGAAGTAAAAGGTATACTTACTGTAGATATTTTTTGGTAATTTCAAAAAATTTTCACAATATGTTCAAAGTTCTTTCCTTGAGTGGTCAACAATCTTCTTCATTCAAGTAAGTATGAAGTTGACCTTCAAGCAAGTCAACTTCAAAGTTGTGCTGAAGAAAGAGAAAAAAGGAAGTATGTTCTTCAACAAAAGAGAAACAAAACAGGTTGTCATCCTACCACAACATCTGATTCTGTTGAAAGGATTCCATTTTCAAATACTTCAAGTGGTATGTTTTATAGTTTTGCAAACAAAATTTAAAAGAAATATGTATGTATATGTTATGTTTTTGGAATCCTTACATATGTTCTATTTTACAAGTTTCAACCAACAATGTTGAAAGAAGCAATGTGTATCATCTTCCTGCTTATGCTACTCCAAATATTAGTAGTAATTTGTTTCACTCATCTACACAAGTAAAAGGTATACTTACTGCATATATTTTTTGGTAATTTCAAATAATTTTCACAATACTTTCAAAGTTCTTTTCTTGAGTGGTTAACAATCTTTTTCATTCAAGTATTTTAAATTATGGATACAGATAACACAATTTCAAGTAAGTATGAAGTTGACCTTCAAGCAATTCAACGTCAAAGGTGTGCTAAAGAAAGAGAAAAAAGGAAGTATGTTCTTCAACAAAAGAGAAAGAACAGAGGTTGTCATCCTGCATCAACATCCGATTCTATTGAAAGGATTCCATTTTCAAATACTTCAAGTGGTATGTGTTATAGTTTTGCAAACTAAATTTAAAAGAAATATGTATGTATATGTTATGTTTTTGGAATACTTACATATGTTCTATTTTACAAGCTTTAACCACCAATGTCGAAAGAAGGAATGTGTATCACCTTCCTACTTATGTTATTCCAGATATTAGTAGTAATGTGTGTCACTCATCTACAAATGAAAATGGTAAACTTACTATAGGTATTTTTTTCTAATTTAATTATGAATTGTAGTTTTGTTCGTTTATTTTATATACTTTGTCTTATAAGATTCATCAAGAAAAATCTCATCAAGGAATGTCCATCACACTCCTTTTAGAAGTACTAAGCAAACATCCAATTTTGTTGAGAGGACTCCATTATCAGATATTACAAATTGTATGTTTTAAATTTTTGGAAACAAAATATTTGTTTAATCTTAGGTTTTATGAATTGTTATATATGTCTTATTTTACAAGCTTCAATATAGGTGGAATATCTAAAATTGAATTACAAATGAGTGATGAGATGTTAGCAGATTCTGTGGTTAAGAAGATTCATGGAATTTCTAAAGGTATAAGATACGAATGTAAATTCCTGTTAAGTTTTCAATATGTAGATAACTTATGTTGAGTTATAAATTTGCTAAGTGTGTAGATTATATTGATCATGGAGATGCCATCTTTGTGTGTTCTAAATGTGATGCAATGCTATGGGAAGATGAAATGCTTAGGGGGAATCAAAAACGTAAGAAAACATCTTATTCTCTTTGTTGTTCAAATGGAGATGTTGAGCTACCACGACCGCCTACACCTCCTCCATTACTACGTCATTTATATAAAAGTCATACCTCACAGTCTCGCAATTTCATGGATAATATTCGAGCATATAACATGATGTTTTCCTTTACATATCTTGGTGGGAAGGTTGACAAAAGTTATCAGAGAGGTAAAGGTCCTTATGTATTTAGACTCCAAGGTCAGAATTATCATCGAATGGGTACTCTACTTCCGGACGATGGGGAAGAACCCAAATTCTCCCAGCTTTACATATATGATTCACAAAACGAAGTGGTAAATCATCAAAAAGCAGTAAGGTAATTTCTTTATGATAATTGTGGCATTTATGAATATATATTTTGCTTTTCAGTATATTTACATTCATTATCATTTGAAATTAATGTAAATTTTAACATTTTATATTTCTGGCAGTTCTCAGATAGAATGCAAAACTACAAGAAACAACCAGGTTGATAGTACAACCATAGAGGGTCTTAAAGATATGTTGGATTCTTGCAATCCTCTTGTCCAGTCCTTCAGAATAGTAAGAGATTGTTTTCAAGAAAATGAGTTTCAAGATGTAAGCTTGAAGCTTATTGGAAACAGAGATAAGGATGGAAGACTTCACAGTTTGCCAACAGCATCAGAAATTGTTGCGTTAATAACTGGTGATTTTGATGGAGCATTTGATAAATGGGACATTATTGTTAGAAAGAAGTCTGGTGGTATTCAAAGAATTAGTGAGCTTTATCCCTCTTACCTTGCTTTGCTATATCCACTTATTTTCCCATATGCATAAGATGGTTATAGAGTTGGTATTAAACATAGAGGGATTGAGATTGATAATGAGGTACTTAGAACCAATCTTACAATTAGAGAATTCTTTTGTTACAAAATTCAAGTTAGACAGAATCAGTTTTCATTGTTACTTAATGCGAAAGAACTATTTCAGCAGTTTTTGGTTGATGGATACACAATGATAGAATCTGCCAGGTTGAATTATATAAGGACACAACAACCTAAACTTAGAACGCAAAGTCTTAAGAACTTGAATGCTACTGTTGAAAGTGGAGAGAATAATGCCTCAAGTTGTGGTAAACCTATACTTTTACCTTCATCATTTACTGGTGGTTCTAGATATATGATGCAAAAGTACTTGGATGCAATGGCAATTTGCAAGTCTGTTGGATATCCCGATTTATTCACAACGGTGACTTGTAATCCAAACTGGCCTGAGATTTACAGGTGTTTGCACGATAAAGCTCTTAATGCTGAAGACAAACCGGATATTATCTCTAGATTATTCAAGTGTAAATTGGATCATCTTATAAAAGATTTCAAGAAAGATAAATTCTTTGGTGATATACAAGCAGGTACCCTTTAGTTATATTTTTTACTTTGAACATCTATTATATTTATCTAACAGCTCACTGTTCAAAATTTCAGTTATGTATACAGTGGAATTTCAGAAGCGTGGACTCCCACATGCTCACATATGTTTGTTCTTGGGTGCTGAAAGCAAATATCCAACTGCATCTGATATTGATCGTGTTATTAGTGTTGAGATACTAGATAAAGAAAGAGATCCTGAATTATATGAGCTTGTCAAGCAATTTATGATTCATGGACCATGTGGTACAGACAGCCCACTTTTTCCACGTATGGTTCAACAAAAAGGTTCTAAAAAGTTTCCCAAAAAATATGTAGATGAGACTTATGTTGATTCTGAAGGATATCCTGTCTATCGTCGTCGTTAAACAAGTAATACAGTAGTAAAGAATGGTGTGACACTTGATAATAGATTTGTAGTTCCTTACAATGCTCTCCTGCTCAGAAAGTATCAGTGCCACGTTAACGTTGAATGGTGCAACCAGTCAGGTTCTATCAAATATTTGTTTAAATATATTAATAAGGGGCCTGATAGAGTCACTACTTCTGTTTTTCAAGCCAATAGCACCAAGAATGATACAGAACAGATTGTAGTTGTAGATGAGATAAAAGCATACCTTGATTGTAGATATATCTCTGCTTGTGAAGCTGCTTGGAGAATATTCATGTACGATATACATTATAGATCTCCAGCTGTTGAAGTATTACCTTTTCATTGTGAAGATGGTCAGAGTATTGTGTATAACGATCATGATACTTTGTGTGATATTGTTACTGATCCAACTGTGAAAATGACAATGTTTACAGAGTGGATGAATTGTAATAAAGTCGATGGATTTTCCAGGACATTGAGGTATGTTCAGTTTCCGGGATATTATGTATGGAATGCTAAAAATCGCAAATGGAATCGAAGAAAGCATCCGTATGGATCAATTGGTAGGATACATTATGTCCCACCATCACTTCGTGATTGTTATTACCTAAGGATTTTACTGAATCATATTAAGGGACCAACCTGTTTTGAAAATATAAAAACAGTTGATGGGCAGGTTTTTCAAACATTTATAGATGCATGTTTTGCACGGGGACTGTTGGATGATGATAAAGAATATGTTAATGCTGTCAAGAAGCTAGCACATGGTCAACCGAAGATTTCTTGAGGACTTTTTTTGTAATGTTGTTGCTGTCAAATTTGATATCTCGTCCTGGTGTTTTTTGGTCGGAAACCAAGTCCCTATTATGTGAAGACATTCCGTATCAGCAACGAAAGATAGCTGGTATTGCAGGTAATGTGATTATTTTATTAGAGTTATATACAACTACATTAAAATTATGCAATAGCTCTGTTATTGGGAAAAAAACTAATACTTTTTTCAACATTTGTTTTAGATTTGGATCTTCAACAAGAAGAACTTGAAAATATTTGTCTATCTGAAATTGAAAAGTTGCTACTTACCAATGGAAGTACAGTGAGAAATTTTGATGATATGCCAAGTGTTCCGGACAATTATGTTTCATCGTCGAACAATCGATTGATAATGAAAGAATTATCGTATGACATACTAGCTCTTCAAAGGGAACATGATGTTTATGTAAAGTGTTTAACTGCCGAACAGGAAAGGATATATAAAATTGTTATGGAAGCGATTGAAAAAGGTGATGGAGGTGTGTTTTTTGTATATGGTTATGGTGGAACTGGAAAGACGTTTCTTTGGAAGACATTCTCAGCTGCATTACGATCAAAAGGTGAAGTTGTATTGAATGTTGCATCCAGTGGAATTGCTTCACTTTTGCTGGATGGTGGTAGAACTGCTCATTCAAGGTTTGTAATTCCAATCAACATTAATGAGAATTCAATATGTTCGATAGAACCTAATACTGAGATAGGTGATTTAATTAAAAGAGCAACATTGATTATTTGGGATGAAGCACCTATGACTCACAAGCATTGTTTGTCACACCCTGACTTTTGCGGAAGCGTGATTCTGGTGTGACTTTCTTAATATCATTGCATTAAATTATAACAACAACTATATGATAAAAATCGAAGGTGATCATCCATTAATGTGGTTTAAAACATAACAACATTGTTTGAAACATAGACATCGAATTCGAGTACAAACCATGCAACTTGTTTTTAGAGTTCACAAGGACTCGACAAAAGACATTAATTAAAAACCGGGCTTTGGGAGTTGTGCTGTATCTAGGATAAGTCACACAATCCAAATCCTCAAACATAGGACCACACCTTTTATTCTCAACTTCACTTGAAACATCCAAACGCCCGCCAGATCCATACTTAATTACCTGAAATACATGTATTTTGAAAACATCAACAAAAGTTAAGCGAGTTCATGTGATTTGAATGTGTGCACGAATAATCCTTGGAATCATTTGTAAGTTTGTATGTATGTATTTGTAAACAGGTATGAAGCAACAAGGAATAGATCAATTAATGTGTAGCTAATACATTAACATGTGTGAAATGGCGTAGGAA
Source organism: Helianthus tuberosus (assembly GCA_030545235.1). Taxonomy (NCBI): domain Eukaryota; kingdom Viridiplantae; phylum Streptophyta; class Magnoliopsida; order Asterales; family Asteraceae; genus Helianthus; species Helianthus tuberosus. The sequence continues at coordinate 90,433,774 of CM060356.1, read as the reverse complement.
GGCTCAAACCTAGCAAATTTATACCGGGCCTCCAGCTGTAAGACATAGTCACCTCATGGGCCAAACCCCGGTCCACATGGGTGTGGGCTCGCTACACTCAAATAGATCTACCACTCATGTCCCTCGGTCCTAAAACGAGGATTAATGGTCTTAAGAGTGCGCCTAACCATTCACATGATCTAACAGTATTTTCCTTAGCTAACCATACCATTCGTAATTGTTTGTAAACATTTAGTAACATGTACTTCACCCCCGAAGTTATAAAACTGAAAACAGTTAAAAGAAAAGGGGGACATGAACTCACAGGTTTGCGTTCTTCGAATCCGCCTGTAACTCAAAGTTTCCTCTGGTGTACACGACTACCTACAATGTACTATGGTCTATTAGACAAGCGGGTCGTGCCTTGACTTATTATTAATTAGTGCCTTTGAGTTACGTTTCAAAGTGTCTTCATCATTATTCCAAGTTATATAATTATTTGTTAAAATAATAAATATTTTAACTTAAATTATAATTATTAAGTTTTGGAATAATTGTTAAAACAATATATTTTAACTTAATACTTCCCAAGTATTTATACTTGTATATCCTTTCCAAGGATGGGTGTATTTGTATTTGTATTCTTATACTTGTATATTTTTGCCATGTATTAGGGTCGTATTCCGGTGTGTATTTATACATATGAGAATACGTATTTTTATTGTATTCATTCAGTATTCTCATACTTAATTTCGTATTAATTTCTCCGGAATATTATCTTTAATAAAAGTCCATCAATATACATTTCCAAAATATATATTGTAATAAATATTACTTAGAAAAATTATTTATAATTTTTCTTTTGGCAAAAATATTTGTATTTTCTCATAAATTTCAAAGATAATATATTTTCAAGTCTAACTTAGAAAATATATATAAACTTATTTTTCTCCAAAAATGATATATTTCACATTTATTTGAGAAAATATATCTTTCACCCCAAAAATATTGTATTTCATGTTTGTTGAGAAAATATATATTTCTTTCAAAAATAATATATCTTCTAAGAGTTTCAAGAAAAATATATATTTATACTTGCCAAAGATAATCTATTTTTCCCTTGTCAAAAATATGATATATTCTTGTAATAATTGTAAAAATCATATTTTTGTTCTCTTGGTGTCCAAAATATTATTTACCAAAATATGCATATGAATATTATTTCCGGAATATTTTGTGAGTTATATTCCTTTGTTCGGTTTTACCGATATTTTGGGTATTCTTTGTATATTTATTCCTTGGAACTTTGGTAATATTTTGGATTGTAATCCTTGGTATTTTGATGTGTTATATTATTTCAAATCCAAAAATAATATAACTAATACACATAATATACAAATAATCACACACATGGTGTCTTCTAAATATATATTTCCATAAATACATACTTAGTCACTTTTATTTATAAAAACCAACCTCCAGTATTTATATTTTTGTAACAAAAATTATGGCAAAGTTTATGTGAGAAATTTATGGTTCGAAATACACTTGTAAATATTTGTTTGGAAATATTTTTCTAAGTGTTTCATTTTTAGAAAAATTTTGCCATAGTTTCCCCTAAAAATGAGGGTTTCCATGCTTTCGAGCTTATCATTTTTTTGTAAAAATCATCACAATCAATAATAAACAACTTTTACTTACCAATTTTGCCAAAAATAAGTATAATCCACTACTTCATGAACTTGAATATTTGTAAAAATTTATAGGAACTTACTAGTGTTCTTAGTAAGCCTTGTTACCTTCTAAAGTGTAATTAGTTCTTTAAAAACTTCATTTTTAAAGAATATGGACCTTTACAACTTGTGATCATCATTTCTAAAAATGCTTCTTTATGGAATCTTCTTGTTACACAAGTGTTTCTACACTTCTTTACCCACCAAAAATAAGGTTTGTTTATGTAAGAACCAAGATTTAACTAAACTTATATTTTTAACTTGGTTTCTTTAGAAATCACCCATGAAATCTTTAGATCTACATGGTTAACAACTTACTTTGATCATTATTTTACAAGAAATCAATGCATTCTTTAAATTTCATGATCTTTGTGCGGATGATCTATCATCCTTCAACATTTCTACTTTCTCATCTTGCTAGATTATGTTTTAATCATGATCTAGCAAGATCATATGATGATCTACATCATATATATGAACAAACAACAATCATCAAGCAAATCACCACATAAACAACTTAGTTTCTTCATTAATCATGCTATGTTCAAGTTTCATTCTTATGATCTTTAGTGTTCTTCAAGATTATGATCATGTTTCTCCTTTTAACCACTTAAAATAGAAGTAAACTAGCAAGATCAAGACTCTTACCACTAGCACAAGGCTAGGGATGATCAAGTGAAGAAAACAAGTGGGTAAAAGCAAATAGAGAAGGTCCTTGCACTTCCGTAAGCTCCAATCTTCCTAACTTAGCCCCTTACACCTTAATATCACTTGGGAATTGATGGAATGGAAGTGAAAATAGAGGCAATGTGGTGGTTGAACATGGCCGTGAGGTAAGGGAGGAAGAAGAAAGATGATGTTGGTGATATGAAGATGTAAATGAAGTTTAGTCTTGTGGTTATATTTATAATATGCCAACACAAGTTTACCTAGCGTATAAAATGTTTAGTAAAGTGGAAGCAAGATCATATAAATTAACCAAATAAAATCAAGGTGGGGGCCACATGAAATCCGGTTATAGGTGGGGGGGGGGGGGGTCTAGACTAGGTTTCAACCAAATTAGTTAGTTTGTGCTTAGATTTCAAGTATATAGTTAGGTGTTTAGTTATTAGATATTTATATTGTGAGTTATGATGTTCGGGGACCATAACTAGCTTGGTAATGTTAAAATAGTGCTTCTAGTGAAAATTTGGTGTTTCGGGTAGTGTCCGGTTGTTCAGTTGGTTACCGGTTCGTTAAGGTGCTAATCTTTGCAGCTTAGTGTGCTTTATGTACCCTTTTGTGACGGTTTCGATTCTCGACACTTAGGAAAGTATTCAGGACCATTTAAGCATATTTATGCTTGATATTATGTTGTTTAAATGCTGAATTTTGCTGAATTCTGCAGTTTACGTGAGTTTTAGGCATTTTCCGGCACTTAAACTATCACTAGAAAGGCAGTTTTGTGATCCTTACTTTCCAACACACTATACTAGTGTGGTACTTAGTTTCTGGCTCATTCTGTGTCTCAATACACTGTCTGTCTATGTGATGAGTTCTGTCAGCATTTTCCTGATTTATCAGATAACTGTGCTAACTGTGTCTAGTGCATCATTTGAGTCAATAAACTATCATGCAATATTGATATGACATCAAGAAATATGTGATGCACATGTATGTATATGGTAACAATAATTAGAAAGTAGTTCAAGTAATTAATTGAAATTCAGCACAGTCATTAAGCATTAATCATTGTCTAATAATCGTACGGATGCATGCAAATTTCGAAGCTCTTGATAGAACAATGAGAGACATATCGCGTTCCAGTCAACCGAACATGCAATCCAAGCCGTTTAGGGGAAAGGTAATTCTATTTGGTGGTGAATTTAGACAAATTCTTCCGGTCATTAAAGGTACCAGAACAATGATAGTCAATGCTTCTTTGAATTCTTCTTATATATGGCGGAACTGTCAAGTACTAAAGCTAACTGAGAATATGAGATTAAGAGTTGGTTGTCAGGAAGCAGAGTTGAAAGAAATAAAGGAATTTGGAGAATGTATTTTAAAGCTTGGTGATGGTCTGCTTGGTAAAGAAAATGATGGTGAGATTAATATTGAAATACTAGATGATTTACTTATTCATGACCAAGTCAATCCTATTTCTTCTCTCATTTCATTTATATATCCGGACATGAATAAGTTTTTGTGGGATTTAACGTATTTCCAACAAAGAGTGATTCTTGCTCCAACTAATGAAGTAGTGGATTCAATAAATAAAGAGTTGTTAGATAGTCTGCCTGGTGAAGAAAAGGTTTATTTTAGTTCAGATAGTTTATGTCAATCAGAGGAGGAATCAGATCTTAATATGGCATTGTTTCCTCCTGATGTGTTAAACAATCTTCGTTTATTTGGTTTACCTAACCATAAATTAGTACTGAAACTTGGTGCTCCAGTGATGTTACTCAGAAACATTGATCAGGCAAATGGATTGTGTAATGGTACACGTTTACAAGTCACGAAGCTCGGAAAAGTTGTGATTGAAGCAAAAATTATCACAGGGACTAATATAGGTCATCATACTTTGATTTCAAGACTGAAGATGACACCTTCTGATAAAAGAATACCAGTGAAGATTTCTCGAATACAATTCCCACTTTCACTGTGTTTTGCTATGACAATAAATAAAAGTCAAGGACATTCATTGGAGCATGTTGGTTTATATCTTCCACGTCCAGTGTTTAGTCATGGCCAGCTCTATGTTGCTGTATCTAGAGTAAAGAGTAGGAAGGGGTTGAAAATTTTGATTTGTGATAAAGAGAAACGAGTCTGTACAACCACTACTAATGTCGTTTACAAAGAAGTTTTACAAAATCTATGATGATACTAAACATCTGTCAACCTGGCAATGTCTGTTGGGTATAATGGAGGAACTGTTGTTAGAAAATATTTGTTGGAAAGCAATACAACTTTTTGAAAGCATCTGATACTTGCTCTGCATTAAGCCTATCCTGAGAACACATGTTGTTAATAACATTATTCTCTTAACATCTGTTTACTAACCTTTGTAATTTCTGTTGACTGACCTTTTTAACATGCTTGACTAACATCTTATATTTACTATCTATCCATCTGGCAAGCTCTGTTGGAGATAATGGATGACAATTCTTAGTAAAGTCTGTTGGAAAGCAACAGAAGTTTTTAACAGTTAATAGACAACAGTGGTTTGCTATCAACATAATGGAATTGTTGTTGAATAAACGTATTGATCATTAATTTATATCACTTTTGTAAGTCTGCACTAATTATTTTTTTACTCTCTGTCAATATGTGTTATGCATGGTTTTCTAAGAAACAACCCTTGTTTGCACACGGGTCTTACCGCTTGTACTATATAATAAAAGAAACCAACTTTGTGACACTTGTCATTATTCTAGAGCATCCTTAATTGTAGATAATTATTATTTAATTTAAATTATTAAATATCAATTAAATTAATATAAATCTTATCAACCCTTAATTATTGTCATAAACTTAACTTCAAATCCTAAAGTCCTAAATTAAAAAAAGCATTGTTTCACTTAACAGTAGATAAACATACATATTATTTATTGTTAATGTTATTATTGTTAACTATGGAGAAATTATATTAAACAACTTATTAATCAAACAAAAAATTTAAAATAGTATTAACCTAATTTAAAAAGGAATTAAAAAATCCATTTTGATTTAGAAAGATTTTTTAACAATAGATAAACCTGTGTAATACATAGGGTTTTTAAAGATATAATATTTTTTTATTATTTGCTATATAAAATTAGATTTCTTAAACCCGTACAATACACGGAGTTTTTTTTTTAAATATAACTTTTTTTATTATTTAGTATATAATTACATTTCTACAACCCGTGAATACACAAGGTTTTTTTTAATATAACTTTTTTATTGTTTGGTATATAAATTTACATTTATCCAACCTGCACAACAAACGAGATTCTGAAAGATATAATTTTAAAGATTTTTTTAACAATAGATAAACCCGTGTAATATACAGGGTTTTTAAAGATATATCATTTTTTTATTATTTGCTATATAAAATTATATTTATTCTATGCGTACAATACACGGAGTTTTTTAAAATATAATTTTTTTATTATTTAGTACATAAAATTATATTTCTTCCACCCGTGAATACACAAGATTTTTTTTTAAATATAACTTTTTTATTGTGTGGTATATAAAACTACATTTATTTAACCCGCACAATAAACGAGTTTCTTAAAGATATTTTTTTATTATTTAATATATAAAATTATATTTACTCAACATGTGTAATAAATGAGGTTTTTAAAAATATAGTTAGGCCTGTAAACGAACCGATCGAACACGAACATAGGCATGTTCGTGTTCGTTCATTTAACTTTAACCAAACACGAACACGAATATATAATCGAACACATTTTTTTGTTCGTGTTCGTTCATTAAGAAATCGGGCATGTTCGTGTTCGTTTATGTTCGTTTTTTTAAAGCCTAAACGAACAGTTCACGAACATAAAAAAATTATTTGAACATATTTGAATAACATAAATTAACATGATTGAAGAAACAAGTCTAATATATTACATTTCATCCGAAAACACATCTAAATAAGGGTTCATAGCTATACTAATTAGTTATATTTATATAAGTAGTTAGAAAACCTAATATTTATATAAATATAAATATTTATGTATTTATTAAAATTTAAACAAATGTAAATAAACGAAAATTTACAAACATAAATGAACGAACATAAAAGAATGTTCACGAACATAAATGAACGAACACAAAGTGTATTCCTGTTCGTTCATTTAATTAAACGAACAAATTTTTTTGTTCGTGTTCGTTTGTTTATTAAATAAACAAACATAAACGAACTTCCTGCTGAACAAGTTCATGAACGTTCGGTTCGTTTACAGGCCTAAATATAGTGTTTTGTTATTTAGTATATATATTAAATTACATTTATTCAAACCGTGTAATACACGGGGTTCTAACCTAGTAAGTTTATATGCATCAACTTGCACTGCAAGAAACGGTCACCTTTAGCGGCGATAGTTGTCGCCGCTATTGCCCTCTTTTGTCGCTTCTATTAACTTTTACCGGCGACATGTCGCCGCTAAAGGGTCGTTGGTATTGATGGGTCGCTATTGCCCTTTTTGTCGCCGTTATTGATGCTGTCGCCGCTATTGCCCTATAGCCGGAGTTTTGCCTGAAAAGAGATTGTTTCAGTGCTCCAATGTGCCAAATTGTTGGCAATATCAACTGCCTCTGTTCATCAAATATATGTAATCAATACAAAAAAAATACACTCAGCAAATCATATATATAACATATGTTACATAAAGATGTTTTTTACATAAAACTACAAATCTCATATATTTAATCAAACAAATCTCATATATTTAATCCATTCAAATCTCCGGTGACGATGAAGATGCTCCGGTGAAGATGAATGTGCTCCGGTGAAGATGCAGGTGCTCCGGTGATGCTCCGGTGAAGATGAAGGTGCTCCGGTTTAGATGCAGGTGGTCCGGTTACGAAGGAGAATGCTCCGGTAAAGATGCAGGTGGTCCGGTGACAGTGGTAGTTGACGAAGAAGGTGCTCCGGTGACGGATTATTTGTGACGGCCGGGAAGAAGCATGACTTGTGTTTGTTTTGAAGAGAAGAATGAAATTGTATTTGAAGTTTGAGAAGATATTGTTTTGCGAGAAGATAGGGTTGTGCAGGTATTTAGGATTCAAAGAGAAAGGATATGTGTTTGTTTCAGGAGAAGAAGATGACCCTTAGATCATTGCTTAATCCACGGCCAGCAGCAGACCTTGGAGTAGCACACGGATCGGAATCAATAGCGGCGGCACTCGGACGCCAGTATTGATCATTGTCGCCGGTATCGCCATGAGTCGCCGGTATTGGTCATTGTCGCCGGTATTTCCGGCGCCGCTAATACTGGATGTTTCTTGTAGTGTTCGATATTTAACAAGTCTAGTGAATCCCATATTGATACATCCGTGTTAGTGGAAGTTCGAGTTGAATACTTCAAATCATCAGCCAATGCCAGAATTCTTTGAATATGCGTAGAAAACCGTCTTTAGAACATGTAATGCTGATACTCTGATTAGAACATGTAGCATTTATGGTTTGTGCCATTTGGAAATGGTGTAATATTCATTCTGGTTCAAGTTCTGTTATTGTTATAAAGACGCCATAATACTGCTGAAATACTTTTCCACAATTGCATAGAATAACCTTATCTGGCTTTCTAATCGTATATGTGAGGTTTAACACATCAAATTAAGGTGAGGGGTTCAATGGATGGCAATTGTTGGCGCTACCCATATCCAACACAAGCCCAACACGAAGAAAAAAAAAAGGTTTTGGGTCGGTTAAGGTTTGCTTGTTTTAAAAGCAAGTCGGTTCCCGTTGACCCATATAAATATGAGTTGGCCCGTTAACTCATTTAAGTATATAAAAAAAAATACTTTTATAATTCTTTTTCAAGATTTACAGTATTTAAAAAAATATTTATATACCTTATTTTATAACCCAACAACCTACGTATAACTCATCAACATGTATGACTAATTTAAAAAAATGGGTTAAATGTGTTGTGTACGGATTATCCCAAATCTATGTGTGTGCGGGTTAGAGTTGAGATCATTGACTCAGATGATAATAATAAGGGTAGAGTTTGGGTTACTCATTTCAATTTGTCAACCCGGCATGATTGACATCCCTACTCACTATTGGGAGGCTTAATTTTGGGTGGAAAAAAAATTATTAATCAAACCAATAGTCTGTAACCAAATGCGTTGTTTCCTTTGACATAGTTTATATTGCTACCATGTGCCGTATAAAACTATACAATATAAATTTATTACAGGAACACTATAACAAGATTCATTTTATACATCAACTTACTCGCTATCGAGGAGTGTTAATTTTGGGTGAAGAGAAAAGATTAATCAAACCAATAGTCTCTAATCAAGTGAGTTGTTTACTTTGATGTAGTTTATATTGCTACCATTTACCGTATACAATATTAATTTATGAAAGGAACACTATAACAAGAGTCATTTTATGTATACATCAAGTTGAAAACTATACAATACAAATTTATGAAAGGAACACTATAACAAGATTCATTTTATATATACATCAAGTTGAAAACTATACTATATAAATTTATGAAAGGAACACTATAACAAGATTCGTTTTATATATACATCAAGTTGAAAACTATACAATATAAATTTATGAAAGGAGCACTATAACAAGATGTTGGAAATTTTGTGAAAATAACATTTTTCACAAATATAGGAAAATGATTTTTTCCTATTTTGGACTAGAAGTAAATATAATAAAATGAGTGGGTTTTATATATTTATTTGTGGGTTTGTGTTCTATGTTGGAAGGGCTTCGCAACGAACTAAACCACGTCCAAAACGGAGCTAAGATGAATGAGATATCGATGCTCAAAGTTTGGTGTTTGAAACTTAAATGCTGAAAAAAGTGGGAAAGTGGCACCTTGTCCCACATCGGATGAGAGATGGAACTTAAAGGGGTATTTAAGTGGGAACTCTCCATCCTTATTGTTTCATGGAAGCACTCACTAGTGTACTCACGAAGGGTGCGGAGCACCCTAACTCGCACTCGCACACGTACTCGCACACACGCGCGTGGCGTGGGCGATGAGGCGCAATGTGGCGCTTTGATGGCGCACAGCGATGGCGCATGACATGGCAATCATGCGCGCGGGGTACACATGACGCGCACTAGCGCATGGTGCATGGTCCTGATGAGACGTGCGCGGCGCACCAAAGTGAGCCAAAACGGCGCGACTGTGTGGCGTGCTCGTAGAGGCTCACAGGTGACGTGGCACACGCGCGCAGGCGCGCATGGACCTAAGTGAGTATGGCGCACGCGCGCTTGGCAGTGAGCCAAGTGGACGCACCGCGCGCGAGGGCTGCAGACCTGCGCGCGCACCAGTGTGTCTTGCGCGCGCGCGCAGTAGCTTCCAGCAGCAGTTACTGCAGTGCAGTTACGTTTTCAGCATTCGAAACTGACGTAGTTAATGCGTTTGACTGAGAATTTAATGACGAATTAAGGTGCATTGAAGACGTTTAATGCAGTTTAATTCTCCCATTAATTTCGTTTTTCAGTTTCGACTTTACCTGCAGTATAAATAGGAGGTTCCTATTGCAGATTCAACACACCGAATTACATAGCTTTTCTTTCTCTCCCTCTGAATTCTACATCTTCTACAAGCAGCAAGGTAAACCTTCGGGTTGGAGTCAAGACAGGCAGTGCAACTGCTTGCTGCTGTTGTATCCTGGAAACAAACGTGTTCTCCTGGGAGACACGAAATTTGTTTTAAGGGACCCGTGTCTAACACGATCCTCAGCCAAGAACAGTTTCGTCTGTTCGAGTTTTCTGTTCTTGTATTTCTATTTTTCAGTTGTAATTGTATTGTACTTCCATTTTATTCTGTAATTGTTTCAGTAATTCAAGTTAATAAAGTTTTTATTTAATTTTACACGAACGGATTCCTACACAAGATTCATTTTATATACAATTTAAATTTATGAAAGGAACACTATAGCAAGATTCATTTTATATATACATCAAGTTAAAAAAAATCAATTTATTATTCATACTCTAGACCAACTCCGTTACGATAGTTAAACTGTCCTAAATGACGTACATGGGCGTAGAGGTGCACAAACCAGATTTTTTAAAAGACCGGATTAGACTTTATCCGATCCAGATAAAGTCAAACGATTGTTAAAACCGGATTTTGAAAATCCAGATCGGATATTATCTTGTTCAAAGGTTTATATAACTCGATCCTATACACTCGGATCGGATTATCCAAAACCAGATTTCTTAAAAACCTGGATTTCGGATTAAAAAAAAACAAATTAATATATTAATTAAACTCAACAAAAATCATATATTAATTACTTATTAATTTTTTATTGGTTATATACTATATTCTTAAAAAAAACATAGAAAAATTAAGAGTTAATTACATAGTTAGTCCATATGGTTTGCATAAAGTAACATACTTAGGTACTAATGGTTTAAAATCACCTTCTAGGGTATTAACTTTTCATTTTGTAACGTTTGGAGGTATTAACGTTAATTGTTTGTTAAACTATTAGTAACTAAGTTTGTTATTTTGTGCAAACATAAGGACTGTTGAACATCAAATATATATGCAGCGGAAGTTGATTGAGAGTTTGGATTCATGATGTTTGTAGTGTGCAGGTGTAGGGAATAGAGGAATGCAGATGAATGTTAGGGTGGACAAATCAATAGGAAATGTCTTGGTGTCGGTTATCTTTTGCCGGCAAGACATATATATATATATGCGTTCATATATTGCAGTTATGAGCGGTTGAATTTGGAGGGAAAAACCACCCTTTGAACCGGTGCCTTCCAACCATCACAACCACTCGAATATATCGGTTGTTACATACATATAAATATAAGTCAAATAAACTAAGTAACATACATAACTATTCGAATATATATAATTATGTTTATATGTTCTAATAAGGACTAGCTATTGTCACGGCCCCCGACCCGGTTTTACCCGTTTCAGGAGCCGCGGGACAGAAATCCTGCGGTATTTAATTAATTGAGTTTGACAGCGGAAGTTTTCATCAGGATCTTTTTAAAATGAAAATATTTCCCGATTATTTTATTTCACAATTCGGGATAAAACCCGGTAATTTACAATAGTTTGATTTCATGAAGAAATCTTTTATTTTTACAAAACATGTTTCTTTATTTTATACTGAGCCACTTCCTTGAGCTTGTAGTGCTATATGGCACTTTTCATGATTCATAACAGGTCACCTGAAACATGTTTGAAAAAGGTTTTTGTCAGCGGGAAATACTGAGTGAATCATTCTATTTTGCATAATGATGCATAGTTATAAATTACACCATAAGAGCGATTACAATGGCTTCTATCTTATTTTTATCTGGCTTTATGTCACAATGGTGACATGTCACAATGATGACGATGGTCATACCACTATTAGATCAATGAACCTAAATAGTGATGATTATCCCTGTAGGTCAATGAACCTAACAGTGATTATCCCGAGTAGGTCAATGAACCTAATTGGGAGAAAATTAGTAATGTGCACAATACCCCATTAACTAGTAATTCAAGATATCCACGACTTAGTCCCTGTAATTATAACCTTGAAAAATAAATTGAGGTATTGTAAAATAGTTGATAAAAAAAGAATGACTCACTTTGCAGATTTAATTGGACAGAGCCTAGCCTACTGATTAGCCTTTTAACCTAAATTTAATAACAGGCACACAATTATGGGTTAGTAATCAATACAGCATTTACGATAACTCACGAGATCAACCCTCACAACGAATGACAAAGTGCTATGCTTAAACATCCATCGAATTAACGACTAATGACAAAGCATCACCCTAATGTGGGCAGCACTTAAACATCCATTGAGTACATTGATCGATCGGAAAATGAATCGTAATAGCGATTGAGTTAATACCCTGATTGCGGCGTCGATTAGTGAATCGTGTGTGTTAATTGTAATAAACAGAGCATAACTCAGCGTATTTTTCGAATTTCTTCATCGTTCTGAAACCAGAATTCAAGTCCCAAGGCCCTCTATTTATAGGTGAATTTTGGCCCTCAGGCGGCCCGCGTGAGATTTAAGCTAACCTTACGCGGCCCGCGTAAGACCTATTTTTAGGCATAGGGTTGCCACGTGGAACTAGCTCAGCTGAGTCGACGATTTCTGAAAATTCGAATTGGACAGCTATTTATGTGGATAAACGTAACTAGAAAATACCCCCCCCCCCCTGAGTTTTAGGGGCCCTGATCCTGATTCTGATTTTTCTGAAAATCTTAGGGTTTGTGCAGAATCACTTGGGTTTCTTAATTAGGGTTTCCTATTGGTCAATTAAAATAATAAATATGACTTTTTGATGAGAGTTGTTACAGCTATGTTTATACTCTAGAAGTTAATGCCTCCAAACGTTACAAAATGAAAAGTTAATACCCTCCGATGGAAAAAGGTTTATCGCCAATCCATTGGTGATATAACAACATGACCTGATGATTCTTTTGGTTGACCGGTGATGCGCTAGTGATGTGTCTAAAGGATATCCTCCGGAAGTGATTATAGGTAATCTATAGGTGAAGTCTTTACTCACAACCCTATTCCCACTAACCTGATCCACAGAGGGTCGTCTAATTTGTACTGATCATAACCTTGGCATTATAAAATTTTGTAATCCAAATGAACACTTGTAACATCTTAATTTAACCTGGCTAATTAAACTGAATGGCAAGGCTGGAAGAACATAAGTAGACTGTAATCAAGCTGTAAACACCAATATTAAAAAAGGGATGATTTATGAATTTATATACACTTTTAACACTGACAGTAGTTTCAAAATCAATACATGATTAACATATATTTCACGTAATCTGTTAAGAGTGTAGAAAATGTTAGATATTTTAGTGTAATCGGTGATTGACTTGGTGATCAAAGCGAATAATAATACAGATCAAGCAAGTTAGGAGGTGCGGGAGTGCACGCTTGTTTGAGTTATTATTATTCGAAGTGTACGGGCGGAGCCCGTACTCTACGGGGGTTCCAAGGGGGCAGCGCCCCCTTGGCGGGGGTCCGGGGGCAGCGCCCCTGGGAGCAGGGTACAAGGGGCAGAGCCTCTGGCTGGGGTCGAAAAATAGAGGTAACTGCCTAATGGCAGTTACAACCCCAAAACCTAATTCGTAGACAGTTTTGATCATATGTTTTTTTCCTGGTTCGAAAATTCACACACACTAACATACACTTGTTCAATTTCTCGAAATCAGAGTTGTATCCGATTGAATTATTCGGGTGAACCACCGAAATAATTTGATCTGAGAGTGATTACACGCCTCTCTGATCGTCCGGTAAACTGAAATTCCCCAACAAAGATCAAATTAGTTTCTGTGAAGATGGCAAGCGGATCGATGAAGGATATGACAATCAAGGAAAACAAACTGGAGAAGTTCGAAGGGGTGGACTTCCGAAGATGGCAGAAGAAGATGCACTTTCTTCTGACTTCATTGAAGGTTGTGTACGTGTTGACTACTCCAATCCCGGAGATACAGGAGGAGGGAAATCTGGAGCAAATCAGGAAGAGGTCGAAGTGGGAGAACGACAATTATATATGTCTTGGCCACATCCTGAACGGTATGTCTGATCCCTTATTTGATGTTTACCAAAATGTTGAAAATGCAAAGTTACTGTGGGACACGTTGGAAGCCAAATACATGGCAGAAGATTCTTCTAGTAAGAAGTTTCTTGTCAGTAATTTCAATAATTACAAAATGGTTGATGAACGGCCTGTGATGGAACAATATCATGAATTGTTACGAATTCTGGGGCAGTTTGCCCAACATGATATGAAGATGGATGAATCCATCTCTGTTTCGAGTATCATTGACAAGTTACCTCCTTCCTGGAGAGATGTTAAACATAATCTGAAACATCAGAAATGAGAGTTAACTTTGGTTGAACTTGGAAGCCACTTCAGAATTGAAGAAGGCTTGAGAGCACAGGAAAACGTGTTGGTCAATGATGATAAGAAACGGGCTGGTCAAGTTCTGTGCACATGGTTGAAACTGGTGAATCTTCCAAAGGAAACAGTAAGTTCAAAGGGAAACGAAAGTTTCAAGGAAACAACAATTCGGGTTCAAACAAAAAGCCGAATTACCCTTGCTGGAAATGTGGTAAGGTTGGTCACTTTAAGAGGGACTGTAAAATGATGAAGAATAACAAGAAGTCCGGTTCAAAGAACAAGAATGAGGATGGTTCTAGCGGGTCCAAGGACCCGGGCAAGCAAGGTCAGAATTTAGTACAACTTAATAATTCGGTTCAGAATTATGTGTCACTAATTTCTGAGGCATTTTATGTGCAGGATGATGACATTGCTTGGTGGGTTGATTCGGGTGCAACGAGTCATGTATGCAAGGATCTTCGTTGGTTTAAAGACTTTCAACCAATCGAAGACGGATCTATCATCAAGATGGGGAACGTTGCAACTGAACCAATCAAGGGAATAGGAACTGTGAATCTTGTTTTTACTTCTGGAAAATGTTTACTTTTGAACAATGTTTTGTATGTGCCCGGAATTCGAAAGAATCTGTTAAGTGGCATTGTGTTGAATAATTGTGGGTACAAACAAGTATTGGAAAGTGACAAGTATATCTTGTCAAGACATGGTACCTTTGTTGGTTTTGGTTATCTATGTAATGGTATGTTTATGTTGAATGTTGATGTCTTGTTTATGAATGAATCTGTTTGTGTTGCTTCAACTAGTAATGTTAATGATGTACCTTCAACTAGTAATGCAAACTGCATAGCTTCAACTAGTAGTAGAAACAACTTGACAGAATCGGAATTATGGCATGCTAGACTAGGACATGTACATAATAAAAGAGTTAAAGAAATGTCTAAAATGAGCTTAATTCCGCCTATTAACATAAACAATGATAAATGCCATGTTTGCAAGTTGAATAAGATAACCAAAAAGCCTTTCATGCAACATGTTCATAGGGAAACTAAAGTGTTAGATTTGATACATAGTGATCTATGTGATTTTCATGCTACACCATCTCTAGGTAATAAAAAATATGTAGTAACATTTATAGATGATGCAACTAGATTTTGTTACGTTTATTTGTTGCATGCTAAGGATGAAGCTCTTGAAAAGTTTAAGATTTATAAACAAGAAGTAGAGCTTCATCGGAGTGGGTTGATCAAAACCCTACATACGGACAGAAGTGGTGAGTATTTTGATCCGGTGTATTTCCAATCTACTGGAATAATACACCATACCACAGCTCCTTACACACCGGAATAAAATGGTGTGGCGGAAAGGAAAAATAGGACTTTAAAGGAAATGGTTAATACCATGTTGTCCTATTCGGGCCTAAGTGAGGGCTTTTGGGGTGAGGCTATGTTGACAGCCTGCTATTTGCTAAATAGGGTTCCAAATAAAAGGAACAAGAACACCCCTTTTGAGCTTTGGTATAAAAAACCAACTGAGCTGCATAAGCTGAGAGTTTGGGGTTGTAGAGCCGTGGTGAGGCTCACTGATCCTAAAATAAGGAACATAGGGGAAAGAGGTATAGACTGCATTTTCATTGGGTATGCGGAGCATTCATTTGCTCACAGGTTCTATGTTATAGAACCAAATGACTACGTGTCAGTGCATACGGTTATTGAGGCAAGAACTGCAGAGTATGATGAGAATAGATTCTCTTCAATGCCTAGGCCTAGAGACATGGTTCCAAGCTCTAGTAACTCTCACGTGGCTGATCAAGTGATTGATACTCCTCCGGAACTTAGGAGGAGTGGTAGAGCAAGAAAAGCTAAATCATTTGGTGATGATTTTCAGCTATATTTGGTTGAAGGATCTAGAGATGAAATTAAAATTCAATATCAATATTACTTCAATATTGAGGAAGATCCTAAAACCTATAGTGAAGCCATGGCATCTCGAGATGTAGCTTTCTGGAAAGAAGCTATAAATGATGAGATGGACTCTATTATGCAGAATAATACTTGGAAACTGTCTGATCTACCCCCTGGGTGTAAACCACTTGGTTGTAAATGGATCTTCAAGAAGAAGATGAAAGTAGATGATTCAATTGAAAAGTTTAAAGCCCGATTGGTTATCCAAGGTTTTAGACAAAAAGAAGGAATTGACTACTTTGATACATATGCTCATGTAGCAAGAATATCCACTATTAGATTGTTGGTTGCCTTGGCTGCAATACACAATCTTGTAATTCACCAAATGGATGTGAAAACTGCTTTCCTTAATGGTGATTTGGATGAGGAGATATATATGAAACAACCAGAGGGTTTTGTTATGACTGGCAATGAGCATAAGGTGTGTAAGCTAGTTAAGTCATTATATGGCTTAAAGCAAGCACCAAAACAGTGGCATCAAAAGTTTGATGAAGTGGTATTGTCTAATGGTTTTGTATTAAACCAAGCAGACAAGTGTGTATATAGCAAATTTGATGATTCTAGGAAAGGAGTCATAATTTGTCTATATGTAGATGACATGTTGATCTTCGGTACTGACCAGGATCAAGTTGATAAAACAAAGAAATTTTTGTCATCTTGTTTTGATATGAAAGACTTGGGGGAGGCGGAAGTGATCCTTGGTATAAGGATCAAAAGGGAGAACAATGGCATATCTATCTCTCAATCTCATTATATTGAGAAGATATTGAAAAAGTTTAATTTTCATGATAGTTCTCCGGTTAGCACTCCAATGGATCCTGCTTTTAAGCTCTCACCTAATGAAGGTGTAGCTGTAAGCCAACTTGAATATTCAAGGGCCATTGGATCTCTCATGTACGCCATGATTAGCACTAGACCGGATATAGCTTATGCTGTTGGAAAGCTTAGTAGGTATACTAGCAATCCAGGTGCAAGTCATTGGCAAGCAATGAATCGAGTATTTAGGTACTTGAAAGGAACCATGAAATATGGTTTGACGTATACTGGATTTCCTTCGGTTTTAGAAGGTTATTCGGATGCAAGCTGGATTAAAAACAAGGAAGATCATTCTTCCACGAGTGGATGGACTTTTCTGCTCGGAGGAGGTGCCATATCTTGGGCATCTAAGAAACAGACTTGCATAACTGATTCAACAATGGAGTCTGAGTTTGTAGCATTAGCCACAGCTGGCAAAGAAGCTGAGTGGCTAAGAAACTTGATTTATGAAATTCCATTGTGGCCTAAACCTATATCACCTATATCTATTAGATGTGATAGTGCTGCTACCTTGGCTAAGGCATATAGCCAAGTGTATAATGGGAAGTCTAGACACTTAGGTGTTAGACACAGCATGATTCGTGAGCTCATCACGCAAGGGGTGATATTGTAACGTCCGTATTTGCGTCTAGAAGAAATGACATCCAAAAGACGCTAGAAAACATAAACTTTTAAAATGTACGAATCTTTCACAACCTAAAAGGTAAAAACGCTAGTAACAATAACACATGAATTTAACAAAATTTGGGCATGACCCGTCCGTAAAACGAGTATGCCCCTGTTTTAACCACAATCAAAACAATATCATTCTACAAGATACTACTAAAACTAAAACATCAAGTACTTAAAGGCGTTTTACCAACAATTTGTACAAAAAGTATTTTGACCCAAAACATTAACATAAGCTAGCGGAAGCGCTTGGTAAGACATATTTTGATCATGTGCTCGCTCCATTTCGCCGAGTCGCCTAAGTTGAGGATTTACCTACATTCAATGACAAGACTTCAAAAGTTAGCCGTAATTCTCATTTAACGCAATGTAACAACATATTAGCTTCATTCGTTTATATGCTTTCATTATTCTTACGCCTTCGATTTACCCAATTAAATGGGTAATGGCATATACCCTCATAATGAGGTTCAAGCTTATCACTTACGACCCGGTGACATCGGGTTAATTGCTTTCAACATAAATCTTTCTTTTCCATCCGTATAACGGATTAAACTTCAAGCATTTGTCATAGCATTCATGACCACCCATTCAAAACGGGTAGTAGCTTATTCTTACTCGACTTGTTCAGCTAGAACTTGTCGACTAGCATAGCTTATCATAACTTTCATTATCATATCCAAATCCGCAAGGGATTTTCTAACTACTTACTAATCACCATAAACATTTTAACAAGGATTGTTTACATGGAAACTAACAAAGATTAAGTAAGTTTTTGTATGCGAATGATCATACAACCCAACACTAAAATTTAATTAGCAAACCATCATTCGTAGATCTACATGAAAGGAGAATTAAGTTCATATGAACTTACCGCGATCTTGAGATGTTTGTGCCTTCGAGTGACTTGCGCCTTCTTCCTTCTTCGCGCCTATAAGTCATAATCTCATACTTTAGCTTTCATAAACATTACTTTCACAATCCTTTTAGTACGTTATAGCGTCTACTAATCACATACATCATTATCATAAAGAAATTGCATCTTCCTAACAAGTATTCATGTAAAAACCATAACTAAGCTCACTTAGGCATTTCATCGAACACATTGTGCGCGTATTACTAATTTAGCACAATGTACAAGCATTCTAAACACAATTTCCATAGTTTACTCATTGATTAACATAAACATCTCTAACTTGGAAATTTATCATCCTAAACATGAATACCTAGTTCTTAATCAATTATTCATAACAATTTCATCAATCAACAATCAAATTAACATGTAGAACTTCACAATTTCTAACCTTCACTTGACATGTAAGTGGGTTTTTGCCCTAATCATACTCACATTCGAAATTTAGAATCTATTGATGTCTAAACATTCATAGCAACCATAAATCATACTAGATTTTGTATTACATTCACGAATTACACTATACCCACATAACCAAACATCATTAAATCAGGAAATTTCACTTACTTGAGATCAAGAACACTTAGATAATCGAAGTTCCTGGCTCATGCATTCGATTAACCTCTATTTTCCCTTTCAATTTGATGGATTTTGAAGGTTAGGGTTTAGTTTTCTTCTGGGTCTCTCTCCCTCTCTCGTTCGTACGCACACAGCCAGGAACACACTGGCCTCTTTTTTTTATTAATTTTTCATTACACCTTTACACTTTTAGTCCCTTGTCTTTTAATACATGTCACATTCTTTCTTTTCACATTAACTAGGTTACCTTTCCTTTGGTTAACTTAGTTACATACATATATTTTAAACTTACTATCATTTTCTTACGGTACCGTTTAATAGTTACCATTTTTCTGTTATTTATCAACACAAAAACAAATATAATATTATTTTATATCATACGAAATTTGGGGTGTTACAAGTCTACCCCCCTTAAAAGAGGTTTCGTCCCCGAAACCTTTCTCATTCCAACTAGACCAATTTTACCCTTACTTTTTCATCTATTCATTCACGATGCCTACTACACATAGATGCAATCGGGATCTTGGCAAAAGTTTCATTCATGCATAAACATATTTGTACACATTGTCCCTCCGTTCTTAAATTAAGTAAATTACTTTCATAATCACATATAAGTTAGAATCGGATCCAGAGCTCTTATTAGTGTCATTTTTACTTTATAATGCTAGTTCCTAGCATACATCATCACTAGCGGTTCGTTCATTGAAAATTTTATTCCAAATGTATACTATTGGTCGTACAAGCCTATGTTTACGGCTTGTTTCTATCTTTCTAGTCAAACATAACATATTCATACATTTGCTAATAAAAAAAAATAAATAAAAAAAAATAAATGGATTTATTTCATTCCACTCACGTATCATACACGATATAATTCCTTATCGTAACCATGAGAAAACCCTACCATCCCATTACTAACATTCTTCTTAATTATTTTCTTGTTCATATGAGGGCTTAGCATAGCATTATACGTATACTATAAACATTTAATGATTTTGTGGTACTAATACAAAGCTACCCACTTCCTAATTGCTTTTTCATACTTAATACGAGTATGAGGTATCATTCTACGGTTACTACTGTCACTTGAACTAATCACAAGTTTTGAGTTTAGCCTTAATTTTAATCCTTCGCACACTTTATTATTAGTTACTTGCATGAACTACTTATGATAACAACTAGGTATGTTGTGTACGAGCACCATACGATCATCTAACTAATTCAACTCAAACTTTCATTTAAGGCCTTTAGATCTCCCTCTTAATGACATTCATACTTTCTCACACTGACCGTTACAGGTCGATCATTGTATACCATACCATAATTATTCTACCATTCATTTTGTTCATACTTACAAATAAATCTACGGATTCTTATCATTAATCAAGAATTGAACATTTTACTAACCTCGCCTTTAATGCATAAGTCGGTTATCCGTGCGCCGGATCGATCCGCTTCTTTATATGTACCCTTCGTACCAGACTTGGTCTCATTCATTCATGAAATATGCTCCCACTCGTGGGCATCCTTCTACTAGCTTCATTACTAACATCACACTAAGAATTCCATCATATTTATCTATAACTAAACAGTTAGCACATAACCCTTCATAACTGCGTCCTGCGGGGTGTTTGTTCGCCCATTGCCTCTTTCACAATTTTCTTACGTACATGCTAAAATATATCATACATTCCATTTCTTACATACAATCCTTTCTTTTTATTGGTTATTTCTCTAACTTTCGCAGTTTGACCTTTCAAGGTTAGACTAACACCCCCCTCACCTATTAGTAATAAACTTTGACAAACCGAACATTAAATACCGGGTTCAAATGGCGATCGCCGTTTGACCCGTATAACTTATTTGAGTTTGGTGCTTAATTATTTTTTTTTTATTCTTACTTGTTTAATCCGTCTTCACTTACGGATTTGAACTTTTAATTTATTATCTTTCATTCTTACATGGTTGAATCAATTTCTCAGATTCAAACATTTTCCTCCGAACCTTTCTTTCTTCTGCCATATCATTTACCATGTAATTTCTTATGAATCGTTTCCGTATTAATCTTCTACATTCAACTTCAAGTGTTGGGTCCTAACACTTAATTCCATGTCCTAATTCATGTAGCGCGTTTCAACGCGACACTCTACATCCTATTTCTAGTGGTGTTCTCACCCTTCTTTCTTAAGTTTGTTTTACATTCAATCGCAGGCTTATACTTTTCATTCTTATCTTTCTTTCTTTTATTGATCCGATCCTTTAAGAATCGTTAGACCCCTTATTACTAGCTTGACTGGACAATGATTCTCGTGTTTTTCTCGAGCTTCGGTCAATATATGACCATCCCTTACATACCATTTCCATTTGTTCGTTCACCGTATTTGGTGTTAATTCACCTACGTTCTCTAACATGTCTCTTACTAATGAGTATCCTACATTACACGTTGCATTCTTACGTAATGTTTCCAAAAATTTGTAAATAATTATTATTTACTGACTTCTATGATTTGACCTTTTAAAGTTCATCACACTTAGTACTTATTGTTGTACGCGTTGTACTTACTTTCAATTCGAACATATTATATAATGTCTTTAGCTAACATCTCAACTAATATTCTTTCCATACCTTTCATATTATTATTACATTCAAAATATTGTTAGCTTATGTGAGCATACATACTATTATTCATTTTCTTTTTGTTTATACAAAATTTGACTTGTATAAACGAGACATTTATTATCAGTTATCTCATTTCCAATCCATACCACTAAACTTATCGTCAAGCATAATACGTATATTACTTAATACATAACACATTAACTTTTTTACTTTAACATTTGCGTCTAAAGGGTCATTCCATGATATTCCTATATTGTTGACTTTTAGTTAGTCACTGTTTTGCTTACACACTTCAAACTTTTGAACATGTGTTCATCTAAATATGATAGACCGCAATATTAATGCTCTACGTATCTCATACATACAATTTACGTAATCCTCCAAACAATACACATGTATACATTCACCTTCGCGTACCTTCTCATGCTAATGCTTCACGATTCTACAAATAATAATTATCATTCAAGTTAACTATATAACATAATTCTAACACATTCTTTTACTAATAAGCTCGTATGATTTGCATTTGGCTCATATTCGCCTCTTAATCATAACAAGGCAAATCATTAAATACACATAAGCATCACACCATTCGTGTACATGGTACAAGCCTCTAATGCATAATTCTATCAAAGCATACATTCATCAGAATTTTCATACAAATTCCATCTAACTCACATTCTTCAAATTATTTTCACCACTATTCTCATCATCATTTTTTTTATATTCATTTATTAACAATTCCGGTTCCTTACATATCTAAGTACTTCAGTCTATATCTACTTCCTTTATTATTCATTATCATACGTTTCCAACTCCACTTTATACGTTCGTCATTCATTTCATGCCATCCCATACGTTACATTCGACTTTTATAAATTTTACTTTATCGCCAACGATCTACATAAATTTACATAACTTATTATATCTTCTAATAACTTGGCAGGAACATAAGACGGGCATTTCTGAGAAGTATGGAAACTTAAATTATATTTCACAAGCTTTCAATACTTCATAATTCATTAGTCCGTATTTACTTCATTCGCATTCTTAGATTTTAAACTTTACGCATCTCTTAAACTTTCATCATTCATTCGTGCCTTTCAACATATTACTTTCGACTTTTATACATTTCCTTCTATCGTAACCACTAGTCGTGGTTACATATATCTTTCAGGCCTTATATAGAGCCTAAACGAACATTTAATAGACCTTCGGACGGTTTGGAAACTCAAAATACGAAAAGCAAAAACAAAACAAAAACCCCCAGCGGACTCGGTTTCCACTAGCCGTCGGCGACGGCATCATACCCCGTCGGCGACGGGCTTCGTAAATGGGTGTTGCCCACAATGTCCGTAGACAGAAAGATAGGCCGTCGGCAAGCATGAGGGCGTCGGCGACGGCTCACAGCCCGTCGGCGACGGCCCTTGAAGAAAAATATGAAGTTTGTGGAAATTTCGCCCAGACACAGCTGTGTTGATTATCTGAGTATAATGTCACACAGCTGTGTCAGCCTTACCACACACCCTGATCTCAGCAATAAGCATCAATGGTCCACACAGCTGTGTCACCTAACGACACAACTGTGTGCTGCGCCAGATCTGATATAACCTAATGTTTAACTTCCATTATTACTACCCCACATACTTTAACTTAAATATTTATCATAAACACACTACACATACTTGTACTAAACAAAAACTTAAAATTTTACCTCATTGGCGACCTTGGAGCGAGCACACTTTTGAACGAGCCGTCGGTTTGAGTTCAAGCATCACCTCATATGCTCGAATCCCTCAAACCTTGGCTCTGATACCAACTTGTAACGTCCGTATTTGCGTCTAGAAGAAATGACATCCAAAAGACGCTAGAAAACATAAACTTTTAAAATGTACGAATCTTTCACAACCTAAAAGGTAAAAACGCTAGTAACAATAACACATGAATTTAACAAAATTTGGGCATGACCCGTCCGTAAAACGAGTATGCCCCTGTTTTAACCACAATCAAAACAATATCATTCTACAAGATACTACTAAAACTAAAACATCAAGTACTTAAAGGCGTTTTACCAACAATTTGTACAAAAAGTATTTTGACCCAAAACATTAACATAAGCTAGCGGAAGCGCTTGGTAAGACATATTTTGATCATGTGCTCGCTCCATTTCGCCGAGTCGCCTAAGTTGAGGATTTACCTACATTCAATGACAAGACTTCAAAAGTTAGCCGTAATTCTCATTTAACGCAATGTAACAACATATTAGCTTCATTCGTTTATATGCTTTCATTATTCTTACGCCTTCGATTTACCCAATTAAATGGGTAATGGCATATACCCTCATAATGAGGTTCAAGCTTATCACTTACGACCCGGTGACATCGGGTTAATTGCTTTCAACATAAATCTTTCTTTTCCATCCGTATAACGGATTAAACTTCAAGCATTTGTCATAGCATTCATGACCACCCATTCAAAACGGGTAGTAGCTTATTCTTACTCGACTTGTTCAGCTAGAACTTGTCGACTAGCATAGCTTATCATAACTTTCATTATCATATCCAAATCCGCAAGGGATTTTCTAACTACTTACTAATCACCATAAACATTTTAACAAGGATTGTTTACATGGAAACTAACAAAGATTAAGTAAGTTTTTGTATGCGAATGATCATACAACCCAACACTAAAATTTAATTAGCAAACCATCATTCGTAGATCTACATGAAAGGAGAATTAAGTTCATATGAACTTACCGCGATCTTGAGATGTTTGTGCCTTCGAGTGACTTGCGCCTTCTTCCTTCTTCGCGCCTATAAGTCATAATATCATACTTTAGCTTTCATAAACATTACTTTCACAATCCTTTTAGTACGTTATAGCGTCTACTAATCACATACATCATTATCATAAAGAAATTGCATCTTCCTAACAAGTATTCATGTAAAAACCATAACTAAGCTCACTTAGGCATTTCATCGAACACATTGTGCACGTATTACTAATTTAGCACAATGTACAAGCATTCTAAACACAATTTCCATAGTTTACTCATTGATTAACATAAACATCTCTAACTTGGAAATTTATCATCCTAAACATGAATACCTAGTTCTTAATCAATTATTCATAACAATTTCATCAATCAACAATCAAATTAACATGTAGAACTTCACAATTTCTAACCTTCACTTGACATGTAAGTGGGTTTTTGCCCTAATCATACTCACATTCAAAATTTAGCATCTATTGATGTCTAAACATTCATAGCAACCATAAATCATACTAGATTTTGTATTACATTCACGAATTACACTATACCCACATAACCAAACATCATTAAATCAGGAAATTTCACTTACTTGAGATCAAGAACACTTAGATAATCGAAGTTCCTGGCTCATGCATTCGATTAACCTCTATTTTCCCTTTCAATTTGATGGATTTTGAAGGTTAGGGTTTAGTTTTCTTCTGGGTCTCTCTCCCTCTCTCGTTCGTACGCACACAGCCAGGAACACACTGGCCTCTTTTTTTTTATTAATTTTTCATTACACCTTTACACTTTTAGTCCCTTGTCTTTTAATACATGTCAC
The DNA here is from genome assembly GCA_030545235.1 of Helianthus tuberosus. Lineage (NCBI taxonomy): Eukaryota > Viridiplantae > Streptophyta > Magnoliopsida > Asterales > Asteraceae > Helianthus > Helianthus tuberosus. Next base: position 90,408,328 of record CM060356.1, on the reverse strand, counting down.
ATTCTTTCTTTTCACATTAACTAGGTTACCTTTCCTTTGGTTAACTTAGTTACATACATATATTTTAAACTTACTATCATTTTCTTACGGTACCGTTTAATAGTTACCATTTTTCTGTTATTTATCAACACAAAAACAAATATAATATTATTTTATATCATACGAAATTTGGGGTGTTACAGATATCGGTGGAGTTTGTGAGAACTCAACAGAATTTAGCCGACCACTTAACCAAAGAGTTATGTAGAGATCTTGTGCACAAGGCGGCTGTAGGGATGGGATTAAAGTCCACCTGAGATTTCTAGTGTTAAGATACCCAATTCCCACCTAATATGACGTTAGGTGCTGAATTCAATGTGGAAAGCTTAACATCTAGAAATTGGAACACATTAGTAGCATCATCCCAATGTATGTGTTCAGACCTGCAAGTTGAAGGAGGTTGAAGGTTTTCTTCTTAATAGTTCTTTGAAAAATTGCATATGCAGGTGCAAGAATAAAGAACTACCTATATGAGCATGAAGTTTAGCCGCTTCAAGAAGCTAGGACTTGGCTTTGATATGTTCATTGAAGGATGGGACACAGGCTAGTAAAAATAGTGTCAAGAAAGAACATTAGAGTATGTAAACTTGTGTGTATATTATCTTCATGTATTCACTGAATAAAAAGGGTTCAATCCTTAGCGACACCCCTATATTCGAATATTTGGAATGTGTAATATACTAATGTGAAATTCAATCGTCGCGATATTTCATTTATGCATAAGTTTGATTTGTTGTGAATTTGTTTAAGTTAATCAAGGATTACGCTAAAATGGGGGAGGAATGTTAGATATTTTAGTGTAATCGGTGATTGACTTGGTGATCAAAGCGAATAATAATACACATCAAGCAAGTTAGGAGGTGCGGGAGTGAACGCTTGTTTGAGTTATTATTATTCGAAGTGTACGGGCGGAGCCCGTACTCTACGGGGGTTCCAAGGGGGCAGCGCCCCCTTGGCGGGGGTCCGGGGGCAGCGCCCCTGGGAGCAGGGTCCAAGGGGCGGCAGCCCCTGGCGGGGTCCAAGGGGCAGAGCCCCTGGCTGGGGTCAAAAAATAGAGGTAACTGCCTAATGGCAGTTACAACCCCAAAACCTAATTCGTAGACAGTTTTGATCATATGTTTTTTTTCCTGGTTCGAAAATTCACACACACTAACATACACTTGTTCAATTTCTCGAAATCAGAGTTGTATCCGATTGAATTATTCGGGTGAACCACCGAAATAATTTGATCTGAGAGTGATTACACGCTTCTCTGATCGTCCGGTAAACTGAAATTCCCCAACAGAAAATAAGTCACTGTCCAATAAAAAGATAAAAAGTACCTATTCCCATGCAACCATGCTTGACTTTGTTGGTATTCAGATGTGGTTTAATAGAAGAACAGAAAGAAAATTGATAACTAGTTGGCACACTTTATTGATCTTTTAAACTGGAAGCACATGCAGAATTGAAAGGTAAATAAGATGATTATTTTCCACAAATGGGATGATCATAATTAACCTACTGGTGCTGCATTAAACAGTCAAAAATAAAACTAAGTGTGTGAGTGTGACATTATTGGATCTTCATTTACCAACATAAACTTGAACATTGGTCCTTCTTTCTCGGTTGCAACAAACTTTATGTAATAATTTAATCTAGCAGAAAAGAAAGATGAAATCTCTGTCATTTAAGGAACAAATCGAAGTGGACTAGGGTTGACAGTGGCATAGGACAAAAGCTCTGAATCATGCTCGAATATCTCCATTTCATCCGGACTCAATGTAACTATGGCTTCAACACCACCACCCTTCAAGGTGTCATTCAACGCGACTTTCCGGACGACTCTAGCATTCATAACATAAAACCATATTGGTTTTCCCCACCCAAAATCCAACTCATACATTCCACTATTTAAAAAGCTTGTAGCCACTAAGCGGTCTTCTTCGGCAGTTGCATCCATCAGTTGGTTTAATCTCCCCAATATCTCATTAAATGTCTCACGCCCCTTTATCCCTTTCTTGGACTCGATGTGATCAGAATTTATTTTTGTTATTGCTTCTCTTAAATCACCCATCATGGTTGGCAAATCAAGGTGGCCACCAGGAAAGCAGATTGCACAAACTACATCAATAAGGTTTCCAATGGATTCCTTAGACAAAGGAGGTGATGCCCTTTGTCGGAGATTCACTGCTGACAATAAAGCATAAGGTGACTGTGGACCAAAATTTCTTACTTTTGATGCCGCTTTGGCAGCAGCCTTCCAAATTACAGCAGTTGTGGCCTCCACGCGAGTTGGTGGATGTGTTGAGCTAGTGCTAGCAACTGGTTGTGCCTTGAGTATACCCAAAGTCCTAGAATCGAACACAAATCGTTTCGTACTAAGCGATTTGGTGGTCAATAACTTGGAAGACAGCGAGTATTCTAACAAAGGATTGTTAGGAAAGATCTCAGAAGCAACAAAACTTGGTGAAACAGATTCTTGTGATCCTCTATAAGCTGCTGCCCATGCTTTCATAAACACATAATATGTTTGTGCGTCAACGATCTTGTGTGATGTGTTCGTGGAAAGCCCAATCCCACCACATATGAAAATGTTCACCTAGCATACATATGTCAAGTTCAACGTGTTTATCAAAGACTTAAATATTAAATTTTCTAACATATATAACAAAATGATGCGATTAAAATTTAATTACCTGAATGCCCATAACATAATTTCCTGTGGAAGATTCTGTGATGCCAGGTGTTTTGGGCATCAACCCTTTCACTTTTTCATCATCTGGATGACGTAGAAAATCTTGGAGTGCCTGGTTGACTCGAGCCTCCGTATAATAGATTCCTTCATCGTTACATACAATTTGCAAGTTGTCCTCGAGTCTTCCAGCAAGAGGATAGAATCTTGTTAGAATCTCAGATAAAGACTCTTTCAAACGTTTTGATCTTTTGGCTACATCCGTAACACTTTCCTTGTTGGTATTAGGAAAAAATAAGATCCAAGGGGAGTACACATCGTACATACATTGGTCTATAATCGAGAGATTAAAGGTTCTTGGATGATGAGGGGTCGGAGAAAATGGTTTGATAGTTTCTGTTGAAAAGATTTCAAGATCTACATCCTTAATATTGTCTTCAGTCTTATTACTGTTAGCCAACCTACAAACATATATAGTAACAAGCCACAATCTATTCATTAGATACATGTTTAAAACGAATTCATTTTTAGACGATAAAATGATCGAGGTTGCCATTGCTAACCTGTGTGAGGATTCAGTATCATTTAAAATATTCGAGGTGCTATAGTAGTGACCAGAATATACGGACAAAAATGGCCAACGAGAACCACCATGAAGATGATATCGTTGAGAATTGAGGAAATGTTGGGTTATTTTGTGGGCTGAGAAAAACCACTTCATTATCGATTGAAAATGATAAACTTCACAGCACCCTATTCTATTTAAAGGATGACCCAAGCTGTTGTTATTTGACTTCTATATAAAGAATTATTATGTTTTTGCATTATGCCTTTGTTTAGCGTCGATGATGATCGATGTGGACCTGGAGCATTGTCAATAAGACAACAAAGCTTGTCCCCATCGTCAAGGATTTTTTTTTTTTTTTTTTTTTTTTTTTTTTTTTTTTTTTTTGCATCCTCTAATGCCTAGCAATATAGATGCAATTGACTTTGTCTTAACTTGTAATGACTAGAATTGTGATATCGTTATCCGTCGTATTTATTAAAATAAACTTGCAATCGAATTTTGTGTAACCAGATAGACATAATTATATAAATGATTCTCTTATTTATATATATCACAGGGAACAACTTTAAAATTTGTATTGTTTTCTTTTCATTTCGAACAACAACGTATTTAAAATTTGTAATGTTTTCTTTTAAATTCGAACAACAACGTATATCTATTGTTTGTTTTCTAATGAGTAATGATCATATTTTTATGATAACGTATTTTATTATGTTCCTCAGGCTGACACATTCGTAATGGTGACAGAACCGAAAATTCTAATGTTCAGGTGTCAAAATCTAAACATGGAAAAATGGATGCCACTGAAAAAAATCTTCGGACTGTGACATCTGTGCTTGTAATCATTGTATAAACCTTAAACAACTCAGTTATCAATAAAACAATGTGATTTGACCCCAATGTTTGTTTATTTATGTTTGACGTTTTGCATGTTTTGATTTTTGTTCAATTTCAAACTCTACATCTCTTTCTTGAGAGTTATACGCAAACCGATGCATAAACGTAATCAGTTTAATACGACAAACACTCCGGAACATCAACATATGCTTAGCATACCTTAAATAACCTTTACATAACTTAGAAATAAGTTTTGAAGGCTTTGGTATGGCAAAATAAGTTTTGAAGGCTTCGGTGTGCAAAAATAAACTTTTTGGTCAATCAGGGACTAAAAGCGTCAAAAAGTGCATAAGTTTGCATTTACGCGCATATCTTACGTTCTGAACATATCCGGACATCCAAAAAAATTTTAATCATTAAAATAATTTATTTTAGTGATTGGCATGCTAAAATTCCATTCGTGTTTCGTCGTAATTAATCGAACAGCGCAAACGTACGGCCAAACGAACCGACATCCGAGATGTTTTTGAGCATGTTTCATGTTCTCTATACTTTAACTTCATTATAGAGCCTTGAAATGAGGTTAACGGGTCTTAAACGTGTCAAAAACGCATCAAAAATCAAGTTTGGAGTCACAGGGGCCTGTTCTGCCAATTAATGAAAGTTACTGCCAGCAAATAGATGCCATACGGACCGTATGGAGGTGCTTACGGTCCGTAAGCCTTCTCCAGAACAGCAGAAACCATTTTATGCAAAACCCAGCTGCTCCTTTGTTTTGTACTTGGTTTCTTTCATTCTATGAGCTGGTTTTGGACTCCCCTAGTTTACTAAATCAATGGGCACACATGGAGGGCCAAGATTCAAGCTCGTAAATCGAGTAACGATCCTAACGGTTGTCCAAACTCTATAAATACCCACCTTAAATTCTTGCATTCCCCACAATTGATCTCAAATTTATTCTCTATGTTGAAGCTCTCTTTGTGAAGCTTCATACATGAGAATTTTTTAGTTCAAACCTTCCTTGCTTGGACCCGTTGTAAGTTTCTTTCGTTCTTTTATGTGTTTTTAAGCACGAAAGTTAAACAGTGTTTGACTTTCTACATTGACCAGTCAATGGTCAACACGAAGTCCGTTTGAACTTCGCAACGTGAGCATAATCACGATGGTCATAGTCCTTTGTGACTATACCTACTGATTACCACGTTATTAAGGCATAGTGACGAGTCATAGTTTCTGTCAAAATGCGCATTTATGCGAATTTTGCAACCAAACTATTCTTAGGTATCAAAACCCTTTGTTTTGATATCAAAACATGTTTTCTAACTTCGTTAAACATGTTTAACTCGTCACTTTTAGTTTAGTGCTTACATAGGATCGTAAGATAAGCGGTCTAAACAACCGCTTAGACTTTCGAACCCGACCCGTTTGGTCGATCATTAGGATCCGACCAAACACATTTTGTGACCATAGTTGTATAGGGAATAACCTTCCGAGGTTATACCTTATGGTCACTACGTTTAGTTAGTTGTATGATAGGTAGTTTATATGCCTTAGGAAAATGACCAAAATGCTCTTTTTGCGCATAAATTCATTTTAAGCATATGTAACTTAAATTTTGACATCTAAACTGATTAGGCAACATTATTAGACTTGTTAAGGCATATAATACTTGTCATAGGACTAGTTAGGCGGTCCAAACGCGTTTTACACAAACGACGTGTTAAAGTAGCGTAAGCTACCTAAACGAGTCGTAATGGGTCGTAAGCACTTAGGATAGGTTTCGATTTAGAATGTAGGCTTTTTTAAACCATATTACATGAGTTCCTATACTCATTTGGTTTACGAAACCTCATTTTCCGATCTTCTGATTTAGGTCTGGTTTATTAACGTAGTTACATATATTAGGTGCCGATTGATTCCGTGATCCTTCTAGCTTTGCTTGGTTGTTATTCAAAGACTTCTAAGTTATTTCAAGTGAGTGCATAGACCCCTCTTTTACTGCTTTCAAATGTTTTAGGGTGAAACACATGTGCCTACTTGTTACTTTCGTGCTTTTCATGCTTTCATGACATATACTTGCTATGTTCATTAGTACACATATAGTACATGATTTCCATTATGTTTTTCTATGTATGTTCTCTTAGCATGCTAGCACATTGATTTTCATATATTACATTTCTGTTGCATATGTTCACTCAGCATATGAACACATTAATTTACATTGCATTTCTGTTGCATATGTTCACTCAGCATATGGACACATTGTTTTACATTTCTACTTTGTATGTTCACTTAGCATACTAGGTACATTATTTTCACATAACATGCTTACATTTGGTATGACATTTGGTTTGTTTAACGAAACTGAAATACGTTCATTAACATTGATCACGCCACTCGGTAGTAAGTAGTGGTACCATAGGACTTGGCAACTCCCATTCCTGAAATCCTAAGCTTGTTTGGATGTAAGGAATGACTGAATTTGAAAACATTTTTTATAACATTTGATTTGTTCTAGGGTTTATCCTACAGTCTCAAGGCTTGAATGTATACGTTTAACATTACCACATAAGTATTTGTATCAGTAAAGCATGGATTTTTGCAAAACATATCTTTGACTTAATCTATGATTTATATCAAATACATTGTTTTGTACATTTTACTTATGATTTAAGTTGATATTTTCACTTGTAATACATAACATTTAATTATACATGAACATTCTTACATTGGTTTTAACAATACATTTGGTGGTTTGTTTGGGTAAGTGAATTAAATAACGAGGCGTGTGTAATATGATAAAAGCATGGTGGATACGCCGTTGGTACTTCCTATATATAAGTGCTTTTATGATGTTACATACCGTAGCGTTATTTAAACCATTTCAAATTTTGACATTACATTTTACACAGATAACATATTTTCACATAAAGATTGTTTTACGAACAACTTATTTTATACAAACTCATTTTTACTTGGTTACTTATTTAACTATACATCTTTCTTTAGTATATCATCTTATTTTCTTATCACTCTTTATATGGTTTATAAAAGAAAACATTTTCCTAAGATTCATAACTAACTTTTATAAAACAATTCTTTCAACTATAAGTCATGAATCCTTAATCAATAAACGTATGTATCTCACAGGCATTTTTATGCTGACGTACCTATTTTCGCAAGTGTTTTCAGGAGCTGATGCATAGAAATGATCGAGATACACTTAGGCGGACATGTGCCTTAGTGAAATAAAATGAAGCTAGACTAGTTTAATTATGTTATGTACTCTTTGTTTCAGTTGTTTTAAGACAATGTAACCCATTTATTAATAAATAAAACAAAACTTTAATTACCTTGGTTGTGAAACAATAATTCTGTTGCTCGACTCCCTGACGTTTCCGCCGCGATTTGTTGTTTTACGTGGTCGGGGTATGACAAGGACCGCCACTACTTGTGACAAGGCGTTATCCTTTTTAAATGTGCAACTCGTATGTATGAATTAAAATTAATTTTAATATTAATAATATTAATATAACCAATAATATATATATATATATATATATATATATATATATATATATATGGGATGGATAATAAGAAGACTGGTTTATATAAGAAAACCAAAAAACTAACTAAAACCCTAAACCCCCCACCCCCACCCCCCAAAAACCTAAATTCACTATCCCACCAAAAGCCTAACCCCACCCCCACCCCCCCACCCCCATCCTCCCGAAAACCTAAAACTAAACCTTAAACATAAACCTGAAAAAAAAACCTAAACATGTGCATTTGTATAATTTCTTTGACAAATTTCGTAGTTCATTACAAATATTTGACAATTGCACTTTCATTTACACTACCACGTGTAATACACTACTTTTTACGTTAACAATATTAGAAATGCACATGTGCATCTATATGTATCAACATGAAATAAGGTGTGTTGGTACACTACTTTCTCTTTCATCTATCATTCCATCCATAATACACAAACATGCACATGTGCATTTTTGTCATTTCTTTGACAAATTTCGTAATTCATTACAACTATTAGACAATTGCACTTTCATTTACACTACCATGTGTAATACAATACTTTTTACATTACCAATATTAGAAATGCACATGTGCATCTATATGTATCAACATGAAATAAGATGTTTTGGTACACTACTTTGAATACACTTTCCCTTTCATCTATCATACCATCCATAATACACTACCATTACCTCCTACCATCCATAATACAATACCATTACCTCCTACCATCCATAATACAATACCATTACCAATATTTTCACTTTATTACATGTATGTAAACACCATTTATACCATCCAATCAACATATTACATCATAAATTGACAACTATAACCAAACCATCAACCACTAGATATAACTAACCAACAAACATGTATATGGGCCTATTTCTCCATTCAAAATCACAAACTTTTTGTATCAAAACACGTTATATCATGGTTATACCTAATGATGCACATTTGCATTTTGAATATTGGTAATGTAAAAAGTAGTGTATTACGAATGGTATTGTAAATTAAAGTGCAATTGTCTATTTCTGATAACGTATTACCGAATTTGTCGAAGTAATGATACATATGCACATGTGCATGGCTAAGTGTTACTCGAAAAAAAAAAGTTTTTTTATGGTAACGACATATAGCGATTTTTTTTAATAATATTAAAAAAAAAAATTGAGTGCTTTTTTGATTTTTTTTAGATTTTATTTTGTGTTCACATTGGTTCTCGCAGTTCTCGCAATAAGGGTGGTTCTCGCATGAACCCTACTTATATATATATAGTGTGTGTGTGAGGTTCATTGGGGAACATTAAAAAAGTGGGGAACGGTAGGGAACCGACTCAAACGAACTCCGATTGGACTTATTCCAACGGCGTTGGAACCGGCTCGTCAAACCCTAACTAGGATCTCTTAACCCTAAACCCTAAATATATTAGGGTTTGGCTTTTAGGGTTTAGCTTTAGGGTTTAGCTTTAGGGTTTAGCTTTAGGGTTTAGGGTTTAGCTTTAGGGTTTAACTTTAGGTTTAGCCTTTAGGGTTTAGATTTTACGGTTTAGCTTAGGTTTTAGCCTTATTTTTAAGTTTTAGGGTTTAGAGTTTAGGAGTTAGGATTTAAGGCTCAGGGTTAAGAGATTCTAGTTAGGGTTCGACGAGCCGGTTCCACCGTCGCTAGAATGAGTCCAATCGGAGTTCATTTGAGTCGGTTCCCCTTTGTTCTCCACTTTTTTAGTGTTACTCAATGAACCTTCCCCTTGAACCTCACACACACACACTATATGGTAGGGTTATTGTAATATAGTGTGTGTGTGTGTGAGGTTCAAGGGGAACCTCAAAGAGGTGAGAACCAAGGAACCGTATTTGACATTTAACAAGTTAAATACATTATAAAAGTTCAATTGAACATGCTAAAACTATTTTTTTAAATGGAAAAGATAAATAAATCAGATTTTTTTCATATAAAGATGTGTAGATGCCTTTCTAAAAAAATGATTTTCATATGAAGATTTTTGTCATGTATCATCATAAAATGACGATATTTGTCTGGTCATTCCTGAGTTTAAAAAAACTATTCATGATATTTAATTTGCGGAAAAGTAGGTCCCATTTTTTTTTCTTGAACATAAACACTAACTAAATATCAACATATATTAATTAAGTACAATACCTAATTGTTTATTTGAGGGTTAACTGTAGACTCTCTCCCTTAAAACACATTTATAGAACATAACTTTTTTTTTTATGTGTATCCGCTTTTCGTCCCGAGCACTTGATCTTCCACTTTCAATCCAATCCCGGGCTATGATACAAGCTTTACCTAAGCCATAATAACACCATCAATTAGTACTATAACATGTATCAATCATAAATACACAAGAACGCGTTAGCACTAAATCATTATACTACAAAACTCGTCGGACTCAAGGACCTGTTTCCATGCCTACTACTCGTGCACCTTTCCACATCCTGCGGATACACTTAAGAATAATACTTTAATAGTTTATCAATCATATAGACATGCCATTCGACCCTCCTATCGTGTAAGAATTCTGACATCAATGTGAATCAGATATAGAATAATAATGAATATAAATGTAATATATTCAATGTAATTCACACATAGTAGCAAGCTTAGATAATCTAATAAATTTTACATTTCAACATACAGAGTGCTCATATAGCATCTCATATAAACGCCCCTGGAAACATTTCCACCTGTAATGGGTCAAAACGACCCGTTGTCGCAAACACTTGCACTTTGCATTTCAAGTCATTAAAACCAACAATTCATGTTTAGGTCTGGTATTTTAAAAACATATATCTTTACTAACTATTATTTAAAAAAAAAAACCCTTTTTCTTTGTGTAACATATCGTGCACAGCTCTGCTGTAATCAGCCAACTTGACCCACTTAATAATCATTATTATCTATGGTTAAAAATTTTGAATAAACTAGACACATGGGCCTTTCCATAGATATAAAACACGCCCCAAACGCACCTTCAGTTGAATAACTATAAATTTTTAAAAACCTGATAAAAGCTGAATTTTCAGCACTAAACCAAAACAGATCCTTTTTCTTTTCATGGCTTTTGGACAACAAATATCATCTACATAAATGTTGATGGTAATTCATACCGTACGCAATAACTTGTGTTAAACTCCCTTTCTTGATTCTGATCCTTAACTCACTTTCGGTCAGTTAAAATTTTGCTTGTATTGTTACAAAAGTCGAACTCAGATTTCAGGTCAATGAACATTTATATAAACGACCTGCACCCCTTGTGACTCCGAGTCTATGAACGGGTCACACCTTTTGCGACCCTAATACATGCAACTTTTTTATTATTATTCAACCCATAAGATACATACAAACTTCAATAATTGTAATTAAATCTCACTAATATAAAGATCACATACACAACGGTTGGAGGAAATCCACTCACATATGTTAGATTACATCATAAAGTATTGATCAAAGTAAATGAATTTCATAATCACTTTAGGTAAGTTTAACTTACCATGGTATCTTGGTTTCTTTGATCGCCTTTCCTCGATTTCTTGATCTGATCACTTGTTGTTTAAGGCCCGAAATCCCTATACAACAAACGTTTAACACACACATATGGTCAATTTCAATCTTCAAGTTATACATAAAGGTCCAATGTACGTCCATGATGGGTTAACATCATATATATAGTCAATTGCTTCCAAAACATTTATAAATAACACATTTTTTTTTTTTGCTTTTAACCCATTAAGGACTCTTTTCTCCAAGTCTTATAAACACACACACATAGAGGGAGAAGCACGTGTGCTTGTTAGCATGCAATGAAACGATATTATCAATTGTGCGTACCAAACTCATAACATAACAAAACTACTACAATTATTTATAAATAACATGATTCTTGATTCATTTGGTAACCTTTTTGCACAAAATTTACAAAAATTCTTTTTAAGGAATTTTATCAAACATCTTGTGTGCATGATTCTGGAAACTTTGTATCAGTTATTCTCTAGTCACATTTCCCCATTCCTTCCATTTAACAAGTATTGTGAATTTATGTTATTGTATAATGATTACGCAATACATATTTAGTAATCTTATTGCTCAATTCCAGTTTATAACACACCCCAAAACCGTGAATGATTTCTCACATGCATATATGGTTCACGGCTCAAGCAATTGGAATAGCAATAGGGTTTCAATTGATTATACACAAATGTTGTTAATTTTGAACCCAAAACAATCAAAATTTCCAGATTCTATATCCCCATTATTATTCTTTTATCATCGGTTGCATGTACTTACACAGTTAAGTTTAGGGAAACAAACACATACCAAACTTCCATGACATAAAGATAATCAAAAGACTCCTAATTCATGCTTAATTGCTGCAAAATCGATGGAATTGAGGCTCTATTCTTGACAGATTTATGAATGTTGTTGAGCTGTTCTTCACGCACACAGAACTCACCCCAAAACCAAAGCTGATGAATGTTCTAGAGCCCCCCTTATATCTTATTTCAGATTTCCCCCAATTAACACTTTTAGTCCTTCTAGATTAATTATATATTTATATTTATTTACATCTAAAGAATATAAACCTTCCCACTTAGGTTTATAACTATTTAGATCATAATAAATAAATAACGTTTAAATATTTATCTAGGTATGAACCACTAATCTTTTAATTGTCTATATAACTTGCATATATAAATCTATAATATATTAAAAAGGAAAAGTGATGGACAAGATAGTAATTTTACTACGTGTGTAAATTGAGAAGCATAATGTACAAAGAATACAAGCCACTTTAAATGAATATATAAAGAAAGCCCACAAAATTTTAAGACGCGATAGGGTCAATATAGGGATTTCATCCACCGAATTTTGGGAAACCCTGAATTTATGTCGCGGCGTTTCATCTTTCATCGGCATCGGCGTATATCTTCCTCTCAAAACCCTACAACCAAGTGAGAAATCAATCGACACTCCATTTGATCTAATCCATTTATTGACTGAAGAATACGGAGAGTGGGGAGCAGACACCAGCTTTGGAGGTCATTCAATCATTCAACTCAATAAGCATAATCTGAAGTTAGATGTGTTTTGTTTCTCCTTTATCATCTTCTATTAGTGGTCATTTGTTTGGCCGATCATGGAGCGGTGAGGGTTTAATCGGATCACCAAAGTGATGATGTTGTTTGGGGCGATGGCAGTGGTAGGTAGTGGAAAAATCGAAGCCTCAACAGTGGCGGCTTCAGGGTTCCTTCATGAGTCAGTCGGGTATTGTCTCTTCTCTCTTGAATTTTCATTCGTAGCCTTCATCCAGTTTCTGTCCGTCGATCAAGTACCCCTACAAAATCATCTCGTAGCATTTTTATTCTATGTGTGTTTGTGATTTTGAGTTTAACCTAGATTTTATAGAGATGGGGAAGAAAGTATTGAAGGTTCCTGAGATCGAACAGAAGGTAATAATGTTAAGAATATGTGGTTTTAGGTTTATAGAAATGAATGTGTACGTGTGTTGTATGAGCAATTGGGAGATTTAGGGTTTGTATTGATGATTGATCCACTGGTGTGCTGGCAATTATAAATTGGTTAATTAGGTTAATGTTGATGTGAATTTGAACATTATGTGAATAAGATTTGTGAGTTGATTGAGATTTGACAGGGCGGTTTCCCAAAATATGAAAAACAGACAAAATTCTCATGTGCTGGTGGGTATTCACCGGCCTCACCCATATGATCCTTGAGGGTTATTTTGTTTTCACCCCTGAGTTTTTCAAGCAGAAGAATCCTACTTACCTCGCAGAAGTTTGTAAGTTCTTGATATACTTGCTATTTTGTAACTCTAATCATCTGCATTTTATGTATTCTAATAAATATAAAATCAATTGAATGCGTCTCTTTACAACTAACAGGGAAAGAATACAACAAAGGTGACTCCAGATACGTTGGAAGGGAGTAATCAGTATTGCGGTCGAAGGAAGAACCGCTGTTCTGGAGGGCCCAGCTTGCATGGGACTCAGCCGTTTATATGAGGGCAGCGACATGGGGCGAGGTAAACAGTGGCGGGGTCCTGGTATGTTATTTCTATCTTTTTCTTTATAATTTTACTTAAGTTTTTTTGTTCATGTAAGTTCCTAAATAGACAACATTATTTATTTGTATATTTCTAATTATATAGGGTTACCAGGTATGCACAAATTAGGATTTAATTGTTTCAGTGTTTTTTTTTTTTTAAATTGTATTTTATAGTTGTTTTTAAGGTTATAATTTTATAAATATACTTCTTATAATCTTATTTAGGTTTCAATGCAAGTCAAAGAGATATGGGTTGGACAAAAAAGTGTTGACGATCCACCCTTGTTGGAAAATTATCCGTTGATTTGGTGAGTTAAGATGAAATCGACTTTCAGTTTTTGTTTGTTCTTCTCTGATAATTATATTCGTTTTTGATAAGTAATTTAGGGTTTTTTTCCGTCTATGGCAAACATTCTCTTTTAATTTGGAGACAAAACCATCATTACCTACCCTTTAGTGTCTTGTTCATTCAAATGATGAAGAGGTGTTGAGTGGTGCATGTGGACTCTCTCCTATCTTTCTGATGGTATAAATTACAATTTTAGCTGGCATTGAGCCTGGTGTTTGTAGACGGCTTGTTGAACTCCTTTTGTGGATTCAGTTTTAACGGCTGAAAGGAATCACAAAGGTATGCCCCGTTGAGTCAAAGTTCAAGTCTTGTCAGGTCAGGTGTAGTCGGGTCAAGGTCCGTTTGGGTCAAAGTCAAGTGTAGTTGGGTCATAGGCATATAAATGACGGTCCAGGTACAATAAAGGAAGTAAGGAACGGGTTTAGAGTTCGGGGTGGCCAGTTGTTTGTTTCTTTACCTCCAGTTAATGTTCGAGGCGGATATGAATGAACGTTCGTGTATGGGTCATTTTTATTAGGTTAAAAACAAATTCCCTCTTGAATCACAATGCGCGTCGCATTGTTTTTTCCTGAATTGAAAAAGTGGGATGCACTATATGCAAAAGGTTAAAGAGAGAGAAACGGGAGTGAGAGAGAGGGAGAAGTAGGGAAGCGGTCGGTGGTTTCTGAAGGCGATGGGATCTTCTTCCAAATCGATGAAAACAGAAGGTTGCGGAGGCGGCGTCTAGGAGTTCGGATTTCTTTCCTCCGGCCATCTGACTGACGTTCAGCTGTTGCAGTTCCAGGTATCTCTTACTTTTAAGTGATTCAAACTTCCTATTTTGATGTTTGTCATATCGTATACCCTGTCATGTTTGGGCGATTTTAAGAAACAAAAGTTATATGATAGCCGGTAGTCGTAAATCTTCTGATTACTTTTTGTCTGTTTACCATAAACTGTTACAGTGAAGTTGATAGCGAAGCATGGTAAAAGTGAAAAAGCCATTCAATCTGAGACAACAAATTGAGCTACTAATGATGTTTATATATATATTTTATCAATAACTCTGTGTTGGGGCCTGGGGCTGTAACTCATCTGATGCCTACCCTTTGTTTGTCTAAAACTTAACTCTGTTTTCGCAGTGTTTTAAAAGTCATTGTTAGCTATAGGAGGGTGATGGTGTTTACTGGATGCGTATTACTGTTGTTTATACTTCATAGGCTGTTAGATTATATATTATAAAAGGCACTTGTGCTGTAATATAGAGTCTTAAAAACTCTTTTATGAACTTATTCTAGGAAGTTATGTTTTTTGTTTATTACTCATGTTTCACACTATCATAATGTTCTTTTATATGACGAAATATTCATGTTGCAGGGATGTGTAATGCACTTGTTTCTGGCTGCTGGATGGGCTGCTGCGGCTTATGTGAGGTATCAAATTGTTATATTAGCTCTTACTAGGATATGCAGCTACTGCACTTAAGAAGACCGAATTAATTTTTTTAGATGGCACAATGAGTGATAAAAAACCATAAAACCTTCTATATCATTGGATAGATGTACGATTTAGCAAGATCATTGTCATATGCAACTCTCCTTGCCAGTTTATCAAAATACTCATGAATCATGATGAAAATCTACGACAGTTTGTAAAACTACCTGAATAGGTTAAAATCATTGTGTGTAGGATGGGCAGTCATTTTATTCCAAGTGGATTGTATAAGTAAACAATGTAAATACTTCGTATATGGAACCAAAAATTATAAAATTATAAAATGCCACTTATTTATTGCTAGGCCAAAATTACATTATTGCCATTAAGTTCTATTCAAGTAGTGATTGTCCTTAACAAATGTTCATCTAATTCTAGAATCTTGCGAGACTACTTTCATTAATCTCCATGTAGAGTCAAATATCACTAAGCAGAATTTTACAGTTTCAAAGTAAAAAAGATAACAAAAACAAAAAAAAAACATTAAATTGAATGCAACATAATAAATTCCGCAAAAACAATAATATAAAATTAAGAGTAATATAAAATGTGTGTTAAATAACCAATGGATCCATACCCTAAGAGTAGGTCTTTGCTGGTCTACATTTATTTATATATTCCAAAAGTAATGAAATTTAGGCTTATTGTTGAATCCAAACTTATGTTGTAATTGGTTGATTGAAAACTGTTATATGAGGGTTGGCATTTATTGAATGGTTCATCTTAACTGTCTTTTTATGCAACTTTTTACGGATTTAAAGAATAACTTAGCACTACTAATTATGTTTTTACGGATTGAAAGGGACTCAGCCCTATTATAGCGTTTGGTGTTACTGATTTGCTGCAGACCTTTAAAGGCGCAGAAGGAGGGAAATGGGAAAGATCATCGTTCACGGCATTATCATGGTTTCTTGTTAGGGCATTTGGCGAGCAAGGAACGAGAGCGTGTTTCAAGAGAAGAAGACCTCAGGTAGAATTGTGATTGCTAACATTAAAAGGTTAGCTTTCTTTTGGTGTAAACATAGGTCCAAGTTTAAGGATTTGTCGTGGGAAAACTGGTTAAAATCGCATTGTATATGTTGTAATGTGCCGGTACTCCTTGCTTTGAGGACTACGTCGGTTTGTTTGTGAATGCAGTTGAAGTTTCAAAAAAAAAAAGGAAAGGGGAATCCTAGCATTCAATGTAGTGTTTATTCAAGATATTTATATGATGATATACGAGTAATTAATCTAATATATCATCTTCTCCTCTGTATTTACAGGAACACTCAGCCGAGGTTCCAATATATAGTAATGAATTGGTGAAACACATGCAACTTTCTTTTAAGTTTTGTTAATTATTTTTATTTTTATTTAGAAGCATCAAGAAACCCCACTATATTCACTTTTTAAGTATGTGAAAATGTCAACAATGCATGTACATTTAGCTAATATGTTGTACTGAATTGCTTTCTCTATCTTTTCTGAATTCATATTAACATTTTAATTTTATAGTCTTTGAAAACAGGCCCAAGTTTTTGTTTGGAAAGCAGTATTTCTAGACGAAAGTTTCTAAATCAAAGGAGACTACGCATTTTTTGTAACAGTGTTGCTTCCTATGTTTAATGTAAACTTAAGACCCCTCTAAACATTTTGTTGTGCCAAACTATGTACAGAACACAATATGCCCTAATTTAACTATATCTTGTAGCCATTGAAAACTTACCCCACCGCGAAGTGCGTTAAGGTTTGAATTATACTCACACCCATATTATCAACTCCGCCGCAACGCGCGGGTTCCCCACTAGTATTTATATAATTCAATCCAAATATTAGGATGTTACAAATATATCCCCCATAAATAGGTTTCGTCCTCGAAACCCAGTTTATCATATATTCTAGTAACAATATTACTTAATGTGTTTAAATTTTCTTTGACAACAAATTATTTATATAGTTATTACATACACCATACCACATCCCATCTCCATTCAAGCGGATCAATTCTTAATCATTATCTTAATTTTTATTTTTGGCCGTCAACCAAACAATCAATCAATATTTTACTTCACATCCATCTTCATCCTTCTGATATTCATATAATATTGATAATAAACATGTTAGTGTATAATATAATAAAGTTAGATCACGTACCTCATATGATCATTAGCATCCTTAAGATCACTCACCCTTCCCTTTCATGGGTCAACTATAAGTCAGTTTTGAGGCTCTTAAATGCCTCTCTTACCTATTGAACAACTCGATTTATTACAGTGATCTTTTTGGTTGTAAGTAAACACCTTGATTTGTACCAATTCTTCACATTCTTAGGACTCTTTGTATAATCATCGGTTTTTTTATCATAATTTTGGCTGAAAGATTTAAGAATCTATGAAACAAATAAACCATGGAATCTAATATAGCCCTCTCTTGTCCCAGGATTTTGTGCCCACAATTATAGACGATGAATCCGTTTGAAACTTCTCAACCGTCTTTTCAAAACACTTTGTTTTATGCATATAAATTATAAAGTAGTTTCTTTGGTACCCATTAATACAGAAGTCTAGAGGCACTAAATAACTTGTTTAAAAACACTAGTTATGTAAAGAAGATGTTCAAACTGTATGATTGCATAAGGTGTACAACGAGTTGTGTTAATCAAATGGATTACGAAAACACATCCATAGAAATATGCTAAATGACCTTATTGATCCTTTAAAGATTTTTTTATTTTAAGTTGTTCGAGAATTATCCAGGTAACATTGGCTTCTTTGACCCGTGGATCACCTTTTATACTAAAATTTAAAAGGACCAGACGAAATTTTCCTCACTATTATTTTGATTTCATCTGTGTCCAACAAGTTTAGAATCAATTTCAACAATAATGCCTGCTTGATAATAACACCAGATTTTTGAACTGCACTAGATATGTGCCTAGGGCTGTAAACGAACCGAACGTTCAGCGAACAGTTCGTGAACCGTTCGGCGGGAAGTTCGTTTATGTTCGTTCGATAAGCTTAACGAACGAACACGAACAAAAAATTTCGTTCGATAAGCTTAACGAACGAACACGAACAAAGGTCTCGTTCGTTCGATTGCGTTCGTGAACGTTCGGTAATATGTTCGTTTATGTTCGTTCGTGTTCGTTCGTTTATGTCAGTTCGTATTCGATTTTTTATGTTTATTTTTCTAAAAGTTTTTAATGTTTTATTATTTTTTTACTTTCCCCCATATGTATTTCCCTCTCTATGGCCCTCTCCCTCTTTGATATCACGCTCCTTCATTCAGCCTATCTCCAACGATTGAACCCAATATCATCTATCCCTTCAATCTTTAAATGGTTATATTTAACTACTTTCTTTGTGTACAATGTTTAAGATTAACGGTGCCTTTTTAAATTTCAAAATTAAAGTTCATTTGTGTTCGTAATTAATGTTCACGAACTGTTCGCGAACAACCAAAATTCCTTAACGAACGAACACGAACACAAACTTCTGTTCGTCATGTGTTCGCGAACAGTTCACGAACATCCAAATTTCCTTAACGAACGAACACGAACATCGCCTTGTTCGTGTTCGTTCGGTTCGTTTACAACCCTAATGTGCCTAAGAGATTTTTTTTTTTTAATTTCAAGTATTAGCAATTTTGCTAAAACTAGAACAAAACTGATATTAGTTGGTATCAGAGCCGTGGTTTGGGGGATTTAAGCACTGTTAGTGTTGCTTAAACCCAAACCTTGTGCTGTTGAAATGAGATGTGTGTTCGGTCCGAGGCTTGATCATGACAAGAAAGGTACGTTTATATTATCGTGCGCTTACTAACGGTGTTTTGATGTAGCGAGTTGTTAACACCTGAGCACCATATTTAGAGGATGAAATAGACGGTGTTATTTATTAAGGATCGGAAGTTTCGATCAGTTGAACTAAAGCTCTTCTGGCTAAGGTATGTTATCAAAGTAACACACTAATATTGAGATGATTGAAGTTATAACATACCAATATCAAGGTGATTGAAAAAGGAGACTATGAAAGGAAAATGAAGCATATTTTAAATTAGCAATGAAATCAAACTTACTTTTCGTAAATTCGGAAGTGATTATATTTTATGAAATTAATGGGTAGTCATTGTAAATAAATTATTAGGTTATAAGTTTGTATGAATTGGTTTAAAAGACATACTCATTAATATAATAAGAATAGAAAATGATAACCGACACTGGTTGTCTATGATATGTTGTGGTAATCACGAGAATAGCTGGGTATACTACGTAGACTATTGTACTTGGCATATGCAAGAGTAAACGTACGGTACCTAGATGTTCTTAAGGATTTTCAGGATGATGTCATCAGAAGATGAAAAGTAATTTTTGTGGCGGGTTTAACTCATTTGACCAAATATGGTGTGATAACAGTCAACTATGAGTAGTAAGGTCTGTAAACGTCATTTGACTCTCTATGGTGTGTTTAATAGTCCGACTGATATGGTGTGTTTAAGTCAAATGACTAAACAAGGCATGTTAAGAGACTTTAGACGCAATAAAGTATGATACAGTCTACAAGAAATTAGGGTGTTTACCCACACATAATTTACCTACACATGTAAATGTGTGGGTATTTACCTACACATGTTTGTATATGTGTGGGTAATGGTTGATAATATATTTTCATAATGATTAACACTTAATATGTGTTGGTAATGGATTTTAGCCACACTTGGTGTTGGTGGGAAAATTTCCCCCCAAAATTGGCAATCGATTAAATATTAAATTACCTACACATGTGGCAAATTTTCTTCATGTGTAGGTAAATTATCTACACATATGTAAAAAACTAATATATGTGTAGGTAAATGATTATGTTTGCCAACACATAATTTAAAAAAAAAATATGTAGATAAACTAAGTTAATATATATTTATTTTATTTTTTTAAAAATGACGTGGCAAATTAAATGCCTACACATATTTAAGTGTACAATATGTGTAGGTATTGGATATATATAAAATAAGTAAATATATATTTTTTATGACGTGGCAAAACAAATATCTACACATATTTAGAAATGTACAATATGTATAGATATTGAATGCATATAAAATACATATTTAACTCTTTTTATAAGGTGATGTGGCAAAACAAATACCTACATATATTTAGAAATGTACAATATGTATTGATATTGGATACATATAAAATAACTTATGAAGGCTCCAAGCTTCATCTAAAGCTTAAGCTTGGTTTGTTGGTAATTTTTCAAGCTAGGCTTCGACTTGGCTCCTATTTGATTTATATATCCATCCCCTTCAAGCCCCTCCTACGTGGCGGTGACGTGGCGGCCCATCCCCTTGGGGATGAGGCTCTCCATACCCACCAGCCTTAAGGGGTAGCATCTGAATGGTCATTAAGAGGCTACCCTTAACGCATAATGTACAAACTCAAACTCATTATGCACATCTATACATAAAGCTTTTGGTGCAACTCCCATCAACATAACTCAGCCAGAAAACAAAGCACACAGATACCAATCCCAAACATCTCATCCACCGTCAATTCAAATCACAATTAGACGGCTATCATTCTCCCTTCACACAAGTTTCTTTTTTTTTTGAACGGCCAACAAACTCAATCCCGAGTACTCTCGGGGCATCCACTGGACAAACGGAGTACTCCGAGAGTAACCCGAGTCCACCACCAATTCCAGGGAAAACCCGGTAACCCACCCGCGCCGTAGGCATGACAGTGAAATTACCGGTAAAACTCGTTTGGCTCAAGGATCCAACCTAAGTTTCCCTAGGTCTCCTATCACTGCCCACCAGTACCTCACTCTGCACCAAGTGGAAGTCAAACCTGCATCTCCCAAGAGAAATGCAAGTCCTCCACCACTTGATCTAGAGATCATTGGCAAACAAAGCACACAGATACCAATCCCAAACATCTCATCCACCGTCCATTCACACAAGTTGGCGACGATCCTAAGTTGGTGGCCCCCTTCACTTTTGACCGTTAATCAACAAACCAGTTTCATCACAACTTCCAAACCCTAATTTCAACTTTGCAACAACACTTGATCATCATCAACGATGGACAAATCGAAGATCGGAAGATGATTCGAAGGCAAAGTTGCGGTCGTTACAGCTTCAACTCAAGGTATAGGTTTCAGTATCGCTCACCGGTTAGGTTTAGAAGGTGCTTCAGTCGTTATCTCCTCTCGTCGACAGGTTTTTCTCCGTTAATCTTCGATTTGTTTACTTTTTTTTTTGTAATAATCAAGTGTGATAAGCACTAGTTGATGCTCAATTGTTTGCTTTTGGTTAGAAAACACAAGTTAGGCTTACGTGTTGTACTGGGATTTCTGTTTTTGAAGGTGAATTGTACGTAAATTTGTGATGATTCTTTGTTTTGATTGTTTATGTGAGTAGTTTGTTTATATTTATTTTTTTGTAATAATCGAGTTGAAATGAAGTTTAATTGCTTGTTTTTGATCAGAAAACAGAAATTTAGGTTACGTGTTCTACTGGAATTGATGTTCTGAACGTGAATTGAGCGTGATTATGATCTGTTTCTCATGTGTTCTATTGAAGTTTTGTGTTTGTGAACGTGAATCGGACGTGATTATGATCTGATTCATTGTTTTTGCTTGTTTATATGATATGAAATGAAGCTCAATTGTTTGTTTCTAATCAAAAACATAAATTTAGGTTATGTGTTCTACTGGAATTTCTGTTTCTGAAAAGAGATTTGTTTACTTTTTTTTGTAATAATTGAGTATGAAAGCACTAATTGAAGCTTAATTGTTTGTTTCTGATCTGAAATTAGAGATTTAGGTTCAGTGTTGTACTGAGATTTGTGTTTGTGAACGTGATTATGATGTGTTTCGTTGTTTGATTGTTTATGCGAGTTGAAATGAAGCTTAATTTAGGTTGCGTGTTCTACTGGAATTGATGTTTCCAAAGATCAAACTGTTAAAAGACTTCCAAAGAGTGTTGGGTATGTGCAATCAAGCCACAAACTTTCTCGCTTTGGTCGTGAGAAGTTGAATCTCAAAGATAAATATAGCGGTAACGATGCAAAACTGACAGAAACTAGTGAAAATAGTGCAAGTACTCTCCGTAGAAGCATTAGAAAAAGGAAAGTTAGGTGTTGGGATGAAATATCTTCATTGTTCAAGTCACGTGCCTCACTTTCCCATTGCAAGAAACACTTGGTCAACGACGGTGTGAAGTTTGAAGAAACCAAGTCTGAGGACACCAACGTAGCGAGTGATTCACTGGTTGAAAAACATGAAAGTGCTGCAAAAGAATCTGATGGAGTTGCTTGTAATACATATAACAACAGGTGTCTGACGTATACGTTCAGCAGGCGGCATAAGAAGGTTTTATCATCTAAATCTGAGAACTATTCTTCTCATGGAAACAGTTGTAACCATGAAAACAAGGAGCCTGATCTGATTGAAGATTCATCTAGCGATAGCCAAAACATGATGGACATTGCTTGCCAGGTTAGTTTTCTCTTCACCAAATTTCTTTTAACACCATAATTGAAGTTATTCACCCCTTAAAGTAAGTCATATGTTTTAGAATCGATGATCAGATGCACCATAATGTTCATTGCTGGGATTCTTATAAATTTGTGTGATAAGAATAGCATATTTTGACCAGTATAGTTTCGGGCCTCAAGTCTTGTCCTCTGATTGCCTGGTGCACAATCCGTTTTATGGTCAGAACTAGATAGACTTAACATTCAATCCATTTAATGACTACAATTAGATTGAAGTATAGAATCTCCAACATTTTGGGGCCAACGGGTGTGATTTCCATCTAACTTGTCAATAGAAGTTTTTTTTTTCATTTCAAATTTAAACTAAACTTAACGATTACATTTCTAATTTGTGCAGTTAATTTCCTTGTCCGCGAATCGTAGTTGGTGAAGGCATTCAGTGCTTCAAAATGTGATATGCAAGCAATGGTGTGTGAAGCTTTTGAGGTGTTGGTCATATTTATGCAGGTATCTACTTTGGCTAGTCGAATCTAGTTGCCAACTCAGTCGTCACTTTCCAGTTCAGGTTTGGACTCGTATCGTGGATCACAACATTTTGCCCTAATCCACACCCATTGCGTCCAAAACACGTTGGTGATATTTGAGTTCATGTCTCTTAAGCTTCGTCTATTTGATCCGTTATAAATAAAACATAATCCGATTCGACTCGCTCTTAAGTTAATGGGTCAAAACATATGGACAGGCAAAACATGGAAAGGTGTTGGGAGCTCAAATAGCAAGGTTTCACAACCGACAAAAGCCAATTAAGATATTTATCAAGTCAAATGGAAGTCAACAAGATCATATAAACAGCTGCTGATAGATGCTTGTATATACATGAGTTATTTAGCGCATCAAGTTGCAACCGAATTGCTGAGATGTTTTCTCAATAATTATTACAATATTCTTTAGTAATGTTGTGTCTGTCGGATGGTGTGTCATTACTTTGTAACTACCAATGTGTATGTTGTATTAGCGGACATTTGTTTGGGTACCAGATGATATGGACATCAAGCACTAAAGTGAGTGCTTGGTGTATGTTGATGAAGTTCATTTGTAGTTTTGAGTTTTTCTTGTTCAAGTATGTATCAGGTAATTTATAGTTTGTTCTTATTTAAGTCAATAATTCATAAATTGACTTGAATGGACAATAAATATGGCCATATATATTTATATTATTTGGGGTATGTTTCTACGGTGATGTTTATGTTGTACATGATTTTACCTATAGATGCTAGAAAATATTTTGTGTTATCTTGAATTGTTCCAAAAGTCTTTAGAAAAATGTATAAAAGTAATCATCGTTGGTTTGTTAAACTATCGAGCTGGTGTGTTATCTTGAATTGTTCCAAAAGTCTTTAGAAAAATGTATAAAAGTAATCATCGTTGGTTTGTTAAACTATCGAGCTGGAGGTCTCACTTGGAAACATGCAAACCTTCATCGGAGTCGCATTGGCGTGCCACAACGCGCGCAAGGGTATAAGCCTAGTTTAATTAAAATTAAAATTACCATTTTACGTTTTATTATCAAACGAAATCAATCAAACAAAAAAAAACACAATAGCAGCCTTTTATTAATAAGGATCAGCCTTAACCCAAAAACAATATCCACCCATTTATGTTTTTTCCAAAGAATCGAATAAGACTTGAGTAAAGGACAGGGGCGGATCTAGAGCCATGAAGGGGTTCATAGAAACCCGTTCGGTTCGTAAGTTATAGTGTTAAGTTATATAGAAAATATTGAAGGAACCCTTTAATATTTTGTAGGGTAACCTTGCAAGCAAAGTTATAGATTGGCTTACTGGTAAAATGTGTGCTGAGTGTAATTGAGGTCTTGAGTTCGAGTCCGGTTAACTCTTTTTTCCGATTTTTATTTGCGTTTTTTTTTATTCTTTTTTTTACTCAAAAACAAATTAGGGTTAGTGATTTACCACACTAACACACACGACCACACAGGCTCTGCCACACTTACGGTTGCCCTGAAGGTAATTAGTATTGCACTTTTCTTAGTTTTATGTTGGCTTTTTGTGATAATGTGGAATTTGGATATTATGATGCAAGTGTTTAACGATATCAAAGATAAATGTGTATAGTTTATGTATTAAATATTAAGTTTCAAGAAGTGATTGGGAGGCTACGATCCCCTATGTTATTGATTTTGAAGTGTGAATCCAAATAAGTATTAAGTTGTTTATTAATTTCTAATTGTAAATTGAATTTGATATTCTTGCATCTTATTTATATATAGATATGGGTCATCAGTGGGTAAAGAATGGGAACCGGGTATCGACCGAGTATGTAGATGGGGTAAAAGAATTTCTAAATGTTGCCCGACAAACTTTGAACTCCAACGGATTAACTTTATGCCCATGTGCTAATTGCCTCAATACGAGACTGCAAAAGATAGATGTCATTGCTGCCCATTTGATTAATGTAGGAATTGATAAGTCGTATACATGCTGGGTGTACCACGGTGAGGATGAAGAAGATGAGGGACCTGATGAATTTGTTAATGAGGAATCTGCTGGCTTAAGAGCGGGATTAGAGGATGCGACTGGTCATCCATTCTTTGATATTGGCACTACCAATGATTTGATTGGAAATCAACAACCAGTTGATGGAAATAATCGTTATCAGAAACTGCATGAAGCGCTAAATAATCCCGTGTATGAAGGATGCACGAGTTCTTCTACCTTGACATTTGTTGTGAAGTTGATGAATTTGAAAGTGATGAACAAATGGACTGATAATTCTTTTGAGATGTTACTGAGGATATTGCATGGGGTACTTCCTGCTGGTAATAATTGTCCAGAGAGCTATTATGATATTAGAATGCTGTTTTGTGAAGCTGGTTTAGGTTACGAGCTTATTGATGTGTGTCAATATGATTGTGCTATATTCTACAGGGACAACAAAGATGCCATAACATGTCCAGTTTGTCAAAGTAGTCGTTATGTGCGCAACAAAATTGCATATAAGAAGCTGCGTTACTTTCCGATAACACCTCGTTTGAAGCGCCTATATGCATCACGCCACACAGCTAAAGATATGCGGTGGCACAAAGAAGTACGCAAGGATGAGCAGGGAGTGTTGCGCCATCCCGCTGATGGAAGGGCTTGGAAACATTTTGACGACATGTATCCTAAATTTGCAGATGATTCGAGGAGTGTACGATTGGGGTTGTCTTCAGATGGGTTTAACCCTTTTAGTAATATGACAACAACACATAGTATGTGGCCAGTCATTTTGATGCCATATAACATGCCACCTTGGTGTACAATGCATAAGAGCAATTACCTTTTAAGTTTATTGATTCCTGGGCCAAAATCTCCTGGTAAAGACTTTGATGTCTTCTTAAGGCCGCTTGTAGATGAACTAAAAGTTTTATGGCGTGATGGGGTTGAAGCATATGATGGATATTCAAAAGCTCCTTTTACTCTTTATGCCGCAGTAATATGGACGATTAGTGACTTCCCAGCTTATGCTTACTTGTCCGGGTGGAGCACTATGGGCAAATTGGCATGCCCAATATGCTTAGAGGATACTCGTTCTAACAGGATTCGTGGTAAACAATGTTATACAGGGCACCGATGTTTTTTAAGTAAAACACACAGGTGGAGAAAGAACTTAGAGTTTGACGGAAAGCAAGAGAAAAGACAACGACCTCGTCAATTTACAGGTGATGATATTTTGCGACAGGTGGCGGATATACCTACATGCACTACCGGAAAAGCACCTAGTAATGAGGATAGGAAGCGTAAACGAGGTTCTGATGAGTTGAACTGGTCAAAAAAGAGTATATTGTTTGAACTTCCATACTGGTCTAAATTATTGGTACGTCATAATCTTGATGTCATGCATATAGAAAAAAATGTATGTGATAATATAGTAGGGACATTGTTAAATGATCCTGTGAAATCAAAAGATACTACAAAAGCACGTTTAGACTTGGAGGATCTTAACATTCGCAAGGAACAATGGTTGAAAGAGAGAAATGGAAGATTTGAGAAACCTCATGCTAATTTCACATTGACTAAAGATGAATGTGTGGAGTTTTGCAAATTTATTAAGTCTGTTCGCCTACCCGATGGCTATGCGTCCAACATCAGTCGATGTGTGACGGACCACAATACACTTGGTGGGATGAAAACACATGATTGTCATGTATTGCTTCAGAAAATACTCCCGGTAGCCATTCTCCCTTTCTTAAATAAGGATATACGTGAAACTTTAATTGAGTTTTGCCAGTTCTTTCAAAAAATATGCTCTAAAACTCTATATGCCAAAGAACTTGAGGATATGAAGACCGGGATTGTTATTATATTATGCAAACTTGAGAAGATATTTCCTCCTTCATTTTTTACAATCATGGTTCACTTGTGTGTACATTTGC
The DNA here is from genome assembly GCA_030545235.1 of Helianthus tuberosus. Lineage (NCBI taxonomy): Eukaryota > Viridiplantae > Streptophyta > Magnoliopsida > Asterales > Asteraceae > Helianthus > Helianthus tuberosus. The sequence continues at coordinate 90,380,855 of CM060356.1, read as the reverse complement.
CTGAAGAAGCATTATTAGGAGGCCCGGTAAGTCAAAGATGGATGTTTGGGATTGAACGTCATATGGGTACGTACAAGGGATATATTCGTAACTTTGCACGTCCTGATGGCTCTATTACTGAAGCGTATGTTGTCGATGAGGCTGTCACATTTTTATCTCGTTATGTAGATGATATCGAGACAAGATTCAACCGTGCAGAACGCAATTGGGATGTACCGACCACTAAACATGAGATTGATTTATTCAATAATAAAGTTCGTACATTGGGGGCTTCGAAATTCGGACAACTTGGGGAATATCTTGAGGTGGTGCAATGGTATATCTACAATAATTGTGGAGTTGAACTTGATAGTTACCTAAAGTGAGTTGAACATATTTAGGTATACCCTTATTTTGTATTTAATAGTTAATTTAAAATCATAACTCATTTGTTCTTGATTTAGGGAGCACAAAGAAGCTTTATCCTCAAGAGGTATAAGGGAAACAAATTTAGATACTATACAGAAACAAGAGTTTCCCTTTTGGTTCAAGAACAAGGTAAAACTAAAAATGTATTACTTTTAGTAACTGATTTTAAGCACATTGCTAACTAAACTTAGGTGTTTATAGATGGCTTTGCTGAGAGTCAATGGTGATCCTCGAGCTACCGACGATTTGTATGCTTTATCACAATTTCCTGATGATCGCTACACTAGTTGGCAAAGTTGCATCGTCCATGGTGTTAGATTTCGTTGCAAGGAGCGTGATGACAAGTTCACTACACAATGTAGTGGAGTTTCTGTAGGGGGTGAAGATGAAGCAATGATTTACTATGGTGTTTTACTTGAAGTTTTGGAGTTGGATTTTATACTCGGTAGAAAGGTATTCATGTTTCGTTGCAAGTGGTATAATACTGATCCAAAGGGAAAAAGGATGGTGGTTAATCACAAATTGACATCAATTGACATTACATCTAAGTGGTATGTAGAGGAGCCATTTATTTTTGCTAATCAAGCTCAACAAGTTTTTTATCTGAATGATTATGCACGTGGGAAGAACTGGATGGTGGTACAGAAAGTACACCATCGCAACATATATGATATACTTGAGCATGATGAAGATGAAGTATTGATGAATGATATATTTCAAGAAGAGGAATCTAGTGAGTTGCCACCTTTTCAACCAACCGAAGAATTACCTGAAACATCTCTAGTAGTTCGAAATGATGTAGAACCTGTAACATTACCATACGAGGAAGTTCTTGCAATGCGTAATGTAAATGCCCCTGTGGATGACTTAGAAGGTATTGATGATGAATATGATGACGTGGGTAAAATGTTTTTTAATAACGAACCTGTACTTGATTTTGAGACCGAGCATGATTCTGATGAGCCAAATTGTAACAGTGATGATGATGACTCTTTAGCATGATTTTCTTGATATACTTGTAAGTCCATGTTATTCTTTTCTGCTCCGTGCTTGTTAGGTTAATACAAATATTGGTTGTTTAAAAAAAATAACTTACTGCAACTTATGTCGTTTTTGTTCTAGGACAACCTAAAGTTTAATGACAGAGATTTACAGGTGAACATATGTGTTTTCAGTTAGTTCTTCTTATCTTTTAAATTTTAAATTTGTGGTTCATAAGATTTTATTTGATGTTTTGCAGCTTCAAACATGCAAGAGCTACTTTTTGTGGAGATATGACAGTTTCGGATGGAGTTAATCGTGGGATGGAGTTAATTGTTAATTGGGTCAGGGGTAGTTAAATTTTTTAGTTGGGTTTTTATGTTTGCTATACTGAGTGGTTTCTTTTTAAAGTTGAGTTGGCAGAGTTCTCTAGCAAGAGATTACTCTTATATGTTTGAATGTTAAATAAATTGGGTTAGATAAGTATGGATGTTTTATTGTTTGCTTTAGTTGGTGTTTGACTTTGTTCAAATTTGGGTCCCTTGTGTCTGTATCCTACACTGTGTTGCTTCCTTACAGAAGGCTACACAAAGAAAAAAAATGACTTGTTAATCACATAAATGGATTTCATATTGATTTTTTAAATTTGTTGAGTATCAGTTTTTAAATGACTTGTTAATCACATAAAATTTGTTGACTAGTTACGTTACGACAAATAAAAATATGTATGGACTATTTAAACATTACAATTCTGTATATGAATGTAGCAGGTTAGGTTGTTTGGTTCAGTTCTGCAGCCAAAGTCGCTTGCAGCCAAAGTGCAGCAATAATGCAGCCAATATTGCAGCCAAAGTGCAGCAATATTGCAGCCAAAGTGCAGCAATAATGCCGCCAAAGTGCAGCAATAATGCAGCCAATAACGCAGCCAATAATGCAGCCAATATTGCAGCCAAAGTGCAGCAATATATGCAGCCAAAGTGCAGCAACAACGCACCAATATTGCAGCCAAAGTGCATTAAAATCGCGTGTAATATTGCAGCGAAAGACCAACCAATATTGCATTACAATGGTTCATTACAATGTAATCGATATTTGCAGCCAAAGGGCAATAGAATGGTTGCAAAATTGGCGGGTCAAGCGGGTTTGCTAATGGGTCAAAAAGTATTTTTGTACGGTTCTGGTTGACCACACTTTTGGCTCAAAGACTAAAAAAATAAGATTTATATATTTACGAATAGTTACGTTTCGACGCTCGTTACGGACCTACGCGCGTTACGAACGACTTCGAAAAAAAAATAAAAATATTATATAATTACGGCTCGTTACGGACTCGACGCGCGTTACGGACGACCTCGACTAAATAATAAAAATATTATATATTTACGACTAGTTACGTTTCGACGCTCGTTACGGATATACGATCGTTACGAACGACTCGAACGATAAAATGAAAATATTATATAATTACGGCTCTTACGGATTCTACGCGCGTTACGGACCTACCCTCGTTACGGACGACCTAGACTAATAATAAAAATATTATATATTTACGATTAGTTACGTTTCGACGCTCGTTACGGACATACGATCGTTACGGACGACTCGAACGATAAAATGAAGATATTATATAATTACGGCTCTTACGGATTTGACGCGCGTTACGGACCTACGCTCGTTACGGTCGACATCGACTAAATAATAAAAATATTATATATTTACGACTAGTTACGTTTCGACGCTCGTTACGGACCTACGCGCGTTACGGACGACTTCGACTAAATAATAAAAACATTATATATCTCCGACTAGTTACGGTTACGGATTTGACGCGCGTTACGGACCTGAACTCGTTACGGACGACTTCGACTAAATAATAAAAATATTATATATTTACGACTAGTTACGTTTTGACGCTCGTTACAGACCTATGCGCTATAAAGGACGACTTCGACTAGAAAAAAAAATATTATATAGTGGTTGAGGGTGCTGGTGAGTGGAACAGAGGTCACCGGTTCGACCCCGCCTCCCGTGTTTTTCGCTGCACTTCTGTTTTTCCTTTTAAAATCAATATATGAAAACCATAGTGTCTATATAAGTTTAAGAAGAGATGCAGTCTAACACCAAAAAACATCAGCTGACCAGTGGTGATGGGTTGTAGTTGTGCATACCTTTTTTTTTTTTTTTTTTGTTATAAACAGGTATATGAAACAGCAATATAAACTCAAAAATATATCAAACGTGATGTGTATCTAAGTTCATCTTTTCATCATTTTTATGATTTTCTGCAATATACAGAATTTTTAACAAATTTCACCCACTAAAACAGTTTCAAAATCGATTTATAATGTTATAAATGTTCGAAAAGTCAATCGAAACTCACAAATGATACATCAAAAATCAATCGAATCAAACCGAACGTCGACCGAATTAGTTCGAAATCGATATATATTTACGACTAGTTACGGATTCGACGCGCGTTACGGACCTACGCGCGTTACGGACCTACGCGCGTTACGGACCTACGCGCGTTACGAACGACTTCGACTAAAAAATAAAAATATTATATAATTACAGCTCGTTATGGACTCGACGCGCATTACGGACGACTTCGACTAAATAGAGTAAATTGCTAAAATCGTCCCTGACATTTGTTCACATTTGCTAGATTCATCCAAAAAAGGTTTTTTTCTCATAGGAACCACTGAAGTTTCAAAAAAGTTGCTAAATCCATCCAAAATGACTAATACTCTAACAATACTAAGTTGATAGAGGGGTAATTTAGTCATTCTTTTAATTTATTTAGTTTACTTTTTTTTAACAGGTTATTACATGCCCCCACCCTTTTATAGTTTGGCTTGTATTTTAACAAAAAAATAAAGGTAAAAAGAGAACAAGTCAGATCGGTCAAGCGGGTTGAAAGCGTTCAGAGTGTATTATCAGTTATACAACCTCATATATGGCTGTAACTTCTTGCTGTAGTTGATAATAAAGCTTACCAGTCTACGACATGTTGTGCAGCATTGGCCAGCTGTACCAACAGCAGCAAACAAGACAAAACGAACAACGAGTTTAGATCGGTCAAGCGGGTTTATATGCGTTAAGAGTGCAGATCGGTCAAGCGGGTTTATATGCTTCCAGTAGTTTATAATAAAGCTTACCAGTCTAGTCTACGACATGTTGTGCAGCGTTGTAGTTGATAATAAAGCTTACCAGTCTACGACATGTTGTGCAGCATTGGCCAGCTGTACCAACAGCAGCAAACAAGACAAAACGAACAACGAGTTTAGATCGGTCAAGCGGGTTTATATGCGTTAAGAGTGCAGATCGGTCAAGCGGGTTTATATGCTTCCAGTGGTTTATAATAAAGCTTACCAGTCTAGTCTACGACATGTTGCGCAGCGTTGGCCAGCTGTACCAACAGCAGCAAACAAGACAAAACGAACAACGAGTTTAGATCGGTCAAGCGGGTTTATATGCGTTAAAAGTGCAGATCGGTCAAGCGGGTTTATATGCTTCCAGTAGTTTATGATAAAGCTTACCAGTCTAGTCTACGACATGTTGTGCAGCGTTGGCCAGCTGTTCCAACAGCAGCAAACAAGACTGAACGAACAGCGAGTTTAATGTCTGCATCATCCATGACTATGAGAGCATTGTTAACAAATTTCAGCCACTAAAACAGTTTCAAAATCAATTTATGATGTTACAAATGTTCGAAAAGTCAATCGAAACTCACAAATGATACATCAAAAATCAATCGAATCAAACCGAACGTCGACCGAATTAGTTCGAAATCGATATAAACAGTTTGAAATCTGAAATAAACTGTTCGAAGCACATAAAATTGCACCGAAAATCAATCAATTTAACCAAAAGTAAACCGAAATCAGTCCGAAACCGATCGAAAATTAACCGAAACAATCCGAACTCAACCGAAATCAGATTCGATTACACCGAAACTCATCCGATTCGGACACGATTACTCGCAGAGCTTCCCGAGTTCTGATACCACTTGTGAGTTCAGTACCGTTTCGAATCGAACCCGTTCTGACCCGAACCCGTTCCGACCCTAGCCCGTTTCGATCCGAACCAAAACAACCCCCTTTTTAATTGACCCATTTTGACCCGAACCCGTTTTGACCCATGACCCGACCCGTTTGCCAGGTCTAGTTGCATGGTGTGCGATAGGTTCTGAATTTCAACTGCGTCCTTGCGCAACACCCGGGTAGCTACGACCCTAGTTATTAATATTCATAAGTTTTTTATTTGGCTTTCTCACGTATAGCTCAAAAAAAAATGATACAACCTTGTATTCTTAGTTTCTTATAAATTAAAGAAATCATACAGGAGAATATATAAATACAAAATGACAACATTAGCTATATAAATATAAAAAAATAAAGAAAGTGGATAGTTTATTTGAGATGAAGAAAACTGAACGGCTACCTCATCCTTCCGCGCTTTGATTTTCCCGCTCCAACTAGTTTCCCTCTTTCAAATTGATCACGATCTCCTGAACGGTTTTGTTTCTTCCAAACAAGGATGGGATCTTGAGCAAAAGTGGTTACATATTTTTCCCATCAGAGCGATTCTGCCTCTTGTACAACAACAGAAACCTCGATTCAAGAAACCCTCATTTGCTATCATTCACTCGCCCACTTGAATGGAGAGGTTAGTAGCCATCATTCAATTCGAATATTTGTTATGAATTTTGATCTGGGAGCATATGTTTTGGATCGGCTCATTATAAGTAGCCCTAATTCGTGTGTAAAGAAAGTTCAATCTGATTCTGATGTTAATGATTCCGATTATTGTTGCGGGTCTTGTTTTATTCTGATTCTGATGTTAATGATTCCGATTATTGCTGTTGTTCTTGTTTTAATCTAATTCTGATGTTAATGATTTCGATTATTCTTGCCGTTCTTGTTTTAATCGGATTCTGATGTTAATGATTCTGATTATTGTTGCTGCTAATGATTTTGATTTTGCTGCTGTTAATAATACTTGTCGTATGTTTACTGTATAATGCATGTTGTTCCTGTAATCCTGTATTCTGTAAGTTGAATTTGCTTCACCAACAACATTTTTTTTATATATAAGGTCAAACAAATTACACCAAGATAGCCGGTAAGCGGGCAACAAGCTGCGCCGCTACCCCCTTTTGAATAGCGAAACCTAACCTAGTAAAAACGAAACCCCGATCTCTAACAACATTAGTCACTGTCCTTGTAAAAATTTTAATATCACCAGGTCCTAAAGTAAATGCGAATGAAGGATAGTTTAGTTGTGCCTCCTGTATAACTTCTGTGCATATGACCAGTTTCTGTAAAATGACCCCAACTTGTTTGCTTGTATATCCGAGACCACATAATGAGTTCACTGGACCAACAACATTAGTCACTGTCCTTGTAAAATTTTTAATATCACCAGGTCCTAAAGTAATTGCGAATGAAGGATTGTTTAGCTGTGCCTCTTGTATAACTTCTGTGCATGTGACCTGAAACCTGTTCTGACCCGAACCCGTTTCGACCCTAACCCGTTCCGACCCGAACCCATTCCGACACTAACCCGTTTCGACCCGAACAATTGCTCTTATGTTTCTATCGACGGTGCTAGCACCGACGGCGAGAATCCATGGTGCCTCATTTGACAATGATGAGTTCACTGGACCAACATTCCCTGCTGAACAACTTACAAAGATTCCTTTCTGAATAGCACTAAACGCACCAGAAACACTATTAGTAAAATCAGTCTTTCCGGTCAGCTTCGAGTTACACCCTTGACTATCACATCTTCCTGAACCAGAAGCACAATTAGTGAAATCTCTGGCTCCGATTAGTTTATTGTTACACCCTTCAATAATAGTTATTTACAATTTTTTTTATTTGACTGCTAAATACAAAAGAACTGGTCAAATAATTATAATCAGATTTTGTATTTGAATCTAATAAAGGAAAATGACGGTGTACGAGAAACAAAGAATGAAAACAATTGAAGAGAACAAAGCGAAAATGAAAGCAGCGGGTCTTGATGAAAAGGCGTATCCGTATAAGGGTACAATTCCGATGTCACAAAATGAGAAGAGTAAAAGTAAAAAGAAGGGGGGTTTGGAAGACAATGAGGAGCTTATGCCATTTTCCACCGATGAGGAATCAAGTTATTCAAGCGGACCAGATAAACGAGATGAAATATGTGCATCTAAAAAGATGGTACTTGCTTACTATTCTTGCATTTTATTTATCTAGATATTGACTTGTAAAATACTTTCTTTTTCTTTATATTCTTAAAGAGCATAATGACAAGTCAAGGTGGCCAAGGTAGAAGACAAAGTAGCCGAGCGGGGCAACCTAGAGAAGATGGACGACGTGTTGGTATGTGATTGTGTGCGTATATATCGCTTTGCTTTTTTTATTATTATTGAGTACACTAATTTTTGTATTGTAATATATTATTAAATTAACATGATATAACTTTTCAACACCAGTTTATTAATTAATTAGCTTACATTTGATCTGTTTGTGTTCAATAGCTTTCATTATACGCACTCCCCAACTTCTGAACTTTACACGACACACCATTAACTCACTCTTTGTAAACTGCATTGTACACAGATCCATCTCCAAGAAACTTGGTTATTAATGCAAAGCAATCTCAAGGACCAGATAAAGAAATTGTTAATGGTATGACAAGCACACAAAACATGTTAATGTTTTTTGTAAGTAGTGTTATAAATGTAAATGTTCTTCTACTTGTTTGTAGACACAACTTATGAGACCGAGGAAGAAGTTGGTGATAGTATGACAGGTAGAAAACGTGGCATTACTTGTGGGAAAGGAGCTCGAAAGGCAATGAAGGCTAATAAGAAGAGATTGCCAGTGGAGTTTAATTTTGAAACAATGCAAGCAATATGTGAAAATGCCTCAGCGTTCATGTATGAGTGTGGCTATATTTTGCGTAACAATTGTAGCTTACAATATAAAGAGTGGAGACACGTACCGAATGAAGTTAGGTTGCCGTTACGCCACAAGCTAACTGTAAGTTTCTTCTTATAATTCAATATGATTTTTAATATTTACATTTACTAACGAGTTATTTGTATTTGTTACATTTGTTACTTGAAGACACTTTTTGAAATTGATGTGGAGGATTCAGATATTTGCAAAGTTATTGATAGCCATTTGGCGAAAGCATGGAGAGGTTACAAAAGTAAGTTGCATGATTACTTCAAAGAGATTGGAGGATTGATAGATCCAACTAGGGCAAAGTCCACACCTCCTTCTAATGTTAGCAAAGAAGACTGGGAATATCTTTGTGATATGTGGTCAGAGACAAAATACAAGGTAATGCTTTAATAATATTATTACTTTGTTAATCATTATCATGGTTTAAAAAAACGGCTGAGGCAGAACGGAACAAAAACGCATATGAGGCGGCGCCTCAGGTTCAGATATTACACGCACGCCTTAGTGGGGTGAGGCGTACATTTTGTGCCAAGGCGGAACTATAATACTGAGGCGTACACTTTTGTCTCTTTAGGGTTTTTTTAGGCGCCAACTTATTGGCGGCAACAATAAACTGTTATTAACTGTTAATATTACTTGAGCTGTTATTATCATGATTCTGTTAATTCATAATGATGATTATAACTGTTAATATTACTTGAGCTGTCCGTTTTTGAATCTGATTTTGTTGTTAATATTACTTGATGATGTCCATTTTTGAATCTGATTCTGCTGTTAATATTACTTGCTGTTGTTCTTGTTTTAATCTGATTCTTAATGCTTTTATAATCCTATATTAACAGCAGAAATAATATTTGCTGTTAATACTTAATATATTACTTGCTGTAATAAACTTGCTGTTGCCTGTTAATAATACTTGCTGTTAATTATAGAGTATTCACTTTATTCATTTAGATAATACTTATTTTGATGTTAAGTACTTATTTTTAACTACTGAATCTAATGGTATTTTATGAGAACTCTTATTTTGATGTTAAGTAATTATTTGATTATGATATATATAATTTTATATTTATTTATTAAATCCGCCTCGGCCTTATGCCTCGTTTCGCCTCGATACTTACGCTTCGTGAGGCGAAGGGAAAACGCCTCGAAACTCGTTTCCGTTTTTTTAAACCTTGATATTATTAAATTCGGTCTAATATTTTATGTTTTATTTGGTTGTATGAACTTGAAGGAAAAAGCAGAAAAGAACGTTGCGGCACGTGCACAACGAAAATTTAATAGCAAAAATGGCTCGAAAAGTACAATTCGCTATCATGTTGAACGTGGACTGGATTTGGAATCTTCATCCGGGCAACTTGAGACTTGGCGGCTAACACATTGGGACGTAAAAAAAGGTTGGCTATCTATTGATGCGGCTACAAAATATGTAAGTTTACTTGTTTATTTCTACGCTAAATATCACTTATTAGGTATGTAATTAATTTAGTGTACATGTCTTCTTTTCTTTTTCTTTCTAAAAGGCAGAAATGATGAAGCTGAGAAATGAGCATCCTGTGGAATTAATGAGCGATAAGTCGATTATTGAGACTGTACTTGGAAGAAGCTCTGTTCGTTTGCATGGGTGGGGACGTGATCCAGCTAGTTCTAGTAGCACAAGGGGTGCTACTAAAAAATCAAAGTGTCTTGTTTACGATAAGCTGGCGGAAGAACTTGAAAGGGTGAAAGGTAAATGTGCAATTATGGAACAAGCATTGATTGAGAATAATATTATGCCTCGTCCATCAAGCACACTAGAGCAATCTCCATATGATGCATTAGAGGGTGTTGAAAACATCGACGAGTGAAGTAGTAGATTCTATAACTCGTTAGTAACTTTAGAACAATTTTTGTTTTGTTTGTTTTAGTATTTAAATTTCTATAACTAGTACTTTATTTTGTTGTTTGAATGCTTGTTTAATTAGTTTTAATTAAGAATCTTTATTTGGTGATGTATGTTTTCATGTTGCTTTTGTATTTGTTTGTATATATTTAAAGATTATCATCTACATTTAGTATGGTCAGTGCCTACACTTTACAATATAAATACCAACACATCAATGTTTTTTTCTATACAAATTAAGATCAATGCCTACACATCTTCTACATTTACTTACACATAATATTGCTTTTACCTACACATAGTATTACCTTTACCCACACATATATTCATGACACGTGCCATTACTATAGTCCACGTCAGCTGCCATGTGAGATGCCACGTCGGATGCCACGTCAGCTGCCACGTCAGATCTTGTCTAAACAAGTTGTTGTACTTCTACCCACACATATAATAGGATTTTAGCCACACATATATGTGTAGGTATAGCTTAATATATACCTACACATAACTTATGTGTGGGTAATGATCTATATCTACAGTCATGAGCCAACACATCATAACACTTAATTTATGTGTAGGTAAAGACAACTACCAACACATTATAGGCTTTTTCCCACATATACTTTGTGTTGGTAAATAACCAAATTTCTTGTAGTTGTGATATTAGCCAAATGGCTAATAAAGTGTGTTAAGGTCAAATGGCTAATATAGTGAGAAATGGTTGGTACGACCTATTACAGTGTGTTTTGGTCCTTATGACCAAATTAAAGTGTAGTTTGGTCTTTATGACAAATTACAGTGTGTTTTGGTCTGCGTGACCAATGCAGCGCGTTTTGGTCTTCGTGACCTATAGGTGTTTCGGACTATACGACCCAATAAAGTACGGCTTGGTTTTCATTATCCAATAAAGTGTATATATCACTAACTAAATGATAATGGATAAAAATGTGGATAAATAATGTTTTATGTGTTAGTTTGTTGAGTTGAATACTATGGTGCTTAAATAGAAACAAAAATATATCATGTAATTAGATTTTGATCCATTGTGGTTTTATAAATGAAATTGTGAATAAGAAGATGATTTATAACCTAAATTGTGGTTTAAACTTCCTAACAATCTTCATGGTTAGCTTTGAATGTATTAACAGGTCGCACGGAATAGAAGTGGATCAATCAAATCAGAAAAATGGTATCTCGCATGACTAAAAGTCACCAAGGAGTGACCATCCGGATAAAAAAAGAACAAAGTGTTTGTGACCATCCGTTGTCAGAGTCACAGGTGTGCGTGACCATTCGGTTGTAGAAGTCACAAAGAGAGAGACTAACCGGTTGTAAGAGTTACTAGAGGGTGACCATCCGGATTAAAAAGGATCCTAGTGTGAGTGACATCCGTTGTAAGAGTCACAGGTGTGGGTGAACATTAGGTTGTAAAAGTCACAACGTGGGAGACTAACCGGTTGTAAGAGTCATCGGAGGGTGACCATCCAGATTGAAAAGGGATCCTAGTGTGAGTGGCATACGTTGTAAGAGTCACACGTGTGAATGACCACTCGATTGTAAGAGACACAGTGGTGATAATGTTCTCTTTTCATAAAATGATGACAATCAACCTAGTTGATAGGACGACTCTCATTCGGGATATTCATTCCCGATGCCCATCCATGGGTCAATTTCCTATATGGACAACCTGTTAGATTATATGTCGGGGATTATTGCATTGGGTCCACTATTAGGGTTCAACAATGAGATCCTCTCGTTCATCTGGTGCAGGATAGTTACAACTTAGTTTTCCATGCGTAGTACTTGGACGATGGAACGATTATAAGAGACGATGTCGAAGTGGCTGAAGCTTTGAATATCATCAGGTCTGAAGGACCATTATTGGAGCTTGAGCATAACATCAAGAAAATTGAGATCTTTGGGTCGTCATGCAACGGTGTAAATGCCAAGGAAGCGTTGTTCCCTAGTGGGATTGGGATGCCTGTTAGATAAGCAGTTTGGTTGGGAAAAGGGCGTCATGTGTGGTGGAACTTCTCGGGGGAGGGGGGGGGGGGGTTGTTAGGCGGGATGCCTGTTAGATAAGCAGTTTGGTTGGGAAAAGGGCGTCATGTGTGGTGGAACTTATGAGATGCCTACCTCTCTTACGGCACCCTCAATGCGAGCTCATTTTGTTTCGCTCTTGTATGGGGTTGCCAAGATGTTGTTTAGCTTACGTAATTGCCAACCCGTCTTTGTTGAGAAAGTTGTATCTATTTTCGATAAGGTCCTCCGGGACGCGATCGAGGACATTGTGGTTTGTGGGGGTCCATTTTTTTGGTGATTTATAATGGGGTTTAGGCCTATATTCAGTATAAGATGTATCAGCATTTCGTGGCCTCGAAAGCACAATCTTGGAGTTTACAAGACCATATCCTACAGGACAGTGGTATTGATGGGTTGGACGTCGATTATGGATGTGCGCTGGGTAGATTTCATAGGCCCCTTCTCGGTCTTGATCTTGGCGGGTTCACTAATAAGGAAACCGCCCCTCCAAAGGCTTAAAAAAATTTGGCGAGTGCCCTCTATAGTAAAGCCACCCAAGGTTTGTGAGAAAAGTTTGGCCTATCAGTGCGCCAGAAAGCGGTGTTAGAATGTCTTTCGGCCCCATGCTCAAAATTTTCTGACCGTTATCCTAATTGAATGTCTAGGCCAAAGCATGTATGCGGTGGAGTATCGGTCCATCCTTAAATGCCGCTTAATGACCCTCTTGTTTCTAGTTGATGAGCCTTGCCCAATTTAACGCAAGGTTTGGTTCACTAAATTTGGGGAGCATGCGGTCCATTGCAAGGAGCTACCGGGTTTCTAATACAAACGTGACTTGGTCAGGGATGTCCTATGTGACGTATAGGGATGGCAAAGGGTCGGGTTTGGGATGGTTTAGGTAATCCCAAACCCAAACCTGGTTAGATAAGGTTGTCCCAAACCCGTCGGGTTTCTAGCGGGTAAATACTCGTCGGGGATTGGGTATACCCGCGGGTTTTGGGTAAACCCGTTAATTTAAAAAAAAAAATATTGTTGTATATATCCGACCCAAAACCCATTGGATAACTACTAATCAATTATGAAATAAAAAAATGTATAAAAAATGAATGTTAACCCACCGGATAATTACCCGTTGTAAACCTATTTAATATTATCACTATAGAAATATATCAGATAGCTACAATGTATATGAAAAAAATTATCATATATATACATATTTAAAAACATAAAAGAAATTATCTCAGGTATACAATGGGGTGAATGGGTACACTTTATCGGGTAATCGGGTCGGGTAAACGGGTATATATCACAATATCTCAAACACGTCCCAAACCCGTGAAAAAAATCCAAACTAGTCCCAAACCCGATTATCCGACCCCAAACCCACCCCAAATGTGTCGGGTTTCGAGTTTACCCATCGGGTTCGGGTTCGATTGCCATCCTAGTGAAGTACTTAAGTGGGCGGGAATCTCCGCAAAAAGGCCCTTGTGAATTTCCTGACACTCTTCGGCCAGGGGATGCTCTTGTGTTTGATTGGGCAGGGGGGACACACGCTTGTGTGGATGTTACTAGGGTGTCCCTCCTTGTTGGTCTTTGGGAAAATTGTTTCGTGGCTGGTCCGACTGTATTGAAGGCAGAATCAGAGAAAGTCTCTAAGCATGAAAAAACTTGTGTTGAGAATCAACATGTCTTCTTTCCCCTTAATACTTTTGGGTCTATTGCCCCTGAAGCTCGGTTTCCTAGATAGAGTGCAGATGGTCATGCACAACAATTTCTCGACGCCGAAGAACCAGAGTTTTGTTTTTGGTAGAATTGGATTTGCTATCCAAAAGGGGGTTGTGGCGTAGCTTGTTGCCCGTTTACTTGCCTTGTTATGTCAGTTTCCTAACTTATTTATGAAATCTGACCAAGTATGATTGAAGATGTTTTCTAAAACTGAAGGATGTAGACTTTTCTATTGTGCAATCAGATTAGTTGTTGAAATGAGTGTGTAGAAGAAACAAGACTCACAACAGGGGAAAACTAGAAGATAGAAAACTTGTCAATGGTGTGAGGGTAATTCAAAGGAACCATTGTGGGACTGCCTCTTAATTTAATAGATGAAGATGTTATCTCTTTCTTTTTACAAACTTATATTTATATGTCTTTGTGGAGTTTTCGCAACCAATGTTCTATGAGTCAGCTTCTTCAGTGGAAAGAATATTTTGGTCAGTATGGTAAAATGCTAAAAGTTTCTATATCTCGGAGAGCACATAGCATTTTGCAAACAATGCTTGTAGTGTGTAAGTTTAATGTTCCTAATTGATCGTATATTTGGAGTTTTTATTTCAGTTCGTATAACCAACACTTATATTTATGATATTTCTTCGGTCCCCTATTTGACCCATTCAACAGCATTTAGTGGGATTTAGTGGAGCCTTAGGAAACAGGATCAATTTGTGGAGCCCAAAAAGAAATAAACATTTAAAAAGGAATGTCGTTTTTTTTTAAATAAAGCTTATATCTCTAAGTATAGTATAGCAAAAACGAAATTGAAAGACATCAAAATTTCATTTAAAAATCAAAATTTCATTTAAAATATAGATATCTCAACACTAAACATGTATTCGATGAAATGCCTGTGAAGAATGTTGTCACATGGAATGCCATGATTAGTGAATATATGAGGGATGGAGCTACAGAGACCGCGTTATGCTTGTTTGAAAAGATGTCTTATCGGACAACGGTTTCGTTGATTGAAATGATTGCAGGGTAGGCTAAAACAAGAGATACTGAGATGGCAAGGAGTCTTTTCGACCAGGTTCCGTTGTCTCTGAAAAATGTGGTTACTTGGAGTGTTATGGTTGATGGGTATGCGAGTAACAGGTAGATGAACGCTGGGAAGAATATGTTTGAGGTTATGCCCGAATGGAGCTTTTTTGTTTCGTCTTCGATGGTTTCGGGGTATTTTAAGAAACGTGACATGGAACAAGGCAAATCCATTTTTGAAAGGATTAAGGTTCGGAATTTGGTGAATTGGAACACACTAATTTCAAGTTATTGTCAAAATGGTCTTTGTGATGAAGCACTAGATGCATTTGCGAAAACGCAATCCAGATGGGTTTGAACCGGATGAGGCCTCATATGCCAGTGTTATATCTGCTTGTGCTCAATCGGGTTCGTTAGATACAGGTAATGAACTTCATAACATGATTATTCAAAAAAGAATCAAGCTTAATCAGTTCATCTAGAATGGTTTAGTTAACACGTATGCAAAATGTGGTGACTTTACCAGAAGAATGATTCAATGCTATGATCTCAGGCTTTTCCATACACGACCATTGTCGGGAAGCATTAGAATTTATGAATAAAAGGGAGAAATCTAGAAATCGGTTCGCGTAATGGGTCAAAGCAGGTTCGGATTAGAATGATATTTGTAATATAGGTTGAATGGGTTGGATAATAGGTCAAAATGATTCATGTTAAAATGATTTTTTAAGGGTTGGGTCACGATTGGTAGCTAGGATAATAGGTTAAAACGGAGTTCAGGTTAAAATGATCATTTTTAGTATAGGTTGAATGGGTTGGGTCAAGATGTGCAGCTTGAACTTGAATGATGACCCAAAACGGATTCAGGTTAACACTATCATTTTTAGTAAAGGTTGAATGATTGCATCAGTTTGATTGACCTGCGCGCACCTTTTTATGTTTTCTATATTTCATTTAAGGTCTGGTCTATTCGCACACGCCATTTGTCTTTTTACACATCCAAAGCGCCGCGCTATGGCCAACGAGGGGCGCTTTGGGCTTGAGTCAGTCCTTGTCTGTTGACCAAGCCCAAAGCGCCCCTCTTTGGCCATAGCTCGGCGCTTTGGATGTGCAAAAAGACAAATGGCGTGTGCAGTGGAGTTTGTGTTGTTTTTTTGTTGGAAATAGGTGGGATGTGGGTTAGTTTGGTAGTGTTTTTTTAGGAAAAAATTGTATTTGAGTTTTATTATTATTATAAAATATTAGTATTACATATAATTCATAGTTGTTTTATAATTACGTTTTTTTACGTCGTTATTTTTATAGAACGTATATAATATAAGTGCGTCTTTATAAACTGTTAACCTAGTTTATTTTGTTAAATTAAACGAACACATTAAATAAAATGTACAGAAAGCCATAAGAATTAAACGTAAACTAGGGGTGAGCAAGTTTAGGTCCGGACCGAAAATAACCGAGAACCGAACCGAAAATATACCTAACTCGACCCGAACCCAAGTACCTAGGTATTTAGATCGGTTCCAATTTTTCATATAAAATAGGGTCGGGTCGGTTCTCGGTTCTTTTCATGGTGAAACCCGACTTGGACCTGTGGACCGGAACCGACCCTATATTTAGGGTGGTGAATCGGTTCTGTATTTTATGTTTGATCGGTTCTCGGGTCGGGTCGGGTAATGGTCGGGTCGGGTTTTACCTTTTGCTCACCCCTAACGTAAACAATCCAAAACCAACGTGATGTAAATAGAAGATTAGCTGCAATATATATATATATATATATATCAGTTTGTACATACAAAACAAAAAGGTACAACTGAGTACATAATACATAACAAAACACTATACAAACAAACTAAGGTACTAATCCTCGTGCGGTGGGGACGGTGGGAGGGGAAGTGGAGGCAACCCGGCGAGCTCTCGTAGAGCAACGAGCGTCTTGACCAACTAACGTATGTTGCAGGTTAGATCGCAGACTATTTCAAATCAAGCTAGGAAGTCTAGAAACTCAACTAAAAATCTAGGTTGTCGGATTTGCATTGTTCGAGAGGACAATAAATCTGTGATAACTTATGTGATTGTATTATTTGTTAGTATGGGATAACGAATGTATTAAATATTATCGCAATATAGTTGTTATGGATTCTCTTGAGCAATCTGATTCGCCTAGTGCCGCGCCCCGATGATTCCGCCATCGGTTGGGGTGTGACAATCGTCATGTAATTTTCGATAGCTGCTCGTCCCACCCCCTTGAAATCGATCCGTCTAACCAGCGCATCATAATGTCCTATGTTTTCCTGATCGAAAACCTGCCTCCAAAACGATTCGTTCATACGTAACTCCATTACAAGTTGTTTCCGGATCATCAAATACGTATTTTGTTTCACTCCTAACCCAACAGCCAACGATCGAAACCCACAATGACCATCTGGTTTCACGTCCTTTATTCTCACGATGTATGGATGGATCACTTTGGGAATCTGAGATGCATAGTTGCGGATCGCTATATCCATCTTAGGACCGAGCTTGATCATCGGGAAATCAGGGTGTAGGTTGAGCGGTTTGGTATTCTTTTGTCTTCTAGAATCTTGGGATGATACGTACGAGCTGTGACGGGGAAGATCGTCTGAGGCCTCGACCCAAGTTTCTTCCGACGGAATGTACGAGCTTTTTCTAGCGGCTTCAACCTTCCTTTGTTCCTGCGTTTTCAATGTTGGGCGACCACGAGTTTTCTTCAGAACAACAAAAGGTTTTTTGTTATTGTACATTGAAACCAAATCTTGTAATTCTCTCCTCTTTTATTCGACCCCTTAATCACAATGAGGTAACCATTGTCTTTTGCCGTGTCTTGTACCCAACGCACCAACTCTTTACGTGACGAAAAGGTCTGCGTTGTATCAAACGAAAATGTAACCGGGTAACAGCCTTCCTCGTCAACAGACACATCCTCCGGCTCACCATCGTCACCGAGGTCCGAATAGACTTGATGTTCAAAGCTCTGTTGACAACCGTAACTGTGGTTTGGATAACACTCCTGCTGTACAAAGTTGTGCTCGCCACCGTAACCGAAATTCGAATAACCTTGTTGTGCGTAAGGGTCCTCCACAGGGGTATTTAAATCCAGCTTCACCGTGTTATCACGATAACGAATGCCAGATACAACCTCTGCCTCCCTCAAGTTGGACGAGACCGGTTTCTCATACGAGTCAGAAATAGCGGTCCCCTCGTAAGAATCAGGAACAACTGACTCGTTAGAATATTGACCGAAAAGATAGTTGCTTAACCACGACATCGTTTTTTCAAGACACGTAACTAATACAGCAAAACCGCGCGTTATTTTGAAGAAACACAAGTAATTTAGAAATCGACAAACAACAAAACCCCCGTATGTTTGTAAACAACATATTGAGTGCTTTATGTCTCGAACGCTAAATGTTGTGTCTGAGCAGCTTTTAAAAGTGAAAATTTGGGGTTGAAGCGCCGCGCTATGGCCATAGCGCGGCGCTTAGGGTTCACGAGACGCCTGAAACCTCGTTTCAGCTTTACGTCTCTCAAACAGCAACTTATGTCTCAAACGTCAGTCAAATCACATTTTGTCGAGCTAAGCGCCCCGCTATGACCATAGCGCGGCGCTTTGAGGTGTGAAAATAATTTTCTCCGTATGTAAATAGCATGACCCTTCATTTAATTAGTTAGGCATTGGTTATTATAGTTATGGTTTAAACGATGTATAATTACAATGACAATTTTAATATTTTAATAAAACAAGGTGTATGAGATCGTATGTATTTTTGGTAAACTGATTTTTCTAAAAATTATTATGCCATCTGAAATAATATTTTAAGTTGTATGTATGTATTATTTATTTCAGTTGTATAATTGTATTATTTTGAGAACATGATTAATTACTATTTTATGCTTCTTTTACTTGTGATACTTCATCCTCTTATTAATTTGAGTAAATTACAAGTTTTGTCCTTTGTGTTTACACCAAATTGCAGGCGTTGTCCTTTAGCGTAAAAGTTGACAAGTTTTGTACTTTATGTTTCAAAATATTGCACGGTTTGTCCTTTGAGCCTAACTCAGTCAGATTTTTTAGTTAAATATGGTCATGTGCATTGCACATAAGGGCATACATGTCTTTTCAGCTTTCCAAGGGTAATAACTTATTATTGAGGGATTAATTTATATATATTTAAAAAATAACTCTCCCTCTCTGTGTCTTCTCAACTCACTGCTTCTCTCTATACCTGCAATAACCCACCATCGCTATCCACACCATCACATATATTATCCCAAAAGCTAAAAATACTAAAGTAGTCACACACACCTCTTGAATGTCGTCATAACCAAGTTGTTTAACAGTTGGAACTTCAGAGATTTCACAATTTCCAACATCACCAACAGGAGGAATCACGGAAGGAGTTGTGGAGAGCGAGGATGATAACCAATGAGGCTCGCCAACAATTTTTGAAAACGATAGGCAATTCATTGGCGGCGTACCTCCATTCTGTTCATAAATTATAACAGAAAGTATTGAAAAGGGTAAGCTAATTAGTAAACAGAAATAAGATTTGTGAGTGAATCAGGTTGTTTTAGCAAGGCAATTATAAGTTGTCTATTCCAAAAAAGCATTAAGCAGATAATCAGTTTTACGAAGATATCACAAACACCCCCATTAGACGCCCATGTGTCCAAACAAGTACCTTTTGTATAATATCTGCAGGATTGAACAATGTATGACTCACTGGAGAGAATATATCTATGCCACACCACCAGCAACCACCTTCACAAATTACACTCTTAGTCCCTATGGTTTGACAAGTTGTTACTTGGATAATCCCCAAAGCGGATGGAGGTTAGTTTTTCTGGTTAAATGGGTGTGAAATGACAAGGACTATCCGAGTAACAACTTGTCAAACCACAGGGACTATCCGAGTAACAACTTGTCAAACCACAGGGACTATCCGAGTAACAACTTGTCAAACTACAGGGACTATCCGTGTAACCTTCATCCGCTTTAGGGACTATCCGAGTAACAACTTGTCAAACCACAAGGACTAAGAGCGTAATTCTGAAAAGCTGGGGACTAAAGGTGAAATTTCACCAAACCACAGGGACTATCCGTGCATTTTACTCTTGTTTATATTTGTTTTTTATTTCTCAATTTTGTATAAATAGTCCTTGAAAAATAACTTTTTTACAAAATAGCCCCTGGGAATTTGAATAGACAAATATTCCCTCAAAATCTAACTGAGTTTGACCTAAAGGACATAACGTGCATGATTTTGGAAGGTTAAGGAGACCGCCTGTAAACTTTTGGAAAAAATGACAGCTCCTGCAATTTGGTGTAAACACAAATGACAAAACTTGTAATTTACTCTATTAATTTACTTACCTTTTATGTTGCTATAATATTTTTTTATTATTATTTTTTTAACAGCAAATTTTTTCCCCTTAGATACTCACACCTCCTAAGGATTGAACCTTGTTCTTTCCATAAGAGATAATTACTCTTGACCACTAGGCTATAGCCTAAGTGGCTATTGCTATAATATATTTCTCTTCCTTTGTGCATGTAGAGTATTTCTTATAAGACGAGTCTCAGTTCAAGTTTAACTTATTTTGGAGCTCTATATCTAAGTCTCGAGTAGGGGTGTTCAAAATTCGTTTCGAATTCGAAAAAATCAAAATTCGATTAAATTCGATTCGACTATCAAGAATTCGTTTCGATTATAAGAATTCGAGATCGAATTCGATTGAATTCGAGTCAAGTAAATCGAATACGAACTTATAATTTCAAATTCAATTCGATTCGATTTGAAATTCGAATAAAATACATTTTTATTTATTATTTTTCTACATAATACACATATAACTTTTATTGGGCTATACTATAAATTATTTTCAAAATTTATTTCAAGTATTAAAATTACTCATTACCAAACCCACTACATGGCCCATAACTAAAAGATAAGTAGCAAATCTATCAATAGATTTTTTAACCCTAAATATATTAACTTGTAATATGGAGTGTTTATTCCCTCCCGACTTCTCGTTTTGAATGTTAAAGTTATGGTACTTTATTTGGAACATTTTAATGTGATATCGTGATTTATGGTTGATTTAAAATTTATGTTTCATTTTGATTGTTTTTTACATATTTTAAAAGAATCTGAATCAAATCGAATTTATTCAAATTCGAATTTTTAATCGAGTACGAATTGGGCTTTTTATTCGAATATGAATTCGAATCGAATACGAATTCAAGGAAAACTAAAAATTATTCGAAAATTCTAAATTCGATTCGATGAACGCCCCTAGTCTCAAGCTCGGCTCATAAGTAATGTTAAAAACTTGAGATAAGCTTGGCACATTTATTAATTATTTTTTTTAATTACATGATTATTATTTTTGTATAACAAAATTATATAATTTTAATTTATATAATTAATAACATAATATTAATCATACTTATTAAATAGATAATAGTATTAATTATTTTACATAATAATAATAATAATAATGTTTAGGGTTGTGAGTTTAATCAAGTTCCACCAATTAAAACCTATATCAATTAGCAAGTTTTCTATGCATAAGGACCTGTACATTATGCTTTGCACATTATTCAAAAAAAACTTGACTTTTTAGTTTTAACCCAAAGGTTTGTATCTTTTACAATTTTAACCCTACATGATTTGTTTTTTTAACTTTAACCCAAAATTTTTCATTATTTGCAATTTAACTTCACAACTTTTGTCACTTATACTTTTCATCTTTCGCAAATTTCCGTTTTACCTATAGTTCTAAATTTTTCGAGTTAATACGACGCAACGTGCATGTGTGGTTCAACGTTTTTTCCTCTATTTTTCCATGTTTGACAGGTTCATCGCAACATGCATATCCTAGGTCAAGTCAGTGTTGGTGGTCGATGACGGTTGTGTGACATTAGTAATATTTGACACCGTTTTACGCCCCGCTGCAACGCGGGGTGTGCTTTGTGGGTTTTTCAAAGAAAAAATGGTTATGCATATGGTTGTCGTAACGTTGGCTTTAGGGGTTTTAAAAAAAATGATTTTTTTTACTTTTCACCCAAAAGTATTTCATAAATTACTTTTAACCCAAAACTTTTTATCTTTTGCAATCTATCTTCATAACTTTTTTTACTTTCAACTTTGTTGCTTTATAGTTTTCATTTTCCGCAAATTTTGCGCTTTATGCTTGGTTCTAAATTTTGTGACATAACACATCACAGCGTGCGTCTTTGGCTTAACGTTTTTACGTTTCGTTCTAAATTTTGCGAGTTAACACGACGCAACGTGCGTGTGTGGGTGAACGTTTTTACATCGTCTATTTTTCCCCGTTTGACACGTTTAACAACATGCGTGTGTGGGAGAACGTTTTACATCGTCTATTTTTCCCCGTTTGACAGGGTTAACATAATGTGCGGGTCCTAGACCGACTTAGTATATAACTAAAGAATCCCGCCGCATTGCGGCGGGTCGTAATCCTAGTTATTACTATATATTACTATATATTATTACTATTACTATATATTACTATATATTAATAAACGAATTGAAATGAATAGTGATTTTACTATTTTAATAATATATATTTTTTTTAAACTTTTATTATTTTAATCATTTTTTTAATATCAGGGGTTGGGATAAGGTTTGTGTCAACCGGTATCGAATTATTACTATATATTAATAAACGAATTGAAATGAATAGTGATTTTACTATTTTAATAATATATATTTTTTAAAACTTTTATTATTTTAATCATTTTTTTTAATATCAGGGGTTGGGATAAGGTTGGTGTCAACCGGTATCGAACCAGTACTGGTATCGAAAATACCGGTACGGTCATGTTTGGTATCAGTACATGAAGGTAAAAAACGGCACTAATATAGAAAACGCCAAAAGTTGGTGGCGAATTGATATTGGAAATCTTTTGGTTCGGGAAACTCAGTGCTACTACCCGGTACCATTTGCTCATTCCTGATCACGGTTACCATACGAACAACGGTATCGTACAACTTTTTTTTTTGTTGATTTTCTTCGACTTTTAATTTTTTCTTTTTTTAGTTTCAGGGGTAGGGATGAGTTCGGTGCCAAACGATACAGAATCGGAACTTATATCGAAAATACTGGTTACGGTACCGGTATATGAAGGTAAAAAACGGTAGTGAAGCAGTACCAGGAACGCCAAAAGTCGGTACCGAATTGGTACTTAAGATCTTTCGGTTCGACAAATTTGGTACTGGTATCCAAAACAATATCACTGGACCAATAGGTCATGGGTGAGGATTTGATCTCACAACCTTACATTTATAAGGAGCACCATATCACTAGACCAATAGGTCATGGATGAGGATGGTGTCTGATAGTTAAAATTTTAACAAAGAAGATGCAATTAATGTTGTTTTATTAAATAACTAAACTTTGACATATTCAAAAAAGAAAGTATGTGGCTGTAACAATGAAATTTACTTTGCAAAATAAACCATTGTGATTTCTATTCTCTATGATTTTTTTGAAAAAAAAAAAAAACAGTAGTATCAGTTTATTTATTCAGATCCTGAAGTACCCAATTAATATCATCCTGAAGTATGTTGTTAAACTGTGTATAATTCTAAATGTCTGAGGGGGAGTGTTATAAACCTGGCATTTTAGGCCCAACCCATTACTTATGGGCTTTAGGGTTTATTGTTATGTTTATCTCTATATATTGTAATGTTGAATAGAATGAAGATGGGAATTCAGTTTATCTCTATTTCTCTTTGGTTTTTATCACGTTATCAGCACGAGACTCTAACCAACTGAGATTACTGGCAATCTGAAATCATCCGCATGTCACTATCATTCACAATCTTCTGTTCAACATAATCCGGGTACACATCATCAACATCTTCGCACTGTGATGGATATATTTTCATGTTATTTTCATTACATGTAGATTTGTATATCCAAAGGATGAATCCCAATTTTTTATTTTACCAAGTGGTAACCATAAAAAGTTTCTTTAATATGCTTCTACTGTGTTTTCACGGACGGACTAAAAGATACACATTTTTTCGAACGGTTTTCAGAAATGGGTTTCGGATTTACTCCTTTGGAATAACATAATTACGTTCATTTATCTCCCTTTTCGAATACCCAGAACATGATTTTTTTTTTTTTTCATCCACAACTGTCGTTCTGGATTTTAGAACAAAATAGGAATAGGTTTTTCCTTTGATCTGTACTTACCAATAAAAATTTAGAGAATCAAGCGGTCACTGCCGCCGTAAACAACTGAAAAAAAAACCAACATCCCATAATACATAAAACTGACCTAAAAACTTTTCTCCGACAATTGTCCTCAACCGCCAACCGTTCCGGTGATGCCGTTTTGTAACACCCCGAAAACGGGTTTGGTAATCAAACTCTGTCCATACTAAAAGACGGGTAAAGTACCGTTAGCAGTAAAAATAACCCGTTAACTATTTGGATTTAAATAAGAAATCCTAATAATTAAATACAAGCGAATCAAAGAATTTAAGAATTTAGTTTATAAGAGCCCGAGTCAACGGGACTTAGAATACCACGGGTTTTTAACTCCCGGAACCCACTAAGTTAACTAGGTAAAATTAACCTAGTTAGTAATGGGTAATTAAATAATAAACTATGAGTTATAGTTTCATTTATGAATATCTAAACTTGAGGGACCAAAACCGTGAAAAAAGGAAACAAGTTTTATTTAATAAAAAAAATAACACACCACACACACTGTGTGTGGATCGATGTCACACCCCGACCACGTAGAACATACGAAACGTGGCGGAAATGTCGGGGAGTGTTGTAACAGAATTAATTGTTTCAAATCCATGGCAATTGAAGTTTCGTTTTATTGATTAAAAGTGTTACAATGTCTAATCAATCAAGGAAATACAACAAAATTAACTAGTCTTGCATCTTTTATTGTCACTAAAGCCAAAGTCTGCCTATATGTATCTTGATCATCTTATGCAACAGTTCCTGAAAAACACATGTGAAAATAGGTACGTCAGCATAAAAATGCCCGTGAGATACATAGGTTTTGTGAAAATAGGTTCCATGACTTATGTTTGAGAAAATGTTTAGTCATGAACCTTGTAATTTGCTTTGTTTTGTAAATCATTTGAAAAACAATGAGTTCAGATGATATGTATAAAATAAGTGAATAATGTATGGTTAAATGAATAACCATAGTAAAATGGGTATGTATAAGATAAGTTGTTTGTAAAACAATGTCTTGTGAAAAGTATGTTATTTGTATAAAATGTTATATGTATCAAACTGAAATGATTCAAATAACGCTACAATATGTAATACCATACAAACACTTATATATAGGAAGTACCAGCGGCGTATCCACCATGCTTGTATCATATTACACACGTATCGTTACTTAATCACTTAATCAAACCAAACCAATGTCAAAATGTCTATGTCAAATATCCATGTCAAATGTCTATGTCAAATATCCATGTCAAATGTCTATGTCAAATATCCATGTCAAATGTCTATGTCAAAATATCATGTATGGCAAGTGAAATGTCTCAACTAAACCATATACACAAAAACAAAGTATTGAAGTAAAACTTGGTTTAAATCAAAGTTATGTTTTGTGGGAAAATGCATGATCAAATGTCAATCATGTTAAAATGTCTATGCCGAAATGTCTATGTCAAATACGGTTCACACGGTTCACAGATACAAACGGTTCACAGATATCAACGGATCACAGTCAAATGATTACAACGGTTCAATATGTAGTAAAATGTGTTCATATGCTGGATAAGCATATGCAACAGAAAAGCAATGAAAAACGATGTACTAAGTACGCACACAATGGGCATACATAGCATGAAATGTAATGTAAAACGATGTACTAAGTATGCACACAATGGGCATACATAGCATAAAATGTAATGAAATCATGTACTATAATGTACTAATGAACATAGCAAGTATATGATGTCAAAACAGGAAAGCATGAAAGTAACAAGTAGGCACATGTGTTCCACCCCAAAACAGTTTGGAAAACAGTAAAAGAGGGGTCTATGTACTCACCTGGGATTGCTCAGTAGTTCTGGAGTGACAACTAAACAATGCTAGAGATCGCGGATATCAAACGGCACCTAGTATAGGTAGCTACATTAATAAACCGGACCTAAATCGGAGGATCGGGTAGCATTAGGGTTTGTAAACCAAACGAGTGTAGAGACTCGTGTCTTTTGGTTTAACAAAGCCTACATACTAGATGAAACTTAACCTAAGTGTCTACGACCCATTACGACCCGTTTAGGTAGCTTATGCTACTTTAACGCGTCGTTCGCGTGAAATGCGTTCGGACCGCCTAACTAGCCCTATGACAAGTGTTATATGCCTAAACATATTACATAATCAGTTATGTGACAAAGGTTTAGGTTACATATGCTTAATTACCAATTATACATGAAAAGGGTATTCTGGTAATTTACCTAAGGCATATAAACTACCTATCATACAACTACTTAAACGTCGTGACCATAAGGTATAACCTCGGAAGGTTATTCCCTACCTACTATGGTCACCTAATGTGTTTGGTCGGATCCTAATGATCGACCAAACTGGGTCGGGTTCGAGGTATAAGCGATTTATCAGATCGCTTACCCTACGACCCTAGACAACGTGGTAATCAGTAGGCATAGTCCCAAAGGACTATAACCATCGTGATTACAATCACGTTGCGAAGTTCAAACGAACTTCGCATTGACCATTACTGGTCAACGCTGAAAGTCAAACAAAGTTTGACTTTCTGACTCGAAAAGCAGTAAAATAAGGAAAAGAACGAAAGAATACTTACCCAGGGTCCCCGAATGCTAACCCAGATCAAAATAGCTCAGGTATGAAACGAAGGTTCCAACTTAGAGTCTTTTCAATCAGATTTGTGGGTTTTTAAGCCAAAGGGGGGTGGGTATTTATAGATAAAGTAGAGCCGCTAGGATCGTTTCTTGAATATCGTGCCACGATCCGAGCCGTACACTTGTCACAAAGGTTATGGAGCCACATATGCTCCTAATCTTAGTGATTAAGCAAGTTGCAAACATGTGGTTGTGGTTAATCAGCTGAAATCTGATTGCAAATACACTTAATCTGGTCAGGTTAGGCAGTCGCGTAGAGCTAGTGCAAAGGCACTATGCAGTCGCGCTACGCTAGCACCTCCCTGTTTCAGAAATGTTTCAAAAGTGGCAGAAATGGTCCCTGCACGTGTTTAAGGCCTTTTTCGATGCGTTTGAACCCCGTTAACCTCATTTCAAGGCTCTAAAATGAAGTTAAAGTATAGGGAACTCAAAACATGCTCAAAAATATGTCGGATGTCGGTTCGTTTGGTCGTACGATCGCGATGTTCGCTTAATTACGACGGAATGCGCATAAGCGCGAAAAACGATCCAAATGACGCGACGAATGGATTTTTCTTAAGGCGAACACTAAAATATAATGTAGTCATGCTTACATAAATTTTTTGATGTCCAGATGTATTCAGAACGTAAGTTATGCGCGAAAATGCAAACTTGTGCACTTTTTGACACTTTTAGTCCCTGAATGACCCAAAAGTTTATTTTAGCATACCGAACACCTCAAAGCCTATTTCTAAGCTATGTAAAGGATATTTATGGTATGTTTAACTTATGGTCATGTTCCGGAAGGTCTGTTACAGTTCAAATTGGCATACTTTCGCAGTTTGTCAAGTTTAGTCCCTGTAAGCGATATAACTTTGATTTCACCACATCAAACCTTCCAAAACTTATATCTAAGTTATGTAAAGGTTATTTAAGGTATGTTAAGCCCATTTCACTATTCCGGAGTGTTCGTTGCATTAAACTGGTTATATTTACGCATCAGTGCGTGTATAACCTTCCAGAAAGCGATTTAGAGCTTGAAATCGAACAAGAGTTGATATGTGTAAACGATACACATATTTTTACAAATCCCAAGTATGAAATACAATATTTCACTGGTTGGGCATTTGTTTGATGGTTGAAATGACACAGGTGTTACAGTCTCCCCTACTTTAGGAAATTTCGTCCCGAAATTAATTCGTAGGAGTCTGTCTATGACTTTGTTTCAAATAGTCATCAAAGATATGTAAAGCATAATCTGATTATTTTCCTCAACGGATATTTTTCAGAAGCGAAAATGAACGAACAGGGTCATTTTCTTCAACGGGTTCTTCGGAAATGGAAAATAAAGGAATTAACTAAACGGATATACATTTCCCTCAACGGATATTCATTTCTCTCAACGGATATTCTTCAGAACGAAAATGAACAAACGGGGTCATTTTCCTCAACGGTTTGTTCTTCAGAATTTGAAATGAAAGAAAAATCAACGGATATTCATTTCTCTCAACGGATATTCTTCAGAACGAAAATGAACAAACGGAGTCATTTACAACGGTTGCTTCCTCAGAGTTGGAAATGAAGGATTACACAACGGATATTCATTTCCTCTACGGATAAATCTTCAGAAACGAAAATGAACTAACGGAGTCATTTTCAACGGTTATTTCCTCAGAGTTGGAAATGAAGGATTTACACAACGGATATTCATTTCCTCAACGGATAAATCTTTAGAAACGAAAATGAACTAACGGAGTCATTTTCAACGGTTATTTCCTCAGAGTTGGAAATGAAAAGATAAACAACGGATATTCATTTCCTCAACGGATATTCTTCAGAAGTGAAAATGAATGGATGATTCATTCTTTCTCAACGGATTCTTCATCAGAATTGGAAATGAATGGGGTTAACTCTTGATACATGATAGAACTTGCTGTGATTTCTGTGCACTAAATTCCATAATTATGTATGCATCCATAATTATGTAATTCCTTGCACAGTCCGCACAGTTTGTTTTGAAATGTTGTGGGGAAAGATATCAAACCTGAGATGAGAGTGACTAGACTACCATAGGGTCCTTTTAATTAGATCAACAGAGGATCTTCTTAATTAGGCCACTAAGGAGTCCTTTCAGCTATATCATCACATGATATCCCTAATCAGATTTTTGGATCAATCTGTTTAACTAGACCACTAAAGGGTCTAATTATGAAGTAGTACATTATAATCCAAGGGACTTTAACTACAACGTAGAAGTCCATTAAGGATTTAAGTAGTACCTTTGGGGTATCCTACTATGAATCTCTTGCACAAAGATATGTAAGATTTTACGAGGATTTGAATAACATAAATTGGATCACATGACACATAAAGGATAACACATAAGCACATAACCACATAATTGTTTAATTGTTATCTTCTTGTTATTGATTGCTATTAACTTGGCGCCTCGTACATCGTCTCTCTTGGAAGAAACGGGTACTTAGGATTTTCGTGGAAACGCAAGAGATTATACAAGGGAAGAAATTTGGAAGTAGTCTGTTCTTCAAGGAATGCGGTTCCTTGATTGTCGGTATTGTAGGGGATATGTTTATACATGCAACCACATAAACATATTGAAATGTAAATGAAAGATTTATTTATAAACAACAATAACAACAACTGTTTCATAGACTGATAAAAGAAAATAATACACAAGGCTCGATTATTTTCTAAACAGCGTTATCTTCTGTCGGTCAGATACTCATCCCTGCGCTGGATTTGCATCAGCAAGTCTTGGGCAATTTCTACTAAAATGGCCCATCTCGCCACAGTTGTAGCAAGATCCCAGTGGGAAACGAGCTTGAGCAGGATTGTTGTTAATCTGATTTGGTGCTGCTGCTGTTGGGCAAACCCTCGCTGTATGACCTATAAGTCCGCAAACTTGGCATGTGCGGCACTTCACACCAGCATGATGATGTAGGCCACATTGGTTGCACAAGGGTGCAGTTCCTTTGTAGGGTTTCCTGGCAGGGGGTTGAGCTGGTTGGTTGGGGACGGCTTGATCATTGTGAGTGACCACGGCGAAGTTCTGAGAAGCCTTTCGCTTCTTTGACTTCTTAGAGGATCCAGTCTGTTCATCCATGGTCTTTGATTCCTCGATTGGTTTCGATTCCTCGACCAGTTTCTTGTCACCCTTTCGGAAAAGCTTACGTTTCCTGATCTGCGATTCAGTCAAGGTTGCAGATAACTCAATGGCCTGCCTAACAGTAGTAGGGTTGCTACCAGTCAAAATGTCTTGTATTGAGTCGGGAAGGCCATCAATGTACTTTTCGATCGCCTTATCCAAAGGCGTGACCATGTTTGGGCATAACAGACTTAACTCCTCATAACGGTCCGTGTAGGCTCGATGCTCACCGCTGTCTTGCTTAAGATCATCAAATTCCCTTTCCAAAGCCCTGATCTCGTGACGAGGACAAAACTCCTTCATCATAAGGGCCCTAAGTTCAGCCCATGTCTGTGCTAGAGCAACTTCCGCACCACGATCTCTCATAACCCCATTCCACCACGTAAGGGCTCTCTTCTGGAACACACTCGAAGCAAACTCGACCTTGCGATTGTCAGGACACTGCACATGGCGGAAAGTATTCTCAATGCTCTCGAACCATTGAAGAAGCCCAGTCGCTCCCTCAGAACCACTAAACTTGAGTGGTTTCGCCGAGTTAAAACTCTTGAAATTGCATGGACCATTGTTGTTGTTGTTGGCTTGATTCCATTGAGCAAAGAGGTTTGGGAATTGAGCAGCCATTTGCTGCGAAATGATTTCTGCCAATTCGGCAGTCGCTATCTGGCTTTCGCGTCGAGGAGGCATTCTAAAAGAGGAAACATGAAATGAAACGAGTGAGAGAATTAGACGAAAAGAATGAGATGAAACAAATCTGATGAAAGCAAGGATAGTGGTCATTTGTTTGTTACTACAAAGCAACAAACGACCCGGTGAAAAGTAAATAGGTCAAAAATAATGTACCGCGAAGACATGCTCGCCTATAAGTGAACACTCATCCCAAGAATTCCCAGGTAAGCACAATTGGTCTCGCGTCTGATGAGATGTATACGAAGTGCTTGCCTAGACAGAAAACCCAGAATACAGGCATTCACCCTTCCAGTTTGCACGTGTTCACATTATTTAAAACCCAAAACCTTGACGAGATTTTGAAAACTCAAAGGGGTTCAAAACCATATAACAGAGGGTTCAAAACCTAGTAATCAATCATCCTAGAACAGATGATTAGTTTTCAAAGCGGTTTTGAAATTTATGTTCTTGTTGTGGTTGTCGCCTAAGGATAGGTGACGGTATTGTTTTATGACTAAACGCAAGTAAACTCGCGTTAGGGTCCTAAGAAAGTTATAGACTAGGTCAAAGCATTACTAATTACTAATAACCTAATTCCCTATAACCATTGGCTCTGATACCATCTTTTCTGTCACACCCCGACCACGTAGAACATACGAAACGTGGCGGAAATGTCGGGGAGTGTTGTAACAGAATTAATTGTTTCAAATCCATGGCAATTGAAGTTTCGTTTTATTGATTAAAAGTGTTACAATGTCTAATCAATCAAGGAAATACAACAAAATTAACTAGTCTTGCATCTTTTATTGTCACTAAAGCCAAAGTCTGCCTATATGTATCTTGATCATCTTATGCAACAGTTCCTGAAAAACACATGTGAAAATAGGTACGTCAGCATAAAAATGCCCGTGAGATACATAGGTTTTGTGAAAATAGGTTCCATGACTTATGTTTGAGAAAATGTTTAGTCATGAACCTTGTAATTTGCTTTGTTTTGTAAATCATTTGAAAAACAATGAGTTCAGATGATATGTATAAAATAAGTGAATGATGTATGGTTAAATGAATAACCATAGTAAAATGGGTATGTATAAGATAAGTTGTTTGTAAAACAATGTCTTGTGAAAAGTATGTTATTTGTATAAAATGTTATATGTATCAAACTGAAATGATTCAAATAACGCTACAATATGTAATACCATACAAACACTTATATATAGGAAGTACCAGCGGCGTATCCACCATGCTTGTATCATATTACACACGTATCGTTACTTAATCACTTAATCAAACCAAACCAATGTCAAAATGTCTATGTCAAATATCCATGTCAAATGTCTATGTCAAATATCCATGTCAAATGTCTATGTCAAATATCCATGTCAAATGTCTATGTCAAAATATCATGTATGGCAAGTGAAATGTCTCAACTAAACCATATACACAAAAACAAAGTATTGAAGTAAAACTTGGTTTAAATCAAAGTTATGTTTTGTGGGAAAATGCATGATCAAATGTCAATCATGTTAAAATGTCTATGCCGAAATGTCTATGTCAAATACGGTTCACACGGTTCACAGATACAAACGGTTCACAGATATCAACGGATCACAGTCAAATGATTACAACGGTTCAATATGTAGTAAAATGTGTTCATATGCTGGATAAGCATATGCAACAGAAAATCAATGAAAAACGATGTACTAAGTACGCACACAATGGGCATACATAGCATGAAATGTAATGTAAAACGATGTACTAAGTACGCACACAATGGGCATACATAGCATAAAATGTAATGAAATCATGTACTATAATGTACTAATGAACATAGCAAGTATATGATGTCAAAACAGGAAAGCATGAAAGTAACAAGTAGGCACATGTGTTCCACCCCAAAACAGTTTGGAAAACAGTAAAAGAGGGGTCTATGTACTCACCTGGGATTGCTCAGTAGTTCTGGAGTGACAACTAAACAATGCTAGAGATCGCGGATATCAAACGGCACCTAGTATAGGTAGCTACATTAATAAACCGGACCTAAATCGGAGGATCGGGTAGCATTAGGGTTTGTAAACCAAACGAGTGTAGAGACTCGTGTCTTTTGGTTTAACAAAGCCTACATACTAGATGAAACTTAACCTAAGTGTCTACGACCCATTACGACCCGTTTAGGTAGCTTATGCTACTTTAACGCGTCGTTCGCGTGAAATGCGTTCGGACCGCCTAACTAGCCCTATGACAAGTGTTATATGCCTAAACATATTACATAATCAGTTATGTGACAAAGGTTTAGGTTACATATGCTTAATTACCAATTATACATGAAAAGGGTATTCTGGTAATTTACCTAAGGCATATAAACTACCTATCATACAACTACTTAAACGTCGTGACCATAAGGTATAACCTCGGAAGGTTATTCCCTACCTACTATGGTCACCTAATGTGTTTGGTCGGATCCTAATGATCGACCAAACTGGGTCGGGTTCGAGGTATAAGCGATTTATCAGATCGCTTACCCTACGACCCTAGACAACGTGGTAATCAGTAGGCATAGTCCCAAAGGACTATAACCATCGTGATTACAATCACGTTGCGAAGTTCAAACGAACTTCGCATTGACCATTACTGGTCAACGCTGAAAGTCAAACAAAGTTTGACTTTCTGACTCGAAAAGCAGTAAAATAAGGAAAAGAACGAAAGAATACTTACCCAGGGTCCCCGAATGCTAACCCAGATCAAAATAGCTCAGGTATGAAACGAAGGTTCCAACTTAGAGTCTTTTCAATCAGATTTGTGGGTTTTTAAGCCAAAGGGGGGTGGGTATTTATAGATAAAGTAGAGCCGCTAGGATCGTTTCTTGAATATCGTGCCACGATCCGAGCCGTACACTTGTCACAAAGGTTATGGAGCCACATATGCTCCTAATCTTAGTGATTAAGCAAGTTGCAAACATGTGGTTGTGGTTAATCAGCTGAAATCTGATTGCAAATACACTTAATCTGGTCAGGTTAGGCAGTCGCGTAGCGCTAGTGCAAAGGCACTATGCAGTCGCGCTACGCTAGCACCTCCCTGTTTCAGAAATGTTTCAAAAGTGGCAGAAATGGTCCCTGCACGTGTTTAAGGCCTTTTTCGATGCGTTTGAACCCCGTTAACCTCATTTCAAGGCTCTAAAATGAAGTTAAAGTATAGGGAACTCAAAACATGCTCAAAAATATGTCGGATGTCGGTTCGTTTGGTCGTACGATCGCGATGTTCGCTTAATTACGACGGAATGCGCATAAGCGCGAAAAACGATCCAAATGACGCGACGAATGGATTTTTCTTAAGGCGAACACTAAAATATAATGTAGTCATGCTTACATAAATTTTTGGATGTCCAGATGTATTCAGAACGTAAGTTATGCGCGAAAATGCAAACTTGTGCACTTTTTGACACTTTTAGTCCCTGAATGACCCAAAAGTTTATTTTAGCATACCGAACACCTCAAAGCCTATTTCTAAGCTATGTAAAGGATATTTATGGTATGTTTAACTTATGGTCATGTTCCGGAAGGTCTGTTACAGTTCAAATTGGCATACTTTCGCAGTTTGTCAAGTTTAGTCCCTGTAAGCGATATAACTTTGATTTCACCACATCAAACCTTCCAAAACTTATATCTAAGTTATGTAAAGGTTATTTAAGGTATGTTAAGCCCATTTCACTATTCCGGAGTGTTCGTTGCATTAAACTGGTTATATTTACGCATCAGTGCGTGTATAACCTTCCAGAAAGCGATTTAGAGCTTGAAATCGAACAAGAGTTGATATGTGTAAACGATACACATATTTTTAAAATCCCAAGTATGAAATACAATATTTCACTGGTTGGGCATTTGTTTGATGGTTGAAATGACACAGGTGTTACAATCGATCTCCAGGAGCGACCAGGAGGGTGAAAACCCTAGAACTCAACAAATCTTGCAAATTGAAGGTTCAATTCAAGTCCAAATCGAATTCTAAACATAGATTCCTGATCCTCATCACAAGGGGATTACAAGGTATGTAAAATTTTGAGAAATCTTTCAACTTGAAATTCTCATGAATTGGGAATAATCTGAGATTCTAGTTGCATGTGTATGTTATGATGATTTAGGAACTACTATAGTGTTTAGGGACAAACCCTAGACAAACACAAGCTGAAATCATGTGAATTTTTAGTGAAAATTATGATCACCATTGTAGGTGATTAGTGAGTTATGTGAAATTTGATGAACACTAGGAAATAGATTGTTGATCTAGTGTAAATTGACAATCTTGAAGTGATTTCAGAAATTATAGAAGTTAACCACTTTTTAAGATGGTTGATTTATGTGAAATTTGGGCTAAGAGATAAGCTAGAGACATGATAAATAAACATGTAAAATTCTGCCCTTAAGGTGTTCGTTGAAATGCCTCAAAGAAGGCTCGAAGCTAGAATTTTGTAGTTAAAACACCTAGTTGTGATGTTTCGGCTATTATGCAAAATGTGATTAAAAAGAGTTCTAAATATGATAAACGTGGTCAGAACTTTGGTTAAAACGGTAGTCTGAAGATAACGCCTACCGGGTAATCAAAAATGCTAAAACTAGTTGATAAACTCGAATATGCGATTAGTGTACTAATGGGCATTTGACTTTAAAAAAAAGTCAAACTGACCTATAGTACGATAGGTGGTAATTTTGATATGAAATGCGTAAGGTGGAATAATCGTATTAAGTTATGATTAAACTAACCACCTTGTGAATGATGGATGATAGTAGGCGCTTAACAAGCTAGGTGAAACTTGGGGAAAAAGCGGGTTGATTGAAGCAAGTGAGCAAAGAAAAGCGTAATTCGGATGCAAGGTAAGTGTAATTTACACACTTATGTAGAATACTCGTTTATTCAATACGTTGTAAACGGATAACGATTATTTTGGAAATATGGATTTTTGTTAAGATTACCTTGTAGTGTAATCTAATAATGGGGGAAAAAGGACAAAAATGGAAATTGGTCAAATGTCGACTAGTGTAAATAAAGGTTAAAAGGATACCCATAGTGTAAGCCGAAATGGGTTGAATTTTGTAAGAAAAGAGTTTAAAGAAAAAGGGTATGTTAATAAAATCCGGGATGAATGGATGTATAAATTGGAAATCAAAAATGATGTTTTGATTAAATAGATAACGTTGGGCGTGTAGTCCAAACGGGTCGAATGGTGTTGATAACACCATTTGACAATATCGACTAATATGGTTGTCAAGTCCTATGCTAACAGGACCGATTAGCAAATTGGATGATTTCGTCACTATTGATTGTGTGATAATGAAAACAAGGTATAAATCAGGTCTACTTGTTGATCCGGGCCAGGTACGCATATTCATGTTGTAGTTAAAAATGCTATCTTGTTCGAATAAATGGGAAAGAGAGTCCTTTGTAGTAAAAAGAACAAAATCGACCAAAATGCCCTCGTTGGCTAATTGGAACAAACAACCTTTAAAAGTTGTTTGGAAACGAGTTTTAAGACAAGGTAAATACTTAGAATAAGTATAGAAGCCGAAAGAGGTATTACATTAACCATATAGCACTATTTGAGTTTTTGCCGTAAAACTTGATTTATATTGATCACCACATTAAATCTACCTTAAATACAGTTGTGGTGGGAGATTATAGGATAAGAAATGTGGTGATGAAATGCTAGAAACAATCGAGAGCGATTTTAGGCTCGAAAGTGCTTTAATACCCTTAACGGGTCAAAATAAGTATACGAGCGAAAAAGGGTTTAAATTGTGAAATAAACTTGTGATTAGAACCTAAAATGGTAGTTAATAACAATTTGAGAAGTGTAGGTGATGTAGGAATCAAACAAATATGTTCGTTTGATAAAATGCATAAACGGGTCAAAAGTTGGTAAAAGGGCGATAAGCCGAAGACTTAAAAGTCTGAAATTTTATTATGAATGTTGTTGGATTTTAACTCCATAAGATGGAGAATTAAATTACGGACGCGTAGGAAAAAGAATCGGGTAAAACGGATCAATAACGAAGAAGTTATGGCCGTTTCCGTGAAATCAGATCGTGCTAGGAATATGCAGCAACATTCTGCTGAAAAGGGGGCCTAGCGTCACGCGACGCCTCCAAACTTGGAAAAATATTATTTTTTTTGTCATATTTAACCCCTGTACTTGTTTGAACTTCATATTTAACCCCTGTACTTGTTTGAACTTCATATTTGACTATCAAAACTAACTTTTAAGTTGGTTTTGATCATAGGTGATTGCCATGAGTGCCCGGATGAAGATCAAGCGACGAGCAAGAACCGAACACGATCACGAAATAAGCTTCCGCACTATGTATCGTTATTATGTTAAATGACGAATGTCGTTTCATTGTTTCTTTTATGTGACGAACTTAATTACATTATGTTCTAAACTTTTAAATTGTAAAAGGTTTTAGTAAACCCGTTTTTCCGATGGATATGTAATCTTAATTACATGATTGTTTTCGTAAATAATATGCTAAACCTTGATTTATAAGAACGGGTGTTACAAGTTGGTATCAGAGCCTTGGTTTAAGAGATTCAAGTATGGTGGGGAAAACCGTGCTTGTACTTAAACCTTATGCTCTTAATAAAGATTGGTGTTCGGTTCGAGGCTTGATTGCAAATCCGCTAAGTACAAGTACGTTAATAGTTAGTATGCTAAAGTGTTGTAAACAACACATAGGGCTATCGTGTGGTATATGTTACCCCAATTTAAATGATTGATATGGTTGACGAAAATACGCGCGTTGACGCGTATAGTAGAAAAAGCCTTGTATTATAATACGGGCGATTATTGAAGTTGACATTACTAACTCTTGTGAATGTTTTAATTGAAGGACACTCGCGTCTGAAGATGACGGGAGTTGAACGAATTATGGATATGATGATGGAACGGTCCGAGGTATGACAGGAAGAGCATACTCATCAAGGACCAAAATCGCGTAACGGTCGCGAACAAGACTAATGACAAGAGAAGCCCGTTAGGGCAAGCATTACCAGGTGCACACTTTTAAATTTAATTGCACGAGTCGTTATATGCAACAAACACGTAAGTAATAATGGTTGCATACACATATATAGAACTTGGAAAACCTGATTTCCAAGAGAAATTTAATAGGAAATGTGTTATTCACAATGATGAATAACAAATGAATAACAAGACTTGTTTATATAGAAACTTGGACGAGAGTGATCATCCAAGTAAGTATTCTCAATATAAATCCTATTGAGAAAAGTAATGATCACATCAATGAATGTGAATAAATGTTTATAAAAAGGGACATTGTACATGTTCAAGGATAAACGACTAAAACTAATAATTGTTAACTAACAATTAAATAAAGTTTTACCAAATGAAACCATAAACATGGAGATAATTTGAGGAGTTACTTACATGGGACGTGATGTGGTAATTATAATAAGGTCACGCGTACCACGTGTTGATCGCTTACTCTGGCCAAGTAAGTAGTGAACACATGATAGCATGAGCTTCTTATAATGAGCGCAGTTATGTCCGATGTAGTAAGGTCAAGATGAATGAAATTTAAAGGATCCTTAGGGTCAAGAAATCTTATGGGCATACTCGTATAAATGGTTTTCGCGGGAACCATAAAAACGATGTATGGCGCACATAGAAATAAAAGACCCAAGGAAATTCGTGACATAAGTCATTTTTGATGAAACAACCATGGTAGACAAAAAAGGGCATTGTTAAACCAAAGTATAAATGACCCGCGGGGTCATAGAAACAAAGGTATTGCCCACATGGGGAAAAACGATCAAAAACCATGGTAGACAAAAAGGGCATTGTAAAACCAAAGTATAAATGACCCGCGGGGTCATAGAAACAAAGGTATTGCCCACATGGGGAAAAACGATCAAAAACCATGGTAGACAAAAAGGGCATTGTAAAACCAAAGTATAAATGACCCGCGGGGTTATAGAAACAAAGGTATTGCCCACACGAGAAAAACGATCAAAATCGTTGACTTTGGTCGTAGTAAAGAAATGATGATGATGATAATCATCATTCATAGTTTAAAAGACTGTCAAGGATGGTCAAATAAAGAATAAAGGTTTGGTTGAATAAAAGCGAGGGCTTCCGCTAAGACAACCAAACAAATTAAAACGAAAACTTGATGTATACCGGAATGCTTGCACTAATAATGACTTTGGTAAAGTACCCGGTTGATGGGTAAGGATTTAAACACATGCGTAAACCGAGAAACGAGAACACGAAATTAAAGTCAAAAGACTCGGATTATGAGTTATGACTAAAAGACCATAAAATTTCGTAAACAGAAATTTTGATAATTATATTCAACTATTTTGAGATTGAACGGGTTGAATAAAGTATAATGCTTGAAGGCATAAGTAAGCGCAAGCCGGATAACGGTAAGCTTGAGACAAATGAATTTCAAACGTAAAAAGAGTGCTTTGACACCAAATATATATTTTAATAAGACACGAGTAAAAAGAGTGATCTACGGGATCAACATAACCTTTAGGGTTATAAACAAATGAGAGATCTACGGACTAAAATGACCCACGGGTCATGATTAGAAAGAATTTATAAGGACTTCGCCCTAAAGAGGTGAATGTCTAATAAAATAAAATAAAAAGCCCATAACGCTAAGTGATAAAACCTACGGGTTAGATTGGATAAAGCGAGGAAATCAGTTAAGAATCCCCGCATAAAACTAAGACTGTAAAGGATTAAATTACGGACTGTCAATATCCCGGTATGGATGATTGACACAAGTTAAAGAAAAGATCCTAAAACTAAAACTTCGGTTTTAGTAAGAAATAATGTTTTTACAAACAGAAATTCTGACAGGAATTTAAATAGTAAGCATGAAAGATACAAGTCTTGACACTGATAGGCGCAAGATGATATATTCGAAAAGTGATATTTTCAAAAATGAAAGGTTGATACAAATTAAACATGAGGTGACACGATCACGGTTAGGAAATGTAATGTGAAGTAAAATCACATTATAACCAAGCGAGTGATAAAAATAACTGAACTAATAAGACTAGTTAATGAGACCGGTTAAGGTCACCAATTCAAATCAAGAAATTTGGTTTGCTTGTAAGCGGTAGATTCGGTATAGCTGAACCGAATAGATAAATTTGAAAACAAAAGAATTTGTTGCTAAAAGTGAAAGATTTCACTAAAGATCTTTAAACGGGTCAAAATAATGGATTCGTAAGGAATTCGATAGTATATGAAAGCGATGGATATCGCTAAGTTAACTAAACTAGTGGAAATAACGAGATTACGTTATTTTAAGTTGCACTAAGTCATATGAGATACGTAGACAATTAGTGACCAAAAAGATGTTACCATGCTTATCTGGTAATACTAATAATTGGTTAAAAGTATAAGTAATGTTTAAATGATATCTCGGATCAAATACATTGAGTTTAAACTCAATGAATTATGTAAGAAAAGGTTTCGAGGACGAAACCTCATTAAGGGGGGTAGACTTGTAACACCCCGAAAACGGGTTTGGTAATCAAACTCTGTCCATACTAAAAGACGGGTAAAGTACCGTTAGCAGTAAAAATAACCCGTTAACTATTTGGATTTAAATAAGAAATCCTAATAATTAAATACAAGCGAATCAAAGAATTTAAGAATTTAGTTTATAAGAGCCCGAGTCAACGGGACTTAGAATACAACGGGTTTTTAACTCCCGGAACCCACTAAGTTAACTAGGTAAAATTAACCTAGTTAGTAATGGGTAATTAAATAATAAACTATGAGTTATAGTTTCATTTATGAATATCTAAACTTGAGGGACCAAAACCGTGAAAAAAGGAAACAAGTTTTATTTAATAAAAAAAAATAACACACCACACACACTAAGTGTGTGTGGATCGATCTCCAGGAGCGACCAGGAGGGTGAAAACCCTAGAACTCAACAAATCTTGCAAATTGAAGGTTCAATTCAAGTCCAAATCGAATTCTAAACATAGATTCCTGATCCTCATCACAAGGGGATTACAAGGTATGTAAAATTTTGAGAAATCTTTCAACTTGAAATTCTCATGAATTGGGAATAATCTGAGATTCTAGTTGCATGTGTATGTTATGATGATTTAGGAACTACTATAGTGTTTAGGGACAAACCCTAGACAAACACAAGCTGAAATCATGTGAATTTTTAGTGAAAATTATGATCACCATTATAGGTGATTAGTGAGTTATGTGAAATTTGATGAACACTAGGAAATAGATTGTTGATCTAGTGTAAATTGACAATCTTGAAGTGATTTCAGAAATTATAGAAGTTAACCACTTTGTAAGATGGTTGATTTATGTGAACTTTGGGCTAAGAGATAAGCTAGAGACATGATAAATAAACATGTAAAATTCTGCCCTTAAGGTGTTCGTTGAAATGCCTCAAAGAAGGCTCGAAACTAGAATTTTGTAGTTAAAACACCTAGTTGTGATGTTTCGGCTATTATGCAAAATGTGATTAAAAAGAGTTCTAAATATAATAAACGTGGTCAGAACTTTGGTTAAAACGGTAGTCTGAAGATAATGCCTACCGGGTAATCAAAAATGCTAAAACTAGTTGATAAACTCGAATATGCAATTAGTGTACTAATGGGCATTTGACTTAAAAAAAAAGTCAAACTGACCTATAGTACGATAGATGGTAATTTTGATATGAAATGCGTAAGGTGGAATAATCGTATTAAGTTATGATTAAACTAACCACCTTGTGAATGATGGATGATAGTAGGCGCTTAACAAGCTAGGTGAAACTTGGGGAAAAAGCGGGTTGATCGAAACAAGTGAGCAAAGAAAAGCGTAATTCGGATGCAAGGTAAGTGTAATTTACACACTTATGTAGAATACTCGTTTATTCAATACGTTGTAAACGGATAACGATTATTTTGGAAATATGGATTTTTGTTAAGATTACCTTGTAGTGTAATCTAATAATGGGGGAAAAGGACAAAAATGGAAATTGGTCAAATGTCGACTAGTGTAAATAAAGGTTAAAAGGATACCCATAGTGTAAGCCGAAATGGGTTGAATTTTGTAAGAAAAGAGTTTAAAGAAAAAGCCGAATAAATGGGAAAGAGAGTCCTTTGTAGTAAAAAGAACAAAATCGACCAAAATGCCCTCGTTGGCTAATTGGAACAAACAACCTTTAAAAGTTGTTTGGAAACGAGTTTTAAGACAAGGTAAATACTTAGAATAAGTATAGAAGCCGAAAGAGGTATTACATTAACCATATAGCACTATTTGAGTTTTTGCCGTAAAATGACGATTCGAGAGGTAAAACTTGATTTATATTGATCACCACATTAAATCTACCTTAAATACAGTTTTGGTGGGAGATTATAGGATAAGAAATGTGGTGATGAAATGCTAGAAACAATCGAGAGCGATTTTAGGCTCGAAAGTGCTTTAATACCGTTAACGGGTCAAAATAAGTATACGAGCGAAAAAGGGTTTAAATTGTGAAATAAACTTGTGATTAGAACCTAAAATGGTAGTTAATAACAATTTGAGAAGTGTAGGTGATGTAGGAATCAAACAAATATGTTCGTTTGATAAAATGCATAAACGGGTCAAAAGTTGGTAAAAGGGCGATAAGCCGAAGACTTAAAAGTCTGAAATTTTATTATGAAGGTTGTTGGATTTTAACTCCATAAGATGGAGAATTAAATTACGGACGCGTAGGAAAAAGAATCGGGTAAAACGGATCAATAACGAAGAAGTTATGGCCGTTTCCGTGAAATCAGATCGTGCAGGGAATATGCAGCAACATTCTGCTGAAAAGGGGGCCTAGCGTCACGCGACGCCCCTTGGCGTCACGCGACGCCTCCAAACTTGGAAAAATGTTATTTTTTTGTCATATTTAACCCCTGTACTTGTTTGAACTTCATATTTAACCCCTGTACTTGTTTGAACTTCATATTTGACTATCAAAACTAACTTTTAAGTTGGTTTTGATCATAGGTGATTGCCATGAGTGCCCGGATGAAGATCAAGCGACGAGCAAGAACCGAACACGATCACGAAATAAGCTTCCGCACTATGTATCGTTATTATGTTAAATGACGAATGTCGTTTCATTGTTTCTTTTAAGTGACGAACTTAATTACATTATGTTCTAAACTTTTAAATTGTAAAAGGTTTTAGTAAACCCGTTTTTCCGATGGATATGTAATCTTAATTACATGATTGTTTTCGTAAATAATATGCTAAACCTTGATTTATAAGAACGGGTGTTACACGTTTACATCGGCGTTTAACCGGTTAAGTTTCTACTCGTCTCCGGTTTTCGAATCAAGTCTACAGCCGTCCGTCATCTCCGACACGTGTGAAGCTTCACCGGCTCGCTCTGGTGACGTCATCTTCGGTGAAGTTTTCGTTAGTGAGTATATCTGGATCTCCGAATAGATCTATGGCGGCTAGTTCTAAAGAACAGGCTGTACGGAAGCAGAACGCTGGAAATTCGTTGAGGAATTGTAAGCGAAGAAGAAATGTGATAAAGGGCTCTTGGTGATTGTCAGAAAGAGGCGACACCATTGTTTTGGTTTTCCAGTAACAAGTACATTGTGAAATAAAAAGAAAAAGATTACAATATATATTATTGAAGGGCTATCTTCCATCAACAGCTGTATTTTATTATTTAATTTTTCTTTGAACAATTGTATTCCATCAACATATCTAAAATCAATGTTGTGGCTTACAATATATTCTCTTTTATTTTATATCAAAGCCTATTTTGAAAGAAATAAATAGTATTATTATATTAATAGATAAATCCAAGTTAAGTGTTTCATAATTTTCTTGTCCCTTGAAGCAAATTATATATCGCAAATAGAGAATACGAATACCTAATGCACTTTATGTTTTCCATTTCTATAAGTTATATTCCTAACACAATACATTAAATATATATATACACAAACTCATCACTATATATGAAAATTGTCTTCTTGAATTGAACCCGAAGTTCTAATTATAAAGAACTCGAAGTTTTACTATAGTATCCATTATATACACATGCTTGCTATTAAACACATGTCTCTTTTCTTTGTAGACAAAATATCGAACTTATCAAATCTTGAATTCATTGTACTTGAAATCTCGGGCAACAACTACCCCTCGTGGACTCTTGATGCTAAAACTCATCTAGAAGCAAAGAGTGTAGGGGAGACGATCATTGATGGGAATAAAACCTCCCTTAAAGAAAAAGCTAAAGTTATGGCATTCATTCGTCATCATCTTGATGAAGACCTGAAGAGGGAATACCTTACTGTCGAGGACCCTCTCGAGTTATGGAAAAACATTCAAGAACGATTTGACCACATGAAGTTGGTCTTACTCTTTAAAACTCACTATGAATGGGTTCATTTAAGGCTACAAGATCATAAA
This sequence comes from Helianthus tuberosus, assembly GCA_030545235.1. Taxonomy (NCBI): domain Eukaryota; kingdom Viridiplantae; phylum Streptophyta; class Magnoliopsida; order Asterales; family Asteraceae; genus Helianthus; species Helianthus tuberosus. The sequence goes on along the minus strand of CM060356.1, from coordinate 90,336,664 downwards.
TCTGTTAGTGAGTACAACTCTGCCCTTTTTCGCATCACCTCTAAGTTTAAATTATGTGGTGAACAAATCACCGATGAAGACATGTTAGAGAAAATTTTCTCAACGTTCCATTCATCCAATATGCTCCTGACGCAGTATTACTGAGAACGTAAATTTACCAAATATACTGATCTAATACCATGTTTGTTAGTCACGGAGCAAAATAACAAGCTCCATCTACAAAATTAGTAAATGCGACCACTTATCTAATGTCTTTCTAGACTATGTTTTTTTCTTTTCCTTGTTTTAATTTTGTTTTCATTTGTCTACAGTATTTTGTTGAAACTAATATTATGTCTCATTTAAAACCTAGTGATGTTTGATTCAAAGTTGTATGATGTTTTTATCATACTCAAACATGCAATTTCTTATATTTAACGTGTTTTATTATTTTCAGAAGAAATATGTATACCAGCTCCAGCAGAGCTATTATTTGTGATGAATGTTTTGTAGATCGCGGTAGTACTAACACTATTCTCAAAGATATGAAATTTTTCTCTGAGTTGTCTCCGGCAGAGACACCGATTAGTACTATATCTGGTGTCAGTAACCTTATCGAAGGCTCCGGCAGAGCACACATAACGTTATCTTCGGGTACCCAATTAACTATTGATAATGCATTATATTCTAGTAAATCCAGAAGAAATTTACTCAGCTCTAAAGATATTCGAAAAAATGGTTACCATCTAAAAACAATATCAGAAAATAATATTGAATATCTTCAAATTACTTCAAACAAAAATGGCAAAGAAACAATTGTTGAACAATTAGAAGCCTTATCCTCGGGGTTATATTATACTAGTATCAATCCTATCGAATTATACATGGTGAGTAACCAAAAGCTGTTAGATAAAGATACATTCAATATATGGCATGACCGTCTAGGTCACCCTGGTAGCATAATGATGAGACAAATAATCAAAAGTGCAACAGGGCACCCTCTCAAAAGCCTAAAAGTTTTGCTACCACAAGACTTATTATGTGCAGCATGCTCTCTGGGTAAACTTATAACTCGGCCCTCACAAACTAAATTGATACATGAAACCCCCTTATTTTTGGAAAGAATCCAATGGGATATTTGTGGGCCTATTCATCCTCCGTGTGGACCATTCCTCTATTTCTTGGTCTTAATAGACGCATCCGCCAGGTGGTTACATGTGAGCCTTTTAGCTACTCGAAATGTAGCATTTGCCCGACTTTTAGCTCAAATCATACAATTCAGAGCCAATTTCCCCAATAATTAAATTAGAAACATCCGGATGGATAATGCGGTAGAGTTCACATCTAAAGCTTTTAATGACTATTGTATGTCAATCGGGATCAATGTTGAACATTTAGTACCTCATGTTCACACACAAAATGTCACACCCTGGCTTTTGCGGAAACGTGAATTTATTTGGTGTGACTTCTTAATACCATAGCAACAATCATAACAATGCTATATGATAAAAACACAAGATGTTCATCCATTAATATAATTAGAAAATACCATAACATAATTGTCTTGAATCATCAACCCAAAATAAGTTACAACCATGATTTACTTAAAAAGGAGTTCACAATGGACTCAACAAAAGACCTTAAATAAAACGAGGTTTGGAGATATGTGACCCGTCCAGGCAATGGTTACACTTCCCAAACCCTACACCCCTGGATGACATCTTTTATTTCATACGCAGCTTAACGTGCATCACCTGCCAGATCCGATCAATTCCCTGAAATACATGTAGTTTGAAAAATCAACAAAAAGTTGAGCGAGTTCATGTGTATGTGAGTATGTATAAACCTTTGTAAACGGTTTATGTATGAAAGTCCCTGGTATGTAGCAATAAGGAAAAAAAAAGAGATCACTAATGGTTTGCAAGGCCATTGATATGTGTGAAGTGATGCAGGAAGACTCAAACCTAGCGGAGTTGCACCGGGCTTCCGGCTGTAAGACACAGTCACCACTATGGCCCGCCCCGGCCTCATGGGTGTGGGCTCGCTACACCCAAATAGATCTATCACTCATGTCCCTCGGTCCTACGATGAAGATTAATGGCCTTTAGTAGCCGCCTACCCACTCACATGATCTAACGGTGTATGAAAGTCCCTCCTTAAGCTAACCATACCATGTATAAAAATGTCTGTATAATTGTAACATGTATTTCACCCCCGAAGTTATAAAACTGAAAACAGTTAAGAGAAAAGGGGGACATGAACTCACTGAAGTGCGTCTCCTGTATCGTACTCAAATCTCCGGTCTCGTCAGCAAACATGACTCCCTACAATGTACTAATGTCTATTAGACGATCGGGCCGTGCCTTGCCTTTGTATTTACGTTTGAGTTACGATACTTCGATATTATTCCAAGTTATAACTTATGGTTAAAATAATAATTATTTTAACTTACGTTGTATTTTTAGGTCTTGAAATAATAGTTAGGCAACTATTTCGTATTCATACTTCTCAAGTATTTTATGTGCGTATTTCCTTCCCAAGGATGGGGGTATTTATACATGTATTTTGGTGGCTCCGAAAATAATATATTTTTAAGTTCCACTTAGAAAAATATATTTAACACATTCGTCGGAATAATGTAGTCCCAAAATATATATTTTTCCCAAAAATAATATATTTTCATTCTTTGTATCAAAATAATATTTACCCAAAATATATTCGTAAAAGTATTTTCCGGAATTATAAGTGTGATGGTATTTTGTTAAGTTACATTATTTTGCCCGAAATAATATAACTAGTTCCCAAAATAAACAAATAATCACACAAGCGTTTTAGTGTAAAATATATATTCTAAATATATATTTATCCGTTTTTATTTAAGAAAGTCAACCTCCGACACTTGTATTTCGTTACAAAAATTATGGAGAAGTTTATATTTGAAACACAAGTTATAAAATATACTTGTAACACTTGTTTGGAAAAAAAATTCTAAGTGTTGGAATTTTTAGAAAATTTCGCCAGAGTTTCCTTTGTAAACGGAGGTGTCCATGCTTATAAGCATATCATTTTCTTTTCAAAAATTCATTCAATCAATCACAACAATATATAAAACAACATTACACTAACCAAGTGCAAAAACAATGCACTTTGCATAATAACATGAACTTGGTTTTTAGTAAAAACGCGTAGTAACTTAGTAAAACGTTTAGTGGACTTAGTTACCTTCCAAAGTGTATTCGTTTCTTTAAAAACCATTTTCTTAGAAAAGTTTAGTGTTTACAACTTGTAAACAATTTTTACAAAAAATGATCTTTTGAACTCTTCTTGTAAATAAAATATTTTCATACTTGTTTTAGTTCTAAAAATGGTGTAAGTGTATGTAATGTCATGATTTTCCAAAATCGTTTCTCTAACTTGGTTTATTTACAAAAAGTCTTTTGTAAACTCGGATCTTCATGATCATTAACTTGTTGTGTTCACTTGTTTTTTCAAGAAAATCATTTTTATTAAGTTCATGATTAACTAGAAAGTGGTTATTTCATGTAACACATAATCACTTTCTAATCTTGTTAAATCATATTTCTAAATATTATTTAACAAGATCCATATGGTGATTTACATCACACAACCAATAATCATCATACAATCAACAACATGTTCACTACAACATCCTACTACAACACTCCATCTTCAAGTAAACTTTTATGTTCAAGTTTCTTAGTTAATCCCTTTAGTGTTCTTGTTCTTTAGTGTTTTAAACATACTCATCAAACTACAACTTTTAACCATAAAGACAAGATGAACAAGAGTTTAACAAGAACTTACTACTAGCACAAAGGCTAGGGATGATTCTAGTGAAGAAGATGATGAAAAATGATGGTGAAAAGCAAGAAACAAAGCTCCTTGAAGTTCCACAAGATGCAAGCTCCATTGAATCACCTTCTAGTCTTGAATGAAACTTGAAAATGGAAGGAGATGATGTTGATATGGTGGTGATGGTGGTGGTTGTATGTGAGCCGAGAGGAGGGAGAGAGAGTGAGGGATGAGGGTGAATTTTGTGAAGTGATGTTGAATCTTGGAGGCCATACATATAATCCTTCATCAAATATTTTTGGAAACAACAACAAGTAATCAATCTATTATAATATTAGAATTAAATCTAGGAGAAGATGTGAAGTATGGTGAAGATTTTGGGGTGGGTCCCATGGGACCGAATTCGGTTAGGGGGGGGGGGTTGGATGTAACTTTGTGATGATAGTTGGTAATTGTAAGTTAGAATCCAAGTATATGTTTACATATGATATTTACTAGAGAAATTAGTGGGTGTTATGGTGAACGGGGATCATGACAAGTCAAGAAATAATTAAACAATGCATTTGACAAAAATTTAGTGTTTCGGGTAATGTGCGGTTATTCAGTTAGATACCGTTCCGTTAAAGTGTTTAATTATTCCGTAAAGTGTCTTTTATATATATTTTGTAACACTTTTAATTCCCGGCACTTAGGAAAGCATACAGGACCATTCTGCCATATTTTTGCACCTTACACAATTTATGGTCCTCACTTCCCTACACTCCATACTAGTGTAATACCTTGTCTCTGGCCCATACTGGGCATCAAAAACACTGTCTGTCTATTTACTGGCACTGTCAGTATATTTCTGAATTATCTGTTCAGTGTGCTAACTGTGCTTTGTGCATCAAGTATGTCACTAATGTTTGTGTGTAATAAATAGGGTGACTGTATGAAATGTGATGCATACGTATGTATGTTACAAAAATCATAAAGCAGTTTAAATTATCAGTTGTAATCAAGCACAGTCATTAAGCACATAATTAAAATTAATTAATTGTACGGATACCTGTAATTGTGAGGGTCGTCACATTCTCCCCCCGTTAAGAAAATTTCGTCCCGAAATTTTAGGTTCTGCTTCTAGTTGCATGGGTCTTGGGGAATAAATGTGGGTACTTTTCCTTCATTCGATCCTCACGTTCCCATGTGAATTCTGGACCATGTCGTGCATTCCATCAAACCTTGACGAGCTTGACACTACTCTTGCGTGTTTTGTTAACTTTCCAATCCGTAACCTCAACTGGTTCCTCAATAAAGTGGAGTGTGTCGTCAACATGAATCTCGTCGGTAGGAATGTCCACGGTTTCTTGTGTTGGACTCTTTTTCAGGTTTGATACATGGAATGTATCATGAACGCCATTTAGTTCAGCAGGTAAATCCAACTTGTATGCTACAAGACCAATCCGTTCCAGGATTCTGAATGGACCAATGTATCTGGGGATCAGCTTTCCACGCTTCCCAAAGCGTGCCACACCCTTCCAGGGTGAAACTTTCAGCAAGACCATATCTCCCACCTCAAATTCCAGAGGTTTCTTTCTTAGGTCCGCATAACTCTTTTGTCGATCACGAGCCGCTGTGATGCGCTCTCGGATCTGTGCAATCTTGTCTGTCGTTTCCTGGACCAATTCCGGACCAACTAGTTGTCTATCCCCCGCGTCTGCCCAGCATAAGGGTGATCGACACTTACGCCCATAGAGAGCTTCGAACGGTGTGGCTTGAATGCTTGCATTGTAACACCTGTGCCTCCATGGCCATCAAACAAATGCCAAACCAATGAAATATTGTATTTCATACTTGGGATTTGTAAAAATATGTGTATCATTAGCACATATCAATTTTTGTTCAATTCCAAACTCTAAATCGCTTTCTGGAAGGTTATACGCGCACCGATGCGTAAATATAACCAGTTTAATGCGACAAACACTCCGGAATAGTGACATAGGCTTAACATATCTTAAATAACCTTTACATAACTTAGAAATAAGTTTTGAAGGCTTTGGTATGACGAAAACAAGTTAATTCGCTTACAGGGACTAAACTTGACAAACTGCGAAAGTATGCCAATATGAACTGTAACAGACATTCCGGAACATGGCCATAAGTTAAACATACCATAAATATCCTTTACATAGCTTAGAAATAGGCTTTGAGGGGTTAGGTGTGCTAAAATAAACTTTTGGGTCATTCAGGGGCTAAAAGCGTCAAAAGTGCACAAGTTTGCATTTTCGCGCATAACTTACATTCTGAATACATCCAGACATCCAAAAATTTATGTAAGCACTATAATATTTTATTTTAGTGTTTGGCATAAGAAAAATCCATTCGTCATGCCATTTGGATCGTTTTTTCGCGCTTATGCGCATTCCGTCGTAATTAAGCGAACATCGCGTTCGTACGACCAAACGAACTGACATCCGACATATTTTTGAGCATGTTTCATGTCCACAATGTTTAGACATCATTTTAGGGCCTTAAAGTTGGCTTTACGGGCCTTAGAAGTGTCGGAAATGGCATAAACACATAACAGGGACCAAAACTGTCATTTCTGAAAGATGTTTGCTTATACATCGAATCTAGTCCTTCCCACTTGTTGCACATGGTTTTGGGAATCTATGGGCTGGTATTTTGGGCACATGGTATTACAATACCATGTGTGCTAAGTGTATGGCCAAGATCGCATCACGTTTTCCTAGAAACGATCCTAACGGCTAACCGAATACTATAAATACCCCACCCCCATGCTTCAAAATTACAAGAACTTTGATTTGAGAAACTCTAAGTTGAAACTATTGTTTCATACCTGAGATTTTTGAATCGAGGTTAGCATTCGGGGACCCTTCGTAAGTATTCTTTCGTTATTTTATTGCTTTTCGAGTCTGAAAGTCAAACTTTGTTTGACTTTCTACATTGACCAGTTATGGTCAATGCGAAGTTCGTTTGAACTTCGCAACGTGAGTGTAATCACGTTGGTTATAGTCCCTTGGGACTATGCCTACTGATTACCACGTTGTCTAGGGTCGTAGGGTAAGCGATCTAATAAATCGCTTATACCTCGAACCCGACCCATTTGGTCGATCATTAGGATCCGACCAAATACATTAGGTGACCATAGTAGGTAGGGAATAACCTTCCGAGGTTATACCCTATGGTCGCTTCGTTTAAGTAGTTGTATGATAGGTAGTTTATATGCCTTAGGTAAATTACCAGAATACCCTTTTCATGTAAAATTGGTAATTAAGCATATGTAACCTAAAATTTTGTCACATAACTGATTTTGTAACATGTTTAGGCATATAACATTTGTCATAGGACTAGTTAGACGGTCTGAACGCGTTTCACGCGCACGACGCGTTAAAGTAGCATAAGATACCTTAATGGGTCGCGATGGGTCGAAAGCACTTAGGTTTGGTTTCATTGTAGTATGTAGGCCTTGTTAAACCATATCATATGAGTTCCAACACTCATTTGGTTTACCAAGCCTCATCCTATCCGATCTTCCGATTTAAGTCCGGTTTATTTATATAGTTTTAGATTGCCGACTGATTCCGTGCTCTCTCTAGCTTTGTTTGGTTGTTGTTCAAGACCTCCAAGCATTCTCAGGCGAGTACATTATTTCCCCTATTTTACTGCTTTCAATTGTTTTGGGGTGACTCATATGTGCTAAATGTTTTCGATGTTATAACGATGGTTTCAAAAACAATTAAGACGATTTATACAAAACTAATAACGATTTCAATAAAGTGAACAAACTTGTTGGTTGTAGTTACATAACAAATGAAATTCATTAGCAATGATCAAGCCGACCAGTATTAGGTTATGGTACCATAGGATCTGACAAATCCCGTTAGTTACTACACCCGTAGTTATGTGTGGGTGTTGTGGGTAGCGACTGAATCTGTAATTTTTAATTTACTCTTTGGTAAGGGTTTATTAATGCGAGATGTTAATCTATCCTTTGGTAAGGGTTTATTAATGCGAATTATTAATCTATCCTTTGGTAAGGGTTTATTAATGCGAGTCAAGAAGGTTTGAATGTTATTAGCGAGACGACCATTTAAGTAGTTTCACGACCTAAAACGAATTAAACGATTGGGTAAACGATAGGTTTTCACACGATGTTTTAACGATTGGGTAAACGATTGGCTTCAAAGCGATATACGATATTATTTTGGTTACATATTACATGGTTTACATTTGACACAAAAACACTTTTGACATTGGTTATACATATTACATGATTTACATTTGGGCATGAACATTACTTTGGTGGTTTGGTTTGGATTAAGTGATTAAGCAACAATGCGTGTGGAATATGATACAAGCATGGTGGATACGCCGCTGGTACTTCCTATATATAAGTGTTTGTATGGTATTACATATTGTAGCGTTATTTGAATCATTTCAGTTTGAGACATAGAACATTTTATACAAGTAACATACTTTTCACAAGACATTTATTTACAAACAACTTATCTTATACAAACTCATTTTACATGGTTATTCATTTAATCATGCATTATTCTCTTATTTATACTTATCACCTAAACTTATTATTTTTCAAATGATTTACAAAGACAAAGCAAATTACAAGGTTCATGACTAAACATTTTCTTAAACAGAAGTCATGAATCTTATTTTCACAAAACCTATGTACTCGCCAGCATTTCTTTGCTGACCTCGTTTTCACATATGTTTCAGGTATTGTTGAATGATATCGATTGATAAGATGCATGCTCACATAGGACTGGACAAGGCCTTAGTGACTCAATAACAATGATAGATTATGTTTAAATTGTGTATTTAGATTTCCAGACGATGTAATTATTCAATGTTTAATAAAACGAAACACTTTTGATATCCATGGTTATGAAACATTAATTCTGTTGCAACACGCCCCGATGTTTCCGCCGCGATTTGTTGTTTTACGCGGTCGGGGTGTGACAGAAAGATGGTATCAGAGCCAATGGTTATAGGGAATTAGGTTATTAGTAATGCTTTGACCTAGTCTATAACCTTTCTAGGACCCTAACGCGAGTTTACTTGCGTTTAGTCATAAAACAATACCGTCACCTATCCTTAGGCGACGACCACAACAAGAACATAAATTTCAAAACCGCTTTGAAAACTAATCATCTGTTCTAAGATGATTGATTTCAAGGTTTTGAACCCTCTATTGTAAGGTTTTGAACCCTCTATTGTAAGGTTTTGAACTCTCTATTATATGGTTTTGAACCTCTTTGAGTTTTCAAAACTTCGTCAAGGTTTTGGGTTTTAAATAATGTGAACACGTGCAAACTGGAAGGGTGAATGCCTGTATTCTGGGTTTTCTGTCTAGGCAAGCACTTCGTATACATCTCATCAGACGCGAGACCAGTTGTGCTTACCTGGGAATTCTTGGGATGAGTGTTCACTTATAGGCGAGCATGTCTTCGCGATACATTATTTTTGACCCATTTACTTTGATCAGTCACCGTCTCATTTGTTTGCCTTAGGTAACAAACAAATGATCGCAATCTTCATGCGTTATCATTCTGTTTTGATTGTCCAATAATCTTTCACCTGTTTCTCCCTATGCCTTTCTTTTTCTTCAAGAATGTCTCTTCATCACGATGACGCCCAGATATCTGAGCAAGCAGCCAAAATTCGCTCAGCGAATAGGCGAAGTAGTCCTGAAGACTGTTGAATTAGCTACTGCCATGTATCATCTCCAGGATGAAGCCACTCAAGAGTCACCAAGACAGGCAGGACCTAGACAGGCGACAACACCATCAGCCAATAAAGCAATCGAGGAATCAAAGACCATGGATGAACGATCCCCTAAGAAGTCAAAGAAGCGAAAGGCTTCTCAGAACTTCGCCATGGTCGCTCACAATGGTAAAGCAGTCCCCAACCAACCAGCTCAACCCCCTGCTAGGTGTGTATGGCTTTTCCTATGATACCTACATCAAGGAACTATGTACCTTACAAACTACTCTTGTGATTTCTCTCTTTCAAATGATTGCTCATGATTCCCTCAAAAATTTTAAGTACTCGTTTCACTCTAAGAAACAAAGTACAGAAAATTAAGTGACATTATGAGTAATCGTGCTTTTCGCACATCTGTGCCTTTAAATCCTTGGTTAGATAACTAAGGGTATTTTCAAATCTCATACCCATTCCGTTTTGATTTTTCAACATATACAGTACAAGTATTTCAAAACAATCTTCATGATCTCAAAACATTTCATATAGTTTGAAAACAATTTTTCTAGATGCATTGTCTATGTTATTTCAAAAACATTGGCCATGTTATCAAAACCAACCTTCCTAATTTCAAAATATTTCATATAGTCTGAAGACAATATTAACACAATACATTTTCTGATCAAGTGCATGATTTCGAAAAGCATCATTCATGTCTTTCAAAAACCTTATACATAATTTCAAAATTCATCTCGCATGATTTTAAAACATTTTTGTAAATACATCTACCTAATACACCTACTTTATGATTTCAAAAAGTATTATATATAAGGTTTCAAAAACGTTAAACACATTTTTCTTAAAAGAACCCCATGCATAGTTTTCAAAAATATTTTCCTCATACATTGACTTAACCTTCAAAATTCTGCTTCATATGTCGCCTTGACATATCAAGCATCTCAACTTCATAAGCATTTTACATCATGTTTTGACCTAAGCACATCCAGTGCAAGGTTTCAAAACATCTTCAACTTCTAAAATTCATATGGGATCTTTTTATCTTTACAATTAGATCCTTGTGGATGATTATCATTCAAATCAGAGTCCTTAATTGGATTCCTTATGTACCTTAATTCGAACACTTCGGTTCCTAATAATCGAAATCGAATTTTCTTTTTGAATCTTTCTATCTTTATAGTTGGATTCTTGGTAACGTTTAAAGTACCAAATGAAATCCACGGAATGGATTCCTAGTGTGCTTTAAATGCATGTACGCAATTTACAAGACAAATTAACGAACAATTTTGTGGTTATATGATATGTGTTTATGTGTTCTCCTCTATGTTTTTGTGTGTTACGATTTTTCAAATCCTCATAGAATCTTTCATATCTTCATATGAGGGATTCATAGTAGGATATTCAAAAGGTACTACCTTAAATCCTTATGGGCTTCTACCTGGTAGTTAAGACCCTTGGGTTATATAGTACCACTCCATGATTCATAAGAGACCCTCTTAGTAGTCTAGTCAAAAAGATTGATTCACAATTTGGTTAGAGAACGACATCTAGTGATGTAGCTGAACAGACTACTTGATAGTCTATTTAGATCATTTATTGATTTAATTTAAAGGACTCTATGGCGGTCTAGTCACACTCATCACAGGTTCATTCATTTGGTTTTCCCCTACATATTATAAAATAGACTGTGTAAACTGTGCAAGGAATTGTCTGATTATGGACGCGTACATAATTATGAAATTTAGTGCACAGAAACCCAGTAAGGTTTATTATGTGTAAGAACCGATAGTGACAACAATACCAAAATGAGGACGATGTAATGGAGGTACGGTGGACGCACCAATGATGCTTCATATACTTGTATATAAGTATCCCTCTTACATTGCAAGCATGATGTTATTAAAGTTACTAGAAGTTTAGAACCCTAACCAATGTTGTTTGATCTTTTCAACTTCATGTTTTCAAGCTCTCACAAGTTTTCTCTAAATAAATTTCGGGACGAAATTTCCTAAAGTAGGGGAGACTGTAACACCTGTGCCTCCATGGCCATCAAACAAATGCCAAACCAATGAAATATTGTATTTCATACTTGGGATTTGTAAAAATATGTGTATCATTAGCACATATCAATTTTTGTTCAATTCCAAACTCTAAATCGCTTTCTGGAAGGTTATACGCGCACCGATGCGTAAATATAACCAGTTTAATGCGACAAACACTCCGGAATAGTGACATAGGCTTAACATATCTTAAATAACCTTTACATAACTTAGAAATAAGTTTTGAAGGCTTTGGTATGACGAAAACAAGTTAATTCGCTTACAGGGACTAAACTTGACAAACTGCGAAAGTATGCCAATATGAACTGTAACAGACATTCCGGAACATGGCCATAAGTTAAATATACCATAAATATCCTTTACATAGCTTAGAAATAGGCTTTGAGGGGTTAGGTGTGCTAAAATAAACTTTTGGGTCATTCAGGGGCTAAAAGCGTCAAAAGTGCACAAGTTTGCATTTTCGCGCATAACTTACATTCTGAATACATCCAGACATCCAAAAATTTATGTAAGCACTATAATATTTTATTTTAGTGTTTGGCATAAGAAAAATCCATTCGTCATGCCATTTGGATCGTTTTTTCGCGCTTATGCGCATTCCGTCGTAATTAAGCGAACATCGCGTTCGTACGACCAAACGAACTGACATCCGACATATTTTTGAGCATGTTTCATGTCCACAATGTTTAGACATCATTTTAGGGCCTTAAAGTTGGCTTTACGGGCCTTAGAAGTGTCGGAAATGGCATAAACACATAACAGGGACCAAAACTGTCATTTCTGAAAGATGTTTGCTTATACATCGAATCTAGTCCTTCCCACTTGTTGCACATGGTTTTGGGAATCTATGGGCTGGTATTTTGGGCACATGGTATTACAATACCATGTGTGCTAAGTGTATGGCCAAGATCGCATCACGTTTTCCTAGAAACGATCCTAACGGCTAACCGAATACTATAAATACCCCACCCCCATGCTTCAAAATTACAAGAACTTTGATTTGAGAAACTCTAAGTTGAAACTATTGTTTCATACCTGAGATTTTTGAATCGAGGTTAGCATTCGGGGACCCTTCGTAAGTATTCTTTCGTTCTTTTATTGCTTTTCGAGTCTGAAAGTCAAACTTTGTTTGACTTTCTACATTGACCAGTTATGGTCAATGCGAAGTTCGTTTGAACTTCGCAACGTGAGTGTAATCACGTTGGTTATAGTCCCTTGGGACTATGCCTACTGATTACCACGTTGTCTAGGGTCGTAGGGTAAGCGATCTAATAAATCGCTTATACCTCGAACCCGACCCATTTGGTCGATCATTAGGATCCGACCAAATACATTAGGTGACCATAGTAGGTAGGGAATAACCTTCCGAGGTTATACCCTATGGTCGCTTCGTTTAAGTAGTTGTATGATAGGTAGTTTATATGCCTTAGGTAAATTACCAGAATACCCTTTTCATGTAAAATTGGTAATTAAGCATATGTAACCTAAAATTTTGTCACATAACTGATTTTGTAACATGTTTAGGCATATAACACTTGTCATAGGACTAGTTAGACGGTCCGAACGCGTTTCACGCGCACGACGCGTTAAAGTAGCATAAGCTACCTTAATGGGTCGCGATGGGTCGAAAGCACTTAGGTTTGGTTTCATTGTAGTATGTAGGCCTTGTTAAACCATATCATATGAGTTCCAATACTCATTTGGTTTACCAAGCCTCATCCTATCCGATCTTCCGATTTAAGTCCGGTTTATTTATATAGTTTTAGATTGCCGACTGATTCCGTGCTCTCTCTAGCTTTGTTTGGTTGTTGTTCAAGACCTCCAAGCATTCTCAGGCGAGTACATTATTTCCCCTATTTTACTGCTTTCAATTGTTTTGGGGTGACTCATATGTGCTAAATGTTTTCGATGTTATAACGATGGTTTCAAAAACAATTAAGACGATTTATACAAAACTAATAACGATTTCAATAAAGTGAACAAACTTGTTGGTTGTAGTTACATAACAAATGACATTCATTAGCAATGATCAAGCCGACCAGTATTAGGTTATGGTACCATAGGATCTGACAAATCCCGTTAGTTACTACACCCGTAGTTATGTGTGGGTGTTGTGGGTAGCGACTGAATCTGTAATTTTTAATTTACTCTTTGGTAAGGGTTTATTAATGCGAGATGTTAATCTATCCTTTGGTAAGGGTTTATTAATGCGAATTATTAATCTATCCTTTGGTAAGGGTTTATTAATGCGAGTCAAGAAGGTTTGAATGTTATTAGCGAGACGACCATTTAAGTAGTTTCACGACCTAAAACGAATTAAACGATTGGGTAAACGATAGGTTTTCACACGATGTTTTAACGATTGGGTAAACGATTGGCTTCAAAGCGATATACGATATTATTTTGGTTACATATTACATGGTTTACATTTGACACAAAAACACTTTTGACATTGGTTATACATATTACATGATTTACATTTGGGCATGAACATTACTTTGGTGGTTTGGTTTGGATTAAGTGATTAAGCAACAATGCGTGTGGAATATGATACAAGCATGGTGGATACGCCGCTGGTACTTCCTATATATAAGTGTTTGTATGGTATTACATATTGTAGCGTTATTTGAATCATTTCAGTTTGAGACATAGAACATTTTATACAAGTAACATACTTTTCACAAGACATTTATTTACAAACAAATTATCTTATACAAACTCATTTTACATGGTTATTCATTTAATCATGCATTATTCTCTTATTTATACTTATCACCTAAACTTATTATTTTTCAAATGATTTACAAAGACAAAGCAAATTACAAGGTTCATGACTAAACATTTTCTTAAACAGAAGTCATGAATCTTATTTTCACAAAACCTATGTACTCGCCAGCATTTCTTTGCTGACCTCGTTTTCACATATGTTTCAGGTATTGTTGAATGATATCGATTGATAAGATGCATGCTCACATAGGACTGGACAAGGCCTTAGTGACTCAATAACAATGATAGATTATGTTTAAATTGTGTATTTAGATTTCCAGACGATGTAATTATTCAATGTTTAATAAAACGAAACACTTTTGATATCCATGGTTATAAAACATTAATTCTGTTGCAACACGCCCCGATGTTTCCGCCGCGATTTGTTGTTTTACGCGGTCGGGGTGTGACATGCATGATAGCTATTATTGTATGAAAATTCAACCAATGGTAGGTGAGTGTCCCAACTTCCACCTAAATCCATTACGCAAGCTCACAACATGTCTTCCAACGTCTGAATCGTTCGTTCGCTCTGTCCGTCTGTCTGCGGGTGAAACGCAGTACTCAGATTCAACTGAGAACCAAAAGCTTCTTGAAAGGTTTGCCAAATCCTTGACACGAATCTTCCATCTCTATCAGAGATGATTGAGAGAGGCACTCCATGTCGTGCAACGATCTCTCTCAGATATATCTCAGCAAGTTTGCTCGTTTTGTCTTTTTCCTTGATTGGCAAAAAGTGTGCTGATTTCGTTAAGCGGTCTACAATTACCCAGATCGTATCATGACCTCTGGGCGTTCTTGGCAATTTTGTTATGAAATCCATAGAAATCTGTTCCCACTTCCACTGAGGTATTTCGGGTTGTTGCAAGAGACCTGAAGGCTTCTGGTATTTGGCCTTCACTTTGGCGCAAGTCAAACATTTGCCAACATATACAGCTACATCGCCTTTCATTCTTGGCCACCAATAGAAATCCTTAAGGTGTTGGTACATTTTATCCGATCCTGGATGGATCGAGTACCGTGACTTGTGCGCTTCATCGAAAATAACTTCTCTCAAACCACCAAAGAGGGGAACCCAAATTCTTCCCAAGAAGCACAATGTTCCATCCTCCTTTGGTACCAATTGCTTCTCCATCCCACGGAGATACTCGTTCACAAGATTCTCCCTTTTAAGAGCTTCCCTTTGCGCAACACGAATGCGCAATGTGAGGTCTGTCTGAACAATCATTTCCAAAGCCCTAACCCTTATGGGCTTAATCCTTTCCTTCCGACTTAAGGCATCGGCGACCACATTCGCCTTCCCTGGATGATACTTGATTTCACAATCATAGTCGTTCAATAGTTCAACCCAACGTCTTTGCCTCATGTTAAGCTCTTTTTGATCAAATATGTGTTGTAGGCTCATGTGATCAGTATAAATTGTGCAGCACGTGCCATATAAGTAATGTCGCCAGATCTTCAAAGCAAACACCAATGCGCCCAATTCCAAATCGTGCGTGGTATAATTTTTCTCATGAACCTTCAGCTGTCGTGAAGCATAGGCTATAACTTTTTGTCGCTGCATCAGCACGCAGCCTAAACCTTGACGTGAGGCGTCGCAATATACCACGAAGTCGTCCGTGCCTTCGGGTAGAGATAAGATTGGTGCGTCACAAATTTTGTTTTTCAATAACTGAAATGCCTCTTCTTGTTTGTCCCCCCAATCAAACTTCTTGTCTTTCTGTGTGAGAGAGGTTAAAGGTTGAGCGATTTTTGAGAAATCCTCAATGAATCTGCGATAATACCCAGCCAAACCCAAGAATTGTCGAATCTCAGTTGGCGTTTTCGGAGTCTCCCAATTCTTGATTGCTGCAATCTTTGTAGGATCCACATAGATTCCGTTGCAGGATCGTTGTTAGACCCGACTGAGTCGTTCAGAAGAGCTTTATATCTGGTTTAAAGGCGGAATCAGTAAACTGGACGTGAAAACAGCTTAATTCTCTTAATCTGTCACTTATATTGATAATAACAGTAATTACAACCTGAACAGACTTTGGCAGCACTTCGTTACAGATCTGGAAGTCGCGTACCAAATGAATCAACAAGTGCCCTATTTATAGATGTGTGGGTTTCGTTTGAAGCTGACCATGACATGTTCAAGCGAAACTTCTGATCATGTAGGTTTCGCTTGAATGTGTCACATGTCACTTTCAAAGGAAACCTCATGTAAACCCACTAAACTTTGTTTCTTGTACCTCGGACACTGATAATCCTGTCCTATACTATTACATGATACAAGACGAAGTCAATAGACGTATGACACATCTTCAGTCTTGATCATTCTGCACTAACAGACTCCCCCTCGGATATTGACGAAGTCTTCAGTGTCTAGTCTCCAGTATGACACATCTTCAGTCTTGATCATTCTGCCTTCTCATTCAAATTGTAACATTGTAAGCATCCATCAATCTTTTTCATCGGCTTCAGGCTCCCCCTTTCATTAAGCTTCCGTGCTTTGGGATCAACACCTAGCTATCCAACTACAAGCTCTTTCTTGATTCAAGCTTGTCTTCAGACTTCTGTTTTTCAACATCAACAGGCTTTGGGTTTGGACACTTTCGTGCAACATGTCCAATTTGATCACATTTAAAACACACTTTCTTTGAAACATCCTTAGCCTGTTGTTGTTTCTTTTTCTTAGTATGAAACTCATCAATAGACTGTTGTCCAAATTTGAATTTTTCTTCTTCTTCAAAACTTTTTCCTTGAACAAAACTCATTTTTTCCTGATAATTTTGCATTTCATTTCTTTTCCAACTTTGTTTCTTTTTATAACCCAACCCAGCCTTCATGTTTTTCTTCTTGAAACCAGGTTTGTTATAAAAAGTTTTGTGACCTTTACCAGCAAACTTTGGAATCTCAGACTTCTCAATCTCAACCATTTTGAAAACTTTATCAACCTTTTCTGAAATCACATTCTGAATCGGGAATACAACATCTAAGAATAGTTTGTCTGATCCAATCATGGTATATACCAATCCTTTTGAATCATCATTCACAACTTTCTCAGATTTTATGTTTTTCAGATACTCATCATGAAAATTACCTTCATTTTCATCCTGTGATTCAGACTTACCTTTTGTAGACTCATCTTTTAAAACACTATCAACAACCTTACTTACCACCTCTGAATCATCAGCTTCATCAGATTTGGTGTAAGTCACATCGATACTTTCAGGTAATTGGTCAACTATAGTCAGACCTTTTGCCACCTTTTCCTCATCATAAAAAGTATAATTGTTTCTCAATGGTGGTGGTACCTGATGAAATTCTGAACCAATACCTTTTTTACACTTGTGAGTATCTTTGTCATCAGGTGTGATGTTAAAAATGCGTTCGAGAATGTACGAAGAGTTATGATAACTTTGAAGTTTGGTAACAACCTTTTCTTTTTCAGCCAAAACTTGTTTGAGATTAGCAATTTCATCAACACACTTGTTTAATTCAAGTTTCTTTTCTTTAAACTGTCTTTCATACATTTCTTTGGTTACTAAAGTTTCAGACAATCTTTGATCAAAACTTCTGACTTGGCTCTTCAAAGTATCATAAGCTTCTTGTACTCTCTGACTCGACCACTTTAAAGAATCATACTCTTTTTGAAAATCTTGAAATTTAGTTTCTCTTTCAACATATTTTACTGTACACAGTTGTCTATAAACATCATTATCCTTTTCAAGACCTTGACATTTCTGTGTCAATTTTTCAACTTTTAGTTTCAAAATTTCTTCTTTGTCAATCATTTCTTTACATTTTGTTGTGAAAACATTTTCAAGTTTATCTATTTCATTATCTTTTGTTTTTATAATGTCATCTTTTTCAATACAGGCTTTGCACATTTCTATGCAATTCCTGCACTTGTTCTCATTTTTATCAACAATTTCAACATTAGACAAGTCAGAAGATTTATTTACCTCAGTCTCTTTCAGCACCGGTTCTTTTGTTTGAACTTCCTCTTTGTTCTCTTCTTTTTCTTCTTTCTGTTCTTCTTCACTCTTATGTTCTTCTTCAGCAGCAAGCTTTGCAGTAATCTTCACTTCCTCTACCATCTTTTTCAACTCTTCTTCTTTTCTCTTCTTCATTGCTACCACTTTTGGTAGACTTGCTTCACAAACTTCTTTGATTTTGTTTACCAAATTTGGCAAATATTCTTTATCAGATAACCTTTTCGTGTTGAAAGTAGCCTGTCTTGGAAGCAAATTTGTTACAGCTTCAAAATCCACCTTTGATGGGTCAACAACTGGATTACCCCGTGGATCCATGTAACATTCTAATTTGTCATTCCATCTTTTTGCTCTCTGGGCTTCTTTGAATGGTTCCCTGAATTTTTCGATTTCCCATCTCACGTAATCTATTTTCCACCATCTATCAGGATCAACCTTAGCTACAAATGCATATCCAACTGCATCTTCTTCAGGTAGAACTTGACTCCAGTCATAACCTTCATCGTCATGAATAACTGCCAGAGCTCTTGATTTTTCTTCAGGCTGCTTCAATCTGGGAGGTTCAGACTTATTCTGATGATAGATTGCTTTCTTGTAATAATCTTCCTTGAACGGATTAGCAGTATCATCAGCATAAGCATTTATGCACTCACGTTTAAAATGACCTTTCTGTTTGCATTTAAAGCATGTCACTTTGGATTTGTCAAAGCCTAACTTGGTAGAAGGTCCACCAATAGACGTTCTTCCAGTAATCTCCATAAAACGATGTGCCCTCCTCACTGCACTGGCCATACACCATCGTATATCAATCAATTCCATCTCCTCAGGATCTATTTGATCATAGTCTTCCTTCGTCAGATTGGTGTTGCCTATCTTGCCTGCCACAAGGCTCTCATACGATTCAAGCACAGATGCTAAGGAGACCATCTGTTGCTTTGCAGACACCTCATTGAAATTTTGAGTATTCTTCAAATCTACTGCAATGTTGCATTGAAATACATTCTTTGATGCAGATTGGCTCGATGTCGTTGAAAAAGATCCACTGTGAAAACCACTGTGAGGACTTTCATTGTTCACAGACTTTGAGCTTTCTGCAGAAAATGCTGTTCTTGGAGACCCAACCTGTGGTAGATTTCCTCTGTAGTACAACTCCACATTCTGCTGATGAGCTGAATTGTTGACTTTAGATCTTTTTATCTCCAACTCGTGACTTTCAAGTCTTTCAATCAGCAAATCCACTGTTAACTCTTCAGTCTTGATTGTGTTTTTCAACATTAAGGCAAAGTATTGCCAATCTTGATCATTCGGCAATGAATCAAACAATTTATCCACCAGCTCCTCTTGAGTGTATGTGATTTTGTATCTGGCCAGTTTTATCTTCAGATGTCCAAATCTCTCGATCATTTTACAAACAGATTCATTTTTCATACAATCAAAATGATCAAACTCTTTACGCAACAATTTCTTTTTGTTTTTCACAATCTCATTACTTCCTACACACTTTCTCTCTAACGCTTCCCATAAACTTTTCAACGTTTTCTCTTGCTTAAGTAGTGAAATGATATCTTCTCTCACTGATTGTTTTATCAATGTAATCATTTTATATTCAGCCACAACATTTTTTATATATATTTCTGTGAACTCTTTTACATCTATTAACTCTCCTCCTTCTTTCACTGGTTCTGTATATCCATTTTTCAATTTTAACCAGCTTTCAGGAGCGAAAGCTTTTACCCAACCCTCAAATCGATTTTTCCACCAGTTATAATCTTCATTAGCTTCGGTGGTTTCTGTTGACTTCCATACATATTCTCATACTTCTAATTTTTAGAAATCTCTTTTGAATATTCTCTCATATCAGATCTTCTTTCTGTTGATTCTGAAGTAAACGTGTTGTAGAATGCGTTGTAAAATTCTTCACCGCTGCTCGACATCTTCAAACACCTGAACATAAACAAACAAAGACAATCAGTACAAACAATGTTAATCAACTTGAAATAAACTGATACTTGGTTGTTGTGAAATAATCTTGATGCGAAGAATCCTCTTTTCAAGCGAAACCAATTGTACAAACTGAATAACAACAATATGACACTTCAAGCGAAAGCTGATTAACTTTCAAACGAAACCTGAAGAACTTTCAAACGAAACACTGATTCAAGCTAATGTCGTTTTGAAGCGAAACCAACAGGTCTAATTTCAAACGAGAGTCCAATTGAAACGAAACCAACAAGGTTTTCAAGCGAAACTTAGACCAAACATCGTTTTCAAGCGAAACCAACAGCTTTTTCAAGCGAAACCCCAAGTATCCGTTCAAACGAAACCTAGTTTGGTCCAATTTTGTCATTTTTACTTCGAATTTTGCAATGAAACTTTCCAGGGTTTATTAATATCCAATTCCGAGTGCACTGTGAAAATTTGAACCAATTCGGACCGTGAAATCCTGTTCGATTGAAGAAACAAGATGTAGAAACGAGAAATTTCAATGAAAATCAGCTGTAAACTGCAAAACTCCTCCAACTAGCTCTGATACCACTTGTAGGATCGTTGTTAGACCCGACTGAGTCGTTCAGAAGAGCTTTATATCCGGTTTAAAGGCGGAATCAGTAAACTGGACGTGAAAACAGCTTAATTCTCTTAATATGTCACTTATATTGATAATAACAACAATTACAACCTGAACAGACTTTGGTAGCACTTCGTTACAGATCTGGAAGTCGCGTACCAAATGAATCAACAAGTGCCCTATTTATAGATGTGTGGGTTTCGTTTGAAGCTGACCATGACATGTTCAAGCGAAACTTCTGATCATGTAGGTTTCGCTTGAATGTGTCACATGTCACTTTCAAAGGAAACCTCATATAAACCCACTAAACTTTGTTTCTTGTACCTCGGACACTGATAATCCTATCCTATACTATTACATGATACAAGACGAAGTCAATAGACGTAATGCACTAACATCCGTTTCCATTAACCACATGACCAAGAAACTAGACTTCCCGTAACCAGAACTCGCACTTTAAAAAGTTCGCGTATAACTTCTCTTTCTTAAGCAGCTCTAGGATGGCTCTTAGATGATACTCATGTTCTTCTTTCATTTTTGAGTAGATCAGGATGTCGTCAATGAACATGATCACAAACTTATCAAGGTGGGGCTTGTAGACTTTGTTCATTAAATCCATGAATACCGCTGGTGCGTTTGTCAACCTGAACGGCATAACCAGGAACTCGTAATGCCCATAGCGAGTCCTAAAGGCCGTCTTTGGGATACTTTCTTCTTGAATCCTCAACTGGTGATAACCCGATCGAAGGTCGATCTTGGAGTAGAAACTTGAACCTTGTAACTGATCGAACAGGTCGTCAATCCTTGGCAAAGGATATCTATTCTTAATTGTCAACTTATTCAGCTCCCGAAGTCGATACACATGCGGAAGCTACCATCCTTCTTCGTGACAAACAAAACTGGAGCTCCCCAAGGCGAAAAGCTTGGCCTGATGAATCCCTTGTCTAATAACTCTTGAAGTTGCATTGACAACTCCTGCATTTCCGAAGGTGCAAGTCTATAAGGTGCCTTAGCCACAGGCGCGACGCCTGGAACTAAGTCAATATGGAACTCGACTTGTCTTTGTGGCGGCAATCCTGGCAAGTCTTCTGGAAAGACTTCAGGATACTCCTTAACGACTGGAATATCTTCTAGTTTTGGCTCAGCGGCTTCCTTATCCATGATGTGTGCCAAGAAGGCAACACATCCCTTCTTCAAACATTTTCTAGCTTTTAGACCGCTAATGACCCTCAAGGGCGTATCACGCTTCTCTCCGTGTACCACAATCATTTCTCCATTCGCCATTGGGATGCGAATGGTCTTCTCGTGACATATAATTTAGGCTTTGTTGCTTGACAACCAATCCATCCCTACCACCATGTCAAAGCTTCCCAACTCGACTGGTAGTAGATCCAGTGTAAATTCGTGCTCTCCCAATTCAATCGTGCATCCTCTGATGACTTCATTTGTTTCCATTAGCATCCCATTAGCCCGTTCAATTGAGTAAGGAATATCTAACTTACTAGCAGTTAACCCAAGCATATTCTTAAATTCTAGCGATACAAAACTATAGTCGGCACCAGTGTCAAACAGTACAGATGCAAAGCGTTGATTTATAGGGAACGTACCAGTGACAACATTCGGGTGCTGGCGTGCTTCCCTTGCTCCAATGTTGAATACCCTTCCACGAGCTTGATTGAGTTTTGGGCATTCACGCTTGAAATGCCTGATGTCTCCGCAGTTAAAACATCCCGGTCCTCGACCGTTACCATCTTCATTACCGCCTTGATTGTTGTTTTGATTGCGGTTACCATTTCCTGCTTGATTCCCGAAGTTACTGCGATTACCATTTCCGCCGTTGTGGTTCCCATTCCCGTTACCTCCACGGTTGTTGTAACAAAATCCTCTTTGGCCACCACGGCCAGTACCAACCCAACAAGTGTCTTTTAAGTGACCCATCCTTCCAGATGATTCACATTTGCTAAGTCTGCACCAGCCAGCATGATGAAACTGGCATAATTCGCACTTGGGCAGAGTGCCCATGTATCCTTTCCCTTTGGCTTCAGCACCACGCTTATTTTCAGCTGGTCGGTTCACATCCTTCCTCTTGTTGGCACTGCCGGTACCCGTTTTAAAGTTGGAGAATTTCCTCTTGTTCTCCCCTGAAGATTCGACATATGTCTCTTTCTTTTTCGGCTCAGAAATGGAAAACTTGTCCAATCTGATTGCTTCCTCAGTGAGTGCCACGCTGAGATCAATGGATTCTGTAATCGTTGCGGGCTTTGAAGAGGTTACCATGCTCATGATCTGGGGTGCTAATCCCCAGATGAAACGCTCCACGCGTTTGAATTCAGGCGTAACCATGTAAGGTACCACATGGGATAAATCATGAAACCTCTGAACATACTCGGCGATTTTTGGGCCATCCATTTTAAGATTCCAGAATTCCATTTCCATCTTTTGTAACTCAGCCCGTGAACAATATTTCTTCCTCAGGAGCTCCTTCAGCTCAGCCCACGTCAATGCATATGCCACCGCTTCTCCCAGGGTTTGTACTTGCAAATTCCACCATGATAAAGCACCATCAAGAAAGAGCCCTGAGATGTATGTAACTTGCTGTTCAGGAGCACACTTGCTCATCCTTAGAATAGAATCCGTCTTTTCTGCCCATCTGACGAATGCAACAGCACCTCCAGTGCCGTCGTAATTTAAGGGTTTACAGTCAAGGAATTGTTTGTAAGTACAGCCTGTGCAGGCAATATCATTATAGAAAGCATTAGTGGATGCGTAAGTAATATCCAAATGTAACGCAATGTGTCTCAAATGACTTGGACATTACCATTTGGTGGGTTGTTGTTGTTGTTTAAGGTATTCCTGCTTGTTTCGGCACGCGAGGCCTCATAATCAACTATTGCTTTGGAAATACGTTCCTGTAATTCTGCCTCAGTTGTAGGCAAACGTGGTTCTCGTCGTGGAGGCATCTTCTAAAAGAAGATCATATTGGTCAGGTCATAGTGACTGTAGTAAATAAGTAATATGGGTATGTAATAACATCCATCAACCTCATAACACATAATATCCCATGTTATAATATAAAACAAATAATTCAACAATGCATGTAGTGAGAATGTTGCCATTGAGCTTTCATTTAATCATTACCACAATATAGTTTTACATGTTTCACAGTACATCATACATCAAAATAAGATCATTGGGTTACATCACCCCAAAATACAAGTCAGTCTACACAAAACATATACAAAAACGTGGTCTTCCAAAAGTCTTCATATGTTGGACCAATTGCGACTCTCTCACCAAAACAGTCTACCTGCACCAAACCAAAAATATAGCTACGCTGATGGCGGAGGAGGAGGAGGAAAAGAGAAAAGCAAACGACGCATGTGCACCCAATCCTCCTCGAGTGCGTGGACAATTAGCAGTAGATACGCAATCTGCTGCTCAGGAGTAAGAAAGCGAACATCAGAGTCCGAAGGTAGTGGAAGAGGAGCTGGTGGAGTAGAAAAAGGAGACTGATAATGGCACGGGGGAGGACGTGGAATCCTCTCCAACTCATGAACTCTCCGGCTCAGTGCCTCCTGCTGTAACTGTAGGGAGATGAGTATATCGTCCGTCGTGTACCCCACATGAAAAGGGTGATAAGGGTCTGATAACGGCATAACATTGGGCGAAGACCACAGAAACGGCTCACCCGAAGGTACAAAAGATGGTGTAGTGTGAGGAAACTGAGACATGAATGGAACAGCTGACGATACAGGCGGTACAAAAGCAGGCTGCTGTCTCGACGAACCCTCTCCAGGACGAGGTGGAGGAATGTCCTGGAGGAAAGTAATTGGAAGGTCGGTGCGATGGACATCAGAGATGTGTGGGTGGAACAATGGAACATCAACAGGTACGGAAACAGGTGCCACAAGAGGAGTGACTGGTAGCACAAACGGAGGGTAGTCATCATCATCCTCGATCCACCCATTACGGGTGTCAGCATAACGAGGATCGATGTGAGTGGCAAAAGGTGCATGGTCAGCATACACAGGGGCCGAATCAGGTAATATCGGTGAAATAACGGGAATATCAATAATAGGTGGTGCAATGGCTGGTGCATCCACAACAGGCAGTGCAATGACTGGAGCATCATCAAGAACATGGTCGTGCACAGGTACAGGGTCATGGGCAACAACAGGCTCTGGTGCCATGACAGGCTCTGGGTCAGCAAAGGCCATATCGAAGTCGGCAGGTACATCAAGAAACTGATCAATAGGAGCCACTGGTGCCTCCAAGGGCTGGTAATCAGGAATAAACTCGATCTCGTGATTGGGGTCAAAATCAGGAGGAAAAACTGGATCAAACTCGTCCTCGAACACAGGATCAAACTCAAACTCGTGGGGTGAACCAGGTACAGCTGACATAGCTGTATCGGATTCGGAGTCAGTAGGATATCGACGCAATCCGATGGCGTGCAAAGTGGAAGAGGATACTGACTCAAAAGAATCAGTACCAGACTGATCAGCTAAAATCTCCTCAGCGGGAGCCTCAACAGGCGGTAAATCAACAGCATCCACAACCGGAACCTCAACCATAGGAACAACGACATCATCAGCAATCAGGGCCCCACCCTCATGGTCGTCCTCAGGGGGACCCTCGACAAAGAGGTCGATTTCGTCATCAGACACAACATCAAGTGGCAAATCCTCAATGGGAAATGCGGCAAGTGGAACGGGAGCAGGGATCGGAACGAGGGGTAGATCCCCATCAGGAATACCATCAGCGAGCTGAACATCGTCACCGAAATCTGGCAACGATAAAGGCTGGAAATCGTCGTCGTCACTACTATCCGTATCAGATGTAAAGACCTCCGGATCGGTGTGCATCGGGTCATCTGAATCTACTGCCACGGGGTCAGAAACTCCACTCGACGAAGACATAGTGTCTGTAATAACACAACCACAACATAGGCACATATATCAATAATGGTCAAGTAAGCATATAAGTCACAACAATGTAAGTAAGTAATCATCCTAGTCTGCCCCAGACTATACTCCCTGATCTCTAGGACCAACTCCCTGATCTCTAAGACTAACTCCCTGGTCTCTAAGACCAAACCTCCCAGTCTCGAAGACTAAACCTCCCAGTCTCGAAGACTAAACCTCCCTCAGTCTCTAAGACTGAACCTCCCCAGCCACTAAGGCTGAAATATAAATTTTTGAACGATGTATTTGTGCCTTTTGTTTATAAAAATGTTTGTGCCCCGGATCTGGACTTTTAGTGTATGCACAGTAAAATTGTTTGAAAACATTTTTGTGAGAGCCCTAGTGATCATAGTCTAGACTCGAAAATGAATCCTAGTTCGCTATAATCGAGGCTCTGATACCAAGCTGTCACACCTTGGCTTTTGCGGAAGCGTGGGTTTATTTGGTGTGACTTCTTAATACCATAGCAACAATCATAACAATGCTATATGATAAAAACACAAGATGTTCATCCATTAATATAATTAGAAAATACCATAACATAATTGTCTTGAATCATCAACCCAAAATAAGTTACAACCATGACTTACTTAAAAAGGAGTTCACAATGGACTAAACAAAAGACCTTAAATAAAACGAGGTTTGGAGACATGTGACCCGTCCAGGAAAGGGTTACACCTCCCAAACCCTACACCCCTGGATGACATCTTTTATTTAATACGCAGCTTAACATGCATCACCTTACAGATCCGATCAATTCCCTGAAATACATGTAGTTTGAAAAATGAACAAAGAGTTGAGCGACTTCATGTGTATGTGAGTATGTATAAACATTTGTAAACGGTGTATGTATGAAAGTCCCTGGTATGTAGCAATAAGGAAAAAAAAGATCACCAATGGTTTGCAAGGCCATTGATATGTGTGAAGTGATGCAGGAAGACTCAAACCTAGCGGAGTTGCACCGGGTTTCCGGCTGTAAGACATAGTCACCACTATGGGCCGCCCCGGCCTCATGGGTGTGGGCTCACTACACCCAAATAGATCTATCACTCATGTCCCTCGGTCCTACGACGAAGATTAATGGCCTTTAGTAGCCGCCTACCCACTCACATGATCTAACGGTGTATGAAAGTCCCTCCTTAAGCTAACCATACCATGTATAAAAATTTCTGTATAATTGTAACATGTATTTCACCCCCGAAATTATAAAACTGAAAACAGTTAAGAGAAAAGGGGGACATGAACTCACTGAAGTGCGTCTCCTGTATCGTACTCAAATCTCCGGTCTCGTCAGCAAACACGACTCCCTACAATGTACTAATGTCTATTAGACGATCGGGTCGTGCCTTGCCTTTGTATTTACGATTGAGTTACGATACTTCGATATTATTCCAAGTTATAACTTATGGTTAAAATAATAATTATTTTAACTTACGTTGTATTTTTAGGTCTTGAAATAATAGTTAGGCAACTATTTCGTATTCATACTTCTCAAGTATTTTATGTGCGTATTTCCTTCCCAAGGATGGGGGTATTTATACATGTATTTTGGTGTCTCCGAAAATAATATATCTTTAAGTTCCACTTAGAAAAATATATTTAACACATTCGTCGGAATAATGTAGTCCCAAAATATATATTTTTCCCAAAAATAATATATTTTCATTCTTTGTATCAAAATAATATTTACCCAAAATATATTCGTAAAAGTATTTTCCGGAATTATAAATGTGATGGTATTTTGTTAAGTTACATTATTTTGCCCTAAATAATATAACTAGTTCCCAAAATAAACAAATAATCACACAAGCGTTTTAGTGTAAAATATATATTCTAAATATATATTTATCCGTTTTTATTTAAGAAAGTCAACCTCCGACACTTGTATTTCGTTACAAAAATTATGGCGAAGTTTATATTCGAAACACAAGTTATAAAATATACTTGTAACACTTGTTTGGAAAAAAATATTTTCTAAGTGTTGGAATTTTTAGAAAATTTCGCCAGAGTTTCCTTTGTAAACGGAGGTGTCCATGCTTATAAGCATATCATTTTCTTTTCAATAATTCATTCAATCAATCACAACAATATATCAAACAACATTACACTAACCAAGTGCAAAAACAATGCACTTTGCATAATAACATGAACTTGGTTTTTAGTAAAAACGCGTAGTAACTTAGTAAAACGCTTAGTGGACTTAGTTACATTCCAAAGTGTATTCGTTTCTTTAAAAACCATTTTCTTACGAAAGTTTAGTGTTTACAACTTGTAAACAATTTTTACAAAAATTGATCTTTTGAACTCTTCTTGTAAATAAAATATTTTCACACTTGTTTTAGTTCTAAAAATGGTGTAAGTGTATGTAATGTCATGATTTTCTGAAATCGATTCTCTAACTTGGTTTATTTACAAAAAGTCTTTTGTAAACTCGGATCTTCATGATCATTAACTTATTTTGTTCACTTGTTTTTCAAGAAAATCATTTTTATTAAGTTCATGATTAACTAGAAAGTGGTTATTTCATGTAACACATAATCACTTTCTAATCTTGTTAAATCATATTTCTAAATATTATTTAACAAGATCTATATGGTGATTTACATCACACAACCAAGAATCATCATACAATCAACAACATGTTCACTACAACATCCTACTACAACACTCCATCTTCAAGTAAACTTTTATGTTCAAGTTTCTTAGTTAATCCCTTTAATGTTCTTGTTCTTTAGTGTTTTAAACATACTCATCAAACTACAACTTTTAACCATAAAGACAAGATGAACAAAAGTTTAACATGAACTTACTACTAGCACAAAGGCTAGGGATGATTCTAGTGAAGAAGATGATGAAAAATGATGGTGAAAAGCAAGAAACAAAGCTCCTTGAAGTTCCACAAGATGCAAGCTCCCTTGAATCACCTTCTAGTCTTGAATGAAACTTGAAAATGGAAGGAGATGATGTTGATATGGTGGTGATGGTGGCGGTTGTATGTGAGCCGAGAGGAGGGAGAGAGAGTGAGGGATGAGGGTGAATTTTGTGAAGTGATGTTGAATCTTGGAGGCCATACATATAATCCTTCATCAAATATTTTTGGCAACAACAACAAGTAATCAATCTATTATAATATTAGAATTAAATCTAGGAGAAGATGTGAAGTATGGTGAAGATTTTGGGGTGGGTCCCATGGGACCGAATTCGGTTAGGGGGGGGGGGTGGATGTAACTTTGTGATGATAGTTGGTAATTGTAAGTTAGAATCCAAGTATATGTTTACATATGATATTTACTAGAGAAATTAGTGGGTGTTATGGTGAACGGGGATCATGACAAGTCAAGAAATAATTAAACAATGCATTTAAAGTGAGTTTTAGGCACTTCCCGGCACTTTAATAAATGCAAAATTCTGTACTTAAAGTGAGTTTAGGCACTTCCCGGCACTTTAACTATCACCTAGTGACGCAGTGTTATGGTCCTCACTTCCCTACACTCCATACTAGTGTAGTACCTTGTCCCTGGCCCATACTGGGCCTCAAAAACACTCTCTGTCTATTTACTGGCACTGTCAGTATATTTCTGAATTATCCGTTCAGTGTGCTAACTGTGCTTTGTGCATCAAGTATGTCACTAATGTTTGTGTGTAATAAATATGGTGACTGTATGAAATGTGATGCATATGTATGTATGTTACAAAAATCATAAAGCAGTTTAAATTGTCAGTTGTAATCAAGCACAATCATTAAGCACATAACTAAAATTAATTAATTGTACGGATACCTGTAATTGTGAGGGTTGTCACACAAAATGGTTTAGCTGAATCTCTGATCAAACGATTACAAATAATCGCTAGACCACTCTTAATGAGATGTAAACTACCATCTTCTGCATGGGGTTATGCTATTTTGCATGCCGTTGCACTGATTAGATTGAGACCAACTGCTAATCACGAATACTCCCCATTGCAACTGGTCTCCGGATGAGAACCAAGTTTGTCCCACCTTAGAATCTTTGGTTGTGCGGTATATGTACCAATACCGTCTCCACAACGTACTACAATGGGACCCCAAAGAAGACTGGGTATCTATATTCGTTTTAACTCCTCGTCCATAATTAAATATTTAGAACCAATGATGGGAGATATGTTTACAGCACGGTATGCTGACTGTTATTTTGATGAAACAATGTTCCCAGTCTTAGGGGGAGATAAGGACAAAGAAAGACTGGTAACACAAGAAATAACGTGGAATGCATCATCGCTATCAAATCTCGACCCCCGAAGTGGTCAATGTGAATATGAAGTCCAAAAGATTATACATTTGCAAAGAATAGCGAAAGAATTACCAGATGCATTCACAGACACGAATAGAGTGACAAAGTCACATGTACCAACATCAAATGCACCTGCTCGAATTGAAGTAATCCCAGAAGCGATTACTATACAACGAAAGCGTGGGAGACCAATCGGTTCCAAAGACAAAATCCCACGGAAACGAAAAGAGCAAAGTAACGCAGTTGGTGAAAACTCACAAAAGATTATAAGTGAAACCCCGGTAGAGGTAAATGTCCCAGAAGAGACAACTATGAATCCAGAGGAAAATGAAGTTTCTAAAGAAACACCGGTACCAAACGAAAATGAGATCTCTATTAATTATGTACAAGATAGTACAATGTGGAACCGTAATAAAACACGTGTTGATGATATATTCGTATATGCTATAGCAACGGATGTAATCAATGAAAATGATTACGTACCTAAAACTTTAGTAGAGTGCATTCACAAAAATGATTGGCCAAGATGGCAAGAAGCCATAAATGCCGAATTAAATTCACTCGAAAAGCGATATGTTTTCGGACCTGTAGTCCATACGCCCATAGACGTCAAACTAGTAGGTTATAAATGGGTGTTTGCAATAAACATAAATGAAAAGAATGAGATTATACGATATAAGGCTCGACTTGTAGCACAAGGGTTTTCCCAAATCCCAGAAGTTGATTATGAGGAAACGTATTCCCCTGTAGTGGATGCGATAACCCTTAGGTTCCTAATCGGCCTCACAATCTCTGAAGGACTTTGTATGAGACTAATGGATGTCGTCACCGCATACTTATACGGGACACTTGAAAATGACATCTACATGAAAATCCCTAAAGGATTAAAATTTCCTGAAGCATTAAAATCAACACCTCGAGAAATGTGTTCTATAAAGCTCCAGAGATCTTTATATGGTCTCATACAATCTGGTCGTATGTGGTACAATCGACTTAGTGAATATCTCGAAAAAGGAGGATACAAGTCTGATGTAATCGGTCCATGTGTCTTTATAAAAAGACCAGTCTTAAATTTCACTATAATAGTAGTCTATGTTGATGATATCAACATCATCAGATCTCCTGAAGAGATAGAGAAAGCTGCTCAGTTGTTAAAGAAGGAATTTGAAATGAAAGATCTTGGTATGACGAAATAATGTATCGGACTTCAATTTGAGTATCTGTGCAATGGCACATTTGTCCATCAATCAAACTACATCCAGAAGATGTTAGTATGTTTTAATATGGACAAAGCACATCCGTATAGCGTACCTATGGTTGTCCGACCGCTAGTTCCACACAAGGATCCTTATCGCCCTCAAGAAGAAGGCGAAGAAGTACTTGGTCCAGAAGTACCGTACTTAAGCGTAATCGGTGCTCTTATGTATCTCGCAAATAACACAAGACCTGACATTGCATTTGCAGTACATGTACTAGCGAGATACAGTTCGAGTCCAACATGTAGACACTGGAATGGTGTAAAACATATATTCCGGTATATTTGCGGGACACAAGACTTAGGTCTTTTCTATCAGAAAGATCAAAAGTCCCAGCTTGTTGGGTATGCTGATGCCGGATATCTATCAGATCCTCACAAAGCAAAATCTCAGACATGTTATGTATTCACATACGGCGGCACAACAATTTCTTGAAAGTCAACTAAGCAAACACTTACAATAACATCATCAAATCATGCCGAATTGATGGCACTATATGATGTTGTTCGAGAATGCATGTGGTTGAGATCAATGATTAATCACATACAAGAAGTATGTGGATTAGAACAGATAAAGAAGGAGCTGACAATTATTTATGAAGACAATGTTGCTTGCATAGCTCAGATCAGAGAAGGTTATATCAAGGGTGATCGAACAAAGCACATCTCACCAAAAATTTTCTCAACATATGACTTGCAAAAAGAAGGGGAAATTGATGTTCGCCAGATTAAGTCAAGTGAAAATCTAGCTGACCTGTTCATGAAATCTTTACCTAGAAGCAGTTTCGAGCAGCTATCACACAAGATCAGTCTTCGTAGATTGAAAGATGTTTGTTGAATTCGGGGGGGGGGGGGGGGATTATACACGTTGTACTCTTTTCCCTTAACTAAGTTTTGTCCCACTGGGTTTTCTTAGTAAGGTTTTTAATGAGGCAGCATAGTTGATCCAGTAGTATCAGTTTATTTATTCAGGTCTTGAAGTACCTATTTAACATCATCCTGAAGTATGTTGTTAGACTGTGTATAATTCTAAATGTCTGAGGGGGAGTGTTATAAACTAGACATTTTAAGCCTAACCCATTACTTATGGGCTTTAGGGTTTACGGTTATGTTTATCTCTATATATTGTAATATTGAATAGAATGAACATGAGAATTCAGTTTATCTCTATTTCTCTTTGGTTTTTATCAGATGCAATTAATGTTGTTTTATTAAATAACTAAACTTTGCAAAATAAACTATTGTGATTTCTATTCTCTATGATTATTTCCTTTGTTGTGGTATACATTTTGCTTTAGTTTCAGCTTTGACATCCACGTTCTGTTAAGTTTTATAAGTTTGCAATCCTTTTTTTTTCATGATTCATGTTATCTATATCTATATCTATACTAATATAAAAAGGAGAAGTGATGTACAAGATGGTAATTTTACCATGTGTATCAATTTTAAAGCAACATGTACAAGGTGCTTAAAGCCATGAAATTTGGAATTTCCACTCAAGTTTAAGACGCCAAAGGGGGCAATGTTGGTATTTCAACACATACACTTCTCTTCCACATTATTGCAGGTGATTGAATGCTGAAACTAAAACATTCGTGCATTTCCATCCCACCCAACCAAGCGTCGCTCCCTCATGTTCATATAGAACCCCAGTCAAGCGCAGATTAGGGTCTTTCTTGCTTGCGAATTGCCCTCGTTACTTCAACAAACCCTAATTTTCAGATCTCATGGATTTCCACAGCCTTACCAGAACAGAGCTTCAATCTCTCTGCAAACTGAACAAGATCCCTGATTACATCACCAATGTCGCCATGGATGATGCTCTCCAATCTCTCGATGTCGTAAGTTGTTTTGTTTTTGTTTTAATTTGATTTGTTGATTTTTAATTCCTCATTGCAGCTGATTGTTGATTTGTCTTTTTTATTGTAACTGGTTTCATTCATTTGGAAATTGCTCATTTGAAAGTTAGAACACAAGCATGTTTTGTAGTTAAACCTCACATTCAGTTCATCGCATCTGAGCTAAAACCCTTTGTTGAATGTGGTTTAAACAGGATTATGTCCCAACGGTATATGATAATTTCAGTGCCAATGTGGTTGTCAATGGCGACACGGTTAATCTAGGCTTGTGGGACACTGCAGGTAACCTTATGAAAATCTGTATTATTCAACTTCATAATATCTGTTTGATTCACACATTGATCATGTGTTGTAGCAAACAGGACAGGAGGATTATAACAGATTAAGACCGTTGAGTTATCGTGGGGCTGATGTTTTCATTTTGGTGTTCTCTCTCATTAGCAAAGGCAGCTATGAAAACTTCTCCAAGAAGGTGAAAGTCCTCTTTTTTATATGTCTTTCTGTAACTCCTAAAATAACTGATAATTTGGGCTTACAGTTATTGCGTATTTTTGTTATTTATGTTATCAGTGGATTCTAGAATTGAAGCATTACGCCCCTGGTGTCCCAATCGTTCTTGTTGGGACGAAACTCGGTGAGTCATTTTTTCAGCCATAAACTTTTCATTCGTATGATAGGGGCAGGGTTGTAAACGAGCCATGTTACTTGAGGTCGGCTCGCTAAAAGCTCAAATTGAGTTGAGCTTAAATGGGCCCGAACCCAGGCTCGAGTCTGAATTGAAGCTTGTTTAATAAACGAGCTCGGGCCGGACCTTATATATTGAGCTTGATTAGACTCCCGAGCATAAATGAGCCTATTCATTTTGTAGATATAAAAGTTTTGTATTTAGTGTAATGAATTTATATTACATAGTTAATATTATTATGTAAAATTTTGTTACCTGTTGAGTTGCATCTCTTCTTGATGGTGGTTTAAGCCAAGCAGAGTAAGAAAATTCAATAATCTCATGTTTGGTGTGCATTATTTGGGTACAACCAGTGACGTCTGATGCATATTGATCACTTTTATAACACCTAATTTGTTCATCAGCTGCGTAATATAGTAGCGTGCTGGTGTTCAACTGATTTGTAGCATAGGTGATTGATCATAATGTATTGTTTTTGTTCTTTTGCATACAAAGTTCGTCCTTAGCTCCAACACCACATTCCTAAACTAGATTTTGTCTTAGATAGCCAGCAGGTTTGTGACTTGACCCGTTGTTGAAATATAACTCGTTTTGATTTGACCATTTACACCCTAACACATTAGTTTACAGGTAATATTTTTAGTCATAAATGTTAGTCTTACAACCCGAATCACCATTACCGGTTCACAACAAGCCGCCTGAACCGATAGCGATTCCGAAACCCGAAAAGAAACAAGAACAACCTGCGAAGCCCAAAAAGGTCCTCAAATGAAGCGGGTATCAAGTGCTGGGTTTCGAACCGATTCAGTTTTACAACGAAAAACTGGTTCTTTGAAGGAATTTTTCACTTTGGGGAAGAAATTAGGCCAAGGGCAATTTGGTACAACTTTTCTTTGTACGAAAAAGTCAACGGGTCAACATTACGCTTGCAAATCGAATGCAAAATGAAAACTGTTGATTGACGAAGATGTTGAAGATGTGAGAAGAGAAATTCAAATAATGCATCATTTGGCGGGTCACCCTAATGTTATAGCGATAAAAGGGGCTTATGAGGATGCAATCGCGGTTCATGTTGTTATGGAGTTATGTGCGGGTGGCGAGCTTTTCGATATGATTATTCAAATCGGACATTATACGGAGAAAAAGGCATCGGAGCTTAGGAGAACGATTGTTGGTGTTATGGAAACTTGTCATTCTTTAGGGGTTATGCATTGGGATTTAAAGCCTGAGAATTTCTTGCTTGTGGATAAGAAAGAAGATGCACTTTTGAAAACTATTGATTTTGGATTATCGGTTTTCTTTACGCCAGGTATGGTTTAAGTTATTTTTGCTGGAATTGATTTAATATGTGATTATTTAGACTTGAAGAATTAGATGATAAGTTACTTATAGCTGCAGATAGTTAATTATGCATTTATAATAATCATTTATCCAAATATGTTAATTTTGACCCTACTTTGTTAGAAATGTCACACCCCGAAATTATCAGAGCTGGCGTGACTGGACTGGTATCTTCATTGCACAGCGGAAGCAAAATAAGCTAAGACTTCTAGGTAACGAACGCCACTAAGCACTCGAGTCTCCAAATGGTTCTCCTATTCCAACCGTGCCCTGTCTTAGAACTGTAACCTGAGAAAGAAACATGCGAAAAAGTCAACATAAAGTTGAGCGAGTTCATAGTTTGTTTGTAAAAGATTTGAAATAAATCTTTTGAGTTGTGAAAGATTTGAAATAAATCTTTGGAGTAACCGGTTTTTGAAATAGTATTGAGAAAATGAATTTAAAAATCATTTTCTTGCCAAGTTATATGGAAACGTTGTGTTTGTAACACAGTATGTTCATAAAAACCATGTATTTGTAATGTTCGCATAACCGTCAATGCCCACCCTGACTTTGACTCCATACCCACATAATCCTGTGCTTTGAATTTTGTATAACACATGGTATTTAATTTGTATGAACAAGTAGTTTCGTAAGTATAAAATCCCTGGTATGTAGCAAATAAGGAAAAAGAGATCACCAATGGTTTGCAAGGCCATTGATATGTGTGAAGTGCAAGTAGGAAGACTCAAACCTAGCGGATTTTGCGTTGGGCACAAAGTCACACCGAGGTCCGTACTGTTGGGCCTGGGGTTGGGCTCGCTACACCCAGATAGATCTACCGCTTACATCCCTCGGTCCTACAATGAGGATTAATGGCCTCCAGTTCCCGCCTACCCACTCACATGATCTACCGCTTACGTCCCTCGTTTAATGTTAGTAGCAGTTTAATAAGTCTTGAAAAAGACTTAGTTTCCGAGAGACTTAAAATGAATAAATATTTATATAAAAATATATAAATATATCGTTGCAAGTGTGTTAGCCGTCTCGAGTAGTCATACGTGTATAAAAGAATATTTCTATGAAAATATCATATAACAAACTTGTATCGCGTTTCGTATGAAAATAATATATAATAACTTGTATTATATATATCACGTCTTGTGTATATTTGCAAAAAATATACGTATATGCCGTTTCGGCGTATAAAATAAATATGAAAAATTATATTTATTCTATAAAAGAATCGTCTAGTTGTCGTGTTTGAAAATAAATATACAACTATATTTATTTTTATAAAAGAGCTCGTGTCGTGCGATATTTGAAATAAATATACAAACTATATTTATTTTGATGAAACGAATTCGTGTTACGCGATGCTTGCAATAAATATATATACTATATTCATTTATAAAAAGATTCGAGTTCGTTTGAAATAAATATAATAATAACTATATTTATTTTTGTTGTCAAAATAATTTCCGTATCGTTGTTCTCATAAGTTGTAAGTTGTGGTCGAAGGAAACTTTATATCCGTATCTCGTTTTATAAAAGTCGCTCAAAAAGCACGTTTTGTTTTATAATAAAACTTTTATTTGTCGGAAAACGGGCAGAGTTTCCTCTGTTTTTGGACGCCCCGGACAACCAAGTTGTCGTTATATTTTCAAAGTTCACAAGATTCAACTAAAGTATATCAAAGTTGCTAAATATTAACATTAATGTGTTCGGTTTGAGCTCGTTTGTCACGTACGATTAACCTATATAAAAACATAAATACTAAGCGCGTCGTTAGCTTTACCAAATCTTTCGCGTGTCGATACGTTGACTGAGATGACGAGTCAGCTGAGTTGACTCTGTTGACCTTGACCGAGTTGACTCAGTCCAACCGAGTCGACCCGAAACTTTGACCCGAACATGAAACTGTTGACCACAGTTTGACCAAGCCCGAAAATAAAGCCTGTAACATCTCGTTGACTGGACCTTGACCTGAAACCGCTGGACCGAGGCTTGAACCGCTTGACCGTTGACTCGAGCCTGCTGACCCGAAACCTGAACCCGAACTGCGGCTGACCAAGACCCGATCCAAACCGAACTTAAAATCTGACCCGAGAGCCTGATCTGAAATCTGAGATGAACCGAAATGTGAACCGAGCATGAATCTGAACCAAAAACTTGAACCTCCGTGAGACTCGTCGGAGCCGCCGCTCCCTCTCCGCTGCCGTCGGCCACTGCTCACCGGTCAAACACCATCATAATCATCACTGATTCATCCTCCTCCTCTTCGATCCTTGTCACCAACAGCAACGTCAACATCATCATCAACATTCAGCAATGTCATCATCATCATCGGACTAGAGAGAAAGGAACACAGGGGTGCGCGCCGACAGAGCTCGGTTGGACTCCCTTGCGTTTGCCGATTTGAAAGACGGAAGGAAAGAGGGGTGTGGGCTGTGGTTGTCGATCTGAACTCGAGGGGGGTGTCTCATCAGCCACACGAAGAAGAAGAGGAGAAAGGGGGTGTGGGTGCTTGTCGGACAGAACCACCGGCAGCGTCGGTTCTCTGTGGTTGTCGGAATTATCTCCGACGAAATCGCAGCGAGGGAGTGACAAGGGGAATGATGATGAATTGATGAGGTTTCATCTTCATTTGTCTGTGTGTATATGCATATTTAAAGAGAATAATGACAAGATCTCTTGCCAAGATTTGTAGAGATTTTGTATAGATTTTCTCTAGATTTTGGAAAGATTGTCTAGAGATCTTGTAAACTTGTAAGATTTTTTGTAGATCTTGATAGAATTTTGTAGATCTAATATATTATGTGTAGGTTTAGGCTTGTGGGTTTTGGGCTTGGGCCCGGGGCCTACAAGCCCATCTCGTGTGCAAGTGGCCCGTAATTCCTACGAGACCCGTTGTCAAATCCTGAACTCCGTTTTAACGTCAAAAATTAAAATGCATAGAAATACGGTCGGTAGTCGTTGTTTGCACACTCGTTCGTCGATCACGGTAATAATCGCGAAAAATAGTATCGTTGCCGTCTTTAATCCGTTTTTCGATCTGGTTTCGACTGTAGTTGCTAAAATTCCATTATGAAGCTAAAATATATCGTAAAAATTTATTATTTGACGGCGTCATCAGTATCTTGTACGGTTTCAATCAGTTTCCGTTTAACGTTTCACAAGCTTCTCTGTAAACCACCGTTCACGCACTGTAAAGTCTGATAAACGTTCCTAGGCACTCCAAAGGCCTAATTAAGTTAATTCGCGTTGTAAACACTATTTATTATCACGTTAATCACTTGTTAATCACGTAATTAAGAGCCGTATATCACGGGTTGTCACATTCTCCCCCTGTTACAGAAATTTCGTCCTCGAAATTTAGACTATGTTATCTCCTCGGAATTGTATTGTTCGCAGGTAAGTCCGAATAATAACAAAGTGAATGACCGCGTAATCGAAACAAGACTTAATGATACAGTCACCAGTGCAACTAAGTTAACAAGGATCCAACAATGAACAGGAACTTCGACCAATCGAATTCCATATGAATGTTTATAACATGTAAATGAGTTATAGAAGCAATAACATCCACTGGATGAACTTAGAATCAACAATCTCAAATATAATAGTTTGCATGAAACGCTCGATCGTGATCAGCGCAAGCTGCAAGTCATACTGACGCCACAAGGTGTCGCAATGAATGAAACAATTCAATAATAGGAGTGATCGAACAAGTATCACCTGTGTTTTGCATGAAACGCTCAATCATGATTAGCCCAAGCTACAAGTTTGTACTGACACCACAAGGTGTCGTAGTGACTTAAATAATTCAATAATAGCGGTGAACAAACAAATCCACCGTGTTTGAAGTCAAATGAAAACGCCATGAAGTAAATATGAATGTTTGTTCCAACAAACATCGAAAGATTTTCAATTGAAAATGGAACGTTAAAGAAATAATGTTTTCGATCGAAGAGGAAGAAGCAATGAATATTGCGAAATATTCGATTGATGTTGAAAGAACCGTTAGTAGGTACACCAGAATATACCATGAATTTGTGTACCATTGTCTTAACACACTATTGTATTAAGACCGCTTTGATATAATAAATCGAAGTGGATTGGAAAACAATCAATAAATATTTAGATCCGTGCATGAGATGCGTAAACGAGTTTAGCGGAAGCTTCAAACTAATGAAAATCACCATCACATGGTGTCGAAATCAACAGACAATTTAATGGAGTCAAATACCAAACAAATTTACCTTGACTCGGAACAAATGAAATGCTTGTTAATACGAATTTGAATATGATGCTCCCAATACATCATATTATGTTCTGAAATGAATATGTGTAATGAACAAGTTCAAACAATTGAACTTGGTTTTAGCGTAATCCGACAATAAGTATATGTATCGACAAGAAAAACTTTCGGCATGGTCACAACGAAAAACCATGTATGTAACTTGAAAAGAAGAGAAATTTTCAAGAAAATGTGTTGACTTGATAACAAAGGAGCCAACAGTTACAATAATGTGGGTCATTCGAATTTACAAGTCAATAATAATGATTGTGGCACCATGTCCATTAAGAGGAGTAGAGATACGAAAATTTACTCAGTAAATATGAGAGTCAAAATTTCAATAAAAGAAATTTGAGGACTTTACCTGGGATTGCGTGTGATGACCGGTTGTTAGGTGACATTACCATGGAATGTCAAACATATCGTACTTGTCATTAGTTAGGTAGGGGGAAATGCGGAGACAATCGTCTTCTTCCTGGCGTGATTCGTGTCGTTGAAGGATCGCGTGACAAGTTGTCGTTTCCTTATTG
The DNA here is from genome assembly GCA_030545235.1 of Helianthus tuberosus. Lineage (NCBI taxonomy): Eukaryota > Viridiplantae > Streptophyta > Magnoliopsida > Asterales > Asteraceae > Helianthus > Helianthus tuberosus. Next base: position 90,296,577 of record CM060356.1, on the reverse strand, counting down.
TTAGTTCTCCTGCTGACAGGAATCTAGCGTCGTCGTTAGATTGCGTCATCATTCCTTCTCAAAGGCCTCGCCTCGATAGTCGTGTATGTCGTATTTCAATCTCCGTTGATGTATAGCTTAAGTTCCACGTATACCTGTGCACTAGCGTTGTGTGCCGCGTAGAAGGTGATGTACCCCGACATTCGTTGGCGTAAAATTTGAGTTCTATGTATTCTCATGCGCTAGCATTTTGTTATGCGTAGGATGCCTGCTCGGGAAGTTAAAATATCACAGACAATATGGATAATGTGTGCCCGAGTTAATATTCGCGGTTCCTACGTGATGACCTTTAATAAACACACACAAGCACAAATAACCAATAAGTAATCAAATAGTCCTCCTAGTCCCACTAGCCTCCCAGACTGACTCCCTAGTCCTACTAGACAATTTTCCCCAGCCTCCCAGACTGACTCCAATCTCTCGATGTCGTAAGTTAGGGTCTTTCTTGCTTGCGAATTGCCCTCGTTACTTCAACAAACCCTAATTTTCAGATCTCATGGATTTCCACAGCCTTACCAGAACAGAGCTTCAATCTCTCTGCAAACTGAACAAGATCCCTGATTACATCACCAATGTCGCCATGGATGATGCTCTCCAATCTCTCGATGTCGTAAGTTGTTTTGTTTTTGTTTTAATTTGATTTGTTGATTTTTAATTCCTCATTGCAGCTGATTGTTGATTTGTCTTTTTTATTGTAACTGGTTTCTTTCATTTGGAAATTGCTCATTTGAAAGTTAGAACACAAGCATGTTTTGTAGTTAAACCTCACATTCAGTTCATCGCATCTGAGCTAAAACCCTTTGTTGAATGTGGTTTAAACAGGATTATGTCCCAACGGTATTTGATAATTTCAGTGCCAATGTGGTTGTCAATGGCGACACGGTTAATCTAGGCTTGTGGGACACTGCAGGTAACCTTATGAAAATCTGTATTATTCAACTTCATAATATCTGTTTGATTCACACATTGATCATGTGTTGTAGCAAACAGGACAGGAGGATTATAACAGATTAAGACCGTTGAGTTATCGTGGGGCTGATGTTTTCATTTTGGTGTTCTCTCTCATTAGCAAAGGCAGCTATGAAAACTTCTCCAAGAAGGTGAAAGTCCTCTTTTTTATATGTCTTTCTGTAACTCCTAAAATAACTGATAATTTGGACTTACAGTTATTGCGTATTTTTGTTATTTATGTTATCAGTGGATTCTAGAATTGAAGCATTACGCCCCTGGTGTCCCAATCGTTCTTGTTGGGACGAAACTCGGTGAGTCATTTTTTCAGCCATAAACTTTTCATTCGTATGATAGGGGCAGGGTTGTAAACGAGCCAAGTTACTTGAGGTCGGCTCGCTAAAAGCTCAAATTGAGTTGAGCTTAAATGGGCCCGAACCCAGGCTCGAGTCTGAATTGAAGCTTGTTTAATAAACGAGCTCGGGCCGGACCTTATATATTGAGCTTGATTAGACTCCCGAGCATAAATGAGCCTATTCATTTTGTAGATATAAAAGTTTTGTATTTAGTGTAATGAATTTATATTACATAGTTAATATTATTATGTAAAATTTTGTTACCTGTTGAGTTGCATCTCTTCTTGATGGTGGTTTAAGCCAAGCAGAGTAAGAAAATTCAATAATCTCATGTTTGGTGTGCATTATTTGGGTACAACCAGTGACGTCTGATGCATATTGATCACTTTTATAACACCTAATTTGTTCATCAGCTGCGTAATATAGTAGCGTGCTGGTGTTCAACTGATTTGTAGCATAGGTGATTGATCATAATGTATTGTTTTTGTTCTTTTGCATACAAAGTTCGTCCTTAGCTCCAACACCACATTCCTAAACTAGATTTTGTCTTAGATAGCCAGCCGGTTTGTGACTTGACCCGTTGTTGAAATATAACTCGTTTTGATTTGACCATTTACACCCTAACACATTAGTTTACAGGTAATATTTTTAGTCATAAATGTTAGTCTTACAACCCGAATCACCATTACCGGTTCACAACAAGCCGCCTGAACCGATAGCGATTCCGAAACCCGAAAAGAAGCAAGAACAACCTGCGAAGCCCAAAAAGGTCCTCAAATGAAGCGGGTATCAAGTGCTGGGTTTCGAACCGATTCAGTTTTACAACGAAAAACTGGTTCTTTGAAGGAATTTTTCACTTTGGGGAAGAAATTAGGCCAAGGGCAATTTGGTACAACTTTTCTTTGTACGAAAAAGTCAACGGGTCAACATTACGCTTGCAAATCGAATGCAAAATGAAAACTGTTGACTGACGAAGATGTTGAAGATGTGAGAAGAGAAATTCAAATAATGCATCATTTGGCGGGTCACCCTAATGTTATAGCGATAAAAGGGGCTTATGAGGATGCAATCGCGGTTCATGTTGTTATGGAGTTATGTGCGGGTGGCGATCTTTTCGATATGATTATTCAAATCGGACATTATACGGAGAAAAAGGCATCGGAGCTTAGGAGAACGATTGTTGGTGTTATGGAAACTTGTCATTCTTTAGGGGTTATGCATAGGGATTTAAAGCCTGAGAATTTCTTGCTTGTGGATAAGAAAGAAGATGCACTTTTGAAAACTATTGATTTTGGATTATCGGTTTTCTTTACGCCAGGTATGGTTTAAGTTATTTTTGCTGGAATTGATTTAATATGTGATTATTTAGACTTGAAGAATTAGATGATAAGTTACTTATAGCTGCAGATAGTTAATTATGCATTTATAATAATCATTTATCCAAATATGTTAATTTTGACCCTACTTTGTTAGAAATGTCACACCCCGAAATTATCAGAGCTGGCGTGACTGGACTGGTATCTTCATTGCACAGCGGAAGCAAAATAAGCTAAGACTTCTAGGTAACGAACGCCACTAAGCACTCGAGTCTCCAAATGGTTCTCCTATTCCAACCGTGCCCTGTCTTAGAACTGTAACCTGAGAAAGAAACATGCGAAAAAGTCAACATAAAGTTGAGCGAGTTCATAGTTTGTTTGTAAAAGATTTGAAATAAATCTTTTGAGTTGTGAAAGATTTGAAATAAATCTTTGGAGTAACCGGTTTTTGAAATAGTATTGAGAAAATGAATTTAAAAATCATTTTCTTGCCAAGTTATATGGAAACGTTGTGTTTGTAACACAGTATGTTCATAAAAACCATGTATTTGTAATGTTCGCATAACCGTCAATGCCCACCCTGACTTTGACTCCATACCCACATAATCCTGTGCTTTGAATTTTGTATAACACATGGTATTTAATTTGTATGAACAAGTAGTTTCGTAAGTATAAAATCCCTGGTATGTAGCAAATAAGGAAAAAGAGATCACCAATGGTTTGCAAGGCCATTGATATGTGTGAAGTGCAAGTAGGAAGACTCAAACCTAGCGGATTTTGCGTTGGGCACAAAGTCACACCGAGGTCCGTACTGTTGGGCCTGGGGTTGGGCTCGCTACACCCAGATAGATCTACCGCTTACATCCCTCGGTCCTACAATGAGGATTAATGGCCTCCAGTTCCCGCCTACCCACTCACATGATCTACCGCTTACGTCCCTCGTTTAATGTTAGTAGCAGTTTAATAAGTCTTGAAAAAGACTTAGTTTCCGAGAGACTTAAAATGAATAAATATTTATATAAAAATATATAAATATATCGTTGCAAGTGTGTTAGCCGTCTCGAGTAGTCATACGTGTATAAAAGAATATTTCTATGAAAATATCATATAACAAACTTGTATCGCGTTTCGTATGAAAATAATATATAATAACTTGTATTATATATATCACGTCTTGTGTATATTTGCAAAAAATATACGTATATGCCGTTTCGGCGTATAAAATAAATATGAAAAATTATATTTATTCTATAAAAGAATCGTCTAGTTGTCGTGTTTGAAAATAAATATACAACTATATTTATTTTTATAAAAGAGCTCGTGTCGTGCGATATTTGAAATAAATATACAAACTATATTTATTTTGATGAAACGAATTCGTGTTACGCGATGCTTGCAATAAATATATATACTATATTCATTTATAAAAAGATTCGAGTTCGTTTGAAATAAATATAATAATAACTATATTTATTTTTGTTGTCAAAATAATTTCCGTATCGTTGTTCTCGTAAGTTGTAAGTTGTGGTCGAAGGAAACTTTATATCCGTATCTCGTTTTATAAAAGTCGCTCAAAAAGCACGTTTTGTTTTATAATAAAACTTTTATTTGTCGGAAAACGGGCAGAGTTTCCTCTGTTTTTGGACGCCCCGGACAACCAAGTTGTCGTTATATTTTCAAAGTTCACAAGATTCAACTAAAGTATATCAAAGTTGCTAAATATTAACATTAATGTGTTCGGTTTGAGCTCGTTTGTCACGTACGATTAACCTATATAAAAACATAAATACTAAGCGCGTCGTTAGCTTTACCAAATCTTTCGCGTGTCGATACGTTGACTGAGATGACGAGTCAGCTGAGTTGACTCTGTTGACCTTGACCGAGTTGACTCAGTCCGACCGAGTATTTGTAATGTTCGCATAACCGTCAATGCCCACCCTGACTTTGACTCCATACCCACATAATCCTGTGCTTTGAATTTTGTATAACACATGGTATTTAATTTGTATGAACAAGTAGTTTCGTAAGTATAAAATCCCTGGTATGTAGCAAATAAGGAAAAAGAGATCACCAATGGTTTGCAAGGCCATTGATATGTGTGAAGTGCAAGTAGGAAGACTCAAACGTAGCGGATTTTGCGTTGGGCACAAAGTCACCCCGAGGTCCGTACTGTTGGGCCTGGGGTTGGGCTCGCTACACCCAGATAGATCTACCGCTTACATCCCTCGGTCCTACAATGAGGATTAGTGGCCTCCAGTTCCCGCCTACCCACTCACATGATCTAAGTAGTAACCCTCCTTACGCTAATCATACCATGTATAAAATAAATCCCTGGTCACCCTGACCGAATCCCTGGTCACCCTGACCAAATTCCTGGTCACCCTGGCCGAATATCATTTACATTTCAAAAATAAGCATTTGCATCATACTTGGTACTCGTTCTCACCAAGAGTGCTTCTTGTATTTACCCGTAGTTTAGAAAACTAGAATTCGTGGGTATGCATATTCCGAAAGATACGTTTGTTTGAAAACCGGTATGTTTAGTATAAACATTTCGTAAATCATTTGTGTTCCTCGAAATCCATTTGTAATATGATTTAGAAATACGAGTTTTGCGTTTGTTCAAAACTTTGTATGTTTTTGCAAAACGTGCATGTCTTTCCACCCCCGAAAACACTTATAAAAATGTAAAACGGTAAAAAGTGGGGGTTATGAACTCACCTGAATATTCCTGTGCAAAGCTAGCTAAATACGACTTCGTGATGTCGTTTCCAAGATGAGACTCGCTAGCGTGCATTCTACAATATTCCTAACACGGAATACCTTATAAGTTTCTAAACAAAGCGGTAACTAGTCTACGTGTCACCGAGCTCTACCGAATCGTTAGCCGAACGATTCGACAGTAAGTTGTTAACTTAATGGAAAAGATTAAGTTATACGTGTTAAGTCTCGTTTAATGTTAGTAGCAGTTTAATAAGTCTTGAAAAAGACTTAGTTTCCGAGAGACTTAAATGAATAAATATTTATATAAAAATATATAAATATATCGTTGCAAGTGTGTTAGCCGTCTCGAGTAGTCATACGTGTATAAAAGAATATTTCTATGAAAATATCATATAACAAACTCGTATCGCGTTTCGTATGAAAATAATATATAATAACTTGTATTATATATATCACGTCTTGTGTATATTTGCCAAAAATATACGTATATGCCGTTTCGGCGTATAAAATAAATATGAAAAATTATATTTATTCTATAAAAGAATCGTCTAGTTGTCGTGTTTGAAAATAAATATACAACTATATTTATTTTTATAAAAGAGCTCGTGTCGTGCGATATTTGAAATAAATATACAAACTATATTTATTTTGATGAAACGAATTCGTGTTACGCGATGCTTGCAATAAATATATATACTATATTCATTTATAAAAAGATTCGAGTTCGTTTGAAATAAATATAATAATAACTATATTTATTTTTGTTGTCAAAATAATTTCCGTATCGTTGTTCTCGTAAGTTGTAAGTTGTGGTCGAAGGAAACTTTATATCCGTATCTCGTTTTATAAAAGTCGCTCAAAAAGCACGTTTTGTTTTATAATAAAACTTGGATTTTCTCGGAAAACGGGCAGAGTTTCCTCTGTTTTTGGACGCCCCGGACAACCAAGTTGTCGTTATATTTTCAAAGTTCAGAAGATTCAACTAAAGTATATCAAAGTTGCTAAATATTAACATTAATGTGTTCGGTTTGAGCTCGTTTGTCACGTACGATTAACCTATATAAAAACATAAATACTAAGCGCGTCGTTAGCTTTACCAAATCTTTCGCGTGTCGATACGTTGACTGAGATGACGAGTCAGCTGAGTTGACTCTGTTGACCTTGACCGAGTTGACTCAGTCCGACCGAGTCGACCCGAAACTTTGACCCGAACATGAAACTGTTGACCACAGTTTGACCAAGCCCGAAAATAAAGCCTGTAACATCTCGTTGACTGGACCTTGACCTGAAACCGCTGGACCGAGGCTTGAACCGCTTGACCGTTGACTCGAGCCTGCTGACCCGAAACCTGAACCCGAACTGTGGCTGACCAAGACCCGATCCAAACCGAACTTAAAATCTGACCCGAGAGCCTGATATGAAATCTGAGATGAACCGAAATGTGAACCGAGCATGAATCTGAACCAAAAACTTGAACCTCCGTGAGACTCGTCGGAGCCGCCGCTCCCTCTCCGCTGCCGTCGGCCACTGCTCACCGGTCAAACACCATCATAATCATCACCGATTCATCCTCCTCCTCTTCGATCCTTGTCACCAACAGCAACGTCAACATCATCATCAACATTCAGTAATGTCATCATCATCATCGGACTAGAGAGAAAGGAACACAGGGGTGCGCGCCGACAGAGCACGGTTGGACTCCCTTGCGTTTGCCGATTTGAAAGACGGAAGGGAAGAGGGGTGTGGGCTGTGGTTGTCGATCTGAACTCGAGGGGGGGGGTGTCTCATCAGCCACACGAAGAAGAAGAGGAGAAAGGGGGTGTGGGTGCTTGTCGGACAGAACCACCGGCAGCGCCGGTTCTCTGTGGTTGTCGGAATTATCTCCGACGAAATCGCAGCGAGGGAGTGACAAGGGGAACGATGATGAATTGATGAGGTTTCATCTTCATTTGTCTGTGTGTATATGCATATTTAAAGAGAATAATTACAAGATCTCTTGCCAAGATTTGTAGAGATTTTGTATAGATTTTCTCTAGATTTTGGAAAGATTGTCTAGAGATCTTGTAAACTTGTAAGATTTTTTGTAGATCTTGATAGAATTTTGTAGATCTAATATATTATGTGTAGGTTTAGGCTTGTGGGTTTTGGGCTTGGGCCCGGGGCCTACAAGCTCATCTCGTGTGCAAGTGGCCCGTAATTCCTACGAGACCCGTTGTCAAATCCTGAACTCCGTTTTAACGTCAAAAATTAAAATAAACAGAAATACGGTAGGTAGTCGTTGTTTGCACGCCCGTTCGTCGATCACGGTAATAATCGCGAAAAATAGTATCGTTGCCGTCTTTAATCCGGTTTTCGATCTGGTTTCGACTGTAGTTGCTAAAATTCCATTATGAAGCTAAAATATATCGTAAAAATTTATTATTTGACGGCGTCATCAGTATCTTGTACGGTTTCAATCAGTTGTCGTTTAACGTTTCACATGCCTCTCTGTAAACCACCGTTCGCGCACTGTAAAGTCGGATAAACGTTCCTAGGCACTCCAAATGCCTAATTAAGTTAATTCGCGTTGTAAACACTATTTATTATCGCGTTAATCACTTGTTAATCACGTAATTAAGAGCCGTAAATCACGGGTTGTCACAAGAAACTCATGACCATATTATCAAGTTTTCCCGATCACTATAATCAGTGTTGTTGATAATCATTTTTGTAACATTATCTGATTATATTGACTCTAAAGTATAAGAAACTTACTTATTTAGTAAGTTACACTGTGTGATAACAAAAAGATTGATGAACTTTTACTTTGGACAACTTTCGGCCTATTTGACCCGTTTCCTTTATAGTTGACTCTCTTTACCCATTTTATGCATTTTTAATAAATTGGTAATGGGTTAAATACGGTTACAAAATAGTGCGATAATAATCCAAAACTTTCAAAATAAGAAGGTTCACGAAACCGCAAGCATAAAAAATACCTAATTTTGATTTGACCTTTGAGGGATAAAGCCATAACCCAAATCGACCCACTTAATTTCGACGTTTAGTTGACATGTTTAATATATTAAGTATGGTTACAATAACTGTTAGTAACACGATAATTCAATATTTTCATTAAAGCAAATTAGGAGTTCCTAAGCACTTGAATTTGCTTTTCATGATTTTTAAACCATGCGGTCATGTTTCTTTTGCAGCTCTTTTTTCTTTTCATTTCTACTCTTTAATAAATATGAGAATGTAGTTATCCATTTGTTTTCTTCTACCAAAGCAAAATTTAATCAGATTAACTTAAAAATATCGACTCGTTTTTTTGATCTTTTTACGGGCCATCCTTGGGTTCAAGTTGACAGTGTAGCCCCTGACAAGCCTCTGGATTCCGCAGTTCTAAGTCGAATGAAACAATTTTCAGCCATGAACAAGCTAAAGAAAATGGCTCCCATGGTAAGTTTGACTTTCTAAGGTCAAACCGACTAACTTTCAACATTAAATTTGACAATGTGTGTAATGGTGTTAAACAAATCCTGATTACTTTCAGCTTTATAATTAATTACTATAATTTATGAAAATGATTGTATTCGAAGTTGAAAAGTAGTTTGTTTGATGTTAGAAATTTAATATGCGGTCTTTTTCAACACAGGCGGATGTAGATAATAGTGGAACAATTGATTATGGGGAATTTGTTGCTGCAACATTGCATCTGAATAAAATTGAGAAAGAGGATCATTTGTTTGGGGCGTTTTCGTACTTTGATAAAGACGGAAGTGGTCATATAAACGCTCATGAACTTCAACAAGCGTGTGATGAATTTGGCATTAACGCTCCCCTCGAAGAATTAATTCAAGATGTTGACCAAGATAATGCAAGTATTTCTACTTTAATCCTATCTTTTTGTTATGATTTGCCGTGTATTTCATAGAGGTGGTAATTTCGAGTTTTTTACTTTTGAATGGGGTGATTTGCGTTTTGTTATCTAACGCGTAAAAAAGAAAACGAGTCGAAAGTCACCCAAAAAGAATTATTTTCGGTAATCATATATAATGTAATAATCATCTATGAAGAAATTAGAAAAATAACAAAAAAGTGTTCACGGTCGACATACATGTTTTGACCCCTTTAACATCCCACCCAACTCGTCCTACATTCCAAATTGGTGTTGCTTATTTATATATATATATATATATATATATACACACACATGTATGATCATTAAGACCAAAATTCTATAAATCATTAGTTCTCATTTTTCCAATTTAGCCTCACAATAGATCATTAGTTCTCATTTTCCCAATTTACCCTCACAAAGTGACGGTGTTTTAACTTTTTGTATGGGTGTTTACGGTCCGGTTTTGACAGTTTTTAAGTCAAACCTTGAGCCAAACCCTTAATAGCAGTTTTTTATGGAAAAGCGAAACCGAACCGTTACCAACGGTAAACAGTTTCATGGTTTGGGTTTTATTGGGCCCTTATATGAAATACACAAAAAGTTAAATAAATAAATAAGCTGTACAAAAATAAAAAAAATAAGCCATCCAAAAACAAGTTAGCACACTCTAATTTAACGTTATTACATAAAACAAACAAAAATGCTTGTAAGATTTGATCATCCATTAATTTCATCGAACCTATTAAGAATAAAAAACATCATCCTTATATAAAAAAAAATATAGAAGGTTAAAAAGAGTAATATATCGCGATATGAAAGCCAAATGTCAAAAAATAAAATAGATACATACATAGAGTGGGCTAAAAATATGGTAAAAGTAGAAATCAAGTTGCTAAGAAATTAACTCCAAATTGTTAAAATTATGACCCTATGTTATAAAGGATCATGTTTTTCTAATCATTCTATTTGACGTTGAGTCACATTGAATTATGCGTAAATGTCCTAATTCTATTATAGCAGTTAGCAAGTAATAGTTAAATTGGTACAAAAATCCAAGTTTTTGGTTTGAAACCTTGTTGTCTGAGACATGAATATGGTGGTGATTGTAAAAACAGGTGACAGGCAAGGAAAAAAAAGTTGGACGCTGTTTGTGGTCCGTTTTGATGATTGTCCGTTTTGTGGTTCATAATAGGCATCATAATTGATTCTGATGGACACCCGCCGCAACGCGCGGGCTTCCCCACTAGTGTTTTAAAAGTTACAATCCCTTCTCCCCACGTTCGGAGAATAATTAATAAGGTTATTTTATAGGAAAATTTGAAATGGAAATAGATGTCAACGATGAAGTAAATCGAATGAAATCTGATGTATTGGAGCATTTTAACCTACTAGACTTTATTCCAACCGAATAAAAGCCCAAACCGCAAAACCAAACCGAAACTAAAGTGTTTGTAATGGTTCGGTTTCGGTTTTCAATAATCAAAAACCGTTACTAACGGTTTGGCTCACAGTTTGACGTAAAAACTGTTAAAACCGGACCACGAACACCCTTAATAATAATTGAACCGATTAATCAGGAGGGGATGAAACACGATCAATTAATAGAGCCCAATTTGACCCATTCAACTTAGTGGAGCCCTATTTGACTCATTCAACTTGGGTCCCTTATCTATACTATATTATAATACATGATTATCTATACTATATTATAATACATGAGAGAGATGTATTTTAAGATACTAAAAAAATAAACCCCCCCCCCCCCCTTTATATATAGATAGACCCCTAAAATGAGGGTAGCTTGGTATTTTAAACACTATTTATTTTTTAGGCCACAAACTTATTACACTTAAGTACCTGAGTTTTAACTAAATAATGGATAATTAATTACACTTTTCCTCCATCCACAACAAATCTATGTATCTTTTACGTATTCTTGTCATATCTTATAAATTATAATGTTTTCAAAAAATCTAAATGTATTGTGACGACCTACTCAGTTTTGTCGACGTTTCAATAGTTGTCTTGGTCAGTATTGACGTGTAGAATAAAATGTACAAGTAGACGATGCATTAAACATTTCGATACTTATCTTAGTTAATATCAATGTATGGATTAAAATGAGGGTACAAGTACATCATAAAATCATAAAGTATAAATGAAGCAAATTAAGTTTGAAAAGGTTGATATTGCTTTTCCATTTCAATTTTTAAAAGTTTCATGAAACGTAGTAAAATAGAGAAATTCCGCTCAAACTATTCCCATTTCAATTTTTAAAAGGTTCCTGTTTCAATTTTTAAAAGGTTTCGTGGGTGTTTGGCTTAGCTTCTATTTCAACTTATTGACTTATTGAACAGTGAAAAGGGGTGAAAATGACCTATTGAAGTGTTTGGAAAATGTGTGTATGTGAGGCAATAAGTCAATAAGCAAGAAATTCTAGCTTATTGAACAGTGAAAAGTACTTATTATTATAAGTCACAAATAAGGTAAGCCAAATACCCCCTTCATAACCTCTTTCTCCTTATCTCCCGTTTACGCCTCTCTCTCTCTCTCTCTCAATTTTGAATTCACAATCCCAATCTCAAACACCCATTATCCTGTCTTCTTCTTTTCATTTGCAGAGAACGAGATGCTAGAGTGAGGGATACAACCGGTGGGTTCCGCCACCGGTTACGGCAATGGTTGACGGCCTTTAGAGTGGCCGAAGATGAATAAGTCTGTAATAATCGCAAACCTCGGCGGCGGCGACGCTAGGGTATTGCGATGACCACAGATAACCGTCGTTCCCGCTTTCTTCCACATCAACGTTTAGTGACCGGGAAGGTAACCTTTAAACCCTAAAATGTCTAAATGTTACTAGAGAGCGGACTCAAATCCTCTTTGTTGTTCAACCGATTTTAGGGGATCGGGAAAAGGATGATGAGCTCAACCCCATAGTTCTATCTGCAAAGCACACAACAAAGGTTATACAATGTTATTGTTGCACTCAGTTGCCCTTTGATTATTCTAGAATTATATTTAATCATGTGTTTTTGTTGCAGTTGGACACCAGAAGGATCTTGAAACACTAGAAGGATCTTGAAACAGCTTGCAAAGGAAAATTTAAAGTAGCTTTAAAGGATGGTTGCAATGTTAGCTCATGCAAATCCCATAACCGTGCTTCAAACCATAGTTCACCAGGTACGGATGATTGTACACATTCCATCATTGTTCCAGAGGAATTTTCTTTCTCTGTGATGTAGAGATAACTTTACCTTTTTAGCTCTAATTTGGGTTACGTTGGATGAAAAAAAACTTTAGCTAGAAAGGGTATATATGAGTCAAAAGGATTAAAAGCATCTCGAAGTGTTATTTTAATGCATATAACCTCTTGAATTGTTTTATTAAACAAGTAAACTTTGTCAAAATAGGCCTGGTTGACCTGCTGACACTTTGTTTTTTCCTTTTATCATCTAGAATAAACAAAGTATGGATACGATTACACAATCAACTATCAAAATGATGGTCTAGGAAATTGTAAACACTTGAATATACTTTATATGAGCCGTTTAGCCTGCTAATTTGTATTTAGTCTAGATTTTAACCCGACTCATTTGGATTACCATTGATTGACTTTAACCTTGATGTATTAGGTCGAGTATATTCATATCAAGGGCCTGGTTGACATGCAAGATCTTGGGATGCCATCTAAAGCCCGTTCCGATGATAAACGTCATAAAACACAAGAATTGTTTGATATGTCAGAAGGTACAACCCTTTTTAGTCAATTTCTATGTGGACAAATCAAAGTACATTCACTACACCATTATCCATTTATAAAACATGTTCCATGTATATAAACTGCACACAAACACACAAAACTGGATGTGTTTTGAATGGCTACAATTTAGGGTGCAAACGAGCCAAGCCGAGCCATAGCTCGACTAGGCTCGAGCTCGAGCTCATTTAACTTATGAAAGCTCGAGCTCGGCTCACATGTACTTTTTCAAGCTAGAGCTCGGCTCGTGTATTACTTTTTATTTAATTTATATTAATTATAATTATTTTATATAAAATTTTCTTATTTTTTCATGTTTTTATAAATAGTAATTACTATAATTCAAATATATATTATTTAATATATTCGTTAAAATTATACAAGTAGTGGGCTCGTGAGCCGGCTCGAGCTCGATAAGCGAAGCTCGGGCTTGTTTACTAAGCGAGCTTGTTTTTAGGATTAGGCTCCAGCTCATTTAAGCTCCGTTCATTTGAGCTTGTTTTTTCGAGCCGAGATTGAGTAGCTCGTGAGTAGCTCAGCTCGTTTGCACCCCTACTACAATTTATTTATTTATTTTTAATCAAATTTTATCGGAATTTAGTTTGGTGATCGAATTCGGATGGAGTTAAAGTTGATCATTGTTTTATAACTATAAAAGTTAACAACTTTGTTTTGAATTTGATGAATCTCTTCACTTAATTGTTAACTTTGTTGATCAAAGACGTGATCTTGCAAGCCATTCCTTTTAAGTCGACCAAAATAGATATGGACTCGGTCTAGTTGAATTAACCTGAAAACACCTTTTTATGTATTAAACATTATTACAATAATAAGTCATGCCTATAAATAAGGTGATTTAAGAGATAAGCTTTGACAATGCACTTTTGGTGACTTTCAACATGTTCTTTGTTAAACAAATTATTTTTTATTAACCATTTGAATCAGTATTAAATCATGCAAAAAAAGTTTATATGAACTTTTCTTTAAAAAAAAATAAGAGAATGGTCATTTAAATCATGTTGCATTGGCATACACATGTTGTTATAATGATTTTCTCAGATTGGGCACTGGTTGTGGATGTTGCCCTCCTGCTGATTGGGTAAGATCAATGCGTAGAGAGCTCTAAATTGGTTGTATTTCCTTTCTATTTCTTTTATATTTTCTTTTGTTTTTGTATCTTCCTTTGTTCATAAACTAATTGAAATTTGATTTTACAGAAGGATTGTTTTGAGGTGTATGCTTTGGTTTATGGGCTTTTGCATGTAAAGGTAACAAAGCTATCATTGTTTTAATATACTCCCCATTACCATCATATGTCAATACGTTTTTTTTCATATATTTTGTGGATGGAAGAAGGTCTGGTACAGTCTGATCCAGTTGGTCGCTTGGTTGTGTCTGCTCAACCAGAGCAGCTTGAGAATCCTTGGGGCATTTCTCCTTTTAAAAAGGCATGATTAGGAACAAATTTTGTCTGTTATTATTATTTTGACTTTTTTATTGACTTTTTTGTGGTTCAGGTGCGTATAGTTATACCCCACGTTAGGTTTGTAAATTAAAAAAAGTATAATATATGAGGATTATACTTTTTTAAAACAAAGTTTGTAATGTGCAGCTCAGTCCATCAACATTCGAAGTAGATGTTGATCTATTAATAATTTCATATGTTAGTAGTGCAATTCTTTATTTTGTTAGTTAGTTGATTAATGTGTAATATTAATTGTATTCTACCTCTCTTAGGATTTATAGAACTGCAAAACATATATTATATTAAAAAAATGAAATCTTGTGATTATATAATTCTTGATCAAGAATTCAAGATGTATCTTGAGTCTGTTGCATCATTATGATAGCGTCAACTGCTGTCATTTTATTTATAGATTTTCATTTGTTTATTTGCATTTGCATTTACATTTTCATCTAGAGTTTAATTACTATTATCCGTTGCTAATTGTTTTTTATGCGCAATTTGCGTTGCATCATAAAAATCCTTAATGACTAGATCATCACATAGATTATTGATAAACTAAGAGGAAATGAGTACCATATTTTAAAATTTTAGCCTCCGCCGCATCGCGCAGGTTCCCACTTGCTATATATAATGCATTTCACAAAGGTAGTTTACGATGAACTTCGGTTCGGGTTAATAACCAAATCCACCGAACCACGTACACCACAATGAAATAGACTAACCGATGACTTCGCTTATGAACTTTGGTTCAGGATAATAACGAGTACCGCAATGTAAAGTGTCGCCCCCGCCGCATCGCGCGGGCACCCTGCTTGTTTGAACAAACGAGTGAAACCAACATATGAAACAAGATAATTTGTGTGTGACTTTTTAAAGCTGGACCTGTATGACTATAATTGTTTCATTTAGTTTGTGTGTGACTGTTTAAAGTTGCTTCATTTTGCCTTTTTAAACAAATTTATTAAACAATACAATTGCCTTTCAATAAAAGTTCAGGAACAATATAATTGGCCTACAAAATAAGGAGTTGTTGCAAAGTAATTCTTAATCTTGATTTCATCAAATATTATCTAATAGGTCTAAGATAAGAGTTAACTTTTTTTACAACAATATACGTTAGAATGCCATGTTCTATAACTAACATGGTTTTTGTTATGGTTATGGCTCAAAACTGGATCCAAACTGAACCGAATCGCCATGTGCACACCCCTAAAATCACTAACCTAAGTGTTGTGTTTCCTGTCGCATCGCGGGGGCACCCCCACTAGTTGTGTATTATAATACACATAGGGATGATAAAAGGTAATTTTACATAATTTTAAGAGTTTTAGCAATACATCTTTTTCAATCTTATTATTATTTGACAACCTGCAATCATGGTAACAACACACAATCTATTAATGAGATACATGTTTGAAATGAATTCATTTTTCGACAACAACATCGTCAAGGTTGACATTTCTAACTTGTATGAGGATATTTAGTATGTAAGACCCTAACACTTTTCAACTAAAAGATACAGTGGAATATATGAACCTTAGAATTTCTTTTTGTTATAAACATTCTGACATACTTGAAGGTCTATTTTAAACTGACTCTTTACAATAAATACATTCTTCGCTCTCAATTAAGAAATAAAAACATAACTTACGTTTACTAAACTACGTGACCTCACTACCATACAATCCACGTTCTTTGACTCATTCTTCAACCGCTTACACTTCATGATGATGATCTGTAACCCTGTGCGACTTGTAGTCACCACATACATTCACATCATTAGTATTTGGTGGCATTATACATAATCCAAACACACATAATTAAACATTCACGTCGCGCCCTATTCTCATGTACATTCCATTTAGTTCTCCTTCGAAATTCAAGCATTTGCATCTCGGTGTCTACCCTTCTATGAGCCAATTATAACGTACATGCACTTCGTTTCATTCTCAAAAACAACCTGGATTAGCATCGTGAATACTGATAGACATTAACACCACACAAACATACATGCAAGTCTCGCTCATTCGTATACTCATAGTTCCAAACATGCATACATATTATCTACTCCAAACTTTCACATACCTCTTACATCCTAACACATTCCAACTATAAAACCTAGCCATAAACATTCACACATACAAAACCCATACATACAACCTAAACACGTATTCATTTCTACTTATACTCATACATGGTTTTCATCTACTAGCATACCATTAAATACATACGCACCTACTTACCATACATCTATACATATATATTGAATCCCAGTACGTGCATACCTAACATTCTATCCATACACATACATGCATATTTTATACGTACACACATACATACATATAGATGACTTGTTTGATTATCTCTAAAGAGTCAACTGGCTCTTTAAGCCAAAACCCTAAATCATTTGAATTTCTTTAAAGTGTCAGCTAGCTCTTTAAGCCAAAATCCTTACTTATTTGAATTTCTCTAAAGAGTCACCTGGCTAGCCAAAACCCTGGCTCATTAACCCGTCATATGCCGTTTGGCCCTTGACTTCCTGTTTTTCCCATTATTCGGATTCAAGTATAGTTATACTACGCTAGATTCATTACTGCATTCCATACCTTGATTCCATTATTATGTACTCATCCTTCCATGATTCCCATGCACTTGCATATATATTATATATACACACACACACACACATTCATTAACACATGGAGTTAAGGACATGAATCACTTACCTCGAGCTTCTGTGTTCGTGCTTGCCTCCTTGCCTCATCTTGACCCGTTAACCTCCCATGCTCGAGTCTATGTTAATGTGGTTCCTATCCTTTCATGTCATTGTGTCCATATCATGGTTAGTATGCAT
Organism: Helianthus tuberosus; assembly: GCA_030545235.1. NCBI lineage: Eukaryota > Viridiplantae > Streptophyta > Magnoliopsida > Asterales > Asteraceae > Helianthus > Helianthus tuberosus. The sequence goes on along the minus strand of CM060356.1, from coordinate 90,279,232 downwards.
GTTCATTCATATCACATTCATTTTCGACTCTTAGTTACATTGACTTTCATTAGTCAATATTTAACATGCATAAGACATGAATTAACAATTGCATTGTTCAACATCCACACAACTTAATTCCTCATCATACATGTGACAACCCTCAAATTACATGTATTCCGTACAATTTATTAATGACAATTAAAGTGCTTGACGACTGTGTAGAATCACTTAACTGCTTTCTGATATCCATGTTATGCTTACACGTACTTGTTAATATACTAATAGTGTACAGAAAAGTTACTAAATAGTCCTGTGTAATTTCCTAAGTGTTAGAAATTAAAAACGTTACAAAAATATACATATAGGACGCTTTGCGGATTAATTAAGCAGTTTAGCGGAACAGTGTCAAACCGAACAACCGGACTTTACCCGGAACATGAAAATATTATTATTTTCACTACCTATAATTTTCTGAGCTAGTTAGGGTCCCTGATTACCCTAACACCCGTCATAACGCGCTATATATTACTAACGGAGTTTAATACTAAACTAACCTATTTAACCTAAACTCCATCCTAACTAAACTAGTTAAATTCGAACCAAGACCCCCCCCCCCCCTAATGGGATCGGCCTAACTAAGGGAAACACAAGAAGTACAAGATTGATTTTTATAATTCTCTATGTCTAGTATCAACTAGACACATTATCCATAGGATAATCACTCCTAAATTTGCCTATAAATACACACTTATACACATAAGAGTTCATCACTTCACAAATCACAACAAACTCATTCTCTCTTGCCCTCCCTCCATCTCGGCCGAACTCCACACACACACCCATCACACTTTCGAGTTTAGTTCTTGCAATTCCATCATCATACACACTCCAAGGATCGCGTATTAGGAGCTTTGGTGCACTCGGAACGCGAAGGACCACTTCCGTTAGCTTTTATCCACCCATTTTTCATCAAGATCCTTCCCTAGCCCCGAGCTAGAGGTATATCACTTAAAACTCGCTCTTGAACGTATCTAGAGTGGTTAATAAGAGTTTCGTCGGTTAAAAATTACGAACATATAAGATCAAAGTCTAAAAGTTTACTAAAGTAATGAACAAGGTGGTTAATGGATGAATATGTATGTAAATCATGTAGATCTTGTGTGATTATGATGATTGGGTGATTATCTGATGCTTTACTGAATGATATTAGTATATGATGTTGTTGTGGTCACTAAACTTGTTAAAGGAATCGATCGAACACGATTTAGAAGGTTAAACACAAAAGAATCAGAATCTGTCTAACTTTTACAGCCCACTTCTGTTGGCTGTAAACAGGTCTTAACCTCAACGAAAAATCGATATTTTGAATCTAAAATATGTTATTATGAAATACGGTTCTAATGGCACCGGAATCGTAATTTTTGGACTCCGTTTACTATTTTTAAAGTGTTAATTTGTAACAGCTACTTAAGCTGAATTTTGACAGCAATAAATGGGTGTCGTACTTTCGGTCATAACCTGAGTTTTGTGATGAATCGGACCATGAAAATTTTACTGTAGATGATAACTGAAGTATTTGTAATTACCCCACTGGAATTTCGCAAATCGGACTTACGATGAATTTTTAATAAATCGTTTCGTGGACTGTGGTCAGAAATACATAAATCTGAGTTCAGTCCCGAATATGAATTTTTATAAAATATTGGTGATGAACCGGACCCCGATATTTTTACACAATAAAATATGGAACGTGTAAGACATTCTGTAAAAATTTGGGAATTTTTGGAACATGTTAACTATTTTATTAAAATCCCCGAAAACAGCCCAGTTTCGAGTATAAAAGCTGAAACGACATAAGTAGTGATTTGCGTGTCTAAATGTCGAGTATGCTATCTGTGAATGATTTGACATGTTATATATGTTATGTGCATTATCGTATGTTTGATTTTGAGTGGGGAATGGACGGGAAACTTAGATGGGCATAAACCGTTACAGTGATGCATGTTATGTGATAGATACGTGTAGGAACTTTGTGTTCTATTTGAAAGCCACTAAATGACTAACTGGTAAATCATACTAGGACGTGATTGACCGACCTTGACTGTTAGCTATATTGAGAATCTAACCGAGCAAACCGAGGTGAGTTCACACACTTTCTAAGGCATGGGATTCCCGGTGGTTTGGGAATGGGTTAAAGAATTAAAACTAAATCTACATATCCTCCTTGGGTAGGATATGTACGGCCATCCTCCATAGAGCGGATGCCATTATTAATCCTACGAATTCTCCTGGTGCAGAATACGTACGTTCGTCCTCCTGGTGCAGGACAACAACCTTAAAACTAGCTAGACAAAACTCTATCATGAAGTCCCTCAATTTATATCGACTTAATCGCCGAGGCCAATGGCGAGCGGGTCATTAGTTAATAGCGCTATTAGGTTTAACAAACCTCACACCGTGCCAGTCGGACGGGCGTGTACTAATGGACTATGGCAGACTGTCAGTGATGATAGACACTGATATAGGGCACAACTTATTTGCGTAGCAGTCGATATCATTCCGTCTAGTAGTTCAAACGGGGAAAACCCCCACTGATCATGGTTATGGATTGGGTAAAGAAAAAGAGAAATGGTTAAACATACTTTCAACTACGGGGTAACCCCCACGGCAAATAAGCCAACGAAAGTCAAACCACGTTTTCAGAAACAACTTAAAAACTAAACAACCAAACGTGAACTCACTCAACTTTGTTGTTGACTCGTTGTTACATGCCTTACAGGTCGCTAAATGCTTGGAGCTTGCACTTGAAGGAGTCGTTGTGGTGTACGGACTGTTATGTTCCGTGCTTAATGTTTAAATCCTTATGAACTTACTAAACTAGCGTTTTGAAACTTTAACTTATGAACTATGGACTTATGCTTTTGAACTCACGTTTATGCTTCCGCTGTTTAAACCAAACAAGGTTAACTAGCTTTGGTCACCAATCGTATTATGTTTGGTTTTATTTACTTAATTGAGTTGTTCAATATGATTGGTGGCTCGATCCTGGTCATGTCACGCCTCCAAGCGGTGATACTCCGCATGGTGGATTTTGGGGGTGTGACAGATTGGTATCAGAGCCATTGGTTATAGTGAACTTGGTTTAAAAAAAAAAAAAAAAGAAAAGTTTTTGATAAAAACCAGACTATAACCAGTACAGTGCTTAACGATCCACAACGACGCTTCACTCCACGTGCAAGACTCAACACACTAGGTGGTATGATTTAAGTTTATATTTCTTACTTGCTAGATTACTTTTGTCCGGTGTGGTGTCTATGATGTGTTTATTTAGGGTAGTATCGTGTTGTCTATTGGCCCTACTGCGTTCTTTATGATATGCAATTGTTTACTTGAAATTTGACAAGTGATGGTCAAATTCTTTTCTGATTTCTCGTCACCCCGCTACGACAACTGTTTATGCATTTGATCTATTTACACGCTTAATTCGACATGACGTCACTGTCTGACCCTCCGTACATTCGGTATGTACGTCAACATTCACAAAGACCAGACCTGGCTCAAACGAACACGGATTTTGGAGAACTATACCCACGCATCCCTGTTGACGGACCTCATCATCTCCACTGGTCGTCGTTACTAGAAACTAAGCAGCCACAGTTACGCGCGTTCGTCGCTTTGCAACTCGTAACCCTACCAACCAAACTCGATTTTGGACAAGCGATATACTTTCGTGATCGTAATGCAATGAACTTCCCTTTTTGGGTCATGCCGCCACACCTCACTACTAGAATTGCTTCTAAGCGACATATTACTTGGTCGAATTCTTCCGTTATTGGTGGACCCCTGTTTTCGCTCGATTCTTCGCATGAACCTCATTAATTCCCTGTTTCTTCGATTGGCAATTGATTTAACGAAACGCCAACAACCACACCACTATTCCCACCGATCACAAGATTTCCCCATTACCTTATTGGTTGGTTAATGCTTCTTCTACTTGATTTACCCCCTTCGTAAACCCAACCCAGCGAATGGATGCCCTTACTGATGAGATAGTCTTCAGAACGTTCGAGAGCGGAGATATGGATCACTCAACCTACAGGCGAACACGATAATCTATAAGCTTACCTGATCCACCTTACACTATAAGAAATCGTATTATTCCATGACAGTCTTCTTAAATACGCGGAATCTTTACACTAGCTTTTGTACCTACACATGATTATTGGTTTATGTTATGTCTAATTTCTACCAATTGCTTAGACCAAACCGTCATTCTCTTACCACAGTGACATTTCGCTCTCGCTCCACCATGCAAAGACACTGAAATGAACACCCTCTAGCATAGAAAGTTTGGAAGGCTCGACTCTCAATCCTCGGTGATCACTCCTTGAAATCTTCAGAGTGATGCAAAGAACGATCCCAACGCAGTAATGGGTAAGTTCCTTCTGGACGATTTCTTTGTTACTGTTTCGTTTGATTCGGGTGCCGATACTAGATTACGTATCCTTAAAAGTTAGTCAATTGCTTAAGCGCACTCCAACACTCCTGAACACCAAACACACGGTAGAACTAGCCAACGGTAAAAGTCTTGAAGCCACACACATAGTTAAAGGTTGTAACCTCGTCTTAGCTGGTCAGACTTTCCCAATCGATCTTGTTCCTATCACACTTGGTAGTTTCGACGTCGTTATTGGGATGGATTGGCTATCTCATCATCAAGCGGAGATTGTTTGCAAGGAGAAAATCATCCGCATTCCTCGTTCTGATAAAGAACCCCTCGTGATTCGTGGCGACAAGAGTGGTGCTGTCGAAGGCATCATCTCTTTCCTTAAGGCCCAGAAGTGTTTGCGAAAGGGCCACACTGCCATTTTAGCACTCGTTACTGACACATCCACGGAAGAGAAGAGAATTGAAGACATTCCTATAGTACGCGACTTTCCTGAGGTATTTCCTGAGGAATTACCTGGTCTTCCGCCTCACCGCCAAGTTGAATTTCAAATCGAGCTAGCTCCTGGAGCAGCGCCAGTAGCTCGAGCACCATATCGTCTAGCTCCATCAGAACTCGAAGAACTGTCCACACAACTACAAGAACTCTTGGAAAAGGGTTTTATACGTCCTAGCTCTTTGCCCTGGGGAGCTCCAGTCTTGTTCGTGAAGAAGAAAGACGGTACCTTCAGGATGTGTATTGACTATCGCGAACTTAACAAGGTAACGGTGAAGAATCGTTATCCTCTTCCACGTATTGACGACCTATTCGACCAACTGCAAGGGTCGAGCTATTACTCCAAGATTGACGACGTCTCCAAAACAGCATTCAGAACTCGTTACGGCCATTACGAGTTTCTGGTTATGCCATTCGGGCTGACAAATGCACCAGCGGTCTTCATGGATCTCATGAACCGAGTGTGCAAGCCTTACCTGGATAAGTTCGTTATTGTGTTCACCGACGATATCCTGATCTATTCCAAGAGTCAGGAGGAACACGAGCAGCATCTACAACTTATGCTGGAACTTCTTCGAAAAGAGCAGTTGTATGCCAAGTTTTCGAAATGTGACTTCTGGCTTCGCGAAGTCCACCTTCTAGGCCATGTGGTAAACAAGGATGGAATTCATGTGGATCCATCTAAGGTTGAATCGATCAAGAACTGGCCTGCACCCCGCACACCAACAGAAATCCGCCAATTCCTGGGTTTGGCCGGATATTACAGAAGGTTTATAAAAGATTTCTCCAAGATTGCGCAACCTCTCACTTCACTGACTCAGAAGGGTGTCACCTATCGCTGGGGTGATGCACAGGAATCTGCGTTTCAACACCTAAAGGATAGACTTTGTAGCGCGCCGATCCTCTCATTGCCTGAAGGCATGGAAGATTTTGTGGTTTATTGCGACGCTTCCATCCAAGGACTTGGTTGCGTATTGATGCAACGTGACAAGGTCATTGCCTACGCATCGCGCCAACTTAAAGTTCACGAAAGAAACTACACTACTCACGATCTGGAGCTGGGAGCAGTTGTATTCGCGCTTAAGATATGGAGACATTACCTGTACGGTACCAAGTGCACCATTTACACCGACCACAGGAGTCTCGAACATATCTTCAAGCAAAAAGAGTTAAACATGCGACAACGCCGATGGGTCGAACTCTTGAATGATTACGAATGCGCTATCAAGTATCATCCGGGCAAAGCCAATGTTGTGGCTGACGCCCTCAGTCGAAAGGATACTTTACCTAAGCGTGTACGAGCATTACAGCTTACCATCCAATCCAACCTTCCCGCTCAGATTCGAGATGCCCAGGCCGAAGCATTGAAAGCAGAGAACATCAGGGTTGAGTCCCTACGAGGATCGAGGCAGCGGCTAGAACAAAAGGAAGACGGTGCCTACTATGTTAACGGACGCATCTGGGTTCCATTTTATGGCAACTTACGCGAGCTTGTGATGGATGAAGCACATAAGTCTCGTTATTCTGTACACCCTGGTTCAGACAAGATGTACCACGACCTCAAGACTACGTATTGGTGGCCTGGCATGAAAGCCCACATAGCAACCTACGTCAGTAAGTGCTTGACTTGTGCGAGAGTCAAGTCTGAATATCAGAAACCATCAGGCCTACTTCAACAACCGGAGATCCCGAAATGGAAATGGGAGCAAATTTCCATGGATTTCGTTACCGGCCTGCCCAGATCTCAACGCGGAAACGATACCATTTGGGTGATCGTAGATCGATTAACCAAGTCTGCACATTTTCTGGCCATCAAGGAAACGGATAAGTTTTCTACTCTTGCAGACATTTACCTAAAGGAAGTGGTATCAAGGCACGGAGTGCCCATCTCTATTATATCTGATCGTGACGCACGTTTTACTTCTGAACTGTGGCAAGCAATGCACAAGTCCTTTGGCTCACGTTTAGATATGAGCACCGCTTATCACCCGCATACGGATGGGCAATCTGAACGCACCATCCAAACCCTTGAAGACATGCTTAGGGCATGTGTAATCGATTTTGGTAACGGCTGGGAAAAGCACCTCCCGCTAGTGGAGTTCTCATATAACAACAGCTACCACACCAGCATCCAAGCCGCTCCGTTTGAGGCATTGTACGGACGCAAATGTCGATCGCCTCTCTGTTGGGCAGAAGTTGGTGACAGCCAAATCACTGGCCCAGAACATGTGGTAGATACCACCGAGAAAATTGCTCAGATACGACAGCGAATGGCGGCAGCTCGTGACCGTCAGAAAAGCTATGCTGATAAGGGAAGAAAACCACTCGAGCTCCAGGTTGGGGATCGAGCGCTACTCAAAGTCTCACCTTGGAAAGGTGTGGTCCGCTTTGGCAAACGAGGCAAACTCAATCCACGTTATATCGGACCGTTCAAAGTCATTGAGAAAATTGGCCAAGTCGCCTACAGGTTGGATCTACCTGAAGAACTCAGCGGAGTTCACAACGTATTCCACGTATCAAATCTGAAGAAGTGTCTGTCAGATGAGACCCTCATAGTTCCTCTCAAGGAACTCACAATCGACGACCAGCTGCGATTCGTCGAGGAACCAGTAGAGATTACGGATCGAGATGTTAAGATCCTCAAGCATACCAGGATACCTCTCGTTCGAGTTCGTTGGAATGCTCGTCGTGGCCCAGAGTATACCTGGGAACGAGAAGACCAAATGAAACTCAAGTATCCCCAACTGTTTAAGAAAAACGCAACCACTACTGAGGCTGAAGCTACCGCAGAATTTCGGGACGAAATTCCAAATCAACGGGGGGATGATGTGACACCCCAGGAAAATCTGGAAGACAACGCAACTTAACTAGCTTCCTCAGTAACCACGCGCTAAATTTCGGGACGAAATTCTCTTAACAGGGGGAGAATGTGACAACCCTCAAATTCCATGTATTCCGTACAATTTATTAATGACAATTAAAGTGCTTGACGACTGTGTAGAATCACTTAACTGCTTTCTGATATCCATGTTATGCTTACACGTACTTGTTAATATACTAATAGTGTACAGAAAAGTTACTAAATAGTCCTGTGTAATTTCCTAAGTGTTAGAAATTAAAAACGTTACAAAAATATACATATAGGACGCTTTGCGGATTAATTAAGCAGTTTAGCGGAACAGTGTCAAACCGAACAACCGGACTTTACCCGGAACATGAAAATATTATTATTTTCACTACCTATAATTTTATGAGCTAGTTAGGGTCCCTGATTACCCTAACACCCGTCATAACGCGCTATATATTACTAACGGAGTTTAATACTAAACTAACCTATTTAACCTAAACTCCATCCTAACTAAACTAGTTAAATTCGAACCAAGACCCCCCCCCCCCCTAATGGGATCGGCCTAACTAAGGGAAACACAAGAAGTACAAGATTGATTTTTATAATTCTCTATGTCTAGTATCAACTAGACACATTATCCATAGGATAATCACTCCTAAATTTGCCTATAAATACACACTTATACACATAAGAGTTCATCACTTCACAAATCACAACAAACTCATTCTCTCTTGCCCTCCCTCCATCTCGGCCGAACTCCACACACACACCCATCACACTTTCGAGTTTAGTTCTTGCAATTCCATCATCATACACACTCCAAGGATCGCGTATTAGGAGCTTTGGTGCACTCGGAACGCGAAGGAACACTTCCGTTAGCTTTTATCCACCCATTTTTCATCAAGATCCTTCCCTAGCCCCGAGCTAGAGGTATATCACTTAAAACTCGCTCTTGAACGTATCTAGAGTGGTTAATAAGAGTTTCGTCGGTTAAAAATTACGAACATATAAGATCAAAGTCTAAAAGTTTACTAAAGTAATGAACAAGGTGGTTAATGGATGAATATGTATGTAAATCATGTAGATCTTGTGTGATTATGATGATTGGGTGATTATCTGATGCTTTACTGAATGATATTAGTATATGATGTTGTTGTGGTCACTAAACTTGTTAAAGGAATCGATCGAACACGATTTAGAAGGTTAAACACAAAAGAATCAGAATCTGTCTAACATTTACAGCCCACTTCTGTTGGCTGTAAACAGGTCTTAACCTCAACGAAAAATCGATATTTTGAATCTAAAATATGTTATTATGAAATACGGTTCTAATGGCACCGGAATCGTAATTTTTGGACTCCGTTTACTATTTTTAAAGTGTTAATTTGTAACAGCTACTTAAGCTGAATTTTGACAGCAATAAATGGGTGTCGTACTTTCGGTCATAACCTGAGTTTTGTGATGAATCGGACCATGAAAATTTTACTGTAGATGATAACTGAAGTATTTGTAATTACCCCACTGGAATTTCGCAAATCGGACTTACGATGAATTTTTAATAAATCGTTTCGTGGACTGTGGTCAGAAATACATAAATCTGAGTTCAGTCCCGAATATGAATTTTTATAAAATATTGGTGATGAACCGGACCCCGATATTTTTACACAATAAAATATGGAACGTGTAAGACATTCTGTAAAAATTTGGGAATTTTTGGAACATGTTAACTATTTTATTAAAATCCCCGAAAACAGCCCAGTTTCGAGTATAAAAGCTGAAACGACATAAGTAGTGATTTGCGTGTCTAAATGTCTAGTATGCTATCTGTGAATGATTTGACATGTTATATATGTTATGTGCATTATCGTATGTTTGATTTTGAGTGGGGAATGGACGGGAAACTTAGATGGGCATAAACCGTTACAGTGATGCATGTTATGTGATAGATACGTGTAGGAACTTTGTGTTCTATTTGAAAGCCACTAAATGACTAACTGGTAAATCATACTAGGACGTGATTGACCGATCTTGACTGTTAGCTATATTGAGAATCTAACCGAGCAAACCGAGGTGAGTTCACACACTTTCTAAGGCATGGGATTCCCGGTGGTTTGGGAATGGGTTAAAGAATTAAAACTAAATCTACATATCCTCCTTGGGTAGGATATGTACGGCCATCCTCCATAGAGCGGATGCCATTATTAATCCTACGAATTCTCCTGGTGCAGAATACGTACGTTCGTCCTCCTGGTGCAGGACAACAACCTTAAAACTAGCTAGACAAAACTCTATCATGAAGTCCCTCAATTTATATCGACTTAATCGCCGAGGCCAATGGCGAGCGGGTCATTAGTTAATAGCGCTATTAGGTTTAACAAACCTCACACCGTGCCAGTCGGACGGGCGTGTACTAATGGACTATGGCAGACTGTCAGTGATGATAGACACTGATATAGGGCACAACTTATTTGCGTAGCAGTCGATATCATTCCGTCTAGTAGTTCAAACGGGGAAAACCCCCACTGATCATGGTTATGGATTGGGTAAAGAAAAAGAGAAATGGTTAAACATACTTTCAACTACGGGGTAACCCCCACGGCAAATAAGCCAACGAAAGTCAAACCACGTTTTCAGAAACAACTTAAAAACTAAACAACCAAACGTGAACTCACTCAACTTTGTTGTTGACTCGTTGTTACATGCCTTACAGGTCGCTAAATGCTTGGAGCTTGCACTTGAAGGAGTCGTTGTGGTGTACGGACTGTTATGTTCCGTGCTTAATGTTTAAATCCTTATGAACTTACTAAACTAGCGTTTTGAAACTTTAACTTATGAACTATGGACTTATGCTTTTGAACTCACGTTTATGCTTCCGCTGTTTAAACCAAACAAGGTTAACTAGCTTTGGTCACCAATCGTATTATGTTTGGTTTTATTTACTTAATTGAGTTGTTCAATATGATTGGTGGCTCGATCCTGGTCATGTCACGCCTCCAAGCGGTGATACTCCGCATGGTGGATTTTGGGGGTGTGACAATACATAATACATTATTGGTCTAACACATATCACACGATTATTCCTTAGTCTTATAATCTTATTTAGAAGTCAAACCATGCTATTCGCATATTCATTGACGATTCAGAAAGTTAACGATCAAGCATACAAACTTCCAACTTAGGAACATGTGTGCATATTGATGTAATAGACTGTACTAATGACACCATATACATTTCATACGCATGCTTTAAGATACAAACTACCACATGATCACCTAGATTACATGCGACATAAATAACTTACATTCATACTAGAATTTTCATAATCCTACGTGTAGCACCATAACCCATGATTAGCTAACCCAACTCATCATTCTAACATTGCTCCTTCCCAATTCATTCACATTCTTCACAAATGCTTCATAATCACATTTAAGAAACAATCACTCATTGTGTACATTGCATCATTCAAGCATAAGGTACCACTCCAAAAGCATACTTCTATCACATCATACTAACAAATCAAATCAAATCTACTACATGAACTATATCTAAAACACACTTCTTATGTTAGTTTACTATCAAATACATCATTATCACATTCTATACATATTTACCCATTACATGTATACAATTTCACACATTATTATCATTTAGACATTTCATCAAACACTTGGTGTGCGTACTACTATCTAAGTATAATGTACTCGTATTTCATGTTTTACTTCCTACTTCTTGCTCTCATTCATCAATAACAACTAAAATCACATTACTTCCCTACCATACATAATTTAATCTAACTAACAAGAATCAATTACATACAACACAACACATCAAGCTTTGAACAAGGATGGGACATGGGTGACACACCCATGTCACCACTTTCACCACTTCAAGCGGGTTTCACCTTCAAACATCAAATTACATAAAATTATTCATAATCCAAGTTATATTTGGTGATTCCCTCATATACTCATGCTTATTTTCATAAAAGATCAAAGATTGGTCACACATCCATTTCTACCAAAATCACTAAATCAGTTTCTATAACTTCCCACATGTTTGAAATAGCTAGATGATGCAAATTCTTCATTCATGCATAAATTTCCCTTGAGTTTCACCATCAGTTTCCTGGATTCAAGGTTGTTTGATGGTTTCCTCTACATTTTCTTCATGTGTGTCGACACACATTCACCACACACACATAAACATCCTGAACTTCATTTTCAGTCCCTCTAGTTGTTACTTGTTCAGATTTGCCACAACTTTCATTCCTTATTTTTTTTACTAAGTATTTAACTAGGTTAAATATCCTAGTTATTTTATATCTTGCGATAACATATGGAAACATACTAGTGAACTTAAAAATTAGAGTTTTGGGGTGTTAAATAGTATTGTTGTGTTGCGATAATAGTGACTAGCTAGGATATACGGATGATTGAGAATCGAGGAAGGATTTTGTTGTTTTGTAGGCGGAGAAAAACCACTTCGTTATAGATTGAAGATGACCAGGTTCACACTATAATATTCCTTTTAAAGGAGCTTGGTCATGTGGTTATCAGGCTGGTTAATCATGTTTGTTGCTGGTCACATGGCTAATAGGTTGTCATTTTTAAGAGACACGAAAGGTATCTTCTAGGGAAAAAACCTTAAGAACATATATATAACTAAAGTGTATATCATGATAGCTATTGTGACGTTCGTGAAAATCCAAGTAAACCCTAAATAAAAAAATGTGTGTACACGATTAACGAAATGAAACCCTATGTACCGTAAATGATTCCGGGGGTATGGATTGTGACACTCTAGGTTTTTCCGAGCAAACACTTTGTAATTACGTTGTGCGTATATATATATATATATATGTTATTAAATGAAAGTTGTGATTTCTTTTTGTGCTATGTGTCGATAACGTGTATGTAATGTATATATATATATGGGAATATAAAGATACTCGTGAACCGAAACCACCACTCGAGACCACCCGGTCTCGAGTAAATAAGTGAGCGGTTGGGCCGCACCTCCCTTAGTCCACTCGGAAACCCACTCAAGGTGCACCACCCTCTTATAAGAACCCAAAACCCTCACACACACTCCCCTTTTACACTCTCTCATTTCATCCTCACCCTCCTCTCATCTTTCCCTCACTAAAACCCTAAAGTTCCACCAACACTCTCCTCCCTTCTTCTCGGAACAACCGGCGGCCAAGGAAGTAACTCTCGGATCTCGGTGATTCCCTACACACCTCCACACTTTAGAACCGGTTAGTGCCCCCTTGTGCATAGTTGAAAGATCTTTGATATAGATTCTTGTAGTTGAATGAGTATGTTGCTTAATGAATGGTTGATTGGTTATGAATGTTTGAAAATAAAGTGTAAACCGTGATGATGTACAACTTGAACAATGTATCTCGTATGATTTAGCTTGATGACTAGATGGTGTGCTAGGTGATATAGAAATGTATGTGTATCGTGAATAATATGCGACATCATTATTACATTCAAGGAAGTGTATGTGTGCCTTGGAACCGAGTAATGTATGCTAGTTGTAGGAACCAAAGTTGATGCATAAAGGGGCTGTGGATTAGATATCATATGCTAGTGTGGAATTGCTTGGAATATGTTTGTTGAATGTGATAAAAACCCTAATGAAGAACAACATGAATGTGATATGAATATTGTTATGAATATTTGAATATGGTGTGTTTGATCCGTTTGGATTGGGGCATAGACAAGAAAACATGTTTATTGGGGGTAGTACACAATTTGCATGAAATCTCAATTCCATTGGATAGTACATCGGGCAGGTTCTAGAAGGTCTGGTTCATCAGGTGTGCGAGTCGAGACCTCCTGTCTCGACTCGAGACTACGTGATTGCGACTCGAAACCAAACCGTGACAACTCGAGACTACGTGATTGCGACTCGAAACCAAACCGTGACAACTCGAGACTACGTGATTGCGACTCGAAACCAACCATAACAACCCGAGACCGTATACACCACTCGAGACCAGCCTTTTACAATTCAAAATCCCTTGGTTGCAACTCGAGACCGTATGTTCTCGAGTCAAAAACCGCATGGTCTCGACTGGGCATGACTACCTTAGTTATTGGGCCTTAGTGTATTCTGTTTGGGCTTCTGTTTAACTGGACTATGTGACAAACATGTTTTGGGCTTGTATCTGTGCAAATATGCCATGTGCTGATTTACTGTTAATTTTATGTGTGCATACTACGTGTTAGATACGTGTAGAATATACGTGACTTACTTGTACCCAAACCTGACCTATACTGGTAACCATGTTAGGACGTGGTGACCAACATGCTTAACCAAGTAAACTAACCTGCCGAGCAACCCAAGGTGAGTTCACACACTAAAAGCATGCGTCCCAGGGAGGGACACGAACAAACTAAATAATGTTTTCAAACTGATAAATTTCCGGGGGAATATGCAAACGGTACTCTTATACTACTACATCCGGGGGAGATACGTTTGGGTATTATTTATAAATCACAACTAGCAACACGAAACGAATCTCTATCACACTAAGTCCCTGCTTATAGTACCGATTAATCGTCGGGGGCGAACGGGTTATTAGTTGATAGCGCTATTAGGTTTGACAACCTCACACCGTGACCGGGGGAGATCGGGCGTGAACTATAGACCTTGCATCTCGGTCAATGACGATAGACATTGACCTGGGGCACAAAATCTTCTCGTCAACAGTTTCGGTAACATCAGTTTAGTAGCTTTCATATGGGGTAGCTCCCCATGACGTGATTATAAATGCTTTTACCTAAACAACCTACATTTTCCTTTGAAAAGCTAAAACTGGACATCTCGTGAACTCGCCAACATTTTTGTTGACACCCTACTGCATGCTTTGCAGGTAACCAGTGAATCAGGAGCTTGCAGCTTGGGGATAAGTAGTGGTCGTCTTAACCCGTGTGTTGGGTTTTAAATAATCATGAACTATGAACCTTGTTTTGAGACTGTTTGGTCTATGCTTCCGCTGTCTATTTAAACTATTATTTGAACTTAACTTTTAGAATTTTAAACTATGGTGTTTACTAACTATTCAGGTTGGTGAATACCTTTACTATTAATCAATGCTCAGTATAATTGGTGGCTGGATCCTGGTCAGTCACGCCTCCAAGCGGTGGTACTCCGCATGTGGAAATTGGGGGTGTGACAGATTGGTATCAGAGCCATTGGTTATAGTGAACTTGGTTTTAAAAAGAAGAGTCTTTTTGAGAGAAACCAGACTATAACCCGTGACTCGTGACGACACTACACTCCAAGGGCAAGACTCAACATGTTAGACCTCGTAGCTCGGACTTGTGTTTACTTGCTTGTTTATCTTATATTGACTGCTCTACTATACATACTAGTGTGCCTAATTAGATAGATACACATCCCTCTCCTATCTCACTCTCGCTACGTTACTACATCACACTCATACTGTGTTTTCTGGTTATGAAGACAATGAGTGGACGCGGAAGAGGAAGCGTTAACATGACTCAGGCTCAATTCACTAACTTGCTCAACACGGTGGCTGCAGCCTTCGCAGCTCACCCTGGAGGTAAACTCGTTACTTTAGGGTGTTTAGACCCTACCCCCACATCGTCATTTCACCTCTAAACCTATTCGCTCCATTTCTCACAACAGGTCAGCCTGCGCCTGCACAGCCACGTGTCTGTACTTTCAAAACTTTCATGGATGGCAAACCTCTCCCTTTCAACGGCACTGAGGGTGCCATAGGCCTTCTACACTGGATTGAAAAGGCCGAAGCTGTCTTTGATGTCTGCGAGTGTCCCCCTGCTAACTGGGTTAAGTTCGCGACTGGTACGCTTGAAGGAAACGCGCTTTCATGGTGGAAAGCGCAGATTCAGATGCTTGGTCTGGAAGCTGCTAATGCTACTGCATGGGAAGATTTCAAAGACATAATCAAAGAGGAATACTGTCACAGGGATGACATCCACAAACTCGAGAACGAGTACTATGCGCTCAAGATGGTTGGGTCAGAGATTGAGACCTACACCAAGCAGTCCAATGACTATGCTGCACTTTGCCCAAACATGTCCCGACCTATGTATCGAAGGATCGAATTGTACATCAAAGGTTTGGTCCTAGAAATTCGGAGCCATGTGACCTCAGCCAACCTCAACACCATACAGCCCGTGGTTCGTCTTGCTCACAAAGTCACCAATCAGGCTGTGGAAGAAGGCAAGTTGCCCCAGAGGATTAGTGCTACTACTGGAACTTCTAATGACAACAAACGAAAGTGGGATGGAAACCAGGGTAAGGATGCTAACTCTACTCAGGCCCCGGCTCAGCAAAGGAAAACTGAAAATAACAAGGGCCCTCAGCAGCAGGGTGGCTATCAGGGCCATCTCCCCAAATGTAACAAGTGCAATCGACATCACAATGGGCCCTGTACGAAGAACAAGTGCCAGCGGTGCAACAAGATGGGACATGAGGCCAAGGATTGTAGGAGCCCTCATCCCGCAAGGCAAAATCAACCACAGCAGCAGCAGCATCATGGGAACATTAAGGGTTGTTTCCAGTGCGGAGCTGAGGGGCACATTAAGAAGAATTGCCCTCAGTTAAACCAGAGCAACCCCAATCAGGGTGCGGGAAACAACAACAACAACGCCAACAATGCTGGGAATGGTGCAAGAGGAAGGGCTTTTGTGATTGGAGATGGAGAAGCAAGGAATGACCCCAACGTTGTAGTGGGTAAGTTCCTCCTTAATGATCGTTATGTTTCCATACTATTTGATTCCGGAGCAGATGCTAGTTATGTATCCCTACGCATTAGTAAGAAACTTAAGTCCACCCTTACGCCGTTAAGCTCTAAGCACATCGTCGAAATAGCTAATGGTAGAAACCTCGAGGCCTCACACGTAATTCGTAACTGCAAATTAGAGTTGTCTGGTCAGACATTCCGTATCGATCTCTTCCCCATCATCCTTGGAAGCTTCGACGTCATTGTTGGTATGGATTGGTTATCCAAACATCGAGCTGAAATCCTCTGCCAAGAGAAAGCTATTCGCATTCCCCGTCCCCCTGGCAAACCTCTTATAGTTCAAGGCGACAAGAGCGGAGAAGTCACAGGCATCATTTCTTTCTTAAAGGCCCAGAAGTGTCTACGAAAGGGGCACACCGCTATCTTAGCACTCGTTACCGACACACAGAAAATGGAAAACAGGATTGAAGATTTTCCAGTCGTACGCGACTATCCTGAGGTATTCCCGGAAGAACTACCCGGACTCCCTCCTCACCGTCAGGTCGAATTCCAAATCGAGCTAGCTCCCGGAGCAGCACCTATAGCTCGTGCACCTTACCGTCTAGCTCCCGCGGAACTCAAGGAACTCTCTACTCAACTACAAGAACTCCTGGACAAGGGTTTTATCCATCCTAGCTCATCACCCTGGGGAGCCCCAGTGCTCTTCGTCAAAAAGAAAGATGGCACATTCCGAATGTGCATCGATTACCGCGAATTGAACAAGGTTACCATCAAGAATCGTTATCCACTTCCCCGTATCGACGACCTGTTCGACCAGCTGCAAGGGTCGAGCTATTATTCCAAG
This sequence comes from Helianthus tuberosus, assembly GCA_030545235.1. Taxonomy (NCBI): domain Eukaryota; kingdom Viridiplantae; phylum Streptophyta; class Magnoliopsida; order Asterales; family Asteraceae; genus Helianthus; species Helianthus tuberosus. The sequence continues at coordinate 90,261,870 of CM060356.1, read as the reverse complement.
ATCGATCTGCGATCGGGTTATCACCAGCTGAGAGTCCGCGATGAGGACATCTCTAAGACTGCTTTCAGAACCCGCTATGGTCACTACGAATTCCTTGTTATGCCTTTCGGAATGACCAACGCACCTGCGATCTTCATGGATCTCATGAACCGAGTATGCAAACCCTACCTCGACAAGTTCGTAATTGTGTTTATCGACGACATCTTAATCTACTCGAAGAGTCAGGAGGAGCATGAACAACACCTGCGTCTTATTCTCGAACTCCTTCGCAATGAGCAACTGTACGCCAAATTCTCGAAATGTGATTTCTGGCTTAGAGAAGTCCATTTCCTTGGGCACATCGTCAATCAGGAAGGGATTCATGTCGACCCCGCTAAGGTCGAATCCATTAAGAATTGGCCTGTACCTAAGACTCCGACCGAAGTCCGCCAATTCTTGGGATTGGCAGGGTACTATCGAAGATTCATCAAGGGATTTTCTAAGATCGCTCAACCACTTACGACCCTCACTCAGAAGGGTGTTGCTTACAAATGGAGTGATGCTCAGGAATCCGCCTTCCAGGAACTAAAGAAAAATCTTTGTAGTGCTCCTATTCTTTCCTTACCTGAAGGGACCGACGACTTTGTTGTTTACTGCGATGCTTCTATTCAAGGGCTTGGTTGCGTGTTGATGCAACGCGAGAAGGTTATTGCTTACGCTTCGCGACAACTCAAGATCCACGAACGGAACTACACGACGCATGACTTAGAATTTGGAGCTGTGGTCTTCGCGCTCAAGCTTTGGAGACACTACTTGTACGGCACCAAGTGCACGATTTACACTGATCACAAGAGTCTCCAGCACATAATGGAACAAAAGGAGTTGAATATGCGGCAACGCCGATGGGTCGAACTCCTAAATGACTACGAGTGTGCAATTAAATATCACCCAGGCAAGGCTAATGTGGTAGCCGATGCCCTCAGCAGAAAGGAGACCAAACCCAAGCATGTTCGTGCCTTACAGCTCACTATCCACTCGATCCTCCCTAACCAGATTCGAAATGCTCAGGTTGAAGCATTGAAAGCCGAGAACATCAGGGCCGAGTCCTTACGAGGATCGAGACAACGATTGGAACAAAAAGAAGACGGTGCTTACTACGTAGCCGGGAGCATATGGGTTCCGCTTTATGGAAATTTACGTGACCTTGTGATGGATGAGGCCCATAAGTCCCGTTACTCGGTACATCCGGGTTCAGATAAGATGTACCATGACTTAAAAACTACGTACTGGTGGCCTGGCATGAAGGCCCACATAGCAACCTATGTCAGAAAGTGTTTGACTTGTGCAAGGGTCAAGGCTGAGTATCAGAAACCATCGGGCCTACTCCAACAGCCAGAGATCCCGCAATGGAAATGGGAGCAGATTTCCATGGATTTTGTTACTGGCCTGCCTAGGTCTCAGCGCGGAAATGACACCATTTGGGTAATAGTGGATCGCTTAACTAAATCTGCTCACTTTTTGGCTGTTAAAGAAACAGACAAGTTCTCTACCCTAGCAGAGGTATACTTAAAGGAAGTGGTTTCAAAGCACGGAGTGCCAACCTCTATTATTTCCGATCGAGACGCACGTTTTACTTCTGAGTTGTGGCAAGCTATGCACAAATCTTTTGGCTCGCGTTTAGACATGAGCACCGCTTATCATCCGCAAACGGATGGGCAATCTGAACGCACCATCCAAACCCTCGAAGACATGCTTAGGGCATGTGTGATCGATTTTGGCAAGAATTGGGAGAAGCACCTACCGTTAGTGGAATTCTCCTACAACAACAGCTACCACACCAGCATTCAGGCGGCACCCTTTGAGGCATTGTACGGTCGTAAATGCAGATCGCCTCTCTGCTGGGCGGAGGTTGGTGACAGCCAGATCACAGACCCGGAGCATGTAGTTGACACTACAGAAAAGATTGCCCAGATTAGGCAACGCATGGCGGCAGGTCGGGACCGTCAGAAGAGATACGCGGATAAGGATAGGAAACCACTAGAGTTCAAGGTTGGTGAACGGGCTCTACTCAAAGTCTCACCCTGGAAGGGTGTAGTTCGTTTTGGAAAACGGGGCAAGCTTAACCCGCGATATGTCGGACCCTTTGAAATTACCGAAAAGATCAGTAAGGACGCCTACAGATTGAATCTGCCCGAAGAACTGAGTGCTGTGCACAATGTCTTCCACGTGTCAAATCTGAAGAAGTGTCTGTCAGATGAAACACTCATCATTCCTTTCAAGGAACTTACCATCGACGAACAACTACACTTTACTGAGGAACCAATTGAGATCACGGATCGTGAGACCAAAACCCTCAAACGTAGCCAGATACCTCTCGTGCGAGTTCGTTGGAACTCACGCCGTGGCCCAGAGTTTACCTGGGAACGAGAAGACCAGATGAAACACAAGTATCCCTAGTTGTTCCCAAACGAAACTCCCAGCGCTGAAGCTACAACCGAATTTCGGGACGAAATTCCAAATTAACGGGGGGATGATGTGACACCCCGTTGAAACGTTCTCATTTACACTAGCTTGTCAGTGGCTGCCTTAACTTTCGGGACGAAAGTTCTTAAAACTTGGGGATAATGTGACACTCTAGGTTTTTCCGAGCAAACACTTTGTAATTACGTTGTGCGTATATATATATGTTATTAAATGAAAGTTGTGATTTCTTTTTGTGCTATGTGTCGATAACGTGTATGTAATGTATATATATATGGGAATATAAAGATACTCGTGAACCGAAACCACCACTCAAGACCACCCGGTCTCGAGTAAATAAGTGAGCGGTTGGGCCGCTTGGGCCGCACCTCCCTTAGTGCACTCGGAAACCCACTCAAGGTGCACCACCCTCTTATAAGAACCCAAAACCCTCACACACACTCCCCTTTTACACTCTCTCATTTCATCCTCACCCTCCTCTCATCTTTCCCTCACTAAAACCCTAAAGTTCCACCAACACTCTCCTCCCTTCTTCTCGGAACAACCGGCGGCCAAGGAAGGAACTCTCGGATCTCGGTGATTCCCTACACACCTCCACACTTTAGAACCGGTTAGTGCCCCCTTGTGCATAGTTGAAAGATCTTTGATATAGATTCTTGTAGTTGAATGAGTATGTTGCTTAATGAATGGTTGATTGGTTATGAATGTTTGAAAATAAAGTGTAAACCGTGATGATGTACAACTTGAACAATGTATCTCGTATGATTTAGCTTGATGACTAGATGGTGTGCTAGGTGATATAGAAATGTATGTGTATCGTGAATAATATGCGACATCATTATGACATTCAAGGAAGTGTATGTGTGCCTTGGAACCGAGTAATGTATGCTAGTTGTAGGAACCAAAGTTGATGCATAAAGGGGCTGTGGATTAGATATCATATGCTAGTGTGGAATTGCTTGGAATATGTTTGTTGAATGTGATAAAAACCCTAATGAAGAACAACATGAATGTGATATGAATATTGTTATGAATATTTGAATATGGTGTGTTTGATCCGTTTGGATTGGGGCATAGACAAGAAAACATGTTTATTGGGGGTAGTACACAATTTGCATGAAATCTCAATTCCATTGGATAGTACATCGGGCAGGTTATAGAAGGTCTGGTTCATCAGGTGTGCGAGTCGAGACCTCCTGTCTCGACTCGAGACTACGTGATTGCGACTCGAAACCAAACTGTGACAACTCGAGACTACGTGATTGCGACTCGAAACCAAACCGTGACAACTCGAGACTACGTGATTGCGACTCGAAACCAACCATAACAACCCGAGACCGTATACACCACTCGAGACCAGCCTTTTACAATTCAAAATCCCTTGGTTGCGACTCGAGACCGTATGTTCTCGAGTCAAAAACCGCATGGTCTCGACTGGGCATGACTACCTTAGTTATTGGGCCTTAGTGTATTCTGTTTGGGCTTCTGTTTAACTGGACTATGTGACAAACATGTTTTGGGCTTGTATCTGTGCAAATATGCCATGTGCTGATTTACTGTTAATTTTATGTGTGCATACTACGTGTTAGATACGTGTAGAATATACGTGACTTACTTGTACCCAAACCTGACCTATACTGGTAACCATGTTAGGACGTGGTGACCAACGTGCTTAACCAAGTAAACTAACCTGCCGAGCAACCCAAGGTGAGTTCACACACTAAAAGCATGCGTCCCAGGGAGGGACACGAACAAACTAAATAATGTTTTCAAACTGATAAATTTCCGGGGGAATATGCAAACGGTACTCTTGTACTACTACATCCGGGGGAGATACGTTTGGGTATTATTTATAAATCACAACTAGCAACACTAAACGAATCTCTATCACACTAAGTCCCTGCTTATAGTACCGATTAATCGCCGGGGGCGAACGGGTTATTAGTTGATAGCGCTATTAGGTTTGACAACCTCACACCGTGACCGGGGGAGATCGGGCGTGAACTATAGACCTTGCATCTCGGTCAATGACGATAGACATTGACCTGGGGCACAAAATCTTCTCGTCAACAGTTTCGGTAACATCAGTTTAGTAGCTTTCATATGGGGTAGCTCCCCATGACGTGATTATAAATGCTTTTACCTAAACAACCTACATTTTCCTTTGAAAAGCTAAAACTGGACATCTCGTGAACTCGCCAACATTTTTGTTGACACCCTACTGCATGCTTTGCAGGTAACCAGTGAATCAGGAGCTTGCAGCTTGGGGATAAGTAGTGGTCGTCTTAACCCGTGTGTTGGGTTTCAAATAATCATGAACTATGAACCTTGTTTTGAGACTGTTTGGTCTATGCTTCCGCTGTCTGTTTAAACTATTATTTGAACTTAACTTTTAGAATTTTAAACTATGGTGTTTACTAACTATTCAGGTTGGTGAATACCTTTACTATTAATCAATGCTCAGTATAATTGGTGGCTGGATCCTGGTCAGTCACGCCTCCAAGCGGTGGTACTCCGCATGTGGAAATTGGGGGTGTGACAGATTGGTATCAAAGCCATTGGTTATAGTGAACTTGGTTTTAAAAAGAAGAGTCTTTTTGAGAGAAACCAGACTATAACCCGTGACTCGTGACGACACTACACTCCAAGGGCAAGACTCAACATGTTAGACCTCGTAGCTCGGACTTGTGTTTACTTGCTTGTTTATCTTATATTGACTGCTCTACTATACATACTAGTGTGCCTAATTAGATAGATACACATCCCTCTCCTATCTCACTCTCGCTACGTTACTACATCACACTCATACTGTGTTTTCTGGTTATGAAGACAATGAGTGGACGCGGAAGAGGAAGCATTAACATGACTCAGGCTCAATTCACTAACTTGCTCAACACGGTGGCTGCAGCCTTCGCAGCTCACCCTGGAGGTAAACTCGTTACTTTAGGGTGTTTAGACCCTACCCCCACATCGTCATTTCACCTCTAAACCTATTCGCTCCATTTCTCACAACAGGTCAGCCTGCGCCTGCACAGCCACGTGTCTGTACTTTCAAAACTTTCATGGATGGCAAACCTCTCCCTTTCAACGGCACTGAGGGTGCCATAGGCCTTCTACACTGGATTGAAAAGGCCGAAGCTGTCTTTGATGTCTGCGAGTGTCCCCCTGCTAACTGGGTTAAGTTCGCGACTGGTACGCTTGAAGGAAAAGCGCTTTCATGGTGGAAAGCGCAGATTCAGATGCTTGGTCTGGAAGCTGCTAAAGCTACTGCATGGGAAGATTTCAAAGACATAATCAAAGAGGAATACTGTCACAGGGATGACATCCACAAACTCGAGAACGAGTACTATGCGCTCAAGATGGTTGGGTCAGAGATTGAGACCTACACCAAGCAGTCCAACGACTATGCTGCACTTTGCCCAAACATGTCCCGACCTATGTATCGAAGGATCGAATTGTACATCAAAGGTTTGGTCCCAGAAATTCGGAGCCATGTGACCTCAGCCAACCTCAACACCATACAGCCCGTGGTTCGTCTTGCTCACAAACTCACCAATCAGGCTGTGGAAGAAGGCAAGTTGCCCCAGAGGATTAGTGCTACTACTGGAACTTCTAATGACAACAAACGAAAGTGGGATGGAAACCAGGGTAAGGATGCTAACTCTACTCAGGCCCCGGCTCAGCAAAGGAAAACTGAAAATAACAAGGGCCCTCAGCAGCAGGGTGGCTATCAGGGCCATCTCCCCAAATGTAACAAGTGCAATCGACATCACAATGGGCCCTGTACGAAGAACAAGTGCCAGCGGTGCAACAAGATGGGACATGAGGCCAAGGATTGTAGGAGCCCTCATCCCGCAAGGCAAAATCAACCACAGCAGCAGCAGCATCATGGGAACATTAAGGGTTATTTCCAGTGCGGAGCTGAGGGGCACATTAAGAAGAATTGCCCTCAGTTAAACCAGAACAACCCCAATCAGGGTGCGGGAAACAACAACAACAACGCCAACAATGCTGGGAATGGTGCAAGAGGAAGGGCTTTTGTGATTGGAGCTGGAGAAGCAAGGAATGACCCCAACGTTGTAGCGGGTAAGTTCCTCCTTAATGATCGTTATGTTTCCATACTATTTGATTCCGGAGCAGATGCTAGTTATGTATCCCTACGCATTAGTAAGAAACTTAAGTCCACCCTTACGCCGTTAAGCTCTAAGCACATCGTCGAAATAGCTAATGGTAGAAACCTCGAGGCCTCACACGTAATTCGTAACTGCAAATTAGAGTTGTCTGGTCAGACATTCCGTATCGATCTCTTCCCCATCATCCTTGGAAGCTTCGACGTCATTGTTGGTATGGATTGGTTATCCAAACATCGAGCTGAAATCCTCTGCCAAGAGAAAGCTATTCGCATTCCCCGTCCCCCTGGCAAACCTCTTATAGTTCAAGGCGACAAGAGCGGAGAAGTCACAGGCATCATTTCTTTCTTAAAGGCCCAGAAGTGTCTACGAAAGGGGCACACCGCTATCTTAGCACTCGTTACCGACACACAGAAAATGGAAAACAGGATTGAAGATTTTCCAGTCGTACGCGACTATCCTGAGGTATTCCCGGAAGAACTACCCGGACTCCCTCCTCACCGTCAGGTCGAATTCCAAATCGAGCTAGCTCCCGGAGCAGCACCTATAGCTCGTGCACCTTACCGTCTAGCTCCCGCGGAACTCAAGGAACTCTCTACTCAACTACAAGAACTCCTGGACAAGGGTTTTATCCATCCTAGCTCATCACCCTGGGGAGCCCCAGTGCTCTTCGTCAAAAAGAAAGATGGCACATTCCGAATGTGCATCGATTACCGCGAATTGAACAAGGTTACCATCAAGAATCGTTATCCACTTCCCCGTATCGACGACCTGTTCGACCAGCTGCAAGGGTCGAGCTATTATTCCAAGATCGATCTGCGATCGGGTTATCACCAGCTGAGAGTCCGCGATGAGGACATCTCTAAGACTGCTTTCAGAACCCGCTATGGTCACTACGAATTCCTTGTTATGCCTTTCGGAATGACCAACGCACCTGCGATCTTCATGGATCTCATGAACCGAGTATGCAAACCCTACCTCGACAAGTTCGTAATTGTGTTTATCGACGACATCTTAATCTACTCGAAGAGTCAGGAGGAGCATGAACAACACCTGCGTCTTATTCTCGAACTCCTTCGCAATGAGCAACTGTACGCCAAATTCTCGAAATGTGATTTCTGGCTTAGAGAAGTCCATTTCCTTGGGCACATCGTCAATCAGGAAGGGATTCATGTCGACCCCGCTAAGGTCGAATCCATTAAGAATTGGCCTGTACCTAAGACTCCGACCGAAGTCCGCCAATTCTTGGGATTGGCAGGGTACTATCAAAGATTCATCAAGGGATTTTCTAAGATCGCTCAACCACTTACGACCCTCACTCAGAAGGGTGTTGCTTACAAATGGAGTGATGCTCAGGAATCCGCCTTCCAGGAACTAAAGAAAAATCTTTGTAGTGCTCCTATTCTTTCCTTACCTGAAGGGACCGACGACTTTGTTGTTTACTGCGATGCTTCTATTCAAGGGCTTGGTTGCGTGTTGATGCAACGCGAGAAGGTTATTGCTTACGCTTCGCGACAACTCAAGATCCACGAACGGAACTACACGACGCATGACTTAGAATTTGGAGCTGTGGTCTTCGCGCTCAAGCTTTGGAGACACTACTTGTACGGCACCAAGTGCACGATTTACACTGATCACAAGAGTCTCCAGCACATAATGGAACAAAAGGAGTTGAATATGCGGCAACGCCGATGGGTCGAACTCCTAAATGACTACGAGTGTGCAATTAAATATCACCCAGGCAAGGCTAATGTGGTAGCCGATGCCCTCAGCAGAAAGGAGACCAAACCCAAGCATGTTCGTGCCTTACAGCTCACTATCCACTCGAGCCTCCCTAACCAGATTCGAAATGCTCAGGTTGAAGCATTGAAAGCCGAGAACATCAGGGCCGAGTCCTTACGAGGATCGAGACAACGATTGGAACAAAAAGAAGACGGTGCTTACTACGTAGCCGGGCGCATATGGGTTCCGCTTTATGGAAATTTACGTGACCTTGTGATGGATGAGGCCCATAAGTCCCGTTACTCGGTACATCCGGGTTCAGATAAGATGTACCATGACTTAAAAACTACGTACTGGTGGCCTGGCATGAAGGCCCACATAGAAACCTATGTCAGAAAGTGTTTGACTTGTGCAAGGGTCAAGGCTGAGTATCAGAAACCATCGGGCCTACTCCAACAGCCAGAGATCCCGCAATGGAAATGGGAGCAGATTTCCATGGATTTTGTTACTGGCCTGCCTAGGTCTCAGCGCGGAAATGACACCATTTGGGTAATAGTGGATCGCTTAACTAAATCTGCTCACTTTTTGGCTGTTAAAGAAACAGACAAGTTCTCTACCCTAGCAGAGGTATACTTAAAGGAAGTGGTTTCAAAGCACGGAGTGCCAACCTCTATTATTTCCGATCGAGATGCACGTTTTACTTCTGAGTTGTGGCAAGCTATGCACAAATCTTTTGGCTCGCGTTTAGACATGAGCACCGCTTATCATCCGCAAACGGATGGGCAATCTGAACGCACCATCTAAACCCTCGAAGACATGCTTAGGGCATGTGTGATCGATTTTGGCAAGAATTGGGAGAAGCACCTACCGTTAGTGGAATTCTCCTACAACAACAGCTACCACACCAGCATTCAGGCGGCACCCTTTGAGGCATTGTACGGTCGTAAATGCAGATCGCCTCTCTGCTGGGCGGAGGTTGGTGACAGCCAGATCACAGGCCCGGAGCATGTAGTTGACACTACAGAAAAGATTGCCCAGATTAGGCAACGCATGGCGGCAGCTCGGGACCGTCAGAAGAGATACGCGGATAAGGATAGGAAACCACTAGAGTTCCAGGTTGGTGAACGGGCTCTACTCAAAGTCTCACCCTGGAAGGGTGTAGTTCGTTTTGGAAAACGGGGCAAGCTTAACCCGCGATATGTCGAACCCTTTGAAATTACCGAAAAGATCAGTAAGGACGCCTACAGATTGAATCTGCCCGAAGAACTGAGTGCTGTGCACAATGTCTTCCACGTGTCAAATCTGAAGAAGTGTCTGTCAGATGAAACAGTCATCATTCCTTTCAAGGAACTTACCATCGACGAACAGCTACACTTTACTGAGGAACCAATTGAGATCACGGATCGTGAGACCAAAACCCTCAAACGTAGCCAGATACCTCTCGTGCGAGTTCGTTGGAACTCACGCCGTGGCCCAGAGTTTACCTAGGAACGAGAAGACCAGATGAAACGCAAGTATCCCCAGTTGTTCCCAAACGAAACTCCCAGCGCTGAAGCTACAACCGAATTTCGGGACGAAATTCCAAATTAACGGGGGGATGATGTGACACCCCGTTTAAACGTTCTCATTTACACTAGCTTGTCAGTGGCTGCCTTAACTTTCGGGACGAAAGTTCTTAAAACTTGGGGATAATGTGACACTCTAGGTTTTTCCGAGCAAACACTTTGTAATTACGTTGTGCGTATATATATATGTTATTAAATAAAAGTCGTGATTTCTTTTTGTGCTATGTGTCGATAACGTGTATGTAATGTATATATATATGGGAATATAAAGATACTCGTGAACCGAAACCACCACTCAAGACCACCCGGTCTCGAGTAAATAAGTGAGCGGTTGGGCCGCTTGGGCCGCACCTCCCTTAGTGCACTCGGAAACCCACTCAAGGTGCACCACCCTCTTATAAGAACCCAAAACCCTCACACACACTCCCCTTTTACACTCTCTCATTTCATCCTCACCCTCCTCTCATCTTTCCCTCACTAAAACCCTAAAGTTCCACCAACACTCTCCTCCCTTCTTCTCGGAACAACCGGCGGCCAAGGAAGGAACTCTCGGATCTCGGTGATTCCCTACACACCTCCACACTTTAGAACCGGTTAGTGCCCCCTTGTGCATAGTTGAAAGATCTTTGATATAGATTCTTGTAGTTGAATGAGTATGTTGCTTAATGAATGGTTGATTGGTTATGAATGTTTGAAAATAAAGTGTAAACCGTGATGATGTACAACTTGAACAATGTATCTCGTATGATTTAGCTTGATGACTAGATGGTGTGCTAGGTGATATAGAAATGTATGTGTATCGTGAATAATATGCGACATCATTATGACATTCAAGGAAGTGTATGTGTGCCTTGGAACCGTGTAATGTATGCTAGTTGTAGGAACCAAAGTTGATGCATAAAGGGGCTGTGGATTAGATATCATATGCTAGTGTGGAATTGCTTGGAATATGTTTGTTGAATGTGATAAAAACCCTAATGAAGAACAACATGAATGTGATATGAATATTGTTATGAATATTTGAATATGGTGTGTTTGATCCGTTTGGATTGGGGCATAGACAAGAAAACATGTTTATTGGGGGTAGTACACAATTTGCATGAAATCTCAATTCCATTGGATAGTACATCGGGCAGGTTCTAGAAGGTCTGGTTCATCAGGTGTGCGAGTCGAGACCTCCTGTCTCGACTCGAGACTACGTGATTGCGACTCGAAACCAAACCGTGACAACTCGAGACTACGTGATTGCGACTCGAAACCAAACCGTGACAACTCGAGACTACGTGATTGCGACTCGAAACCAACCATAACAACCCGAGACCGTATACACCACTCGAGACCAGCCTTTTACAATTCAAAATCCCTTGGTTGCAACTCGAGACCGTATGTTCTCGAGTCAAAAACCGCATGGTCTCGACTGGGCATGACTACCTTAGTTATTGGGCCTTAGTGTATTCTGTTTGGGCTTCTGTTTAACTGGACTATGTGACAAACATGTTTTGGGCTTGTATCTGTGCAAATATGCCATGTGCTGATTTACTGTTAATTTTATGTGTGCATACTACGTGTTAGATACGTGTAGAATATACGTGACTTACTTGTACCCAAACCTGACCTATACTGGTAACCATGTTAGGACGTGGTGACCAACGTGCTTAACCAAGCAAACTAACCTGCCGAGCAACCCAAGGTGAGTTCACACACTAAAAGCATGTGTCCCAGGGAGGGACACGAACAAACTAAATAATGTTTTCAAACTGATAAATTTCCGGGGGAATATGCAAACGGTACTCTTGTACTACTACATCCGGGGGAGATACGTTTGGGTATTATTTATAAATCACAACTAGCAACACTAAATGAATCTCTATCACACTAAGTCCCTGCTTATAGTACCGATTAATCGCCGGGGGCGAACGGGTTATTAGTTGATAGCGCTATTAGGTTTGACAACCTCACACCGTGACCGGGGGAGATCAGGCGTGAACTATAGACCTTGCATCTCGGTCAATGACGATAGACATTGACCTGGGGCACAAAATCTTCTCGTCAACAGTTTCGGTAACATCAGTTTAGTAGCTTTCATATGGGGTAGCTCCCCATGACGTGATTATAAATGCTTTTACCTAAACAACCTACATTTTCCTTTGAAAAGCTAAAACTGGACATCTCGTGAACTCGCCAACATTTTTGTTGACACCCTACTGCATGCTTTGCAGGTAACCAGTGAATCAGGAGCTTGCAGCTTGGGGATAAGTAGTGGTCGTCTTAACCCGTGTGTTGGGTTTTAAATAATCATGAACTATGAACCTTGTTTTGAGACTGTTTGGTCTATGCTTCCGCTGTCTGTTTAAACTATTATTTGAACTTAACTTTTAGAATTTTAAACTATGGTGTTTACTAACTATTCAGGTTGGTGAATACCTTTACTATTAATCAATGCTCAGTATAATTGGTGGCTGGATCCTGGTCAGTCACGCCTCCATGCGGTGGTACTCCGCATGTGGAAATTGGGGGTGTGACATGGATTTACGTAAACATGATCATTAGCCTATAACATAGGGATTTTGTGGCCTTAACATGTAGCAAACACTTTAAATGAAGAAGTTTTTGATTAATGATCGCTGCATTTTAGGTACACATTATTGAACATTAATTATTTGGTAAAATGCATTAATCTTGTATAAAAATATATTGTTCTGAGTTGCTTTGGCATAACATGTGTTTAAGATAAAAAACCATCCAAAACAAACATATTAACTTAAAAAGTTGAGATGAAAAGAAATATTCATAAACATATGGGGTTAAAATTAGATAATATCTATACATATTATGACGTACATAATACAATTAAACTAAAATGGTGGTTTATGAAAGTGAAAGGAAAATAAATTGTTTATGATTTCGTTTTGCAGATTCTAAATGAAATTAATTGGGCTTAAGTAATTCCATGGGTCCACAAGGCTTGGAGAATTAAAAGGAAAGAAAGGAAGATCGCAAGGGGAAGGGATGTTTTTCGGAAAAGAATAATGATATCTTTTTGAAGTCAGTCAAAGGGCAAAAAAAAAGCTATTTTTTTGACGTCAATTTATTGGCACAAGGGGAGCCCTTGGTTGTTTGGGGGAACGAAATTCAAAAGGAGAAAAGAAAAGGATTTTGGGTGACGATCTTGAAACGTAATGCGCGGCTAATCTTTTAGGGTTTCACCCCGGTGTAGACTTTGTAAGAATTTTAGGGTTTCAATATTTTGTTTATGATTTAATTTGTGACTAGTTGTATTTAACCATTTGAAACTTATATCAATTGTCTTACATTTGTATTGGATTCATGAATTGTCGAATGAGTTATTAAATTTGACTTTGTGAAATGAATATGTGCAATTATGCCTTGCTATAGGTTAGGATTTACATGTTCTTGGTAAAGAAGTGTAGTGCGGTCCGTTGTCTATGACGTTGATAGCTCTTGGCACCTAAGCCACGTAATACTAAATTCGTTAATAATCAAATGCAACTAAACTAAGTCTAACGTGTAGAAACCCTAGGTCGTGCAGTTGTCGAACCGGGTGTGACCCTTGTTTCTAACTTATTATTTTTTTACTCATTTTAGTTAATCATTTTTTATAATTATTTTAAACAAACTTTTAAAAAAGAAAATTAGCAAACTTTATAATCAATTTGTACACTTGTTTGTAAATACTTTTGCTAATCGAATAACTAGTGTGATACTGACCACCTGCTCTTCGTGGATACGATACTCGACTTACCCTAGTTACCTAGGTTAATTGAGTTTTTGGCTGATCGGGACGACATGGTCACGTAAAAATGGCACCGTTGCCGGGGAGCTAGTGCGCTTAGTATTTCATTGCTTGTTCGATTTTAGTTTAGTTTATTTTCTTTTCTTTTTCTTGTATATTTGTGATTTTACTTCGGGTGGTCGAGCTTGTTTGTGCAGGTAAATGTTTTGCAAGTACCATATTTCAATATGAATTGGGTAGATGATTATCCGTGTGAGTGTTGCGGAAGCGGAGAGCATTATTTAGAAGATTGCTTTGTTTTCCACGAAAAAGTTCAAGCCAACAAGGATCGGGAAGACTACCTCAGCGGATTGTATGAATATAGGAGGGCGGACTATGAAGATTTCAATGGTCCATCCTCATATTATCCATACGATAATCCACCACCACCACATTATCAAGAGTACTACTATGAACCCGAATTTCCACATTTCTCAAGTTACTAGGAGGTGTATGATGATTATTATTATAATGAATACCCTCAACCGGCATACGAGGAACCTCAAGACTCAATAAGTTCCAAGCTTGATGCCCTCATGAATGCTATGAGTACCCTTACTAATTCACATCAAGAGATCAAAACAGAAATGAAGAAAGAGTTTGAAATGAGAGATAAAGCTCATGAAGCCTTGGCAAGGAAAGTGGGTCAACTCGTCGAAGAATTGGCTCAACTTAGACGAGACCAAGAGGTGTTGGCTAGTGGTACAATGGTGGATGGTGATGTGGTGGAAGAGGTTATTGAACTTCCAGAGCAAGTAATTGAATGTTTGAACCGAGCGGAAGACATGACACCTCAAGACGAATCGGATTTTAAAGAAGCTCACGTTCATATTCATCCTTCTTCCAAACTTATCACTCCAACCAACAAAGTTGGGGATGCGGGTTTGTGCATAAGGATTCGAAGGGTGGCGTTGCAAGACATTAGACATATTGTTAAGAAACGGCCCCGAAGTTGTACAGTGTGTATGCCGAATATAATAAAAAGAATATGGATTCGACATGCCAACTACCGAGCGTATGTTGGAAACTTGGTAGGCAAATGTGCACTTCGACCACTATGAGAGGTAAATCAGGTATTATTGTTGTAGAGTTTGTACTAGTATTCGTTTATTTAATTTTCTTTGTTAAATGAACGTTGTGGGTGTGTTCCCTATATAACCCTCACGAGACCTACTCGTCCTCCCGAGCTATCGGGAGGTTTAAAAGGGTTTGTTGCATATGCTAAATGCAATCGTGATTCCTACGAAAGTGAGTTAGGCTTCTTATTGTTGTAAATTATTTTTCCACTTAATCAAAGTAAATTAATGTATGACTTGGTAATATTTTCATAAAAGTGGTAGAACTAGGTAGCTAATAAATTTTAATGGTTGTGAGAAGCATGCTTCTACACAAGGGTTAAGATTTGTAGGTACATTATGTTCGTGGGATGACCGCTTTCTTGAAGAGAAGAAGAGCACACGAGGAATGAGCTCCAAAAATCTGGTGCATACGTTCCCTTTTTTACTTTTGATTTTTAGTTAGCAAATAAGTGGATTGTATTTTGTATTTTTTTTTTCTGGGGTGAAATCTTGGGGGAAGTTAGCCGTGTCACATCCCTTGTGCATTTCAAAAACTCTAGTTCTTACACATTGAGGACAATGTTCACCTCAAGTGTGGGGATGGGGGAGTAGTAAAAGTTTTCGATTTTGACCCATTCATTTAAACACTACACATTGAGGACAATGTTTACCTCAAGTGTGGGGATGGGGGATAATTTCAAAAAAATTTCAAAAATGTCTTTGTTTGAAGCGATCTAAAAAGCACAAGTAACTAAGTCAACGAAGGATGGCACAACCCATTTGGTCTATTGTCATGGTCAAGTTCAAACAATTAGCATGACGGGTATTTAGCGGGTGATTATTTGGGAATAATCCGCCTAAGAAACTAGTACATTATGCATGTCACATACCACACCCTTTATATACGTGAGGTTTTGATCCACTTTTATATCATAGATTTACATATACATGTTTCTTTGTTTGAGTGGACCATTGGTCGCGTATTGTAGAACTTGTAATTTTTTATACGTTCGAGACCATAGACCGAATACAAGCACGAGAATGATTAAGGCATTAGGTGAACCTTTTCCTTTAAAACCATTTATCTATCCTTACCCAAACAAATCTCCTAGTCGCCCACTTTGAGCCTAAACCTTTCGTTTGACCAACCCAATTAGCCTATAACCGTAAACCTTTTCTTTTAAACCCGTGTGATGAAAACTCGATTGTAGGAGTATATGTTTTGTATAGTTGTGATTTATTTATTCAAAAAAAAAAAATCAGAAAAGTTGTGGAAAAAGAAGAGAAAAATTGTTGAGAAAAATACAAAAATGTGAGTTATTAGTTGTCGGATAAAAGGGCGAAAAAAATTTTCGTTGCCTCGTAGTTGATGTCTATAGTTAGTTTTGTTTAGAGTAGTTGCTTTGTAATAAAAATCGAGTTTTCATCACCTTAGCCACTTTAAAACATCATATTTCCTACCCTTTGCCTAGCCCCATTACAACCCTTCAAAGACCTTTTGACTTGTGCTTAGTATTCGTGTTCGGTGGTGGAGAATGATTGAGTTGCAAGCCTATGCGGGTACGTGTTCTAATCGGTTTTGAGCGATTACTTTTTGAAGTGCTAATACATTATGAAAATTAGCCAATTTATAAACCGAGTGGAGAGAACATTGTGAGGGATGTGCATGATTTATTGGTTTCAAGGGCGGGTTAATCTTGGATAACCATTTTATATGTGATTATTCAGTTTACCGTTAGATATTTCGTAAATTGTAAAAAGTTTGAACCAGGTATGACTTTAGACCTTAACTTACGTCTCAAGAATGGGTTGTGTGTTTTTTCGTTCGACCCACGTGAAAGTGAAAAATAGATTTGCTTGAGGGCAAGCAAAAGATAAGTGTGGGGATGTGATCGGTGCATTTTAGGTACACATTATTGAACATTAATTATTTGGTAAAATGCATTAATCTTGTATAAAAATATATTGTTCTGAGTTGCTTTAGCATAACATGTGTTTAAGATAAAAACCATCCAAAACAAACATATTAACTTAAAAAGTTGAGATGAAAAGAAATATTCATAAACATATGGGGTTAAAATTAGATAATATCTATACATATTATGACGTACATAATACAATTAAACTAAAATGGTGGTTTATGAAAATGAAAAGAAATTAAATTGTTTGTGATTTCTTTTTGCAGATTCTAAATGAAATTAATTGGGCTTAAGTAATTCCATGGGTCCACAAGGCTTAGAGAATTAAAAGGAAAGAAAGGAAGATCGCAAGGGGAAGAGACGTTTTTCGGAAAAGAATAATGATATCTTTTTGAAGTCAGTCAAAGGGCAAAAAAAAGCTATTTTTTTATGGGTCCTAATATTAATACATGGGAAAACTTATTTACACATGGTGTACTTTTTGAAGTCAGTCAAAGGGCAAAAAAAAGCTATTTTTTTATGGGTCCTAATATTAATACATGGGAAAACTTATTTACACATGGTGTATACGGCCCGTATACACCATGTGTAAATAAGTTTTCCTGGCCGTATACAATGTATACGAACGTGTATACGGCCGTATACTGTTATACGGCCCGTATGGAACGAAAATTTGATTTTTCAAGTATTTTAGAGTTGTGAGGTGCTCAAAACTTTCTAAAAGTAGAAAAAAATAAAACATCAACAAGTAACAAAGATTGAAGAACAAGAAAACGTGTCGTATGACTGTAATAAAACGGAAGCTATCAACGCGGGATTACGGGCATGGTGTTATTCTTTATTTAATATTTATAGAATAAAAGGAAGGGGGAGGCATTTGATGAGAGTTGTAAGGAGTCTGAATAAAATGGAAGCTATCAACGCGGGATTACGGACATGCGTTTAATTCCCAACATATTTATTTTGTCACGTACATTTCGTAAGAAACTTTTCGTGCACTGAACCTTCACCACCAATCATTTCCTGGTCAAATCACACACTATAAAGTTTAAACTTATCGTGTGTTGTAGTTTGGAAAGATGACCGAATAGAGATCTGAATAACAAACTGTGGAGAACTTGTTTGCGTTATCCACCAACAATCCGTTCATTATCTGTTGTTGTCTAAAACAATATCAATTAACATTCAGTTGTGTATACAAATTCATCACCGGTTTCTACAGCACAAGCACATACACAGGGAGAATGTTCTCGAAATTGAAGGAAAAGAAAAAACGGTTGTTGATGTTTTTCACTATCAAGTGTGAGATTAGCCAAACGAGGATGAAAGATACTCAAACCATCTGATCCCGTTGTTGCAAACTCCTTTAATGTGAGATTCTTCAAGTTTGCACATTTTGAGAAAATACCAATGTGGGGTCAGCTTCGTCAATATACAAAGTTACAGAATTTATGGATTTCGGTTGGGTCATAAAACTTTTCCTCAGTGGAGGGTGAGTAGTATGAGTCTGAGTCCATTGTGGTTCATGAATGTTGGAAGAACCCGACACGTCTTCTGCTGCCTCTTCGGTTGGTAAAAGACATATGATGGCTTCTAATACAGGCTCTTTGTCAGTTGTGGTTGATTTATAGGAGGAGGTTATGAAACGAATATATGTTTATGCGAACATCCTTATTTTGTCACGTACATGCGTTTAATTCCCAACATCCTTATTGTATCAGACTCTCTCCCCTCCTGATGCAATTTTCACAGTGGTACCAATGTCCTGCTACTACAATCCTTCCAACGCCTGATTCCGATACAACCCTTGTGGATTTCGGTTGGTTCAGAAACTTAACAAGAGAAGCAACTAAAAAAGGAAAGAAAGAAATTTTTTACCATTTTTTACCATATGTATACGGGCCGTATACCATTTATACGGCCGTATACTCTCGGTAAAAAACAAATTTACCGATCGTATACAATGTATACGATGCTTGTATACGGGCCGTATATTCTCATACGGCTCGTATACTATGGTAAAAAATGGTTTATTCTCTTTAATCTATTAGAACGATCCTTGTCTTGAGAACCTGATCCTGGTTTAAACAATGAAATTTGTGGATCAACAGAAATAACTGAAAATAACTCGCCATTCTCTTGCACCTCTATACGTTGCAAGGTATAGAATGTTTGAAGTATTCTTGGTTCAATACAAACACTTCTGAAAGACAAGAATACAACGTTCATGTATCACAAAGATAATGGTTTCTCGACAAATGAAGTATTATCTGACATCATCTGTTCATCATTGTTCTTGAAGATGAAGATGAAGGAACGAGACTTTGTTTTGAGAAATTAACAAGGTAAACCTGAATTTTCAGATTTTTAGACACTTACTTGAACATGAGTCTGAGTCCATTGTGGTTCGTGAATGTTTCGATTTCAACAAATCTTTTTCAAGGTCTTAAGTGATGGACAACTGGTTAAAAGATGTAGAAGAGTTTGTGTAGAGATCTTTACGTACAAATTTGCATCATCCTTACAGTTACAAATGAACCGTTGGGAAACAAGGGTTTATGAGTAAAAGAATTGTGGATTTCGGTTCGGTCAGAAACTTAACAAGATAAGCAACTAAAAAGTTAACATTCTGATTCAGATTCAGAAAGCAGATGTTTAGTAGTGTTTAGTAGTGTTTGAGAAACTAATAGATTAAAGAGGTTTTTACCATTTTTACCATATGTATACGAGTCGTATACGGTTTATACGGCCGTATACCATTGGTAAAAAATATTTTTACCGATCGTATACAATGTATACGATGGTTGTATACGGGCCGTATATTATTATACGGCTCGTACACTATGGGTAAAAAATGGTAAAAAATGGGTTATTCTCTTTAATCTATTAGAACGATCCTTGTCTTGAGAACCTGATTCTGATTTAAACAACGGAATTTTTGAAGAAACTGTTGGAATTTGTGGATTTCGGTTGGTTCAGAAACTTAACAAGAGAAGCAACTAAAAAAATACAATTGATTTCTCTTCCGGTTATCAGGCCTATCATCTCCGTCTACGTTTGGTTTCCTCAACGAAGAACCATCAGCCATTATCAGCCCTTTTTTCCTTTGGTTTCTGGTTGATTTTGAGGGTGAGGGTTTTGAATTGATTCCTGCGCTCAAGTTTCAACTACTGGAGTGAAAATTGGTAAAAAAATGGTTTATTCTCTTTAATCTATTAGAACGATCCTTGTAACCATCAACCGTTCAAGTTGATATAGGAGAGTACTGAACAACCGAGATGCTCCGGTATTTATCACCAACCCATCTTTGGTAGTGTTTGTTTGAGAACCTGATTCAGATACACAACGGTCTCTTTGCTTCGTCCACTAGAACTATTTGTGTATGCATTCTTTTGGTAGTTAACAACGCTAATTAGAAAAAAAATCTGTAAAAATTAATCATATCGATTGCTATAACAGGATGGATGTGACACACATAGATAGATAAAATGTCACAGTTGTCAAGACTGTTTGTCGGGTTTCCAATGCTCACACAGGGTGATAAACAACGCTGATACACGTAACATCTAGTTATATTCAGATTTAAACAATGCCCGCCTCAACTGAGATTTAAACATTTCGCATAGCCACCGTTTCCGTAGTAAAAAACGGTTGCGGTTTGTATTTCGCACATTCAATCTTCAATACTTCAATAAAATACCACTAGTAGAAGAACCCGACACGTCTTCATGTAACAGAGAATGTTTTAGAAATTGAAGGAAAATGAAAAGATTTGTTGAAATCGAATTTGACAACTATGACAGCTTATTAAAAGTATCGTGTGTTGTAGTTTGGAAAGATGACCGAACAGAGATCTGAATAACAAACTGTGGAGAAGAACTTGTTTGTGTCAGGTTCTTCTTCAAGTTACTCGGAATCGATAAATAACCAACATGAAGATCTCTGCGATCGCTAAGGTTTTCATCAACGGACTGATCGCTAAGGTTTTCATCAACGGACTGATCGGTAACGTTACTCTACCTGTGATCCGATCAACGTTTATCGACATTGTTAAAGGTGATGAAGAGTTTAGAAACCCTAGAATGATTGTGTTTTTACGGGAATAAAACGTGATACTTGAAAAAACGCCAATATATACGGCCCGTATATAGTTATACGGCCCGTATACATGTGGTAACATCAAAAACCCACAAAAATAAATCAATTGAGACGTATACGTTTTCCAAATCGTATACACATGTATACGACCCGTATAACTGTATACGGGCCGTATATAATAAAACAAAAAAAACATTCCCTGCGCATTTTCCTATTCAAAAACATTCTATACGAGCCGTATAATTGTATACGACCCGTATACAATAGGGGATGTGAAAATAAGATATAGGGTATGTGGGAATAAGGCACCCCTTTTTGACGTCAATTTATTGGCACAAGGGGAGCCCTTGGTTGTTTGGGGGAACGAAATTCAAAAGGAGAAAAGAAAAGGATTTTGGGTGACGGTCTTGAAACGTAATGCGCGGCTAATTTTTTAGGGTTTCACCCCGGTGTAGACTTTGTAAGAATTCTAGGGTTTCAATATTTTGTTTATGATTTAATTTGTGACTAGTTGTATTTAACTAGGGGTGTGCACGGTTCGGTTCGGTTCGGTTTTTGGGTAAAATCAAAACCGAAACCGAAATGTCGGTTTTTGGGTTTTAAAAACCGTTCGGTTTCGGTTTTTTTCGGTTTCGGTTTTTCGGTTTTTACGTCAGTTCGGTTCGGTTTTTCGGTTATTTCGGTTTTTGGAACAAAATTATGTAAGAGTCAAAAAATAAAAAGTATAATTTATATTATAACAATCTTTTTATATGTTTATATGTAAGTTATTATAGTTCACCTCTTTAATTAGTATTGTTTACATAAACCTAACCTTCTAATATATTTTTATGTTTCTTCAAAGTTTTGTTAAATTTAATTTTTATATTAAATTTTGTTATATCTTATACGTAATAATAAATCATTTCAGTTATAATGTTTTTATTATAAACACTTTACATTCAAGAATAAAATTAACATTTTCTACTAGCATTGGGTTAAACACTTAAACAATTTAAACTTAAACATAAAAATATATGGATTGTAACTTATCGGTTCGGTTCGGTTTTTTTCGGTTATTACGTTTATCCGAAAACCGAACCGAAATTTTCGGTTATTAAAAATCCGAAAACCGAACCGTCGGTTTTTGTTTCGGTTCGGTTATTTCGGTTACGGTTCGGTTATTTCGGTTTCCTTGCTCACCCCTATATTTAACCATTTGAAACTTATATCAATTGTCTTGCATTTGTATTGGATTCATGAATTGTCGAATGAGTTATTAAATTTGACTTTGTGAAATGAATATGTGCAATTATGCCTTGCTCTAGGTTAGGATTTACATGTTCTTGGTAAAGAAGTGTAGTGCGGTCCGTTGTCCATGACGTTGATAGCTCTTGGCACCTAAGCCACGTAATACAAAATTCGTTAATAATCAAATGCAACTAAATTAAGTCTAACGTGTAGAAACCCTAGGTCTTGCAGTTGTCGAACCGGGTGTGACCCTTGTTTCTAACTTATTATTTTTTTACTCATTTTAGTTAATCATTTTTTTCTAATTATTTTAAACAAACTTTTAAAAAATAAAATTAGCAAACTTCATAATCAATTTGTACACTTGTTTGTAAATACCTTTGCTAATCGAATAACTAGTGTGATACTGACCACATGCTCTTCGTGGATACGATACTCGACTTACCCTAGCTACCTAGGTTAATTGAGTTTTTGGCTGATCGGGATGACACGGTCACGTCAATTAACAAAACGCTTTCGATTTTAATGCACAATTTATCATCGAAACATGCATTGTGTGATCCGCCTAGCCTCAAAAGACTTATTAAACATTAATTTAAGATTTTTAATCAAATATGTGAAAGCGTTCAGGTTTTCGTTAACGTAGGGTGAATTTTATTTTTAACACTTAAACCTATCTTTTATATGGAAAATTGTGAGTCAAATGGTTAAAGGGGGACACTCCCCCCCACCCCCCCCACCCCTAGAATTCCGATCCGACCTAAGGCCCAAACCACACACACACCCCCCTCTCGATTGCTTATGAAAACTAGCCTACAACCTTCATAAGACCTGTACACTACTGCTCCTACCTGTTAACCAAATTTCAGCCAAATATCAAAGGCTTATGCCTATTCTAGTTGGTTTTAAAGTTCTTTTTTTAACTAGTTAGAACAAAAAGAACATGTTCTTGATTCATAAACCCTTAATCTTTTGGCCATGAGGGAAGTTTAACCACTTATTAGATGTGACATGATGGTTCATGAGGTTTAATGATGCAAAACTTCAGATGATGGATCAAAAAATGCGAATAATTCGACAAGAATGACAGATTTTAAACTCTAATAGAAAATACAACTCCTAATGGCTTGTTACGTGATGTGTGTACTTTTGTGATGAATAGAGTACGTAGGTATTGTACTTAGACTTTCACAAGTTTTAGAAACATAGAAACACTGAAAACTGAAAATTGGGGGACTAGAACTTTGTTTCAGAATAACTAGTGGCGTGAGTATTGTTAGGTCATGAAATATTATATGGTGATTACATACTGTGAAAATAGATTCTGCGCAAAATTTATGAGTTTTTGGAATATTTGAGAATTTATGGTGAATTTATTGGTATTAAATAGTGTTAATTTGGGAAAAATAGCAAACGGATTCAATAAATCTTCAAGTTTTTAGAGACGTTGTATTTGACATAAAAATGATCCACACAAAAATTGGGTTTCATTGGTTAACCATAGCTAAGGTTTTAAAATCGCGTTTTATCAAACTTTCGGTAACCGAAAACCCTTTTTAGGAAGCTCGGTGAAATCTGAAAATTATAGGATGTTTCTAGGAATATTTTTACACTTCAGTAAAAGTTTTGGTATTTTTGAAAGTCGGGTGGTATTAATCGCCAATCTATCGGTTAAACAGGCTTTTAAAACGAAATTATGTGTTTTATTTAAACGTTTTGGGGTGGGGAAAGCATGTTTAGTATGTATATGCACATGAACATTGTTTTGATGTGAACTATATAAGTAGACATCTAACATTTTTAAAGTCCCAACAAACACACAAGTGCTTACTACTTTGCCGATGAATATTGTGGATTGTACTATTCGGCCCGACAAGCCTAAACCGCCCGGCTGTGAGCCATGACTGTGTGACCAACTGTGTGATATGCATGAAACGTGGTTGCACATATTCATAGCGAAACATGCTATGTTGTGTGATGCGGGAATATCAAGTGTCGACTCAATTGTGTAACGAAATAAATCCACATTTAGTGTTCATTAAGTTTTGTTTTAATTTATGTCCATTGAGTTGATCATAAAAACTCTATATAAGTTCTCATGTAATTTGTATTGGAGGAGTTTTTTGAGTTTTATAAAATAATTGTTTGACTTTTTTAAAATTCTTGTCTTTTGGGGACGAATTTGGGGGTTTGGGAAAAGATCTTCGCGGGTATTCTTAGAATCAACGCGTTAGTTTTCCAATACCATCATCACGCGCTACATCATTGTGTTAGACATAGCTACTTGGGGCACTACTGTTTGTTTGTTGTGGTTGGTGTTGGCCACGGTGATTGGATACGTACCTCAGCGCAACTTGTGACAAACAAAACCTATGAAACTCAACAACTTTTGTAGTTGACCATTTTCAAACATGTTTTTTAGGTAAACAGGGAAATGAATGATGCCTGTGTTTTGTTGTTCCAAGTTTTGCTTGCGGATAATTATGTACCTGGATGCATACTTGCTACAGTTAGAAAGCGGTTCGCGGGAACCTGCCGTTATAACATTGTTAGGATCTGAGTTTGGTATTTGCAAACTAATGTTGACTATCACTATAAAATTCACAAATAGAGAGATATTATCATAAACTTTTTTTTAAATGATTCAAATAGTCAAAGGTTTTACAACAATGATTTTACAATCTCCCTCTCAGCATATCACTGACTAGAGTTATTCGTACAAAAGAGAATGTGTGTGAAGTGATAAATAGATCACTAATAGGTGTCATCTATTTATACAAGTACTAAAGCTTTGTTCGTGATGTGCTGACGTCACCCTGATAATGACATCTAACATTCCTAACAGAAAAGATTATCAGATGTTTGCAAACATCTGAGCAATCTTATCATCTGATCTAGGATATACTAAAACACTGATGAAATAAGTATTGTTACATTGAGAAAACATTGTCTAAACTACCATCTGTTGTAGTTGTCCAAACATTTGTTTGGCCTAACAGATGTTTGGTCTTCTTCAACAGACCTTGGCTTCATCAGGGCTTTGGTCTTCAACAGATGCTAGTCTTCAACAGATGCTTGTACTATTGAACAACATTTCCAATTCTTTATCAGATGTTAGCCATGCTCTTGAACAGATGTTCTGAATAGGTGCTCAAGATTCACCATCTTTGGAGAAAGAATTGCTTCACTGGTTGTTTATTTCTTGGTCTGAGAATCATGTTTTGCATTTTAGATATCATCTGTTCTTTTGTAGGTCCAACAAACATACATATCCTGTGTAAACAACATATAACACATTGTATAATTAATGTTTAATATAGTATCTGTTGGTAATTTTAGTGTTATCGACATGTATTTTAGGGTATTGGATTAACTTGTCGATCAAGATAATAACGTCGGTGTCTAATCGAGTTAGGTGACACGGGAGTGCGGACTCGTTTAACACGAACGTTATTTGGGCCTGGTAATCAATAATTATAGTGGGCTTAATATAGTTTGGTTGACTTTTGATTTGTATTAAATAAATAATTTGGCCACATTATAGCTTTGTTAGAAAGTTTATTAAACTGCATGCCATATCTTTAAAGTCAACCAATTTGTTTTAATCCATTTAAAATGGATTGGACTTTAACGATGTCATCCATTATATATTGTTTTGTTTTATTGGCTGGTGATGGATTAAAAGTCCATTACAAAATCCATTTATTATTTTAAGTCAACAAACAAATCAGAAAGCCCATTAATATATTGTTTCATATTGTATGTTGAGATACTTTTTGAGGCCGGATAAAAGTCTTATTTAGACTTTTGTCTTTTTTGATCGCACATATATGGAGAAGAGGCATAGAAACAGAAAGCACTCTGACGGTTACAGCATATGATCATATTCTCATTCACAGTTTCATCAAATCCAATTCCAACAAGAGTGATCTCTGTCTAATCCGATAAATCATTGCGTGTAACCCGCAAATAGGTTTATCTGATAGTTCTCATACGATTCAGAGATTAATCCAGGTTTTTCACAAACTTTGCAATTTCAATTCGGGTTCCAGGTTTGTTAATTTCTTTGAAACTACTTGTTCTAGACCAATTATACAACAAAGATAAACCTATTCTAGGGTTCAATTTGGTCTTTGGTTGTGATTTCAAGTTTGAAAAATATTCTACAGTGAATATTTTTATGTTTTGTAGTTTGTGAATTAACCCTTATTCACACGTTCTAGTGGTTAATTTGGGTTTGTTTATTTTGTTTCCACAAGTTTTAATTCTAGAATTCTAGTTTCGTAAGTTTTGAAATTGTGGGTTCTTAGAATTAACTGTTGAAAATATATTGTGATTTTGTTACAATTGTTTGTTTAAATTAAAAAGAATTGAATTTTAATTCCATGGTGGTAGATGAATCTGTACAAAATTAGGAGTTGAAGTTTTGAGATTTCATTGGATTTTGAAATTGACAAGGCTCACGGCTGTATTAATTTTTTTTTAATTAATTTGGGATTTTGGAATTTGGAATACATGGATTAAATTATGGAGATTGCTATGGAATAACTTATTGAGATTAGCAGATCTATTAGTTTTATTGGTTTTCTTGAATTGCTCTTGAGTTAGAGTTTACATTTGATTCATCATCATTTTATCACCATCTAATTGAAAACCAATTATTGATGCATATGGCTAGTGGTGAATCTATTAATCATGTGTCTAGTAAATTTGTTAAGTTAGAAACGTTTAAGGGCAATAAAAGAAAGCTTGATCGGGACACTAATAATTCCAACAAGAAACCAAAAGGGGGTTGTTGGAGATGTGGAAAACCCGGGCATTTTAGGAAAAATTGTCGCGTGAAGCTTGCGGTTGGAAACGAGGCCAACATAGCGGGTCCAAGTGGGTCAAAAGACCCAAATGCTTCACAAGGTACGCTTACTGATTCCACTTTAAGTTTGACAAAACCTATGAGTTTTGTAGTTGATTCAACTAGTCATTCGGGACATGGTAAGTATTTACAAAACACAAAAATTGGATTTGATTTAAAGAAACAAAATTTATTTTGTGATTTGAATAATAAAGAAATACAAGGTAATGTTTCTAAATCAAACAAATTCAATACAAAGGTGCAGCCTACTAGCTGTGATGGTACAAACATAAGAAGTGTACAAGTCGGAAAAATCCCATTGAGGTGTGAAATAAATGAAACCCGGTCTTCGGGTTGTTTATTGGACTCAAAAAGTCCAATGGTTTATAAACATAATTCAGTTGAGAATTATGTATCATTTATTTCTGAATCCTTTTATGTACAAGATGATATGCTTGCATGGTGGGTAGACTCGGGTGCTACGAGTCACGTGTGCAAGGATCTTAAATGGTTTGAGGAATTCGAACCAATTGAAGATGGATCTGTACTTAGGATGGGAAATGTTGCAACTGAGCCTATTAAAGGAGTTGGAAAAGTTAGACTTGTATTTACTTCTGGAAAACATCTATTATTAGATAATGTGTTGTATGTACCAGGGATTCGAAAGAATTTCTTATATGGAATTGTATTAAACAATTGTGGTTATAAACAGGTCATTGAGTCGGATAAGTTTATCTTGTCTCGACATGGCACCTTTGTTGGATTTGGATATTTATGTAATGGCATGTTTATGCTTAATATTAATGTCCCGTCTGCTATTGAATCTGTTTGTATGGCATCTACATCCTCTAGTAATGTTGAGTATGATTCACGTCTATAGCATGCTAGATTAGGTCATGTTAATTATTATAGGATGAAAGATATGTCCAAAATGAGCCTAATACATGCCTTTGACATGCAAAACTGTAGTAAATGTCATACTTGCAAATTGACTAAAATTACTAGGAAACCATTTAAAGATGTTAAAAGGGATTCCAAGGTATTAGAATTGATTCATTCTGATTTATGTGACTTTCATAGTACGCCCTCACTTGGAAATAAAAAGTATGTGGTTACTTTTATTGATGATGCCTCTAGGTTTTGTTATGTCTATTTATTGCATTCAAAAGATGAAGCTCTTGATAAATTCAAAATTTATAAACAAGAGGTAGAGCGACATCAAAGTTGTTTGATAAAGAACCTTCGTACTGATAGAGGTGGAGAGTATTATGATCCAGTTTACTTTCAGTCTACTGGTATAATACATCAAACCACTGCTCCTTATACACCACAACAAAATGGTGTATCAGAGAGGAAGAATAGGACTTTGAAAGAAATGGTTAATTCCATGTTGTCCTATTCTGGGTTAAGTGAAGGTTTCTGGGGTGAGGCTATGTTAACAGCCTGTTATTTGTTGAATAGAGTTCCTAATAAAAAATCTAAAGTAACCCCACATGAACTCTGGTACAAAAAGGCACCAAACTTAAGTCATCTTAGAGTTTGGGGTTGTAGAGCTGTTGTAAAGCTTACTGAACCAAAATTGAGAAACATAGGTGAAAGAGGCATTGATTGCATCTTTATTGGGTATGGTGAGCATTCCCCTGTTCATAGGTTCTATGTCACAGAACCAAATGACTATGTTTCTGTCCACACTGTGATTGAATCAAGAACTGCTGATTTTGGCAATGAGGATAGATTTTCTTCTGTGCCTAGACTAAAGGACATGCCTTATAGTTTGAAAACATCAGCTGTAACTGAGTTTGGTAATAACTCTGCTGGTACCAAAGATGTACCATCTACTAGTACTGAACCCAGGAAAGGTACCAGGGTCAGGAAAGCCAAGTCTTTTGGCTCTGACTTTCATCTTTATTTGGTGGAAGGAACCAGGAATGGGGTTGAACATCAGTATCAATATTGTTTCAATATTGAGGAGGATCCTAAGACATACAGTCAGGCAATGGCATCTAGGGATGTTGCTTTCTGGAAAGAAGCCATCCAAGATGAGATGGATTCTATCATGTATAATAATACATGGAAATTGACTGATTTGCCTCCTGGTTGCAAACCTCTGGGTTGCAAATGGATTTTTAAAAGAAAGATGAAAGTTGATGGTAGCATAGATAAGTTTAAAGCCAGGTTGGTTATCCAAGGGTTTAGACAAAAGGAAGGAATAGATTTCTTTGATACCTATGCTCCTGTTGCAAGAATTTCCACCATAAGACTTCTTTTAGCTCTTGCTTCTATTCACAACTTGGTAATTCACCAAATGGATGTCAAGACCGCGTTCTTGAATGGCGAATTGGATGAAGAGGTATACATGAAACAACCCGAGGGTTTTGTATTACCTGGACAAGAGCACAAGGTATGTAAACTCATCAAATCATTATATGGTTTGAAACAAGCACCTAAGCAGTGGCATCAAAAATTTGATGAGGTGATCTTATCTCATGGTTTTCTTCTAAACCAAGCTGATAAGTGTGTCTATAGTAGGTTTGAATCCTCTGGTAAAGGAGTGATTATTTGTCTATATGTAGATGATATGTTGATCTTTGGCACTGACCAAGATCAGGTTGATAAGACAAAGAAATTGTTGTCTTTGAATTTTGAAATGAAAGATATGGGGGAGGCGGATGTGATCCTTGGAATAAGGATTAAAAGGAGTAACAATGGTATAACCATTACACAGTCTCATTACATTGAGAAAGTGTTGAAGAAATTCAATCATTATGATTGCTCTCCTGTTAGCACTCCTTTAGATCCTAGCATCCGGTTAATGCCCAATTCTGGTGATTCAGTTTCACAATTAGAGTATTCTAAGGTCATTGGATGCTTGATGTATGCTATGATTAGCACAAGCCCTGACATAGCTTATGTTGTGGGTAAGTTGAGCAGATTTACTAGTAATCCTAGTGCTCAACACTGGCAAGCAGTGAACAGACTGCTTAAGTACCTAAAAGGAACCATGCACTTTGGTTTATGCTATTCAGGTTTTCCTTCAATTATAGAAGGGTACTCTGATGCAAGTTGGATAAATAATAAGGAAGATCATTCCTCCACAAGTGGATGGGTGTTCTTACTTGGTGGAGGTGCTATCTCCTGGGCTTCAAAGAAACAAACTTGCATCACAGATTCAACAATGGAATCTGAATTTGTAGCTTTAGCTGCAGCTAGTAAAGAAGCGGAGTGGCTCAGAAATTTGATCTATGAGATTCCATTATGGTCGAAACCGATATCACCAATCTCTATCAGGTGCGATAGTGCTGCTACCTTGGCTAAGGCATATAGCCAAGTGTACAATGGGAAGTCTAGACACTTAGGTGTTAGACATAGTATGATTAGAGAATTAATCATGAATGGTGTGATATCCGTTGAATTTGTTAGATCCGAGCTTAATTTAGCTGATCATCTAACCAAAGGGTTAGGAAGAGATCTCGTGAAGAAATCAGCTAAAGGGATGGGTTTAAAGTCCACTTTAAATATCTTATGTCAAGATACCCAATTCCCATCTAATACAACGTTAGATGCAGAATTCAATGCGGAAAGCTTGTCATAACGATATTGGAACACATTAGCAAATCATCCCAAGGTATGTGTTCAGACTGCAAGATAAAGTAGGTTGAAGTTGAACTTCTTAATAGTTCATTGATAAATTGCAGTGCAGGTGCAAGAGTAATGAACTACCTATAAGAATATGAAGTTTAGCTGCTTCAAGAAGCTTTGGACTTGAGCTTTGATATATTCTTTGAAGGATTAGGACACAGGCTAGTAAAATATTGTGTCAAGTGGAATTTGGATTTGTAAACGTGTGTGTATGTTACCTACATGTATTTAAATGGATAACATGGGTTCAATCCATAGAGACACCCTGTTATTCTAATATTTGTATCGTGTAATATACTAAGTGAAAATTCAATCCTCAGGACATTTTCATTATGCATGCGTTTGTGTTTCTGTGAGGATGGTTAAGTTAATCATGGATACCACTAAAATGGGGGAGGATTGTTGGTAATTTTAGTGTTATCGACATGTATTTTAGGGTATTGGATTAACTTGTCGATCAAGATAATAACGCCGGTGTCTAATCGAGTTAGGTGACGCGGGAGTGCGGACTCGTTTAACACGAACGTTATTTGGGCCTGGTAATCAATAATTATAGTGGGCTTAATATAGTTTGGTTGACTTTTGATTTGTATTAAATAAATAATTTGGCCACATTATAGCTTTGTTAGAAAGTTTATTAAACTGCATGTCATATCTTTAAAGTCAACCAATTTGTTTTAATCCATTTAAAATGGATTGGACTTTAACGATGTCATCCATTATATATTGTTTTGTTTTATTGGCTGGTGATGGATTAAAAGTCCATTACAAAATCCATTTATTATTTTAAGTCAACAAACAAATCAGAAAGCCCATTAATATATTGTTTCATATTCTATGTTGAGATACTTTTTGAGGCCGGATAAAAGTCTTATTTAGACTTTTGTCTTTTTTGATCGCACATATATGGAGAAGAGGCATAGAAACAAAAAGCACTCTGACGGTTACAGCATATGATCATATTCTCATTAACAGTTTCATCAAATCCAATTCCAACAAGAGTGATCTCTGTCTAATCCGATAAATCATTGCGTGTAACCCGCAAATAGGTTTATCTGATAGTTCTCATACGATTCAGAGATTAATCCAGGTTTTTCACAAACTTTGCAATTTCAATTCGGGTTCCAGGTTTGTTAATTTCTTTGAAACTACTTGTTCTTGACCAGTTATACAACAGTATCTTTATAAACAATGTGCTTGTACCAGAGGTATGAGGTGTCTGTTGCACTCCCTATATACTTTCGATGCTAGTCAGGGTGTGGCAACTATTAACTTTGTTCTAAAATTATTTGAATGACAAGTAAAAGCAGATGTTATCATTTCCGTTAGTGGGTGAAATACATTTTATTTGGATTAAACAAAGAGTGTTGCGTTCACTATTAGAACAAACTATTTGATGGTACTATCAAAAGTTTGAACGAATAAACTTTGTTCTTCAAGAATGAGATTTGTAGAAACTGTTTTTGTGAGAATACGTTGTGCCAGAGAGGTTCGATAAATTCCGTATAAGATCCTATTTTCTTGTAACGGTTCCCTTGGTGGTTATCTCCAAAAAATATATTCATTATATCCGATTTTCTTTTTTCAAATAGATGTTATCTTTATTAATTAAAACCAATGAAAATATTAAGTCAAACTCACTGTAATATATATTAACATAATCGGATATTTTAAGGCTAACATTTAAGCCCAAATACTCAATAAATAAAGCCCATGTAAACAATAATAAACATTACATTGGCTGTATGATCAGCTCAAGTTTATTAATTGTAGTAAAACTTTGATGAGCACAAGAGATAACCAGCCTAAAGCCCAATATACGATATCTTATTTTAGCAAACCGAGCCCGCACTCCTGCATCGCCTAACTCAATTAGTAAAGTAAGATAGAATTTATCGACAAGGTAATCCAATATCACTAATCATGTTGATAACACTAAAATTACCAACATTCCTCCCCAATTTTAGTGGTACCCATGATTACCTCATATTATTATTCTCAATCAAACTCAAACTCATGCATCAATAAAAATGTCCTGAGGATTGAATTTATATCTTAGTAAATTACACGATCCAAATATTCGAATATCGGGGTGTCGCTTTGGATTGAACCCTTGCTATCCAATTGAATACTTGAAGGTAAAATACACATAAGTTTACAAATCTTAATATTCTTACTTGACACTATATTTTACTAGCCTGTGTCCAATCCTTCAAAGAATATATAAAAGCCAAGTCCAAGCTCCTTGAAGCGGCTAAACTTCATACTCTTATAGGTAGTTTCTTTATTCTTGCACCTGCAAATGCAATTTATCAAAGAACTATTAAGAAGTTATACTTCAACCTACTTTATCTGCAGTCTGAACACAAACCTTGGGAGGGTTCTAATGTTGTGTTCCAATATCTTTATGACAAGCTTTCCACATTGAATTCAGCATCTAACGTTGTATTAGATGGGAACTGGGTGTCTTGGCATAGGATATTAAAGTGTGGACTTTAAACCCATCCCTTTGGCTGATTTGTTCATGAGATCTCTTCCTAACCCTTTAGTTAGATGATCAGCCATATTATACTCAGATCTTATAAAATCAACAGATATCACTCCATTCATGATTAATTCTCAAATCATGTTATGTCTAACACCTAGGTGTCTACACTTTCCATTGTACACTTGGCTATAAGCCTTAGCCAAAGTAGCTGCACTATCACATCTGATAGATATAGGTGATATCGGTTTTGGCCAGTGATGAAACAATGGTTAACCGAGGTGGTTAACTCATTGGTCTAGTCAAGTAGGGTTAATCCCTTCTTTCCGAGGATCGCTGGCTGGATTGTCCGCTGGTTGATTTCCTACACAAGGAAACACACCGTGACTCGTAACAAGGAGGATGGGGTGGGGGTGCTCCTTGTTACCACTCTCCGGCGTGAGAATCAGTAATTTGCTTGGGAAGCAAAGTGTGATAGTAGTAGTAGTGAGAGAGTTGTGAAGAGATACCTCAAACCTGGTTTGGGATGGGTATTTATAGCCGAGGAGTGAATGAGGGTAGTTGAGTAGCTAGCCTGACATCGCACATCCTCCTGTAGGTGTGTCAGGCCTGTCGGTTACGGTGGTGATGCCACGTCCTGCTATGGTGTCAGACTGTTGCATACATGTGGGCTGACAGGTGACTGTTCTCAGTGCCACTTTCCCTATGGTGTCAGACCCACTTGCCTTGTAGGCAGGATGCGGTGCCGGGCCGCATCGCTGCTTGCGGTAACTGATGTTGTTCCCGCGTTCTTGTTCTAGCCAAGATGTATGTGGGATCCGGTGTCGTGCCGCATCGCCGCTTGGTGACTGTTACTGTTGTCCAGATCCCTTGTCGTGACGAAAATGTTCATAGGATGCGGTGCCAGGCTGCTTCGCTATGCGTAACATCCGTTTTCGTACTTAAGGTAAGTCTTCTCCTCCCTTGACCGATTGGATTCGACCGCTGTGTTCGCGCGTGCCCGCACGGACACAGATAAGTTCTTGCTGGTGGGGATTTTTTATAAGGGTAATGGTCACTCGCGGTCATGCTGACGCGAGATCTGGGACCATACCCCTTCAAGTCTCCCCAGTCTAGTGTTTCTTCCTTATGCAAGTTGCATGTGGGAGGAATACTGGACTATGGTGTCTAGAAGGTAGAATATGGGCCATGCAGATGGCTCCTTCTTCATGTAAATCAAGGTGGGGGTCCGGTAGAGTCGCGTGACGTCTCTTCCGTACCGGTGAGCAAGTTCCGTCTGATGCGGAATTCTCAGCCAATGGATTTGATCTGGTAATATGGTCTACCTTTTTCTGATGTCATCAGCCACCTGTTGGTGTTTCGAACAAACCTTTGAGACAGTGACTTAAGATGTTAGCAGGGTTCAAACCAACCTTTGAGATGGTGATGGAAGATGTCCGTGATTGCCACTCTAGTTGTAACCTTTGCGTCAGCTTATGCAATGTTGTAAGTACTTTGCTCAAGCTCTATGTTTATCAACTGGACATTCAACGATGATTCCTGCTTTGTGGGTTATTCGTGTTCTCCAGTTTATCTCTCAAGTAACCGCACGTCCTTTGCGGTTTAGCTCTCTAGTAACCGCACGTCCTTTGTGGTTACCTCGTTGCTGCACATCATTGGCCATGTTTGGTCAAACGATGTGGGGTACTTGCGTCATTGTTGGTCGTGTTTGGTCGAACAATGTGAATCTGGACTATGGGCAAATAAACATGGTCATGGGCATGGTAGTGCCCACCATTGTTTATTCTATGCGGTCCATAGGTGGGGCAAACAGAGTCATAAGCAGACTTGTTACCACTGTTCCTTAGCTACTTTCCTTCACGCTTTGGTGGAAAGTAGTTTTCCTTGAAGTAGTGTTGCTGGAGGAGATCATCTTAGATACTTGGGAATCTGGGTGAAACTCGTCCGCATTCGTTCTGTAACCACTTTCCTTCACGCTTAGTTGGAAAGCAGTTTTCCAGGAAGTAGCTTTGATCAACCGCGTGGTGGTTTAGTCGTGGCTCTTCTGTAGCTACCGTCTGTGTACTTGTATTTTGCCGCAGCTACTCGTGAGTGTCTGCGGTTTGCAGCAAAGAACTCGCTTCTAAAGAGCTTAAAGCTTGTATGTGGCTCTTGAAGGATCAGGAGTCAGGGTTGCTGATGTGCGGTTGCTCAGCATACTTGTCCTTTATCCTAAGGAGAAGCTGTTTGCGTCCCCTCTGTGGTTGTGAACCGGACACGAGGGATTTGAAGCTTGAAGAAGGTTGCATGGAATGCGGTTTGCCGCATCCTGAGAAGCGGTTTTCGCACTCCAAAGAACAACGCTGGTTCTGAGTATCTAACACACCTGTACGGGCTCGTGTGTGTCATCTCCGCATATTCCACGTGTGCTCGTGGGTATATACGGATATTGGTTATACCCCTTTACATAGTGTAGAGATATATATTATTGCCTTTTTTGAGGGGTATGTAAAAAACGACATGCGGTATGGGTTATGGTGCGGTAAACCAGAGAAACTGCATGCCGCTTATGTTTGGATAATGTTGTCGCTTTTGTGCAGCATACGTGGCTGAACGCATGTTTGAGTTGGTGAAAGTTGGTAGGATTTTCTGTTATGTGCTAAAATGAAAGGACGTTTGCACTGCCCGAGGTCATAAATGCACTGTAGCAAGGAGTGTAAAAGTCTCTTTTGTCAGGCGCGTGGACGGCCACTCGCGAGTGGTAACCGTCAGCGGAACCGTCGCTGAACACGTGGCGTCGCATATTTCACCCTTTTTGAACGTGATGAGTCGGTTACTGCATCGCATTAATTGCGATGGGTATATAAGGGGAACCAGTTTGTGGTTTCCCCTCACTTGTTCAAAATTTCAAAAATTTCCGGCTAGAGAAAGAGTGCTTCCTTCGTCTTCTCCGATAAACTTGTCTGAAATTCCGGTGAGGTTTCTGAGTTTCTTGTGAACTCATTCTGCTGTCTTCTTCCTTACATTCCCTGATGGCTGAACCATCCAATCCACACCATGCTGAGGGTGAAAACCCTGATCACTCTTCGTCGGCGGCGGCGGAAGAAGATGAAGAAGGTGGTAGTGCCCCCGGCGGGGGGCCTACCAGTGCTGAAGTGGTCGAAGGCTCAGTTTAACAACCTGATGACCAGCATTTAGATGCCCCAGGAGTATGGGGCTGTTTATCCCCAGGAGGGTGACACCGGTGCTGATGCTCCGGCAGGATACGTCACCATGTGGGTTGATTTCTTTCTTGATGGCAACCTCCGACTGCCGCTGACGGTGTTTGTTGCCGAAGTATTGGAGTGGTATAAACTCCATATTTCCCAGATGAGCCCATTTGCGATGATTCGGGTTCGTCATTTTGAGTACACCTTTCGTGCTCTTGGTCTAGAAATTTCCGTTGAAAACTTCCGGCGGTTTTACCAGTTGACCGTAAATACTGGGTTTTTTTTCTTTTGGCCAACGGTATGGGAGCCCTAAGCTGATGACCCCACCCAAGGGTATCACAAAGTGGAAGACAAAGTTCTTTTACGTTAAGGCAGCCACGATCGTTTCTAGGATGACCTTTCGCAATGTGAACGATACGATCCTTGCGGAGGATATTGAGCTTCCTAGTGCGAACACGGTGGAGTGGTTCCCAAGGTTGAAGACCATCGAGTTTAAGAAGCTGGACAACTCGTAATTGTGGGTGCTGCGGATGATGTTGACCAGGCCTGATAGGAAATCAAGGCCCGTTGTGCGGGAGAAAAGTAGTGGTAAGTACTTTTACTCTTATACGGTTTCCTTGCTTCTTTTTGTGTTACTGATTTGTAAGTGTACTATTAGTGGATGTTGCGCTGTGGAGCATATTTGATCCGAACTTCACAGGCAAGGTTGAGATAGTTCGGTGTGCGGAAGGTGAAAAAGGTTTTAACCTGATCATTGTCAACAACTTCCGCGTTCCTGATCGCGAGGGGCTGACGGCACCCCTGCCGCAAGGAATAGGTATAGTCTGCAATCTTCTTACTTGCTTTGTCAAGAAGTTCACCTTTCTGACTTGCTTGTTTGATGATGTAAACGCAGGTACTCTTGGGGCCCTGGGTGATTTTGAGGTGAAGGGTGCTCCCAAGAAGCATGTGGAGAAAGCTGTGCGGGGTCGCGGCAAGAAAAAGCCTGAAGCTGCTGTTGTTCCTCCTTTGGTACCGCAGGCGGCAGGTATCTCTCGTTCTCGTTTCCGCAGATATACCGATTACGTGGTAGTTTTTGACACCCTTGAGGGTTTGGGTGTTCCAGGTGGTGGTGCGGCTGCAGGTGTGTCCCCCGCAGGTTCCAAGCCTGCTGATGAGAAGAAGAAAAGAAAAATAGAGGACAAGGCTGTTGGTGCCGGCCAGAAGAAGCGTTCGAGGATACAGACCAAACGGACATTTGTTGTGAAGCCTGCGGTTGTGTCTGGTAAGTGAATCATCACCTTATAATTGTTTGACTTTGTACTTGTAATTGATAGTTATTTTTGTTTGCAGAACCGCAAGATGAAGGTTTCTCTTTATTTGATGCTCCTCCCCCCACCCCCCCCCCCCCCCGCATGACACGGCTGCGGATGCGGGGGTTAATAAAGATTTTACCAGAAGCCCTTCCATGAAAGTGGTGAATGAGCCATCTGCGCAGGCAGATGATACTGGAAAGAAACCTGCGGCTCAGATCTTTGATACGGTGGATTCCCATGATAATTTGATCTCCCCGCAGGATACTGATGATCTGAACCTAAAGTTTGCGGATGCTGAAAAGAAAAAATCTCCTGCCGCTGAGAAGGCTTCCGGT
Source organism: Helianthus tuberosus (assembly GCA_030545235.1). Lineage (NCBI taxonomy): Eukaryota > Viridiplantae > Streptophyta > Magnoliopsida > Asterales > Asteraceae > Helianthus > Helianthus tuberosus. The sequence continues at coordinate 90,224,104 of CM060356.1, read as the reverse complement.
TCTGCTTCTGGGGGTGCGGGTTTTGAAGGACCTCCTACTCAGCCTGATGAGTCTGAATTGGAGTTTTATTACCGTACATATACAGAAGACCGGGCTGTGACCTATCACCGTCCCCCTTGGAGCATTATGCAAGGGGATGACATTTCCGCTGATCCCTCTGTGTGTAGGGAGATTTTAGGTGGTTTGGGCACCCCGTTTGAAGTTAATCGGGCCCGCGCTTTGCCACGTGAGCTCCGGATCAATCAACTGGCGAATGCCATTATGGAAGACTACAAGGTGTTGGGCCACAAGGATGAGGAGACTGCTCGCTTGCGGGCTGAGGCTGATGAGTTGGTGAAGGCTGCTCGTGAGGGTGCGGAGCAGCTTAAAAGGGATAAGGCTGCCTTTGAGAAGCATAAGCAGACTGAGGAGTGGGCTGCAACTGCTGGGCTTAAACAGGTTCATACTTTCGCCAAACTGCTTTCTGATGAGCGCAAGAGTTGGAAAGAAACACTTTCTAATGAGCGCAAGACTTGGAAAGAATCTTGGGCCAAACAGAATGAAACACTGTTTCGTGTTCGTCAGGAGCTGACAAATGTCAAGGCAGCGAACGCTGCTTTGGGCAAGGAGAAATCTGCTTTGGTCAAGGAGAAAACCGCAGTTGAGGTGGCGGCCAAAGAGGCTGAGGTGGCGGCCAAAGAGGCCAAGGAGGCGGAGGTCCACGCTGCCAAGGCTCTTGCAGAGGCAAATGCTGACCGCACTAGCTTAAACAAGACTGTTAAGGACCTCCAGGTATGAGTTTCTTTTGCTCTTGAGTTTGTAGATTTATTTCCTAAGTATGATTGAGCATCTTTATATACTTGTATTTTCCTTTTTGAAAGGCTGAAGTGCGAAGCCGGGTGACCATTATTGAGGAGGTCACTGCCCGTGCTACTGAAGCTGAAGCGCGGGCAAGGGAGGCTTCTGAGGCTAGAGATAGCCATGCTTCTTCATTTGATCAGCTCCAGGCCGATCGCGAATGGATGCATATTCACGGTATCGGGCATGTAAGTACCCGTTGCCTTTACTATCTTTTTTAGGTTTGCCTTTGATAACCTTACTGCTTGTGTTTCGCAGATTGTTAGGGCTATCCTTGACGCACCTGAGAATGCAGCTGGTATAGAGGAGATTAAGTTGCGCGCGTGGGAGGCTGGTTTTAAAGCTGGCTACAACCGTTGCATCAGTCATATGAACGTTTTGTCCCAGGGCAAATATACCGATGAAAGGTCTGGGTTCCATGGCGTGGATACTGAAGCGCGTCTTGCTGCCGCTCTTACGGCGTACAACGACACGTCCATTTCCGCCCTTGAAGAACTTGATAAATGATTGGACGCGGAAGACTACGTGGACCGCTTGCGGTTGTTATATGCTGATGAGGAAGAGGAAGAGGAGGAAGAGACCGCTGGTGATGGCAAGGGTGGTGCGGGTTCCAGCGGTACAAAGAAAGACCAGGGTGGCCTGCGTGCCCTTTTTTGTTTCCTCGATGTAAATGTTAGGAACCTTATGTAAATCTCTTGTGCACCGCGTAGGTGTAGAAATTTTTTGAATATAAAGAACCGTTTTGTTCAAGTTGTACAAGTGTTTTTACTACTTGCATGTTTGAACTTGTATATGAAGAACTCTACCCGCTGTAAGCGCGGTTTAGTATACTCTATACCTTTGTCGTATGAGTATTAGTCAATTCCTGTTTTTATCCCGTTAGGGTTTGGGAATTTTGTATGCATTGTAAAGACCGTATGTGTGTATCCAGCCGGATAAACATTTTTCGTTTTGCCTTTGCTGGCCTATTACAATATTTGTGTGTGGTTACCACTTTGTGTGGGTATCGCGAATGAAGATTTTTCCAATCTGTTTTTGCAGATACCGCAAAGTGGAACACGCATTTGTAATAGAAGGAAATAAACAATATTTCATTGAATCGTTCATTTACTTATTTGCAAATGGCCTGCGGCCCGATAGGCTGCATGGTGAATGTAAAAACATGGTTTACATGTAACAGCGTCAAAGCTGTTGTGCATTCCATGTGCGTGCGATAGGTTCGCCTTCTAATGTTTGCAGTTTATACGCGCCTTTGCCCAGGACCTCCTGGATGAGGTAGGGTCCTTCCCACTTGGGGGCAAGTTTCCCTGGGCGCTCAGCGTTAGATGCTTCGTTATCGCGGAGGACGTAGTCTCCCGGGTTAAAAGTACAAACGCGGACGCGTGAATTGTAGTACTTTTCCAGCTTGGTTTTGTACTAGGCCTCGTTGATGGCAGCGTTTTCACGCCTTTCTTCCAGGAGGTCCAAGTCAACCCTGCGTTCCTCATTCTTATCTATCTTGTTGATAGCCAACATTCGGGGTGAGGGGAGGCCTACTTCCGCGGGGATCAGCGCTTCCGAGCCATAGACCAGGGTGAAGGTTGTCTCACCATGACTTGTTTTTGGGCTTGTCATGTGAGCCCATAGGATACTAGGGAGTTCGTCAACCCAACCTCGTCTGGCTGTTCCCAACCGTGCCTTGATGCCTTCGACTAAACTTTTATTGATACTCTCTACTTGGCCATTCCCTTGCGGATGAGCCACTTAGGAGAATATGTGTTCAATGTGTAGTTCCTTTAGCCATTTTTGAAAGTCGTCGGCAGCGAAGTTTGTGCCGTTTTCGGTAACTATGCACATCGGTAGACCGAAACGACAGATGATATGTTCCCAGATGAATTTCCTTGTTATCATAGCGGTGGTTGAGGCGAGCGGTTTTGCCTCTACCCATTTTGTAAAGTAATCAACAACCACTATGATAAACTTCACCGCACCTGGTGCGTATGGAAATGGTCCCACCACATCGATTGCCCATTTTTGAAATGGCCATGCAGTGGTGACGAGAATCAGGTTGTTCTAGGGTCGCAAGGTTTTGGGAGCATGCCGCTGACAATTGAAACACTTGCGCAAGACTTTAACCGCATCTAGATGCATACCTGGCCAGTATTACCCGACGTTCATAATTTTGGCCACTACCATGAGTGGGCCTGCGTGTATGCCACATATTCCCTCGTGTAGGTCTTTGATAAGGTACATGGAATCTTGGGGGTCGACGCATCGTAGGAGTGGTCCCAGGTATGATTTACGGTATAAAATACCGTCTCCCATTTGATAATGGCACGCTTTGTATTGTAACTTACGTGCCTCTGCCTTGTTTTCGGGAGTAACACCTGATTGTAGGTATGCAATGATAGGTGTCATCCAGGATGTTGTACCGTACTGGATGACATTGACTTGGCGTAGGGGTACTGAGGGATTTTGCAGAACCTCGATGCGTATCTCCTTTGACAGATGTTGGAAGCTAGTGGATGCGAGTTTTGACAGTGCATCCGCGGGTTTGTTTTCACTCCTGTTGATATGGTGGATATTAAAGGAAGTGAACTTCGATTTCAGTTGCAAGGCTTGTTCGAGGTAGAGGATCATGATATCCCCTTTTGCGGCATAGTCGCCGCGCACCTGTCCTGTAACCAGCAGTGAATCGACGTGTGCCTCCAAATGTTGGACGCCGAGTTTGACTGCCAGACGTAGCCCTGCCAGTAAAGCCTCATACTCTGCCTCGTTATTTGTGCTTTTGAAATCGAGGCGGATTGCATAGGTAAGCTCTTGGCCATCGAGGCTGACGAGTCTCAGAACTGCACCTGCACCATCCTCATTGGATGCACCATCGGTATATAGTTCCCAGGTTTCTGAGGAGGATGGTGGTGGTGTAGGGTTTTGTTCTTCTTCGCACTCCTGAATGCGATTTTCCGGTACTTCGGCAACGAAATCAGCTAGAACTTGGCCTTTGATGGCTGGGCGCGGTTTACAGATCAGCGTGTGCGCGCCTAGTTCGATGGCCCATTTTGCTAATCTCCCAGAAATGTCGGGTTTAGATAGGATCGGTCCGATCCTGTAGTTGGTTAACACCGTGATGACGTGATTTGCAAAATAACGTCGTAACCAACTTCTCCATGATAGAGTATCTTGTCTCTGGGTCATTGAGCATTTTGCTGATATAGTAGATGGGTGTTTGAACTCCCTCTCGTTCCACTATGAGCATCGCGCCTACAGTGTTGTCTGCGGCAGATAGGTACAAGATAAGTGGCTCTTTCTTGCGTGGTGCGGTTAGAGTTGGGAGTTGAATCAAACACTCTTTCATTTCCCGGAAAGCGTTTTCGGCCTCTGCGGTCCATTGGAATTGTTCCTTTTTTAAGCAGTTCCGCAGGGTCTTGATGAAAGGATAAGACTTAGCTGCATGGTTGGCTAAGAATCTATTCAGTGCGGCTAGCCTGCCGGCTAGTCGTTGCATTTCTTTCATCGTGGAAGGCGATGGCATGCGCTCGATCGCCTGAACTTTTTCCGGGTTCACCCTGAATCCATCTTTGGTGACGATGAATCCAAGGAACTTGCCTTCCTCCATTCCAAACGAGCATTTCCCTGGATTGAGCTTCATATTGACGCTGTGCAGAGTTTGGAATGTTCTTTCGATATCATTGAGCATGGCATCCTCCTCCATGCTCATGACGACTAGGTCGTCCATGTAGATCTCAACACTTTTGCTGATTTGATCACCAAAAGTTTCGTTCATCAATTTTTGGTAGGTTGCGCCCGCGTTGCGCAACCCGAACGACATTTTTGTATAACAGTAATTCCCGGTAGGTGTGCGGAATGTCGTTTTAACTTCGTCCTCAATCGAGGAAACACTTCCATCGAAATGGTGCGAGGTTGTCGACTTTCTTGTCAATCTCTGGAAGTGCGTAACAATCCTTGGGGCAAGCTTTGTTGAGATCTTTATAATCGACGCACATGCGCCAGCCCCCGGTTGGTTTTTCTACCATGACTGGGTTGGACAACCAAGTCTGGTACTTGACTTCCCGCAGGATGCCTGCGGAGAGCAGTTCTTTGACCTGCTCATGCATCGCCTCGTTCTTTGCGTATCCAAGGTGGCGTTGGCCTTGGATCACCGACTTGATACCTGGCAAGGTATTCAAGAAATGTTGCGCAATTTCGCGTGGCACCCCTGTCATGTCTGCGGGTGTCCGTGCAAAAATATCCTGGTTCCTGAAGAGGAGTTGCTTCAGGCGCGCTCTGATGCTGTGGGACAAGGCGTGGCTCAACGTAACCGTTTGCTCTGGGTATCTTGCGTTAAGAACCTATTTTTCTGGTTGGGTGTTGGGGGTAGGCCTTGCTATCTTGGTCGGACGCAGTTCGTCCGATGACATGACCTCTCTACGTGCATAGATTATCGCGACCCCCGTTTCGGTTGGGAACATGACAGCAGAGTGGGGTACGGACGTAATCATGTTGAAGTCGCCTTGGGACTCCCTCCCGAGAAGCACGTCATATTTGGAGGTGTGAGGTAAAACCATGAAGTTTACCTCCTCTGTTCGTGTGTGCCTTCCTTTGGTGAGGCGCACAGGAAAAGTGATTTGGCCCAGGGGGAATACAGTTTCCCCCGCAAATCCGGCCAAAGGGTAGTCTGCCGGCTGCAACCGATCCTTGTCTTTTTGATCGAACTGGTTGAAGCACTGCTTGTATATGATGTCAGATGTACTGCCCGGGTCGATGAATAGTCGCGCGGTCCGCCTCGGACTTTCGGAAAGACACCTTGCTCGTCTTTCCAGTCATTGTCCGGTCTTCTTGCCGCCTTGCGCGACTTTCCTCGTCCTCCATTGATCATGTGGGTTGAGGCCACGTACATGGTCCTCTTACCCATGGAGGTTCCCTCCTTGTGGGGGGTGATGCGCTTGGTTTGTTTTTGCACAGCTGGCAACAGATGTTGCAGCTTCCCCTCTTTTAGGGCTCGCTCAATCTCCAGTCGGAGACTGATGCAGTTGTTTGTTGTGTGGCCCGAGTCCTTGTGATACTCACAATAGAGTGTGAGATCCTGGTTCTTTTTGGACTTCATCGGTTGGGCCGGTCGCAGGAATTTTGCGTCCGTTAGGAGGACTTCGCTTGGCGACTGATTGATCTCGGTCCAGTTACGGTCCCGAGATTCCTTCTTCGACGCCCGATTTTCACGCTGGGCATTGATTGTTGCCCTTGCGTCGGGCTGGTTGTTACGCGGGACATATGGCCTGGGATCGCTGCCACGATTCCATGTGTCCCGGTTGCGCTTGTTGTTGCGCTTAGGCTCTTGGCGGGAGGATTGGCTTTCCGCTTGGGGCTGTGCCGTTGCGACGTGCGGTTTGAGGTACCGCTGGGTCTGGGCATACGTCTTGACCGCGGCCATGACGTCTTCCCATTTCTTGGGCAAGATTTCCTTGCCGGAGATGGTCATAACCATTTCTTCATCCTTGACGGCTCGAATGAAATGGTTACGTGCCATTTGGTCGGCAACGCCGCCTATCTCCAGGCACCCTTTGTTGTAACGGATGACAAACGACTTAAGAGATTTGTTGTCTCTGCGCCAGATGTTCATAACGTCCATAGAATCACGTTCGTGACGGCGTTGCTGGCTAAAATGTGCGAGGAACTTTGCTTGCAAGTCCTCGAATGAGGCCAGTGATCCCACTGGCAAAGAATCGAACCAAGCCCTCGCCAGACCCGTGAGGGTCTGGGGGAAAAATGACACCAGGTGGGCTCGTCCCACCTGCCGTTTCACCCTGCGCCGGTGAAGATGTTGATGTGATCGTCCGGGTCGGACGAACCATTGTATTTCCCAATGCTCAATGGGAATTTAGTGGTGGTGACATCGGCGTGGGCAATCTCCGGGACAAACTTGGAGTTTTCGGCCGCAGATTTTGGCCTGTAGGGTTGGCTCTGGTGGCGCTTCACAACGCGGAGGTATGTCGTGCGGGGTTGAGTGGGAGAAACATAGTTGCGTCCTCCTGGTCTGCTGCTAGTGGCGTGGGACTTCCTGCCATATGTATGGTCGTCCGGATCGGTCCGGCCATATCCTTCATGGTGGGACTGAGGTCCCAGCCGGCTATGGATGTCGGAGCCGCGGTGGGCTGTGGATTGCCGCCTGTTTTCGCCATGAGGGCCCAGGCAGCTTTGTATTGGGCCCCTGCTGCGGGACCCGTATGAGGAATCATCCTCATTAATCGTGCGGACCTCACAATAAGAGGAGCCGCGGTCTTCACGCCTACTTCGGGAGGCTGGGTACGTGGGGACCCTACCGTCGTATTGTAAAATACGACCCGCAGGGGTATGCGGTGCCGGGGTAGGCCCGACCGGTACTTGTTCTTCTGCACAAGCTCTGTTGTATGCTGCGGCCAGCAAAGCTTGTTGTTGGTCGTACCAGGCATGAAGGTTCATGTCTGGAGGTATCACAGCAGCGTACTGTGAAAAATCGTGTCCGAACGTAAGGGATGTGCCCCCTTGCGTTGATGTGCCAATGTGGCCAGGATTTGGGGCTGGAGGAGCGGTCCCCGTAGGCCCTGTGTTTGCGGGGTTTAAATTATCCCCGGCAGTGTTGTTTAGACGATCAGACATAATCTTTGGAGAGAAAGGGATGGTTGAAAAAAGTGCTAAGAGTAGCGGTGGGCGCCAATGATGAAACAATGGTTAACCGATGTGGTTAACTCACTGGTCTCGTCAAGTAGGGTTAATCCCTTCTTTCTGAAGATCACTGGCTGGATCGTCCGCTGGTTGATTTCCTGCACAAGGAAACACACCGTGACTCGTAACAAGGAGGGTGGGGTGGGGGGTGCTCCTTGTTACCACTCTCCGGCGTGAGAATCAGTAATTTGCTTGGGAAGCAAAGTGTGATAGTAGTAGTAGTGAGAGAGTTGTGAAGAGATACCTCAAACCTGGTCTGGGATGGGTATTTATAGCCGAGGAGTGAAGGAGGGTAGTTGAGTAGCTAGCCTGACATCGCACAGCCTCCTGTAGGTGTGTCAGGCCTGTCGGTTACGGTGGTGATGCCACGTCTTGCTGTGGTGTCAGACTGTTGCATACATGTGGGCTGACAGGTGACTGTTCTCAGTGCCACTTGCCCTGTGGTGTCAGACCCACTTGCCTTGTAGGCAGGATGCGGTGTCGGGCCGCATCGCTGCTTGCGGTAACTGATGTTGTTCCCGCGTTCTTGTTCTGGCCAAGATGTATGCGGGATGCGGTGTCGTGCCGCATCGCCGCTTGGTGACTGTTACTGTTGTCCAGATCCCTTGTCATGACGAAAATGTTCATAGGATGCGGTGCCAGTCCGCATCACTATGCGTAACATCCATTTTCGTACTTAAGGTAAGTCTTCTCCTCCCTTGACCGATTGGATTCGACCGCTCTGTTCGCGCGTGCCCGCACGGACACAGGTAAGTTCTTGCTGGTGGGGGTTTTTGATAAGGGTAATGGTCACTCGCGGTCGTGGTGACGCTAGATCTGGGACCATACCCCTTCAGCCACAAAGGAATCTCATAGATCAAATTTCTTAGCCATTCAGCTTCTTTACCAGCTGCTGCTAAAGCTATAAATTCAGATTCCATTGTTAAATTTGTGATGCAAGTTTGTTTCTTTGAGGCCCAGGAGATAGCACCTCCACCAAGTAAGAACACCCATCCACTTGTGGAAGAATGATCTTCCTTATTGTTTATCCAAGCACAAACTATAATTTATAGTTCCTTTCAGGTACTTAAACAATCTGTTTATTACCTGCCAATGATGTGTGCTCGGGTTACTTGTAAATCTACTAAGTTTTCCCACCGCATAAGCAATATCAGGCCTAGTGCTGATCATAGCATACACCAAACATCCTATTGCTTTGGAATATTCAAGTTGAGATATGGGGCTACCTTGATTAGGCATAAGCCTAATGTTAGGATCAATAGGAGTTCCAACTGGAGAACAAGTCAGACTGTTGAATCTCTTCAAGATCTTCTCAATATAATGCGATTGAGAGATTTATATACCATTATTCCCTCGAGTGATCTTTATACCAAGAATCACCTCTGCCTCCCCCATATCTTTCATGGCAAACTTTGATGACAAGAACTCTTTGGTTTTAACAACTTGACCTAAGTCAGTACCAAATATCAACATGTCATCCACATATAAACAAATTATAACTCCTTTTCCTGAGAAGTCAAATTTGCTATATACACATTTGTCAGCTTGATTAAGTATAAAACCATCTGACAACATCACATCATCAAATTTTTGATGCCACTGTTTAGGAGCTTGTTTCAAGCCATATAATGACTTAACCAGCTTGCAAACCTTATGTTCATTTCCTGGCATAATGAAACCTTCTGGTTGTTTCATATATATTTCTTCATCCAATTCACCATTTAGGAATGCAGTCTTTACATCCATTTGATGAATTACAAGATTGTGGACAGCTGCTAAAGCCAACAACAACCTAATCATGGATATTCTTGCTACTGGAGCATATGTATCAGAGAAGTCAATTCCTTCTTTTTGTCTAAAGCCTTGTATCACTAGCCTGGCTTTAAATTTATCAATGCTTCCATCCACTTTCATTTTCCTTTTGAAAATCCATTTACATCCTAATGGTTTACATCCAGGAGGTAAATCGGTCAACTTCCAGGTCTTATTCTGCATGATAGAATCAATTTCATCTTGAATAGCTTCCTTCCAAAATGAAGCATCCCTTGAATCCATTGCTTCACTGAAAGTTTTCGGATCTTCCTCAATATTGAAACAATATTGATATTGATATTCAATTTTATCTCTCGATCCTTCAACCAAATAAAGTTGGAAATCATCACCAAAGTTCTTGGCTTTCCTTACCCTAGTACTTTTCCTTGGTTTTGTACTAGTGGAAACATCTTTCGTATTGGAAGAGTTTCTTTCAAAATCTTTTAGACTATGAGGCACATCTTTAAGTCTAGGTACTGAGGAGAACCTATCCTCATTTCCAAAATCTCCATCTCTTGACTCAATTACTGTGTGAACTGACACGTAATCATTTGGTTCTGTCACATAGAACCTATGAGCTGGAGAATGTTCAGCATATCCAATGAATATGCAATCGATGCCTCTCTCACCTAAGGTTTGCATCTTAGGTTCAGTGAGTCTCACTACAACTCTACGACCCCAAACTTTAAGGTGACTTAAGTTTGGTGCCTTTTTGTGCCAGAGCTCATATGACAACATGGATTTTTTATTTGGGACCCTGTTCAACAAATAGCAGGCTGTCAGCATAGCCTCACCCAAAATCCTTCACTCAAACCCGAATATGACAACATGGAATTAACCATTTCTTTGAATGTCCTATTCTTCCTCTCAGATACACCATTTTGCTGTGGTGTGGTCTGATGTATGATACCAGTAGATTGGAAATAAACTGGATCATAGTATTCACCACCTCTATATGTACGAAGATTTTTGATCAAATCATTTTGATGCAATTCTACTTCTTGTTTATATATTTTAAATTTATCTAACGTTTCATCCTTTCTATGTAACAAGTAAACATAACAAAACCTAGAAGCATCTAAAGGTCACAACATATTTCTTATTTCCAAGCGAGGGAGTATTGTGAAAATCACGTAAGTCAGAATGAATGAGTTCTAAAACCTTAGATTCTCCTTTGACATCTTTAAAAGGTTTTCTTGTTATCTTGGTTAACTTGCAAGTGTGACATTGATTATTGTTCATATCAAAAGCGGGTATTAAGCACATTTTAGACATGTCTTTCATTCTAAAATAATTAACATGTCCTAATCTAGCATGCCATAATTTTGATTCATTATCTACCTTATTACTAGAAGAAGCAATACACATGGATTCGTTAACAAACGAAGCATGAACATTTAACTTAAACATACCATTAGATAAATATCCAAATCCTACAAAGGTTCCATGTCTAGACAAGATAAACTTGTCCGACTCAATGACTTGTTTGAACCCATAATTATTTAATACAATACCCGACAATAAGTTCTTCCGTATACCCGGAACATACAACATATAATCTAGTAATAAGTGTTTGCCAGAAGTAAATACAAGCTTGACTTTCCCGACACCTTTGATAGGCTCGGTTGCCACATTTTCCATTTGTAATTCAGATCCATCATCAATAGGTTTACACTCTTCAAACCACCTTAGATCTTTGCATACATGTACCGTAGCTCCTGAGTCCACCCACCATGCAAATTCATCATCCTGAACGCAAAATGATTTAGCAACAAAAGAGACATAATTCGCAACCGAATTAATATTAACATCTGAATAATTACTCGAATAAAGATTCGAATTCTCTTTTACATTTAACTAGGGAGAAAGCCCGTGCGATGCACGGCATGCATAATAGCTATTGTTTGTTCGTGGTAAGACGTCTGACACGGCCGGTGCATAACATGTAAGACAATACGCCTACAAAGGGGCGTGCTTAAACTTTATTAAACCATGGGCCATAAGTTGTTTCCTTGGCAAAACTTGCTAGCCAAAAAAAAGTGAAAAAAGATGTCTTCCAATGGAAAAAACATGAAACAAAAAAGGAAAAACGCATAAACTCTCGCACGCTTTCCTATCTTATTGGATAACACATAGACCAAACTTTAGCCAACGCATGCCACCGTCATCCCTAATCCCATCACCAGCCAACTGACTGCAGTGAAATAACGAAAAGAAAAGTATTAGAAATGGTATACTATGTTTACGTATATATGCATCGAAAAGTAGTACGGGTTTTCATTACTAACACTAAGTGCAGACGGTATACCTTTCACGTGGGCAAGAACACAATTTAAAACATAAAACGATCAAAAACATATATAAGTTGTGTGTATATATAAAAGAACCCACACGTCACAGCGGGGGTTAAGTTTAAATGATATCCTGTCATGTTATATATACATTTTGGCACAACAAAACATTTAGAGAGGTCTTTAATTTACACAACACATAAATGTAAGAAGCGAAAATTGTAATAAAAAAGGGCGCATTCTCCTTTAATTTAGAAGGCTTCGTCTAGAAGTGTTGGTTTCCAAAAAAAAGTTGGGAGCCTATTTCCTAAGTGCACTTACGAATGAATAAACTTATGATTTATAAATATTACAATAAAAGTACTTAGAACAAATGGGTTGCGTAGTAACAAAAGTTGCTTCTGAAGTACAAACATTGTCCACTACATCAAAATAGCTCATGGTCCTTAGTTTCAAAGAAATAAATAGATCAACGGGAAACACAATGTAAGCAGATTTGCCAAATGGGTTGAGTAATAACATTTTCGTGTCAAATTGAGTATTTGTTGATGCGGTTCAAACTGGGCCACCATGGGTCAGCCAGAAACATGTCTTGTCTTTAAAAATTGTATTTTCAACCAAAATAATAAACGCCGGGAATAAAATGGTTTAATTGTTTTTTGCATTAATCTTTGGCTGATTTTCAGCCCTTTTCACCCGCTTACTTTTCAATTTGCATCTAGAGCTTGACGATATTGGAAAGTTATGGATCATTTGTTCGAAGATAAATTTCTTAAAATACACTGAACAAATCAATTTTTGTATGATAGCTGATTCAAATTAAACACCATAAAGAATTTCTTAAAGAAAATAATTGTTACCATGATGGGTATTGATGAATCACATCCAAAATGTCTTTCAGTTTCTTTAGCTGAATTAATTGGGTTGGTATGAAGTATGAACATTCAAAGAAACACAAGAATGAATTCATCATCACTGTATAAAAATAAAAATAAAAATATTCTTAATAATAAACATGTATGGTTTATTTAAATAACGATTTAAGGAATATCCACGAGATGAAAGTATTGTGTCACCATTTTTTGTGGAAAAGCTAAAGTGATTGTATCGTTTGAACATGACACAATGGAAACTAAATGAAAATTAATCATGATAAATGAAAAGATATCCTTTTTATCTTTTAATCCCATATTTAAGAACTACAAGCACTGTTGGAGTGAATCAAATTAGACTCCAAATTGTTGTTTAATGAAATTAGACTCCAAATTGTTGTCTAAAAACACTATTTGCATAGGAACTTGCATTTTCAATAAAAGAAACCAGTCATGTTTCATTGAAATAAGATCACTTTGGTTCTAAGTAAAGGACCATTTCCTTGTTCTTATTTTTTTCCAAATTAATGAAAAATAAAAAAAAATAAAATAATAATATTGTACCTGCTAGACACTGAAGTCGATTGCACAAAAAAGTATATGATTTCTGCTTAAATATGTTCACAGCTAAGACTAATCGTCTTCATACTCCAGATTATGCAACATACTAACTAAGACAACACACACAAAAAATCAATCGACAATTTCAAACGACCACTTTGTCATTAAGATTTAGCAGCTCCACATCACTATCATCTTCATCGTCTGGCAGTTCTGTAGGATTAAAAAAAGCTAAAAACTTTCACTTACACTGTACATATACATACATAATTGATTTTTCATATTCAGTTCGAAACAGGGATAAATCGGAATCATTACCTGTGAGGTGGGCCAGTGACGGTGGCAATACGCAATGGTGATGAAATCATGGTTGCACCGATGAGATGGCGCTTATGGCTGTGGCGAAAAACAGATGCGGCATAGGTAGACGACGGCGAACAGAGGCGGTGGTGATGCTGATTACACCGTGCATGGTGGTGATAGGGGCGGCGACATAGACGGTGGATTTGTGCGCGCCGGAGGCTTATAAGAATTTGTTGTGGCTTGCGGGAACCATTTGAAGGGTTGTATAACAATCGTTTAATAGCTTGAACATATAATTGAACGAAAGGTCAGTTTTAATTTGCGTCATCACTCCCACCATTGGATTCTCATTTAATAGTTGGATTTCTATCTTCAACTCTCAATTGTGAATAGGGACAAAGATGAAATAAAATTAAATTTTATATTACAAAGGAAGACGAAAATGAAGTTGTAAAGAGGTCGGTTAGTAGTAGATGATGAGGCCAAGGTCTTTTAAAGTGAATTATGACCATAATCAATGACCATAATTAAATAAATGATATGTTAACTTCATAAATGTTTTGCCCAAGTAAAAATACCATTTTATCCTTTATAAACTTAATTAATTTTATTAATTTGAAGGAAGAATGTATTTAAGAGACTCATAATGAAGGTTGTAAAATAGTTGATATAACTAAATTTTTAAGTATTTATTTTAATCAATATTATTTTAAGTATTGCATTTAAAACTTCATAAATGTTGATTTTAAAATAGAACATGCAACTAAATTTTAGATTATATATAGATTCTTGACATGCAGTTATGTCAAAGCCCAAAGACTTATTCAATTCTGGGCCGCGTCCAGTGTTGTGATCCGTGAAGGATCCACAGCCTTGAATTTTGTTTAAATTATGCATGGACCCATCACATTCCAAATTGTGATGGAGGGACCCATCATGATCCAAATCCTTTTCCATTGTTGGGTTTTTAATTATTTTTGTACTAAAATTATACATATTAATATAAACTGTTGATGAATAGTAAATCTAAATTTTAATATTATATTTAATTTAATTATATTTATTATATTATACATATTAATATAAACTGTTGATAAACTGTAAATCTAAATTTTAATATTATATTTAGCTTAATTATATTTATTACAGCTAATTATATATTATATTATATTATATTATATTTTGATTTGATTTATATTGAAAATAAATAGCAATTTATTTTTATTATTGAAAACTATACGTGTGTCGATAAAAATATAAAAAACATATATTTTTTTATCTGAGTATTGATACGTGACTAACGAACCGATTTTAGTCGAACAACTTTGGTATCACATCGGTAGTATCGAACCGGTATTCTTTTTATGGTTTTTGATTGATACTAATATATATATATATATATATATATATAGAGAGAGAGAGAGAGAAAGTATAATGTACAAAAGGCCTTATCGTACGCGACCAGATACATAACGTGCGTGATTATTTTTTATGACCATCTCAACGTGCGTGATTATACTTTCCATGCGTGATTATCACTTCTCATGCGTGATTATCACCAAAAATCTGATCCCATGCGTTATTTTGTGTCCCATGCGTGATTATTGCCTGATCCGATGGTTTACAGCGTCGCGTACGTGAAGTACGATAACGCGTAATGTATGTTAACCGCACTCTCTCTCTCTCTCTCTCTATATATATATATATATATATATATATATATATATATATCCTTTTATGCATATCACAACTTTATTTTTTTCGTTTTCTCTTTCATCTACTATAGTGATTGCCGGTACCGAAACGAACCGAACCCTACCAACTGATTATATATATACATATATATACATATACATATATATACATATATATATAGGATATGAGTTGGCCAGAAAGTCCAAATTTCCTAAAAAGTGTAAAAAGTTATAAAACACCATAATGTCAACCATAAAACACACCAAAAACCCACAAATAATATGATGAAGATTACTAAAACATCATGTATGTGGGTTTTGTGTTGTGTTTTAGATGTTAAGGCTCTGATTGTGGAATGACAAATATTATTGTGTTTTATGTTGTTTAGCATTGTGTGTTTTATATTCATAGTTCTACGATGGTGTGTTTGAAGTTTTTATGGACTATTAGAGTTTGAATATGGTGTTTTAGTAATATTCATTCTATTATTTGTGAGTTTTAGGTGTGTTTTATGCCTGAATTTATTGTGTTTTATGACTTTTTACACTTTTTAGGAAAAACACACTTTCCGTAGGATCCCCACTCTATATATATATATATATATATATATATGAGAATGATCCGTTAGGAACCACCCTTTATTGCGAGAATAAATGTGAACACAACAAAAATACCTAAAAATAGATAAAAAAAACACACACACACAATTTTTTTTACTATTTTTTATAAAAAAATATCGTTATATTTCGTTACCAAATTTTTTTCTTTTTTCTAATTTTTTTTCTTTTTTCTAAATTTTTTTCTACTAAAAGTAGCGATTTTAATGTAAAAAATATTAAGAAAATTTTTTTAGGTGCTTTTTAGATTTTTTTGGTTTTTTAGGGGGTTTAGTTTTTAGCATTTTACCTTGGGTGGGGGTGGGGGTGGGGGGGTGTTTAGTTTTTAGCATTTAGCTTGGGAGGGGGAACGGGGTTAGGTTTTTTTTTTTGGGGGGGGGGGGGGTGGGGTTAGGTTTTTTAGGTTTTTTTAGTATGTTTACATTGGATCTCATGGTTCTCACGATAAAGGTGGTTCTCAAATGAACCTTAACCTATAATATATATATATATATATATATAGGGAGAAGATCATGCGAGAACCACCTCTTATTGCGAGAACCGCGAGAACCAATGTGAACACACCAAAAATGCCTAAAATTAGCTAAAAATCACACAAATTTTTTTTTTGATTTTTTAAATATTTTTTAGGTTAAAATCGCTACTTTTCGAAGCAAAAATTTTATTTTTATTTTTTTTTTTGCTTCGAAAAGTAGCGATTTTAACCTAAAAAATATTAAAAAATTTGATTTTTTTATATTTTTTTAGGTTTTTTGGGAGTTTAGTTTTTAGCATTTTAGCTTGGGGGGGGGGGGGGTTTAGGTTTTTGGGGGGTGGGGGAGGGGGGTTTAGCTTTTTTTTGGGGGGGGGGGGGTTAGGTTTTTTTTTTAGATTTTTTGGGGGTTTTAGTTTTTAGCATTTAGCTTGGGGGGGGTTATGTTTTTTTTTTTTGGGGGGGGGGGTGGGGGTTAGGTTTTTTTAGCTATTTTAGGTTGTGTTCACATTGGTTCTCACAATAAATGGAGTTCTCGCATGAGCCCCTCCCTATATATATATATATATATATATATATATATATTAATAGAAAGTTATCATGATCTGTGATATGGGGTTTTTAAGTAGTTATTTATTTTTTCTATTCTAAATTTGAGCATATATTTCTTTTTTATATTTTTAGTAATCCCTTTTAATGAAATTTTATTCATTATTTAATTTGACTTTTTAAAATAAGTTGTGTTTATTAACTTAATTTTAAAATCTAACTCCGTGACGATGTTTATTTGATATATATTTATTAATTATTTTTTTAATTCTAGTTTTAGACATATTTTGTTTTTTTTTTATAACATGTAAGATACGATATTTTTTAAGTCTAATTTTAGACATATTTTGTTTTTTTATAACATTTAAGATACGATATAGTATAGTGCTTTATAAGTCCATAAATATACCAATGCGAGATGCTTATTTTATTTGTGTTTTGATAATAGTTTTATTCAAAATTGATCGACTCTATTATAATTGATTCTTTTGTTTATCACCGTGACAAACCTAATCGAAACTATCTCAACACCTTTGGTGGCAGTATAAAGTACCTTTTGTATCATAAGTTACTAGGTGTACACCCGTGTGAACACACGGGTTTGTTTTAATAACGATCGGAAGCAAATACTAAAAAACATATTATAATATATTAAATCAATTCTTTATGTTTAGTTACATATCTTTATAAAACAATGTTAAAGACAATTTGTTTTAGTGCACATGTTTGATATAGAAATAAGGTAAATAATTGATAATATTTTGTAGAAAATGAAAGCATGACCTAATGTCTAATAAATTCTTATATATGATGTTAATTTTTTTTGACACATTGTTAGTGTAAAATTCAGTAAAGGTCCATTGTTATTGTATAATTCGATAATACTAAAAACATATTATAATATATGATTTAAATTCTTTGCATTTAGTTACATATCTTTATAAAACAATGTTAATGAAATTATGTGTTAGTGTACATGGTTGATATACAAATAAGCTAAGTACTTGGTAATATGTTGTCTAAAATGAAAACATGAACTAATATGTTGTTTAAAATGAATACATATCTTTATAAAATGTCTTTTTTATACCCTCAAATCTTAATGATAAACATATATGATTAGAACATTCACACTTCTCAATAAAATCATTTTCATCTTCTCTCAAGTCCCAAAACACAGAACTTCATCTTCATCTTCATCTTCAATCATCTTCATCGGATCATCTTCATCTTCATCGAAATCATCTTCATCGGAATCATCTTCCTCTTCTGTAATCTCCACCGATCATCAGCTTCATCTTCATTATCTTCATCTTCTATAACAATCGAAGGTAATATCACATACCTAAAACATGATAGACACTATGTTTTTGATATGCTAGAATGTAACAGTTTTTGTGTGAAAATATTGTTTGATTCTTGTGGGTTTTTGTCTCGGGTATCAAAACAGAGGTTTGGGTTTTGTTTATTATGAAGGTTTGTTTCAGGTTTTATATGAAAATATTGTTTGATTCTTGTGGGTTTTTGTCTCGGGTATCAAAACAGAGGTTTTGTTTGATTCTTGTGGGTTTTTGTCTCGGGTAGAAAAACAGAGGGTTTGAATGTGTTTTCGGTTCCTCATATGAGATCAACTGTGTTTTGGTTTTGATTCTTGTGGGTTTTTGTCTCGGGGATCAACTGAGTATATTGTTCAAAATGTATCATTGATTTCTATAGTTTCAGATCTCATGTGATTATTTGGCTGATTCTTGTGTGTTTTTCTCTAAAAACAATTAGAGCACAGATCTAGGTTGTTTATTGAAACTATGATACTTGTGGGTTTTAATTTCTGAATCAAATGCGAAGAAACAAATGATGGAAATTGATAAAGCGCATCAGTGTGTAGTTATTTGAACACATCAATATTGATACTTGAAATGTGAAAATTGATTTTTGGTTATTTGAGAATTGTTTAAAAAGATGAACTAAATCAGAATTAAATTTTATACAAATGAACTGATAGGATCAGTTTCGGATTGATGTGTTCATCATATTGATTTTTGGTTTGATTCGATGATATGTGTTCCTCATATTGGTCATTTGAATGTGTTTATATTGGTCATTTGAGAATTGTTTAATAAGATGAACTAAATCAGAATTAAATTTTATACAAATGAACTGATCGGATCAGTTTCGGATTGATGTGTTCCTCATATTGATTTTTGGTTTGATTCGATGATATGGGTTCCTCATATTGGTCATTTGAATGTGTTTATATTGGTCATTTGAATGTGTTTTATTGTACAGAATGGCTGCGGATGTAAAGATATGCAAAAAACCAAGCACGAAGGCGAGAACACTTGACAACCTCCTAGAAGATGGTGCGGTGCACATAAGGAAGTAATTGATCAGAACGATCAATTGTATATGAATGAATATAACCCCAGTGGCAGATATGTAATTAGCGAGCTCTGGAATTTCAAGGAAAATCGAAGAGCTACACTGGGGTTATATTCATTCATATATGAATGAATATAACCCAAGTGGTAGATATGTAATTACCTACACTGGGATTATATTCATTCATATCTGCTACATTCCGAAGTGCACCCATCAGCAAGGATCCACAATTGCTTGTGGTGATACGACATTTTGTCTCTGTATTGTATGTTACGGTCTTTTGTTATCAAGTCTGTAAGTCCTGTCAAGTCTACGAAGTTGGTATGACGTGTTTTCTCTATATTGTATGTATTAAAACTTTACATTTAATATACAATTTAGGCTTTAATAATTTGTTATATATAGTATACACATAATTATTATATTGCATTTATTTAAAAAAGATTTAATTATTAGATTGCATTTATTAGATTTAATATACAATTTAAGCTTTAATTTTTCTCAAAAAATTATTTGTTCAGGTTTGATATAGAAATAATCTAAGTAATTGATAATATGTTGTCTACAAATCCGATTATTAATCATTTCTAAATGTTTTCTAACCATTTGTATCTAAAAATCAGATTATATGAATGAATCCGATTATTAATCATTTCTAAATGTTTTCTAACCATTTTTAACATCAGCACCTAAACAATGATTGTTTATTTTTAAGGTCAAAACAAACTCTTAAATAATAAGTCAAGAAGTCGAACACATACAAAAGAAAAATATTGATCATGGTGTTTTCACTTCCATGTTTATAAACTTGCATATTTTTTTCTATTACATATCAAATTAGACTCTACATACAAAACATGGAATAGAGATAACCTTTAACATACCCTAAAAATACCTTACGAACTCACAATTTGTAAACTATGATTCAACCCGAAAACCGACCCAGAATCATTTAAGCATGGCTTCCTCTTTGCTCACTGTTTTGGCAGCCGCAACCATCGCTTATAACGGTTGTTTAGACAGCATTACCAGTCCCAAAACTATACCTAATTGCATGTTGTTGGTATTCCTTTTCTTGTTTTGTTATGGTACTCGTTACCCCTACTATCCAATGTTATTTGACCACTGTTTACAGCATCGAGGCACCACCCACGCAGCCACAAACAACCCAAATCGCTGCTGCCCCAACACAAGGATTTGCTCCAGAAACCGTAGGACGCATGACAATGTGGTCTGGTTCGCTGCACTTTTATAACAAAGTCCTTATGTTAGTTTTTCAATTATAATTAAATCTCTTTTTACTACACCAATACCTATAGAGTAAACTCAATAGGAAGTATCTAATCGTTAATACGAATCAAGTTACCAGAGACTATCATAAATAAGCCTTGTGTAAATTTACCTGTTTAAATACGTTGATTTTTTTTGTCCAAATAAGCACCAAGCAATATCAAATCCATTTCACAATGAGCATTTTTATGCACTTGATTTTTAAGTCCAGTTGAATGTAAAAACACATCTGCATCAACATCAATATCATCAAATAAAGTCTAAGTTTTTAGCACATGAATGAATAAAATTTCGTTCAAAAAGTTCAAAATAATACACTTAATACTCCAATCAATTCTTAATGTTAAACTATGTTTATAATAATAATAATAAACGATGTTAAAGCTATATATGGGGTATGTCAGTCAAAATTCAATAATCTCAGCATGTACCCTATGATAGAGATTCATTATCTCTATAACTTATCAGTTTATATTCTACAAACTCTTAGCGACCGATTGGGATGAATTTCATTTTAGAACGAACATAACTAAAAGGTTTAACTTTATCACAATTATAATTAACTCATGATTAATAACAGTTTTAAAATCTAACCATTACCTTGAACCTAATGACTTTCATGCCAAGATCCAGGGATGTTTGGGATACTTAGCAGCAACCTTTCGTACAATATCGTAGGAAAACCCAAACAGTGTTTCTGGCTTTGGTGCAGCCTTTCTTGCATTGTCAATGTCTGCAAAAAACCTAAATCAGAAAGGTTGGAAATAAAATTTGAAATCGGTAAATATAATAAACCTGCCACTTACATAGATTCAGGCCACCTTAACCTTCATAATGCTTTTTCCTAATGTTTTCTTTGCTTTTTAGGGGGAAGATGGGTGCTTCTCTCCATAGGGCATACAAAGCACAGATTGTTGGCGGAAGCCCGCCACATTTAACATATAAAGTTTTTTTATATGTTAAATATGGCGGGCTGCCGCCAATAACCTGTGTTTTGTATGCCCTAGGAGAGAAGCACCTATGTTCCCCTTAAAAAGCAAAGAAAACATTAGATTTTTGGATTTGATGTTTTTCGATGCTGAAAGGTCATTAGTGATGACTGTGTGATCATGCTTTACCTGAGAACAAATGCACCAAGTTAAGCTCAAGGTTTTTCAACTTGATCAAATGTCACTTATACCCTTTAATAAAGACCTTGTTCGTTTTTTGCACGCCCTGTTCGTTTTTTTTAATGTTGAAACAACGTTAAAACCTAAAACCCTATGCTGAAGTGTTGTTTTTTGCACCTGATTGGGCCGAGGCGTCGCCTCAAAACGCTTCACGTGTTTTGACGCTTCAGAGCAAATAAAACGTTTTGCCAAACGGTTAACACTTTAAGCGAGCTTAAAGCGCGCTTTTTTAAACTAAGTTTCCAACACAAGAAAACTACACAATTGTTTTATTCTATTTTTTACTATTTTCTTCTTTAGCACATTAAATGTAATAATTGAATGTGATAAGAAAAGCAGTGTGACTTACAGGAAGTGACTCCCATATGGCTTCATCAGTCAAATGTTCTTCATTTAGTGGAAGTAACGCCTTGCACATTCTGTACACATTGCAAATCTTGTTTTCAGATTATAGGGTTACTTATTTCAATATTCATTTACAAAATCACCCCACAAATAAAACTAAAGCGACCTAATGGTCGGACCATGGGTTCCCTTCAATAATCAGATTAACAAACTTAGAATGCTTGTACTCCAATTACTGTGTAGGCCTCAGTTGATATGGAAGCAACCATAACAGAGGATACTCAATGGTATTTAATGCTCGGACCATCGGTTCCCCTTCAACAATAACTTGAGGTAAGCCTACAACAGGAAACAACACGTCATAAACCCAAAATTTTAACCAAATTTTAACGAAACAACACGTCATAAACCCAAAATTTTAACCAACCAGTAGCAATCTTGGATAAAAGAAACTGGTAAAACTAAAATTGCAAAATTATGAAAGCAGTGAAACTTTGAATATTCAATAATAAACCAAAGTATTACAAAATTATGATTTAGAAAAATAATAAAAATTAAAAATTAAACATTACAATTAACACTTAATAGAATATCTCGTTCTCTCGCCTTCTTCCATGCAATTTCGTTTTTTGTTTTAATTTGTAGATCTGCTAGCATATCACAGGTCTTCTGATCCTGTTTCAGCAAATTTGTAATAAACTCTTCTGCTTTTTGTTTAAACTCTGTTGGAGTAGAAGAGGCAACTTCATCTAGCAGTGCAATGCTACTCCAGGTTTGCTTATAATATTTATCACTAACAATAGCAACCTTTTGGTTGAGTTCTTCAGCGTTTCTTTGTTCTTGGAGTGACCAGGTTGAAAATTCGATTTTAAGATCAGTGGTATCGGACCAGTGGTAGAAGGTTTTCCTTGCCATTTAGGAAGAATGTAAGTGTTTTTGGACAATTTGTTTTAGGATGAATGTTTTTTTTAAACTGAAGTGTTGATGTTTTCAAGTAAAATAATAATGATGCTTTATAGTGTTTAAAATCTTTGATAGAGAAAATGAAGAGACATCTCCTAATTATGATAACCTTTTTTTGAAGGTTTCAATTTTGTTCCTTGGTTTTCTACATATTTAATTTTACTTGTTTTCCCATGAAAACTCATTTTTCAAAGGTTTTGCATTAAAATGCTTAATAGGATAACTAAACAGGCAATTCACATATACACGTTTTTTACTCTTAAATCATTAAATGTACATGGTTTTTAAGTATAAATGTTAATTTAAAGTTTGCCTTTAAAGCTGACCTTTGGGCTGTTACATATAGTATATAATAGCATTGCCAATAAATTTTTTTTTCATCAAAACAGATTCATTCAGTGAAACAAAAGTGCAACTATTATTGTTTTGCCTTTGTTCTTATAAATATATTAGAATAAAGTCATATACTTCTGCAAAATATGACGATTTCAAGCAACGCTTTATTAAACAAATCGAAGACCAAGTCTTGGCTGATAGATCTACACTTCAAGAGTTAAAGAGGTGTTTTAACGGACTGGAACTTGATCTGCTGACAAGAGACCAAGTTTCGAGGGACTTGAGGGCAATGCCGACTACTTCCGTTCGTGACCTGTGTGTTGCGAGTAATATAGAATGTGGAGAAAGAGATCTGGAGTTCATGAGAAAGATCAATGAGATACACAGAGAGGTTCAGTGCTCCATGGAGTTGAAGTTAAAGTTCCTTGATTCTTGCAATTAGAGTTAGATGTCTCTGATTAGTTTTCTTTTTTATATGTAATTGCTACTTTCTTAATACAGGAAGTATTTATTAAGTATTGTTTTTTTTTTATCACAGTTTAGTTTTACATCTTTTCATGAGTTTGAAGATAAAGAGACGGTCTTCCATTTTCGATAAATTAGAAAATATTTCATCTAAATTTTTTTTCTTAACATTGTTGTTTGGTACCATGGATGATCTGTTTAATGTTCATTTATGTGCTGACTTTAACAATTTTGGAAGCGAAATACTTTCAACAAACACGGGTAAATTTTTCCTTAATTTTAATTAAATTAAGATTATTTGGTACTTGTAGATATTATGGGGCTAAAGTCAAAAGCTACATTAAGGACAACAGCACTCAATATGGTACTCTTACAGACTCAAGTGTAGTTGTTTGATCAATTGATTCTAATGTTTTATTAGCATTTTATTGATTCTTTGTTAGTTACATTTGATGGTGATCATATGAATAGTTAAGATCTATGAAAAACTTCAATTCAACGAAAGTTAAGTACCTTTTCAAGCTGATGTATTAAAATACTTCTACAAACTTCAATTCGATTATATCTCGCTCACACAGCCACCACAACTTCCGGTCGTTCCCAGCTCTCCTGCAGAATCAAAACTTAATTAGGTATTTAATTAAAAACTTGATGAACACAATTCAAAGAACAATTCTGCCTTGTCCTGTATCTGAGCATGATGTGCACATTATACAAGATTAACTACTTACATGACAGTTAATTTATACAAGATTGTTTAGTAGTTGTATATATTCTAGGGCTAAAGTCGAGAGGTCCATTGGTGGGAGCAGCAATCAATATGCTAGTCTTATAGACTCAAGTTTATATCTTTTAATATATGTTCGTTTATTTAACAACATATTTTGATAACAAACGAAGTTGAACACGAAAATAATTTTATAGCCCTGAGATTAGAAAAAGACGTATAACAGTCAAGAAAGTAATTTTATGAAACCATGTTGAGGTAAAATGAGAAAAACAACCGCGTAGTCATTTAAGATGATTTTCGTCCTAATTTACAGCACACGGGTGACAATAAAAACCCTAATGAAGGCTACCTTCAACCTAAATAATCCTAGAAATCAACCTAAAACAGTCTACAACACCCAAAAGTTAGAGTTTATACTATGCAGCTTGCTTAAAAAAGCCCTCGGAAACACACAAAAAGATTCAAACTGAAACTAAGTTACAACATAGCAATGTTGAACTTCTACTCTAATCACATTGTTTTACACCATGAATGACAATATAAAGTACACGCGTTTGATACATACCAGAAGTCTTTACGATAGAACAACCATTAGTTGTTGGAAACATGAAGCTTTGACCTATCAAAAAGTTTGATGGTTGTTTTGGTATCTCCAATGGCCTAACTACACTTTCAAACCATTCAATAGCTTTAAACCTTGTCATAGCTACAAAAAATGAAAAAAAATCAAATAATCAACAACGTTTCTATTGTTTTGTTAGAAAGAATTTGAAGGCAAAATTTAAAATTATACCTTAGGGTTTAGGACTTTCCTTGAAGGTAGAGTAACACTAAACAATACCGTTTCAAACTTTAGCGAAAACAACACTAAAGGATACCGTTTCGTAATTATGACATCAGCGAGGACTACATAGCATACCTGAGAAGTTGACACGTAGCCAATTCTATGTCATTATCTAAGCTCCCTTAATAGATAACATCATGTTCAAGATAACCTCTTTCGTGTTCATGTGAGCAAGAAGAGAGAAAGACACAAACGATGTCTCAAACACAGTTCACATGATACGGATTTGACACCTGAACCTGTATCATCTGAACTATGTTTCACACCTCCTTTGTGTCTTCCTCTCTTCTTGCTCACATGAACACGAAAGAGCTTATCTTGAACATGAGTAATGACACAGCTGTCTTCTACCTCCATCGCTAGATTCAAAGGGCAAATATGGTCAAAATCAACAAACACAAGATTCATAATATTTAATGTTTTGAATGTGATGGTTCATACCTTTAAGATGAAATCGAAGTTGGTGAACAGTCTTACATCAGATGCAATGTACCTACGCAAGAGACATCAATTAGTTTGAGCAAATAGAAAAACTCATTTAAATTACCTAAATACCTAATTTCATGACCTAAACTCTACACAATTTAAATTATCAACAATTTTCATCATCCAGAAATAAACCAATCTGACGATTAAACAACTCCTCTTAACAGTTTTAATAGAATTAATAGCACACGCGAGTTTTAAAACAATTAATAACAGTTTTAATAACAATTGCAGCAATCTATATAATATTTACCGTAGGAAAGTATTGACAGCCCAATCATCAATTTTCGTTTCATCGTCACTTCTTTCTTCTTCGTTCTCGGATCTTTAGCAGGCTGCACAACAATTACCATAGCTTTACCTAAACAATAATCCATGGGCATATTAAAAATCAAATCTTTTTTAACCCCAAATCGAAAAACATCCAAAACACGATGGAAAATCAATAAACTTATGATTGATTTAGCAATTTATGATAAGAAGATCTAAAATCACCAATTCTATTAACACGATGGTCAAACACCAAGATTTATCATAAAAAGAACAAAAGGTTTAATTTTTTCTATCTTTTCAGTCAATAAAAAGAACATAACAAAAGGCACAATTCATTTACAGAAAACCAAAATTACCTGCCCACATGACAACCCCACCAGCATTTTCAATTCTCCCCCTTTCATCACTAAATCAAAGGTTCTCGCAGGTTGGAACCACAAAAAGCTCACCCCTAGACTCATTCATTCAACCTAAAATCAATATAAGACAAATAGAGTAGAGTGTGAGGCTGGTTTAAATATAACAATTGATTAAATGAGCTAAAATGAGATGATACGTACAACTGTCATACCTTCTCCACTTTTTCTTGGTATAGATTTGTTCAGTAATATGCAGTCGAAAACAACAAATTTGGATTAAATTAGCTTGTATCAAAGTTGAAAGCTCCTAAATTAACTGTCATAACAGTAGTATTTACATTTAGAAGACTTGTAAATGCTCTTTTTTAAAACCTCCTAAATCCTTTTTTATTAGAAAAAGTTAAATGCTCTTTTCAAATTTTATTTCCAACCTTACTGAACAATATTTGGCTGATAACCACCCCGAAGACTCGGTTTCCACCCTATACAAGCAATCAAATTGAAACATCATACAATTGCTTTTACATATTTTAATTTACATCAAATAAACAACTTAGAGGTGACAAAATAAGCGGGTCGGGACTCATTCACCTATAAAGATAAAATCCAACCCAAATGGACTAATTCATAAGCAAACAGGTCAAATTTGCCACCTTTAAGACAGATATATGACAGTATGAGCAACATAAATAAAACTTTGGGATCTACGTAAGTACCATGAAAGAAGTTCACGCCTTGAATCCCTTGCACTTTCACTGTTCGGCTTAACATATCTTCTATGGTTGAGATCAAAATTTCTACCCCTATGCCTTCTCGGCACATGCTTTTTTATTCTTGGACCTATCTCTGTCTTGGTGTACATTTGGAACACATTTCTACTACTGAAAAATTAACCAGTTAGACGCCTAGAATACAACAAATCTCATCACAGCATACTTGTAGTAGCTTTCAACATTAAGAAAATAATTCACTTGTTTCAAAGCTACAATTTCTAAGAAACAAAATCCGAAAAACAACATACTTCCCATAACCTCATGAAACAAAACCGAATCGGACTACTAAACTGTATAATTCACACCTCACACTAAATTCAGCATCAATCAATCGAGATTCCTAAATTTTACATTAAGAAACTGAATCTTCAAATTATAAAACAAAATCATATCAACTAATATACTGCAGTAACTCTCGTAACCTTAAATTGATACTATAAACAATTCGTTCATCTTCAAATAATATCATACACCATCAAAATAATAATCATGAACAAAATATTGACCTAATCAACGAAACAGCCAAGATCAAATCTTTTTTAGGTTTGACTGAATACCCCACAATCTTAACTCAAATTCAAGCAAAACCCATATCACAGTAACTCCAAATTCCTAAATTTCTACAAACATATGTTATGATCAAGAACACAAACCCTAGAAGCAAAATCAGAATGAAATCAACAACGAATGGAATGAAATTGATGGGGCTATTGATGCAAACCTGAAGAGAAAGTAGAAGAAGATTTGGGTTTGGAATGTCTGGTGTGAGACCTAGCTGATGCTGCTGAAATCTTCTTCTTTACTTCATCATCATGACGATTTAACCCTATTTTTCCAACAAACTCAACTGAAATCATCATCATCAATTTACCGAGTTGATATTGAAGAAAAGAATTAATAGAAACTACATACACACACGTACACAAACCTGTTGAGTAAATTAGAGATATGTGGAGATGAAGTTGTGTTTATGTTACTTGCAGACAACCGGATCGAAGATGTTCTTCTGAGTTGAAGAGAGAGAGAGGTGTGAAGATTATGTTTTCAATTTTGAAAATGAGCTGGACTATATTTGATGGGGAGAGAATAAAAGATTAAAATTACCATTTGAATTTGATTTTTGAAATTCCCTCCTAAAAACTCTGACCTTATTTTCAATTTTGAAATATATAGATAGATAGATAGATTATATTTTAAAGGTGGAGATTGAAATTATGACATCAGCGTCATGACATCAGCGGAGTCTATGTGGCATCCAATGTGGCATATCTAAGAAGATGACACATAAGCAAAGTGAGGTCATGCTTTAAGCTCCTTTTATAGTATAGATAGATAACGAGTGTCGGTGACGAGAAAAATTGATACTGTCCGAATAACATTGGTACCATGTCACTTTTAAATGAACATCAGTACCGATAATTATATTTTTGAAGCCTTTATCAATAGTTTTTTTATATTTTTCATTGATGTAAAATGTCGATATGTTTTTGGGCATATCATGACTTTATTATGTGGAGGTTTATCTTTCGGTCGCTATACTAAGTGTCGATTATAGTACCGGTACTTTATTGAATCGAACCGCTACCAACTAACTTCCCGCCGCAACGCGCGGACGAAGTTCACTAGTATATGATAAAAAGGAAACTTAATGAAAAGTGAGATTTATTATTAAATTAGAATTAAAATTTATCATTAATTTATAGAGCAAATGGTATCGGGTATAGGTACCGGTCTTAAATTTACCAAACCGGTGTATTTTCGATACCAGTTCTGCACAGGTATTCACCGGTTTTTACCCTAAAATACCTGTGTCGTACCAGTACCGACCGGTACCGAACCGTACCATACTAGGTATATTAGGTACCGGTTGGTACCGAGCTCATCAAATCCTGTAGCAACGCAGCAATGCAAGTAATTGCACCGTTTAGATTACGTTTCATACACACAGTAAGTAAACTTTATTTCGTTTGAATGATGTTTTATATACACAACAACTTATTTTGCTTTATTTTTTGTCTTTTTCTGTAATGAATTAATTGTAGCATGTAAAATTAACTTGGATATTTAGAATATTGATGAGCAAATCGTATCAAATCCTGTAAACGAACCGGTATCGTATCGGTACCAAATTTACTATACCAAATCATTTTCGGTACCAATTTGGTACCCACCGTTTGGCGTTTTCAGAATCGTTACTTTCGGTTCGACATCGGTCTAGCACCATACCTGTATTTATTGATTTTTACCTTCAAATACCATACCTTACCGTATTGTACCGAGTATTTTCGGTGCCGGTACCTAATTTCGATGATTTTCCGGATCGGTACTTTCGCTGCCGTTACCGGTACCGAGCTCATCCATATTTTAACGTGTTAGCACCGTAATAACTGAACTGAAAACAACCGAATTTCCAACGTGTAGGACGTGCAGGTCCTATTATTATATTTTAGGTTATTTAAAATCGTTTTTTATGACAGAGTGACTATCCTTACCACGTCATTTTATTTATGTTTTGATATTCGGTATCTGTTTGCCGTTGCTGACACGCCTTTTGTAGTCATTGGGTCCCGCCGCAACGCGCGGGCGGAAAATAACTAGTTAGTATCAAAATTAGACTTTTGATACATGGGCCCACCATACTCTTTTGTTATTTAGTCTGTGTTTACATGTGTTTTAAAATCACTATGAGCGCGTTGCACACGGAACCACTAAGAAGAATAAAAAGAAAATGTAAAAAGCAATAAAAAATAATCGAAAGAAAATCAACCAAAAAAGTTGTATGTTAATGATGTTGGTATGAAACCCGTGGTCAGAGTCTTAGAGATGAGCAAATAATACTGGGTACCGGTACGAAATTTCCCGAACAGAAGGATCCTAAGTACCAATTCGGTACCGACTTTTGGCATTCCTAGTACCGGTTCGCTACCGATTTTTATCTTCATATACCGGTACCGTAACCGGTATTTTCGATACCAGTTGCCACCGAGCTCTGATCAGGGATGAGTAAATGGTACTGTCTAGCAGTACCGAATTTCCCGAACTAATAGATTTTCAAACTCAGTCCGGTACCGACTTTTGTCGTTTTCTGTATCAGGCTGGTGCCGATTTTTACCTTCATGTACCGATAATGAACTGGACCATACCGGGATACCGACTTTTGGCGTTTTCTGTATCAGGTTGGTGCCGATCGCGATTTTCGATACCAGTATTGGTTGAGACCAGGAAATAAAGAAAATAATAATAAGTATTAATATATTAAGATATGAATATAATATAATAAATCAACTGTTCATTCAGTTGATTTATTATCATATAGTAATTGTGTGTTGCCTAAACTTTCCAATATCAGTAGATGATACTGTATTAGCCATACACTTTGTAAATTTTGATGAATAAAAAATAGAGTTTTGACACATACCATTCTGTGTTTGCGGATCCTTGGATCCACTTGGGCCCGCTCCACCCGAACCTTTGTTTCCTCCCGGAAGTTTCACACGACATTCCTTTTTAAAATGTCCCACCTTGTGACATCTCCAACAAGTCGATTTCACCTTTTTATTCGGTTGTTTATCATCACGGTTAAACTTCCGTTTCTGATTCTTGAATTTGTTAAACTTCCCGGAATTTCCATCATGTTCAACAACATTAATGGATGATGATGCTTGAGTTTTTCCTTTGGTTTTATCATCTTCTTGAACCCGAAGTGACTCCTCAATACGGATATGACTACCCAATTGAACCAAATATAACTCTTCCTTCTGATGTTTTAGAGTATGTTTAAAATCTTTCCACAACGGTGGAAATTTGTCAATTATTGTAGAAACAGCAATTGACTCATCCATGTTCATATCGTCTTGTGAAAATTGCCCCAAAATATGTAACCGTTCATTATACTGCTCCATAATAAGCCTAGAATCTACCATTTTATAATTAAAGAAATTGCTAACAAGGAATTTCTTACTTGAAGCGTCTTCAGCCATATATTTGGATTCGAGTGAATCCCAAAGTGCTTTGCCGATTCCGCGTTTTGGTAGACATCAAACAGTGCATCCGACATTCCGTTGAGTATGTGACCGCGGCAAATATAATCGTCGTTTTCCCACTTGAGTCTTTTCCTGGTTTGATCAATTGGTTCATTCTCCACCTCTTCTGGAAACGGAGTAGAGAGCACATAAGCGACCTTCAAAGTTGTAAGCAGAAAGTGCATCTTCTTTCTCCATCTCCTGAAGTCTTGGCCTTCGAACTTTTCCAACTTTGCGAATTTGCTTGATATATCACGAACCGAATCACTTGAAGCCATGAAAATAGTTTGTTCTTTGTTGGTTAAAGTGAAGAACAGGAACAAGAAAATAAGATAACAATTCGAATGCAACTTGGGTTAAACAAAGAGTCGTGTGTTCACTATCAGAACAAACTATTTGATGGTACTATCAAAAGTTTGAACGGATAAACTTTGTTCTTCAAGAATCAGATTTGTAGAAACTGTTTTTGTGAGAATACGTTGTGCCAGAGAGGTTCGATAAATTCCGTATAAGATCCTATTTTCTTGTAACGGTTCCCTTGGTGGTTATCTCCAAAAAATATATTCATTATATCCGATTTTCTTTTTTCAAATAGATGTTATCTTTATTAATTAAAACCAATGAAAATATTAAGTCAAACTCACTGTAATATATATTAACATAATCGGATATTTTAAGGCTAACATTTAAGCCCAAATACTCAATAAATAAAGCCCATGTAAACAATAATAAACATTAAGTTGGCTGTATGATTTGATCAGCTCAAGTTTATTAATTGTAGTAAAACTTTGATGAGCCCAAGAGATAACCAGCCTAAAGCCCAATATACGATATCTTATTTTAGCAAACCGAGCCCGCACTCCTGTATTGCCTAACTCGATTAGTAAAGTAAAATAGAATTTATCGACACTAAAATTACCAACATAATATACCTTTACTCTACTAGGCTTACAAGCCACTTGCTGAATGAAGTGACAAAAAAGTAGTACTTAATTAGTAAGACTCGGCTAGGCTTACGTACTATCTTTTCACTAGTGTTTAATCAACATAAAAAAATTGTCAAGTATTATGCCATAGTGGCGAAGCTTTGTGAAAAACCACCCACGTGTCTAATATTAATTATATATACACACAAGTTGTAATGTCGTCAGTGCTACAAAGAAATGGAAGTGTTTCTTATTTACAATACTTGCAACATATGGTACAACTGTAAAAGTGATTACTGCTCTCTATTGCCTTTGTATGAATCATTTATGTACCAAGATATTGTTTGTATCCATGTTGTATGTATGCATGTTAATGGAATGTATATATATATGTTGATGTTGTATGTATCCATGTGTATATGCAGATGTATGTATGTAGGGGAAGGTTCAAATGAAAACCACTAGTTATTGTGAAAACTCGAAAACTAATTAAAAACCACTAAAAAGAAGGGGGGAGACTTTTAATGAAGGAGGGGTAAAATTGGAAAAAAAAATATATAACTTTTCAAACATTTCCCATTTCTCCATACGTTATCATTTTAAAACAAAAATGGCACCATAAGATCACAAATTTTTGTATCTTTCATTCAAGTATATTCGAGCATATTTTTTATGACATAAAAAAAGATTTATGGTGTCGTCTTGTTTTCAATACTATTATTATAGTAGTGCACATGTGCAATATAACATGTACTACAATTTCATTACATGCTTAAAATTAGTTTTTTGAGTCTAGTTTAGCTTTTAGGGTTAGTTTTTTTGGAGGTTTAGGATTAGGATTAGGTTTTTGGGTGTGGGGGGGAGGGGGGTTTAGGTTTTTGGGGGGTGGGGGTGGGGGTGGGGGGGTTTAGGTTTTTTTCGGGTTTATGTTTAGGGTTTAGTTTTAGGTTTTCGGGAGGGTGGGGGGGGGGGTTAGGTTTTTGGGGGGTGGGGGGTTAGGCTTTTGGTGGGAGGGTGAATTTAGGTTTTTGGGGGGTGGGGGTGGGGGGTTTAGGTTTTTGGGGGGTGTCGGTGGGGGGTGGGTTAAGTGGTTTAGTCTTTCCGTATTAGTGTACTACACATGTGCAGTACAACCAAAAAAAAAATTTTTTTTTTTTTTTTTGAAATTTTTTTTTCATATATAAAAACCAGCGATTTTTATTAAAAAAAATTGAAAAAAAAAAATTTGTATGTTTTTTAGGCTTTTTTTAGTTAGTTTTCGAGTTTTCGCGTTAAAAGTGGTTTTCATTTGAACCATCCCCATATATTAATGTATATATATGTAGGTATACATAGAATGTGTATAAATATATGTTTATGTTAACAGAGTGTTGGAATTTTTTATAGGTGTAGATGGAAAAACTAAATATAGATTCCAAAACATATCATATGTAGGCCTTGGATCGATTGATGTTTAGGATCAATTTGAATGAATGATTAATACTGATCAGGGGCGTACCTACCCTATGGGGTGGGTGGGCGGCCGCACCCCTTGAAAAAAAAAAATTAATTGTATTTTCCGCGAAAAATTCCGACCGCACCCTTTGGAAAATTCTGACCGCACCCCTTGCAAAATTTTCGTCCGCACCCCTTAGAAAAAAATGTTAGGAATTTACATAAAAAAAATTGTTAACACGGATTGAAACCCGACCCAATTATGTAAACAAGTTAGTCCACTAACCCCTTTAATAAACTTGAAGTCATTCCATCAAGCCCAATAAGTTAATATCAATTCAAGCCCAACCCAAATACATCTTTAATTAAATAAAATCAGTCCAAAAAAAAAAATAAAAAAAATAAAAAAAAACACCCAATCGACTGCCAGCTTTGTCCGACTCCCGCCTCACCTCACTGCCAGCGACCTGCGACACCCCCACCCCAGATGGGCGACTGCAACATTCCAGCGAAGAATAGCTTAATTCCGGCCACGAACATGTACATGTTTTGTTTTTTTGTTAATTTAATGTTTATGTGATTTTGTTCAAGACTCAGGAAATAAAGTATGGGTTAAAAAAGTTTAAACTTTTATGTGTTTTGAGGTAATTTTGGGTTGTTCTAGCCTTTATAGGATGAATTTTTTGTCCCTTAATCTTTATTGATTATATGATTCTAGTATAGAGTTTGAAAAGTTGAAATTCAAAACTTGAAAAGTAAGGAATATTAATGGTTGAACAATCAAAGATTTTAGTTTCATGTTTTTTGTTTTACATGACCCGGACCGACCCGAATTTTTTATTTATATATCTAGGTGGCCTAAAATTTTTAAAAATATTCCGCGCCCCTTTGTAAAAATTCCTGGTGTCACACCCCCAAAATCCACCATGCGGAGTACCACCGCTTGGAGGCGTGACGTGACCAGGATCGAGCCACCAATCATATTGAACATCGTAATTAAGTAAATAAGACCAACCACAATATGATTGGTGACCAAAGCTAGTTAACCATGTTTAGTTTAAACAGCGGAAGCATAAAAGTAAATCCAAAAGCATAAGTCCATAGTTTTAAGGTTCAAAACGCAAGTTTAATAAGTTCATATGGATTTAAATAATACGCACGGAACATAACAGTCCGTACACCACTACGACTCATTCCTCGTGCAAGCTCCAAGCGTTTAACGACCTGTAAGGCATGTAACAACGAGTCAACAACAAAGTTGAGTGAGTTCACGTTTGGTTGTTTGGTTTTAAGTTGTTTCTGAAAAACGTGGTTTGACTTTCGTTGCCTTATTTGCCGTGGGGGTTACCCCGTAGTTGAAAGTATGTTTAACCAGTTCCTTTTTATTACCCAATCCATATCCATAATTAGTGGGGGCTTTCCCCGTGTGAACTACTAGACCATACATATCGACAACTGACGAACAATAGTTGTGCCCTACATCAGTGTCTATCATCACTGACAGTTTGCCATAGTCCATTAGTACACGCCCGTCCAAACGGCACGGTGTGAGGTTTGTTAAACCTAATAGCGCTATTAACTAATGACCCGCTCGCCATTGGCCTCGGCGATTAAGTCGATATAAATTGATGGACTTCATGATAGAGTTTTGTCTAGCTAGTTTTAAGGTTGTTGTCCTGCACCAGGAGGACGAACGTACGTATTCTGCACCAGGAGAATTCGTAGGATTAATAATGACATCCTATCTATGGAGGATGGCCGTACATATCCTTCCAAGGGGATATGTAGATTTAGTTTTAATTCTTTAACCCATTCCCAAACCACCGGGAATCCCATGCCTTAGAAAGTGTGTGAACTCACCTTGGTTTGCTCGGTTAGATTCTCTAATATAGCTAACAGTCAAAGTCGATCAATCACGTCCTAGTATGATTTACCAGTTAGTCATTTAGTGGCTTTCAAATAGAACACAAAGTTCCTACACGTATCTATCACACAACATGCATCACTTTAGCGGTTTATGCCCATCTAAGTTTCCCATCCATTCCCCACTCATAATCAAACATACGATAATGCACATAACATATATAACATGTTAGATCATTCACAGATAGCATACTCGACATTTAGACACGCAAATTACAGCTTATGTCATTTCAGCATAATTATTCAAAACCGGGCTGTTTTCGGACATTTTAATAAAATAGTTAACTTATTCCAAAAATTCCCAAATTTTTACCAAATGTCTTAAACGTTCCAGATTTTATTGTGTAAAAATATCGGGGTCCGTTTCATTACCAATATTTTATAAAAATTCATTTTCCGGACTGAACTCAGATTCATATTTTTCTGACCACAGTCCACGGGATAATTTATTTAAAATTCATCGAGCGTCCGATTGACGAAATTCCAGTGGGGTAATTACAAATACATCGGTGGTCATCTACAGTACAAGTTTCATGATCCAACTCTACACCGAACCCAAGTTATGACAGAAAACAAAACACATATTTTCAGCAGAAAAAATGCAGCTCTAGCTGCTGTTATGAAATAACGCTTTAAAAATAGTAAACGAAGTCCGAAAATTACGATTCTGGTGCCATTAGAACCTTATTTCATAATAACACGTTTTAGACTCAAAATATCAGTTTTTCGTAGAGTTTATGACCTGTTTAAAGCCAACTGAAGTTGGCTGTAAAACTTGGACAAATTCTGTTTTCATTCTTTAATCTTCTAAGACGCGTTCGATTGATTCCGTTAGCATGATTAGTGATCGTAACAACATCAAACATCAATATTAACCAGCAACACATCAGATAATCAACCAAGAATCATAACAAAACAAGATCCAAGAGTTTTACACGGATATTTACTCATTAACCACTTTGTTCATCATTTTTAGTAGACTTTAAACTTTGATCTTATATGTTCATCATTTTTATCCGACAAATCTCTTATTAACCACTTTAGACAAGATCAGTAGGGTGTTTAGAGTCACTTACTACTAGCTCGTGGCTAGGGAAGAAACTAGACGAAAAACGGGTGGTTAATAGCGTCGTAGAGAGGTCCTCGCGATTCCGTAAGCACCGGGTCTCCTCGTATGAGCTCTAACACACTAGTATGTATGTAATATTGCAATATCCAAATTGAAAAGTGTTGGTGGGTGGGCTATGATTCTCGGCCGTAAGCAAAGAAGGGAAAAGAAAGAGTGAAACTTTTGAGTAGGTGATTATGTACATGTGATGGACCTTTGTTCCAATTTAAAGGCCATTCCATATTAATTATCCAAGGGGTATAATGTCCTCTAGATTTAAAACAAGTTGGATTAAAATAATCAACAATCAAGGGTGTGTGTTCCCTAGGAAAAAAAACCGATCAGATGGGGGTGGGTTTGGTTCAAATTCAACTAGTTAGTTAAGCACTACATATGTTAGTTAGGAGTTTATATTAGTGTAATAGTGTGTTGTAATTTATAACGGGTGTTAGGGTATTCGGGGACCCTAACTGGCTCAGAAAAGTATAAATAATGTGTCTGACAATATTCTTGTGTTTCAGGTAAAGTCTGGTTGTTCGGTTTGACACTGTTCCGTTAAAGTGCTTAATTAATTCGTAAGGTGTCCTACATATATATCTTTGCAACGTTTTTAATTTTCAACACTCGGGAAAATATAATGGACTATTTAGTGACCTTTCTGTACACTATTAGTATATTAACAAGTACATGTAAGTATAACACAGTAAGTCAGAGAGCAGTTAAATGATTCAGCACAGTCATCAAGCACTTTATTTATCATTAATAAACTGTACGGTTACATGTAAATTTGAGGGTTGCCACATTCTCCCCCTGTTAAGAGAATTTCGTCCCGAATTTTAGCGCGTGGTTACTGAGGAAGCTAGTTAAGTTGCGTTGTTTTCCTGATTTTTCTGGGGTGTCCCATCATCCCCCCGTTGATTTGGAATTTCGTCCCGAAATTCTGCAGTAGCTTCAGCCTCAGTAGTGGTTGCGTTTTTCTTAAACAGTTGGGGATACTTGAGTTTCATTTGGTCTTCTCGTTCCCAGGTATACTCTGGGCCACGAAGAGCATTCCAACGAACTCGGACCAATGGTATCCTGGTATGCTTGAGGATCTTAACATCTCGATCTGTAATCTCTACTGGTTCCTCGACGAATCGCAGCTGGTCGTCGATAGTGAGTTCCTTGAGAGGAACTATGAGGGTCTCATCTGACAGACACTTCTTCAGATTCGACACATGGAATACGTCGTGAACTCCGCTGAGTTCTTCGGGTAGATTAAACCTGTAGGCGACTTTGCCAATTTTCTCGGTGACTTCGAATGGTCCGACATAACGCGGATTGAGTTTGCCTCGTTTGCCAAAGCGGACTACACCTTTCCAAGGTGAGACTTTAAGTAGCACTCGATCCCCAACCTGGAGCTCGAGTAGTTTTCTTCCCTTATCAGCATAGTTTTTCTGATGGTCACGATCTGCCGCCATTCGGTGTCATATTTGAGCAATTCTCTCGGTGGTATCTACCACAAGTTCTGGGCCAGTGATTTGGCTGTCACCAACTTCTACCCAACAGAGAGGCGATCGGCATTTGCGTCTGTACACTGCCTCAAACGGAGCAGCCTGGATGCTGGTGTGGTAGCTGTTGTTATATGAGAACTCCACTAGCGGGAGGTGCTTTTCCCAGCCATTACCAAAATCGATTATACATGCCCTAAGCATGTCTTCAAGGGTTTGGATGGTGCGTTCAGATTGCCCATCCGTCTGTGGGTGATAAGCGGTGCTCATATCTAAACGTGAGCCAAAAGGCTTGTGCATTGCTTGCCACAGTTCAGAAGTAAAACGCGCGTCACGAGCAGATATAATAGAGGTTGGCACTCCGTGCCTTGACACTACTTCCTTTAGATAAATGTCTGCAAGAGTAGAAAACTTATCCGTTTCTTTGATAGCCAGAAAATGTGCAGACTTGGTCAGTCAATCTACGATCACCCAAATGGTATCGTTTCCGCGTTGAGATCTAGGCAGACCAGTAACGAAATCCATGGAAATTTTCTCCCATTTCCATTTCGGGATCTCCGGTTGTTGAAGTAGGCCTGATGGTTTCTGATATTCAGTCTTGACTCTCGCACAAGTCAAGCACTTACTGACGTAGGTTGCTATGTGGGCTTTCATGCCAGGCCACCAATACGTAGTCTTGAGGTCGTGGTACATTTTATCCGAACCAGGATGTACCGAATAACGAGACTTGTGCGCTTCGTCCATCACAAGCTCGCGTAAGTTTCCATAAAGAGGGACCCAGATGCGCCCTGTTACATAGTAAGCGCCGTCTTCCTTTTGTTCTAGCCGCTGCCTCGATCCTCGTAGGGACTCCGCCCTGATGTTTTCTACTTTCAATGCTTCAACCTGAGCATCGCGAATCTGAGCGGGAAGGTAAGATTGGATGGTAAGCTGAGAGCACGTACACGCCTAGGTATGGTATCCTTTCGACTGAGGGCGTCGGCCACAACATTGGCTTTGCCCGGATGATACTTGATTGCGCATTCATAATCGTTCAAGAGCTCAACCCATCGGCGCTGACGCATGTTTAACTCCTTTTGCTTGAATATATGCTCGACACTCCTGTGATCGGTGTAAATGGTGCACTTGGTACCGTACAGGTAATGTCTCCATATCTTAAGCGTGAAAACAACTGCTCCCAGTTCCAAGTCATGTGTAGTATAGTTCCTTTCGTGAACTTTAAGTTGGCGCGATGCGTAGGCAATGACCTTGTCACGTTGCATCAATACGCAACCAAGTCCTTGGATGTAAGCGTCGCAATAAACCACGAAATCATCTGTGCCTTCAGGCAATGAGAGGATAGGCGCGCTACAAAGTCTATCATTTAGGTGTTGAAATGCGGACTCCTGTGCATCACCCCAACGATAGGTGACACCCTTCTGAGTCAGTGAAGTGAGAGGTTGCGCAATCTTGGAGAAATACTTGATAAACCTTCTGTAATATCCTGCCAAACCCAAGAATTGGCGAATCTCTGTTGGTGTGCGGGGTGCAGGCCAATTCTTGATCGATTCAACCTTAGATGGATCCACATGAATTCCATCCTTGTTTACCACATGGCCTAGAAAGTGGACTTCGCGAAGCCAGAAGTCACATTTCGAAAACTTGGCATACAACTGCTCTTTTCGAAGAAGTTCCAGCATAAGTCGTAGATGCTGCTCGTGTTCCTCCTGACTCTTAGAATAGATCAGGATATCGTCGATGAACACAATAACGAACTTATCCAGGTAAGGCTTGCACACTCGGTTCATGAGATCCATGAAGACCACTGGTGCATT
This sequence comes from Helianthus tuberosus, assembly GCA_030545235.1. Lineage (NCBI taxonomy): Eukaryota > Viridiplantae > Streptophyta > Magnoliopsida > Asterales > Asteraceae > Helianthus > Helianthus tuberosus. The sequence goes on along the minus strand of CM060356.1, from coordinate 90,184,288 downwards.
CGTTAGCCCGAATGGCATAACCAGAAACTCGTAATGGCCGTAACGAGTTCTGAATGCTGTTTTGGAGACGTCCTCATCTCGGACCCTCAGCTGATGGTATCCCGATCTCAAATCAATCTTGGAGTAATAGCTCGACCCTTGCAACTGGTCGAACAAGTCGTCAATACGTGGAAGAGGATAACGATTCTTCACAGTCACCTTGTTAAGTTCGCGATAGTCAATACACATTCTGAAAGTACCATCTTTCTTCTTTACGAACAAGACTGGAGCTCCCCAGGGCGAAGAGCTAGGACGTATAAAACCCTTTTCCAAGAGTTCTTGTAGTTGTGTGGACTGTTCTTCAAGTTCTAATGGAGCTAGACGATATGGTGCTCGAGCTACTGGTGTTGCCCCAGGAGCTAGCTCGATTTGAAACTCGACTTGGCGATGAGGCGGAAGACCAGGTAATTCCTTAGGAAATACCTTGGGAAAGTCGCGTACAATAGGGATGTCCTCAATTCTCTTCTCTTCCGTTGATGTGTCAGTAACGAGTGCTAGAATGGCAGTGTGGCCCTTTCGCAAACACTTCTGGGCCTTAAGGAAAGAGATGATGCCTTCGACAGCACCACTCTTGTCGCCATGAATCATGAGAGGTTCTTCACCAGAACAAGGAATGCGGGCGATTTTCTCCTTGCAAACAATCTCCGCTTGATGATGAGATAGCCAATCCATCCCAATAACAACGTCGAAACTACCAAGTGTGATAGGAATAAGATCGATAGAGAAATTCTGACCAGCTAAGACGAGGTTACAACCTTTAACTACGTGTGTGGCTTCAAGACTTTTACCATTTGCTAGCTCTATCGTGTGTTTGGTGTTCAAAAGTGTTGGAGTGCGCTTAAGCATTTGGCTAACTTTTATGGACACAAAACTAGTATCGGCACCTGAATCGAATAAAACAGTAACAAAGAAGTCATCCAGAAGAAACTTACCCATCACAACGTTGGGATCGTTCCTTGCATCACCCTGGCCTAGCACGAAAACACGACCCCTTGCCCCATTACCATTGTTGTTTCCCCCCATTGCCGCCTCCATTGTTGCCTCCATTGTTGTTCCCATTGTGTTTCCCATTTCCTTGGTTGTTGTTGTTATGATTCTGGTTCAGTTGGGGGCAGTTCCTCTTAAAATGGCCTTCAGCACCACACTAAAAGCATCCTTTATTGCCCTGTTGTTGTTGCTGCTGGTGGTTCTGTGGAGCTTGTTGTTGTTGTTGGCGATTTTGATTTGTTGGTCGGGCGCTCCTGCAATCCTTTGATTCATGACCAAACTTGTTACACCTCAGGCAACGGCCCTTGTTGCACTACCCGCTGTGATGCTTGTTACACCAGTTGCACTTGGGGTGGTTCTCTTGGTATCCACCCTGTCCTTGGTTACCAGAAGATTGTTGACCAGGACTCTGGTAGTCATCATTCTTTCGCTGCTGAGACTGAACTGAAGTAGAACCCTTTCCGGAGTTCCCATCCCATTTTCGCTTGTTGTCGGTAGGTGCATCAGAAGTAGCTGTGGCACTGATACGTTTGGGTAGCCTGTTTTGCTCCACCGCCTGGTCGGTGAGACGATGAGCCAACTTGATAATTTGTTGAATGGTACCCAGGTTGGCTGAAGTTACGTGACTTTGAATCTCTGGTACAAGGCCCATGACGTACAGCTCAATACGTTTGATGGGAGGGTCCACCATAGTTGGACACAAGATGGCCAGTTCGTTTGACCTCTTAGTATACGCCTCAATCTCAGACCCCGTCATTTTCAGATTGTAAAATTCCACCTCTAGCTTGTGGATGTCATCCCGACTACAGTACTCCTCCTTGATCAGCTCTTTGAAACCATTCCAGGGTGTGGCATTAGCAACTGCCAGTCCTAGTAGTTGAACCTGTGCCTTCCACCAGGTTAACGCAGCTCCTTCAAGTGTTCCGGTAGCATATTTCACCCTACGGTCTTTGGGGCATTCGCACATCTCAAAGACAGACTCAAGCTTATCGAACCAGTGTAGGAGGCCTACCGCTCCTTTGGTGCCACTGAAAGTAGTAGGTCGGCAGTCCATGAACGTTTTGAATGTGCACACAGGAGGGTGAGCATGTTGACCTCCTGCTGGGTTAGCTGCGAGTGCCTCAGCGACTCGTTCATTGATCAAAGCCGTCAACTGGGCGTAAGTGTGGGACGACAATAGAGAGTCAGCACACAAGGTTCAAATAGCAATTATCACATTATCTAATGCACAGTGAGAACTATCTAACCGACAATATAACATAAATCATACCACTTATGGTGTCGAGTCTTGCATGTGGAGCGAAGCGTCGTTGTGGATCGTTGAGCACTGTACTGGTTATAGTTTGGTTTTATCAAAAACTTTTCCCTTTTAAAACCAAGTCACTATAACCAATGGCTCTGATACCAATCTGTCACACCCCCAAAATCCACCATGCGGAGTACCACCGCTTGGAGGCGTGACGTGACCAGGATCGAGCCACCAATCATATTGAACATCGTAATTAAGTAAATAAGACCAACCACAATACGATTGGTGACCAAAGCTAGTTAACCATGTTTAGTTTAAACAGCGGAAGCATAAAAGTAAATCCAAAAGCATAAGTCCATAGTTTTAAGGTTCAAAACGCAAGTTTAGTAAGTTCATATGGATTTAAATAATACGCACGGAACATAACAGTCCGTACACCACAACGACTCATTCCTCGTGCAAGCTCCAAGCGTTTAACGACCTGTAAGGCATGTAACAACGAGTCAACAACAAAGTTGAGTGAGTTCACGTTTGGTTGTTTGGTTTTAAGTTGTTTCTGAAAAACGTGGTTTGACTTTCGTTGCCTTATTTGCCGTGGGGGTTACCCCGTAGTTGAAAGTATGTTTAACCAGTTCCTTTTTATTACCCAATCCATATCCATAATTAGTGGGGGCTTTCCCCGTGTGAACTACTAGACCATACATATCGACAACTGACGAACAATAGTTGTGCCCTACATCAGTGTCTATCATCACTGACAGTTTGCCATAGTCCATTAGTACACGTCCGTCCGAACGGCACGGTGTGAGGTTTGTTAAACCTAATAGCGCTATTAACTAATGACCCGCTCGCCATTGGCCTCGGCGATTAAGTCGATATAAATTGATGGACTTCATGATAGAGTTTTGTCTAGCTAGTTTTAAGGTTGTTGTCCTGCACCAGGAGGACGAACGTACGTATTCTGCACCAGGAGAATTCGTAGGATTAATAATGACATCCTATCTATGGAGGATGGCCGTACATATCCTTCCAAGGGGATATGTAGATTTAGTTTTAATTCTTTAACCCATTCCCAAACCACCGGGAATCCCATGCCTTAGAAAGTGTGTGAACTCACCTTGGTTTGCTCGGTTAGATTCTCTAATATAGCTAACAGTCAAAGTCGATCAATCACGTCCTAGTATGATTTACCAGTTAGTCATTTAGTGGCTTTCAAATAGAACACAAAGTTCCTACACGTATCTATCACACAACATGCATCACTTTAGCGGTTTATGCCCATCTAAGTTTCCCATCCATTCCCCACTCATAATCAAACATACGATAATGCACATAACATATATAACATGTTAGATCATTCACAGATAGCATACTCGACATTTAGACACGCAAATTACAGCTTATGTCATTTCAGCATAATTATTCAAAACCGGGCTGTTTTCGGACATTTTAATAAAATAGTTAACTTATTCCAAAAATTCCCAAATTTTTACCAAATGTCTTAAACGTTCCATATTTTATTGTGTAAAAATATCGGGGTCCAGTTCATTACCAATATTTTATAAAAATTCATTTTCCGGACTGAACTCAGATTCGTATTTTTCTGACCACAGTCAACGGGATAATTTATTTAAAATTCATCGAGCGTCCGATTGACGAAATTCCAGTGGGGTAATTACAAATACATCGGTGGTCATCTACAGTACAAGTTTCATGATCCAACTCTACACCGAACCCAAGTTATGACAGAAAACATAACACATATTTTCAGCAGAAAAAATGCAGCTCTAGCTGCTGTTACGAAATGACGCTTTAAAAATAGTTAACGAAGTCCGAAAATTACGATTCTGGTGCCATTAGAACCGTATTTCATAATAACACGTTTTAGACTCAAAATATCAGTTTTTCGTAGAGTTTATGACCTGTTTACAGCCAACTGAAGTTGGCTGTAAAACTTGGACAGATTCTGTTTTCATTCTTTAATCTTCTAAGACGCGTTCGATTGATTCCGTTAGCATGATTAGTGATCGTAACAACATCAAACATCAATATTAACCAGCAACACATCAGATAATCAACCAAGAATCATAACAAAACAAGATCCAAGAGTTTTACACGGATATTTACTCATTAACCACTTTGTTCATCATTTTTAGTAGACTTTAAACTTTGATCTTATATGTTCATCATTTTTATCCGACAAATCTCTTATTAACCACTTTAGACAAGATCAGTAGGGTGTTTAGAGTCACTTACTACTAGCTCGTGGCTAGGGAAGAAACTAGACGAAAAACGGGTGGTTAATAGCGTCGTAGAGAGGTCCTCGCGATTCCGTAAGCACCGGGTCTCCTCGTATGAGCTCTAACACACTAGTATGTATGTAATATTGCAATATCCAAATTGAAAAGTGTTGGTGGGTGGGCTATGATTCTCGGCCGTAAGCAAAGAAGGGAAAAGAAAGAGTGAAACTTTTGAGTAGGTGATTATGTACATGTGATGGACCTTTGTTCCAATTTAAAGGCCATTCCATATTAATTATCCAAGGGGTATAATGTCCTCTAGATTTAAAACAAGTTGGATTAAAATAATCAACAATCAAGGGTGTGTGTTCCCTAGGAAAAAAAAAACGATCGGATGGGGGTGGGTTTGGTTCAAATTCAACTAGTTAGTTAAGCACTACATATGTTAGTTTGGAGTTTATATTAGTGTAATAGTGTGTTGTAATTTATAACGGGTGTTAGGGTATTCGGGGACCCTAACTGGCTCAGAAAAGTATAAATAATGTGTTTGACAATATTCTTGTGTTTCAGGTAAAGTCCGGTTGTTCGGTTTGACACTGTTCTGTTAAAGTGCTTAATTAATTCATAAGGTGTCCTACATATATATATCTTTGCAACGTTTTTAATTTTCAACACTCAGGAAAATATAACGGACTATTTAGTGACCTTTCTGTACACTATTAGTATATTAACAAGTACATGTAAGTATAACACAGTAAGTTAGAGAGCAGTTAAATGATTCAGTACAGTCATCAAGCACTTTATTTATCATTAATAAACTGTACGGTTACATGTAAATTTGAGGGTTGCCACACCTGGGTCCGCCACTGATACTGATTGGAGTATACACATGAAGTGTGTAGGGACTTAATAAGTATAGAGAGGGAAGAGAGAAAAAAATGCACAAAAATAATTTAATACCCGAACTTTCAAAACCTAAATAAATTAGAGTTAATTACATAGTTAGTCCCTGTGGTTTACCCAAAGTAACATACTTAGGTAATAATAGTTTAAAATTACATTCTAGGGTATTAACTTTTCATTTTGTAACGTTTAGAGGTATTAACGTTATTTGTAGGTTTAAAATCACATTCTATTATTAACTAAGTATGTTATTTTGTGCAAACCACAGGGACTAACTATGTCAATACCCTACAAGTTAATACCTCCAAACGTTACAAAATGAAAAATTAATACCCTAGAAGGTGAATTTAAACTATTAGTACCTAAGTATGTTATTTTGTGCAAGACCACAGGGACTAACTATGTAATTAACTCAAATAAATTATATGAAAAATAAGTAACAATAATATTAATAAATATAGTAATTATGATATACTAGTAATCATAAAAAATAAATGGTAATAAATAATAGTTAGTTAGTTTTGACTTTTAATATATAAAATGATTAGAATTTTAAACGAATTAGAAACATAGTTTAAAAAAAGAACATAAAAAAATTGAAATATTATACAATGATTAATATGAAAATAAAAATTTACAAGCATCATTTCTAAATTTTATATAACATGTGCCATAAATTAAAAGATCATTTTAATGGCCACCATCAAATCTATTTTTAACTAGTAATTAACTAGTAGGGAATCCGCGCGTTGCTGCGGGAGCGACAAGTTGCAGCGCGGAACTCATTTTTGTTAGTATTCTATAGAACATATTGTCTATGTAATCGAAATCAACACATTAATGAGTTGTTTAAAACTTTATAGAAGAGAAAACTGTCAATGGATCAACCAAACCCGACATGTCTGTCATAGAAACAACCCATTTCAACCTGAACCGATTTGACCCGTTAAGATAAAGTAGTGCTTAAGGTTTGGTATTCCGGCTTCATTAACAAGAAAATTATAAGATCACATGTATATAAATATGCGTGTGCGCATTTCTGAAGCTGGTATCAACAGCAATCACCATTTACTTATGAACAGGCAGATTCGGGTTATGTTATCCAAACTTGATTAAATGGGTAAAATTATAAATAGATTAGGAAAACAAAAAAAAAGGCAACGGGCGGGCAACGGGCCAAATAGGCCCAATGCGTAGCTTCAAAGCATAAAATCTCTTCAATCATCTTATCAGCAAATTACATTTTGTTGTGAATTTTTGTCTTTGGTAATCATACCTAACACATCAACTATTTATCAAACAAATGTTGGACAGAGTGACAAACAAGTGTTTCATGTAAACCCAATCAGATTTTGACAAACAAAAATATCCCTATTGATCCAAACCAGTTTATTGTAATAATTTAAATTGCTCTGTCGCAAGAGTGGTGATGATTTGTTTTAAACAAAAAACCTTAAAAAAGAATTTAAAATCATTATACAAAACACACACACACGCATATGTAGATGTATATGTGTGTATAAGTGGAGAGAGCGACTCACTTCCTCCTTGGATAAGCATATATACTTTTGATTCATAATGAAGTTGCAGATGCTTTGTTTTGATAGATTCCTGGAGAATTTAGACTGGACGGTATGGGGCATGGCCAAGGGCAGGCGAGCCCCGGTGCCGCCCCAGAACACCGCCCCCTTGGCCCGTCCCCGTCTTCACCAGCAACCCACAGCCGCCCAAGCCGTGCCTCCTCCTCTCACATACACCTATACATACATACATGCATATATATACATAAAGCGGCTCATCCCCCACCCCTTTGGTCCATCCCCTTTAGGCCCAACCTCACACCCGCTTACGTGGCGGGTGACGTGCCGGCCCATCCTCCCCACACCATACCTTCCAGTCTTTGGAACCGAAAAACAAGTTATACAAATATATCAAGAAAGTGCTTCTCATACAACACGTTTGTCACACACATCAATAGAAAGTACTTCTTAGTTCATTTCTATATTTTTGTTGAAATAATAAAAAAAAAAGCTTGGCTTTATCTCTCTTTGAAATATGCTAACAACTGATAATCAAAAAGCTTGGATTTTTCATAATAGTAATGGTTTATTTGCAAAAAAAAAATATGGTGTGATCAGTCTGTCAATAAACAATCAGAAGCTTCAAAATCATGAAAAAGAAAAGAAGGCAATACCAGCTTAATAGCAACTTCTTCACCAATCTAAATCTTAACACCTGCAGATCAGCAAACAAAATCCAGTCAACTAACTATTAAAAATAAATAAATAAAAAGATATGACAACAATAACTCAAAAAAAATTAATCGATGAAGCACCGACATGAGGGACCAATGGATCACCGATGGAAGTATTTCCTTACCGACTAAAACGCTTGCTTGCGACCAAATCTCCCGACAGATAACCTAAATTTCATACCAAAAAAAGATCTTGTTCTTGAAAGGCATAACGTACCGTTGTTTTATCAGATGGATCCAAACGGCTATAAACTCTTTTGATGCCTTCATGTGTCTTTTTTATGACTTTCAGCAATGGTAGCAGCTCGTAGGACTACTTCTACATTAACAAAAAGTCGCTTCATAAGTTGCCCATAATATATACATGGAAGCTTACCTCGACATCTACGCCGTACTGACCGCATCTACCCGGTTCGTCGCCGAAACGCACTAACTCGTAACAGTGGCGGAACCAGAACGATTTAGTTAGGGGGTCATCATAAGCTTATATTCTATACTGGTTCAAATTAGGGGGTCCATCTCTAAGTTTATTCTTCAAAAACTCAAAATTTATAAATAAAAATTCAAAAAGTTCCTGTGACCAGAGGGTCAACGGACCCTCTTGACCCCCCCTCTGGTTCCGCCCCTGACTCGTAACACCGCCACCTGGAACCATGGTAGACCTTTTATGTCATCTTCGGTAACAAAAAGCCATCTAAAACAGTGAAATATCAGCCCTTGTTGGGTTGAAGTAGCTTCCCTGTGTTCCACAACTCCAACATCTTTAATGCAGCCCTTGGTTAATCCATAGGAACCATGTGTCCAGCGTTCAATCAATCAATCATACCCAGTAAAATCCCACAAATAGCAAAGCTATTTGTAGGGTCTGGGGAGGGTGGGATGTAGGCACACCTTACCTCTACCCCTAGGGATAGAGAGGCTGCTTCCAGAGAGACACTCGGCTCCAAAACACCCAGGAAAGAAATAAATAGAGCATGGGGTGTGTGTGTATGTGTATGAAGCTACCAATGTAGTATGAGTTGCGAAATAGTGCATGGTAGAACAGAACAAATATGACAACACAAAACAGACTATACACATAGTTACATATTTACGACCATACACTACACCTAGAAACACAACTGTACAAAACATCCTATACACATAGTTACTTATGTACGACCAGCGTTATGAACCTTAATAAAAGTCAAAGGGCCATGATTCTTTAAAATGCCAGCTTCTTTTCCGTCGACTATAAACGAAACATTTGAAGCTAAAATAAAATCGAGTGTGAGGTGGCGACGCGTTAATAACGCAAAATTACAACCACCTGACGATGAGATGAAGGTCAGCTCAAGTTTAACTTATGAATGCTCGAGCTCGAGGTTGGCTCGTCGATAATTTTTCAAGTGATATACTTTTCGACCCGAATAGAGCTCCAGCTGCAGCAATTGATACAGGTTGAATAGGTAATTTGTTGCTAAAATTGGTTATAAAATGTAACTTGGTAATACAAGTATGCCCTATCAAAACTACCAGTGATCAAATCATATAAATTTTGTATTATGATTATATTTCTTAATTGCTTTTTTTATGATTCTAGGAACAAAAAGTGTAGCACCAACAAGTTCACAGAGTACACGAGTAGCGTCTTCTCCTCATTCATCTTCCAAAACCAGTTTATCATTTAACCTGCCACAAAAGCTAAGCTTACTGGGAAAGGTAACTTCAAGTTTCTTAAACTTTTTTTTTATAAATTTTATAATTTTTCTATAGCTTTTATTAAATTTGATACATTATAGGAAGCTGTTCAACAACAAGAAAGAGCACAGAAAATTGCCCTTCAAGCTCTTAGAAATGCCTCAGCCTCCGAAACTCTTCTTTGGTCTCTCAAGTATGACTATTTGATCCTACTCATTATCATAGAGGTGGCAATTTTCGACCCGTTTGCTTATAATGGGTTCAATTTGGGTTATAGTTTATCTAAAATGGATCCAATCATTAAATGTGACTTAAACTGGTTAAACGGTTCGAAAATTGCCAAAGATGTATTTTTAATTAACAAACCTTCTAAATCATTATATTTTGAGTAGACTACCATTTTCATCCATGAGGTTTTGTCACTTTTGGGACTTTCGTCCAAAGGTTTGTTTTTTCGCATCTGGATCCATAAGGTTTGAAATCTTGTCATTGTCATCCGACTCGTTAACTTAATCCATTTTTAACGTTAATTCAAGGGTATTTTTGTCATTTTAGGCATTTTTAATTAAAATACATCTTTTTTCGGAAATACCCGACTTAACGTAAAAAAAGTGATGAAGTTAACGAGTCGGATAAAAATGACAAGATTTTAAACCTTTTGGATCTAGATGCGAAGAAACAAATTTTTAGACAAAAGTCAAAAAAATGGCCAAACCTTAGGGACGAAAATGACATTTACTCTTATATTTCAAATGTGTATAATTTATCTCAACGGGCCCAATCATCAAGTGGTTGCCCTCATCTAAACCAACCCGCCCTTCTCTACCATGTTAATACTTGTATCATTCTTGGTTATATATATTTTATCTCTAACAATACATTCGAATAAAGTTTCAAAACATAGCTAAAAGCCTAAAATGCAGAAGTGTCAAACAGGCTATATGGGTCAAAATACGGCCAGAGTGCTATCAAATGCTTAAATCCATTTCAGTTTAAATAAGATTATTGTTTAACAAAAATAACTTTTATCATCTTGTTTGGCGCATTATTTATTGGGAAATTGGATTTAAATAATCCGAACTTTCACCTGTTGGCCAATAACACTCCGAACTTTCAGTTTGGCCAGCAGCACTCTCAACTTTCATCCTATTTTCCCAAAACACTCCCAAACTAACATATCACTAACCAAGTTAGTTTTTAAGTTTTATTTATTACACAAACAGTCCCTGTAGTTATAATTTACTAGTTTTAAGTTTTATTTATTACACAAACAGTCCCTGTAGTTATAAAAAAAATCATAAAAATAAAAAAAAAATCTAAAAATTCAAAAATATTCAAAAAAATCATAAAAATTCAAAAAAAATCAAAAAAATTCTAAAAAAATCAAAAAAAATAAAAAAAATCATAAAAATTCTAAAAAATATAAAAAAAAATTCTAAAAAAAATCATAAAAAACCGTTTCGACCCGTACCGTTTTCGACCCGTACCGTTTCGACGCGAACCGTTTCGACGCGAACCGTTTCGACGCGTACCGTTTCGACCCGTACCGTTTTCGACCCGTACCGTTTCAACGGTACGCGTCGAAACGGTCCGGGTCGAAACGGTACGGTTCGAAACGGTCCGGGTCGAAACGGTACGGTTCGAAACGGTCCGGGTGGAAACGGTACAGGTCGAAACGATCCGGGTCGAAACGGTACGCGTCGAAACAGTTCGCGTCGAAACGGTACGGGTCGAAACGGTTTTTTATGATTTTTTTAGAATTTTTTTGATATTTTTTAGAATTTTTATGATTTTTTATGATATTTTTTATTTTTTTAGATTTTTTTTGAATTTTTTTGAATTTTTAGATTTTTTTTTTATTTTATGATTTTTTTTATAACTACAGGGACTGTTTGTGTAATAAATAAAACTTAAAAACTAACTTGGTTAGTGATATGTTAGTTTGGGAGTGTTTTGGGAAAATAGGATGAAAGTTGAGAGTGCTGCTGGCCAAACTAAAAGTTCGGAGTGTTATTGGCCAACAGGTGAAAGTTCGGATTATTTAAATCAAATTTCCCTTATTTATTTACAAAACTAAAAAAAAAAAGTGGACAAAAAAGTGTTGACAGGTCAGCAACCAACCCGACCTGGGTATCTTGCTTTCTCTAATATCAAGTTTTACATGTGTTGCAGGACTTTGTCAACGTTGACCAAGTCTCCTAACCCTGATGACCCAACATAGTGTTTCGATCAGTTTCTCGAGTTCCATAACCAAATTGTTCAGGCCATAACCAACATGGTGTCAATCAAAGCATCAACCGAAACAACTAACAAAGTCTAAAAGTATCAAAACACTTACTCTTAGAGTGTAGTAAGTAATCAAACTGCTTTCATCACCTTCAATGGCGGTCGCCTTCATGAAAAGGCCAACTTCAGCTTCTGGAATAATCCCTGCTTCCTTTTCTCTTCTCGCAAGCTCGGTTAACATTTCTGTATTTCATCGTTTATATTATAGTCATTAATCGTATATTTTTTTTACAAACAAACCGATGTTATATGGAGGCTAATTAAGTTACCTAAACGAGATCCAACGCCTTGGCATTTTGCCGAGAAATCAAGGGTCTCCTTAACAGTCATTTCTCCAGCATGAATATTGTTCTGACTGATGTAAGCCGATGTCCTTCGAGGCTCAAACTCATTGAGTTTATGACCATTGTAACTTATCTCCCCTTCAACTCATAAGCTCGGATCCAATCTTCCTGCCAAAACCAATAGAAGTGTTGTCTTACCAGAAGACGGTGGCCCCAACAAAAGTGTCATCATGTATAAATATCATCTAGTTAATAACTTTGTACTACAATATCATCTAGTTAATAAGATATATACATACCTTACTGGTTTGATAATTCCATATATATTTTTAAGAATGCAAAGCTTAGCTTTCTTCCAGCACACCACATATGCGTTCTAAACCTAACAAAAGCTTAATACAAATTTATGTTCCAAATTTCCAAAAATTGAAAACCAAAACAACAGTGCAGATAATTCTATTGTGCAATTGAGTCAGCAACAATTAAAACTCCAAAAACCTAAAACAAGTACAACTCCAGAAGCTAAAACACAGGTCTATAAATCAATAAACCACACAATTAACCTCATAATATGAAAATATATGAACATATGATGATGAATTCCTCTTACTTTGATGCTGGTGACACGTGACACCGGCTAGGGTTTCTAATTACTTCGCCGACGTACGGACACGAACGATGTTGTAATTCAAATCGGATACACAAAAACTGAAAATGATTTAGTTGAACATGTTGTAGCCAAATCAAACTGCAAATGTGTACCCACTTCCATGATGGGTTCGATGTTAAATATTGCTGGTATGAAACGTATCTGGGAATTAATTCTTCCAGTAATAATTGATGTTGTGGCTGTAGAGATTCGTGGCTGTACAGATTCAATCATAAAGGTACATTGAAAGAGAACTCTTCAGGTGAAGAAACTGATGTAGATATTCGGGGATGTAAGGAGAGGAGGATAAAATGGGAAGGAAAATGTAAAAATATAGGGTTTATCTAAGACTTTTAGTCTGCCATCTTAAAAAATAGGTGTTAAATTACTTTTGTGTCCATTGGTAATGTATTATATAGTTATATAGATGAAAATACATGAACATATGATGATGAATTCCTCTTACTTTGATGCTGGTGACACGTGACACCGGCTAGGGTTTCTAATTGCTTCGCCGACGTACGGACACGAACGATGTTGTAATTCAAATCGGATACACAAAAATTGAAAATGATTTAGTTAAACATGTTGTAGCCAAATCAAACTGCAAATGTGTACCCACTTCCATAATGGGTTTGATGTTAAATATTGCTGGTATGAAACGTATCTGGGAATTAATTCTTCCATTAACAATTGATGTTGTGGCTGTAGAGATTCATGGCTGTACAGATTCAATCATAAAGGTACATTGAAAGAGAACTCTTCAGGTGAAGAAACTGATGTAGATATTCGGGGATGTAAGGAGAGGAGGATAAAATGGGAAGGAAAATGTAAAAATATAGGGTTTATCTAAGACTTTTAGTCTGCCATCTTAAAAAATAGGTGTTAAATTACTTTTGTGTCCATTGAAAATGTATTATATAGTTATATAGATGAAAATACATGAACATATGATGATGAATTCCTCTTACTTTGATGCTGGTGACACGTGACACCGGCTAGGGTTTCTAATTGCTTCGCCGACGTACGGACACGAACGATGTTGTAATTCAAATCGGATACACAAAAATTGAAAATGATTTAGTTGAACATGTTGTAGCCAAATCAAAATGCAAATGTGTACCCACTTCCATGATGGGTTTGATGTTAAATATTGCTGGTATAAAACGTATCTGGGAATTAATTCTTCCAGTAACAATTGATGTTGTGGCTGTAGAGATTCGTGGCTGTACAGATTCAATCATAAAGGTACATTGAAAACTGATGTAGATATTCGGGGATGTAAGGAGAGGAGGATAAAATGGGAAGGAAAATGTAAAAATATAGGGTTTATATAAGACTTTTAGTCTGCCATCTTAAAAAATAGGTGTTAAATTACTTTTGTGTACATTGGAAATGTATTATATAGTTATATAGATGAAAATACATGAACATATGATGATGAATTCCTCTTACTTTGATGTTGGTGACACGTGACACCGGCTAGGGTTTCTAATTGCTTCGCAGACGCACAGACACGAACGATGTTGTAATTCAAATCGGATACACAAAAATTGAAAATCATTTAGTTAAACATGTTGTAGCCAAATCAAACTGCAAATGTGTACCCACTTCCATTATGGGTTTGATGTTAAATATTGCTGGTATGAAACGTATCTGGGAATTAATTCTTCCAGTAACAATTGATGTTGTGGCTGTAGAGATTCGTGGCTGTACAGATTCAATCATAAAGGTACATTGAAAGAGAACTCTTCAGGTGAAGAAACTGATGTAGATATTCAGGGATGTAAGGAGAGGAGGATAAAATGGAAAGGAAAATGTAAAAATATAGGGTTTATCTAAGACTTTTAGTCTGCCATCTTAAAAAATAGGTGTTAAATTACTTTTGTGTCCATTGGAAATGTATTATATAGTTATATAGATGAAAATACATGAACAGATGATGATGAATTCCTCTTACTTTGATGCTGGTGACATGTGACACCGGCTAGGGTTTCTAATTCCTTCACCGACGTACGGACACGAACGATGTTGTAATTCAAATCGGATACACAAAAATTGAAAATGATTTAGTTGAACATGTTGTAGCCAAATCAAACTGCAAATGTGTACCCACTTCCATGATGGGTTTAATGTTAAATATTGCTGGTATGAAACGTATCTGGGAATTAATTCTTCCAGTAACAATTGATGTTGTGGCTGTAGAGATTCGTGGCTGTACAGATTCAATCATAAAGGTACCTTGAAAGAGAACTCTTCAGGTGAAGAAACTGATGTAGATATTCGGGGATGTAAGGAGAGGAGGATAAAATGGGAAGGAAAATGTAAAAATATAGGGTTTATCTAAGACTTTTAGTCTGCCATCTTAAAAAATAGGTGTTAAATTACTTTTGTGTCCATTGGAAATGTATTATATAGTTATATAGATGAAAATACATGGACATATGATGATGAATTCCTCTTACTTTGATGCTGGTGACACGTGACACCGGCTAGGGTTTCTAATTGCTTCGCCGACGTACGGACACGAACGATGTTGTAATTCAAATCGGATACACAAAAATTGAAAATGATTTAGTTGAACATGTTGTAGCCAAATCAAACTGCAAATGTGTACCCACTTCCATGATGGGTTTGATGTTAAATATTGTTGGTATGAAACGTATCTGGGAATTAATTCTTCCAGTAACAATTGATGTTGTGGCTGTAGAGATTCGTGGCTGTACAGATTCAATCATAAAGGTACATTGAAAGAGAACTCTTCAGGTGAAGAAACTGATGTAGATATTCAGGGATATAAGGAGAGGAGGATAAAATGGGAAGGAAAATTTAAAAATATAGGGTTTATATAAGACTTTTAGTCTGCCATCTTAAAAAATAGGTGTTAAATTACTTTTGTGTCCATTGGAAATGTATTATATAGTTATATAGATGAAAATACATGAACATATGATGATGAATTCCTCTTACTTTGATGCTGGTGACACGTGACACCGGCTAGGGTTTCTAATTGCTTCGCCGACGTACGGACACGAACGATGTTGTAATTCAAATCGGATACACAAAAATTGAAAATGATTTAGTTGAACATGTTGTAGCCAAATCAAACTGCAAATGTGTACCCACTTCCATGATGGGTTTGATGTTAAGTATTGCTGGTATGAAACGTATCTGGGAATTAATTCTTCCATTAACAATTGATGTTGTGGCTGTAGAGATTCGTGGCTGTACAGATTCAATCATAAAGGTACATTGAAAGAGAACTCTTCAGGTGAAGAAACTGATGTAGATATTCGGGGATGTAAGGAGAGGAGGATAAAATGGGAAGGAAAATGTAAAAATATAGGGTTTATCTAAGACTTTTAGGCTTCCATCTTAAAAAATAGGTGTTAAATTACTTTTGTGTCCATTGGAAATGTATTATATAGTTATATAGATAACACATATCCATTCTTAGGAAATTTTGCCTCACTTTCAGGTGTCTCCTGTTTAGTACCTCTCTCGATAGCTCACTATAAATACTTGTTTGAACAGTGCTCCGTCAATCTCGTAACTTTGACAATTTCACTAATCGAAAATCTTCCCGTACAATCTATTCATTGCCGCACACTGGGGGATTTTTGTCGCAGGAATCAACATTTGTTTCCCATCTTAAGGTTTTTATGTAACTATCGACGGCTTAGATTCCTTTGTTAAGTAGTAGCATTTCCATGTGCATGACTTAAGTAAGCAAGAGGTGTTTCCTCTCCTTTTGTATGAAGCTTAAGAAATAATGGCTTAAGGCCTTACGGAGTGGAGATAGGCAAAGTTGGCAAAGTTCAGTAAACCACTTTACCGATGCGGTAAACCACCGCCATGACCAAGTTTACCGATTTTGCCATGTTTGTTTGGTGAACCTTCACCGATTCGGTGAAGGTGAAGGAAAGGGGGAGAGAGAGGGTGTGTGGTGGGGTCCAATTCTTCTCAACCAAAGTGTCTAACCACCGCCAACGTTATTGAGCAATAGGTAAACAAAATAGGTAACATGACGTGGCACTGTTTGATTGAGTGATTTGGGAATTTACCTATTCAAAGTGTCTAACCACTCCCTATAACCTAAAAGTGTATTCTAGAGAAGTAGTATGCAGGTGACGTGTGTGCGAGTGTGTCCGGTTTTCACTATATTTTTAAGTAGTTTTTACTATTTTATCAAACTTTAAATTTATAAAACACGATATAACACTATAACTCTCTACAACACGTTAGGGCAAGTGCACACATCGTTGGCATAGTATAGTGATGGTAAGATACCGAGGTCGTCCAAGTACACAAGAGCTTTTAATATCGGTTTATCGTCAACGTCTAATGGACCCAACTTTTGAGAAAAAGGTTTTTAAACAAGTAAAAATAAAGAAAGAAACTATAATAATAGAGGAAACAAATAAACAAGAAAGAATCACTTGGCCCCGAGTCATCTTTTATTTATCCTTTGATGATTTCCGCACTTTATGTTTTTTAAGATATTATCTTAGTTATAGTGGCATGTCACTCTTTTGGAGGCAACACTACCCTTGGCTATATCGGTCTGAATCAGCAGGGATACAGTCCCGCAAGGTCGGAATATTGAAAGATAATTAAGTAAATTATTAATGCAAAATGTGGCATGTCCCTTTTTTGGAGGCAACGCTACCCCCGACCATATTGGTCTGAGTCAGCAGGGATACAGTCCCGCAAGGCTGGCTTAAAGTTTTAATAGTAGTTTAATTATAAGGGATTCAAGCTGTTCTTACTTCCCCCGATTTGATGTTATTTGCATCAAAAGAAGTCCTAATAAGCTTGAATCAAGTCATTGCAGGGTCTATACACCGAACGAGGCAAGAACTTTACCTAAACCACCCTTCTAACCCCCTTCCAGGCAGTTAATGTGCTTTATATAGATCGTAAAGACACGAATGAGTGAATCAACGAAACATGAAGAGATGATAGAATAAAATTCACTTTCGATATAAAAAACTAATAATTAAAGTCATTAATACATGTACAGGATCATGAGAAAACGCCCAAAAGTGTGAGAACGGATCCTGGCGTAACACGTGTCACGCGACATAGTGAAGGGCGGAGGGGCTTTTTTGTCCTTTTATATTCTTTTTTTTAAACGCGTCTCACATCACCTCTCCATTTTTTGGCGTTTAACAAATACGCGGCGTTTTTATTGTTTTTTTAGATCAGGAGCATAGTAAATATTTTGGTGTTTTAACTAAGTATGGCTTTGATTGTTTTGACTTTCACCCTTCTCCTGTCAGAGAACTTAATGACGAAACGTCCTCTGACCTCTCAAACCTCCATGCAATAACATGTACCTTTTTTAAAATTATGGCGTTTTAGACAAGATGTGGCGTTTTTAGTGAATGTGTGGAGTGTGAAGCTTTTGTTTAGCTGTTGTACTTATATTATGAGCTTTTTTGGGCCAGGTAGACATTTGTTTTTGGCGGTAAAAAACATCCGCAATTTTCTTGTTGTTTATTTTTTTTATCAATTGTTGTGCCATGTAGGATGCAAGTCTATAATGTGACCAGCAATTATGGCGTTTTGAAAAGATAAATAAATTCAATTTTCCATGTAGTGGCTTTTAATATAATAAATGTTTAGCAATAATGTTACCGTCTCTTCATTTTACTCTTTTGCAATTACTGTTTCATTTAGTTTCATCTGTCAATTAGTGTAGTTTTCCAGTAATACATTGTTTGGCATTTTTGGCGTTTTATATAGCAACAACGTACTTTGCTAGCATCCGTTCTCACAGTTTTCATACTATCAGGCGTTTTGGTGTTTGTAGTTTTTGGCGTTTTATACTCAATTTTTTATTAGTAGAGAATTATATAATAAACAACAGAGAATTAGATAACAAACAATAGAAAATAAAAAAAATTAAAAATTCTAATCTAATTTCTCATCCAAATCTTCACTGTTATCAGCCTCTTCTTCTTTAACCTTTTTGGCGTTTTGAACCTTTTTTAATACCTTACCTAGATGCTAATTTTCGTACATAATGTCCGTCTTTAGAAGAAGCTTATTTTTAGTGGATCCTGTATTTTGGTTTGATATATATTTGTTTGGTGACATGCCATCAATATATCAATGAAGAACAAAGTGACATGATGACATATCAGTGTCATGAGTCTCTTTTTCTTGAATATTTGTCCATCTCATTCAGCAAAAGTTTATAGAGATACCCACCTCAGAGAAAAATCCATTCAGTGAAACTTCATTCAGAACAATACTTAATATAGAAGAAACGAGGTTTCCCATCTGTGGTTTTTTAAACTATTTTTTGGCGTTTTTAAAGTGAGTGGTTTCTAGGAAACATGACGTTGTTTTTGGGTGTGATCAATTGATTGTGCAGAGACGTCTCTCTTATAGGATGTTTTTGTCGCGTAGTTTAGGCGGGATTTTATTATAATTAATGATATTAATAAAGTAACCGTCTTTTCAGTTACTGTGTGTATTTTTACTGTTTTTGTTCAGTTTTTTATGAGTTTTGGGTGATAGACGTGCCATCTTCCAAGTTTGGCGTTTTTAAATGGCTTTACATAGTTTTTCGCGCTTATTTGAGTTTTTAATAATACTTGTCCAAATTATTTTTATTATAGTTTGGGAGTTTTTGGCGTTTTATGGCATGATGGCGTTTCATAAGCATTTTGTCTGTGTGACGTTTTTATTAAAATATTGTATTTTTGTACTTAGCTGAAAAATACATAACAAACAACAGAAAAAGAAAATTAATAAAATAAAAATAGAAACAATTCATCTTCCAAATCTTCACTGTCATCAGTCTCTTTCTTTTTTGAAACATGTTCACTGGCGGTTTGACTTTGGTATGCTTTATTTTGTTTTTTTTGTTGTTGAAGTAGCTTTTTTGTGGCTGTTTGGAATGACAAAATGACGTGAGTTTTTTGTTTGAAGTTCATCTTTATCTTCATGTTTATCTTCAAACCACTATTCAGTGTCATCCGTCTCTTCATGCCATTCAAAAATTCATCAACAACAAAACACAAAAAATGACATAAGTCTGACACCAGCATCTTTTTGTTGAAGATTTATCCATCTCATGCAGCAAAATCTTATTGAGTTACACCCCCTCATCTAAGAATGCATTCTGCGAAACTTCGCGTAGAACAATATTGAATATACAAGAAACGATGTTTGCCATTTTGGCGTTTTACTGAGGAAATAGTGTATCTAAAAGAAACGTCGATTTGGAATCTTTGATGTTTGAGTTTTTTGGCGTTTCCTAAGATGATTGGTATATAGTAAAATATGGCGTTTTTGAGTTTGGTGTGTTTGATGTTTTGGGTTTTTTGCGTTTCTAAGATGAGTGGTATATAGTAGTAAATATGGCATTTCCGGTTCGGGGTGTGTTTAATGAATGTCTGAGATGTTTTGTTTATATAGGATGTGTTTTGGCCCGTGATGGCGTTTTATTCATGAGTTTGGCGTTTTTGGTAGAGATGTCTAAAGACCTTTTTACCCTTAATGAAACGCGTCCACTTAATAGAATTGGTGTTATTTACGAAAACGCCACCGCGCCAATCTAGTCCATAGATTGTTTTGATCGGACAATCCATAACGGTTCTCACTGTTCTCACACTTTTCACCGTTTTCTCTAAATCCTGACCCCATTAATACATACCCAATTAAAAAGTGACTAAAGGTTGGAAATCAAAAGTAATACATAAAAGATTTCATCTTCACCAAGTGATGTAAGAGATTAGCCAAGCATGGCCATAGTTTGACGAAAGCTCTTACTATCAATCTTGGATCCCGAGACTACTACCAACTCTAACTCTAACGATTGTAGTGGAAGATGATGGTGTTGTGGTGGTGGAAGTAAGAGAAATGGTTTGCCAAGGGATGAGTTGCAAATGAACCAAGCACCTCTATTTATAGTTGGAAACAGTAGGTTCACACGGCCTCGTGCCTGGTAGGCATGGCCCAGTGTCCTTCTCCTTCTCTGTCTTCATTTAATGCACTTGCCAGTCCAACTACACACACGGCCACGTGTGTCAACGGCACGGCCTCGTGCCCTTGTACTTGCTGTACGAACTCATATTTGTAAATCTGAGAGTTGACCACGGCCCGTGTCTAGGAGACACGACCCCGTGTCCCTTGTCGGCTTCTGTTTATCTTTTTCTTTAGGGGATCTTGAGTGGGGCACGACCCCATGCCTGGCAGGCAAGACCCAGTGCTCAGCTTCTGGTTTGTTGTTTTTTGTTCTTAGGGTGAGGCTTGGAGGGTCGGTATAATTTATCAATTTCCCTTCTTCTGTATTTATGTTGGTTTTTGTGGTTAATTTGTTCCTTTTATTCATTTAAGCTCTTTTAATCCTGAAAATCAAAAGTAAACAAAGAAACACACTTTTACCAACACTAGTACTAAAAAAGGTTATTTTTATACCTTATTTGATACAATTTATATGTTGCATTTGGTGCATATCAGCGGGACATAGGCCCATTTAAGAGATGGCCAAAGTTCACAAGCTTTGTTGCTTTGAACGTGAGAAAATGAGACTTCTAAAATTGTGAAGATGGCAAATATACATATATAGGTATCATTTCATATCCATGTGAGAAAATGGGGTTGATAGTAGCAGAAATAGAAGTATTAGATCTAGTTGCTAAGCATTGATCAGGACACCATATTTAGCCATTAATGTAACGAATGAGATTGTTTGTAATGAAAAATGGCTCAATCATTGTTTTCCAGTAGCCATAGTTTATTACTGAAAGAGTAAAGGAAAACTTATGAGAGTTGTGAGTCACTATTTCAGTGGATGTAAATCCAATTAAAGTTGTAATAGTGTTTTGGCTAGGCATGTTGAAATAGTTGCAAAATTTTTGGATGAAAGTATAGTGTTTGAAAGTTTATGATAAAAAACAAAAACTTGAGTCAAAAGCATATGCAAAAAATTCAAGAGTCAAACATCTCATGTAAAAAAATGCATGCGAGAATTCAATCAATTGTATGCCATACGGGAATTTTAAAAGTTACATGCCAGAGAGCTAAAGTATGCGAAAGATCTAATGTATGTGAATAATTGAAGATACACGATGAATCAAATGTTATGCGAAAAATTACGGGTTAGCGAGAACTCAACTCTCAAACAAATCCTAATCCAAATGTTGTTGTTATGGCAATGAACATACGATAAAATGTTGTTCTTGCTGAAAACCTAATCAAATGTATGCTCTGATGAAGCAAAATAGGGCGATGTGAGCAATCATTTTGAAAAACAAGCTGATGCGACAATTGAAAAGCATAGCTTTATATGCTTCAACGACGTAGAGAAGCTCCAAATACAAATCCTATTATAGAAAAAATCAAACGAAAGTAACAGTTTTTGCTCCAATGTTTGTGATCATCAAATGCTCTTACTTTGGTGAGTTAGGCAAAACATCCAAAAGATGGCTTTGAGGCTACTAATACCAAATCAATTCACAAAGGGGTTTTCATAGAATGTTTTTGTAAGAGTGTTATAATCAATAGGGTTATACTAAAGGGGTATTTATATGTTGGACTACAAAAGAACAGATTGTATTCAAAAGCCAAAACATGACAATGAGATCAAGAAATAAATACTTCATGAAACATTCTCCTCCCAAAGATAGTGAATCTTGAACACCTAAATCGAAGCATCTGTTGAAGACAAACAAACATCTGTTGAAAGCCTTGGAACCGTTGTTGATGAAGAAACAAGTTATGTTCAAGCCTAGAGTCTGTTAAGCAAAGGTCTAATGAAGAAAACCAAACATCTGTCAGGCCAAACATATGTTTGGATCAAAGCAATAGAGGATAACCTAAACAGATGTTTCCCGATGTAACAGTACTTTCTTTGTATCAGTGTTTTGCATAGTTAGAATAGTTGTTTGATTTGCACAGACGTTTGCAACATCTGTGGAATATTTTCTATTAAGAATGTTAAATGCCACTATCAGGGTGATGTCAGCCAGTCACAAACAGGGCTTTTGTACTTAGTATAAATAGATCTCACCTGTTAAAGATCTATTCCATCACTTCACATTCTCTTTTGTACGAATAGTTTTGTGAGTGATCAGGCTGAGGGGGAGATTGTAGAATAATTCTATAAAACATTTGAATCTTATGATTAATGAAAAATAATTGTTGATAAAATCTTCCTACTTGTGAATTTTATTAGTTATTACAATCACTTTTGCTTGTTTTATTTGAATTAATTTACAAGTATCAAACTCAGATCCTAACAACTGCTATCAGAGCTTGGTCACGTTAAATTTGATTTCACAATCAGTTTAACATTCAAAAATCAGCTCACAGTGATACAATCTATTCGTAGCTCAGCGTAGAAAATTGTAGAACTCAAAACGGTCTATCACATACTCTGTTCTTCTTCAAAAGATCAAAAGAGAATGTCACTCAGTAACCATGATTCCCTTATCTCTGGATAGAATAGCAAACCACTAATGCTTGTCAGATCAAATTACAATATCTGGCAACGTTGAATGGTGCATTATCTTGCTCAACAAAACATAGGATATTGGAAGACTGTAATATTCAGACCTTATACTCCAATGACACCAGTGTTGAAAATGCTAATGTGCATGAGCTAAAGAAACCGAAAGACTACTCTGTGCTAGATTTCAAAAAATTTGAGATAGATGCCAAAGCACTTAATATAATTGCAAAGGCTCTACAAAACGAGATCTATGTAGAGCTATTACATTATAATAGTGCAAAAGAGTTATGGGATGAGTTAAAAGAGAAATTCAGTAAAACTGAGGAAATTGTTAAAAACAACCAAGAAACTGTTGACATACAAAATGCTAAGAATGCATCTAACTCAACACACACAACAGTTTGTGAAAAGGTTGATGCAAATGTTATCAAAAACAATAATCCTTGGAATACAACGAGGATAATTGTGAAAGCATTAATGGCCACCAAAATGGTAGTGTCTACATGCCTAGATAGCCTATGGTATGTAGATAGTGGAGGATCCAAACATATGACTGGAGGCAAAGCTCTACTATCAAACTTCCATACTCATGGAGGTGGTGATATATCCTTTGGAAATAATTCAAAGGGAAAAGTGTTGGGGTCAGGAACTGTCCAGGCTGGTAAGCTAAAATTTGAAATGTTAATCTTGTTGACAATCTAAAATTCAATCTACTCAGTGTCTTACAAATGAGTGACAAAGACTATGGCTCATTTTTTCGAAAGACAACTTGTAAAATTGTTGGACCCGATGTAGTGGACATGTCAAAAGATAACCCAAAAATAGACGTATGCCTATTCTCTGTTGCCTCAACAAAATAAATAGAGTTATGACATAGAAGGTTGAAACATGTTAATTAGAAAACAATTAACACTTTGACAAAGCAAAACCTTGTCAGAGGTCTGCCGACCAAACAATTCAAGTGTGATGAACAATGTGTTTCCTGTTTAAAAGGTAAACAACATAAAACATCATACAAACCCATTGAAGAGTCCAAAATAACCCAATGTTTACAAATTTTACATACGGATTTGTTTGGCCCAGTAAAAATCACGAGCTTAAGGAAAAAGAGATATTGCTTAGTAATAGTTGATGATTTATCTAGGTTCACATGGACTTATTTCTTACACTCAAAAGAAGAGACTAAATGTATTTTGAAAGAATTTATCATAAAAGTTGAAAAACAATATGATCTACCTGTAAAGTCTCTCAGAAGTGACAATGGGACGGAATTCAGAAATCAAGAACTTGATGATTTCTGTGAGTCAAAAGGAATAGTAACACAATTCAGTATTCCAAGAACACCATAACAAATGGGTTGTTGAAAGAAAACACGGAACCCTAATTGAAGCTGCAAGAACCATGCTTGCTGATTCTGACCTTCCATTATCATTTTGGGCAGAGTCTGTGAATACTGCACGATATGTGTAAAACAGAGTTTTAATAAACCCTAGGCATAAAAAAACTGCCTATGAGATACTTTTCAAAATAAAACCCCTAATCTCATTTTTCAAAATCTTTGGCAGCCCATGCTTTATATTGAATCTCAAATATTCAATCTCAAAGTTTGCAGCCAAAGTGGACTGTGGATATTTCTGGGGATATTCTTCTACAACCAAGGCTTATAATGTGTTTAACACTAATACCATGACTATAGAAGAAACCTTGAATGTAAAGTTCAGTGAACTTTCCTCTTCGAAAATCCCTAAAAATCCAGCAGAACTTTTTGATCTTGATAAATTCAATTTTTAAGAAGTAACTACGAAGGTTACAGCTCATGTAGGTAAACCAAAAGCAGTATGATGTGTCACACCCCGACCACGTGGAACATACAAAACGTGGCGGAAACATCGGGGAGTGTTGTAACAGAATTAATTGTCTCAAATCCATGGCAATTGAAGTTTTGTTTTATTGATTGAAAGTGCTACAATGTCTAAATAAACAAAGAAGTACAACACAATTAACTAGTCTTGCATCTTTTAATGTCACTAAGGCACAGGTCCGCCTAAGTATGTCTTGATAAGTCCTATGCTTCATCTCCTGAAAACACATGTGAAAATAGGTACGTCAGCATAAAAATGCCTGTGAGATACATAGGTTTTGTGAAAACAGAATTCATGACTTATGTTTGAGAAAATGTTTAGTCATGAACCTTGTAATTTGCTTTGTCTTGTAAATCATTTGAAAAAACGATAAGATAAGATGATATGTATAAATAAATGTAAGGTTAAATGAATAACCCTATAATGAGTTTGTAAAAGATAAGTTGTTTGTAAATCAATGTCTTGTGAAGAGTATGTTAGTTGTATAAAATGTTCTATGTCTCAAACTGAAATGATTCAAATAACGCTACAATATGTAATACCATACAAACACTTATATATAGGAAGTACCAGCGGCGTATCCACCATGTTTGTATCATATTACACATGCATCGTTACTTAATCACTTAATCAAACCAAACCACCAAAGTAATGTTTAACAATTGTAGAAATGTTTATGTATTGTAAGTAATGTAAAGTTAAACGAATAACCTTATAGTAGCATATCAAAAGTATACTTTGGATTTGTAAGTAACATATTAAACTATGTTTTGGTTTCATAAGTAACATATCAAAATATATTTTGGATGTGATAAATAACATATTAAACTATGTTTTGGTTTTGTAAATAACATAATAAAATATGCTTTAGATGTTTAATAAAATATATGTTGGTTTTGTACAATACCACACATGAGAGTATATAAAAATATACTTTAATAGTGTGATTTAAGAATTCATTCAGACCTGGTGCATCAAAATACACCTTTGAGACTATAGAAATACCACAAAGGCAATCCCTATTTGGATGGAGCAACAAATTGGTTTCAGACATTCCATGACAACAGGAATGGGGTGTCAAATCCTATAGCGCTATATCATACTAACAATCGGTCTGGTGAACATAAAATAAGTACAATTCAACAGTTTATTTTATGTTCTTTGAGAAATTAATGTTTAAACCATAGATAGTCATTTAGTTTGTCAAATGATAAGTAATAACATGTATAATCAATTATACTTTGAAATCAAGAAAATATAAGCATGTGATGAAATCAACTGTACTAAGTATGCTCACAATGGACATACATAGCATAAAATGTAATGTAAAACGATGTACTAAGTACGCACTCAATGGGAATACATAGCATAAACTGTAATGAAATCATGTACTATAAATGTACTAATGAACATAGGAAGTATATGATTGAAAACAGGAAAGCATGAAAGTAACAAGTAGGCACATGTGTTCCACCCCAAAACAGTTTGGAAAACAGTAAAAGAGGGGTCTATGTACTCACTTGAGATTGCTCGGTAGTCCTTGAGTAACAACCAAACAACACTAGAGATCGCGGATATCAAACGGCACCTAGTATAGGTAGCTACATTAATAAACCGGACCTAAATCGGAAGATTGGGTAGCATTAGGGTTTGTAAACCAAACGAGTGTAGAGACTCGTGTCATTTGGTTTAACAAAGCCTACATACTAAATGAAACTTAACCTGAGTGATTTCGACCCATTACGACTCGTTTAGGTAGCTTATGCTACTTTAACGCGTCGTTCGCGTGAAACGCGTTCGGACCGCCTAACTAGTCCTATGACAAGTATTATATGCCTAAACATGTTACATAATCAGTTACGTGACAAAGGTTTAGGTTACATATGCTAAATTACCAATTATGTATGAAAAGGGTATTCTGGTAATTTACCTAAGGCATATAAACTACCTATCATACAACTACTTAAACGCCGTGACCATAAGGTATAACCTCGGAAGGTTATTCCCTACACTATGGTCACCTAATGTATTTGGTCGGATCCTAATGATCGACCAAACTGGGTCGGGTTCGAGGTATAAGCGATTTATTAGATCGCTTACCCTACGACCCTAGACAACGTGGTAATCAGTAGGCATAGTCCCAAGGGACTATGACCATCGTGATTACAATCACGTTGCGAAGTTCAAACGAACTTCGCATTGACCATTACTGGTCAACGCTGAAAGTCAAACAAAGTTTGACTTTCTGACTCGAAAAGCAGTAAAATAAGGAAAAGAACGAAAGAATACTTACGAAGGGTCCCCGAATGCTAACCCAGATCAAAATAGCTCAGGTATGAAACGAAGGTTCCAACTTAGAGCTTTCTTAATCAGATTTGTGGGTTTTGGGGTTAAGGGTGGATGGGTATTTATAGAAAAAGGTAGAGCCGCTAGGATCGTTTCTTGAATATCGTGCCACGATCCGAGCCGTACACTTGTCACAAAGGTTATGGAGCCACATATGCTCCTTAACTTTGTGACACATCAACTTAAAACATGTGGTTAAGGATTAATCAGCTGAAATCTGATTGCAAATACACTTAATCTGGTCAGGTTAGGCAGTCGTGTAGCGCTAGTGCAAAGGCACTATGCAGTCGCGCTACGCTAGCACCCCCCTGTTTCAGAAATGTTTCAAAAGTGGCAGAAATGGTCCCTGCACGTGTTTAAGGCCTTTTTCGATGCGTTTGAACCCCGTTAACCTCATTTCAAGGCTCTAAAATGAAGTTAAAGTATAGGGAACTCAAAACATGCTCAAAAATATGTCGGATGTCGGTTCGTTTGGTCGTACGATCGCGATGTTCGCTTAATTACGACGGAATGCGCATAAGCGCGAAAAACGATCCAAATGACGCGACGAATGGATTTTTCTTAAGGCGAACACTAAAATATAATGTAGTCATGCTTCCATAAATTTTTGGATGTCCAGATGTATTCAGAACGTAAGTTATGCGCGAAAATGCAAACTTGTGCACTTTTTGACACTTTTAGTCCCTGAATGTCCCAAAAGTTTATTTTAGCACACTAAACCCCTCAAAGCCTATTTCTAAGCTATGTAAAGGATATTTAAGGTGTGTTTAACTTATGGTCATGTTCCGGAATGTTCGTTACAGTTCAAATTGACATACTTTCGCAGTTTGTCATATTTAGTCCCTGTAAGCGAATTAACTTGTTTTTGCCATACCAAAGCCTTTAAAACTTATTTCTAAGTTATGTAAAGGTTATTTAAGGTATGTTAAGCCTATTTAACTATTCCGGAGTGTTTGTTGGATTAAACTGGTTATATTTACGCATCAGAGCGCGTATAACCCTCCAGAAAGCGATTTAAAGCTTAAAATCGAACAAGAGTTGATATGTGCAAATGATACACATATTTTTTTACAAATCCCAAGTATGAAATACAATATTTCATTGGTTTGGTCTTTGTTTGATGGTTGAAATGACACAGGTGTTACAGTCTCCCCTTCTTTAGGAAATTTCGTCCCGAAATTTAATTCTAGAGGAAACTTGTGAAAACAGCTGTGACGGTTTCGCCTTCCAATAGATCCATTGAACCCTTAAGTAAAACTCTGGGCCCTGTTAGGATCCTTAGCGAATTTGTTAACCCTCAAAGTGAATTCCTTGTAATAGTAAAACATGGAATTTTTGAACTACCAACAGAATAACGTTTCTTATGAAGACTTATCATAGGAAACTTGGTGTGTGATTGATATCAGAATTGAGGAGTGTGAGAATAAATGACATTGGTCGAGGTCCAAGACTTCTCCCGTATCATTATTCTTATCACTATAGGTTTTAACACATGACAAAACTTCTTGTGGTTTCTGTGCACTGAATTTCCATAATTATGTAGGCCTCCATAATTACGTAATCCCTTGCACAGTCCGCACAGTTCATTTCATAATGCGTAGAGGAAAAAAAATCAATTGAATAAACATGAAGCGACCTGACTAGACCACCAAAGGATCTTTTCAATTAGATCAACGAACAATCTTTTTAATTAGACCAACGCATGATCTTCTTAATTAGACCATCGTACGATCTCCTTAAATAGACCACTTAAGGGATCTTTTTAATTATATCATCACATGATATTTCTAATCAGATTTTCAAATCAATCTGTTTAACTAGACCACCCAAGGGTCCAATTATAAAATAGTACTTTTAAATCCATGGGATTTGACTACAACGTAGAAGTCCATTAAGGATTTAAGATAGTAACTTTGGATATCCTACTATGAATCCCTTATATGAGATATGAAAGATTCTACGAGGATTTGGATGGATCACATACAACCATGAACATGTAAGAAAACACATAAGCACAAAATTAGTTAACTTGATTCTTTAATTTGTTATCTTTAGGTATAGATAATTAAAGCACACTAGGAATCCAATCCATGGATTTCATTTGGCACTTTAATCATTTCCAATGATCCATCTATAAAGATAGAAGGATTTTTAATAAGAGTTTGGCTTTGTTTCTTAAAAGAAACTAATGTTTAAGGTTCTTGGGGAGATCACAAGTGATCATAAAATGACAGAACCATACGAGTAGTTTGTATTTGGGTTGACATCATAAGGTTGTATCGAACATTCACACAATTGTATCAGTTTTGCAAAAATAAAAACGACGAATTTTTTATTTATATAACAACTGACTTGTTTTTAAACGTCAAAGATAACAACCAAGGGAAATAACAAAACACTAGTTGTTCACTGCCGCATCATTGTTTCTGTTTGCCTTGTTGATGTTAAATGCTCATCCTCGCGCTGGAGGTGCGTTAACAAGCCTTGGGCAATTGTTTCTGTAGTGAGTAAGGTCACCACAGTTATAACATGACCCCGGAGGGAACCGTGCTTGAACAGCAGCAGGGTTTGCAGCAGCTTGATTTGCATATCGACAAACATTGATCAGATGTCCTAACCGCCCACAGTGGGTACATTTGTGACATTGCTCTTGCGCTAGATGATGACGGTTGCACTTGTTGCACAAAGGTGCGGTACCAACATAGTTTTGCCTTTTGCGAGGCTGTGCTGGTTGGTTTGGTGCAACCTGTTTGTCTTGAGCAGTTATCGCGCAGTTTTGAGAGGCCTTGCGTTTCTTCTTCTTGGATACCTCATCCTGTTTTTCCTTTGGCTCAGCTGGAGCAGTCTTGTCAGATGGTCTTGGGTCGCCTTTTCGAAAAAGCTTTTTCTTCCTGATGTGGGATTCAGTTAGGGTGGCAGACAGTTCAATGGCTTGTCTGACAGTAGTAGGGTTGCTGCCAGTAACAATATCCTGAACTAGGTCAGGAAGACCATCAGTATATTTCTCGATCGCCTTATCCACAGGAGTAACCATAGCCGGACACAACAGGCTCAATTCTTCAAAACGGTCAGTATAGGCTCGATGCTCACCGCTATCCTGCTTTAAATCATCAAACTCCCTCTCCAAAGCTCGCAGTTCATGACGAGGGCAAAACTCCTTCATCATAAGAGCTCTAAGCTCGGCCCAAGTCTGTGCTAGTGCAATTTCAGCACCCCGGTCTCTCATAATCCCGTTCCACCATGTAAGAGCCCTCTTCTGAAACACGCTCGAAGAAAACTCGACCTTGCGATTTTCAGGACACTGAACGTGACGGAACGTATTCTCTATGCTCTCGAACCATTGAAGAAGCCCAGTTGCTCCCTCAGAACCACTAAACTTGAGCGGTTTAGCCGAGTTGAAACTCTTGAAGTTGCATGGAGCATTGTTGTTGTTGATGGCCTGCATCATTTGAGCATAAAGGTTTGGGAAGGCAACAGCCATTTGCTGCGCGATGATTTCCGCCAGTTCGGCATTTGCCATCTGATTGTCGCGTCGAGGAGGCATTCTAAAAGAGGAAACATGAAAGGAAACGAGTGAGAGATTTAGATGAAAAGAATGAGATGGAACAAATCTGATGAAAGCAAGGGCAGTGGTCATTTGTTTGTTACTACAAGGCAACAAACGACCTTGGTGATTAGTCAAAGTGAATAGGTCAAAAATAATGTATCGCGAAGACATGCTCGCCTATAAGTGAACACTCATCCCAAGAATTCCCAGGTAAGCACAACTGGTCTCGCGTCTGATGAGATGTATACGAAGTGCTTGCCTAGACAGAAAACCCAGAATACAGGCATTCACCCTTCCAGTTTGCACGTGTTCACATTATTAAAAACCCAAAACCTTGACGAGAGTTTTGAAAACTCAAAGGGGTTCAAAACCATATAACAGAGGGTTCAAAACCTTACAATAGAGGGTTCAAAACCTTGTAATCAATCATCCTAGAACAGATGATTAGTTTTCAAAGCGGTTTTGAAATTTATGTTCTTGTTGTGGTCGTCGCCTAAGGATAGGTGACGGTATTGTTTTATGACTAAACGCAAGTAAACTCGCGTTAGGGTCCTAAGAAGGTTATAGTCTAGGTCAAAGCATTACTAATAACCTAATTCCCTATAACCATTGGCTCTGATACCAACTTTTCTGTCACACCCCGACCACGTGGAACATACAAAACGTGGCGGAAACATCGGGGAGTGTTGTAACAGAATTAATTGTCTCAAATCCATGGCAATTGAAGTTTTGTTTTATTGATTGAAAGTGCTACAATGTCTAAATAAACAAAGAAGTACAACACAATTAACTAGTCTTGCATCTTTTAATGTCACTAAGGCACAGGTCCGCCTAAGTATGTCTTGATAAGTCCTATGCTTCATCTCCTGAAAACACATGTGAAAATAGGTACGTCAGCATAAAAATGCATGTGAGATACATAGGTTTTGTGAAAACAGAATTCATGACTTATGTTTGAGAAAATGTTTAGTCATGAACCTTGTAATTTGCTTTGTCTTGTAAATCATTTGAAAAAACGATAAGATAAGATGATATGTATAAATAAATGTAAGGTTAAATGAATAACCCTATAATGAGTTTGTAAAAGATAAGTTGTTTGTAAATCAATGTCTTGTGAAGAGTATGTTAGTTGTATAAAATGTTCTATGTCTCAAACTGAAATGATTCAAATAACGCTACAATATGTAATACCATACAAACACTTATATATAGGAAGTACCAGCGGCGTATCCACCATGTTTGTATCATATTACACATGCATCGTTACTTAATCACTTAATCAAACCAAACCACCAAAGTAATGTTTAACAATTGTAGAAATGTTTATGTATTGTAAGTAATGTAAAGTTAAACGAATAACCTTATAGTAGCATATCAAAAGTATACTTTGGATTTGTAAGTAACATATTAAACTATGTTTTGGTTTCATAAGTAACATATCAAAATATATTTTGGATGTGATAAATAACATATTAAACTATGTTTTGGTTTTGTAAATAACATAATAAAATATGCTTTAGATGTTTAATAAAATATATGTTGGTTTTGTACAATACCACACATGAGAGTATATAAAAATATACTTTAATAGTGTGATTTAAGAATTCATTCAGACCTGGTGCATCAAAATACACCTTTGAGACTATAGAAATACCACAAAGGCAATCCCTATTTGGATGGAGCAACAAATTGGTTTCAGACATTCCATGACAACAGGAATGGGGTGTCAAATCCTATAGCGCTATATCATACTAACAATCGGTCTGGTGAACATAAAATAAGTACAATTCAACAGTTTATTTTATGTTCTTTGAGAAATTAATGTTTAAACCATAGATAGTCATTTAGTTTGTCAAATGATAAGTAATAACATGTATAATCAATTATACTTTGAAATCAAGAAAATATAAGCATGTGATGAAATCAACTGTACTAAGTATGCTCACAATGGACATACATAGCATAAAATGTAATGTAAAACGATGTACTAAGTACGCACTCAATGGGAATACATAGCATAAACTGTAATGAAATCATGTACTATAAATGTACTAATGAACATAGGAAGTATATGATTGAAAACAGGAAAGCATGAAAGTAACAAGTAGGCACATGTGTTCCACCCCAAAACAGTTTGGAAAACAGTAAAAGAGGGGTCTATGTACTCACTTGAGATTGCTCGGTAGTCCTTGAGTAACAACCAAACAACACTAGAGATCGCGGATATCAAACGGCACCTAGTATAGGTAGCTACATTAATAAACCGGACCTAAATCGGAAGATTGGGTAGCATTAGGGTTTGTAAACCAAACGAGTGTAGAGACTCGTGTCATTTGGTTTAACAAAGCCTACATACTAAATGAAACTTAACCTGAGTGATTTCGACCCATTACGACTCGTTTAGGTAGCTTATGCTACTTTAACGCGTCGTTCGCGTGAAACGCGTTCGGACCGCCTAACTAGTCCTATGACAAGTATTATATGCCTAAACATGTTACATAATCAGTTACGTGACAAAGGTTTAGGTTACATATGCTAAATTACCAATTATGTATGAAAAGGGTATTCTGGTAATTTACCTAAGGCATATAAACTACCTATCATACAACTACTTAAACGCCGTGACCATAAGGTATAACCTCGGAAGGTTATTCCCTACACTATGGTCACCTAATGTATTTGGTCGGATCCTAATGATCGACCAAACTGGGTCGGGTTCGAGGTATAAGCGATTTATTAGATCGCTTACCCTACGACCCTAGACAACGTGGTAATCAGTAGGCATAGTCCCAAGGGACTATGACCATCGTGATTACAATCACGTTGCGAAGTTCAAACGAACTTCGCATTGACCATTACTGGTCAACGCTGAAAGTCAAACAAAGTTTGACTTTCTGACTCGAAAAGCAGTAAAATAAGGAAAAGAACGAAAGAATACTTACGAAGGGTCCCCGAATGCTAACCCAGATCAAAATAGCTCAGGTATGAAACGAAGGTTCCAACTTAGAGCTTTCTTAATCAGATTTGTGGGTTTTGGGGTTAAGGGTGGATGGGTATTTATAGAAAAAGGTAGAGCCGCTAGGATCGTTTCTTGAATATCGTGCCACGATCCGAGCCGTACACTTGTCACAAAGGTTATGGAGCCACATATGCTCCTTAACTTTGTGACACATCAACTTAAAACATGTGGTTAAGGATTAATCAGCTGAAATC
Source organism: Helianthus tuberosus (assembly GCA_030545235.1). NCBI lineage: Eukaryota > Viridiplantae > Streptophyta > Magnoliopsida > Asterales > Asteraceae > Helianthus > Helianthus tuberosus. The sequence goes on along the minus strand of CM060356.1, from coordinate 90,150,281 downwards.
TGATTGCAAATACACTTAATCTGGTCAGGTTAGGCAGTCGCGTAGCGCTAGTGCAAAGGCACTATGCAGTCGCGCTACGCTAGCACCCCCCTGTTTCAGAAATGTTTCAAAAGTGGCAGAAATGGTCCCTGCACGTGTTTAAGGCCTTTTTCGATGCGTTTGAACCCCGTTAACCTCATTTCAAGGCTCTAAAATGAAGTTAAAGTATAGGGAACTCAAAACATGCTCAAAAATATGTCGGATGTCGGTTCGTTTGGTCGTACGATCGCGATGTTCGCTTAATTACGACGGAATGCGCATAAGCGCGAAAAACGATCCAAATGACGCGACGAATGGATTTTTCTTAAGGCGAACACTAAAATATAATGTAGTCATGCTTCCATAAATTTTTGGATGTCCAGATGTATTCAGAACGTAAGTTATGCGCGAAAATGCAAACTTGTGCACTTTTTGACACTTTTAGTCCCTGAATGTCCCAAAAGTTTATTTTAGCACACTAAACCCCTCAAAGCCTATTTCTAAGCTATGTAAAGGATATTTAAGGTGTGTTTAACTTATGGTCATGTTCCGGAATGTTCGTTACAGTTCAAATTGACATACTTTCGCAGTTTGTCATATTTAGTCCCTGTAAGCGAATTAACTTGTTTTTGCCATACCAAAGCCTTTAAAACTTATTTCTAAGTTATGTAAAGGTTATTTAAGGTATGTTAAGCCTATTTCACTATTCCAGAGTGTTTGTTGGATTAAACTGGTTATATTTACGCATCAGAGCGCGTATAACCCTCCAGAAAGCGATTTAAAGCTTAAAATCGAACAAGAGTTGAAATGTGCAAATGATACACATATTTTTTTTACAAATCCCAAGTATGAAATACAATATTTCATTGGTTTGGTCTTTGTTTGATGGTTGAAATGACACAGGTGTTACATGATGTGTGTAAAATACAACATATAAATTATATCAAACAAGGCATGAAGTCAACCCTTTTCGGTACTAATGTTGAAAAAAGCATGTTTCTTTGTTTACTTTTAATTTAAAGGATCAAAAGAGCTTAAACGAACAAAAGGAACAAGTTAACAACAGAAACCAACATAAATACAAAGAAGAAGGATTGACACGACTCGCCGAACCCCTATCCACATCCAAACCAACAAACATAACAAAAAGAGAAGCTTAGGCACGGGGTCGTGCCCACCAGGCATGGGGTCGTTCCCAGTCAAGATTCCCTGCAAAAAAAGACAACAGCAAAAGACAAACCAACACAGGGTCGTGCCAACTCAACGTGGGTTGTCATCAACTCTAAGGTTCGCAGAATCTGAGATAGTACAACAAGTACATTCACCACGGGTTGTGCCGTTGACACACGGGGTCGTGTTAGTACAAGACCTGCCACCTTCAGTTAATGAAAAAGAGAGAGAATAAAGGCCACGGGGATGGGGCCGTGTGAGCAGTCTGACTTCAGCTATAAATAGGGGTGCTTGGTTCCATTCCAACTCATCCCTTGGCAAACCACTTCTCTCACACTTGCCACCGTTCACCGCCACTACAAGACCAACACCCACCACCATCATCCATCATCCATCTTTCATCTTTTAGAGTGTGTAGTAGTCTCGGGATCCAAGATCGATCATAAGAGTTCTTGTCAAACAAAGGTCATGCTTACCTAATCACTTACATCACTTGGTGAAGAAGAATCTTTCATGTATTACTTTTGATTGCCAAGCTTTGGCAAACTTTTTATATGGGCATGTCTTAATGACTTTAATAACTAGTTTTCTATATTAAAGGTGAACTGTACTTAATCATTTCTTCATGTTTTGTTGATTCACTCATTCGTGTCTTTACGGTCTATATAAAGTGCGTTAACTGCATGGGAGGGGGTTAGAAGGGTGTTTGGGTAAAGTCCTTGCCTCGTGCAGTGTATAGATCCTGCGAGGACCTGATTCAAGTTTAGTAGGACTTCTCTTGAGGCAGATAACATCAAATCGGGGGAAGTAAGAACCGCTTGGAATCCCTTATCTATAAACTACTACTAAAACATTAAACCGACCTTGCAGGACTGTATCCTTGCTGACTCAGACCAATAGGTTGTGGGTAACGCTACCTGGAAGGGGGCCTACCATTTTTCGCATTAATAACTTACTTATTTGTCTTTCAATAACCTGACCTTGCGGGACTGTATCCCTGCCGACTCAGACCAATAGGTTGAGGGTAACGGTGCCTGAAAGGGGGCTTACTACTATAACTTAAAGATAATCTCTTAAAAAGCCCAAAGTGCGGAAATCATCAAAGGATACATAAAAGGGGAGTTGGAACCAAGTGATTCCTTCTTGTCTATTTGTTTTCCTTATATTTTATATTTTTATTTTTTAGTTTATCTTTTAAAACTTTCAAAAACTTTTTGATCAAAATTTGGTTAGATTAGATGATAACAATAAGTCGGTACTAAAACTTCTTGTGTCCTTGGAAGACCTCAGTATCTTGCCATCACTATACTACATCTGCGATGGGTGCACTTGCCTTAACGTGTGTAGAGTGATAGTATTATATCTTGTCTTATAAATTTGAAGCTTGATTCGTGAGTAACAAGTGCTTAAAATATACATAAAATTTATACACACCTGCACACACGTCAAGTTTTTTGCGCCGTTGCCGGGGACACAAGGATTTTGAGAAAGCTTAAAATTAACGTCCTAATCATTTTATCTTTTCTTTTTTAGGTTTTTCTTCTTTTCTTTAAATTTTTCACTTTCTGCATAAGTGATACGGGGTCGTGTGTGATCTACACGGGGCCGTGTCAAATCAGCAGTTTGTAAGAAAATAGTAACCGCCTGATCCCGACGGTTAAAAACTCTCTGGAAAACATGGATGTTTATGATTATTTTTACCCCCGCCACTCTTACGGTGAATGGTGTAAGTTATGTGGCGGAATGCATTACTAATTAAAATGTTTCATTCTACAATTTGCTCCCCACTACTTAGCCCCATCGTTTTCCTATGATGATCACCTTAAGATGGGCGGGAGTAAAAACTATAATAAAGTCCATCCACATGAACCCCATCAACCCTCTTACCTAGGATACTTAGAAGACGTAAGTCAACTAGAAAAGAGGATTCTCCAAAAACTCAAAGAAATAGAATCCATGATGAAGGCACGATGTTCATCAAGGAATTTAAGCAAATGAGAATCGATGGAGGAACATTCAAGTACAAACAACACCAAGACCAACAAACCTACCCTAGACACTTGCGAAGACGAAGGCGATAGTTGTCCCTGTATCGACCTTGCGATGACAGTCCCCTTTACAGTGTGTGAGTTTCACACCAACGGTTTGGACGGGAGTGAGCCGACTCACACCTTCTTTAACAAGAGCCCGGATAAGGTAAATAAGGGAAGGTTCCGTTTTCCCATTTTTAAATTAGGATTCTATCTTTCCGACAACCTCTTGCGTTTTCGTACCTCTCGCCGGAGCCTAAGGTATATCCGGAAATACGGTGTTGGTCCAACCAGTAAGGAACCACCCGATAAAGGATAGTTCCTTAAAAAACCTTAGATAAACTTCATAAAAACCCTGAAACACGGGGCCGTGGCCTACTTTCTGCCAAACATGGGGCCGTGTTGAATAAACACGGGGCTGTGGCAATCTAGACATGGGTCGTGTCTCACTAATGGACAACATTCTCTAACTCATGCAGGCGACACGGGGCCGTGTTGCCCAGGCACGGGGCCGTGTCGACGTGCTGTCACTGTCTATAAAGTCAGCCTTGAGGAGAATGTTTGGGGCCATTCCAAAAAGACCAAGATCCTCCAGATCTTGCACACATACCCAAAAAGGTATGTTCTTAAAAAGGTTTTCTACAACCTTCTTGTCTTTGCTTCTTATAGTCATTTCCTCTTCTTCCTTCCACCAAGCATCCATTTAAGCTTGAGGCTTCAAGCTTAAAATACTTCAATTGGAGGGTGAAAAGCATGATTTTTAGCTCAAGGTTTTGCAAATCTACTATAATAAAACATTATTTAAAGTTATTCATGTCCAGAAAAGTAAGAAATCATACACATTTTACTTAAAATAAAATTTCCTGAGCTAACATTTCAGAGCTGATGATGCAACATGGGGCCGTGTTAATTCATCTGTTATTCTAAAATCGTTAATGGTTTGTCATATTTTTTCTAGAATGCCAAGCCAACAGAGTGGAACATCGTCCAACAGGTCAAGGAATAACCGCCGAGGGAGGAGACTTTCTCTTGAAGCTACTCTATTCGGTATGTGAGTGCTTTATGAGAATCTCTTGAGGAGATGACCGTGGTAGAAGATGTTCTAATTAACCGAGTGAACTACCTCTCCATGGAGAAGATTGCTTTAGGGAAATCAACCTTTTACATCAAAGGTTTAATATCTTGGTTGTGCCTCCAATGGAACCAATTTGGCCTCAAGAGGATTGGAACCTAGCTAACGAGGTCATCCACCCCACCTGTGTCACACCCTAACCGATGGCGGAAACATCGGGGTGAGGCACTGAGCAAAACAGAATGTCCAAGAGAATCCATAACAACTAAAATTACCAAATATTTAACGTTACGTCCCATACCATAACATATCAAATAAAAGCAGTTATTACAGACATAGATGTTCTCAAAGACAAATCATAGTTTCGACAACTCATAAATTATTTAGTTCGTTTCTATACTCCCCTAGCTTGATTCCACAATAGCAAGGCATAGCACAACATCCTAAACACCTGTCACATATGTTAAAATAGGCCAATACACATAGTGTAAAGGTGAGCATACAAGTTTAAGAGTATAATAGTAGCGAAAGCGATTTACGCATAACCAGTATGTAACATGTTGAATAGTGAAGCATGTAAGCTATCGACAATGAAATATGCACAGACATGACTGCGAGTTGTAGAATGCGCAACACATATCAGCACTGTGACACATGAAGTAATACCCTTAACAACCCCTGTCGACGACAGGTGCTGAGTCCAAGCTATAGTATTATCGTTGCTAAGGTGTCAGGCAACAATCACAGTGTAAACATAACATACAAGCATTCATCGAATAACACGTATAACATGCAATAATGGTTAGCGTACCAAAGTGTTTGCGTTGTGTGTCGATTGTGATTTGAAATAGGTAACGTATGTAACACCCAAAAGTGCATAAAGCAAAAAGGATTCGAGTATACTCACAGTTCGTGTTTAAATGAATAAACACAAGCTTGGATTGAACGGAGTGCTGGAGGGATTAGCCTGATCAGATAACGACAGTATAAGCGTTGAACAGTGCGTGAAATAGAGTGTCGGTGGAATAAGTGATGAAGGGTGATCCGATCGGATGCCCTTCCGGACGGATGACCATTCAATCGGATAGTCATTCGTTTGGAAAGGATGTGTTTGCGTATGATGTAAACTTTGAAGTTTTCGTTGTAGCATTTTAAAAGTTGAGAAGTATCTCTACCTATCAGGTCGTCTAGTCAAACGGTCATTTGGACGGATGGTCGTTCACTCGGATGGCGATCCGTTCGAGTGAGATGTTTCAAAGATCCAAGTCCCGTTGTAGGATAGTCATTCGATCGGATGGTCATCTGATCGAATGACTATTCGTGGGAAAATGGTATTTGGAAGTTTTGCAAAATTTGGTTAAGTGTTGGATAATATCACAAGTCACTGATCTGATCGTCGTTTGATCGGATGGTGATCCGATCGGACAGCGATTCGTTCGGTAACCTGTTCGTTTTGAGAACTTGTAAAATGTGCTAAGTTTAGAAAGTTTGCGGTTTAACCAAGACGATATGACTGACACGTGTTTAAACAACGGAACCCCGTCAGGCCCAACTCATTCGGCCAAACGGGAATCACCTTGTTTGATCCAAACTAGCTGTTCATGATGGTTGTTCATGTTCAACCCGTGAATCGGTCGTCCCTTTGATAGAAACCCGTTCTCGGACTGGCACTTCACTAGAGAATGAGTAGAAGGCCCGAACGAGCTCAGATTTTATCGGTTTTATGTGAAAAGTTGAGAATGTTGACGAAAAGTTTGAAACATTTGGACTATGTTTAGATTTAGGTGAAATCAGTGTTAAAACATTGTAGAAACCTGTTAGATTCAAGTTGTTCTTGGTGGAATGAAGTCATTCTCCGAAGTTCATAAGACTCGTGTTGACTTCATCCTTGAACAGACCGAAATCAAGTGATTTCATGGTGAAAAGTTGAGATTTGTGGGTGAAATTGATGAGAAAGTGCGTGTAGATAAAGGAAGTACAAGATTTGAGATGAAAACTTACAAGAATCACGAGGAATCGAGAGAAAAAGAGCCGAGAATGCGCTGGTCGGAGGAGAGCTGTCACATCACGTGAACAGTGATGTGACAATTGAGTATATATAGGGGAAGGAGGAGAGAGGCGGTAGGAGTTGTTCGATCGGAGGGCCTTTCGATCGGATGGCCATTCGATCGGATGGCTCGAGTGAGTTGGTTTTCCGATTTTCGTTTCGTGCATTGAGTGTTGCGATGCGTTTAAGCGAGTGTCGAATAAGCGATGCGAGAGTTTTAACCAATAGTTACACAAATAACATAACTAACATACAACAACATAAATAACCTTGCTTTTCTAGTTTGCGATGAGATTGCGTTGCGATAGAGTTGCGATTGCGTTTGCGACAAATCACCTCAAAACATATATTAAACATGCACAAGTAACACATAATAGCACTGATGTGTGTAAAATACAACATATAAATTACATCAAATAAAGCATAAAACTAACCCTTTTTTAGTACTAATGTTGGAAAAAATGTGCTTTTGTCTTCCTTTTGTATTTTCAGGGTTAAAAGAGCGTAAACGAACAAAAGAAGCAAAAATGCAGCTAAATCTAACACAAATACAAAAAAAGGAATAAACGTGGCATACCCGAACCCTCGACAGCATCTTCCCAAGCAAAAACAAGACTTCAGAAGGCTGAACACGCCCCGTGTCCAGCGGACACGGGGCCGTGCCCAAGTGACTGCAGAAAAGACAAAAGCGTAGAAACTTCTATTCCCCAACACGGGGGCGTGCCCAGCTCCACACGGTCGTGGTCAACGCTAAGATTCATAGAATCCAAGCAAATCTTGATAGTACCGATACGTTTCTGCACACGGGGCCGTGCCCAGCGGACACGGGGGCGTGGTCAACTAATACAGACAAACTGTAATAAATGAAGGAAGAGAAAGTGGATGGACACGGGGCTGTGTCCGGGCTTCTGTGCATGCTATAAATAGAGGTGCTTGTTACACTTCAAAGGCATCCCTTGACAAACCACCTCTCTCCCACTTCACCCACACTCCACCACCATCATCCATCATAGAGTTTGTGTAGTAGTCTCGGGATCCAAGATTGATAGTAAGAGTTCTTAACAATCAGTTTGCCTAAGTCTCTTACATCACTTGGTGAAGACAAGCATTTATTGTAATACTTTTTATTTTTAATCTTTTCGCACTTTTTATTTGGTTTTGTATTAATGACTTTAATAACTAGTTTCTTATGTTGAAGGTGAAACTTCCTTATCATTTGTCCATGGTGTCTTGGCGTTATTTTAATGTCTATATAAAATAAAAGATTTACACCATTCATATCTCCACAGTCTATATGGAGATATGTTAGCTACCTGGTCGGGGGTTAAGGGAATGTCTTGGTAAGGTTCTTGCCTTGTTAAGTGTATAGATCCTGTAAGGACCTTGGTCAAGCTGACTAGGACCTCCTTCAATACCCACTGGTATTGGATGGCTGGGGTGGCTTGATCCCCTCATATGTAAACTACTATTAATACATTAACCCGACTACTTGGGATTGTATCCCTGCTGACTCAAACCACTTAGCCGAGGGTAACGTCACCTTCAAAAGAGGGGCCTACCACATTACGCATTAATAACTTAATTATTTATCTTTCAATAATCCAACCCTTTAGGATTGTATCCTTGCTGACTCAAACTACTAGGTTGAGGGTAACGTCACCTTCAAAAGAGGGGCCTACTACTATAACTAAGATAATCTCTTAAAAAGTGCAAAAGTGCGGAAATAATCAAAGGTTACACTAAAGGCGAGTCGGGTCCAAGTGATTCATCTTGTCTATCTGTTTTATTTTTATTTTATTTTTATTTTCAGCATTTTTAGTTTTTATTTTTCATATTTAAAAACCTTTTTCCTAAATTTTGATTTGATTAGACGTTGAGGATAAACCGGTACTAAAAGCTCTTGTGTCCTTGGACGACCTCGGTATCTTACCAACGCTATACTACGCTCACGATGGGTGCACTTGCCCATATGTGTGTTTAGTGTTAGTAAAATATCGTGTTTTATAAATTTAAAACTTGACTAAAGTGTTAAAAAGGGCTTAAAATATACATAAAAATTATACAACACGACACGCACATCAAGATTTTGGCGCCGTTGCCGGGGACACAAGGATTTTAGGAATGTTAGGAATTAACGGCCTAATCGTTTTTCTTATTTTTCTGTTTTTTTAGGATTTTTCTTAGATTTTCAGCTTCTGCAGAGCTCAGCATGGGTTGTGCCTGGTCTGACACGGGCTGTGCCCAGCATTGTTACTGGCAGTTTTTATTTTCTGAGTTACAGAGAGTTAAGCACGGTGTCGTGTTGGTGCAGCACGGGGCCGTGTCGAGCTCCCCAGTAACAGGAATCCGGAAAACAATTATTGTATCTCCGACCACGGGCCATGTTCATCTGAGCACGGGGTCGTGGTGAAACTTCTGACCAACGTTCTTTTTGTTTTTATTGCAGGACTTGGAACCCAGACACCACACCTGAACTTTCTACGTAGTGTATGAGCTCCAGTTCCAGTAGAGACATAAAAGAACCTCTAGACGAACCCGAACGCTTTCTAGGAAAAAGACTTAAAGCTAAAAACTAAGAGAAAGTTTCGGGGGACCCACTTCCAATGGCGGATCAACGTACCCTCATGGATTACCTACGGCCCACCGTAGGTAATCTTGGCGCTGCTAACAATGCACCGAATGTCGAGGCCAACAGCTTCGAACTTCGGCCGCATTTGATACAAAGGCTCCAAAACTCTGCAACCTTCCACGGGCTTGCGGACGAAGATCCCCATTTACATATTACTAACTTCTTGGAAATATGTGATACTTTTCGGATTAATGGAGCATCAAATGACGCCATCCGCCTCCGAATGTTTCCATTTTCACTAAAAGACCGAGCTAAGGCTTGGCATAATACCCTCCCAGATGGTTCAGTAAACATCTGGGATGAACTAGCCCAAAATTTTTTATATAAGTATTTCCCTCCTACTAAAACGGCTAAATTAATGACTGAAATTAATACATATTCACAAGAGGACTGGGAATCCTTATATGAAACTTGGGAAAGGTTCAAGGAGCTACTAAGAAAGTGTCCTCATCATGGTCTTGTGGTATGGCAGCAAGTATCCACTTTCTATAATGGGTTGTTGCCACACACAAGGCAAACACTTGACTCTAGCTCCGGGGGACTTTTAGGTAATCGTCGCCCAAATGAAATTTATAATCAAATTGAGGAAATTGCTCAAACCAATTTTTAGTGGCACACTCCCTGAGGCACAAAATCTATTGCCCCGGGCGCCTATAAGGTTGATGAAAGCACCTCCTTGCAAGCCCAAATCGAGGCCCTTTCTTAAAAAATCAAAAAGTTAGAAATGGTAAAAACGGCCTCGGTTATAGCTTGTGAAGGGTGTGGTGGGCGACATGAAAATTGGAGTTGTATGAAAGAAATGGATAATCAAACAGGAACGGTAAACTACATTGATAATAGACCTAGGCCGTCGGGTCCTCCAACGGGTACCTACAACCAAGGATGGCGTAACCACCCTAACCTTGGTTGGAGAGAACCCGACAATAGTAGTAACCAACAAAATCTAAACCAACGAACAAACTTTCAACAACCAAGAAACGATTCACAAAATTTCTCTCAACAACAACAAGGGGGAAGAGAGAGGCTTGAGGATACCGTTTCTCGCCTCATCTCCGACACCGAAAAGAAAAACTCGGATCGATTTCAACAAATAGAATTGAATTTTAGAAACCAACAAGCTTGTATTCAAAACATTGAAAAACAATTAAATCAACTAGCTCAAAATTTCTCCGAGAGACCTCAAGGTGCATTACCTAGCAATACCGAAACAAACCCAAAGGCGCAAGTACATCTCATCACATTGAGAAACCGTACCGTAGGTCCCGAGGAAGCTCCGCTTCCCACAACTGAAAGGAGTTCACCCAGCCAAACCACAGCTTCATCAACACCACAAAAAGAGACGACGCCTACACCAAGCCAAGAGCCACCCAAGAATCCTCCGGTGCCTTATCCCGGTCGGTTACTTTTCCAAAAGACCGATGAGCAATTCACAAAATTCATAAATCTAATTAAACAATTGCATGTCAATATTCCATTTGTAGAAGTCCTAACTCAAATGCCTAAATATTCAAAATTCATGAAGGACTTTCTCACTCACAAAAGGAAAATTGAATCCTTGCAATTAGTCAATTTAAGCAAAGAATGCTCCGCCTTGCTACTCAACAAACTCCCACAAAATAAGATCGACCCCGAAAGCTTTACCATCCCTTGTTCGATTGGGGAATCACCCATTCGCAATGCACTAGCCGACCTCGGGGCTAGTATGAACCTCATGCCCGCATCAATGTTCGACCGACTCGGACTAGGGAAAACAAGCCCTACAAAAATGAGCATACAACTCGCCGATAGGTCCATAAAATATCCACAAGGTGTCGCTGAAAATCTATTGGTTAAAGTCGGGGACTTTGTCTTCCCGGCCGACTTTGTCATACTAGATATGGAGGAAGATACCGAAGTACCACTCATCTTAGGGAGGCCATTCCTAGCTAAGGCCCACGCAGTGGTAGATATGAATGGTGGGACACTAACATTGAGGGTTGGGGACAAGGAGATGAAGAGTAGAAGACGACGCCCCGGTCAATTACATGAAAGTCATAGACCCAAGTTTGGATGATGCTCTCCGACGGTGCAACATGAGATGCAAAACATCCCACTTGGGTGACAAATGACTGACTTTGGGTCTAGCCAAGGACCCTTATAAACGTGGAGCACCACGGAGGCATTCCGCGGAACTATCCTTAGTTTTAGTTTAGATTAACTTTTATGCTTTCTAGTTTAGTTTTAATTTTCAGGAATAAAACACACTCGGGATGGTGAAGGATACTAAGGGAAGCTTGAACCAACACCCCATGCACAAAAACAGAGACTCCCGACAATTTTTCTTCATTACAGCAAGTTCAGCACGGGTCGTGCCCAGCCAACACGGCCCCGTGCTCAAGGGACTGCAGAAAAACGCCCAGTTCAGGTAACTGGACACGGGGCGTGTTCACTGAACACACCCCCATGCCCATCCTTCTGTTACTTTTTGTTACTTTATGTTACTGGAAATCCGAACACGGGGCCGTGCCCGGTCACCACGGCCCGTGTCCAGATGCCCAGTAACATAAATTTTTGTTTTAACACACCTTTTTACACATTCAATCAACCTAAAAACTTATTTTTTTGGACACATTGAGGACAATGTGTAATTTAAGTGTGGGGGGATGCTAAAACCTTGAATTTTGCAAGTCCTAATTACAAGCCTTACACAAAACTCTATTGGATGTCACACCCCTTTCTTAGGCGGAAACACGAGGTGTGATCTTGAAAGGTTCTCATTGCATACGAATGCTAAACATACTACATGCTCATAAAATAACTCCAAATGCCATTGACATTAAACATTCAAAACATGGTTAAGATAAGTGTTTACATCACACGACCAATAATTGTTTTAAAAAGTTTACAACTTTATTTCATCCACAAACAACAAGATTTTAATTATTATATCACCACATGAGGTGGGATATAACAACCAAATCCTGCAAAAGAGGCATAGGAGTCTTGACACAACATAGCTAACAACATAAACAACATCCAAGAGCAAGAGTAAGACCGCGCGCACATCCACTTTAGTTACCTGAAATACATGTGAGTTTTTGGAAAATCGTCAACATAATGTTGGTGTGAATTCATGCAGTTTTTGTATTGAACGTTTGTATACTTGAATGAAAACATGGTATGTAATTTGTATGAAACAAGTATTTCTGTAAATATAAGGAAATCGAGAACGCTAATGGTTTGCAAGGCCATTAACATGTGACACGACATAGGAAGCATCCAAACCATAGGCATTTTTCGTTGTCGATTCACGACTGGAGACACAAAAGCACTGCTTGGTACTAGTTATGACCAAGAGTGTGGCTGCCTGAAACCCATTAGATCTAACCTTTTGTTCCGCAGTCTTGGTATGTAAACGATTAATGGTGCTTATGACACCCTATTCGTGACATGATCTAAAGTATCATTCCTTAGTTTTTGTATCCAACATACCATAACACATGTATTTTCCCCAAATTTAGAAAGCATGTAAAAGTTTAAAAGTGGGGACATGAACTCACAACTTTGCGTTTCCTACGCCGTAAACTTCACCGGGTTTGCTTATATAGCGTCGTGACCTATACGTGTTTTATTAACGTTAGTCACTAGACTTGTATCGCACAAGTACAAGTCACCATCTTTTATGTATGTGCTCTTTGTTGTTAAAAATAATTTATATTTTTAACTATGTCTCTTACTTATATTATTTTCTCAAAAATAAATATAAGTATCTTGTATTTTTCACCCGAGTTATATCTTCGTCCAAAATACATTTTAAGTTCATAACTTGTCCAAGTTAAATAGTGTGTTAAGAAATATCAATGTGCCAGAACTTTCAACATCAATGTGCGCCAAGCCCAGGCTGACAACAACGTGGTCAATGGTACGTTCCTTGTGAATGGTATTTATGCTTCATGTTTATTTGATACTGGAGTCGATAACTGCTTTGTGTCGTTTGAATTCGAGAAGCTCCTTAGTCGTAAGCGCTCCCAACTCCCATCAACGTTCGATGTCGAAGTTGCCACTGGAAGAACCATCGCCGTTAATTCTGTTCTTCGTGATTGTACTCTTGAGCTCAACAATCACAGCTTCCCAATCGACCTTATTCCGATGCAACTCAGAAGTTTTGACATCATAGTAGGCATGGACTTTCTTCGTGAAAACCATGCTGAAGTTGTGTGCTTCGATAAGATGATTCGATTCTCGCTCACGAATGGTGATGTATTGTGTGTTTATGGCGAAACTGTTTCGAAAGGTCTCAAGCTCATATCGTGTGTCCAAGCTAGCAAGTACCTCCGCAAGAAATACAGAGCTTTCTTGGCTAACATTGTAGTAGCGGAGAAGGAAAAGAAAGGAAGACCTGGTGTAAACGATGTTCCTGTGGTTCAAGAATTTCCTAGCGTTTTTCCTGAGGATCTTCCCGGACTACCGCCAAGTCGTGATATCGACTTTCGTATCGACCTCATTCCTGGAGCAAACCCTATTGCTAAAGCTCCTTACCGACTCGCTCCATCCGAAATGCGTGAACTCTCTAGTCAGCTCAAGGAACTACTTGATAAAGGCTTCGTTCGCCCGAGCACCTCTCCATGGGGTGCACCAGTCCTTTTCGTCAAAAAGAAGGACGGGTCGTATCGGATGTGCATCGACTATCGGGAGTTGAATAAGTTGACAATCAAGAATCGCTATCCCCTACCCCGAATTGACGATTTGTTTGATCAGCTACAAGGTGTTACGTATTTCTCCAAGATCGATCTACGCTCAGGCTATCACCAGTTACGCATTCAAGAAGAAGATATACCCAAAACCGCTTTTCGCACTTGATACGGCCACTATGAGTTCGTTGTTATGCCTTTTGGTTTAACCAACGCACCCGCGGTTTTCATGGATCTGATGAATCGCGTGTGTAAACCTTACCTCGAACGCTTCGTCATCGTGTTCATCGATGATGTCTTGATCTATTCCAGGTCGAAAGCCGAACACGCGCAACATCTACGTTTGGTTCTCGAGCTACTCCAAGGGAATCGACTCTATGCCAAGTTCTCCAAGTGCGAATTTTGGCTGGAAGAGGTTCAATTCCTCGGTCACATTGTCAATAGTCTAGGTATTCACGTCGATCCCGCGAAGATTGAAGCTGTTAAGAGTTGGATTACACCTAAGAACCCTTCTGAAGTCCGTTCTTTTCTCGGACTAGCGGGCTATTATCGACGATTTATTGAAGGATTCTCAAAAATCGTTGTGCCACTTACTGCTCTCACGCATAAAGACAAGCCTTTTGTTTGGGGAACTGAACAAGAGTCTGCTTTCCAAACCCTCAAGCACATGCTCTGCAATGCTCCTGTTCTCACTTTACCCGACGGAAACTACGACTTCATTGTCTATTGTGATGCTTCGAACCTTGGTCTCCGTTGTGTCCTCATGCAACGGGACAAGGTCATTGCTTACGCGTCTCGTCAGCTCAAAATCCACGAGAAGAACTATACAACCCATGATCCCGAGCTAGGCGCAGTTGTTTTTGCGTTAAAGATTTGGCGACACTAGTTATATGGTACAAAGTGTACGATCACCGATCATAGGAGCCTACAACATATCTTTGACCAGAAGGAACTTAATATGTGTCAACGCCGATGGGTAGAACTTCTCAACGATTACGACTGTGAGATTCGTTATCACCTAGGCAAAGCAAATGTCGATGCGGACGCTCTCAGCAGACGGAGTTATCTGCTCAGCATTCGTGATACCCAAGCCCAATACGATCTCGAAACCCTCATCCGCGAAGCACAGCATGCATGTAATAATGAACGCACTTTGAAGAAGGAAAGAATCTATCACGATGGAGCCCAGCTTGTGAATAAGTCGAATGGGATATTCCACTTTCTGGACCGAATTTGGATCCCTAAACGAACCAATTTGCGACAGATATTGATGGATGAAGCCCATAAATCTCGGTATTCAATTCATCCCGGTGCTGATAAAATGTACCAGGACCTTCGCTACAAGTACTGGTGGCCGGGCATGAAGAGGGATATTGCTCTCTACGTTGGAAAGTGCCTGACTTGCTCAAAGTTCAAGGCTGAACATCAAAGACCCTCTGGCTTACTCGAACAACCCCCGATCCCTATGTGGAAGTGGGAGAGTATAGCTATGGACTTCATAACAAATCTCTTGCACACGCCATCAGGTCACGATTGCATCTGGGTTGTTGTTGACCGTTTGACCAAATCAGCTCACTTTTTGCCAATACAGGAAGACTACAAGGTAGAACGATTAGCCCGAATCTACACCAACGAGGTCATTTGTCGACATAGGACGCCTCGCGACATCATCTCTGACCGTGATGCTCGGTTTACCTCGCGACTGTGGGAAATGTTTCAAGTGGCTCTCGGTACTACGCTTAATCTAGGTACCGCATTCCACCCTCAAACCGATGGTCAGACTGAGAGAACGATCCGTACTCTTGAAGACATGCTCTGTTCGTGTGTCATAGATTTCGGTGGTATTTGGGATGCTTACCTACCATTAGTCTAATTCTTGTATAATAACAGTTATCATTCCAGCATTCAAATGGCACCATTTGAGGCTTTATACGGAAGAAAATGTCGATCGCGTATTGTATGGCACGAGATCGGGCACTTGCAGTTAACCGGTCCTGAGCTATTGCAAGAAACGACTGACAAAGTCCTCCAAATTCGAGACAATCTGCTGAAAGCTCGGAGTCAACAGAAAAGTTACGCCGATAGACGATGCAAGCCCCTTGAATTTGACGTTGGCGACTACGTACTCCTAAAGGTATCACCTTGGAAGGGTGTGGTCAGATTCGGCAAGAAAGGGAAAATAACGCCTTGATATGTTGGACCTTTTAAGATTCTGGAAAGGATCGGAAAAGTCGCCTACAGACTCGAACTACCGGAGGAACTTAGTAACGTTCATCCGACTTTCCATGTTTCGAACCTCCGAAAGTGCCTAGCTGAGCATGATTTAATTGTGCCTCTTGACGATCTCCAAATAAATGAAACACTACACTTCATGGAGAAGCTTGTCGAAATCATGGACCGCCAAACCAAGCAGCTCAGACGCTCGCGCATTCCTGTTGTGAAAGTCCGATAGGAAGGCAAACGAGGCGCAGAGTTCACTTGGGAACTCGAAAGCGACATGAAGGCGAGATGCCCGCAGTTATTTGTTACGGCTTCGGCCTAATTTCGGGACGAAATTCCCTCAACTAGGGGAGGCTGTAACACCCCGTGTTTCGAAAGTCAAAGTCAAGATTGAAGTCAAAGGGAGACAAGATTGCTAATTGCAATCTGTCACTCCTTACTCAATTCCTGTTTTGACTTCTTTGACTTGTAGTTAGTCTATTTTACACGTTACCTTAGTTGTATTATGTGGAGTACTTATTAACAATCGAGGTTTATTCGATAACTATCGCATGTTTTATAGCTTATCACTATCGCAATCGCACTCGCAACTCAAATTACGCGTTCTGGATATTGTTTTATGTGTGTGTGTGTGCCTTATGTGTTACTTGTGCATGTTTATTTATGTTATGTTGTGGTGGATAATCAAAATGCAATCGAAACTCGAATCGCAAACGCTAAACGAATACAAATTAAGGATGATTGTATGTTGATATAGTAGTTGGGATTAAAAGTAATTTGACTAGGAAACTCTATCGCATCGCAACACCCGCAATCGCAATCGAAACGGAAAAACTCGTCGCACCGAACACTCGAACCAAGTGACTGATCGACCAGGTAACCAGCCGATCGACCAGCCGCTCGATCGGCCAGCCACTCGATCGGGCTGCCACCCGATCGACCAACCCTTTCCACTTCGGGAAACCCTATAAATACCCCCTGTCACCAACAAACTTACTACTTTTGGCCTCTCTGTCCGACCAACGCTCCAACCTTAATTTTTCTTTGATTTCTCACGATTCCGGTAAGATTTCAACCTAAATCTAGTACTTCTTTGATCTACACTTGATTCTACACCTTTCTATCCTTTAAATCTTAACTTTTAACTGAGAAATCACTAGATTTGAGGTGTTCTAAGATGATGTCATCATGGTGTTCTTGGGAACTTCATGTTTTGGCCTTAATCCACCGAGAACAACTTAGATCTAACCGATTTTCACATAAACAAACAACGATCTTTCATAGATCTAAACATATTCACAATGAAAAGGATTGAAAGATGGTTTTCCAACTTTCTTTCAACTCTTTTACACTCAATGCATTCAAAACCGATAGAATCGGAGCTTGTACCGACTTCCTACTCATTCTTGTAGTTGTTTTGGTTCAAGATCTGCATTCTATCCACGAGATTATCAATTTCGGGTTAAACATGGAACACCGTCTCAAACAGTTAACTGGCCGGATTTGGGTGATTCATGTCCGATCAGGAGTACCAAGTATTGACGAGGTTTCTGTTGCTTAACACGTTATCAAAACATCTCGATAAATCGACAAACAATCAAAACAACCAAGTGTAAGAAGAAACGGAACGACCAGGACGGAATGTCGTACGATCGGACTGTCATCCGATCGGGTTGTCACCCGATTGACTTGCACCTTGGCCCCATGTTTAGATTTCAAATCAAACTTCAAGAAGTTTTGGAACACCGAACGGATAGCCGTCCGATCGAGTTACCACCCGATCGACCGACCATTCGACTATGTGATGTTTTGGAACTTCAACACATAAACAATTTTCAACATGTTCAATGCACAAAGGTTGTCACCCGATCGGACTACCATCCGATCGAGTGACAAACTACTGTGAACCTGTTCTCATTAAGGTATCCCAACCGATCAGGTTATCGTCCGATCGAACGGTCGTTCGGTCGATCGACCTGAAAGGTAGAGATACTTCTAAGTTTTCAAAATGCTACAACGAAAACTTCAAAAGTCAAGCCATCATACACAAACACATCCTTCCCAAAAGAGGAAACAATCCACTCGAAAGGTCACCCGATCGGATGACCATCCGAGCGGACTACCATCCGATCGGGCTGCCGTCCGACCAACTAACACTTGTTTCGTCTTACGCGTCGCTCATTGTTATGCTATCGACCTGTTCAGGCTAACCTTACTCTCTAGCGCTCCCTTCAATCCGCCAATCGCTGTGAGTATACTCGATCCCTTTTTGCTTTACGCACTTTTGGGTGTTACATACGTTACTTATTCTAAATCACATCAAACACACTACACAATACTTTAATCGCTGACCAATTACCGCATGTTATACGTGACTTAATGAATGCTTGTTTGTTATGTTTACACATGGAATGTTGTCTACCTGCCTTAGCAACGATAGTACTATAGTTTGGACTCAGCACTTGTTCACTCAGGGGTTGTTAAGGACAATTAGTTACATGGCTCGGAGTGGTGAGTGTGTATCGCGAACTGCCTTGGGCAGTCAACCCGCAGTCATTGGTATCGATAGGTTCATGTCGATAACTAACATGCTCATTTTACACTGTGTACGTGCTGGTTATGCGTATCGATTTCGAACGCTATATGCTATTATCAAACTTGTATGCTCACCTTTAGAATATGTGTATTGACTTTTACTTTAACGTATGTGACATGTGCTTAGGATGCTTATTTGCTTACTTTGCTATGAAATCGAGGCTAGGAAAGACCTAGGTCAACAATAAACAATTGTCTGTAATAAAAATTTGAGTTGTCGGAACAGAACAATTTGACTAGATCTTTTCTGTAATAATTGTATTATCTTTTATGACATGGTATGGGACATGTTGCTTTAAATATTTGGTAAATATAGTTGTTATGGAAACTTCTGGACAATCAGTTTCGCTCAGTGCCATGCCCCGATGTTTCCGCCATCGGTTGGGGTGTGACAGGAGAGTACCCTGGGAGTACTTGGACATGTTAAATTATAAAGAAATTAGTTTTCGAAAATTAAATATATGTCTAATAACATAAATTTACTAATATTTATAACAAGATACGTGAAAATGATATTCATTATTTAATATGATAGTCATATAAATAATGTTTATTATTTTTTAAGTTATACTCGGCCGGAATTGACTGACGTGAGGTCAAAGTCTCAATCAAATTCAAACCAAATACAACTATTAGATAGCGGTAAGTGGGTATCAAACACAGGGAGTTTGTGGAATGTATGTTATCTAAATGTACGTCTAAATTAACTAAGATT
Organism: Helianthus tuberosus; assembly: GCA_030545235.1. Taxonomy (NCBI): domain Eukaryota; kingdom Viridiplantae; phylum Streptophyta; class Magnoliopsida; order Asterales; family Asteraceae; genus Helianthus; species Helianthus tuberosus. The sequence continues at coordinate 90,131,115 of CM060356.1, read as the reverse complement.
AAACTAATTGCACGAAAAGTAAATTCAAGGAGTTTGATTGTTTGATTTTAAAACGAAGATTTCTAATTAAATTGCAAATTGAGAATCGGTTTTGTAAACAATGTAGAGATAAATGACCATCCTAAGTTTTTGGTTTGCTTTGACATTCATGTTAACATTCAACTAGAAAGAACCACATAGACATGGTTCATGTGTTATTACTTGTCGTGATGAAATGGAACTAAGTACTCGGATTAGAATTATGCGAGGTTGTTACCCGATGACCAATTAATCAATACCCAATCCTAATTCCGCCCATGATATCTCGGTTGCCAACGGCACCAAGAACGTATGGTTTAAACAAAGATTAACATACAAATTAACAAATTACGAACAAGCAAACAACACACCATAATAAACAAACCATAATAGCAAGTCTATTATTCTAGAAATACGAATCAAAGCACAAATGTCGCAGACAAACCTTCAACCTAAGATGATCACCATAAGTTTAGCCACAAATGGCTTGGACAATCATCTTCACAATAAGTTCAATGTTCATATGGATTCAAAACACTAACAATATGATTAGAAATTATTTCAAGCACTCTAGCACACCAAAAATTCATCTCCAAACTGTGTGTAACCGAATCCCCATGATTTCCCATGAAAAGACCTTTTAAAACTGCATTAAACAACGCAGTTACGAAGTTCACAATGGTCGGCGACGTAAGCTACGGCCCTTGTCGTAAGCTACGGCGCCATGTATACTATCGGTGGGCAAGTCATTGTCGTAACCTACGGTGCCAGCCGTAGGCTACAACTCCTTCTGAGGTCTTACGGCAAGTGAGAACTAGACTACGGCAATCAATTGGCACAACTGAGTGTCGTAACCTACGGCCAGGGCCGTAGGCTACGGCGGTGGCTGGGATTTTTCCTTGATTTCCTTTTTCAATTCTTTACCACTCTACTTTGTTTCTTCCAAGTTCAACTCCCATCCAAGCATTGTAAATTCATTCTTTTATGCCCTTTATCACCTGCAATGCCAATTACCTCGTAGTTAACAAGTTCCACAAATTAACCAATTTAATCATGAGATGTGCGTTTATTTATATCATTTAAAGGTTGTCCTACAGACCACCTGTCACATCCCCACACTTACCCGTTGCTTATCCCAAGCAACTCATTTAAACAAAACTCAATTACCCAAGAGATCAAATACACATCAAGCAACAAATGCCCTCATTTACTAATTATTTCCTAAACCCGCATGTAACACACCCCTCACAATAACTCTCTTCTCGGCGACAAAGAATAACTAACAAAAAGAAGCTAGATCACACTCAAAGCAAATGGGTAGTTGAACAATAATACGCTTGTACTCAAATCGGTCCTTCGCCTAAAGAATGTGCTAAACATGAATGCAAATGAAAGGGACTTTAAAGGTTGTAACACGGCTAGGCATACGGGTACGAAATGGAAATATATGTTGTAGCTAATGATTCGACCCAGTCTTTTATTTCTATCTAAACATAACAACTATATACAATACATCAACTTCTATTTTTTTTTTCATTGTTTTTTTTTCTATTTTTTTTCTTTTCTTTTCATCATTTTTTCACTCTTTTTATAGCATAATAAACCACAACTGAAACATCACATAATAAACGTACTACTGCAAAATACTAAAACTACTAGACCGGGTCGAATTCTGGTGAATTTTTTTTAGGAATTAGGCAAGGGTTAACAAACGATTGGCTAAAAGCTCAAAGTGGCTACTAAAAGTCCAAACCCCCGCCCCTCTCGCTACCATGCTCATATATGTAATTCATGAGGTCCAAACCCAACAAATCCCACACTCGCACACACCTTGACGAGGCTACCTAAATGCCCTTATCCTTTTCACATTCATGCAAAGCTAAGGCATCAAACCGCATCTAAGCACAAGTTTAATGTATCCCCACCCATTGCCACTCTCATCAAAGAAAAATATTTTTAATACATTTAAAGAGATGGCACAACTCTCACCAAGAAGGAACAAGGGGATATGGGTTGCTAATGTATTATGCGGTTTAGTATTCAAACGTTCAATTCGGACCATTTTCACTTGATTTTAAAATTTTTCAATTTTCACAAATTTTTCAAAATTTTCCCCTCATCCCCACACTTAGGATACATTGTCCCCAATGTATGGTTTTGAAGGGAAGATCTCTTAAACACCAAGAACATCAACTTTTGCTTCTTTTCTCAAACCACAAATTTCTTTTTGTTTTTTTTTTTTATTTTTTTTATTTTTTTAACTAAAAACACAACCAGTCTATCACATCCCATAACACATCAACACATCAAGCACCACCCAACCTCCCAACCAAAAACATCAAACATAATAATGTACACAAATATACAAGATGAGATGAGACACGACCTAATCAGTAGTATCTTGGCTGCGGAGGCCCGAAGATAGATGTCATCATATCTGCAAACTCTCCAAATCCAAATGAGCCATTACTTCTACCGCCCTGATCACCTTCTTGACCGGCTTGTTGATGACCCATGCCCGTATGTGGATCCACCCACTGTGAATGGTGCAATGGTGGGGTAGGGTATGTAACACTACCATCGTACGGCGGTAGTGTGGAGTAGTCCACAATCGGTGGGTCGGATATAACCGATTGGCCTGAATGCCAAGCGTCGTGCATGCGTCTCTGGAGATCATCGAGATAACGATTGTTCATTTCCTCTTGGTGGGCGTACATATGGGCTCGATTCCACTGTTCCTGCCGATCATAACTCTGCTTAAGAGCCCTTTCCACACTAGCTCCCATATATGTTTGCTGATCAAAAAGCATCTGATTTGGCTCGGACCAATCGGCAAATGTGGGTGGCCGCCTTTGTTCGACCACTTGCTCCGTATTACCTGAATGAGCCCAGTATGGGTCGTATGGCTGTCGTGCATAATCAAATGCACTCCCAATGTATCCCGATTGTGTTCCTACCCCATGAACACCACCACTTGGTCCCCCCCCCCCCAATCTCTAAATCGACTGTAAACGTGTCCTCTCGGTAATCATCGTCACCACTCTCAACCTCATCGCCACTCTCGGGCTCATCAGCCTCACCCGGTTGTAGTGGATGGGCATCCACCTTCAATGCCCTCCACCGTTGCCCATCATTTTTCAGCTTATGATATCGTTCCGACTCCTTATACTCCCAACCCGGTCCCAAGTGTTGTATGTCGAACGGTTTAAACCTCTTGTAAGACCCTTTATCTTCTGCTCCAATTGCCCCGTATAACTTCATCAAAGCAGTGATTAACCGACAATGTGGGACAATCTTTCGTTCCCCACTGTTCCGCCCTATCCAAATGTTATTCAACACAAGAAACCGAAAAGGGACAAGTGGCGACCCATGTAGTAGCATGTAGAGTATCGGAACTTCCGCAAACCTTACTTCAACCATGTCACCCCGCCTTGGGATAACATTATGCGTACATAAAACCAACAACAACTTCGCCTCGATCCTGAAATTCCTTCTCAATAGCTTCCTGTGCATGGTTCCCGGGACGAGAGATAATCTAGCATGTGTTGCCATTGTGGGTGATTTTGGGGGTTAAAGTACAAGTCCTCTAACCGGGGGAAAATGTATTGATTCGTTGGCTTGATGTCGAACTTTGCAATTCGGCAAAGAGAATCATATGGCATCTCCATAGTTACACCTTTCATTGTCCCTATGAGCATCATTTTTTACGGGGCTTTGAAAGGAGGACATGTAAGAGTGGCCATCCACTCTTGTATTTCTCTATCATAAAGATTTTTAACCTCCCCGTCATAACACTTCAAAGTCGCTTCCCATCCTAATGCCTTGAACTTGTCAGTGATCCCGAATAGCCCAAAATCCACGTCTTTTATTTCTTTTTCGCAGATAAACGCTTCCTTGCATTGTTGTAGTTTGTTCATCTGCTCGTGGAATAGATCTGTTTTCCATTCAACCGGTTGCTCAAGTAGAGAACCGGATGTCCAATCCGGCTTTGGGCCCCTCGGTGGTGCATCCTCTTCCGGGTCCGGATCACCCGCTCGAATCAATCTCCTTCGTTTTTGTTGAGCTTCAGCCTCGGTTTGGCTTCAGGAACTAGCGGCTCCTTTTCCTTTGATCTTTCCCATTTCCTGCACACATCATAAGAACACAACAAAAACCACGTAAGTTCTCATTCAAAAACCTCCTCACACTTGCTTGACACTATAGTTGTAGATGTAAGAACACAAAATTTAATCTTTTAAAACAAAATTTTGGCATGATGTCTCTACAATTGAAAATTTTCCCAAAAAAAAATTCAACTTAAACATCATCCTACATCTACAACCGTACACTTTATAGACTAACATTATTCATATCATCAATCAAGTTTAAGCAAGTGTGTATAAGAACAAGTAAAAACAACAACCTTCAATTCATGTTGCATCAACAATAAGAGTGAGAAACCATATACCTTGAGTCAATGATGCAAGAAACACAAGAACTTCACTAGAGAAAACCCACAATTTTCGGACCTTAATGTCCAAAATCAAACACCAAAACAGAGAAATCTTTGCAATGCAACCACAAATCTGGATTCCTTGTGAAATTTTAGCCAAGACTGACACAAAAATCACTAGATTTAGTGAAGTTTTGAGAAAGTTATGAAGAATTGAAAGTTATGGAGGTTGTAGGGTTCTTGTGAAAAGGATGGAAGATGAAGGAGAAGTGTGTGGATAGGGAATAAATGTAGGAGATGAGTGGTTGGGGTTAATTTTCGAGATTAATGATTAATCTTTTTATATATAAAAACGGTGATAAAGGCTGCCCAGCTCCCAGGTGCGAGTCGTAGCTTACGGCTAACGCCGTAGGCTACGATGAAGATTTGACCAATTTACTGCCGTAAGGCAGTTTCCACCCACCATAAGGCTTTTTTTGTTCACCCTGACCACCGTAAGCTACACCCCTGACCGTAGCCTACGACGGTATCTGTGGATCTTAGGCTTGGCCATTTTTTACTTTACAAACTTTTTATTTGTTATTATTATTTTTTTGTTTTTCTAATTTTATAATTTTTAAAGTTTTTTAAATGCATGAAAACATGAAAATTATACCCTACCCCCAATTAAAAACCCGTGTTGACCTCAACACTATGTTAGAGAAATCCATACGAATTTCCCCACACTTGTCTCGAACACAAGTTCAAGCAAGTACGGTAATTATTTTAAAAACAAACTAACTAAACTACATATTTACATTACCAAACCTGGGCCTCTTTCAAACTTCTTCATCATCCAAAGGGCGTAGGATGTAGCCCACCTTGTCAAGCTCGAGATTGTTGATATCATTCCCTTCTAAATACGGTTTGAGCCGGTGCCCGTTTACCGTTTGCTTCGTGTCGGTTTGAGTGTCTTTAATATCTACATCCCCAAACTTGCCCAGACATGTGATGACATAAGGACCCATCCATTTACTCTTCAACTTGCCCGCAAACAACTTCAACCTAGAATTGTATAACCACACTTTTTGACCCACTTCAAAGGTTCTTTTTCTTATCTTTGCATCGTGAACCTTCTTTAGCTTGTCTTTGTATGTGGATACACATTCATACGCTTCATCCCGTATCTCTTCAATCTGACTCAATTGGAGCTTCCAAATTCGACCCGCTTCGTCATAATCCGCATTCACCGTTTTTATTGCCCATAATGCCTGGCGAGCCAACTCCATTGGTAAATGACAACCTTTCCCGTAAACCATCCGATACGAAGTTGTACCAATCGGCGTTTTGTAAGCCGTTCGGTATGCCCAAAGTGCATCATCCAACTTACTCGACCAATCCTTCCTATCCACCCTCGCCGTTTTCATCAAAATCTCCTTAATTTGTCTATTGGATACTTCAACTTGTCCACTAGTTTGAGGGTGGTAAGGAGTAGTGATTCGGTGATTCACATTATATCTTTTCAACAATTTCCCAAAATTAAAAATTTTGAAATGTGAACCACCATCGCTAATTATGACCCATGGGATCCCAAATCAAGCAAAAATGTTAGATTGGACAAACTTACATACCACGGAATGATCATTGGTCCTCGTTGCGATTGCTTCAATCCACTTCGACACGTAGTCTACCGCAATCAATATATACAAGAACCCGTTCGAATTTGGAAAAGGAACCATGAAATCTAGTCCCCGTACATAAAATACCTCAACCACCAAGATTGGTTGTAGAGGCATTTCATCCCGCTTTGAGATGTTTCCCACTTTTTGACAATTCACGCAATTACGGGCAAATTCACAAGCATATTTAAAAATTGTAGGCCAATAAAACCCACAAGTTAAAATCCGATAACCCGTTTTGTGTCCACTAAAATGACCCCCACATGCCGATGAGTCAGCATGGGTCAAAATCTCCAATACCTCTGTTTCGGGAACACATCTTCTTATCACTTGATCGGGCCTAATCTTGAAGAGATCCAGTTCATCCCATATGTATTATTTGACTTGGACCAAGAATTGTTGCCTTCGTTTCTTAGTCCAATGACTTGGGATTGCACCCTTTGCCAAATAATTAACATAATGAGTATACCAAGGTGCGGTCGAAACGGATACAAGTTGCTCATCGGGAAACCGTTCATTAATTTCACTCGGATCGTCAATGCCTTCCAACGGAATTCGGGACAAATGATCCGCCACAACATTCTCACAACCTTTCTTGTCCTGAATTTCCAAATCAAACTCTTGCAACAAAAGCACCCAACGAATCAACCGGGGCTTCGCATCTTTCTTTTCCATCAAGTATCGAATTGCACTATGGTCCGAATAAACAATCACCTTGCTCCCCCATATGTAAGATCGAAACTTGTCCAAGGCATACACCACCGCTAATAATTCTTTTTTGATTGTGGTGTAATTCAGTTACGCCTCGGACAATGTTTTACTTGCATAATAAATGACCACCGGCTTCGTGTCGACTCGGTGACCCAAAACCGCTTCAATTGTTGTATCGCTAGCATCACACATAATTTCAAATGGCTTTGACCAATCCGGCGGTTGCAAGATAGGAGCTTTCACCAACTGTTCCTTCAAAACATTAAACGCTTGCAAACATTCGTTAGTAAAATCAAAAGGAACATCTTTCAATAACAAATTACATAAAGGTTTGGTGATAACACTAAAACCTTTAATAAACCTTCTATAGAATCATGCATGCCCTAAAAATGATCTCACCCCCTTAACATTCTTTGGTGGAGGTATAGATGAAATTACCCGAATTTTTGCTTTGTCTAATACCATCCCCGGTCCGAAATCACATGACCCAACACAATACCCTCTTGAACCATAAAGTGATTTTTTTCCCAACTCAGCACCAAATTTGTCTCAACACACCTTTTTAAAACTTTTTCTAATTCATCAAGACAAGACTCAAAACTTGGGCCAAAAATGGAAAAATCATCCATAAACACTTCAAGAGATTCCCCGACCATGTCCGAAAAAATACTCATCATACATCTTTGAAAAGTGGTCGGGGCGTTACATAATCCGAATGGCATTCGCCGAAAATCAAATGTACCATACGGACATGTAAACATGGTTTTGTGTTGGTCGTCCGGGTGGATCGCAATTTGGTTATATCCCGAGTACCCATCCAAAAAACAATAATATTTTTTACCCGAATTTTTTTCAATAATTTGGTCAATGAAGGGTAACGGGAAATGGTCTTTAGAGGTAGCGGCGTTCAATTTCCTATAATCAATGCAAACTCGCCACCCGGTGACCGGTCGGGTAGCAATTTGCTCACCTTGTTCATCCTTAATTACCTGGATGCCGGCCTTTTTAGGCACTACCTGTGTCGGACTTACCCATGCACTGTCCGAAATGGGATAGATGATCCCCACATCCAACCACTTTATCACTTCTTTCTTCACAACATCTCTCAAGTCCGGGTTCAACCTTCTTTGTGTTTCGCGGGTAGGCTTTGCTTCTTCATTTGTAATAATTTTGTACATGACAATGGATGGACTAATACCTTTCAAGTCGGCTATCATCCATCCAATGGCCGCCTTATGAGCCTTCAACACCCGCAACAAGCCTTCTTCTTGAGCTTCCTCCAAATTAGAAGCAATGATCACCGGTAAGGTGTCATTCTCCCTAAAACACGTATACTTCAAATGCTTTGGTAGCTCCTTCAATTCCACTTTTGGTGGACACTCTAAGGAAGCTTTGTACCCGGATCAATTTCCACCGGCAAATTCTCAATTTGGTGGTTCCATGGCGGTCTTCCTTCCTTAACCGCTAGAGCCTCTTGCTCCTTTTCTTCCATCCTTAATGCACACGTATGTACCTGCAAAGAACAATCACAAACACATGGTTCCAAAATATCTTCCTCGTATTCTGTCACACCCCAACCGATGGCGGAAACATCGGGATGAGACGAAGTGCGTAGATTGTAAGAGACTTCATAACACTATGTGACAATATTAATTAAATTCAAATTTCATTTCAAGACTAATTGTCATACAAGGTTCAAATAAAATAACAACATTGTTTCATAATAAAACATAACAACAAAAATAGATGATTTAATCTAGGTGTGTATCTAGTCCACCCTAAATCTTGTTTCATCTTGCAATATCACTTCATCAATTAACCTGCAACATGTTTTAAAATAGAGTTCAATGCAAAAGCAAAGGCGAGTATACAAGTTTTGTTACATAGCATAAATAGAATAAAAAGTGCTCATATCCAACATGATTCATAATATGTGAGTACTAATATGCAAATATGGCGTACAATATGTTCAAACCCGAGAATACAACGCATTAAAAGAGCCTAATCCCAAGAGTTTAGCGGGTCGTAACATGTTTAACTTAACAATACCCAAAAGAATAGCGGGCGGGGCGTTAATCCTATAGCGCTATAATTGTTAAGGGAGGCTAGCAAAGTTAATGAGCATATAACGTCCAAGTAGTTTACATAGCATACGAGAATAACAAGTAATCATATATAGTTTCATGTAAGCATGGATAGAGTATGTTTAAATGAGTTTAAGAGTCATTTGTATAATATACATGTTGCATCCCAAAATGAAAATGGGAAAAAGGGATCGAGTATACTCACGGTTTTTGCAAGCTTTCCTACTTGATGTTCCATGAGTGTTAGTGTTTAGATTGGAGCACCTTGTCCTCCTACACAAGGAACATAGGTGTGTGAGTTGGGGATAATGGTAGATTATAGATTAGGAGTTTAAAAGTGCAAGAACATAACATAGGAAAATAACCATCCATTACATATGATGTTTAGATGGTATACTTACTAAATTGACAATGACCACTTGTTCATCATCAAGGGTTCGGTTTGTTGAATATTATATAAGTATTAGTTAGGTTATAGTATATCATATATGTCAAGCATGAGGTAGAAGACTAAGGTCTTCATTTAGGCACCTCAAAGTGTCATAGAAATCATACATGAGGTAGGAAGAACAAGCTCCCATTTAGGTACCTCCAATGTTCACCACTACACTTGATGTAAAAACATTTAAGGAGGGTCTTGAACTTACATAAGAAATGAAATGAACAACTATTCTATGAGAAAACATCAAGAAGTGAGTGGATGCTCATGAAAGATAGCCCAAGCTAGTCTAACCATCACACTTTTACCAAGCTTCAAGCTTGAACACTTCTTATGGGTAGAACCCTAACTAAAACAGAAAGTTTATGAGGATTAATCCTCTGATTTTAAGTGTCTCAACCTTGTTTTTAAGCCCAACTAACCATTCATTTGATTATGAGCATTAGGACATAGGTTTGAGATGAGTTAGACTCAAGTTTGATAAGTTTAAACAAGCTTTGAAAGGATTTAAAACACAACATAAAGTTTATGGACATTTTTAGGGCAATTCCAGGTCTGATCTCTCCAAGGAACATGGAATCAAGCCCAAGGATTATCCAAGCAATTAGAAAGAAGAATCGAGTGATTTGGTTGAGTTTTGAGCGGGTTATGCTCACTTTTGTAAAGAGGTATGAATCTGTCCGAATTTCTGAATTTTGCAAGAACTTGAGAATGATTTTGGAGAGATTTGAGGGTGTTGAAAGTGTAGAATGGCTTGGAGAAGATGGGTATTTATAGGGGATGAGTTTAGGGTTGATTGGGGGTGTTTAATGGAGGTTTAGAGCTGATTGGAGAGGGTAAGAACTTGGGATTTCGTGCAAATTCGCGAGTTGTCAAGGCTGCTGTCCCACCAGACCCCCTTACGGACCGTAAGGGGGTGCTTACAGTCCGTAAGCATGGACCAGAAAGCACAAAATTTTTATTTCTTGTTTTAATGGTTTGGAACTTGTTCCAATGTTACCTAATACGGATTTTATGATTAAATTAGTGTTCCTAGGCATATGTAACATGTTCTAAAGATTACATAAGTGTAAATTGAGTATGACTAAGCATAAGTTTCGTATAAAACATGAATACCACGTGTTCAATAGTTTATCATAAGTTTGCAAACATCCCGAATAAATACCAAATTGTTTCTCAATTTAAACGTACAAACATGCATGGAGTATGTATAACACGAGTTTAAATAAATGCAAGTTTCATTCATGATTCAAGTCTCGAGTTTACAATGATTGCAAGGAACGACGATTACAAGGGTACAAAGTTCCTAAAAATAACATACGAATAAAAACTTGCTATAAATGGAAAGTACAACGAAGCCGGGCGTTACATATTCATGTGGGTCGCATCCGTTAATGATATCTGCTAAGAAACACTCATCACCACCAAAAGAATTAGAGCCGCTAGTAAAAACATTTAGTCTCATTTTTCTATTACCGAATGTCATGTCAACCGTACCATATCGACAGTCAATTATAGCATGAGCGGTGTTCAAAAATGGTCGACCCAAAATAGCATTTTGTTGTTGAATTGGGTCCGCGGATGAGTAGTCTAAAACAAGAAAATCAACGGGATAATAAAATTCATCCACTTTCACAATAACATCCCGCACAATACCCTAGGGAAGCTTATGAGACAAATCGGCTAAAACAATCGTTGTCTCAACCCGCTTCAATGGACCAAAATCGTATTGATCATATAAGCCCCCCGGTAGAATACTTACTCCGGCTCCAAGATCAAGTAACGCCCTCGCCGTTTGAAAATTCTCAACTTGAATATTAATAAGGGGCGTTCCCGGATCTTGAAGCTTAGGAGGAAGATCTCCCTTTAGAACCGCACTTACCCGCTCAGTCAAATCAACCCATTTAGGCACTTTTTGTTGCCTCTTTGGGTACACAATTCTTTTAAAATTTTTGCATAAGCGGGTACTTGTTTGATTGCTTCAAGCAATGGATGGTTTATTTTAACTTGTTTAAACACCTCCCACATCTCTTCTTTTTGAGGACCCCGTTTTGAAATGAAATTCTTTTTACCCGGATCTAATAAAGCCAAAGGAAATGGAACTTGGTTAGACCCCTTTCTTCATTTTTATCTTTTGTTTCTTCATTAATTACGGGTTTTTCAAAATTGGGTTTTTTAGAATAATTTATAGGTGTTTTGTTTTCATCATCACTTTCTTGACCCGTTATGTCCTCAACCACCCAATCAACCAAATCCGGTGAACGATTGGTTTTATACTCTTTCCCACTTCTCAAAACACTCACATGATTAATATTAATATTATTACGAGATGAATTATGAGAAGGGTTTACATTAGTGTCGCTTGGTATTTGACCTTTACCTTTTTTCAAGTCCGCCACTTCGGTTGTGAGTTGACCCATTTGGGTGGTCAAAGATTGAATTGCCTTATCACGGATCTCATCCTTTTGAATGTGAGCATCATCCATTTGATTTCTGTTTTGCATCTCCGTTTGCATCGCCTTCAACATCTCCATCACCTCATTTCCACCCGAAGAACCACCATGCTCTTGACCCATTTGATATTGTCTTTGAAACCCTTGGTTGTTCCCGCCTCGGTACCCACCTTGATTATTGAATGGTTGGCGTGGAACAAAGTTACCTTGACTTCCATGAAAATTCGGGTTGGCTTGGTTTGATGGATTCCCATATCTAAAGTCCGGGTGGTTTCGTAACCCGGGGTGGTACGTATTTGAATTCATGTTGTAATTTCTAGCACCCCCACCTTGCCCTTGTAATGCATTCACCTCCTCATATTGCCCTTCCACTCCTTGGCAATTTTCAGCCGCATGCCCCAATTCATTGCAAAGTGCACAAACATCATAGATTTGATTAGTGGTTTGTACATTTGCATCTTCCGCCGCATGCACTTGAGTTCTAGTAATGGCCGGTCGTGCTCTCCTTGACGATTGAGCTTTTCTTTTTGATGTAACCGCCATTTGTTCCAAGAACATCCAATCATCTTGCTCGTAGTTAGTACCAAATGTACCATTCGTGATAAACATCAAATCACGAGCATCCTCGAAACATAAACCCTCGTAGAATGCATTCAACAACTCCCATAGCTCTATCCCATGATGAGGACAATTCTTTATCATCAAATTAAAGCGTTCAAATACTTCATGAAACATCTCACCTTGTTGTTGTTGGAAGCTTCTCAAGCTTCTCCTCGCATCATTCGTCTTTTGGGCGGTAAAAAATTCTTCTAAAAAGATTTGTTGCATTTATGCCCATGTGTAAATAGATGCCGACGGTAAGGTGTAGAACCACTTTTTCGCCTTGTCTTCTAAAGAGAACTGGAAAAGTACCAACTTCACTTCATCCGATGAAAACCCTTGACCACCAATTGTGTTACATATTGAATCATAAGCTTCCAAGTGAAAATAAGGCTCCTCCGTTGCTAGACCCTTATATTGTGGCAAACTTTGTAGCGAATTTGTTCTAACTTCAAAAGTCCTTCCTTGATTATTTTGAGGAATGACTATTGGTGATGGGTTATTAGTGATCACTGGCCTAAAGTGTGCCTCTATACCTCTCACGGGCGCTCTAATATGTCTTCGTGACACACCCAATCGAACTCTTGGACGTACGGGACCCATTGGTCTTTGAGCTTGTGGTCTTGGAGGCCCAAATTGTTGTAGAGGTTGCTGAAATCTTGGCCCCACATGTTGTTTAACTTGCCTTTGGATTGGTGGACCTTGTGGTGGCAATTGTTGAGGTATGATTTGTTGAACCATTTGTTGTTGAGGAACTCTACCAACACCTTGCATCCCTTAGTTTTGACCTTGAACATACGTGTACTCTCCTTGCTCTCCATCTCCTCCATACATATACCCCTCATCTTCATATCCCCCAAATTCTTCGTCATACCCATCATCAAACCCATCTTTTCTTGCACCCGAAGTTTGTAGAAACTGTGGTTGTTGATATTGTACTCCCGGTTGCAAAGCTGGTTGAAATGGAGTGGAGTGGATGATAGATGGGCCGGGTTGAAATAAGTTGGGTGGTGGAATTTGTTGTGATGATGAAGATTAGCTGGAAGTTGGGAAAAATGATGAAAAGGATGGAACAGCAGATGATGTAGCAGTGTAGCTAAAAGAGTATTCAGATTGGGTGTTTTCGGGTAATGTGGTATTGATCGGTTTAATTTTGGGTGTGGATGTAGGAATGGTAGTATTTGGTGAAGGCGTGGAAGGTGTAGGTTGACCCGTAGTGGGTGGTAATTGTGATTGATCCATTTCTTGAATCGGTGAAACTGGTGTTGTAGGTGTTGTTGGTGAACCAAGAATCTTGTTTTCTCTTAATAGAACTCGATTTCTTCTCCAAGTTCGCTCAATCTCTGGATCAAACGCTAGTGGTGATAGCTTGTGAGAACCTCTTGCATGCATGCACCTGTAAATACCTGCACACTAACATACCCAGCGTAAACCAGGAAAATAACAAACTTAAAAAGATCAAAGATAACACAGGTTGTGCACTACTCCCCGGCAACGGCGCCGAAATTTGATGTGAGGTCGAAGTCTCAATCAAATTTAACCAAATACAACTATTAGATAGCGGTAAGAGGGTATCGAACACAGGGAGTTTGTGGAATGTATGTTATCTAAATGTACGTCTAAATTAACTAAGATTAAACTAATTGCACCAAAAGTAAATTCAAGGAGTTGGATTGTTTGATTTTAAAACTAAGATTACTAATTAAATTGCAAATTGAGAATCGGTTTTGTAAACAATGTAGAGACAAATGACCATCCTAAGTTTCCGGTTTGCTTTGACTTCATGTTAACATTCAACTAGAAAGAACCACATAGACATGGTTTATGTGTTATTACTTGTCATGATGAAAGGGAACTAAGTACTCGGATTAGAAGTATGCGAAGTTGTTACCCGATGACCAATTAATCAATACCCAATCCTAATTCCGCCCATGATATCTCGGTTACCAACGGCACCAAGAACGTATGGTTTAAACTAAGACTAACATACAAATTAACAAATTACGAACAAGCAAACAACACACCATAATAAACAAACCATAATAGCAAGTCTATTATTCTAGAAATACGAATCAAAGCACAAATGTCGCAGACAAACCTTCAACCTAAGATGATCACTATAAGTTTAGCCACACATGGCTTGGACAATCATCTTCACAATAAGTTCAATGTTCATATGGATTCAAAACACTAACAATATGATTAGAAATTGTTTCAAGCACTCTAGCACACCAAAACTTCGTCTCCAAACTATGTGTAACCGAATCCCCATGATTGCCCATGAAAAGACCCTTTAAAACTGCATTAAACAAGGCAGTTACGAAGTTCACAATGGTCGGGGCCGTAAGCTACGGCCCTTGCTGTAAGCTACGGCGCCATGTATACTATCGGTGGGCAAGTCATTGCCGTAACCTACGGCTCCAGCCGTTGGCTACGGCGCCTTCTGAGGTCTTACGGCAAGTGAGAACTAGACTACGGCGATCAATTGGCACAACTGAGTGCCGTAACCTACGACCAGGGCCGTAGGCTACGGCGGTGGCTGGGATTTTTCCTTGATTTCCTTTTTCAATTCTTTACCACTCTACTTTTTTCTTCCAAGGTCAACTCCCATCCAAGCATTGTAAATTCGTTCTTTTATGCCCTTTATCACCTGCAAAGCCAATTGCCTCATAGTTAACAAGTTCCACAAATTAACCAATTTAATCATGAGATGTGCGTTTATTTATATAATTTAAAGGTTGTCCTACGGACCACCCATCATTGACCTACTAGATCTGATTTTGGCCGAGTTTGATCGATTCCGAGTAATTAGGCGGAATTGGAGAAAGTCGTCTCGGCAGCCTACCTTGTAGCGACTACTCGGGGAGTACTCGACCTTGGAAACCTTGTTTTACAACCATGGTTTAGCCATTTCAAATTAATTGGAAAATGTTTAACTACCACATTCAACATGAATAGTGATAATAGTTTCAAAGAATTAAATGTCATTTTAGTCCCTGTGGTTTGGGTCATTTTGCCAGTTTAGTCCAAAGGTTTCATTTTTCGCCTGTGGGTCCAAAAAGGTTTCACTGTTTCCATTTTAGTCCACTGGGTTAACTTCATCCATTATTTCTGTTAACAAGAAGGGCGATTCGGTCATTTTATATGGCCGAATTGCCTTTCTAGTTAACAGAATTACATATAAAATGACCGAATTGCCCTTCTGGTTAAAAGAAAAAATGGATTAAGTTAACCCAGTGGACTAAAAGGGCAACGATGAAACCTTTTTGGACCCACGGGAGAAAAATGAAACCTTTGGACTAAACTGGAAAAATGGCCCAAACCGTAGGGCCTAAAATGGCATTTAACTCAGTTTCAAATGTTTGAAAATGTAAGTTTGTTAGGATCTGAGTTTGTTTGATTGTGTTGTTTAATTAAATGAATAATGAAAGAAGATAGATCAGAGGATAATTGCAGCGGAAATTGAAGATAAACTATATAACACAATCAAAGAAGAATAGTTTTCAACAAACATGATTTCATTAGTCAAAAGATTGTATCGATTACAAAAGTTTAACTATGCATCCATGTATACTAAACTCCCCCTCAGCCTGAGCTCACTAGTTTGTTCGTACAAGATGATTGGTGAAAGAGAGCTAATAGAACAGTACAGGTACTGTTCTATCTATAGTACAAATCTAATCACTGAGCATCTAAGCTGACGTCACCTAGACAATGACATATAACAGACTAACAACCTCTAAACACTGATACTAATAAACATTGTTACATTAAACAACTGATATATTAAGTACTGATGCCCCTATTCGTTGTTGATGTTGAACCACTGATGTAGCTGAGCAGTGCTTTTCTCTTAGGTTGATCAGGCCTTTGAATAAGCAGTACTTTGGACTTCAACAGGGCTTTGATGATTATCAGTTGATAAGTCTTCATCAGTCTTTGTAACCAGCAGTCTTTACTGAACAGTTGTTGAGTAGATCAGTCTTTAGGATGATCAGCTGATAGAAACACTGTCATTGGAGGAAACTTAGAACATGCACTACTTATTGTGGATCAACTGTTAAGAACCAGTTTTGGCTTTCAGTATCATTTGTTCTTCAAGGTTTGATCACATGGGCAAATAATCTCCCCCTAGAACAGATGATGCCAAAACACTTTTTTATTTTTTATCTTTATTCTCTCATCAGTTTTTCCCTAATTTGCCCTTTGAATTGGAGTTCAAAGTTCACGGAATCTTCATCATCTTCATCCCTATGAAGTTGAAGTTCTAAAAGATCTTGGAGGTCAGCTGCACCCAGACCTAGTGCATTCTCCCTTGATATGTGTTCAACTCTACCATTGGACTTGTGTAGAGTTAATACGTGGGTCTTTTTATCAGACTTCCACTTTAGTATTTTTGAGTCCAATGGGTTTCTTGGGAGAAGCTTTATTTGTGATGA
Organism: Helianthus tuberosus; assembly: GCA_030545235.1. Taxonomy (NCBI): domain Eukaryota; kingdom Viridiplantae; phylum Streptophyta; class Magnoliopsida; order Asterales; family Asteraceae; genus Helianthus; species Helianthus tuberosus. Next base: position 90,114,281 of record CM060356.1, on the reverse strand, counting down.
GTTTGGTGATGGAGGTCGGCTTGTAATCCTTTTGACAGTTTCAGCAAGTTGAGCTTGGAGTTTCAAGGAAGCATCATCCAATCCATATAACAACTGATTTTTGAGAGCCTCTTTTCTGATGTCAGCTTCTCTCTTTTCATCTTCCTCATCCATCTGTTGCTATCTTTTTCTTTGATTCAAGACTTGGATGGATACGTCAGAGGATGTGAAGAGATTTGTAAGAGAAAGGGTCTGCTGCTGAGGCTTATAAGTGGTTTTGTCTTTGTAAATTGGCTTCTTGGGAGCTGTAGGATCTGTTTCTCTTAGTTTTTCCAACTTATCATATATCTGATCAACATACTACCTGGACTATCTTGAAATGGTCCTTGCATTCCCATACTTGGCTGCTACCAGCTCAGCTCTCTTCCTCTTGTATTCTAAAACAAGATCTGCACTGGATTTCTTGAACTTGTTCCAGTTTGGTGCAGTCTTCTTCATCTGAGGATCATTCTTCATTCTTTCACATCTGTTTGCTTCTTCTTTGAGAGTTGTGAGAGGCCAGTCTTTGAACTGATGCTCTTTGGCTGGGTATGGTTTGTCTCTCATGATAAGTTCTATGAGATCTTTCCTTAGCTCCTTTTGAAGATTAGCATTAGGTGGTAGATTTGACATCTTCTTGCTCAAGTCTCTTGCAAAGTCTTCCAGTTTCCTTACTTTACTTTACTTTGCCCATGCTGCATTCGACTTGATAAGTTGGTGTCACCTTTCCCTTTACTCTCTTGTTTAGCAATGTATTCAGCTTGCTTGGCTTTCAATTTCAGATACTCATCCATGTTCTTTGGAGTTCTTAAGCCATGAAGAGATGGGAAGGTTCTTTTAGATGGATCATCCTCTGCATAAAATTGTAGCATTTCCCTTTGAACTGTGTGCAGTTCCAGAGGATATTGTACTGCCAGTGGTATGTCTCGTGAAGGATTGTGATCAGTGAGTGGTTGAGTAAGTGGATTAGATGTTGTTGATGGTGGAGGAATAAATGGTTCAGGTGAAGTTTGAATGAATGGTGAAGATGACAAAGGTGTAGGTGCAGGTATATCATCTTCATTCACTGTGAACTTCCTTTTCCTTGTATAAACTGATTTTGGAGAGGGAGTTTTTTAAGGAGAATGGGCTATAGGAGTGAAAATTGATTGTGATGGAAACTGGAAAGTTGTGGGAGTAGTTGATTGACTAACAGCTGTTGAAACAACTGGTGTTTCAACCACTATTGTCTTAACATCTGTTGAAGCTTTTACAGCCTCAACATCTGTTGTAGTGGAGGATGGTAAAGGTAATGATGTTTTTATTTTCTGCTTTTTGGCAGGTGGTTTTTGTGGTGAAGGTGTTGGTTTAGGTGTAGCAGTGGGTGGCTTTTTGGTACCAGCAGTGGTTTTGAGACCAGCAGTGGTTGGCTTTTCAGGTGTTTGTTTTTGTGTTGATGGTTTAGGAAATATGGCAAGTGGTGGTTTGTTATGTTTGTATGATTTCTTTCTATTTGAAGTGCCAAGATCCTTTGTCTTTATTTCCCACTCTTTTAACTCCTTTTGTTCCTTTTTCCAAATCCTCTCCTTTGTTTCATTCTGATTCTTTATAGTCTTTTATTAGCAACTTCTTCATTTGCTAGAATGTTCAGGGTTTCATCAATTCCTTTTTCCTTTTCTTTGACAGATGTTTCAGTAGAGGTTGCAGAAGACTTCTTTGCAGGCTCTGGCTTTTGTCTTGGTGTTGGTTTACCAAATTTTTTCATGTTATGTTTCTCCCCCTTCTTGGCATCATCATCTTCTTTTTCAAAGACATGAGCAGGGGTAGTGCCAGTCAATTTTACCAGGGCTTCTTTGATTCCCCTGATATCAGCCTGTGTATCCTTATATCTTGCATCAACCATAACCCTTACAAAATCCATTTATGTTTTATGTTGAGCAGCAAGCAGTTCCCTTTGAGCAGCAAGAATAGGTTGGACAACATTCCAAAGCTCTTGGGAGTATTGTTGAGGTGTTGGCTGACTTTTTGAAGCTTCCACCAAAAACTTGATTGATTCATTCATTGTAGCAATAGTGTTTTCAATTGTGGAAAGCCTCTCCATCAAATCCTGATATTTTAAACCATCACCCAACTTAATGGGATCATCTGATTTCCCACCAGTGGTGGTTGTATCTGCTGTTGAAATAGGAGGAGTCTCCAAATTTTCATCAATAGATGCCCTTTTTTCTCGGTACTAGGGACTTCCCTCTGCAGTGGTTACCTTAGAAATCTCACCAGTGGTTAAGTTGAACACACCAATGGATACCTTGGTAGCATCAGTAGTGGTTGCCGTCAAAGGAGTCTTATTTATGAAACTACTGTCCAGATGTAGATCAGTGGATCCAACATCTGTAGTAGCTCCTCCACTTGAACTACCAACAAGAATTTCATGAAATTCAAGTGGTGTAGCCTCCTCAGTTGTTTGTGGGTTAACCAATTGAATTGGTTCAGACACAACCAATGTAGAAGTTGTACTCTCAGTAATGTGTTGGTGAGGGGGGCTGCTTTGTGTCTGAATTTCAATGACATCAAACAAAGGTATAATGGATGGTGCAATTGGAGATGTGGAGAGTGGTGTTGAAAGAGAATTTGCCCAGGGAGAAGGGTTGTTAAGCATACTCTCAAGTGAGGGTAATACTTCATATTGAGGTGTCCCTGTGCTTACAACATGTTCCTTTTTTGAGGAATCATGAGGAGTTGAGGTTTTGGGTGGAGATCTTTCCAACAGTTATGAGGAAGTAGCAACAGTGGTTTCTAGTGACATTTGTGTTGTCACTGGGTTAACTTCTGGGATCTCATCTTCCAGAAGACCCTTTTTAGTGGGTTTGGTGGGCTTGGTGGATTTCTTTTTGGTCTTTTTGGTGGGGGTTGCACAGCAGTGGTTGTGCTAATGTGGTCACCATGAGTAGTGGGCTCAGCAGCTGAAGTCTGAGGAGTAGATGTGGACTCATCCAAATTTTGCTCAGACTCCCCTGCTTGTGTTTTAGAAACTTTTCACTCTTTAGCCATCAGGCGAGTAAATGTTTCAGAAGATAAACTGTTTATTTGAAAAGGTGCCCTTTGTTCATAAGCTTGTGCATTTTCTTTAGGAATTTTCTGTTGTAAATAATAGCTTAAGAACCTAGGAAACAACAAGAAAGCTTGTGACTTCTTTTCTTTAACAATTTTAAGATTATTAACCAAATCAATAAACAATGCTTGGGAGTAATTGTAATAAGTTTTTGATATTATAGCATATCCCAAGTATTGAATTTTTAAAGGAATTTCATTGAAAGCAGTTGTTTTATTTGAAACACATGTGAGCAGGGTATGAAACAGGAATTTCATAGGAGGTGGAAATTCCCCCTTTTGCATAGTTGCTTTTGACAACTGTCCTGCATATCCTCTTTCGATCAAATAAATTTGATACTCATTTTTAGGGAAAGAAGTTTTACCTGCTAAATCGTTCATCTGAAAGACCTCTGAGATGGTTTGTGGTGTTATTGGAACCAAAACACCACCCACTTTTGATGAAATTGCCCAAGGCTTTTTATCTTGAACTTGAAGTACAGCATTAGCCCAGAAATCTCGTAGGGTATCTTGGTAAATTGGTACATTACAAGTGAGCAAAGTTTTGTACTTTGAAGACGATAGGGCATCTATGATGGAATGGAAGTCTGTATTTTTGTTCGTTTTTTCGATGGTACAGAGATAGTTGTGTGGATGTTTGATGATGAGAGCCATGATCGAAGTAGGAAATCCTAATGAAGAAGAAAGAGATGAAAGAAGGATGATAACCGCTTTGGAGAATTTTGAATTCGATACGGCAGTGAAAACTCTGTTTGGGGGTTTTATCAAGGTTTTATTACAGGGAAAAAGTGAATGCTGAGGTAGAAGTGGTTTCAAAGATCGGACGGTTAACATCTGCCCACGTGGCAAACTCTGATGGACAAAGTGGAAGATAGTTGTTTGGAAACTACTGATGGGCAATATCAGTGGTTGAGGACAGTGAATGGTAATAACAATGGCTGATTTTAACTATCAGTGGATAGACATCAGTGACTGAAACACTGATGTTTGGTCAACAGTGGTCAACAAGGAATATGAAGAAACAGAGGTTGTCTTTCAGTAGTGGGTGAATTTTTAACAATCAGAGGTTTGAACCAAACAGTGGATAATTAATGAAAATTTTCATTTTAACTATTTTTGAGGATGGATTTTTGATTTTCAGAAAATATTTTAATGCTTTTTATTCATGGAACACCAAGATTTTGCTTGTTAGTCCATATTAAGTATGCCAATTCTAAAGATCAAGCTTTCAAAGGTGGATGTGTCTAATGTTTTTGTTAGCACATCTTCCAGCTGATCCTTAGTTGGAACATGATGAAGAGAGATCAAACCTTTTTCATAGCAATCCCTCACAAAGTGATGTCTGATGTCAATGTGCTTGGTGGTTGAATGAGATACTGGATTTTTAATGATATTTTCAGCTGCTTGACTATCCGACATAAGAGGAGTCTTTAAAGCAGTTATACCAAAATCCAGCAATTGATTTTGAAGCCACAACAGTTGGGTTGTACAGCTTGCAGCAACAATGTATTCTGCTTCAGCAGTGGATGTAGAAACAGTTGCTTGCTTTTTCCTTTGCCAAGACACTAAGCAATTGCCTAGGAATTGACACCCTCCTGATGTAGACTTCCTAGTTGTGTTGCATCCAGCAAAATCACTGTCTGAGAAACCTGAAAGCTTAACATTCCCATTAGCAGGGTACCAGATACCAAGTGTGAGAGCACCCTTTATGTATCTGAATATCCTTTTTCACATCAATGAGGTTAGACTTCCTAGGTGCTGATTGGGATCTAGCACAAACACAAGTTGCAAACATGATGTCTGGCCTAGATGCAGTTAGGTACTATAAAGACCCAATAATGCTTCTATATAATGTTTAATCAACCAAATCATCTTTCTCATCAGACATGACAAGCTTTGTGGTTGCCATGGGTGTACTACATGGTTTACAATCATTCATCTCAAATTTGTTTTTAAAGATCTTTTACATATTTGCTTTGATGAATGAAAGTGCCATTTTGCAATTGCTTAACTTGGAGACCAAGAAAGCATTGTAGTTCACCCATCGCACTCATTTCAAACTCAGCTGTCACGAGTTGTCTGAACTCTTCGCATATTGCATTGCATATGCTTCCAAATATGATGTCATCCACATAAATTTGGACAATCATCAAATCTTTTCCTCTCCATTTTAAAAAAAAGATTTTATCAATTTTACCTCTTGTGAAACCAATAGAGATGAGAAAAGTGGAAAGAGTTTCATACCAGGCTCTAGGTGCTTGTTTCAAGCCATACAAAGCTTTGTTTAGCTTGTAGACATGATCTTTATAAAATGGATCCTCAAAACCAGGAGGTTGACAAACATATACCTCTTCTTGGATTTTACCATAGAGGAATGCACATTTGATATCCATTTGATACACCTTGATATTGTGGTTGACAGCAAAGGTTAAGAACAGTCTGATAGCTTCAAGTCTTGCTACAGGGGCAAAATTTTCATCATAATCAATGCCCTCTTCTTGTCTAAAGCCTTGAACCACAAGCGTGGCTTTGTTCTTGACAACAATGCCACTTTCATCTGTTTTGTTCTTGAAGACCCACTTTGTGCCAATAGGACTAACTTCCTATGGCAGTGGTACAAGTTCCCATACTTGTTGTCTCTTGAAAGGTTGGAGCTCTTCTTGCATAGCTTCTACCCAACTGTTGTCTTCCAGTGCCTCTTGGTACTTGACTGGTTGATGGAGTGATAGAAAGCCAGCAAAAAGACAAACGTTTTGGGATTGACTTCTTGTGAGAACCCCTTCATTTATGTTGCCAATCACTTGATTAGGTGGATGAGATTTAAGGAAGATCAGATCTCCCTTGTATGGAACAATGGCATTTAAAGGTGAAGGTTGTAGATGTGAATCATCTGAGCTAACATCTGTTGGTGACTTTGATGATCCAACATTTGTTTGAAATGGAAGTGGAGGAATAGGAGGAATGGGTGTGGCACAATGTTCATTTTTATCCACTGTTGATGGACTTTTATCAACAGTGGTTGGGGATGATGTGGTGGCAGAGGTTAAAGGGTTACTTTTGTTAACAACTGTTGATGCAGCAGTGGTTGAGCTTTGACAGCTGTTTTGAATTTCTGCTGCTCTGGTGGTGGATGTGATTTTGTATTGTGGGATCACAACATCATATCCATAATCTTGCGGAGGAGGTTGTGAAGTACCTACAGGGTAGGTCTTAACATACACATCTTTAAATGTAAATTTATCAAGATCAAATAATTCAGCAGGGTTTGCAGGGATTTTCAGTGAAGAAAGTTCATTGAACTTTACATTCAAAGTGTCTTCCACACACCTAGTCCTTGTGTTAAACACTTTATAGGCCTTGGCAGTGATTGAGTATCCCAAATGATAACCACAATCTACTTTGCCTGCAAATTTTGAAATTGAATCTTTTAAATTTAAAATAAAGCATGGGCAGCCAAAGACTTTAAAATATGAGCTTAGTGGTTTGATTTTGAACAGAGTTTCATAGGCAGTCTTTTGATGCCTGGGATTGATCAAAACTCTGTTCTGCACATAACAAGCAGTGTTTACAGCTTCTGCCCAAAAAATTAAGGGTAAACCTGAGTCTGCAAGCATTGTTCTGGCAGCTTCAATCAAGGTTCTGTTTTTTCCTTCAACCACCCCATTTTGTTCTGGTGTTCTTGGGATGCTGTACTGCCTTACAATCCCTTTTGACACACAGAAATCATCTAACTCCTTGTTTCTAAACTCTGTTCCATTGTTACTTCTAAAGATTTTTACTGGCAAGTTAAATTGTTTTTCAACCTGTTTGACAAAGTCTTGCAAAATACCTGTAGTCTCATCTTTAGAATGTAAAAGGTAAGTCCATGTAAACCTAGAAAAATCATCTACAATAACCAAACAGTATCTTTTATTTTACAAACGCATGATTTTTACTGGGCCAAACAAATCCATGTGCAGCATTTGCAAACACTTGGTTGTTTTGGACTCTTCAATGGACTTGTATGAGCTTTTATGTTGTTTACCTTTTAGACAGGAAACACAATGCTCGGAACAAGTAAAAAGTTTTTGTGGAAGACCTTTTACAAGGCCTTGTTTTGAGAATGTAGTGATAGTCTTGAGATTTGTGTGCCCAAGTCTTATGTGCCATAATTTTGTCTCTTTGTTAGAGGCAGCTGAGAACAGACAAGCATCAGTCATTGGGTTATCTTTTGACATATAAACTACATACACATTGCCACTCCTTTGAGTAACAAGCTGTGTGTTTACCCCCGGCTATGATAACTTCAATCTTTTTCACCATTTCTAGCCCAATAATCTTGCAGTTATCCTTAGTGAAGAATGACCCATAGCCTTTGTCACTCATTTGTGAGACACTAAGGAGGTTAAACTTCAGATTATCAATAAGATTGACATTTTCAAACTTGAGATTCCCATTCTGAACTGTTCCAAACCCCAACACCTTTCCCTTAGAATTGTTACCAAAGGATATATCACCCCCTCCATGATTTTTGAAATCATTGAGTAGGGCTCTACATCCAGTCATGTGCCTGGAGCCTCCACTATCTACATACCATAAACTATCTAAGCATGCAGAAGCTCCCTGCACATCAAGTAAACAATTAGTTTAGGAGGGTCTCTAAAGCCAATAAGGCTTTGGATGGGGTCACAGCAAGATCAGCCTCAAGTCCAGGAACATGGACAGTGGTTAGCTCAGGGTTTTGAACAGTTTTTGAAACATTTTTCTCTAACCACTATTGTGGACCATTTCCTGTCAGATGTTGAAATCCAAAAGGATGCATGTTCACTTTAGGTTTAGAAGGCCTTTTGTAGACCTCATAAACATGTGGGACCCTTTGGTATGGAGGTTGACCTTTTCCTCTTTAGAATTGGTTTGAAGGTGGTGCATTTGTCACTTGCACCTCTCTGGGAGCAGAGGTTTTGTTCAACTGTTTTGTAACAGCTGTTTGGACAGACACAGATAGTTGTTATTTCTTGATGGATGATTTTGATGAACTCTCAAGTGTTTTTGAAGTGTACTCTTTTCTTTTAACCTCAAAAGTTTTGAGGTATACACACTCTTGAGTGAGATGATTGGTTTTTCCACAGATGGTGCAACTTGGTGCAGGCTCAATTATACTTGTTTTATTTATGTCAAAAGCTTTTAGATGAAAACAGTCCTTTGTGGAATGGTTTCTCTTTTCACAAAAATCACAAAATAGATTTTTAACTTTTTCTCTTTTCTTCCTCTTTTCAACTTCCTTTGCAACAGAGTTTTTAACCTCTGTTGGGATGTCTTTAAGAGGAATGATCTTAGCCTTAGGTTCTTTAACACCCTCAACTGTAGAAAAATCCATTGGTTTGAAATTCTCAAGGATGTCACATTCATCTGACCAGTTGGATTTGAATTGATATTTTTCAATCTCTCTAAAGGTTGATGACCACTTTGGCCTTTCTAAAATGATTTTATTACCATTTCTATCAGTTATTTTAATTCCTTAACCATCCTTGTTTGTTGGTATTATCTCAACTGAATCAGAATTAATTTCAGCAGTGTTTTCAGTTTGGTCATTTTTCCTGAAGCCTATGCCAAACTTTACATTGCTTTTGATCTGTTTTTCTAACATCAGCTCGTAACCTTTGCAGGACTCCACCCATTGTTCACAAGTAATTTGGGTGGATTCCAACTCCTTTTTACAAGCTTGGTATTTTTTTCTACCATAGCTTGGAGTTGATCCTTGGTTATGATGTGTTCATGTTTCAGACTGCAGATTTCATTATCTTTTTCATACAATTTGTTTTTCAATTTTTTAACAGATTTTTCAAATTGTACTTCATCATTTAAAATGTTATCCCTAAGGTTTTCATTCACCTCTTTAATATTAGCAAATGCTATGATGCATTTGTCTGAACATAGGTTTTTCAAGACCTAAGGTGATACCTTAGCTGCAGCCATCATGGCACAGTCGCAATCATTCTCACAAGCACTAGTATCCTTTTCAACTTCATCAACACACCATGGGTCAACAAGAGATTCCAACAGTGGTTCTGATTCTTTCTTCTCTAACAGTTGTTCACCAACAATAGCAGTAACCACTGCTTCAGCAACTTCATCCACTGTTTCAGCACTGGGTTCCACTTCTTCAGATTCCTTCCTTTCTGGAATTGACTCTAATGCCATAAAACAAAATTCATCATTGGAAAATCCAGATTTAGCAAATAGAGCAAAATTATCATCATTCAAATCATCAGGCATGCTACTCCAATCAACAAAGCTTTGAGTAAACAAGCTCTGCTGACTGGCCTCTTCTGGAGCAGATGTTTGTGCAGCATGTTGTGGTGCAGGTTGTTGCACTTGGACCTGAGAGACAGGGGCTTGGACATACTGCATTTGTGGAAGAGTGGTTTGAACATATTGCACTGGAACAGTGTTTACAGGTGTGCAAAATGGGCAGTCTTTTGCATATGTGGTGCAGGGGTATATTGGGAATAGTGCATAGTGTTTTGTGTATTTTGAGGTCTAGGGCTAGGATGAGTAATGATTGGACCATTGTTTTGACTTCTACATTCTCTAGCAAAGTGTCCTAGCCTGTTACACTTGTAGCACTTTATTTTGGACTTATCCAACCCCACTTTTAAGTTCCCATGCAACCCTGGAAACTTTCTACCTGTTCTCTTGTTAAATTTGCTGGTTCTTACACTAAGCAAAGCCAATTGGTGCAAAATGTCCATTTCCTCCAGATCAGTGGGATCAAAGTGTTGGAGGTCATTGAGCTCAAAGGATAAGTTGTCAGAATTCTGGTTTCCCCACTTGCTGTAAAAGCATAGTTGGGTGAGTAAGGCTCAGAGTTATTGAAGGCTCCACCTGCAGTTATGTCAATGTAATGATTATAACTCTGGTCCTTAGTACCACCAGATTCTTATTGACCTAGAAGTGTTGTGTTACCAAAGGTGTCATCATCAGCAACCTTCCCAGATTCCTGCAACTTCTTTTTCTGGTTCAGCTCTCTCTCATAGGTGAGGAGCCGACCATGAAGATGAGTCAAACTTAACTCTTTAAAACCCACAAAATTTCTGGTTACGAAAGCTATAGTGTCCCACTTGTCTGGTAATGACCTAAGAAACCTAATATTTAAAGTGGACTTTTCAAATTCAACATTAACCAGTTTAAGTTCACTAATGAGACAGCTAAATCTTTCAAACTGTTGGGTTAGAGACTCTCCTTTGACATGACAAAATGTTTCATATTGCTGATTCAAAACCTCTCTGTTGTTTTCTATAACCTCTTCTGTTCCACCGAACTGCTCTTTCAGTGCATCCCAAAGCTCTTTGGCACTGTTACAGTGTAACAGTCAAGCATATATGTCATTTGGAAGAGCTGAAGCCACAATGCTAAAAGCCTTTGCATGTAAATAAAATTTTTGAAAATCCTGATCTGAGTAATTTTCAAGGCTTTTAGGCACTTGGGCCTTGGGATCTTCTGTGCTAGGAACCATTGGAACATGTGGTCCAAAGATGACTGATTTCCAGCAGTCGGTGTTTTGCTGAGCTAACACATGGCCCATCCTACGTTTCCAGATATTGTATTCTGATCTGACAAGCACAGGTGGCATGAATAGTGTCTCAGTGTTATGAGGGTCCCGTGAGTGTGAAGTCATCTTGATTGTTTTACAGAAGTTTTTGAATAATCAACTTTATACGTGATTACACTTTACTCTGTTTTTCAACTGATATGAACAACTTTAGTATCAATGGATTTGAGCTGAACTTTTATGTCAAATTGATTGTTAGATCGAATTTGATTGTCCTATGCTCTGATACCAATTGTTAGGATCTGAGTTTATTTGATTGTGTTGTTTAATTAAATGAATAATGAAAGAAGATAGATCAGAGGATAATTGCAGCGGAAATTGAAGATAAACTTTATAACACAATCAAAGAAGAATAGTTTTCAACAAACATGATTTCATTAGTCAAAAGATTGTATCGATTATAAAAGTTTAACTATGCATGCATGTATACTAAACTCCCCCCAGCCTGAGCTCACTAGTTTGTTCGTACAATATGATTGGTGAAAGAGAGCTAATAGAACAGTACAGATACTGTTCTATTTATAGTATAAATCTAACCACTGAGCATCTAAGCTGGCGTCACCTAGACAATGACATCTAATAGACTAACAACCTCTAAACACTGATACTAATAATCATTGTTACATTAAACAATTGATATACTAATTACTGATGCTCCTATTTGCTGTTGATGCTGAACCACTGATGTAGCTGAGCAGTGCTTTTTTCTTAGGTTGATCAGGCCTTTGAATCAGCAGTACGTTGGACTTCGACAGGGCTTTGATGATCATCAGTTGATAAGTCTTCATCAGTCTTTGTAACTAGCAGTCTTTAGTGAACAGTTGTTGAGTAGATTAGTCTTTAGGATGATCATCTGATAGAAACACTGTCATTGGAGGAAACTTAGAACATGCATTGCTTATTGTGGATCAACTGTTGAGAACCAGTTTTGACTTTCAGTATCATATGTTCTTCAAGGTTTGATCACATGGGCCAACAAAGTTTAAGTTTAACAGCAGAAGCTAAAGTATAAAAATCTAGACATAATCAGAAACCCATAATTGTTTAGCATAAACAATGAAAACAGCTTAATAAAAAGCCATCACACTCTCCAAGCTGCAAGATCCCATGTGTGTCGTTCTTAGCGTCCTGCAAACCATGCTAAAGTGTTTAAAAAAAAAGTTGGCTAGTTCACAGTTTTAGTTCAATGAAAAGTAAGTTTAAATATAAAAGTTATAAAGGCATGTCATGGGTAGCTAACCCACTGTTAAGCAACTAAACTTGTAGTACCGAATACAGATTGTGTATATTTTTGTGCTCTACTGTGACAACCGATACTTAACGCCTTTTAATTACACGATTAACAAATGTTTAAGGCGATAATAAGTAGTGTTTGAGGCACAAATTAACTTAATTAGGCTCTTGGTATACCTAGGAAGGCCTATCTGACTTTACCGTGCGCGTATGATGATTTTCTGGAAATCTGCTGAGCGTTAAGCGGTAACGAACTGATACCGGACAAAATACTGACAACACCGAAAAATAAAAAGTTTATACATATAACTTATAAATATGAAAGTGGTTTTGCGGAAATAACACACTTTCGAATGTCACAACACGCAAACGTTTGTTTTAGTATTGGGTTAATATCAAGGGCGGACCCAAGCTTTGGCTTGGGTGGGCGGGCGCCCCCCTTGAAAAAAAAAATTTAGTGTATTTTCGAGGTAAAAATCACGACCGCACCCCTTGAAATTTTGGTTGAACCCTTTGTTCGCACCCCCAGAAAATAATTTCTGGGTCCGCCACTGGTTAATATTCGACGCACTTATGTTATATACACTTGAAGAAAAACATATATTGTTTGCATTGTAGATTGATTTTTGAAAATATATCGATACTTTAGTTGTCGGGATAGCCCAAAAACAGAGGAAACTTTGTCCGTTTTTCATAAAAACCCGAAATACGAAAAGTATCTATAATTTAAAAACGACACTTATCGAAATTCGAGTTTTATTATAAAATAAATATAAACATATATTTATTTGGCGTCATTTTACGAAACACAAAATGAAAACTTTAAACGTTTCAACAAACATGCATGATTTCCTAACCAACAAAACTCGAGAGTTCATATAAAATAAATGTAACTATTCATATTAACTTCAAATATTTAGAACTCGGACCTTATTTGTATATTTCAAAACACATTAAAACTCGAATACCTTTATAAAACAAATATTATTAGTTATATCTCAAACGTCGGAATTCGGAAAGTATATTTCAAACGTTTGGAAATTCGACAATTATATAAAATAAATATAATCATATATATTAATTTCAAACGTCCGCAACTCGAAAAGTTTATACAGTAAATATAACTGTTTATAGTTATTTCGAAAGACTATTATTCGACGATATGTAACATAAATATAATTAGTTATATTTATTACAAACTTCGTTAGTTCGTATACTTTTATAAAATAAATATAATGTTTTATATTTATTCCAAACATGGAATTTATATTTCAAACCTTTAGTATTTAAAAATCATATAAAATAAATATACTTGTTTATATTTATTTCAATCGTCTAGAATCCGAATATTTTTATAAAATGAATATAGTTGGTTAAATTCATTTCAAACGTCAAGATTTTGAATATATATATAAGGGACCGTTAAAATAAAAACCACCTCTTGTTATAAGAACCGAGAGAAGCATTTTCTAACCACTAGATTTACAAGATAGATGGATAAGATTAACTGAATATAAAATTCTTATTTAAGTGTTTTGTCTTTTTGCTTTTGAATATTATACTAACAAAAGGGTAGATATGTAAATTCCTTTGGTGAGCTAGTAGTCATTTCTTCTGTATCAGTCAGCATGCACGTCTAATCCCTCATTAAAGTTTTACACTCTTTCTGTTTAAACATTCTTTCTCCCAGGTAATACACACAACAAAACACAAAACATAAATTCTCTCTGCCCTTTTGTAAGCAACGAAGACTTCCCCACTTCTCCCAATCATCTCCGGCGCCGATTTAGAACTTCGGCAACCCCTGTGTATTTTGGGGGTAGACCCCTCTTTCAGTATTTCTTTGGTTTCTGTTTGTTTATTTTTTATTTTTTTATTTTGTTAGTATTCGTGGGACTTGTGTGGTGATGGGTGTCCGAGTCATTGGGGCTAATTGGGTTTTGGGGGTTGAAAGATGCAACCTTAACCACTATGGGGTTTTTTGTGTTGACGTGTTTTTTTTATTTTTTTATTTTTGGCAGTCATCATTGAAAATGGTTGCAACGACGAGAAGCTCGAGCCGGAGCAAGACGAAGACCGACGTAGAAAGAGGGGTTATATGCGTTAGTTCCGGTAACCAAATGTTTTTTTAACTTCTCTAGCGAATGTTTTTTTGTACCCCATGTGTAAACGAGTTTTGAATCTTACTATTTTTTGCCCGTATACGTGTAGGCACGAGGTCTGGACCACGACGCTGTCGTAAGGTGTCGTGTGTCATCTTTGACTCCAGTTAATAAGCCGATACCCCTCCACGGGTGACTGTAAGACAGTCTACTAAGAAACGGAACCAGTCGGAGGTTTGTGGTACATCAACGTATAGGAGCAAGAAACAGAGTCTTGCGGTACAACAACCGCTGCCGGCATTGAACACACGTTCTTCCCCAAAACAATTATTCAATGAGATGATGAGGTTATCAGATCTACAAAAAGAAGCTATTAATAAAATGGGTTTTGGGGGTTTGCTAGGTTTCAGTGTCAATGGGATTCCTGAGAAGATAGCCTTCCATGTCGTGGACAATTTTGACGCTGACTCGATGTCGTTAAACCTTGGTAATAGCAGATTGTTGTTGGACGGGGGGTTGATTAGCAAATTATTGGGGATACGCGACGCAGGCTTGTGTTTCACCGATGTTTAGGAAGCAAAGACGCTACACCCATCGTTGAAGGCATGGCGTTCTCGCTTCCCGCCAACCAGTTAGATAGCACCGTCGCTGGTGTCGTCGGAGATTCAAAATGACAATTATTCTGACATGGCACATTTCCGGACCGATTTTGCTTTGCTTTTCCTAACAACGATGGCCAGCTCACAGCAGAACGATTACGTCAATGACAAGGTTTTGAAGCGTTTGACTGCAGATACCAGGTATGAAGATTACAATTATTTTGTCCAGCTGACCCACATGCGAACATAAATATCAACATCCCAACAAAAGTCAATGTCTAATCTGCAAAACCATCCCAAAAAACGCCCAACCCATAGACGACCAACCAAAAAAAACTGTCTAACATGCCAAATCATTGTCTACAAGAATTCCAACCGACGTCGTATCTCATCGCCATATTTGTTCACGGGGGACAGGAGTATCTCGGCAGCATACCTTTTCTGTAGGTAGTTGCACTGGGCTTTCTTCCGCGCCCCGTGCACACTGAAGCCACAGAAGAAGTTTCGCCTGGAACCCACAAACTGTTCCATGTGGCGCATTGCGAATACGCCGGAGTCCACAAACGGTGCCGCATTTCTCTGGGTTGTAGACCATGGAAGGTCCTCTCTCATGATGACACTCGATTGCATCGCGGTCGCTTTTGGATGATTCACCAACTTCAGATACTCGACAAATATTTCTTTCTGCATCCTAGTAAACAAAACAGACGTAAGTGACCTAAGCATTGTTAATACAAAAAAGGAAAAAAACAACATAAATAGAAGCAAATAAACATGTATCACATACCACTTTAAATGGTGTTGTCTTCACGATATAGGTTTCATTGTCCCTTAAAAGCACACCAGACCCCCGGTCGCCCAAGTGATTAATGAGGTATATGCGCTCGTCTTTCAAATCAAACACGATGAGATAGTAATGGTCCACCTCGAGCACGGGCACAAAGACCATAGCAAAGTCATGCAGGTCTACCAGGTGATGTCATCTGCTCAGGCTGCTCTTCAGCCCACATTCAAAAGCGACACACGACTTCCGGTAGGGTCCGTCTCCAAGGTTAACATCCAATCAACCTGTGGGGCAAAAATCCAAACGTTTTTTGCAATAAAAAAGTGCATTTTTTTTCCAAAATACAAAATGAATACGAAACAGAAACAAAAGTATGGGCATCTTTTTTTACCACGCTTGTGTGGACGCAAAACAAGCATCTTGGCATCCCCGACAATGAGAAATTCGGGTCGTCATTGAGCACGTGCGCCCAGGCATCCACCACCGACTCGGATACATTGTTGCCAATCGCCAGAGATTGAAGTGCATGAGCTTCTGCGCGTGCCCCAAACTTGTCCTCAAACAAGACATATCTGCAGGGGGGAATGAACAAAAAGGAAAAATAATTTTACAAGTTTAACCGTAAAATTTTCTGAATTTTTCCTATTTAATTTTTTTTCTTCTTGCGCCACGACTGGATAAAAATAAAGGACGGATTCTCAAAAATACCCGCCCGATACGGTTTTTATATATTTGTTTTCGGTTGGGTAACTTACGGAAACTCATCAGACGCTTCGTCCGGATTGAACTCTGTGTATGGATCCCTGCAAAGAACAAACAAAAAATACGCGTCAGTCGGAGAAAAAAACGACAACAATAAAAACACAACATAAAATCATTTTATATTTGGTTCGGTGGCGACACGCGCGCAGTCTACGATGGTTGCTGTTTATCTCTTTTTACCTCTCGCTCATTTCAAAAATTGTTTGCCTCAACCAAACATCCTTGTTCCTGTTCCGGAAAAGGAACCGCCATGCCGAACGTTCTTGCGTCGTGGATTGTTTTGGGTCTATCTCAACGTCGCCCGGGCTGGTAACCAAGAGCGGCTTCTCATGGAACGATCGGATTGGTCTCGCTCGAATGGGCCCCGTCGGCTTTGGGTGCTCACCGTCAACAGTGTGCTCAGTGCCCTCTTCCATGTCGACCGACCCACCTTTTTCAACGGGTACCCAGAAATCGACGCCTATAAGTCTTGTTACCGGACTAGCTACGGTGGCCGAGGCCCCCGCACTAACCAAACGTCCAGATTCCGAGCCGGCCACATCACCTGCTGCTAGGGGGTTACACAGAAAAAAAGAAAAATAGAAAATAAAAAACTTAAAAATCAAACGTTTTCTTGTTTGGAAGCAAGAATTTTAAAAATAAATAAACAAAAAAACATGAAAAGCGTGCGATTTCTTTTTTTTTATAAAGGACAGCTGTACGTACGAGTAGTTTTTTCGTTCGACTTCGGCCCACACGCCACCTTCTTCGAGATCCCCGGACTGAAACTCGGCTGACTACACGACACAACATCACCCTTGCTAGTGGCATCACCTACGGGCACCAGGACTCGAAACTTATATGGCTTCTGACTGGCCTAGAAACGGTGGCCGACGCACCCAAATCATTCGAAGGTCCAACGCCCAAGTCAGTCTCAACACTTGCTAGGGGGGGGGGTAATCTCACAGCTTAAAAAAACAGGAACAAAATAAAATAATAAACATAATAATCAAATGTTTGTTTTTAAAAGGAAAAACAAAATGAAAAGCCTGCACTACTTTTTTTAAAACGACAAAGGTACGTACCAGTAGGTTTTTCGGTCGGTCCCACGCCACACGCCACCCCCTGCGAGATCCTCAAGCTAAAACTCGGCTGGCTACAAGTCCCAACATCACCCTTGCCAGTGACATCACCTACGGGGTGATAAATTAGTTAACTCAAAAGTCCACGTCTTTTTAAGGAACCCCCCATAGTGTTAAACAATAAACGAAAAAGTAGAACACGACTTGGTATTTATATACACACCACTGTCCGCACCCACGCTTGGCTGGCCCAACTCGCAACATACATTGGGGGCGTCGTCTGCTGCACGCAAGCCCGACAAACAGGCTGCGCCGACAGGCGAGGGACGGTTAATAAGTCTCGCGACAATTTTTGACTTTGTCCACCCTCGCCCCCGTCCAACAGACACGGCCCCGCTTCTCATGTCGTACAACGATCAACAACCGGCTCACCTTCTCCAGTTTTGACGCTTACATCTCCCATATCCCTTATCACGCCATCAGTCCGTTCAGAGCCCACCCCCCCCCCCCCCGGGTTGGATGCACAGTTTAGGGTCCTTGTATCATACACAAAACTTATGTATCAAAAATTATACGTGTGCCAAGAAAAAATATATTTTGTTATAAACCCTTTTTTGGTTCATATTTTTGCGCAACATACTTGATTCGGTTTCCGAAACATTAATCTTTTCCCGTGCAGCAAATGTCACGAGATTTTCGACTGCGGCTGCGAGCTTAGGAAACCCAACCCTCGATGCGTACAGCCCGCAGACCACTACTGGCCGAAGCGCCCCAGCAGGCTGCTGCTGCAACACGGGGACGACCGGTTTGTGGACAATGTTGGGGGGATTGCAACAGATAGCGGAGATGTTGGTTACAAGGAGGCTGATGGTCTACAAGAGGTGATTTGCGGTGTGCAACAGTTGTCGGTTGAGGCTGAGGGTGCTGCGAGTTTGGGGGATAACAGTCAAGTGGACGCCAGCAGGCCGGTTGAGAAAAAAAGTGGGGAGCTTGGACGTTAGCCCGACAGACGTCGGGAAGCCAGGTAACGGAAATGCCACATGCTAGCGACATATGTTAATGATGGGCAACTAGTTTTTTTTTTTAATTTCTTTTAAGACACATGCGACGTTGCGGGCGGGCATGAGGTTAACAACGCAAACGAGGATCTGGGAACTGTGCGTGATGAGGGAGACAAAGCCGCTGATCGTGAACAAAATGTCGGCCAGACGGCAGATGTGCGCCCACCGGCCGTCCCCGTGTTGCTACAGTCGCCTGCTGGGGCGCTTAGGTCAGTAGTGGTCTGCGGGCTGTACGCGCCGAGGGTTGGGTTTCCTAAGCTCGCAGCCGCAGTCGAAAATCTGTTGACATTTGCTGCAAGAGAAAAGAGAAATGTTTTGGAAACCGAATTAGGTATGTGGCGCAAAAATATGAACCAAAAGCGGTTGACCCTAAACTGTGCATCCAACCCCGGGGGGGTGATAAGGGATATGGGAGATGTAAGCGTCAAAACTGGAGAAGGTGAGCCGGTTGTTGATCGCTGTACGACACGAGAAGCGGGGCCGGTGTCTGTTGGACGGTGCGAGGGTGGACAAATTCAAAAATTGCCGCGAGACTTATTAACCGTCCTTCATCTGTCGGCACAGCCTGTTCGTCGGGCTTGCGTACAGCAGACGACGCCCTCAGTGTATGTTGCGAGGTGGACCAGCCAAGCGTGGGTGCGAACAGTGGTGTGTATATAAATACCAAGTCGCGTTCTATTTTTTCGTTTATTGTTTAACACTATGTGGGGGGGGTTTCTTAAAAAACGTGGACTTTTGAGTTAACTAATTTATCACACCGTAGGTGATGTCACTGGCAAGGGTGATGTTGTGACTTGTAGCCAGCCGAGTTTTAGCTTGGAGATCTCGCAGGGGGTGGCGTGGGACCGACCGAAAAACCTACTGGTACGTACCTCTGTCGTTTTAAAAAGTAGTGCATGTTTTTCATTTTTTTTCCTTTTAAAAACAAATTTGATTATTATGTTTAGTATTTTGTTTTGTTCCTGTTTTTTTTTAACCTGTGAGATACCCCCCCCCCCTCCTAGTTGCAGGTGTTGAGACTGACTCGAGTCCTGGGTGCCCGTAGGTGATGCCACTAGCAAGGGTGAAGTTGCGTCGTGTAGTCAGCCGAGTTTCAGTCAGGGGATCTCGTAGGAGGTAGCGTGTGGGCCGGAGTTGAACGAAAAAACTACTCGTACGTACAACTGCCATTTATAAAAAAAGGAATCCCACGCTTTTCCTGTTTTTTTTTTGTTTTTTTATTTTTAATATTCCTGCTTCCAAACAAGAAAATGTTTAATTATTATGTTTTTTATTTTGTTTTATTTTCTTTTTTTCTATGTAACCCCCCCCCCCCTCAGCAGGTGATGTGGCCGGCTCGGAATCTGGACGTTTGGTTGGTGCGGGGGCCTCGACCACCATAGCTAGTCTGGTAACAAGACCTATAGGCGTCGATTTCTGGGTGCTCGTTGAAACACATGGGCCGGTCGACATGGAAGAGGGCACTGAGCACCCAAAGCCGACGGAGCCCATTCGAGCGAGACCAGTCCGATCGTTCCATGAGAAGCCACGCTTGGTTACCAACCCGGGCGACGTTGAGACGGACCAAAAACAATCCACGACGCAGGAACGTTCGGCATGGCGTTTCCTTTTCCGGAATATGAACAAAGATGCGTGGTTGAGGCAAACAATTTTTGAAATGAGCGAGAGGTAAAAAGAGATAAACAGCAAAGATGGTAGAATGCGCGCGTGTCGCCACCGAACCAAATATAAAATGACTTTATTTTTTGTTTTTATATGTTGTCGTTTTTTCTCCTACTAACGCGTATTTTATGTTTGTTCTTTGCAGGGATCCATACACAGAGGTTAATCCAGACGAAGCGCCTGATGAGTTTCCGTAACTTACCCAACCGAAAACAAATATATAAAAAACAGTATCGTGCAGGTGTTTTTGAGAATCCGTCCTTTATTTTTATCAGGTCGTGGCGCAAGAAGAAAAAAAACTAAATAGGAAAAATTCAGAAAAATTAACGGTTAAACTTGTAATTTTTTTTTCCTTTTTGTTCATTCCCCCCTCCCCCGCAGATATGTCTTGTTTGAGGACAAGTTTGGGGCACGCGCGGAAGTTCATGCACTTCAATCCCTGGCGATCGGCAACAATGTATCCGAGTCGGTGGTGGATGCATGGGCGTACGTGCTCAATGACGACCCGAATTTCTCATTGCCGGGGATGCCTAGACACTTGTTTTGCGTCCACACAACCGTGTTAATAAAAAGATTCCCATACTTTTGTTTATGTTTCGTGTTCATTTTGTATTTTGGAAAAAGGCACTTTTTAATGCAGAAAGCGTTTGGATTTTTGCCCCACAGGTTGATTGGATGTTAACCTTGGAGATGGACCCTACCGGAAGCCGCGTGTCCGCTTTGGAATGTGGGCTGAATAGCAGCGTAAGCGGGCGATATCACCTGGTAGACCTGCTTGACTTTGCTATGGTCTTTGTGCCCGTGCTCGAGGTGGACCACTACTATCTCGTAGTGTTTGATTTGGAGGACGAGCGCATATACCACATTGATCACTGATGTGTTTAGTATTATACACATCTTCTGAATCAAATTACCCCCTATTTCAGAGAAATTGTGTGCGTTTATCCTTTGTATTCGGTACTGATTCGGTAAAAATATGAATCTGCAGGAATCGGTGAAATATCTGTAGATTATGCGAGAAAACGATAAAAGTTCGAAGAAGAAAATAATACATCGGAAAACGTGCTGAAGAAAATCAAGAATTTGACCTAGTTCAACCCTTACGCACCGTAACATAAACAATGTTACGGTCCGTAAGAGAAAAAAGACAAACGAAAAGTTAGGTCAAAGCCTTATGCACCGTTACAATATATTTGTTACGGTGCGCAAGGACTTTATCTGAGTGGAGGCTGACTCAAAAGAACCTTACGCACCGGAACAATATATTTGTTACGGTGCGCAACAACTTTATAATAATGGCGAGTTAGGTCAAAAGTGCTTGCGCACCGTAAGGCTTTATTTGTTACGGTGCGCAAGCGATGCACAGTTGCTGAAATTTTCTACTATAAATAGCCATGCAATCTGCTCGATTCCGTACACCTTTAAATCACGAAATACCTCGCAAAACACTGCAAAACTCCGGGTTTGAGCAGCTAGAAGTGCCGGTGAAGTCCCTCGAAGCTCTCGAGAAGTTTAGAAGCATTCGGTTCAAGTCCTAATCGCCCCGGGTTCGTTAATCATTTGTTTTTCCAAGTTGTTACTATGCTTTCAGTAGTTGTAAAAATTTGTGTAGTTGTATTATTGTATAATATGTGTGCTTAAACTTATAAACTACCTGGGTTATGATGAACTGGTGATTGTAATGCATATTTGAAATAATTTCAGTTATTTTATGTGATTTACAGAACTTGTTTTTGAAGTTAATCTTGGTATTGCATGTTGTTATAATCTTGATTTAATTATTTGTCGATAAATTCAACGAGTTTAAATATGAAGAAATTCTCTTTAAACTTAGAATTTAATTTAATTCGTTTATCTATCGATTGTCGGGTTAAATATTGTGTTGAGAAATTGACCAAGTCTAATAATAATTCAAATCAAAATAATAAAACTTGCATCCTCACCTTATGATTAGAAATAAGATTAGGGTGAGCTAGGTTATTAGCTAATCATTGGTGGGTAATTTGGGTAATCGATAACTCGAGCTCTTTTACTACATCGTGATTAAGGTTTCCTAGAATTTTAATTTTCAAAGATTTGTTCGCTTTGCGGGTTTAAAAGATCGTCTCACAACTTAGTCTCTGAGGTTCCAACGGTTGGATTCACGTAGGATTTGGTATCGATAACTCGAGCCGGTTCGATCTAGCACTTTACATTTCGTCTTTATCTTTTGTTTAATACATCTCTTACGGGGGGTTAATCAAGGGAAAAAGATATTTAACTGTTATTATTATCAAATTAGCATTGCATGATTTTAGGGATTCAAAACCCAGGTAGTCCATTTATTATATTTGTAATTCGGCTAATTATTATTCAATAATTGTTATATATTAATTGTGTTTGATTGCTTTTTGTATTTGTATCTGTTTGTTTTATATTTTTTTGTCTTCTTTTCCGTAAGTTTTATATTATTAGTTTATAATTTCATAAAATACAAATTCATTTTAAATTAATATTTTATAACATTTTATAAAACTAAAAATCAAAAATCAAATTTCAATTCAATTTAACTAAATATTCGATAAAGGTTAAGTTTCAAAATTTCTTGCTAATTATGTTCCACGGATCGATACTCGGTCTTGCCGACTAAATTACACCGCGACCGGTACACTTGCCGATTACGTGTGGTTTATAAGCAATTCCAATTTAAAACTTGTAACAAAACAACTGAATTAAGCATGTAATTACATCAACCGCACGATTAACATCAAGTTTTTGGCGCCGTTGCCGGGGAACACTACAAAAGCGAAAATTTTTGAAAATAACCTATATTGTCTATTTGATTGTATATATACTTTATTAGTTTACCTGTTTTGTAAAAATTTCATTGCTTATCGGTGCCTTTTGCTTGCAATTTGTGCCTTTAGGATTAGATTTACTTTAGTAATTTTTGTACTTGTATGCACAACACTCGTTCAAAAGGACTATCTTTAGTCGCTATTTCGTCTGAACCCGAACGAGACTTACACGAGCGTCTACGCAATTCCCAAGATAGTAAGACAAACATGGCTGAAAACAATCCCCCTATTAGGAGAGTCGTTGCAGACTACGCCCGACCAAACGCAGAAAATGCTCAATCCAGTATCACTCGACCCGCTATTGAAGCTCGAAGGTGGCAGATTCCACCTCAAATCATCTCAATGGTTACAAATACAATCCAGTTCCATGGATTACCTTCCGAGGACCCCAATGTCCATCTTTCTCGCTTTTCAGCTATATGCGATACGTTTCAAGAACAAGATGTTAGCGAGGACGCATGTAAACTGCGTCTATTTCCATTTTCACTTGCCGATAGAGCCCATGCGTGGTTAGAATCTCTTCCTGCGGGATCAATCACCACCTGGGCCGGTATGAAAGAAAAATTCTTAGGCAAATACTTTCCTCCTTCCAAAACCGCTCGTCTGAGGAGCATGATTCAAGAGTTTCGCCAAAAATAAGGAGAGTCTTTCTACGAGACGTGGGAGCGTTTCAAGGAGCTGTTACTTAAATGTCCACATCATGGATTCGAAGATTGGGCCTTAGTCGAGAAGTTCTATCATGGAGTGACGCCCGCCACGAGGAATATGCTAAACATTACGGCTGGAGGTAATCTGATGACCGCTAAAACGCCTGAGGAATGCACTGAGATGTTCGAAGACATAGCAATGAGTAGCTATGAATTTCCGGATTCTAGAAACTCATCCGCTACACATAGAGGAGTGCATAAGGTCGACGATAACACCCTGATGCAATCACAGATAGATGCCCTGAAGAAGAAGCTGAATGATATGGAGCTGAAGAAGGAGCAATTGTGCGAGATATGCACTGGAAGGCATGACACGAGCGCGTGTCCTATTGCCCCTGTTGAGTCACCTGAGCAGGTGGAGTTCATAGGAAACCGAAATCAGACCAATTTCGGAGGTGGTTACAATGCAAATTGGAGGAATCACCCGAACTTTAGCTGGAAAAACAACAACCCACTTGGATTTCAGCAACGTCAAAGTTTGTTTCAAGACACAGGAGCAGGACCGAGTTCAGGAACGAAGAACCCAACCATAGAGGAGATGTTGAAGCAAAGCCAGGAGACATTATCCAAGCAGACGCAGTTACTTACGCAGTTCGTCACACAACAGGAAACTCGACATCAAGAAACACAGATGAAGTTCATGGAGCATGAGGCCTTCATGAAGAATCAGAGCACTGCACTGCAGAACTTGGAGAGGACAGTAGGTTCACTGGCCGATAAGTTGAACCAGAGACCTCAAGGATGTCTCCCTAGCAATACTGTCGGAAATCCAAATGCCGCTGCAAAGGCTATCACCACAAGGAGCGGAAGAAGAGCTGCTGAGACTGAACAAGTGGATGATGAAGACCCAGAGGTCGATGAAGAGATTGAGATGGAGACACCATCTGGCAATGTACAAACTAGGCTACGCCCAGCAAGTACAGCACAGCCAAGCGGACTTCCTGAAGAAAAGAAAGAACCAGAACCAGAAAAGGAACCAATGAGGGTGTACAAACCAACACCACCTTATCCTGGGAGATTGATAAAAACAAAAGACGCAGAACAGTACAATCAATTCTTAGGAATGCTAAAGAAACTACATATTAACATCCCGTTCATTGAAGCTTTGGCTAAAATGCCAAAGTACGCCAAGTTTCTAAAGGATCTCCTAACGAACAAAAGAAAATTAGAAGATCTTTCAACCATTATTTTGAACGAAGAATGTTCTGCTGTCTTGCAGAATAAATTGCCAACAAAGATTGCTGATCCAGGGAGTTTTACCATTCCCTGTTTGATAGGAAATCTTACTGTGAGCAATGCACTTGCCGATTTAGGAGCTAGTATAAATCTTATGCCCTATTCAATATTTGCAAAGCTTAACTTGGGAGAGCTATCTCCTACACGAATGAGTATTCAACTTGCAGATCGATCAATAAAATATCCAAGGGGCATTGTAGAGAATATGCTAGTAAAAGTCGACAAGTTTGTTTTCCCTGTTGACTTTGTTATTCTCGACTGGACGAGGACTCTGAAATTCCATTAATTTTAGGACGTCCATTCCTTGCTACTGCACGTGCAATCGTAGACGTGTATGATGGCAAGTTGACTCTTCGTGTCGATGAAGATGAAGTCACATTCGATATTCAAAGATCAATGAGGCACACCGAACAACATGACGATACCGCTTACTTTATTGATACTCTCATGACACATATGGGAAGTCTCCTTAGTGAGGTATGTGAGAGTAAAACTTATGACACTTCTAAAGATTTGGAAGATACACCATCATCCGATAGTGAACCTTCCTCTGAATCCATAGATTGTGAAGTATTTGAAGTTATCAATAAAGATAATCCAAAAGAAAAACCGTCAGTTGAGGTACCGCCAACTTTGGAGCTGAAAGAGCTACCGTCTCACCTAGAATATGCATTCTTAGGTGAAGGATCGCAATTACCAGTCATCATCGCGACAAATTTGACAGAGGATGAGAAGAAAGAATTAATGAGTGTTCTTAAAAAGCATAAGAACGCTATTGCGTGGAAACTCATGGATATCAAAGGCATAAGCCCGTCTTTCTGCACGCATAAAATTCTGATGGAAGAAGAGTATAAACCGGTGGTTCAACCACAGAGAAGGTTAAACCCAAACATGCAAGAGGTTGTAAAGAAAGAGGTAATTAAGCTACTGGATGCAGGGCTTATTTATCCAATTTCTGATTCAACATGGGTAAGTCCTGTACAGGTAGTTCCTAAAAAAGGAGGAATGACTGTGATTGTCAATGAGAAAAACGAATTGATACCTACCAGGACCGTCACCGGTTGGAGAGTCTGCATAGACTACCGTAAGCTGAATGATGCCACGAGAAAGGATCACTTTCCTTTACCATTTATCGACCAAATGTTGGAACGATTATCAGGGCAACAATACTATTGTTTCCTTGATGGCTTTTCTGGTTATTTTCAAATCCCCATTTGACCTGAGGATCAAGAAAAAACCACATTTACTTGTCCCTACGGTACTTTTGCGTATCGACGCATGCCGTTTGGATTATGTAATGCTCCGGCCACGTTTCAACGCTGTATGGTGGCTATATTTCATAAAATGATCGAGGACTCCATGGAAGTTTTCATGGATGATTTCTCTGTTTTTGGGAGTTCTTTCGACATTTGCTTACGAAATCTAGATCGAGTGCTGACTCGTTGTGAAGAAACGAACCTTATGTTAAATTGGGAGAAATGCCACTTTATGGTTCGTGAAGGAATAGTTTTGGGACACAAGATCTCACAAGCGGGGCTTGAGGTTGACCAAGCCAAGATAGAAACCATTTCCAAACTTCCGCCGCCTACTTCAGTGAAAGCAATCAGAAGTTTCTTAGGACATGCAGGATTTTATCGTAGATTCATTCGTGATTTTTCTAAAATCGCCCGTCCTATGACTCAACTTTTAGAAAAAGATAGGCCATTTGTGTTTTCTAACGAGTGTCTAAAAGCTTTTGAATTACTGAAGGAGAGATTAGTCCAAGCACCCATTCTAATTTCTCCAGATTGGAGCCTTCCATTTGAGATCATGTGTGACTCAAGTGATTTTGCAGTCGGTGCAGTTTTAGGACAGCGTAAAGAAAAGCATTTTCATCTGATATATTACGCTAGCAAAACCCTAAACGATGCACAAGAAAACTACACAACAACTGAGAAAGAGTTACTTGTCGTTGTGTTCGCATGTGATAAGTTCCGCTCTTATCTTGTGCTTTCAAAAAGGATAATCTTTACTGATCATGCAGCTATTCGGTACTTGTTTGCAAAGAAAGATGCTAAACCGAGGCTGATTCGTTGGATCTTATTACTTCAAGAATTCGATCTTGAAATCAAAGATAAGAAAGGAGCTGAGAACGTTGCTGCTGACCATCAATCCAGATTAGAGAACCCTGAGTTGGAAAGAATTCGGGAGGAAAGAATCAGGGATGAGTTTCCCCATGAGTCATTAATGTTCATAGAAACTAAAGGTTTTCCTTGGTTCGCAGATATTGCAAACTACCTATCAACAGGAGATCTTCCAGTCGAAATCTCTTATCAACAAAAGAAGAAATTCTTTTCTGATATTAAATTCTACATTTGGGAAGATCCTTTCTTGTTCAGGGTAGGAGCGGATCAAATCATCAGACGATGTATAGCTGCACCAGAAACCATGAATATCCTTAAACACTGTCACGAAGGACCAACAGGAGGCCATTATGGAGCAAAATTTACTGCCAAACGAGTGTTTGATGCAGGATTTTATTGGCCCACCATCTTTAAGGATACTCATGAGTATGTTCGTAGTTGTGACGCATGTCAAAGAGCCGGAAACATTTCATCCAGAAATGAAATGCCTCAAAATCCAATCCAAGCTGTTGAAATCTTCGACATTTGGGGCATTGATTTCATGGGACCTTTCCCAATGTCACGAGGAAATAGGTATATCCTAGTAGCCATTGATTATGTATCAAAATGGGTGGAGGCAAAAGCCTTGGCCACCAACAGTGCTATGGTTGTAGTAAAATTCCTTAGAGAACTGTTTGCAAGATTTGGAACACCTAAAGCAATCATCAGTGATCGAGGTACCCACTTCTGTAACTCGTCAATGGAGAAGGTATTGACACGATATGGGGTAACCCATAGACTTTCGACTGCTTATCATCCACAAACGAGTGGACAGGTGGAGAATGCAAACAGGGGTATAAAACGCATTTTGGAGAAAACTGTCGGACAAAGTCGCATTGACTGGGCTGATAATCTAGATGATACACTTTGGGCTTTTCGCACCGCATACAAGACTCCTATAGGGACCACACCCTTTAGGATGATCTATGGAAAAGCGTGCCATCTCCCTGTTGAACTGGAACATCGAGCATATTGGGCTCTACAAAAAGTAAATCTTGATATGGATGCAGCAGGCAAGAAACGTTTTCTCCAAATACATGAGCTAGAGGAACTTCGTGACATCGCATATGAAAGATCTTGGGCATACAAGGAAAAGACAAAGCAATTGCATGATCGCCACATTAAGAATTTGAAAGAATTCAAGTGTGGGGAGAAAGTATTGCTTTTCAATTCTCGATTGAAGATGTTTCCAGGAAAACTCAAATCCCGATGGACAGGGCCGTTTCTAGTCACACAAGTTTTTCCATATGGAACGGTAGAGTTGGAGAATGAGGATGGGCAGAAGTTCAAGGTTAATGGTCACCGTTTAAAGCATTACATTGGAAAACCAAGCACTAAACTGGTGGGGGAGCTGAACCTCCCTTTGGTAGGAACTTAGACATAGATAATGAGTAGGTAGGACATGTAAATATTAGGTTTTACTGTGTGATATGTGTGAATGTATGGATTGCTTTAGATAGTTTGTTATTTTAAATCAATTTTACGCTTGGGTTTCTTTGTTTTTGTGTATGCAGGTTTGGATTGTACCACCCGTATTCAATCTCCATTCGGGTGATTTCGGAACTGCTACAATCTTGGAAACATCTCCTAAGTGTAATTTAGGTTTAAAATGCATCCGTTTGATCTTAATTTACTTTGTTGTTTAGAATTTGCAAAACCAGGATTACCTGCAGAAATTAAGGAGAAAATCTTTCTCCTGAGCGCTGAGGTAAGGAAAGAATGGCGTATTCGAGAACAGGTACCCCCATTTTGTGGAACATCCAAGAGTGCAATGAAACGGAGAGCAAAACGCTATGAAAAATGCATTGGATGTGGAAACTGGGCACACACTGGAAAATGTAGACGAAGTCAGACGGAATCCCAAAGTGAGTACATTGAACTAATGAGGGTGGGGGCTATTAGGCTCAATGCCGAACGGTCCATTAAAGTTGGTAGTAATGTACACTTCAGGGTAAAGGAAGACTTTATGCACATTAAAAACAAAACTGGTCTTGATAGACAAACGCTACAGAAATCCATGGGTTTGTGAATAATTTTTATCGCGTGTTTGTATATAAATAAATTTTTAGATTAAAATTATGTATAATAAATATTTATATATAAATTTTATTAATAAAAAAAAAAGAATCGAAGAAACGTGTTAAGGGACGGTAATATGTATTATTTCTACAATACTAATTGTCATATCCTTAAATTGTAGATATGTCTGGAGCATCTTCATCAGGGACCCGCAAACGGGGACGTAGTAAAGGCGCTAGGCACCAGCAGCAGCTTCGAGCAGCAGAGCCCCAGCTACAGCCACAGGCTCCAGACCAGCAGCAGCCGAGGCCTGCTAGGGTGATACAGTATCTTACCGATCCTGTCAGGCCCGATCAGCAGGAGGCGATACCATCACCTCTCCCACCACTGGAGGAGAGTATAACTTCTTGACTTCCATCCCGATTCTCACGAGTTTACTACATTGCATAGACTGCTAGGTAAGGACTTTCACAGGGCGCGCGTCATAGATTGGGAGCTGATGCGTAGGATGGGGGTTAGAGAGAGATTGAGAGAGTTGCTGACACCTCGATGGTTGAGGTTGTTGGATGAGAAGCGCGCATTTTATCAGGAGCTCACTCTTGAGTTCCTGTCTACATTTTCTTTTGACTCAGCGCGCCTCTCATCTGACTCTGCAGTCAGCTTTGCGCTTGGACGGCAGACACATATCATGTCCATCCAGCAGTTCGCCGTCCACGCAGGTCTGTATACTCTGGAGGAGACTGCACAGGATATCTTCACCAGCAGTTTGTGGGGATGGTCAGAGCATACCTTAGACCAGTGTATCACTACGACACAGCTGGCTGAGTTTTGGTCGACCATTGCAGATGGGGAGTACAGGCCAGGGATACCTGCCTCCCAGATCCGTGATCCTCTTTACCGCTTTATTCATAGGGCCATCAGTTGCACGGTCCATTCTCGATACATGAGTATCGAGAAGGTGACCAATGCTGACCTTTACACGCTTTATTGCATTATTCAGAGACGAGAGGCCAATCTGACCCTCTTGTTATTATTTTCTTTTGCGCGAGAGCATGGGCGGGGGAAGGAGTCCCGGATCTGCATGGGCAGTTATGTGACCGTGTTAGCCGAGAGCCTCAGGGTATTCGACGATTTTCCGAGAGGATGGCTACACGAGGAGGCCATGGGCACGATGATCAAGGAGGTCGACATGCGACAGATTACACAGCTCATGGAGCCGGGGGACCCTCCGCGTTTCTTACCACCACGCCCTATTCCAGAGGGGGGTCCTATAGTCGCAGCTCGACACCAGATACCTGAGCGAGAGAGGGCTGGACAGCCCAGAGCCAGACTTACCACTGCAGATCGTCTTGATACTTTAGAGCAGAGTGTGAGTCAGCTCAGAGAGGGGCAGGTTCAGATTAGGGAGACGCAGGTTGAGATGGCACAGGCTATTACAGAGATGAGGGGGATTCTTCATAGCATCAGAGATCATCTTCACGCTCCCCATCCACATGATCATCCTGCACCTCCATAGTTTATCTTTATTTCCTGTTTCTGACATTAGTACTTTATGTTTTTGTATATACATTTACATTTGGTTGGGTGTTTTTATGTTTGATCATGCTTGTTATGTTTATTTCTTTTGATGCGTTACTCATTATTTTTCAAGCATCATATACAGGAATTGAGTGAAAACGATATATTGCGACAAGGCAACATATATTCGGAAATTCAGCAACACATCAGGGAAGTAACATTTTATTTCTGCTAGTGTGTGTAATTATATTTCTCATTTTCACACATTGAGGACAATGTGTCTTTCAAGTGTGGGGATAAGGGATTTTGTATAGTATTTGTATAATATTTAGTAGTTAAAAAAAATGTTAAAAAAAATTAAAATTGCTCTACTTATCCAGATCCTTTAAACACATTAAAAAACTTGAACATTTTGCAAAAACGTATGTCAAAAACAATTTAAATACTGAATTTACAAAATTTTGAAAATATACGTTTCTTTAAGTTGCGGGATAGTAGGTTGTTTAAATCAAGTTTTTGTGAAAATTTTTACGAGAATATTTAAGATAATTTTTCTAACTTTAAAAATTAACTATGCAATAACAAAACTTTTAACCCTTACATTACCACATGACAGTAAGATTTGAGCCTAAAAGTGTTTATTACAAAAACACTACTTTCGTTTCATGTGTGTGTACCGACGTGTTGCATTACTTTAGAACTTGTACGTTTTGATACATTTCAAGACCTTGGTTTAGATATTGATACAAGTATAATAGAGGCATTAGAATCACCTTTTCTGTAAAAATTCACCGTTACCATTAAATACCACTTTGAGCCTAAAGCCAGTCGTTTGTTACCTGATCACCGGAATGGAATTCAGAAATTGATCTAATATGAGATGTAAAAAAAAAAGACTTAATTAACTTCTTCGATAAAATGGTCTTGACGATCTGACCGTAAAAAGAGTCATTAGGATGAAAGTGGTTGAAAAAAAAAAGCATGGCGGCAGCCCCCAAGATTCGAACCCAGGTCTGTGCTCCCACACTCTTTCGCACACTTGTCAACCAGCGGACTAAGGCCTGATATTGAATTTTTCATAGTTTTCATTTGTTTATATGTCCAGTTTTTGCGAGATAAGCTAACTATGAAACTCTATAGTTAGTCACATCTTTCTAAATAAACAACCCACCTTTAAACCTCACCTACCCATTTTAAGTCCTCTTGATCTGTATCAATTTCTAACAATTAGGTGGAGATTTGATTGACGTACAAGTTTATAATAGTCATGTTTCACAGTCTGGTTTTGAGAGTTCGTTTGAAATTATACACATATATTATCCGAGGGAAGAGTGAATTCAGTGAGTGGTATTGTTTTTGCATAATTAATTACTTAAAAGAAAGAAAAGTTTGATTAAGTATTCTCGGTTTTTCGTTTCATTTTCTTGATTTAACAACCTTTTGAACGTTGTAAGTCTTGTGAAACCTCTGTATTCAAAAAAATTTTGATTCTTATTTAAAATTGTTTGATACATACGTTATTGTCTAGTTGTTTAAGTTTGGCATGTTGTTTAGGATTTTGCTTAGGGACAAGCAAAAGATCAAGTGTGGGGATATTTGATGTGTTTAGTATTATACACATCTTCTGAATCAAATTACCCCCTATTTCAGAGAAATTATGTGCGTTTATCCTTTGTATTCGGTACTGATTCGGTAAAAATATGAATCTGCAGGAATCGGTGAAATATCTGTAGATTATGCGAGAAAACGATAAAAGTTCGAAGAAGAAAATAATACATCGGAAAACGTGCCGAAGAAAATCAAGAATTTGACCTAGTTCAACCCTTACGCACCGTAACATAAACAATGTTACGGTCCGTAAGAGAAAAAAAGACAAACGAAAAGTTAGGTCAAAGCCTTACGCACCGTTACAATATATTTGTTACGGTGCGCAAGGACTTTATCTGAGTGGAGGCTGACTCAAAAGAACCTTACGCACCGGAACAATATATTTGTTACGGTGCGCAACAACTTTATAATAATGGCGAGTTAGGTCAAAAGTGCTTGCGCACCGTAAGGCTTTATTTGTTACGGTGCGCAAGCGATGCACAGTTGCTGAAATTTTCTACTATAAATAGCCATGCAATCTGCTCGATTCCGTACACCTTTAAATCACGAAATACCTCGCAAAACACTGCAAAACTCCGGGTTTGAGCAGCTAGAAGTGCCGGTGAAGTCCCTCGAAGCTCTCGAGAAGTTTAGAAGCATTCGGTTCAAGTCCTAATCGCCCCGGGTTCGTTAATCATTTGTTTTTCCAAGTTGTTACTATGCTTTCAGTAGTTGTAAAAATTTGTGTAGTTGTATTATTGTATAATATGTGTGCTTAAACTTATAAACTACCTGGGTTATGATGAACTGATGATTGTAATGCATATTTGAAATAATTTCAGTTATTTTATGTGATTTACAGAACTTGTTTTTGAAGTTAATCTTGGTATTGCATGTTGTTATAATCTTGATTTAATTATTTGTCGATAAATTCAACGGGTTTAAATATGAAGAAATTCTCTTTAAACTTAGAATTTAATTTAATTCGTTTATCTATCGATTGTCGGGTTAAATATTGTGTTGAGAAATTGACCAAGTCTAATAATAATTCAAATCAAAATAATAAAACTTGCATCCTCACCTTATGATTAGAAATAAGATTAGGGTGAGCTAGGTTATTAGCTAATCATTGGTGGGTAATTTGGGTAATCGATAACTCGAGCTCTTTTACTACATCGTGATTAAGGTTTCCTAGAATTTTAATTTTCAAAGATTTGTTCGCTTTGCGGGTTTAAAAGATCATCTCACAACTTAGTCTCTGGGGTTCCAACGGTTGGATTCACGTAGGATTTGGTATCGATAACTCGAGCCGGTTCGATCTAGCACTTTACATTTCGTCTTTATCTTTTGTTTAATACATCTCTTACGGGGGGTTAATCAAGGGAAAAAGATATTTAACTGTTATTATTATCAAATTAGCATTGCATGATTTTAGGGATTCAAAACCCAGGTAGTCCATTTATTATATTTGTAATTCGGCTAATTATTATTCAATAATTGTTATATATTAATTGTGTTTGATTGCTTTTTGTATTTGTATCTGTTTGTTTTATATTTTTTTGTCTTCTTTTCCGTAAGTTTTATATTATTAGTTTATAATTTCATAAAATACAAATTCATTTTAAATTAATATTTTATAACATTTTATAAAACTAAAAATCAAATTTCAATTCAATTTAACTAAATATTCGATAAAGGTTAAGTTTCAAAATTTCTTGCTAATTATGTTCCACGGATCGATACTCGGTCTTGCCGACTAAATTACACCGCGACCGGTACACTTGCCGATTACGTGTGGTTTATAAGCAATTCCAATTTAAAACTTGTAACAAAACAACTGAATTAAGCATGTAATTACATCAACCGCACGATTAACATCAATCACTTGGGCGACCGGGGGTCTGGTGTGCTTTTAAGGGACAATGAAACCTATATACTGAAGACAACACCATTTAAAGTGGTATGTGATACATGTTTAATTGATTCTATTTATGTTGTTTTTTCCTTTTTTGTATAAACAATGCTTAGCTCGCTTACGTCTGTTTTGTTTACTAGAATGCAGAAAAAAATATTTGTCGAGTATCTGAAGTTGGTGAATCATCCAAAAGCGATCGCGATGCAATCGAGTGTCATCATGAGAGAGGACCTTCCATGGTCTATAACCTAGAGAAATGCGGCACCGTTTGTGGACTCCGGCGTATTCGCAATGCGCCACATGGAACAGTTTGTGGGTTCCAGGCGAAACTTCTTCTGTGGCTTCAGTGTGCATGGGCACGGAAGAAAGCCCAGTGCAACTACCTACGGAAAAGGTATGCTGCCGAGATACTCCTGTCCCCCCGTGAACAAATATGGCGATGAGATACGGCGTCGGTTGGAATTTTTGTAGACAATGATCTGGCATGTTAGACATTTTTTTTGGTTGGGCGTTTTTTGGGGAGGTTTTGTAGGTTAGACAATGACTTTTGTTGGGATGTTGATATTTATGTTCGCATGTGGGTCAGCTGGACAAAACAAGTTAGTTGCGTAAAAACCCAGTAGGGGAGGTTTAAAAAACATTACGTTTCGTGTTCTACGAGATACAATTTCCATAAAGCTTCACGTTTTACGAGATAGAAATTTATGTGTAAAGTTTTACGTTTTACGAGAAACTTTTTGCATTTTACGCTTCACGTTTGCGTGAAATGTTTTACGTTTTACAATTTACGTAAGCTTTCACGTTTTTTACAATTTACGTAAAAAAGGTATTACGTTTTACCTTTTTCAATTTACATAAACTTTTAAGTTTTTTTACGTAAACTTTTACGTTTTACGTAAAGCTTTTTACGTTATACATATGTTTTTCGTCTAACGTTTTTACCGGATTAATTTTTTTACGTAAAGATTTACGTTTTACATTTTCGATATAATTTTTAGGGTTTTCTACATTTTTTGCAAGATAAGTTGAATTTATACATTTCAATTTTACGTTAAAAGTTCAACGATTTACGTTTACGGAAAATGGATTACGTTTTTCAACTTACGTACATTTTTACTTTTTATGTTCTAAGTAAAACGTTTTACTTTTTATGTTTTGCGAGATGTAAAAGGTATTACGTTTTACGTTTTACAATTTACGTAAACTTTTTACATTTCTACGTAAACTCTTACGTTTTACGTTTTATTTTTACGTGAAAATAAACGTTTTACGTTTTATTATTTACGTATATTGGTACGTTTTTACGTAAAGTTTTTTTGTTTTTGCGCTTTACGTTGGAATTTCAACATTTTACATTTTAAGTTTACGGTTTACAAACGT
This sequence comes from Helianthus tuberosus, assembly GCA_030545235.1. Classification (NCBI taxonomy): domain Eukaryota; kingdom Viridiplantae; phylum Streptophyta; class Magnoliopsida; order Asterales; family Asteraceae; genus Helianthus; species Helianthus tuberosus. The sequence goes on along the minus strand of CM060356.1, from coordinate 90,078,960 downwards.
TTTACGCTTTACGTAAAACTTTTTACGTTTTACGTTAAACTTTTTACGTTTTAACGTAAAATAACTTACGTTGATTTTTACGTTTCACTGAAAACTTTTACGCCGTACGCTTTACGTAAAAAGTTCAACGGTTTACGTTTACATAAAAAGTTCAACGGTTTACGTTTACATGAAATGTTTAACGTTTTATAATCTAGGAAACTTTTACGTTTTACGTTTTACCTTTTACGTTTTACGTAAAACTTTTTACGTTTTACGTTTTACGTTTTACATGAAATGTTTTACAATTTACCTAAACTTCTGCGTTTTACATTTATCGTAAATTTATCCGTTTTACGTAAAAAGTTCAACGTTTTACGTTTACATGAAATGTTTTTACGTTTTTCGTAAAAAGTACAACGTTTACGTTTAACATTTTGCGTAAATTTATCCGTTTTAAGTAAAAAGTTCAACGTTTTACGTTTACATGAAATGTTTTACGTTTTACGTACAACTTTTTACGTTTTACGTTTTACATGAAATGTTTTACGTTTTAGATTCTGCGTAAATTTATCTGTTTTACGTAAAAAGTTCAACGTTTTACGTTTACATGAAATGTTTTACGTTTTATAGTATACGTAAACTTTTACGTTTTACGTAGAACTTTTTACGGTTTAAGTACAACTTTTTACCTTTTATGTTTTACCAGAAATCTTTTACGTTTTACATTTTGCATAAATTTATCCGTTTTACGTAAAAAGTTCAACGTTCTACGTTTACATGAAATGTTTTACGTTTTACAGTCTACGTAAACTTTTACGTTTTATGTTTTACTTTTTACGTAAAAAAAAATTTACGTTTTAAGTTTAACTTTTTACGTTTTACGCAAAAAGTACAATGTTTTATGTTTTACATAAAAATGTCAACATTTAACAATCTACGTAATCCGTAGACAGTAAAAAAATATATCCTACAGTGTTATTTACGTAACCGAAAAAAAAACGTCTTACCATCCTTACTACAATCCGTAAACAGTAAAAAAAATATACCCTACAGTAAATAAACACCTACGTTGCATTTTTATTCATAAAACAAAACATTACAAACAGACAACGCGTACAACGAACATTAATAAAAACATCACTGAAATGGAACATACCACACACAAGCATACGATGCATATTAACGAAGAAAAAACACAGCCATTACACATCCCAGCCAATCTTGTGAACGCTACATAAGCATTCACCATGGCTAATCCAAATAAGAGTCGCAGTCCGACCCCCACAAAAACCCGCGCGCATCTGAACCACCCGCTGCACCCATGCAACCATGATTTGGGGTCACTAACTTCCACTGTTGTCGCCTTCGGTACCCAAACCTGAGTCATCGGCTGCTTCCCCTTTGACATCTCGCTGACACCTGCAGACAGTGGCGACCTGAAAGCAGATCCACGGGAATGACCAAAAGTATCTACCAGATGTGGGGGGAAGCAAAACGGGCTTGAGGGGAACCGAAGTGGCCCACAACCTGCGTAACGGGACCCGGGGAGCTGGAGTTGGCAGAAGGTGAACCGAACTGAGGGGTTGGTGAAACAAAGCGTGTGTGTGTGGGGGGGGGGGGGCGACAGGGGGTCGTGGGAGAGCCTGTGGCCTGTCTGGCATACCAAACGAAACCTGGGTCCAAATTCATATCTAGTCGGCGACGATCCCAAACTTGCACCCCTGTGCCGCGGCCATCACGCTAGATGGGGAGCCAGCAAGTGGAGCAAGTGTCTGGGTTAGACACCAACCCCATATGTTCACGACCCCACACTTGCACTGTTTTGGCTTTCCCAGCTTGATTGGGAGGACTTGGCGACGAACCTGCACGGAATGAAAAAACAACCGTTTTTTTGAGAAAAAATGAAAAAAATAAATAAATACATGTGCCGCTAAAACAATGTAACCTATTTACGGTTTGTATCTTAACCTCCGGGGGGCATAGGCTTGTGTCGACGCCACACTTTCCGGCCATCTGCCATCTTCCATCTTCTTTCCTTTTGGTTTTGAAGAATATTAGTAGATTTGTAATTTTTTTTTTTTTTTGCTTTTTTGGCATGAAAACAACACATGCAGTTAGGATGCTATATATAGGGAAAGAAACAAAAGTAGGAGACAAGAAGAGGTCTCAAGTTTTTCTCTAAATGCACTCACGCATATTCCTGAAGTTTTTTTTGCATGTATTTGACCTTTGTGCAGACATCATTTCCTATCAAAATGTCACTTTTGTTTGTGTGGCTCTAAATCCATGTCAATTTTTAGAAAAAAGACAAAGCTAAAAAGGTAGTTTTGTCCAATACCCAAACAACCTCTGCTTTTAGTGCTGCACGATATATAAGTTTTATTTTTTGAGAGGGTTTTGTTTCACCATATATAAGTTTACAGCTTCATGTACAAACCCGTTCATAAAATGTGAAAATTGCAACAAAATTTTATTCTTTAACACTTTACGTAAATTTACGCTTTACCCGTTTTACGATGTCGGGAATTTTTACGTCACAGTTTACCTTTTTACGTTTTACGGGAAAAAAATTCGACATACTACTTGCGTAAAGTTTCATGTCTCGCGGGATACGAAATTTTACCTAAAGTTTCACGTTTCCCGAGCTACGGTTTACATAACTTTTACGTTTTACGTAAAAAGTTCAATGTTTTACATTTTAAAAAGTTTACGTTTTACGTTAAAAAAGTTTACGTTTTACGTAAAAAAGTTCAACATTTTTCATTTTAAAAAGTTTACGTTTTACGTTAAAAATTGTACGTTGTACGTTAAAAAATTTACGTTTTACCCTCTACGTCTTACGCGAAAATGTTTTAGGGTTTACGTAAATTTACGTTTTACAGTTTACCTAAAGTTTCACGTTTCGTGATCTACAGTTTACGTAAGTTTTACGTTTTACGTAAAAAGTTCAACATTTTACATTTTAAAAAATTTACGTTAAAAAAATTTCAACGTTTTTCATTTTAAAAAGTTTTATGTTTTACGTTAAAAAGTTTACGTTCTACGTTAAAAAATTTCAACGTTTTTCATTTTAAAAAGTTTACGTTTTACATTAAAAAGTTTACATTTTACGTTAAAATGTTTACGTTTTACCCTTTACGCCTTACGCGAAAATGTTTTAGGGTTTACGTAAATTTACGTTTTACAGTTTACCTAAAGTTTTACAATTTTACATAACTTTTTCCTTTTTTACGAGATTAAATTTCCCACGGGATAGAAAATTTTACCTAATGTTTTAGGTTTTCCGTAACTTTTACCTTTTCCACGTTTTACGTGAGAATGTTTTTCACGTTTTACGTTTTGTGATTTTCGCTATTTTTTCGTCTTTTAGCAGACATGAACATAACATTAGGTAAAATAGATAGGGGCTAAATGACAAACCGAGAGCAGACAAACATAACATTCATTCACCAGGGGGGGTTGGCAAAAACAAAACAAAGTAATACTACACATATAGGGCTGTAAATTTACGTTTGAGGCTCGAGCTCGGCTCGATTAGAATTCGAGCTAGCTCGGCTCGGCCTAGTTCGAACTAACAAAGAACCGCACAACTTATTACTTAAAAAACCCTTAAAATGAATTTCTTCATAACTTAAGGGTCATAATTGCCATTTAATTTAACCATATGGCTAAATATGCAAGTATAAATAGTTAATTCACTTTCTCCATTGGCTTTACATTCTTTTAAAGGAGAGATACTCCCTTAGTTTTTGTTTTCTAAGCGATGTGGGACAAAAAAAAATGAAGGACATAAACCTTATCGAGCCAGCTCACGAGCCGAGCCAGGCCAAGCTCGAGCTCGGCTCGTTTACAAACCGAGCCGAGCCGAGCTGGCTCCTTTACAAACGAGCCAATTTTGAGCCGAGCTTTCTTCGAGCTTTTTTCGAGCGAGCTGCGAGCCACAAGTTTTTTGAACACCCCTATACACATACCACAAAAAAACGGGGGGGGGGGGGGGGTCACTTTTTACAGACAGTTTTTGTACCAAAGATAGAGATATAATATACCAAAAACTATTACCTTGTCCAAACACAACCATATTTGTCACAAAAAAAAACATCAACCCAGCGTGCACCACCAGTTCATAAGATCAGCCCCCATCCAAAAAACGCCACCGCCGTCACCCCACCCCATTCAACCCCACCCCATTCAGCCCCAGTTTCTAAGGTTGTGCATTCTTCCGCTTCTCCGGGCAGTTACGCGAGTCATGCCCGGTTACATACCGGTTGCATGTTCTGCATAATCGCTGGGGCTTCTAGTGATTCTGGACAGCCCTCTCCCCCGGCCCAATCAGACGTTTGTTGGTGTCGCATCCCTTATTGCGTACGCCTTGAGGGTTTGAGCAGGAAACGGGGGTGCTACTGTCACCTTGCACAACTACTCCAAGCATATCAGCCATAACCTGTGTTTCTGTCGCCTCAGTGATTGTTTTTCCACGGCAAGCGTTAGTCAGTTCTTTCCTCCAGCCCTTGATTTTCTCAATGAAATCCTCCATCGCTGCCCGGTCGCCCACTACATCCTCTAGCGCCTTAGAGAAACAATCTACTAGGTTGTTCCTGGTCAACGTAACCGGGGAAATATCTACCCCATACCTGCATTCGACACGGAAAACAGACTTCGGCAACACGTGACGTCCCCAGCGGCTAACCACATACTTATCCAGTATTTTGTCCACCTTTGTTTGCCGGAAGACATAGAAAATATGCCTATAAAGATATCCGATACGACACCACAGGTTACAGGAGCATGTTGTAGTGTCCTCCACTGGGTCGACTTTAACCTGCACCTAGTTTAAAAAAACGCGCCCATGTAAAAAAAACAGTTTACTGAAAAAACATGGTGAGAAAAATAAAAAAAAAGGAAGGGAGCATTACCGTGAAATCATTGACGACATCAGACCGCTTGTCCAAATGCGTAACAGTATATGTCTTCCTGTCGTCGACTTCTTCGACACCAGTGGTGTAACAGTGTAAAAGGCCCTTCAGAATCTCTTTGCGAACCTCAACGAAAATGGCCAGGGAATACAATAACGCGCAGTGCTTTTCTATCGCCAGACCAGTCTTGAACTCGTGTGCGCGATCATCCACCTTGAAGTCCACAACCCTCTGCCTGTATCTTTGGGAGTCCAGTGTGGAGTCGTAACACAAAAATAAAAAAAAAACTGAACAAGGGTGTTCGCCCAGGACGATTTCACCTTAAACACGGAGTTCAAACTCTCGCATCGGGAGGTAGTCTTCATCAAACACGACATTGGGATTTCTCTGAAATGCGCCGGGACCCATAGCTCCTTTATGTTGTACATGTCTCTCAGCCACTCGTGATCTTCGAGCCCATACTTCTCTAGCAGCTTTCCCCACATCCTCTTGAATGTCTCCGGTTTAATATAAATGTTTCATACAATTTTATGTATGGCAACCCTTAATTCAGAGTTATGTGCGACCTCGCCTGCAATCTGTAAAAAAAAACAGTGAAAAAAAAGCATGACAAAAGAAAAAAAAAACACAATTTAGGCAAAAAAACATGTCGCATTTAATATACAAAAAGACATGAAGGGCAAGAGTTTCACCTTGGAAGGTAATTTCTTCATGATGTGCCACATGCACAAGCGATGAAGAGATTGATTGAACACAGCAGCGACAGCTTGTCGCAAGGCCGGGTCTTGGTCAGTTAGCATAAGGGTGGGCTGCTTATTGTGCGCCTCGAGAAAAGCCTTTAGCAGCCACGTGTACACCTCAATTGTCTCACAAAACAAAAGGCTAGCTCCAAAAGTGATGCACCGTTTGTTGTTGTCGATCCCGGTGAACGAAACGAATATCAGATTGTACCTGTGTGAGGGTCGTTAAAAATTTAGAACGCGATTAACCTATTCAGCTTTCCAAAATATATATAACAAAAAACATTTTTAGGTAATTTTTGGCAGTTAACTTTACTTGTTGGTTTGGTAAGTGGCGTCAAACGCGAGGACATTGCCAAAGACTTGATAGTTGATCTTTGAAATTTCATCCGCCCAGAACATGTGTCGTATCTCACCCTTTTCCATGCTATACTTAAAAGTGTAGTTCGGTAAGTGGTCCACCCGGTCTTTCATCTTCTTGATCACCAAATGCGTGTCCCTGTCACCAATGAACATGCGAACCTTTGTTGCAAAGTTCCTAAAGTTGTATGCGGTACATTTCACGTTGTGGTGCCCCCTCTAAGGTTTACTTGGAGTCTATGAGCCACGGACGGACCAACCTTGCTAAGACTCGCTCGGTGGATGAATTCTTTGGTAAAAAAAATCAAACCTCCGCCGTTTTTTTCGTTAGATCTCTGCTATGCACTAGGACCATTGGATGGTTATGGTTTTCTTCGAAGTGATACAGAACCTAACCGTGCGACGTCTGATCGAACTTCACACGTATACAAGCTTTACAGTCACAGACACGGAAAGTGGACTGCCTTATCTTTAGCGATGTCTCGTCAAGTGTGTCGAACTTCCTATTCTGGCGATGCGGCTTGCCGTGGTTGGAACAAACAATGTAACGATGCATGATGGCTCCTTTCTTTCTCTTAATGGTTCCAAGCCTAATCGAAAACCCACATTGCTCTGCGTACAGATCGTACATCTCGACAACGTCCTCCCATTGCTGAAACATGGTTTCAAGTTTTGGTTTAAGGTTATCCGGCGCAGACGGGCACCAGTAGCGCGTCCCATTCGGAGTGAACCAGGAAAAGCACTCCTCCTCTGAATCTGTGGCGTGGTCTGCGAACCAAAACACCAAAAAAAAAATATATACATGAGAGACATAATAGACGACTACGAAAACTAATAGCATTTAAGTTATATACCGTAGGGGGGGTGAAAAAAGGGGGAAGCCACACGAATGGTGTATACAAAAATGGTATGTATAAAAACTCTACCACACTTTTGAATGTAACAAATGGTCTGGGAAACAAACGGTATGTGGAACAAATTCAGGGCACTACTTCAGAATGTAACAAATAAGAGAAAGATGTATACAAATACTGTACCACGCAAATTGTAAAAACAATTATACAAAATAACAATGGGGATTAGGTATGTGAACCAACATCAAACTGTAAAAACATCTGTTTTTTATACAAAAAACTGCACAGTGGAATTAGTTGTGTGAACAGTGGAATTAGGTGTGTAAACCAGCATCAACTTGTGAAAAACAAGCATCTGTTTTATACAAACATCTGTTTTCGGAAAACCAACATCTATTTTATACAAAATCTGAAAAGCGGAATTATGTGTGTGAACCAGAATCAAAATGTAAAAACAATTATACAAAATAACAAAGTGTGAACCAGTATCAAACTGATACCAAAACTCAACCACATAACATACTTGATACCTATGCTAACAAAGACAAAAAATAAATAAATCAAAATTCAGTGTTTCACCGGTATATATGTTACCATTGTCTGTTTCCTGAGTCGTTGGTATCAATGGAGTCTGGAAAGCACCGGAACTTAATCCACACTCAACAAACCCGATAGGTGCTACGTCATGGGATACATGGAGGCTGTCGCCCGACGATCTAGACAAATGAACGTGCCTCTGTCATCATCACCAACACCGGCGTTCCGATGCGGTGTGCCAAGCAATCGATTATCGGCAACACTCATATTGCCACAGGTGATATCGTCGTCGGTCATTGGAGGATTATACATTCTGGGGTTTTATTGTGTGGATATTCTCCGGTGAGGTGGGTGAATGAAGTAGGAGGTTTTTAGGGGTGTGAGGAATGAAATAATCTAGAAGGTATGAAAGGATGATTGTTTAAAAGGGAATGAGACTTGTTTCAAATATTGGGATTATGAAAGTCTACAATGCAAAGTAAATCATATTTTGTCTCTCGAAATTTGGATGACGGCTGTGAAAAAGATGATGATTTGTGATTGAAAAGGTGAGAGGTGTTAAAATTACCAAACTAACCTTCCAAAGAGACATGTGAACAAATGCCATGGCAGCTTGTTATTGGTCAATATTAGTTCTCTTGGTTCTTACAACTGGAGGTGGTTTTCATTTTAGCGGCCCCATATATATATATAGGACAAAGATCCGTTAGGAACCACCTTTTATTGCGAGAACCGCGAGAACCAATGTGAACACAACCAAAAATTCCTAAAAATAGCTAAAAATCACACGAATTTTTTTTTTAATATTTTTTTATAAAAAAATCGCTACTTTTTGAAGCAAAAAAAAAATTTGGCTACTAAAAGTAGCGATTTTAACATAAAAATATAAAAAAAATAAATCTTTTTTTTTTATTTTTTTAGGTTTTTTGGGGGTTTAGTTTTTAGCATTTTAGCTTGAGGGGGGGGGGGGTTGGGGAGGGGGTTAGGTTTTTTTAGCTATTTTAGGTTGTGTTCACATTGGTTATCGCGGTTCTCGCAATAAGGGTAGTTCTCGCATGAACCTTGCCCTATATATATATATATATATAGGATTAGGTTCAAACGTGAACAAAATCTCAAGAGTGAACTGCGTGAACTGATCTGGGCCCTTGATTTTTATGATCTTGAGATTAATGTGAGTGGCATGATGGTAATTATTTGGTTAATTTTTTTCCATTTAATTAAATACAAAAAGGGTATATGTGTAATTTCAATCTTAAATTGATTGCATAAATCTCTCACAAATCAAGTAATCAATTACCCTCTTAAATTGATTGCATAAATCTCTTACAAATCAAATCAAGGATTAGGAAAGATGTAAATTAATTCAATTATTAAAATAATTATTTGTTTAAATGCGATGTACACATGTGTATTCTGATTTTGCTCTCTTTTTAATGCGATGTACACATGTGTATATCGTCTTTTTTGTGATATCTCAGAATTTTTTTGTATTGAATGTTGATGTACACCTGTGAATTACTGTACACATATGTACGATGTTGAGTACACATGTGTACTGTTCTATTCATATCCAAGTACACATGTGTATACCGTTGAAATATGAAGGTTACGTGGATCTTAAAAATCAAAATTTGAATTCTGATGATGAAATCTAAAATAAAAATTAAAATTGAAATCTGGTGATTTGTAGTTTGATTTGATAATTATCTTATTAGTAAATAAACATAATGTGGATAATGAATTTAAATTAGGAAAGATGTAACTTAATTCAATTATTAAAATAATGATTTAAATCTAATTTTTATATAATTACAATCCTACCCTTAACAACTAAAAAGGAAATCAAGGGTCCATATCTGTTCACGCAGTTCACTATTGGGAGGTTGTTCACGCTGGAACCCTATCCTATATATATATAGGAGAAGGATCCGTTAGGAACCACGATTTATTGCGAGAACCAATGTGAACACAACCAAAAAATACCTTAAAAAATCTAAAAAACACCCAGTATTTTTTTTTTTATTATTTTTTTTGGAAAAATCGCTATATTTCGTCAATAATAAAAAAAATAAAAAAAAATCGAGTACAGTTATCAATGCACATGTGCATTTGTATCATTTCTTTGACAAATTCCGTAATTCATTACAAATATCAGACAATTGTACTTTCAATTACACTACCATTAATAATACACTACTTTTTACACTAACAATAATAGAAATGCACATGTGCATCTATATGTATGAACTTGTTATAACATTAACAACACTAGAAATTAGAAATGCACATGTGCATCTATATATATGAACATGTTATAACGTGTTTTAGTACACCACTTTAAATACACATTCTCTTTCATCTATCATACCATCCATACTACACTACCAATACAATTGCTTTTTACCATCCATAATACAATATTATTACCAATATTTCACTTTATTATATGTACATCAACACCCTTTATACCATCCAAACAACATATTTCATCATAAAGTGACAAATATAATTAAGCCATCAACCAATAGATATAACTAACCAAAACACATGTATATGGGCCTACTTCATCATTTAAAATCACAAACTATTTAAAATCACAAACTTTTTGTACAAAAACACCTTATTTCATGTTGATACATATAGATGCACATGTGCATTTCTAATATTGTTAATGTAAAAAGTAATGTATTACATATGGTAGTGTAAATGAAAGTGCATTTTTTCTACTACTGGTAATATGTTATGGATTTTGTCCAAGAAATGATACATATGCACATGTGCATCCATAGCTGTTACTCGAAAAAAAAAACGTTTTTTTTTTGTAACAAAATATAGCGATTTTTATTAGAAAAATATAAAAAAAAATTGTGGGTTTTTTGGATTTTTTTATGTATTTTTTTGTGTTCACATGGGTTCTCGCGGTTCTCGTTATAAAGTTGGTTCTCAAATGAACCTTAACACACACACACACACACACACATATATATATATATATATATATATATATATAGTGGATGATTCAAATGAGAAAAAATTCTTTGTAAGAAGAAAAAAGAAGAAATTTCAACCAATAAGAATGCCTCATTAGACTTCATTTAATATTTGTACTTAATGTAACTATAAGGGTATATTAGTAAACTTACATACATCATTAATTGGTAGTTTCATCTTTAAATAACTAATTATATTAAATTTGTAACTTATTTTTATGTGTAGGATAAATTACGAGTTGTGTAGGATAAATTTCAATATGTGTAGGATAAATTTCGAAATGTGTAGAATAACTTTTGATGTGTGTAGGCAAAAATATTTAGTGTGGAGGATTATAGTTTTAATAACTAATTAATTAGTCAAACATAATCATAAATGAGATGAGAAAAAAAAAACTATTTAATGTTTTACAAATATACCCTTTTATTCTTTTTCTTCTCAATAAAATTTTCTTCTCAAATGAACCTTCACATATATATATATATATATATATGACAAAGATCTGTTAGGAACCACCCTTTATTGCGAGAACCGCGAGAACCAATGTGAACACAACCAAAAATGCCTAAAAATAGCTAAAAAACACACAATTTTTTTTAATATTTTTTATAAAAAAATCCTACTTTTAGTAGCCAAAAAAATATTTTTTTTGATTAAATTTTTTTTTACTATTAAAAGTAGCGATTTTAACATAAAAATATTAAAAAAAATTAGTTTTTTTTAGGTTTTTTTGGGGTTTTAGTTTTTAGCTTTTAGTTTGGGGGGGGGGGGTAGGTTTTTTTTTAGCTATTTTAGGTTGTGTTCACATTGGTTCTCACGGTTCTCGTAATAAAGGTGGTTCTCGCATGAACCTTACCCTATATATATATATATATATATATATATATATATATAGGGAGGGGCTCATGCGAGAACTCCATTTATTGCGAGAACCATGAGAACCAATGTGAACACAACCTAAAATAGCTAAAAAAACCTAACCCCCCCCCCCCCCCCCCCAAAACCTAAACCCCCCCAAGCTAAAATGCTAAAAACTAAACCCCCAAAAAACCTAAAAAAATCTTTAAAAAATCTAAAAAAATCAAAAAAAAAAAAAATCTAAATTTTTTTTTTGATTTTTTTAATATTTTTTATGTTAAAATCGCTACTTTTCGAATAAAAAAAAATTTAAAATGTTTTTTTTTTGCTTCGAAAAGTAGCGATTTTAACATAAAAAATATTAAAAAAATCAAAAAAAAAAAATTTGTGTGATTTTTAGCTATTTTTAGGCATTTTTTGTTGTGTTCACATTGGTTCTCGCGGTTCTCGCAATAAGAGGTGGTTCTCGCATGATCTTCTCCCTATATATATATATATACTATGGGGACCGCTAAAATGAGAACCACCTCCAATTGTAAGAACCGTGAGAACTACACCGTACGGGGCGATGTGGACCAAATTTTTTTTCATAAACGTAGATGCATGTATTATAAACACATTTGTTAAAAAAAAAATGTCGGGTGTGTAGTTTTGAGCAACAAAAGTTTGCGTTTACGGGTTCTCGCATGATCTTCTCCCTATATATATATATATACTATGGGGACCGCTAAAATGAGAACCACCTCCAATTGTAAGAACCGTGAGAACTACACCGTACGGGGCGATGTGGACCAATTTTTTTTTCATAAACGTAGATGCATGTATTATAAACACATTTGTTAAAAAAAAAATGTCGGGTGTGTAGTTTTGAGCAACAAAAGTTTGCGTTTACGGGACCTGTAAACACAAACTTGTGGTGTTCAATGGTTTTCATAGACTATTTTTGGGCAGCCAAATTTTGTTCAAATATTTTCAACTCCCGCTCATCCTCAATTCCCCGTACACCCATCACTGTCTTTTTGTCATTTGAAGTGAGAGAAAACGTGAAAAGAGAGGGTGAAGAGAAATTATTCGATCTCAAATTTAGATTCATAATCTTTAACATAAATCAAATCCAATGAAGAATACAGTTCAAGAGGTTCGTGATTCAATAATTTGATTTCATACAAATGTTACATAACAATCGCAAACCTAATTTTTGGTTTCAGATCATAGAGAAACAGGTACTCATGGTAGCAAAAGCTGTAGAGATCAAGATCGATGATGAAGTTAAGGTTCAGTCATAAGAACTTCCCAGATCTGGACGGTATTGAGGCGGTGAATTCCTTTTTTTGGTTATATTAAATTCTGACCAAATTTGATTCGCTTTTTAATTGTTTTTTCATGAATGATGTTGAAGATGTGAAAAATAATTGCCGCAAAAGCCACTTCTTTTCAGGCTTTCCTTCCACTATCCAGTTCTCGGACAGAAAGAGCACGAGTTAGAAAGAGATTCAGAAGAGAAAAGAAGAGATGAGATGAGATGGTGAGCGCAAGAAAGGGTAATGGAAAGAAAAGGGGGTCCAACCACTCCTACGACATCCTCCTTCGCCGATGTCGATCTCAAAGACGGTCCAAACAAAGTGATGAATGGTGGTTGCAATTCGCGACAAAGGGCGGTGGTGGCTCGATGGTTCCAGCTGTTAAGCCCGGCAACGAACACAAAGGACGGTCCCGCAGCGGCAGCGGACATCCTTGCTGGTTTTGGTTTTCAACAGTATTGGTGGTAGGGACGTAGCAGGCAGCAGCCGTGGTGGAAACCAGTCAAGGCTAGGGGTTTCTGGAGAGATTCCGGTAACCAGATTACCCTTTCTCTTTCTTGAGGTAAACCCTATAACTACAGTTCTTGGGTGTTTTCTTTATATTTACTCTTTGAATTCTTTATTTCAATGGATAGTGGCATCTGGGTTTTATAAGTTTCAATTTTTATTCATCTTTCTAGAAATGGTATTGAAAATGGTGAGGGATTGATGATGGGTTATCTTATATGAGTTGTTTGAGGAAGAACTGATCAGCCTGCAGCCCTACACCAACTTCAAAATGTGATTCAACATCAACATCAGATGGTGTTTTTGGCTCGCAATAAAGAGATAAACTTTATGTCTTCTAGGTATATACATAAAAAACCCTAATCTTTTTTTTTTCTTCATATTTTGCATATTGATCTGTGTATTTTTATAGCAAGTCTTGCATAAATAATCATACACAGTTAGATTTTAGGTTCAGGGACTGAATTCAAATAGTCTGTGGCGAGATGACGGTGACTGATAGCGCCGCGGTAACCCATCTCCACTGCTCGCAGCTGCTTTTATGTGAGTCGGACACAGGCGCTGCCTCCGTGTTTGAAATCATTGGGTCGGGTGTTTGAGTCGAACATACTCGATCTAGCTTTTCCCGAGCTTAAGATTGAGCTGCAACGTTCTTGATAAATCAAGAATGGTGAGGTACATCTGCAGACCCTAATTGATTTTTAGGTCATTTAGATGCTTGATAGCGTGTTCATCAGTGCTTAGGTTTTCTAGATAATACCAGCAAGGACATGTGACCTTCGTTCGTTGCGATTTCAGGTGACGATGATGGCACGTGTGCAAAAAACAAAAGGATGGTGATTGAGAGAACCGATGGCCAAGGCAGGTATGGTGGCATTTGAGATTGGAAGTTAGAGTTAGTCTTTTGATCTGTTAGAAAGCTTCGTTTGTTAATTGAACGATTGTTTGATTCTCATCACATTTTAATTTCTTAGCATCAATTTGAGATTCTTCAGTTGGGGAAGTTTTGTTTCAAATAGTTGTTTATATGCTTTCTGTCACCGACACAAATTACCTTGTTTTTAAGTTTGCAGAGTACATAAAACTTGTGGAAAAGCATAACAAAGGCAGAGGCATAAGATGTCAAGATTTTGTGTTGCATAATTCAGATACATTACTCATGAAGCTACGAAGTTTCAAAATATCTGATTTTCTTTATAAATATTATCGATACTTCAAGATCTTGTTTTTTCTTTTTCTATATGGTATAACATAAATGTTGGGTTCTTGCGTAACCTTTTAAACTAGTTTAATACCCGTCCGATGGACGGGTATTTTAAATGCCGTAATGATATAAGTGTTTTTTCTTTGCATTTTAAACAAAAACATTATTTGTTTATAAAAGAGAGCCATAAGTGGTTTTTCTTTGCATTCTAAACAAAAACATTATTTGTTTATAAAAAAAGAGCCAAAATATGTGAATTATTCATCAATATCTACATGTGTATTATGTCAAAATCTGAAAAAGCAAAGGTTGGAGGCAAGTTTCAATGTTACTCACTCTACTCGTCAGAGATAAAATATTACACGATCAACTCATCATAATAATCGGGTCACACTCATAGTTGTCAGTTCTAATTAAAATAAATAAAGAATGACCTAGTGTCCAAACATAAGTATTCGTAGCTCGAGAAAACCGATTGGCTGTTGATTCTTACAGCCTCAACTCTCAAAATGTGGATATTAGATTTCTCACAAAAATTTAATATTAAAATTTGCATCAAAGTGTAAAAGATCATCAAAACTTTTGAACTAAATCATTTCAGTACTAAACAGGGCACACCGATTTCAAGAGTCAAATGTATACGCTAAAGAATCCAACATTAAAACAAAAAAAAATGTCTAAAATTGGGATTATATTATTTTCTTTTGAACAGACAACCGAATCACTTTATTATAAACAAAAAAGACATACTACCCTCTACCAGCAAGAAGCTAAAAGGAGGGACACTGTACAACAAAAACCACCAGTCAGGGTGTGCAAAGTCGGTTAACCGCAGGTTCGATTAATGACCTTTCCGTCACCCGTCGGTTAACCGCAGGTTCGGTTAATGATCTTTTCGTCACCCACCAAAATGTTGTCTCTTTTATGTCGTCCACTACCTTGAATACCGATGTTGTGTTGATGACCTTTTCGTTTCGATGAATCCATAACCTCCATACGGTCTTGAGGAAATAGCATGCGCCATTTTTTCTTCAACTTTGAACCATCTATACTCTACGCCACCTCCAAAATCTGTTGTATGGAATCAAGTGTGCTGGGATCCGGATTTAATCCAAACAAAAATCTTCCACAACACCATTCTTGCGAAGAGACATGAGGCCAAGATGTGTCGGGCGGATTCAACACCATACCTGCACATTTACAAGACCCATCGCCAATCTGAATACCCCTTTCTCTCAATGCCACTCGTAGGGATCCTGTTACTCACCGCTCTCCATAGGAAACAGTTTATTTTCGGGATTGCTATGAAATTCCATCTAAATAAAGCTTCATTATTATTCCCTGTTGCGACCATACCTTATGTGCATACTCTACATAGTTCTTCATGGAAAAGCTTGAAGCCAGGGTGTCATAATTAACAAAACAAAATCCTATTTGTACACACTGTAACAACAAAAATTAATGGAATCTGTTAGAAAAATAAAATGTTATATCATTCATAAGTTTATATTAGTTTATTATTCTTTGAGAAGATAAAAGGCTAATTACAAACTAAATCCGGGTCCACTAATTTTCAAATATGGTAGTACACCAGGACATAATTGTCACAAGAAACAGTATTGATAAAAAAATTAGCAGTTTAAAAATAAAAAAATCATCAACCTTTATTCAGAGACTTGGCTATATTCCAACTTGCACCATCTCCCCTCAAAAAGTATACGTGACTTGTTACGGTTATTAACGGGCATATTTGAATGGACTGTTTCGACCCGTACCCAATTTTGCGAAAACCCGATCTCACCCGAACCAAAATGGTTTAAATAAAAAAAGACAACCCATTCTAGTTATACTTTCCATCATTAAAATCAAGAGCTAGGCCCGTCGATTTTAATGGAGATACCCGATCACCGAAAAGGCCTGACTCGGGATAAGTGACACGAGAAGCCAGAATCCGATTAAAAGATAGACTCAAAACCGAACCCATTTAATCAGTTCGGTTATTAGGTTGAACGTATGCAATTTCAAATAAACTTGACGAAGATTTAATATATGTTGGTAAAAAGGGCGAATATGCCATCAATGAGTGAACAATTTGGACTAAAAGCGACATGACCATTGTTTTACTAACTCTAATATAGAATAATAAGAAGGGACAACGTATCAACAAATATACTATACTCGTCCATTTCCCATTTTTACCTTCTTTATAACAAATGTATGTGTAGATGATAAATAGTTAGATTAGTTAGGAATCACCTGTACTTGTTCTTCAATGGTGAACACAATGGTGCTAGGGTTGGCCCGGAATGAGTACGGTCCATCATCAGGCAAGAGACATAACTCTCCACTCTCGGTCGGGATGTGAAGGCCAAGAGAAAATGTGGTCGAATCCCGTCTCGTCCCATCCATCGCACCCGGAGTTTGACATGAACATGGAGTGTGAGGTTGCAGAGATGAGTTACATTGCTTGAACAACGTCATTCTTATTGCATTTTTCCTTAATTTTCTTCCGTGGCTTCTTACCACCATTACTTCCAATAATATGGACCCATCTTTTGCAATTCCTTCCAGCTTTTTTGCCAGATCATCCATTTTTTGTCTGCATATATATAAGATTTAACAATCAAAACAAAATTACTCAATCAATTAGGTTTATCAGTGTGTTTATAAAATCGTTGCTTTGTGTTTATAATTTGATTTGGACTCTTTAACAATTAAAATTGTTGTTGTGTATCAAATGGCACAAAAATGTTAGTATAAATTCGCTAACAATTATAAGCCCACATAGGCTACCCATTCACAACACAATTGTTTATCAAACCCGAAACCCGCTTATACCCGACCCGATAAAACCCGACCTACATAAACGCGAGAAGTACAAACTCGAATCTTACAGTTCGGTTATCGGGTTAAATCTCTACCCAAAAAAACGTACATTGCTTGTAATAAATCACCTCTTTTCAAGTAAGAGTTATCAAGGGATGTGTTCTATCATTAGGATTTGCAACCAGATTCATTAAAACCTGTCAAAGTTAGATAAATAGCAATCAAACATTGATATTAAGAAGTTGTTAGTGCATCTTCTGGTATTATAACAAATGAAACCTGGAAGATATTAAGATTAACTGAATTTATTTATTGATCACATAATTGCAAATAAACACGTATGTTTGTCTGATTAAGTCTATACATACCTGTTATTGATTCGGGCGAAACTCGAATCTGCCTTCGCTTCTTTCACATTCAAATTTGGGGGTACTTGTAAATTTGAAGGCCCTATGGCGACCAATAACAAAAAAAAAAGAAAGTAAACGTAAATAATAATCTAAAACCAACACACGGAATCAGAGTAAATGTAAATCATTGTAATATAAACATGCAATCAATTTCCAAAGAACGAAAATCAAATAAATGAACATAGTCTCAAACCAACAAATTGAATCAGACATCAGAGTAAAAAGTATAACTCATGAATAATATCATGCGCATTGAATAATGAGAAAAGATTTAATAAGTTATATGAAGGAAAAATAAATAATGCATAATGTGTGTACATAAAAGCAAACAAAATTTAAAAGACATACAAATACATTCATATTCATGTATTTATGGATCTAAAAAAAGAAGAAGAAACTTGTTAGCCTCGTGTGAATCTTGGCTTTAGCCTCTTGCAATGTTCCCCACCCAGTAAATCATACCACATACTATTTTTTTTTAATCAAAGTACAAAGAAATGACAAACATCAAATAAAAAACACCTGTCAAAGGAAACAATAGTGAGTCGGCCCTAGCAAGATCATTTGAAGGTTTTCATCTCAAAATTAAATCGAGTTCCTGCCTGCAAAGTTGAAATACCCATAATGCAATTAAAATCAATACATTGTAAAAACAGTATATTTGCAAGTAAAATTCCAATATCAGAATTACCTGCCCTAGAATCCCCATCTGTATCACAACTGGATAAAAAATTACTCCTCGAATGAGGCATCCCATGAGATAGGCTGCAAAAAATTTCAAAATGGGAAATTAACCATTAACAAAAGTTTGTCATTTTTCTTTTCGATTTGTAGAGACTAATTTCATGTCGAGTACCTTAAAATTGGGGATAAATTACAGACGTAGGGCTGATTTTGAAAGCATTTTTGTGAAGAATTAGTTCGCTGATGAAGAAGGATTCTAAACGCTTCGGAAGACGCAGACTGTGATTGTTCGATGCAAACAGGTAGCGTGAATTAAGAACGCCAGCGATGGTTGTTCGATGTTTCCTAAAAGCTTCGTAAACAGACAGGGTTGTAATGTGTGAAAAAAATCTCTAATTTGCTCCATCTTCTATTGGAATGCTTCCTTCAACTGTACGTAGAATATTTTGGATGTTGGCCTCTACATCTTATATTATAAGATCTGTTGCAACTGAATTGAACCCACGACGTAGGAGCCATGATTTATTGGGAGGTTTTCGCAGAAAAAGATGGAGATAACTGCAAGAATAATAAAACCGCTGAGAACTGCCACAACAGCAGTTAAAAAAAATTGGAGTTTAAGTGGTTGAGATTTAATTTCAGCCAAATCTAATGGTGGATATTGATTCAAGAGTTGGTTAGACTTAATCGGAACCATATATATATATATATATATATAATTTGGCATGTTGATTCTACACTGTCTATTTCTTGCAATATTGCGTGCACACACTCTTATATTTACATATATGTATGTATACATTGCTATTGCTAGGCATTTGTATATTTAAATTAATCTGCGTATTCTGGCATATTGAGTTGTGTTCTTAGACCCGAATTTGTAACCGGAGTGGTGATTTCTGTATCTTCGGGAGTGATTCGCAGCCCTGCTGTTGGTTTTGGTGGTGTATCTATATCCAAAACGAACCGTAGATCTATCTTTTATTTTGCTGTTTAATTTGAACTAGTGATTCAAGGGTCTTACTCCTATCATTTGGTATCAGAGCCGAAGCGATTCGTTTCGACTCTTGCTCCTACATTTACTTATCTTTTTCATCATCTACCTTACACAAAAATTGGTATCAAAATTTTCATTTCCATAAACCAAAAGTACACACCCGTTTTCTTCACTTAGCACTAACTCATGGGTCCAACACAAATACCAAAATGGTCAGCAATCGAAGAACTAACGGATCAAGCCAAAGAATTTCGTGAGAACGAATTGGATGGAGAACCAGGGTATGATGAAGACGGAACAGAGCCCGATGTTGAAGAGTGTTTATTTGTGCTCCGAGCTCTTGGCGGAGCTGCCAATCAAGCGGAGAACCTTCAGCGTGACACCGGTTCGTGTACACTCAATGAAAAGCAAGAAACCGCTCCTAAGGGTGATGTTTCAAAATTTTGTTTTGAAAGGAAGGATGCCTTAGACTTCGCTGAACAAAAAATGGTCTCGATGGTGCCAGCTAGCCAACTAATTAAATGGATTATTTCGCAGCGGTCATACACGCCCGAAATCAACATACCGATGGATCAAATGAGAGCTTCCATACCGGGATGGCCACCAAGCACATGGGTTGAAAGGGATCCGAGTAGCCACGCGATATTGTACGCGGCTAAGTTGCTATGGGTTATCGGATACCGACCGAAAATACCTCCCGAACCACCCCCTGATGATTCTTTTCCAAGTTCGAGGACAAACTTTTTCGAAGACGGAGAGAATGATAGCCAACCCTATCGAGCCACAATCGGGCATACGTGGGTCGACCAAAGTGAGCAAAACCTGGGTCATTTTATTCAAATGGATTCTGCGGGACTTTGGATCGCATGCAGGCTGTCCAAACTGCTCGACGATCGAAGATCGCTCGACGATCGCTCGAAAAATGCTCGAAAAATGCTCGTTCGATTCCCGCTCAGTTTGTAAATGAGCCGATCGGATCGGTTCGATTCAAATTCAATCCGAGCATGAGCATAGCTCCGCTCGCTCGTCGATCGCTCGGTTTCGCTCGAATTATTTTTATTAATAATTAATATATATATTTATATTATAGATTTTATAGATAAAAACCCAAAAAATATAATAGCCCAAAAAAAACTAAAGCCCAAATAACATTCAGCCCAACTTAATATTTAATATATAAATCTAAGTATCTAACCCTAAATCTATTCTTCCCTAATCAGTCGTATTCAAATTGCCGCTCTAATATTGGTTGTATTCGCACTTTATTTTGTGTTGCTTTTGTATTCGCAATTTATTTTGTGTTTCTTATGTATTCGCACTTTATTTTATGTTGCTTTTGTATTCGCACTTTAAGTTAGAATTTGATTTTGTTGAACGAAGCCTTATTATTCAATCGAGCGAAAAACGATCCGCTCACTTTTTTTTAGGATTTGATAAAAACCGAGCGAAACCGAGCCGATCGGATCGGTTCGATTCAAATTCAATCCGAGCATGAGCATCACTTTTGCGATCGGTTTTACAAATTTGATCCGCTCGGATCGGATCGGTTGTAATTCAATCCGAACATGAGCAGACCCTCGATCGGATCGGATCGGATCGTGAACACCCCTACGCATGCTCATGCAAAACTCACATTCTATAACACACATTTATGTTATTTTCTACTATTTTTATTTTCTTTATTTTTCATTTTCAAGTTAGTTTTCCCACTTCCCTAAATGTAGCCACGTAGGTTGTTTTTAGTTTCCACATTTCCTATATGTATTGTGCATGAGTAAATGAAAAAGGACAGTGTGTTTTAATTAAAAAAAATTCTTTTTGTTTGGTTTATCTCAATGGATTTTGAGTTAAAATGATTGTATCTATGCTAGCTCAATTGTGGCATATTGAGTGTTTCTTAGACCCGAATTTATAGAATTTATAACCGGAGTGGTGACCAACTTTTAATCCTTTCATAGTTTATAACTTCCAGTTTTACCCAAGTTTTACCCAAGTTTGATCAAGTAGGGTAACTTTAACTATGACAAGTCGTTCTTAAAGTTATTTGTTTACCATTTTGGGTGTACTTTACATCCCATCCCTCATCCTCAACCATACTATTTACCAAAAAAATCTTATTCATTCATTAATATGATAATAATTGGACCAAACTGCTATTTTTGGAAAAGCAGTTGAGTTTTTTGATTAAATTCATAATAATTGGTTCGATTAGTCAACTTCACTTTGGTTTGCACTGTTAGCAATTTTTGAACCAAACTGACATGAAAACTCATCATTTTAGATTACAAAAGTAATAATAATGCAGTGTAACTTAGTTTAAACTCTTAGCTTGTTAAAAAAAAAACAAGTTAGTGGAAGGTTTTGGCTTGTTAAGAAAAACTTTGGTATTTCCGAGTTGAGTTGGACGTTTTAGCTTGTTAAGAAACACAAGTTGGGTTGAACGTTCTAGCTTGTAAGGAAAAACAATCCAAGGCGAATTGGTTTGATTAGTTAAGTTTTGAGCTTATGGTTGTGCTTTTGTTGGCTTGGCGCAGTTCGGTTTGTTTACATCCTTTTAAAACTCTTTAAATCCCCATGACTGGTTTTGAAGTACCTTAACCAAAAATTTAGATTTTAGTTATGACCCAACTGAACTGAATCTTCTCATGCACACCATTAGAATTACTAACAAGTGTTGTGTTTTCCGTTGCATCACGAATTTGGTTTTGGTTATGGCTCAAAACCGAACCTTCCTGTACATAGCCCTAAACTCACCAACCTAAGTGATATGTTTCCCGCCGCATCGCGCGGGTAAACGACTAGTATATATATATATATGTGTGTGTGTGTACTAATACGAAAGCTACGAAGAGTCGTACTACTATCCATCTACGCCTTCTATTCGCGACGAATAACATGACTTCGTAAATATAGTTATGTTTATATATATGTGTGTGTGTGTGTGTGTGTATCCTAATCACTCGAAAACTAAGTCGTTTTCGAAACACAGTAATTATCCATATTATAAATGAAATCAAATAACCATAGATTGGTTATTCCGAGAAAAGATAACAACAACACTTTCATAGAATCGTATGGTTGATGATTCGGTAGAGCTCGGACAAGTAGTTTAGCTACGTCGTTTTATTTAGAAACCTATAATTATTCCTTGGTAGGAATATCGTAGATTGCATGCTAGCAAGTTCACGTTCTTGGAACGACATCACGGAATTACATTAAGCTAGCTTTGCACTGGATATCGAGGTGAGTTCACAACCCCCACTTTTTACATTTTACATTTTTATAAATGTTTTCAGGGGTGGAAAGACATGCAAGTTTTTGCTAAAGCAAACAACATTTCGATGAACGAACACACATATTCATAAACCATGTGGCAAATGAATTTCAACGAACTCAAATGGTTTACGAAAGGTTTATGCTAAACATATCGGTTTTACAAAACAAACGCGTATTCTCGAAACGTGCATGATTTTCATGACCAGTGACGAGATTGTCCTAGTTACAACAACGCGAATGGGTTGGTCTACATATGAACAACGAGACAACCTAATGGTTTTATGTCCCCCTTTTTCTTTTGAAATTCATGTTAAATATGGTATGGTTTAGCTATGGAATGAATTCTCGGATCACGTGCGAATAGGCACAAACTTAGGCACCATTAATCCTTTTAAGGATCAAGGAACAAAAGGGGTAGATCTATCAGGTACGGGCAAGCCCCACTCACGGGTCCTTGTGAGACCACTTAGAGTGCTTTTGTGTCCCATTCGAGGTTAATCGGCACATAAAATCGTCTACTGGGTTGAGTGCTTCCTATGTCGGCACACATATTAATGTCCTAGCTACACATTAATGATCATTAGGTTCATAAACGCTTACATACCAGCTTTCAATACTCGAACTTTCAAATGTTTTTAAGATTCATCTAATGCAAACTCACAACACGAGAATTCACATAATTTAGTGACATTTTCAAGTTACTTACAAGTAAGGGGACAGGTCGGTCCTGCTTACAAAGACTCTTTTGGGATAGGCCCACTTATGCTCGTGCGAGGCACGAAGACTCAGGGACTGGATTGTCCTACATACAAAGTTTTATAAACACAAAGGTTTCATATGATATGCTGAGAAAAATGGTTTTATTACGTTTTCTCAACAACTTTTAAACCGGTTATCAAAAAGATTTATCTCAAATATTTTTAAAACTATGAACTCGCCAACTTTATGTTGATTTTTAGCATGTTCTTTCTCTGGTTGCATTTTCAAACTATGGAACGATTGGAATAGGAGAACCCATGGGGATTCGAGTACTTAGCAGGCTTTCACTTTCTAGAAGTCTTAGTCAAATACTTCCGCTGTGTAATGAAGATACCATTCGGATCACACCAACTCTGATTTTATAGGGTTGTGACATCCACATCAATGTCTATCGGCATTGATGCAAAGTAAATGTCAAAAGTTCACGGCTAGCTCCTCGCACGGTATGAGGTTTGTCAAACCTAATAGCGCTATCAACTTATACCACGTCTGCCATATCCCGACAACCAATCGGTATAAAGGTAGGGACTTTCAAGATAGATGTTCCATTTAGTTCACTATAGACATGAAATTAAACTAAAGTATTTAAGTTGTAGTGTTCCATCCAGGAATATATGTGTAGTCCTAAACCAGGGATAATGTAGTCCCGAACCAGGGATGCATATTTTTAGTAAAGTCGTGAAATCACCTTAGATTTGCTCGGCTAGAATTTTAGTGACTAGAGTTAGGTGTGGTCAACCACGTCCTGACATGTTTACTGTTCTATCGTTACTTAATATTCACATAAGTCACTTGAATTCTACACGTATACTACCACATAAAATGCATACATGTTGACACTTAGTTATACGTTCGTGGGGTTATGTGCATGTGTACATCTCACATGTAATATGTTTAAGGATATTCGTTTAGATGACAAATAACAATTAGCACCTCGTACTAACAAGAAATAGCACTTATACATACAATCATCAAGTTTTAGCAGTTTTAACTCAACATCCGTATTTGAGGTGTTTTATGATTTTTGTTTAAAATAGTAAATGGACTAGAAAAATTACAAATAATTTAGGTATAAGTGTAAGGGATATCTGGAGAATTAAATAGTTGACCTACAAAAGAACAGATGATATTCAAAAGCCAAAACATGACAATGAGATTAAGAAGTAAACAGTTGATGAAGCATTTCTCATCCCAAAGAGAGTAAATCTTGAAGACCTAAATCAGAGCATCTGTTGAAGACAAGCAAAACATCTGTTGAAAGCCTTGGAACCGCTGTTCATGAAAAAACAAGGTATGTTCAAGCCTAAAGTCTGTTGAAACAAAGGTCTGATAAAGAAGACCAAACATCTGTCTGGCCAAACAAATATTTGGATCAAAGCAACCGAGGATAGCCTAAACAGATGTTTCTCAATGTAATAGTACTTGCTTTATATAAGTGTTTAGCATAGTTAGAACAGTTGTTTGATTTGTATAGAATATTTTTTGTTAGGAATGTTAGATATCACTATCAGGGTGATGTCAACCAATCACAAATAGAGCTTTCTTACTTAGTATAAATAGATCTCACCTGTTAGGCCGCCCGGGGCGGTGCCGTTATTTTTATAACGGAAATTTTATCACGCGTTATATTATCATTTTACCACCCCGCCAACACAAGTTCCACGCGTTATAATTTCAACGCAATCCATTTTCGTGATATTTTCAACGCGTGATAGTTTTGTTTTGTGAGTGTAATTGTTGGTTGGGGGAAATTGTTGGGTGTGGTGGTGAGTGATGACCACCCCACCTAAAAAAGGTTGTGAGTGATGGAAAAATGGTTGATGACATGGCGGAACTTGATTGGTGCTTGTTAGTGATAAATTCTATCACTAGTGAACCACCCCCCTCCCCTTAGAGATCCATTTCATCACTTTACACATTCTCTTTTGTACTAATAGTTTTGTGAGTGATCAGGTTGAGAGGAAGATTGTAGAATCATTCTGTAAAACATTTGAATCTTATAATTAATGAAAAACAGTTGTTGATAATATCTTCCTACTTGTGAATTTTATTAGTTATTACAATCACTTTTGCTTGTTTTATCTGAATCAATTTACAAGTATCAAACTCATATCCAAACATCATACCCAACACATGATTACATAATATGTTCTCAACTATCGCACTTTCCAAAAGAGCCATAATAAAATAACCCCCAAAAATGTGTCTATTGCTAACTTTAAGGGGCTCGAAACCTACATCACTTTGATGGAGGTAAACACCTAATCCTACTATGCCAAGAGGCCATCGACGATCTTTTATATTTGAGTAAAATGCACGGATAGTCCCTATGGTTTTGCAAAGTTTCAGCTATAGTCCCCAGATTTTGGAAATTACACTCATAGTCCCTGTGGTTTGACAGTTTGTTACGCTGATAGTCCCTGGAGTGGATGTGGGTTAGTTTTCTCAGTTAAGTCCATGTGAAATTACAAAATTACCCTTGCTTTTATTATATTCATCAACATCATCATATCATTCAACAGTCTTTCTTCTCTCTCTCTCTCTCTCTCACTAAAAACCACCACCACCGTCACCTCCCCTGCCGCCATCACCACTCCCCACCACCGCCATCCCCTTCCACCACCACCTCCTAAACCCATACAAAATCCGGTCATACTGAATCCGTAACGCAATTCATATCAGTTTTAAAACCCAGTTTATGTCTCCTAACAACTAAACACAGCCTCTTACTCAAACTAGGACTAGAAAACCTCATTTCTGGTACCACTTCTTCCTGCTACTCTATCAAACTCAAAACTCCCCTATAAAACACCACACACACACAACTACTCATAAAATTTCACACAATTTCTAAAACTACAACATGTAAAGAGTAAAAACAGAATCAATACGGAGGTCAGGTTCCATGAGATGCCGAGAATGCTGCTCGAAATTCTGAATAGGACTCATGACTGAAGGAAACTGAAACCCTAGCTTTACTCCGATGAAAAATCGAACCGATCACGGAGCAGTTGAAGTTGAAGTTGATGAGTTTCTAGGGCTAGTTTTGTGGCGAATTGTTGGTTTTCTACTCGATCGTAAGATTAGAACTGTACATAACTAGGGCTTTGAGGGTGAATTTGGGGAATTAGAAGAGAAGAGTGATGCTACTGAAACGGAGGTGTGGTGGTGGAAGGGGATGGCGGTGGTGGGGAGTGGTGATGGCGGCAGGGGAGGTGACGGTGGTGGTGGTTTTTAGTGAGAGAGAGAGAGAGAAGAAAGAGTCTGTTGAATGATGATGATGTTGATGAATATAATAAAAGCAAGGGTAATTTTGTAATTTCACATGGACTTAACTGAGAAAACTAACCCACATCCACTCCAGGGACTATCAGCGTAACAAACTGTCAAACCACAGGGACTATGAGTGTAATTTCCAAAATCTGGGGACTATAGCTGAAACTTTGCAAAACCACAGGGACTATCCGTGCATTTTACTCTTTATATTATAAAGTTGTACAAATCAATTTAGTGATAAATATCATTTTAAAATTTCCAACTAATATATTAACTATTATGAAATACAAAAGAAAATGGAAAGATAAGTGGACAAGACTCCGCCGGATACATTTTTTTTTTTTGTAATGGCCCATTAATTTCATTATCTATGGAAACTTAGGGTTGTTTGTTCAAGGCCGGTTTTGGGTCAAATCATAAGTTACGGTTTTATCGTTGAAAACCGAAACTAATCTGCTGAAAATCAAATCTGAACCAACCCAAATTAAACCAAACCGCTACTAACAGTTTGGTTCCTGTTTAATTTCATGGTTTCGGCTTATTGGCCTTTTATAGAAGTTGTCAACATTTAAATCACTATTTGTTATCTTATTTTGTTGACGGTTGACCCATTCCGTGCGTTAAGGTTTTTGTTGTCGCTTCAGTGAACAGTGAACAGAGCTTAGCTTTAATATCCATGAATGTAAGTAAAACCACTAAAAATAAATCACCCCTTTGTGTGAAAATAGTGGACCTCATGAAACTAGTTACATGGCCCAATTAAGTTAATCGCATAACATATATAGACTTGCAATTAAACAAGTAACTTAGCCTACCAATTAAGTTAATCTCATAACATATGTAGACTTGCAATTAAACAAGTAACTTAGCCTACTTTGAAATAAGCCACACAACCGTGTTTAATAGTCTTTGTTATACAGTCGGTTTTTGCTATAAACCGTAAACCAAACCGCTTACTACGGTTTGAAAATTTTGAAACTGACCAATAGAAAAAAAAAACCGTAAAATCAATCCAATGACTGGTTTGAACGGTTTCACGATTTTAAGCCTAATTTTGAACACCCCTAGTACTACTAGCTATGCATCGGTAAAACAAGTCATTTTGACCCGATATATTTTTTGGTCTAATTTTTTACGTTTTTTTTATATACAGTAGTTATGATAAAACTGTTTAAAATGTACTTATTTTTAAATAATAATTTCATTTAGGAATAAACAATTTAGATATGTTACATAGAGTTGGCATAAAAGGTTAGACACAACACAATAAGACAAGTTGACCTGAGGTGGTAGATATGAACACAACACGATAACTAATTAAGCTTTTATTTTCAAACACAAACCTGTTTAGAAACAGGTTAACACGAATCGGTATGTTTCAATTTTTAGATTTCTATAGGGGTAAAAACATATAAAGAATACCAAAATATTAAAATAGAACTTGGTATTAAAATTTAAAACTGAAAATCCAAAGTGGCTCCAGACACCTTTGATATACTCATTCTATTCCTGTCACTTGGATTTTGAACATTACACAATACAAATCAAATATTGAACATAATAGAAAGTAGAAAGTAACATAACTTGACATCCAAATGCAAAGCTCCACACTCTATTCCTCTTTTGCAACTTCAGTGGTGGCAACAACCTCAGCTGGCTTTTCATCTTCCACCACAGGTTTTTCAGCCTCCTCCGTCACTGTCGTTGGAGTTTCTTCGGCCACTGCCTCTGTGGTGGCCGGAGTTTCTTCGGCCACTACCTCTATGGTGGCCGGAGTTTCTTCCTCGGCTTCCTTAGTTTCCTTCACTTCTTCTTGAGTTGTCTCCGCCTTAACTTCTTCTACCTCATTTTTAGGCTCCTCCACCTCTTTAGTCTCAGTTTCAACCGCGATCGGCTCTTCAACTGGTGGTGGAGCATCAACGGTTAGTGGCTCTTTTGTCGGCTCCTCCACCTCTGGCTCGGGTGCAGGTGGTGTAGCAACTACTGCCTCTACCTCTTTTGGTACTTCTTGGGTGCTTTCCACCTTCTCTGGCAAGGTGTTTGTAGCCGATTCAACCTAAAATATCCATAAAAGTTTAACAACATTGTAAAGCATTTACATAATATAAAGTTGTTCTTCACTTCTTTGTATAGAAAACCAACATGATCAACCATTAGGTTGTGACAGACTAAAAAATATATATATATGTGTGTTAGGTGTCGTTTTTTATATGTTATATACGTTCATAAAGTGACCAGTAAAAAAATATTTTTATTCGCCACTGTCAAGCTTCAAATTATATATACTCAAATGATATAAGTTTAGAATGTTATAGATAATAATGGGAAGAGAAAATACATCTATGTTTTTATGTATGGAAAACCATCATGATCAACCATTAAGAAGATCTATGTGTTTAATGATACAGATAAAAATAAATAAATTCTTTGTGACATGTGTTATGTACATATAAGACACTATATATCTGATATACTCGAGGTACACCCGCCACTATCAAGCGTCAAATTGTTTATAGTATTGAATGCTATAATAAATAATAAATGGAAGAATATAGAGCAATCAGTGAAGAAATTACCTCAACACTTGCCATTGGGATTCCTTGGAGGATATGAAAAGCAAGAGAAAAGAAAACAAAGAGTGTGGGGTGAGTAGAATAAGAGGGATATGAGGCCTATTTATAGTACTTCGTGGTGTTTAATGAAATATAAATAATTTAATAAATACTGAAATTTTGCTAGAAGTATGAATCATGATGCCTTCTGCGCACATGAATCACCATTACTCCTCTGTTTTATTTACACATCCTAGAACCCTATAGGAATTGTATAGGGTAATACGGTTCTTTTGGGTCTAAGTGTATTGAGCTATACGCTTCTTATATGTGTACTTGAAATACAAACTTTTCAGACGGTGGTCAGCCAATAATTAGGTGACCAAGAGAATCATATAGGGTCATACGTTCCCTAAACGAATTCTTTTTTCCAAGAGACCAGGGGAATCATATAGAGTCATACACTCCCTGGAGAATTTTTTTTTTCAAGAGCAACATATTGTTCTTAGTATCTTTTTTAACTTTATTTATTTTAAAATTAATTAAGTTGGTTTTTTTTTGTTATAAAATGATGTTTTCGAGTGTCTCCGAGCACCACATGCACAAGATTTTCTTCTTGCTATACCTATAGATGGGTTAGGCCAGCATATGTCGCCGGTGGAGTACCGTACTATCCTTAAGTATCGCCTCATGATTCCTTTATTCCCAGTTGATGAGGTTTGCCCAGTTTGTCATAAGGCGTGTTTGGATTCTTTTGGTGAGCATGCTGTTCATTGTAGAGAGCTCCCGGGGTTCAAATACCGACATGATTTGGTTAGGGATGTCCTTTTTGACATATTCAGGTGCGCTGGTATTTCTGCTAAGAAAGAGGCTCCTGTTAATTTCTTAACAGACCCGTTGGAAGGGAGATCTACCCTTCGACCAGCCGACATTCTTGTCTTTGGATGGGTAGGGGGAAAACACGCCTGTGTGGATTTAACAGGGGTTTCCCCGCTTGTGGGCTTAGGGAGTAGTGCTTTCACAGTGGGCCAGACTGCTTTAAAGGCTGCTTCGGGTAAAGTGATCAAGCATGAGAAAGCGTGCCTTGACAACCAACACGTGTTTATCCCATTTGCTTTTGATACTTTTGGTTTTCTGGCGCCAGAGGCTGTGGACCTACTTAGTCGAGTTCAAAGGGTCATGCATAGTAATGTTATGACCCCGAGATCTATGAACGTAGTTTTTAAAAGGCTTAGTTTTGCTATTCAAAAAGGGGTAGCGGCGCAACTTGTTGCCCGTTTACCAATTATCTCGATGTAAATTCTTCGATTACATTGTATAAAAAAAAGATTTGATTAAAAAAAAAATGATGTTGGTTTTTTTTTGTTATAAATTTTATAAAAAAAGATGTAGTGAAATTAAGCAATCGAAACAAACAAAACATATCTATACATTATAACTTATCAAAACAATCATATCTAAATTAAACAAATATTACAAATACTTAAATTCAATTCAATTGTTCGTACAGTACTACATCATATAAAAATAACATAAACCACTATCGTCATCAATACGCGTCAGACTACTCATCAGACTCAACGAGCTCCTCCTCCGTAAAGTTCGAGCTACGCCTAGCAGAGGGTGACGGGTTGTGCCGTGTATAGGTCGTGCCTAGAGCCTATAAAAAATTTAAGAGTTAATTGCCATTTTCGCCCCTGAGGTTTGGGCACACTTGCCATTTTCGTCCAAAATGAAGGTTTTGTACAATTTTGCCCCTAACATTTGTAACTTTTTGCCATTTTCATCCAAATAGCTAACTAAGTTACTTTATATCTTATTATGGGTTATTTTTAACCTAACCAAGTTAGTTTATACCTTATTATGGGTATTTTTGAAATTTATCAATTATAAGGGGGTAATTTATAAATTATCTTCTAGTTATTATTTATCAGACTTTATAAATTATCTTCTAGTTATTATTTTTGAAAAAGATGATCCAACATTAAATTTTAAATTTTACTTTAATTAATGCATATATATTGGAGATGGTCTATTATTAAAGATTCGAATTATAAAAATACAATTCATATGATAACATATGCTTTGTTCATTGTTACGCTTTTATCTATTTCTATGTTTGTATACCTAAATAAGATCACATTGGTGTTAACATTTTTATAATATAACACGATTTTTAGCTGTGTATATATTTTTTTACATTAATAATATAAGCATTTATACTTTAATATGTTTGCATTTACAGTTTTACATAAAAAAAATTAAACTTTAAAAGTCTTGTAATTAAAATGTAATTTTACAGATCGCAATTAACAATTCAACCTAGAACTTTCACTAAAATTATTGAACCAAAATCACCTATTGATTTTATTAGGGTTACTAAACGGGTCGTGATGTCACGTACATAAACCCAAACACGACACGTATATTCCCGAATTAATGCAAAAACAACCATTTTAACCCGAAAATTTTTATTTTAATATTGTTTGCATGTTAATGCTTTAATCATAAATGTACATATCATTTTAGTTTTTAAGCAATCATTCTTAAATTGTGTATTCTTATTTTTAAACTTATTTATTATGACACAAAAGTAGTCAAAATTTAATTTATTACTAGAAGATAATTTATAAAGGCTGATAAATAATTACTAGAAGATAATTTATAAATTACCCTCTTATAATTGATAAATTTCAAAAATACCCAATAATAAGGTATAAACTAACTTGGTTAGGTTAAAAATAACCCATAATAAGATATAAAGTAACTTGGTTAGGTATTTGGATGAAAATGACAAAAAGTTACAAACGTTGGGGGTAAAATGGTACAAAACCTTCATTTTGGACGAAAATGGCAAGTGTGCCCAAACCTCAGGGGCGAAAATGGCAATTAACTCAAAATTTAAACAAAATACTCATTACATAACATTAAAATTGTTCGTAGAAAATGAAATAAAAACAAAATAACATACCTGCATGGAAAGGTCGAACAAAGGAAAGCGCGCATGGTCTAGTCGGACTTAGGAAAATGCGGCATGGAAAGGTCGAACTGAGTATAGGACGGGCCGTAAGCGTATAAGAATTTAAGCAAAATACCCATTACATAACATTAAATTGCACGTAGATAAATGAAATAAAAATAAGATAACATATCTGCATGGACGGGATGGTCTGGGTAAAGGATGACATTGACGGGTCGGGCTGCTGTGTATAGAACGGGCCCCGGTCCGGATAAACCCATGGTGGTGGAGGGGTGGAACCGATATACCATATACTTATACATTTCACCCATGCCAGTCATCAGCCACCCCATGTCATCATGCATCCGAAAGTGTCAGAAGCCAAATCCGCTCATTCTGTTTACGCAAAATTATATCGAGAACACAGTAGCTTGACTGAGGCAACCTAACCGCACGATAAATTCTCTGTGGATGTTGATGATCCCTCGGTTGTGTGGTCTAAGTTTTAGAGAGTCTTAGTTATAAATTTAAAACTTAGAGTGTTTAGTTTAGAGTTAAAATTAGTTGGTTTAATTAGACCACTTTGTGCACATCAGATATATATTCTTGTATTTTTGTCCATGTATCCTTGTGGATAGGTGTGTATATATATAGGGATAAGTTTGGTAACGGATTAGGGGACCAGGGGAACCGTATTGCCCTATTCGTTTCATATACTTTACTGACAGCGGAACCGTATTGTCCTACGACTCTCAGACCTTTTCAGACCTATGGGAATCATATTGCCCCATACGCTTCCTATTGGTGTCACTTTTCAAACCTTTTAAGTTATGAGCTACCTGCATGCCAGAGAAATATATGTAGTCATTGTTTTTTTAAATTTTTAGGATGACGCTTTGAATTCTTTTGGAATGGTGTTATATATAAAAACATTAAACATGACAATTTAAAACACAATGAAATGTATTTTAGACATGAAATTATAAAACACATTGATTAACTATCTTGGCATTGTGTTTTAAATTTCAGGTCTATAATGTGTTTCATTATGTTCAATATTTTTACTTTTAATGTTTTTCTATATAATACCATGTTAAAAGAATCTAAAACATAATGTCTAAAATTTTAAACACAATGCCTACATAGATCTCTAATACTTTTTAGAAGTTTTTGACTTTGTAGCCAACGCCTAACACACTTTTATGTATGTATGTATGTATGTATGTACAATGTAAGTTACATGTTTTCGAACGTTTTGAGCCAAAAAAAAAAACAAAAAGCGCCGAGTTTTTATAAAAGAAAATGAAAATTCAGTTTTTAGCATATATATATATGGGGAGGTTCATTTAAGAAGAAAATTTAATTGAGAATAAAAAGAACAAAGGGTACAATTGTAAAATGTTAAGTAGTTTTTCTTTCATCTCATTTATTATTATCTTTAAGTAATTAATTACTCATAAATACTAGCTTTATCTACACTATTTTTTTTGCCTACACACATAAAAAGTTACCCTATAAATTTCGAAATTTATCCTACATGTTTTGGTCAAAAATTACCGAAGCAATTAAGTGATCAAATTAGTTAAGTGAGGTAGTGTGCTAAAAACAAGTGTCGAAAATATGTTAATTAAATTACTTGCAAAAACAGTTTCAGGATACGGCTCAGGATATTGAGCTGTATTAATGATCAAACAATGAGCAAACAATGAGCAAAAAGTAAAAGAAATGACACGAGATGTACGAGGAAAGCCCTTGATCAATCTAGATCGCCGGCATAAAACCTCGGGAGCTGACAATCGCAGCTGCCTTGTTCTTCTTATTGCTTTAAACTTAAGGATACAGTGCAGAATATCAACCAGATCGCTAAGTGTTACAACGAATTCGTGTGTGAGTACAAATTGCGTGTAACACCTGTGTCATTTCAACCATCAAACAAATGCCAAACCAATGAAATATTGTATTTCATACTTTGGACTTGTATAAATATGTGTATCTTTTGCACATATCAACTCTTGTTCGATTTCAAACTCTAAATCGCTTTCTGGAAGGTTATACGCGCACTAATGCGTAAATATAACCAGTTTAATGCAACAAACACTCCGGAATAGTGAAATAGGTTTAACATACCTTAAATAACCTTTACATAACTTAGATATAAGTTTTGGAAGGTTTGATGTGGGGAAATCAAAGTTATATCGCTTACAGGGACTAAAGTTGACAGACTGCGAAAGTATGCCAATTTGAACTGTAACAGACATTCCGGAACATGACCATAAGTTAAACATACCATAAATATCCTTTACATAGCTTAGAAATAGGCTTTGAGGGGTTCGGTGTGCTAAAATAAACTTTTGGGTCATTCAGGGACTAAAAGTGTCAAAAAGTGCACAAGTTTGCATTTTCGCTCATAACTTACGTTCTGAATACATCCTGACGTCCAAAAATTTATGTAAGCACTAAAACATTTTATTTTAGTGTTCGGCATAAGAAAAATCCATGCGTCGCGTCATTTGGATCAGTTTTTCACTTTCGGGACCAGATTCGATGTATTAGCCGTTGTTTAATTCACAACCACACATTCTAACAATGCTTAGTCAGCGGATAAGGATGGAATTTAGGCACCATGACTTTGCAACACATGTATGGATGGAATTTAAACACCTAAACACCATGACTTTGCAACACATGTATGGATGGAATTTAAACACCTAAACACCATAACTTTGCAACACATGTACGGATGGGATTAAGGCACGTTTTCCATGAAACGATCTTAACGGTTCGGGTATTCCTATAAATACCCATACACCCCCATTGCTAAAATCACTAGAACTTTGATTTGAGAAACTCTAAGTTGAAACTATTGTTTCATACCTGAGATTTTTGAATCGAGGTTAGCATTCGGGGACCCTTCGTAAGTATTCTTTCGTTCTTTTCCTTATTTTATTGCTTTTCGAGTCAGAAAGTCAAACTTTGTTTGACTTTCAGCGTTGACCAGTAATGGTCAATGCGAAGTTCGTTTGAACTTCGCAACGTGAGTGTAATCACGTTGGTCATAGTCCCTTGGGACTATGCCCACTGATTACCACGTTGTTTAGGGTCGTAGGGTAAGCGATCTAATAAATCGCTTATACCTCGAACCCGACCCATTTGGTCGATCATTAGGATCCGACCAAACACATTAGGTGACCCTAGTATAGGGCATAACCTTCCGAGGTTATACCCTATGGTCGCAGCGTTTAAGTAGTTGTATGATAGGTAGTTTATATGCCTTAGGTAAATTACCAGAATACCCTTTTCATGTATAATTGGTAATTAAGCATATGTAACCTAAACCTTTGTCACATAACTGATTATGTAATATGTTTAGGCATATAACACTTGTCATAGGGCTAGTTAGGCAGTCCGAACGCGTTTCACGCGAACGACGCGTTAAAGTAGCATAAGCTACCTAAACGGGTCGTAATGGGTCGAGATCACTTAGGTTAAGTTTCATTTAGTATGTAGGCTTTGTTAAACCAAATAACACGAGTCTCTACACTCGTTGGTTTACAAACCCTAATACTACCCGATCTTCCGATCTAGGTCCGGTTAATTAACATAGTTACCTATATTAGGTGCCGTTTGATATCCGCGATCTCTAGCATTGTTTGGTTGTTACTCAAGGACTTCTGAGCAATCTCAAGTGAGTACATAGACCCCTCTTTTACTGTTTTTCCAAACTGTTTTGGGGTGGAACACATGTGCCTACTTGTTACTTTCCTGCTTTCCTGTTTTCACATCATATACTGCTATGTTCGTTAGTACATTATAGTACATGATTTCATTACATTTCATGCTATGTATTGCCATTGTGTGCATTACTTAGTACATCGTTTTACATGACATTTTGGCATAGACATTTGACATAGACATTTCGACATAGACATTTTAACATGATTGACATTTGATCATGTATTTCCCACAAAACATAACTTTGATTTAAACCAAGTTTTACTTCAATACTTTGTTTTTGTGCATATGGTTTAGTTGAGACATTTCACTTGCCATACATGACATCTTGACATAGACGTTTGACATGGATATTTGACATAGACATTTGACATGAATATTGGACATAGACATTTTGATATGATTTACATCTTGACATGAACACTTTGACATATTACCCAATACATTTGACAATTTATTTAAACATAGACTTCTTACATTGGTTGGTTTGGTTTGATTAAGTGATTAAGTAACGATGCGTGTGTAATATGATACAAGCATGGTGGATACGCCGCTGGTACTTCCTATATATAAGTGTTTGTATGGTATTACATATCATAGCGTTATTTGAATCATTTCAGTTTGAGACATAGAACATTTTATACAAATAACATACTTTTCACAAGACATTGATTTATAAACATCTTATCTTATGCAAACATATTTTTACTTGGTTATTCATTTAACCTTACATTTATTTATACTTATCATCTAATCTTATCGATTTTCAAATGATTTACAAAGCAAAGCAAATAACAAGGTTCATGACTAAACATTTTCTCAAACATAAGTCATGAAACCTATTTTCACAAAACCTATGTATCTCACAGGCATTTTTATGCTGACGTACCTATTTTCACATGTGTTTTTCAGGAACTGTTGCATAAGATGATCAAGATACACATAGGCAGACTTGGGCTTTAGTGACAATAAAAGATGCAAGACTAGTTAATTATGTTGTATTTCTTTGTTTATTAAGACATTGTAACACTTTTAATTAATAAAACGAAACTTCAATTGCCATGGATTTGAAACATTAATTCTGTTACAACACTCCCCGATGTTTCCGCCACGTTTTGTATGTTCTACGTGGTCGGGGTGTGACATTGCGAGAGAACAAGTGTTAGAGTGTAGTGAGTGTCATTGCAGTGAGATTGTTGTGTCCTATTTGATCTGGTGTTCCTCCTATTTATAGTAAAGATAAAATAACTAACTACCCTAAACTTGCGGGATCCACCGAATATTCCTTCTTGGAACGTTGTAGACCTGGTCTTTCGGGCTCAACGTCTCTTTCTCAACAAATTCGCCCGAGTCTTGAGGAGAAGAAGTCCTCTTGACCGTTAGCAAGCCTCAGCCCTTAACCTGCACGTGGTTAATTCAATAAGCCTTAGGATATCGCCCAAGATGTTAGCAATATCCTCTTCCAGCATCCTGATCACAAATAAACAAACAAAGGCAGGATATTGGTCAGGATACGTATGTTAAGAAAATGACCCCTAACAATTGTCCCCAAATATATCAGTTGGGATACCAATCCAACGGATATATTTCGAAACTTTATCTCATAACTTAAGGTAATTAATATGACTAGACTCTTGAAATGACAGCGGTGCAACTTCCAAGGCATTATTTACTTTTTACCCCCTATATTCATCCTATATTAACCGAGGGACTCCTTATCATAGTTATCCTTATCTTCAAGTGAACACCAGGTATTTTCCTCTCTACCCTTTCTATCTTCCTTGTTTTAATTCTTCTTTTCTCCGACTGTGTTCTTCCATGGCGACTCGTACCAGATCGCAAGTGGCGGACTCGGTTTCTCCCTTCCACAAACAAAACTTGCTTCAGAATCCTTCTAAAGAAGTGTGTTCTTTTGACAATTCCGACATCGCAGCCCTACGATCTTCCGGTGCCTTTCCCGTCGGGACAATCTTCCGTCCATTCGACCGAGAGGTCCGGTCGGATTTTTGCTCCGACGAATGGGTTTGCTTCTTCGCATATCCTTTTTCATTAGGGCTTCAATATCCATTTTCTCCCTTCATATCCCGCTTCTTTGAGCTTACCGGTCTTAGTTTTGCCCAAATCATGCCTATGGTTTGGCGTGTGTTAATTACTCTGGAGCAGATTAAGGCTCGCCATATGCCTGATCTATGCATTGAAGACCTTCCGATGGCCTACCGTCTAAGGTCACATGGTTCCAGTCGGTTTCTCCTCTTTTCCATCTCTAGCAACCCCCTCATTCTCAAGGCTACCAAGAATGAGAATAAATGGACAAGAAAATTTTTCTTTGTGAAAAGAAACTCCATCGATAAGGGTTTTGACCTCCCTAAAAGATGGTTGACTTCTGGTAGTACTTAGGGTTTTAGGAGTATCCCCACTCATATCCCAAACCTTTATCCTGAACCATCATCCTGATATTTTTGTTTCTTTTCTTGCAGCAAACTTTAAAGAACTAGCTCCTCCTAGTGCTGAATCGGAAGGGAGGATAGAAGATATCTACAAGCTTCCAGAGGGTGAAAGAACCTTTAACCTGTTACTCACAAGCTCAAGTCAAAGATCAAGTTCCAACATGTCTGGTAAGTATAATTTCAGGAATTGATTATTATTTTATTGTACAGTAACATAACAAGTTTAAAACATCTTCCCTTGTGCAGTGCCAGTTATTAACCTCGAAGGCTTCCAACTCGATGAACTGGATAGTTATTCCAGCCTTGAGCCTGTCAAGCAAGAATCTAATCCGAAATCATCCGTTACCCCAAAACTCACCAGTTCGAAGACCTCCGCTGCTCCCAAAGCTCCCCCTGCATCCCGGACCCGGGCCTCCAGCTCCCGGAAAAGAAAGGAAGTCGAACCCTCTGCTCCACCACATGCATTCCCATTCGAGAACCACGGGTTCACAGAATCCAGCACATTTATGACCGACTTCCTTAACCAGGTTGGTATCCTGATCTGTATTCTGCATCATATACTTTAATAGAAATGTTTATTTAGAACAATGCCTGTGGTATCACCTTGCAGGGCCTTGAACGCCTGGTCTTCCTTTACGAGGACGCATGTGGCTCCAACGTCATGCTTGAAAGCCAGCTGAAAAAGGCCAAGGCCACCATTGCAGATCAAGCAGCAATTGCCACCGCTAAATCGGAACACTATGAAGCTAAATATAAGGCCATGACTCAGGATCACCAAGCTGCCATCCAAAAGATCACCCAAGAGGCTCAAGCCAAGTATGACGCAGCCCAACTCCAACATGAACAGGCCATGGCTTCATACCGAGAAAGCCTCAAGAATTCCGTCGTGATCTCCCTTCTCCAGGCCAGGCTGAAAATGGCTTACGAGGCAATGGCTTTGGATTTGCAATGCCCTTCTTGGAACATCAAGGTCTGGGAGGCGAAGTTAAGAGATCTCGGGGGAAATCCCGTGGAGCCTCCTGTCAAATCTGTTGCGGAAGAGTCTGCCAAAGCAATGGATGCTAGCGCTTCAAAGGATGCTTCTGAGAATGCTGGGGCAAATGCTGAAAAGAATGCTGATGAAAAGGATGCTGCTGCGGATACTGAGAAGAATCCCGAGGATGATGCTGGTACGGATGCCGGGAAAAAGGTTGATGTTCAAGAGGGTGCTGCCCCTTAGGCAGCGGAGTGGGCGATGATGGATATACGTGCCAAGGCCGGAGCCCACTTTTTAATTTCATGGTTGTGGTTGCATAAACAATTTACTTTTTCTGTCTTTGAACAATTTACATTTCCTGCACTGGAACAATGTGATGACCAAAGGTGGATGGGTCCTAGGTTTTAGGATGAAGCCCTTGGTCATCGATTAGTATAACTTGTTTTGAATATAGTAACGGTTGTAGGTGGATGGGTCCTGTTTTGAGATAGATCCTGCAACCGTTACACAAATATGGTAAAAACTAATTGTGCTTTTGGCGGATGGGCCTTAGTTTAAGGTGAAACCAAAAGCACAACTTTTGACTTGTTAATAATATAACTATCTTTTGACTTATTTTCTGTTATCTTGCATTACTTAGTATGAGTCTTATTTTTGTAAAGATTTTGTATTGGTATCTTATAAAATATCCTGATCAGTATGCTCAGTGGCATACTGCAAAAGCCTTATATTAGATAGATCTTCCAAATGTTCCTTCAACTTTGTAAAAATTTCTTTTAGAAAGTAAAAAATAGTTTATCTTTTCAAAATCAAGTTTTGATAATATTTAAATGATCAACGTTCCAAACCAATACTGGTTTCAGACATCCTAATCAAATATCCTTAAAAGGACTTTGAGGATATATATCAGGATACTTAACATAATGTCACCAAAAACCTAAACGAGGCTTACAAAGGAAAGATCATACCAGAAATAGGATATAAACCTATTACCAAACTTCAATCCCTTTGCAACTCTTCCAATGAAGATGTCCCCAGTGCAAGGTACTTAGTGCATTAGTCGCAAACTTCAATCTTTTAGCTTTACACCACCATCTTGGCAGGGATGTCCCCTGTGTACAATGTCTTCAAGTATCAGTTTCCATGGCATAAGCAATTTTTCACGTCCCGAGGGTATAACTGATGTATTGCAAAATACATACTTTTATCATGTATAGTTTGTACGTTTTATCGTTATTTCTAGTTTAGTTTTATTTAGAATTACGTACTATTGATCAAAGTTCGGTTTTCCAGGTCTTGATATGATAATTGGCTGGAAAGTGAAGGAAAACGAGCTTGGTGTTGGAAGTGTATGCATTGGGATGAGCTAAAAAGAGTTAGAATATTTTTAGAGATTTTTGGAGACATAAAGCTGAATTTCGGAGCAAACCTTCTGTGAAAAAAGAGTCAGTCGCGTAGCGCTAGGGTGAAACATTGATCAGTAGCGCTACACCAACGATGAGAATTGACTTTGTTGACTTTTATGATCCTCGCGTAGCGCTAGCAACAATGATGTATCAGTCGCGCTACGCGACTGATAGGAGAATCGCGCCTGGGTTGTTAGCTGCTAGGGTTTGATATAAAAACAAAGGAAATCACTTAGAAAAAGGAGTTACGAATCAAGAGACTTAGAGGACGATTTTGGAGCATTCTTGGAGCATAATCGGAGATCTTGAAGGCGCGGAATCATTGGATCAAGTTCAAGACAAAGAATCGAAGATTTCTCGGGTTTTTTCAATCCCTTGTTTGGTTGATTTCTTTCTTGAAACTTTTTACCATGAATTCTAGTTTGATTATCTTTGATTTGTTTTCGTTTATAGACATGCTTGGCTAATTTCATAAACCACCTAGACTAGTTGAATGGATTGAATAAAGTTTTTACCGGTTTTGTTATTTGCACGTTGTTTATGGATTGATTGTGATTTGTAAAAGGTTTGATTTAATGATTTGATGTATATGCGTGCTTTGATTTGGTTTGTTATTGTTATTTGCTTCATATGATTCTTAGTGACGGTCTTTATCACAACATAGAGTCATATTAGGGTTTAGGGTTTCGGTGAGTGTCTATATCACATAAGAAAACCTTCACTCTTTAGGGAGAATCGGCCGATAACCTCTAGAAGTAAGTGGTAATAATTTGCTAGATCTTAGTGTTCTGCTAGTTCCAATATCTGGGAAGTGAGGGGCTATTGGTAGGTCTTACCCAGCGAATTGCTTTAGATAGGCCTTGGGAAAGGTTATGTCTTGGTTTACCTGTCGGTCTTATTAGTCTATCAAGTCAAATCTATTACTTCAAACTACCCTAGACCTAGGACTGGGAAGAAATAGGTCAACATTAGGGTACTTACACAATAATTAGAGGACTGGGAAGAAATCTAATAACCGGTAGGATTAACGGCCTAGGTAGGTCCACAGGTTTCTCCTTGAGAAGGGTCGAGGGGCCTCGATGGTTCTTAATAGGTTTAGTATCATACGATCCCGGTTCCATAACTCGTGCATTTAACTTAATTGGTAATCTCTTAAAAACAATCCAGGATTCTTGTCTAGGTGGTCCAGTTCTCATATAAGAAAAGTTCACAGTCTTCGTTCGTCTTTAGTCTAGTTCTAGTTAATTTAGTAGTTTAATATAGATTTCCTTAGTTTTCCGTAACCCCCCCCCCAAAACAAATAAACAGTTTAAGTCGCGCCAGTCAGTGTCTGTTAGAGTCTAGTTTACGTAATACATAGAGTCTTTGGGTTCGATACTCGGACTTGCTTAGGTTATACTACATTGACCGGTACACTTGCCGGTTGTGTGGTTTAGGTTTTAGAGAGTCCTAGTCTATAAATTTAAAGCTTTATAGTGTCTAGAATAGAGAGTCTAATTTAGTTAGTTTTTATAGTCCGTTTAGCACACATCAAGTTTTTGGCGCCGTTGCCGGGGACTCTTGGCAATTGCGTTCATTAGCTTTGATAGACTTAATTGACATCGTACGTGCTACTTGCTTTTGTATATTGAGTCATAGGAGTCTAATTTTCTGTGTATTTTATTTTTGTTGATTCTTGTAAATATGTGTGAAATTTGTGGAGGACCTCATTTTACTGTTAAGTGCCCACAATTTGAGGGGTCCTCTGCACAATGTTACACTAACCCTTTTGTGCAGTCACAACCATATTTTTCACAGGGGTATTCTTTGAATTATTATGATAATCAGCCTTTTTATGATGATCCATATCAGCAGCCACAATATAACGAGGGTCAGTATTATGATCAATATTCTGGTAGCAACTATGATGGGGGTGATGCTGCTGCTTGGGGCAGGTTAGAGGAGTTGTTTGTTCAATTAGTTGCCCAAAAAGCCAATACCCAGAAAATCCTAGCAGAGCAAGATAATATTATGAGAAATCAACAGTCTGCTCTATTAGATCTTAAACGTACAGTAGATGACATGGCTAGGAGATTGGAAGAAGAGGAACAAGTGCAAAAAGTCCAACCAGAACAGCCAACGACTGGCTATACATATGATGCGGACGGTAACTATCTCGGTTACATGCTTTCTACTGGGGAATTAATCCCAACATTTCCAGAACTGGGGAAAGAGCTGCCATATGAAGATTGGTTAGATGAAGAGATCACTTCAGTCACGGAGACGAAAATGGACGCTGAAGTCCCACCTCCGGTTCCACAGGTTCCAATCATTAATTACTGGAGTGACTCCGATGATGAAAAAGATGAAGAAGAGTGGGCTGCTTATCAAAGGTCGTTAGTGAAGACAGAAGTGACTGAAGAGGAAGTGGAATTAGGAGATTCAATAGGTTTTATGTTTGGTGTAGGGGACGAAATTGAAGAGGCTGAAACTAGGTCGTCTGGGGAGGATGAGTTTTTAGAGTTAGAATTAGATGGTTTACCGATCTATGAAGAGGTAGGAGTGTTGGATCCTGATGGGGATATAGCATACTTTGATGCTCTACTTGAAGGTGAACCAACAGAGGTGAGCAACCCTACACCAGACGAAGAAACTAAGTATCGGGATCATTCTGTGAAAATGGTGGTAGAGGAAGAACACCATAGCTGGCCTGTGGTATTAGTGATAAATGAAACTTCAAAATCAACAAAACCACGGGAGAGGGCAAAGAAAAGAAAGGGAAAGGATCAAAATCGGAAGAGGATTGAAGCTTGGTGCAAGATGGGGAAGAAGAAGAAGACATTACCATTCACGCACGTTCAATCTTCGCATTACATGTCGCGCATTCGGTTTCTTCCAGGTAAGTACAAATTCTGGTGGTCTGACTCGTTTAAGAATTTTAAAATATTTTATTATTCCACCATTAAATGTTTAACTGTTTTTGAGAACCGGGTGGAATTGAACGGGTTAGATAGGGTTCAAATCAAAGAAAAACCTCCTGATTAAGTTCAAGTGTGGGGAGGTTTTGTAGAGTTTGTTAAATTTTCTTTATTCGTTGGATTTTCGGTAGTTTGTAGAGTTTGTATATTGAGTCGTTTATTTTGTACCATGAGTCGAAATTAGTAGTTTTGAGTTGTTTTTAGAGTCGGTACTGCGTTGGGTTTTGTTTTGCTTTGATTGTGCAGGTTTAGATTGTACCACCCGTACCCAATTGCCATTCGGGTGATTCTAGACTTGCCATTTTTGATAAACCCAAGCAGATTAGGCAACGATCGCGAATGAAATGCTATACGATCGTTCGGGGGATTCAAGATTCGTACGGCTGGCACTGACTTTTGTCCTAAC
The DNA here is from genome assembly GCA_030545235.1 of Helianthus tuberosus. NCBI lineage: Eukaryota > Viridiplantae > Streptophyta > Magnoliopsida > Asterales > Asteraceae > Helianthus > Helianthus tuberosus. The sequence goes on along the minus strand of CM060356.1, from coordinate 90,035,047 downwards.
CAGCTAAGTCGTTTCCCTTTTTGTTGTTGTTGTATTTTTATTTTCGTTTGCAGTTTCTATTCTTAGGTAGTGTTGAGTTGTATTTTCGTTCTTGCATTAGGGACAATGCAATCTCTAAGTGTGGGGATGGGATACTTGTAAATATTTGAGTCATAAATTTAAAAAAAACACAAAAAAATAAAAAAAAATTTTGAAAAATCCAAAAAAATTGAAAAAATTAGAAAATGTCTTTCGAATAAAAAAGAAGTTTGCAAATTAAAACGGAAAATGATAGAAAAGGTGATTTGTTGCTTGGTTTGAATAATAATAATATGAGATGATAATAAATCGAGCTTGCGTCTAGTTTGGGATATGTGGATAGGCCCGGGTTTGGTTTTAAGTCCCTTTGATCTAATATACCTTAATTGTCGGTCCGCTAGTGGGTTTTCGCCTGGGAAATATGGGAAATTAAAACTGCCGATAAGAGTATAAGGGGCACCGTTATAAGTTAAAACTGTTAGAGTTTGTGATCATGCGAAAAAAAAAATGAAAAAAAAATAGAATAAAAGTGAGCTAGAAACTAAATGAAAGTAACACAGGACTACGTATTCCGAGTTGGGGATAGCGACTCTACAGCCGGTTTGCCTCTGGGATGTGTGAAATCGATTTGCCGAATAAAAGTACCGAAACCTATGTAATCTGTGATTGGGGATAGCGACTCTACAGTCGGAATACCGCTGGGTTAAGGGAAAGCATCGTCTAGTCTCACGAATTCGGAAAAAAAAAAGAAAAAAAGCAAGAAAAAGAAAAAATATGGAAAAAGAAAAAAAAATTGATTGTTTACTCTCTTGGTTTTGATATAAAACGGTTAGGAATTGATCCAGTGATCGTTCCTTTAGTCCTATAAGCTTGAGGTGGGAGTAGATGGACCGTAGATTCTAGTGTGAGACCCTAGGTGGATTGACCGCACTTAAATTAAATTCACATGATAAGGGCTTAGGATTAGATTCGGGTTTAAAAGGATCAGTATATTCGCAATCGCAGCTAATGCAAGCTTTGGTTTTAACAAGATATAAATAGTTTTCAATCCAAGTGATGATTTGTCTCTGATTCCGTTGCATAATTCTTTTTCGAGGACGAAAAAAGAGTAAGTGTGGGGATATTTGATGTATTGCAAAATACATACTTTTATCATGTATAGTTTGTACGTTTTATCGTTATTTCTAGTTTAGTTTTATTTAGAATTACGTACTATTGATCAAAGTTTGGTTTTCCAGGTCTTGATATGATAATTGGCTGGAAAGTGAAGGAAAACGAGCTTGGTGTTGGAAGTGTATGCATTGGGATGAGCTAAAAAGAGTTAGAATAATTTTAGAGATTTTTGGAGACATAAAGCTGAATTTCGGAGCAAACCTTCTGTGAAAAAAGAGTCAGTCGCGTAGCGCTAGGGTGAAACATTGATCAGTAGCGCTACACCAACGATGAGAATTGACTTTGTTGACTTTTATGATCCTCGCGTAGCGCTAGCAACAATGATGTATCAGTCGCGCTACGCGACTGATAGGAGAATCGCGCCTGGGTTGTTAGCTGCTAGGGTTTGATATAAAAACAAAGGAAATCACTTAGAAAAAGGAGTTACGAATCAAGAGACTTAGAGGGCGATTTTGGAGCATTCTTGGAGCATAATCGGAGATCTTGAAGGCGCGGAATCATTGGATCAAGTTCAAGACAAAGAATCAAAGATTTCTCGGGTTTTTCAATCCCTTGTTTGGTTGATTTCTTTCTTGAAACTTTTTACCATGAATTCTAGTTTGATTATCTTTGATTTGTTTTCGTTTATAGACATGCTTGGCTAATTTCATAAACCACCTAGACTAGTTGAATGGATTGAATAAAGTTTTTACCGGTTTTGTTATTTGCACGTTGTTTATGGATTGATTGTGATTTGTAAAAGGTTTGATTTAATGATTTGATGTATATGCGTGCTTTGATTTGGTTTGTTATTGTTATTTGCTTCATATGATTCTTAGTGACGGTCTTATCACAACATAGAGTCAGATTAGGGTTTAGGGTTTCGGTGAGTGTCTATATCACATAAGAAAACCTTCACTCTTTAGGGAGAATCGGCCGATAACCTCTAGAAGTAAGTGGTAATAATTTGCTAGATCTTAGTGTTCTGCTAGTTCCAATATCTGGGAAGTGAGGGGCTATTGGTAGGTCTTACCCGGCGAATTGCTTTAGATAGGCCTTGGGAAAGGTTATGTCTTGGTTTACCTGTCGGTCTTATTAGTCTATCAAGTCAAATCTATTACTTCAAACTACCCTAGACCTAGGACTGGGAAGAAATAGGTCAACATTAGGGTACTTACACAATAATTAGAGGACTGGGAAGAAATCTAATAACCGGTAGGATTAACGGCCTAGGTAGGTCCACAGGTTTCTCCTTGAGAAGGGTCGAGGGGCCTCGATGGTTCTTAATAGGTTTAGTATCATACGATCCCGGTTCCATAACTCGTGCATTTAACTTAATTGGTAATCTCTTAAAAACAATCCAGGATTCTTGTCTAGGTGGTCCAGTTCTCATATAAGAAAAGTTCACAGTCTTCGTTCGTCTTTAGTCTAGTTCTAGTTAATTTAGTAGTTTAATATAGATTTCCTTAGTTTTCCGTAACCCCCCCCCCCCAAAACAAATAAACAGTTTAAGTCGCGTCAGTCAGTGTCTGTTAGAGTCTAGTTTACGTAATACATAGAGTCTTTGGGTTCGATACTCGGACTTGCTTAGGTTATACTACATTGACCGGTACACTTGCCGGTTGTGTGGTTTAGGTTTTAGAGAGTCCTAGTCTATAAATTTAAAGCTTTATAGTGTCTAGAATAGAGAGTCTAATTTAGTTAGTTTTTATAGTCCGTTTAGCACACATCAATAACCCAAGGATGTACTGGAGATAAATCCTTTGTATCCTGGGGAAAATCCCAATTTTTCATGCGCTACAGGCGGGAGTGTATAAACTCCAAGACTTAAAAAGGTGAAAACCTTTAAACCTTAGAGAGTATGAAAATACCCTTTCGTGAGAGAGGGTGATCAATCCTCATATACCTTTAGGATTCAGGATATAGCCAACAGTAACGAAATTGTCAGCCACTTTTACATGGACTGGTCCCGCCACCTTGAACTATCCCTGAATAACTTGCGCTCCAGGCGGGGTGTTTAAACCCAATTCGGAAGAAAGGTGAATACCTTTAAACCTGTGAAGGGATCAGTATCCCTTAAACGTGAGAGAGGGGGCCAATCCTCTAATCTTCTGAGTTATCCTGAGTGCATATCCTGAAACATATCTTGCAAAACAAATGTAAACTAAGGTGGGTGTTAGCTTGGCTAACACCCCTCCGATGCTTAAGTCAATATCAGATTACAAAGAACAAATTAAACCAAACATATTTAAAAGAAGTAGAATTCATACCATCTTGAGTTAGAAATTAAATTCTAGACTCACTTGAAATAGAGCTTAAGGTGTATAGCATTCCAAGATCTCGGTAGCATATCTCCCTCCATATTCTTGAGTCTATATGCTCCTTTCCCTGCTTCTGATTCAACTTCATATGGTCCTTCCCATTTTGGAGCTAACTTTCCATCGGCAGGATTAGTAGTATTTTGGAAAGCCTTTCTTAACACCCAATCTCCAACCTTAAATCTTCTGGTTCTAATATTCTTGTTATATGCCCTGGATATTCTCTGTTGATATGCTGCCATCCTTAGCCTTGCCGCATCTCTCTTTTCATCTATAGTGTCTAAATCCTGACTCAAGGCTTCAGGATTCTTCTCAGGATCACTTAAGACAGATCTTGCAGTAGGTATCGTCATTTCCGTTGGAATCATTGCTTCTGCTCCAAACACCAAGGAAAACGGGGTTTGACCTGTTGCATTCTTTACCGTTGTCCTATCAGCCCATAAAACAAAGGGTAATTCTTCTGCCCATCTTCCTTTTTTGGCTCCAAGCCTTTTCTTTAAGTTATTGACAATTATCTTGTTTGAGGATTCTGCTTGTCCATTTGCTTGAGGATGTACCAGAGTGGATGTGATCATTTTGATTCCCCAACTCTTGCAAAAGTCAGTAGTCCTCTTACTTATGAACTGAGAACCGTTGTCACAGATTATCTCAGCTGGTACTCCGAATCTGGTCAGGATATTCCTCTTTATGAAGGATACTACTTCTTGGTCTCTAACTTGAACAAACGCTTCGGCTTCAACCCACTTAGAGAAATAATCCGTCATTGCTAGCATGAAGACTTTTCCTCCCGGAGCTTTCGGTAGCTTTCCCACTATATCCATACCCCACTTCATAAATGGCCAAGGGGAAACAATAGGATACAATGGTTCAGCAGGTTGATGCAGTATGTTACTATGTCTTTGACATGAGTCACATCTTCGAGCATATTCTGCGGCATCTTTTCTCATTGTTGGCCAATAATATCCTGTCCTTAATACTTTTGAGAATAACGACCTGCCCCCAGCATGGTTACCACAATCCCCTTCATGTATATCCTGAAGTACTTCCTTAGCTTCAGGATCCCCCAAGCACCTCAAATACGGTCCTGCAAGAGATTTTTTGTATAAAATATTATCTATAATAGCGAATCGTGATACCTTCATCCTAAATGCCTTAGGATTTTCATTTCCAGGGATGTGTCCTTCTTTGAGATATTTCATGATTGGGGCCGTCCAGGATTTAGGATCTTCTTCAGGATGTTCTGCCCCAGGATCCTGAATACCAGCTACTTCTTTATCCTGAGGATTCGTTGTAGGATATAAGACATGTAATATTGGTATTTGTGTCCCTTCAGGTATCCTGATCGATGATCCCAGATTTGCTAAGGCATCTGCTTCAGCATTATCTTCCCTTGGTACCTGTTCAAGTATAAAAACATCGAAATATCCTGCTAATTTTTTGAGAATATCGAGATATTCGATTAATTTCTCTCCCTTAACTGCATAGGATCCATTAAAATGGTTAGTAATTAACAAAGAGTCCACATATACTTGCAAATTTTTTATACTCATGCTCTTAGCCAACTCTAATCCTTCAATTAAAGCCTCATACTCTGCTTCATTATTAGTAGCAGGAAATTCACACCTAATAGCCTGGGGTAATATGTCCCCCTGTGGCGATTTTAGTAGTATTCCTAATCCTACTCCTCTTACATTAGATGCACCATCCGTATATAATGTCCAGGATCCTAAGGACTCTCCTAGCTGTTGAACTTCTAGATCTACCTCATCCTGAATGTCACTACTAAAATCAGCCACAAAGTCAGCTAAAGCCTGAGACTTTATGGCATTCCTAGGTTCATATACTAAATCATAAGCACTCAACTTTACTGACCACTTGGCCATCCTGCCTGACATCTCTGGTTTCCTAAGCACATTTTTAACAGGATAATTTGTTTTAACATGAATCCTATGTGTCTCAAAGTAATGTATAAGTTTCGTTGATGCCATGACTAGAGCTAATATCAATTTTTCTAAATGAGAATACCTAGTTTCAGCATCTAACAAACTTTTACTAACATAATAAACAGGATACTGCTGACCTTCATGGTCTTTTATAAGAACGGCACTTACAGCATTCCCTGACACAGCAAGGTACAGGAATAGTGGTTCACCATTTTCGGGCTTCATCAATAGAGGTGCGGTTGAAAGATACCGTTTCAAATCCTGCAGGGCTGCTTCATGCTTTTCTCCCCATTCGAATCTTTTGTTCTTCTTTAGGATATCATAGAAGTCTTTGCATTTTTCTGAGGATCTTGAGATAAATCTGTTTAGAGCTGCTACCCGGCCTGTTAATCTTTGTACGTCCTTCATATTTGAGGGTGATTTTATGTCCAGGATAGCTTTGATCTGCTCTGGGCTTGCTTCTATCCCCCTTTTTGTCACCATATATCCAAGAAACTTTCCTGCCCCCACTCCGAAATGGCATTTAGCAGGATTTAGCTTCATGTTGTAGTGATCTAGGATATCAAATGCTCCCTTGATATCCTGGAGGTGATCCTCAGACTTTTTAGATTTCACCACCATGTCATCGATATATACCTCCATGGTGTCCCCCAGTTTGTCTTTGAACATCATGTTCACCAATCTTTGGTATGTTGCACCTACATTTTTCAAACCAAAAGGCATAGCTGTATAACAATAAATACCTGTTGGTGTCATGAAGGCGGTATCCTCCTGGTCAGAAGGCTCCATTTGGATCTGTTGAAATCCTGAGGATGCGTCCATGAAGGTCAGCATTTCATGCCCGGCAGTGGCATCTACCATTGCATCAATATGGGGAAGAGGAAATGGGTCTTTAGGACAAGCTTTGTTCAAGTCTGTGTAGTCTACACAAACTCTCCATTTCCCATTCTTCTTCTGTACTACAACCACGTTTGCTAGCCACCTTGGGAACTTAACCTCTCTGATCATTCTTGACTTTAATAATCTTTCAACTTCCTCCTGGATAATCGTGTTCCGCTCAGGAGCAAACTTCCTTCTTTTTTGTTGCACAGGCTTGAATGACTTATCAATTCCAAGCTTGTGAGTGATAATATCTTTGGATATGCCTGTCATATCCTCATGCTTCCATGCAAACATTGACATTCTGCATTTTAAAAAGTTAATTAACTGCTCTTCAATATCCTGAGGGATATTGGTCCCTACGAGCACCGAAATATCGGGGTTATCCTGGTCCAGGATAACTTTCTTCACATCCTGCTCCGGATCCTCCACGATATCATGGGCCCGCGTCTTTAATTGCTATGCTGCACTAGGTTTGGCTGAGGATTTCATCGAGGATGAGTAGCACTCTTTCGCCTCCTGCTGATCACTATCAACTTTGACCACTCCCCAGGGGGTAGGTATCTTGATGCATTGGTGATATGTTGATGGCACGGCCTTCATATCGTGAATCCACGGTCTTCCCAGTATGATGTTATAGCAGGATAGAGAATCCATCACACAGAAACGTTGTATCGAATTGACTCCTTCAACGTATACTGGCAACTTTATCTCTCCCACTGTGTTTCTAGCCTCTCCACTGAATCCAACAAGCACGGTAGACTTTGAAGTGATATCCATTGGAGATACATTCATTCTCTTCAGAGTTTCTAGTTGGATTATGTTGACGGAGCTGCCATTATCAACCAGTATCCTGCGCACAAAATGGTTAGCCACATATAACGTTATTACCAGAGCATCATGGTGAGGATCCTGGACAGTATCCCTGTCATCTGCATCAAAAGTGATCACTTTGTCAGTTGTGAGGGTAGTCATCCTGACAGGTCTGTCTCCCCTTTCGGCCTTGTCTTCCTTTGCATGTCTCTTTGCTGCCGAATACGAAGTTCCACAGATGTCGGATCCCCCCGAAATGAAGTTGATTATCTTGGCATCCGCGGGAGGTGATGCTGCTCGTTCAGGATCCTTCGCAGTATCCTGACCCTTATTCTTCTTTTTTCCTAAGAGATCTTTCAGATATCCCTTGCTTAGAAGATAGCTTATTTCTTTCCTTAGAGCAATGCAATCCTCAGTCATATGTCCGAAATCTTCGTGGAAAGCACACCATTTTGACTTATCTTTCCAGTCAGCCTTTAGTTGATTCTTTCGAGGCCACCTAGCTTTGTCTCCTAGACCCTGCATAGCATACATCAATTCAGGAATATTAACAGAAAAGCAATATTCGGACAACTCAGGATACTCTTCAGGATCCTCATCTTCGACAGCGTTCACTCTTTTGTTTTCATTTCTACTATACGGCTTAGGTCGATATGACTTGAACGAGGATTCTGACTTCCTATTGGTTGATTCATAAGTGTTGGATGAGTTCATCCTTTCTTGCATCTTCCTGTCATCTTCCAGACGGATATATCTCAAAGCCCTGTTACGAGCTTCATCGAGATTCCTGCAGGGATTCATTACAAGATCCTGATAAAACTGAGAATCCTTTTGTAATCCCATCTTAAAAGCTTGCACAGCTGTTGCAACATCAAGATGTGGGATATCCAAGGATTCTCGACTAAATTTGTTCACATAATCCCTCAAGGATTCATGAGGCCCTTGAGTTATCCTGTAAAGATCACTGGTTAGTTTCTCAAAACTCCGACTACAAGAAAATTGACTGTTAAATAAATTAACCAAATGAGCAAATGAAGTAATTGAGTGAGGAGGAACGTTTAATAGCCATTTTAAGGCCGATCCTGTTAGAGTAGAACCAAATCCCTTGCATAAGCACGCTTCCTTGAGCTCCGGAGGGATAGGGTTAATCTCCATTCTTTCCCTATACTGAGCAATATGCTCCTCAGGATCCGTACTCCCATCATAAAGCTTCATGTTGGGAGTTTGGAATCTCTTTGGGATCTCAACATCACAGATAGGATATGCAAAACGAGATATCTTGTGGCTATCTTGAGATACTTCCGGGATCGGCTGGACCACCCCAGGTACACTAGATATCATGTCCTTTAACTTCTGAAGTTCCCTGGTAAGTGCTGATGTTACACCTGTATCCTGCAAAGATCCACCACTGTTAGTAGCATGAGTATTATTATTATTATTCAACATGTTACCCGTTGGAGGATTTTGCCCATATCCTGAAGCATATCCTGAGCTCCTCATGGTTGACATCCTAATCGAGGAGGGTATTTCAGGAGTATGATTCTGAGGAAGACTGGGCACGATATTCCCCCTATTATCCTCGGTATATGCAGCTGAACTAAAGTTCAACGCTCTGGGGTGTAACGGAGTGACATTGTCCTCAGCAGATCTGCTCGAGCCAGCCTTCAGGAGTTGTATTTCCCTCAAAAGCATTTGGTTTGTTTCCTGTTGCTGCCTCATTTGTTCCTGCACACTTCCAAATAAGGTTAAAATTTCATCATTAGAAGCTAAAACGGGAGCAGATCCCTAGACACTCCGAGTTGGGATAACATCTTGAGATTGTGTAGAGGCTGGCATCCTTGGAGGAGGTGGTGGAAGCACCAAACCGGTAGTAGCAGAAGTCATAGCAGACACAGTAGAGGAACTCATGTTTGATCTTGAGGCCATTATAGGTAATGTGGCAAAAAGTTTTGAAAATAGAAAACCGATTAGCGATTTGACAAAATGTTTTAGTAAAAAGAGCACCACTTGCCCCACGGTGGGCGCCAAATTGTTTTGGTCAAAAATTACCGAAGCAATTAAGTGATCAAATTAGTTAAGTGAGGTAGTGTGCTAAAAACAAGTGTCGAAAATATGTTAATTAAATTACTTGCAAAAACAGTTTCAGGATACGGCTCAGGATATTGAGCTGTATTAATGATCAAACAATGAGCAAAAAGTAAAAGAAATGACACGAGATGTACGAGGAAAGCCCTTGATCAATCTAGATCGCCGGCATAAAACCTCGGGAGCTGACAATCACAACTGCCTTGTTCTTCTTATTGCTTTAAACTTCAGGATACAGTGCAGAATATCAACCAGATCGCTAAGTGTTACAACGAATTCGTGTGTGAGTACAAATTGCGAGAGAACAAGTGTTAGAGTGTAGTGAGTGTCATTGCAGTGAGATTGTTGTGTCCTATTTGATCTGGTGTTCCTCCTATTTATAGTAAAGATAAAATAACTAACTACCCTAAACTTGCGGAATCCACCGAATATTCCTTCTTGGAACGTTGTAGACCTGGTCTTTCGGGCTCAACGTCTCTTTCTCAACAAATTCGCCCGAGTCTTGAGGAGAAGAAGTCCTCTTGACCGTTAGCAAGCCTCAGCCCTTAACCTGCACGTGGTTAATTCAATAAGCCTCAGGATATCGCCCAAGATGTTAGCAATATCCTCTTCCAGCATCCTGATCACAAATAAACAAACAAAGGCAGGATATTGGTCAGGATACGTATGTTAAGAAAATGACCCCTAACACTACATATATTTAAATTCATCATACACAACTCGTAATTTATTCTACACATCTAGTAATCTGTCCTACACTCTAAATTATTTATTTTTTAAATATATATATTTTGAAAATAAGTTACAAATTTAATGTAGTTAGCTATTAAAGAGAAAAATTACAAATAAATTATCTATGTAAGTTTACACAAATACCCTTATATTAAAATTAAATGCAAATATTAAATGAAGTAAAATGAAACATTCTTATTGGTAGAAACTTCTTTTTTTTCTTCTTATACAAAATTTCTTCTCATTTAAACCATCCACTATATATGTATAATATATATATATATAGGGGTAAGATCAAATAAAAAGTTTATTTTGCCTAAGTAGGATGAGAATGAATCTTAACCATTCATTTTTCAAATCAATGGTTAAGATGAAAGTGTAGGAGAAAGGAGGAGTGCAAGGGTATCTTGGGAAAATCCTATTTATGGACTTTCTCTCTCCACATGCAAGACACATGCATATTCCACCCCCGTTTTTTAAACGTTCATAACTTTTTTATACGAAATTATTTTTTCATAAAAATTTAACCGTAAAATCGAGCGTCTTTTTATCTTTAATTTGAGTACCATATTGCTATATAAAATATGAAGACTAAAAAAATCCACTAAAATGTGTTGTATTTCTATGTTGTATAACATTTTTTTGTGCTGTATTTTTGTACTATATTTTTGTGCTAAATTTTTTGTGCGGAATTTTTTTGTCTTAATTTTTTTTTCTCAATTTTTTTTGCTGGATTTTTTGTACTACATTTTTTGCTGAATTTTTTTGTGCTACATTTTTTTTACTATATTTTTTATGCTAATTTTTTTTGTACTAGATTTTTTGTGCTATATTTTTTTGTACTACATTTTTTGTGCTATATTTTTTTGTACTAGATTTTTTGTGCTAAATTTTTTTGTACTATATTTTTTTGTTGCATTTTTAAAAAACAAAAGCGGTGCCACATGTCATTTTTACTCCTATTTATAAGGACCAAAATACCCTTCATTTCTACTTATTAGGAGTGCCACATGTCATCATCACAATCCTTCTTAGGCTACTTAAGCAAAATTCACTTTTTAGTGGATCCTTCCCCTATATATATATATATATATATATATATATATAGGGGAGGGCTATATAGAAAACCCACTTGAGTTGAGAAAACCCAAATAAACCCTATGTAACATTTTTATTTTTTTCTAAAAAAATAGGGAATGTAATATAAATGTACACGGACCTATTTATGAAAAAAAAAATGTAAAAAACGCTTAATAGTGTTTTTTTAAAAAAAATGTTGAAAATTTGTATGTTACATTTTTTTTGGACAAACATATTATGTAACCTGAAATTTGTAACATTTAAAAAAAAAAAACTACTCAGTGTTTTTTTGTGTTTCTTTTTTAAAAATGTTCAAATATATGTATATTACATTTCCTATTTTTTTAGAAATGTATCTTGAGTTTACATGAGTTTTTTACAAAGGTTTTAAGGGTTTAGTCAACTGGAGTGGGTTTTCGATTTATCTTTCCCCTATATATATATATATATTATATATATATAATAAATGAAAGTTATTTGGGCCACGTGTCAACACCAGAGAGCCCCTAAATGCCCTTTTTCCCGCCCAACAGTGCCACTGCCCTCTTCTATTTATATCCTCCTTCATTTACTCATTCAGGGCTTCTTGCTTTCTTTCTCTCTCTGCTCTGCTCTATTTCCGATCGATGTTTATCCTCTCTCATGTTTATCATTCTTCTTCTTCTTCTTCTTCTCATATTCATCTCCTCAACAACGTACGGCAGATGTTACTTCTATTGGATACATCTTCGTTTGAAACCCTAAATCATGTACCGTCTAGTGGTTGAAGAAGAGAATAATCATGTAAGATCTACTTTTTTATCTAGAAATTTTATTTTGTTTTATCTATTTTGTCATACTGAACATGATGAACCCTTTTCTACCCTCAGAAGAAGAAACAGATCTCCTTATCGTACTCGATGAACGCTTTTGTACAACCTCCTCTTAATCGGTGACTCTGGTATGTTTGGTTTGTTGTATCATGTGATTACGAGCAGATTTATTTTGATATGTTTTGTACTTTGTCTTTCCAGACCTTTTTTGTTGGATTATAGAGTTTGTTGATTAGAAGCAACCTCTGCCGGAAGGTTGTTGAGGAGATGGAAATGGGAAAGGTTATACCAGGTGTGTTGATAGGTGATACCAGTGCAAAAGTTTAGGACATCACCAAGGTAACTTAAATTGGTGTGATTTATTTTTTTGGGTATTTCTAACGGTTTGATTTACTGTTTATTGGTGCATTGATTCATTTGTAATCCTTTGCAGATCTCCCGTCATCTCAATTTGAGCAATTAAACGTAGTTTTGTTAATCACTATCGGTGTTTTAATTACTAGCAGTGGTTAAAAAGTTTTCCATCAGCTATTTGACTTAACAATAGTTTGCGTTATTTATTCTAAATTCATCAGTTTTTGTAGGTAAACTGAAGTTTCCACCAATAGGCACTGCCCAGCTAAGTTTCCTACAATGACAGTGGTTATAACAAGTTAATATGGCACATCACTGATCTGCCTAACAAGTGTTGGATATAAGGATGGTTGTACATAAAGTTTGATGAACATCATCCACTGTTCAATTATGAAGAACCACTGATCAAGACCAAAGTCCAGACAAGTACCGATCAACTAAATGTGAAACACTCTCCAACAACAGTGGTTCCTCATCAACAAAACATCTTCTATGTTTGTTTATCTTAACAGTGTTTATTCTATCTTTGTTTATGTTAATAGTGTTTATATGTAACAGAATTTATACTATCACTTCAGTGTTTTGATCTGTACTATTAATTGAACAGTTGTTTCATCTTTGTACTAATAAAATACCTATACACTTGGATGAATATTAAGCACCTCATCTTGATTGTTTGAGTATAGTATTCTTGAAATTGGTTCAAACATTTGATTGTTCAAAATATTCCACTGCTGAAATACAACCACTGTTTCTTCAATCTCCATGTTGACCACTGATTGACCAAACATCAGTGTTTTGAAAACTGGTTGGTATCCACTGATCGGAAAAAATCCACCAACTTTATTCTCATCAAAAAATTTAAAGTTAGATTAAAAAAAATTCTTGATGACAATTTGTTTCAAACAAATCACTATTTTAATGCTCATTTCTTGATCTTTTGACATTTGATTAAGCAAATTTTGTATTTCAAATTGACGGTTATTATTTGTTGATTAAAGTTAAAATAAAATTTAAAAAAGTCATTATGGCATTTGCTATCAAATCAAGTCAGTAGTTACTGACAATATTAGTAATTTTGAAATTCAAAATATGTAAAATGGTAATTTAAAAGACTTTGTTTATATATAACAGTGTTTTCCGCATCAATGTTTTAAAGACTGTTAGGTTGTTAGATGTCATCACCTCAGTGTTTTATATGAAACCATTTTTATGGCATCAGTGTTTATATGTAACAGGGTTTAGTACTTTTGTTTATATGTAACATTATTTATCACATCAGTTCAGTGGTTTGATCTGTATTATTAATTGAACAGTTGTTTCATCTTTATACTAATAAAATTCATATACACTTTGATGAATATTAAGCTTCTCATCTTGATTGTTTGGGTATAGTATTCTTGAAATGGGTTCAAACATTTGATTGTTCAAAATATTCCACTGTTGAAATACAACCTCTGTTTCTTCAATCTCCATGTTGACCACTGATTGACCGAACATCAGTGTTTCGAAAACTGGTTGGTATCCACTGATCGGAAAAAATAGCCGCTGCTCACTTTTACATTGTTGACAACCAATTACATAAGAGTTCCACCAACATTATTTTCATCATAAAATTTAAAGTTAAATTAAAAAATAAAAATAAATTCTTGATGACTATTTGTTTCAAATCAAATCAGTAATTAATGCTGATTTCTTGAGCTTTGGACATTTGATTAAGCAAATTTTGAATTACAAATTGACGGTTATTATATGTTGATTAAAGTTAAAATAAAATTTAAAAAAGTCATTATGGCATTTGCTTTCAAATCAAGTCAGTAGTTACTGACAATATCAGTAATTTCGAAATTCAAAATATGCAAAATGGTAATTTATAAGATTGTGTTTATATGTAACACTATTTATCACTTCAATTTAGTGGTTTGATCTGTATTATTAATTGAACAGTTGTTTCATCTTTATACTAATAAAATTCATATAAACTTTGATGAATATTAAGCTTCTCATCTTGATTGTTTGGGTATAGTATTCTTGAAATTGGTTCAAACATTTGATTGTTCAAGTATTCCACTGCGGATACACAACCTGTGTTTCTTCAATCTCCATGTTGACCACTGATTGACCGAACATCAGTGTTTTGAAAACTGGTTGGTATCCACTGATCGGAAAAAATAGCCACTGCTCACTTTTATATTGTTGACATTCACTGATATTGACCATCAGCGGTTTCCCTAAAAAATAGTCAGTGCTCACGTTTTTATTTTTGATGTTCTTAATTAGTGATACATTGAAATTATCAAATGAAAACTAGAATTACAATCAAATTACCATTTTACCTAATCTTTACATTCCAATTACATAAGAGTTCCACCAACATTATTTTCATGATAAAATTTAAAGTTAAATTAAAAAATAAAAAAGAATTCTTGATGACTATTTGTTTCAAATCAAATCAGTAATTAATGTTGATTTCTTGAGCTTTGGACATTTGATTAACCAAATTTTGAATTTCAAATTGACGATTATTATATGTTGATTAAAGTTAAAATAAAATTTAAAAAAGTCATTATGGCATTTGCTTTCATATCAAGTCAGTAGTTACTGACAATATCAGTAATTTTGAAACTCAAAATATGCAAAATGGTAAGTTAAATTTTTCGTTCTTTCTCTCTCTTTTTTTTTTCCTACAGTGCATATCAGTTCTAATATTTAATTATTTTATTAAAGAAGCATATTACACTACTTTTACCTTTGAAATTAAATCTGAAATTTATGACGTCCAATAACAGTGTCAAACCATAACAGTGGTTCAGCATCAACTTTAGTTATTCTATGTTTCTTTTTATTTGTTTATGTTAACAGTGTTTATATGTAACAGTGTTTTCCGCATCAGTGTTTTATAGACTGTTAGGTTGTTAGATGTCATAACCTCAGTGTTTTATATGTAACCATTTTTATGGCATCGGTGTTTATATGTAACAGTGTTTAGGAACAGTTTTGTATTTCACATCACTTCAGTGGTTTGATCTCTACTATTAATTGAACAGTTGTTTCATCTTTATTTTAATAAAATAAAATTCCTATACACTTGGATGTTAAGAGTGTTTAAGTGTTTATATTTAACAGTGTTTTTCGCATCAGTGTTTATAGTCTGTTAGGTTGTTAGATGTGATCACCTCAGTGTTTTATATGTAACCGGTTTTATGGCATCATTGTTTATATGTAACAGTGTTTATCACCACAGTGGTTTATATGTAAGAGTATTTATCACATCACTTCAGTGGTTTGATCTGTACTATTAATTGAACAGTTTCATCTTTATACTAATAAATAAGGTAACACAAAATACACTTGGATGATTATTAAGTTCCTCATCTTGATTGTTTGGGTATTGTATTATTGAAAGTGGTTCAAACATTTGATTGTTAATGACTATTTGTTGCAAATCAAATTAGTAATTAATGCTAATTTCTTGAGCTTTGGACATTTGAGTTAAGCAAAATGTGAATTTCAAATTGACGGTTATTGTTTCTTAATTAAATTTAAAATAAAATATAGAAAAGTCATTATGAAAATTGCTTTGAAATCAAGTCAGTAATTTTGAAATATTGAAATTCTTAATATACAAAATGGTAATTTAAAATTGACGTTCTTTCTCTTTTTTTGCCTACTTTGCATATCATTTCTAATATTTTATTACTTTAATAAAGCAGCATATAAAGATATACACTCCCTGCATTTGAAATTACATTTGCCACTGCATTCAGTTAAATTTTTTATTGGATAATCGGTAAGCTTGAATTTCAACCTTGATATTTTTTTTAAGAACATCCATGCTTATTGTATTATCATATTACGTTTAGCAATACTTATATTTTGCTTATTCTTTTTTTTTATGTACAGTCTTGAAATGGAGGTTGCAAAGGTTAGCATGCTTAACGATCTTAATACATTCTCAAACAACTATTCGATTAGAGTGAAGATTGTTAGCATTTCGAAGAAGATGATGAATGATAACAAAAATGAAATATATCGTCTTGATATGATCTTCATGGATGAGATGGTACCGTATATAGTTGTGTTATAATTTTTTTGGACATATGAATATCCAAATGAATATAACACCTTTTTTATTTAATCGGATGTTTCATATTCTTAGGGAACTATGATACAAGCCAACTGTTTGCATAAGATGCTAGGAAAATTCAAACACCTTCTTCAGTTGGATGAATGTCTTCTTATCACCAAACCTTCTCTTGCTACTAATAAGTCCTCTGCTAAGTATACCAAGAGAAACGACAAAATATCACTTTATTTCTATACTTCTGTTGAGAAATGCTTTGACTGGTCTGGACCGAAATACCGTTTTAATTTCGTTAACCTCAAGGATGTTAAAAATAAATTTGAAGTTAATAAAGTTATTGGTATGTAAATCACTACATGATATATATCTATTGTTTTGTCTTATTGTTTTTTTTATTCTTATCACTTCTTAATGTTGTTTTCTTTTCACAATATATTTTTGTTTATAGATTGGATTGGTTATGTGGATCTATGTTTCAATCTAGAGGATACGTCAAAGAAGGATGGGAGCAAGGGCAAGAGACTTAATCTTAGACTTGAAGACCTTGAGTGCGTTCTTTTTATTAAGTTGTTGCATTTTGACGTTTAAACCATTATAAGGTTGCTTGATGTTATTATGTTTTATGTTAATATTTTAGAGGCCAAAAGTGTCCTGTTACTTTGTGGGATGGTTTTGCTATTGACATGTTTGCTTACATGAATGATAAGAAACGAGAGAAATATGTTGTTATCCTTTGTCATTTTGGTATGGTCAACCTTTACAAAGGTACAATTTTAACTTAATTAGTTTAATTTTTTTATTGTTATAGATTTATCTTTAGATTTACTTATATGTTTTAAATCTGACACTATTTATATTGATCTACATTTGGTTTTAATTTTAAATTCAGGCAAGCGTGGCGTTGCAAACGGCTTTGAGCTAAGCAGACTTTTTATTGACACTGACATTGAAGAGATATCCTTTTTTAGAAAGAGGTATAGTTAGTATGCATATAAACATTGAACAGTATTATTTTGTACGTACATTTATTTTTTACGTTTTAATTTGATCACATGAATCTGTTTAGATATGTAGAGAAAATTTCTGCTTCATCTTCATCAAATGATCATGTTGGTTCAAACGTCATCTCAAGTGTTGAAGATGAGTTTCTTAATAACCCTGATTTCATGCTTATTGGTTTCCTGGGAACCATATCAACGGTGTGTATTTACTTATAAGTACTCTACATGCTGAGTTTTTTAAAAGTCTTTTCTAAGTGTTATTATTTTTGTTTGATGTTGATAGACAAAGAAGGTTTTGGTTGTTGGCACAATCACAACTATATGCACTGATAAACTTTGGTATTACAATGGTTGTAACCACTGTAAGTCAGGTGTGGAGGAAAGATTTGTAACGAAAGAAAATCCGGATGGTTTATCTGGTGTTGATCATGAAAAATCGTTGGTGTGTACAAATGATAAATGTGAAGGAGTCGACATCTATTCTATTCCGCGGTTTGAGATTACAGTTTTATTTCCTTATACTAAATACTAATATGAACGACACTTTTGTTTTTAGTAATACTAATGTTTTCATTTGTTTTTAACTTTGATAGGTTCAAGATACCTATTAGGGTGCAAGACTCTTCCGGTACTGTGTCTTTGCACTGTTTGATTTTGAAGCTTACAAGATTCTTAAGAAAACTGCCAAAGACTTAGTTTCAATTCAAGATCAGGTAACAAATACATGCATTCAGTTATTTGGCCATGTACTATATATAATTTAAAATTAATTTTTATAAAATTGTATGTTGAAATTATGGAATCATTCTGCTCATTGTAATTATATTAATTTTTATAAAATTATAGGTTGTTAATTCTGGAGAGATACCGAACCCATATCCTGAGATCTTTGACACATTGATTGGAAAGAGGTATGCTTTCATCATAAGTGTTAAAGACTATAACATTGAGCATCAGGTTGAAAACTATGATATTTCAATGGCCACTAACGATGATGAGATCCTTGCCGCGCTCTGCGCCAAATTCAATCTTAACCAGGTCTAAATCTTCATTATGTCATTCTTTTAACTTGATATACATATCCTTTTAAAATATATTTATACCATTGTGTGTATTTTATGTTATTATGTATTATGTACTTAAAGCATGAGCAGTCCGAATCGTTGGATGTTCCAGAATCCTGCAGTTTGTCTACTCCTGTTGACCTTATGAAGGTTATATGAGAATTTCCTTATTTGTAGTAAATTTTTTTAAACGTTAGTACTTATTGTCTTTTTATATCAGGATGAGTTGTCATACTGCGGTGAGAATGTTACACCTGCATCCCAAGCACTTGTAGGCACTAAGAATCCGTCTTCTGATGAAACAAAACGTAATATTCGTGAAGTGTTCGATGTGGATGATGCATTAGGTTGCTCCTCGACAAAGCGCCGCATCAGTGATGAACTCTCTCAGGATGAAGATGCTGGTGTTTCGACGCTTTTGATTCCAAAGATTGAGAAATAGTGTCTTCTGTATTTTCAAATACATTTATGTGTTGATTTCATATGCTGTTGCCATGTTGAACTTATGGTTTTCGTTTTGTTGCTTTTGGGTGTTTGGTGGGTTATGTTTTGGACTGATTATGTGGTTTTGAATTCCTAAAAACTTATCTGCTTATTATAATGTATATTGTTAAATAAATATTGAGATGCTCAATAGTCAATATTTATGTTTAAAACTTATGTGTATGAATAGTAGCAACAATTTATAATATATATTGTATATACCCAATTAACAACTTTTTTATCTACAAACATTTCTAATCTTTAAGCAATTTTAATGTTATTATTTTATCTCATAATTTATATAGGATTATCCGTGGATGTGGTTGTTCTTTATTGGTTTTTACCGTTATCCCTGCCCACTAAGATTTAGTAAGTATCCGTCATATGTTACAGTTTAAAAAAAATATTTAATTTGTGCCTGTTTCTCCCATTACTTATTTAAGTAATCTCATTCAATAGGTTTTTTATATACTTCAAATT
Source organism: Helianthus tuberosus (assembly GCA_030545235.1). Lineage (NCBI taxonomy): Eukaryota > Viridiplantae > Streptophyta > Magnoliopsida > Asterales > Asteraceae > Helianthus > Helianthus tuberosus. The sequence continues at coordinate 90,015,749 of CM060356.1, read as the reverse complement.
TTCTCTAAGTCATTCAAAGAATGTTGTTCAGAAAAATCGTAACCAAGGATGAAGCGTAAATTCAAACCCATTTTATTTGGTTTTTTGTTTGCTTTATTGATCCATGTTTTATTTTATTTTTTTTCTTTGGTTTATTTGGATAACTGAAGAAAATACCGTTTAACTTAAATAGTTATTAAATAAAGATAGTAATATTTTATTTTAAAAATTATATACAAATAAACCATAAACCTAACCGATGAACATCCGATTTACATTCCACAAAGATTACAAAATTTGTTGTTAAGTTTTTTTATCAATGTAATACATTATTTGGAATAATTAATTCAATAATATGAAACAATTTTATTTTACTTTTCATGAAATGATTTTTAATTACAAAATGATAAAATGCAATATTATAATTTATTGAGGTTATGTTTAATCCTTAGGTATTATATATTGTAATTCAAAATTTAAAAACCACTGTTTTCTTCTATTGTTTTAATGTTCCTGATCTTAATGCTCTTTCTTCTTTTGAAAGCTTCTCCTTCTTTCAGAATTAACAATGTCAAAGAATTCACGTTCATTTTCTACAACAGCTAATTCATCTCAACGAAATTTACATAGTAAGTGAAATTATAACTTCTTAACTCATCATTTCCGAAATCAAAATCAGCTTTTAGATTCAAATCATAATTCTACTTGGTTTTTTTGTAGGTCCTCTTATGAGAACTCCTGTTTCAGATATCTCTAACAGATCTCCTCTTTCAGATATCACAAATGGTAATAGCTCTTGAATTTGATTATAAGTATTCTTTTTTCCGTTTTATGTTTCTAAGTGGACTGATTCTTGTGTTTTGAACATATTATACTTTCTATGTTTTTTAGTTATTTCACCGAATGAAAGGCGTAAGCTTCGAAAATTAATACTTGATAATAAGAAATTAAAGAATGCGTGGTCATCATCAGCTGCTAATTCATCTCAATGAAATTTACGTAGTAAGTGTAATTATAACTTCTTAACTCATCATTTCCCAAATCAAAATCAGGTTTCAGATTGAAATCATAATTCTACTTGCTTTTTTTGTAGGTCCTCTTACGAGAACTCCTGTTTCAGATATCTCTAACAGATCTCCACTTTCAGATATCACAAATAGTAATACCTCTTGAATTTGATTATAAGTATACTTTTTTCCGTTTTATGTTTCTAAGGTGACTGATTGTTGTGTTTCGTACATATTATACTTTCTCTGTTATTTAGTTACTCCACCTAATGAAAGGCGTAAGCTTCGAAAATTAATACTTGATAATAAGAAATGGTTAAATGCATCGTCATCATCAACGAATGTTTGTAGCATCTTTTCTGAGAATGCAAATATGGTTGAATGTTCTGATTCTACGGATCAACATATGTACTCCATTGCGTGTCGAGCAGTTAGAAATGCTACTGGTTCTTTAATTTCAACTACACCAGGTTTGTATTTTGTTTCTTTATTATTTGTTTTGATAAACACATTACTAAACCACATACCGGTCTTAACATCAATGTTTTAATATTGGATGTTCATATAATGGCATTAACATAGGTACACCAGCAGATAGCAACCGTCGATATTCCATTACTTCTAGCATTATTAGCGGCAACAATCAGCCGATATTGGGTAGTAACTCTACGCTTACACGGCTGTCTTCTGGTAAACGTAACCTTGAGCGCAAGAAGCGTGATAATACTCCTGTACGTATGCTCTCTTTCGATTCCGATCAAGAAAATGTGTTCTTGTGCACTGATGAAAATCCTTATAAAGGGATATCTAAAGGTTTTAATCTATTTTATTCTTTTAGGACATTTGTTGTGTTCTACCTGTAATATAACTCTCAATCATTTGTTAACAGATTATTTGGACCATGGTGACCAAGTGCTTACATGTCAGCTTTGTAGTGCAAATTTATGGGCATCGGAAGGTGGAAAAGGTCGTTTAACTGTAAATAAGCTATGTTATGGTATGTGTTGTGGGTATGGTAAAGTTTAGCTACCGCCTTTAAAGGATGCATATCCGTCTTATCAAAATTTGTTTTCTTCCTCAAATCCAAAAAGCAACTTCTTCCTAAAGAACATAAGGCGATACAACTCTATGTTCTCTTTTACATCTATGGGTGGAAAGCTTGATTCTAATATCAACAAGGGCAATGCTCCATTTATATATCGTATCAGTGGCCAAAACTATCATTGCATGGGGAGTCTCAAACCTCCAGCTGGAAATGAAGCTAAGTTTTGTCAGCTATACATACATGATACTGAAAATGAAATAACAAACAGACAGGCATTATTCAGGTACGAGTGATTTCTAAGTTCCATTTTTATTCTATTAAAGAACATCTAGAAATTTAACTATTTGTAGTTCAATATTAGTTGTTAAGTACCATCACTTAATCCTTAATCACTGATTCTCTATCCAGAGATTGCTACAACAGCAGTTGTTAACCATCAGTGTTTTAATCACCAGCAGTGCTTAAAAGTTTTTTTCATCAGCTGTTTGACTTAACAGTAGTTTGTGTTATTAATTCTAAATTCATCAGCTGTTGTAGGTAAACTGAAGTTTCCTACAATAAGCTCTGCCCAGTTAAGTTTCATACAATGACATTGATTATAACAATTTAATAAGGCAAAACACTGTTGGATATAATTACATTTGTACACAAAGTCTAACTAACCCCATCCAATGTTCAAGACCAAACCACTCATGCCTACCAAACCACTGTTTAAGACCAAACCACTGAAATGTTACTTTTCTCAACATATTCTAAAAGTTTTGAGCTGTATCAACAGTTGTTTACAACCGTTCTTCCTTAAAAGTTAATTATTAATCACTGATTCTCTATCCACTGTGTCACACCCCTTTCTGCGGCGGAAGCACGAGGTGTGATCATGAAAGGTTCTCATTGCATACGAAGAGTAAACATGCTACATGCTCGTAAAATAACATTCAAATACCATAATATGAAAACATACGTTAGCGTTTACATCGCTAAGTCGCATAAAACATTGTCTTAAAAGTTTACAACTTTATTTAAAGTTAAACACAAGCGACATCCACGAGCATAAGCAAGACCACGCGCACATCCATCCTAGTTACCTGAAATACATGTGAGTTTTTGGAAAAACGTCAACATAAAGTTGGTGTGAATTCATGCTGTTTTGTATTTCATGTTTGTATACTTTGTATGAAAACATAGTTTGTGAGTAAATCAAGTTTTCATATGTAAATCCAGTTTCATGTGTACACCACGTACATCTGTATAATTCAATTTCTTCTTGGGTACCCCACGTACTCAAGTTTAATTCTCATTCTCTTGAGTACCCCACGTACTTCAAGTATAATTCAATCTTCTTGAGTACCCCACGTACTTCAAGTTATATATCAATTTTGTATGGTATGAATTTTATGTAAATACAGTATTTCTGTAATTATCAGATTGTTAATGGGTTGCAAAGCCATTAACCTGTGGCACGTCATAGGAAGTCACCAAACCTAAGGCATTTAATTGGTATATTCTGAGACACAAAAGCACTCCTCGATTCTCGCCCCGACCAGGAGTGTGGCTGCCAGGCACCCGTTAGATCTAACCTTTTGTTCTGCGGTCTAGGTATATTGTTGATTAATGGTGCTTCTGTACCCTATTCGTGACACTATTTCTCATAACGCCTCCTACTTGGTTCTCGTTCTCACCAAGCGCGTTTCTTGTTATCATTTCTCATAGCGCCTTACACTTGGTTCTCGTCTCACCAAATGCGCTTCTCATATTCATATATTTCGTCACACTTGGTTCTCGTTCTCACCAAGTGTACTTCTTGTATTTATATCATACCATTTATAAACATTGTACTTTTGTACATGTATTTCACCCCCGAAGTTATAAAAACTGAAAACAGTTAAAGAGAAAAGGGGGAGCATGAACTCACAACTTTGCGTTCCTAGCGTCGTAAACTCCACCGGATTTGCTTAATTAACGTCGTAACATATACGCGTTTTCTTAACGTTAGTCACTAGACTTGTGTCGCACAAGTACAGTCACTCTCTTTTATACATGTTCTTGTGTTAAAAATATTCTATATTTTTAACTACGTATCTTACTTATATTATTTTCTCCAAAAATAAATATAAGTCTTTTGTGTTTTGCACTTTGCACCCGAATCATGTATCTTGTGTTTTGTATGTGTATTTCTATATTTCTACTCCTCATGAGTATTTAGTGTATTTTTAAGTCTTAATACACTAGCACGTATAACACATACTATATACACTTAGCACAAAATTTGGTGATAAAATAATATATATTTTTCTCTCCAAAAATATATATACATAATATCCATTTTTATCCTTCAAGAAATCACCATTTCTTATCACCAAAAATTAGGGAAACCTTGGTAATACTTTTAGATACATTTTTAGGGAATAAGTTTCTCAAAAACTTATATTTTTCTAAGTGTCAAAATTTATAAAAATTTTGACAGAGTTTCCCCTAAAAATGGAGGTTTCCCACGTTTTCAAAACGTGTGTTTATTTTCTTTTAAATCATCATCAATCATCAATAATCATCAACAACAATTATCAACCATACTTATCAACAATAATCACTAATTTCATGAACTTGAATATTTACAAAAATGTGTAGTAACTTACTAGCACATTTAGTAAGTCTTGTTATCTTTAAAAATAAGTTTAATTTCTTAAAAACTTTATTTTTAAAGAATATGAAGTTTTACAACTTCTAGTCGGTTTTTACGAAAATTATTTCTTTGTTAAAACCTTTGTTACACAAGTATCCACACACTTGTTTGTTCACAAAAACCACTTTTGTTTGTGTAAGACCCGGTTTAGAACATGTGATTTCTTTTGATGCTTGGTCTTTTGAAAATACCACTTGTAGATACATAGATCTACTAGTTCTAAACACTTTTGTACAAGTTAAAACATTTTTACACAAGTTCATCGTTTAGGTGTGGTAGGGTTTCACCTTTTAACCCTTGTTACTTCTAAAATAGCTTTATGTGAAGATCCATGATCTTACCAAACCGGGTTAAACGGTGATCCGAGCTACCACGACATAGATCGGGTCTAAATAATCACATATTTCAAATACTACAACTTTTACACAACACATGAGCTATTAACCACCATTTTTCATACTTTTAGTAGACTTTAATGCTTCAACTTGTAAGATTCCGAGTTTTAACCGACAAAAATTCTTTTAACCACTTTAGATAAGTTCAAATATGAGTTTTAAACATTATACCTCTAGCTCGGGGCTAGGGAAGACTCGTGATGGAAAATGGGTGGATAAAAGCTAACGGAAGTGGTCCTTCGCGTTCCGAGTGCACCAAAGCTCCTAATACGCAACCTCTAACACTTGTATCACCTTGGAATGATGAAGATGGAACTCGAAGATGGATGGTTGAGAGAGGGGTGTTTGGCCATAAGTTCTAGAGGGAGAGAGGAGAGTGTGGTCTTGAGTGTTTAAGTGATAATGTCCATGTGGTTAAGTGTTTATTTATAGGAAATTCTAATGTGTATTATCCATTGGATGTAGTGTCTTTAGGATATTAGACATAACATAATTAAATAATCCATCTTAGTACTCTTGTGTTCCCCTAGTTAGGCCGATCCCATTAGGGGGGGGGGGGTATCTAGTTCGATCTCAAGTAGATAGTTAGGTTAATAGTTATGTTAAATAGGTTAGTTAAGTACCTAACCCGGTTACTTAGTGTGTAGTGTATTTTAGCGGGTGTTAGGGTAATCAGGGACCCTAACTGGCTTAGAAAAGATAAACAATGTCATTGACATTATTTTTATGTTCCGGGTAATCTCCGGTTGTTCGGTTACATACCGATTCGTTAAAGTGCTAAATTACACTTTTTAGTGTCGTTTAAGTACCTTTCTTGTACTCTTTCAATTCCCAACACTTAGGGAAATATTCTGGATAATAAAACGACATTTCTGCATAACATTTATATGTTCAAATGCTGAATTATTGCTGATTTGTATAAATTCTGCACTTAAAGTGCGTTTCGGGTGCTTTTTAGTGCTTATTTTTGCTTTCGTATTGCATATATACTAACCCTTGTATGTACTCTTGGGTTTTAATGCATACTTGTTGTCGGACCTACACCTAGGCTCCAATTTTATTGTCTGGCTGCTTTCTGCAGTTCTGTTGACACATTGTGTCTTACCGGTGAGTTTACTATTATTCTGACGCAACGCTCTCGTTTATGCATAAAGCAATATTTTGTAGTATACAACGTGCATGAATTCACTTGTTTAATCATGTGTTCAGACATTGCTGACAATTAAACTCATAATTGCAGTCATTAAGCAATAATTATAGTGTACGGAAGTTACCGGTTTGTGCCAGTTGTCACAGTCTCCCCCCGTTAAAAGAATTTCGTCCCGAAATTCAGACTGAACTAACTCTCGCTGGAGTCTTCTTGAATAGGTGGGGATACTTTTTCTTGAACTGGTCTTCACGTTCCCATGTGTACTCGGGTCCGTGCTTAGAGCTCCAACGTACTTTGACAAGTTTCACACTGCTCCTCCTGGTCTTGTTGACTTTCCAGTCAGTAACCTCAACGGGTTGTTCTGTAAATCGGAGGGCTTCATCAATATGCACTTCATCCAACGGGATGGTCACGTTTTCTTGCGTTGGACTCTTCTTCAGGTTGGATACATGAAACGTATCATGTACTCCATTAAGTTCTGCCGGTAACTCCAACTTGTATGCCACGGTACCAATTCTTCTCAATATTCTGAATGGTCCGATGTATCGTGGATTCAACTTTCCACGCTTTCCAAATCTGACTACGCCCTTCCATGGTGAGACTTTTAACAACACTTTGTCTCCCACCTTGAAATCTACCGATTTTCTATTTGGATCCGCGTAGCTCTTTTGTCGCTCTCGAGCCGCCTTAATGCGCTCTCGGATCTGCGCAATCTTGTCGGTTGTCTCTTGTACAAGTTCAGGACCAACCATACGTTTGTCTCCGGCATCTGCCCAACACAGGGGCGATCGGCATTTGCGGCCATACAGAGCTTCGAACGGCGCGGCTTTTATGCTTGTATGATAACTGTTATTGTAGGAAAACTCAACTAGAGGTAGATGAGTATCCCAGCTGCCGCCTAGGTCCATGACACATGCGCGAAGCATATCTTCTAACGTTTGTATAGTCCGTTCGCTCTGGCCGTCTGTTTGTGGATGGAATGCCGTGCTTAGATCTAACTGAGATCCAAAGGCTTCCTGAAATGATTGCCAGATTCTTGAGACAAAGCGTCCATCTCTGTCTGAAATGATTGAGATTGGCACTCCATGACGTGCCACAATTTCTCTTAAGTATATCTCTGCAAGCTTTCCAGTGCTATCCTTCTCTCGGATTGGTAGGAAATGCGCAGACTTTGTCAATCGATCAACTATTACCCATATCATATCGTGCCCTCTCGGGGTCCTGGGTAATTTCGTTATGAAGTCCATCGAGATCTGTTCCCACTTCCACACGGGAATCTCTGGTTGTTGTAGTAGGCCGGACGGTTTCTGATATTCTGCCTTAACCTTAGCACAGGTTAGGCATTTTCCAACATAGACAGCAACGTCGCTTTTGAGTCTCGGCCACCAATAGTACTCCTTCAAGTCTTGATACATTTTGTCCGATCCTGGGTGGATCGAATATCTCGATTTGTGGGCTTCATTAAGGATGACTTCTCGTAGGCCACCATAGAGTGGAACCCAAATACGCTTCTTGAAGTATAAGGCTCCCTCTTCATTTGGCACCATGTATTTCAATGCACCCCGGAGGTATTCAGCTTTACGGTTCTCTTCTTTAAGAGCTTCTTGTTGTGCATCTCGAATGCGTGCGGTGAGGTTCGTTCGAATCGTCATTTCCAACGCTCGAACCCTTAGGGTCTTAACCCTTTCTTTTCGGCTCAACGCGTCTGCTACAACGTTCGCCTTTCCAGGATGGTACTTAATCTCACAGTCATAATCATTCAGCAGCTCGACCCAACGTCGCTGGCGCATATTCAATTCCTTCTGATCAAATATGTGTTGCAAGCTTTTGTGATCTGTGAAGATTGTACATCGAGTACCATATAAATAATGTCGCCAAATCTTCAAGGCGAATACCACTGCGCCCAACTCTAGGTCGTGAGTGGTATAATTTCTTTCATGAACCTTTAGTTGTCTTGAAGCATAAGCGATGACTTTTTGGCGTTGCATGAGCACGCAACCCAAACCTTGTCGTGAGGCGTCGCAGTATACCACGAAGTCTTCAGTGCCTTCGGGTAATGACAGTATCGGTGCATCGCAGAGCTTGTTCTTAAGTAGTTGGAAGGCTTCCTCTTGTTTGTGACCCCAGTCGTACTTCTTGTCTTTCTGTGTAAGGGTCGTTAGCGGTTGAGCTATTTTTGAGAAATTCTCTATGAATCGCCGGTAATAGCCCGCTAAACCCAAAAATTGACGAACTTCAGTTGGGGTCTTGGGAGCTTCCCAATTCTTTATTGCTTCTATCTTGGACGGGTCTACATGAATGCCCTTCTCATTCACCACGTGACCAAGAAATTGTACTTCGCGAATCCAGAATTCGCATTTCGAGAACTTTGCATAAAGTTTCTCTTTCTTCAGTAGCTCCAAGATGGTTCTGAGATGTTGCTCATGTTCTTCTTTCGTTCGCGAGTAAATCAGGATATCATCGATAAATACAATCACGAATTTATCGAGATATGGTTTGCATACGCGGTTCATTAGGTCCATAAAGACCGCTGGCGCGTTCGTCAATCCAAACGGCATCACAAGAAATTCGTAGTGCCCATAGCGCGTTCTGAATGCAGTCTTTGGCACACTTTCATCTTGGATTCTCAGCTGATGGTATCCAGATCGAAGGTCGATCTTGGAATAGTAGCTTGATCCTTGCAGTTGATCAAACAAGTCATCAATCCTCGGTAGCGGATACCGATTCTTGATTGTGAGCTTGTTCAGTTCCCTGTAATCGATACACATCCGTAGCGTTCCATCCTTCTTCTTCACGAACAATACTGGAGCTCCCCAGGGTGAGAAGCTTGGCCTTATGAATCCTTTATCCAACAACTCCTGGAGTTGTGTAGATAATTCTTGCATTTCGGATGGAGCAAGTCGATAGGGTGCCTTGGCTACAGGAGCAGCTCCTGGAACCAAGTCTATACGGAATTCGACTTGTCGTTGCGGAGGTAATCCTGGCAGATCTTCGGGGAACACATCAGGAAATTCCTTTACCACAGGAATGTCTTCGAGTTTTGGCTCCACAGCCTTCTTGTCTATAACGTGTGCTAGGAAAGCGACACATCCTTTCCTCAAGCACTTCTGTGCCTTCATGCAACTGATGATTCGAAGAGGCGCGTCTCGTTTTTCTCCATGCACGATGAGAGTTTCACCATTCGCTAAAGGGATGCGAATGATTTTCTCATGGCAAATAACTTCAGCTTTGTTCTTGGACAACCAGTCCATCCCGACTACTACATCGAAGCTACCCAATTGAATAGGTAAGAGATCGATGCTAAAATTTCGTTCGCCAAGTTCTAGCGTGCAGCCTCTAGCAACTTCGCCCGATTCAACAAGTTTACCATTGGCTAATTCTATGGAATAAGGAACTTCTAATCTACTAGATTCTATTCCGAGTATGCGTTTAAATTCCATAGACATGAAGCTATAATCGGCGCCAGTGTCGAATAATATGGATGCAAAGTGATTGTTAATGAGAAACGTACCGGTGACCACGTTAGGGTCCTCGCGTGCGTCTCTTGCTCCAATCACAAATGCTCGAGCCAGAGCGTTGTTTCTCTCTGGGCAGTTCTTCATGAAATGATCATTGCTTCCACACTTGAAGCATCCTTGGTTCTGCCCTTTCCCGTTACCATTCTTGTTAACAGCACCGTTGCCATTTCGATTCTTTCCTTTTCCCCAACAGTCTTCTGTTTGATGACCCAATTTACCACATTTGTCGCACCTTGGAATGCGACAAGCTCCATCATGATGATACTTACATTTTTGGCATCTAGGCATGGAGCCTTGGTATGCTTTGGTTGCAAGGGTCCTTGCCTCCTGAGGCGGGTTAGTGTCACGCTTCCTGCTGAAACCCTTGTTGTTACGAGTTGCTTGGTTCAAACTTGTGTGCTTTCTCTTTTTGTCACCAGACGACTCAGCATGCGTCTCGGTCTTCTCAGTGGGGTTCAATGATAGCTTCTTCATTCGAACACAATCTTCAGTCAGGCTGACAGCCAGAGTTACAGCCTCGGTGATTGTTTGTGGTTTGGCCGACGTCACCATGCCACGAAACTCTGAGGCCAGTCCCCAAATGTAACGTTCAACACGCTTGAATTCGGGAGTCACCATGTAGGGAAGCACTCTGGACAGATCATGGAACCTTCGAGTATATCCATTGATGTCAGCACCTTCCATAGTCAAGTGCCAGAACTCTGTCTCCAGTCTTTGGAGTTCAGCACGAGAGCAGTACTTCTCTCTCATTCTTTCCTTCAGTTCCTCCCAAGTGAGGCCATAAGCGGCGTCATCGCCCAAAGTTTGGGCTTGCAGGTTCCACCAAGTCAGAGCTTCATCGACGAATAACCCAGTAGCAAAAGTGACTTGTTGATCCGCGGTACACTTGCTCATGCGGAAAGTAGCTTCAGTCTTCTCCGTCCAGCGCACAAATGCTACTGCACCTCCTGTGCCGTCATAGTTTATCGGCTTGCAGTCGAGGAACTGCTTGAAAGTGCAGCCTGGAATTGATTCAACCAATTCACGTGTGAGCAATTGAAGAAACAATGAAACAAAGACCGTTCATAAATTTCCTCATGCTTAGTACAGTGTCTCAAGGTTACCTTGAGCTGCATTGCCTCCAGACGAATCTCCATTCCCATTACGCCTAGCGTTGCTTGGTCCTCCACTGTCTTGAGTTCGGTTCGCCTCGTACTGGGCGATAGCAGCGGAGATCCTTTCCTCTAGCAAAGCGTTCAGCTCTTCAGCAGTTCTTGGCAGTGGGGGAGGTGGAGGTTGATCATCATTGCGAGCATTCACCGTTTTCCTGGGTGCCATGTTCTGACAGAACATAACACAGCAGGGTTAGGCATTTGTTTGATATCGTCACACTAGACTGTAGTATCATATATATTCGCAGGTATATATACCACACAAGTGACATCAAACAATTATTACTCTAGCAGAGTACTTAGTAGGCTTGCACTGAGGGAATCTATACGTGACAAGACTTGCTGTGATTTCTGTGCACTGAATTCCATAATTATGTATGCATCCATAATTATGTAACTCCTTGCACAGTCCACACAGTTCGTTTCATCCTCGTATTTCTTCCTTCAGATGGGCCATCGCTTTCATGTAAAGTCACATATACTTGTGACATTCTACTTCTAGTGCATGCTAGTTATCACACATAATTGCAAGTAGTTTCTAGTCAATGACAAGTGCTACTCTAGTGCACTCTAAGTCTTGTAGTGTCTTTTCTAGACTCATGTTGACAGTTTCAGGTAGTGGATGTCGCGGGACGTTTTATGCAATGAAAACTCTTTGAAAATTGTTTTCGTGAATGGATCCTAGAGATTGTAGACTAGACTCGAGAATGAATCCTGGTTCACTACAATCGCAGCTCTGATACCAATCTGTCACACCCCTTTCTGCGGCGGAAGCACGAGGTGTGATCATGAAAGGTTCTCATTGCATACGAAGAGTAAACATGCTACATGCTCGTAAAATAACATTCAAATACCATAATATGAAAACATACGTTAGCGTTTACATCGCTAAGTCGCATAAAACATTGTCTTAAAAGTTTACAACTTTATTTAAAGTTAAACACAAGCGACATCCACGAGCATAAGCAAGACCACGCGCACATCCATCCTAGTTACCTGAAATACATGTGAGTTTTTGGAAAAACGTCAACATAAAGTTGGTGTGAATTCATGCTGTTTTGTATTTCATGTTTGTATACTTTGTATGAAAACATAGTTTGTGAGTAAATCAAGTTTTCATATGTAAATCCAGTTTCATGTGTACACCACGTACATCTGTATAATTCAATTTCTTCTTGGGTACCCCACGTACTCAAGTTTAATTCTCATTCTCTTGAGTACCCCACGTACTTCAAGTATAATTCAATCTTCTTGAGTACCCCACGTACTTCAAGTTATATATCAATTTTGTATGGTATGAATTTTATGTAAATACAGTATTTCTGTAATTATCAGATTGTTAATGGGTTGCAAAGCCATTAACCTGTGGCACGTCATAGGAAGTCACCAAACCTAAGGCATTTAATTGGTATATTCCGAGACACAAAAGCACTCCTCGATTCTCGCCCCGACCAGGAGTGTGGCTGCCAGGCACCCGTTAGATCTAACCTTTTGTTCTGCGGTCTAGGTATATTGTTGATTAATGGTGCTTCTGTACCCTATTCGTGACACTATTTCTCATAACGCCTCCTACTTGGTTCTCGTTCTCACCAAGCGCGTTTCTTGTTATCATTTCTCATAGCGCCTTACACTTGGTTCTCGTCTCACCAAATGCGCTTCTCATATTCATATATTTCGTCACACTTGGTTCTCGTTCTCACCAAGTGTACTTCTTGTATTTATATCATACCATTTATAAACATTGTACTTTTGTACATGTATTTCACCCCCGAAGTTATAAAAACTGAAAACAGTTAAAGAGAAAAGGGGGAGCATGAACTCACAACTTTGCGTTCCTAGCGTCGTAAACTCCACCGGATTTGCTTAATTAACGTCGTAACCTATACGCGTTTTCTTAACGTTAGTCACTAGACTTGTGTCGCACAAGTACAGTCACTCTCTTTTATACATGTTCTTGTGTTAAAAATATTCTATATTTTAACTACGTATCTTACTTATATTATTTTCTCCAAAAATAAATATAAGTCTTTTGTGTTTTGCACTTTGCACCCGAATCATGTATCTTGTGTTTTGTATGTGTATTTCTATATTTCTACTCCTCATGAGTATTTAGTGTATTTTTAAGTCTTAATACACTAGCACGTATAACACATACTATATACACTTAGCACAAAATTTGGTGATAAAATAATATATATTTTTCTCTCCAAAAATATATATACATAATATCCATTTTTATCCTTCAAGAAATCACCATTTCTTATCACCAAAAATTAGGGAAACCTTGGTAATACTTTTAGATACATTTTTAGGGAATAAGTTTCTCAAAAACTTATATTTTTCTAAGTGTCAAAATTTATAAAAATTTTGACAGAGTTTCCCCTAAAAATGGAGGTTTCCCACGTTTTCAAAACGTGTGTTTATTTTCTTTTAAATCATCATCAATCATCAATAATCATCAACAACAATTATCAACCATACTTATCAACAATAATCACTAATTTCATGAACTTGAATATTTACAAAAATGTGTAGTAACTTACTAGCACATTTAGTAAGTCTTGTTATCTTTAAAAATAAGTTTAATTTCTTAAAAACTTTATTTTTAAAGAATATGAAGTTTTACAACTTCTAGTCGGTTTTTACGAAAATTATTTCTTTGTTAAAACCTTTGTTACACAAGTATCCACACACTTGTTTGTTCACAAAAACCACTTTTGTTTGTGTAAGACCCGGTTTAGAACATGTGATTTCTTTTGATGCTTGGTCTTTTGAAAATACCACTTGTAGATACATAGATCTACTAGTTCTAAACACTTTTGTACAAGTTAAAACATTTTTACACAAGTTCAAGGTTTAGGTGTGGTAGGGTTTCACCTTTTAACCCTTGTTACTTCTAAAATAGCTTTATGTGAAGATCCATGATCTTACCAAACCGGGTTAAACGGTGATCCGAGCTACCACGACATAGATCGGGTCTAAATAATCACATATTTCAAATACTACAACTTTTACACAACACATGAGCTATTAACCACCATTTTTCATACTTTTAGTAGACTTTAATGCTTCAACTTGTAAGATTCCGAGTTTTAACCGACAAAAATTCTTTTAACCACTTTAGATAAGTTCAAATATGAGTTTTAAACATTATACCTCTAGCTCGGGGCTAGGGAAGACTCGTGATGGAAAATGGGTGGATAAAAGCTAACGGAAGTGGTCCTTCGCGTTCCGAGTGCACCAAAGCTCCTAATACGCAACCTCTAACACTTGTATCACCTTGGAATGATGAAGATGGAACTCGAAGATGGATGGTTGAGAGAGGGGTGTTTGGCCGTAAGTTCTAGAGGGAGAGAGGGGAGTGTGGTCTTGAGTGTTTAAGTGATAATGTCCATGTGGTTAAGTGTTTATTTATAGGAAATTCTAATGTGTATTATCCATTGGATGTAGTGTCTTTAGGATATTAGACATAACATAATTAAATAATCCATCTTAGTACTCTTGTGTTCCCCTAGTTAGGCCGATCCCATTAGGGGGGGGGGGTATCTAATTCGATCTCAAGTAGATAGTTAGGTTAATAGTTATGTTAAATAGGTTAGTTAAGTACCTAACCCGGTTACTTAGTGTGTAGTGTATTTTAGCGGGTGTTAGGGTAATCAGGGACCCTAACTGGCTCAGAAAAGATAAACAATGTCATTGACATTATTTTTATGTTCCGGGTAATCTCCGGTTGTTCGGTTACATACCGATTCGTTAAAGTGCTAAATTACACTTTTTAGTGTCGTTTAAGTACCTTTCTTGTACTCTTTCAATTCCCAACACTTAGGGAAATATTCTGGATAATAAAACGACATTTCTGCATAACATTTATATGTTCAAATGCTGAATTATTGCTGATTTGTATAAATTCTGCACTTAAAGTGCGTTTCGGGTGCTTTTTAGTGCTTATTTTTGCTTTCGTATTGCATATATATTAACCCTTGTATGTACTCTTGGGTTTTAATGCATACTTGTTGTCGGACCTACACCTAGGCTCCAATTTTATTGTCTGGCTGCTTTCTGCAGTTCTGTTGACACATTGTGTCTTACCGGTGAGTTTACTATTATTCTGACGCAACGCTCTCGTTTATGCATAAAGCAATATTTTGTAGTATACAACGTGCATGAATTCACTTGTTTAATCATGTGTTCAGACATTGCTGACAATTAAACTCATAATTGCAGTCATTAAGCAATAATTATAGTGTACGGAAGTTACCGGTTTGTGCCAGTTGTCACACACTGCTTATTACAATAGCAGTTGTTAATCTTATGTAGTTCACTATCAGTTGTTAAGTATCATCAGTGTTTTAATTACTATCAGTGCTTACAAGTTTTACATCAGCTGTTTGACTTAGTACTAATCTGTTTTTCCTTAACACTTAATTACTAATAACTGATTCTCTATCCACTGCTTATTAAAATAGTTATGTTATGTTAACGTTTTGTTGTTTTTTTTTCTTTTAACAGCAAAAGAACCAAACCTTCATCGCCTGTTGATAAAGAACTTGATGTTGAAATGATAAAGTATTTGAGGGCTTTATTAGATTCACAAAATATGTTGGTTAAGACATATAGGATGGTCAGAAACCATTTTCACCAATCTCCAGATGCCAACCTTAGTCTGCGACTAATTTATAGAAGAGAAAAAGACGGCAGGACATATAACTTACCCACCACATCTGAAGTTGCTGCTTTGGTTGTCGGAGACATAGATAAAGCTATAGACCATCGTGATATTGTTGTCCAGACGCAGTCGGGAATGCTGCAGCGTATTAGCGAATTACACCCATCGTATCTTGCTCTGCAATATCCATTACTTTTTCCATATGGTGATGATGGTTATAGAGTTGATATTCCTCATAGAGATTTTATGTCCACACAAAAGAAAATAAAACCAAAGTGCACAATGAGAGAATTTTTTTCATATAGGATCCAAGATAGAACTTATGGCTTTTCCTTAATTTTAAATGGGTGAAGGTTGTTACAACAGTTTTTGGTTGATGCGTACACAATGATTGAGAGCGAAAGATTAAAGTACATTCGTTGGCAACAAGCGAACCTTCGCTCTGAAACATTTGAGAATCTTCAAAAGTATAAATCGAAAGGTAAGGAAGTTTTAACAGATACTGGAAAGCCTGTTATACTTCCTTCTTCATTTACTGGTGGTGCAAGATTCATGCAACAAAATTACCTCGATGCAATGGCCTTATGTAAGTGGTATGGGGACCCTGATTTCTTCATAACTATAACATGTAATCCTAAGTGGCCTGAAGTAAAAAGATTTCTAAAAGATTCAACCATCAAAGCCGAAGACAGGCCTGACATATTGTGTCGATTGTTTAAAAGGAAGCTTGATTCGTTAATCAAAGATTTTAAGGATTCCAAGTATTTTGGTGAGATTAACGCTGGTGTGTTATTTTTTTTTCACTTCTTATCCTCTGATGTATATTTTTTAATCAAGGTTATTAACTAATAAATTTTGTTTATTTTCCCTTTTTATTTAGTTGTTTATACAGTAGAATTTCAAAAGCATGGTCTTCCTCATGCACATATATGTATATTCATGAAGGTCGATCACAAACTTCCAACCATAGATCACATAGATCCATTTATTTCTGTTGAGATTCCCGATAAAAAAGAAGATCCTGAACTTTATTCTCTTGTGACTGATTATATGATTCATGGTCCATGTGGGAATGCTAATTTGAATTGTCCTTGCATGGTTGATAAAAGATGTTCAAAAAACTTTCCGAAGAAATTCACACCACATACAAGTATTGATTCAAATGGTTTTCCTGTATACAGAAGAAGAGATTCAGGTCATACAGTTATAAAATCGGGTGTTAGATTAGACAACATAAATGTTTTTCCTTATAACAAAAGGCTTTTGAAAAGATATCAAGCACACATTAATGTTGAATGGTGTAATCAAGCCGGTTCAGTGAAATATTTGTTCAAGTACATCAACAAAGGTCCTGATATGGCTACTGCGGTAGTTTCTGGTGATACAAGTTCAACCATCAAAGAAAAGCCAAAAGATGAGATCAAGGAGTATTATGATTGTAGATATATTTCAGCTTCTGAGGAATCCTGGAGAATATTCTCTAATGAGGTTCATTATAGGTATCCTGCTGTTATGAGGCTTCCCTTTCATTTGCCTGACCAACAGAATGTTGTGTATGGTGCTGATGACGATATTGATAATGTTTTAAGCAAGCCTTCTGTTGCTTCTTCAATATTTATGCAATGGATGAAGTTGAACGAGTCAAATAAAGATGCTAGAAAGCTGACTTATGTTGAGTTTCCTTCCAAATTTGTTTGGATACTTAAAGATAGATGTTGGCAGGTACGTAAGTCGTACCAGTGTGTTGGCCGGATTCATTCTGTATCTCCTGCTTTGGGCGAACCTTATTTTTTTAGGATACTACTGAATAAAGTTAAAGGACCTAGATCATTTGAGGAGATACGTACAGTTAACGATCAATTATTCCCGACTTTTAGAGATGCTTGCTATGCGATGGGACTTTTAGATGATGACAATGAATACGTTGAGGCCATTAAAGAAGCAAGTTTTGAAGGACATGCTGGGTATCTTTCGAGCATTATTTGCTACCCTGCTTTTGACAAATACTCTATCTCGGCCAGAATTTGTTTGGGAGAATACTTGGAAATACTTAGCTGATGATATTGTTTATAGACGTCAAAAAGAAACAAATATTTCAGGTTCTGATCTATTTTCTTTTATTTTACATACTACATTTTGATTTTTTATTTAATAATGTTAATTTTTTTATTTGCTAGGTTTAGTGCTTCCTGAACATCAAATTAAGAACCTTACTTTGTTGAAAATTGAAAACTATTTAATTTCCAATGGTTCATCATTACGAAGGTTTGCCACTATGCCGTACCCTGATGACGATTCCTTACGTGATGCTTCTAATCGTCTGATCAATGAAGAGCTGTCACATGACCTAGATGAAGAACAAGCTGAGTTTAACAGGTTGCATCAATCTCTTACAGATGAACAACGAGCGGTTTTTGACGAAATAATGGAAGCAGTTGTAG
This sequence comes from Helianthus tuberosus, assembly GCA_030545235.1. Lineage (NCBI taxonomy): Eukaryota > Viridiplantae > Streptophyta > Magnoliopsida > Asterales > Asteraceae > Helianthus > Helianthus tuberosus. The sequence goes on along the minus strand of CM060356.1, from coordinate 89,997,717 downwards.
GGCGTAAAGGGGGCCTTTTTTTGTCTATGGTTATGGTGGAACTGGAAAAACCTTTTTATGGAAGACTTTGGCTTCAGCTGTTCGATGCAGAAATGGAATAGTTTTAAATGTGGCCTCAAGTGGTATTGCTTCGTTATTACTTTCCCGTGGAAGGACAACTCATTCTCGGTTCCATATTCCCATTAATCTAACAGAAGATTCAATGTGCAATATTAAGCCAAATAGTGATATTGCGAGATTATTAAAGGAAACCCAATTAATCATATGGGACGAAGCACCGATGGTACACAAACATGCCTTTGAAGCTTTAGATAGGACCATGACCGACGTATTTTCGGAAGGTAAGAGTATTCGTTCGGATATTCCTTTTGGTGGTAAAGTTATTGTATTTGGTGGTGACTTTAGACAAATACTACATGTTATTCCTAATGGTACTAGACAAGAAATTGTTAGTGCGTCTTTAAGCTCTTCATACATATGGGCAAAATGCAGACTCTTACGGCTGACTAAAAACATGCGTCTAACTATTGGAGCTGAAAGTTCGAATACGAAGTCTATCAGAGAATTTGCAAAATGGCTTATTGATATTGGTGAAGGAAACGTTGGAGATGATAATGATGGTGACGCCATTATAGAGATACCAGATGATTTACTGATCACCGATATTTGTGACCCAATACAAAGTTTAATTGACTTTGTATATCCTTCAATTATTCAACAATTTAGGATTGCTGGATTTTTTTTCTGAGCGAGCAATTCTAGCACCCAAAAATGAGGTAGTTCATGAAATTAATGATCGATTGCTTTCGTTATTTCCTGGTGATGCGAAAGAGTATCTGAGTTCTGATAGTATATGTCAAACTGAACAAATTCTTGATTCTTTTCAAGAAAGCTTCTACTCAACAGAAAATTTGAATGCTCTTAAGATTTCTGGCTTGCCTAATCATATATTAGTTCTTAAAGTTGGTGTTCCTGTGATGCTTCTTCGAAACATTGATCAACAGAAAGGGTTATGTAACGGTACAAGGCTTCAAATTACTTTTCTTGGTAAACGAGTTATAGAAGCTGAGGTTATATCTGGTGGGAACATTGGCACAAGAGTTTATATTCCAAGGATTAATATGATCCCGTCTGACAAAAAAATACCTTTTCAATTTCAACAAAGACAATTTCCGTTATCAGTTTGTTTTGCTATGACAATTAACAAGAGTCAAGGACAATCGTTATCAAAGGTTGGTCTTTATTTGAAAGATCCTGTCTTCACTCATGGTCAGTTGTATGTTGCATTATCAAGGGTCAAGACCAGAGAAGGCGTTAAAATACTAATATTCGATGCTGATGGAAAACCAACAAATAAGACTTCTAATGTTGTTTACAACTAAGTTTTTACTAGCTTGTAATCATTGTGAGGAATGTTAAAACGCTGTTGATCAAAGTCAAACTACTTATGTTAAAAGCTAATTATAATAGATAAAACACTATTTGAGCAATGTTAAAACGTTGTTTAACTAAAGTCTGTTTGACCAAAGTCAAACTACTTTTGTTAAAAGCTACTTGATAAAACACTGTTTGACCAAAGCCTGTTTGACCAAAGTCAAACTACTTATGTTAAAAGGTACATATAATAGATAAAACTAAATTTTCCCTCGGCATTGCTTCTTGAGGTCATGAAACTTACTTATGTTAAAACCTAATTACTATTAATACATGATTCAAAGCATTCAAATTTTATGTTATGTTAATGGTTTTGCTATATGAAAAATTATTTTTCTTTGTTAATTTGAATACCAAATCAATTCAACTAATCATGTACTTTACTCTTGTATGTCAATGTAAATGTAAATAACAAATTTAAAAAGGGGTGTATGTGTAAATATTTTTCATCAGTTGAAAATATGGGAAGAGAAAAACACAACTGTGACAACCCGCACTAAACCAGGTATCCGTACAACTTAATTAATGATTAATTACTACTTGATTACTGTGCTTGTTTGAACTAGCTGATAAACTGCTACCTGCATACTGATACATGCACTTACTTGCATCATACTTTATTTGCTGTCACTACATTATTTACATACTGGACCCTAGTGACAAACATGATGCACAAAAAGCACAGTAGCACTAAACGGATACACAGTGAACATGCTGATATAACCAACATCAGGCAGACACTGCCTCTAAGGCCTGTTAAGAGCCTCATATATTTTGGCTACACTGGTAGTGAGTGTAGGGATATAAGGGTTGTGGTACCGCGTCTCTAGGGATAAGATACACTGATTCGGATGTGCCAAAAACGTACTTTAAGTACCAAACACAGCACTTTAATAATTAATCCAGCTTCTAGCTGACTAGTAAAGTGCCAGAACATGAGAAAATAACACTAGACACTTTCTAAAGTGTCGGGAAAACAAATTGTGTCACTAAAAATAACAATAACGACACTTTAAAGCCTTTGTAACGCTTTAACGGATTACTATCCAACCGGACACCCGGACTTTACCCGGAACACGAAAATATTAATATTTTCACTATTTATATTTTTCTGAGCTAGTTAGGGTCTCTGATTACCCTAACACCCGTCATAACACGCTATATATTAGTAACGGGGTTAATTACTTAACTTAACTTGGTTTAACATAACCATTCCCTAACTATCTAGTTTAAATCGAACCAACCCCACCCCCCCATCATAATCGTCCCCTAACTAGGGGAACACACTTGTACTTGGTGATCTTGGTTAATCTTTGATTGTATAATATCTTGAAGACACTTTAACCAATGGATAAAACCATCTAATTTTCCTATAAATACATACTAATCTCACTAGACAATTATCACTTAAACAAATCACACAAAAATTACTCTCCCTCCCTCACCTAGCTCTCGGCCGAACCCCCTCCACTACATCCATCCATTTTCGGCTCTTGTTCACTACATTCCAAGATCATACACGCGTTAAGGGTCTCATATTAGGAGCTTTGGTGCACTCGGAACACGAAGGACCTCTACCGTTAGCTTTTATCCACCTCTTTTTCGCCTAAGATCTTCCCTAGCCTTGAGCTAGAGGTATAACACTTAAAACTTGTTTTTAAGCTTATCTAAAGTGGTTAAAAGGAATATTGTCGGTTAAATATCGTTAACTTACATTTTGATGCGTTAAAGTCTAGTAAAAATACTAAAAGTGGTGGTTAATAGCTCATAACTTGTGTAAAAGTTGTAGTATTTGGAATTTGTGTTTATCTAGACCCGATCTATGATGTGGTAGCTCGGATCTCCGTTTAACCCGACTTTGAAAGATCATGTATCTTCACATAAGCTCGTTTTTGGTTACCGCAAGGGTTAAAAGGCGAAACTCTACCACACAAGATGCATGAACTTGTGTAGAAATATTTTACTTGTGTAAAAATAATTTAACTTGTACAATGGAGTTTAAAACTAGCAGATCTACGTATCTGCAAGTGGTATTTTTGAAGAACCACACATTTAAGAAACCATGTATTTTAAAGAAAGGATCTTGCACTAACAAACATGATTTTATAAACCACAAGTGTGTAGACACTTGTGAAATGAAAAGATCCGACAAATAACTATTTTTGGGAAAAATGACTAGAAGTTGTAAAGACGGATTTCTCTAGTCACAAGGTTTTTACGAGATCAAAGTTACTTTATATAAAGATCTACATATATAAAGGGGATTTACACTATAGATTCGGAAAAACTGCAAGTTCATGCGATTATGCGATTTACATACTTGTCGACTAGTTTGATGTGTCGGAAATTGTTTGATTGAATAAAGAAGTTGTTGAATTGATTTGTTAAAAGAAAATGATACGCTTGAAAGCGTGGCCACCTCCAGTTACAGAGGAAACTCTGGCGAAATTTTCTAAAAACCTAACACTTAGGCTTATTTACACAACAAGTGTTAGAACTACTTTTGGGCATATTTCGAAACATAAATTTCGCCAGCACTATATTTTACTAAATATTCGGAGGTGGGATTTTCACAAAGATTAACGTGATAAATATATTTGTCACAACACTGTTTATGATTATTTTGTGAAATACATAAATATTATTTTAGAGTGAAAATAATATTTACAAGCGTTAATGATTCCAAAACTTTACGAACGCTTCCACAAACATATAAGTTACACCGGTAATTACATTACCACAAGATTGATAAAACGTAACTTACGCACATGTATTGTATCCCCCATCCTTGGGAAGAAGAATAACTACCAAGTGTATACGGAACATAAACACGAAATAGTTGTCTAACTATTTCCCAAAGACTTAAACTATAAAGCTAAAGCACGGCCGTCCGTCTAATAGAATTAGCACTTGTAGGTCGTTGCACAACTTACTGTATTGGAGACACTTGGTAGAGACGCGCATTCACTGTGAGTTCATGTCCCCCTTTTCTCTAACTGTTTTCAGTTTACTTAACTGCGGGGGTGAAATACATGTTACTATGATTTACGAGTACTTTACAACGGTATGTTTAACGTAAGGAGGTGTTATACGATCATGTGAGTGGATAGGAACAACATGGGGCCATTAGTCCTCATGGAGGGACCGAGGGACAGGAGCGGTAGATCTATCTGGGTGTAGCGAGCCCAGCCCCCGGCCAAACTAGAAACGGACCGTGGGGTGACTTTGTCCACATACTTTGCCGTGGCGAAATCTGCTAGGTTTGAGTCTCCCTATTTGCACTTCACATATGTCAGTGGCCTTGCAAACCATTGGTGATCACAAGTCCTCTTACACTGCTACATACCACAACTATTTTATACTCTCAAGTGTTTTACATACTCACTTACACATGAACTCGCTCAACATTATTGTTGATTTTTCAACTCACATGTATTTCAGGAAATTAAAACGGATCTGGCACGGTATGGAACGTTTTCCGCTGCACTTGTCATGGAGTCATCAGGGTTTAGGGGATGTGTCTCTTTCCTGGACAAGACACAGTCCTTAAACCACGTTTATGTTATGTTATAAGTTGTAAGGTCTACTGAACAAGGTTATGGTTGTATGTTAAAACAATGGTAATGTGTTTGATTTTCAAAACTTAATGGATGACTTGCATGGTTTTTAAATTCATATAGCTTGTTATGGTTAAGCTATGGTATTAAGAAGTCACACCAACATTAACCACGCTTCCGCAAAGCCAGGGTGTGACAGCTTGGTATCAGAGCTCTGATCATAGCGAACTAGGATTCTTTCTCGAGTCTAGACTATGATCACTAGGGCTCTCACGAAAACATTTTTCTGCATACCACTTAAGTCCAGATCCAAAACTTTTTACAAACAAATGTTGAGCACATTTTATTTATTATAGGCTCAGCTTGGAGGGCTGAGGATCGGTCTGGAGGATCGAGGTGATTAAGGTAGTTGAGCACGTTGGTTTGTTATAGGATCGATCTGGAGGATCGAGGCTCGGTCTAGGTGACCGAGGTAGTGGGCTAGCAAGGCTAGGAAGAAAAGGCTCGGCTTGGAGGGCTGAGGATCGATCTGGAGGATCGAGGTTTGGTTTAAGTGAAGGATAGAGCAGTCTTGTAGACTGGATGGTATTGGCTAGTAAGACTAGGAGGATTATGTGATGCCTTACTTGATGACTTATGTGATTACTTGATTTATGATTGACTATTTGTGCATGTTTGTGTATATGTTACAGACACATGGATTCTGCAGACACTGGTGGTTCAGGCACCACAGGCCCGAGGCCTATCGTTTCAGACGACATTGAGTCATCGGAGCACGAGGTTTACACGTCCGACTTCACTAGCACAGATGAGGACGACTTTCAGCCTTTTGCACTACCTGACGGTGCTGGCGAGCTCGCAGATGGTCCCATCGCAGGGGATCTACCACTGGCACTGATCCCTGCTCCTATACCGCTGGCTGCGTACCCAGCTTACGATTTACCCATCGACGATGAGGAGGATGATATCGATATGTTTGATGAGGAGCCTTTCGAGGAGGATGCTCAGGGCGAGGCCCTTCCTGCTGCCGATCCCTTATTGATCGCAGACGCACCCGTCGCGGAGTCACCTGTTCACTCCCCAGTCGCGGACTCCTTTGAGTCTGTAGCTTCTGTACCCTCACATGTTCAGAGTGCACAGCACTTCTCTTATGGATCAGATCCTGATCAGGCATCTTCTGTTGCCCCTATCCCCAGTTTCGCTTTTGACCATGATGATGAGGGGGATTCCGATCCTATGTTTCCCCCAGGGTTCGACCCAGATCGTGACTTAGAGTTTGTTCCCATGGACCAGTTTATGGAGGATCCGGCAGACCCTGTTGACCTATTTGATCCTATTGACCCAGATTTTGAGTTTGAGATGGCTTTTGATGATTTCGAGCCTGCCGTTGCTCCTGAGCAGGCAGCCGCTCTAGACCCTATACCAGAGCATGACCCAGTACATGCTGATATCCCTTTTGAGCCTGTTGTTGCTGATCTCCCTGTAGATGTTCCTGTGATTGAGGGCGATCATGTTGCTGTTGATCCCATTGTTCCCTTACCCGTTGGTGATGTACCTGTTGACCACCCTATAGAGCACTTTGCACCCGTTCACCCCGTTGTTGCTCCCTTATTTGATCCTGTTCCCCTAGAGCCCGGACATGCACTGTTCGCGGCACATATGGATCCACCGGATGAGTCCGCACAGCACGGTTGGATACCGGCTGATGAGGATGTTCCACCTTTTCCTCCACAGATTCCTGTTGCACCACATGTTGACTTTTCATTTCAGGTTCCTATGTTTATACCTCCAGCAGGGCCTGGAGAGGGTTCTTCAGCACACCCTGATGGGCATGTACCGATGCCTATCCCTTTTATGCCTCAGACGTCATTTGTTCCACCCGCTGTTGCTCCGCTTCACGTGGCACCTTTCGACCCCACTAGCGAGCCATTTCTTTGGGCACCTGGCTCCGGTATGCCACCCACTGACCCCTACCATGCTTTTCACAGGGGACACACTATTGAGGACGTCTTGATGTCCTTTGTCGCACAGCATGAGTCCCACACACAGCGTATCCAGGAGCTCGAGAGAGCTCGGTTGTCACCTTGTCAGAGTCATGGTCAGACACACTCTCCCCTACAGCCGTTTCGACCATTACCTCCAGATATTGCTGCTCGTCTTTTTACACTGGAGCAGCAGGTTGCCTCTATTATTCGTACTCAGCGAGCCCAGGAGGAGGACTGGCTCCAGTTACGCCGGTTGTTTTATACTCACTTTCCCCCTCCTCCACCACCATCTGCATAGAGCTCACCTGTTACTGATTAGATAGACAAGGATGAGAAGACGGCGATTGTTGGTTTGCACAGCATTTTGGAGACCACTTTTTGACTTTGACTTTTGTTGACATGTACTTGATGTTGTATTTGACACTGATTTGTTATGATTTTTGGACAGGGGTGATGTAGCCCCTAGTTGATGGATGATTGTATGACACTATGATGTGCTGATACACTTACTCTGTGGTCTTGATGTATGGCAATCGCAGTATTCTCATCATATCTGTTTCGCTTGATTACTTATTTGCATTGTTATGGTATGAGATGTGGATGATTGATATATGTGATGTATTGATGACATGAGATATTACGTGCTATTACTATTACTATATACGTACTTTTCGCTATGGCCTGACCAACGTAAACCATCATTTAGAAAATGCCGCCAAGACGCGAACCAAACATGCCAACTAATGAGGCAGAACTCCAGCAGATTATTGCTGCTGCCATAGCACAGTACGCAGCATCTCAGCCAGGAGCAAGCGGAAGTGTTAACCAAGGCAATAACAATCCACCTCACGGTAATACCACGCCATTCGGACCTACCATGAACTAGTTGGAGATTTTAGCGATGATGCTAATGCCAAACACATGTTTTAACATACGTGCAGGATGCACCTACAAGCAGTTCTTAGACTGCAAACCAGTTAACTTCGATGGCACAGGAGGTGCAGTTGCCTTTACCCGCTGGGCTGAGAAAACCGATTCTGTTTTACGCATGAGCAAGTGTGCAGAGGATCAGCAAGTCACATACATTTCAGGGCTGTTTCTAGATGGAGCCCTATCCTGGTGGAACCTACAAGTACAAACACTAGGCGAAGCTGCCTCCTACGCCCTGACTTGGGCCGAGTTGAAAGAACTAATGCGCAAAAAGTACTGTTCACGCGCAGAAATTCAAAGGTTGGAGACTGAATTTTGGCACCTAAAGATGGATGGACCAAAGATTGCAGAATACGTCCAGAGGTTTCACGACTTATCTCAAGTGGTTCCTTACATGGTTACGCCAGAATACAAGCGAATCGAGCGCTTCATTTGGGGTTTGGCTCCCCAAATAATAAGCATGGTAACCTCCTCCAAACCAGCGACTATCACTAAAGCCATCGATTTGAGCGTGGCTCTCACCGAGGAGGCGATTCGTCTAAACAATTTTGATGAAGTCAAGGCAAAGAAGACAGAGACTCACGTTGAGTCCTCAGGAGATAACAAAAGGAAGTTTTCAAACTTCAAACAAGGCGTCAGTATGGCAGTAAAGAAAGGAAAATCAGCTGGTAGTACCAAGAGAGGAAAAGGGTACCAGGGCACCCAGCCCAAATGCAACAACTGCCAACGCCACCATACTGGCCATTGTAACATGAGAGTTTGTGAATCTTGTGGAAAACCGGGCCACTCAAAGGAATCATGTTGGGCTAGTGCGGGCCGCGGAGGCCAGGGAGGATATGGAAATAGGAATGATAACCGTGGTGGAAATGGAAACCGCCTACAAGGAAATTTTGGAGGAAACAGAAACCGAGGCAACAATGCAAATCAGGCTGGCAATGCCAACCAGAACAACACCCCAGCTGGAAATGGGGATGGAAACGGGCAGAGACTCGGATGCTATAACTGCGGGGAAATCGGGCATTTTAAGAAGAACTGCCCAACGTTGAATCAGGCCCGTGGTAGCGTGTTCCAGCTCGAAGCTAGGGAAGCACGCCAAGATCCAAATGTTGTTACGGGTACGTTCCCTATAAATCAACGCTATGCATCTGTTCTGTTTGATACTGGTGCCGACTATAGCTTCGTATCACTAGAATTTAAGAATATACTTGGGCTAGCCGCTAATAAGTTAGACATTCCCTACGCAATCGAATTGGCTAATGGAAAGTTGGTAGAAGCCAATGATGTTATCAGAGGCTGTGTGATTGAATTAGGAGAACGTGAGTTTGCTTTGGATCTACTACCAGTCCAATTGGGAAGTTTCGACGTGGTAGTAGGAATGGACTGGTTATCGGGCAATAAAGCTGAGATAGTTTGCCACGAAAAGGTTGTTCGTATTCCAACCGAGGATGGTGAGACCATTGTTGTTCATGGAGAGAAGCGTGAGACGCCGTTGCGGATTATCAGCTGTTTGAAAGCAAGGAAGTGTTTGCAGAAGGGATGTGTTGCTTTTCTGGCGCACATCGTGGACAAGAAGGCTGCTGAGCCAACAATCGAGGACATCCCTGTCGTAAGGGAGTATCCAGAAGTCTTCCCAGAAGACTTACCCGGACTGCCACCTCAGAGGCAAGTGGAGTTTCACATTGACTTAGTTCCAGGCGCCGCGCCTGTGGCTAAGGCACCATACAGACTTGCTCCGTCTGAGATGCAGGAATTGTCGACACAACTTCAAGAGTTGTTAGACAAGGGTTTTATCCGACCAAGCTTCTCGCCTTGGGGAGCTCCGGTCCTGTTTGTCAAGAAGAAGGACGGAAGTTTCCGCATGTGTATTGACTACAGAGAATTGAACAAACTGACGATCAAGAACAGGTATCCACTGCCAAGAATCGACGATCTGTTCGATCAACTGCAAGGCTCTAGCTTTTACTCTAAGATCGATCTTCGATCTGGATACCATCAACTAAGGATACAGGAGGAAAGTATCCCGAAAACAGCCTTCCGAACTCGTTATGGACACTACGAGTTCCTCGTTATGCCATTTGGTTTGACAAACGCACCTGCAGTCTTTATGGACTTGATGAATAGGGTTTGCAAGCCATACTTAGACAAGTTCGTGATTGTATTCATCGACGACATCCTGATTTACTCAAAGACGAAGGCTGAACACGAGCAGCATCTTAGAACCATATTGGAGCTGCTAAAGAAGGAACAGCTGTACGCCAAATTCTCCAAGTGCGAGTTTTGGCTACGCGAAGTCCAGTTTCTTGGACATGTGGTTAATGGGGATGGAATTCATGTTGATCCCGCAAAGATCGAGGCAATCAAAAGTTGGGAAACGCCTACAACGCCAACCGAGATTCGACAATTCTTGGGGTTGGCTGGCTACTATCGAAGGTTCATCGAGGATTTCTCGAAAATCGCTCAACCTTTGACGCTCCTCACGCAGAAGGACAAGACGTTTGATTGGGGAATCAAACAGGATGAAGCGTTTCAGATATTGAAGGATAAGCTTTGTAACGCGCCAATCTTAGCTCTACCAGAAGGCACTGATGACTTTGTGGTATACCGCGACGCATCGCGTCAAGGATTGGGTTGTGTGTTGATGCAACGCCAAAAGGTCATTGCTTACGCATCACGCCAACTGAAAGTGCACGAAAAGAATTATACCACACACGATTTAGAGCTTGGCGCAGTGGTTTTCGCTTTAAAGATCTGGAGACATTACCTTTATGGTACGAAGTGCACAATCTTCACAGATCACAAAAGCCTACAGCATATATTCAACCAGAAGGAGTTGAATATGAGGCAAAGACGATGGGTTGAATTGTTAAACGACTACGACTGCGAGATAAAATATCATCCAGGGAAGGCGAATGTAGTCGCCGATGCCCTAAGTCGTAAAGAAAGAATCAAGCCCATAAGGGTTAGAGCTTTGGGAATGATTATACGAACCGATCTTTCCTTGCGCATTCGTGCTGCACAAAAGGAAGCTCTCAAGGAGGGGAACCTTGAGGAAGAATATCTCCGTGGAATGGAGAAGCTTTTGGTACCAAACGAGGAAGGGATGTTATGTTTTGAGAAAAGGATTTGGGTTCCTCTGTTTGGTGGATTAAGGGAAGTTATTTTCGACGAAGCGCACAAGTCACGGTACTCTATCCACCCTGGATCGGATAAGATGTACCAGGATCTCAAAGATTACTATTGGTGGCCTAGGATGAAAGGCGACGTTGCTGTTTACGTGAGCAAATGTTTAACGTGCGCTAAGGTCAAGGCGGAATACCAGAAGCCTTCGGGACTTCTGCAACAACCTGAGATTCCCAAGTGGAAATGGGAACAAATCTCAATGGATTTTGTTACAAAACTGCCAAGAACGCCAAGAGGCCATGATATGATTTGGGTGATTGTTGACCGCCTAACAAAGTCCGCACACTTTCTGCCAATCAAGGAGAAAGACAGTACTAGTAAACTTGCGGAAATTTACTTGAGAGAGATCGTAGCACGTCATGGAGTACCTCTCTCGATCATCTCTGATAGAGACGGAAGGTTTGTGTCAAGAATATGGCAATCCTTCCAAGAATCTTTTGGCTCACAATTGAATCTGAGCACTGCGTTCCATCCGCAAACTGACGGCCAGAGCGAGCGAACGATACAAACTTTGGAAGACATGCTGAGGGCATGTGTTATGGATTTAGGCGGTAGCTGGGATAAACACTTACCTTTGGTCGAATTTTCATACAACAACAGCTACCACACCAGTATTGGTGTCGCGCCATTTGAGGCCCTATACGGACGCAAGTGCCGATCACCACTATGTTGGTCTGACGCAGGTGATAGGCAGCTTGCTGGTCCCGAAATCGTCCAAGAGACGACAGACAAGATCGCGCAAATTCTTAAACGCATCGAAGCAGCTCGCCACAGACAAAAGGCCTATGCGGATCCAAACCGAAAACATGCGGATTTTCAAGTTGGAGAAATGGTTTTACTGAAGGTATCACCCTGGAAAGGGGTGGCATGCTTTGGAAAGCGTGGGAAGTTAAATCCGCGCTACATTGGTCCTTTCAGAATTCTGGAAAGAATTGGGACAGTAGCATACAAGTTGGAACTACCTGCTGAACTGAATGGTGTTCACGATACATTTCATGTATCCAATCTGAAGAAAAGTCCAACTCAAGTTGACGTTGCCATTCCTATCGACGAGATTCATATTGACGACACGCTCCACTTCGTTGAAGAACCTGTTGAGGTCACGGATTGGAAAGTTAACAAGACCCGCCGGAGCAGTGTCAAACTCGTCAAAGTACGTTGGAATGCCAGACATGGTCCTGAATTTACCTGGGAACGTGAGGACCGGATGAAAGAGAAATACCCCCACCTATTTCCTAAGAACTCTGCATCTACAAGCAGAACTTAAATTTCGGGACGAAATTTATTTAACGGGGGGAGAATGTGACAACCCGCACTAAACCAGGTATCCGTACAACTTAATTAATGATTAATTACTACTTGATTACTGTGCTTGTTTGAACTAGCTGATAAACTGCTACCTGCATACTGATACATGCACTTACTTGCATCATACTTTATTTGCTGTCACTACATTATTTACATACTGGACCCTAGTGACAAACATGATGCACAAAAAGCACAGTAGCACTAAACGGATACACAGTGAACATGCTGATATAACCAGCATCAGGCAGACACTGCCTCTAAGGCCTGTTAAGAGCCTCATATATTTTGGCTACACTGGTAGTGAGTGTAGGGATATAAGGGTTGTGGTACCGCGTCTCTAGGGATAAGATACACTGATTCGGATGTGCCAAAAACGTACTTTAAGTACCAAACACAGCACTTTAATAATTAATCCAGCTTCTAGCTGACTAGTAAAGTGCCAGAACATGAGAAAATAACACTATACACTTTCTAAAGTGTCGGGAAAACAAATTGTGTCACTAAAAATAACAATAACGACACTTTAAAGCCTTTGTAACGCTTTAACGGATTACTATCCAACCGGACACCCGGACTTTACCCGGAACACGAAAATATTAATATTTTCACTATTTATATTTTTCTGAGCCAGTTAGGGTCTCTGATTACCCTAACACCCGTCATAACACGCTATATATTAGTAACGGGGTTAATTACTTAACTTAACTTGGTTTAACATAACCATTCCCTAACTATCTAGTTTAAATCGAACCAACCCCACCCCCCCCATCATAACCGTCCCCTAACTAGGGGAACACACTTGTACTTGGTGATCTTGGTTAATCTTTGATTGTATAATATCTTGAAGACACTTTAACCAATGGATAAAACCATCTAATTTTCCTATAAATACATACTAATCTCACTAGACAATTATCACTTAAACAAATCACACAAAAATTACTCTCCCTCCCTCACCTAGCTCTCGGCCGAACCCCCTCCACTACATCCATCCATTTTCGGCTCTTGTTCACTACATTCCAAGATCATACACGCGTTAAGGGTCTCATATTAGGAGCTTTGGTGCACTCGGAACACGAAGGACCTCTACCGTTAGCTTTTATCCACCTCTTTTTCGCCTAAGATCTTCCCTAGCCTTGAGCTAGAGGTATAACACTTAAAACTTGTTTTTAAGCTTATCTAAAGTGGTTAAAAGGAATATTGTCGGTTAAATATCGTTAACTTACATTTTGATGCGTTAAAGTCTAGTAAAAATACTAAAAGTGGTGGTTAATAGCTCATAACTTGTGTAAAAGTTGTAGTATTTGGAATTTGTGTTTATCTAGACCCGATCTATGATGTGGTAGCTCGGATCTCCGTTTAACCCGACTTTGTAAGATCATGTATCTTCACATAAGCTCGTTTTTGGTTACCGCAAGGGTTAAAAGGCGAAACTCTACCACACAAGATGCATGAACTTGTGTAGAAATATTTTACTTGTGTAAAAATAATTTAACTTGTACAATGGAGTTTAAAACTAGCAGATCTACGTATCTGCAAGTGGTATTTTTGAAGAACCACACATTTAAGAAACCATGTATTTTAAAGATAGGATCTTACACTAACAAACATGATTTTATAAACCACAAGTGTGTAGACACTTGTGAAATGAAAAGATCCGACAAATAACTATTTTTGGGAAAAATGACTAGAAGTTGTAAAGACGGATTTCTCTAGTCACAAGGTTTTTACGAGATCAAAGTTACTTTATATAAAGATCTACATATATAAAGGGGATTTACACTATAGATTCGGAAAAACTGCAAGTTCATGCGATTATGCGATTTACATACTTGTCGACTAGTTTGATGTGTCGGAAATTGTTTGATTGAATAAAGAAGTTGTTGAATTGATTTGTTAAAAGAAAATGATACGCTTGAAAGCATGGCCACCTCCAGTTACAGAGGAAACTCTGGCGAAATTTTCTAAAAACCTAACACTTAGGCTTATTTACACAACAAGTGTTAGAACTACTTTTGGGCATATTTCGAAACATAAATTTCGCCAGCACTATATTTTACTAAATATTCGGAGGTGGGATTTTCACAAAGATTAACGTGATCAATATATTTGTCACAACACTGTTTATGATTATTTTGTGAAATACATAAATATTATTTTAGAGTGAAAATAATATTTACAAGCGTTAATGATTCCAAAACTTTACGAACGCTTCCACAAACATATAAGTTACACCGGTAATTACATTACCACAAGATTGATAAAACGTAACTTACGCACATGTATTGTATCCCCCATCCTTGGGAAGAAGAATAACTACCAAGTGTATACGGAACATAAACACGAAATAGTTGTCCAACTATTTCCCAAAGACTTAAACTATAAAGCTAAAGCACGGCCGTCCGTCTAATAGAATTAGCACTTGTAGGTCGTTGCACAGCTTACTGTATTGGAGACACTTGGTAGAGACGCGCATTCACTGTGAGTTCATGTCCCCCTTTTCTCTAACTGTTTTCAGTTTACTTAACTGCGGGGGTGAAATACATGTTACTATGATTTACGAGTACTTTACAACGGTATGTTTAACGTAAGGAGGTGTTATACGATCATGTGAGTGGATAGGAACAACATGGGGCCATTAGTCCTCATGGAGGGACCGAGGGACAGGAGCGGTAGATCTATCTGGGTGTAGCGAGCCCAGCCCCCGGCCAAACTAGAAACGGACCGTGGGGTGACTTTGTCCACATACTTTGCCGTGGCGAAATCTGCTAGGTTTGAGTCTCCCTATTTGCACTTCACATATGTCAGTGGCCTTGCAAACCATTGGTGATCACAAGTCCTCTTACACTGCTACATACCACAACTATTTTATACTCTCAAGTGTTTTACATACTCACTTACACATGAACTCGCTCAACATTATTGTTGATTTTTCAACTCACATGTATTTCAGGAAATTAAAACGGATCTGGCACGGTATGGAACGTTTTCCGCTGCACTTGTCATGGAGTCATCAGGGTTTAGGGGATGTGTCTCTTTCCTGGACAAGACACAGTCCTTAAACCACGTTTATGTTATGTTATAAGTTGTAAGGTCTACTGAACAAGGTTATGGTTGTATGTTAAAACAATGGTAATGTGTTTGATTTTCAAAACTTAATGGATGACTTGCATGGTTTTTAAATTCATATAGCTTGTTATGGTTAAGCTATGGTATTAAGAAGTCACACCAACATTAACCACGCTTCCGCAAAGCCAGGGTGTGACAACAACCGTCACTATTTCTTCATCATCATTACACATCATCAAACATCTATCATCTCTTCTTTCAAAAATCTCTTCTCCCCAGTCATTTTCTAGGGTTTCAATTTTCTTTTCCTCCGTCTTCTACACTTCAATCACCTGAGGTTTGATTATTTTTTCTTCAGCAACTGGTATGTACATTCCTATTGTAATGAAATTTATATTGTTTAATCTATGTTAATTTAAATCCTATCTTGCTACTAATACGATTTTAAATGTTTATTGCTATACATTCAAGATTCAAGAAGGGTTTACTTATGTGTTTGAATCATTTGTTGAGAACATGTTAAAATAATTATTATTTGCAGAATAATTTTAACTCATACTCTGTTTCTATGATTAATTTCACTATATACTCTGTTAATACAAAAAGTTAATGTTCATTTTCGAAGCCAACTTTTTAATTACAGTCTTTTAACATCTTTACTGATTCAGGTTTTATGATTTATACTACATTTGTTAAGTTTCTTCGTAACCCAGAATCTTTGAAACTGGTATGACATGTTTTTACATACATAATTTATTTGTATTGAGATATATATTTAACAGTTCTTTTATGGTTTATATTTTCTTACACTATTTAAAAATTATATACAGGATGCACCTATATTCTTTGCTAATCAAAAGTGGGGAGATTGTTGGCAAAAAAGTAGGTTGCAAGTATATCATGAGTCTGGTAAAAAATGGGTTGTTAGGGTCAGAACAGAAAATTCAACGCCGATAATAACTGACGGTTGGGACATTGTTGTTAAAGATCTCAATTTGCCGAGGGATACTTTGTTGGTTTTCAAACCGTTAGGTGATTTTGGACTTGAACTTTCATGTTATGTTAATGGCATGTGTGGGGAATCTTATTTCACCTTTAATCGTTATGCAAGATTTGGTTTTACGGTATGAGTATTGATCTTAACTTCAATTCTTTTGCATCTTTAACGTGTTAACACTTATTCTCATAAGATACATACTTCACGTTTAGTATTCATTATTTTTAATTTTAAGAAGGTAATTGAAGACTGCTTCATTGAACAATTTTACGTAAACAGTCCACCGAGTGGGAAATTTCAAATCTGTTACAAAGGTTCCTACTGGAATGTTGAGGTGTCTAAAGTTGATACCCACTTTGTATTTTCTAGAGGATGGCCGGAAATGTGCAACGATGTTGGGATACTTGAGGATGATTTGCTTGTGTTTAGCAGGATTGATGACTTTGTTTTTGAAGTAGTAGTTTATAGAGATGAGATTGAGATTTGCTTTTTGAAGAAACCTGAATCTGATGATGATAGTATAGTTGAGATATTGAAGGCTGATTATGTTAAAAATGCATTCAAGGTACGTAAGTATTTAGCATTAGCAATAAAAGTTTTAATTTTTTAGCTTTATATTAATTATTTTATTAATGTTGACCAGGACATCTATGAGGATGAAGAAGTTGTTTCTGTAGGTGAAGGTACAACCGTTACTCAGGTACTTGCTAAATTATTAAAATTATTTATTTTTAATTTAACACATATAAGAATTTAATGTTTTTACAACTATTAGTAATGCTGTTTACTGATGTTATATTTATTCAATAATGTATTATTTACAAGAACTTACCAACCAATGCCGAATGCACGTCCAAGAGACGCATGTCTTCACGATTGAACCAAACCCAAGATGTAAGTTTACCATCTTAAAGATTGTTATATTACTATTGTTATTAAATTTACTCTATGACAACAGGTTAAGAAGAAAGCTAAAGTTACTTCTGAGAGAAAGGAGGTCGTCAAGAATAGGACTAAGGGAAATGCTGCCTTACCTGTCGACACAAGTGATCATACTGGATGTTCTTCGTCTGTTCATAAAGTTAAGGTATCTATACTTTCCAGTTAATTAGTATATGTTATATAAACTGTTTTTTTTGTGCATATATTGATCATTCCTTTAATTCACATGTATATGTTTACTTTTTCATCAAGGGGAAGAGAGCTGCCAACGTTCAAAAAAAGCTTAACCGTAGAAATAAGATTGCAAAGACTGCAAAAAAACATTCTGGACATCCTCTTGACCCTGAGTTCTTTCATTTTGATCGCAAAGGAGACTATAGGATGGTATACCATTTTTTATAATAAACTAATGATTTACGTTTATTTGTCTGACTATTATTTTTTTCCACACAATACATGTAGCGTCTTCCTGCTGAAGTTGCGAGACGAGCAGGTCTTTTTCTTGATCTTCATCCTTTGAAAGTTCAAAACATGGTTGGAGTTGTGCAGGTTTATGATGTTAAGTTGGAGTTAAATGAATTGAAGCCACGTTATGCGTTGGAAGGTTGGCGAAAGTTTATGACTAACAATAACTTGAGGTTTGGTGATATGTTGCATTTCACATACGTGTCTTCGCAACAGAAGATAGTATTAAATCAAGTTACATCAGTTTAACAAACACATTTTAAGTCTGTTCTGATATCAGATACTAATTATGAATTTTTTGATGGTGATGTTGTAGGTTTTTTTCTTAAATTATTAACTTGATGTTTTTGTTGCTATGTATGGCTAAGATGATAAAACACTGTTATTAGCACTTTATGTTTTATATTTGACCAATTAGATTATGTGTTAAATTATAGTTCTTTAAGTCATTGTTCCATTTTCTTGAATTCTATCTAATTTTTTAAAGAACTTCAATAACAAATAGTGGTTTAATCATCTGTTTGCCTTTTGGTCAATAGTTAATGGAAACCTATGTTAGGCTCAACAATGTTTTGAAGAGGAAAACTGTGTTAGAAGACAGTAGATCTTAACAAGTTAAACATCTGTTAAGGCTTAAACATATGTTTGCCCTTTAACAGATGTTTGGCCTTTTATATCAAATGTCTGGACTTAAACAGTTGTTTGACCTTAAACACATGTTTGAACCTTAAACAGATGTTTTGCCTTAAACAGATGTTCTTCTTCTATATCAGATATTTGGACTTAAACAGATGTTTGACCTTAAACAGATGTTTCGCCATAAACAGATGTTTGGTCTTAAACCAAACATTTGTTTAAGCTCAACATCTGTTTGACTATTTGTCAATATCTTATTGACTTTTGGTTAACATCTGTTTCAAATTTGGTCAACATCTTATTTTGTAAAAGAGGTACAAAAACAAAGATTTTTTCAAAATCTCAAATCACCCTATCATGTAAGTGCATTGATGTAAAAGTGGAAATGATGTTATTCATATGGTCCTGTTGTGCTTTTGTTTGTCCTCTAATATGAGTTCATGATATAATGCGGTGATTTCAAGACATTTTTGTTGAATCGAATGAGATGGTTGATGTAATGCGGTCGTATTAATAACAAATAGTAATTAATTAATCTAAATAACTTTCTCGAGCCCGGGAAGCAATCCCGGGTAAAAACCTAGTATATATATATATATATATAGGGAGCCGCTAGAATAAGAACCACCTCCAGTTATGAGAACCATGAGAACCATTCTCAACCAATCAGAATTTGACAACTCAAAGGGTATTATGGTCATTTACCCCATATGTCTAATCTCTCTATCTCTCTTCATTAATTGCTACTGACTTTATCTCTCCTCTCTCTTTTAAATATACTCTCTCTCTTCATTTTCATTTTTTGAAACACTCTCTCTCTCTCTTTTTATCATCTGATGAAGATGAAGATAATCATCTCCATCATCTTCAGGGTTATGAACACCACCATCATCATCGACAGCTTATGAACACCACCGGCATCGTCTCCGGCATCTTCATGGCCGTCACCCCCACCCCCGCCTGGAACTCCACCTACCTTTCTCACACTCAGAATCCCACTCTCTCTCCAACACACTTTGTCTTGTCCGATTTTACAGTTGATCGGAGCCGGGTACCGGCGAATATCGATGACGGTCGGTGCCGGTGAGATGATTGGGTGTTTTTAGCTAAAAATGATGGGGTTTCTTTACTAAATTGGTAAGAATTTAAGCCTTTGATTTTCTGGTGGGTTTTGATTATTTTGGTGGGTTTGATGATTTTGGTGGGTTTGTAAAAATCTGGTGGGTTTTGATTTTTTTGGTGGTGTGGCAGTGGGTGCGGTGGTGTTGGAGGCGGTGGCGGGTGGCGTTGGGGATGGTGGGTGGGTGGGTGGAGAGGCCCGGCGGCGGTGGCTGAGCCGGTGAAGCCGGTGATACCGATGGTTTTTTTGGTATGTGTTCTTGATTTTTCTGGGTTTGATTTTTGATATTTAAATCTGTGGGTTTTGATACGATCGACGGGGGTGGCGATGATGCAAAAAAAAACCCGTAGATTTTGATGACGATGGCGCGGCAAGGACGGCGGAGGGTAGGGTTTTTGATCCTGCAACCCCACTTTTGCAGCCTCTTGATTATCGGATAATCTAAGCCAAACCCCGTTTTTTTTTCGAGATACCCTTTGTTTTTTATGTTTGTTGGGTTTTTATATTTTTTTTGAGGCGTCGATGATGATAACAATATATCTGAGACACCTCCCGAGTTTGCGATTTCTGGGTGCGTTCGTTTTTGCGTAAAAAAAAATTGTAAAAAAAAAATAACCCGTAAACTTTTTTAACGTAAAACGTAAAAACGTGAAGCGTAAAAAGTTTTACGTAAAACGTTTTACGTAAAACGTTTTACGTAAAACGTTTTACGTAAAACGTTTTACGTAAAACGTAAATCGTAAAAAGTTTTACGTAAAACGTAAAACGTTTTACGTTTTACGTAAAACGTAAAAAGTAGAAAGTTCTACGTAAAACGTAAAACGTAAATTTTTTTTACTATAACGTAAAAAACGTTAACGTAAAAACGTTAACGTAAAAAACCGTTAACGTAAAAAAACCGTTAACGTAAAAAACCTGAATTTAAAAATGTTAACGTAAAAAACGTTAACGTAAAAACCCGGTGCGTAAAATGTAAAAACGTAAAAAACGTTAATGTAAAAAACCGGCGCGTAAAACGTAAAGGGTTATACGTAAAACGTAAAAAGGTTTTACGTAAAACATAAAAAGGTTTTTCGTAAAACGTAAAAAGTTTTAGGTAAAACGTAAACGTAAAAATGTTAACGTAAAAAACCGGCGCGTAAAACGTAAAAAAAACATTAACGTAAAAAACCGGCGCGTAAAACGTAAAAAAACGTTAACGTAAAAAACCGGCGCGTAAAACGTAAAAAAATGGCGTTAAAAAACGACGCGTAAAAAGCGGCGTTAAAAAATAGGCGCGTAAAAAACGGCGCGTTAAAAAAACGGCGCGTAAAAAACGGCGCGTAAAAAACGGCACGTAAAAACGGCGCGTTAAAAAAACGTCGCTTGAAAAAGTCGGGCGTAAGACGTGTCGTAAACACGGGTCGTAAAACGGCGTGAAAAAACGGGTCGTAAAACGGGTCGTAAAAAACCGACGCGTAAAACGTAAAAAACCGACGCGTAAAACGTAAAAAGACGGGGCGTAAAACGTAAAAAACCGACGCGTAAGACGTAAAAAACCGACGCGTAAAACGTAAAAAACCGACACGTAAGACGTAAAAAACCGACGCGTAAAACGTAAAAAACCGACACGTAAAACGTAAAAAACCGACGCGTAAAACGTAAAAAAACGGGGCGTAAAACGGGACTGCTTGTAAAAAAACGGGACGGCTAAAACGGGACGGCAGAAAACGGGACGGCTAAAACGGGATGGCAAAAAACGGGACGGCTTGTAAAAAAACGGGACGGCTTGTAAAAAAACGGAACGGCTAAAACGGCGCGGAAAAAAACGGGACGGCTTGTAAAAAAACGTGACGGCTAAAACGGGACGGCAAAAAACGGGACGGCAAAAAAACGGGATGGCAAAAAACGGGACGGCTTGTAAAAAAACGTGACGCTAAAAACGACGCGGCAAAAAACGTGACGTAAATAATGGGGCGAAAAAAACAGGACGTAAAAAATGGGGCGCAAAAAACGGGGCGGCTTGTAAAAAACGTGACGTAAAAAACGGCGCGGCAAAAAACGGGACGGCTAAAACGGGACGACAAAAAACGGGACGGCTTGTAAAAAAACGTGACGCTAAAACGGCGCGCTAAAACGGGACGGCTTGTAAAAAAACGTGACGTAAAAAACGGCGCGGCAAAAAACGGCGCCTAAAACCGGGCCTAAAAACGGCATTTAAAAACTACGGTCGCAAAATCGGCGTGAAAAAACGGAGCGTAAAACGGGTCGTAAAAAAACGAGCGTAAAAAATGGGTGGTAAAAAAACGCGCATAAATTTTTTTTATATAAAAAATCTGATTTTCAAAATTTTTGTTTAATAAAGAAATCTTTTTAAAAAATAAAAAGTAATATAATAAAACTAAAAAGTAATATAATAAAACAGAAAGTAATTAAAAAATAATAAAGTGAAAAAGACAAAAAAAAGTTATTTTTACCAATCTACCCTTTTTGATTAAAATATAAAAGACATAATAAGACAAATTTTATTTAATATTAGTTTTTGTTACTTTTAATCTCATCCATCCATCAAGTTGATCTAAAGGCTATAAAGTGGTTCTCATGGTTCTCATAACTGGAGGTGGTTCTCATTTTAGCGATCCCCTATATATATATATATATATTATATAGGGGAAGGATCCACTAAAAAGTGAATTTTGTTTAAGTAGCCTAAGAAGGATTGTGGTGATGAAATGTGGCACTTCTAATAAGTAGGAATGAAGGGCATTTTGGTCCTTATAAATAGGAGTGAAAATGACATGTGGCAACCCTTTTGTTTTTTTAAAATACAACAAAAAAAATCTAGTACAAAAAAATCTAGCACAAAAAATCTAGTACAAAAAAATATAGCACAAAAAATGTAGTACAAAAAAATCCAGCACAAAAAATTGAGAAAAAAAAAATTTAAGGTAAAAAAATCCAGCACAAAAATATAGTACAAAAATCCAGCACAAAAAATGTTATACAACATAGAGGTACAACACATTTTAGTGAGTTTTTTTAGTCTTCATATTTTATATAGCAATATGGTACTCAAATTAAAGATAAAAATACGCTCGATTTTTATGGTGAAATTTTTATGAAAAAAGAATGTCGTTTAAAAAAGTTATGAACGTTTAAAAAATGAGGATGTAATATGCATGTGACTTGCATGTGGAGAGAGAAAGTCCATAAATAGGATTTTCCCTAGATACCATTGCACTCCTCCTTTCACCTACATTTTAATCTTAACCATTGATTTGAAAAATAAATGGTTAAGATTCATTCTCATCCTACTTAGGCAAAATCAACTTTTTATTTGATCTTACCCATATATATATATATATAGGAAGCCGCTAGAATGAGAACCACCACTAGTTATGAGAACCACGAGAACCGCGCCACGCGGGTGGCCGTTGACCACGAAATTTTTTTACACCTAGATCCGTATATTTTAAGACCGGGTGTAAATTTTGGGTTCAAACGGCGCGCCCGAGGGGGTAGTTTTTTACGCCCAAAGTTTGGTTAAAAAAAAAGAAAAATTAAAAAAACCCAAACTTTGGGCGTAAAAAACTACCCCCTCGGGCGCGCCGTTTGAACCCAAAATTTACACCCGGTCTTAAAATATACGGATCTAGGTGTAAAAAAAATTTCGTGGTCAACGGCCACCCGCGGGGCGCGGTTCTCGTGGTTCTCATAACTCGTGGTTGTTCTCATTCTAGCGGCCCCCTATATATATATATATATATATATATATAGGGGAAAGATCCACTAAAAAGTGGATTTTGCCTAAGTAGCCTAAGAAGGATTGTGATGATGACATGTGACACTCCTAATAAATAGGAATGAAGGGCATTTTGGTCCTTATAAATAGGAGTGAAAATGACAAGTGGCACCCCTTTTGTTTTTTTAAAATACAACAAAAAAATTCTAGTACAAAAAAATCTAGCACAAAAAAAATCTAGTACAAAAAAACTAGTACAAAAAAATATAGCACAAAAAATGTAGCACAAAAAAATCTAGTACAAAAAAAATATAGCACAAAAAATATAGGAATGAATGGCATTTTGGTCCTTATAAATAGGAGTGAAAATAAAAGTGGCACCCCTTTTGTTTTTTTAAAATACAACAAAAAAATTCTAGTACAAAAAAATCTAGCACAAAAAAAAATCGTACAAAAAAATCTAGCACAAAAAAACTAGTACAAAAAAATATAGCACAAAAAATGTAGCACAAAAAAATCTAGTATAAAAAAAATATAGCACAAAAAAATCTAGTATAAAAAAATATAGCACGAATAAATTCAGCAAAAAAAAATGTAGTACAAAAAAATTGAGAAAAAAATTAATACAAAAAAAATCAGCACAAAAATATAGTACAAAAATCCAGCACAAAAAAAAATGTTATACAACATAGAAATACAACACATTTTAGTGGGTTTTTTTAGTATTCATATTTTATATAGCAATATGGTACTCAAATTAAAGATAAAAAGACGCTCGATTTTACGGTGAAATTTTTATGAAAAAATAATGTGGTATAAAAAAGTTATGAACGTTTAAAAAACGATGGTGGAATATGCATGTGCCTTGCATGTGGAGAGAGAAAGTCCATAAATAGGATTTTCCCAAGATACCCTTCCACTCATCCGTTCTCCCTACACTTGCATCTTAACCATTGATTTGAAAAATGGATGGTTAAGATTGCTTCTCATCCTACTTAGGCAAAATAAACTTTTTATTTGATCTTACCCCTATATATATATATATATATATATATTCATTAGCCTTATGACCTTTCTTCTTGCATATATAGCAAGTAGGAACCCATTTTTCTTTTCTTTGTGTTTTTCTCCTTTCTCTTTTTTCCCTACGTTTCTGGAAATATTTTTCCCTTTTATAATTTTTATAATATTTTTTATTATCAAAACTTTTTCTTTGGTACAATCCATACCAAATTGTTCACAAAATTCTCCTAACTGTCTTTTCTCTGTTAGGCTTTGTTTTTTAATTTGCTGATTTAATTTTAACTCATTACATGGGGCTAAACCTTTTTGAACACAGACTCATATGGTAGTTTTACAAAACATTAAAACCGTCAAAATAAGGTGATAAATTTTTAAAGAATTCAAACCGTCAAATTAACTTAAGGTGGATTACAACTAGTCCTACAAACTCCCTATCAATCATCAAAACGGGATAACCCGGACTAAGGTTCCCTTAGGCCATAAGACCATTAATTGCCAGTTTAAAATTCCAACCCTGCCAGTTTATGTTTTAACCATTTTAGAAAAACCTTTTTATAATATAAGTACCATGTTATCAAAGGATGTTACTGAGCCATGCTTCAATACTTTAAGGGCTTTAGCCCATCATAATTATAAATAAAACAAAATTTAAATTGTTACCTAAGAACACCAAGAGAATCTTCAAGTCGGAAGATTTTATTCAAACTTCAAAATATATTACAAGTGCAGAATTTAGAGATATATATATATATATATAGGTAAAGGGTACTGTACAAATTCCCTTATCGTACATTACGTACGCTACAATCTCAGCCGTCAGATCATCTTCCCGCAATGAAAATCGCATGTTGTTTTTTTTTTTGTAATAATTTCGCATGTGATAATTTTGATGAAATAGCAGGTTTTTTTTGTAACAATTTCGCATGTGGTAATTCAATTTCGCATGTGATAATTTTGATGAAATAGAAGGTTGTTTTTTTGTAACAATTTCGCATGTGGTAATTCAATTTCGCATGTGATAATTTTGATGAAATAGCAGGTTGTTTTTTTGTAACAATTTCGCATGTGGTAATTCAATTTCGCATGTGATAATTTTGGTAACAATTTCGCATGTGGTAATTCAATTTCACATGCGATTTTCAATGCGGGAAGATGATCGGACGGCTGAGATTGTAGCGTACGTAATGTACGATAAGCGCATTTGTACGTTAACCGGCCCCTATATATATATATATATAGGGGCAGGTTAACGTACAAATGCGCTTATCGTACATTACGTACGCTACAATCTCAGCCCTCCGATCATTGGGATAAAACCTTCTATTTCATCAAAATTATCACATGCGAAATTGAATTACCACATGCGAAATTGTTACAAAAAAACAACCTTCTATTTCATCAAAATTATCACATGCGAAATTGAATTACCACATGCGAAATTGTTACAAAAAAAACACCTGCTATTTCATCAAAATTATCACATGCGAAATTATTACAAAAAAAAACAACATGCGATTTTCATTGCGGGAAGATGATCTGACGGCTGAGATTGGCGCGTACGTAATGTACGATAAGGGCATTTGTACAGTACTCTTTACCTATATATATATATATATATATATATATATATATAGGGGCTGGTTAACGTACAAATGCGCTTATCGTACATTACGTACGCTACAATCTCAGCCGTCAGATCATCTTCCCGCTTTGAAAAATCGCATGTGAAATTCAATTACCACATGCGAAATTGTTACCAAAATTATCACATGCGAAATTGAATTACCACATGCGAAATTGTTACAAAAAAATAACCTGCTATTTCATCAAAATTATCACATGCGAAATTGAATTAACACATGCAAAATTGTTACCAAAATTATCACATGCGAAATTGAATTAACACATGCGAAATTGTTACAAAAAAAACAACCTTCTATTTCATCAAAATTATCACATGCGAAATTGAATTACCACATGCGAAATTGTTACAAAAAAACACCTGCTATTTCATCAAAATTATCACATGCGAAATTATTACAAAAAAAAACAACATGCGATTTTCATTGCGGAAAGATGATCTGACGGCTGAGATTGTAGCGTACGTAATGTACGATAAGGGAATTTGTACAGTACCCTTTACCTATATATATATATATATATATATATATATATATATATATCCGCACACACTGAATTTTCAAAAAAATATATATAAAAATAAACACTCCACGCTTTTAGTTTTTTGTTTTGCTTAAAAAGTTCAAAAACATGTAACTTATATTCCTAATTTTTAAACGTAGGTTTTCTTTTCATAAAAAATAAATTAATCTTTTAGATCATAATAACTGGTACATTTATACGTTGATATGTATTTATTTTCTCATAATACTATGTAGATGTTTTTAGGTTGTAAAGCGTAGACGTTGGATGGGGTAGTTCACATGGTAAAAGGGGTAGTGAATCATGGGCTTGATTTCATCTTTATTTGAGTGGAATCCATGTTGTAGGAATCGGGACAATCATGTTTTCATGTTCATGCTTTTTTCTTTTTCGTTTTCGTACTTTTAAATTAAGTATATTTTTTCGACTTTGTGGAGGCGTAGGATTAGGGTTAAGGACCTATAGAGGATATGACAGTAAGCTCTTAGGTGTATTTCAGGGACGTAAGTTTCTCTTATTCTTTAAGTGACTTTTTCGGTGATTGCCTTCTTGTGTTTATGCATAAATGATGGTGTATGCTATTTTACGTGATTTACAATATATTGTGCCACTCTGTTCACTTTCTTGGTATGGGCGACTTCTTATTTCTATACTCTTTGATTTGGTGTGTTGGTTTGCTATTCGTTATCGAGTCGAGGGACTCTCTGGAAGCAGCCTCTCTATCCCTATGGATAGAGGCAAGGACTGTCTGCATCCCACCCTCCCCAGACCCTATAACTAGCTTTGCTATTTGTGGGATTTACTGGGTATGGTTGTTGTTGTTGTTGTGGTATATTTTTTTTTTAACTCTTCCGATAATATAATATATTATTTTAGGAATTGGATCAAATACAAACACTCATGTTTGTAAGAATTGTAAGAACCAACACATAATTAACAAGTGTCGCTCAATAAAAAGTTAGTTTAGGGTAATTTAGACCTTTTGACCTTATTTATTTATAACTAATTTAAAATAATTACTAAAATATCACTAAATCCATGCAAATTTAAGTCAAATTAAAGTTTGATTTTTTTAACATACTCATGATCTGGTAACTCTGCATGATCGAACCAACCTGCAGGAATCACCACAAAAAAAATACAATCAGCATTAAACTATATAATTAGCATAACATCTCAATGTGATGTGCTGATTATATCTGCTTTTAGTTTTTCAGATTTAACACAAATGTGCTGATTATATCTACTTTTGATGTTTGTTTGTATTTTATTGTAATTAACACATAATTAGCACACACATGTGTACTATGTCAGCACATGAACAACCAACTCATTTATCCCGCATCTATGGTAATTAACACTTTAACTAAGGCTGGCAAATCGTGTCTTAACAGGTTTAACAGGTATCTGATAACGCGAACAACAAAAATTTTAAACATGAATACGACTCGTTTAACTACTTTATATCCAATGTCTATAAGACAGATATACATTTTATGCACCTAGAAGGAGAAATAATGAATCCTAATTTAAAATTTTTTATTATTTTTAAAAACGTAAAAAATCATATGGTGTACTTTTCTGTTATCGTGTTTTAGCAGGTTACCTACAGGTTACCTATTGCCAGCCCTAACTTTAACAACACAAAACCACGGTACATAACTAGCACATTTCTAACTACATAACTAGGATTAAGGATCCTATAAAAAAAGGACAAGTTTGTGAGAAGTGTAAGAAGTGTTTTACACCCTTAAATCTAATTTTTAATGGCTGAGATCACAATAACAAAAATGTAAATTGTATTTTAATTTTTTATGACTTATTTGACTTGATAGAAATATAAGTATCAATACTATTTTTACAATAATCTCACCCTATATACCTGTATTTCTTAAATTAATTGATCACTTTTAAGCTCCTAACTTGTTAAGAAAACTTTTATATGATCGAAAATAAATAAGTAAAATGATCGAAAATAAATAAGTATAATTTTTATAGGTGAAAATCCACCGTCATATATAATTAGTGGCTCGAGAGAATATTAACTTTTTTATTTTGAACGGTGACTTTCTTTTTGAGTGACCCAATGTCACACCGTCTAAACGGCGGCCCTAGCCAAGATCTGCCTAGTGAGATTCCAGGATCTGGCAGGTTTGACAGAGTTTTGGCCCCACGATAACCGGTCCGGTGAAGTATTATTGATAAGAAAGGAGTAGAAGTAGAATCGACACCGAACAAGTAGATATAAACTGGTTTCTATTGATTGTAGAACGTCACATACCCGTGAAACCAGTTGGACAACATCTCCCCTCTGGGAACCAAAAGCTTGTCCAAATGAGGAACCCCTCATCCCTATATATAGGCATTAGCCCATCCGTCCGAAACACCACATGTCCATCCGTCCGGATGGACTTATAACAAGAAATGATCCTATAGGGACGAATGGGCTGTTAATGGACGAATCAGGTATGTCCATTCGCACGGATGGATTCCATACGTGCGAATGGACTTTTCTTCACAAAACCTTGTCCGTTTTTCACACTATTCTATACAACATTCAACACACGCTCTATCTAGCCTATTCGCATAGTGGCGGACATACGAAATATGCACCAACAGATTCCCCCTTGGTCGTCATCGTTGAATCGTCTCTTTGAAAACCTAGAGCCGTGTTTTGAATATTCTGCAACTTCAATCAGGCATCTTGAAATCTTCAATAGATTCCCCCTTGATTGATGATTCGGGTTTGCTTTGACAATGTTATACACACATTCCCCCTGAAATGAATACTCAGGTCTTTGTTTGCACAGTTCACGACTCCTCCTCTGATTTGCTCAACTGCAATCTTCACGAATAATCATCAACTTGAAACTAATCAATGCAGTTTCTCTGTTTCAGCTTTAACCACATCCGCCTTCGGTTTTTCATATACCATTTCAGCACCATCGATCGCGCATTCCGCCTGCTTGATCTTTTAATATTCAAAAACCCAACCGGCAACTGATAGAAACTTTGAATACCACACTGGTTAACGTCAAATCTTTGATTACCCCTGAAAATCCGAAGTCCCATTTTCTGTGATCACCTTTAAGCACCTTCTGAATGGTTGAACTGTGTAAACGGTATTCTCCACAATCAACAAATCTTCATCGAATAACACATCATCTGGTAACGCATTCAGATCTCAGAAACATTCACCCACGATCAGATTCACACTTTTCCTCTTCAGTCACGATAATAGATATATAGTCTTCTCCGCTAGTTCCGGCAACAACTTAACCAACAAACATCTTCATTCCCTGGCGGTTAGTCCGAAAAACAATTCATCTGCTCGTAGATTAACCATTCTGACACTTTAGACTTTCACACGTCTGTGATATCTTATAAGTATCCATAATACAGTTGCATCTCCTGATGCAAATCCTGCTGACCCGCTTGACGAAGACCCGAGACTCAAACCCTAAGACGTCAATCTGACCCTGATCTGTCACACCCTGACTTTTGCGGAAGCGTATGCGTGTGACTTGATTGGTTCTCATTGCATTCGATTATAATAAACAACTGTATGATCAAAATGATGTTCATCCATTCATAAAGTTCAAAACATTACAAACACTAGTCATTTAAGTCTCAAACAATACAACCTTCGATTAAGTTACAACCCAACAAAAGTGGATGACATCTAAACTTGAAATTTTACATCCAGAACAACACCAGCTCCCAAGATCCAACTTGTTTCCTGAAATACATATAATTTTGAAAATATCAACAAAAGTTGAGCGAGTTCATGCGTTTTGTATGTGTACTGATAAACTTGTAAACATTTGAGAAACTCCTTTGAAAACAGGTATGAAAAGCGTCTATGAACAGATCAATTAATGTTTTGCAAGGACATTAATATATGTGACGACATAGGAAGTACTCAACCCGAATAGATGATCTTTAGTGTCGAATCACCTCGACTGTGTCGAATCACCTCAACTGTGTCAAATCACCTTGACTGTGTCAAATCCCCTTGACCGTACCAAATCACCTTGACTGTGTCAAATCACCTTGACCGTCGTCGAATCACCTCGACCGGGACACAAAAGCACTCTAAGTGGTCACACAAGGACCATGAGTGGGGCTCGGCCGTACCCTTTAGATCTAACCTTTGTCCGTGATCTTTAATAGAATTAATGGCATTCAGTTTCATCCTATGCTCGTATGCTCATTTCATAGCCAAATCATACCCATGTTGGCATGTATTTCACCCCCAAGAGTTATAAATCCGAAAACAGTTAAGAGAAAAGGGGGACATGAACTCACAAGTTTGTGTCCTGCTATCTCGTATGCTCAAAGGTCCTTCTATGAGTCGTACAACTACCTACACACGTGCCATGTTTTATTAGTTGTTTAGGTCGTGTAACGACTCTTTGTCTTAGTTGTTCATTAAGACTTATTTTGGGAGTCTTGGTATACTTTGAGTTATATCTTTGATGTACATTATATAATTTCAAAGTATATAATGATTAGTTTAAATAATAATATTTTAACTTAAATTATTTTCATCCATTTATTTGGAATATTGTCAAAATAATATATGTTTGCCTTAGTTCGTTTTGTAATTATTTTCATGGATATTTCCTAAGTATGGGTATAATTATCCTTGTGTATTTTGCCAAGTATTTGTGGTGTATTCCTGTGTGTATTCGTACGTACGTACGAGGATACGTATTATCTTGTATTTATTAAGTATTCTTACACTTAATTTTTGAATTTACATTTTCCGGAATATTATTTTTAACCAATAAAAATCACCAATTTGTATTCTTAAAATATATATATATTTTAAGAAAACTTTTATAGAAAATTATTTATAATTCTTCCTTGGCAAGAATAATTATATCTTCATATAGACCTCAAAAATAATATATTTTCAAGATTAACTAAGAAAATACTTATAAATCCATTTTTCACCCCAAAAATAATATATTCTAAATTTGTTTAAGAAAATATATTTTCCACAAAATAATATATTTTCTAATAATTCAAGAAAAATATATATGTCATTTCTTTATTCAAAAATAATGTATTTTCTACTTGACAAAAATATATTTTTGTAACACTTGTAATAATTATAATTTTCGTTTCTTTGATTTCCAAAATACCGCTTAACTTATTTGTCAAAATATATATGAACTTAATTCCGGAATATATATATGTAATCCATATTCCTTGTTCGGTTTGTCAACTCCTTGGGTATAAATTATATATTTGTTTTCTTGGAATTTTGGTAATATTTTGTATTATAATTCTTGGAATTTTGGTAATATTTTGTATTATAATTCTTGGTATTTTGATAAGTTATGTTATTTCAAGTCCTAAAATAATATAATTAATACACATAATATACAAGTAATCACACAAATTGTGACATCTAAATATATGTCCCTAAATATATACTTAGTCACTTTTATTTATCAAAAAACAGCCTCCAACTTTTGTAATTTTTGTAACAAAATTTATGGCAAGTTTTATGTGAAAAACTATGGTTAAAATTAACTTATAAACACTTGTTTAAAAATATTTTTCTAAGTGTTTAAATTCTACAAAAGTTTTGCCATAGTTTCCCCTTAAAAATTGAGGTTTCCATGCTTTCAAAGCATATCATTTTCTTTTAAAATCACCATCAATCATCAATAAATCATTCAACACTTACCATGTGCCAAAATCATGCAATTTATACTATATCATGAACTTGAAATTTTTGTAAAAAAAACTTGTAGTAACTTATGATGTTATTTAGTAGACTTAGTTACCCTTTAAAACATGTTTCTTTGTTCATAAATATCATTCTTGAAAAATTTAGTCTTTCACAACTTATAAGATGATTTTTCTAAAAATAATTCCTTTGTATTTTTCTTGTTACAAACATGTTTCTAGTCTTGATTTAGCACTAAAAATATGATTAGTTTCCTTAGAAATTATGACTTTGTAAATCTTGTAAATAAACTTGGTTCCTTGAGAAAATTATTTTTGAAATCATCCATTTACAAGAATTTTAACATGTATCAATCATCATCATACTCTAAAACAACTTCATTTTCAAGTTCATGATTCACATAAAGGATGATCATTATGATTTCTTCAAGACCCATCCTTATACTTGCTAGATCACATGTTTAATCAGCATCTAGCAAGGTTATAATGATGATCAACATCATAAACATAAGAAATCCACAAACAAGTTTCATACATACACTTAATCAACTTAGATTTCATGTTATTTAGCTTTATGTTAAAGTTCTTCTTCTTGTTTCTTCATGATCTTCATGTTTAACCATACCCATAATCTTTTAACCATCTAAATAAGAAGTAAAATCAAGTTACAAAGGGGCTTACTACTAGCATAAGGCTAGGGAAGAATTCAAGATGATGGAGATGATAAACTAGGTGGATAAAAGCTCTATGTGAAGGTCCTTCAAGTTTCAATGCTTCCACACTTCTTAACTAAGCTCCTAGTACCTCTAAACCACCATAGATTGTGTTGAATGATTTGAAAAATGGAGGAGTGTGAGTGTGAGTGTTGGGCCGTAGGTAGAGGGAAGAAGAGGGGTTTTGGGTGTTGAAGATGAAGAGTGGTAACTTGTGAAAGGCCTTATGGTTTAAAAAGAATACTTCCAACATACATTTAACTAATGGGTCTTGTTTTGCAAAAGTAGACAACATATCAAATAATTTATTGAAATAAAATCATGGGTGGGTCCCCCATGTTGGTGACCGTAAGTGGGGGGGGGGGTGTAGTTATGGTGTAATGGATAGTTAGGTAATATGGTTAGAATTTAAGTGTTAAGTTAGGGTTATATGGGTGTTATGTAATTACAAGGTGTATTATGATGTTCGGGGACCATTACTAGCTTGGAAATGTTAAAACAATACTTCTAGTGAAAATTTGGTGTTTCGGGTAGTGTCCGGTTGTTCGGTTGGTTACCGGTTCGTTAAGGTGCTAAATTACTCAGTTTAGTGTGTTTTATGTTGTCTTTCATAACAGTTCTGATTCCCGACACCTAGGAAGGTATTCTGGACCATTAAACCACATTTCTGCATTATATTTAGTTGTTAAAATGCTGAATATTGCTGAATTTGGTCATTTTATGCAGAATTCTGCAGTTTTAGTGTGTTTCTAGCACTTTCTAGCACCTAAATCATTACTAGGAAGGCAGTTTTGTAATCCCTACTTTCCTATACACTATCCTAGTGTAACACTTGGTTCCAGGGCTCATTCTGTGTCTTAACGTCATGTCTGTCTGGGTACTGAACTCCCGTCAGTACTTCTAGCTGGTCTGATAACTGTGCTAACTTTGTTCTGTGCACTAATTGAACCATATTATGTTGCATGTAATAAAGATAAACAATCTTGCAACATGAAATGCCTTTGTATGTATATGACAGTAACCAAGAAATCATTCGTCTTGTCAATTTAATCATGCACAGTCATTAAGGCACAAATTACTGTTCATTATTGTACGGAATACATGGAAAAGTGCCAGTTGTCACATTCTCCCCCCATTAAAAGAATTTTGTCCTGAAATTCAAGTGGTGTTAAGAGTTGCAGGGGAGTTGTGAAACAGATATGAATATTTAGACTTGATTTGGCCTTCATGTTCCCAAGTAAATTATGGGCCATGATGTGAATTCCAACGAACTTTAACAAGTTTAAAACGACTTCTCCTTGTTTTGTGGACTTCCAGTCCGTAACCTTAAAAGGTTCTTCAGTAAATTGGAGTTTGTCGTTGATGTGACTCTTGTTTGCGGGAATAACGACTGTTTCTTGAGTCAGACTCTTCTAAAGACTAGACACGTGGAATGTGTCGTGAACACTGCTAAGTTCTTCTGGAAGTTTCAGCTTGTAAGCAATGATTCCGATCCTTTTCAGGATCTCGAAAAGTCTAATATACCATGGGTTCAACCTCCCACGCTTTCCAAACCGTACTACGCCTTTCCAAGGCGGGACTTTCAGTAAAACCACATCTGCAACTCAATTTCCAACGGTTTCCGCCGCTTGTCGGCGAAGCTTCTTTGTATACCACGTGCTGGACTTGATACGATCACGTATCTGAACGATCTTGTCTGTAGTTTCCTAAACTAACTTGGGGCCAATAAATCGTTTATCTCTGGTCTCCGCCCAACACAACGGGGATCGACATGTACTTCCATATAAAGCTTCAAACGAGGCGGCCTAAACGGCGGTGTGATAAATATTATTGTAGGAAAACTCCACTAAGGGCAAGTGAGCATTCCAACTTTTCATCAAAGTTCATCACACCAGCACGTAACATGTCTTCCAAAGTCTGTATCATCTGATCACTTGGACCGTCCGTTTGAGGGTGAGAGGCAGTACTGAGGTTCAACCGTGACCCCAAACGCCTTCTAAAACATCTGCCATATCCTTCGCACAACACGACCATCTCGGTCGGAAAAGATAGAAACAGGCACTCCATAACGTGCCACAATCTCTCTAAGATAAATATCTGCTAATTTCCTTGTGCTGACTTCCTCACTGATTTGTAGGAAATGTGCAGACTTGGTGAGTTGATCAATAATCACCCAAATCATAACGTGCCCTCCTTGGGTTCTCGGTAGCTTTGTAACGAAATCCATTGAGATTCGTTCCCACTTCCATATGGGAATCTCAAATTGTTGCAGCAGCCCTGATGGTTTCTGGTATTCTGTCTTAACTTCGGCACAAGTAAGACAAGTTACCCACATAGGTAGCTATATCAGCTTCCGACTTGGGCCACCCGTACTAATCCTTTAAGTTTTGGTACATCTTGTCGGATCCAGGATGGATCAAGTACCTTGACCTATGAGCCTTGTCCCAAAATAAGCTTACGCAAATTGTCGCGAAACGGAACCCAAAGTCGTTCCATGAAGTATAATGTTCCGTTTACCTTAGGCAATAATCGCACTCCCATTCCACGTAATGCTTCAGCTCGTAGGTTCTCTGGTTTGAGCGCCTCTTGCTCAGCTTCACGAATCCGAGTAGCGGGATTCGTATGTATGGTCATCTCTAAGGCTCGCACCCTTAGAGGCTTTGCACGATCCTTGCGGCTCAAGGCGTCTGTTACAACCCTTGCCTTGTCCAGGTGATACTTAGTCTCACAATCATAACCATTCAGTAACTCAATCCATCTTCGTTATCTCATGTTTAAGTCCTTCTGATCAAAGATGTGCTGCAAACCCTTGTGATCAGTAAAGATCGTGCAGCGTTTTCCATACAAGTAATGACGCCAAATCTTCAACGCGCAATTATTGCACCTAGTTCAAGGTCTCTTCTCATGATCCCTTAATTAACGTGTCGTGTACGCGATGACTTGGTCTCGTTGCATCAACACGTAATCGAGACCTTGTCGAGAAGCGTCACGAGAACCGCAATTCTATTGGTACTGTCCGGTGAGGACAAGATAGGTATCGTCTGGGTTAGGATTGTTAGCGGTTGAGCAATCCTTGAAAATTTTTCTAGGAGTCGCCTGATACAGCCTACAATCCCCAAAAATTCTTAGTTGTGTCTTTGGGACTCCTTAGTTCTTGATTGCAGGGTCGACATGAATCTCGTTCTTATTCACCACGTGACCTAAGAATCGTGCCTCGCGAATCCAAGGTTCGCACTTTGACATCCTAGCACACAACTGTTCTTTCTCCCATAGTCCCAAGATAAATTGCAGATGTTACTCATGACCTTCCTTGGTCTTTGAGCATATAAGAATGTAGTCAATAAATATAATCACTATCTTATCCAGGTACGACTTGCACTCTCGATTCATGTGGTCCATGAATACTGCTGGTGCATTTGCTAAGCCAAACGGCATGACAAGGAACTCGAAATGTCCATATTGAGTCCTGAAGTCCGTTTTAGGGATACTTTCTTCTTGTATTCGCAGTTGATGATGTCTTGATCTCAATTCGATCATCGAGTAGTGACTCGAACCTTGTAATTGGTTGATCTAGTTATCAATCCTTGGCAAAGGATACCGGTTCTTGATATTCAATTCTCTGGAGTCATTGCACAAACAGAAACTGTCAACTTTCTTTTTAACGAATAGAACTGGAGCTTCCCAAGGCGAGAAGCTTGGTCTGATGAATCCTTCGTTCTAGCAGTTCTCGTAGTTGCATCGGAGGCTCCTATATCTCGGAAGGAGCTAGTCGGTAAGGCGCCATCCGTCCCTGGTGCCACTCCTAGCACTAGGTTTATCCTAAACTCCTCTTGTTTCCGTGGAGGTAACCCAGGCAAGGAACGCCATGCAGCCTATTCGGAGGTGCTTCTGTATCTCTATGACCAATGTGAGATGTCGCAAAACCACCGCCTTATGGGGCCCAGTGCCCTCGCATCTACTGCAAGAAGGTTGTGTACTATAAGTGTCTCATCATTCGCAAGAGGGATGCGAATGATTTTCCTTATGACGAAGAACTTCAGCTCTATCCTTGGATATCCAATCCATGTTGACCACAATATCATGACTTCCCAACTCAACGGTAATTGAAGGTTCCCGCTCTCTAAGTTCCAAAATACAATCTTTAATCACCTCGTCTACTTTAACTAACCTTCTATTTGCCAATTCTAAAGAATACGGGGTGTCTATCCTACTTGAAACTAGGCCAAGTAGGTTCTTAATTCCTAAGGATACAAGGTTAAGGTCGGCGCCAGTGTCAATCAAAATGAATGCATAGAGTTGGTTAGTAGGGAACGTACCCGTAACTGTATTTGGATCGTTGTGTGCTTCACGAGCTCCGATCAAGAAGACTCTTTCTTGCTTGGTTCTTTCTAGGGAAATCTTTCCTAAAGTGCCCCACGTCACCACATTTGAAGCAATCTGGAACTCTACCATTATCGTTTCCGTCTTGGTTGCAGTCATCATCTCCCTCTTGTTTGGGATACTTCGCCCAACATGCATCCTTGCTGTGTCCTTCTTTTCCATACCTATCACACTTAGGTATCAGACATCGACCTTCATGGTGAAACTTGCATTCCTCGCATCTCGGCTTAGCCCCCAAATAAACTTTACCACCGGCCTTATTAGTGGCTCCATAAGCTTTCATGCCAAGAGGCGGGTTCACTTCCCTTTTTTTATTTGCATTAGAGTTGTCATAACTGGCTTGGTGCCTACTTTCAGGTTCAAACACTTTCTTTTGTTATTGATCAAAGACTCCACGTGAGTCTCCTTCTTGTTTGCCTCGGATTCCAAAAACTTCCCCATTCGAAGAGCTTCTTCAGTAAGCGTAACACTCAAATCGATAGCGTCCGTGATGGTTGGAGGCTTTGTGGCAGTAACCATGCTTAGGATTTGAGGCCCAAGTCCCCAAATGAACCACTCGATTCTCTTGAATTCCGGCTCGACAAGATAGGGGACGACCCTTGATAAATCCTGGAAGCGCTGGATTTACTCGGCTATTTTTAGACCATCCATCTTTAAGTTCCAGAATTCTGTTTCCAATTTCTGAATCTCTGCTCGAGAACAATACCTTTTGCGCATTAACTCCTTCAATTCATCCCACGTTAATGCATATGCAACAGTTTCACCCAATTTCTTCACCTGGAGATTCCACCACGAGAGTGCTCCGTCAAGGAACAGTCCAGAAATGCACGTAACTCTTTGTTCCGGAGCACATTTGCTCATTCTCAATACGAAGTCCGTTTTCTCCACCCAGCGTACGAAGGCGACAGCACCCCCAGTGCCATCGAAATTTAGGGGCTTGCAGTCCAAGAATTGTTTATAGGTACAACCGATTGGGGGGTTATTCCCAGAGGTACCACCGCTATGTTCGGAGCGGAGGGCCTCGTGATGAGCGATGGCTTGTGAGATGTGTAACAACCCACACGTTCGTGCGTTGTTACTACTCGTTATACTCGTTACGCCTAGCACTAGAGATTCGGATCATAATGTAGTATTTTCGCATATTACGCATACTTTATCGCTATAACACATCACATCGCACGTACTAACACTCACGATGACGTTGAGTGAGGACCTATTCTACCCTACTCGATAGCCGTGATGGGTCGCAACGCAACGCATATTCGAAACGCGCAACTCGATTATTGCAACACGGACTTTGAAATGTGGATATTTATACGACCCTTTGTGATTAATTATAATAAATATAAGAATGTGGGTATGAGAATGTGTAACCAAACTATCGCAAGGCTTAACGAACAAAACGAAACATCGAAACGCAACTCGTCGGAGACCACCGATCGAGTGACAGATCGATCGAGTGGCCACCCGATCGGATTGCCACCCGATCGGACAGCCACCCAATCGGATTGCCATACGATCCGTTGCACTTCTTCACCTTCACTCCACTTCACCAATAAATAGAACTTGTCACATCACTTGAACAGTGATGTGACAGTTCCCACTCGACCAGCACGCTTTGGGTCTATTTCCTCTCGATTTCTCACGATTTTTGTGAGTTTCTACCTCAAATCTTGTACTTCTTTGATCTACACACACTTCTTCATCTTTTTCACCCCTGAATCTTAACTTTTAACCATGAAATCAATGCATTTGAGGTGTTCTAGGATGATGTCATCATGGAGTTCTTATGAACTTCAAATGTTGGCCTCATTCCACCAAGAATAACTCAGATCTGAAGGATTTCCACATGATTTCACTACGATTTCGCATAGATCTAAACACCTTCAATGATAAAAGGATTGAAAGAAACTTTTTCAACTTTCTTTCAACTCTTTTACACTCAATGCACTCAAAACTGATGGAATCAGAGCTCGTTCTGATCTTTTACTCAATCTAAGTGAAATGTTGGTTCCAGATCTGATTCTGAATAAAGAGACAACCGATTTCGGGTTAAGCATGAGCAACCGTTACGAACAGTTAACTGATCGGATTAGGGTGATTCCTGTTCAATCGGATGACTTGGTTCATGATGGAGTTTCTGTTTTTTAGCACATTATCACACCGTCTCGATCAAAACCGCAAACTTTCAAAACAATCAAGTGTCAAGACGATCAAGGCAGTTGGAACGGAATGTCGTCCGATCGGATTACCACCCAATCGGATTGCCACCCGATCGGACAGCCGTCCGATCGGCTTGCACTTGGTTCCTCACTTAAACTAATTATTCAACTTTTCAAAGTTTGGAACGTCGAACGGATTGCCGTCCGATCGGATTGCCACCCGATCGAACGACCGCCCGACCAGGTGATGTTTTGAACTTCAACACTTAACAATTTTTCAACGTATTCAATACATAGCAGTTCCAAACGGATTGCCACCCGATCGGATTGCAATCCGATCGAGTGACAAACTGTGGTGAACTTGTTCTCACTGAGTGTCCTACTAATCGGATCGTCACCCGATCGAGCCGCCGTTCGATCGATCGACCTGAAGGGTAGAGATACTTCACTGTTTTCAAAATACTACAACGAAAACTTCAAAAGACAAACCATCCTACGCAAACACATCCATACCAAACAAGGTGACAATCCAATTGAATGGCCATCCGATCGGATGACCATCCGAACGGATTGCCACCCGATCAACTGGCCATCCGATCGGATTGCCATCCGATCGAGTTGCCATTCGACACTCAGTCGTATCTCATCGTTTAACGCACTGTTCAACGCTTACGCCATCAATCTGTAATCAGGCTAATCTCAGACGCGCTCCTTTTAATCCAACCAAGTTGTGTTTACTTGCTGAACACCGACTGTGAGTATACTCGACCCCTTTTTATCGCATTTTGGGTGTAACATACGTTCCTATTAAATCGAATTTATCAAAACAAAGTATTCAATTAAAATGTTTATCACTTACGAATAATTGTTATGCATATTTACACGTGATGCTAGTTACATATGTGTTAGGACTTATACTCGCGAGGTCCCGCCTTAACTAGTATAGTACTATAGCACCCGACGGGGTCTAGTTAGGATGAATAGCAATCGCAATCGCAGCTCGAGTGACTTAGCTAGTAGTATCGGTCTTATATACATA
Source organism: Helianthus tuberosus (assembly GCA_030545235.1). Classification (NCBI taxonomy): domain Eukaryota; kingdom Viridiplantae; phylum Streptophyta; class Magnoliopsida; order Asterales; family Asteraceae; genus Helianthus; species Helianthus tuberosus. The sequence goes on along the minus strand of CM060356.1, from coordinate 89,957,190 downwards.
TGTGTTGAGGTATCTCGTTTATGTATTTGGTAATTCGCAGCACTTTTAACTAATTATGCTACTCTATCAAAACTTGTATGCTCGCCAATACTTTTGCATTGACGTTGTTTTAACGTATGTTGCAGGTTTAGTCGCAGTCTACATCAAATCAAGCTAGGAAGTATAGAAACTCACCTAAAATCTAGGTTGTCGGATTTGTATTGTTTGAGAGGACAAGAAATCTGTGATAACTTTTGTAATTGTAATGTTTGTTAGTATGGGATAACAAATGTAATAAATACTGTCGCAACATAGTTGTTATGGATTCCCTTGAGCATTCTGATTCACCTAGTGCCGCGCCCCGATGATTCCTCCATCGGTTGGGGTGTGACAGATTGGTATCAGATCCATAACTATAGGGAATTAGGTCAGACATGACCTAGTCCGGGTCAATGTCTTAGAAACGACCTAGTCTATAGTCTAGGTACCCACGGGCCGACTCATACGAACCTAGTAGGAGATTGTACGGGCCTACTTGATACTCTCGTCCGAATTCGCTAAAAAAATTACTACTTCGTGTGAACGCCGCATACCACAATTTCACGCGTAGAGCCTTTCCTAAGGCTGGAATATTACTTAGCCATTCCTAAGGCTAGCACAATACACACGTTTTTGAAAATACTCACATTACATAACCGAGTGATCCAGTCGAGATCAGGCGTGAAAACCAATAACTCTCGATAGGATCGCTCACTCAACGCATTTTTCTAGCACGAGAACTTTCCGTTGAGCTAGGAGTGACATCCATAACTCAACGAAAGCTTCCATTTCAAAATCTAGTGGAACTCCCGAATTTATTCGAAGAGCACAACCACAGCTAGGAGCGAAGTTATTAAGTTAGGGGTGAAACCCGTATCTTAATAAACCGCTCCACTCTATATAAAATGGTTTTCAAAAGCTTTCACGAAGGTCTCGGCTATAACGATAACTCGAGCCACGCGATGACTAGGAAGACGAATGCCATGAGCTGCATCCCAGTGAAAACATAAGTCTTCTAGGGCAACGCGCGTGCACGAACTTGTTAGGTATGGTTGAGTTACCTTGGGCAGTCAACGCCTAAACACCCGAGGCACTCTATCTACTTTTCTAGCTTACGACTCGCTGATTTTATGCTTTATGGAATCTATTTACGCTTATGTGTTTAACAATTTAAAACTTTACGCTTTACTGATTTCTCGATTTATCGATTTTCGCTCCCTATTTTATAAACGCACAACTCGCACAGCCATCGCAATCTAAAACGAAAATCGAATGTTCGCAACAAAACTAATGTCTAATTGCTCGCTCTCGCTCTCTCTCTCTCTCTCTCTCTGCATCGCGTCCTCGCGCTATCAATGCAAGCATAAAGGTATAGTTTATACGAACCTATATATATATATTTATACAAATACAAGCAAATAAATTGTGTGGGAATTTAGGAATCTTGTGTCTCCTATATGGCTCCTATGTGAAGTCTATTATATTGATCGCAACAAGTTTTGATCGCGCTCAATCGCATCGCAAAACTCAAAAATCATTATGATCGAATCTCACTCCAAATCTCTCTCTGTCTAAATGCCTTCCAACGACTCTACCTCGAGACAAACAGCTAGGAGAAGAGACAAACGAAGCGCCGAGAAGAGGATTGCCTCGCTTGTGGCCAAGGAAGTGGCCAAGGTCTTTCCTCAAATTGTCGCTCAAGTGCACTCTCTCAGCAACTCTCGAACCTCAGAAGACTTCAAGACGGAAGCGCCGCAATCTGCTTTCCTCTACAAACACTTCAAATCCTTTGACCCGATGGAGTTCACGGGTGAAGGAGGTGTGTCCCAGCTACTCCACTGGTTCGATTCTATCGAAGTCACCCTTCGTCAGAGTGGGTGTCCCGATAATTTTTGTACTACTTGCGCTACCGGAGTATTTCAATCGCAAGCACTCGACTGGTGGACAGCCGAACGTAACAAACGTGGGATCTCCACAGCTTACACTCTCTCTTGGGATGAGCTGAAAGAGCTCATGAAGAAAGAGTACTCCCCTCCCCACGAAGTCCAGAAGCTGGAGAACGAATTTTGGGAAATCAAGCAAGTCGAAGGTGACAATGCTAGCTACACCGCAAGGTTTAAACAGCTTAGCTTAATCTACCCAAGTCAAGTTAACACTTCAGAAAAAGTCATCACGAAGTACATTCGCGGCTTGCCTGAATGTGTGGGCGATTTTGTAGAAGCTACAAGACCTGATACCGTCGAAGAAACCTACCGCTTGGCCGCAGAAATCAACGACAAACGAGTCTTGGACGAGTTTTTCTCCAAGAATCCTGTCAAACAAGCTCATCAAGCAATCTTCATCGACTTTTCTGAAGATTCTTCCGACAATTCCTCCGACGATTCTACCGATGATTCTTTAGGTGAGTCCTCGGACGAATCCTCCAACGCCAACGCACTGCTTCAGGAAACTCAGCCCAGCCGCAAACGGAAGACAAGGAGCCCAAACTCTTCAACAACTGAGTTTTCGCAACCAGAACCTCTCCAAGCAATTCCAGTTCACTCGAAGCGTGACTACAACAGAACTCATCCCCTGTGTCTCATATGTACGTATCATCACGTCGCCAGAAGCTAACTGTCGTTTTTGCGCAAATTGCAACTGGTATGGTCATCTTACCCAGCACTGTCGCACGGGGCCGCATACTTGAGGAATTCCAGCAACGATCTCAGTCTCCGTAGAAGTCCTCCACAGCAACATTAGTTATGCTTCCAATGTTGTTGTAATGATACGATTTTCGCCATTAATTTCTTTTGCATGTTGAACTTGTTCTATTTCTCGACGCAATGTGAACTCTATTTAACTTTCACTCTCTCGCACTCGCGCACAGAATATATACTAGCACTATGTACTCAATAATGTGTTTTACCCCTACTATGCGTTCTTGAGATAAAGTACAATAAACGTGCAAGGATCAAATTAATCACGGGTGCACACGGGATTACTGTGATCAGTGCACGGAGATCACAATGAGTTTCAATGATGCCATAACATTAAAAGCATGGTCGAGCGTGGTGGATACGCCACTGGTACTTCCTATGTATAAGCGGTTCGACCATGTCAACACAGTGCGACACCAATTCACGGGGTAGAGGCATGTGGTTGAAGCATGGTGGATACGCCGCTGGTACTTCCTATATATAAGTGCTTCGCCATGCCAACTGATGTGTGTAAAATGCAACATATAAATTACATCAAATTAGGCATAAAACTAACCCTTTTTTAGTACTAATATTGGAAAAAGAGTGTTTTTGTCTTCCTTTTGTATTTTCAGGATTAAATGAGCTCAAAAACGCAAAAGAAGTAAAAAGACAGCTAAATCCAACATAAATACAAGAAAAGGAACATTAGTGGACTGCCCGAACCCTCAACGGCACCTTCCAAAGCAAAATGGAGAAAACAGAAGACTGAACACGCCCCGTGCTCAGCCAGCACGGGGCCGTGCCCAAGAAGCAGCAGAAAAGACAAACCTATAGAAGCTTCTATTGCCCATCACGGGGCCGTGCTCAGCGGACACGGGGGCGTGTCGAAAGTACAGCAGGCGCATTTATTGTAATTGCGAATTACAATTAATGAGGAGAGAGAGTGTCAGACGGACACGGGGCCGTGTCCAGCGGACACGGGGCCGTTTCCAGCTCTCTGTTCAGCCTATAAATAGGAGTGCTTGGATTCATTTCATCTCATCCCTTGGCACACCACCTCTCTCACACTTCATCCACCACCCACCACCATCACAACACCATCATCCACCACCATCATCCATTGTCCATCATAGAGTGTGTGAGTCGTCTCGGGATCCAAGATTGATCGTAAGAGTTCTTGACAAACAAGGCCATGTTTGCCTAAGTCTCTTACATCACTTGGTGAAGACAAAGTGTCTAGTATAATACTTTTTATTTCTAATCTTTTGCACTTTTTATTTGGTTTTGTATTAATGACTTTAATAACTAGTTACTTATGTTGAAGGTGATCTTTCCTTATCGTTTGTCCGTGGTGTCTTGGCATTATTTTACTGTCTATATAAAATAAAGGATTTTCACCATTCATATCTCCACGGTCTATATGGAGATATGTTGGCTACCTGGTAGGGGGTTAAGGGAACGGTTTGGTAAAGGTCTTGCCATTGTTCAGCGTTTAGAGGTCCTGCAATGGACCTGGGTCAAATTTAGTAGGACCTCCTTCAATACTTCACGGTATTGGATGGCGGGGGTCCAAACTCTTTGATCCCCTCATAAGTTAACTACTATTAATACTATAACCCGGCTACTTAGGACTGTATCCCTGCTGACTCAGACTACTTAGCCGAGGGTAACGTCACCGCCAAAAGCGGGGCCTACCACAATACTGCATTAATAACTTAATTCATTATCTTCCAATAATCCACCCTTTTAGGATTGTATCCCTGCTGACTCAAACTACTGGGGTGAGGGTAACGTTGCCTTCAAAAGAGGGGCCTACTACAATAACTAAGATAATCTCTTAATTATGTGCAAAAGTGCGGAAATAATCAAAGGTTATACTAGATACGAGTCGGAACCAAGTGATTCATCTTGTCTATCTGTTTTTATTTTTATTTTTATTTTCAGCATTTTAGTTAGTTTTATTTTTCTTAGTTTAAAACATTTTTCTAAACTTTTATTTTGGTTAGACGTTGAGGATAAACCGGTACTGAAAGCTCTTGTGTCCTTGGACGACCTCGGTATCTTACCAACGCTATGCTACACTCAACGATGGGTGCACTTGCCCATATGTGTGTTTAGTGTTAGTGAAATATCGTGTTTTATAAATTTAAAACTTGGCTAAAATAAGTGTTAAAAAGGGCTTAAAATATACACCTAATATATACGACACTTCGCACGCATCAAGTTTTTGGCGCCGTTGCCGGGGACACAAGGATTTTAAGAAAGTTAGGAATCAACGGCCTAATCGTCTTTTATTTTTCTTTTTATTTGTTTTTGGATTTTCTTAGTTTTTCAGCTTCTGCAGCGCTCAGCACGGGCCGTGCCCGGTCAGACACGGGCCGTGCCCATCAATCATCACTGGCAGTTTTTATTTTCTGAGTTACAGAGAGCTAAACACGGGGCCGTGTCGGTGCAACACGGGGTCGTGTCCAACTCCCAGTAACAGGGATCCAGAAATCAATTACTGTGCCTCTGAACACGGGCCGTGTTCATTGAGCACGGGGCCGTGGTGAACATTCTGACCAGCGTTCTTTTCTGTTTTTGTTGCAGGACTTGGAACCCAGGCGCCACATTTGAACCTCCTACGTAGTGCATGAGCTCCAGTTCTAGTAGAGACATAAAAGAACCCCTAGAAGAACCCGAGCGCTTTCTCAGAAAAAGACTAAAAGCTAAAAATCAAGAGAAAGCTTCGGGGGACCCACTTCCAATGGCGGACCAACGTACCCTCATGGATTACCTACGACCTACCGTAGGCAATCTTGGCGCCGCTATCAATTCCCCGAATGTCGAGGCCAACAACTTCGAACTTCGACCGCATTTGATACAAATGCTCCAAAACTCCGCAACCTTCCACGGGCTTGCGGACGAGGATCCCCATCTACATATTACTAACTTCTTAGAAATATGTGATACCTTTCGGATCAATGGAGCATCAAATGACGCCATCCGCCTTCGAATGTTCCCTTTTTCACTAAAAGACCGAGCTAAATCTTGGCTTAACACCCTCCCAGCTGGATCGGTAAACACCTGGGATGAACTCGCCCAAAAGTTTTTGTATAAGTATTTCCCCCCTGCTAAAACGGCTAAATTAATGACTGAAATTAATACATACTCACAAGAGGATGGGGAATCCTTATATGAAACGTGGGAAAGGTTCAAGGAGCTTCTAAGAAAGTGTCCTTACCATGGTCTAGCGGTATGGCAACAAGTATCCACTTTCTACAATGGATTGTTGCCACACACAAGACAAACACTTGATTCAAGCTCCGGGGGACTCTTAGGTAATCGTCGCCCAAATGAAATATATAACCAAATTGAGGAAATTGCTCAAACCAATTTTCAATGGCACACTCCCCGAGGTAATAAATCTATTGCCCCGGGCGCCCATAAGGTTGATGAAAGCACCTCTTTACAAGCCCAAATCGAGGCCCTCTCTTCAAAAATCAAAAAGCTAGAAATAACAAAAACGGCCTCGTTTATGGCTTGTGAAGGGTGTGGTGGGTCACATGAAAATTGGAGTTGTATGAAAGAATTAGATGAACAAACTGAAATGGTAAACTACATGGATAATAGACCTAGGCCGTCGGGTTCTCCAACGGGTACCTACAACCAAGGATGGCGTAACCACCCAAATCTTGGTTGGAGAGATCCCGGAAATGGTAGTAACCAACAAAACCAGCGAACTAATTTTCAACAACCGCAAAATTTTCCTCAACAACAAGGTGGAAGAGAAAGGCTTGAAGATACTGTATCTCGCCTCATCTCTGACACTGAAAAGAAGAACTCGGATCGATTTCAACAATTGGAATCGAATTTCAGAAATCAACAAGCTAGCATTCAAAACGTTGAAAAACAATTAAATCAACTAGCTCAAAATTTCTCCGAGAGACCACAAGGCGCATTACCCAGTAATACCGAACCGAACCCAAAGGCACAAGTCCATCTCATCACATTAAGAAATCGAACTGTGGGTCCCAAGGAGGCTCCATTGCCGCCAAATGAAAGAAGCCATTCTAGCCAGCATGTGACTCCTCTTGCGCCAGAAAAGGCTTCTACACCAAATCAAGAGCCCACCAAGACTCCTCCAATCCCGTACCCCGGTAGGTTAAATCGTCAAAAGACCGATGAGCAATTCGCAAAGTTCGAAAGTTTACTAAAACAATTGCATGTTAATATTCCTTTTATTGAGGTCCTAACCCAAATGCCTAAATATGCAAAATTCATGAGGGATTTCCTCACTCACAAAAGGAAAATTGAATCATTGCAATTAGTTAACTTAGGCGAAGAATGCTCAGCTCTAGTACTCAACAAACTTCCACAAAAGAAAATCGACCCCGGGAGCTTCACAATCCCTTGTTCGATTGGGAAGTCCCCCGTCCGAAATGCTTTAGCCGATCTTGGGGCTAGCATCAACCTCATGCCCACCTCAATGTTCAAGCGACTCGGCCTAGGAACAACAAGCCCTACAAAGATGAGCATACAACTCGCCGACAGGTCCGTCAAATTCCCACATGGTGTCGCTGAAAATCTGCTAGTCAAGGTCGACAAATTCGTCTTTCCAACCGACTTTGTCATCCTAGACATGGAAGAAGACACCGAGGTCCCTCTCATCCTCAGGAGGCCATTCCTAGCCACCGCTCAAGCATTGGTGGATATGAATGACGGAACTCTAACATTGAAGTTTGGGAATGAGGAAGTGAAATTTGAATGTGGAAAGCGAGTAGAGGAAGAAGATCCGGTCAACTACATGAAGGTCATAGACTCAAGCTTGGATGACGCTCCCCGACGGTGTAACATGGGATGCAACACATCCCACTTGGGTAACATATGACCAGGCTTTGGGTCTAGCCAAGGACCCTTATAAACGTGGCGCACCATGGAGGCATTCCACGGAACTATCCTTAGTTTAATTTATATTAGTTTTTATGTTTTCTAGTTAGTTTAATTTTCAGGAATAAAACACACTCATGGTGGTAAAGGATGAAAAGGGGAACGAGAAAAATGAACCCATGCACAAGAACGAGGCAACCCGACAATTCTCTCCAGTTCAGAAGGTTCAACACGGGCCGTGCCCAACCAACACGGCCCCGTGTCGAACCACCTGCAGAAAAACGCCCAGTTCAGGTACCTGGACACGGGCCGTGTTCACCCAACACGCCCCCGTGTCCAGCCTTCTGTTTGACTTATTTCAATTTTGTTACTGGCACTTGAACACGGGGCCGTGTTCAGTGCCCAGTAACACAAATTTTTGCTTTTTAAACACTATTTTACACATCTAATCAACCTAAAAATTTATTTTTGGGACACATTGAGGACAATGTGTAATTTAAGTGTGGGGGGATGCTAAAACCTTGAATTTTGAAAGTCCTAAATACAAGCCTTACACAAAACTCTATTGGAACCGCTAATCACCCCAAATTTTTTCAAAAATTTCATTTTTTTTACTTGTCTAGGTTTAACTCGGGAAATTCAAGTCCTCAAAAAGGTTATATTTTTACAAATTTACAACCGATAGCGTAGTGATAAAAAGAACCAACGTAAGAAAATTATGAAAAGGCATGACAAACTTATTTAAAATTTGATTGTATATACTTGATCACATAAAAACCCATTCCCACAAAAGTGAGTTTTGAGCCTTTATTGAGCACATAATTACATATCATTTGACTAAATGCTCATTTTTCGTTTCTTGTGTGAATAGCCGCTTGGTTCTTACGACTCTAGAACTTGCCATGACAATACATTCCCGGTCCTTATCAACTTAAACCCGAGTAAGTAAATGATGGAGGCATTAGGACTAACCTTTTTCATTTCTACACCATTATTTTTCTTTTTCTTTTACCACCTACCCAAAAATCCCCCTAGTTAGCCACTTTGAGCCTAAACCTTTTCGTTTCATCACCCAAACAAAAACCCTTTCATCCACCAAAACCTTTTTCATTTTTAACCCTTTATTTTAGTAACAAGTTCGGTTCTTCGTAAAAAAAAAAAAAAAATTTGATAATGATGAAGCAAAAAGAAAATAAACAAACAAAGTAATCAAAAATAACTTTGTTTGAATAAAAGCTTCATCAAAATAAAAAGTTGCAAAAAAAAAATAAAATATATATATATATATACGAAAACCGACACTTGTTACGCTTTTAGCCCTTTTTCTACTAACCACTAACCCAACCACCTACCTTTAACCCTAGCCAACCCTTAACCCACAAAGTCCTCTTGATATCTACAAAGGTATAAAAGTTAAAAAGGAGGAGGATTGATTTCTTGGCAAGCCTATGGTAGGAATAAGTTCCGTGCCGCTCTCGAGTGATTCATAAAAAATACACCTTCGGCCGAGTGTGAGTGATTTCCCCGCGAGGTATATGAACTTGTATATAAATAGAATTTTAAAAAGGCATGTTATGCCCAAATAAGTAATTTCTTTTATGAACAGTTCTAAATAAATCATTACGAATAGGAATGTAAATAAATAAAAATAAAACCCAAAAAGATCTTTGAAATCCCGACACTCTACGACAAGCCCAAAACCTTCTCTTCTACCTATTCCATTTGGGAGTGTAAGCCACATATTAAAGAGTTTTGCTTGAGGACAAGCAAAAGTTCAAGTGTGGGGGTATTTGATGTGTGTAAAATGAAACATATAAATTACATCAAATTAGGCATAAAACTAACCCTTTTTTAGTACTAATATTGGAAAAAGAGTGTTTTTGTCTTCCTTTTGTATTTTCAGGATTAAATGAGCTCAAAAACGCAAAAGAAGTAAAAAGACAGCTAAATCCAACATAAATACAAGAAAAGGAACATTAGTGGACTGCCCGAACCCTCAACGGCACCTTCCAAAGAAAAATGGAGAAAACAGAAGACTGAACACGCCCCGTGCTCAGCCAGCACGGGGCCGTGCCCAAGAAGCAGCAGAAAAGACAAACCTATAGAAGCTTCTATTGCCCATCACGGGACCGTGCTCAGCGGACACGGGGGCGTGTCGAAAGTACAGCAGGCGCATTTATTGTAATTGCGAATTACAATTAATGAGGAGAGAGAGTGTCAGACGGACACGGGGCCGTGTCCAGCGGACACGGGGCCGTGTCCAGCTCTCTGTTCAGCCTATAAATAGGAGTGCTTGGATTCATTTCATCTCATCCCTTGGCACACCACCTCTCTCACACTTCATCCACCACCCACCACCATCACAACACCATCATCCACCACCATCATCCATTGTCCATCATAGAGTGTGTGAGTCGTCTCGGGATCCAAGATTGATCGTAAGAGTTCTTGACAAACAAGGCCATGTTTGCCTAAGTCTCTTACATCACTTGGTGAAGACAAAGTGTCTAGTATAATACTTTTTATTTCTAATCTTTTGCACTTTTTATTTGGTTTTGTATTAATGACTTTAATAACTAGTTACTTATGTTGAAGGTGATCTTTCCTTATCGTTTGTCCGTGGTGTCTTGGCATTATTTTATTGTCTATATAAAATAAAGGATTTTCACCATTCATATCTCCACGGTCTATATGGAGATATGTTGGCTACCTGGTAGGGGGTTAAGGGAATGGTTTGGTAAAGGTCTTGCCATTGTTCAGCGTTTAGAGGTCCTGCAATGGACCTGGGTCAAATTTAGTAGGACCTCCTTCAATACTTCACGGTATTGGATGGCGGGGGTCCAAACTCTTTGATCCCCTCATAAGTTAACTACTATTAATACTATAACCCGGCTACTTAGGACTGTATCCCTGCTGACTCAGACTACTTAGCCGAGGGTAACGTCACCGCCAAAAGCGGGGCCTACCACAATACTGCATTAATAACTTAATTCATTATCTTCCAATAATCCACCCTTTTAGGATTGTATCCCTGCTGACTCAAACTACTGGGGTGAGGGTAACGTCGCCTTCAAAAGAGGGGCCTACTACAATAACTAAGATAATCTCTTAATTATGTGCAAAAGTGCGGAAATAATCAAAGGTTGTACTAGATACGAGTCGGAACCAAGTGATTCATCTTGTCTATCTGTTTTTATTTTTATTTTTATTTTCAGCATTTTAGTTAGTTTTATTTTTCTTAGTTTAAAACATTTTTCTAAACTTTTATTTTGGTTAGACGTTGAGGATAAACCGGTACTAAAAGCTCTTGTGTCCTTGGACGACCTCGGTATCTTACCAACGCTATGCTACACTCAACGATGGGTGCACTTGCCCATATGTGTGTTTAGTGTTAGTGAAATATCATGTTTTATAAATTTAAAACTTGGCTAAAATAAGTGTTAAAAAGGGCTTAAAATATACACCTAATATATACGACACTTCGCACGCATCACCAACCAATGTCTTGTGAAGAAAGTGCCATACAAGTTGAACGTTATTTGACCAAGTATACTATTAACTCTATTTTTGCCACACTACACTACATCGCAAGGCGTAACAATCTAAATCGTAACACAAAGCGTGTAATCGCCAGACTTTTCGTAAGTCAACACGCTCGCAAACGCATTATCGCTAGAATCTACCTCGCAATCGATATCGCTTATTATGGGTATTTCGCAATCTCAATCGCTTATTGTGTGTTCGCTCAATCGCTTATTATGTGCATCGCGCTATCGCATATCGTGGGTATCACTCAATCCCTTATGTATAGCTCTATCGCTTGTGTATTGCTCCATCGCTCATCGTGTATCGCTTAACGTAATCGCTATCGCTTACCAATATCCATGCTGTCTGTGTTAAGTTAGCACACATGACCTCGCTTCACAGGACGAAACTCATATGGTTAAAGCATGGTGGATACGCCAGTGGTACTTCCTATATATAAGTGTTTTAGCCATATCAGCAGACTTTCGTGGAAAAAGGCCATGTGGGGTCTAATGCTAGTTAAATTTTGTGGTGTTGATCAATCCAATCGAATCGCATTTATCACGCATATTCCCATCGCTTGCAACGCATCGACCGTCGCCAATCACTCGACGGTTGCCGCTATCGCTCGTCACTTATCGCTCATCTCTTTTCGCTTGTCGCCGTTGTCTTTGCTTATTATGTTTGTTTTGTGCTATCAATTATCACGTACTGCTTATCGCTTATCGCACCCGCTGTATCGCTAAACTGAGTTCGAAAACGACTTCCTCGCTCAGTTTGCTCAACCCTTCTCTTACACTTGGTCCGACCATCTTTCGTTTGGATCAAGGAAATCGAAATCTATCAGTACTATGTCGACACACACGACACCGCCTCACGGGACTGAAGCCATATGGCTAAAACATGGTGGATACGCCGCTGGTACTTCCTATATATAAGTGTTTTAGCCATATTGTCGAACTTTCATGGGAAAGTGCCATGCGGGGCCGACTATAAATTTAAAATTTTTTGATATTACTAAAACCTTTATGTAAACAAGCTTTTCTTACAAAACTTTTTCTAAAATTTGATCAAAACCTTTGCACAAACGAGATTTTCTTGTAACGATGGTGTGACAATCGACTCAAGTTATTGCCGCGTGACGAGAAAATTTCGTAAAACGAGTTTTAAACATCCTAAAATCTTTTAGTAATCTAATAAAACCCCACTCATAGCGCTGGTGTGAACATCGAAACAGTTTAACGCCGCATTGTGGGAAGATTTTTCATAAACAAGTTTTCTTCAAACCTTTTCGAATTAATCAACTTTTCGAGAATTCAAAACACTTTTGGATCGCTTTTGTGTGTTGCCATCTTTTGTATACGAATCGCCTTACTCGCTGCCATCGCCCAGTTTTCGCAACACTCTCGCTCGTCGAATTTCAATCGATCGCGCGCTTATTTTCAACGCTCTTAATCGCTACTCCCACTCACATCGATCCTCGCAACCCTTCTTGAGTATTAATTTTGGGACGAAATTTACTAAAGCAGGGGAGACTGTAACAACCCGCACGTTCGTGCGTTGTTACTACTCGTTATACTCGTTACGCCTAGCACCAGAGATTCGGATCATAATGTAGCTATATCGAATACATCGCTATTTCGCAGTATTTTCGCATATTACGCATACTTTATCGCTATAACACATCACATTGCACGTACTAACACTCACGATGACGTTGAGTGAGGACCTATTCTACCCTCCTCGATAGCCGTGATGGGTCGCAACGCAACGCATATTCGAAACGCGTAACTCGATTATTGCAACACGGACTTTGAAATGTGGATATTTATACGATCCTTTGTGACTAATTATAATAAATATATGAATATGGGTATGAGAATGTGTAACCAAACTATCGTAAGGCTTAACGAACAAAACAAAACATCGAAACGCAACTCGTCGGAGACCACCGATCGAGTGACTGATCGATCGAGTGGCCACCCGATCGGATTGCCACCTGACCAGATTGCCACCCGATCGGACAGCCACCCGATCGGACAGCCACCCGATCGGATTGCCATCCGATCCGTTGCACTTCTTCGCCTTCACTCCACTTCACCTATAAATAGCACTTGTCACATCACTTGAACAGTGATGTGACAGTTCCCACTTGACCAGCACGCTTTGGGTCTATTTCCTCTCGATTTCTCGTGATTTTTGTAAGTTTCTACCTCAAATCTTGTACTTCTTTGATCTACACACACTTCTTCATCTTTTTCACCCTTGAATCTTAACTTTTAACCATGAAATCAATGGATTTGAGGTGTTCTAGGATGATGTCAACATGGAGTTCTTATGAACTTCAAATGTTGGCCTCATTCCACCAAGAATAACTCAGATCTGAAGGATTTCCACATGATTTCACTACTATTTTGCATAGATCTAAACACCTTCAATGATAAAAGGATTGAAAGAAACTTTTTCAACTTTCTTTCAACTCTTTTACACTCAATGCACTCAAAATCGATGGAATCAGAGCCTGTTCTGATCTTCTACTCATTCTAAGTGAAGTGTTGGTTCCAGATCTGATTCTGTCTAAAGAGACAACCAATTTTGGGTTAAGCATGAGCAACCGTTACGGACAGTTAACTGATCGGATCAGGGTGATTCCTGTTCAATCGGTTGACTTGGTTCATGATGGAGTTTCTGTTGTTTAGCATGTTATCAGATCGTCTCGATCAAAACCGTAAACTTTCAAAACAATCAAGTGTCAAGACGATCAAGGCAGTTGGAACGGAATGCCGTCCGACCGATCGTCTTGCACTTGGTTCCTCACTTAAACTAATTATTCAACGTTTCAAAGTTTGGAACGTCGAACGGATTACCGTCCGATCGGATTGCCACCCGATCGAACGACCGCCCGACCAAGTGATGTTTTGAACTTCAACACTTAACAATTTTTCAATGTATTCAATACAAAGCAGTTCCAAACGGATTGCCACCCGATCGGATTGCAATCCGATCGAGTGACAAACTGCGGTGAACTTGTTCTCACTGAGTGTCCTACTAATCGGATCATCACCCGATCGAGTCGCCGTTCAATTGATCGACCTAAAGGGTAGAGATACTTCACTGTTTTCAAAATACTACAACGAAAACTTCAAAAGATAAAACATCCTACAGAAAAACACATCCATGCCAAACGAGGTGACAATCCAATCGAATGGCCATCCGATCGGATGACCATCCGAACGGATTGCCACCCGATTGACTGGCCATCCGATCGGATCGCCATCCGATCGAGTTGCCATTCGACACTCATTCGCATCTCATCGTTTAACGCACTGTTCGACGCTTACGCTATCAATCTGTAATCAGGCTAATCTCAGACGCGCTCCCTTCAATCCAACCAAGTTGTGTTTACTTGCTGAACACCCACTGTGAGTATACTCGACCCTTTTTTTATCGCATTTTGGGTGTAACATACGTTCCTATTAAGTCAAATTTATCAAAATAAAGTATTCAATAAACTGTTTATCACTTGCAAATAACTGTTATGCATATTTACACGTGATGCTAGTTCCATATGTGTTAGGACTTATACTCGCGAGGTCCCGCCTTAACTAGTATAGTACTATAGCACCCGAAGGGGTCTAGTTAGGATGAATAGCAATTGCAATCGTAGCTCGAGTGACTTAGCTGGTAGTATCGGTCTTATATGCATATGTGTTGAGGTATCTCGTTTATGTATTTGGTAATTCACAGCACTTTTAACTAATTACGCTACTCTATCAAAACTTGTCTTGCATGGTCACCCTAATTTTCCCTCGATCAAAGCAGATGATCAACCAAAGAGGGGACACTACTGTCCTTATACCTTCGACATGGAGAGGACCATTGTGGTGGTCCACGTGCTATCATTCGTTTAGTTACGCACGAATTGGTACGATGCTTAGACGTAATAGGAATAAGGAGAATTACTAGTAGTTGGAGGGGCACCTTGAAGATGAGTACCTCATCTTCCTTGTTTGGACAAGAGCATCGTCAATCTTGTTTCGCGAAAGCCACAGGGACCTCGTCCCACTGATGAGGGTGTTGTCCAAGGTTGCCTCCTCCGCCCCGTCGTCACTACCGTAGTCAGGCACCTTCACATTCGAGAGGGAAGAACAACCATCTTCTACGGAATCAAGCTCAGGATCTCGTTTGGTAATCACTTCAGCCATGAGCTTCGCAATAAACGCGAGGTCGACAGTTTCATCGTGCGAGTCAAGAACAACCATAGAATTCGAAGTCGAAGGTGTCTCGTTTACGTCAATAATTATTCTGTGCACTTATACGCATATATATTAATGAATAGATATATTACTTAGTATAAACAGGCAAATAGATGCATCATGTCACATATAACTTTCGTTTGTCCTTTCAGGGGGGGGGGTCATTTTGTCTTTGGCAAGTCTATCTCACATAGACTATGCCTCAATTGGCACTTTAATCGGGGTATTCTCCTCCCTACTAATGTCCTTGCTTTGACTTTCCTTTGAAAAATGTTTGACTCATGGATCTTGGTGCTTTCGTAAATGCAATGAAAATCTTTTTGTAAAATCGTTTTCATGAGAAAATCCTAGTGATTGTAGTCTAGACTCAAGAAGGAATCCTAGTTCACTACAATCGAAGCTCTGATACCAAACTATCACACCCTGAATTTTGCGGAAGCGTATGCGTGTGACTTGATTGGTTCTCATTGCATTCGATTATAATAAACAACTATATGATCAAAATGATGTTCATCCATTCATAAAGTTCAACACATTACAAACACTAGTCATTTAAGTCACAAACAACACAACCTTCGATTAAGTTACAACCCAAAAAAAGTGGATGACATCTAAACTTGAAATTTTACATCCAGAACAACACCAGCGCCCAAGATCCAACTTGTTTCCTGAAATACATGTAATTTTGAAAATATCAACAAAAGTTGAGCGTATGGGTTTTGTATGTGTACCGATAAACTTGTAAACATTTGAGAGACTCCTTTGAAAACAGGTATGAAAAGCGTCTATGAACAGATCAATTAATGTTTTGCAAGGACATTAATATATGTGACGTGATGTGTGTAAAATGCAACATATAAATTACATCAAATGAGGCATAAAACTAACCCTTTTTAGTACTAATATTGGAAAAAGAGTGTTTTTGTCTTCCTTTTGTATTTTCAGGATTAAATGAGCTCAAAAACGCAAAAGAAGCAAAAAGACAGCTAAATCCAACATAAATACAAGAAAAGGAACATTAGTGGACTGCCCGAACCCTCAACGGCACCTTCCAAAGCAAAATAGAGAAAACAGAAGGCTGAACACGCCCCGTGCTCAGCCAGCACGGGCCGTGCCCAAGAAGCAGCAGAAAAGACAAACCTATAGAAGCTTCTATTGCCCACCACGGGCCGTGCTCAGCGGACACGGGGGCGTGCCGAAAGTACTGCAGGCGCATTAATTGTAATTGCGAATTACAATTAATGAAGAGAGAGAGTGTCAGACGGGCACGGGGCCGTGCCCAGCGAACACGGGGCCTTGCCCAGGCTTCTGTTCAGCCTATAAATAGGAGTGCTTGGTTTCATTGCAACTCATCCCTTGGCACACCACCTCTCTCACACTTCATCCACCACCCACCACCATCACAACACCATCATCCACCACCATCATCCATTGTCCATCATAGAGTGTGTGAGTCGTCTCGGGATCCAAGATTGATCGTAAGAGTTCTTGACAATCAAGGCCATGTTTGCCTAAGTCTCTTACATCACTTGGTGAAGACAAAGTGTCTAGTATAATACTTTTTATTTCTAATCTTTTGCACTTTTTACTTGGTTTGTATTAATGACTTTAATAACTAGTTACTTATGTTGAAGGTGATCTTTCCTTATCGTTTGTCCGTGGTGTCTTGGCATTATTTTACTGTCTATATAAAATAAAGGATTTTCACCATTAATATCTCCACGGTCTATATGGAGGTATGTTGGCTACCTGGTAGGGGGTTAAGGGAACGGTTTGGTAAAGGTCTTGCCATTGTTCCGCGTTTAGAGGTCCTGCAATGGACCTGGGTCAAATTTAGTAGGACCTCCTTCAATACTTCACGGTATTGGATGGCGGGGGTCCAAACTCTTTGATCCCCTCATAAGTTAACTACTATTAATACTATAACCCGGCTATTTAGGACTGTATCCCTGCTGACTCAGACTACTTAGCCGAGGGTAACGTCACCGCCAAAAGCGGGGCCTACCACAATACTGCATTAATAACTTAATTCATTATCTTCCAATAATCCACCCCTTTAGGATTGTATCCTTGCTGACTCAAACTACTGGGGTGAGGGTAACGTCACCTTCAAAAGAGGGGCCTACTACAATAACTAAGATAATCTCTTAATTATGTGCAAAAGTGCGGAAATAATCAAAGGTTATACTAGATACGAGTCGGAACCAAGTGATTCATCTTGTCTATCTGTTTTTATTTCTATTTTTATTTTCAGCATTTAGTTAGTTTTACTTTTCTTAGTTTAAAACATTTTTTCTAAACTTTTGTTTTGGTTAGACGTTGAGGATAAACCGGTATTAAAAGCTCTTGTGTCCTTGGACGACCTCGGTATCTTACCAACGCTATACTACGCTCAACGATGGGTGCACTTGCCCATATGTGTGTTTAGTGTTAGTAAAATATCGTGTTTTATAAATTTAAAACTTGGCTAAAGTAAGTGTTAAAAAGGGCTTAAAATATACACCTAAAATATACGACACTTAAACGCGCATCAAGTTTTTGGCGCCGTTGCCGGGGACACAAGGATTTTAAGAAAGTTAGGAATCAACGGCCTAACCATCTTTTATTTTTCTTTTTATTTTTTTTAGGATTTTCTTAGTTTTTCAGCTTCTGCAGAGCTCAGCACGGGCCGTGCCCGCTGAACACGCCCCCGTGCTCAATCATTGGAACTGGCAATCCTGTTTTACATCAGACAGTAAGCTGAACACGGGGCCGTGTCCACTAAACACGCCCCCGTGCCCAAGTTTCAGTTACTGAAAACAGAACCGTTAGATCCCGACGGTTGGTAATTTCTGACATAAACATGAGTGATAGTAATTATTTTTACTTTCGGCACTCTTATGGTATGTGGTGTCAATTATGTGGTGGCGAACATGAAGTAGTAAAATGCTACTTCCTAAATTATAGGCCCCACTACATGGACCCACAATCTTCTCACAACCTTAAGGGGGGCGAAAGTAAAAATAAGCACTATTTCTCCCTCGAATGCGCCCAGCCAGATATTCTATGGGAAATGCTCCTTAGCGAGTTATTTCAACTAGAAGAGCTAATTCTGAAATGGATAGAAAAGCTTGGGAAGGATTTTATTGATCCACCCCAAGACGATACCCATGAAGAAATGTTGGAACCGCATTCCGACAACCTCGTTGCTCCCGAAAATGCCTTCGTACCTAGCAAAGACTTGGACGATAGTCGTCCCTGTGTCGATTGTGCCGTGAAGGACTCTCCATCGACTTCGTTCGGTGCATACATAGACCTGAGCGATTCGGCATATACCTTCTTTAACAAGAGCTCGGAAAAGGGTTGGACTTGTCCACCTAGAATGAAAATAGGAATTACCCTCACCGACAACCTCTTGCGTTCTCGCCTTAGTCTAGGACAATTAAGGTATATTAGGCACTTTGGGGTTGTTCCAACCAGTAAGGAACCACCCGATATCGGGGAGATCCTTGAAATAAGCAAAACTCCATAAAGCAGCCTCCAGACACGGGGCCGTGTCCAGGTCAACACACCCCCGTGCTCACTAAAAAGATTCTCTGCTGATTTGGTCAGAATACAGACAAAATGTGTCAGGATTTTCTCTGAACACGGGGCCGTGTCCAGTCAACACGGGGCCGTGCCCAGGGCGCTGTCGTTTTCTTTAAATGCAGCCTGATTTCTGCTCATTTTGACCACTTCAATTGACAGAGATCTCTGGAATTTTCACTCATACCATCCTAGGTAAGTGTCAAAAGAAGGTTCCAAGGGACCCTCTTGTCCCTTCCACTTTTATTCATTTCCTCCTCTTTCAAAAATTTTCAAAAGTTCCTCCATGGAAGCTTGGAAATCCCTTAATTCCAATCCTCTATGTGAAGTTTGTAAGATTATTTGCTAAAGATTCTGGGCTAAAGTTAGTTGTATAACTTTATTTTAAATTATCCAAGCTTAAAACCCAGATGAAAATCATAAAAATAATTTAAAACTCCAAGATTCTTTAGCCAAAAATCCTGCAGACAAATGGACACGGGGCCGTGCTCAACGAGCACGGGGCCGTGTCCAGGGGCTCTGTTTTGTAAAAATTTAGCTTTCTTCGGTTTTCTTCACAGAAAATGGCGAGCAGAACAAGCGGATCATCTTCAAGGAATAACCGACAAGGGAGGAGATCTTCAACAGCAGAAGACTCTCTTGTAAACTATGTTTACGCTCTAAGGGAGGCTATTGATGAAATGACGGGAGTGGAAGAAGCATTGGTCGACCGTATCAACCATCTTACTGTGGGGCTGGAGGGCTGTCTCCATGAAGTAAACCTCTTGCACCAGAGGTTGAACCTTCTCGCTTCCCCGCCTTTGGTGCCCATAATAACCCAAAGGGCGTGGAACATGGTGCCCGAAGTTATCATTCCAGCTGAATGGTACGCCATGCACCAAGAGCTTCCTCGAAGAGTGGTGCAAGGAGTCCCGGTGAATGTTCCCCCTCAACCACCAACAGCAGAAGAAAATGAAGCCGCATTCTTCCTCCCTAGGGAGATCGAAGAATGGCTTTAAACAAAGTAGGGAGGAACTCGTTCGGCTAAAAGTCCTACTCTATCGGGAAATCATTCTCGAAATTTTCCTAAAATTAGTAGAACTCCTTATGATAACCTCGTGTACTTGCTGACCTATCTAGTTAAGTTTTAATTTTAGTTTAATTTAGGATTATGTAAGTTCTCTCTATGATGAAATGAAATGATGGTTTTAATGTTTGGATGGTTTGTAATGAATGAAACACACTCATGGTGGTAAAGGATAAAAAGAGGAACGAGAAAAATGATCCCATGCACAAGAACGAGGCAACCCGACAATTTTCTCCATTTCAGAAGGTTCCACACGGGCCGTGCCCAACCAACACGGCCCCGTGTCGAACCACCTGCAGAAAACGCCCAGTACAGGTAACTGGACACGGGCCGTGTTCACCCAACACGCCCCCGTGTCCAGACTTCTGTTTCTCTTATTTCAATTTTGTTACTGGCACTTGAACACGGGGCCGTGCCCGGATAACACGGGGTCGTGTTCAGTGCCCAGTAACACAAATTTTTGCTTTTTAAACACTATTTTACACATCTAATCAACCTAAAAATTTATTTTTGGGACACATTGAGGACAATGTGTAATTTAAGTGTGGGGGGGATGGTAAAGCCTTGAATTTTGCAAGTCCTAAATACAAGCCTTACACAAAACTCTATTGGAACCGCTAATCACCCCAAATTTTTTCAAAAATTTCATTTTTTTTACTTGTCTAGGTTTAACTCGGGAAATTCAAGTTCTCAAAAAGGTTATATTTTTACAAATTTACAACTGATAGCGTAGTGATAAAAAGAACCAACATAAGAAAATTATGAAAAGGCATGACAAACTTATTTAAAATTTGATTATATATACTTGATCACATAAAAACCCATTCCCACAAAAGTGAGTTTTGAGCCTTTATTGAGCACACAATTTCATATCATTTGACTAAATGCTCATTTTTCGTTTCTTGTGTGAATAGCCGCTTGGTTCTTACAACTCTAGAACTTGCCATGACAATACATTCCCGGTCCTTATCAACTTAAACCCGAGTAAGTACATGATGGAGGCATTAGGACTAACCTTTTTCACTTCTACACCATTATTTTTCTTTTTCTTTTACCACCTACCCAAAAATCCCCCTAGTTAGCCCCTTTGAGCCTAAACCTTTTCGTTTCATCACCCAAACAAAAACCCATTTCACCCATCAAAACCTTTTTCATTTTTAACCTTTTATTTTAGTAACAAGTTCGGTTCTTCGTAAAAAAAAAAAAATGAAGCAAAAAGAAAATAAACAAACAAAGTAATCAAAAATAACTTTGTTTGAATAAAAGCTTCATTAAAAATAAAAAGTTGCAAAAATACGAAAACCGACACTTGTTACGCTTTTAGCCCTTTTTCTACTAACCACTAACCCAACCACCTACCTTTAACCCTAGCCAACCCTTAACCCACAAAGTCCTCTTGATATCTACAAAGGTATAAAAGTTAAAAAGGAGGATGATTGATTTCTTGGCAAGCCTATGGTAGGAATAAGTTCCATGACCGCTCTCGAGTGATTCACTAAAAATACACCTTCGGCCGAGTGTGAGTGATTTCCCCGCGAGGTATGTGAACTTGTATATAAATAGAATTTTAAAAAGGCATGTTATGCCCAAATAAGTAATTTCTTTTATGAACAGTTCTAAATAAATCATTACGAATAGGAGTGTAAATAAATAAAAATAAAACCCAAAAAGATCTTGGAAATCCCGACACTCTATGACAAGCTCAAAACCTTCTCTTCTACCTATTCCATTTGGGAGTGTAAGCCACATATTAAAGAGTTTTGCTTGAGGACAAGCAAAAGTTCAAGTGTGGGGGTATTTGATGTGTGTAAAATGCAACATATAAATTACATCAAATGAGGCATAAAACTAACCCTTTTTTAGTACTAATATTGGAAAAAGAGTGTTTTTGTCTTCCTTTTGTATTTTCAGGATTAAATGAGCTCAAAAACGCAAAAGAAGCAAAAAGACAGCTAAATCCAACATAAATACAAGAAAAGGAACATTAGTGGACTGCCCGAACCCTCAACGGCACCTTCCAAAGCAAAATAGAGAAAACAGAAGGCTGAACACGCCCCGTGCTCAGCCAGCACGGGCCGTGCCCAAGAAGCAGCAGAAAAGACAAACCTATAGAAGCTTCTATTGCCCACCACGGGCCGTGCTCAGCGGACACGGGGGCGTGCCGAAAGTACTGCAGGCGCATTAATTGTAATTGCGAATTACAATTAATGAAGAGAGAGAGTGTCAGACGGGCACGGGGCCGTGCCCAGCGAACACGGGGCCGTGCCCAGGCTTCTGTTCAGCCTATAAATAGGAGTGCTTGGTTTCATTGCAACTCATCCCTTGGCACACCACCTCTCTCACACTTCATCCACCACCCACCACCATCACAACACCATCATCCACCACCATCATCCATTGTCCATCATAGAGTGTGTGAGTCGTCTCGGGATCCAAGATTGATCGTAAGAGTTCTTGACAATCAAGGCCATGTTTGCCTAAGTCTCTTACATCACTTGGTGAAGACAAAGTGTCTAGTATAATACTTTTTATTTCTAATCTTTTGCACTTTTTACTTGGTTTTGTATTAATGACTTTAATAACTAGTTACTTATGTTGAAGGTGATCTTTCCTTATCGTTTGTCCGTGGTGTCTTGGCATTATTTTACTGTCTATATAAAATAAAGGATTTTCACCATTCATATCTCCACGGTCTATATGGAGGTATGTTGGCTACCTGGTAGGGGGTTAAGGGAACGGTTTGGTAAAGGTCTTGCCATTGTTCAGCGTTTAGAGGTCCTGCAATGGACCTGGGTCAAATTTAGTAGGACCTCCTTCAATACTTCACGGTATTGGATGGCGGGGGTCCAAACTCTTTGATCCCCTCATAAGTTAACTACTATTAATACTATAACCCGGCTATTTAGGACTGTATCCCTGCTGACTCAGACTACTTAGCCGAGGGTAACGTCACCGCCAAAAGCGGGGCCTACCACAATACTGCATTAATAACTTAATTCATTATCTTCCAATAATCCACCCCTTTAGGATTGTATCCCTGCTGACTCAAACTACTGGGGTGAGGGTAACGTCACCTTCAAAAGAGGGGCCTACTACAATAACTAAGATAATCTCTTAATTATGTGCAAAAGTGCGGAAATAATCAAAGGTTATACTAGATACGAGTCGGAACCAAGTGATTCATCTTGTCTATCTGTTTTTATTTCTATTTTTATTTTCAGCATTTAGTTAGTTTTACTTTTCTTAGTTTAAAACATTTTTTCTAAACTTTTGTTTTGGTTAGACGTTGAGGATAAACCGGTATTAAAAGCTCTTGTGTCCTTGGACGACCTCGGTATCTTACCAACGCTATACTACGCTCAACGATGGGTGCACTTGCCCATATGTGTGTTTAGTGTTAGTAAAATATCGTGTTTTATAAATTTAAAACTTGGCTAAAGTAAGTGTTAAAGAGGGCTTAAAATATACACCTAAAATATACGACACTTAAACGCGCATCATGACGACATAGGAAGTACTCAACCCGAATAGATGATCTTTAGTGTCGAATCACCTCGACTGTGTCGAATCACCTCGATTATGTCAAATCACCTTGACTATGTCAAATCCCCTTGACCGTATCAAATCCCCTTGACCTGTTGATGCATTAATGTCTATTGCCTCCGTCAATTCAAACCGTAGCTGAAACTGTAGAAATCTAGGATTTTATTGTAATATTTAGATAGTATTAGCAAGGTGGCATTTTGGTAATTAATGAGAAATCTCATTAATTCCAAGGCCTATAAATAGAGAGTTATGACATAAGTTGTAAGACTTTTTGCTCATTTTGGTGATTTAGGAGATTCAAGTCTAGAGAGAGAAAGTACTCTCTACGTGATTCTTGTATCGTACACGTCATATATTTCAATAGATTCACGATTCTAGTACGTTATTGTGTGTTCGGTCACGCACGTTCACGGATTCCGCACGTCGAACGTTCGTTACGCAATCGAACGGTGTCAAAACCGGTCCTACAAGTGGTATCAGAGCTACGGATGCTCTGCGTGTAATCGTGATTGAAATCGGACGAGTTTCAGTTTGTTTCGATGTGATTTTGGACTGTTTCATTCAAATTTCGTTGTGATTCTGCATATTGATCTGAAGTTACTTGTGTGTGATTAGATCTGAGTTGAGTTGCAGGTCATTATTGTTGTTGGAACGAGAAATAGATCTGAGTTGAATTTTGATAATCATCAAAACACATTAAAACAAATTGGATCACATATCTGACTCGGAACATATGTGTTGTTAAAACAAACTGAATGTATAATCGGATCATTTTTGATTGATTTTCAGTGATATTCGGACAAATTTCGGTGCGATTCATTGTGAATTCGGACTGTTGTGATTGAATTTCAGATAATCTCGATGAGTTTTGGTGAAATCAAATTGAGTTACTGATTGATTTCGGTCTGTTTCGACTATTTTCGGTGTGCCGTTTGATGATTTCAAAACTGATTTGATTCAGTTGAAGTTTCATACATTTCGAACTGAATCGGTTGAATTTTGATTCATTTCGGTGTCTTCGGATCGATTTCGGTTGATCTTCAGTGATTTTCGGAGAATTTTGAACATTTTTTTTAGATTCTGTATGCAAGTTTCGGATCTGAATATAAGTTCAATCGAAGCTGAATTGTTGCAGGTTTTTGCGTTTGGTTATTGTTGATCATTGTTAAAATCCAAATTAAAATTTCGTTCAAATTAAAATTGAAGGTCTTGAAAGTGACATTTTATAAAGTGACGTTTTGTGGGTGATAAAAGGAATTTTAGTTGAAAATTTTATTAGATTTAACATCCTAGAATTCTTTAAATACACTGTGATTTTAAATTGTTAAGGAATAGTTTTAAATCAATAGTTTTAAAGAATTTGAAGTGGGATTGAAGGCTTTGTTTTGAACAGTGCTTTGAGTTGAAAAGTTTTTAGATTGTACAAGATTTTGGGATATAAATTTTTAGAGGGTTTGGTTTAATAAGTGTTTGGACTGATAGTTTAAAACCGGATTTGATTAGTGGGCCACTAGCTTGTGGATTTCTTGGTTACAAACAGTTTGTGGGCTTCGTGGAAGTTAAAATTTGTGGACTTAGAACTAAAAACAATTTTTGAACCATGTCATTTAACAAAGAAAGTGTGGTTAAAATGTTTGACGAAGAGGAAAACTATGACCTTGAAAGATTAAATGATTGGTTTGATGGGTGTTGGAGTAGTAAATATCCGAATGAGAATAAGAATATTTGGGATAAAAGATTTGAATGTTTTTTGTGTATGAAAAATGAAACAGTGGATATGTTGGAAAGACGGTTTATTTTCTAATTGAAAAATTAACAAGGTACGAGATAAGGATATCAAATGCTGAAAAGATATCAAAATTTGCAGACGCGTTACCTTCTGAGTGGGATGAATTTTTGAGTGAACTAAAAAAGGATTCTATGTTCTCAAATTTTTATCTAAATGAATTTATCAATGAGCTCAAAACACTCAAGTATAAAAATGAAAAGAAAAAGAAAGAGTTGATGAATGTAATAGATAAAAATCTAGACAAAATAAGTTTGGATGTAATTGTTGAAATATGCGAAAGAGTTAATATGTGTTGTGTAGCAAAAAATGTTATGAAATACGATATTAAGAGGGGTTGTTATATTGATGAATATATGAATCCTCTTGATTTTGTTAAAAATTTTTGTGCAGGCACATACAAAACAGAGACACAGGATATTTCAAAGAATGAAGAATCCAAGCAAGATGAAACTTCAAAATGTGAAGTTGTGTGCTCAAAATGCGAAAAATTCGAAGCAGATAACGTCAAACTCTTGAAGGATGTAGAGAGTTTAACAGTGGAAATCAATCGTGTGAAGGATGGGAAAAGATCTGATGATAAACGGATTCTTGAAATGACAGAAAATTTTGAGAATTTGAAATCTGAAAATGTCAAACTGTTGAGTGGTTTAAACAGTTTGACATTGGAAAACAAAATTTTGAAAGAAAAGGAAAAAGATTTTGAAAATGAAAAATTGAAAATTGAAAAAGATTTTCAAAGTCAAATGAAGACTTTAGAAGATGAGAAATCTGTTATCTTTAAAAATAATCTTGAAAAACAAATTGAAATAAATTCTCATCTTCAGAAAATCATTAGGCTTGAAAATGAAGCTGAAATTGCTCGGAATAAAATTGATGAGCTTGAAAAGAAATTGAAAGGTTTTGTAAATTCATCAGTACCAGATTATATATGTCCAAAACCGATCAATTCTGTTCCAATAAGTGACAATGTCACAAACTTTGACAATGTCAAAGTTGAAGATTGTGATGAGAAAACTGATGATGAAATTGAGAAAAGAAAAATATTTTTAAAATTAAATGAAATATTTCAAGAAACCGTTCTACATTCTACTGAGAAAGGTGAATGCTCAACGCAAAAACCTGTAAAGAAGAATGTGGAACAAAAACAAAAGGATAAAAAGCTGAAAAATCTTCAAAAAGAAAATAAAAGCTCATCAGTTCAATCATCCAATCATGATAAAAAACCACAAAAATTTGAAAATCAAAACTCACAAAAAGTTGGTAATAAGTGGTGCAGGTTTGACCACAGTGCTCAAGCGTCAAATCAAGCTTATAGGAGAAGTCGTGAGTACTACAAATCAAATCAGTGTTATGATTTGAGTGTTTGGATTGATAGTGGAGAATGGTACGATAACAGAATGTGCTACAATTGTGGTTTTAGAGGACATATTGCTGTTAACTGCCAAAGTTGGAGGTTTGAGATGAGAAGATGTTTTGAATGCCAAATCAAAGGTCACATTGCCAGAGATTGCTCAATGAGATCAATGGGAAGCTCGAGGGCTGAATCTCAGAAAAAGATGAAGAAATCAGTCAAGGTCGAAGAAAAGCCCAAAGCACAGAAAAAACAAGAAGTGAAAGAACCGAAAGTGAAACTCTCACAAAGGCAGAAAGATCGATTGAGAAAGAAAAGGAAGAAAGCACGAGAGTATCTCGAAAGGATTTTGTCCTCGGGTACAACAAATAAGAGTGCTGATGAATCGCTTCACTCGACAACAAAGTCAAGTAAACTGAATTCTTCAGATGCAAATCTGAGGACAAAAGAGGAGATAAAGAAGGTTGAAGTGGTTGGCGATGAATCTGTTTCTTCGGAAACAAAGGAGCCACATGTCGGCTATGAATCTGGCTCATCAAAGTCAGACAAGCCACGTTCAGGCAATGATTCTGGTTCATCAAAGCCAGAGGAGCCAGTTGATGAGGTAAAAGTAGAGAATTCTGGTTTAACAATGGATGATGCAAATTTTCCACCATTGTTGAACGAGAATTCAAAAGTACCCAAGGACCGTCAGGCTTAGGTGAAACTGTTTAAATGAAAAACCTGACTTGCCGGAGTTCCCAGGTTGGTAAGCGTGGAACATGAATCGGCACATTTCTGAAAACAAAGTGATGATGTGATGACCCCGAACCTACAAGTGGTTGGTAAACAAACTAATTTTTTCAGAAAAACCATTTTGATTAAAATAAACTTAAGTGTTTTGAAATCATAATGGGAAAATAGTTTTGTTGTGAGGGGGAGTTCTGATTGTTTATGCCAAGTGGATGGCGATTTGAAGTGATTTGATATCGGTTGTCAAGTTTTTGTACAGTTTATTTTCAAATTTCCTAAAATGTGTTTGCATTTTAGGGGGAGTAAGAATTTTAGAAAATCCAAAAACATTTGAAAATTTGAAAAAGTAAAAAAGATTGAAAATTTCAAAATGAGTTTTGTTGAGACAAGAGGAAATGATAGTAAATCAGTGGACTATCACAGCATGCTAAAGAAATGAAATGTAAAATGTGATAAACGGTCTTACTAAAGATGTGATGATAGGCTCAGCTAGACTAGTAGATTTGCGATAACGATACAAACTTAAATGAAAAAGCCTAGTTCTAGTGGGAAACACGGTTGAAAGCATAGTACTTAGTTTTGTCCTTCTTGACTGTGTACCTACTCAGTAATTGCTGAATGCCAAAAGCATAAAAACTGGTTAAGTTTGTGAGCTTTCACAACTTCACTAAAAATGACACTGTGATTGTGCATTTCATTTTGCAAAGATTTAAACTTGTTTTATTTCTTTATTTTGTTTAAGCATCGGACATCCTCTGCGTATACGTGAGTATCGACCTGGATGTTGTTGCCTAAACGTTCTGCTTTATTTTCTTTGGTGTTTCGTTTAAGCTTTGGATCACCTCTGCGTATACGGAAGTATCGACCTGGTGGTTAAAGCCTAAACAACTTCAACTTGTTTTTATTTTCTTATTTTGTTTAAACATTGGACTTTCTCTGCGTATACGGAAGTATCAACCTGATTGTTAATGTTTAAACATTCTGCTTTGTTTTCGCACAAATCACAGTTGATAAAAGTTTAAAGGCATTACTTGAGTTAGTGTATTGCATGATGAGGGGATATGCTGAGATCGTGGGGTCCATAAGAATTTAGTGCAAAATTAATATACCTTAATGTATCGGTAAGCATTTCGAAAGTTTTTAGATTGAGCTTAAGAGGACAATTATATCGTCAATCAACGTGAATCGTTTAGAACTTAAAACGATTAAAAGCTTAACGGTGCTTGTGATGTGTCTCAAAAACTGATATGATCCTCTTTCGCAAACTCACAAAAATATGTTTGTACATATTTCATTTTTGCATTACATTTCTCTTATTACAAAATCCAAAAGGATTTTAGTGTGTTTTAGCCTAATTTTTGAAACATCCAAAAAGATTTTCGACAACTGATGTTGAAAAGCTGATATTCAAAATCTCAAAGGCTAAACAAGATGAACAATTGGTTTGGTTAAGATGATGAGAAGTTGGAAGATAATCCTCAAATGTTTAGATGATTCATTAATTTGAATCACAATATTGTGTGTTATATGTTTGAGAATTTTGAGTGAATTCTTTTAGAGTCAAAATTATTTTGTCTTACGAGAGGTTGAGATGTGTAGGTTTCTGAATCTGTTGCTACGGAAAGCCAGGCGTCGATCCCAAAAGCACGGAAGCTTGACGAAAGGGGGAGCCTGATGAGACTACCGAAAGGGGGAGCTGAAGCTGAAGACAGATCCACCGGGATTCTGTTCGAGCAAGAGGGAGTCTGTGTTTGCTGAAGACGTTAAATCTTAAAGAAGACTCAAGAGAGAGAGAAAGACAAGTCGCTACGAGTTTAACTACGGATTGACTGCGGCAATATCCAAGGGGGAGTTTGTTGATGCATTAATGTCTATTGCCTCCGTCAATTCAAACCGTAGCTGAAACTGTAGAAATCTAGGATTTTATTGTAATATTTAGATAGTATTAGCAAGGTGGCATTTTGGTAATTAATGAGAAATCTCATTAATTCCAAGGCCTATAAATAGAGAGTTATGATATAAGTTGTAAGACTTTTTGCTCATTTTGGTGATTTAGGAGATTCAAGTCTAGAGAGAGAAAGTCTAGAGAGAGAAAGTACTCTCTACGTGATTCTTGTATCGTACACGTCATATATTTCAATAGATTCACGATTCAAGTACGTTATTGTGTGTTCGGTCACGCACGTTCACGGATTCCGCACGTCGAACGTTCGTTACGCAATCGAACGGTGTCAAAACCGGTCCTACATGACCGTATCAAATCACCTTGACCGTCGTCGAATCACCTCGACCGGGACACAAAAGCACTCTAAGTGGTCACACAAGGACCATGAGTGGGGCTCGGCCGTACCCGTTAGATCTAACCTTTGTCCGTGATCTTTAATAGAATTAATGGCATTTAGTTTCAGCTTATGCTCACATGATTTAATAGTTCATTTCATAGCCAAATCATACCCATGTTGACATGTATTTCACCCCCGAGAGTTATAAATCCGAAAACAGTTAAGAGAAAAGGGGGACATGAACTCACAAGTTTGCGTCCTGCTATCTCGTATGCTCAAAGGTCCTTCTATGAGTCGTACAACTACCTACACACGTGCCATGTTTTATTAGTCGTTTAGGTCGTGTAACGACTCTTTGTCTTAGTTGTTCATTAAGACTTATTTTGGAAGTCTTGGTATACTTTGAGTTACATCTTTGAAGTACATTATATAATTTCAAAGTATATAATGATTAGTTTAAATAATAATATTTTAACTTAAATTATTTTCATCCATTTATTTGGAATATTGTCAAAATAATATATGTTTACCTTAGTTCGTTTTGTAATTCTTTTCATGGATATTACCTAAGTATGGGTATAATTATCCTTGTGTATTTTGCCAAGTATTTGTGGTGTATTCCGGTGTGTATTCGTACGTACGAGGATACTTATTTTCTTGTATTTATTAAGTATTCTTATACTTAATTTTTGTATTTACATTTTCCGGAATATTATTTTTAACCAATAAAAATCACCAATTTGTATTCTTAAAATATATATATTTTAAGAAAACTTTTGTAGAAAATTATTTATAATTGTTCCTTGGCAAGAATAATTATATCTTCATATAGACCTCACAAATAATATATTTTCAAGATTAACTTAGAAAATACTTATAAATCCATTTTTCACCCCAAAAATAATGTATTCTAAATTTGTTTAAGAAAATATATTTTCTTTAAAATAATATATTTTCTAATAATTCAAGAAAAATATATATATCATTTCTTTATTAAAAAATAATGTATTTTCTACTTGACAAAAATATGATATATTTTTGTAACACTTGTAATAATTATAATTTTCGTTTCTTTGATTTCCAAAATACCGCTTAACTTATTTGTCAAAATATATATGAACTTAATTCCGGAATATATATATATATATATATATATATATGTAATCCATATTCCTTGTTCGGTTTGTCATCTCCTTGGGTATAAATTATATATTTGTTTTCTTGGAATTTTGGTAATATTTTGTATTATAATTCTTAGTATTTTGGTAAGTTATATTATTTCAAGTCCTAAAATAATATAACTAATACACATAATATACAAGTAATCACACAAATTGTGACATCTAAATATATGTCCCTAAATATATACTTAGTCACTTTTATTTATCAAAAACAACCTCCAACATTTGTAATTTTTGTAACAAAATTTATGGCAAGTTTTATGTGAAAAACTATGGTTAAAATTTACTTATAAACACTTGTTTAAAAATATTTTTCTAAGTGTTTAAATTCTACAAAAATTTTGCCATAGTTTCCCCTTAAAAATGGAGGTTTCTATGCTTTCAAAGCATATCATTTTCTTTTAAAATCACCATCAATCATCAACAAATCATTCAACACTTACCATGTGCCAAAATCATGCAATTTATACTATATCATGAACTTGAAATTTTTGTAAAAAAACTTGTAGTAACTTACTATGTTATTTAGTAGACTTAGCTACCCTTTAAAACATGTTTCTTTGTTCATAAATATCATTCTTGAAAAATTTAGTCTTTCACAACTTATAAGATGATTTTTCTAAAAATAATTCCTTTGTATTTTTCTTGTTACAAACATGTTTCTAGTCTTGATTTAGCACTAAAAATATGATTAGTTTCCTTAGAAATTATGACTTTGTAAATCTTGTAAATAAACTTGGTTCCTTGAGAAAATTATTTTTGAAATCATCCATTTACAAGACTTTTAACATGTATCAATCATCATCATACTCTAAAACAACTTTATTTTCAAGTTCATGATTCACATAAAGGATGATCATTATGATTTCTTCAAGACCCATCCTTATACTTGCTAGATGATGTGTTTAATCATCATCTAGCAAGGTTATTATGATGATCAACATCATAAACATAAGAAATCCACAAACAAGTTTCATACATACACTTAATCAACTTAGATTTCATGTTATTTAGCTTTATGTGAAAGTTCTTCTTCTTGTTTCTTCATGATCTTCATGTTTAACCATACACATAATCTTTTAACCATCTAAATAAGAAGTAAAATCAAGTTACAAAGGGGCTTACTACTAGCACAAGGCTAGGGAAGAACTCAAGATGATGGAGATGATAAGCTAGGTGGATAAAAGCTCTATGTGAAGGTCCTTCAAGTTTCAATGCTTCCACACTTCTTAACTAAGCTCCTAGTACCTCTAAACCACCATAGATTGTGTTGAGTGATTTAAAAAATGGAGGAGTGTGAGTGTGAGTGTTGGGCCGTAGGTAGAGGGAAGAAGAAGAGGGGTTTTGGGTGTTGAAGATGAAGAGTGGTAACTTGTGAAAGGCCTTATGGTTTAAAAAGAATACTTCCAACATACATTTAACTAATAGGTCTTGTGTTGCAAAAGTAGACAACATATCAAATAATTTATTGAAATAAAATCATGGCTGGGTCCCCCATGTTGGTGACCGTAAGTGAGGGGGGGGGGTGTAGTTATGGTGTAATGGATAGTTAGGTAATATGGTTAGAATTTAAGTGTTAAGTTAGGGTTATATGGGTGTTATGTAATTACAAGGTGTATTATGATGTTCGGGGACCATTACTAGCTTGGAAATGTTAAAACAATACTTCTAGTGAAAATTTGGTTTTCGGGTAGTGTCCAGTTGTTCGGTTGGTTACCGGTTCATTAAGGTGCTAAATTACTCAGTTTTGTGTGCTTTATGTTGTCTTTCATAACAATTTTGATTCCCGACACCTAGGAAGGTATTCTGGACCATTAAACCACATTTCTGCATTATATTTAGTTGTTAAAATGCTGAATTTGTTCATTTTCTGCAGAATTCTGCAGTTTTAGTGTGTTTCTGCCAGTTGTCACATGATCTGTAGAGTCTGAACTTCCTATGATCACGAATTCACAAATCCGGATCCTATGCATCTGTAGACAATCCTAAATTTGGAACCACCCGAATATTGTTACATTGTCACGAATTTCAAAAATGCTGGAATTCCAATATGAAATTTTTATTCCCCCTCA
The DNA here is from genome assembly GCA_030545235.1 of Helianthus tuberosus. Lineage (NCBI taxonomy): Eukaryota > Viridiplantae > Streptophyta > Magnoliopsida > Asterales > Asteraceae > Helianthus > Helianthus tuberosus. The sequence continues at coordinate 89,924,261 of CM060356.1, read as the reverse complement.
TTTTTGCAAATTCTGACATCTTATCACTGAATTCCCCCCTCAAATTAGGCAATCCAGTTCTTTCTGGTTCTCTGAAAAACTTGACTATGCCGAAAATATGACATTTTTAGCCCCAAACGTCAGTTTTCATCATTGCGGATTTTTCGTTACGACCCATTAATAATCAGATAACCCAGATGATAATCATTCTGCACCAGTATCATGACTTCCCCACTAATTTCCACAATCTGTGATCGCATCATCAAATCTGTTTGCTGAAGCCCCGGACTGTGTCTCCGAACAACCCAGCTTGGTCGTTAAAAACTCGAAAAAATTTTCAATCACCAAATTTTTTTTGGAGACTCAGCTCGTCATTGCGATCAAAAAATGCTTCTTTTAGACATTTGTTCATTCGTACGAATGGAGTAGGTCCACTCGTGCGAATGAACTGATTTTGGAACGAATTGACATTAAAGAACCAATGTCCATTCGTACGAACCTACAAGGTTGATTCGTACGAATCTGGAATACCGGTTCGTATGAACCTGTACATCCGTACGAAAGAAGCTGGTCTTCTCAAGAACATTCCCAATCACACTTTACGATCCAAAATCTTTATTTATGCGAATTTCATGATGAAACTTCATAGGATTGTGCGGAAATCAATTCCGAATCTAATGATGTCTTCAATTTCAAATTCCATCCGTGAATTGACCTTCAATTTGTTTTTTATTCGATATTTAACATCAAAACCTCCAAAAAATCCAAAACTTATGAGCGTAGGTGAATCAATCAACTGTTAGATCGATTAAATCGGTACCGTAGCTCTGATACCAATTGAGATTCCAGGATTCGGCAGGTTTGACGGAGTTTTGGCCCCGAGATAACCGGTTCGGTGAAGTATTGTTTATAAGAAAGGAGTAGAAGTAGAATCGACACCGAACAAGTTAATATAAACTAGTTTCTATTGATTGTAGAATGTTACATACCAGTGAAACCAGTTGGACATCATCTCCCCTCTGGGAACTAAAAGCTTGTCCAAATTCGGAACCCCTCATCCCTATATATAGGCATTAGCCCATCTGTCCAAAACACTACATGTCCATCTGCCCAGATGGACTCCATCCGTCCGATGGACTTATAATAAGAAATGATCCTATTGGGACGAATGGGTTGTTAATGGACGGATCAGGTATGTCCATTCGCAGAGATAGACTCCATTCGTGCAAATGGACTTTTCTTCACAAAACCTTGTCCGTTTTTCACACTATTCTATACAATATTCAACACACGCTCTATCTAGCTATTCGCACAGTGGCGGACATACGAAATATGCACCAACAATGCACTGTTCTATTTGTTTGAAATATGCACCAACAATTCACAAACAATGCACATGTTTTGAGAGACGATTCTACCAAAATGGTAAGTCCAAATCATAAGATGGGGAAAGTTTTCACAAAAAATATTTGAAAAATTCAAAATCTGAGAAAAATACGAATGATGATCCAATGGGATTGGCATATACCATGATTGGATTGGACAAATTATTCTCAGATGTTGAGTTACCGATTCAAAATGTGATTCAGGATAAAATTCACAAAGTTTTCAAATTGGTAGAAATTGAGAAAACTGAAATTGCAAAATATGCCGGAAAAGCGAGCAAGAAAACTTTTTATAACAAACCTGGTTACAAAAAGAAAAACATGAAGGCTGGTCGGGTTATAGAAAGAAACAAAACCAAAAGAAACGTTTTGAAAAGTCAAATCATAAGAAAAAGATGAACTTTGTTCACAGAACAAGTTCCGAAGAAGAGAAGGAACTCCAATTTAAACGACAGTCTAATGAACATGTTAGTCGCAGATATCTGAATCTGAAGCTTGTTGATGTTGAGAAAAAGAAACATGTTGTTCAAGCGAAAAGGAAGTCTGATGTTGTGAAACAAACGTCAACCAAGTTTGAGTCAAAACAAACTTGGAAGCCGAAAACATCCAAGGATGATTCACAACAAACTTGGAAATCAAAGACACCCATATTTGAGACTAAACAATGTTGGAAAACGGCTGATTTGACAACGCCAAACCAATTTTGGAAACCTAAAACTGATTTGTCAAAACAAAACATTCAAAATGAATCAAGGTTTTATCAAAGGAATGTTTTAAAAGGACAAATTTGGGTGGTCAAGAAACAGACATGTGTGAGTGAAAAAAGGAAAATCGATTCAACCAAGAAGGTTGAAAATAAGAAAGAAAAAGTTTTTGTTAAAAATGAAAAAGATTTTTCGAAATTGAACAATTCGTTTTGTGTCACAATACCCAAGGTCAAACAGGCCTGGGTTGCATTATTCAAGTAAGTTTGTTAGATGAATGTGCAGGTGCACAAGAAAGTTGCTGAATGTCAACAAGCAGAGCAGAGCAGCTTGGCACAGGAGGGAGATCCCCGTGGATGAATGCAGGGAGTGTTGGTTTGTTTTTGTAAATAAATAAAACATAAATAAAAAAAACCCTAAACATAGAAAAATTTAAAAACTAAAAATATGTTTTTATTTTGTCAAAAATTGAAAAATGAAAAAATATGTTTTTACAATATATTGATTGCATACGCCGAAACCCTCACGGCTGAACACACATGATTAATTTCACAAGTGGTTGAAAATGGTTTTAACATTGTTAAAAATTAATATGTTGTAAATCATGGGGGTACTTTATGCAAAACAGAGCATGTTTTTGCAGAAAATGGATGGCGAGATGAAGCTATCTACGTCGGTTATCAAATTTTCTTTAAATGTTTTGGATTTTAGGGGGGAGTAAAAATTTTGAAAATACAAAAACATTTGAAAATTTGAAAAAAAAACAAAAAACATGAAAAAATCCAAATGAGTTTTTTTTTTTGTGTAAAAAGAGAAAATGATAGTACATCAGTAAACAGTCACAACATGCTAAAGAAATGAAAAGTCAAATGTGATAAAAGATCTCCTTGATGATATGCCAGTAGGTTTTTACACACTTAGTAGGTTGATTTCGAGATATAAACATAAAATCAATAACTTGCTTATCTTGTGGGGAACATCTCTCAGATATATGGACTTAGTACTCTGAAATTTTGTTTGAGGGGTTGCCTGATTTTGAGATACAAGGTCTTTATACTTACTGATATCTGGGGTATTATCCTTGGTCTTCTGATTTTGCGTCAACAATGGCCTAGACCTTGTATAATACTTTGCGTGCTTAAAAGCTTACCTTCTGCATAAAAATTGAAAAATATCGAAAGATATAAATCAAGTGCAGTTGTAAAGAAGATCCTAAGTGGAACACACCTAAAGTCGAGCCTTCATCTCTTTGATTGAATGGTAGTTCATACCTGAGCTCTCAAGGTCTCGCACTAACCCAGAGTACATATATCATTTAGGTATATTCACTTGTAAGACTGAATCTAGGGAATCTTGATACGGGAGTATATTCTAAGGTGGGACACGCGAATAAATTAAGTTCTTAAAACACTAAATCTCGTATCTCGAATCAATTGAAGTTTATGTGAAATTTTAAGTGGATCAGTATACTGACAATCTAAGTGAATCGTTTAGAACTTAAAGTGTTTATAGCTCAATGGTGCTAGTGATTTGTCATAAACTGATATGATCCTCTAACACAAACTCAAACAAAAATATGTTTGTAAATATTTCTTTACTGCAATTCATTAAAGAAAAATTACAAAAAAATTGAGTTTTAGCATAAACTTTGAAAAATTCAAAAAGATTTTGCTTCTACTTTATTTTCGACAACCGATGTCTGAAGGCTGAGTTTAATCTAAAGTATGTCGAACATGTTTCTGAAAATAAACAAGTTCATTAATTTGAAACTTGAGGTTTTAAATGGAAAAATTCAAAAGCAGTTTGTGAAATCACTAAGGTTATTAATTTGGACTTGGATGATTAACTGATAGGGTTTAGGATTCTTTCCTTGTTAGATATAGAGTTATTTGATAGGGGGAGAGAGCCAGTATGAAATCCTGGAGTTTTAAAATTGTCAAAAGGCTTTCATAGAGCCAGGTTTTGATACTGAGATATAATAATCTTTAAATTGTCAAATTTTTGAAAGCCATATTACGATCCTGATAGCTGAGGCTAAAGGGGAGTCTGAAGAAAAGATCAAAGTAAGGGGGAGCTTGTAGAGATAGAACCGGATGACGATCCTGAAAAGCCGGAAGCTTAAAGAAAGGGGGAACCTGGAGAGAGAGTCTGCCGAAAGGGGGAGCAGCTGAAGCAGAACACAGATTCAAGAGAAGCTTGTTAGAGTTTGGGGAGTCTATGGTGCTGAAACTGTTAAAGATTTTGTGAAGACTCAGAGAAGATAGAAAGCTACGAGATTGACTGCAGCAATATCCAACGGGGAGTTTGTGAGTGCAGTATGTCTATCGCTTCTGTCAATCACGTATCGTAGCTGGAAAATGTTCAATACATAGTTTAGAATTGTTATTATATGTTAAATAATGTCCATTCATGATTTGGAGTCCATCCTCACGAAAGGGCCATACATTAGTTGGTGAGGATGGACATCCTCTATAAATAGGATGCATGTCTTAACATTTTAGAACTTTTGCTACTTGAAGAGAGAACTTGTAGCTGATTGTTTCAAGGTGCTTGTAATTGTTATCATCATCAATAGAAATATCATTTAATTACGTTCTTGTGTCTGATCCACTCACGTACACAGATTTCACACTTGATACGTGATATTAGCAATCATCGGAAGTACGAATTCGATCCGGACACGAACACACACCTTTCATGAGGATGGACTCTCCTTCGTGAGGATGGACTCCTCTTCGTGTGGATTGGCTCTAAATCACGAATGGACAATATTTAACATATAATAACAATTCTAAACTATGTCTTGAACATTTTCCAGCTACAATATGTGATTGACGGAAGCAGTAGACATACTTCATTCACACCCAGACTATGTTGTCTTAACCGGGCTCGCACTGGATTGGTTAAACTTGGTTACGACGTTCCCCCGGAAACCGTATTGCCTCCACACGATATGCCTCGCTAAAGTAACAGCCGGATGAAAACCGGGGTGCGGCTCAGGATTGAACCCCCCTCGGTGGGTTTGTCACCATCGTTGCCCAATATCCACCCCAATATGACATAAGTGGGAATTAAACTTGAGTCTTCATTGGAAAACCCAAGTCTCCTACCACTAGGTCACAAGTGGGGGATGAGTGAATATTAACTAATCTATATTTTATTAATTCATTGTTCTATAACCAAGAGTTTGTCTTCATTAAAATCCATGGTGAAATTCGGTGGAGAGAACTATTAGGGAATGTTTGGTATGGGTAATGGAATGGACGAATTAATGAAATTGATCATTACCATTTCATGTATTGTTTGGTAACCATGTTAGAATGGAATAATTCGTTACTTTTTGTTGTTTGGTTGGCAAGAAAAGACGAAGGAATAAAATTGGATGGTGGTTGTCAATGTGGGTGATGATGGCGGGTGGTGATAGTTGGCAGTTGTACCAGCGGCGGTGGTGGTGGGTGGCGACAGTGGTGATGGTGGTGGCGGCGGTGGTCGGAGATGGTAGTGGCGACAGTGGGTTGTGGCAGAAGCGGTGGACGGCGATGGCGGAGCTGGGTGGCAACGACAGCGGTGGGGGTTAATGACGGTGGCGGAGGTGGCTGGTTGTGGTGATCGGAGGTGGCAGTGGCGATGGTGGTGGCGGTGGTAGACGTGGGTGGTGGCGGTGGTCGAAAGTGGCAGCGGTAACATTGGGTTGTGGCGACGGCATTGGCGGTAGTGGGGATGGAGGTGGGTGGCGGCAAAGGTGGGTGACGTCGGTGGGTGGCGGCTAGAGGTCCAAATGAGCTGAGCCGAGACGAGCCCGAGCTCGACCAGGCTCCAGCTCGAGCTCGATTAACTTATGAAAGCTCGAGCTCGAATAACTTATGAAAGCTCGGGCTCGAGCTCGGCTCGATTCGAGCTTTGTTTTCAAAGCTCGAGCTCGGCTCGTTGGTATTTTCTTAAGCTCGAGCTCGGCTCGTTTATTATCTATTAATTAATATATTAAATAAAAATAATATAAACAATAGACTTTTTAGGCTCGCGAGCTCGATAAGTGAAGCTCGGGCTCATTTACTAAATAAGCTTATTTTTTGGTTCGAGGTGAGCTTGTAAACAAGTTTAAATAAGCTCGGCTCGACTCGGCTCGTTTACACTAAGGCTCGACGAGCCTAACGAGCTTCACATGCGAGGCTCGAGCTCAGGCTCGATAAACAAACGGGCTTTATTTTAGACTCAAGATCGGCTCGTGCTCGATAAGGCTCGGCTCGATAAGGCTCGGCTCGTTTCGAGCTTTTTCTCGAGCCGATCTCGAGTAGCTCGCGAGCCGCTCGGCTCGTTTGCACCCCTAGTGGCGGCGAAGGTGGGTGATGACGGCAGGCGGCGGTGGTGGTGGTGGTGGTGAGTGGTGGCAACGGTGGTGAGTTGTGGTGTTGTTAATGAAGGGTGAAGAGAGAATAGAATGAAAAAAGAACAAGGGGGGATGGAATGAATTTGAGAGAATGTAATGCATTTTGGAATTGGCGATTTTAATCCATCGACCAACCAAACACTTTTTTCTGTATTCTCTCACAATTATCCATTCCATTCCATCTTTCTGTATACCAAACTTTACCTTAATAAAAATTTTCACAAAGTAATCACAAAGAGCTTCTCCTGGGTTATTATGTAGTATGGACCACCAACAATTATCTCTATTCAAGGTATATATATTACTTTGACAAATTATCCCTTTATCTCGGTAGGGATGTATGAATATATAAGTTAGAATAAGGCTTGGCAAACACTTCTGTTCTTTCAAAACATAAGTGTATGAATATATATGTTACAATAAGGCTTGCCAAACATTTCTTTTCTTTCAAATCTATTGACATTTTTTTCTAGACCGGAATGTGTTTAAAGATAAACCGATCGATTAGAAATGAAAACACCCTAGAGTTTTATGGAACAAAAGAAAAGATTGGTTCAAATGTGAAAAGAATGTTTAGTGAATAATAAACCATTTTGATAAGCCACAGGACATGCACCACAAGTGATGGTCCGTCTACCATCACTTGACTTAACAAAAAAAGGTGGTCATCTACCGAGGTTTCAAGCATTTTCTCAAGTTATTTGACTAGATTATCATTTATTAAAGTTGACTACTTCTGGGTTGTTTGGTTGCTCTTACCGGTCATGTGGAAATTGTTTTTTTTTTTTTTTTTTTTCACTTAAAAGACATATCTTAATAGTTCATGAAACCTCTTAATAGGTAAGTTTTAAAAACATGCTCACCGATTCAGATGCTACCTTTGAATCCGTAAAACATCTTAATGTCTCAGCACAAAATTGTCCAACATTTCCTTATTTTAAAAGTATTTTCTAACATTTTAAAAGTAAAAATTTATATTGATTTTGAATGAAAATTACAAACTATATAGGCTCTTTTTTGTTTTATAAAGTTCATATTGTATATAATTTTTAATTACACCTCTTATAATTTTCTAAAACTTGTTTATAGCATTGAACTATTGTATAAAACGTTGGCTTTTTGTTAAAAGATGTGTTTATAATTTTTATAAAAACACAATCATTTTCAATTTCTTTGCGTTTGTGATGTTTTAGACAATCTTGTTAATAATGTTAGAATGTAGCGTATAAAGATTAAGTTATTCTACAAAATCTTTTAGAAATCAGAAGTGTACAAAGACACAATGGATCGCGGGGTCCCCTTACGTATGCAATATGAGACAAAGAATAGTGGGTGGACTGATTAGGCAAAAGTGTTCCAGAGTCTTGATTTGCCAAACGCATGTCACGGGATCCCTCTACGTATGCAATACGTAGGGTCGGATCACTTTTCTATCAATTGCTTTGGATTGAAGGTTGAAAGAGATTCAACCCAGGACATGAGTGTTTTTGTATGTGAAGAATAGAACATGCAAAGTGCAAGTTCTAGAGAGAGTCAGATTTCGGGAATGTTTGGCTGAATGACCAAGTGTGGTCATTTATAAGGAAAGAGTAAGCCATGAGTAGAAACCTTTGACTAGTGATCCAGTAATGCAGTTAGGGGTCGCCCTTTTTGGTAGGTTGAAGGCTTTGGACCTGCGGGTAAAAGGACGTCACTTCTCACGTGTCCCTTTTGCGGGTGAGTGGGAGAAGTCACACGTAAAGTGTTATGGGACGTGACAATGTTCTATGCTTTTTGTTGGTCACTACAGCTGGTATTCTACCTGAACCCTTTAACCATTAAACCCACAAGCTACTTTGCACTTATAGTTAGTTTATTAAGTTTGAACTACCCACGTCATAAGACACAATGATAATAAACAAATATTCTAAAATCTACAACCTATAATTCCAAAAGTGAAAACCTCAAATATCACATCGTAGAGTTCGATGAGACGGTTCCAATGCCACTTGAATGAAGTCAATCGGTGTCCCGATTGATACCCCTTTGTACGACTTCTTATTTTTAAAAACTTTTGTATTTGATCCTAAACCCAATAGTTGTATCCAGCCGTTGTATCTTATGCTTATATTTTTATTTTTGTCATATATTATGTTTTAACTGGCTGAATCAATAACCTACAAGCACTCGGACATTATTGACACTAGACACTCTAAAAAATAATAAGAACAAGGTAAAATGGTCACATCAAAATTAAAATCATATCAACTTGAAAAAGCGGTATAAGTTTGGCCATGATATGAAAAGAGGGTTGAACATGAACATGATGGTTTTGTAGGCCGGTGGCAGCATGGCCCACATACCCGATCAAATTTATAATATCGTTAAAGCTTTCAATCAAGGTCCATGACGAATTGACGATGAATGAGGTGTCTCCTTCAATTGGTGGGCCCTGACATTTTAGTTTTAACCTTTAGGGAAAACAATTGGTGTGACAGTGGATCTCATCTCAATTTGTACGCCTTTTATATGTAATATAGCTTGTGACTTTGGGACCCAGAGTACTACCCTTCAGATGCCATGTGTGATACACTCATATTCTCCATCCATGTCTCCTTTATTTTATTTTATTTTGTTATTTATTTTCGCTTTATCATTTTTGAAATGCCGAACCATGATTTAAGGTTTAGAAACCGGGTCAATGTGTTTTCCGGTCTACTTATTTAAGCGAAATTTTATTTTTTTAACATGCGATTTTTCTAACATGCGAACTTTCGTTTTTATAATAGGGTTATTGGATTTTATCACCCGCAACTATCGGCCTTTGGCCGTTGACACCCGTAACTAACACTTTGACACCCGGCACCCCCAACTTTACTTTTTGTTTGCACTGGCACCACTCAGTTAAATATTCTCTAACTTGGTTAGTCATTTGTCCGACGTGGCACCATTTTGCTGATTGTACATGCTGATGTGGATGATGAGGTGTTATGTCTCATTTATATACCCTACCTTACATCATAATCACAGTCATCACCTTCACTCATCATCGTGATCATCACATGAAGACAATGGAGCCCTAATCTGCCGATTCTAAGGTAACAGTTCTTGAAATTAGTCATTTATTTGAGATGTCTTCAACAATAGATGTTATGCTATGGATTGGCGGTCACATTGAGGTAGGATTTGGTCAAGCACAGTATGTAGGAGGTGATTCAAAGCTTGTTAGAGTAGATGTAGACCACATTTCTTACTTTGAACTTGTAGATTATGCAATGGAATCCGGTTTTTACAGTTCTAGAAAATTTCATATGTATGGGTTGGATGCTGATGATGGGGGACTTTATCACTTTGAGAGTGATAAAGATGTGTTGCACTTGGCCGGTAAGGTTATGACATGGAAAGAACCATTTATGGAAGTCCTGATCCAACCAGGTCCAATATTGGCAGATGAAGCCCACTCCTGTTCCAGGCCCACTAAACCATCTCCCCGGCCCAATGAGCAAAAAACCCAATCCACAAAGCCTCCTAGGTCAACTGATATGGTTTCAGTGGATATAGACAATGAATATGGAAGTGATAGTGATGACAGTGAGTATAAACAATCAGCTGGATCAGGAGAGTCGGATGATTATACTGATATTGATGACCTAGTTCCAAGCAGTGATCATGATGAGGAGGAGGTGCTAGAAGAGGTAAATGGTTCTGAGTCTGATAGAGAGGACTTGGAATGGAGACAGTCACAAGATGCAGTTAGAAAGGCTACTCATGTTGATTGTCAAGCCAAAAAAAGTTGTTTGACGAATGCTTAAAGGAGAAAGAAACAGAGGGAGAGGTGCATGAAACTAATGATGCAGTGGGTGCACATATAGAGGGGTACAGTAGCTACGAGGAATCAGATGGTGACATTCTTACACCCGGTGAAAGTGAGGACGATGATATCAGGGGTAAGAAGTATAAGGAAGCTGCTCCATCTGTAACTGAACAAACTAACTGGAAGAAATTCATTTGGAAGGTAGGAACAAGGTTTGCATCAAGGGATGCCTTCAAAGAGGCAGTGAGAAGGTATTCAGTGACTAATGGTAGGAATTTGGTCCTTGCTAAGAGTGAGAAGGGCAACTGTGGTCGTATAGTTGTCAAGTGTATAGAAGGGTGTCCATTTTTCTTATTGTGCTCACTGCATAAGGGTAAGGAGTCTTATATGGTTAAAAGAGTGAAGAATAAACATTCTTGCCAAAGGAACATGATAAAGAACAGACAATTAACAGCAGGGTTTATAGCTAATGAGTTCCTACCATTGTTTAGATCCAAGCCTAATTGGTCAGCTAAGGAGATTGTATTGGCTGTAAAACAGAAGTATAAGGTCATAATTACTAAGTGGTTAACTTACAAGGCTAAATCTTGTGCTCATAAGAAGTTTCATGGATCAATGAGGGATCATTATAGTAAAATTGGTGCATACATGGATATTTTGAAGAAAACAAATCCAACATCAACGTTTGTTCTTGTAACTGCACCACCAGGTTTTATCAATCTAGATCCAACAGCCACATGTGAAACATTCTTTAGATTATTTGTATGTTTTGATGGTGTCAAAAAAGGATTTTTAGCCGGATGCAGGAAGGTGTTATGTTTAGATGGTTGTTTTCTGAAGACATTCCTGGGGGGAATGTTATTAACTGCTGTTGGTAGGGATGCTAACGATCAGATGTATCCTTTGGCATGGGCAGTGGTTGAAGGGGAGACCAATGATAGTTGGGAATGGTTCATGGAAGAGCTCAGGAAGTGTTTGGGAATAAATGATGGTGGGGAAGCATGGACATTCATATTAGATCAGCAGAAGGTACCACTTTTCTATGATGCTCACTAGAAATACCTTTGTTATATTCTACAGAGTATTAACACTTATGATATTCATATGCAGGGTCTATTGAATGCTGTTGCACTAATATGGCCAAGGGCAGAGCATAGAAACTGTGCAAGGCACATCTATGCTAACTGGCACAAGACATTCAAGGATGAGGAGTTGAAGGAACTGTATTGGAAAGCTACATGGGCTTATTGTGAACCTGAGTACATTCAAGCACTTGATGAGATGAGATCAATCAACCCTGATGCAGTAGAAGCATTATTGAAACAGGATAAAACTTGTTTCAACAGGTGCTACTTGAAAACTCACACTAAATGTGATGTAATAGTGAACAACATGGCAGAAACATTCATTGGTTACATCATCAATGCAAGGTCAAAGCATATTATTCACATGTTAGAGGATATCAGAATTCAGATCATGAGTAGGTTAGTGACAAAAAAAAAAAAAAAACAGAAATGGCTGCCAAAGATGTTGTCATCTGCCCTAATATACAGGAAAAACTTGAGTTTTCCAAGAGTAAAGCTTATAGGTGTGAAGTGTACCCTTCATCTTATCAAGTTTTCCAAGTAAGAGACTTTGATGATGTATCTGTTGACTTGGATAAGAGAACCTGCACATGTAGAAAGTGGGAACTTAGGGGATATCCATGTAAGCATGTGTGTGCTGTGGCTGGGTTTTTACATAAGAATGCAGAATATTATGTGGACCAGTGTTACCACAAAGATACATACATGAAGATCTATGACTTCACAATCCCTCCATTGCCAAGTGAAAAATATTGGCCAAAGGTTAATTTGGTCATTTGACAGGTGTGGTATATATAAGCAGTGGGTTATAAGAGCTTTAAAGCTTACAGGGGTAATTTGGTCATTTGACAGGTGTGGTATATATAAGCAGTGGGTTATAAGAGCTTTAAAGCTTGCAGGGGTAATTTGGTTATTTGACAGTTGTTAAATCTATATGTCAGGTCTGTGTATATTACAGGTGTTTAAGAAATGGGTCAAAACAGATATTGGTCATTCACTTATTGTTGTTCATGTATGTTTGATCAAAAACAGACGACTGTGTTTAAGAAATGGGTCAAAACAGATATTGTTGATCATTCACTTATGTTTGGCTGCACTAAGATGTTTGGTCACTTATGTTTGGCTGCCAAATGGGTCAAAACAGACAGCTGTTTGGCTGCACTTTTGTTTGGTTAGTGAAAACTGTTTGTTGCACTTATGTTTGCGGCACTTATGTTGCACTTATGTTTGCTGCACTTATGTTTGGCTGCCAAATGGGTCAAAACAGACTAAACAGCTGTCATTAATAACTTCAATATTGGAAAACCTAATTAAATCACTTGTTCAAAATGTACATCCATAATGCAACGACAAAACACATAGTAAACAGAAATGGTTGCTTCCACATGGACTTTTTGCCAAGAATTTGACTTTTCAGCAACCTGTTCTCTTCGAGTAGCAACTTCTTCTGCAATTCCAAGTTCTCATTTTTCAATTCTTGATAACTTACTGGACTTGAACTACAGGTTGAATGTGCTTCGAAAAATTTGTCGAAATCTTGTTTCCACATAAAGAACTTGCAATCGGATAACTACAAAACAATATACCAACCTCAGTTTCAACAAGAATTTAAGTTCAATCCATAAGTAAACAACTTACAGGCCATTGAGGGCAACCATAAAATTGATAACCATGTCGAACACTTTTCAGACCAGCGATGCGAAGAACAGCAACAACTTCATGGTGACAATACAAGTTTCCATCCAAATCAACCTTGAACAATTTAGGGGTTCGGTTCACAGTCCACGATGAATTGGAAGATGAACTCATCTCGATTAGGGTTTCTGTGGGATGAATCGATGACTTGTGGGATGAATCAGAGCTTTTGCAGTGAAATTGTGGGATGAATAGAAATTAGGGTTCACTTTGGGATGTCTGTTATAAACGAGAAGAGAAGTCATCATCCACATCAGCATGTACAATCAGCAAAATGGTGCCACGTCGGACAAATGACTAACCAAGTTAGAGAATATTTAACTGAGTGGTGCCAGTGCAAACAAAAAGTAAAGTTGGGGGTGCCGGGTGTCAAAGTGTTAGTTGCGGGTGTCAACGGCCAAAGGCCGATAGTTGCGGGTGATAAAATCCAATAACCCTTTATAATATGTGATATTTCTTTTATGGAGTTATAAGCTGCAAACTTGTCATTGTGTACGCTCGTACGTTAAAGCAAATTGTACGATATACTTTCAATATATATATATATATAGGACAAAGATCCGTTAGGAAGCACCCTTTATTGCGAGAACCGCGAGAACCAAAGTGAACACAACCAAAAATACCTAAAAATAGCTAAAAAACACACAATTTTTTTTTAATATTTTTATAAAAAAATCACTACTTTTAGTAGCCAATTTTTTTTTTTAATTTTTGGCTACTAAAAGTAGCGATTTTAACTTAAAAATATTAAAAAAAATTGTGTGTTTTTTTTGATTTTTTTAGGTTTTTTGGGGGTTTAGTTTTTAGCATTTTAGCTTTGGGGGGGGGGGGGGGGTTTAGGTTTTGGGTGGGGGTGGGGTGGGTGGGGGTTAGGTTTTTTTAGGTTTTAGCATTTAGCTTGGGGGGGGGGGGGTTAGGTTTTTTAAGGTTTTTTTAGCTATTTTAGGTTGTGTTCACATTAGTTCTCGCGGTTCTCGCAATAAAGGTGGTTCTCGCATGAACCTTACCATATATATATATATATATGCCCCAGTTGAGGTGTGTGCATATATTTTATATATGTGTTGACCTTTGGGAAACAAAAGTAAAATTGCACTAATTTTAAAGTTATTTTACTAATTTCATGAAATTAATGTTAAAAGCGGCGGACGGTTATTCATGCATCATGTGGTGGCGTTGATAGCCGAAAGACAAAGAAGTACATGCACTAATCGGCCTTTGTCCTGATTGCTAAGTGTTATGTGTCTTATGTGAAAGGCTTGATGCAAAACTACTATCGAGTCGAGGGTCTCACTAGAAGCAGCCTCTCTATTCCTGTGAGGTAGAGAGCTCAGTAAGACTAATGAGTATGTTACTAAACGTACTATCACATATAATCATCAAGTAGGTAACAAGTAAGCATATACATACGCTATGTAGTCTAGAGTGTTGAGCCTCGCACTTGGAGTGTAGTGTCGTTGTGGATAGATTAATACATAACATGTTATACTCTGGTTTTTCTCAAAAGGACTTTTTATTTTTAAAACCAAGTTCACTATAACCAATGGCTCTGATATCAATATGTCACACTCTCATTTTCCACATGCGGAGTATCACCGCGAGGCATGTGACTGACCATGATCATGCCACCAATCATATTGAACAATTTGATAATGAGATAAATAAAGTAAACCCATAGCCACTGATATGATTAATGAAAAACATTCAAAGTTTAAAACGCAGCTTAAGTAGTTAGCGGAAGCATAAAGTCTAAAGTCTCAACAATTGTTTTAAGAAAATTATTTAAAATAAGAACCCAACAACGATTCAAGATAGCCACTACACTCCTCCATGCAATCTCCAGCGCAGCACCTAAGGACCTGCAAAGCATGTAGTAGGGTGTCAACATAAAGTTGGCGAGTTCACGGTTTTAAAATGTTTTATGTAACACCCCGATCGCGTAATACAACAAACCGTAGCGGAAACATCGAGGAGTCACGTTACAGGAATTGTTTCACAACACATGGTATTTAAAGTTTGGTATTATCAGGATAATTGTTTTGGGATAAACAGAGAACAATATACAAGTAAATTGTCATTCATGTTTTAAAGTCACTTAGGCCCGCGTCCATCCGATGTGAATTAAGCAATCAATCATCAAACAATAGATCCTGAAACATATGTGAAAAACAGTCAGCAAAGAAAGCTGGCGAGTACATAGGTTTTGTGTGTCAAATTCATGGCTTTGAATTTATATTGCAATACCTCGTTCGACTTCGAGAGTCAACGAGTATGAACCTTCAAATCCAAAAGTGTTTGATATTGCAATATATTTTATTTACTTTACAAGTTGATATAAGTAAAACAAAACCTTGTAGCCATGAATCTTGACCGGACACATTTGTTTTGTAAAACCGAGTAATAAGTCGATTTAAAAGAAAACAATATATGGTTTATATCTTTAAGTGAAAATCATTGCATGCCATTGTTCAAAACCATTTGTCCTTGTTATAAACCAATCGTCCATTATACGTGTCATAAACCATTGTATGTGTTATAAACCATTGTACGTGTCATCAATCAATCGTCCGTGTCATGAATAAATCGTCCGTGCTTTAATTGTGAAAACTTTTGGTTGTTCTTTAATGAATACATTCAAAACTGTTTGACTCGACTAAACCACCCATGGGGTATCTTTAATAGACCCTGAAAGGTCTCTTTAACAAGACTAACAAATCAACAAATGATTTGTTAATCAAAAACAATTTATGTCGTTCCCCAAACTACCCACCAAATCCAGTGAATAGCTTAGTAACAGGATTGTCAGTCCTATGTTACCATAACATACTACTGGTTGGCTTGATCAAAGCTAATGAATGTCATTCGTGTTATGGATAACGCACCAACAAGTTCGTTCACATTATTGAAATCGTCGTGTTTTATATAAACCATAGACTTTGTTTTGGAAAACTTGAAAAGTAATTTGGCACATATGAGTCACCCTAAAACAATTGAAAGCATAAAAGAGGGGAGCTATGTACTCACTTGGGATTGCAAAGAGTCCTCGAATCAAGTGAAATAACAAGGCTTTAAATGTGTCCTAATGTGTCGGATATTATGCTAGAGTAACGGTACATAATCGGGGGAATTGGATAGAATGAGGTTTGTAAACCAAATGAGTTTTGGAACTCATATGAAATGGTTCACTAAACTTAACATTCTGATTTGGAATGAATCCTAAGTGCTTTTGACCCGTCATGACTCGTTAAGGTAGTTTACGCTACTTTAACGTGTCATTTGCGTAAACGTATGGTCGGATGGTCAAACAAGTCGTACGATAAGTCTTATATGCCAAAATATGTTTAATATAGTTGCAAAATCAATTTACATGTCAAAAATTTGGTTACATATACTTAAAATGGATTTATGCGCAAAAAGGGCATTTTGGTCATTTATAGGCATATAATAATCGACTTATCATAAAACTAACCAAACGACGTGACCATAAGGTATAACCTCAGGAGGTTATTCCCTATACAACTATGGTTACAAATATGTGATTGGTTAGATCCTAAGATTAACCAAACGGGTCGGATTCGAAAGTCAAAGCGGTGGTCAAACCGCTCGACTTACGACCCTATATAAGCACTAAACTAGAAGTGACGAGTTAGACATGTCAAAACATGTGTAACTAAATTATAAAACTGCTTTGATATCAAAACTTAGTGTTTTGATACCCGAAAATAGTTTCTTCGTAAAATGCACAAAATATGCATTTTTGACCGAAACTTTGAGTCGTCAATACGACTAGTAAACGTGGTAATCAGTAGGTATAATCGCAAGGGATTATAACCTTCATGATTACGATCACATTGCAAAGTTCGATTGAACTTTGACTTGACCAATTATGGTCAAAACCGAAAGTCAAACAGTAAGTCAAACAATTTGACTTTTAGCTCAAAATAGCTAAAAGAATTGAAATAGACTAGGATGAGAACTTACTTGTTTTTGGAAACACTTAAGATCTCAGATGGGAGGCCTCCAAAGTATGGAAGCAAGCTCCAAGAATATGGGAGATGAGAAGAGAATGAAGAATGAGCAAATTGTGAAGTGAATGGAATGGCTATTTATACTTGTTCTTGTGTTGTAAGATTATGACAAGTGTATCAAGTGTTCTCCAAGGATTAACAAGATCATAACAAGTGTTGGAATTATATTAAAAGGCTTGGAAAACACTCATCTTGGCCATCAAGTTTGCAAAACCATGGTTGAAAACAAGAGTTACTGCTGAAAACAAATAATCTGTCCAGCAAGGGGGGTCGCGCCCCGCGACCAGGGAGGAGGTTTCCCATCGCCCCCTGCCACCCGTTTGCAGCTCAGTTTCAGCTTTTGTCAAACAGGCCCCTTCATCTATTTTAATGAGTTTTTGACGTGTTTAACCCCTGTTAACCCAAATTTTAGGATTTATAAGGATGTTAAAGCATATGGGACTTGAATTATGCCTGGAAATGTCATGGATGTCGGTTTGTTCGGTTGTACGGTTGCGTTTTTCGCTTAATTATGACGAATGCTTTTACGAACGCGAAAACGACCGAAATTGTGCAACGAATGCTTTTTTTGCATTCTTATCACTAAAATACAAGATTTGAATGATTACAAAAATTTTTGGATGTGCGTACGTGTTACATATTAAGAAATACGCGAATCGGCACACTTTCGCAGTTTGTCACAAATAGTCCCTAAGACCGAATAAGCATGTTTTTGCGATACCGAACCCTTTAAAACTCATTTCTAAGTTATGTAAAGGGTATTTAGTGTATGTTCAGCTTATGTCATTGTTCCGGAGCGTACGTTGTGTCACACCCCAACCGATGGCGGAAACATCGGGGCACAACACTAGGCGAACCGGATTGCTCAAGAGAATCCATAACAACTACTAAATGGCAATATTTAAAAGTTAATTGTCCCATACCAATCAACAAACATTCCACAAATAATTATTACAGAGAGTGTGTCTCAAAAGCAATTCAAGTTCGACAACCTAGATTTCTATTTGTGGAGTTTCTAGACTTCCTACTTCGTTTCATCACAGCGTAGTATCCTATCAACCTGTCACATACGTTAAAATAAAGTCAATACATAAAATGTAAAGGAGAGTACACAAGTTTGAGTAGCATATAGTATGAGAAAGCGTTTACGCATAACCAGCATGTATCACGTAACAGGCGAAGCAAGTAACTATCAAAACTATGTTCACACTTAACCACAAGACTGCGTTGTAGAGTATGCGCGACACATGTCCAACGGACACGTGAAGTAAAGAGATGTGATCCCTAGCAACCCCTGTCCATAACAGGTGCTGAGTCCAAACTATAGTACTATCGTTGCTAGAGGTGGTAGAGTGTAACACTGTCTATGCATAGTACAAGCATTCAAAGTACACGTATAACAAGCGGGAGCTGTTAGCGTTATAAAGTGTTTGCGTTGTGTGTCGTAGTATTTTGATATAGAACGTATGTAACACCCAAAAGTGCGTTAAAAGAAAATGGGTTCGAGTATACTCACAGTATGTGTTTAACAAGTAAACACAGCCTTGATTGGATTGAAGGGAGCGTGTTGAAGTTAGCCTGAGCATAGAACAGTAGCGTAAGCATTGAACAGTGCGTAACAGAGTGTCAGATGAGTCAAGTGTCGAATGGTGAGTCAAACAGATGTGTATCCATTCGATCGGATGGTCATCCGAGCGGATGACCATTCGAATGGATGGCCATTCGAATGAGATGTGGGTGTTTGTAAATTGTTTAGAAAACTTTTGAAGTTTTTGTTGTAGCATTTAAACGATGTAATGTATGGATGCCAAGTCATCCGGCCGGATGGTCATCCGGACGGATGGCCATTCAATCGGATGGCTATTCGTTAGAGCAATTGGTAGTTTAAAGTTTTGGTCAAATCGTTTTGAACAAGGACAGGTCACCTGATAGAATGGTCATTCAATCGGATGGTCATCCGATCGGATGCCCACTCTAATGGGCGATCTGTTGTTTTGAAAACTTGAAATTTTTAAGTAAAAGTTTTGAGTTTTAACGGAGATGGCGTGATGACGTGTCAAACAACGGAAACACACCAAGGTTCAGCTCATTCGATCGGATGGGAATCACCCCATTCTATTAGATTCACTGTCTCTAATGGGATTTCATGTTCAACCCGTTAATCGATCGTCTCTCCGGTGGGAATCCGTTTTCAATCCAGTTCTCAACTAGAGAATGAGTAGAGAGCCTGAATGAGTGTAGATCCCATCGGTTTTGAGAATAAAAGTTGAAGAAAAGTTTAAATTAGTGGAAAAAATGTTGAGATGTTGTTGAGATTCATGTTAAAATGTGTGGAAATCCTTTAGTTCTTAACAAATCTTGATGAGATGATGTCACACAACATATTGCATAAGCAACTGAGTGAGAACCACATTCAAGGAGTCCAATCAGGTGTTTTCAAGAAGAAAACGTGTGATTTTGATAGAGAAGATGATGTAGAAGTGTGTAGTGATGATGATGATAGTACAAGATTTGAGGGGAAATGCTTTCGAAATGGCCTTGAATCGATTGAAAGAGTGCCTGAAAGGGACTTGAGGGCGTTTGGTCGGATGGAGCTGTCAAATCAGTGAAAGGGACGTGTACGGCGGGTATTTATAGGGTGAGAGGAGAGTTAAGGCGGTGGAGTAGTGCGAGGTGTCGAATGGCTGTTCGGTCGGATTGCCATCCGATCGGATGGTCATTCGAACGAATGTCCATTCGACCGGATGTCCATTCGGACAGCCGTGTTATGCGAGTAAGTTTTCCAACTTTCGTTCATGTGTTATGCATTGTGTTGCGTTTAAGCGAGTTGCGGGTAAGCATTGCGTCGAGATAACCACATAACATTAAACAAGTAATCACACAATTAACACCATAACACATAAAATGCATAAAAGTAAATATGCGTTTCGAGTCTGTGTTGCGTTTGCGTTGAGATTGCGTTGCGTTAGCGTTTAGTCTAAACAAGCGATAAAATGCATTTAAATAGTAAGCGATAACTGCGTTTTGAATAAGCGTTGTGAACGCGTTGTAAAATATCATTTAAAACAGTTAACCCATAGCGATAATCGGAATCTCGAGAGTACAAGTAAATTAAGCAAGAAATGATAGATACAAGTAATGACCCGGAAAGTTGGGTTGTTACAGCCTCCCCTACTTTAGGGAATTTCGTCCTGAAATTAAGATGCAGGCATAACGAAGAGTTGTGGGTAATTAGCTTTCATATCACTCTCGAGTTCCCAAGTGAACTCGGCGCTGCGTTTGCCTTCCCAGCGAACTTTCACTATAGGAATGCGAGAGCGTTGAAGTTTCTTGGTCTCTCGATCCATGATTTCTACTGGCTTTTCCACAAAGTGTAGAGTTACGTTAACTTGCAAATCCTCAAGAGGAACATGCAGGTTTTCTTCAGCTAGACACTTTTTGAGGTTCGAGACGTGGAAATTCGGGTGTACGTTGCTGAGTTCCTCCGGTAATTCGAGTCGGTAGGCCACTTTGCCAATTCTTTCTAGAATCTTAGAGGGACCAACGTATCGTGGCGCTAGCTTTCCTTTCTTGCCGAATCGGATCACCCCCTTCCAAGGTGAAACCTTTAGGAGTACGTGATCACCAACTTCAAACTCAAGGGGCTTGCGGCGTTTATCGGCGTAAATCTTTTGACGACTCCGCACTTTCAAGAGATTGTCTTGTACCTGGAGGATCTTGTCAGTCGTTTCTTGTAATAACTCAGGACCGATAATTTCCGCATCTCCGATCTCGTGCCATACAATAGGCGATCGACATTTTCTTCTATATAATGCCTCAAAGGGTGCCATTTGTATACTAGCGTGATAACTGTTGTTGTACGAGAATTCGACTAAAGGTAAATGCGAATCCCAATTACCACCAAAATCTATAACGCATGAACGAAGCATGTCTTCAAGAGTGCGAATCGTGCGCTCAGTCTGACCATCGGTCTGGGGATGGAATGCGGTACTGAGATTAAGAGTAGTACTGAGAGCGGATTGGAAAGTCTCCCATAGACGCGAAGTAAATCGACCATCGCGGTCAGAGATGATGTCACGAGGTGTCCCATGTCGACAAATGACTTTGTCGGTATAGATTCTTGCTAATCGTTCAACCTTATAGTCTTCCCGTATCGGTAGAAAGTGAGCGGATTTGTAAGACGATCAATAATAACCCAAATGCTATCGTGACCTGATGGCGTGCGAGGGAGTTTTGTAATGAAGTCCATAGCTATACTCTCCCATTTCCACATAGGGATCTCGGGTTGTATGAGTAAGCCAGAGGGTTGTTTATGTTCGGCCTTAACCTTGGAGCAAGTTAGGCACTTCGAAATGTAGAGAGCGATATCCTTCTTCATTCCCGGCCACCAATACCTAGAACGAAAGTCCTGGTACATCTTGTCGGCACCCAGATGAATGGAATATCGGGATTTGTGGGCTTCAGTCAGCAAAATCTCGCGGAGATTATTACGACTGGGAATCCAAATGCGATCGAGATAGTAAAAGATACCATTTGGTTTATTCAGTAGTTGATTTTCAGTTCCAAGTATTCTTTCTTCCTTCAGAGTGTTCTCGAGAAAACAGGCGTGTTGAGCGGCGCAAATGAGAGCTTCAAGGTCGTGTTGGGCTTGAACATTACGAACACTGTGTAAATAGCTTCGTCGGCTAAGAGCATCGGCAACGACCTTTTCTTTGCCTGGGTGGTAGCATATCTCACAGTCGTAGTCATTGAGAAGTTCGACCCATCGGCATTGCCTCATATTCAGTTCTTTCTGGTTCAAAATGTGTATGTGTTATAGGCTCTTATGGTCGGTGAAGACCGTACACTTAGTACCATAAAGGTAGTGTCGCCAAATCTTTAATGCAAAAACAACTGCACCGAGTTCGAGATCGTGGGTTGTGTAGTTCTTCTCGTGGACTTTGAGTTGGTGAGACGCATACGTGATAAGCTTGTCTCATTGCATAAGGACACAACCAAGACCTAGGTTAGAGGCATCGCAATAAACAACAGAGTCTGAAAGGCATCCTCTTGTTCGGTTCCCCAAACAAAAGTCTTGTCTTTATATGTAAGAGAGGTGAGAGGAACGGCGATTTTAGAGAAATCAACGATAAATCGACGGTAATAACCCGCCAATCCAAGAAAAGAACGAACTTCGGACGGGGTTTTCGGTGTAATCCAACTCTTAACTGCTTCAATCGTCGTGGGATCGACGTGAATACCTTGGCTATTGACGATGTGACTGAGGAATTGAACCTTCTCGAGCCAAAATTCACCCTTGGAGAACTTGGCGTAGAGACGATTCACATGGAGAAGTTCGAGTACCAAACGGAGATATTGCCCTTGTTTGGCTTCCGACTTCGAATAGATAAGGATATAATGGATAAACACGATGACGAAGCGATCGAGAAAGGGTTTACACACATGGTTCATCAAATCCATGAAGACTGCGGGTGCGTTTGTAAGTCCAAAGGGCATGACCACGAATTCGTAATGGCCTTAGCGGGTACGAAAAGCGGTTTTAGGGATATCTTCCTCCTGAATTCGTAGCTGATGGTAACCAGAGCGTAAATCGATCTTAGAAAAACACGTAGCGCCTTGCAATTGATCAAATCAATCGTCAATTCGAGGTAAAGGATAGCGATTCTTGATAGTAAGCTTATTGAGTTCCCTATAATCGGTACACATTCAGAACGATCCATCCTTCTTTTTCACGAAAAGGACAGGTGCGCCTCATGGGGATGTGCTAGGGCGTATGAAGCCTTTATCAAGTAATTCCTAGAGTTGACTAGAAAGTTCATGCATTTCGAAGAGTGCGAGGTGATAAGGGGCTTTAGCGACAGGAATGAGGTCGATACGAAAATCGATATCACGAGAGGGGGGTAGACCGGGTAGATCGTCATTAGGAAAATCACGAACCGCAAGTACCTTTTCCATCGGCTTCGTTTCCTTCTCTGCTACTACAATGTGAGCCAAGAAAGCCATGTATTCCTTTCGGAGATACTTGCTTGCTTGAATGCATGACATGAGTTTCAATTCCTTCGAAGATACTTCGCCATAAACACAGAGTTGGTCGCCATTAGCAAGAGAGAATCAAATCATCTTTTCGAAACAAAAGACTTCGGCATGATTTTCACGAAGAAAATCCATGCCTACTGTGATATCGAAACTACCAAGCTGCATTAGAATGAGATCGATAGGGAAAATGTGATTGTTGAGTTCAAGAGTACAATCACGTAGAACAGAACTAACGGTGACGGTTCTTCCGGTGGCAATTTCTACGTCGAACGTCGTTGGGAGGTTAGCGCGTTTACGGTTTAGGAGCTTCTTGAATTCAAGCGACACAAAACAGTTATCGGCTCCAGTATCAAATAAACACGAAGAATAAATACCGTTAACGAGAAACGTACCATTGACAACATTGTTGTAAGTTTGAGCCTGACATATATTGATGTTGAAAGTTCTTCCGCGGGCTGCTTGTTGTGGTTGCTGCTGCGGCTGTTGTTGCTGCTGTGGTGGTTGCTGCTGCGGTTCTTGTTTCACAACACAATTCGAGCAGATGTTAGCAAAATGATTCGGATCACCACAAGAGTAGCAAGCTCGTGCATGAGAAGCGGGAGCAGGAGCTGCTTGGTTACCCTGAATAGCGAGGGGTTGAGTCGGTGGTGCTGGAGGAGCTTGAGCTTGTTGACGTGGGCCTGAACGGTAGTGAGTAGTAAAGTGCCCATAGACATTGCAATTGGCACAGAAATGACAATTCACCCCTGCAGGGTGATGGTAGGTGCAAGTAGGGCAGAGAGGATGAACACCAGTGTACGCATGCTTAGCATGTGGTGCGTTGTGTTAGGTGCTACAACTTGTCAATTCTGGTTGGGTTGTACGGGGACAGCATTGAGAGGAGCGGCGGTAGTAGCGTAGTTCTTTTTGTTACCCTTGGGCTTGCGATTCTGGCGTGAAGACTTTGAAACTTGTGATGCTGCAGTGTCGGTCGCGAGAGTAGCGATGACTTGGTTGAGATTCTTGGTTGAGGTTTTGAAATACCCAGCTAAGACTCGCTTATCGTTGATCTCTGCTGCGAGTTGGTAAGTCTCCTCAATAGTAGTAGGCCTAGCTGCCTGAACAAAGTCAGCTACACAGTCGGGTAAAGCTCGAATGTACTTCTTGATCATGATATCCGGTGTTGTCACTTGACCAAGACAGATGATGCTGAGCTATTTGAAGTGAGCGGTGAGACCAGCGTTGTCACCTTCTTCATGTTTGATATGCTAGAATTCATTTTCTAGCTTTTGCACCTCATGAGGAGGACATAACTCCTTCATCATAAGCTCCCCGAGCTCTTCCCATGAAAGGCTGTAAGCTGCATCATTACCACGCCTGTTGTGCTCAGCAGTCCACCAGTCTAGAGCCCTTGACTGAAAAACTCCAGTAGCATTAACAATACGCAGATTTTCTGGGCATTCGCTTTCCCTGAAGGTGACTTCGATGGAGTCAAACCCCTGGAACATAGCATTGGGTCCATCTTCACCCGTGAAGTTAACAGGACCGCAGGCCTTAAATTGCTTACAGCTGAAAGGTGCTTTTGGAGATTCGCTCTTTGATTCAACAGAGGACTTGCTGCTGACATCATTAATCTCACTAACGATCTGAGGTATGACTTTCGCCATTTCCTTGCCTACCAGCGAAGCGATGCATTTGTCAGCATGGTTGCGTCGAGCGGCTCGTGAAGTATGGGATCCAAATGACGACATTGTGTGCAGCAGACATCGTCATAGGATTCAGACGAGATTTGATTATATCGGGTTTCGTAAAGTTTAGCGTTCGTAAAACATCCCTTATTATTATTATTATTATGTAAAGCTCAGGAACACGTTGGCACGTAGTCACATAAGCCACATAAGCACGTAAGCACAAAAGCACGTAGGAGCACATAATCCACGTAAGCACATATTTTGCACGTATTCACCTATATTTTGCACGTATTCACCTACATATTTTGCATGTATTCACCTATCTTTCAAGTGCGCGTTTCGCGTTCGAGAGTTGCGAGTAGCGTAAGCGAGTAGCGTACGAGAGTGCTTGGTTTGTCTGTGATTAGTTAGCGTTTGAGATTGGACAGCTGTGCGAGTTGTGCGCATTTAGCAAAACGATAAGCAGAAAGTGAATAAAATTTCCAAAATTGAAACTTTTAAACCTCATAAACACATAAATCACATAAAATAGATAGCGCGTAAAATCAGCAGCTGCGAGCTCAGAATAGAAACAGAGTGTCTTGGGTGTTAGGCATCGACTACCCAAAGTGATTCGACTATCCACAACGATCTCGAGTACACGCCTTGGCCTTCTAGACTATGCTCTCGCCAGAATACGACGATCGGCACACATCCTTTCAGTTACTACGTGAATCGAGTCATTGGAATCCATCGAGACTTTGGTGAGAGTTTTTGTAAAATCCGAGTAAAGAGTGGAACTAATCATTAAGATGCGGGTTTCACCCCTAACTTAAAAATCTTGTTCCTGAAAGTGTGGCAAAACCACGAGATAGAGATGGAGAATTTCGTCGAGATATGGATGTCACTCCTGACTCAACGGAAGATTCTCGTGCTGACAGTAAAAATATGCGTAGAGTGGGTGATTTTATTGAGAGTTTTTGGTTTTCACACCTAATCTCGACCTGATCACTCGATTGTGTTATGCGAGTGTTTTCGAAAACGTGTGTGTTGTGTCAGCCTTAGGAAAGGTAAATATGCGTTTTTAGCCTTAGGAAATATTGTCTCTGCACGAAGCTGTAGTATGTGGTGTTCGCGCAAAGTTATAGTTTTTGCGAGAGTATCAAAAGAGAGTTCGCACGAAACCCCTACCAGGTTTACACGAAGTGGTCTGTTGGTACTTAGACTATAGACTAGATCAATCCGACCTAATTCCCTATAGTTATGGCTCTGATACCAATCTGTCACACCCCAACCGATGGCGGAAACGTCGGGGCGCAGCACTAGGTGAACCAGATTGCTCAAGAGAATCCATAACAACTACTAAATGGCAATATTTAAAAGGTTAATTGTCCCATACCAATCAACAAACATTCCACAAATAATTATTACAGATAGTGTGTCTCAAAAGCAATTCAACTTCGACAACCTAGATTTCAAGTTGTGGAGTTTCTAGACTTCCTACTTCGTTTCATCATAGTGTAGCATCCTATCAACCTGTCAGATACGTTAAAATAAAGTCAATACATAAAATGTAAAGGTGAGTACACAAGTTTGAGTAGCATATAGTATGAGAAAGCGTTTACGCATAACCAGCATGTATCACGTAACGGGCGAAGCAAGTAACTATCAAAACTATGTTCACCCTTAACCACAAGACTGCGTTGTAGAGTATGCGTGACACATGTCCAACGGACACGTGAAGTAAAGAGATGTGATCCCTAGCAACCCCTGTCCATGACAGGTGCTGAGTCCAAACTATAGTACTATCATTGCTAGAGGCGGTAGAGTATAACACTGTCTAAGCATAGTACAAGCATTCAAAGTACACGTATAACATGCAGGAGGTTAGCGTTATAAAGTGTTTGCGTTGTGTGTCGTAGTGTTTTGATATAGAACATATGTAACACCCAAAAGTGCGTTAAAAGAAAATGGGTTCGAGTATACTCACAGTATGTGTTTAACAAGTAAACACAGCCTGGATTGGATTGAAGGGAGCGCGTTGAAGTTAGCCTGAGCATAGAACAGTAGCGTAAGCGTTGAACAATGCGTAACAGAGTGTCGGATGAGTCAAGTGTCGAATGGTGAGTCGAACGGATGTGTATCCATTCGATCAGATGGTCATCCGAGCGGATGACCATTCGAACGGATGGCCATTCGAATAAGATGTGGGTGTTTGTAAATTGTTTTGAAAACTTTTGAAGTTTTTGTTGTAGCAATTAAACGATGTAAAGTATGGATGCCAAGTCATCCGGTCAGATGGTCATCCGGTCGGATGGCCATTCGATCGGATGCTATTCGTTAGAGCAATTGGTAGTTTGAAGTTTTGGTCAAATCGTTTTGAACAAGGACAGGTCACCTGATCGAATGGTCATTCGATCGGATGGTCATCCAATCGGATGGCCACTCGAGTGGGCGATCTGTTGTTTTGAAAACTTGAAATTTTCTAAGTAAAAGTTTTGAGTTTTAACGGAGACGGCGTGAAGACGTGTCAAACAACGGAAACACACCAAGGTTCAGCTCATTCGATCAGATGGGAATCACCCCATTCGATCAGATTCACTGTCTCTGATGGGATTTCATGTTTAACCCGTTAATCGATCGTCTTTTAAGTGGGAATCCGTTTTTAAGCCGGTTCTCAACTAGAGAATAAGTAGAGAGCCTGAATGAGTCTAGTTCCCATCGGTTTTGGGAAGAAAAGTTGAAGAAAAGTTGAAATCGGTTGAAAAATGTTGAGATCTTGTTGAGATTCGTGTTAGGATGTGTGGAAATCCTTTAATTCTGAACAAATCTTGATGAGATGATGTCACACAACAGCTTGCATAAGCAACCGAGTGAGAACCACCTTCAAGGAGTCCAATCAGGTGATTTCAAGAAGAAAAAAGTGTGATTTTGATGGAGAAGATGATGTAGAAGTGTGTAGTGATGATGATAGTACAAGATTTGAGGGGAAATACTTACGAAATGGCCTTGAATCGAGGGAAAGAGTGCCTGAAAGTGACTTGAGGGCGTTTAGTCCGATGGAGCTGTCAAATCAGTGAAAGGGACGTGTACGGTGGGTATTTATAGGGTGAGAGGAGAGTTAAGGCGGTGGAGTAGTGCGAGGTGTCGAATGGCTGTTCGGTCGTATGGCCATCCAATCGATAAAATGTGTTGCGATGTCCATTCGACCGGATGTCCATTCGGATAGCCGTGTTGTGCGAGTTAGTTTTCTAACTTTTGTTTCGTGTGTTATGCGTTGCGTTGCATTGCGTTGCGTTGTGTTGTGTTGTGTTGTGTTGTGTTGCGTTTAAGCGAGTTGCCAGTAAGCGTTGCATTGAGATAACCACATAACATTAAACAAGTAATCACATAATTAACACACATAACACATAAAATGCATAAAAGTAAATATGCGTTTCGAGTCTGTGTTGCGCTTGCGTTGAGATTGCGTTGCGTTAGAGTTTAGTCTAAACAAGCGATAAAATGCATTTAAATAGTAAGCGATAACTGCGTTTTGATTAAGGATTGTGAACGCGTTGTAAAATATAGTTTAAAACAGTTAACCCATAGCGATAATCGGAATCTCGAGAGTACAAGTAAATTAAGCAAGAAATGATAGATATAAGTAATGACCTGGAAAGACGGGTTGTTACACGTTGCGTTATACTGATTACGTTTTGCGTAACAGTTTACGTATAACTTCTAGAAAAACTTTGAGGGATTGAAATTGTACATGGACTAAAATGTGTGAATGTCACATGTAATTATACAAATCCCAGGAATGAAACACAAGATTTCTATGGATTCAAAATCGTTCGGAATTGTATGATGGTTGTAAAGGCACAAATGTCACAGTCTCCCCTACTTTAGGAAATTTCGTCCAGAAATTTAATTTAGAGGAAACTTGTGAAAACAGATGTGAGTGTATCACTTTTAAATGATCCTCCATTCCCTGAGTAAAACTCTGGGCCATGTTTGGATTCCCAGCGAGCTTTGTTAATTGTACTCGTCTATTGTCTATAGAAATAAGTTCACATTCGAAAATCTGAACTTCTTTCCAATAGGTAGGTGTATGACATCTTCGATTGTACCGAGCCTCATGTCAAAGTGGCATTTTTGTTGTAGTAGAATTCGGAGAGGGTGTGATGTCACACCCCCAAAATACCACATGCGGTAACCCCCGCTAGGCGTGTGACGTACCAGGATCTAGCCACCAATCACATTGAACTAACCATAATATGTTTTGCAAAATTCCATTCATTAAATAAAATATTCATAGATTATAATCCAAGTTAAATAGTGACAGCGGAAGCAAATAACAATTCATGGTTTAAATGTTTCAAAACCCAATGTATATGAACACAGTAAACAAGACACGCGTAGCCAAGCACTGCGACCCATGACCACTCCAGCCATCCAGATAGCAAGTTCCCATCTAAAGTACCTAACGACCTGCGAGCATGCAACAAGTGTATCAGACAACGCTGGTGAGTTCATAGTTTTACGAAAACATTGGTTACCAAGTGTTTAGTTTAATCCATTGAATTTAATGTTGATAATGTCACACCCCCAAAATCCACACGCGGAGTATCACCGCTTGGCGGCGTGACTGACCAGGATCTTAACCATCAATCACATTGAACTCATAAGCATAGATAAATAATACTTTCATTTATAAACAACAAGTGTTACAATGTTACAATATTTCACAGTTTACAGCGGAAGCATATTTAACTCGTTAAGTGTTATGTGTCTCGACCCATGACCACTCCAGCTTCTCAGACAGCAAGTCCCTTTGATATGCACCTATAGGCCTGCAAGGCATGTAACAACGAATCAACAACAATGTTGAGCGAGTTCACAGTTGGTTATTTGGTTATAGTATTCATTTCGTAAATCGTATGTTCGTTTTGTAAACCAAGTATCGTATTAATCCTTATCGCGGCCAATCCAGGCATCCGTGCGATGATTAGTGGGGGGCTTCCCATGTGTTACTAAACCACGCGTATCGACTGCTACGAAAATATAAAAGGTGCCCTAAGTCAATGTCTATCAACATTGACCCTTTGCCCATAGTCCATTAGTACACGCCCGTTCGGACGACACGGTGTGAGGTTTGTTAAACCTAATAGCGCTATCTACTAATGACCCGCTCGCCATAGGCCTCGGCGATTAAGTCGATAATTGAGGGACTTCCTTTGATAGAGGTGATGGTCTTATGATCGTGTACGTAGGCTTTACGTACGTGCCCTTCAATCCGAGGACAGTAATAAGTATAACTGTACGTAGGTTTTACGTACGTGCCCTTCAACCGAGGACAGTAATAATCTGTTTAATAGTAATAGTTGTATGAGTAGTTATTCAACCCCATTCCCAACCCCTGGGAATCCCATGCCTTGGCTAGTGTGAACTCACCTTGGTTTGCTCGGTATGCTAAGTTAGGTGCTCACAATAAATCAGTCAAGTCCTATAGTGCACGTATACTCAATCAGTTCACATTCGTAATGTTTCACATGAAACTAGTGCCACAGTATTCATGTTTGATCAGTTCCCTAAAATCATTCCATGGGGTGGCATTAGCAGCCGCCAGCCCCAGCATCTGAACTTGCGCGTTCCACCAAGTTAGCGCAGTGCCTTCGAGAGTACCAGTGGCGTACTTCACCCTACGAGCCTCAGGGCATTCACACATCTCGAAGACCGATTCGAGCTTTTTAAACCAATGGAGGAGTCCAACGGCTCCTTCAGTGCCACTGAAAGTATTAGGGTGACAGTCCCTGAACGTCTTGAATGTGCATACATGTGGCTGAGCGTGTTGACTTGTCGTGTGTGTAAGAGTAAACAAAATTAAGCACAAGTGTCGGTTTACGAAAGTAGGATCTAAGGATCCTAGAGTGAGTTGTGATGGCTGGTTAAACCTACTGCCTGGGCAGCTGCGAGTGCTGCGGTAAGCTGTTCAGTGATCGAAGCCGCCAACTGGGCTTGAGTTCGATTAACGTGTCCGCTCATGATCTTCATAGCAAATGCAACATAAGTGAGAGAGGTTCGTGAATAGTGCGGTGACAGAAGAGAGTAAGCACCTAACATTCTAAGCGGTTTGCTAGACGTTCTAATGGGTGCTCAGGTAATACTCGTCAACACCGAGTTTCGAAGGGATCCAACTGTAATTGAGAAGTTCACGTTTATGCTTGAGTAGGGGGACAATTACTGCTATGGCCCCTATAGGTTGGTCATGTTTCATATTGATCAATTAAGGGGACAGAACCCCTTTTCCACTTGTTAAGCCTTACTGGGACTCACATGCACCCCACATTATTATTATGTGTGCACCCACAATAATATTGTGATTTGCATGTTCATCTCAGCTCCTCTTAACTCATGTCAAATGGTTCTCCACACTCAAGTAGGAATCAAAGAGTATCACATAGCGTAGGTTATGAAGGTTTAGGGAAAGACCACCCTATCGGTCACTTATTACATGAAAGTGTTCATGAATTCATATCGGTGTGCTAAACGTGCTATCACATGCATTATCGTATGTAGGTGTTCACTAGCTATGTAGTACAATGAGTATAAGAGGGACGAACCTTTCAATCTGGAGCTGAGTGTCATGGTCGTATTCCCGTTTTCGGAATCTGTCCGGTTATAGTCTGGTTTTACAAAAACAGTTTCCCCTTTTTTAAAACCAAGTTCACTATAACCAATGGCTCTGATACCAATCTGTCACACCCCCAAAATCCACACGCGGAGTATCACCGCTTGGCGGTGTGACTGACCAGGATCTTAACCATCAATCACATTGAACTCATAAGCATAGATAAATAATACTTTCATTTATAAACAACAAGTGTTACAATGTTACAATATTTCACAGTTTACAGCGGAAGCATATTTAACTCGTTAAGTGTTTATAAAACCATATGTAAGCTCTTAGTCTTATATTGCGTTTCCATGTGTCTCGACCCATGACCACTCCAGCTTCTCAGACAGCAAGTCCCTTTGATATGCACCTATAGGCCTGCAAGGCATGTAACAACGAATCAACAACAATGTTGAGCGAGTTCACAGTTGGTTATTTGGTTATAGTATTCATTTCGTAAATCGTATGTTCGTTTTGTAAACCAAGTATCGTATTAATCCTTATCGCGGCCAATCCAGGCATCCGTGCGATGATTAGTGGGGGGCTTCCCATGTGTTACTAGACCACGCGTATCGACTGCTATGAAAATATAAAAGGTGCCCTAAGTCAATGTCTATCAACATTGACCCTTTGCCTATAGTCCATTAGTACACGCCCGTTCGGACGACACGGTGTGAGGTTTGTTAAACCTAATAGCGCTATCTACTAATGACCCGCTCGCCATAGGCCTCGGCGATTAAGTCGATAATTGAGGGACTTCCTTTGATAGAGGTGATGGTCTTATGATCGTGTACGTAGGCTTTACGTACGTGCCCTTCAATCCGAGGACAGTAATAAGTATAACTGTACGTAGGTTTTACGTACGTGCCCTTCAACCGAGGACAGTAATAATCTGTTTAATAGTAATAGTTGTATGAGTAGTTATTCAACCCCATTCCCAACCCCTGGGAATCCCATGCCTTGGCTAGTGTGCACTCACCTTGGTTTGCTCGGTATGCTAAGTTAGGTGCTCACAATAAATCAGTCAAGTCCTATAGTGCACGTATACTCAATCAGTTCGCATTCGTAATGTTTCACATGAAACTAGTGCCACAGTATTCATGTTTGATCAGTTCCCTAAAATCATTCCATGGGGTGGCATTAGCAGCCGCCAGCCCCAGCATCTGAACTTGCGCGTTCCACCAAGTTAGCGCAGTGCCTTCGAGAGTACCAGTGGCGTACTTCACCCTACGAGCCTCAGGGCATTCACACATCTCGAAGACCGATTCGAGCTTTTTAAACCAATGGAGGAGTCCAACGGCTCCTTCAGTGCCACTGAAAGTATTAGGGCGACAGTCCCTGAACGTCTTGAATGTGCATACATGTGGCTGAGCGTGTTGACTTGTCGTGTGTGTAAGAGTAAACAAAATTAAGCACAAGTGTCGGTTTACGAAAGTAGGATCTAAGGATCCTAGAGTGAGTTGTGATGGCTGGTTAAACCTACTGCTTGGGCAGCTGCGAGTGCTGCGGTAAGCTGTTCAGTGATCGAAGCCGCCAACTGGGCTTGAGTTCGATTAACGTGTCCGCTCATGATCTTCATAGCAAATGCAACATAAGTGAGAGAGGTTCGTGAATAGTGCGGTGACAGAAGAGAGTAAGCACCTAACATTCTAAGCGGTTTGCTAGACGTTCTAATGGGTGCTCAGGTAATACTCGTCAACACCGAGTTTCGAAGGGATCCAACTGTAATTGAGAAGTTCACGTTTATGCTTGAGTAGGGGGACAATTACTGCTATGGCCCCTATAGGTTGGTCATGTTTCATATTGATCAATTAACGGGACAGAACCCCTTTTCCACTTGTTAAGCCTTACTGGGACTCACATGCACCCCACATTATTATTATGTGTGCACCCACAATAATATTGTGATTTGCATGTTCATCTCAGCTCCTCTTAACTCATGTCAAATGGTTCTCCACACTCAAGTAGGAATCAAAGAGTATCACATAGCGTAGGTTATGAAGGTTTAGGGAAAGACCACCCTATCGGTCACTTATTACATGAAAGTGTTCATGAATTCATATCGGTGTGCTAAACGTGCTATCACATGCATTATCGTATGTAGGTGTTCACTAGCTATGTAGTACAATGAGTATAAGAGGGACGAACCTTTCAATCTGGAGCTGAGTGTCATGGTCGTATTCCCGTTTTCGGAATCTGTCCGGTTATAGTCTGGTTTTACAAAAACAGTTTCCCCTTTTTTAAAACCAAGTTCACTATAACCAATGGCTCTGATACCAATCTGTCACACCCCCAAAATCCACACGCGGAGTATCACCGCTTGGCGGTGTGACTGACCAGGATCTTAACCATCAATCACATTGAACTCATAAGCATAGATAAATAATACTTTCATTTATAAACAACAAGTGTTACAATGTTACAATATTTCACAGTTTACAGCGGAAGCATATTTAACTCGTTAAGTGTTTATAAAACCATATGTAAGCTCTTAGTCTTATATTGTGTTTCCATGTGTCTCGACCCATGACCACTCCAGCTTCTCAGACAGCAAGTCCCTTTGATATGCACCTATAGGCCTGCAAGGCATGTAACAACGAATCAACAACAATGTTGAGCGAGTTCACAGTTGGTTATTTGGTTATAGTATTCATTTCGTAAATCGTATGTTCGTTTTGTAAACCAAGTATCGTATTAATCCTTATCGCGGCCAATCCAGGCATCCGTGCGATGATTAGTGGGGGGCTTCCCATGTGTTACTAGACCACGCGTATCGACTGCTATGAAAATATAAAAGGTGCCCTAAGTCAATGTCTATCAACATTGACCCTTTGCCCATAGTCCATTAGTACACGCCCGTTCGGACGACACGGTGTGAGGTTTGTTAAACCTAATAGCGCTATCTACTAATGACCCGCTCGCCATAGGCCTCGGCGATTAAGTCGATAATTGAGGGACTTCCTTTGATAGAGGTGATGGTCTTATGATCGTGTACGTAGGCTTTACGTACGTGCCCTTCAATCCGAGGACAGTAATAAGTATAACTGTACGTAGGTTTTACGTACGTGCCCTTCAACCGAGGACAGTAATAATCTGTTTAATAGTAATAGTTGTATGAGTAGTTATTCAACCCCATTCCCAACCCCTGGGAATCCCATGCCTTGGCTAGTGTGCACTCACCTTGGTTTGCTCGGTATGCTAAGTTAGGTGCTCACAATAAATCAGTCAAGTCCTATAGTGCACGTATACTCAATCAGTTCGCATTCGTAATGTTTCACATGAAACTAGTGCCACAGTAATATCGTATAACACACAACAGTTAATCATGCTTAAACAATCCATGTTACACATAAAGGTCTTTTGTAGTTCATTCTAATATGACTGTACAATCATACACTTAACAGAGTTAACAGTTTAGCTGGATTAATACATATATCAGGTTTACACAGTTAAATAGAGTTGACATAAATCGGAACTATTAACTAACTGAGGTTAATAGATTTAATATGCCTGAACTAGTTAATCCACTTAACATACTTAACAGAAGTAATAGACTGAGTAATTAAACTGAGTTATTTACTTAACAGAGTTACTCACTAAACAGAGTTAACTAACTAACAAACTTAACAAGTTAACAGCAAACAATAAAATGAAATCACCAAAGTGGCGAAATCCCTTGTTTGGCCGAAATCCCCTTAAGGGCCGAAAACACTTTTGGGCTTAACACATTGGGCCGAAATCACATAAGTGATTTCGTCCAGTTTCAATTGTAGGGGGGGTGTTTTCGTTGGCTGCTAGTGTGATGAAAACACACAAGTGTTTTCGTCCACTGATGTGATTTCGTTGGCCAGACTTCATCTTCTCCACATATACATAAATCAAATTCCTGATATCAATTCGTGGATCCTTGTTCTATCATACAGAATCAGTATTCAATTTAACAACCACATAAACATCCATAAGTGCCAAATCATCTAAAACAGATTATATCATGATCATACGATAAGCATCCTAAGTCAACAGAACATGTAAATCACTAACCAGAGATCGAACAAGGAAGGTTTGGCTTCGACCGAGAGGGGGCTGCCGTCAAGTTCCAAGGGTAGAGAGAGAGAGAGAGAGAGAGAGTGTGAGTTGTGATAGGGTTTGTCAAATAATGTTCACATAAAGGTTAAACAGATATTTATCACATCACAACTGGGCCAAAGCCCATTTATTAAATTGGGGTGATTTCGTGGGTGGGGTTTCCAGCCCAAAAATCCTTATTTAATTATAAGATACCAATTAACACAAGATCCTCATTAACATACACTACGAACACATTTAATCCACACATCATATAAATCACAATACGATTTGTCATAATACACACGTGTACAGTTGTGAACAAAACAATTCGTGTCAACAAACAATCTAAAAATTAACGTGCAATCGTGCGAAGATGGAATCTTAGAAACTCGAGTTGTCACATTATCCCCAACTTGAAAGAAATTTCGTCCCGAAATTTAGCATGCGGTTACTGAGGAAGCTAGGTAAGTTATCGTTTACTGGTTTTCCTGGGGTGTCACATCATCCCCCTGTTGATTTGGAATTTCGTCCCGAAATTCTGTAGTAGCTTCAGCCTCAGTAGTAGTTGCATTGTTTTCGAACAACTGGGGATATTTGAGTTCCATTTGGTCTTCTCGTTCCCAGGTATACTCTGAGCCACGACGGGAGTTCCAACGAACTCGAACAAGAGGTATTCTGGTGTTCTTGAGGACCTTAACATCCCGGTCCGTGATTTCAACTGGTTCTTCGACGAAATGCAACCGTTCGTCGATAGTGAGCTCCTTCAAAGGAACTATGAGGGTCTCATCTGACAGACACTTCTTCAGATTCGACACGTGATAGACGTTGTGAACTGCACTGAGTTCAGCTGGTAAGTTCAGTCTGTAGGCCACTTTGCCTATTTTCTCTATGATTTCGGATGGTCCAACATATCGTGGATTAAGTTTGCCTCGTTTGCCAAAACGAACAACACCCTTCCAGGGTGAGACTTTGAGTAGTACCCGCTCCCCAACCTGGAGCTCGAGTGGTTTCCTGCCCTTATCGGCGTAGACTTTCTGACGGTCGCGAGCTGCCGCCATGCGTTGTCGTATCTGTGCAATTCGTTTAGTAGCATCAACTACAAGTTCTGGACCTGTGATTTAACTATCCCCCACCTCTTCCCAACAGAGAGGTGACCGGCATTTACGTCCGTACCATGCCTCGAATGGAGCGGCTTGAATGCTGGTGTGGTGGCTGTTATTGTATGAAAATTCCACAAGTGGCAGATGTTTTTCCCAACCATTGCCAAAGTCAATTACGCATGCCCGAAGCATGTCTTCTAAAGTTTGAATAGTGCGCTCAGACTGCCCATCTGTCTGAGGATGATAAGCTGTGCTCATGTCTAAACGAGAGCCAAAAGAATTGTGCATTGCTTGCCACAGTTCTGAAGTAAAACGTGCGTCACGATCAGAGATAATCGAGGTTGGCACCCCGTGCCTTAAAACCACTTCTTTTAAGTAGGTGTCTGCTAAGGTAGAGAACTTATCTGTTTCCTTAATAGCCAGGAAGTGTGCAGACTTAGTGAGTCGATCCACGATCACCTAAATAGTATCATTCCCACGTTGGGATCTCGGCAGGCCAGTAATAAAATCCATGGAAATTTGCTCCCATTTCCATTGTGGTATCTCTGGTTGTTGGAGTAGGCCTGATGGTTTCTGATATTCAGTCTTGACTCTTGCACAAGTCAAGCACTTGCTGATGTAAGTTGCTATGTGAGCTTTCATGCTAGGCCACCAGTATGCAGTTCTGAGGTCGTGGTACATCTTATCCGAACCAGGATGTACTGAGTAGCGAGACTTATGAGCTTCTTCCATTACAAGCTCTCATAAGTTGCCATAGAGTGGGACCCAGATGCGTCCTGTTACATAGTAGGCTCCGTCTGCCTTTTGTTCTAACCGTTGCCTTGAGCTGCGTAGGGCTTCAGCCCTGACGTTTTCTGGTTTCAATGCTTCTACCTGAGCATCTCGTATCTGAGAAGGAAGACTAGACTGAATAGTGAGTCGCAATGCTCGTACACGCCTAGGTGTAGTATCCTTTCGACTGAGGGCGTCGGCCACCACATTGGCTTTGCCCGGATGGTACTTTATGGTACATTCGTAATCATTCAGTAGTTCGACCCATCTACGTTGTCGCATGTTCAATTCTTTCTGCTTGAAAATATACTCAAGACTCCTGTGATCGGTGTAGATGGTGCACTTAGTGCCATACAGGTAATGTCGCCATATCTTGAGCGCAAAAACAACAGCTCCCAGCTCTAAATCATGTGTAGTGTAATTTCGTTCGTGAATCTTAAGTTGGCACGAAGCATAAGCAATGACTTTATCTCGTTGTATCAACACACATCCAAGACCTTGGATAGATGCGTCGCAGTAGACTATAAAATCGTCCGTGCCTTCAGGC
Organism: Helianthus tuberosus; assembly: GCA_030545235.1. Taxonomy (NCBI): domain Eukaryota; kingdom Viridiplantae; phylum Streptophyta; class Magnoliopsida; order Asterales; family Asteraceae; genus Helianthus; species Helianthus tuberosus. The sequence continues at coordinate 89,886,376 of CM060356.1, read as the reverse complement.
AATGAGAGGATAGGTGCACTACAAAGTCTATCCTTTAAGTGCTGAAATGTTGTTTCCTGTGTATTACTCCAACGATAAGCAACACCTTTCTGTGTCAGTAATGTAAGCGGCTGTGCAATCTTTGAGAAGTCTTTGATGAACCGTCTGTAATAACCCGCCAAACCCAAGAATTGGCGTATTTCGGTTGGTGTACGAGGTGCAGGCCAGTTCTTGATCGAATCTACCTTGGATGGATCGATATGAATCCCATCCTTGTTCACCACATGGCCTAGAAAGTGGACTTCACGAAGCCAGAAGTCGCATTTCGAAAACTTGGCGTACAGTTGCTCCGTTCGAAGAAGTTCCAAAATAAGTCGTAAATGATGCTCGTGTTCCTCCTGACTCTTGGAGTAAATCAAAATGTTTTCGATAAATACAATGATGAACTTGTCAAGATAAGGTTTGCACACCCTGTTCATAAGATCCATGAAAACCGCAGGCGCGTTCGTTAGCCCGAGTGGCACGACCAGAAACTCGTAATGGCCGTAGCGAGTTCTGAATGCTGTTTTGGAGACGTCCTCGTCCCGGACTCTCAATTGATGATAGCCTGACCTTAGGTCAATCTTCGAGTAATAGCTCGACCCTTGCAACTGGTCGAATAAGTCGTCGATGCGTGGAAGTGGATAGCGATTTTTCACGGTCACCTTGTTCAGTTCGCGGTAATCTATGCACATACAAAAGGTACCGTCTTTCTTCTTCACAAATAATACTGGAGCTCCCCAGGGTGAAGAGCTAGGACGTAAGAAACCCTTTTCCAAGAGTTCTTGCAATTGCTTAGACAGTTCTTCCAGTTCAGTTGGAGCTAAGCGATAAGGCGCTCGAGCTATGGGTGCTGCTCCAGGAGCTAGCTCGATTTGAAATTCGACCTGGCGATAGGGCGGTAACCCAGGTAACTCTTCAGGAAACACTTGAAGAAAGTCCCGTACAACAGAAACATCCTCTAACTTCTTCTCTGTCTTCGATGTATCTGTAACAAGTGCTAGAACAGGTGTGTGGCCCTTTCGCAAACACTTCTGAGCCTTCAAGGAGGAGATGATGCCACTCACGACACCACTCTTGTCGCCTTGAACTTCAAGAGGTTCTTTGCCAGTACGGGGAATATGAATGACCTTCTCCTTGCATAGGATCTCTGCTTGCTGTTGGGATAACCAATTCATCCCAATGACGATGTCGAAACCATCACAACGTTGGGGTCATTTCTAGCATCACCCTGACCAACCATGAACACTCGACCCCTGGCACCATTGCCGTCGTTATTACCCCCATTGTTATTCCCGTTACCCTGAGTATTGTTGTTGCTGGTTCTGCGGTGCTTGCTGTTGCTGCTGACGATTCTGATGTGCAGGTTGTGAACTCCTGAAATCTTTGGCTTCATGATCAATCTTGAGACACCTCTGACAGCGGCCTTTATGACACTGACCACTGTGGTGTCTGTTGCACCTGTTATACAGTGGGTGAATTCCCCGATATCCACTCTGCCCCTGACCACCAGGCGATTGCTGACTCGGACTCTGGTAATCACTAGTCTTGCGCTGCTGCTGTGCTTGAGACTGTACGGTAGCTGAACCCCTACTGAAATCCCCTTCCCATTTCTGCTTGTTGTCACTGGGAGTAGCAGGAGTAACTGGAGTGGTAGCGGTAGTAGTAGCACTGATACGTTTAGGCTGCTTGTTCTGTTCCACAGCCTGGTCTGTGAGACGATGAGCAAGACGAGTAACATCTTGAATAGTAGCATGGTTAGCAGCAGTCACATGACTTTGAATCTCTGGTACTAAGCCTTTGAGGTCCATCTCAATGCGCTTGATGGGAGGATCCACCATAGTTAGACACAATACTGCCAATTCGTTGGATCGTTTCGTATACGCTTCTATTTCTGACCCCGTCATCTTCAGGTTAAAGAACTCCACTTCCAGCTTGTGGATGTCATCACGATTACAGTATTCATGTTTGATCAGTTCCCTAAAATCATTCCATGGGGTGGCATTAGCAGCCGCCAGCCCCAGCATCTGAACTTGCGCGTTCCACCAAGTTAGCGCAGTGCCTTCGAGAGTACCAGTGGCGTACTTCACCCTACGAGCCTCAGGGCATTCACACATCTCGAAGACCGATTCGAGCTTTTTAAACCAATGGAGGAGTCCAACGGCTCCTTCAGTGCCACTGAAAGTATTAGGGCGACAGTCCCTGAACGTCTTGAATGTGCATACATGTGGCTGAGCGTGTTGACTTGTCGTGTGTGTAAGAGTAAACAAAATTAAGCACAAGTGTCGGTTTACGAAAGTAGGATCTAAGGATCCTAGAGTGAGTTGTGATGGCTGGTTAAACCTCCTGCTTGGGCAGCTGCGAGTGCTGCGGTAAGCTGTTCAGTGATCGAAGCCGCCAACTGGGCTTGAGTTCGATTAACGTGTCCGCTCATGATCTTCATAGCAAATGCAACATAAGTGAGAAAGGTTCGTGAATAGTGCGGTGACAGAAGAGAGTAAGCACCTAACATTCTACGCGGTTTGCTAGACGTTCTAATGGGTGCTCAGGTAATACTCGTCAACACCGAGTTTCGAAGGGATCCAACTGTAATTGAGAAGTTCACGTTTATGCTTGAGTAGGGGGACAATTACTGCTATGGCCCTTATAGGTTGGTCATGTTTCATATTGATCAATTAACGGGACAGAACCCCTTTTCCACTTGTTAAGCCTTACTGGGACTCACATGCACCCCACATTATTATTATGTGTGCACCCACAATAATATTGTGATTTGCATGTTCATCTCAGCTCCTCTTAACTCATGTCAAATGGTTCTCCACACTCAAGTAGGAATCATAGAGTATCACATAGCGTAGGTTATGAAGGTTTAGGGAAAGACCACCCTATCGGTCACTTATTACATGAAAGTGTTCATGAATTCATATCGGTGTGCTAAACGTGCTATCACATGCATTATCGTATGTAGGTGTTCACTAGCTATGTAGTACAATGAGTATAAGAGGGACGAACCTTTCAATCTGGAGCTGAGTGTCATGGTCGTATTCCCGTTTTCGGAATCTGTCCGGTTATAGTCTGGTTTTACAAAAACAGTTTCCCCTTTTTTAAAACCAAGTTCACTATAACCAATGGCTCTGATACCAATCTGTCACACCCCCAAAATCCACACGCGGAGTATCACCGCTTGGCGGTGTGACTGACCAGGATCTTAACCATCAATCACATTGAACTCATAAGCATAGATAAATAATACTTTCATTTATAAACAACAAGTGTTACAATGTTACAATATTTCACAGTTTACAGCGGAAGCATATTTAACTCGTTAAGTGTTTATAAAACCATATGTAAGCTCTTAGTCTTATATTGCGTTTCCATGTGTCTCGACCCATGACCACTCCAGCTTCTCAGACAGCAAGTCCCTTTGATATGCACCTATAGGCCTGCAAGGCATGTAACAACGAATCAACAACAATGTTGAGCGAGTTCACAGTTGGTTATTTGGTTATAGTATTCATTTCGTAAATCGTATGTTCGTTTTGTAAACCAAGTATCGTATTAATCCTTATCGCGGCCAATCCAGGCATCCGTGCGATGATTAGTGGGGGGCTTCCCATGTGTTACTAGACCACGCGTATCGACTGCTATGAAAATATAAAAGGTGCCCTAAGTCAATGTCTATCAACATTGACCCTTTGCCCATAGTCCATTAGTACACGCCCGTTCGGACGACACGGTGTGAGGTTTGTTAAACCTAATAGCGCTATCTACTAATGACCCGCTCGCCATAGGCCTCGGCGATTAAGTCGATAATTGAGGGACTTCCTTTGATAGAGGTGATGGTCTTATGATCGTGTACGTAGGCTTTACGTACGTGCCCTTCAATCCGAGGACAGTAATAAGTATAACTGTACGTAGGTTTTACGTACGTGCCCTTCAACCGAGGACAGTAATAATCTGTTTAATAGTAATAGTTGTATGAGTAGTTATTCAACCCCATTCCCAACCCCTGGGAATCCCATGCCTTGGCTAGTGTGCACTCACCTTGGTTTGCTCGGTATGCTAAGTTAGGTGCTCACAATAAATCAGTCAAGTCCTATAGTGCACGTATACTCAATCAGTTCGCATTCGTAATGTTTCACATGAAACTAGTGCCACAGTAATATCGTATAACACACAACAGTTAATCATGCTTAAACAATCCATGTTACACATAAAGGTCTTTTGTAGTTCATTCTAATATGACTGTACAATCATACACTTAACAGAGTTAACAGTTTAGCTGGATTAATACATATATCAGGTTTACACAGTTAAATAGAGTTGACATAAATCGGAACTATTAACTAACTGAGGTTAATAGATTTAATATGCCTGAACTAGTTAATCCACTTAACATACTTAACAGAAGTAATAGACTGAGTAATTAAACTGAGTTATTTACTTAACAGAGTTACTCACTAAACAGAGTTAACTAACTAACAAACTTAACAAGTTAACAACAAACAATAAAATGAAATCACCAAAGTGGCGAAATCCCTTGTTTGGCCGAAATCCCCTTAAGGGCCGAAAACACTTTTGGGCTTAACACATTGGGCCGAAATCACATAAGTGATTTCGTCCAGTTTCAATTGTAGGGGGGTGTTTTCGTTGGCTGCTAGTGTGATGAAAACACACAAGTGTTTTCGTCCACTGATGTGATTTCGTTGGCCAGACGTCATCTTCTCCACAGATACATAAATCAAATTCCTGATATCAATTCGTGGATCCTTGTTCTATCATACAAAATCAGTATTCAATTTAACAACCACATAAACATCCATAAGTGCCAAATCATCTAAAACAGATTTTATCATGATCATACGATAAGCATCCTAAGTCAACAGAACATGTATATCACTAACCAGAGATCGAACAAGGAAGGTTTGGCTTCGACCGAGAGGGGGCTGCCGTCAAGTTCCAAGGGACCAAGGGTAGAGAGAGAGAGAGAGTGTGTGAGTTGTGATAGGGTTTGTCAAATAATGTTCACATAAAGGTTAAACAGATATTTATCACATCACAACTGGGCCAAAGCCCATTTATTAAATTGGGGTGATTTCGTGGGTGGGGTTTCCAGCCCAAAAATCCTTATTTAATTATAAGATACCAATTAACACAAGATCCCTCATTAACATACACTACGAACACATTTAATCCAAACATCATATAAATCACAATACGATTTGTCATAATACACACGTGTACAGTTGTGAACAAAACAATTCGTGTCAACAAACAATCTAAAAATTAACGTGCGATCGTGCGAAGATGGAATCTTGGAAACTCGAGTTGTCATAGATAATATCCCGAATACAAGACGGCTCCTGATTATTTTGCCCTTTCTCCAATGCTCCTATCAAAGCATTGGTACGGGGTGCCAAACCTAAGTAGCGCTACCAACTAATACCTTGTTACCTCTCAGGTAACTAAACAACACGGAGGGACTTTAATGGTGATAGGATGAGTATATTATCCAACATTCCAGATTTACTCAAAAGACATATTCCTCTCAGGAATACCCATGATTTACCCAAAACCAATCCCTCTCAGGGATACCCAAAGACTATCCCAACCACCGGGACACATGCTCAAGAGAAATGAACTCACCTTTGCTTTGCTCGGTATGTTTTAATTACCCGTCCAATTGGTCAACCCAAACCCTACCGTGGTTACCAAACAATATCAGTTACATAGTCAAACTAATTGCTTAATACACATAACAGGTAGGTTTGCTATTCACACAATGATAATTGTTAACATGCAGCATATATCCCTTTCTCAAGCAAGCCACATCTTATGTGATTGTCATCAACATAATAATAATAATAATAAGGGAATGTTCTGTTTACACAAGTCTAGGTCCATCCTCAATTAGTGTGGTCATCATGTAACACTAGTATCCCAAATACATAAGTATACAATAACCACGTTCATTTCCATATATTACTGTTACAGTTCAAATGCACGACGAAAGACCCATACGGCGAAACACATCATGTTTCGTTGAGAGGTAGTGTGGCGAAACTTAGCAAGTTTCGTCGAGATGTAGAGTGGCGAAGCATAGCATGTTTCGTCGAAATGTAGTGTGGCGTAACACTTCATGTTTCGTCACCCTCTTCTGTTGATGAAACAGTTTAATTCTTAGATCTCTATCAACAGTTAACAATCCAACAGTTTCAACACGACGATCATTGCACTAGCAAATATTCTAGTTTCAAGTAATCATTGATCATTCAAATTTGTTTCCCATATGACAGTTTCATCGAACACAACATTCGCAGGTCATAATCCATCAAAAGTTAACCTATAAGATCATCATCATATTCATCACCAAATAGTTTCGATCATAACTAGAATCCCTATTACATGTACATCCTATCTAATTGATTCTTATTAACATGATTATCCTAATTGTATGTGTGTTAACAGTCACGACAATATTCATACAACTAACCCTAATTCACATGAAATCACAATCCGCAGAATTTCATCTAATAATAAAGTTAGACACTAACCGATTCGCAAGATAACACGAGGGATCTTAAGGATTGGGGAGAGATGCTCGAATGCTTGAGAGCTTCACAGGGAATCAAAGTTGCCGTCACAGGGAAAGAGAAGCTCTAGGGTTCTATGGGTTCTTACGTAACAGATCTTAAGAGTTTATATATATACTTAAAGGATTGGGCCACAAAACCATACTGGGCCGAGGCCCTTAGTGACGAAATACCTTTATTGACGAAACATCCCATGTTTTGAAGGGGGAGATTGATGGCGAAACATCCCATGTTTCGTCGGGGAGATTTATGGCGACAAACTTATGAATAAACCTTAATTAAATTATATTAATCACTAAACAGTTTTAACAACCAAGTTTCACATATAAGACATTAACCATTTAGATAAACTACACATGACACCACACAGATCAATTTGTAAAACAGGTTTATGGAAATCAGTGAGGTATATGGAAAAGACCTTGAAATCTCGGATTGTCACATCATCCCCAACTTGAAAGAAATTTCATCCCGAAATTTAACAAGTAATCCAAAACAGCAAGATGTTAACTCAGGATGACTGTGGATTTTCCGCGGGTACCACATCATCCCCAACTTGAAAGGGAATTCCTCCCTGAAATTCACCAGTTGCACCAGGTTTAGATTTGCCAGACTTGGACTTGGTATCCGGGAATAAATGTGGGTACTTGAGCTTCATTTGACCCTCACGTTCCCATGTGAACTCCGGTCTGCGTCTTGAGTTCCAACGAACTCTCACGATCGGAATTCGGCTATGCTTACGGACTTTGACCTCCTGGTCCATAATTTCTATTGGTTCCTCGAGAAACTGCAACTTATCGTCAATCTTCAACTCTTGAAACGGCTCCACAAGTGTTTCATCAGACAAACACTTCTTTAGTTGCGAGACGTGGAAAACATCATGAACGTTACCCAACTCAGCAGGTAACTCGAGCTTGTAGGCCACTTTACCAATCTTTTCTAGAATTCAGAAAGGCCCTACATAACGAGGATTGAGCTTACCGCGTTTCCCAAACCGCACCACACCCTTCCAAGGTGAGACCTTTAACATGACAAGGTCACTAACTGCGAACTCCAGAGGCTTCCTACGCTTGTCAGCGTAGCTTTTCTGACGGTCGAGCGCTGCTGCCATATGGTTCCTGATCTGTACAATCTTTTCAGAAGTCTCAAGGATAAGTTCTGGGCTTGTGACTTGGCTGTCACCCACCTCAGCCCAACAGAGCGGGGAACGGCATTTCCGGCCGTACAACGCTTCAAACGGAGCTGCCTGAATGCTAGTGTGGTAACTGTTGTTGTAGGAGAACTCGATCAATGGCAAATGTTTTTCCCAGCCCTTAACAAAATCAATCACACATGCTCGCAGCATGTCTTCAAGTGTCTGGATGGTTCACTCACTTTGACCATCCATCTGTGGGTGATAAGCAGTACTCATGTCGAGACACGAGCCGAACGATTTGTGCATCGACTGCCACAAATCCGAAATGAAATGCGGGTCACGGTCAGAGATAATAGAAGTTGGCACCCCGTGCCTAGAAACCACCTCCTTGAGGTAAACATCAGCTAATTGTGAGAACTTATCCGTTTCCTTGATCGCAAGGAAATGTGCAGATTTCGTGAGGCTGTCAACGATCACCCAAATGGTATCGTTCCCGTTTTGATTTCTAGGTAGCCCAGTAACAAAGTCCTTTGCGATTTGCTCCCATTTCCACATGGGTATTTCTGGTTGTTGCAGCAATCCAGACGGTTTCTGATATTCCACTTTAATTTTCGAGCAGGTCAAACATTTACTCACATAAGTCGCGATGTGAGCTTTCATCTTCGGCCACCAATACATGACTTTGAGATCCTGATACATCTTATCCGAACCTGGGTGAACAGAGTATCGAGGCTTGTGCGCTTCGTCCATCACAAGATCTCTAAGGTTTCCAAACAACGGAATCCATATTCGTTCCATAAAATAATAAATGCCATCTGATCTCTTCTCGAGTCGTTTCTCCATGCCCCGTAAATACTCAGCTTCATAGTTTTCTTCCTTCAATGCTTCGGTCTGAGCCGAATGGATCTGGTCAGGTAGGTTGGAATGAATGGTGAGCTGTAAGGCGCGAACACGTTTGGGTTTTGATTCCTTTCTACTGAGAGCATCTGCTACAATGTTAGCCTTACCCGGATGGTACTTGATTGCACAGTTATAATTGTTTAAAAGTTCTACCCATCGACGATGTCACATATTCAAATCCTTCTAGTCAAAGATATGCTGAAGGCTTCTGTGATCGGTGTAGATGGTGCATTTGGTACCGTACAGGTAGTGACTCCAGATCTTCAACGCGAAAATCACAGCCCCCAACTCCAAGTCGTGAGTCGTGTAATTCTTCTCATGAACCTTCAGTTGTCGAGAAGCATAAGATATCACCTTCTCGCGTTGCATCAACACGCAACCGAGACCCTGAATAGAAGCATCACAATATACCACAAAATCCTCGGTACCTTCTGGTAAAGACAAGATCGGTGCACTGCAGAGTTTCTGTTTCAAAAGTTGGAAAGCATCCTCCTGCTTGCTTCCCCAAGAATACATAACGCCCTTCTGTGTCAACGAGGTAAGAGGTTGAGTGATCTTCGAGAAATCCTTGATAAACCTTTGATAAAACCCAGCGAGACCAAGAAATTGTCGCACCTCCGACGGGTGGTCCGTAGGACAACCCTTAAAAGGTTTAATATGATGCACATTCCATGCTTATTAAAGTTAAGTACTTGAACTTGGTAACCACTAGAGGTTTGATGTTACAGAAGTTAAAATGCTCAAGATGCGGATCTTAGGAGGTATGAATGGATGCTAGAAGTCGGCTGAGTAAAGAGTTAAAGAAATGGCGAATTGAAAGAGAAACAAGAAGAAAAAGCATGCTTGTCACCGTAACCTACGGCTCCTGCCGTAGGTTACGGTCCCTGTATCTTTGCCAAAATGTCTGCTGTAAGGCAGTGTACAGTCGCCGTAAGAAATCACTCGGCACCGTAACCTACGGCGTCTTAATGCTGATGCGCTGACCTGCTGACCGCCGTAAGCTACGGCTTACGGCACCGACCTTGCCAAATTTGTAACCTCCGCATTAAATGGCCATTTCATGGGTTTTTATGGTGTCTCATCATATGTTTTCGGTTACTACTTGCTTGTGAACGATTTTGGGAGCAATTTTAGAGACTTGGAGCTGGAAGAACACTTGTGAATTTCTTGTTTTGATGTTGGTGATTCCTTTGAACATTGAAACTAGTATTATGATGTTGATTCATGCCATGAGTGGCTAAACACTTTATGATTATCCTGGATTACAGGTTTGCTTGAGACATTTCATGTTTGATTTCCTAATTTCTAGAATAACAATCTTTATCTTTATGATTTGTTTGTTATGGTGTGTGATTGTTTGTTAGTAACTTGTTGATTCTTATGTTGAACTAGTTAGAAACCATACGTTCTTGGTGCCATTGGCAATCGAGATATAATGGGTATAGTTAGGCTTGGGTAAGGGTTGATTGATCATCGGGTAACAACCTCACGTTCTAGGAATCTGAGTACTTAGTTCCCTTTTATCACTACAAGTAATCACATACGAACTATGTCTATGTAGTTCTTTCTAGTGGAATGATAACATGAATGTCAATTGAAACCGGAAATCTAGGATGATCATTTGTCTCTAATTTGCTTACAACTAAAACTTTCATCTTTGCAATTTAATTAGTTAATTTTAGTTTTAAAACCAATCCAATCAAATCAACTCTTGAATTTTATTTTATTTGCAATTAGATTAATTTAGTTAACTTAGATACACTTCTAAATAACACATATTCCACAAACTCCCTGTGTTCGATACCCACTTACCGCTAGCTATTAGTAGTAATTGGATTAAATTTGATTGTGACCACGACATCGCGTCAAATTTTGGCGCCGTTGCCGGGGAGTAGTGCGCAACGTGTGTTATTTTTTATCCTTTTTAGTTTGTTATTTTTCTGGTTTATGCTGGGTGTGTTAGTGTGCAGGTATTTACAGGTGCGTGCGTACTAGAAGCTCTCCTAAGCTATCACCATTGGCATTTGAACCGGAAATTGAGCGAACATTAAGAGGAAACAGAATTTTGCTAAGAGAAAACAGAATCAGCGGTTCACCAACAACACCAACTACACCAATCACACCACTTCGATACATGGATCCACCACCACCACCACCCATTACGGGTGAACTTATACCACCTTTCATACCATCATCCACTCAACCTTCACCAAACACTACCATGCCAAACACCACTACCGACCCTGTTCAACCTCATGATGTTACACAAACCAACACCACACAACCCATTACCACTCAAGAAGAACCTACACTCACTTTTAATCCTTCTACTACAATTCCACCATTCTCCCATTTCTTTCCAGGTGCGGGTCAATCATCTTCAACTTACTCAATAGCACCAAATTCAACTATTGTCCATGCTACTTCTACATTTCGACCATCGAACCAGTCGGGTTTTCAATATTCGACTCTTCCATTTGGGCAATCTTCGGGTACAGGGGGAGATGGATATGAGGAAGGATACGAAGATTTTGAGGGATATGAGGAAGAAGGATATGCATATGGGGGTGATGGGGAACAAGGAGAAATTACTTACGTGCAAGGGCAAACTCAAAGAATGCCAAGTGTTGGTGGGTTTCAACAACAACAAATTATACCACAACACATTCGGCCAAGGCTACAAGGGCCACAAGTGCAACGTCCTATACCATTGCAACAAGTTCGTCCATAAAATGTACAACCACAATTTCAAAGGCCAATTCAACACCAACCGATGCCACAATAACAATTTCAACCACATGTACCACAAGGGCCTATGCACAGGCCAATGGGTCCTATTTGACCAAGGGTTCGGTTGGGTGTGCCAAGAAGGCATCTTAGAGAACATGCGAGAGGCATTGAAGCGCATTTTAGGCCGGTAATCACTCACAATCCTTCACCGGTAGTTATTCCTCACAATGATCAAGGGAGGACCTTTGAAGTGAGAACCAAGTCATTGCAAAGTTTGCCGAAGTATAAGGGTCTAGCAACGGAGGAGCCTTATTTTCATTTGGAAGCTTATGACTCGATTTGCAACACATTTGGGAGTCAAGGATTTTCGGCCGACGATGTCAAATTGGTATTATTCCAATTTTCTCTAGAAGACAAGGTAAAGAAGTGGTTTTACACTCTACCTTCAGCATCTATCTATACATGGGCGGAGATGCAACAAATATTTTTAGGTGAATTTTACACCGCTCAAAAGACCAATGATGCTAGGAAGGGGTTGAGGAGTTTTCAACAACAACAAGGTGAGATGTTTCATGAGGCCTTTGAGTGTTTCAACATGATGATCAAGAATTGCCCTCACCATGGGATTGAACTTTGGGAATTGATGAACGCTTTTCATGAGGGGTTGAGTGCCGAAGATGCTCGCGACTTAATGTCTATTACCGGTGGCACTTTTGGTACGAACTATGAGCAAGACGATTGGGAGTTTTTGGAGCAAATGGTAATTACATCAAAAAAAAAAGCTCAAGCATCAAGGAGAGCACGACCGGCCATTACCCGAACTCAAGTCCATGCGGTAGACGATGGTAATACTCAAACCTCTAACCAAATTATGATGTTTGTGCTATTTGCAATGAAAGAGGACATGCGGCTGAAAATTGCCAAGGAGGTGAAGGGCAATATGAAGAGGTTCATGCGGTGCAAGGGCAAGGAGGGGGTGGTAGGAACTTCAATATGAATTCTAACACTTACCACCGCGGGTTGAGAAACCACCCAAATTTTCGGTATGGGAACCCTTCAAATCAAGCAAACCCGAATTTTCAAGGAAATCAAGGTAACTTTGGTTCGCGCCAACCTTACAACAATCAAAGTGGATATAGAGGTGGGAACAATCAAGGATACCAAAAACAATATCAAACGGGTCAAGAACAAGGGGGTCTTCGGGTGGAAACGAGATGATGGAAATGTTAAAGAGCATGCAAGTGGAGATGCAAAAGAGAAATCAAATGGATGATGTGCGGATACAAAAGGATGAAGCCCGTGACAAAGCAATTCAAACTTTGACCACCCAAATGGGTCAACTCGCAACTGAAGTAGTGGACTTGAAGAAAAGTAAAGGTCAATTACCAAGCAACACTAAGGTAAACCCGTCTTATAATACTTCTAGAGGTAACAATGTCAATATTCATCATGTAAGTGTTTTGAGAAGTGGGAAAGAGTACAAAACCAATCCTTCACCGGATTTGGTCGATGGGGTGGTTGAGGATATAACGGGTCAAGAAAGTGAGGAAGAAAATGAAACACCCATTATTTCTTCTAAAAAACCTGATTTTGAAAAACCCGACATTAAAAAAGAAAAAGAAAAGAAAAATGAGGATGAGGATGAGGGATCTAGTCAAGTACCATTTCCCTCAGCTTTACTAGATCCGGGTAAGAAAAAATTTATTTCAAAATGGGGCCCTCAAAAAGAAGAAATGTGGGAGGTTTTTAAACAGGTTAAAATCAATCTTCCTTTACTTGAAGCAATCAAACAGGTAACCGCTTACGCCAAGTTTTTAAAAGAATTGTGTACCCAAAAGAGGCAACAAAAAGTGCCTAAATTGGTTGACTTGATGGAGCGGGTAAGCACGGTTTTGAAAGGAGATCTTCCTCCTAAGCTATAAGATCCGGGAACGCCTCTCATAAACATCCAAGTGGGAAATTTTCAAACTGCAAGGGAGTTATTGGATCTTGGAGCCGGAGTAAGTATCTTACCGGGGGGTTATATGACCAATACGATTTTGGTCCATTAAAACGGGTTGAGACAACAGTGGTATTAGCCGATTTGTCTCATAAACTTCCTCGGGGTATTGTACGGGAAGTGATAGTTAAAGTTGATGAGTTTTATTATCCCGTGGATTTTCTTGTGCTAGATTACTCATCCGCGGACCCAATTCAACAACAAAATGTTATCTTGGGTTGGCCGTTTTTGAACACCGCACATGTCGTTATTGATTTTCGATATGGTACGGTCAACATGAAATTCGGTAATAGAAAGATGAGATTAAATGTTTTTACTAACGGTGCTAACGTTTATGGCGATGAGTGTTTTCTAGCAGATTTCATAGATGGATACGACCCAAAGGAGTTCGAGGAAGAGATTCTGGGTTCATGTGTTTTTGATGTGTCTTTGCAGGTTCATGCATGTCAGTTAGAGATGGAAGAGAGGGAGCAAGAGGCTCTTGCGGTGAAAGAAGGAAGGCCGCCATGGACCCACCAAACGGAAACTTTACCGGTGGGAATTGATTCGGGTACAAAACCTTCATTGGAGTGTCCACCAAATGTGGAACTGAAAGAGCTACCGAAACATCTAAAATATGCATTCTTGGGGGAGAATGACATATTACCGGTGATCATTGCTTCTAATTTGGCGGTAGCTCAAGAAGTGGATTTTATACGGGTTTTGAAGGCTAACAAGGCGGCAATTGGGTGGACGATAACCGACTTAAAGGGTATTAGTCCATCTATTGTAATGCATAAAATCATTACAAGTGAAGATGTGAAGCCAACCCGTGAAACACAAAGAAGGTTGAACCCGAATTTGAGAGAAGTGGTCAAGAAAGAAGTTATCAAGTGGTTGGATGCGGGGATCATTTATCCCATTTCAGACAGTGCGTGGGTAAGTCCGACTCAGGTAGTACTTAAAAAATCCGGCATCCAGGTAATAAAAGATGAACAAGGTGAGCAAATCGCCACCCGCCCGGTCACCGGGTGGTGAGTTTGCATTGATTATAGAAAATTAAACGCCGATACCCCCAAAGACCATTTCCCGTTACCCTTCATTGACCAAATAATTGAAAAACTTTCCGCTCAAAAATATTATTATTTTTTGGATGGGTATTCGTGATATAACCAAATTGTTATTCACCCGGACGACCAACACAAAACAACGTTTACATGTCCATATGGTACATTTGCTTTTCGACGAATGCCATTTGGACTATGTAATGCCCCTGCCACATTTCAAAGATGTATGATGAGTATATTTTCAGACATGGTCGGGGAATCTCTTGAAGTATTTATGGATGATTTTTCCATCTTTGGCCCAAGTTTCGATTCTTGTCTTGACGAATTGGAAAAAGTTTTAAAAAGGTGTGTTGAGACAAACTTGGTGCTAAGTTTGGAAAAGAGCCATTTTATGGTTTAAGAGGGTATTGTGTTGGGACACGTAATATCGGACCGGGGAATGGAGGTAGACAAAGCAAAAATTCGGGTAATTTCATCTCTACCCCCACCAAAGAATGTAAAGGGGGTGAGATCATTTTTGGGACATGCGGGGTTCTATAGAAGATTCATTAAGGGTTTTAGTGTAATTACAAAACCTTTATGTAATTTATTATTGAAAGATGTCCCATTTGATTTTACTGACGAATGTTTGCAAGCGTTTCGTGTTTTGAAGGAACAATCGGTGAAAGCTCCTATCTTGCAACCACCGGAATGGTCGAAGCCGTTTGAAATTATGTGTGATGCTAGCGACATGACCATTGGAGCGGTTTTGGGTCAAAGGGTGGATAAGAAGCCGATGGTAATTTACTACGCAAGTAAAACTTTGTCCGAGGCGCAACTAAATTACACCACAACCGAGAAAGAATTATTAGCGGTGGTGTATGCCTTGGACAAGTTTAGATCATACATTTGGGGGAGCAAGGTGATCGTGTATTCGGATCATAGCGTGGTCCGATATTTAATGGAAAAGAAGGATGCATAGCCCCGGTTGATCCATTGGGTGCTTTTGTTGCAAGAGTTCGATCTAGAGATTCGGGACAAAAAGGGGTGTGAAAATGTCGTTGCGGATCAATTGTCTCGGATCCCATTGGAAGGCATTGATGACCCGAGTGAAATTAACGAGCGGTTTCCCGATGAGCAATTGTTAGCCGTTTCTACTTTTGTTGCACCTTGGTATGCCCACTACGTGAATTATTTGGCCAAGGGCGCAATTCCGAATCATTGGACGAAGAAGATTCGACAACAATTTCTAAGTCAAGTAAAACAATACATTTGGGATGAACCGAATTTGTTCAAAATTGGACCCGATCAAGTGATAAGAAGGTGTCTTCCCGAAACTAAAGTTCTAGAGATTTTGACCCATGCTCATTCGTCTGCATGTGGGGGGCATTTTAGTGGGAACAAGACGGGTTACCGGGTGTTATCATGTGGGTTTTATTGGCCTACAATTTTCAAAGATTCTTGTGAGTTTACCCGAAATTGTATCAATTGTCAAAAAGTTGGAAGCATATCGAAGCGGGATGAAATGCCTTTACAACCAATTTTGGTGGTTGAGGTGTTCGATGTTTGGGGGATAGATTTTATGGGTCCGTTTCCTAACTCGAATGGGTTCTTGTACATATTGGTTGCGGTGGACTATGTTACGAAGTGGATAGAAGCTATTGCTACAAGGACCAATGATCATTCCGTTGTATTTAAGTTTGTGCAATCCAACATTTTCGCTCGATTCGGTGTGCCAAGGGTGATAATAAGTGATGGCGGTTCACATTTCAAGAATTTTAATTTTGGGAAATTGCTAAAAAGATATAATGTGAACCACCGCGTGGCTACATCGTACCATCCGCAAACAAGCGGACAAGTTAAAGTGTCCAACCGTCAAATTAAAGAGATCCTCATGAAGATGGTAAGAACGGATAGAAAAGATTGGTCAAGTAAGCTTGACGATGCGTTGTGGGCATACTGGACGGCCAAAAAAACTCCAATTGGTACTACCCCTTATCGGATGGTGTATGGAAAGGGGTGCCATTTACCAATGGAGTTAGCACATCGAGCGCATTGGGCCATCAAAACTGTTAATGCGGATTATGATGAAGCGGGTCGAGCAAGGAAGTTGCAGTTGAATGAGATTGAGGAGATTAGAGATGAAGCTTATGAATGTGCTTCCGCATACAAAGACAAACTGAAGAAAGTTCATGATGCAAAGCTAAGGAAAAATAACTTCGAAGTGAGTCAAAAGCTGTGGTTGTACAATTCGAGGTTGAAGATGTTCGCGGGTAAACTCAAGAGCAAATGGATGGGTCCTTATGTCATCCGAAGAGTGGGAAGGTTTGGAGATGTTGATATACAAGACGAACAAACCAATAAACAACAAACGGTGAACGGACATCGGCTCAAACCGTATTTGGAAGGTAACGACATCAACAATCTCGAGCTTGAAAAAGTGGGTTACATTTTACGCCCATTGGATGACGAGGAAGCATGAGATGCCCAGGTTTGGTGTTTGTACATATTTAGTTTAGTTTGTTTTGCTTTGAATAAATTCCGTTCCGTTTAAAACTTGTGTTCGAAACAAGTGTGGGGAAATCCGTACGAATTTCCCGAACATAGTGTTGAGGACAACACGGGTTTTTAACGGGGGGTAGAGTGATAATTTTCATGTTTTCAAAAAGTTTAAGAAAAACAATAAAAATTATAGAGTTTAAAAAAAACATAAAACATAAAAAAAATTTGCAAATAAAGGTTTTTGGCTGCCCCCCCCCCCAAACGCCCAGTACCCGCCGTAAGCTACGGTGGGGGGCGTAGCTTACGGCGGCCTCCATACCAAAAAGAAGCTTACGCCGGACAACTACTGACCTACGGCGGATCTTTTGTGCCCAGACCTCGTCGTAACCTACGGCAGGTGCCGTAGGTTACGGCACCAAGTGAACTTGGGGGACTCTTTGATTGTCGGCAGTTACATTAAAAAAAATCCAAAAATAATAAAATAATAATGCTTTTAATAAAACACAACTCTTTTCCCTATCCACACACATCGATCTTTAACCCCAACCACAAATCACTTCCATCTTCTTCATTCTTCTCAAGAACCCTAGTTTTTCATTACCTTCAAAACTTCTTATCTCTCTCAAATCTTGTCCGAATCTAGTGATTTTTGAGTCCATCTTGGGTGAAATTTCACATAGAATCCATATTTACACTCGTATTTCAAAGATTCCGTCATTTTGGGGTCGGATTTAAGCATAGGGGGGCCAAAAATTTTGTTTTTTTTTTGTGGGTTTTTGTGTGAACTTGAAGAGTTTGTTATTCTCATCTTCTACAACACCAAGGTATGCAACTTCTTGTCATTCTTTGAAGTACATTGAGGTTTGTAAGTTTTCATTATGGTTTTTTCTTACACACTTGCTTGTATACGATAGATGATAGGATATTGTTGAACCATTGAATTTTTGGGTTTTTGTACATTTATACCCATAACACAAAGCAAGTGTGGGGAAGATGTTGGAGTTGAACTAACTTGAATTGTTGTGTGGTTTATGAATGTGTGTAGGTATGGTGAAAACGAAGGGTAAAGCGGGTGCGAGTTCGCCTCCATAACCTCAAGGGGAAGAGGAACAATGGAAGAGAAGGAGGTTGACACGGGTTGGTGACCCAGATTCGGAGGAGGATGCGCCTCCAAGGGGTCCAAAGCCGGATTGGACATCCGGTTCATTACTAGACCAACCCGCACAGTGGAGAGAGGACTTGTTTCACGAGCAAATGAACAAGTTGAAGCAAAGGACTGAGGCATTTATTTGTGAAAAGGAGATCCGGGAAGCTGATTTTGGGCCGTTCAGGATAACGGCAAAGTTTAAAGAATTGGGTTAGGGGGCAGCTTTGAAGTGTTACGATAACGAGGTAAAGAAGATGTATGACTCTCAGATTCAAGAGTGGATGGCTACACTCGAATGTCCCCCGTTTAAGGCCCCACAAAAGATGAAGCTCGTTGGATGGTATAATGGGGTAAAGGTCGAAATGTATTATGATTCATTGCGCCGAATAGCAAAGTTTGATGACCTACCAACCGGTCAATACATCTACCCAAGCCTTAAGGATCTCTACTTCGAGCACGGCAAGCATCCTCAATGGCAACAAATGTTGGACTACTTCTTTCTTCCGGGTACGACACATGGGAAATTGTTTAGACGAAACTTGAGAATGGAGGCGAAGTTGTTATTGGTTTTGTGTACATACAATGTTATCTCGCGGCGGGGTGATAAGATGGAGGTTCGGTTTCAAGAGGTACCGATCTTGTATATGTTGATGCATGGTTCTCCCAAGGTTCCCTTCCGATTTCTAGTGTTGAACAACATTTGGCTGAGCCGGAATAGCGGGGAAAGAAAAATTTTACCCCATTGCCGATTGATCACGACATTGTTAAAGAAATATGGGGCAATTGAAGGCAATGAAAAAGGTTCTTATAAAAGATTTAAGCCATTTGACTTAAAGAATCTGGGGTCAGGTTGGGAGTACAAGGAATCAGAAAGGTATCACAAGTTGAAAACCGATGGGCGAAGGTGGAGAGTGTTGAAAGCGGATGTGAGACCATTATGACCGGGCGAGGCTGATGAGGCCGAAACGACTGATGAAAAAGTTAGTGGTGACGACTACCGTGAAGACACGTTCATGGTTGATGCTCAGATAGGGGGCGCTGGCCCAGGTGGAGTTCAGGGAGCAGGTGTACAGTCAGGTTATGTGGGGAGTGCATTCGACTATGCACAACAGGCCTATGATCCCTATTGGGCTCATTCGGGGAATATGGGCCAGATTATGGAGCAGAGGCGACCCCCCAATTTTGGCGAATGGACTGAACCAAATCAGATGCTCTTCGATCAGCAAACTTTTATGGGGGCAAGTGTCGAGAGAGCTCTTAAGCAGAGTTACGACAGAAATGAGCAATGGAACCGTGCTCATATGTATTCCCATGAGGAAGAAGTGAACAATCGCTACCTAGACGACCGCCAGAGACGCTTGCACGATCAGTGGCATGCGGGTCAACCACTCGAAGCGGACCCGCTAGTTGTGGATTATACCACATTACCGCCCTATGACGGTAGTGTGTCGTATCCCACCCCACCATTGCACCATTCTCAATGGTGGATCCACACGCAATGAGTTATCAACAAGCGGGTCAAAGTGGCGATCAAGGAAGTAGCAGTAGCAGCGGAGCATTTGGTTTTGGTGAGTGGAATGATATGATGACATCCATCTTCGGGCCTCCACAGCCGAAGTACTACTAGCCAGGTCGTATCTTGCTCCTTTGTACATTTTGTGTATATTTTTATCTCGTATGTTTATGTTATGGTTGGGAGGTAGGGAGGTGTTTAGACGTTGATGTGTTTCTTTTGGGATGTGTTAGTGGTGGTGTGTTTGAATTTTCATAAAAACTAAAAAAAATACAAAAAGAAAGTTGGGATTTGAGAGTATTAGCGAAAGCTAATGTTGTTGGTTAAAAGCGATTTTCCCTCAAAACCATACATTGAGACAATGCATCCCAAGTGTGGGGATGGGGGGGGGGGGATTTTTGAGAATTTTAAAATTTTTGTGCAGCCAAGTGAAATTGTCAAAATTTGAAAGCTTGATTTTGTCCCGCTTGACACACCGATACCCATTCCTAGTCTTTTCTTGGTGAGAATTTGAGCCACATATGATTGTTATAGATATTTCTTTGTTTGAGTGGCGGTGTGTGTCGTGTGTTAATAGAATTTGTGTATGAATTCTTGTTAAATCCTAGAGTTACCATGCTTTTGAAAATGATAGGGGACTTTTAGGAAGCTTCGTCTAGATGTGTGAGAGTGCGGGATTGGTGGGTTGGACCTTATAATTTACATATATGAGCTTGGTATTGTGAGGGGTGGGGGTTTGGTCCTTAGAAAGCCATGTTTGAGCCTTATACCATTCGGTTGTGACCCAAACCTACTTCCTACAAAATTTTACCTTTTGAGACGACCCGATTTAGGAGATTTAGTATGTAATGTTGATGTTCTTGCATATATTGTTGAAGTTTGATGTGTTATGTTTAAAAAAACATAGAGAAAAACATGAGAAAAATACAAAAAGAAGTATTTAGTTGTAATAGAAGTTGATGATGTTTTGTATATTTTGGTGTTTGCTTTGTTTAGTAGTAGAAATAAGAACCGGGTCAAATCAATTAGCTTTTACATATGTATTCCACCATTTTCCTACCTTTGCACCTAGCCCCGTTACAACCCGTAAGTTCGTTTGATTCATAAGCATGCTAGATATTTGTTAGGAGGAAACTTGATTCTTATACAAGCTTATTGTCGCACACACACACAAGCATCGAGTGGTTTAGCATTATGTGCTAATATTTCTTGTCACCGAGAGTTTTTGTGAGGGATGTGTCTTGTGGTATGATTAAAAGTTAGTAGAAGAACGATACATCTTAGCTTGGTTTGCATGAGTGATTGCTTGTGGTTATAAATAGTTTTAAATGGGTTGCTTGGGACAAGCAACGGGTAAGTGTGGGGATGTGACGGGTGGTCCGTAGGACAACCCTTAAAAGGTTTAATATGATGCACATTCCATGCTTATTAAGGTTAAGTACTTGAACTTGGTAACCACAAGAGGTTTGATGTTACAGGTGTTAAAATGCTCAAGGTGCGGGTTTTAGGAGGTATGAATGGATGCTAGAAGTTGGCTGAGTAAAGAGTTGAAGAAATGGCGAATTGAAAGACAAACAAGAAGAAAAAGCATGCTTGTCACCGTAACCTACGGCTCCTACCGTAGGTTACGGTCCCCTTATCTTTGCCAAAATGTCTTCCGTAAGGCATTGTACAGTTGCCGTAAGATATCACTCGGCACCCTAACCTACGGCGCCAGCCGTAGGCTACGACGCCTTAATGCTGATGCGCTGCCCTGCTGACCGTCGTAAGCTACGGCGGCTGCCGTAGCTTACGGCGCCGACCTTGCCAAATTTGTAACCTCCGCATTGAATGGCCATTTCATGGGTTTTTATGGTGTCTCATCATATGTTTTCGGTTACTACTTGCTTGTGAACGATTTTGGGAGCAATTTTAGAGACTTGGAGCTGGAAGAACACTTGTGAATTTCTTGTTTTGATGTTGGTGACTCCTTTGAACATTGAAACTAGTATTATGATGTTGATTCAAGCCATGAGTGGCTAAACACTTTATGATTATCCTGGATTGAAGGTTTTCTTGAGACATTTCATGTTTGATTTCGTATTTCTAGAATAACAATCTTCATCTTTATGATTTGTTTATTATGGTGTGTGATTGTTTGTTAGTAACTTGTTAATTCTTATGTTGAAAAAATTAGAAACCATACGTTCTTGGTACCGTTGGCAATCGAGATATCATGGGTATAGTTAGGCTTGGGTAAGGGTTGATTGATCATCGGGTAACAACCTCACGTTCTAGGAATCTGAGTACTTAGTTCCCTTTTATCACTGCAAGTAATCACATGCGAACTATGTCTATGTAGTTCTTTCTAGTGGAATGATAACATGAATGTCAATTGAAACCGGAAATCTAGGATGATCATTTGTCTCTAATTACCAAAACTTTCATCTTTGCAATTTAATTAGTTAATTTTAGTTTTAAAACCAATCCAATCAAATCAACTCTTGAATTTTATTTTATTTGCAATTAGATTAATTTAGTTAACTTAGATACACTACTAAATAACACATATTCCACAAACTCCCTGTGTTCGATACCCACTTACAACTAGCTATTAGTAGTAATTGGATTAAATTTGATTGTGACCGCGACATCGCGTCAACCTCCGAAGGATTCTTTGGTGCCGCCCAATTCCTAATAGCGTCAATCTTAGCAGGATCCACATGAATCCCCGATTCATTCACAATATGGCCAAGGAATTGTACCTCTCGAATCCAGAAGTCACACTTGGAGAACTTCGTGTAGAGTTGCTCCTTCCTCAGGAGCTCCAAAATAAGACGTAAGTGCCGCTCGTGATCCTCCTTGCTCTTTGAGTAGATCAAGATGTCATCAATAAACACAATAATGAAGTCATCAAGATACGGCTTGCACACACGATTCATGAGGTCTATGAAGACTGCTGGCACGTTTGTCAACCCAAACGACATAACTAAAAACTCATAATGTCCATACCGCGTTCGTAAAGGCGTTTTAGGAACATCCTCCTCTCGAACTCTCATCTGATGATAGCCCGACCTTAAATCGATCTTCGATTAAAAACTTAACCCTTGCAACTGGTCAAACAAGTCGTCAATAAGCGGTAAAGGGTAGCGGTTCTTGACTGTCACCTTGTTGAGTTCTCTGTAATGAATACACATACGGAAAGACTCGTCCTTCTTCTTTATAAACAACACTGGGGCTCCCCAAGGCGATGAACTGGGTCGGATAAAACATCTATCCAACAGTTCTTGAAGTTGATTAGATAACTGTTGCAACTCTCCAGGTGCAAGACGGTAAGGAGCACGGGCAATCGGAGCTGCTCCTGGCATAAGGTCAATCTAAAATTCCACCTGACGATGTGGAGGTAAACCAGGTAACTCTTCAGGAAACACATTAGAAAACTCATGAATTACGGGAAGGTCTTCGATCTTCCTCTCTTCAGGTTGCGAATCGTTAACAAGAGCTAGAATAGTAGGGTAGCCCTTTCGTAGACACTTATGGGCTTTCATGGCTGAGATGATGCCGACCATGGCACCACTACGATGACCCTGAACCGACAAAGATTCCCCAATGGGAAGAGGGATACGCATGATTTTCTCTTTACAGAGAATTTCCGCTTGATGCTTAGACAACAAATCCATACCAACGACCACATCAAAACTTCCAAAAGTGACAGGGAGTAGATCAATGTCGAACATTTGACCCATGAGATCAAGTTTACAACCAAAAAGAACATGAGAAGCTTCAATCGACTTACCATCAGCTAATTCTACTACATGCTTATTTACAAGAGGTGTGGGGGTCAACCCTAACTGACGACTGAACCCCAAAGACACATAACTCCAATCGGCACCAGAGTCGAATAAAACATAAGCAAAATGATCGTTCACAGAAAACGTACCGGTCACAACGTTGCCATCATTGCGAGCTTCCCCAACGCCAATAGTAAATACTCTTCCATGTGCCCCGTTCCCATCATTGTTCCCATTGTTGTTATTCCCAGCATTGTTGTTGTTGCCAGCATTCTGATTAAGCTGAGGGCAATCCCGCTTAAAATGACCCTCATCACCACACTGAAAACAGCCCTTACGATTTCCCTGATTCTGCTGAGGCTGCTGCCTCTCCTGTTGCTGCGACTGCTTCGGCAGTTTTGGGAGCCAGACCCTACAATATTTAGCCATATGACCCACTCTGTTGCACCTGTGACATACCCGGGTGCACAGCTCGCAATGGTGGAACATACACTTATTACACTTTGGTAGCTTTCCCGCGTAGGAACCCTGATTTGCATTGTTGCTCTGATTCTGATTCACAGAAGACGACTTGCTAAAACTGCGTTTGATGCTGTTGTCTGCCCTTTTCTGAGGTTGACTGGCACTGGTTGCTTTGTTAGCATCATTCCATTTACGCTTGTTATCACTAGCAGGTGTGGTAGCTGTAGCAACAGTGGTAGTAGCAGATTTACGAGGCAGCAATGAGCCATGCTCGACCTCTTGGTCAGTAATCTTATGTGCCAAACGGATGATCTGGGGTAGGTTGTTATGGTTTGTAGCAGTGGCATACCCCTTTACAGCTGGTGCTAGGCCCTTGAGATACAACTCAATTCATCGATGTGGAGGTCGAGACTGGTTAGGGCACAAAATTGCTAGTTCATGAGATCGTTTCGTGTAAGCCTCGATCTTGGATCCTTCCATCTTCAAATCATAGAACTCGTTCTCGAGCTTCTGAATCTCGTCACAAGGATAGTACTCTTCCTGCATCAACTCCTTAAAATCATCCCAAGTCGTTGCATTAACCATCTCGATGCCCAACATCTGCACCTGGGCATTCCACCAAAGTTAAGGCACCATCCTCCAAAGTGCCTGTAGCATACTTCACACGGTCCCCCACGGGACAATTACACATAGCGAACATTGACTCAGCTTTCTCGAACCATCAAAGTAGCCCCACAGCCCCTTCAGTCCCACTGAAGGTCTGCGGCTTACAATCCATAAATGTCTTAAACATGCAAGCAGGCTGATTGTTTTGATTTTGATTCCCTGGCTGACCTAATGGACGAAAGGAAATACAACACAAGGGTAAGAGTTGTGTACGCGACACAAGAATAAAGAAAATTTGGCACATATCGTACCAGCTTGGTAGGCTGCTAATGCCTCAGCCACACAGGTGTTGATTAGATTTGTCAACTCAGCCTGAGTCATAGCAATGTGTCCACGTCCATGGCCTCGTACACTCATGATTCTATATAAGGAGAGGGAACAAGTTTAAGGATCGAGATAAGGTAGGAGTCAAATATCACGGTGACATCTACAAACTACATAGTTTACACCAAACAATAAGGCAGAACCCTTCTCGCACTCGTTAAGCCTCACTGGGATTCACATGCACCCCACATTGCTATTATGTGTGCACCCATAATAGAAATGCGATTTGCATGTTTATCTCAGTTACTTCCAACTCATGCTAAAAGGTTCCTCAAATTTTCACAACAAGACAGACCACCACCACATAAACCACGAAGTTCTAACGGAATATCGCACTGTGACTCTATCATTCACATAACTCAGGTAAATTCACACGACTTCAGTCTGAAATGCTAAGTGTGTGAAATCACATGCAACATTGTACATAAGTGTATACTAAATATACTATGCAATAAGTAAACGAGAGACGAACCTTGAAATATGGAGCTGAGTGTCATGGTCGCTTTCTGAACTGTTCGGTTATAGTCTGGTTTTATAAAAAAAAACATTTTAAAACCTAGTTCACTATAACCAGTGGCTCTGATACCAAACTGTCACACCCCCAAATTACCACATGCGGTAACCCCCGCTAGGCGTGTGACGTACTAGGATATAGCCACCAATCACATTGAACTAACCATAATATGTTTAACAAAATTCCATTCATTAAATAAAACGTGTGGCACCTGTGCCACTTCAAACATCAAACAAATACCAAACCAATGAAATATTGTATTTCATACTTGGGATTTGTAAAAATATGTGTATCGTTTGCACACAACAACTCTTGTTCGATTTCAAGCTTTAAATCGCTTTCTGGAGGGTTATACGCACTCTGATGCATAAATATAACCATTTTAATGCAACGAACACTCTGGAATAGTGAAATAGGCTTAAAATACCTTAAATAACCTCCACATAACTTAGAAATAAGTTTTGTATGGTTTGGTGTGTTGAAATCAAGTTTGTTCGATCGCAGGGACTAATTGTGTCAAACTGCGAAACTATACCAATTAGTATAGTAACGAACATTCCGGAACTTGATCATAACTTAAATATGCCCTAAATATCCTTCACATAGCTTAGAAATAGGCTTTGAGGTGTTTTGTGCGCTAAAATAAACTTTCATGATCAATAAGGACTAAAAGCGTCAAAAAGTGCACAAGTTTGCATTTTCGCGCATATCTTTCGTTCTGAATATATCCGGACATCCAAAAATTTATGTAATCATTAAAATATTATGTTTTAATGATTGGTATGATAAAAATCCATTCGTCTCTTAATTTGGATCGTTTTTGCATTCGTTACGACTTCCGTCGTAATTTACCGAACAACGCAACCGTACAACCAAACGAACCGACATCCGACATATTTTAGAGCATGTTTCATGTTCCCTATACTTTAACATCCTTATGGAGCTTAAAAATGGGTTTGACGGGTGTTAGAAGTGCCAAAACACGACCATACGCGCACAGGGACCAAAACTGTCAACTTTGAAAGTTGCTGGTCTGCAGACCAGCATACGGCCCGAAAGGGGAGGACCATACGGTCCGTAAGGCTTCCCCAGATGTGCAGAAAGTGTTTTCCAGCTTGTTCCAGCTGCTACCCACATTTGCACATGGTTTTGATGCATCTATGGGCTGGTTTGTGTGGAGAACAAGTTCCCCAATCTTTCTTTGACAATTGTAAGGCCTAGATCATTCCCTCCTCTCCAAGAAATGATCCTAACGGTTTGCGAAAAACTATATAAGGCCATGTCCCTCATTCATTTTCTGCACATTTGGTATGAGATTTCTCTAAGTGGTTGTGATTATTCACTACCTACCTGAGAATTCTTGGAACCAAATCAATTTGGACCCTTTGTAAGTCCTCTTTCATTCTTTTATCGCTTTCTAGCTTAAAAGTCAAACTTTGTTTGACTTTCTGCATTGACCATTCTATGGTCAATGAGAAGTTCGTTTGAACTTCGCAACGTGAGCGTAATCACGATGATTATAGTCCCTAGTGACTATACCTACTGATTACCACGTTGTTTAGGTGTAGTGACGAATCGTAGTTTCGGCCAAAATGCGTGTTTATGCGTATTCTGTAACCAAACTACTCTTAGGTATCAAAACCGTTTGTTTTGATACTAAACCTGTTTTCTAACTTAACTAAACATGTTTTAGCATGTTTAGCTCGTCACTTTAGGTTTAGTGCTTATATAGAGTCGTAAGTCAAGCGGTCTAAACAACCGCTTAGACTTACGAACTAGACCCGTTTGGTCAATCTTTAAGATCCGACCAAACACATTAGGTGACCATAGTTGCATAGGGAATAACCTTCCGAGGTTATACCTTATGGTCACTTCGTTTAAGTAGTTGTATGATAGGTAGTTTATATGCCTTAGGAAAATTACCAAAATACCCTTTTTATGCATAATTGATATTTAAGCATATGTAACCCAAACTTTTGTCATTTAACTGATTATGTAACATAATCAAGTATGTTAGGGCATATAATACTTGTCATAGGACTAGTTAAGCGGTCTGAACGCGTTATACGCGAACGACGCGTTAAAGTAGCATAAGCTACCTAAACGGGTCGTGATGGGTCGTAAGCAGTTAGGATAGGTTTCCTTTTAGTATGTAGGCCTTGTTAAACCATATCATATGAGATCCCACACTCATTTGGTTTACGAGACCTCATCCTATCCGATCCTCCGTTTTAGGTCCGGTTTATTTATGTAGTTACCTATATTAGGTGTCGTTTGATTTTCGGGACTCCACTAGCTTGCTTGGTAGTTGTTCAAGACTTCTAAGCACTCTCAAGTGAGTACATAGTCCCCTCTTTTACTGTTTTAAAACTGTTTTGGGGTGAAGCATGTGTACCTATCTGTTATTTTCATGTTTTCAAAAGCATAATTGATTATACATATTTGTACTTATCTTTTGACAAACTGAATGATTATTTAAGGTTTAAACACTGATTTCTCAAAGATTATAAAATAAATGTTTGGAATAGTACTTATTTTGTTCACCAGACCGGTTGGTAGTATGATATAGCGCTATAGGATTTGACACCCCATTCCTGTTGTCATGGAATGTCTGAAACCAATTTGTTTCTCCATCCAAATAGGGATTGCCTTTGTGGTATTTCTATAGTCTCAAATGTGTATTTTGATGCACTAGGTCTGAATGAATTCTTAAGTCACATTATTTTTGTATATTAAGTTATACTCCCAAAAGTATAGTTTGATATGCTCTCATATGTGATATCGTACAAAACCAACATATATTTTGTTAAAAATCTAAAACATAGTTTAATATGTTATTTGTAATCCAAAACATAGTTTAATATGTTATTTGTAATCCAAAACATAGTTTAATATGTTATTTATAAATCCAAAGTATACTTTTAATATACTACTGAAAATTATTGTTTTAACAGCTAAAGTATATTTAATATACTATTAGTTTTACAATCGGGTTTTGGGTTAGTGTTTAGATAACGGGACGGGTGTAATATGATGAAGACATGGTAGATACGCCGCTGGTACTTCTTATATATAAGTGTTTTCATCACATCACATTACATATCGTGGCGTTATTTAGTACACTTGGGTTAACGACATTGGAACTGAAATATATTTTAATATATTACTTATTCGACTTTCTTAAAACCAAAGTATATTTTTATATATACTATAAACCTTTTTATCAAAATATTGTTTTTCAAACAATATATTCTATACAAACTCATTAAATTTTCTATGTATTATTATTTTATACCATCTGATTTCTCATAAATGATTTATAAAAGAAAATCTTTTACAAGGATCATGACTACTTTTATTAAAACTTTTTCTTTAAACTCATAAGTCATGAATCCTAATTACAATAAAACCTATGTATCTCACAGGCTTTTTTATGCTGACGTACCTATTTTTACACATGTTTCAGGTGCTGCTTTGTGATGATTGATGATATATGCTACACTTGGGATGGACTCGTGCCTTAGCGACTTTAAAACTTGAAAGATAATAGTTGTACTTATTTGATTGTATTAAAACAATAAGTTCATTTATTCAATAAAAAAAATTATTTATTCCGTGGTTGTGAAACAATGATTCTGTTACAACACTCCCCGACGTTTTCGCCACGTTTTGTTGTTTTACGTGGTCGGGGTGTGACAAAACGTTCATAGATTATAATCCAAGTTAAATAGTGACAGCGGAAGCAAATAACAATTCATAGTTTAAATGTTTCAAAACCCAATGTAAATGAACACACTAAACAAGACACGCGTAGCCAAGCACTGCGACCCATGACCACTCCAGCCATCTAGATAGCAAGTTCCCATCCAAAGTACCTAACGACCTGCGAGCATGCAACAAGTGTATCAGACAACGCTGGTGAGTTCATAGTTTTACGAAAACGTTGGTTACCAAGTGTTTAGTTTAATCCATTGAATTTAATGTTAATAATATCCCGAATACAAGACGGCTCCTGATTATTTTGCCCTTTCTCCAATGCTCCTATCAAAGCATTGGTCATGACTAGGTCATTAGTTCACACTTGTCCTCTCAGTAAGGGGTGAGGGTGCCAAACCTAAGTAGCGCTACCAACTAATACATGTTACCTCTCAGGTAACCAAACAACACGGAGGGACTTTAATGGTGATAGGATGAGTATATTATCCAACATTCCAGATTTACTCAAAAGATATATTCCTCTCAGGAATACCCATGATTTACCCAAAACCAATCCCTCTTAGGGATACCCAAAGACTGTCCCAACCACCGGGACGCATGCTCAAGAGAAATGAACTCACCTTTGCTTTGCTCGGTATGTTTTAATTACCCGTCCAATTGGTCAACCCAAACCCTACCGTGGTTACCAAACAATATTAGTTACATAATCAAACTAATTGCGTAATACACATAACATGCAGGTTTGCTATTCACACAATGATAATTGTTAACATGCAGCATATATCCCTTTCTCAAGCAAGCCACATCTCATGTGATTGTCATCAACATAATAATAATAATAATAATAATAATAATAATAATAATAATAATAATAATAATAATAAGGGAGTGTTCTGTTTAGACAAGTCTAGGTCCATCCTCAATTAGTGTGGTCATCATGTAACACCAGTATCCCAAATATATAAGTATACAATAACCACGTTCATTTCCATATATTACTGTTACAGTTCAAATGCACGACGAAAGACCCATACGGCGAAACACATCATGTTTCGTCGAGAGGTACTGTGGCGAAACTTAGCAAGTTTCGTCGAGATGTAGAGTGGCGAAACATAGAATGTTTCGTCGAAATGTAGTGTGGCGAAACACTTCATGTTTCGTCACCACTCTTCTGTTGATGAAACAGTTTAATTCTTAGATCCCTATCAACAGTTAACAATCTAACAGTTTCAACCACGATGATCATTGCACTAGCAAATATCCTAGTTTCAAGTAATCATTGATCATCCAAATTTGTTTCACATATGACAGTTTCATCGAACACAACATTCGCAGGTCATAATCCATCAAAAGTTAACCTATCAGATCATCATCATATTCATCACCAAACAGTTTTGATCATAACTAGAATCCCTATCACATATACATCCTGTCTAATTGATTCTTATTAACATGATAATCCTAATTGTATGTGTGTTAACAGTCACGACAATATTCATACAACTAACCCTAATTCACATGAAATCACAATCCACAGAATTTCATCTAATAATAAAGTTAGACACTAACTGATATGCAAGATAACATGAGGGATCTTAATGATCGGGGAGAGATGCTCAAATGCTTGAGAGCTTCACAGGGAATCAAAGTTGCTGTCACAGGGAAAGAGATGCTCTAGGGTTCTATGTGTTCTTACGTAACAGATCTTAAGAGTTTATATATATACTTAAAGGATTGGGCCACAAAACCATACTGGGCCGATGCCCTTAGTGACGAAACACCTTTATTGACGAAACATCCCATGTTTCGTCGGGGGAGATTGATGGCGAAACATCCCATGTTTCGTCGGGGAGATTTATGGCGACAAACTTATGAATAAACCTTAATTAAATTATATTAATCACTAAATAGTTTTAACAATCAAGTATCACATATAAGACATTAACCATTTAGATAAACTACACATGACACCACACAGATCAATTTGTAAAACAGGTTTATGGAAATCAGTGAGGTGTATGGAAAAGACCTTGAAATCTCGGATTGTCACATCATCCCCAACTTGAAAGAAATTTCGTCCCGAAATTTAACAAGTAATCCAAAACAGCAAGATGTTAACATAGGATGAATGTGGATTTTTCGCGGGTACCACATGTGAACTTCGGAGTTTTGAACAACATATGGAAGAATGTTTCCTATGAATACTATTATAGGAAACTTGTGTGTGTGCTCGAAGTTGGAGTCAAAGAGTGTAAGATAAAACAACATTGGTCAAGGTTCAGAAATTCTAGTAAGTTAAATAACGCCACATTTGCAAAATAATAAGGAACACTTATATATAAGAAGCACTAGCGGCGTATCCACCATGCCCTTATTACATTGTTCCCGTTTCGTTACTCTTATCACTATAGGTTCTTACACATGACAAAACTTGTTGTGGTTTCTATGCACTAAATTTTATAATTATGTATGCATCCATAATTACACAATTCCTTGCATAGTCCGCACAATTCATTTTGTGATGTGTAGAGGAAAAATCAAACAAATAAACATGTGATGACTAGTCTAGACTACAAAAGGGTCTCTTTAATTAGATCAACGAATGATCTCTTTAAATAAACCAAGAAAAGATTTTGACAGAGCTTCGCCTCTCGTGTCAAAAGTTACAAATGAAGACCCCTAACCTCCTATTTATAGACCTAGTTCATCCATACGAACCCGTAGGAGTGGATCTACCAGATTGTACGAACTTACCACATGTCCATCCGTGCGGATGGACTCCATCCGTACGAACGGACTATTTACATTAATTTCCATTCAGTTCGATACAAAATACATACAATCACATACAATAAACTATAAACTAAGACTTGATACGTGACGTGAGCTACAGACATATGCACTCACAAAACGAAGCATGTCGTGTTCCTTTAGGATTTTAAGGTCAGTGGGAGCAGTACCAACCCTTACGAAGAATTGCAAGAAGTATAAGACGTGGGGGGAGATTCGTCACTTACCATAACTCCGTTTACTCCTCTTGTACCCGATGCAACAATTGCACCTAATGTCACTACATAAACTCCAAATCCACCTCCACAATCAGAACCCATTACCACATAACGAAGGCACATCAAACGCTCAAAACCATGATAACACTGAACCCGATAATCAACTTGGGAGGTCATATAGGCCCAGAAGGCCTACTAATTGGGATGATTATGTTACCTACCTGACTGAAGCTGAAATGGATGTCGGAAAGCTAAATGATCCAGTCTCTTATAATGAAGCCATTAACAATGATCAGTCTTCTGAATAGAATAAAGAAATGGACGATGAGCTTGAATCCATGAAGAAAAATGGCATATGGGATTTGCTAGAATTACCCAACGGTGTCAAACCCGTAGGATGTAAATAGGTATTCAAAAGAAAACTAGATCCGAATGGGAATGTTGAACGCTATAAAACAAGATTGGTTTCAAAGGGCTACACTCAGAAAGAGGGAACTGATTATCAAGATACCTATTCACCTGTCTCTCGTAAAGATTCATTGAGGATCCTTATGGACCTAATAGCTTATTTTGATTAAAAGATGCATCAGATGGATGTAAAAATCGTTTTCCTTAACAGAGACTTAGACAAATATATGTACATGAAACAACCTAAAGGCTTTAAACCTGAAGGTCAACAACAACTAGTTTGTAAGTTGAAGAAATCCATATACAAGTTAAAACAAGCATCACGTTAATGGTATCTCAAGTTTGATGAAGTCATGAAGAAACAAGATTTTGCAAAGAATCAAGTGGATTAATGCATCTACCTCAAGATGAGTGGGAACAACTTTACTATAGTTGTCCTTTACATAGATGACATGTTGCATGAGTTGAAGCGGTTACTCTCGCATAACTTTCACAAGAAGGATCTCGGAGATACTTCTTACGCCATTGGCATCGAAATTCACCAAGACAGACACAAAGGGATCTTAGGGTTATCTCAAAGGGCCTACATAGATCGTGTCCTTACGCGCTACAACATGCAACAATACATACCCTCAATCACTCCAGTAGTTAAGGGAAATGTTTTCGGTTTATTCTAGTGTCCAAAAACAGAGGCTGAAAAGGAGCAAATGAGCCAGATATCTTATGCGTCAGTAGTAGGGAGCCTGATATATGCTCAAGTTTGTACTCACCCAAATATCACTTATATTGCCAGAATGCTAAGCCCTTATCAAACTAATCCTGGCCTATATCACTGGAAAGCAGCTAAGAAAGTACTTCGATATCTGCAAGGGACGAAAGACTATAAACTAACTTATAGAAGAAGTGATCAAAGACGACAAGAAATCCACTTCGGGCTATATCTTTATGTTAGCCGGCGGACCCATTTCATGGAAGATTCATAAACAAAAATTAACCACAACTTCCACAATGATGGCATAATACATTATTGTTTATAACGCAACCTATCATGGAATGTTGCTTAAGAATCTGATCACTGGACTCAAAGTAGTTAATTCAATTTCTAGACCATTGAAGCTTTATTGTGATAACTCAGTTGTTGTTAGTTTCTCGAACAATAACAGTTTGGGAAGAGCTTGTTTATTGTGATAACTCAGTTGTTGTTAGTTTCTCGAACAATAACAATTTGATTTTGTATGTCTTTAAAATATGTTCTGTCAACATAATGAGATATATACAAATATAAATACAAATCAAACGTTTAAAGAGCTTACTTGTGTATTTTGATCATAATTTTTGGATTTTAAATTGAAGTCGTAGTATGACTAATGAGGTTCCTGAGTTGAATGATGGCTCAACGGTTGTATTTCTCTGCTACGATTCTTGGTTTAAAGCTAAAATGAGTATTAACTTCTAATCAGACTTATCTAATACATATAATAAATGATTACTCGGCTAAGTGGGAGAATGTAAGATTAAATATATAATTTTAAAGTATTTAATCATGTAGTCATTATAATCATATATATTATATAGATCAAAATAATGATTATTATACCTTATTAATATTAGTTTGTAATTGTTGATGAACCGATTTACCCTTATTAATTAATAACTAGAGAGAGTTTTAGGTTAGACTCTCATAATAACATCACACAGATCTCGAAATCCTCTCTCTCCATAATCACGAGTTATTCACCCTTACGAACTCGGAACTACCATCAATCTTATACACTCTCAATGAAAACCAGCTCAAGCTGATTGACATATCGTACTCCTTGGTTGCATCTGTCCCATTTGGAGGATTCGTTGGTCGTTAAAAAAAACTAAAACAAACAAAACTGATACCAATCGAATGTTCGCTGCAAAGTGCGAAGAATCCCACTAGTTATTTACAAAAATAATTGAAAATACTTTTTTTCTTATTTTTTAACACAAACGTTAACAGATTTTAATAATTCAAATTATAACCTAGATGTTAGTTCATAATAATAATTAGCGACATTTTAATCACTAACATTCTTAACATTTATTTTGTACCCACGCAATCCCATGTTTATAGTAACTATAAATTTACACTAGATTTATGCTTGATTGCCAATTTTTTTTAACGGCAAAAAACACTTTATATATATATATAAAGAGCCAGCAAGAGGCTGAGGACAAACAACAAAAACGACAGAAACAAGAGAAAAACAAATTACAGCAAATCTAAAAGATCAAAAGCTTGCCATTTTTCCCAACTAATCGCCTTTAGCTTTGACCGGTTGCAAATCCAAAGGAAAGCGTCCTCCTTGATCTGCTGGACCGAAACAAGGATAGGGATGAACCGGTCCTCGAATACCATCTCGTTCCTCGCTCTCCAAATTTTCCAAACGGTTGCCAAGGCAACCAAATAGACGATCCGTTTCCAAGTCTTACCACCCGGCCGGTCCTTGATGAAGGCTATCAGCTCTTTTAGATTCGAAACATTAGCCGGAAAAGGAATCTTCATCCAAACTAACACATTCCACCATATGCACCTGGACCAAAGACACTTTACAAAGATATGGTCCGGGTCCTCCTCGCCGCAGCCACACCGAGAACAGCAGGTGTCGCCGAGAGGAACCCCTCTGTGTTGAAGCCCCACCTTTGACGCTATTTTACCGGTATTGCCAATTAATTTCGTTCACATAGAATTCCCATTTCACTCAAAATCATCCATGTGACTGAAATTGAGTAGATTTCAAGTGTAAATCTATAAAAGTTATGAGTCGAATTGCTCTTGGAAACGCAACGGAAAGTTATGAGTCATTATTCAAATTATTAAAATCCAATTTCACTTATTACAAATAAAAGATGTATAATTAATTGGTGTACATGTTTTTGCTGTTGCATTGCATGTATATTGTGTTGCATTTTTATCCACGTTAAGTTGTTGGTGTTTTCAAATTCAAGACGTTAGACGGTTGGAAAAAATCAAGTGAAAAAATAATGCTTTACTAATTTTGAATATAAACAATCATTTTATATAAGCTATATAAATGATTGCTTGTGCTTGTATTTGTATTTGTATAATGTTTTGTTGATAAGTTGCATGTAAATTGCTTGTTTACAAGACATACAATTCCAACATGGATGTGTCCAAATGAAGTGGTTGAAACCTTTGCTTTTATTTGTTTGAAAATGGATGGAATGTAATATGTAGTCACATATCATCCATAGCCGGAATATGAATGACCCATCAGTTAAATGGACCAATGTGTATGTCTATTTAATTCCAAAGATACCCATATGTGATAGAACTAGAAGGTGTAAAAGAAATGGATACAATTACAATATGCATTTATATATACAATTGAGTTTAAGCAAGAAACTATATAAATTAACTTTAATTTTAGTTTTTTTTATATATACAGTTGGCCTAATCCATTTTATATTTTCAGAAGTCAGAACCAAGATGTGTTAGGAGACAACTTTGGATTAAATATAAAGGCTCCTAATTTTAAGAAGAGTACAAAAACTTTTAAAAAAACCAGTAAAAAAATCATAAACACCCACCACCACCCAAAATCCTAACCCCCCTTCAAAAAAATAAAAAAATTGTCGAGAGGGGGATGGGGGGTTTAGGTTTTTGGGTGGTGGTGGTTTATGATTTTTTTAGGTTTTTTATTATTATTATTATTTTTTTTGGGGGGGGGGGGGGGGTTGAGTGTTTAGGTTTTAGCTTATTAGGCCACTTGTCACTCTATAAATCTTAAACTTCTTGCAATTATGAGTCTTTGTAAAATAATTTAACCCTAATAAGAGTATATAATTTTTCTTAGGTTTGACATTTCTTTACTTATTAGGAAGTTTTAAACTGACAATTGATTAGTAAAGGTAGCATGGGTTACGGCTCAACCCCGTCTTCGTAGTGTAAATTTTTGTTTTTGTTTTTTTTATACAAATGATACCCCTGAACAAATAAGAGAATAATTCTGACAATACTTGACATTATTAAAATCCCAAATTTTTATAAGCTCAAACCTTTTACAACCCAAAACTTGTTTAATAATTAAGTCCAAATGATAAAACTTGTATAATAATTAAGCCTAAATGATAAAACTTGTATAATAATTAACCCCAAACATAGTTCTTGTCCTTTGGTTTATCGGGTAGTAAAGCTAGCTTTGATTTTAACAGTTGCAACCGTAACCGTTGAAAGATGTTTTTCTAAATTAAAGCTTGTCAAGACGGATTTACGCAATCGAATGGACCCGGAATATTTCAACAATGTTATGTTTTGTGCTGTCGAAAAAGAACCTTTTGATAAACTAAAAGACGACGATGTAATATAATGATTTCAAGAAATGCAAACACGAAGAGAACAAATCTATTATGTATTTTTTTTACTTTATTTATTATCGTGTTTTTTTATTATTGTATGATTGAACGATATTTTTTTTTTGGGATGCCTCTGAATTAATGGGCTAGAGCCAACATTTATTCGTGGCATCAACTTACCGTGTGTCTTCTCTTTGTGAGTTTATTGATCATTTTGTCCTTTCTTTACGGCTTTGTCCTTATGACACCCGGAGGAAGGAGGATAGATTATGAGCATATGACATTTCCATGACATGTATATTTTTATTAACATAAAAAGGATGTATTTATAATAAGGAATCTTGTATGCACTAATAAGTTGTAATGATTTTGGCCCATATGCTAATATCACTTTTATTCTATTATAATTAGCCTAAAAAGGAAACTTTTGTCATCTGTACCACTAACGTCTCTTTATTTAACTATTTTGGTATCTTCGATCAACACCATCCATAACCCAGGTTAATAAATGATCACATGCTCCTCACATGATAGGCAATTAAGTAATTTCACCAACCTAAACCAATTAAGCATTTTGGATTAAATTGAGAAATGATTGCACGAGAAGTATTCAATTAAGCACTTAGTTACCCATCATATGAGGAGCATGTGACCATTTATTAACCTAGGTTATGGATAGTGTTAGTCACAGGGGCCAAAATAGTTAGATAAAGAGACGTTGGGAGTACAAATGATAAAAGTTTCCTTTTTGAGCTAATATGGTAAAAGTGATATAACAACATGGTCAAATCGTAATTTACTCTTAATGAAAATATCAATTGAGTATTTATATATTGTTATTTGAGTAAATTACGTTTTTGGCCCATGTGGTTATATCACTTTTACTATATTAGCCTAAAATAAGAATTTTTAACATATCTGCTCCCATGGTCTCTATAACTAACCATTTTGGCCCCTAAGTCTAGAGATCATGGGAGCCAAAATGGTTAGTTATAGAGACCATGTGGGCCAAAATGGTTAGTTATAGAGACCATGGGGGCAGATATGTTAAAAATTCTTATTTTGGGCTAATAAAGTAAAAGTGATATAACCACAGGGGCCAAAAACGTAATTTACTCATTGTTATTTTTTAGCAAAGTTGTAAAATTTCCGACTAGCCTCTGATTAGTCACCAACTAATCATTAGTCAGAGGTTCACGAGTAATTTTTATCTAAGCCACCAATTAATCAGTAGGTGGTAAAAATGGTCAAATTCAATCCTAATTGGCCAAAAATCAGCAGTAGTCTACCGATTCCGGCCAGATTCTTGACCAAAATCTGTATATTCTGACAATTAATCCAATCTACTTCAAAATATGGGTCGAAAAAGATGTTAAAACATGTTTACTTTAAGAAAATACATATAAAAATGTGGAGTAAAATGCCCGGATAGTCCCTGTGGTTTTGTAAAATAACACTTATGGTCCCCAAATTTTGGAAATTACACTGGTGCTCCCTGTGGTTTGATGTGTTGTTACTCGGATAGTCACTGGAGTGGATGTTCGTTAGTTTCTCCGTTAAGTCCATCTGAAATTACTTATTTACCCTTCCCTTTAAAAATAAAAAATAAATATGGATTATTAAAAGTGTGGAACAAACCTTA
Source organism: Helianthus tuberosus (assembly GCA_030545235.1). NCBI lineage: Eukaryota > Viridiplantae > Streptophyta > Magnoliopsida > Asterales > Asteraceae > Helianthus > Helianthus tuberosus. Next base: position 89,847,959 of record CM060356.1, on the reverse strand, counting down.
TTTACCCTTCTTTTATAATCAACCGGCCACCATCACCATAGCCACCTATAACAACCCTCCTAAAAATATTTTTAGACACCCTAAATGTCCCTAAATATACCCCGTACGTAAAAACCGGATCCGGAATAGCCCTACACTTGTAAAAATCAACAAAAACGAAATTTTACAGTCTCTCGCGGGCCGCGACAGAGATCCTTTGATCTGTCGCGGGGCACGACATCCTCAATCTTATCCGGACACATGGCGTGCCATGTGGCACCTGACTCAGCAGGCCTACCCCTTGACTCAGCAAGGCTATAAGTCGACACGTGGTCGCTCGCGGGCCGCGAAGGCCCTAGCCTTCTCTTTCGCAGGGCGCAACCAAGTGGTCAAACAGCCTATATAAGGGGGGCCAGGACTCATTTGATCGTCGTTCATTTCCGAATTCTCTCTCAACTTCTCTAATAGTAGAAACTCTGCTCAGGCATAATAACCATTATACAGCGAAGCTTTGCCTCGTTGTAAGTACTATAACCCTATTATTACCCTACACGATCGATTTAGAATTTCCGTAATGCATGTCGGCTCAGCCCGACTCAGTCATTGGAATTATGTCTCGTGTGTACACCCGATTGATTTAGAATTTCCGTAATGCATGTCGGCTCTGCCCGACTCAGTCATTGGAATTATGTCTCGAGTGTACGGTTAAATTAAATCGGGTTATTTTACTAACACGTATGCATTATTTTATTTAATAGATAATAATCAGGAGATTCTCAGGAAGCCTTAGTATTATCTAAACTTGCAAAGTGAGTAATCCTCTTTTTGTGAAACCTTTTTATAAACTATTTTTACAAAACCTCAAATGTTTTAAATTATATTCAACAGTGTTGAGTATTTGTATTCTATAATTATCGTTTGTATGTTGGAGTTTTGTATACAAAATTTGTTACTACACTGTGAGTAGTAACATTACCACAAGTCGGGTTGACAGTACCGTGGGTGGTAATTAAAATAGAAATATAAACAAATGTAATTGCGAGATCGCCCTCAATGCTGTAAAATGATAAAACTTATTTTGATTAAACTGGGATTCACTCACCAGTATTTCTTGCTGACAAAATGTTTTAAAACGTGTTTCAGGTAACGTAATATGAAAGCCTAATAGAAGCCAGCTGGAGAGCACTGAAGGCTTGGAATAGTGGCTATAAAAGTTACCTAAATAAACAAGACATTTTGTTTTCAATAAATAGGGTTTATCCCTATAAACATGTTTGTATTGGAAACTTGGGTTTATCCCAATGTATTTATTAATTATAAAATGAGGTGTTTTACTCTGATACAATATTTACTAACTACGGTCCTGATGTATTCCGCTGCCAAATTAATAAACACCGATACCACCCGCTCTGAGTAGCTCACGGCCGCCCGCTCTCGGGTAGGGGTCGGGGGTTGCGATAGAAGGTGGTATCAGAGCTACAGCCACTGATTTAAGCCAAAGAAGTGTTCTGTCGACACTGAAATTTCAAAATTTTGTGTTAGGAAATAAATTATGTGATTATGTGTTATGTATTATTTGACTATTTGTTAGTTTACAGTATGAGTGATCAAGGAACATCGGACGCTTATCGTCATTTAGATAGTTCACAGAAAAATGACGGAACATCATCTCAGCCTGATCCCTCAGGATATTCAGCAGATATACAGAAGAGGGAATATTTATATTTAAGGCACAATCGGAGGAACCTTTTACTATTAAGAAAAGAGGTTGGTTTAATAGAGGAGCTCATGAAAGGAGAAAGAGATTGAAGAAGTTACAGCAACAGAGAGCAATAGCCAGGGCTAATAGGGAGGCGGATGCACAGATCCAGGAAGTAACCAGTAGGCCACCTTGGGAAGAAGAATTAGATAGACAGTTGGCCAATTTTCACATGTTAGCCACTACAGCCGTAGATAACGACCAAAACCAAGTAGCCGAACCTCCATTGTTGCCTTTATTCCCAGACCAACAGATGCAAGAACCTAACCAAGAAGATCCATTTTCTGAAGTAGACCCTTACGAGATTCCCAGGATTCCCCCACCAAACCCCATAGCCCAGTGCACTGACCTTAACCCTTTAGACCCCTTTTGGAGTAGCGAATGGTGGATGCAGTGTGTAATAAGAAACCCATACCCTTACAGTCAACCTATCCCTCGATACCCTGATCCTGTACCAACACCCATGCCACCTATGAGCCAGGAAAATTTGGAGGAACTTCGCTCATTAGGTGATGAATTAGTAGAGGAAGGAGATAGAATACGAATAATAGGAGAAAAACTTATGTGGAAACAGATCGTGCGTGACATACATGATTGGATCCATAACTACATATGCGTGTAATTTTGTACTATATATATATATAAGTAGGGATGCATAGTATTTTTCATTTCCAGTTGTAATTTGTAATAGATGCATATATATATATATATATAGGGAGAAGATCATGCGAGAACCACCTCTTATTGCGAGAACCGCGAGAACCAATGTGAACACACAAAAAATGCCTAAAAATAGCTAAAAATCACACAAAATTTTTTTTTTTGATTTTTTTAATATTTTTTAGGTTAAAATCGCTACTTTTCGCACCAAAAAAAAAAAAAAAAAAATTTTTAATTTTTTTTTTTTTTTTTTAAATTTTTTTTTTTTTGGTGCGAAAAGTAGCGATTTTAACCTAAAAAATATTAAAAAAATCAAAAAAAAATTTTTGGATTTTTTTTATATTTTTTTAGGTTTTTGGGGGGTTTAGTTTTTAGCATTTTAGCTTGGGGGGGGGGGGGTTTAGGTTTTTGGGGGGGTGGGGGATGGGGGTTTAGGTTTTTTTTGGGGGGGGGGGGGGGGTGGGTTAGGTTTTTTTAGGTTTTTTTTAGCTTGGGGGGGGGGGGGGGTTAGGTTTTTTTTTGGGGGGGGGGGGGGGTTAGGTTTTTTTTTGGGGGGGGGGGGGGTGGGGGGGTTTAGGTTTTTGGGTGGGGGGGGTGGGGGTTAGGTTTTTTTAGGGTTTTTTTAGGTTTTTTTTAGCTATTTTAGGTTGTGTTCACATTGGTTCTCAAGGTTCTCACAATAAGGGTGGTTCTCGCATGAGCCCCTCCCTATATATTATATATATATATATATATATATATATATATATATATATATATGACAAAGAGTACATGTTGCAATGATCGACGATTTTGACCAACTTGTTCGTGTGATTGTGTATAAATAATTGTATTTAATTCTATTCTGTGATAATTAATACCTAATAAATGTTTATAATTCAGATGGACAACGAAGTAAATCAAGAAAACCAGAATAATGAGAATAACGGAAACCAAATAGATAACAGTACCATTCAACATATAGTGGCACAAGAAATTATAGGTGTCATGCCATATATTATAAAGACTGTTAAAGAAGTAGATAAATCTGCAAATGGCAGTAAACGTCAACACACTGAACCTAGTCACAGTGTGAATAATGACAATGGACCCATTATCCAAGCTCCAATTCCTAAAAGAAGAAGAACCGCTCCATACGGTTGTTCTTTTAAAGAATACTTGGCCTGCAAACCAATAGAATTCTCAGGTAATGAAGGAGCCATTGCAACCTTACGTTGGATAGAAAAGACGGAAGCAGTCATAAAAATAAGCAAAATGCGCAAACGAAGATAAGATTGTGTTTACTTCTAATCTTTTAAAAAATGCAGCCTTAGAATGGTGGAATACTATTCTCCAGTCTATGGTAAGTGACAGAGTTTATAATATGGAATGGATCAACTTTAAGGAAATGGTTGAAAGAAAATGTTGTCCTCCTAATGAGAAGGAACAAATAGCCAATAAGTTCCTAAATCACAGAATGACTGGAATAGACTGCAAGGGTTACACTACCATATTCTTTGAATATGCTAGGATAGTACCATCCTTAGCCTCACCCGAACCAGTACTAATCTCCCGTTACATTTGGGGATTAATTGGTGAGATTAGGCATGTAGTCAAGGCAGCTAGACCACAAACCATAGAAGAAGCAGTAGAACTAGCCAATACCTTGACTGACGAACTGGTACGTACGCAAGAAGAAAACCAGAGGAAGAACCTAGCTCAAAAGCTTACACAGGAATTCCGTTCTAGTAATTCCTACCGTGGGAAGGGAACAGGTTCTTCTGCACCCTACTATAAGAATTGCAAAAGAAAGCATTTTGGAAAATGCTCTACTTATTGCAACTTTTGCAAAATCTCTGGACACAAGGAAGAAGACTGTAGGAGGAAACCCAGCAATGGAATACGCTTTAATTGTGGAGAAAAAGGACACATTAGACCAAATTGTCCGAAATTAGCTCTAGCCATGCCTAATAAGACTAAAACGGCAGAAGCACCCAAGAAGAATGCAAGAGCCTTTGTTCTGACAGCTGAGGAAGCCAAGATGATTTTGGATGTGATCGCCGGTACGTTTTTAGTTAATGACATATTTGCCAAGGTATTGTTTGACTCTGGTGCAAATCAAATTTTTATCAATACTTCTTTCTACCAATTTCTTGACCAACCCTTAGTCAAACTTCAACAAGACTGTCTGGTGGAAACGGCCAATGGAGAATCTATTAAGATAAGTGAAATCTTGCAGGAAGAAAGAATAGAAATCCTAAACCATCGTTTCTTTGATAACCTTTACCCATTGAATCTGGCTGGTTTCGATGTTGTATTAGGAATGGATTGGTTGGTAGCCAATCGTGCCAGTATATTATGTGATCAAAAGTTAGCACAAGTAAGTACACCAAGCGGTGAAAAGATCACAATTAAAGGAGATAAGCCAACTAGATCGACGAAATTCATCTCTGTGATGAAAGCTGCAAGTTATAAAAGGAAAGGAGGAATAGTATATATGATTTCTGTAATCATTAATACTAAAGGAAAAGAATTAAAAGATATTCCTGTAATATCTAAATTCGCAGACGTTTTTCCAGAAGAGTTATCTGGATTACCGCCTGATAGAGAGGTTGAATTTAGAATTCACCTAATATCAGGGACGGCTGTGACATCTGTGCCTCTACGACCATCATACAAGTACAAATCCAATGAAATCGTGTGTTTCATTCTTGGGATTTGTACAATTTCATGTGACATTTACACATATAAATTCTAGTTCGATTTCAAGCTTTAAGTCGCTTTCTGGGAAGTTATACGCAAACTGATGCGTAAACGTAATCAGTTTAACGCAAAAAATACTCTGGAATAGTGACTTAGGCTTAACATATCTTAAATAACCTTTACATAACTTAGTAATAAGGTTTGAAGGGTTTGGTGTGCCAAAAACAAGTTTATTCGATCACAGGGACTATTTACGACAAACTATGAAAGTCTGCCGACTCATATAGTAACACACATTCCGAAACAATATCATAAGCTAAACATACCCTAAATATCCTTTACATAGCTTAGAAATAAATTTTGAGGGGTTCGGTATGCAAAAATGCGCTTATTTGATCAATAGGGACTAAAAGCGTCAAAAAGTGCATAAGTTTGCATTTGCGCGCATATCTTACGTTCTGAACATATCCGGACATTCAAAAAAAAAATTAATCATTAAAATATTTTATTTTAGTGATTGGAATGCAAAAATACCACTCGTCGTGTAATTTGGCTCGTTTTTCGCGTCCGTTCGAGTTTCGTCGTAATTAACCGAATAACGTGATCGTACGACCAAACGAACCGACATCCGTGATATTTCCAAGCATATTTCATGTCTCCTATACTTTAACATCCTTGTAGAGCCTTGAAATTTGGTTAACGGGGGTTAAACGTGTTGAAAATGCCTTAAATCAAGTGCAGGGACCAAAACTGCCAAAAATTGAACAAGTTTCAGCTGGTTCAGCCAGGAGTGTCGCGGAAGAATCATGGGACAGCTCCACGTGTCGCCTGAGCAGCCTCTATGCAGAAAACCTGTTTTCAGCAAAACAGGCTGCTGAACTTGGTTTTTGAGTATTGTGGGCTAGTTTATGTGTTCCCCAAGTTGCCTAATCAATGCCTAACAAGTGTAAGGTGTTGATCATGCTTTGATCCACTCAATTACACATGGAAATGATCTAAAGACACTTGATTTCCTATAAATAGCAAGCATTTTTGCTCATTTCCTTGCTCATCCATTCTCTTCTTCATACCTGCTCTTGGAGAGTCTCTCACACTTGTTGAAGGCCTCATACTTCAGTTTTCTTTTTTCTTTTTCCAAGCTTGGACCCCTTGTAAGTTTTTTTCATGCTTGGTTATGTATTTCAAGCAAGAAAGTCAAACAGTGTTTGACTTTCTGCTTTGACTATGATTTGGTCAAGTCAAAGTTCGTTTGAACTTTGCAATGTGAGCGTAATCACGATGGTTATAGTCCCTTGTGACTATACCTACTGATTACCACGTTGATTAGGTGTAGTGATGAGTCAAAGTTTCGGTCAAAATGCCCGATTATGCGCATTTTGCGACAAAACTATTTTCGGGTATCAAAACACTTTGTTTTGATATCAAATCAGTTTTCTAACTTAGTTAAACATGTTTTAACATGTTTAACTCGTCACTTTTAGTCTAGTGCTTATATAGGGTCGTAAGTCAAGTGGTCTTGACAACCGCTTAGACTTTCGAACCCGACCCATTTGGTCGATCATTAGGATCCGACCAAACATATTTTGTGACCATAGTTGCATAGGGAATAAGCTTCTGAGGTTATACCTTATGGTCACTTAGTTTGATTAGTTGTATGATAGGTAGTTTATATGCCTTAGGAAAATGACCAAAATGCCCTTTTCATGTATAATTTGAATTTAAGCATATGTAACTTAATTTTTTGACACTTAAGCTGATTATGCAACATATTTAAACATGTTAGGACATATACTACTTGTCATAGGACTAGTTAGACTATTCGTTTATGCTTTCGCACAAATGACGCGTTAACGTAGCATAGACTACCTTAACGGGTCATAACGGGTCATAAGCACTTAGGATAGGTTCCGAATCAGAATGTAGGCTTTGTAAACCATATCATATGAGTTCCAACTCTCATTTGGTTTACGAGACCTCGTTCTACCCGATCTCCTGATTTACGTACCGATTATTTAACATAGTGATTCCATACTAGGTGCCACTTGATTCCTTGATTTCCGAGCTTTGTTAGGACACTTAATCAAGGATACTTGCAATCTCAAGTGAGTACATAGTCCACTCTTTTACGTTTTCAAATGTTTTGGGGTGAAACATATGTGCATATTCGTTATTTTCATGATTTCAACTATATGATTACACATGCATAGTACTTATCTTTTGACGAATTGAACGATTATCTATGGCTTAAACACTAATTTTCAAAGTTTGTAAAACTATTTGTTGGTTTGTATTTATTTTATATATTCATTAACAATGATCAAGCCGATTGGTAGTATGATATAGCGCTATAGGACTAGTCACCCCATTCCTGTTGTATGGAATGTCAGAAACCAAAGTTTTAACCAAATAGAATTGCCTTTGTGGTATTTCTATAGTCTCCAAAGTGTAGTTTAATGCACTAGGTTTGAATGTATTTCCAAATCACGATTTTTTTTCTTTATATTTCGATATACTACCAAAGCATAGTTTGTTATGCTCCCAATGTGATATTGTTTACCAAAGCATAGTTTAATGTGCTATTTACAAAACCAAAGTATAGTTTGATATACTACCGACTTTGTTATTTCACAAACTAAAGTATATGTTGATATACTACCAAAGCATAGTTGATATGCTATTTTCAAAACCAAAGCATAGTTGATATGCTACTTTCAAAACCAAAGCATAGTTGATATGCTATTTTCAAAACCAAAGCATAGTGTGATATATTATTTACAAAACCAAAGTATAATTTGATATACTACCGATGCTTTCATTCTTAAACCAAAGTATACTTGTGATATACTACTAAGTCTATTATTTTAGTAACCAAAGTGTATTTTGGTATACTATATGTTTAACTATTTCAAAACTAAAGTATATTTTGATATACCACTTATCCGATTTTCTCAAAACCAAAGTATATTTTTGTATATACTACAAACCTTATTTTATCAAATCAATGTGTTTAGAAACCAAACTATTTACAAGGATTCATGGCTATTTTTGTAAACATAAAACCTTTTCTTGTGTTACCCAAAGCCATGAATCTAATTCACAAAACCTATGTTACTCACAGGCATTTTTATGCTGACGTTTTATTTTTCACATATGTTTCAGGTGCTACTATGTGATGATTGTTGATGCATGCTACACATAGGATGGACTCATGCCTTAGCGACTTTAAAACTTGAAAGACAATTTGTATTTATCTGGTTTGTAACAAAACAATGATTTCATTACTGGAATAAAATAAATCTTTAATCTCCATGTGTTTTGAAACAATGATTCTATTACGACACTCCCCGACGTTTCCGCCGCGGTTTGTTGTTTTAAAGCGGTCGGGGTGTGACAGAAAAGTTGGTATCAGAGCTCATGGTTATAGGGAATTAGGTTATTAGTAATGCTTTGACTTAGACTATAACCTTCCTAGGACCCTAACGCGAGTTTACTTGCTTTTAGATCTTAAAACAAAACCGTCATCTATCTTTAGGTGACAACCACAACAAGAACACGAATTACAAATCCGTTTTGAAAACCAATCATCTATTCTTAGGTGATTTATTATAAGGTTTCGAACCTTCAAAATTTTCAAAATCTCGTCAAATTTTGGGTCTAAATAAGGTGAGCACGTGCAATCCGGAAGGGTGGATGCCTATACCTCGAGTTTTCTGTCTAAGGCTAGAGTGTTCGTACAAATCCACATAATCGGACCAGTCGCTCTTACCTAGGAACTCTTGGGGTGAGTGTCCACTTATAGGCTAAAGCATGTCTTCGCGGTACATTATTATGACCCGTTTACTTTGATTAGTCACCGTGTCGTTTGTTTGTTTTAAGTAACGAACAAATGATCACAATCCTTATGCCTTATCGATACTTTTTTAAGAATTCATTTTTTACTATCCAATATCATCTCACTCGTTTCTTTTCATCTTTCTTTGCTCTTTTAGAATGCCTCCTCGACGTGACCAAACTCAGGATGCCGCCATGGCAGCCTTAATCACTCAGCAAATTGCTGATGTACTCCCAAACCTGATAACCCCAGATAAACCAAGCAAACAACAACAATAACAACAATGCACCCGCTCCATGCAACTATAAACAGTTCAACTCAGCTAAGCCACTTACATTTATTGGGTCTGAAGGAGCCACTGGGCTCCTACAATGGTTTGAGAGTCTCGAAAGCACGTTTCGTCATATATAATGCCCAAACGAGTGAAAGGTTGAGTTTGCATCAAGTGTATTCCAGAAAAGAGCACTCACATGGTGGAACGGTGTAATGAGAGATAGGGGTGCCTATGTGGCAATGGCACAAACCTGGGAAGAGCTTCGAGCTCTAATGATGAAGGAATTTTGTCCTCGTCATGAACTCAGGGCATTGGAAAGGGAATTCGACGATCTTAAGCAAGACAGCGATGAACATCGAGCCTACACTGATCGTTATGAGGAAGTAAGCCTGTTATGTCCTACCATGGTTATGCCTTCGGATAAGGCGATTGAAAGATACATTGATGGCCTCCCTAACCCAGTTCAGGACATTATTACTGGTAGCAACCCTACTACCGTCAGACAGGCCATTGAACTATCCGCTACCCTAACTGAATCTCAAATCAGGAAGGGTAAACTTTTCTGAAAAGGCGACCAGAAACCATCTGAAAAGTCTGAACAAGAAAAACCCAGGGATAAACAGTCTGAGTCCTCCAAGAAGTCGAAGAAGCGTAAGGCTTCACAAAACTTCGTAGTATTTGCTCGGAATAATCAGGTTGCACCAAACCAGCCAGCACAACCTCGTGCGAGGAAAAACTATGTTGGTACTGCACCTTTGTGCAACAAATGCAATCGTCATCATCAGGATCAAACACCGTGTCACAAATGTACCCACTGTGGGCGATTGGGACATTTGGTCAATACATGCTGTCATGCTATCCAAAACCAAGTTGTTGCAAATCCTGCTGCTGCTCAAGCACCATATCAACCTGGATCGTGCTACAACTGTGGTGATCTTACTCACTATCGGAACAATTGCCCAAGGCTTGTTAATGCAAATCCAGCGCGTGGACGAGCATTTAACATAAACAAGGCAAACGCAAATGACAATGCAGCAGTGAACAATTAGACTTTTGTATTTTCCTTGATATTACCTATGACACTTGAAATAACTCAGTTGTTATATAAATAAATTTATTGTTTCAATTCTATTTACAAAACTAATATGATTGCATGTATTTGTAACATACCCCTACAATATCGACACCAAGGAACCGTGTTCCTTACAAAGTAAACTACTCATGTGGTTCTTCCATTTTTATGATCACTCGCGATCTCCCCGAAAATCCTAAGTACTCTTTTCTTTTAAGAAACAAACTACAAGGTACAAGGTACAAGTTACAAATTCTTAAACAGATACTTGAAGTACCATTTCAAATCCTTGATTTGATATCTAAAGGTACTTTCATGAGTCCTTAATTGGACCTATGCTATATGACTATGTACACGATTATCAAGAACATTTTCGCTTCGTGTGTTGACCTAACATGCCTAGCACATTTATTTCAAGGACCCTTTTTGCATCATATGCTGACTTAGCATATCTAGCACCCAAAACTATTATTTGATTCAAAGTTAGAAAGACCCATTGGTGGGCTGTTTAAAAAGATCGTACGTTGATCTAGTTAAAGAGATCATGTGTTGATCTAGTTAAAGAGATCGTTCGTTGATCTAGTTAAAGAGACTCTCTGGTGGTTTAGTCAAGTCATTACATGTTTGTTCGATTGATTTTTCCCCTACGCATTATGAAATGAACTGTGCGGAATGTGCAAGGAATTACGTAATTCTGGATGCATACATAATTATGGTATTCAGTGCACAGAAACCACAACAAGTTTTGCCATGTGTTAAGAACTATAGTGATACGAATAACGAAACGGGAACAATGTAAAAAGGGCATGGTGGATATGCCGCTGGTACTTCCTATATATAAGTGTTTCTTATTACATTGCGAGCGTAGCGTTATTTGAATTACTAAAAGTCCTGGACCTTGACCAATGTTATTTTATCTTACACTTTCCAACTCCAATTTCGAACACACACAAGTTTCCTATAATAGTCTTCATAGGAAATATTCTCCCATCCATTGTTTGAAAAGCCAAAGTTCATACTATTTTTCTACAACAAGGACATCACTTTGACGTTAACATGGCTCTCTTGAGTTTCGGTATGATCTTACATCTATTATTTGGAATGAAGTTTAAATCTTCGGATCTGAACTCATCCTTATAAACAACAGACTAGTACAATTAAAAAATTCGCTGGAAAGCCAAACGTGGCCCAGAGTTTTACTTAGGGAACGGAGGATTCATTCGAAAGCAAAACAATCACATCTGTTTTCACAGGTTTCCTCTAAAATTAAATTTCGGGATGAAATTTCCTAAAGTAAGGGAGATTGTGGCATTTTTGTCTATCGCCTCAGTCAATACAATTCGTAGCTGAAACTGAAGAAAACAAGACATTATAGTGTTATATTTAGAGTAAAGGCAAGGTGGCATTTATGTAATTAATGAGAACTCTCATTAAACCCCTTGGCCTATAAATAGGAGATTAATGTCTTAGTTTTAGAACTTTTGGAGAACTTTTGCCATTTTCACCATTGGAGAGCTTTGGAGCTAGAGAGAGAAAGGCAAAAGGTGATTCACGGTTTCTTGTACGGTTTCATATCATTCAATAGAATCACAGGTTATTGTACATTCTTGTGTTCGTTCCACATACATGTACGGATTCCGCACGTCACACGTATCGGTTCGTAATCGTTTTGGAGTCGAAAACCAGTCCTACAAGTGGTATCAGAGCAGGAGCTCGATTGCACGGATCTAACACACAAAATCGCACAAGAATTCATCGAATTCAGATTATCAATTTATCCAGATTTGTCAAATTTCTTCATTTTTCTATCTTCTTCACTTTTGGACTGAAAAACACAAAATTAACATGGCTTTTACGGTTAAAATTGGCTGATTTTTGGATATTATATGCGAAAATCATAATCGCACAAGCCTACAAAAATTCAGAGCAAAATTTCAAGTAATTTGAGAGAAATCAAGAATTTTCTGTCTGAACTCGTTAAACATGTTAACTGTTGTTCTTAATGATGTTCACCGATCGGATATCCGATCCAAAAGTCTCATCCGATCGAAGTGAATCTTGTTTATAAAGTGCCAAGTGTCGGATTGTAATTTGAACGAATTGCCATCCGATCCATTGCAAGTCATTAACAGTTCATTCATCTGACCCTGATTCGATCGGATTGACATCCGATCCACGGCACATTGTTCATTCAATTGTTTTAATGTCCAAGTATCGAACGACAATCCGAACGGATTGCCATCTGATCCTAATCACTTTGTTTTGTTTGTTACAGTGTCAACTCTCGGATCACCATCTGATCCATAATCTCATCCGATCCACTGCAGCTTGGCTATTGTGATTTAAGGATCAATCGTCGGATCACCATCCGATCCACAGCATTTTGGTTTGATAAGTGTCAATGGTTGAACGGCAATCCGAACGGATTGCCATCCGACACCTAGCTGTCATTAAATAATTGATTTGTGGTCCAATCGTCGAACGGCCATCCGATCCAAAGCATATTGGTCCAATCGTCGAACGGCCATCCGATCCAAAGCATATTGGTCAAATCGTCAGATCACCATCCGATCCATTGCCATCCGATCATTGTTATTCTGTTCACTTTATTTGACCTGGTTCGATCGGATTGACATCCGATCCAAAGATATTTGTTCAACTTAAACATCATTGACTTTCATTGACTTGATTCAATCGGATTGACTTCCGATCCATCTGTCATCTGATTCAATTAACTGTGTTTGTGTTAAACTGATCATTTGTGTTTGTGTGTTTTCATGTGATTCAAGCTGATAAACAAGGCAAAAAATTCAAAGAACAATAAATTCAAGAAACATTTTCAAAGATGTCGGGAATTGGCGAAGAGTTTTATAACACGTTTTATAACGCGTTTACATCTGAAGAAACTCCAGTGACACCAAAGAATGCTACAACTGTGATATCTAAGAGTTTGAATCATGATAACGTGTACGGAAATCATCTGAGACCACCAAAGCTTATGAATATCGAAGATTATCACTGGTGGTGTGAAAGATTTGAAAACTAGGTGCAAGCCTATGCGTATGATAGTTGGATCATGTTAACAAAAAAACGAATTTCCAGAGATCAGAACTGCATATATTGCAGATCAGATTGGTGACTCATCAAACAAAAAAGCTTCGAGCTATGATCCAGGATATCATTCTTCATCTGCATCTACATCGTCTAAATCTAATCCAAACCAGGATTGGAAAAATTCTCCACTTTTGAACAATGAGTTTACTTAACAGCACATGAGTTTCTTAGCTTCTATTCTGGTATCTTACAAAGGTTTAATTGCAGGTAAGATCGGGAATCCAAACATGACGAAGGAGGATTACGATCAAGTCGATCCAAAAGAGATGGAACTCATGGATATTCGCTGGTGCATGGCAAGCGTCATCCGAAGAGCTCAAAGATTCATGGAGATAACTGGCAAAAAGTGCTTGGAAGACATGAAGATAGGTTTCGACAAGAACAAAGTCACTTGCTTCAAGTGTAAACAAAAGGGGCACTTCAAGAGAGAATGCACGAACAACAAAGCAGATGATAGCGTGAATTCTTTTTATGAGGATTACTACAAAAAGACTATTTATCATCAGAATAACGAGCAACCAACCAGAAAGCAGATTGAAGAAGGACTTTCTAAAGAAAAGAGACAAGCTGTGTTGACACTTCGTGATCGTAGTGAATCCAGTATACAAAATGAAAAATCTGTTTGGGATAATTTTGATTGGGATAAATACTTCGATGAGACAGAAGGAGTCAGAATTGTAATTCATGATGATGAAGGGTATGATTGGAGTCAACATGACAAAGAAGATGGAAAAGCCAAGGTAATGGTTGCTGAAATTAAACAAAGTCGTGAAGAAAGGCATGCTCGCATGAGGCTGGATGAAGTGTATGATGCCTACAAGGAAGCAACACAAGCAGGCAGGTGGAGCAAAGAAATGGAATGCTTTATCGATCCTCAAGGAAACCCAACAGTTGATCCTGAAAAAGTTGATTTTGAAGCATTAGTTGCTGCAATACCAACTGTGAGTGTTTGGTGCAAAGGCCTTGAGGAGATTCAAAGGTACAAAGAAAAGGTTTAAGAAGGAATAAAGAAGGTGATATATGCCAGTTTGGAGAAGAAAAAGAAGACGGTTGAGGAGATTGTTGATGAAAGTGAAAATCTGGTGAAGGAAGTGAAGAAAGAAGATGAAAAAGTTGAGGAAGCTATTGCAGAGAAACAACAGGTGTTTGAAGAAGATCAGACTCAACAAGCAAAAGAAGCCACAGTGCCAATCACTGAGGTAACAACTAAATCTGATTCTTTTGATCAATCAATTGATAATAAAGCTGAACAACAGCGCAAGAAATGCATGGAAACGTGCAGTACTTATACTGAAAAGGATGAAAAGCTTAAAATTAGAGACATTGAATTCACTAAAATAGAAAAGATTTTCAAAAATAAAAGTCATGAAATGATTGAAAATGAAAAGTTTTTGAAACAAGAAAATGAAAAGCTGAAACAAAGATGTGATGATCTTGAAAAAGAAAACAAAATATTGAAAGAAAAGTGTTCAGCTGTTTGCAACGAATGTGTTCCAAAAGATAATACGATTCAAGAGTTGCAAAAAGAATATGATGGAATGAAATTGTCATATCATACTGTAAAAGAAGCTTATGAAACTTTGAAAAGTAGAGTCAAAAGTTTAGATGATAGATTGTCTGCATGTCAGAAAACAACAAAATTTCTTGAAGCCATATATGAAGGAAAACAAATGATTTTAAATCAATATATTGATGATGTTGCTAAACTCAAACAAGAACTGGCAGATAAAGAAAAGTTGGTCAATAAACTTCAAAGTTATCATGCGTCTTCATACATTCTGGAACATATTTTCAACATCACACCCGATGGGAAAGAGTCAGAAAAGAACAAAAAGGGAATTAGGTCTGAATACCATCAGGTTCCACCACCGTTGGAGAATAATTATACATTCTATGATGGCGAGAAGGTGGAAAAAGCAATAAACATGGTTGACCAGTTACCCGACAACATCGATGTGACTTACACCAAATCTGATGACATCAGTGATTCAGATGTGGTTAGTAAGGTTGTTGAAAGTGTTCTAGCAGAGGAGTCTACCAAAGCAGATAAGTCTGAATCACAAGATGAAAATGAGGGAAGTTTTCATGATAGTTATCTTAAACACTCAAAATCTGAAAAAGTTGTGAATGATGATTCAAAAGGATTGCTTTATACCATGATTGGATCGGACAAACTATTTTCATATAATGAATTCCAAATTCAAAATGTGATTTTAGATAAAATTAACAAAGTTTTCAAATTGGTAGAAATTCAAAAGTCTGAAATTTCAAAATTTTCTGGAAAGAATCACAAAACTTTTTATAACAAACCTGGTTACAAAAAGAAAAACATGAAGGCTGGGTTGGGTTATAAAAGGAAACAAAATTGGAATAGAAATGAAACGCCAAATTATCAGGAAAAGATGAACTTTGTCCACGGAACAAGTTCTGAAGAAGAGAAAGAACTCCAATTTAGACGACAGTCTAATGAAGAGTTCTATGCTCAGAAAAACAATAACAACAGGCTAAAGATGTGTCCAAGAGAACATGCTTTAAATGTGATCAAACTGGACATCTTGCTCGCAAGTGTCTAAATCCAAAACCTGTTGACGTTGAAAAAAAAAGAAGTTTGATGTTGTGAATCAGAAGTTAACCAAGTTTGATTCAAAACAAACTTGGAAGCCGAAAATGTCAAAGGTTGACTCACAACAAACATGGAAACTAGTAACACCCAAATTAAGAACAACACAAAGTTGGAAAACAACTGTTGATGCAACAAAATCAAACTAGTTTTGGAAACCAAAAGTTGTTGTTCAAAATCAAAATGTTCAAAATAAATCACATTTTTACAAAATAAGTGCTTCGAAAGGACAAACTTGGGTTGAAAAGAAACAAAAGGTTTCTGTGAGTGATAATCGGAATGAAAATTCATTTGTGAAAAATGATAAAGATTTTCCGAAGTTGAATGAAACATATTGTGTTGAAATGCCTAAGGTCAAACGGAACTGGGCTAAATTGTTCAAGTAATTGAGTAATTTGAATGTGCAGGTGCTTCAGAAAGAGGATGAAAGTCAAATCAATGGAGGAAGCAGCCTGGCACGAGAGGAGGAGACTGCTGATCCCTGCAACTGAGAAACAAGGAGTTTGTTTCTGTACATAAATAAACCATATTTCTAAAACCCTAAAAATTGAAAATTTTAAAAACCAAAAATATGTTTTTATTTTGTCAAAAATTTGAAAAATCAAAAATATGTTTGTTTTTAAGTTTTGTCAAAAATTCAAAAATTTACAAAAATATGTTGAGTGAATATGCCGAAACCCTCACGGTGGAACAAACATGATTAATTTCACAAGATTGAAAAATGGTTTTCAAACGGTAAAATATCAATGTGTTGTAAATCATGGGGGTATATTTTCTACAAAACAGAGCATGTGAAGTAGAAAATGGATGGCGAGACAAAGCTATCAGTATCAGGTTGTCAAATTTTCTTTAAATGTTTTGAATTTTAGGGGGAGTAAGAAAATGTCAGAAAATCCAAAAACATTAGAAAATTTGAAAAAAAGCCAAAAACATGATAATATTCAAAAAGGAGTTGTGTGAAAAAAAAAGGAAATGATAGTACATCAGTAGACAATCACAGTATGCTAAAGAAATGGAAAGTTAAAATGTGATAAACGGTCTCACTGATGATTTGCCAGTAGGTTTTTACACGCTTAGTAGATTGTTTTTGAGATATAAACCTAAATATCAAATACTTACTTATCTCGTGGGTAACATCTCTCGGATATATGGGTAACCCCCGAAATCTTGTTTGAGAGATTGCCTGATTCTGAGATACTAGGTCTTTATATTGTTTGATATATGGGATATTATACCCGGTCTTCTAATATTGCGGAAGCAATGGCCTAGACCTCGTATAATACTTTACGCGCTTTAAAAGCTTACCCTCTGCATAAAAATTGAAAAATATCAAAAAATATTAATCAATTGCAGTTGAAGAAAAGATTCCCTAAAGGGAACACACCTAAAGTTGAGCCTTCATCTCTTTGACTGAACAGAAGTTCATACATGAGCTCTCAAGGTCTCGCACTAACCCAGATACAGATATCAGATTGGTATGCTCACCTGTAAGACTGAATCTAGGGAATTTTGATACGGGAGTATATTCTGAGGTGGGACACGCGAATAAGTTAAGTCCTTAAAACACTAATCCGTATCTCGAATCAATTGAACTTTGTGTGAAAATTTAAGGGGATCGGTATACTGACAATCTAAGTGAATCGTTTAGAACTTAAAGTGTTTAAAGCTCAACGGTGCTTGTGATTTGTCATAAACTGATATGATCCTCTGATGCGAACTCAAACAAAAATATTGTCTATAAATATTTCTTTAACTGCATTACATTTCAGAAAAATACAAAAAGATTTTGATTTCACTTTATTTTTTACAACTGATGTCCGAATGCTGAGTTTCAAAATCTAAGTATGCTGAACGTGTTTCTGAAAATAAAACAAGTTCATTAAGTTGAAACTTGTAGTTTTAAATTCAAAAATCAAAAACAGTTTGTGAAATCTCCAAGGTCATTAATTTGGACTTGGATGATTAAGTGGGAGGGATTTGGATTCTAAAATTGTTGAAATCCGCTGTAAAGAGCTAGGTTTCGATCTTGGATACTTAATACTGCCAAATCTATGAAGATTGTTGATAAGGGGAGAGAATCAAGTAATCCTGGATATATTCATATTATTATATTTTAGAGCCAGGTTCTTGATTAAAATTTTTTGAGAGCCATGTCACGATTCCTGGACAATCGTAAATGCTTTCATTGTCGCATATTTGAAATGTTTCAGTTTATGCTGAGAGAGCCAGGTTTTCATTCCTGGATATTCAGAACGTTTTTACTTATAAATGCTTGAGAAATTGCAGATGTTGTACCAGATTACGATCCCGATAGCCGAGTCTAAGGGGGAGTCTGAAGACGAGCTCGACGCAAGGGGGAGCTTGTATACGGAAAGCCAGGTGTCGATCCGAAAGTCATAGAAGCTTGACGAAAGGGGGAGCCTGAAGAAAGAGTCTACCAAAAGGGGGAGCAGCTGAAGCTGAAGACAGATTTACAGGGATTCTGTTCGAGCGAAAGGGAGTCTATGTTACTAAAGATGTAATAAAGCTTCAAGAGGACTCAAGAGAGAGAGAAAGACAAGATGCTACGAGATTGACAGCGGCAATATCCAAGGGGGAGTCTGTTGGTGCATTTACGTCTATTGCCTCAGTCAATACAATTCGTAGAGAGAGAAAGTAGAGCAAGAATGTGACATGTGTGCCTCTACGACCATCATTAGAATACAAAACCAATGAAATCTTGTGTTTCATACTTGGAATTTGTATAAATACATGAGCCTTTTTCACATATCAATTCTTGTTCGATTTCAAGCTTTAAATCACCTTCTGGAAAGTTATACGCAAACTGATGCGTAAACGTAATCATTTTAACGCGACAAACACTCCGGAATAGTGACATAGGCTTAACATACCTTAAATAACCTTTACGTAACATAGAAATAGGTTTTGGAGGGTTTGGTGTGTCGAAAACAAGTTTATTCGATCGCAGGGACTATTTGCATCAAACAGCAAAATTCTGCTGTTTTGTATGGCAACGTACATTCTAGAACATGATCATAAGCTAAACATAGCATAAATAACCTTAACATAGCTTAGAAATAAGTTTTGAGTGGTTCGGTATGCGAAAATGCGCTTATTGGATCACAGGGACTAAAAGCGTCAAAAACTACGTAAGTTTGCATTTACGCGCATATCTTACGTTCTGACCACACCCGGACATCCCAAAATTTTTGTAATCATTAAAATATTTTATTTTAGTGATAAGAATGAAAAAATACCATTCGTCGCTAAATTTGGATTGTTTTCGCGTTCGTTACGACTTCCGTCGTAATTAACCGCAAAACACGACTGTACGACCAAACGAACCGACATCCGTGATATTTCTAAGCATGTTTCAAGTCCCCTATACTTTGAAGTCCTTGTAGAGCCTTGCAAATGGCTTAACGGAGGTTAAATACGTCAAATACGCAAGATAGTGTGTGCAGGGGCTGTTTCTGCCAATTTCTGAAACTGGCAGCCATGCCCTAGCGTCGCGCGACCACCCCGTGGTGTTACTGTCACGGCACACGAGCCCCTGATCTAGACAGAATGTTTGTTTTTGACCTACAGGTTGAATTTCAGGGACCTTTCTTGCAATTTCTTGGTGTTGGCACCAAGTAAACACTTCTCCAAGCAATGCTAGCTGTCCTAAAACACTTGTAGGGCCATGATTTAATGCTTGGAGGCTACACAAATACTTGGAATGATCTTAGAACATCTCCACAAGTATAAATACCCCTCCCCTTTCACTTGTTCTTTGCTCATTCTCATTTTTGGACTCTAAGTGGAGGATTTCCTGCTTAAGGAGCCACCTACCTGAGTTCAGTAAGTCTAATCTTTCAGCCATAGAGCATTGTGAGTGTTCTTTCATGGCTTAGTTCTTATTTTCAGCCATTTAGAGCTGAAAGTCAAACAGTTTGACCAACAGTTTAACTTTAGGTTTTGACCATCAATTGGTCAAGTAAAAGTTCAATTGAACTTTGCAACGTGATTGTAATCACGATGGTTATAATCCTTTGCGATTATACCTACTGATTACCACGTTGACTAGGCATAGTGACGAGTCAAAGTTTCGTTCAAAATGCGTATTTACGCGCATTTTGCGACGGAACTATTTTTAGGTATCAAAACGCTTTGTTTTGATACCAAATCAGTTTTCTAACTTAGTTAAACATTTTTTGACATGTTTAACTCGTCGCTACTAGTTTAGTGCTTGTTTAGGGTCTTAAGTTAAGCGGTCTAGACAACCGCTTAGACTTTTGAACCTGACCCATTTGGTCGATCATTAGGATCCGACCAAGCTTATTTAGGGATCGTAGTTGCATAGGGAATAACCTACTGAGGTTATAGCTTATGATCACTTAGGTTGGTTGGTTATTTGTTAAGTAGTTTATATGCCCATAGAAAATGACCAAAATGCCCTTTTTAAGCTTAAATTCATATTTTGCATATGTGATCAAGTTTTTGACATATAAACTGATTTAGTAACATATTTAGGCATAATTGGGCATTTAAGACTTGACATAGGACATAGATAACCGTCCAACCTTAGTTTTAAGCAAACGACGCGTTATAGTAGCTTAAACTACCGTAACGGGTCGAAACGGGTCAAAAGCACTTAGGTAAACTTCCAAATCAGAATGTTAGCTCTATTAAATCATGCCATATGAGTTCAAATACTCATTTGATTTATAGAACTTCATTCTATCCTATCTCCCGATTTAGAATCCGATTATTAATGTAGTTACCTATATTAGGTGCCGTTTGACTTTCGTGATCCTTGAAGCTTTAATTGGTCTTTACTTCAAGACTAATAAGCAATCCTAAGTGAATACATAGTTCCCCTCTTTTATCGTTTTCAATTGTTTTGGGGTGATTCATATGTGCTAAACGATTTCGAGTTTCCTAAAACGAATGCTATGGTTTATATTGAACTATTTGAACCACTGGAACTATCTTTAATGCGAACTAATTGAACTATTTGAACCACTGGAACTATCTGAACTATATGAACGATTTGAACTATTGAACCACTGGAGCTATTGAACTATGTGAACTATTTGAACTATTTGAACGATTGGAACTATTTGATCTATGTGAACTATTTGAACGATTAGAACTATTTGATCTATGTGAACTATTTGAACTATTTGAACGATTGGAACTAATTGAACTATTTAACGATTGGGTTATGGTAAGTGATTAGGTAATGGGGTGGGTGTAACGTGATAAAAGCATGGTGAATACACCGTTGGTACTTCCTATATATAAGTGCCTTTAACACATTACATGTCGATGCGTTATCTAGATCACTTGGACGAATTGTTTTCAAAACGAAGTTACACTACATGGTTTTCTATACGATATAAACCATACGAGTTTTATTACGAGAACGATTTACAATTTGGTTTACTTAAACAAATGTTTTGGGTTAAGATTCATGGCAACGAGATTTTATAAACTATAACCAACGAGCTGGTTATTCATATAGCAATACCAAACTCTTTTCAATACAAGGTTTTCAAGTAACGACTCTTGTAGTCAAACGAGGTATTGCAACATGTAAACGAGCCATGAATCCGATACTCTCACAAAACCTATGTACTCGCCGGCATTTTTATGCTGACGTATTTTCACATATGTCTCAGGTACCATAGTTGATGATGTTTAATGATGATTTTGATGCATGCTCACATAGGGATGGACGAGGCCTTAGTGACTTAATAACAATGAGAGACAATTGTTCATGTTTTGCTTCTGATTTCAATACATTGTAATAAACTTAATTCAATAAAACGAAATGCCAAATCCATGTGTTGTGAAACAATGATTCTGTTACGACACTCCCCGACGTTTCCGCCGTGGTTTGTTGTTTT
This sequence comes from Helianthus tuberosus, assembly GCA_030545235.1. NCBI lineage: Eukaryota > Viridiplantae > Streptophyta > Magnoliopsida > Asterales > Asteraceae > Helianthus > Helianthus tuberosus. The sequence goes on along the minus strand of CM060356.1, from coordinate 89,826,073 downwards.
AACACGGTCGGGGTGTTACAGAAAAGTTGGTATCAGAGCTCATGGTTATAGGGAATTAGGTTATTAGTAATGCTTTGACTTAGAGTATAACCTTCCTAGGACCCTAACGCGAGTTTACTTGCGTTTAGATTCTAAAACAATACCGTCACTTATCTTTAGGTGACAACCACAACAAGAACACAAAATACAAATCCGTTTTGAAAATCAATCATCTATCCTTAGACGATTTGTTATAAGGTTTTGAACCTTCAAAGTTTTCAAAATCTCTTCAAAGTTTGGGTCTTTACAATGTGAATCGTGCAATCCGGAAGGGTGGGTGCCTGTACCTCGAGTTTTCTGTCTAAGGCTAGAGTGTTCGTACAAATCCGCAGTATCGGACCAGTCACTCTTACCTGGGAACTTTTGGGGTGAGTGTCCACTTATAGGCTAAAGCACGTCTTCGCGATACATTGTTATGACCCACTTACTTTGATTAGTCACAGTGTCGTTTGTTTGTTTTAATTAACAAATAAATGGTCACAATCCTCATGTTTCGCCGATATTTCTTTAACATTCAGTTTTGATTTTCCGATAACATCCCACTTGTTAATCCCTCATACTCTCCATTATCTTTAGAATGTCTCCTCATCACAGCGGTACTCAAAAGTCTGAACTGGCTGCTACTATTTCTCAACAAATAAGCATAGTAATTCATGGGGCCATTGAGTTAGTTGTTGCCATGTCTCATCTTAAGGATGAAACTGCTCCTGAGGTACCTAAGAAGACGAAAACCAAGCCTTCAAGAAAGTCAAAGAAGCGTAAGGCTTCGCAGAATTTCGTTAGGGCTGCTCAAAACAATCAAGCTGCACCTAACCAACCAACTCAACCTCCTGCAAAGAAACCTTATGTCGGTACTGCACCACTATGCAACAGGTGTAATGCACATCACTAAGCTCACCTACAGTATCGTCAGTGCACATCATGTGGGTGATTTGGCCATTTGGCAAGTGGTTGCCGAACTATCCCGAGCCAAGGTGGTCCAAACCAACCTCAACCCAACCTTGCTCAAGCTCGTTTTCCACCTGGTTCTTGCTACAACTGTGGCGAGATGAGCCATTTCAGGAACAAGTGCCCAAAGCTTGTTAATGCAAATCTAGCCCATGGATAAGCATTTGGCTAACTGGAAGACGATGCTGCTTTGAAACAATTGAACTCTATGTTTTGTTTCTTTTGCTATCCAAGACTATGAAACAATTATTTTGGTTATGAATAAATCTTTATTTGCAATCTCGACGTACAAAAACAAATGTGGTTACATATATGACATACCCCTACGATACCGACACTAAGGGACTATATTCCTTGCAAGTCAAACTACCCATGTAGCTCTTGATCGCTCGCGATCTCCACGAGAATCCTAAGTACTAGTTTCTTTTAAGAAACAAAGTACAAGGTACAAGTTACAACTCTAGACAAATACTCAAAGTACCACTCTAAATCCCTGCTTGGATATCTGAGGATACTTTTCATAAGTCCTTAATTGGTCTTATACGATATGTCTATGTACATATCATTACATTGTTATTTTCATAACAATATACATAGTAGTTGATTTCAAAACATCATTCATGATTTCAAAAGACATTTCATATGGTTTAAAAACATTTTTACATAGTATATTTACCTAATATACCAAGTGCATAATTTCGAAAACATTATCCATGTTTTTGAAAACCTCATACATGATTTCAAAAACATTACATAAGATTTCAAAAACAATAAACACATTTTCAAAGAATCCCATGCATAGATTTCCAAAGACATCCTTTTTCATATGGACTTAGCACATCCAGCCCCTTGACTTCGTGAACATTTCACTTCACGTGTCGACTAGCCCACCTAGTACAAGGGTTTCAAAACAATTTCTCGCTACTCAAATTCCAAAAATCCTTATAAGATCTTCCTAATTTCATAGTTAGAATCCTTGTTAATATTTAAAGTACTAATTGAAATCCACTTGATTGGATTCCTGGTATACTTTAAATGCATATAAACAAATCAACGATAAGTTAATAACAAATGATCACAAGAGTAATAACAAGTTGATAACCAAATCGACAGTTATTTGATTATATGATTATGTGAGTAGATGTTTATGTGTTTATATGTTGACCTAATTAAAGAAACTCTAAGGTGATCTAGTCAAAGTATTCACAAGACTATTCGTTTGATTCTATTCCCTACACATTATAGAATGAACTGCGTGAACTGTGCAAGGAATTACGTAATTATGGATGCATACATAATTATGGAATTCAGTGCACAGAAACCACAGCAAGTTTGGTCATGTATCAACATAAACAAGAAACTAAAGTTAACTCTATTCATTTCCGTTTCTGATGAAGTACCCACTGAGGAAAAATGAACTAGCTATTCATTTTTCACTTCTGAAAGAAATATCCGCTGAGGGAAATGAATAATCTATTCATGAACCGTGTTCATTTTCATTTCTTATGAAGTACCTCCTAAGGAAAATGAATTATCCATTCATTTTCGCTTCTGAGAAATACCCACTGAGGAAAATGAACAAATTCATTTTCATTTCTGATAAAGTACCCACTGAGGAAAAGAAACCATCCATTCATTTTCGCTTTTAAAGAAATACCCACTGAGGAAAATGAATAAATTCATTCCATTTCTGACGAAGTACCCACTGAGGAAAATGAATTGATCATTCATTTTCACTTCTGAAGAAATACTTACTGAGGGAATGAATAATCCTACGTTAATTTTTCCATTTTCGTTTCTAATGAAGTACCCACTGAGGAACATGAACTATCCGTTCATTTTCTCTTCTGAAGAAATATCCACTAAGGAAAATAAATAAATAAATCCATTCCACTTCTGATGAAGTATCCACTAAGAAAAATGAATTATCCATTCATTTTCACTTCTAAATAAAAATCCATTGGGAAATGAATAATCATGTATCGATTTCTTTCATTTCCACTTCTGACGAAGTATCCACTTAGGAAAATGAGCTATCCATTCGTTTTCACTTCTGGAGAAATATCTATCAGGGAAATGAATACTCTTTTGAATAATCTTTCATTTCCACTTCGGACGAAGTATCCACTGAGGAAAATGAACTATCCATTCATTTTCACTTCTGAAGAAATATCCATCAGGAAAATGAATACTCTTTTCAATAATCTTTCATTTCCACTTCTTACGAAGTATCCACTGAGGAAAATGAACTATCCATTCATTTTCACTTCTGAAGAAATATCCATCAGGGAAATGAATATTCCTCGTGATAATATTTCATTTCCACTTCTGACGAAGTATCCACTGAGGAAAATGAATTATCCATTCATTTTCACCTCTGAAGAAATATCCATCGGGGAAACGAATATTCTTTGCGAAAATCCTTCATCTCTACTTCCGATGAAGCATCCACCGAGGAAAATGAATCATCCATTCATTTTCGCTTCAGAAGAAATAATCATTGAGAAATGAACAGCTTATACGTTCCTTCATTTCCGTTTTTTGATAAAAAGCATTCATTGTAGAAAATGAATTATCCATTCATTTCCGCTTTTAAAGAAATACCCACTGGAAATGAATAACCTATTCATCTTTCATCTCCATATCTGACGAAGAATCCATTAGAGAAAATGAATCATCCATTCATTCTCGCTTCTAAAGAATATCCACTGGAGATATGAAATACAAATCCTTACCAGGTCTTTCTGCCTTAATAGTTAGATTCTTAAGGGATACCCTCAAAACTACGAGTTAATGTACCCTTTTACCCAAAAAAAACTACGAGTTAATTTGATTTTTATGATTAATCAAATCTCTCGTTCCCACTTCCAGCTTTATCTAAGGAAACACCCACTAGGGAATGATAAAGTTATGCCTTATATGGAGATCCTTGATGAGTTACTCTATGCAAATAGATAACACCTTAGATTCCATGCAAGACAATTGTTTAACACAACGTTACAGACAGACTCCTATGAATAAATTTCGGGATGAAATTTCCTAAAGTAGGGGAGACTATGACATATGTGCCTCTACGACCATCATACGAATACAAAACCAATGAAATCTTGTGTTTCATACTTGGAATTTGTATAAATACATGAGCCTTTTTCACATATCAATTCTTGTTCGATTTCAAGCTTTAAATCACTTTCTGGAAAGTTATACGCAAACTGATGCGTAAACGTAACCAGTTTAACGCGACAAACACTCCGAAATAGTGACATAGGCTTAACATACCTTAAATAACCTTTACATAACTTATAAATAGGTTTTGGAGGGTTTGGTGTGTCGAAAACAAGTTTATTCGATCGCAGGGACTATTTGCGTCAAACAGCAAAAGTCTGTCGTTACGTATGGCAACGTACATTCTGGAACATGATCATAAGCGGAACATACCATAAATATCCTTAACATATCTTAGAAATAAGCTTTGAGTGGTTCGGTATGCGAAAATGCGCTTATTGGATCACATGGACTAAAAGCGTCAAAAACTGCGTAAGTTTGCATTTACGCGCATATCTTACGTTCTGACCACACCCAGACATCCCAAAATTTTTGTAATCATTAAAATATTTTATTTTAGTGATAAGAATGCAAAAATACCATTCGTCACTTAATTTGGATCGTTTTCACGTTCGTTACGACTTCCATCGTAATTAACTGCAAAACGCGACCGTGCGACCAAACGAACCGACATCCGTGATATTTCCAAGCATTTTTTAAGTACCCTATACTTTGACGTCCTTGTAGAGCCTTGAAAATGGCTTAATGGAGGTTATATACATCAAATACGCAAGATAGTGTGTGCAGGTGTTCTTTCTGCCAATTTCTGAAACTGGCAGGCATGCCCTAGCATCGTGCGACCACCCCCTGGTGTTACTGTCGCGACATGTGAGCCCCTGATCTAGACAGAATGTTTGTTTTTGACCCGCATCTTGAATTTCAGGGACCTTTCTTGCAATTTCTTGGTGTGGGCACCAAGTAAACACTTCTCCAAGCAATGCTAGCTGTCCTAAAACACTTGTAGGGCCCTGATTTAATGCTTGGAAGCTACACAAACACTTGTAATGATCTTAGAACATCTCCACAAGTATAAATACCCCTCCCCTTTCACTTGTTCTTTACTCATTCTCATTTTTGGACTCTAAGTGGAGGATTTCATGCTTAAGGAGCCACCTACCTGAGTTCAATAAGTCTAATCTTTCTGCCATACAGCATTGGGAGTGTTCTTTCATGTCTTAGTTCTTATTGTCAGCCATTTAGAGCTAAAACTCAAATAGTTTGACCAACAGTTTGACTTTTGGTTTTGACCATCAATTGGTAAAGTCAAAGTTCAATTGAACTTTGCAACGTGATTGTAATCACGATGGTTATAATCCTTAGCGATTATACCTACTGATTACCACGTTGACTAGGCGTAGTGACGAGTCAAAGTTTCGGTCAAAATGCGCATTTAAGCTCATTTTGCGACGGAACTATTTTTAGGTATTAAAACACTTTGTTTTGATACCAAATCAGTTTTCTAACTTAGTTAAACAAGTTTTGACATGTTTAACTCGTCACTACTAGTTTAGTGCTTGTTTAGGGTCATAAGTTAAGCGGTCTAGACAACCGCTTAGACTTTCGAACCCGACCCGTTTGGTCGATCATTAGGATCCGACCAAGCTTATTTAGTGATTATAGTTACATAGGGAATAACCTACTGAGGTTATACCTTATGATCACTTAGGTTGGTTAGTTATTTGTTAAGTAGTTTATATGCCCATAGAAAATGACCAAAATGCCCTTTTTAAGCTTAAATTCATATTTTGCATATGTGATCAAGTTTTTAACATATAAACTGATTTAGTAACATATTTAGGCATAATTGGGCATGTAAGACTTGACATAGGACATAGATAACCGTCCAACCTTAGTTTTAAGCAAACGACGCGTTATAGTAGCTTAAACTACCGTAACGGGTCGAAACGGGTCAAAAGCACTTAGGTAAACTTCCAAATCAGAATGTTAGCTCTATTAAATCATGCCATATGAGTTCAAATACTCATTTGATTTATAGAACTTCATTCTATCCTATCTCCCTATTTAGGATCCGATTATTAACGTAGTTGTAACACCTGTGTCATTTCAACCATCAAACAAATACCAAACCAATGAAATATTATATTTCATACTTGGGATTTGTAAAATTTTGTGTATCTTTTACACATATCAACTCTTGATTGATTTTAAGCTTTAAATCGCTTTCTGGAGGGTTATACGCGCTCTGATGCGTAAATATAACCAGTTTAATCCAACGAACACTCCGGAATAGTGAAATAGGCTTAACATACCTTAAATAACCTTTACATAACTTAGATATAAGTTTTGGAAGGTTTGGTGTGGTGAAATCAAAGTTTAATCGCTTACAGGGACTAAAGTTGACAAACTGCGAAAGTATGCCAATTTGAACTGTAACAGACCTTCCGGGACATGAACATAAGTTAAACATACCATAAATATCCTTTACATAGCTTAGAAATAGGCTTTGAGGTGTTCGGTATGCTAAAATAAACTTTTGTGTCATTCAGGGACTAAAAGTGTCAAAAAGTGCATAAGTTTGCATTTTCGCGCATAACTTACGTTCTGAATACATCTGGACATCCAAAAATTTATGTAAGCATGACTACATTATATTTTAGTGTTCGCCTTAAGAAAAATCCATTCGTTTCGTCATTTGGATCGTTTTTCGCGCTTATGCGCATTCCGTCGTAATTAAGCGAACATCGCGTTCGTACGACCAAACGAACCGACATCCGACATATTTTTGAGCATCTTTTGAGTTCCCTATACTTTAACTTCATTTTAGAGCCTTGAAATGAGGTTAACGGGGTTCAAACGCATCGAAAAAGGCCTTAAACACGTGCAGGGACCATTTCTGCCACTTTTGAAACATTTCTGAAACAGGGAGGTGCTAGCGTAGCGCGACTGCATAGTGCCTTTGCACTAGCGCTACGCGACTGCCTAACCTGACCAGATTAAGTGTATTTGCAATCAGATTTCAGCTGATTAACCACAACCACATGTTTGCAACTTGCTTAATCACTAAGATTAGGAGCATATGTGGCTCCATAACCTTTGTGACAAGTGTACGGCTCGGATCGTGGCACGATATTCAAGAAACGATCCTAGCGGCTCTACATTATCTATAAATACCCACCCCCCTTTGGCTTAAAAACCCACAAATCTGATTAAGAAAGCTCTAAGTTGGAACCTTCGTTTCATACCTGAGCTATTTTGATCTGGGTTAGCATTCGGGGACCCTTCGTAAGTATTCTTTCGTTCTTTTCCTTATTTTTACTGCTTTTCGAGTCAGAAAGTCAAACTTTGTTTGACTTTCAGCGTTGACCAGTAATGGTCAATGCGAAGTTCGTTTGAACTTCGCAACGTGATTGTAATCACGATGGTCATAGTCCCTTGGGACTATGCCTACTGATTACCACGTTGTCTAGGGTCGTAGGGTAAGCGATCTAATAAATCGCTTATACCTCGAACCCGACCCAGTTTGGTCGATCATTAGGATCCGACCAAACACATTAGGTGACCATAGTGTAGGGAATAACCTTCCGAGGTTATACCTTATGGTCACGGCGTTTAAGTAGTTGTATGATAGGTAGTTTATATGCCTTAGGTAAATTACCAGAATACCCTTTTCATACATAATTGGTAATTTAGCATTTGTAACCTAAACTTTTGTCATGTAACTGATTATGTAACATGTTTAGGCATATAATACTTGTCATAGGACTAGTTAGGCGGTCCGAACGCGTTTCACGCGAACGACGCGTTAAAGTAGCATAAGCTACCTAAACGGGTCGTAATGGGTCATAGACACTTAGGTTAAGTTTCAAATAGTATGTAGGCTTTGTTAAACCATATCACACGAGTCTCCACACTCGTTTGGTTTACAAACCCTAATACTACCCAGTCTTCCGATTTAGGTCCGGTTATTTAACATAGTTACCTATATTAGGTGCCGTTTGATTTCCGTGATCTCTAGCATTGCTTGGTGGTTATCCTAGGACTTCTGAGCAATCTCAAGTGAGTACATAGACCCCTCTTTTACTGTTTTCAAATTGTTTTGGGGTGGAACACATGTGCCTACTTGTTACTTTCATGCTTTCCTGTTTTCAATCATATACTTCCTATGTTCATTAGTACATTTATAGTACATGATTTCATTACAGTTTATGCTATGTATGCCCATTGAGTGCGTACTTAGTACATCGTTTTACATTACATTTTATGCTATGTATGTCCATTGTGAGCATACTTAGTACAGTTGATTTCATCACATGCTTATATTTTCTTGATTTCAAAGTATAATTGATTATACATGTTATTACTTATCATTTGACAAACTAAATGACTATCTATGGTTTAAACATTAATTTCTCAAAGAACATAAAATAAACTGTTGAATTGTACTTATTTTTTGTTCACCAGACCGATTGTTAGTATGATATAGCGCTATAGGATTTGACACCCCATTCCTGTTGTCATGGAATGTCTGAAACCAATTTGTTGCTCCATCCAAATAGGGATTGCCTTTGTGGTATTTCTATAGTCTCAAAGGTGTATTTTGATGCACCAGGTCTGAATGAATTCTTAAATCACACTATTAAAGTATATTTTTATATACTCTCATGTGTGGTATTGTACAAACCAACATATATTTTGTTAAACACCCAAAGCATATTTTGATATGTTATTTACAAAACCAAAACATAGTTTAATATGTTATTTATCACATCCAAAATATATTTTGATATGTTACTTATGAAACCAAAACATAGTTTAATATGTTACTTACAAATCCAAAGTATACTTTTGATATGCTACTATAAGGTTATTCGTTTAACTTTACATTACTTACAATACATAAACATTTCTACAATTGTTAAACATTTTACATTGTTTGGTTTGGTTTGATTAAGTGATTAAGTAACGATGCGTGTGTAATATGATACAAACATGGTGGATACGCCGCTGGTACTTCCTATATATAAGTGTTTGTATGGTATTACATATTGTAGCGTTATTTGAATCATTTCAGTTTGAGACATAGAACATTTTATACAACTAACATACTTTTCACAAGACATTGATTTACAAACAACTTATCTTTTACAAACTCATTATATGGTTATTCATTTAACCATACATTATTTACATTTATTTATACATATCATCTGAACTTATCGTTTTTCAAATGATTTACAAGACAAAGCAAATTACAAGGTTCATGACTAAACATTTTTCTCAAACATAAGTCATGAATCTTATTTTCACAAAACCTATGTATCTCACAGGCATTTTTATGCTGACGTACCTATTTTCACATGTGTTTTCAGGAGCTGTTGCATAAGATGTTCAAGATACACATAGACAGACTTGGGCTTTAGTGACAATAAAAGATGCAAGACTAGTTAATTATGTTGTATTTCTTTGTTTGTTAAGGCATAGTAACACTTTTAATTAATAAAATGAAACTTCAATTACCTTGGATTTGAAACGATTAATTCTGTTACGACACTCCCCGATGTTTCCGCCACGTTTTGTATGTTCCACGTGGTCGGGGTGTGACAGAAAAGATGGTATCAGAGCCAATGGTTATAGGGAATTAGGTTATTAGTAATTAGTAATGCTTTGACCTAGTCTATAACCTTCTTAGGACCCTAACGCGAGTTTACTTGCGTTTAGTCATAAAACAATACCGTCACCTATCCTTAGGCGACGACCACAACAAGAACATAAATTTCAAAACCGCTTTGAAAACTAATCATCTGTTCTAGGATGATTTATTACAAGGTTTTGAACCCTCTGTTATATGGTTTTGAACCCCTTTGAATTTTCAAAATCTCGTCAAGGTTTTGGGTTTTTAATAATGTGAACACGTGCAAACTGGAAGGGTGAATGCCTGTATTCTGGGTTTTCTGTCTAGGCAAGCACTTCGTATACATCTCATCAGACGCGAGACCAGTTGTGCTTACCTGGGAATTCTTGGGATGAGTGTTCACTTATAGGCGAGCATGTCTTCGCGATAAATTATTTTTGACCTATTCACTTTGACTAATCACCAAGGTCGTTTGTTGCCTTGTAGTAACAAACAAATGACCACTACCCTTGCTTTCATCAGATTTGTTTCATCTCATTCTTTTCGTCTAAATCTCTCACTCGTTTCCTTTCATGTTTCCTCTTTTAGAATGCCTCCTCGACGCGACAATCAGATGGCAAATGACGAACTGGCGGGAATCATCGCACAGCAAATGGCTATTGCCTTCCCAAATCTTTATGCTCAAATGATGCAAGCCATCAACAACAACAATGCCCCATGCAATTTCAAAACTTTTAACTCGGCTAAACCACTCAAATTTAGTGGTTCTGAGGGAGCAACTGGGCTTCTTCAATGGTTCGAGAGCATTGAGAATACGTTCCGTCACGTTCAGTGTCCTGAAAATCGCAAGGTCGAGTTTTCTTCAAGTGTGTTTCAGAAGAGGGCTCTCACATGGTGGAACGGAGTGATGAGAGACCGCGGTGCTGAGGTTGCATTAGCACAGACTTAGGCTGAGCTTAGGGCTCTTATGATGAAGGAGTTTTGCCCTCGTCATGAACTACGAGCTTTGGAGAGGGAGTTTGATGATTTGAAGCAAGACAGTGGTGAACATCGAGCCTATACTGACCGTTTTGAAGAATTGAGCCTGTTGTGTCCTGCTATGGTTACTCCTGTGGATAAGGCGATCGAGAAATATACTGATGGTCTTCCTGACCTAGTTCAGGATATTGTTACTGGCAGCAACCCTACTACTGTCAGACAAGCCATTGAACTGTCTGCCACCCTAACTGAATCCCACATCAGGAAGAAAAAGCTTTTTCGAAAAGGCGACCCAAGACCATCTGACAAGACTGCTCCAGCTGAGCCAAAGGAAAAACAGGATGAGGTATCCAAGAAGAAGAAACGCAAGGCCTCTCAAAACTGCGCGATAACTGCTCAAGACAAACAGGTTGCACCAAACCAACCAGCACAACCTCGCAAAAGGCAAAACTATGTTGGTACCGCACCTTTGTGCAACAAGTGCAACCGTCATCATCTAGCGCAAGAGCAGTGTCACAAATGTACCCACTGTGGGCGGTTAGGACATCTGATCAATGTTTGTCGATATGCAAATCAAGCTGCTACAAACCCTGCTGCTGTTCAAGCACGGTTCCCTCCGGGGTCATGTTATAACTGTGGTGACCTTACTCACTACAGAAACAATTGCCCAAGACTTGTTAACGCACCTCCAGCGCGAGGATGAGCATTTAACATCAACGAGGCAAACAGAAACAATGATGCGGCAGTGAACAACTAGTGTTTTGTTATTTTCCTTGGTTGTTATCTTATGATGTTTAAAGACAAGTCAGTTGCTATATAAATAAAAATTCGTCGTTTTTATTTTTGCAAAACTGATACGATTGTGTGAATGTTGGATACAACTTTATGATGTCAACCCAAAGACAAACTACTCGTATGGTTCTGTCATTTTATGATCACTTGTGATCTCCCCAAGAACCTTAAACACTTGTTTCTTTTAAGAAACAAAGCCAAACTCTTATTGAGAATCCTTCTATCTTTATAGATGGATCCTTGGAAATGATTAAAGTACCAAATGAAATTCATGGATTGGATTTCTAGTGTGCTTTAAATTATCCATCCTCAAATACAACAAATTAAAGAATCAAGTTAACTAATTTTGTGCTTATGTGTTTTCTTACATGTTAATGGTTGTATGTGATCCATCCAAATCCTCATAGAATCTTACATATCTTGTATAAGAGATTCTTAATAGGATATCCAAAGTTACTATCTTAAATCCTTAATGGACTTCTATGTTGTAGTCAAATCCCATGGATTTTTAAAGTACTATATTATAATTGGACCCTTGGGTGGTCTAGTTAAACAGATTGATTTGAAAATCTGATTAGAAATATCATGTGATGATATAATTAAAAAGATCCCTTAAGTGGTCTATTTAAGGAGATCGTACGACGGTCTAGTTAAGAAGATCATGCGTTGGTCTAATTAAAAAGATTGTTCGTTGATCTAATTGAAAAGATCCTTTGGTGGTCTAGTCAGGTCACTTCATGTTTATTCAATTGATTTTTTTTCCTCTACGCATTATGAAATGAACTGTGCGGACTGTGCAAGGGATTACGTAATTATGGAGGCCTACATAATTATGGAAATTCAGTGCACAGAAACCACAAGAAGTTTTGTCATGTGTTAAGACCTAAAGTGACAAGAATAATGATACGGGAGAAGTCTCGGACTTTGACCGATGTCATTTATTCTCACACTTCTCAATTCTGATCTCAATCACACACACAGTTTCAAATGATAAGTCTTCATAAGAAACGTTCTTCTGTCCGTGGTTCAAAAATTTCATGTTTTACTGCTTCAAGGAATTCACTTTGAGGGTTAACAAATTCGCTAAGAATCCTAACATAGCCCAGAGTTTTACTTAAGGGTTCAATGGAACTATTAGAAGGCGAAACCGTCACAGCTGTTTTCACAAGTTTCCTCTAGAATTAAATTTCGGGACGAAATTTCCTAAAGTAGGGGAGACTGTAACACCTGTGTCATTTCAACCATCAAACAAATACCAAACCAATGAAATATTATATTTCATACTTGGGATTTGTAAAATTTTGTGTATCTTTTACACATATCAACTCTTGATTGATTTTAAGCTTTAAATCGCTTTCTGGAGGGTTATACGCGCTCTGATGCGTAAATATAACCAGTTTAATCCAACGAACACTCCGGAATAGTGAAATAGGCTTAACATACCTTAAATAACCTTTACATAACTTAGATATAAGTTTTGGAAGGTTTGGTGTGGTGAAATCAAAGTTTAATCGCTTACAGGGACTAAAGTTGACAAACTGCGAAAGTATGCCAATTTGAACTGTAACAGACCTTCCGGGACATGAACATAAGTTAAACATACCATAAATATCCTTTACATAGCTTAGAAATAGGCTTTGAGGTGTTCGGTATGCTAAAATAAACTTTTGTGTCATCCAGGGACTAAAAGTGTCAAAAAGTGCATAAGTTTGCATTTTCGCGCATAACTTACGTTCTGAATACATCTGGACATCCAAAAATTTATGTAAGCATGACTACATTATATTTTAGTGTTCGCCTTAAGAAAAATCCATTCGTTTCGTCATTTGGATCGTTTTTCGCGCTTATGCGCATTCCGTCGTAATTAAGCGAACATCGCGTTCGTACGACCAAACGAACCGACATCCGACATATTTTTGAGCATGTTTTGAGTTCCCTATACTTTAACTTCATTTTAGAGCCTTGAAATGAGGTTAACGGGGTTCAAACACATCGAAAAAGGCCTTAAACACGTGCAGGGACCATTTCTGCCACTTTTGAAACATTTCTGAAACAGGGAGGTGCTAGCGTAGCGCGACTGCATAGTGCCTTTGCACTAGCGCTACGCGACTGCCTAACCTGACCAGATTAAGTGTATTTGCAATCAGATTTCAGCTGATTAACCACAACCACATGTTTGCAACTTGCTTAATCACTAAGATTAGGAGCATATGTGGCTCCATAACCTTTGTGACAAGTGTACGGCTCGGATCGTGGCACGATATTCAAGAAACGATCCTAGCGGCTCTACTTTATCTATAAATACCCACCCCCCTTTGGCTTAAAAACCCACAAATCTGATTAAGAAAGCTCTAAGTTGGAACCTTCGTTTCATACCTGAGCTATTTTGATCTGGGTTAGCATTCGGGGACCCTTCGTAAGTATTCTTTCGTTCTTTTCCTTATTTTTACTGCTTTTCGAGTCAGAAAGTCAAACTTTGTTTGACTTTCAGCGTTGACCAGTAATGGTCAATGCGAAGTTCGTTTGAACTTCGCAACGTGATTGTAATCACGATGGTCATAGTCCCTTGGGACTATGCCTACTGATTACCACGTTGTCTAGGGTCGTAGGGTAAGCGATCTAATAAATCGCTTATACCTCGAACCCGACCCAGTTTGGTCGATCATTAGGATCCGACCAAACACATTAGGTGACCATAGTGTAGGGAATAACCTTCCGAGGTTATACCTTATGGTCACGGCGTTTAAGTAGTTGTATGATAGGTAGTTTATATGCCTTAGGTAAATTACCAGAATACCCTTTTCATACATAATTGGTAATTTAGCATATGTAACCTAAACTTTTGTCACGTAACTGATTATGTAACATGTTTAGGCATATAATACTTGTCATAGGACTAATTAGGCGGTCCGAACGCGTTTCACGCGAACGACGCGTTAAAGTAGCATAAGCTACCTAAACGGGTCGTAATGGGTCATAGACACTTAGGTTAAGTTTCAAATAGTATGTAGGCTTTGTTAAACCATATCACACGAGTCTCCACACTCGTTTGGTTTACAAACCCTAATACTACCCAGTCTTCCGATTTAGGTCCGGTTATTTAACATAGTTACCTAAATTAGGTGCCGTTTGATTTCCGTGATCTCTAGCATTGCTTGGTGGTTATCCTAGGACTTCTGAGCAATCTCAAGTGAGTACATAGACCCCTCTTTTACTGTTTTCAAACTGTTTTGGGGTGGAACACATGTGCCTACTTGTTACTTTCATGCTTTCCTGTTTTCAATCATATACTTCCTATGTTCATTAGTACATTTATAGTACATGATTTCATTACAGTTTATGCTATGTATGCCCATTGAGTGCGTACTTAGTACATCGTTTTACATTACATTTTATGCTATGTATGTCCATTGTGAGCATACTTAGTACAGTTGATTTCATCACATGCTTATATTTTCTTGATTTCAAAGTATAATTGATTATACATGTTATTACTTATCATTTGACAAACTAAATGACTATCTATGGTTTAAACATTAATTTCTCAAAGAACATAAAATAAACTGTTGAATTGTACTTATTTTATGTTCACCAGACCGATTGTTAGTATGATATAGCGCTATAGGATTTGACACCCCATTCCTGTTGTCATGGAATGTCTGAAACCAATTTGTTGCTCCATCCAAATAGGGATTGCCTTTGTGGTATTTCTATAGTCTCAAAGGTGTATTTTGATGCACCAGGTCTGAATGAATTCTTAAATCACACTATTAAAGTATATTTTTATATACTCTCATGTGTGGTATTGTACAAACCAACATATATTTTGTTAAACACCCAAAGCATATTTTGATATGTTATTTACAAAACCAAAACATAGTTTAATATGTTATTTATCACATCCAAAATATATTTTGATATGTTACTTATGAAACCAAAACATAGTTTAATATGTTACTTACAAATCCAAAGTATACTTTTGATATGCTACTATAAGGTTATTCGTTTAACTTTACATTACTTACAATACATAAACATTTCTACAATTGTTAAACATTTTACATTGTTTGGTTTGGTTTGATTAAGTGATTAAGTAACGATGCGTGTGTAATATGATACAAACATGGTGGATACGCCGCTGGTACTTCCTATATATAAGTGTTTGTATGGTATTACATATTGTAGCGTTATTTGAATCATTTCAGTTTGAGACATAGAACATTTTATACAACTAACATACTTTTCACAAGACATTGATTTACAAACAACTTATCTTTTACAAACTCATTATATGGTTATTCATTTAACCATACATTATTTACATTTATTTATACATATCATCTGAACTTATCGTTTTTCAAATGATTTACAAGACAAAGCAAATTACAAGGTTCATGACTAAACATTTTTCTCAAACATAAGTCATGAATCTTATTTTCACAAAACCTATGTATCTCACAGGCATTTTTATGCTGACGTACCTATTTTCACATGTGTTTTCAGGAGCTGTTGCATAAGATGTTCAAGATACACATAGACAGACTTGGGCTTTAGTGACAATAAAAGATGCAAGACTAGTTAATTATGTTGTATTTCTTTGTTTGTTAAGGCATAGTAACACTTTTAATTAATAAAACGAAACTTCAATTACCTTGGATTTGAAACGATTAATTCTGTTACGGCACTCCCCGATGTTTCCGCCACGTTTTGTATGTTCCACGTGGTCGGGGTGTGACAGTAGTTACCTATATTAGGTGCCGTTTGACTTTCGTGATCCTTGAAGCTTTAATTGGTCTTTACTTCAAGACTAATAAGCAATCCCAAGTGAGTACATAGTTCCCCTCTTTTACTGTTTTCAATTGTTTTGGGGTGATTCATATGTGCTAAACGATTTCGAGTTTCCTAAAACAAATGCTATGGTTTATATTGAACTATTTGAACCACTGGAACTATCTGAACTATGCGAACTAATTGAACTATTTGAACCACTGGAACTATCTGAACTATGTGAATGATTTGAACTATTGAACCACTGGAGCTGTTGAACTATGTGAACTATTTGAACGATTGGAACTATTTGATCTATGTGAACTATTTGAACGATTGGAACTATTTGATCTGTGTGAACTATTTGACTTATTTGAACGATTGGAACTAATTGAACTATTTAACGATTGGGTTATGGTAAGTGATTAGGTAACGAGGCGGGTGTAATGTGATAAAAGCATGGTGGATACGCCGCTGGTACTTCCTATATATAAGTGATTTTAACACATTACATGTCGTTGCGTTATCTATATCGCTTGGACGAATTGTTTTCAAAACGAAGTTACACTACAAGGTTTTCTATGCGATATAAACCATACGAGTTTTATTACAAGAACGATTTACAATTTGGTTTACTTAAAAAATGTTTTGGGTTAAGATTCATGGCAACAAAATTTTATAAACTATAACCAACTTATTTCGAGTTGGTTATTGATATTGCAATACCAAACTCTTTTCAATACAAGGTTTTCAATTAATGACTCTTGTAGTCAAACGAGGTATTGCAACATGTAAACGAGCCATGAATCCGATACTCTCACAAAACCTATGTACTCGCCGACATTTTTATGCTGACGTATTTTCAAATATGTCTCAGGTACCATAGTTGATGATGTTTGATGATGATTATGATGCATGCTCATATAGGGATGGACGAGGCCTTAGTAACTTAATAACAATGAAAGACAATTGTTCATGTTTTGCTTCTGATTTCAATACAATATAATAAACTGATGCGTGTGAAGTGTGTATATAAGTTTAAGTATATTTTAGTTATTAAAGTCATTAATACATATTCAAGTAAAAAGTGCGAAAAGATTAAAAATAAAAAGTATTACACTAGACACTTTTTCTTCACCAAGTGATGTAAGACACTTAGGCAAACATGGCCTTGATTGTCAAGAACTCTTACGATCAATCTTGGATCCCGAGTCGACTCACATACTCTATGATGGACAATGGATGATGGTGGTGGATGATGGTGTTATGGTGGTGGTGGGTGGTGGGTGAAGTGTGAGAGAGGTGGTATGCCAAGGGATGATTTGCACTTGAGCCAAGCACTCCTATTTATAGGCTGAACAGAAGCTCGGGCATGGCCCCATGTCCATTGGGCACGGCCCCGTGTCCATCCTCTTCTCTGTCTTCATTAATTGCAGTTTGTCTGCATTAGTTGACCACGCCCCCGTGTCCGCTGGGCACGCCCCCGTGTGCAGAAGCATATCTGTACTATCAAGATTTGCCTGGATTCTGCGAATCTTATAGTTGACCACGGCCCCGTGTCCGCTGAGCACGGCCCCGTGGTGGGCGATAGAAGCTTCTATAGCTTTGTTTTTTATGCTGGCACTTGGGCATGCCCCCGTGTTCACTGAGCACGGGGCGTGTTCAGCCTTCTGTTTTCTTGTTTTGCTTGGGAAGATGTTGTCGTGGGGTCAGGCATGTCACGTTTGTTCCTTTTCTTGTATTTATGTTAGATTTAGCTGTCTTTTTGCTTCTTTTGTTAATTTGAGCTCATTTAATCCTGAAAATACAAAAGGAAGACAAAAGCACACTTTTTCCAACATTAGTACTAAAAAGGGTTAATTTTATGCCACAATTGATGTAATTTATATGTTGCATTTTGCACCCATCAAATACCCCCACACTTGAATCTTTGCTTGTCCTCAAGCAAAACTCTTTATAATGTGGCTTTACACTCCCAAATGGAATGGGTAGAAGAGAAGGTTTTTGGGCTTGTCATAGAGTGTCGGGATTTCCAAGATTCTTTATTAACTTTTATTTTTTTATTTATTTACAATCCTATTCGTCATGATTTATTTAAAACTTTTCATAAGATAAATTACTTATTAGGGCATAACATGCCTCTTTAAAATTCCATTTATATACAAGTTCACATACCTCACAGAGATCACTCAACATTCGGCCGAAAATGTATTTTAGTGAATCACTCGAGAGCGGCGTGGAACTTACTCCTACCATAGGCTTGCCAAGCAATCAATCCTCCTCCTTTTTAACTATATACCTTTGTAAATATCAAGAGGACTTTTGGGGTGCAGGGTTAGGCTTGGGTTAAAGGTAGATGGTTGGGTTAGTGGTTAGTGAAAGGGCGAAAATCGTAACAAGCGTCGTTTTTCGTAAGACTTTTTATTTTTGTAACTTTTATTTTGATGAAGCTTTTATTCAAACAAAGCTATTTTTGATAAACTTGTTTGTTTATTTCTCTTTTGCTTCATCATCAACATTTTTTTTGAAAAGTCATACGAAATACCGAGCTTGTTACTAAAATAAAAGGTTAAAAATAAAAAGGGTTTTGGTGGGTGAAAGGGTGTTTGGTTTGGGTTATGAAATGAAAAGGTTTAGGCTCAAAGGGGCTAACTAGGGGGATTTTGGGTAGGTGGTAAAAAAAAGAAAAATAATGGTGTAGAAATAAAAAGGGTTAGTCCTAATGCCTCCATCATTTACTTACCCAGGTTTAAGTTGGTAAGGACTGGGAATGTATCGTCGTGGCAAGTTCTAGAGTCATAAGAACCAAACGGCTATTAACACAAGAAACGAAAAATGAGCATTTAGTTTAAAGATATGTATTTGTATGCTCAATAAAGGCTCAAAACTCACTTTTGTGCGAATGGGTTTTTATGTGATCAAGTATATATAATCAAATTTTAACTAAGCTTGTCATGCCGTTTCATAATTTTCTTATGTTGGTTCTTTTTATCACGACGCTATCGGTTGTAAATTTATAAAAATATAACCTTTTTAGAATTTGAAATTCCCAAGTTAAACCTAGACAAGTAAAAAAATGAAAGTTTTTGAAAAAATTTGGGGTGATTAGCGGTTCCAATAAAGTTTTGTGTAAGGCTTGTAATTAGGACTTGCAAGATTCAAGGTTTTAGCATCCCCCCTACACTTAAATTACACATTGTCCTCAATGTGTCCCAAAAATAAGTTTTTAGGTTGATTGAATGTGTAAAAGGGTGTGAAAAAGCAAAAAATTGTGTTACTGGGCGTCTGGACACGGCCCCGTGGTGTCCGGGCACGGCCCCGTGTTCAGTTGCCAGTAACAAAATTGAAAAAGAGAAACAGAAGCCTGGACACAGGGGCGTGTTGGGTGAACACGGCCCGTGTCCAGTTTACCTAAACTGGGTATTTTCTACAAACTGTGCAGAACGGGGCCGTGTTGGGCGGACACGGCCCGTGCTGAACTTGCTGTAACGAAGAAAATTTTGTCGGATGTCCCTGTTTTCCTGCATGGGGTGCTGGTTCAAGTTTCCCTTGTTTCCTTTGCCATCCTGAGTGTGTTTTATCCATTTAAACATCATCCAAACACCAATTTAACTAAAACCATTATTCATTAATTCATAGAGAGAATTACATAATAGTCCTAAGAAGTTGAAAACAAAGCAGAAAATAAAATTTAAGGGTCCTAATTTAGATAGGTCAAGTGATACGTAAAATCATCCTTAGGAGCTCTACTAATATAATGATAACCAAAATTCCGGAAATAGTTTTCCGGTATTTAAAAGTTTTGTAGAACTCTAAGCCGAGGGGCGTTAAAGCCATTCTTCTATCTCCCTTTGGAGGAAGAAGGCGGCGTCATTCTCTTCAACATCTTGTGGAGGAGGAGCGACACCAACCGGAACCCCTTGTAGCACTTCCCGAGGGGGCTCCGGATGCATGGCGTACCACTCCGCTGGTATGATGACTTCAGGAACCACATTCCATGCCCTTTGGGTAATGATTGGTACCAAAGGAAGAGAAGCGAGAATGTTCAACCTTTGGTGCAAAAGGTTGACCTCTCGAAGACATCCATCTAGTCCCACCGTCAAATGATTAATACGGTCAACCAATGCTTCTTCCACCCCTGTCATCTCATCAAGGGCCTCTCTTAAGGCGTAAACGTAGTTTACAAGAGAATCTTCAACCGTTGATGATCTTCTCCCTTGTCGGTTGTTTCTGGAGAGTGATGTCACACCCCAACCGATGGCGGAATCATCGGGGCGCGGCACTGAGCGAAACAGATTGTCCAGAAGTTTCCATAACAACTATCATTACCATTCAATTTAAGTTAACATGTCCCATACCATGTCTCAAATAGCAAACAAGTTATTACAGACAAAAACTAAACAAATATTCTGTTCCGACAACTCAGATTTAAACATGACAATTTATTCGTTGGTTTCTAGGACTCCAATTCCTAGCTTCGATTTCATCACAGCCCGAGAAGCATATAAACAACCTAGGCACCTGTCACATACGTTTAAAATAATGTCAATACATAAAATGTAAAGGTGAGCATACAAGTTTGATAATAGCATATAGAGTTCGAATTCATTTACGCATAACCAGCACGTACACATAGTGAAATGAAGCACGTTAGTTATCGACATAGATCCATCGATACCAATGACTGCGGGTTGACTGCCCGAGGCAGTTCACAATACACGATTACCACGGTAATCCATGCAAGTAAAAGATCCTTAACAACCCCCGTGTGAACGGGTGCTGAGTCCAACCTATAGTACTATCATTGCTAAGGCAGGTAGACAACATTCCATGTGTAAACATAACAACAAGCATTCATAAGCCACGTATAACATGCATTATTAGTTAGCGTTAAAATAGCTTGAGTAGTGTGATAGTTGTAGTTTGAATAGTTGTAACGTATGTAACACCCAAAAGTGCTAAAGCAAAAAGGGTTAGAGTATACTCACAGCGATTGTGGATTGAAGGGAGCGCTTTACAGCGAGTACGGTTAGCCTGAATAGATTCGATAACGTAACGATAAGTGTTGCGTAAAACAGTACAAAATGAGAGTGGTTAGGATGGCTGTTCGTGCGGATCAGCTATCCGTGTGAGGAAGTCATCCGTGCGCATGACCTATCCGTGCGGATGGTGATGCGTGCGGATGGTGATCCATCCGGATAAGCTATCCGTGCGTACGACTGTCCGGGCGGAGGGTAATCCATGCGGACGAGTTGTGCGTGCGGATGACTTATCCGTACGGTTAGGTTGTTTGTAGGGATAAACGTTCAAGTGGATTGTTTCTTCCTAAGATGTGTTTGTGTATGATGGCTTGTACTTTGGAGTTTTCGTTGTAGCATTTAGAAACCACATAAGTGTTTCTACCTTTCAAGTCGGTCGCGCGGACGACGATCTGTGCGTATGGTAGTCCGTGCGGACAGCCTGTGCGCGCGGGCAGAGACAATCCGTCCGGATAGCCTGTCCGTGCGTACGGCTTGGCCGTGCGGATGAACATTGCTTGATTTTCATTTTAGGCCTTAGTATCTCATGATCCGAAGAGTAATTCATTCGGAGGTCGTCCGTCCGGATCGCTCATTCGTCGATACTCAAACCTTGTTTAGAAAGTGGGTCCCAAGGGTAGCTCGTCCGGGTGACAACCCGTCCGGATGACATGTGCGTGCGGATGGCAATCCGTGCGCACAGCCCGTCCGTGCGGACAGCTTGTCCGTGCGGA